>CM050690.1:14217566-17109550 GCA_027574665.1 Rhynochetos jubatus | reverse complement strand
CCTCTCCCTAATCCAGCACAAATGTGACATGTTCTAAAGGAATATCATGGCAATGTGTAAATTCAGCTTAGACACAACACTTGTTCTGGAATCGGACAAAGGGCAGCCATTTAAACCATTGTTACGGCAGCCAGTAAATACATTCCTGAAAGTCTACAGGCAAAATGAGAGGCACTGAGGGCAAGCACTTTCCTGAAATGAACCAAATGACATCTGTGGTCACAAAATTAGCTACCACCCCATGAATTCTGTGAGGCACATGTTAGACACTATGCCCAGAGACAGAATTACAAATCGAGACATCAGCTGCAAAAGAGATTTTCCTGAGGCCTCTTTTTTCCCCCCAAGGAGATTGTGCTGTATACAGTCCTGTGTGTTCCACGTTCCAGACATCAGACATGGCATTGTCAGTTTGCCCTTTGGCCTCTCATCACGGAAGATCTAAGCCTTCCTTTCCTCCACATTACCGCAGATTAAAAGAAGGTGTGATTTAAAAATCATGTAATTAAATCAGCACAAAACTCCCAAACTGACATTGTGAAACAGATGAAGACAACTCCCTTAAACCCACACAATCAAAATGGACTGAAACCTCAGGTTGCACTGAATTCGTAACATTCAGCTTCTGAACCGCCTCAAGGCCATCAGGGCTAGCTTGAGCGGACCAGGCCCGAGCCTGAACCTGTGGGATTTCGCTTCGAGAGGATATTTAGTGTGCATCTCATAAGGTATGTCAGCCACGATAGTGACAGCAGCCTTGCTGCTCCTGCCGGCCCTGTTCTGGGGGACACTTCAAAGGGAAATAGCTGATTACAATAAAGTGAGTGGAAAACTATCCCTTTAAGTACAAAATTGGCTTCATCTGCACAGGTGTATCCCAAATTAGGCTGGCTGTGGTAACCTTCAGGAGTGGCCCCAGGCCGGTAGCTGTGTCAACGCAGCTGCATTGGCCAACTGTGAAAATACTGCTTGTCTCAGCTGCGCATTTTACAGGAGCGAGGTGCTGTGTTTGAGCCACACCTGCAGAGACAACACACGAACAAAAACGCTGTCCGTCACCTCAGACAGCCTTTTGTTCTGGGTTTTGCTGTCTGCCAAGCACTGGAAAGGCCTGATCCACTGTACTGGGTGTGTGTGGCAGGGTTTTGTTAGCAGGGGAGGGGCTACAGGGCTGGCTGCTATGAGAAGCTACTGGAAGCTTCCCCAGCTCCAAGTCAGACCTGCCACAACCAAGCGAGACAGCAATGGTGGTACTGCTTCTGGGATAACATAGGGAAGAGGGGGGAAAAAATACTGCTGGGGAACCTGGGGTGGAGAGAGGAGTGTGATGTGAGAGACACAACATGGCAGACACCAAATGTCAGTGTGGAAAGGTGGCAGGAGGTGGCCGGGGCAGAGGTTCCCTTGCAGCCCGTGGTGAGCGGACAGGCTGTGGCCTGCAGACATGGAGGGTCCTGGGCGAGCAGAGACTCCCCTGCAGCAGCCCAGGGAGCAGGGGGCTGTGCCCGAAGTGGGCTGTGACTCCATGGGAAGCCCACACTGGAGAAGGCTGCTCCTGAAGGACTGGAAAGGACCCACTCTGGAGCAGTTTGTGAAGAAAACTGTTGCCCGTGGGAAGGACTCACTTTGGAGGAGTTGGAGGACTGTCTCCTGTGGGAGGGACCCCACACTGGAGCAAGGGCAGAGTGTGAGGAGTCCTTTCCCCAAGGAGGATGGAGCGGCAGATGAACTGTGTGATGAACTGACCACAACCCCCATTTCCCATGCCCCTGCGCTGCTTGAGGAGAGGAAGTAAAGAAAAGCATGAGTGAAGCTGAGCCTGGGAATAAAGAAGGGGTGGCGAGAAGATTTTTAAGATCTGCTTTTGTCCCTCATTGCCCAACTCTGATTTGTTTGGTAACAAATTTCATTTATTTTTTCCCCAAGTCAAGTCTGTTTTGCCATAATGGGTGAGTGATCCCTCCCTGTCCTTGTCTCACCCCATGAGTCTTTCCTGACATGGTCTCCTCCCCATCCCACAGCAGGCAGGAGTGAGTGAGTGGCTGTGTGGTGCTCAGTTGCCATCTGGGTCTAAACCACAACATCCAGAAATAGGGCTCCCCACTGTGTGTGAGATGATACAACAAACCATAAGTCAAACTACTCCTTTCACAACATAAGCCATGACTTCCTCCAGCCCAAAAAAATTCTGCATTTCAGGTGTGTTACCCGATGCCGGACAACCAAACATACCACGCATTTACATTTCTTCTTCAGTCTTATTCCCATGGCTATGGAAGAAAGACCAAGGCACAGCCCCTGTCCTAGGTGTGGGACACGGCTGGTGTCCCCCATAGTACTTTGCCCAGGACAAAGTTCCTCACACCAGGACTGCCTCGCTAAGCAAAGGTGTTTCTTGGTTTTGCATTTTGACAAGCACCTTCACCAAAGAGCACCATTGCACCTCAAAGCACAACACTTGAGTTCTGATGATCTGGCAGCATTCAAGTGATTTGGAATTATAGCAGCTACATTACAGTAGTGGTTTTCAATTTGCTTTTAATTTCTAAAGCTTTCAGATTTTCTGACAGAGACAGAGACCTATGTGCAACAACTTTTAGCAGTACAGTTTCTCCCACTGATTTATTTTCTGCAGGCTGAAAAACACCCGCTCAGTGCAGAGCGGCAGAAACAACCACAGCCTGAAATTTACTGACAAATGGAACAAAGTGCACGGAGTGAAACCCTTCAAGCATGCAAGGTTTAACTGAGTTCAGTAGAGAGGCGGGTTGAAATCAAAACTGAAAGCTCACACAGCTGAAGCCCTTTCACTGCATTGAAAGGAGAAAAGGACACAGCTGCTGTCTTGGTTGGTTTATGTTTTTGGTGGTTTCCCACACAGGTTTCTTTGCCTTTCCATTCTGGGGTCCCAGTACAAGAGAGACACAGAGAATGTCCAGCAAGATGATGAAGGGCCTGGAGCATCGCATCTAAGAGGAAGGGCTGAGAGAGCTGAGGATGTTCATCCTGGAGCAGAGCAGGGTCATGGGGATCTTCCCAATGTGTACAAATACCTGTGTGGGGGTGCAGAGCGTATGGATCCCGGCTCTTTCCAGCAGTGCCCCGTGGCAGTGCCAGAGGCAATGAGCACAGAATGAAACACAGCAGGTTGAGGCTGAACATCAGGAAAAACCTTTTCACTGTGGGAGTGGCAGAGCACTGGCACAGGTTGCCCAGAGAAGGTGGTGGAGGTACTCAGAATCTGTCTGGTCATGGTCCTCAGCAACTGGCTGTAGGTTGTCCAGCTTGGGCAGGGGGATTGGACCAGGTGACCTTCAACCATTCTGTGTGAACACCCGCTAAGGAGGAAAATGCTAAAGCCTGTATCCCTGGACAGTCACACAGTATTGTCCATACACTGCAAACTTCATCGCTGAGACCTGGGCCACTGGTTTTACAAAAAGAATATATGAAAAGGACTGATTTTCCAAACTCCTTCTTACACCTTGATGAGTATTGAAAAAGTCTTCCAGCCTGAGGTAGAGATGAAGATTGCAAGTGTGCTTGCTGTGACATTTGCTCTTTTGCACTGTTCCTCTCAGATTTCAAACTGAGGCAGAAAAGTTGCATGGATACACCTTACATTTGGATCTTTCTGTCCAGCAGCAGGAAAACCGGAGAGAGAAAAAAAAGTGCCTGTTAATACAATTTCAATCCTTACCTTGCAGTCTGACACCACAAAACTCTGCTGATTCTTCATGATAAATGGTTGATCTAAGAAAATATCCTAGGGAGAGTTCATATTTAAAAAGTACAGTGAAGAGGCAACCTGTCCCAAACTGCTTGGGAACACCATCCCAGAAGGAATTGCCTCTTTTGCTGTTGGAATTTTGCAAAGAAATTACTTCCTCTTGCTGCCAGTCATTGGATCTGCCTTTATCATGGTTCCCTGCAGCCTCTTAGGGTGCTTGCCCTCGCATTTAAGAGTGTATATTTTTCAGAATCATGGGTATGTGAGCTGCCAATGCAGAGGTGAACCTGATAGGGGCACCTTTGCTGGAGAGGACATGTACATGCAATGTAGCTGTGCTGAGTGATCTCAGGTCCTGGCCCACCAACCCATATCAGAACCGGGCTGTGCAAGAATCAACTGATCCGCTAACTCCATGCCCTGAGGACATATCAGACCCTCTGGAATAAGCAAGACAGACAAGGGTGTATCTCAGCGCCTCACTCAGACCATAGGGCAGATGAGGTGCTGTGAAACAAGGCAAAGGGAACTCTTGAAAGAGGTGGTGATTAGGACCAATATCATAGAATCATAGAAAGGGTTGGATTGGAAGGGACCTTAAAGACCATCTAGTTCCAACCCCCCTGCCACGGGCAGGGACACCCTCCACTAGACCAGGTTGCTCCAAGCCTCATCCAGCCTGGCCTTGAACACTTCCAGGGATGGGGCATCCACAGCTTCTCTGGGCAACCTGTCCCAGTGCCTCACCACCCTCTCCAGGAAGAATTTTTTCCTGATATCCAATCTAAATCTCCCCGTTTTCAATTTAAACCTGTTACCCCTGGTCCTGTATACACTGAGCAAGTAGGAATCTGTAGCTGATAGACCAGTGAAGGGAGCCTGGGAGCTCGCCAGTCACCATGACCCTCACCTACATGAACTGGCATGGTGGTACAGCAGGATTTCCATAACTCAGGAAGCCCAAAGGCAAAATAAACAAAGTCTCCACTCTCCTTTGGTATTGGACAGTGCTTTAGGGGGAATAAATCCTCTCTGAACTTTTCCCATGCCCATGGAAGAGGAAGCACATCTGTGAAGATCAATGAGAACAGAAAGAGGAAGAGGAGAGGGAAGTTAAAAGAGGTGGAAATCAGTGCTCTGATTCATTCAAATAAATTCACAGGAGCTGTTCGAGCTACTCAAATTAAACCAGTGTCAGCCTTCAACTTTCACGTCCTCCCCTCTCTTCTGCTGTTCTTCACAGGCAGCACTACAGCCTGAGCTGCAGGAGGACAGGGGAGATGCTCCTGGGAGCCCCAGTACAGAATTGGACATTACTCTTCTTTTAAGTTGGTGACAGAATAACTGTTAAGCACTGTCCTGCATCCTGCCTTTGAGCAGTCTCCCCAGAGTGGGTTAGGCAGGGTGGGAGAATGGGGACTGGTGTGGCAGGGGGGACTATATGGCTGCCCATAGGGCACCATCACCCCAGCTACCGCTGCTCCCCAAATCCTTGCAAGGAAGAGGAAAATAAAGGCCCATCAAGAATTTTATCTTTTCTCTGCTGAGACTATGGGAGCATCAGAGGACAACAGCCTCCCCACTGGTGCTTTGCACAGGGTAGATGAGGGGAGCAAAGTAGCCCTGACACACATGGTTTGTAATTCTGGCCGCCCAGCCCCACGGCACAGGGGCCTCTGAGCACCCTTAGAAAGCCACATCCAGGAAAAAAAAATAAAGGGTTTTTTTCAGCATTTACTGGAAAGCATGATAACACCAAGGCAGGAGGTCTGGAATTCAGCATCCTGGGTTTGAGGGTTGCAGCCTGCTTCTCCCTTCTGCTCCGGAAAGCACCATGCAGGGCTGCACTGCGGGAAGTGCTTCCCATTTCCACTGGCTTTGCCCACTTGGTGAGATACACCTTCTGTACATCACTCCCAACCCTTGTACTGGTCATCCTCAGCCACCAACCAGCAGATCTCCATCGTGTTTCTGGAGCTGCAGTTTCCTCCACTTTGTTGAGTCAAAATTCTGACTATATCTAACTAGACCTTTCCAGCTATGCTTTTTTTAACAACTCAGGGCCAAAAAGTTGTCCTAAATTCTTTGTCTTCACTTGGACCTTCGGAGGGAAGTGAGGGAAATAGGGAATTTCAAGACTTTTGGAAAATAGCAACTTTACCAAACCGTCTCCAAAATAATTATGCTTTTATTTCTCTTTTTAAGTGAAACCATTTGTTAAATTACTCACCGCAGTGAATTTAAGGCATGCTCATTACTTCACAGGAAGAAATCTTGGGAAGAAAAACCACAAGGAGGCTAAGGTATTTCCTTTCTTACAGACCAGCAAAACCCCAACAGTGCTTCAACACACATTTTTGTACTGAGCCATCTCAAGGCACTGACGTGACGACGGTTGCAGCATTAGAAAATTGCAGCACCTACAGATTTTTCCCATCGCCACCGCACACCAGCAAACTCTAACATGTGGAAGGAATATGTCTGAGTGGTTTGCAAAGATGTGCCAATGCAGTAAAGGGCAGGCTGCCTGCCTGTCCCCTACAGTCCATCCAGTGCTGTGGAGGCCTTCCTGCAAAACAAAACCAGGCTGTTTGATGCAGCCTGGCTTCTGCCCACCGAAAGTGATCTTGTCTGTGGTGGGGTGTCGAAAGAAAACTATCCTCCACCACCATTTGCAGCACAAAATAAAGAACCAGTTTCTACGAGGCTGACACAGCAGGTAAATCCATCCAGCGTGACTACAGTCTGGAGGAGATCAGAGCAAGAAGCCCCGAGATCTGCCTGCAACATGCACAGGTTTGCATGGTACTAAGTGTTGAACAAAATCCACAGTGCAACCACAGCCAGAGGTAATTTGGACGAACCCATGGCTTCTCTCAGGAGTCTTTTTTTATGAAATGCCCCTCTGCCACATGCAATTGTTAAGCATTGCTCCATAGGCTTGTCCCAGGTCATAGCCACACTTTGGTATGCAGGAGTTTCCTTTTGGTCTGCAATCCAGAGGTTTTTGACAGGTATGATTTACTAAATATATAGGCATGCAGGCTGCTTCTTTTCTCAGGCAGACTATGTGGTTGCTTTTCCCACTTTGCCGTTCCTTTTCCTTTCTACTCTGTTTGGCAAGATGAAATCAATCAGTGCTGCCAGAGAAACAGCAATCTAGGAGGCAACAGCGATGACCAGCCATGGACTTACATCGGTTCACATCATCCAGGCTCACTGCTTAGCTATTTTACTTTATACTGGAGGCTCAGATCTGCGCTCCCCCTCCTTGCTCAGGCATTTGCAATGGAGGGGATCCGGATTCAGCTGTTCTGCATTTCTGCGCAGCTGAAACAGGAGAGCAGCTCCGTGACAGTAAAAACCCTGCAGGAAGCTCCAACAGCGAGTTGATATTGGTCTGTTTGTCCTGCCTGGCTTTTTACCATGATGCTAGGCCCCTTTGCTAGTGGTCAGAAGATAACATCAGGGATGGGCCATCAACCCATTTTCCCACTGACAGAAGGGCTGTAGGGCTGTACCACAACATTGCTCCCAGGACAGTACCAGCCAGTGAGTGCAGCTCATTCACAGGTCTGAGTTTGCTGGGCTTTAACTCCCTCCTGGTAACTGGCAGGTTCCTGGGATGTGAGGTGTTGCCCTCCAGGTGCCATCCTAACAGGCATCCTGGTGAAACACACCTGAAAGGAGTTTGCTTCACACAGCTATACCAGAGCTCCAGGCTGTTGTCAGGTGCTGACTCAGTGCTGATAACACCCTATTGCCTCTGGCATTTGCTAACAGTTTTTATGCTCCAAAATGCAAGCCTGTAATGTCTGAAAAATCTTGCAAGCTGATCAACAGCTCCAGAGAGGTCTCACCAGCCGTGGGGATTAAAGGCTCTTGGCATTTCTCTGGAGACACACAGAGCTTTAGAGGAACCAGGGCAAAAAAAAAAGCAGCTGTGGGTCAGATGAACTCTGCTGAGCATTGTCCATTTCCTATCCAAACTGCAAGGAGGATGTGAGTAATGCGTGCACAACAAAAGCAGCTGGGCAGAGAGCGAAGGATGTTGTTCATGTGCTTCCCCTAAATGGCAGCACTGCCTGGTCTAGCATTACTGCCAGAAACCTTGCTCCCTTCAGTATGCTTTGGAAAGCCCCATTTTCTAGAAATGGCATCACCTTCTTCCTTTTTGAAAAACACAACAGACCTTTGCAGTATTCAGCATGTGCCAATGGAGCACCTAGCACTGCCGTGATTTCTCTGAAATGAACCACTTGTGGCAAACGCTTTGCAACATCATGACGTCATTTGCTGCGAGGAGAGGTCACTCGGTTCCCCTGCCTGGCCTCATGGGAAAGACGTCCAAGAGCATGAAAATGTAAGGAGTCCTTTGACAAGGTGACTAACAAATGGACTGACTCCCTCCGATAGGAGATTGTTCGTTTGCCAAGACCCCCAGATAGTGGGCAGCTGGGTTTGGGAGCACGCTGCACCACAGGTGGGGTGCCAGGCAGCGCAGCACTGCTGGCGGCTACAAAGGCTGCAGAGGTCCCCAGATGATCTGAGATAGCAACAGGGTAGCTACAGGCACAGGATAAGGAACAGGGTACGCTCTGATACAGGCGCACAGTTTGCTCCCAACATTTAGCCTCCACATCCTGCCCACTCCATGAGTACAAGGCAGCTGCCTCTGCAGCCCAGATTTAACAAAATTTTTAGGCAGCAGCTCATGGTGCAAGTGTTGCCCACAGCTCCGACAGTCTGGTCCACCCCTCCTGAAGGTGACGCCTGGCCCCAGCAGGGACAAGTGGGACCCCCTAAGGCATCTCGAAGGGCTGGCGCTGCCCGAGCTATGGGCAGCTGGTGCTGCACTGGCACCTCTCGGCTGGCAAAGGGACTCCTGCAGTAGCAGCTTCTTGGAGAAGTGGAAACCTAATTAAACAATCCTACCCCTGCAGTCCCAAGGGCACAGCGGGGCCGGCAGCACCTCTCAGACAGGCAGCACCAGCCGCACAAGGGGACAGTGCCAACTGTGCCACTTATTTCTGCCTCTTCGTACTGTCTCCTCCAGTGCAAGAGTCTGGCAGAAAAATCCACACCGTGGGCCACAGTAGGGGCTCCACCTGTGCAGCACCATGGGGAAAAACGGGCTGTGCCAACTACGGATTTCAGTCGCATCACTGAGGTAGAGGGACGATGCAGGGAGCCGCTCGTCTCCGTTTCCCCATGCAGTGGTAACTCAGGCAGGGTTGAGGAGTCATCCAGATATCCTTCCAAATTACTTCCTCCCAGCCCCAGGAAGGGGAAGAGGCACATGTGCTTTTGCAGGTGAGAAAACGGCCTTCCTGGCTCCATCCACCCTCACTGCCCTTCGCGGAATTTGCCGTACAGCTTGTCCCCCCAGCTTCTGCTGGCAGATGCTACCTGGCTGTCGTAGCAGGACGTTTGCAGCTTGCTGTGCGTGTGTGATGTTGCGTCATCCATCCTGGCTTACTCGGAAGTGGGCCGGATAGTTGCACCACCCCTAAGTAAAGGGGTTGTTTCCCCAGTAGAGGCCCGATCCCAGCTCTCAGTTGAGGCAGTGGGATCTGCACTCCTGGACAACAGTCTCCTTTGCTCTGAACTCAGGCAGGATGAATAACTTAAAAGAGCAAAAGGCATCCTCAGTGCTACCTCTGGCTCAGTCTAATCAGCGCTGTTGGTGGGTTTGCACAACCTGTCCCTGTCATGTCTCAGTTTCCAGGTTACACAAGGCTCACGTTGCAGTTAAACATTGAAGCAGCACATCTCGAGGAATGGCTGTTTGCCTCAGGCTGCCGAAGCCATGCACCCCACAACCCAGTCCACAGCACCCACATCCCCAGCACCGTGCTGGACACAGCACCGCATGTCCCACAGGCTCTGCTCCCCTGGGTCAGCTTCCATCCACCCAAACTTGGCTCTTAGCAAAACCACAGCGATGAGGCTGATATGGGCTGGTAATGAGAAAAACAACAGTATGCAGTGTTACTGGAGCGGGCTTCCAGAAAACCTTCCGTCTTCAATAGCTGTTCAGCTATCAAAGAAACAGACAAGGCAACAGCGCTATCTGCAAAGCTCATCAAAGTCCAGGAGCTAATTCAAAATCCTTTTATGGGGATTACCAGTAAGTACCCAAATAAAGATAATACTTGTTATGGTTTAACCCTGTCCAGCAACTAAGCACCACACAGCTGCTCTCTCACTCTCACTCAGTGGGATGGGGGAGAGAATAGGAAGGGCAAAAGTGAGAAAACTCATGAGTTGAGATACAGACAGTTCAGCAGGTAGAGCAAAAGCTGCGCACACAAGCAAAGCACAACAAGGAATTCACCGACCACTTCCCGTGGGCAGGCAGGTGTTCAGCCATCCCCAGGAAAGCAGGGCTCCATCACACTTAATGTTAACAAACACCATCACTACAAACATCCTTCTTTCCTTCTTCTTCCCCCAGGTTTATATGCTGAGCATGATGCCATATGGTCTGGAATATGCCTTTGTTCAGCTGTGGTCAGCTGCCTGGCTCTGTCCCCTCCCAGCTTCTCATGCACCCCCAGCATGTGGGGTGGCGTGAGAAGCACAAAAGGCCCTGACTGTGTGTACGCACTGCTCAGCCATACCCAAAATACCCCTGTGTTATCAGCACTGTTCCCAGCACAAATCCAGAGCACAGCCCCATACCAGCTGCTGTGGAGAACATCATTAACCCTGTCCAGGCCAAACTCAGCACAATACTAAAGACCGCATAGAGGAAAAACATCACATTGTGTGGCACTGATTAAAAGTGCTCTGTTTTAGTCTGTCTCTGCACAGGTCATGGCTCAGAAGTTATCCAGAGCATCACGACCCAGCAACATGGGTCGTGATAATACACAGTGAAGGCTCTGGGTCTTCATGGCATTTATCATAGAATCATAGAATCATGGAATGGTTTGGGTTGGAAGAGACCTTAAAGACCATCTAGTTCCAACCCCCCTGCACGGGCAGGACCAGGTTGCTCCAAGCCTCATCCAGCCTGGCCTTGAACCTTCCAGGGATGGGGCACCCACAGCTTCTCTGGGCAACCTCTGCCAGTGCCTCACCAGGAAGAACTTCTTCCTGATATCCAATCTAAATCTCCTCGCTTTCTATTTAAACCCGTTACCCCTTGTTCTGTCACTACAGGCCCTTGTAAAAAGTGCCCCCCACAGCTTCCTTGTCGGCCCCTTCAGGTACTGGAACGTGCTATAAGGTCTCCCCGGAGCCTTCTCTTCTCCAGGCTGAACAAGCCCAACTCTCCCAGCCTGTCCCCATAGCAGAGGTGTTCCAGCCCTCTGCCCAACTTCGTGGCCTCCTCTGGACCTGCTCCAAGATTTACTTACACATCAATGAAGCCTGAAGGTCCTGAGCCTGGTCCCTGCTCTCTCACGGTGCAGCCACCTCCATGGGCACACAGCCAATACCACATCACGGTTCTCTCACTACCCCTTATCCCAGATGTGAGTGCAGTGCCATGGTAGACACACAAGCATTTGCCACATAGGGTTCCAGGGGAAGAAAATGTTCATCTACCAGGCAGCGTCCAGGATCTTCATCTGATGTCATCAGCATATGGCGCTATCTGTGCATCATTTTGGCAGAGCGCAGCCACAAAACACTGTGCTGAGCAGGCAACATGGCCTGAAAGAGCCAGTCCAAGGTATGAGCACAATGACTTCAGTCTGGAGGAGACACTTGCAAACACAGAGACCTGAGGATGCTAGTCTCAATAACAGCATTGGTTAGGAAACAGCAATTATAGCTAAAAAAATCCAAAAAAACACCCTAGTTCTAAGTGGCACTGCTGGCAAATACCAGTACAACCACTGAAACAAGACACAGGGAGGGGACATCCACAGCCTTATGTGTCATTACATCAGTCAAACCAGAACAAAGAGAGTGGAATTGAAAGCAGGGAGATTTAGATTGGATATATCAGGAAGAAATTCTTCCCAGAGAGGGTGGTGAGGCACTGGGACAGGTTGCCCAGAGAAGCTGTGGATGCCCCATCCCTGGAAGTGTTCAAGGCCAGGCTGGATGAGGCTTGGAGCAACCTGGTCTAGTGGAGGGTGTCCCTGCCCATGGCAGGGGGGTTGGGACTAGGTGGGCTTTAAGGGCCCTTCCAACCCACACCATTCTGTGATTCTATGAAGATACTAGATTTCAAATGGGCAGCATTTTATACTTTTCTCCTCTCTTTTGCACTGGAACAAGTGAAGACGTTGAGGTCTGTGACTGCTAGATAAATAATGAAGTTTCTCAGGAATAGGATATACCAGCTTGTGGAAAAATTCAAAGCTAAGATCTCTTTGCTTGTGTTTCTGTAGTATCTGGTACTCTGCTGAAAGACTACTGTGTTGGAACAAAAGGTCTTTCTGGCAGGTAGAAATGCAAACACATCCAGACAGCAGGCAGGCAACCATGCAGATCAGAAACTGTTTTTATTTACTAAAATGCATAGATTATATATTTAATAGAAAATAAAGGGGAAGAGGTTTGTTAACAGTACATTTTCTGGGGTTTTTTTTTTTCTATTTAAATGCACAAACAAGCATGCCTTATGTTTATTTAAAATTACATAAAATACATCCTCCTAAAGAAAACCAAACCTAGGACTTAATAAAGTCAATTTATTTCATTTTAAAGTTAACATATTGCATATAAATACAATATGCACACAGTTAATGTTGCTTAGCTAGCTTAAAACGAAACCTAATCCAATATGCAACTCAAATTCCCACAGCTTAATGCATGTTATGACTAAGCTGCATGCTTTAATGGCCATTCATAAAACCTAAATCACTTAGCCCAACATCCAAAAATCAGCATGAGCACTGAAACCTGGGCTAAGCCACTAAAGGCACCGTTGTCTGAAGGTGTGAGCCAACTGCAGCTTGTACCGGTGTTGGTGCTAGCTGCTGTGGTCCCCCTCCCTCCTGCCAGCCACCAAGCCCTTCTCTGAGCTCTTCCACCCCTAAAAGCAACGAACAAACAAAAATCCCCCTCGAAATCCCCCCAAACCCAACCCTGACTACTTCCCCTGCTCTTCAGCTGGATTTAGTTTGCTGAAACAGGTTTGCAAGGGGTCTAGCAGTCAGTGCAGCCAGCACGAAGGAGGGGCATTGGGAAACCGTCTGGCCCCCACAGCCTCTGCCCAACTGCGCCCATGCCTTGAAGCTGCAGGTGCTCAATTTTCTATTTCAAGGTATGCCTACATCTTGCTCTGTCTTCTCAAGCTCAGGAGCCCACGCCCCATGCCCCAGCCCACTGGAGGATCAGCAGGCACGTTTGTCTGAACCAAGGGAATTGCACTTCTCAGGGACATGCAATAGGTGCCAGAAAAAAACCAGCATTTTGCAGCAGCTTTCTGAGCACCAGGATACCCAGACAAAAGCACAAGGCAGTAGACAGACAGCTGCTGAACCCTCTGTTTTATTCCCTAACCTGACTTCCTCATTGCTCCAGAGCATCCAGAGCCCCATTCCAACAGTCCCTGCCTCCACTTCCTGGGTTTCAGGCAATGGGCTCTGGCACAGGGGCGTGACGTACCCAGAACCCAGCAGAAAGCCATGCTACACCCACCACACATGGTGCCTGTTCCCACCGCTGACCGCTCCACCAGGCACAGCAGCGGCAGGACCGGCTGGTGGTCAGTGTGACGGTGGCCGTCAGGCCACCAAGTCTGTCTTTGCATTTCTGCTCCAGTGAGCGGCTGGCTTTTCCCAGGTGCAAGTCCTCCAGGAGGGTGCACCCAGCAGCACGTGCACGGTTGGTTTCCACGTGTGCTGGAAACGGGGCAGAGGAGCAAAGGTGGGGAGAGCAATGTCGGTCCCTGCATCCCGCACGCAGAGCGGGATACGCAACTTGTTCCCATCGCTGAGCTGTTGAGCAGGAGGAGCAGTCTGCACCTGCTCTAGGCTGGGAGGGAAGAAACAAGAAGGAAGAGAGCAAACCTAGAGATTAGGATGATGGCGGTGAGGACATGGAACGGGTGAAGGGGGAAGCCTGGCAGAGAGACAGGGGGCACCGTGGCAAAGAGGAATGCTTGATGTGAAGGAGAGTTTGCTGATTCCCTCACCCAGAAGAGACAACTCATCCAAATGCAATGAATGCACTCAGAATCTGTGCCCAGATGCATGCATCAGGGATATATAGAATCCATTTATTTTGTTTTTTCACACAGTTATTTCAGGAATGCGTGATGAAGTCGGCAGTCACAGCCAATGATTACAATCAGCAATCCATTTGTATTGTTTCCGTTTCAGACCGAGAAGGAGATAATTTGCTTTTTTTTTTTTCTTATTTATACTGAAGTAAAATAATTTCAGATTCATAATCTGAATGCTTGGAGAGAGGCTCAAATGCTGGTCCCTGGCTGAATGCCCCTATTTGCTCATTAACATGTAAGGCAGACATGAAGATTTGGCAGCCCTGGCTGCCTGCCTTACACTCCTGAAATTCACATGTTCTTACTTGAAGCCTAGTATAGGCAGGAGAGCCTTATTAGGGCAGCCTAGTCATGCTTGGAGTACTTTCAGTTCCAGTTCTTACCAGCAGAAGTTGAAAGTGTTAAAAGCCCCACTCCACTCAGACCCTCCAACAGCACACAGTAGCCAGAGAGGTCTGAAATCCAGACTTGGTGGTGTTCTGTTTTGGTTTTGGTGGTTTCCTGCTGGTAGGAAGTATGAGAAAACACTCAGCTTCTCCCAACAGTCAACTTTGCCTACAGTTAACTGATTAACATGGCAAAAGAGCGAGCACAGCTATTCAGATGCTTTAAATAGCTGCTGGGGATACTTTCCCAGTTAGTCAGACACAGGGCATAAAGGTTAAAGAAACGCAACTGAGAGACCACTTGTGTCCCTAGTCTGCACAAAGGAAAATCGTGGGGACATAGGAGAAGCCAATAAAATAACTAGATTCGTATGACTAAGACCTGCCATCGAGAGGACTCAAACACCCTGCTACCAAGGGTTTTTCGCAGAGATCTGAAGTGCGCTGTGTTGTGCCTTACTCTGGCACACACACTCCCTTCGTACAGGGTGCTGATGCACATGCGACAGCACGGACTGTCTTTCACAGGAAAACCATAGTGAGACTCTCAGAACAATCTATTTCTCTCTGAATAAATGCTAAGCAAAGGCTTACCTTGTTTTTCTATTGCCACCTTGCCAGGAACCAGTTCCCAGCAAGCATCAGCCGTGGCAGACTGCCTGCACGCTGCGGTACACGGAGCTAACACTCACTTACCAGGGCTCGAGCGTGCCCTGCAGTGCCCTCTGATTTTCATCCGTGGATAACAGCGGGGAGGAGGTGGTCATTTCCCTTTGCTTCGGTGAACCGCATGAATCCACCGATGGCAGGGTGGCAGCGGGAGCTGATGGCAGCAGGCATCAGGAGTGGCTGCAGTGCAAACCAGCTGAAGGCACGTGGCAGGGAAGGTCTGATGTGGAGTGGTGAAACAGCAGAGCTTTGGTCCCTTCAGACACTCTGACACCTCCGGCAGCCCGAAAAAAGGAGGAAAAATGTGTCCAGCCTACCGACAATCACAACATCAATTTCCTGGGGAGTGGAAAGCTCAAAACAATTCACAGCCAAGAGAGGGGAAAAACAACAAAGTGGTGTTGGGAGTAGTAAATTGACTCATTCCACAGCGTTTTTTTAGAGGGCAAAGCTGCTGGGTTTTGGCGGTGGAGGAAAGGGCTTAGTAAACGCTCCCTCCTTTAGGCAGTAAAGATGTGATCTGCCTTTGGGCTTAAGCAGGAAATGCAGTGTAAAATGGCATAATTCTGTGGTCAGCAAACCAGCTGCTGTGGTCTTGCAAAACAGCTATGACCACCCGTGCCAGACATTTTTAGGGCATTGCCCCTGCAGTGCTCATACCGGGAGCAGCTCTATGGGTACGTGGCCTGTGGGCGCAACCCTGCCACCAGGCTTAGGCTGCTGCGCCGAAACCCTTGAAAACCAGCCTTGAGACGGACGCCGTGCCCAAGCGCAGTCTTCCCTGCCTCACAGGGACTTGGGCTTATTGCTTTATACGTTATAATGGTTATATTGCTTTTATTTTTTTGATAAAACCAGGTCCACTGTCAACAGCAACAGACTGCCTGAGGCAGAACGGCACCAGCTTCTCTGTTAATCACAGAACAGAGGGCCGCAAATGCCGAATTTCATTTCTGGTGCTCATTTCAGCTACGACTTTAAACAAAATGAAATCATCTCTTTAGCCATCACCTGCTGCATACAAAAGCAATCTGCTTGACGGGCAAAGCACAAAAATATGCGGTTGTATTCTGTCTGCACAAAGCCTGTCCTTAGGAAAGTACGACCGGGTGTGCAGTATGACTGTTCACTCCTAGCAGTGTTAGCATATCGCTGATGCATTATGATGAGATCATCGTTTGTGTCATGCTCCCTACAGAGAAGACACACTTCATATTCACACACAGTCACCACTATGTGCTGCGCAACTCTGCTTCACTGCCATCCTAATTGTGAGAGGATGCCTGAAACAGACCAACGTTTTAAGTCTGTGCTATTCTAGTACCTGAAGGTAGGAGGGTTCCTGGTCCGTAACGCCAGCATTAGAGCGGTCATATGCTCAGGACAATGCTCCTTCTAACTTCTGCCAGCTCCCTTCTCCCTCCCTGACACACCGTCTGCTTTAGACAAACGAACTCCCCAGGTCTCGCAGCACTGTGGGGGATCCTTCTCAGTAGGGAAATCCACCAGCAGCAATTTCAAGAGCAGATGTTGTCATCTCAAATAAAGCCCGTGGCAGCAGACACTCCCAAACTCAGGGAAGGTCCAGATGTCTGCTCCATGCTCAGCCAGCAGGACAACAGGGACAAGCTATTCTTATCCTACAAGTCATCTGCAGGAGTTTGCATGTGACTAAGACACGAGAGCCAAAAATGAGAAGGTCTGAGTGGTCTGTAACGAGGATATGATAGCTGCAGGCTCTCGTGTCTTGGGCAGCAACCCCCACTGGCTTGCTTTCCTGTGTTTCCAGCCACACACCACTACCCTAAAGCAGACCCTGCTGGAGGCCTTGCATAATTCAAGGGAAACAGGCTTATTCTAGAGAATCAGCCTTTCGGGACATCTTGGAGGTTGCAGCCTCTAAGCAAGAACCCTTAGAAGTGTTTTGAGAGTTCACCTTCACGATATCCTTCCTTATTACCAAGGATGTTGCAAAAGCACCCAGATTTGCCCATACCCCATTGCTCTGGAGCGCTAGCCCCATGCAAATGTTATGCTGTGTTCAGTACAGTCCTTTCTGTTCTCCTTCACAGACATTTCTGAGGGGACAACTCCTTTTACAGAGACCTCCAGGACAAAACAATTGTCCCAAGAGCAGAGGCCAGTGAAGCTGGACAGAAAGGAGGCAAGTGACAGAGTATGTGCCGTGCCTTGCTCTGATTTTGGGGGGCTGACAGCTAAGGAAGCAGAGTCCCCGATTCTCCCTCACTGGGGAGTTACTGAGATGGCCCAAAAGGCTAAATGAACACAGTGTTATTCAAGTTTCTAATTAAAGTCATAAATAAAAAGACCTCTAACATTTATTGGGCATTTCTCCATCTGATTATCTCAGAATCACAGACTGGTTTGGGTTGGAAGGGACCTTAAAGTCCATCTAGTTCCAACCCCCCTGCCACGGGCAGGGACACCCTCCACTAGACCAGGTTGCTCACAGCCTCATCCAGCCCGGCCTGGAACACTGGCAGGGATGGGGTAGATTCCCGAGAGATTACATGAAACTCGATACTAGCCTCAACGGCTCACAATTTATTTAACTTTGAGCTGCTGGGTTTTTGTTAGAAAACATTATTTTACCTGTCTGGTCCCTCCACAGAAAAGACCAGGCATGTCAAATTGAAGGTACCTTGCAACATCCTATTTTGGTGTCAGCTGATCTACGCAGATGGACGCACACGCATCTAACCGTATGGAACAGAAAGATGAACGTAATTGTTCTGTCTATACTGACAGAATCCCCCGAAGGATTCATAGTTTCTCCATGTTTTTCTCATTTCCGTGAGGTTAGGGGTGCCCCTTTTGGATGTGTCACTGCATTTTACACATGTACCATATGGGCCCCGTTGTCACGGCGCCTCCCCCGGTACTTTGGTATCAGAGAAAGGAAGGAGCCATTGCCACCAAATGAAGTTACTACTGAATTACGTAAAAACACACTCTTCCAGGCAACAGGCGAGCCTTCAAAGGGGAAAGGCTACTCATCGTCCAGCGAGGGCAGGGGGAAGGCTAGCAGAGCTTCAGAGCCCTTTGAGCTGCCTGCAACCCGGCAAGCAGATCTAAGTTTAACACAGGCCCAGAGGATCCAGGGCCCGAGTCACAAACAATAACTCCCTTCACGTCAGAGCCCAGCCAAGAGATCGCTTTTGACAGCTCCCGTTTCATGCTCCCAGTGAGCTTACTGGCTTCCTGCGCAGGCACACGAGCCTGACCTCCCCCGTTCACCCCGTGCACAAAATGGCCATTAATTCCAGCTGGCACGTAGGTTTGGCTGGGGCCCTTCCTTCCTGTCAGCAACAGGCAGAGCGCCACGGGGATGTGCGGAGGGAGAGGGCAAGCGGCAACCCACAAACTTCAGCAGCGAGCACCTCCTCACCGAGCACCGACGGCCACGCCGAAGTCTGGAGCTGGCTGAGGTCAGCAAGCAGCAGCATGCTCTCCCCAGAAGCACAAACCACACGTAAGCCACAACCCAGCCTCGATCTGGTGGGAGTAAGAAATGAAGCACCACAAGCCCGCTCGCGCAAGCAGCAACGACCTTTAAAGCAGTCAGACTGCAAACGCGCAGGACCTGCAGGACACGCAACGCCAGGGCGGCTTGTCCTGCGGGGTTTTGGGGGTGCATGTTGTTGTGAGGTTGGGGTTTTTTTGTTGAAAGCACATCCCACATCACCGATTTGAGTTACAGTGCAGTGCTACAACGTTTGAGGTGGGAATCGCAAGACTTCTCCAAAGCCAACAGGAAGGTGGAGATGGCTTTCCTGGGGCAAGTTCTCATCTGCCCAAAAAGGCAGCACTTACCTCTTCAAATAAACCGAATTCCGTGATAGAACTGCCCCAGAGCAGTAAGAAAACACCTTTAAACCTGTGTATACACTGAACACCCAAGCAGCAGGCCCAGGCAGCATAACCTGACAATTAGAAACTCCAGTTTACATGCTCTCAGACCCAAAAACTGGATTAAATTTGAGATTATTGCCATTCTATACACTGCCATCCTCCCTTTAAACAAGCCTGGAGAGTACTGAGCTGAAGTCACTGTGTGTGGCTGTAAAGATTCATCTATTGCCATGCAAAACTTTAGGTTTAGGCTTCAATAAGTGGAATTAGTCTCCGAGCTGGTGGAGAGGCAGTTCAACCCAGGAAAGGCTGGAGATCAAACCCACCGTAAAATTAGCTGATCTGAACGTAGGGGATTAAAAGAAGCCTTTAAGACAAACAGAACAGCTTCCTGAAGTGGTATATGAAAGCAGGTGGTTAGAAGGAGACAAAGCAGACCAAGAGGAAGTGCAGGTAGACAGCAGTCAGCATCAGGAGACAGAAGTGTGGCAATGAAAGAAATTAAAGTGGGAGAGATTTAATTTGAAAGCAGAGAATAAAAATCAAAGCATTACTTAATAATAGAGAGGAAAACAACAGGTCACAGGAAAGGGGATTTAGGTACTGTGCTATGTGGCTGCCAGCACATCACACAAAGTGCACTCAGGAATATTTGTTTCTGTACAGTTTAAGGGATTCCAGTGGTGTTGGAGTCTGGGGGGCATGGCAGAAACAACTCAGTCATACACAGAGTCTCTTACTAAGTTTAGGATGAAAATCTTCAGTGTTAGGGAAGAGGCAAGAAAAAACCAAGCCAGACAACAGATTAAGGACCAAGTGCTTTCTTGGTAGAGTACCTCAAAGGATCAACACTGCTCCTCAGTTTCGACATGTTTTGTGGCCAAGATAGCCATCTCCAAATCTGAATCTAGGCTGACCAGTTACACTAGATGGGGAACCATCTACCCAGCTGTGAGGTTTCTATACACTGAAGTTACCCTAAAAGACTAAGAATAACTCAAAATCAGATTTAGACACTAGTTAATTTCAGCAAAACACAAAATCCAAATCAGATGATCCAGCTGTAAAAACCTGAAAAGAATGGGCCATCAATGAGAAGTGAAACCTATCAAAACTGCAATAAAGTTGTCATGTTCCAGCATAACTGAACAAAGGGAAAAAACTGTATTCCAAACAGATTGTATTAAAATTTATTTTTTAAATAAGAAAAAACAAGACAATGATTTTAAATAAACATGGTACATCCTACACTTCTGTAAATGAACACAACTTTACATAAGCCATTTTCAACTTCTGAAAGTTCTGTTGCAGCATCTTCAGCATCGGACAGTGTTGGTTTCCATTTCGTAATCAACCGAACGAAACTATTTGCTGAAGTGAAGCTTTATTTTTCATGACCAAAGATGGCTCTACTAAAAGCACCTGTTAAACAATTATCCCCACCTCATTTTTTTTTCAAAATAAAGTCTGTTCAGCCTTTCTTTTTTTGGTTCTGTTCCACTGCTTGCATAGGAATCAGCGTAAGTTGCAAGCTAAGCTTCACTTTAGCAGCGTAATGAATGGCATCAAACTTCATGAAACAGATACAAACATCGTCAGCAAAATTCAACTACGTGAGAAAATATTAAAGCCAGGATGTTTTCGTGGGTCACCACCAGACTAGCTTTCAGTGTGCAACTTTCCTCAGGAAGAGTTCTTCCCGATTCACATGAAAAGAAGGAAGCATGCATCAAAAGCCTTTGTTCACACAGAAATGCCCGTTAGAAGAGTTCCATGGTATCATAAGGCAAAAGAGATATTAAGGTGAATGAAGCGTTTTGGCCCATTTGGCATCTGTTTTACAATACATACGCTTTACACTTGTGTAGCATATGACAGGTAAGGGACTGGCTCAGTACGGTAGAAGTGTCCGTTTTTACAAATACATGTCATTATTGCTAACATGCTACACGTTATCCAACTTTTAAAGCTGCTTTGTTGGCATCAGCCTTGCCATCAGCAGCTCACATTCACGGTGACGATATGCTATTCCACACGAACAAAAGCTAAGCAGCATAAATACAATTATGAAAACAAAAGGCTTATGCAACATCCCTCTCTAACTTTGCTGTGTTTTTTTAATTAAGAAGTGTTCAAAGAAAGCAAGTCCAGTTCACCACAAATGAGGGAGTCTCACAATGAGGTCAGAAACCAAGCTACAGGGAGCAGAGAGGGGGAAAACACGGCATGCATTATAATCTAGTCCTTTTAGTCATACCACTGGAATACAAAAGTCCAATTTAAAGGCTAGACTAACAGTAGAAGGCAGAAAGCCAAGAGTAGACTTAGTTTGATATTTAAATTAAGATTACAATTTTAATCAGTAACAGCAAACTCTCCCGGCCCTTTAACATATTCACAATATCTACTGCAATTGAATACTTAATTATGACTAGTATAGGTATGTATGTCCACTTTAAAAAGATATTAAATACCTGCATCATGAAATTACATTCTTAAGACATTGTGTAAGAAAATAGCTCACGTGTGAAATGTTTCTGAAATGTACTTCTGCTCCCTTCGACCTCCTACTACGTCCCACACGCACATGCGCACCCCCCCCCACCCCCCGCCCCCCATCAAAGCATTCACTCACAGGGAAAACACACAAACACCCCTTAAAAAAGGATGGAAATATTGAAGGGGACCAGCTTGGCTAGTTACAGCACAGTGCTTAACAAGGTTCAAGACAGAACCAGATCAGAGTTGGCCAAAAGATGCCCACAACACATGCCTGACCGGTAATTCCTTCCAACTCGTTCTCTCAAACTCAGTCCGATTTTGGTTCATCGCAGTGACTAAAGCATTTCATACAGACCTATAAACACAAGACTTCAGCCTGACTTTAGTTGGTTTTTGCACAGCGTTTTTAACTTCCCACTCATTTTGTTCTGCAGCAACTACAAGAGGTAGGCATAAAGCATTTAAGAGCTTCTTTCCCAAGGTCCTGTCACCAGCTCAGTTTAGTAGGATAAAGCCAGCTGTACTTTATGATTTTACTAGGTACATCCTTGTACAATCCAGCTGGAAAATAGCTACGTGAACCCTGGATTTGCTAGGCTAGCACACCGTGGAGTAAGAAGCTGCTCATATCCAGGAGGACACTTTTTTGTAATAAGGAGTTTACTGCAGAGCGTTCCTGTAAGAACACAGATGTCAGGACCAGTTCTCTCCATCTCTATTTGTATGTAGGAGCAAGGTACCATTTGGCCAAGACTACAGATGTATTTTCACAGATGCAAGTGCCATGCAAAAATAAATTAGAAGAACAGATACCAAAACATACAAGTAATAAAACTACTGAAGGTAGATTTTCTTGAAAGTATTCATATAAACAATTTATAATACTTTCCTTCCCCCTGTTCTCTTTTTGACATTCACAGTTACGAAGCTGTGGCTATACATCAAGAATTTCTTCTGCAGTGCCTCCACAACGTAGTCTGTAGCGTCCTGTCCTCCAACTAATAGTGGGGTCCCACAAAGCAGACAGGAAGATGTAAATTGTCATGGATTCTCTGATGAACCAAGCTACTGCATAATCAAGTTTTGAAAAACACAGAGCACCACCCTAGGAATATAAAAGCAAGTATTTAAACATACTGAGTATTCAAAAGGAATTTTAAGATAATTTAAAACATTTGTGTTAATAAATCTATATTCTCATCTTATGATAGATTTACATATCAATAGTATATTTTTAATAAGCCAGAAATACCTTCAAGATATGATTATCTGTATTAAACATGAAGAGCTTTGCAGAATGACCAGGCAGGTTTGAAGAGCCTTGTATGTAGAGCAAAAGGCAAGGAAAAGTGTAACAATTTCACTTTTTCTTTTTGAAACTGTGTTGAGGCAGACACTGGGGTTTGCCACAGCCCCCAGAAGAACAGAACCTAGACAGAACACTCTTGCATATTCCCAGAGTGAAATTCAAATATGTAGGCCTTTGGCCTATTGCACAGGAACAGTGGGACTAACAAAAGGCTTACGGCCTCCATGTATTTTTGGCTCCTTTGAGCATTTCCAGCTACATGCAGAGCCAAAACCACAAAGAGGCTTCAGAAGAGTATGCACAAAGCTCTTACAAATGCTGTACATGTTGAGAAGTGTAATAATAAGGGTGACTTAATCTGACCTTATGGAGTCCTACAGAATCAACTCAAGGCCCAAGGTGGTTTTTTTATTACTTCCAGCAAGTACTGGACTACCAAAAGAGTTCTTATCAGACTGAAAATTATTATTTGGTAAGTTTGAATACACAATTATGGATCAGATTTGCATGGAATATGATCACAGCAGTAGGCAGCTGTAGTTAGAACAAATGCTGTTCTAATTTGTGGTATCTTTCTATATTAAAAGCTTTTTGAGGCCTCACTTGTAGTGACAGGAAGATTTTTTTTAGAGTCAAGCTACAGCTGTCCTGTAAGTCCACTATTACCTAAACAGAGTGAAAAAAAGGTATTTAAGAGTACATATACACTTCACTAAATACAAGACCAAGTGACAACTACAAAAAAAGCCAAATCCCACAAAGCTGCTGTACTCGTACTGTTCAAAAAAGCTTAAGACTTCCGCATATGCCCAGGTGGAGCAGACTGGAAACATGAAGATTAAGGGGACAAACGCAAGCTCGCAGAGCCTAGGCAGGTGCATATAGGAAATAAAGTTACAACCAAGCACACTTACTAACTTTCATGCTACTATAACACAAGCTGGAAGACTGAGAAATAACAGGATTTGACTTGTTATTTCCTTGATGTCAAAAGAATTATTTTGGTTGTTATAATTAGGTTTAGATTTTTGCTGAAGTAGATGGCACTAGTAACTTTAATAACCTCCAAAATAAATGAAGCTACATACCTGAACGCCTTTTAGTTGAATATAGTCAAATATAAACCACGCCAAGCAGTGACACATGAAGAATACCATTATATCCCATCTAAACATGTGATGAGCTGCCCATCCAATAACTAGACTGGCAACAAAGCACTCCGAGATTGGCTCACAAATTATTGTGGCAGGCAGCATATTGATTCGCAGTTTGGCCCACCTAGAAAAGACAAACAAATCAGGTTTGACTATGCATCAATTTTTATGTCCCTCTCACCCCACCTCATCAAATGATGAGCCACCATAGCCTTTTTCTGACAATGTTAATCTCATTTACTTTACACCTCCGAATAAAATACTGCTAAAATTCTCCCTTTCAAAGATACTGCACATGGTACTAAGGTTTTGGGAGTTTTAGGGGTTTTTTAATACTTCAGTCATACTTCTGTGGAAAGTCAGTGCCTCTCTCCCAATGCTAACAAGAAGCGTGCATCAAGCTGTGCACTGGAACTTCAGCATTCTGGACATTAGATCAAATTAGCTTGGAAAATGCCCTCCCTCTCATATCAGGTTATCCACCTCAGAAGCAGGTGACAGGGGTGGGTGGGAGACAAAGTAAAGATTAAAATTTTACCTGATCATTCTGGACTGAAACTGAGAAATAGAATATGAACCAGAGTTTTGCATTGCAACTTGTGTGGCCATCGCAAGTTTCCAGCCCCTAAAGAAAGAATTTACTATAAAAACGTGCAAATAATAGATGCAAAGAAGAATTAAAGAACAAACACTCAAGAATTTTATTAGGCTTGAAAAGTTTTTGGTATCTGTGCCATATTATTACAATGGCTATAAGCAAAAAACCCAAGTGTATCAAGTCTCTTCACTGGAAAAAAGAAATACTACATGAATAATAAACTAAGTTCTCAGAAACCTTCTTTCCTAAAGGAATTGGCAGTGATATGGTTTAATTATTCCTAAAAGACTATATTGACAGGACAAAGCACAAGTCATAAGCCTGTTTGCTGTACACACGTGAAGCTGACCTGAACACCGAGTGTACCACGTGCTTAAACTGCACTTAAAGCAATAAGCTTACTTCAGAGTCATCTTACCGGTCAGCTATAGCTTTGGCCATAAAGTAATCTTCAGCAATATATTGTGCAAAAGCTATCAGTCCTCCAGCTTGGTCCAAGACATCCTTCCTCATCAAGCATGACATTCCTGTTACACACTTAAAGCCAGTTAAGTTGGCTGAAATATATGACCTTGGATGTGAAGTTCCAAAATAAACCTGCGAAAACAAGATGAGCCTTTTAAAACTGTTCATGCAAGTGCTAGTCTCTGACAATGTTTCCTCCAAAAACGTTCGTAGGGAAAAAGAGTGCTAGACATGGCCAGTTAGGACAGTGTCTTTGGAAAGATCTTTACCACCAATCTCAGAAATCTAGTCTACCACCAAATCTGGGAGATCTAGTAGTGACATTGCCTGTGTTTTTTACAAATCTGTAAGTGGGTTTCAAATCCACATAGTAAACTACTGCATTTTATATTTAATTTCTAATTTATTCAGGTTGTTCTCAGGAACGCATATATTAAAAATCCATTAAGTAACTTAATCACTAGGATTAATATACTATTTGGCAATAGCTGACAGACACACTGTCTCCTTCCTCTTGTAAAGATTAACTGCACTACTGCATACATGTCCTGAGAAGCTTACCATATGGTTGTACAGAAGCAAGGGAACGTTGTTTACTTTATGTACTTGCAAACATAAAAAAATCAGACTGCCAGCAAGTCTTTTTACAACAACCAATAGCTTAAAACTAGGAGTGTCCTATAAAGAGAGTGGGAATGAGTGCCAGTGCCTCTCACCACTATTCTTCCTTCATCTCTCATTTCTACCTTTGACAAACAGACTTGCAGCCAGAGTGCCTTATACATGCTATCTTAGAACAGAAGATAGTTAATTAAATCCCATGCCTTGAGACACGAGGAACACAAGAAAACTCAGCCTCTTCATTCTACAAAAGAGAACTTACTGAGAAAGAAGAGAGGGGAGAATAGGACAGAATGAGTGATAGGAAGATGGTGGATAGGAATCAACTGTTCACTTTCTCTTCCAAAAGCAGTATTAGGAGACATGAAATAGTGTTATAGAAGAACAAGGGTCAGAGTGAACAAGGTGGTGGTTCCTGTAACAGACAGCAGATCTATGGAACTTCCTGGCAAAGACACTTGTAGATGTTCAAAATCTTTATAGACTCAAAGAAAGGAGAGAAAAGTTCATGTGAGAAATCTGTTCTTACTAAAAGTACTAATACACTGACGGTTAGTAAATATACAAGTCTACCTCCTGCTCAGGAAGTCTCTCAGCTAAAACTGCAGAAAGTTGAGACATTATTACAGGAAAACAGGATAACCCTTGCTTGTGTCCTACTCTTCTCCAAGGCCCTGCTTATAACCCCTGCTGGAAATAAGAGTGTGTGAGCTGGACTTTGCTCTGACTTGTCATGGCCATTTCTGCATTCCTTTTCAGACATCAAAATAGAATTAGTGTCCCTTTCTAACAATTAGAAAGAGTTCATCAGTTTTAATAATTTTTTAAAATAAAATCCATCATTTTCATCCTGTAACCTTTATTACTTGTATTGCAAAGTGAAATATAGCATCAGTGTTCAGAGCACCACAGTAGAATTTGAGTATGACTTCAGCTGAAAATAAACATTTCTTCACTCAAAAGGTGCAAATGGTACTATACAACTTCAGTCAGCAAGGCCTTGCAAAAAACCTCACCACCAACATTGCACTCACCTGTTCAAGGGTAGCAGCAAAGCCCTGTCTGTCTGCAACATAGGGAAGCCCATGGACCAAGCCCACTTTCTCAGTCATCTGATTAGCCATATCTGTCAGTGTGTCTGGTGTTACTAAGCAACAAATGAAAAAAGTTAATTGAGTAATTCTGTCATTAGCAGACTACTGTACAGAGGCACTAATCCTCATTCTATTATCAAGAATATTCCATTATCAAGAACACATACACTTTGATGCACAGTATTCTGGAGGAACCAAGTTTCAGAAGAATATAATAGTGATTAACATCATTATGACCAACAACAAATACAATGGAAACAGTTTGAACAGGTTTTTTAATAGGATTTTCACCTTTAATTAGGGATTAAACATTTTTATACCATGAAAATATATTTCCAGATTTTTTTACTTTTATTTCTACTTGTATTCTCAGTCAAAATAATCCACAACTGCTTGCCTACAGGTAACAAAAGCAATATAACAGTCAGCACTTTACAACACACACCTACCTCTGATTCCACTATCACAAATCCATATGAGATCGTATTTGGCAACTTCATAGCCAGGCATTAAGTTGTTAATCTTGGGGTTGATGCCAACTTTCTTGCCACCTAAAAAGACAAATCTATACATTATTTGTGTACACAGTTTTTTTTAGAGCTCAGACTCAATACCCAAAATATTTAGATACACTAACTGAACAACAGTAAATGTTTCTCCATCAATTCTTGAAGTCCACTACTAATAAAATTTTCAGTATTCCTTCATGTCTGTATTTTAGATATTACTACAATTATGCAGAGAATTGAATAGGAAAAAAGTATTTAAATGCTTCCTCAAAATGGCAGGGTAACAAGGCCATTAGATCTACAGTGTTTATTACTACATTCCATAAGGTAAACATTCTCTACATCTTACTTCTTAGAGGTACTGATTACAGCCATCCTACCCTACAGGAATTTTAGCAGAAGTGGTAAGAGGAGTAAAATGAAGTGAGACCCACTCTTTTACTTCCAGCTGACTCCTCCAGTTTGTTTCGTGTCATAGAAAAGCAATGACATGCTACCATCTAGTTCTGACAGCCCTTCGCTCCTCGAGGTCAAATGTAAAGCGAAGAAGGAGCCCTACAGTCTAAGCTGATGAAAAAGGACAGATGCAAGACCTCAAGCTCAAATACCACCACAACTCCAAGTCACTTCTGGCACATTCAGTTCAGTGCAGACAGGATTTAAACTGCTGTTTCAGATTTTGAAGGGAAAAATTGCAGGGGTTGCATAAAAATTCTTCATAGCATTGTTTTTGGACTGATATCACAGACTGCGACTACAAACTTACTTCTTTACCCCAAACTGATGATTAAGCTGCAGAACCAACATGAGCTGAACAAGACAACTCTATATTTTGGAGTCGAAGACCTAAAAATATTTCACGAGTCCCACCTTCGAGTTGCACTGCTTACCTATGAACAGTCTGGCATCAACGTTCGGGTATTTGCCGAGGAGCTTTTTGCACACATCAATAGCTGGATCATCATGATCTTGTACACAGAGTAATACTTCATACTAGTGAAAACAAAAATGTGTACAGACATATTTACACACACTTAACATGGTCTAGAGAATAAAGCTTAATGTTCTTTACTTTTCAGTTTGGTACACTATTTTTTCATGTTCTAAATTACAAATAAAATGAAAGGAGTTTTACTGTTACTAAATAAGACTGTTTTTTTAATGCACAGCCAAGTACTTAAGAAAAAAAACCCCAAGCCTGTATCCCAATAAACTCTTGTACTAAAGAACACTAGTTTTCCTGTTGTTGGAAGGGTTTCTATTAGACATGAAGCATGACATCCCAGTATACAAGATAAAATCATCTCCACTTCCATTTTCATTCACATGAATTTTAAATCAAATCATATTCAATGAAATTACAGCACACAATATTAAATCAAGGCAGTTCTGATACACTTGACTGCAGACCTCTAAACTACACCTTCTTTTCCTTGACTTCGTAGATGCATATGCAGAACAGAGTTGGAAGACCATCCAGAGACCACTATACTTACACTTAATTGTATAATAAAGCTAAGCTCAGACACACGGATATCCAATGTACATGAATTTTCCTTATTAATAATGGCTGAAAATCAACAACAGGTAAGGGAAACCTGTAGCTGTGTCAGCAATCAAGCTACATGCTCATTACGCATGAGCTAGAGGCAGTGCATGAGGAAATAGCATTTTAAGAATTATTCAACACAGAGACAGCCTTGCAAGCTCTGATAGAGGTATTTGTTTCTGCATTAACAGCAAATCCCTTGAATACTCCTTACTTGATATAATTTTATCTTCCTGTTAACTTTACAACAAGTTACTGGAGCTCAAATCCACAGAATAAAATTCAGAAAAATGTAGTTTCTGATGAAGATAACTAGAAGCCATTTTTACGATCCAAGACTTAAAAATCCAATCTCATTAAAAACAATTTTCTTGGACTTTCTCTGATACAACAGTTGTAAAGAAGAGTCAACTAGTGATCAAAGCAGCTCTTATTCTCCCTTATACTATTCTATCCCCTCACTGAACATTACTTTCAGTAAACTACTTCAGCAAAAAATAATCTGAACTTCAAAAAGCTATCTGTGGGCTCAGTGAGGACAATCTCTCATGTTCTTCTTCAGTAAGAAGTATTTCATACAACAGAAGACATTAAGTATTGCTTCAAGAAAAAAACTGGTATTGTTAAATAAAACAAACCTCAACTGCATTCAGAGTATCGTGGAAACTTAAAATCATTAACCACTAAATGGGAGTTGGTAAGGCACATTCTACCACTACAAACTATCAGGCAAACACATTTCTACCTCTCAGAATGCAAACTCCAAGTCAAACAGTATTTGCTTCCTGTCATTTTACCAGCATGGAAAATGGAACTTAAAGGGTAAAAGACCTGTCTCATTGAGCAGACAGGTCCTTCCACCACAACAGAACAATCCTGAGAGCATGAACACCGTAGAAACTACCAACTGAGGAAGTTAGTTCTTCATTAGATCTATTACTTCACTAGTAATCAAATAACTAAATCTCCAATCCACAATTGCAATGACAGTCCTGTATCCATATTCTCCAAGAAATTCAACCAGAAATAATAAAACACACCTTACACATCCCAGGATTTGAAAACAGAAAAATTCACAGTAAATGGCCTTTGTATGCAGTATCAAAGTAAAGAACCACAAAACGCATGACTAAAGCAGAAGAAACACAAAGATGCTTATCTACATAACCATTACAATCAGGTTCATTTGGACGTAACATGAACACAAAGATTTCTGCCAAAATTACAAAGTGCACCACAAACACTGTTCACTGATAAAATATTGTGCTTAAGTCTTGCAGTTTGGTAACTGCATAACTGGCTTCTATGCAAGGCAAGATTATTTCATGGATGGGGTATCACAGAAAAGTATCACCACAGGTTGACTCAGCTTCAACGGGATCCAGTTTAAGATTATTCTTTCCCAGTATTCTTCCCTGGATGGCTGAACTCTGAACAACAGACAGTACTGTTGTTCTAATCTTTCTGGTGTAATGTCAATCTTTTTAATGAAGTATTTTTGTAGTTATTGTACAGAAATGTTTTCAAACAGTCTGGGGAGCTCGTTTGTGCTGTGTAATCTCATACTTGCTTCTGTATCTTGTACTGTATAATGTAGGAAAAAAGGGAAAGTTTGAGCTCTGGAAGAAGGGGCAGAGGGCTGAGGAGGACTACAAGGGTATCGTGAGGTTAGGCAGGGAGAAAATTAGGAGGACCAAAGCCCAACTAGAAATTGATCTGGCCTCAGCTGTAAAAGAGAACAAAAACATTTCTATAAATACATTAGCAACAACAGGAGGGCTAAGGACAATCTCCATCCTTCACTGGATGTGGGGAGAAACTCAGTAAGAGGATGAGGACAAGGCTGAAGTGCTTAATACCTTCTTAGCTTCAGCCTTTAATAGTAAAGCCAGCCTCTTGTGATGGTAGACAGCAATGGGAAGCAGAATGAATCTCCCACAATCCAAGGGTAAAATGGTTAGTGACCTGCTGCACCACTTAGATACCCACAAGTCTATGGGGCTGGATGGGGTCCAACCAAGGGTACTGAGGGAACTGGTGGAAGCACTCAGCAAGTCACTTTTGGAGAATGACAGAACAGTTTGGGTTGGAAGGGACCTTAAAGATCATCTCGTTCCAACCCCCCTGCCATGGGCAGGGACACCCTCCACTAAACCAGGTTGCTCAAAGCCAGTAAGTTATCAGAATTAAGAGTCAAGGTTATATCACAAAGTAAGATCCAGAATAACTGTTTTTTACAATTCTCAAACAAACTGTGTTTGCAGACAAGTGTTTCAGCTGCATCACCATAGAATGGTTTAGGTTGGAAAGGAAGCCTAAAGACCAAGAGCCCACACTTGTACTTATGATTGCCAGAGCCCATGTGCAGGACCGTGCACTTGGCCTTGTTGAACTCCACAGGGTTGGCACAGGCCCACCTCTCCAGCCTGTCCAGGTCCCTCTGGATGGCATCCCTTCCCTCCAGCATGTCAACCGCACCACACAGCTTGGTGTCATCAGCAAACTTGCTGAGGGTGCACTCGATCCCACCGTCCATGTCACTGACAAAGATGTTAAACAGTGCCAGTCCCAACACCAACCCCTGAGGAACGCCGCTCGTCACTGGTCTCCAGACATCCAGTCATTGACCACAACTCTGAATGCAACCATCCAGCCAATTTCTTATCCATCCAGTGCTCCATCTGTCAAATCCATGCTTCTCTAATTTAGTGACAAGGACATCATGCGGGACAGTGTTAAACACTTTGCACAAGTCCAGGCAGATGACAGCTCTAACTCCTTGTTTATTCCTCATGCTCTGTGTGTTCACATGTAGACATTTAAGATGGGCCCTCGATGAAGTCAGCTTGCTGACTTAAGCAACTGGAATTCCCTTGTGTTCCCTAGGTTCCTGACCACCTGTGGTCCTTTTCCAGTCTCTGGGCACCTCTTGGTGGCACTGAACGCCAACTGGCAGGAGTGGGATGGGTTGAGCCTCCCATGGCAGCCTCAGTTTAAAGGCCTCTTTACCAGCTTGGCAAGCCTGTAACTAAAGATGTTCTTCCCCCTTCTCTGACAGGTGTACCCTCCATCAGCTGTCAGCAGATCAGGTTTCTCAAACCAAGTCCCACAGTCCAAGTGGCCAACATCCCGGCTATGGCACCAGTCCTGCAGCCAATTTCCCAGATTTGACTGGCCCTTTCAAACCCCCTACCCTTTGACTGTGAGGATTGATGAAAAACTGCCAGGGCACCAGTCTCTTACCACCACACCCAGAGCTCTAATCTTTCTTGATAGTACTCAGACTGCTCCTGGCTGCATCACTGGCGCCCATATGGATCAACAGCAGCAGACAGTAGTCAGTGGACCAAACAAGGTTTAGGAGCCTCTGAGTGACATCCCTGATACGAGCTCCCCAGTAAGCAGACCACCTCACTAGAGGGTGCATTGGGTCAGCAAGTAGGTGCCTTTGTACCCCTCAGAAAAGTCACCTACTACTATCACCCTTTGCTTTTTCTTAGTCATGCCTGTTATACAGGGAGCAGATCAACTGACTTGATGCTCATTATAGTAATAAAACAGCTTAAGATACTGTTACAGCTTCTTTGAACGGTTTGCAGTACTGGCACACACCGCATGCCTCAAGTATGCTTTAAACTTACCTTGGCCACACTTAATCTTTATTGAGCTTTCATGGAGTTAAAAGGATTCAAATGTTCATGCCTAAAGCTTGTCAAAGGGCCCAAAGCTTCACTACAGAAAAACTATCCAACTTCAATTAAGTTCCAAATGGTGAGGGGTTTTTGTTTGCTTTGCCCTCCCTACTTAGGAGCAAGTTGAAAGCTCTGTCAGAATACACAAAGGAAACTCGTTGTACAGCTTACACACACCTTTGACCTTTTACAACTGAAGCAGCAGTGTCAGAAGCAGTTGAGGAGAATTGAGAAGAGATTTCTTATTAAAAGTTAGAAGTTTTGGAATTTGGGAGATACGCTATAGAAACTGTAATCCCTTTTTCATCCTCAGGAGCATACACCAAGTATGAACCACACAGCAAGCACTGGCAGATTTCTCCTTGAAGTTGTAAGCTCCTTAGAGCAAGGACAGCATCTGACACTTATCACCTAGATTACTTATCACTTATACTACAAAGTCAAACAGTATTCAACAGCAAATGTAAACTTATTAACTACTTGTTTCCCAACACCAAAGAGTGGCTTGGAGACTATCCTAACTACCACCAACTTGGTGAGGTATACCACCTCATCACTGAGCAATTCTTCACAGGAGCCATCGTAAGAACCTCCAGAAAGTTTCAGACTACCTGTCAAGTGTTCTCTTTTAGAGGATCTGTTACAGAGTAGTTAACTGGGGAGGGTGTTTGGCATCTTCTATAGGTTGAAGGGTTTCATACTGCTATAAACACCACGGTACAGGGATAATGATTAAACAAATCTTAGTGAAGTGCAGAGTATGTTTTGTCCCTAAGCCCTGGTCATGTTCCTTTATTGACAGATTTTTTTAAAAAGGACTGGTTTTGGTTGCAACATGTAATATGTGTAGTTACGCATCTGCTGTGGAAGGAAGAACAATCCAAGACACAATCAAGTTGCATACCTCTAGCCCAAGCTCCTGATAGGACTTTTAGAGGCACTGGAAGAAAAGAAAATATGCTAAGTAGTATACATACTTTTGGATAATCCAGTTCAAAGAAGGTTTCCAAGTTGTTGATCAGGTTAGGATCTATGCCTTTTAACGGCTTTAGAAGTGAAACACCAGGAAGCTTGCTATATGGCTGTTTATCTGTGGCTTTCTTATTGAGGTGCAGGCGTCTGTAAAGAGAAAGAACATGCGTCACCCCACAAAGAAAATACACTAGAGAATTCCATTTGAAGTACGGTCAGAACTCAGAACACTTGGGAGTTTAAATTGCTGCAAAAAAATATGTTTTGTTGTAGAAAGTTATTTTTATATCTGAAAGTTGATGCATCAGAGAACACCTAAAACACGCTTAGCATTGTGATTAGGTTAAATTCAACCTTATTCAACTTAGTCATTTTCAGATTAATGCATTTGCACTACACATTTTGAACAGTAAGAGCATCACTTCTTTCAAACTACACAGGAGATTTTTCTGCCTTCCTCCACAGCATGAAAGTCAGTGTTGTAACAGAATTATCAGGAAAAAACAGTTTACTGTACACAAAGCAAAAGAAAAAAGGTCAGGTGCTTTTTCCTTTTATTCCATTAAGTTATGCAAAGCTTAGACCAAGCTGAGAGCACAGGGGAAGCAGTTGATCCTACTGATCAATGTGGTAACAAAAGCCTCCAAGACAAAGCTAAGGATCAATCAACTTGAGTATAAAAATCACAGAAATATGGATATAACATATATAATTTAAGTAACTGGAGAAAAAGTATTGGCTGAAACTTCAAATTTGAAAGTTAGTGTATATACTGCATGCTGTCATTCAGTAACATGCATATAGTCAGACTGAAAGAATACTTTATTGTAGCATGTACCTATTGCATAAATTCTTAACTTGAAAACTTTCACACCTTTAGAAGATGCTGCCTCAAAAAAAAGGGAACAGCATTGCTTCATGGCATGCTTCATCCTGGCTAAATGGTAAAACTAAGTTCTTTAGAAGCATTCTCCTGAAGAACATACCTGGTAAGTGAAATTACTGAACTATGAAGCAGCTCCACTAAGAGAAGAGATTTCAGTAGCTCTCAAGTTATTTTTCCTGAAATGGGACAGTGACATCACATTTGTTACCTCATCAGCTCTCCACCCCCTCCCAGCATGCTCCTTTCAGGCTGGTTTGCAGCTGGATACCAGGGGCATAATGCTATTACAGAACAAACAACGGGCTCACTAAAAAGACAAAGGAGAAAGCTGATGTCCCCCCAGTTTAGCCCCTGCCTGGGCACCGCAGAGGTAAAATGAGTGAGCCTTGCTCAGCAATTAACAGCCAAGGGGCAGCCAAACCAAAGTAAGAAAAGCAATAGTTCAATTCGCTATCACAGAGAAAGATTTCTGTACCAATTTTCACAAACATAATAGCAGGAAAGGGCTTTAAGTCAGTACGAAGGGAGAGTCTCAAGAATGCCACTTTGACCAGGGGGAACAGAAGGTTGATAATGCACAGAAAAATGTACTCCATTTAAAATGGACTGTAACAATGCACAGAGCTTTGTAGAGGCAAAAGCCTTGATGAACACGTGATGAGAAAAAAGTGGCAGAGTAAATGGAAAAAGGTAAAGAGAGAAAGGATGAAGACAAAACTTGAGGCAGGAAGGTGATAAAGAATAAGCACCAAGCAAGAAAACTGCAGGATCTTGCAAGGAGGCATATTACAAACCATGCTGACACACAGGACTATGCAGGTGATTAAATTCCATAAAGAAAAGCCTTCACGTAGTGTAAGAGGGAAACCTCAGAAAACATGTAAAGAGGCATTATCAGGATCTGTTCAGCTGTGAAACACCATACACCAAGACTTCTGACAGAGAATGGCTCGGCATGGTAAGACTGTCTGACATGCCATCTTAAAAATAAGTTTATGTTCTGTTCGTAACACTGCACAGAAGTAGCAGCCTGCCATCCTGAAAGCACTGTGGTGTTGTACCACTAAGGTAAAACAATTTCCACGCCAGTAATTGCAATGCTCTGTTAGACTCCAAGGAGCAAGAGGCAAATTAACTGTAAATCAGATCATTTTACACTGAGAAGGACCATTTGTGAAGTGGCATATTCTGAAGAATTAAAAGATACAATTAAAAACCTAACAGAAACAGACCAGACATCTTATAAAAGAAATTACAATGTTGGACTGCCATGTTAAATATTCAAACTAAGCTTAATTAATAGACAAGCCACATCAACATTGTTGATGCAGGCATGTGCTAAATGAAGTTGTGTGTTACTGAACAAGCCCCAAAGTCTCCAAAGCAGAGGCAAGGCAAAGCAGTAAATTGGTATTTTTGACCACTATCTTGGGCTTATGGTGGTTCAGCACTCAGACAGGTGTTGTGATCAGAGTGGTCTTCGTTACCAATGAGCACATATGACACATACAGTTCAAAATAATAAAGGAAAGCATTCCTTTCACAAAGTTTGTATCACATATACACTATTATCTATTATTTTGTATTGAAATTAGCCTAAAGCAGGCAAAACACACTATACAGATGTACTTAATGCTTTTTTTTCCTACCTCTGCCTAATGCAGTGACCTACAAAAAATACTACACCAAGGAATGTATAATAACTGAACTCTGAAACAGATGCTGGCAGAGCACTATTCAAAGGCACTTTCAGCTCCTGTGTGGAAGACCCATTTAATATATGTAGGTGCAAAAATGCTTATAGATAACCTGGTGACTGATCAGCCTGCAATCCCTCTGTAGTGAAACTGAAGTTATTTAGAAGTGGTCTGGCACTGTGGATAGAAAAAAGCAGCAGGATACATAATGGTGTCATGAACTGTAGTTCAAACATCATATGTCATGTAGGAAGCATCTGTAAAATCATCCTCAAACTCTGTTCCTTAACATAATACTTAACCCACAGAAGCACCTGGAATCTAGATCTCTTCTCTCAGCAGAGGAAAAAAAAAGTTATTTCCACATATAAAATCCAGGTTACTGATTTATCACTGCCCAGTGTGCTACCTGATTAATTCTTGCTAACCTACATCAAATTCAGCAATAAAGCTTCTATTTTTTTTAAAGGCCAAGACTACACTTCCTCCCTCCACCTCATTTTGGGCAGGAAAATATTCTAGCAAAACCAAAAAGCTTGCTACAGTAGACAGACCCCCAAGCTGCTGGGTCTCAGCTAAAGTAGTAGCATATACCTGTTAAAAGCAGCTGAAAAACACTTAAACACTCCTTATTCACTCCTATCAACCTTCCCTCAGCAGCTACTTTACTTGAAGAATTATCCTGTTGGGGGAGGTAAGTCATTATCAGTCAGCAATTTGTAACAGGTACTTAAATACTGCAAGACAGCACTAACAAGATGCTGGAATTACAGAAGGCATCCTGTGAAGGCTACGGTTGCACAGGCCATGGAGATAAGCTAGCAGATCACTACTTCTGAAGGGGGCTGTTTTCCTGCTTTACTGCTGAATTCACACACTTCCCCCTTCATGTTAGTGAACTGAGCCCTCTCACACAGGTGTTTGTGGAGTGTTGGTCTGCAATGGAGTAACAGACCAGAGATCACTGCTTCAACAGAAGGAATAGGGTAAGACAACCCTGCTTCTTTTGACAAAAAGCATGAGCTCCCCATCTCTCTTTTTTTTTTTTAACATATATCTTGTGTTAAAACATTTCCAAAAGAGGTACCTTCATGCAGAGAAGGAAAAATAAAGTTTGCTATGGATGCACCACACTGGTCAGTGCATTAAATACAACTGAAACAAAGATTGCAGGAGTTCAAAAAGTTCATGAAAGGGTTAACAGCACCCTTGCTTCACAAAGGCTAACAGCAGCCCATTTAAAATCCTACCACATTAATGTAATAGCATAAAGATAATTCCACGTAAGAGGGCATAGATAACTACCAAATAATTTTCAGAATCTCACAGCAGTAACTTTTTATACAGTCATCTTTTACAATTAAGTCACCAAGAACACTTTACAGAGACTATACTTTTATAAGATACATGCATAGCCATGTTGACAGATGGCATAAGATTTATAGTTATGTATTCAAGAGAGCATTTGGCTTGGCAGCTACAGTGAAAGTTTTGCCTGCCCATGAAGGCAGGAGGAAAGGGGTCTGCAGGAACAGCCTGTCATAGCTCTGGTCCACCCCACCAGGAAGCCCAACAAGGCACTTGGGTATAGAAGCAGAGAGAAGCACAAGGGGACTGTGAGGAAAGAACTAAGCCTGAATAAGTACTTGATGATAATGCGTTATTTCCTTATAATGCTCTACCCAGATGTGAGCACACAGGCATACTACTGTGCTTACAGTGATCTACTACACTATCACTTCTTTTTAGGGACCTCCTAGACTTCAGGTAGATTCAAGAATTGCAAAACAGATCAAAAAAGTCATCACCACCTGTGGCCACAAGCATCCTAACAAGTGGACAGAATCATCCTTAAAGCAAGAACTAAACACCTTGGTCTTGTTTTCAACCTTCTTCCCTCTAGAGTGGAGCTTTGTAACACAGCTGAACCAGTTTGACTACAGGCTACTGCTCCAGGGCACTCCTCTCCTGCTTCCTTTACCCTTTTTCTGGGATATGCCGTGGTTCTCAGTGGTGCTGACATTTGTCTGATCCTACAGTGACCTAGTTCATAGACTTAAAATGCTAGCATTACATATTGCTTAATAGTTACATGGTGGTTTGTCATTTTAACTTGTCACATCACACAGCTTCTCAACTAACATCATCTCAGCTAACAGCGGAGATTCCCCAGAGCTCCTTCTCTGTGCTGCCATCAACACCAGCCAAACAAGGCATTGTGATGATAACAATGCCCATACCTCACTCAACACAAAGTTAAATCTGGCTTTTTTCTTTCCTCCCACTGCAGGTTGTCTTCTGCCAAACTAAAGCTGGGATGCCTGAGGGAAGGCTCCACAACATGCTCAAGGTGGCTGGGAGAAGAGAAAAAGGGTCTCCCTTCTCCTCAGGCTTCAGTGTGCTTGCAGAGAGCTGAGCGGTCCATGGGTGAGCAGCATAAGCCACTCACCGTGGAGTCAGGCGAGGACCAGTGTCAGCACAAAGGAAGCATTGGGGCACACCACCTTCCTCTAGGAGCATACAAACGGATTGGGTCGGGGCCCTGAAAACTACATCAGTTTTGCTTTACAGCATTCACTCCCTTATAGCTTGCTTCCTGCCCAAAATTGCTAACTAGAATTAATTACTAGCAGAAAACACTGCCAGTGTTCACCAGTGACTTGAAGCAATATTTAACGCACGCCACCCTTCTACCTCTTTTGGCTGAAGACATCATCCAGTAAGAAACATGCTGATGCAAGTCCAGACCACCTTTGCTTGGCTGCTGGCCCGAGTCAACCCACCCGACAAGCAGAGCATTCTCAGGTCAGCTGCCTTCCCCATCCCCCACTCCCAGCACGTGCTTACATCCAACTAAATGGCCACATGGACCCAAGGCACATCAATCCACACACACCCTCCAACCCAGCAGCTGTCAGATCCAACAGGACAGAGGAGCAGAAACACACAGCTGAGAACAAGTGGAAAGGATTTAAGAGGAAACCCCAATGTCACTTTTAGTGTGACAGCAATTGTAATTAAGAACAATTAACATATCACTTGGCCATGATAAAATGCTCAGAGATAAAGGGAAGTAAACAAGTCTGCAAGAAGGAAGTGATGGGCAAGATTCAGGTGTTCACTTGTAGCTGCACATGTCTTGTGGCTGTCTGCCAGCAGAGCAAGTCACAGGTTTGTGCATGCTTGCAAAAAACTGAGAACAAAAAAATGAAATCCTACTGTTTTCAACAAGTTGATGTTGAAAAGCAGGCTGCAATTGGTTAGTGCTTCATCACGTGCCAGCTGAGGGTAGAAGGCAGTTCATTCACTTCCAAAGCATATTTTCTCCTGTACTACACATACCACACAGAAAAAGAAAGGGCCCTCAGAATGCGCTGAAATCAATAACTAGTGGAGAGGGATAGGGCTGGTTAAAAAAAAAAAAACAACTTCCAAAATAGTAAGGGTCAAAGCATTTCCACCAAAAAAACAAAGTAAGAATTGAATTAAAGGTCTTGAGACTGACTTGAGTGAGAACGAACCTAGACTGCTAGCACTGAAGAAGTGTTCTCAACCAAACATCAATTTGCTCTTCCAGTTTCAGGAAGCAGTAGCTCAATCAGTGGCTTGTAAGGAGAAACAAAACCGTATCATTCAGAACAGCAGAAATCCTACTCTGACATTTTGAATTTGAAATCTTCATACACAGCTGAGATTCTTTAAGAAGCCTCTTCCAAATGTTATTGCAAAAGTCATGTTCAGTAAATGTAATCCATAACTTGATGCAGTATTTTTTAATGGGGGTGGTGAGAGGGGGGAATTTAAGATTTTTCAAACATGTTTTAGAGTACCAAGTTGAAAAAAAAAAATCACCTTTCATGAAGGAGCAAACACTACAGAACTCAACTTAAAACCAGCTAACACTCAATTTAGAAATTCCTCTCCTACTCCTCCGCCCTACCCCCCCAACTGCACAATGAAAGCAAAACAAACTGGCTCCCATACAACCATCGGTATTAAAAATCATCGGTATAAGCAATGGGAACCCTTTCACTGTCCCAATCCGAGAAAGTTGGCAATTCAGCAAGCAAAAACGTGCTTAACAAAAACACAGCAAGTTGCCTACAACACAATCATTACTGGATCATACTGAGCATTGAAATGAACACACAGTTTTTCCCTTCTAGTCTATCTGCAAGCTGCCATGAAAACGGCAAATTTGTTCTCTGTCTCTGCTTTCCCACACCCCCAGCCTACCGTTGGCCATAAAGCAGCCAGCACCACAAGATAAATTGGATCAGCCTGCTGATCAGAGAACTATCCCACAGAACGAGCCAGCTTGCTGATCTGAGTCACCACATAGCCACATGCTCACTAAAGGCAGGTTAGAATGGCAGAAATTTTTTGAAAGGTGTAGGGGTGGGAGGGGATTTGGATTGTCCCTTTGAGACCAGGAGCCACTGAGGCACAGAAAGAGAAATGCTTTTGCTACAGACTCCTTGCAACAAGCGTTACTCATCTTCAGAGCGCTGCATCCAGCATGATTTGTGTTTTATTTATGAAAGCATCTTCCAGTGGATGGCAGTAACTCCGGGACAGAGACACCAACCACAAATTGCTGTTAGTAGGCGATCAGCCCCTCGATGTTCAGTAGGGGATCTTTTAAACCACAAAGCTTTAGAACACTGGTACTGTGAGACTATTCAATTTGTTTTTTCTGGCTCCAATTTGCAAATCTACAGGATTAAAATAGCTCAGCTCTATTCATTTCATGAGGCACAAGCTTAAATGACATCATTTGCTATACATTAGCTAATGTGCTTCCTACGGACCCCAGGTTGCTCCTTGCTGTTGCCTTTGTGCCAAAGGCCCCTGCCACCCATCAACGTTTTCCAGTTTCTTTTCCCTCAAAGCTTCCAAAACAGTTAACTGCCAGTAACAGAATTGTTAACAACTCAGCAATAACCACATTAACAAATCAAAGCAGATACCATGCCAATATTTTTTCTTAATTTTCAGTAGATGACAGGCCATTTTTTATTTAATTAACTCCACTGCAAGTGTTTCCAGAGCACAAAACAGCACAAACCTTACTCAGACACCAACTCACTCGAAGTCTGAACACACAGTCCCAGGCACTATTAGCCTCAATTGGGGTAATAAAAAAAAGCTGTAAACCTTGTCTGGACAACACAAATATCTGTGAGACTGTTGTCAATGCTCTGGCACTTCAAATGCTTTGGAGGGCTTGAATAAGTCTCCTATAAGGAACATTAGAAACTGAAGTAAGCAATCATAAAAAAAATTCAAAAAAACAAGTGTGAGCACTTCTACAATCAACACCATATTTGACAGCATTTCAGAACAGCTTATTTTTTTGATGTTTCCAACAGGTACGAACCAGAAAAGCTTGGCAAATTTCACCTGTCTTCTCTCTACAAAGACCACAACACTTGGTTCAGACACTCAAAACCCCCTATTTGCCTCCCTCACCACTACACAGTTTACATAAAACAACCTGCTTGGAAATGCTCTTATGAAAGATATGTATCATCTCTCAAAAATGCTTAAAAGGAAGAGTGGAGTATCTTAGTTTTGAAACAGCCCATTACGATTTCAAAAGATGAACAGGTACAACCCTCGACACAGTACTTCTGCCACCCACCGGGCCACCTCACATGGTATGCAGTCAGTACATTAGGCAGGGGAAAAGCAGACACAGCCTCACAGACTCCTGCAGCCTCAAAATCCACCCTCTTCCCTAGGCCATCAGAGATCTGAGGATGAAGGCAGAAAGAATTTCTCCCTTTCTAGTTGCCACTCCTGTTATTACTAACATTCAGCAAAGTGTTTTCACAAAGGAGATGAGTCTGAAAGTTCTCTTTTTAACCCAGAATCTTACTTCAGCAAGGCTTGCCAGAAAAGTCCATGTTCATTTATGCTAAAAAAGTATTTCAGTAGAAAGTGCTTAGGATCTCCTCAATAACAGCGAAGTATATTGATTGAAATGCAAGTTTCAGCAGCTTAATTATTCCATGTCTAACAAAGTGTGCACACACGACTAGAGAAGTACCTTTTCTGATTTGGAGCGGAACGTAGCACATTACCCATTATCAAACCAAAGCAGCAGCCAGCTAGTTCAATACAGGCATATTGAACCAAGACCTCAAGACAAGCACCTAATAGAACAGGACACTTGCAAACAGTGTAAAAAAGTGAATGTTTAACTTCACTTACAGATTCCTCCTCATGGACTGTACTGCTGACAAAGCTGAGATGAACCTCAAAGAGGAAAACACCCCAAAACACAATCTTTGATATACAAAGAGGAGTTTCTGAAGAGGGTAACAGTAATTCAAGGGGGTGTAAAACAGACCAAACGAACTACCAGCACGAATTGGCAACGAGTTCATTATTAGAATATCCCACTCTTCTAAGGAAAAGAAGATTGCACTACTAGAAGAACCTATCAAGTGTTCAAAAACTCCTTTAAGAAATGCAACAATTCCAAAGCAAAAAGTTGCAAGTAGAACTGCCAAGATAGTCCCAACTGTTCATTTAGTACAAAGCTTCACTTTGTCCTTCTATCTTCAGCTAGACTTGCAAGTATGTTTTTACCTAATTTGTCCAAAGGACAGCATAAGGCTTCCTTTATGCATGCTACTTCAATAATTTGACTCGAGGTATGAACTCAACCAGGCCAATTATGAGAACACATATCATCTAGCCTAGGTCCTCACCAACTATTATTAAAAACAACATATTTAAGAAAACGCAAAACCATTCAACTTACAATTAGCAAGATGAAAAGGGGGGGGAGGGGGGTTGAGAAATGTTTTGGTATAGCTCAAAGTAATTAATCATTTATTTTAAACCATAGTCTTGAGTAAAATGCAAAACCAATATTAAATGTGTCAAAACCACAGAACCACCTTTCAGCTGAAGTGAAAAGTAAAAATCCCAGTGGACTGACACCACTATTTGGCATTACGCAATTCCCAGGGAGCGATGGACACAAATACTGAAGGGTGCCTGACTAAACCAGTAAAACTAGTTACATACTTAGCATGCCACAGCAGTCCCGACAAAGTTTCACCAATTAACGTTTGAAGTCACTTACCTACCACTCCACTCACCTACCTTAAGAGTTATGCCTTTATGGAAATACAGTTCATACAAAGCCTCAGCTGCTTTTAACTTTTTATCAGGTTTTGTCAGGATGTGAAGATTTCAAAGATTATATTCTTCCTCATCCCACTGTTCCATGTTTTCCACTCCAGTTTACATACAGGGCTGGCTGGCTGCTTTTATACCCTCCAAGAGCTCCATGTACTCCATTAATCCAAACTGTTTCATTTCCATCTCTCTCTAAATCTTCACCTTCTATCTTCTGCTTCCATGCAAATCATTCAAACAGATGTGGTTTGTTTTTAAAGCCCACTTTTCACCTCTACTGAGGCATTGTCTTCTCTCCTTTTAACATAAGCATACCACTCAGTCTGCCACAATTCCTCTCCTTTAAGTCTACCCTAGATAGCCTTTAACCTAGGATTTGGTTCCTCGCATTCCATTAAATCTTGTCATAGCAGCTCTGAACCATACAGTCACCCCAAAGTTTATAGTTTGTGTCTTACCCTCCTGACTTGCAGTATTAAAAAAACTGGTCTTCCCTAACTGCCTCCAATATTATGGGTTCTCTCACACACTCTTATCACTCTCAGATAACCGCTTCCGCATTGTTTTGCTTTCCCTCATTATTTATCTTGTAATACAGAAACACATACAACCACAATCATAGTATAAACTCCAAAAGTAACCCCTGCTTTCTCCAGGTCTGTCTTCCCCTAAGGACTACCTGAATTTAAGTGTTGTGACTACAGTGTCAGCTAAATTTTAACTTGTTTCAAATAAGCAACATACACATTCTGCACACAACCTCCTTCTCAGTCTATCACTCCAGGCACCAGCCTGCGTGTCACCTGTCACAAAATCACAGGACAAAGGTTAGAAGGCACCTCTGGAGATCAGCTACACCAACACTGCCTCAAAGTGGGATTGAGTTGAGTAGGTTTCTCAGAGTGGGCATCCAGTCAGCCTTTCCCACCTCCAAGGATGGAGCCTCCACAACCTCTCTGGAAAGCCTGTTATGTTTTTCAGCCATGAAGGTCTTCTTTCACTTGAAATGGGTCTTTAATTTGACTTTGCGCTTGTTGCTTCTCATCCTGTCACTGCACACTGCTGAGAAGAGTCTTGCCTCATCTTCACACACTCTCCACCTGCCCAAAAATTAGGTATTTACAACCTTGATGATTTTGTGCATCTCAAACTAGCATCTCCTCAGTAGAATTCATCTTCTATTGCAAGCTGTCATTGCCCTGTATGCACTGTGCATAGAGCAAACTCTGAAATTGGGTCCAGCTTTGAGCAGGGTGTTGGAACTGAACCTTCAACAGACATTCCAGCACTTGTATTCCTTCACAGTGCTGAAAAACTGACTTTCACCTCTGCCTATAAGTTTGGAGAAAAAGTCTCAGCCACATGTGTTCCCATACCCTGTCATTTTCCTGTGTTCCTCCCCAGCAACTGTACTTGACTTCCCATCTTTGCACTGCTAGCCTTCAGACTTGTCTGCTACAATGCTGTCATTCACTGGCCGAGTAAAAGCACCCCATCAAGTTGTATGGGTGTAACACTCACAGCAAGTGAGTTGCTGCATAAAGTAGGATCCATCCTCAACACAGATTATTGGAGACAGCATTACTGAGAGGAAGAGCAGGATGATGAAAGCATTACTCAAGTCAAACGGAAGCCTCAGGTACCTTTCTAACCTTGCACACTTCTCCAATGTCCCAGTTTGTGGTCAAACATCAAGTCCTTCTTTGCTTGCTTTTAACCTGCTAACAATTTTTGAAAAAAGTGATTGCTAAACAGACCATGAGCTTGCTCTGTTCCCTGTTCCACATATACAAGATCGCAGGCAACAATCTATTGTTAAATTTAACAACATTTCACATCAACCTGGCCATCAGCTACGTAGCTGGAAGAACTATTTACTCTGAGGTAGACAACCTGCACGGAAACTTCCAGTGTAAGTGGCTCAAGTTCAATAAAGCCAAACCCAAGAACAGACATGTCTTCCAGCCGCTTCCTGGAAAAGCTCCGGCACAAATCACACTTCAGTTTCCTGTTTGAGTTTTATTATTAACAAGAGGAAAAGGTACCTCTAATCTCAGAAATTTGTATCGGCATTGTCTCCAAAGTCTATCAAAATGTTACTACATTTATGCCTGGTAACAATTGATAGTAACAGGCATGTTCTCCAAAGACTGCCTTTTAAATTAGAGCTAGCTCCATCCCCTCCTGGATCCTATCTGGGACAAGACTGCCTCTGAACACTTCCACAAAACAAAGAAAATGCAACCCTGTGATTGCAAAGTGAATAACTACTACTGCTCTCAACAGCTACTTGAGCCAATCTACCTCCAGATGCTGACAGCAGAAAATATAGGCAGCACAAAGGAAGAGAATACCCCACCGACAAGCTAAAAGGTCAAAAGGAGATGACAAGACAAGCAGGGAGGTCAGAGAACAGAGCAGGGTAAGCCTGGACACAAGTCACGGGCTGAGCAGCAACGGAAAGACAAAGGAAAACAGGGTGACAAGACAGTCAAATAGGGCCAAGAGAAACAGAATTGTTATTTTCTTAAGAATTAAATGTCACAGTTACTATGCAGTAATAGATTATTAACCAAAAGATCTAAATGACTTTACATAACAAAAGAATAGAAGTCAAGCAGGAAGGAATGTGTTTGTGTGAGGATTTTTGTCTAGGTTTGGAAAGGTCCTCCGTGTTGCAGAAGTACTTCAGGAAACTTGAGTTTTATGCATCTGTGCAAACTGCATTTCCTCCTTGTGTGCATATGCATTACACTAAGGCTATTCATTACTTTTAGTTACATTCAGGTGTTTTATTACATTTATACATTTCTGAAAGTCTTGGGTTTCACCGAGCAGACAAGGCACAATGAGCCTAGTTACATCCAAATGCCACATAAATGCAGAATTCATTATTTCTTCATTGACTACTGTAACTTGCAGGCAATTAGATTATTTTTAAAAAGCTAAAACCAGCAACATGTCTCACTTAAATGACACACACTACCCTTCCACTTATACCTGGGAACCAAGACAATGAACAACCTCAGTATCAACTTACTGTGGATGCCTTAAAGTGATTTACATTAAATGCTATAATTAGAATTGCCACTGGCAACTGTTACAAGACCAGTGGAGACTCAAAACCAGAACACAAGTCCATGAGTTCAGTTTCGTAGACCAGGCAAGTGAAACAGCAAGATAAAAACAGCTTAAGAGGTCTAGGAACTCTGACAGAGTGAATGCCAAGTACAAGTCACTAAGGATTGACTTTGACTTCCTTGACATAAAAGCCATTCTATTGCCTCCCCTCAGTCCCAGAGTAACAAAAAGTGAGAGTTATTCAGAAAAAATATGAAGCCTTTCATTCATTTTTAGACTAAAATCTGAATACATAGTAGGGAAACTGAGATCAGATTGATTATGCTTAAATAAGGCATCTTCTAGGTTCTGCAGGCTTTGCTTGCCAGCTTTATTTTAGAAAAAGGCACACCATGTACAGAAAGCTCTTAAACTAGAACCATCTATTTTGAGATACAGTTAAAACAGCAAATACCCTGCCACAGATCTTGCTAGCCAGTGATTCAGAATTACAAGATGTGTTAGAGTGCCATCAACCCCACGAAAACAGCTTTAGTTTTTTGGGGTGCTTTTGTTTTTACTTTTTCCCTGATTTCACAATACTTCTGTTCTGCTCTTTGTGTGTCCTTAGCATGGAAGTTCCTAAGAATCACACAGCTATTTTAACAGGCTGCTAGAATATCAAAATTCACTCCTTGGTTTCCTGAGCAACACTTCAGCCATTACTATAAAGCATTTTCCCCTGCTGGCACATCAAACACAGTCTTCCATTTCAGGTATAGCTATACATTTGTGTATAGTTCTAAAAGTCCATTTTAGCTGTTCACACCACCACACAACCTCAGATGGGTTCAGCCAGCGTATCTGATAACCTCCAACACTGAACTCTTCCTACTGGATCAGCTGGTGGCCCAACCCCAACTGTAGAGCCTATATACGCAAGCAAGGAAGGGTCTTTGTCAAGGTCCCAAGCTGGGTATGAAGGATAGCAACTCAAACAGGTCTCAGCCTTAACTGTGCAAAGTAATACACGCAAACTGCACTTGTATCCAATTACTAGATACTATAAACCCCTGCTATTTGGTCCATGTTCACCGTATTTACTTCCCTGACTCAGTATAACTAAGAAAGCATCAAACCAAGACCCATTTCATAGTCACATACATTAGACATTTTATAAAGACTGGCCTTCTGACTTAACAGTGTGGTTATCTGCACTTCACTGCTTCATTTTGTTAAAGGAGTAGGTCAACCCATCCCACTACACTTATTTACACATCAAAACCATTCAAAGTGGGGAAGGGCAGTAGTGGAAACAGGAGCAAGAACCAGATTTTGCAAGTGTGGTACGGAAAGACAGACATTCTTCCTCAACTGAAACCTTGTACAGTACCTTAGATATCTAAAATCCACATTATTTAGAGCAATTACAGCACAACCAACACATCTGAAACTGCTGCCATGACCTTAACCATGACAACTGCTGAAAGCGCTTAAAGATAAAAAAAGCTTACAATCTTGAATAATCCCATTTATCTACTTAATTTACACATGTTCCAAGTATTTTAGGAAATTAAACATCTAAAATACCACTGGGGAACAGGAGGACTACCTAGGCCACGACAGCTTTGCCCACCACATTCCAGCATTATCTTAGTACTCCAGTGGCACAGATCAGTTCTTCCAACCCACCAGTTCAGCACTGCTGGACACAGTGCAGACTGAGGACAAACAGACTACCTCAATGACCTTTTAAAGAAAAAAGGTTAAACCAACAGTGCTGTCCACAGAGACAAAAGAGAAAGCTAATTAGTTTCCTCTTTCTTGTTCACTTCCTGTAACATGTACAGTGCAAGTAGTTTTCAGCATATGAAAAGTATCACATAATTCTACTCTAATACTACATCCTCCCAGGGACATCAAAAGGAGCTTCCAAGTGAAGACCCCTTCATACCTCGGTGGTCTGGGAAAGATGCAATGTGCTGTGCCCACTGTCGAGGGTGAAACAGCCTCTGAGATGACAAGCATCAGTAACAGTGTGCAGCCACCTGAATTTTCAGGCCATAGCATTAACAATCACCAGCTGGAATGCCCTCAGCAGTCAAAACAAACACAGTTGATTGCCTCCTCCTGCTCATTCCCTTCACAGAGGTATCTCCCTTGCAGGACCAGGCACTTCCTCCACATACCATTCCACCAGACAACCCCACTGCCCTCCTCCCTTGCACAGGGCAGTGCTTACAAGTGGCACAGGCTCCAAACTCACCAGAGCAGTGCTTCCCCCAGCCATTAGCTCTATCCCACCAGCTCTGGTTTCCCAGCACCACCACAGCCACTGCAAAAACATCTCCCTGGGATGGCTGCTGCAGATGACCAGCACTTCTTTCATTTCACCGCAAGCAAAGGGCAACTGTATGGTCACACTATGGGGAGCAGCAGTTCAATTTCCACAGATCTGTCAAATCACTGTAGCTGGGGCAGATCCTCCACAACTGCCTACCAGGCCAGCACAGCTTGCAATCCAGTCCCTTCAGTGCTACCAGCTGCTCATCTTCAGTCAAGGACCACCTTTTCCCACCAAATATCACTGCTACCACTGGCCCAATACTCTGACAGTCAGTTCCCATCTCAGCAGGTCTGGAGCCAGTATCTCCAGAGTACTACTGGAAGCACACTACTTCTGCAAGGATCTCACAGGTGAGGACACCACCACCACAATTCTCACCTGTGCCCTTGGCAGATGCCAAGTTTTCCACCTGTTAACACACAGTTTGTATTAACTCCATACACACGATACATTCACTTGCAACACAAACTCAAAAAACACAACTCTCTCCAAGTTTCACACCACTGCAAATGTTCCAGCCACAGGCCACACCCGGTCCAGCTACTACCACCTACATTCCCCATCAGTTACTGTCAGAAGCAAATCAGTCTCAACACAGCGAATTCCACTTAACTTATTGCCAATTAACAGACAGTTAATGATCTGAAAAGCAACCACACTTTTAGGGAAGCAACTTTTGTCCTCCTTCCCCAGGCTCAGCTTCAGCTGGACTTTCCCACCCCACCAGCCTATCCACACTGCTATCACCGTCACTGCTGCTTACACTCGGTCCCTCCCAAGCCCTTCAGCAGGGAAACGCAGGAGGCAAGGGTCAGGGCTTAATGGTTTTTCTGCCACACCTTGCTTGTTACTCATTTTCTTCCACAGATGGTTGCTTCTTAACTGCTACTCTACTCCAGCAGGTGTACCAGCTCTGGAGTGACTTACTACACGTTGCAACCCCTTTGGCAGGGTCTCTGCCCCCACGGGCTGCAGTCTCCTCGGGAGCGGGACATTCACAGGCTGTAGTCTCCTCAGGGTGTCCCCACCCCAGCATGGGTTACCCACAGGTCAAAGTCCCTTCAGGCTTATGCTTGGCTTACCTGCAGCCCGCAGTCCATTCAGAAACATTCCTGCTCTAGTCTGCAGCCTCAACAGGAGGCAGTCCCTTCGAGGGTTAAGCTCCTGTGGCACGGACTGCCTGACAATGTCCCCTTGCTGCGGTTCTCCTCTATTCCCTCCTCTTACATTGCTTAGTGTTATCTCATCCCCTTTCCTCCTGTTTATCCTCTTGCATGTCTTCCCCCGTATCTCCGTTTGTGCCTCCTGCCCCTCACAGCTGCCACTCTTTCTTAAAGATTTATGAGCAGCAGCACCACACACACTGATCTGATGAGGTTTTAGCATGCAATGGGCTGTTTTCATCAGCTTCAAAGCTGTCCAGAAGCATCTGTGCCCACAACAATCCATGGTCTCCTCCCCCACCAGGCACCCTTGCAGCTCCCCAGTACTGAAATCCTGCTGTTTGTGCCCAAGACAACAGATAGTTTTCAAGAAAGAAGGTAATTATCCACACACATAGGACCTAAAGACAACTACAGTACAGAAAAATTAGAGCTTGTAAGTGACTTCACAGACAAAACACAAGGTAACCACAACCAAGGGCAGCAGAAGCAGATCTCTAGCATCCGTGAGTTCAAGAGGACCTTTGCCTTCAACACGGGGTTTATCACAGATACCCATCAGATGCATGTGGAATAGCAAGAAAGGAGAATAGGTAAGCACAAGCAAAGCAAATGGGAATTCTGATGTTTTTTAATCCCTGCAGTGATGCAACAGCGGCCTTTTACTTGACAGTAAAAAACATGGTCTTCTACAGAAAGAGAGGGGTGTTTCTTACGCCTTTCCCCATATACCCACAGACCATCCCTCTGCCCGGCTCAAGCAGGAATCTGCTTTGTTTGTCAGCCAGCAAAAGGCAAACAGCCCTCAAACTCCCAGAGCGTTTTTCCCTTGGAGTTATCCCAGAAAGGTCTGAACACACTAAATATACTTTTTTTACTAGTACTGACATTATTTCTAAAAAAAAAAAAAAGTGCACTTAGAGCTGAAATCCTGCCTGGTCAGCACAGGGTGCTGTGCTGGTTGGGTCGCTGTGCGGTACACCCGGCTGCACCGCCAAAAACACACCTTTTGTCACCGCTGCGCACGCTGGTGCCCCCCACCAGCGCAGAAGCCTCGCGGTACAGGTGTACCGGGCCAGAAACAAACCCCCAGCCTTCCCCAGCGGCGCTAAAGGAAAGCGGCGAAGATCACCGTGCAAAACCGGGCGGCAGAAGCCTGCCGAGAACGGGTTTCACAGCGAGACCGAGGGCTGCGCCCTACCAACAGCCGCCCCGACCCCCGGGATCCGCGCCGGGCCCGACGCCGGGCGCTCCCACCGCGCCGGCCCGCAGGTGCGTCCCTCCCGCCCCAAGCCGGGGAGGAGGGGGCGGGAGGCTCCCGGTGCCTGACACCGGGTGGGGGAGGCGGGGCAGAGGTGCCGCCGGGTAGGCGCGGCGGCGGCCGAGGCCCGCTGCCCGGCTCCTCAGCGGCGGGGCCGCTCTCGGCGCGATGGCGGGTGGGTGGAGGGGGCCGAGGAAACCAGGCCGGCGCCATCCTTCCCTTCCTCCCCTTCCCCCGCCGCGGCCCGCGCTTACGTGTAGATGATGGACATGAAGTGCATGAGCCAGAGCACGACGAAGAGGATGAGCCCGAAGATGGCGAGTCCATCCAGCACCAGGTCCAGCACCGCCATCCCCGGGGTGGCACAGCCCGAGCGGGAGCCAGCGGCGGAGCGAGGGTGAGTCTGTCGGCGTGCGGAGCAGCGGCTGCCGCGGGCGGGCGCTCGGGGTGTTTGCCGCTGCCGCTCCACCGGCCCAGCGGCCTCCGCCCCGCCAGCCACTCGCGAACTGAGGAGCCGCCCGCCCCCGCCTTTCTGTCAGGCGCAGGCCCCGCCCGCGGGCCGCGGGACGGAGAGAGGCGGGGCGGGGAGTCACGGGGCTGGCGGAGGCGCGGGCGCTGGGCTCCGTTACCGCCTTCCCCCGGCCTAGGGCAGGGCCTGCCGGGCCTCCAGCCCTGCGGCTGGCTGCGTGGCCCTGGGGGCGTCCGCGTCGGGCCGGGAGCTCACGCTGCGCTTCAGCGAGGCTCCCTGCCCCGCCAAGGCTTTGGCGCCGCCGCCGAGGCGACCGACGGGCGCGGGGCAGGTGGCTGTTGCTGATAGGGCTGCGTGGCCTTTACTGGGGTTTTTGTCGACCGTTTCTGAGGCTGAAAACTTTCTCGGTGACCCGGAATGCTGCAGGGTAGGATTGCTGTTTCCACCAGCGGTGTGCACCTGGAAGGCGCCGGTGGTGCCGACTCTCCCCACAGGCCACGGCGACAGCGGGGCCCGTGCTGAGGGAGAGCGACCCGGCCACGACCAGCCTGGGCTGGGCCTGGGTTAGTGCTTGAGGAGGGAGGCTGTTCGTTACTCATCACCTGAGCCATCCAGTCTCGCCTTTACTTTGTTATTTATAGCACTAGTGTGATGTTGGCCCCGTTTTTGAGGGGATCCGTATGAAGAAACTTCCCAGCGCTTTCGTCCAGCGTTTACGGTTTACACCAGTGTTTTGGATCTGGGCTCAGTTTATCTCTTCTGCTGATTGTGTAACAGGCAAACACGCATTGCATTAACCGTTTTAAATTTAACCCCGTTAACCTGGGGTACGCTGCGAAAGAGCGCCTGAGCCTGCATGCTGAGCCTGCCAGACGCAGGTTAGTGCTACCCTGGAACAGGCATAGCCGTACGTAAGAGGTTACGGTTACCTCCACACTCTGTCCTCAGGACTCCCGACCGGTAGCACGAGCTGAACATGGCAGTGGATGCACGCTCGCTAATAGAGCTTTTTCTTCCACAGCTGTGAACTTTTAATGCAGATGAAAGCATGCTCATAAATTCTGCTTAAGAACTTTAAAACATCCTAGTCACCGTAATGCTTTGAAAAAGCAGAAGAATCAGGCTTCAAGGTAGCTCTGGTTGTGTATGAGAAGTTAGGATGTAGAGATTTAAAGGCAACCTACTGTCAGAAAAGCCAGCGCCTCACGTCGTGTATCAAGAAATTGGCTAAAGTTAAAAGCACAATTTAAAATTGAAAGCGAAAAGCGACTGGTAATGCTGGCAAGAACAGGCGAGTCCAGCCTAGAGCCAACACTGCCCGTGTAGTCTGTTAGTTCCTGCAACATACCTTTGTGCTGGCTTCAGTGTTTTCTTAGTAAAACTTCCTTAAAATTAAATTTTCAAGTAAAACAAATCACCTTAGTTTTCATATTCCGCTATCACAGACTGTGTCCAGATCTCACTTGAAGCTGAACATGGCAGTTTTTCATTTTTTCTGTTTGTTCCTGCAGTTAGAGTCTAATGATCACGTTTATATTGACTGAGGATCACCTCAGTGAGCTTTATAAACATTTTTTAGCCAAGATTTGAGTTGTCATGCTCAATTTTGGCAGTGTCACAAGATTCGTCTATTCAGAGTTATGAGCTGATATGTATGGATTGTTAGAATATAGCTAATACAACCCTGATCCTGTTGGGTTGTGTCTCTCTTCCAAGGCAGAAACAGCCTATGCAAAACAGTATCTTGCATTAAATTATGACAGTTCAGTGAATTTAGAAAGATTGAGCGCTTGTCTTCAATAGACAGTTGAGCAGATAATCACAGTTCGTTAAACTTTTTCTGGTGAAGTATTGAGCTGCAGCAGTAAAGCTTATTCTTTGTCCTAGGAGGTGTTTGCCTGGGAGACTGAGTTGACAGACTATTTTACAATAGCTAGGGTCAGTGTCCCCATGCAAACCACCTTTGCCGTGGCTTCTTCATAAATGAAACGCATAAAGATTATTTAACCTGCTACTGGCTCCTGTACTTAAGCAAACCACACCGATGAGTGAGCAGTCCTCAAACAGTGTTACTCAGGAGAATGCCAAGCTGGCCTAAATAACTTTGGTTTAGCAAAGGACACGTTTTTCTGCCGTCCTCTCTGGGACAGTATTCTGTCCTGCTGGCTTTGTTGTCTGGGGAGGAAGAACTCTCTCGTGAGGGATTTAACATAAAAAGATGCCACACCCAACACTAGGTTGAAGTCTGGTTTCAAATAGGAAGCTCCAATATACCTTTAGGAGTTTCTTTGGGAGCATGGTGGAGGAGCGTTGGGTAGGGTGAGGCCTTTGATCTGAATAACTTCCCTAGTCCAACCCTGCGACATGGCTTCTTTAAAGAGGTATGTTAAACTTAGCAGGGGAGCAAAGAGCAGAGCTTCCCTGGAGCAAGCAGCCATCTGGATTTGTGACAGTTCAGCGGTAGAGGACGTGCTCCTGGTCTCTCTGTTGGCGCAGAGCGCGATGATTCACAGAGAGCGTGTTCTTCAGATAATGCAAATCTGCCTCCTCCTCAGAGATTCCTCATCGTGCCTTGGAGATATGATACACCCTGGTGTTTTAATGTAATGCTTTGGACTTTGGCTAATTGTACTGTGTTTAAATTAAAAAACAAACAAAAAAAACCCAACACAAAAACACAAACCTACAACCCTCCCATGTGCTACAGAGCTACTGTTCTTGGTTCATTCATCGTTTTGCCAAAATACTGGCACATTTAGTCAACAGTGTTTGACTGTAGCTTTGTTGCAGACAGAAAAAGATTAATTTAATAGAAATCTCCTTCCTGAGGGTCCTAAATGGCCGAGATATGAGACTTGTTGCTCCGACAGCGAAAATGGTGCACTATAAGTACTCTTTTGTAATTCTGAATGGGTAAAAAGAGTTATGTATATTTAGATCATTAGCAAAAGAACACTAGTGTGTCAACCTGTAGTGACGCTGGTATTATTTTTGAGAAGGTTGTGGAAACCAAAACCACAAAAGTTTTTCTTACTAGCGTATCTGTAGAAGCTTTTAGGCCCTAAAGAGCATTTTCAGTTTCGTCCTAAACCACGAAGAGTTTCTGTTGAAAACCATTGTTTACATAAGCTTTGGAGAGATAAAATTGTGATTTAGATGGCACCTGAATTCCAGGTAAAAATGCCTTTAAAATCTGCTGAAATGGTATTTCCCAGCTTGTGTGTGCCATTGTTAGTATTTCCAGGTATACGGAGTTTCTGTTCAGAATGATATCACAGAGGCAAAAAAAAAGGCAAGAACAAAATGGCTTTCTCTTGCTTATGTGCATTTTTCTTTATGAAAAAATGGAAATAAGGGGACAGACAGTGTAAGTTTTCCCTTTGAATAATGACTAGATCCATTCATGCATCTGCACTCTGAAACTGCTTTGTAAAATACCTTATTGTAAAGGGAATATGCATTGGTAGGAACTGTGTGTCTTTGAAATGAAGTTTTAATTTGTAATAATTCAAATTCTGAAAAGTCTGTTAAAAGGCCTTGGATATGTATCAGTAGCCTTTATTTTAATAAATAAAATACCTTTTTTATTCCTTTGACTAAAATCAAAGAAATGTGTACATTACTGCTCTGCATGTTTGTTGTTATACAATTCTGTCTTGCACCTTCTTCTTGTTTAAATCTCCTTTGTTTTGATTATGGAAAAAAGTCTGCAGTCGTTAGTTGGGTTTGATAAGGAAATGTATGCAGTTGCTCTCTGCCTTTTAGTATCCCTGACTACATCAGTTCAGAATGTTATTCAAGTCTTAGAGCACTTGTAAATATTGAGGGAAAGTCTGTCTAGTAGAGAGGGAGAGAGAGACCCAACCTATCGGACAACTCTGCCAGCATCCACTTCCTTTGGCAGTAACGAGCTGTCTAATCAGCACATGTAGAGTGGCCCGTGAGGTTTAACAAATGCAGTTCTAGGCTGGCCGTAGCGCAGGCTGTCTCTTGTCTGATGAGAGTGTCTCAACAAATCAGGCAGCAGAAAAATTAGACACCAGAGCTCTCCGCATATGTCAGATACTCCAATCCCTCCGGCATCTCTGTGGCCCTAAGCAGGACTCGCTCCCCTGTGTCCATGCCTCTCCTGTAGTGGCGGCACGCACACACAGACCAGGATGCTGTTGGCTGCTGCAGGGGGACATCGCTGCTTATGGTCAACTCTGTGTCTGCCAGCGCTCCCGGGTCCCTCCCTGCAAAGGTGCCTTCCAGACAGTCAGCCCTTGGGGTGTACCACGGCCTGGAATTGTTCCTCCCTGGATGCAGGACTTGGCATTTCCCTTTCTTGAACTCCATGTGGCTCCTGTCAGCCTGTTTCTCCAGCCTGGTTCTGCCATTCGTCCAAACGGCAGCCCACCACGGGTGGTTATCAGCCACTCCTCACGGTTTTGTATCATCTGCCAACTTGCTGAGCGTTCACCCAGTCGTTAATGACCATGTCAAACAGCATTGGCCCCACTACTGACTCCTGATCACTCCAATAGTGACCAGCCTCCAGCTGGACTTCTTGCCACTGACCACAAGGCTTGGACCCTGGCTGTTAGGTCAACTTTGTGTCCCCATACCCTTATCTAGTTCATTTCTTGTAAGTTTGTCGTCTTATGGGCGACAGTGCTGAAAGCCTTGCTGCAGTTCAGGTTCACAATATCCAGGTATCACCCTTTGCTCACTAGGCCAGTCATCGGGTCATAGAAGGCTGTCAGGGTGGTTGGGCATGATTCCCCCTGCATAAATCCATGCTGACTACTCATAATCACCTTTTTCTTCTTCGTAACTTTAGAAACCGTTTACAAGATTAGTTCATCCATCAACTTCCCAGGGATTGAGGTGAGGCTAATCAGCCTGTAGTTCCCTGACTCTAACTTTTTTCCCTTCTGGAAAACAGGAGGGACATTAGCTTTCCCCTAGTCCTCAGGAACCTCCCTTGTTCTGCCTGACCTTTCAAATAAAATCAAATGCTTTTGGAAATGTTTTATTTCCTATACAAATTACATGCTTCTTGTGGAGCTCCCGTGGAATTTATGTGAATCCTTCATGTATGGTGACATCTGAGGTACAAAAGGAAACTGTGTATATATATAGATATAGAGATAGAGATATATAGATGTGTGTGTGTGTGTATTTATATATTTATTTGTGAGCTCAGGGGTTTTGAGGGTTTTTTAAGCTCTAAATCCTCTCCATTTTGAGGACTAGCTTTGTTTCAAAAATATTCTGTGTTCCGATGTTGAAAAAGTCACCCCTCTAAGCAAACAGCTTCCTTTTAAGAGTTAAACCTGTTTGCAGGGATGTCCATGGAATTTTACATGGTCAGCAAATATGTGTCAAAATATAATTGTTTTTTTATGACCAAAACCCACATCATAAAAATACTGAATATGAACATGGGGAAAGAGAAGGTCATCAGGTCTTACAACGTTTTGCTCTTTGTAGCTGATTTTTTTAATTTATGGGGTTTTATTAATAGTTCTGAAAATAAACTTTAATTTTTTTCACAAGTATCTTAAAAAAACTTTTTTTATTGTTCATTGTCCAGTCAGATACACACTGTGCATGAACTTTTCACTCTGACTACAATTTATTTTTTTATTCGTGGTGCTCAACTGGCTGTTGACATCACCTCATAATGGTCAATGATGTCCTGCATGGACAACTCAGTTTTACAAAGATAAGGAGAAGGATCAAACAAGATTGCAAATTGATTAGATGATAGGTAAATCTTGCATGGCTTTTGGAAGAGCAAACATTCATTCAATGGCAGAGTTTCTGAGAGTTTCCATCAATACAAACATTCTTGCAAATAAAAATCTCCCATAAATCAATGCCGAGTGCAGGCTAAAAAGCATGCTACCAACAGAAACATACGGTCAAGTTTCTTTTTTTAAAACTGTTGGACCCAAGCAGAGACTCCAGGTTCTTTGCATCTAGCGATCCTTTTTGCTGTGAAATTGTTGCGTTCATGTTAAGCCAGGCAAGGGTAGTCAAGAGCGTGATTTCAAAGTCTTGATGGATTCAATCAAGGGAAAGTTGTTGAGGGAGTTAGGAAACAAAGGCATCCAGCAGGTGCTAGAGCTGGGGCAAAGAATTTGGTCTGGGAGCAACAGATCAGAAACTGGGGCCAGAGGGCCCCCTGCGCTAGAGGACCAAAAATATTAATGCCTTTTTAAGCTGAGAGCAAGAGCTAAAAGGAGTGAAATCAAGGGAAAACGTGATAGGGGGAATGGAGTCCATCCACAGAAGTGAGCTAAGCAGTGACGTTTCATGACTGAATATGACTCTAGACTTAAAATTAATGTTTGAGGCTTCCATCAACAAATGTTTGATGCACCACAAACACAAATAGATAAAAACAATAATGCTAGGTGTATCTTAGATACCAACAGAGAAATTATTCCTTAAGGAAGCAAGTGGTGCACTCCCAGTCCCTGACACTGGACAGCTGTGGTACCAAAAGGGTGGCGAGGGTGGGAGGTGGTTCCTGAGTTCAGTGGAAGCAGGCTGAGGAGCAGTTGGAAAGCTCCCAGTCCTTTCTCACTACTGTAGCCACGAGAGCCTGGAAGCAAGACCGCCTTGGCCAGGCGCGTGAGCAAATCGTAAAGGTGTTCTGGTCCTTACTTATCGAAGTAGCCCAGTATTTGGGGAGTTGAGGAAATACGTGCTTTAGAAGGATATCTGGCTTAGAAATCAGGCTCAGCCCCGCCTTGAAGCAGTTACCTGGCAATTTCTGAAATCCACAATTAACACATTGATTACAAGATATCTCTTGTGATTTAATGTAGTCATCAAGACATCTCACAAAGTTCCTACTCGTGTCTCAAGGGCTAGAATTACAGCATACTCCACTAGCTTCGTCAGAGGCATCCCTAAGGAATGTCTCTTTCCCAAGCTCCTGCAAGGTACCAGCTGTGTTTGTGTCTTTCCCAACCGCTGCACGGTTGCCAAGCATTCAGGAATCACGCTGCACGCCCGTGTGGAGCGCTGAGGTCTCCCTGCTGATACCTGCGCGTTCTTTCATGCAATCTCCTGGAATCTGAGTGGAGGTGCAGACTGAAGATGGAAAGAAAGGTTTTGTGCGAGTAGCCAGAACACCCTGAGACATCGGTTCTACCCGTGTGCTTGGTTCTCGTTGCAGGGTCACAGTCATAGCACGGATTGAGAGGGACGGCTTGGCTGGTCCGGTCTCTGCCTGGGGACTGCTGATTGAAGCTGGGGACAGTGTAGCCTGAGGATAAAAGTACACTGCTAAAATTGTTAGAGGAAAACTCATCTGGCTTTTTCAATCTGCTTTTTGGAAAAAAAAACCCAAACCCTATTTTCATGGCTCTTACTTGTTTTAGAAACAGTTGTTTCTAAATAGTTTTTAACACACTATGTCAATCAATCAAATAGAATTATTCCAGAGTTGTTCACTTAGGTTTTACACTGCTTCTCTGTGTCACCACTTCTTTTGCTGACATCCCCGTTTCCTTATCTTGTGAAACCAAAAAATAGAGCTCTCGTCACAGGAACTTGATAAAAACTCCTGTGCAAATAATATTTCACCATAACCCTGGGCAAGTTTTCCCAGCTCCTTCTCGGGAGCAACTTTTATTAGCCATGTCAGATACAGGTACACATCCTGCCAAAGCAGTGCCTGCATTTCTGTACCTGCTGTTTAAAGGAGTCGAATGTAGCAGCCCCTGGTACTTAAGAAGCTCCGATGTCCCAGTATGTGTTTATAGTGCAGTCCAGACCTGCTGTTTCAAACAGAGAAATGTTACCTGAAGGGGCCTACAAGGAAGCTGGGGAGGACTTTTTACAAGGGCCTGTAGTGACAGGACAAGGGGTAATGGGCTTAAATTGAAAGCAGGGAGATTTAGATGGGATGTCAGGAAGAAATTCTTCCCGGAGAGGGTGGGGAGGCACTGGAACAGGTTGCCCACAGAAGCTGTGGATGCCCCATCCCTGGAAGTGTTCCAGGCCGGGCTGGATGAGGCTTGGAGCAACCTGGTCTAGTGGAGGGTGTCCCTGCCCATGGCAAGGGGGTTGGAACTGGATGGGCTTTAAGGGCCCTTCCAACCCAGACCATTCTACGGTTCTATGATACAACCACTCGGTTGGGGCCTGCAGTTGCACAGCCGTTCCCACAAGCAGATGCTGGACTGGGCAATGCCAATATGTCGTTATGACCTGGGTAGCCGCTCCTGCACAGCTGGGAGATTCACAGAGTGCGACGAAACGAGACTCGCTGAAACTGTGGGGAGTCCTTCACACAGGGAGTTCCAGAGCAGCGCCTCAAATGTTCTCACCTCACTCACCCAGATCACAGGGATCATCTGTGCTGAGCTACGCCCATTTTCCACAGCAGTTACGGGCTCTGGCTTTGCTCAGGGCCGAGCACCCTGTTAGAAGCAATGAGAACAGGTAACTAACACGGTGACCTGACATGTCTGAGCTGCCAAGTTTCCCATGATGTCCTTGCGATCCTTTGTGTTTCTGCAGCGGTTATTTAATTACCTCCCTCTCAGTGAAGCAGCTGCTAAGTGGCTCAGGAGGCTAATATACATTGAGTCTAGACAGGCACAGTTTGAATCCAGAGTTTTCAGTTTTCCGATGCGATCTGAGTTTTATGTGCCTAAAATTGTTTAGCATTTCCACAGCATTTTTAGGTTCTTTGCAAATGAAAGATGATCCTCAGTTGCGCTGTTACATCCTGTTGGACATGAGTTACTCCTTAAGAAAGTGGGGAAAGCTGATGGGGAAATTAACAGGTTTCAGTTACCATTTAAGCTCATTACAAAAGCCCCACAGTTTAATGTTCTTCTAAATTTCTTTGCAATGGAATATTCTTATAATTAAGCACACAGCAGGTGAGGGAGAAAGCCGAGCTTTGATGCGTTATGAAGGAGGCAGCTCTGAGGAAAGTCTGAGAACTGCTTTTTAAATAGTGATTTTATACAATTCCACATACAGTTTGCTTTCCCTAAGCAGAACGTATTTTTGTTTCTTTGTCGTAAACACTAAGTTCCTAGGTGTTGTCTGAACTGGGTGCATACTGGGGACTAGTAGTTAGAAGAGATGTGGGATTACTAGAGTTCTTAGCGTCATGGTCCTTTCATGTAGTGACTTCTGCCTTTACTCAGGATTTTTTTTCCTCAGTTCAGTCCTTGACATTGACCCAGACAGTGACTATAATATAAACATGTAGAGACAGGAATTAATTTGATTTGGTATGGATGAATGTCAGATTGGTGTCCAAAATTATTCCCCTGAAATGGAATATATACTTGCCTGTTTCTGGAATCAGCTGCCCTTAGCAACCATCAGTGTCTGTCATCTGGCATGCTTACATTTGTATGAGCAGAGTCTCGCCAGGAGCAGAAGTAGAAGCAGCTGGTCGCTGTTGAGTCAACGCTGGTGATACCAACATGGCCATCAAGGAAGAAGCTGTGGGAACAGCTGTAGGATCCATCATATTTTCACCTTATTCAGGAGCACGATCTGATCTGTATATTGAAAAAAAGGTGAACAAACAGGTGACTGAGCAATTTTCCCCATTATCTTTTAAGTTTGAAACCTCAGCTCAGAGTGTGAAAGTGAAAGCCACAGAGTGAGCACTTGATTTTGTCTTTCTGCTCATCTGTGTGTGCCAAAAAGGCCTGTGGAAGACAAAAGTGCTCTCAAATAGGTCTTTCCTTGAGTGAGCTTGGAGATGTCGTGGAAGCGTTGGCACGGTGTCTGAGAGACACAGCTGCTGTGCCCTTTGCCTAAGGACAAGAAGTTCAATCCTTCACCAGCAAATCATAAGTGGGTGGATTACAAATACAAGGGACAGGTTCATTCCGTGTACTTGTCAGCGTGAGTCAGCATTGCATCATGTATTCCAGCCCTGTGGTGTCAGTGTAAGGTGTGACAGTTAATTTTGATAAATAGGAAGCAAGTGTCTACAAATTACTGCATCCTCCAAAAGATTGTATCTTCTCATCCATTTCTTAGTGACTTGCTCTGTTTTTGTTACACTTAAAGCTTCTTTTCAGGCATCTAACTGTGGCAAGGTTGTATATGGAAATACTATATTCTGTTTCTGTGTATCACACCCTTAAGGACCTGGGCATCTGTAGAAACCAGTAGGCATTTTGGCTTCAGCTGACTCCATCACAGTTAAACCTAAGACATTTTATGTACCCCCTCCCGGAAACCTTGCCGTTGCCCTTTCTTTTTCCCTCTCAAGCAAAAAGAAATATTACTCAGACAACTAATGTGTGTGCAACTGTGACCATTAGATAAGGCTAAATGGACAGTGTTGCTTGGCAGTCTAAAGACCTCCGTTTTCTTGCCTCTGTGTGTGTGCTCTTTACAGCCTTACCTTGCTTTCCAGGGGGGTGACACACTCTGTTTCTCAATGCCATGAGAGAGCAGGAGGCTCACCTAAGAGGCTTAGACCAGATGAACAGGTGTGGCTTCAAAAGAAACTCCAGACTGTTTCCAACAGGAATTAATTTGCCACTGAGTCTTTTCACAGCTGCCTGCTTGTAGACAAGCTCTCTTTGGGCCGTAAAGCTATGCATGGCATGAAGTAAGCAGTTTTCCCAAAAGGCAGACTTCTCTGGCTGGTTCGGATATTCACACGGCAACTAACTCTTTGGTTAAAGAAGCTGGGCTGGATTGAGCGTAGTGCTTGTCTCCATCCCTGCGGAACAGGGAGCAGGTGCCAGACCCTTCACGGGGAGCAGGCACGGCACACAGGGTCTGAATGCAACCTCCCTGAGCATCTTCAGGGAAACCTATTAGTAAGGAGTAAGAGCACAGACCGCTGGCGTCCTCCAGGCAGGATTTGGCACAGAGGTGCGAGTCTACCCTCTGAGGCACTGGCAGGTTGTAGCTGTGTTAGCATCAAGGCTCCAGCATGAGGACTACCAACAATTCCTCTGGATTTGTGGCCTACAGGCCATGCCTTGCATGCAGACAGTTAAATATCAAGGCAGTGTGAAAAAGGTGTGACAATCAACGTCCGTTGGCTAAGGAACGTTAAATTGTGGTTGTGAATACTTTTGCAGCATTTACCTGATTCTGGGAAAAGCAAAATAAATGACTCTGCTGTTTTACCATACCCATCAGTATCCTGTGATTTAAGGGACAGATACCAGCACATCAGATTTTCTTGCCTTACGTCTGCTGTAAAGGAGCAAAGATCTCACCACACATAGCTGAGAACAGAAGAGACATTCCATACCAAAACAGAGGATGAAATGAAAGGGTGATAAAGCATGAAATGAAAGAGCAGAGGTTATGATTAAAACCAAACCAAAACAAAAAACGTTTGTGGTTATTGAACCAGCCTGGGGAGGCAACAGGGGAGGCGGATCAAGTCAGGGAGGTGCAGGCCTTCATCAGCCTTGACAGTCACCAGAATATCTTGTAAAAATGCTGTTCAGAAAAACATGTGACAAGATTGTTTGGAAACACAGCCACGTGCTGTACGCGTCTGGGGCACACTGTCGTTTTTGATAGCCCGTGTGCGTGTCTGGCTTGCAGTAAGCACTGTGTGCAGCTTAGCAAAGAGAGAAATCCTGATCACTGTTCTGCAAGCTGGATTTCTCACTGAAATGAGTGAGTGGCCCACTGGCACAGCAATGTGCAGGAATGTTTGGCCCACAGAATTACATATTTCTGCTGATAGGTTACAAAGTGCAGCACTGGGAGTCATTACTGGCTGAGAGCTTTTCTGAGAATATCTGCAGCATACACTTGCGTATCTCTACTGGCTGTGATTGTGACGGACGCAGTGCCAGCCATGCCATCAGCGACACACAGGGCAGCTGACAAACCTCTCCCTCCTTCCCTGAGGTTCAACATGGTTTTCCTACTTTTTCTTCCAACTCATACACATTCATGTGGGTTTTTCTGAAATGCTGTACTGATTTGCAGCCAGTTCCAAATGGAGCAGGACTTTGTTTCCAATCCTCCTGTCAGGGCAGAACTTTGGTTTTCTGTCACCAAGACCATAGTTGCTGTCACCCTACAGAAGCTTTTCCCCATTACAGACATTAACCTGAGGCCTGTAATTATGTGGTCCATGTGTCCTTAGAGTCATGCCTTTAAACATCTTCACAAAAGCTCTCCAAATTTATGCCCAGACCTTGCTTTTTCACTGTGTGCTAAGCCCCACCCCAGACAGTAGGTGATATGTCAGTGCTGACACTCCATTGCCCTCCTCTTCTACACACATAGTTGGTTTCTATGTGTACACAAAAGTAAGATGATCGTAGTTCTGCAACATATTTTGCAACCTTAGCTCTCAGGAAAAAGCTACATTTACATCACTGTCAGAGAACATTCATTCCAATGGTGTGGAATTTGCTAATGCTTAAGCAGAACCTGACCACATCGATCTGAAGTTTATGGCCAGTGAGACTGTGAATTTTGACTCCAAGCAGATTAAATTCCTTGGCTGTAGCAGAGGGGAGAAGGAGCAGGAGAATTGCACTTCACAAGCTGTTTAACTCAATGCCTGGGAAAAACAAAATGACAGCTGTTTGGCTGGTGGACATGAGCAAAATATTGGCACAGGACGCCCTGACCGAGATTTCACCTTCTGTCTACCATTCTACATCTATTTGGCATTATTGGAATTTGATTGTAGGCAGAGGCCCAGCATTGCCAGAGTTTGGGAATGTCTTGAGGAACAGACATATGTTTTAGAAAGTGAAAACATTTTTGTGTGGATGCACAAAGCCATCTTGAGAATAATATATGTTCCCGTGAAGATGGAAGTGCCTTAAACTGATAGGATCCGTACGAACAGCCAAGCATTGTCAGTGCTGTCATCATTTACACAGCCCTACAGGTATCACACAACTCGTAGAACCACAGAATCGTCTAGGTTGGAATCAAGAATCACAGAGAATTAAGATTCATTTGACTGTAAGAAGGTGGTGCGTTTTATGCTCCTTCATCTTGCCCAATGCCTTGTGACGCTTTACTGTCTCTGTGGCATTCTGACAAGTTCAGGTGACAACAGGATCTTTCTAATTTCTTGATTGTATAAGGGTGTATGAACATGCAGCAGCTCGCTCCCCTAATTGAGCAGGTGAGGCAACCACGTCCCATTTCCTGTCACCAAGTGTATTACTGTCTGCAGAGCTTTGCAGATGATAAGCATTGCCACAGCTCGCTAGCAGAACTACATTGACCACAGTATCTCGTAACTGCGCCATATGAAAGTGTTCCCAGGTACCAGGGTGTGTTCCAGGCGGCCTGGGAAGAATGCTGCCCAAACCCACGTTAAGGCACGGTAAACAGATGAGTTGCCTTCTCTTCTTCCACCTGTACAACCCCGCTCCTGTGTGCATTTCCCACGGCCATCCTGACGAGCCGTGAGCTGACACTGCCGCAGCGCAGGCCCGCACTGGAAATGCTGCCAGGAGCGGCTTAGCCCTGCTCTTATGTGCCTGGCTTATTTTGTCCTGAAGGGATTACGATTCTAGGTGAGGAAACGGCAGAAAGCACACGCGAGGAAGCAAGTTTTAACTGTGATCTCTTCCTCCCTCTGCTACGTGTCTTGTGAATGTTAACAATAGTTGTTCCCTTTCTGAATGTTTAAAAGGCATCCTTTTTCAGCCTGCAAGCTGATCATGAACAATAATTCAGTCTCACAACCCTTCGGTGAGGCAAACAGGTACAATTATCATCATTTTACTGAAAGGATAATTGAGATACTAAGTTTAATGGGCTGCTTACGGCCATATAACAAGATCTTTTTTTTATTTACCGTTTTTTGAACAATTTGAAAAGTCACATTCAGAGAAAGGAATCTGAAAAGCATTAATCTGCTTTATAGAGCTGTAAATGAGATCGTGGACCCCAGGCTAAATTACCGTTTTTTTCGTGTTAGCCAATGGAATTAGCACTTGGTTAAATTTCACTTAAAAAGTCCAGCTAGCTCCCTCCAGACCCAACACCATCTTCCTTCTCTGCGAGAGGGGCGCTCAGCTGCACATTCAGCACAAGTTTGCTTTAAATTAGTTTGAAAGCGTGTCAGTGTGAAGCCTTCCACCAGTAACCTTCACTCAGTGTAAGCCTGTCTTCTGTCATTCGGTTTACCTTGGTGATGGACTTCTTTAAGCCACCTGACCCTTACTGCCGAGCAGGAGCACCTGCACAGCGAATTGGCTTGGAGCAATGAGGGTTTTAGGGACATGGTTGAGTGGACCTTGTCAGTGTTAGGTCAAGGATTGGACCAGACGATCTTACAGGTCTTTTCCAGTCTAGGCAATTCTGTGATTTCTATGATTCTAACTTCACTCTTCTCGAAGATGTTTTACTCCCCTGTATCTACATGCCCCAACCACCCAACGTAGGAAGAAACCCCAGAAGCTATGAGCTTCTGCACTTCTATTTTCATCTTTGCATCTTATCAGCAGCCGAGTAGGGTAGCACCATGACGTCCTGCCTTACGGTCTGTTTCGTGGCCAAAGCTAGCCTGCCAAGCCGTGCCCCATGGGACTGGTGTGCAGTGGTCACTCCATGTGCTCGCAAAAGTATCAAACTACATTTGCCAAATATATCCCTCTCAACTTCTCTGAGGTGCTGCTATCAAAGAGACACTAGATGGAATAATTTTTAAGTCTGCCAAAGCTGAGCCCTTTCAGCAAAGCAGAAAACAATTCCCCAAAACTGAGCAAATAGTTTCTGCTATAAAAGTAGTGCCTTAGATACCGGTTTAGCATAGGTTCCTTTAATACTGGTAGGATTTATTCAGGAATATTACAAGAATGAGCTCACCAGTAAGAACAGTAGTTTCCAATTTTCGTATTATAATTAACGCTTCATAAAATTCCAGGATACAGCTCTGTGGCCTTAATAAATACACTGTACAAAATTATCACGTTATCACTGAGGACAAGTAAGGCTCCTTTTTTATTTTAACAGAAAGATTGGCAGAGCTGTTTGTTCATTCATATATGTATTTTTCTTAATGGAATACATTTCAGGTCACATTTGTCCTTGCCTATTGTCAAGTCATGATACGTTGTTTTCCGTACTTCACAGGCAACGTTCCCTCGTTGGGTAACAATCTCAGTACGACTGAAAGTTGTGCCAGCAAACAAAGCCTCAGGAAGCCCTGCCCCAGGTTTTGTTTCTTCTGGGCAAAAATGCACTCCTGGTGTGGAAGGCCAACATTAGCACTAGGAACAAAGGAGCAGGGGTTAGTGTAACCTAGGCGGGTGTCACCATTCGCACTCAAGAGTCCAAGGAATACGGTATATTGCAATGGAAAACGTGGGCTGTAGCCAGGCACAGTTTCTCCACACTCTGGCCAACGCCGAGGATGTATTGTTCCTTCGTAGCGTCCCATGCACTTTACCCAGCAAAGTACACTTTGCCCCTAATATGGCAGTGATAATAATGCACAGAGCCTACGTGTGCTATGTTCTTTCAGCTGAATTTTGCCCCGTATGGACTGATGGGACCGATATGCTAAAAATACATAACTTATTTCTTGTGGCATACAGATGTCATTCAAAAAGTCTACAATTTCTTCCATCCTGCCTCCTACTAAAGCTTCCTTTGTTCTGTCTCCTCCAGGCTACATGAGCAGCTTGCAGCTGCTCTTTTAAACTGGCTTAGCTGAACTTTCTGAATCTTTCCTTTCTCAGTCACCAGCAGCAAAGTCAGAGGTTCCCATGGCAACACTGGGGAAAACAATGCAAAGCTTATAGGAGAGGTGCCTGAGCCCCAGCTTTAAGTGGAGCTTCATCGTGACTGGACAAGGGTGGGTGCTTGAGGTGCCCATGCTAAACTGTTAGAGAGACGGCAAATGACAGCAGACTGACTTTTGGGGCAAATGACAGCAGACTGACTTTTGGGGTAAGACTTATACACACACCTACACAATTTTGTCTTGTATCATGGAACCACTTAAGGAAGGTTGTTGTAATGTATGTTTTTTTCACCATTATCCTCTGTGTCCTTGTAATTCTAAGAACAAGCATATTTTCCTCATTTCCATAGCAACACCCATTATTGAGATGGAGCTGTTCAGCTCATTCCTTATCGCTGCTGATTTTACCCAAGAAGCTGCCTTTGAAACTAACAGTTCAGAAGTATCCAGTCTATAGTCCTTATTTCTGTACTCCTCATGTGGTAAGTGCTGTGGAGAGTGGGCAACGTGACCTGTTCGTTACAGCCATTACATTACTCTGTCAGAACATCAGGAAAAAAAGAAATTCATCCCATTACGGTTTTCAATATAAATAACCTTAGCAATGGTAGCTTTGGCTTTTTCTGTCACAAGGACCTGGGCAGGACCTATGTCAGCTCCAAGTCTTGAGCTCACAGACATGCCTATGTCCTGTGTGTAAATTTAAGCTTAGGACCCTTCAGTTCCGTCTCCTTCCCTGAGTAACTGTTTAGTTGTCTTGCTGTCCTGCACCAGGGCGGGCTCGCAGGCACATGGGGGCTGGCTCAATGCCTGCCTTGTCAGTGCGAGTTCGTGGATGCTGGCTTTCCATTTCATACGACATCCAGGTAAACCTGGGGCATAACACCTCCGACAGAGTCCCTGGGACTGTGGCCAGAGGCTTGTTGGCATCCTGGTCATGTGTGGCTTCTGTCAGGTTTATGTCATGGGCTGATGCAGGGTTCGAGTGTCGTCACTGTCACAGTGGCGTGAGCTGACCATGCAGCGCGTGGTGTCCTTACTCCTCACCCCTTCAGCGAGCTCTGTAGGATTCAGTTTTATCTACAGATTAATCCAGCACAAGAACGGTTGCCATTGTTCATAATTAAAACTATGACATGTTAAAAAGTGGGCAAAACGCTGAAAAATCCATGACTTGAGATTTAGAGGGCTATTTAAGAAGGGAGGATTCCACAGTTCTTTATGAACTACAGACATGGACACCCAAAAACCTCAGCTGTTGGCACGCAGGAAGAAGGCAGACAGACAGACAGCACTTACTGTTCTTCTTAGTTACTATTTACCTTACGGCTAATGCACAGAACCTCCAGGCACGGATAGGGATTCCACCATGATGGGTGTTGCGCTGGCAGAGGATGAAAAGACAGCCCTTGCTCTGAAGGGCTTAATATTTTCAGTGCCATGCTCCACACAGCAGGAAGTGACGAAGAACAATAAACCAAGCTTGGGATGCAGCTCCCTGCCGTCTGGGAAGCTGGGCACTGGTGGTGCCAGAGACACGTGTCCGCTGCTGGTGCGCGCAGAAGAACGGTGCACGGCCCGCTTTTCTTTGTGTGGGCCCCGCTGAAAAAGCGCGTGTGAACATCTGTGCAGGTGATCTGCAGACAACAAACTGGGTACGTGTTAAAGGAAGCAGGCTTGGGGTAAAGATATTTCATTTCCATGGAGTTTCCCCCACAGGATCTCCATCAGCGCAGGTGGCTGGCGAAAGTGCCCTGGATTTGTATGCCCTGGCACAGTGCCTACAGCTGGGCTCCACCAGCTGCAGGCCAGGGGTGAGGTTGCTAGCCAGCAGGACTCCTGCAGCTGTTCTGCGGCAGACGTTCCCACGGCACGTCCTGTGCTTGTGCCAGAGCACGCGCCGTGTATGTCACCAATATGGATGTCTTATTGCAACGACACGGTCTTTCCCCACAGCTATTGGTGACATTAAGGCTGACCTGGGGGTGGATAGGAGGCAGAGCAGGAAGATTCTCCCTTCTCTGTGACCTTCGAAACAGTAAGTACTTCAAGAAGAGAGCCACCCACAAAAGTTGGTTCCAAACACATATCCTTAATCAGACGCCTGCCCTGGCTCTTAACAGGTGCTGGAATCCACCTGTTTTGTGAAAATGAGGTGACGCTCATCGCAGCCAGGAGCCAGGTTGGCAGCTATTGTCTCTGTGAGTACTACATTATTTCCAACCCAAGGGATTAAAAAAATAAAAAAAAAAGAAGGATCCACATTTTTTTTAGTTTGACTCTTTCTTTCAGAGCATTTAACTTTTAATGATCTCCACCAGCAAGTAAATCTACTTCTGTTCGAAGCAAAAGATGAGTAGTGTAACCACAGGTCTACACGACCTGAGCCCGAGACAAACAGCACACATTACAAGAGTCAGAGAGAGGGTTGCAAGTACTGTTGATCTGGCGGTGGTGCTTTAAACCCCCAGGAGCTCTCTTTTGCCAGGTACTGCATGCACTGTATTGCGGGGAAGTCCCATCTCCAATGAGCTAAACAATTAGCTGTACAACGCAAGCTGGAAAGAGACATAACTGTATTTTAACCACACAGTTCTATAGATGATCAACTAACTTAGTTTAAATTAAAACTTACAGATAATACATATAACTAAGACCTAGATTCATATCACCCACATCACACTCAAGCTAAATATCTGTTCTAAGTGAGCCAGTAGGTTTCTCCTATGGTAAATGGAGAGAGAGAGGGAGATATCTATAGAAATGCACACAAACCAACTTACATACAGGTGAATAATCCCTCTCTTCAGCAGTAATTTACACAAGTAGTTTGAATTAGGCATTACTGCAGCGATAGCTGGGTGGCATGAATCACCCTGTGTGACTTACCCAAGGTCACAAAGGAAGTTACCGATGGAGTGTGACCCAGAGTCCTCAGCCCAGTGCCTCAGCCCTAAAAGTATGTCTCCTTTCATGCCCTGGTTTTACTGCGCTGCGTTTTACCTCCCTACTGATCCAGCAGAAAGTTCAAGTAGTTGACGTGACCTAAGAAGTAAATGGGAATAAGTACAAAATGTTAGTAATCTTGTGTCATTTCTGTTTCTATCTGCTGTTGTAAAAGGTCATTCATTTCACAGTGATTTAGTCTGGGAAAATTCTATGGAGTTCTCTTTTCATCTGTAATAGAGTAATTTTCACTAAAGCCCTATGTGCTGTGAAATACAGTTTTAAAAAAATTGGTATTCAAGCAAGAGACCAAAGCTGCACTTAGAAGTAAAGAACAGCTTTTTTTATTTAGAGATTAAAAGGAGTTATCTTTCCTCTCTACTGCTTTCATCACTGTGTCCTTACAAAAATGGTCTGTGTAATATTTCGGGGGGGATACCTCTCCGTCCTCTGACAGTAAGAGCTCATGTGCGGTTGTTGGAGATAGGCTGGGTCAACATCAGGCGGTCATTTGATTTAGCAGATAGCCAGCACTGCATCATTCCCTTCCTGTTCTGAGGAATGCAGCTGTCGAGGGTGTCAGGGGCTTGGGGAATGACACTCCGGTCATCCACGTTAACCCCTGGTAATGATCCAGAAGTGCAAACAGGAAAGATAAGGGCTTGTCGTTCACTGACTGAGGTCCTCTGACTCCACATTACACAGAGATTGCTAATGAGGTGTTCCTGATGTCCTTACTGGCCTTCAAATCTTTCAGCTGGTGGTCATCAGCAGTCTGTCACAAACCTGTGTTTCTTGGGGCTCTAGGAAGAGCACAGAGAGCCTCTCAGTCCTCTCACATGGGACAAACTAATGGATTCTGATCCACATTTAGGTTTTCCACATTAGAGACTCCAAAAGCTGTTGGTCACCAATGTGCAAATGTCATGACCAAATTTGATTCATTGGCTTTCTAAAATGAGAGGTGGTAATGAAAACTACATTGTACTGGTGTCTGCAAAGAGCACGGACAATCGTTTCCTCATGCTGGGCATGCAGTTGTACTGGACAGGGGCCTGTGGTTCTGCAGGCACAGCTGCACAAAACACCCCTGCTTCTGACAGCGGGTTGTCCAGCTTGCCCAAGCTCCAGGTGGTCACAGAGCTTCCCGTGACGTTTCCCGTGTCAAGGCATGTTGCTATAAATGCTTCATGCATGTGGAAATTGCACATTAAACTGTTTTGTCACACAACATGGGAAGGAATATGGGGGAGATGCCAAGCGCACGGCTCTACCGGAGGAGGTTTCTGCACGGAGCAAAATCAGAAAAGGGTCCTCTCCATTTCCTGGCAGGAAATGTTAATTTTTGACAGTGTGCCTCAGCAGAGGAGAGCACAGAACACTGTGCTCTTCCATTGTGCTTTCAGTAAACCCTGGATGGCTGCTCTGAGAATAGCTGGGGGTGTCATCTTCATCTGGGCTCTTCCATACCCGGGAAACAGCATGCTGTGATGAATCTTGCAGTGTTATTCTGCAGGTAATAAAGAGCAGCTCTGATCTCAGGCCTCAGTGACAGGATGCCTTGAATTGTTGATTGTTCATGAATTCCCACCTCGGTTTTTCCCTTCTAATTGTATGCAGGTTTTATGTCATGAGTATGAGCTAAAAGACTGTATGTTTGTAAATCTTCCTTGCTTTGTTTTCAGTAAATTCTCCTATTACAGCAAGTATTTTACACTTACAATCACTTATTTCCTGCTTCCTTGGGGAGTTTCTAACTTGTAACAGGCCTAAAAATCCTGCAACTTTCTGCAGTTTGCTGGGATGTCGGAATCACAGGGGTATGCTTGTGCAGGACCTGTCATCTCTGCACCTCACCTTCTGCAGCTGTAACACTCCCATAATTATGGATTAAAGAGAGAATATACACAGGTTGCTAAAATGTTGGCCACCTCTCTCCTTTGGGTGTTGCTAAATCCTGACCAACCTCTCCTGATCAGACGCACAGCTGTTTTCAAAACCAGTTTTTCTCCAGATACACACCTCTGTGTTGGTAAACTGACCAGACATAAAACCGTCCACAGAACTCACGTAGCATAGCCTGGATAAAAGATTAGTACAAAAGGCTCAGTTAGATGACAACTATCCTTGAATGTTGTTTGCATTTCTCTCCGTAACAGTTACACAGTTCAACACCATGAAGGTCTGTGTGCTGCCTGGTCACCTTTGTACTGGAAGTAAAAGAAGACCATGCAAACACAACTTCAATGCAGGATCGTGCCAAGGAGAAAAATTTCTTCCTTCTTGGTTTAACTCCATGGACGAACATGACTCAATGCCTCTCTCATCCTGATTACATCAGAATTTATATTTATGACAAATAACTCTCCAGGTCAGTTTCGTCCCCGTACAAGCGTTCCGTGTCCTCATGGCATATCAAGGTTCAGTATTACATTAATGAGGTTCTTTTATGATAAGGAATTGGCTACATTTATTGGAGTAAAAGAAAAGGGTTCATGTCTCCCACCTGTTCTCCTGTATTAATTCTGTTCAGATGAACACAATTTTCAAAACTACATGAATGTTGTGCTTCTGATATAGACCCCATCACCAAAACCCAGGAAATCTTTCAGCTGTCATGCAGGCTCTCTGCTCCCCGCAGGGAGAGCTGTATATTTAAAGAATGTCAGATTGTCCTATTTTGCAGTAGCTTCCACTCTGGCAATATAAAGGGAATAAATAACAGCCCTTGGAGTAGGGGACACATCAGCCAGGGAATACGTAATTGTAAAGGACATTCTTGTACTTCGTTGTAAGAAGCACTGCAAAAAGCCTTCTGGAATGCAATTGTAGCCAGATAGGGCACAAATGCATACAAGATTTTGACCAGCAAGTTGCTAGTTCTGGAAAAAAAGACAGCACCAAGAGCATCAGAAAATTGAGTGGAAAAATAAGAGGAATTTGGAACCTGTACGCTTATTCTAGGTTCAATGGATGTGGTGACACTCATCCCTTTCCTACCCAGAAATCCAAGCTGCATCTGTGTGACAGGGCTGTGAACGTATTGTGCTTGCCTGTATAACACTGCCTTTGTCCAAGATACTACATAAATAATAATAAATGCCATATCGATAGATTGGACCTTTCATGTTTCTCACCTGTCTTCTTTGGAAATCATGTTGAATCAGACGTGTCAGTTTGGACAGACCTGTCTGCTTTCAGACACCAGTCTATGACTATGTGAGCTGCGCTGCTACTAAAGTCACTGATGTGTGTATACAGAGGGCAGCACAGAACTCACAATGCAGAAAGCCCATACTGGGACAATTTCCAAGGTGGAATTGTCCCAAATGCACTATGCTGCAGATCATCTATATTTTGTTTTTAAAAGATGAAGTCATGAAGTTAAGTACATCTGTATATACATTGCCCCATTTTACCAATAAAGTCATGAGTCAGGACACCAAAATGATGATCTGGCTTAAGAATTATGAAGTCTGATTTTTTTCTTAGTGAAACAAATGGCATCTAGTTGCATTCAGAGCTTTTAACCTCCTCAGTTTCAACTTTTGACCATACATCAATGTGGCTCGCGTGTTCAGGCTTCCCTTTGGTTTGTAAAATATTGTATGTGTGGAATAATCTCGGGGGAGGGGGGTGGGAAGCATCAATGTAAGAGGAAGGGCGTTGCATAAAAGCAGTGCAAAACGTGGGAAGCAATCACAGTACACCCCTAACACTGGTAATTACTGTTCTTTGCAGTGTGTTTGCTGCAGCTAATCAGCTCGGTGATCTTACAGTTAGGATCCAGTTTTAGCCCTCTGTGGCATTTGCATGATAATGCTACGAGTCGGTTGCACCAGAACGTGCTTTTGCTGATGAAAGGTAATTATACAGGCTTTGGTTCAAAGAAGCCCTTTAGTGTAAAGCCAGTTCTGTGGACAACAGTGAAACTGCCTTTATGCTTAGAGCTGCCTGTACATCTAAGTGAAGTCAGTGCCTTTCCTCTTCTGTGCCTTTCCACAAGAAAACAGTCAATTCAGGTAAAAGAGCGGTGCACAACACCTCCTTATTCCCATTCTAGTAAGGTTGTACTTATTTATGGTACATCTTCTCAACCACTATGTGCAAAATAAAGGCCCAAAAACGTTTCAGCTACCATGTACAGCAAAGACTGACAGGCAGAGCTCAGTGCCTTAGAATGGGGTTTTCTAAAGTATGGCACTAATCAAACAGCGATCCCGCACTGAAATCAGGGAAGGTTTGACAGTTGTGGATATGCGTCTTTACATGTTATTATTATCCAAATACTTTTAGAAATCCAACCTGCACATGAGGTTGGCTGTTTCTTTTTTGTCTGTACAGGATACTATATGAAGCAGTAATTGCCTTTTAAATTAACAAGAAGGAACAGAAAAGGAAAAAAAAAAAAAAAAGAGATATAACGTAACAGCCAACCACTCTGAGTTATAACAGCTAACCCGAAGCTTGAAGAAGCAGAAGACTTTCCTCCCAAAGGCGCTCTAAACGCACCACTTGAAGGAAGCAGGGTAAGCAAGTGAAACCGCAGGCTAAGTAGAAGGAGCTGTGCCTTCTGTTTTTCACATGGGCTGGAGGGAAAGGGCACCAACAAAGAAGCAGTGGGAGCAGGGTATTTGAGATGAACTCTTTGTTAAGCAAAGAAAAAAAACATCAGGCCACTTCACTCTGTGCATCTCTGTTGGTGCTGTGTGACACTAGCTGGGAATCCTCTGCAGCAGCCTGTTTTACACAGGGGGTGAGTTAGTACACCGAGTTAGGCCTTGCTTGGAGCAATGGCAGCTTTGAATCCTCAGTATTATTTTGTGTTAGTCTATGAAACGTAGTTTTCCCCTCAGTGCCAATTTACCATTCTGAAGTGGGGAGGCAAAGCTGGTACACCATGGGGTTCAAATATAAATTTGCAGCAACTTTTACTAAATTCAGGCCTGAGTTGCATCGTTTGAACTGAAGATCTCCTGGTTTGTGCCTGGAGCTAACTTGAAGCAAAGTCACTCTGACTCTGTATAGCAAATAAATACGTAGTATTAACAAATAAAAACTATTTGCTACCCTCAACTGGATCTGAATCTTGCATCTATTAAACAACCCCACTTCAAGAATTGTAACAGTCATGATTTTTTTATTACCTAATCATTTGTACGGCAGCAACACGTAGGAGCCCAAAGTAAACTATTTTCACATCCGTCACTTTTTCATTCATCTCTTTTTTCATTGCCAAGATTCACTGGAGGCCAAAACCAAAAGTACTTGCAGAAGGTACTTGCCTCAGTGCTTTGATCAGAACAGAACCAAAAAAAGTAAGTCTCAGAACCAGATGACATTTTCCACTTCATTTTAAGACCTGTCAGATGATTTTCCAGAGGCATTTTCCTCCTCTAAACCACCCATGTGTCTTTCCCCTGTTACTGATTTCAAGTGTCTGTTGTGCAGAAAAAGCATGTAGGAGTTGCCGTTCTGACTGCTGCAGTACATTCCAAAGGCTGGAGGCCCTTGCAGCAAAACTAGGATCACAGTTCCATATTTACAATGGATATTGGAAATGAAGGAAAAAAAGCTCAACAAAACAAACCCTAATACGGTGTATTTGCCACAGACAGCAAGGATAGGTCTCTTCTGAGGGAGTTTTTCTAAGAATTGAATGTTACAACCTTATTTAATTACTGTGAGGAACTGCACCTAACTACTAAGCAACGAGTTCTTACATTTTCCTCTGAAGTTTCTGGTGCTGGACATTTTAAATAAATTACTCTGCTCATGGCAACTTCTATATAAAAATAGTGCTTCTTCCCCAGGCCGTTTGGGGTGTGCCTGCACTGTGGAAGGAACTCCAAGTCTGGGTAGGAAATATCTACTTCCTACAAGACAAGGAAGTCATGCTGCTAGAAGTGAAGCACAGCAGAGAGAAAGAACTTGGCTGACACGTAGAAATCCAGACACCTGGATTCCTCAGCTGTCCGACACTCTGCACTCCTGTGTTGTCACGTACGCCGCTACAATGGGAGACAAAATGCTGTTTTTTCTGCTAAGGCCGGTTTTGTTAAGTGTACTTAGTGACTTTGTGGAACACTGAAGGTAAAGAGCAGTGGAAAACTATGGCCAACGTAGGATGTTGGACACAGGGCTGCCTAGCACACCCACTGAGTTAGGTTACTGCAGGTAGAGGTGAAGTTTTAAAAACTGGGTTTATATTTTAGCCCTGTCTTGGGGTTCTAAAAGACAAGCTCCATTAACTGGTCTGCTTGGATTTGTCCATGACATACATACTCTGGGGATATTAACAGTAGTTAATTGTGAGGGTTTGTGAATGAAAAATTGCTCATTTCCTAAAGATCTGTGGGGGTAAAAGGTTATAGAAACAGAAAATAAATGTATGCATTTTGTGGGATCGGGTGGTTACAGACCATTTCATTGAGAAGGCTACGGTACGGCATGTGAGATTATGAGAGAAGGCAACAAATAGGGCTTTGCCTCCCAGTTTATTTTAATTTAGTAAATGCTTTTGCATTGCAGCATGTTTGAACAAAAGTAGTATGTTTGCCAAAAATTTCTGCATGTAAACAATAAGTGATTCCTGGAGCACCTAAAATTATCAGTCATAAGCATGACCACATGCAGAAAAGTTTTTAAAAACAACTGGGCATTTTAATTATCCCTCTTTTCCTGAAGTTTGTCAAGGTTAAACTTTAATACAGAAAATTATTCTTGAGAAAGACAGAGACATCTATTTCATAGATGATATCAAGAAACTTGAATTCAGATTCTATCAAAGTTATGAAAGATCTGATAGTAGTTGGTGGAGTGTTTACTTTCTGCTTTGTACAAGGGCCTGTAGCGACAGGACAAGGGGTAATGGGTTTAAACTGAAAGCAGGGAGATTGAGATTGGATATCAGGAAGAAATTCTTCCCGGAGAGGGTGGGGAGGCACTGGCACAGGCTGCCCAGAGAAGCTGTGGATGCCCCATCCCTGGAAGTGTTCAAGGCCAGGCTGGATGAGGCTTGGAGCAACCTGGTCTAGTGGAGGGTGTCCCTGCCCGTGGCAGGGGGGTTGGAACTGGATGGTCTTTAAGGTGCCTTCCAACCCAAACCATTCTGTGATTCTATGATTCTATGATCCGGTGATCCTTTGTGCTGCATTCATAGCATGGAGATATTTGGAACTGAAGGTAGATAATGCCCTGATCCAGAGTCTGCCCCGTGCCTGAGGCAGGGCTGCTCCTTGGTGCTACGGGTGTCCCACGCTGCTCCTCAGCACCACCAACAGTAAGCCCTGAAGCATCAATGCAGAGATTTGCCTAAAACCCCAAGACAGGCTTAGAAGTCACACAATACAAAAATGCGCCAGTTTCCCTGTTTGTTTTTGGTTTCAAGGCCCAGGCTGCACTTGGGGCACTTCTCAGCCTGCAATCTTCTGTTTCCAAATAGAAATTGTGATTCTTCTGTAAGCATAGGAGACTAGAACCAGAGGCTATAGGGAGAAAAAACAACTTGCCTGAGAATCGTAACATCTAAAATTCTTCTTGCAGCTGTGTTCCACTTCTGTAGATCCAAGCTGCCTGAGTATGCAGCTCCACAAAACTTCTTCTTGGCAGAAAAGCCGTCTTCAAAATTTCCTAATTCTCTCATTCCCCAAACCCTCCCTGCAGTTCACTGCTCCTGCTTTTGTACTGGTAATGCAGCTTGTTTGGGCCAAGCTATAAAATAGAGCACTGAAATATTGTGTTAAAAATAAGATTGTTTTGTCTATAATTTAATTTTCACCCAGGCATCTCTGCTGAGGGTTTACAAGACAGGTGCTGTTGAGGCAGTTTCTGCTTTTATTCAGCAGATTTTTCAAGCTGGATCACCTTCATCCTTGACTTTTGTGTCAGAATAATAAGATGAAGAGTTTCTCTTCTGATGCAGAAGAGAGAAGCACTGGAAGGAAACACAGATAGAGAAATTAGATTATGTTTGTTTAAAATTTTCGGTTATCTCAGACAAAACAGCAGATAAAATAATGCTTCACTATTTAACATGTCCCAGTACTAAAATGAAAGGAAATAAGCAGGACAGTGATCAAGATAGGCTTTCACATTCATCGTGCACCAGCAACCCGTTGCACTAGGGCATAAAGCAAAACAGAGTTGTCAGCATTTGAAGGGCAAACGAACCTGTATCCAAGCTGCTAATAACTATTAATAAAGAGTCCCAAGGAAACTGCTTGCTCTTCCTCAGGACAGCAGGGCAAATTTAATTAGTTAGGTGCATATTAATTAACATGGAATTAGCTATTAATGAAGAAGCTGAATGAAAAGCTTACGTGTTCCTTTTCCAAGCCATCTACCAAGATCTCAGCTTGGACTTCTCTCACAAGCTTTGACCACATGCACCGTCAGAAGTGATGCAGCTTTCCAGACTTATACAGGCTAACTCCGCTGCCAAAACCGATCACTTTCTGTGCGTGACATAGGGTCCAAATATCCCCTGATTATAACACACAAGAATGGATTAAGTAGATTTCCAGCTTGTGGGAAATACTGAGCTAAAAGTGATAATCTCTGATAAATTTTTTTCTGTCTCTTCATATAGAAAAACCAACTCCGGTCTGAATACAACTTAGCCTCGATAGCATGGACCACAAAACAAAACAGTATGTATTTTAAAACAAGGAGGTCAGAGGAAAAATTATAGTTGAGCCACAGTAAAAATATAAAGCATTTCTCAAAGCTTACAATTTGCCTGCAGAACATTGAGGAAAAGGACAATTTTCTGCTTCAGATCCAAAATAACAGCCAGATATGAGTATTTTTTCTTAATTTCCTGAATTACATTTCCCGTGGGGCTTTGAGCAAGACTCTTACAATAGTGTCTCTGTAGGAGTTCTTTTCCTTTTCTCTAATACAGAAATAATGACTCCTTTACCTCACAAGGTTACTTCAAGGTTAAATTAATTAATTTTTCTAAAGTAATTTGAGAAAGCTGCCTAACTTGTCATTTAAAATTAATTAAGAGAAGCTAATTTTCAAAGGCATCTTAAGTTTGACCTCTAACAATACAACTGTACCACAGTGGCAACAATGACTGTGATGGAGTGCAGACCCATCTGCGGTAGCTTAAGCCAGCTGTCTCAGGTACACAAAACTGCACGATTTTGTAGCTGCAATTCCTAAATGTTAAAACCAAAGTGACATTTATTCTCTGCACAAATGACACATGAGCTTTGCTGTCCCAAAGGGGTGAAAGAATCATAGTATCACACACAGAATCACTTCTCCAGGCTGAACAAGCCCAACTCTCTCAGCCTGTCCCCACAGCAGAGGGGCTCCAGCCCTCTGAGCATCTTCGTGGCCTCCTCTGGACTCGCTCCAACTGGTCAATATCCTTCTGATGTTGGGGGCCTCAGAGCTGGAAACAGAACTGCAGGTGGGGTCTCACCAGAGCAGAGTAGAGGGGGAGAATCCCCTCCCTCAACCTGCTGGCCACACTTCTCCTGACACAGCCCAGGATACAGTTGGCTTTCTGGGCTGTCAGCGCACACTGACGGCTCATGTCCAGCTTCTCATCCCCCAGTACCCCCAAGTCCTTCTCCTCAGGGCTCTCAATCCATTCTCCACCCAGCCTGTCCTTGTGCTTGGGATTGCCCCAACCCAGGTGCAGGACCTTGCCCTTGGCCTTGTTGAACTCCATGGGGTTGGCACAGGCCCACCCCTCCAGCCTGTCCAGGTCCCTCTGGATGGCATCCCTTCCCTCCAGAGTATCAACAAACAAGTGTCCCTCTGTCAAAGACTCTGCTCTGTATTAATCAGGACTGTTGCAAATCACCTTTATTTTCCATAAATCAGATGTGTAACACTCAGCAGTGGGTTTTTACCGTCACCTGTTTCAACTGAGAAAATACTTGTATATGTTGGACTGTCGAGTTATGTGGGGTCTTACCTGATACAGGTGTTAATCACCTGCAGCAATATTTCCTTTCGCTCAGATAGAAACTGAATTCAGAAATTGAGAACACGCTAGCTATCGGTTGCCTACACTGAGCCCTTTTTACTTCCACAGTGTGATCCCAGACTGCACAGTTTGTAACCAATCTCCTGCTCTTCTGTTTAACCACACAATCTCATGGAGGCACAAGGGGGAAGGGGTAAAGGAAGGACATTTCCTGTGTTTCTAACAGAAGTCCCTTTCTGCTTCCAGGAAAGCTGTCTCACACTATTGCAGTTCTGCCTGTGAAAGACTGTTTCCAACATAAAATACTTCCAAAAGCTTTTTACAGCTGGCGGTTCCTCAGATAAAAGGATTTCCAACTCTTCCTCTGTGTGATTACGCCCCAGTCTGAAAGACCTCATGATCAAAAATTGTTTCCTGACAATCCACCTACATATTCTTCAGCCCAGTTTGTCTTGTTACACGTCATTGTACCACGGAAATAAAGACCAGGAAACTGGTCTCCAGCTCTAGGCAAAAGACCTGATAAGGCCTGCTGATACCTATGAACCATGGCATTGGACTTGGAGATATTTCAATAAAGCTGTTAAAAAACGATGTTTCACAATGTGTCATTTACTAGCAAGTCAGACTTTATATGTACTAGCAAATCAAACTCCATACGGAGCACCTGATTAAGGAATTGGGAATCTTTTTTTCTTTATTTCTTGTGTTTATGTTCATATTCTTTCAGATGATTAAGAAGGCCTTTTGTCACCTACTGTTGAGAAAATGGTTTCCAGCTTAATCTTTCCCGTTTCTTTGAATCTCATTACTCATTTGCTTGAATCTCATTTCTGTTCAGAACTGGATTTTTTCATTGGTTTTTTTCTTAAAATCTGGAGTAAGAGGAAGACAATGAGCTATAAATATTTGCTTACAGAAAAAATTTCTAAGAAAATCTCATTTTGTAAAAAAATTAATATTTTTAATCTTATGTCCTTTAGCTCCCAATATTTGGTGTTTTGGGGGTTTTTTTGGTTTCGGTTTTTTGTGTGTGTGTGTGTGTGATTCATGATCCTACAGCTAAAAATGGGTCTCTGATGGGGTGTAGCGTCACCTAAAGTGATATGTAGACTGAGAACAACGGAGCATACCTGAATATGTCCCCACAGCTATTTTCAGACAACTGATTTACCTTTTGCAAACATGCTGATATTTGGGTTTGGCATTACTTTTCAGCAGGAACTACTATACTCCATTCAAAACTGTAAAGATTACTGAAGGGCATAAGTTCAGAAAAAAATATCGATTTCAAGCTAGTTTAAACAGTACGATAGTGTCTTTATTATGGGCTTGTACTGAGGATTTAGTCTCCACCATAGCTTTCAGGGGCTCTTTACTGCAAAGGATAGAAATAAAAAGACATACTTGCACTGACTGAGGCTAAGAAAACAACTTTCAGGCAGACTGAAATCACTTTACATGCACACAGGACGTCTCTACCTGCTGTTACATAGACCAGTGACAGACTACGTAATACCATGAGAATATAAATTTAAAAATCAGTTATAGAAATCAAAGATAGTCACTAAACATCACTTATCTGTCTTCAACCATGGTGAAATATGTTTGTGGATATATTACTGCCTAATAACCCACCCTCGCTAACTTACCTGGGTGATCATTTGACCAATATAGTAGAGATTCAGATTTTCATTACTTGAGCCTAATTATACAAAAAATTGTTTGTCCCCTAGAGATCACACACAACCTATGGATCATATAGGTGTCCAAGGCCTTTTTATACGTGATTGCAAACTCTCTCTCTCTCTCTCTCTCCAAACCACCTTACCACTCTGCATAGCGCTAAGTGCAGACACTTTAAAATTAGTTCATAGAATAATATAGGTGGGAATATACCCATATGGATCTTTGGTCCACTCCCACCTCAAAGCAGAAGTGACTAGTTCAGGTTGCCTGGGGTCCTGCTGAGTTTTGAGTAACTCCAAGAATGGAAAACCCACAGTCTCTCTGGGCACTTGGGCCAGTCTTGGACCACACCCTTACTGAAAAATTTTTCTTCTTATATTCAGCTGAAATTTCCCTAGTGAAAAATGCCCACTTCTTGTCTTTCCACTCTGGACCTCTGGCTCTGCCTTCTCTGTGGCCCATCTTTAAGTATTTTAATCCGATTAGGTCCCTGCTTAGCCTTCTACTCTGCAGGCTAAACAAACCTGTCTTCCTTAGCTTTTCCGTGCACGTCATGTGCCCCAGCCCCTTGAACTATCTCTGTGGCCCTCCTCCAGATTCACACCAATTTGTTGGTATCATCTCTGTTGTTCTGCCCAAAACTGGACACCTGTATTCCAGCTACAGCTTCATGAGTATGGTTTCAGGCGATTAAAGGGAAATAATCATGTCCCTGAATCTGGGACCACAATCCTGACTGATGTGTTCTGAACAGCAAAGACGCATACAGCCTGAATTTACCAGTCCCCGCTGGCACACTGGTTGGAGTCCTGCAAGGAGGTTCTGTCACAGGACTGGCTGGATTGTTCCCGGAGAAGCTGTTGCTGGCAAAACAGCGTATTAGCTGAGATGCAAGAATGATGAGTTTTTACAGTCCAGGGAGCAGTCCACATGGGCTGTCTTGGGTACAGGAGGCACATTATGGAGCATTTGCTGAGGACTGGGAGTGCACAGTATTGCTCCTTAGCAGGAGCAGCCTATCTACAAATAGCTCTAAAGCTCAGCTTCCACCCACCACCTCAAAAAACTACTGTGTGTATTACATCTTCATTGCAGCAAGACCAGAATTTGGCAGGATATGACAGTTTCCACTGGCTTTTATTAGTGAACAAAATGGTGTTTTCTTGCTCTTTGACTGAAGACACTAGCGTCTTCAGGTGCATCCTTACTCTGTCTGACCCTAGTTTTAGGTAAAAAAGCAAATACCAAGAAGGCAGCATAAGAATGGGGAGCCTCATAATGTTATTAGAAGACTGGAACTGCATCTGGAACATCCCAGCTAGGCACCCTGAAAAGTGAATCCTTTGTCAACCAAGTAAGGACTTGTTGAGAAGGCCCAAAGCAGACTTTTTCAGGCAAATCTGTCATCTTTATCAGCCTAAAGGCTGCTTCCCCCAGGGAAAGAAAGGCCTTGAACATTCTGACAGTGTCAGTGTATTTGCAAAGAACTGGTAGTGCCTTCCACTTCTACCAGTGATGTGCTAGAATGCCCTTCAGGCCCTGAGTTGCTTCATGTCAGAGAAGTGGTCTTCAAGGGCCAAAGGTCAGTGGAGAAGGAATCTTCTTCTTCTCCACACACAAGCCAAAACGATGAGGAGCAGGCTGTGCTGAACTATGGTTAGCTTCTTTCATACCCTGACATGACAGCAGCCAATGAACATTTGGGTAGAAACTGCTGAGCTACCAAGCAAAGTATTGGCTGGGATCTAATCTTACAACTAGCCATAATAACAGATCCTGTCAAAAGATAAACAAATGAAAGACTGTACAAAATTTCAAATACCAATGTCTCTTTGTTCTTGACCTTCCTCATGTGGGTTGTTGTCATTATATCCATCAGCATTTTTCTGTCAGCACCCCACCTCTGAGCCTCCCCAGCGAATTCATGCTAATTCTACATTTCACCCAGGATGTCTGTGAAAGCCTTCATTTGTTAAACTATTTTCGGGAACACTAAGTACACTTACATTATTTATAGCAGAGCTGCAGCTGTTTCCCAAATTGTGACTGTTCTGTAACAATTTTCCTTCTCCTTTTATTCAAGGTGTATGGCAATTACCGTAACATTGCTCTTGGAAAATGTGTCAGAAATTCTCGTCTCATATAAGTCCAGGTGGGGGTTGGGTTTGTTTGTTTGTGTGTTTGGGGGGTTTTTTTGTTACTGAAATATTTCAGGTATAGCATGGAAATATTTTAAGCATATGGCACCATACATGTTACATGGAAACAACTAATAGATATCCTCCTCTCAGAATACTGATTCCTCTGTTCCTTCGCACATGCCCATTCATAAACCTAGGTGATCCAAGTTTTTTATTTTACTGAAATAAACACAAACACCTCCCTCATAAAAGTTGCTTATACTATTCTATCGTACATCCAATCCATCCTGATAACTAAAAATGAGAGGCCCAGCATAACTGGGCACAGACATGACCAAAGAGGATAAAACACAAGCAGAGATTCTTGGCACGTTTGCCGATTCTCCATATAGACAGGTGCGCTCTCCTGCGAAGCAGGAGAAAGACTCTTTGGTAGTGAGGATGTCAAATTGCACGGAAGTTCCTCTGACATCTCGAACAGGCACACACTTCACCCACCAACAGCTCTGGATGCAGTGGCTTCAGCGCTCCTCAAGAAAGCAGGCACACACACAGGCATTCACATTCCTCTCTCTTTGCAGTGGCACTGCTGCTTCTTTAACCACTCACTGATGAGATGGAAAACCAATTTGGGGTCTGTTTATGCTTTCTGGTTACATGACAATCAGCATGAGGAACCCAGAGTAAGAGGAAGAAGGAGAGAAATACTTCCCCTTTTTGGTGTCAGCTTCACTCGAAACAAGGAACTCCACCAGTAAGGTACAGTGCCGTGGCAATATAAGGAGAGCCAACTGCTGGCTGTCCTTTCTGGGGCTGCAAGTTTCCTCCCTCAGCAAAGCGTCAAAGAGATGCCAGAGGTGGCGCAGGGTGAAGGGCTGGGATGTACCCTTAGGGTGAGTGTCCAACCAGGACTGGGGCAGTCATGCCATGCACTGATCTGGGGCCTTTGATTAAAGTAGGTAACTGCGTTAACTTAAAATGGATCACAAGGATCAACACCTAACAACAGACCAATTCCATAGCTTCACAGGGAGGAAGCAAGCTGTGTGTTAAGTCTTGGAGCTGAGGTCTGCATTAGATGATACTGTTAACAGTGCCTTTTAAAGCCACCTCTCCATTCCCTTCCCAACCAGAAAAAAAAATCAGCCCTTATACGTGAAATAACCCTAGAGACCTCTGCAACACTAATGTGTAGTCCTGTATGGTGATCAAAAATGTCCTGACCTGGAGCTTCAACTCTTTAGTAGGTATGAAGAAAATATATGTGGCATGTTTAGCAGTTTATGCTACAGACTTTCACATTTGCAAACATGTCTAAGAACAGACATTTTATTGAAAGAGAGAAGTGGTGCCAACAGAGAGTGAGCAGAGCTGATATATACCGAAAGCAGAAAGACAGCTATGGAAAATAGCTGAGATTAAAAATGAGAAATAGCAAAAGAGAAGAGGCAGTCCCTTACTCTGAACCAAGCAATAAAGTAGCTGTGCTATGTACTTTCCTAAATACCCAGGGGACGAGTTTTTTTCTGTCAGAAAACAAGACAGTAAAGCTGGTAGGATATTGGAAATTTAGGATAACTAGGTGACGTACCAACTGACCGTACTGCACGCTGGGAAAGCATGCAGTCATCGAGCTTATCTTGTGTAGCGGCAGCATTTGAAGCATTGTATTCAGTTGTGATGCATTATTATAATTATAGTCATTTAAGCAGTGGTAATACTTGGATAGCGTGTCCTACAAGTAAGTATCTTCTGGTATTTTCTCATCACAAAAAAGGGGATGACTCAGTGATACATTTACTCCAGTGATGAAGCTCGCCTCGGAAGCTCCTGCCCCCACATTCCTCCTGCCCTGGTGCTGGCCACTCGTGGCCCTCCCACACCCCTAGGCTCTGCCCCGCAGCTGTCCAGGTGGGTGGCGCTTAACAAATTATCTAGGCTAAGGATCAACCATTTTTTCCTATCTGAGAGGGCTTATTTGAGAGCCAGATAATGTCATCAGCAAATCTGGCCTCCCTGTCCGTTTCTGTTGACACTTTGCCCCGTCATTGTAGTGTCCGAATCCCACTTCATTTGACAAGCCTTACGTGTGTTCCACCTTGCCAGAATCAAGGGGTGGGACTCACCAGACATCGTATCTATTATAAGCAACTCCAGTAATGTGCGTGGGGTAATCCCAGGTGGGGTGTGACTACCCACACAGGATGGCCCGTGAGGCACCTACACAATGCAAACAATAAACACTAACAAAAAATAACATCAGCCTTACTCATCTTTGCCACAAGAAAAGAGGAAATGCATTCAAGTGGCCACCTTGTCATTTTAAGGAAAAACAGCTTCCCAGGGTTAGGGTTCGGCACAGGTGAAATGCTCTAGTTTGGGGCTGAAGACAGTGGTTAAATTATCCAGCTGCCCTGCTCCTCTCTCTCCCATCATCAGTGCTTGCTGCTCCTCTTTCACCACTATTGGTGCTCTTTTGACCCACCTGACCACAGAGCTAAACCAGCCCTACCAACTAGATAGATAGGTAGATAGATAGATAGATAGATAGATAGATAGATAGATAGATAGATAGATAGATAGATAGATAGATGGACATAAACAAAAACAAACAAACAAGTAAATAGTTTTACCCTTGTTTGGCTTCCTAAACTGTCTCCCCTCACTCACTTAACCCCTGAAGCGGGTCCCAGTTGCTGTGCAGCATTTGCCCCCCCCAATCATGACAGCAGTGCCCTATCTCAGGTATCAGAGAGCATCACCATTATCCTACTTGCTGGTTTAAGGTGTCTGGCCTTGCTAGCATTTGATCTGAGGGAAACATCTTTAAAAGCAGCTGTGTGGTACCAAGGAAGAGTTTTGCTGACAGGACGGAAACTGAATTCCTAAGCTCAGAGAAACTTGTTCAGCAATTTCTGCATCAAGCCTGTACCTTCTACTTGAGCATTTCCACACTTCTTTCCAGCAGATCTCCAGCCCTGGAGAAGACTCTGAATCTCTGGGTAAGCGTGACTTCCAGTGATTTATTGGCTTCATTGTTAAAAATTCATGCTTTACTTCCAGCCTGAATTTGATTAGTTTTGACTCTGAGTAAGTGAATCTTCTCGAGTTGGTCCCTTGAACACTGATGTCTGTTCTATGTAAGTGTGGAAACAGAACACTAGAAAAAGCAGTTTTATAAACCTGTTATTTCACTATCAGTCTCCGATGTGGCAGACAGTGGCCACAGCTGGAGAACAGACATCAGATGGTTGAGACCACTGGGCTGGAAGGGTGCCAAGATGCCTATGCTCAAATGACCTGTCAACCTCATCAGCAGACTTACAGTCTGGGGTGATTTTCCTAAAGTTTGACAGGAAGGACCAGCTGGTTTTATACTTCCTTTGCAGTTGGAAGATAAATAATCTGTTGGATCATCTGGGCATATGACATCTAAGCAATTCCATCACAAGGTCAGCATGGCTTCTCTGCATGGTGAGACCAGAGGAAGAAAGGAGTCCAGGCTTGCATTAGTACCCTCGCAAGCCACCCTGGTTAGTGGTAGTGGCTTCTCCACCAAAATCTCATCTATTGTGCAGGCAACAGGGCATAGCTATGGTGGCGTCCAAGCCTGTGAGAAAAGCCTTTTTCTCATGGCATTAAACTTACATGCACAAAGCCCACCTTCACAGCCTTAGAGCTACAGAAGACATTTGTGACACTCAGTGAGAGAACCCCATCGGAAGAGCATAAATCCTGCAGAGTGCATCTCCCTTCAGGATTAGATGTCAGTGATATTTTGCAAATTATTTTACTTTTATATAATATTTATATATTACTTTAATGTAATGCATATAAAACAGACACAGATCCCTGTGCAGACGTATGATATCGAATAATATATCTAATAAAGGTATATGATATATATAATAATAAAGAACTAATTCAATGTGTCCAAAATCTCCTAAAAGGAGAAATCCCAGAATACCTAGCAAGCTTTCATGTTAGTTATGAATTAGTTATGCAATAATTTTCGCCACCTTGAATTTAAGTTGTGTGCTGCAAGGCTCAGTAAGGGTTGCCACAATTTCTAAGATATTTCCAGGATTTAACAACATGTAGAAAACAGCTGCCCCATGCAGCTGTGTGTTCTCACAGGCGGTCACACTGAGCCTCCTTTTCTGTACTGCTCACCAGCAGCAGCAGCCAGGATGACAGTCCTTGCAGGAGTTAGGGAATTCACAGTTTTACCCTCTGAATTTTCCCGGCCATTAACCTCCAGCTGTCTTGGCTCAGTGGGACCATTCTAGCATCCCACAGCTTCACCACACTCACCCACAGGACAAGCCCTACTGATGGGTGACCAACAGCATCACCCCCAAAGAGGTGTGAGGTTGGACAGTGCATGTGCTGCAACAGCAAGACAAGCACCCTTTGCAGCCCAGTCCTAGCATGAAAGCTGAGTCCAGCCCTCTTCCTTTCCACCTTTGCTCTCCTACAACAGTGACGGGAAGGATTCAGTGAAGAAGGGGCTAAGCCCAAATCCAGTCATCTGTTTTTATGGTGATCTCTGCAATGCTTCATCTTTAGAGGCACTGTTTATAGTCCTTTGAGAGCAGGGACCGGGGAAAGTACTGTCCACGGCCAGAGTGAGTATATATGTACAGTCCGTGACGGAACTGAACTGACTGCAGGTATGCTGGCAGTACACACAGCCCACAGAGCTGCTGACTTTCTCTCACAGGCAAAACACAGTGTGCCACACACTCTGTAAACTGCTCTTTGCTCTCCTCCTCCTATACACTGTTCTGAAAAGTCATGCTGTCAACGTGCGGAGGACCATTTGTGAGTGGGAGTCAAATAAGGACTGACGCTTCTGCAGGAAAGAGACCTGACGCAAAATAAGATCTATCATACTGCTACACTGCCAGAACTGTTCAACAGAGGAAGATATGCCGCCTCAGATGATACAGAACTACATGCTTGACAGTCATATTAATATCGGCCTGAAATCCCAGCCAGAGGTTTTAAACACTCAGCAGGTAAGACCCTACCAGCTGCACTGAAGAGTGATGACCAATGTTTGAACAGTTCCTAACATCTGAAGAAAAAGAAACCTGTCTTCACCCATCATCAAAGATTGGAAGGACACACTGGGGAATCAGAGGGCAGCCAACCTCACTGAGGCTGGAGCAAGTCCCCTGGAAGCACTTTTCTGGGCACGTGAAGGAGGAGTGACTGTGCACAGTCAGCATGACCTGTCCAGAGGTAAATCAAGCGTGACCAGCTGGGTGTCCTCTGTGTCAAAATGACTGAGAATAAGGGGCGGGAATGTCATTGACCTAGAATTTAGCAATGCTTACAACACTGTTTCCACAATATTCATGTATACGTGTTGGGATATTACAGCCTGGGTGAGTAGACAACCAGATGGGTAAATACTTGGATGGGTGATAGGCCTCAGAGGCTGGTGGATAATAAGTCATACTCCGGCTTGAGGCTGGTAACAAGGAGAGTCCACAGGGGTCTGTCCTGGGACCTGTCCCCGTCAAGATCTGTATCACTGGCGGGGCAGACAAGGTGATGGGGTGCAGTTTCATCAAGTTAAGAGGTAGCACCAAGTTGCAAGGACCAGTCAATAATGCATGAGGGCAGGGCTGCCATCAAGTGGGACCTGGATAGGCAGGAGAAAGGGTCCGATATGGTCCCCATGCACTTGGGACAGGAGCAATGTGCAGCCCTGTCCTGGGCAGGCAGAGCCCTGACAGCACTGCCAGTGGGGCAGGGGTTGGAGCTGGGGAAAAGGTCCTGGGCCCTGGTAGGCAGCCGTGCATCTGATCAGCAACAGGGGCCAGCAGCACCTGCAGCAGCATGAGCAGAGCTCAGTTTTGCAACAGAGATGGCCTTGAGGCACATAACAGCAGCCCTGTACCTGTGGGGAGGGGATGGAGAGAGCAGGGACAGGCTCTTCACAGTGGTTCAAGATAGGAGGGCAAGAATTGATGCGCATAAGCTGAAACTAAAGAGGCTCAGAATGGCTGGAGATAAGGAACAAATTTTTCCCTACAGGGTCAGCTTTCCCAGAGAGATTGTGCCACCTCTGTTATTGGATGTTCTTGAATCCTCACTGGACAAAACCCTGAGTATCCTGAGTATCCTGGTCTGATCTCCCAGATCCTGCTTTGGGCAGGAGGTTGGGCTAGTGTCCTCCCAAGGTCACTTCCAGCCTGAATGAGTCTGTGAATGCTTATATGTTAAACAGTCTGAGACCTCTGTGTGAACAAATTATCCTTGAGTGCAAAAATTCCTATAAGATTTTCATCCTCTGTGGTTATCATTGCCAGTGTACTGGAATTCACAGCTGGAATTATTCCTATGGATTTATTGTGACAGAATTGCCTTTGGGAGGCATTTGGCTGTATGTCCTCCTGATTACTGGCAGGTAGAGATACAACGTTGCTGCAGTGTCAGAAAAAGGACTCTCAGCTTTAGAGTCCTTGATACTGGTTCTTGTGGTGTTCTGTGTAGCATCCTAACTTTTCTGGTCATTTCTTGTGGTGACTGTGCTTTCAAAGATGTATCATGCATGCTTCCCTGTTACAGATGGGTGTTTCATGGATGGGCATTTCAGCTTCACTGATCGCTTTTGTTTCCCTGTTTTGTCTGTCACATTGCCTAAACCCAATCTTTCCGTGATGGAGACGATGCATCCTCAGTATCAAAACAGCTCCTTGCTGGGCACATTCTCAAGACCAGCCAGACTCCTGCTATCTAGTGATCAAGCGGTTTCAGTGGGACTGCTCATGGGTTGTGGTGCCATTCAGCATGCAGTAGAGCTACTATTTGCATCCACACAAACAGTATTCTTTATATAGTAGCCCACATATAGGCTAATATATGCATATTAGTAAGCAAGAAGCCTATTACCTTTTACTAGTAACCCTCTCTCCTATTTCCATTTCCTTGCAGAGTGTCACCTTTTTTAGATCATATCTGACCCAAACTGCAGGCTCCTCAGGATGGCTTCTTTCCTTCATTTGTTAAGTGACGATAATAAAATAATGCAGAAGGAGTCACAAAACCAGAGGTGGAGCTTCTTGTCACCATGTTTCACATAGCTAAGGACTGAGTGGGAGTAGATTTTGGCAGGCCAAGGCAAAAAACAAGTTGGCTAGTCTCTGTTCTGCATTGTGATAAACCTTCCAGCCACGTAAGAGTGCCATCTCAAGACACTGGATTTCAAGACTGTTCTGCCGATGTGGAAATGAGGTGAAAGTTGAGTGCACAGCATAAATCACTGGGAGCTGACTAAGCAACACGAAGAGTTTTGTAATATTAAAAATGTTTCTCTCTTCCAAACAGATCCCGCTGTGTAAATACTTTAATATGTAATACTGAGTCTGACTAAGAAAAACCCGACTTGTTTATAAGCACATTTGGAGCCAAGACTCACTCTCCTGTGAAGTCTACGTGCCCAGCGCACCATACTGGTGCTCTGGTTTGCTCTGCTGCCTCCTAACTACTATAGTGTCAGTCACCATGAGGAAGTTCATCTTAGGAAAAAAAACCAAATTGCTAGATTAATGTAAGACTGGACAAAACACAATGAAATATCACATGAAGATCAGGCAGTGAAGTAGCTGACTTGGTTTTAAGGGTGACTTTTATCTTTGTCTTCTGTGATTTTAGTGTCTCTAACAGCAGCTGCAGCCACTGACATAAGTATCCACAGAAAATGACGGTCATGCTAAAGAAAGTCCTTGCTGGTTTGATTTTTCTCAGCAGAAAAAAAGACTCTGTGTTGCCTGACCAAAACCCTATTTTTTGCCTGTAAATAAATTTTAGTAAATTTAACCCCCACTCCTCCCCCCCCAAAAAAAACCCAAAACACGAGAGCATGTAAATATAAACATACTTATAGAAAATAACATATACAAATTAACATAAAGGAAGAGTGCAATTGTGTCGGAGGGTGTCTAAATCTTGTGACAACATAGCTGCCTCAAATTTCAAGTAATCTTAGAGCTGTGAGTTGCTCCTTTCCTTCTGACTGCTTGACAAAAAATTTCTAAAGGGGATTACTTTGTTGCTTTAGCCTTGCCCCTGTAGCTTTTAGGAAAGTGTTGAATGTCTCAGGAGGCATTTTGCATGGTACGCATTTCAAGGGTGTACCAACCCACCTCAAAAGAACAGACAGAGCCTTTCAGCTCACTTTAATACCTGTCTTCTTACAGGACAAGCTTTAAGAAAAAAAAAATCAAGATTTTTGCTTCAAGTAAAGGTTAAGTAGTTGATTATTATAGTGCAAATGAAGATAAAACAAAAGAAAATTAAACAAAGCACTTCTTTTAAACTCTGAAACAGTGGTGTTCCCCATTAATTTCAGTTCATGGCACATACTAACAAGAAAACTTCCTTGACTGTCTGGTGTTCATGAATAACCAAGATTTCACAGCCGAGGGTCTCATTCCTAAAAAAAAGAACACCACACCCTCAAATACTGCATTACAAAATGGGGCACAGGCATGGGATGCAGATTACTGAATGCAGCCTTACGTTTTTTCATTTTCCGTTCAACTGAAGTATCAAAGATTTGGTTTTTCTTCTTCAATTCCCATTAGATAAGCTCATAAGGGGTGTGAACATCCCAGAAACATCTCTACATGGTGTTTTACCTTGCTTCTCTCTGCTTAATTTGTGAAAATACAAATTAAGCATTGTTAGGTTTGCTTCTCTGTATAGAAATTCGATTTTTATGCTTTTTGCTAATCAAGAGATCTCTGCAATAGTAATTCTTTGCTCATGTCACTCTCCTCAGCAGACAGTAGGCAGAGTTGACTGCACTGAAACTTCAGCTGCACTTCTTGGGCCACACAACACGCATGATGAAAACCTTCCCTTTATTTTCCAAAGTCATACAAAAGCTATAACCAATGTGATATTGGTTACATGGGAATTCTGACAACTTCGAAACTTCTGACAGACCCTGTGAGTGACACACCAAGAGCATGACATGACAAATCAACATTGCAGAAGACAGACGTGGCAAAGAGTCTTGTAAGTATGCACCTGCCCGCCCTGCAGTACTGATGGAACACGCAATTACACTCTGGAGGTGTAATGTAATCTGTGCTATGCAAAGCACCTCTTGTATGACTGCATCATTCTTACGCCTGTACATTATAAGTCATGCAGTGTTAGGAAGCTTTCTCATTCAAATTACTTACTAATTTTATCATTTACCATTGCTGAATCGCATTGCAGGGAAACTAAACGTGATATATGAAAATGGATGGGATTACTTGGCACGCTATGAGGGTCCAGCCTTGGTAGCTTTCTGATCCTGAGGTTAGGGAAAGGGTGTTTGAATTTTAACCTTAATGCTTCGTAGGCTTGGCTTTTTAGGCCTTCTTGGGGAAAAAAAAAAGGTGGTAGTATGAGGGTTTGGGAACTCCCAGGAGTTAGAAGTATTAGCGGAGTTGCAGATGGAGCACGCTAACTGAAGCTCTGAACTCCTGCTGACTTTGTCAACTGAAAAATGACCACACTGCTCAACTGACAGTATAGGTGTCTCCAGGTGTGCAGAGGAAATGGGCAGAGACAGTGCCACTCACACAGACCCGAAGGAGGGTGCACCAGAGGACATCATGAATGCGCTTGAAACACAACTGTGTAGAAATTTATCTCAGACTGATGGCACTTCCAGCACAAAAGCGAGCTAGGATGACACACGTAGCAGGAACTGAGTCATGTTGCCAGAATATCCCTGCGAAGCAGAAGCAAATGCTGCTTGTCACTGCAAGCATAGTCCAGTGGCACTGGGGACACCAGACAAACTGCATAACCTCTCCTGTCTATGAGTAGTGGTGCGACAGGAATATTGCGATTTCACTGCAGAAGAACATCCTGGTGATCCTCAAACTCATTCACCTCAGGATTCCCACTCTCTTTGTCACACAACTGTTGCCACATGTGGAACTTTATGGTACTGCTACAGCTTTCAAAGCTGTGTTTCTTCCACCTTTTCCATGAGTCACACACAGTACAGGATGATTACAGCCTATTGGGACAGATTCTGTGTATAAGCTGCCCCAACTATATTGACAGCCCTTTGAATTTGCACCAGCTATCTTTTCCCTCTTTTCCATGTCTCCAGAAGTGAACAGTAAGTGTAATGTTTCAGCAGGAAGCCAGGCAATATCACTTTCATTAATTTCTCCAGTATAAAAGACCTGCCTCATGCACTACAGCCAAGATAGGAAGGGAGAGTTCCAGCACAGAGCAGTAAATACCCTTGGAAGGTCTCAGTATACCTAATCACTTACTTGAATACAGTCATAAGCAGAAACCTGACTTAATAACATTTTGCAATGACTATGACACTTTTGATCCATGATCTTGAAAGTACTTAGTGATGAAATAATTTACTCAAGGTCAGGCTTGATAAGAATTGGCATTGGAAGTGAGAGTACAGCACTTAATGGATAAAATAAAGCACACTGCATGTTTTTAATTTTATCTCTAGCTCTTCAGCAAATAATGTCCTCAAAATTGCCAGTCCTCCAGAGTACATTAGAAACTGTGTGTTAATAAAAGCTTGTGGCTACCAACAGTAACATACATGTCAGAAGAACTAAGCCTTTTCTTCAAATCAATCTGTCGTTGCTATTAAGTTCCTACAGAACCTATTTTCTGTATGTCAATTTCTCTTTTTTCCTTAAAAAAATCAAACCCTTCTCATTAGATTTTACAAACCAGCATAAAGAGAAGTCACCAGTGTTTACAGAGGTTTGCTAAAGATCACAGTTTGGAAAATATTTCACTCAACGACATTTACAGTTTCAGTGATACTACACTTCCGTAAACAGTGGACGGTGGGTTTTTAGTAGTTAATCTTCTATGGCACTTTAATTTCAGTCTAAAACAAAGCCTCTCTCTGTGCTCCATCAGGTGTGGAACTTGAAACCAAACAGATGACTAACTAACATCTGAACAAAGTTAGAGTAAAATGCCTGGAGACTCACAGGTATTTTGAAACATGAGATAGCTTCCTAGATTAAACCACTATTAGATCCAGACCAGTCTCACAACTCCTCCAGCAGATATCAATATTCAATGCTTCTGAGGAGGGAGTAAACAGATATACCTGGTTGGTGTGGAAACGCCTAACGAAAGGTAAAAGGTGAAGGGAAGGGGAATAGTTTGTCATTACTGGTGTTATGTGAGATTTTCTGACAACAACACTGCCTTACACCGTCAGCAGCTGTTGCAGGGATAGTTATCAAAGTGCTGCAGAAAGAGCATCCACAGAGTTCTAAGGCAGACGGCTTGACATGGACATCTCCTGAGCTCAGTTAAGTTCTAATCCTGATCATTATGTCAATGCTTCAGACTAGTTAGAAGAATTGAGGTCTCCTCAGAGCCTGCTACTGTAAAGCCTTGGAACATTTAATTGCAGAGCTCTACTATAGCTCCATGAAAACCACATCTTGCAGGGCCTATTCTTTAAGGGTCCTTCCATCACATCACAGTTCCTGAATGCACTCCAAATACCCATCAGTGTGCTATCTGATGTATTAAGTCATAGCCTTGCAGAAAGCTGCGTTTGTTTTGAATTATAATGTCCAAGAAGCTGTCGACGCCTCATCATTCTGGAAGTGTTTGGTGTTCAGCACAGTTAAGCCTACAAAAAGGAATTCAGTACCAGCTGTTAGTCCTCCTGAGATAGTGATGTCACTCCCTGCCCGCTGCCCACTGTGCTATGCACTCGGACACTTCCCCACTCACAAAGCATGGCACTTGCTCGCTTCCTCAGACTCTCCAGCCAGAAACAGGTGATCTCAGAGAAGGTCAGGTTTGAAGTCTGCACTGACCACAGGGATATCTTTTGAAGACCTTTTCTAGCCAGATGGATAGCACTAGATGTGGTCATGCAACTGAAGGCGGCTCTCAGCAAACAACATGCACCCAAATCTCCAAGCCCATGCCCAGTCTCCTCCTGACTCTGTTTGTCCAGAGCATCAGTGTTTCCAAACTTCTGACTGCTTCTTTCTTTGGAAGTGAGTCTTGAGGACGTCATATGCTCCTGAGCCAACTGATTCCCTCATTTCCTTACAGCTTTTCTGTATTTGTGCTGTAAATTAAGGCTAAGCTCTTTTCTAAGACTATATGCATGCTACCACTCAATGCCATCCTTTTCTAGGGTTTACATTATCCTTGCAAGCTGTCACATAAAGAGTTGTACCCACGTCAGCTCCATAGATCTGAAGAGAGACCAGTGGTCCATAAGCCACCATGAGGAAACTACAAAAAATTTTCAATGTCTTTGTGATAACAACATACACTTCAGAATTGCCCTCCAGTTCTAACATTAAAATTGGTAATACGCTCAGTAAGTGCTATGTGTATATGGGAGGAGAACGAAATTAAGCTTGGATGGAAAGATGACCAGTGAAGGCAGAGCGTGAAAACACGTATCACAGGTAACACACCTCAAAAGACAAGAGATATGTTAAAAGCCTGTGAAACAGGAATTAGTCTCAGGGAGAGAGAACATCAGTTTGTAAGGTCACCTTTGAACCCTGGGGGAGGCATCAGTGAAGCTGTTGATGATGACATGTTCCATTAGTTAGACTAGTCAGCAATCTGAAACATTTCATCAATAACCATCCTTACCTACAATTTTTAAAGGTTTAACCTTCTCCTCCTGTATCATTGCATTCAGAAACACTGAAATAAATCCATCTGGTTTGTCCTGTGGTTTTCACTGAAACCATACCCAAAGATTAAGTCTTAGCCAAAATGTAAATGTTCTCAGAGGTAGTGCTTTATGCTTTCACCAAGTTTCTACAGCTAGTGTACCTGCAGCATGTTATAGTACTTCACTACCATGCCACAGAATGTCTTCGTCCAGTTTGTGAAACAAACCATAACAAAACCCCAATCTTAAAGAAATCAATGAAGTAAAAACTCTTTCCTCATCTTGCTGCTGAGTTTGTGTCTCCAGGGATGTCTGGGGCTAGCACATCTTCATAGCATCAGTTTTAAAAGGGTATCCTCCATCATGGAAACGGCCCAGGACTGGAGTCACCTTCTACCATCACTCTGACCCCTGCTTTGTTTAGTGTGAGGTTTGCAAGTGTACTTTAAAAAGCATTTTTAACATTAGAATGATACTGCTCAATTATCTGAACTTCTTTCAGGGCTTACTTGAGACACATGTGCCAGAAGTATTTTTCATACCAAAAAAAACATTATGTAAAAATATTACATAGTACTTCCTCCTCAACAAACAGGGTATGCAAAAACAATGCAAAAACCTTTAGTATTATATGTGAACAACCACATACCCTACATAGATGGTTTTTCAAAGAAGATGACATGATAACTTGCAGTATTCAGGAACTGCTAAACAAAAACATTTAAGTTCACAATGTTTCTGTGGCAGCGTAATACTTTAGTTGTCACTAGCTTCCATTTCACTTTCCTTTGGAAGTAAGTAAATCAAACAGGAAAAAAAAAATCAAATTCCATTGAAGTATGGCACTTTTTATTTCAGTGGCTGTCACTAAACCAATTCCCTGGTTCTGACAGAGGAGCTGTTACTTTAGGCTGGTAGGAAGACCCCTTGCTTGGGAGATGGAGGGAAGACGACCTTCTCTTTCAGTGCCTGCAGGATCTTTCTGCCTACACTTTGCTCTTGCGAGAGAAAGCTGTTTGCCTGGGTGCGTGACATCGACAGCCGCTGGTGAGGCACAATTACACCCACAGCAGCCTTCTGCCAGACCTCATCTGCAAGCACTGCGGCATCTCCTTTACCTGCATGTGTGTTCTTCTGCAAATGCTGGTGAGGAATGAATAGGACCACAAGTTTCTTCATTTTTCATGCAGTCTAGATATGTGCCCTGGTTCATCCAGCCGTTTCATTTTCCTCCCTTTATCATTTCTAGACTTATCACTGACATTTTCTGGTTACTTTTTTTCTGAAATGAAAGTGGGTGTAAGTTTTATTGCTTTTCTCGTTAAGATTCACAAATGAAACAAAACCTACTTGGCCTTTGTTCTCACTTGAGGTGGCACAGTGTTACTTACTACCAGGTACCTTCAGTATCTTTGGTTTTCTCTGCAGTCTTCAGCTATCTTGTGTGAAAATGGAATTTTTGTCTTTCTCTCCTCCCTGAGCTGTTTGCCAATGTCATGTGACCTCCTGCCAATAAGAAGGCATTTTACCTTGATGTAGAAGTTATTATTTTCGCTGTTACGATGACATTTGGCAATTCTGGTCGAGATGTTCTCACAAAAATGTTCTCTCATTTTAGTGACTAAAATGGCCCAACACATGATAAGATCAACTCTGATATTATCTGATTGAAAGTACCTATTAAAAAGTAAACACTGAAATACTACTGTAGGTGTGAGCAGTGTTGCAAAACAAATTCCAATTTAACAAACCATGACAAATTATAAAATAGAGAGTATGACTACTTGTGGGACAAATATAATCTTGTTGACCCACATTTCTTCATACTGAGGCATCAATTTTCAAGATGCATTATATGGCTGACGTAACTAGACCAGCTAAGGCTGTAACAACCCAGACTCCACAGTTCTTGTTTACCAGTTAAACTCTCCATTTCCTCAGTGAAGCACGATTCTACAATAATGTGTCCCTAGGAATAAGGCAATTTGATTCTACAAATCACTTTTCTTTTTGCTTGGACAGTACGTTACGATAGTGGTTTTCCAGAGCCTTCTTCTTTAGGGAAATGAGACTATTGCCTTGTACAAACCAGACCACCAGCTTCAATGGGTCCTCCACTCACAGTGGATCATTCTTTCAGCCCCTACATTGAATGGAATGAGCCTTGCTAACTCTAAAACACAAATGATCCTGTACTTGCTGAGTACCGGAGAGGTGCTCATGCTCTTGAAAAGCCATTCGTGACCAATCTCTACAGGGTGCAGGTATCACGAGATTGCACTGCTCTGGACAGACGGAGATTTTTTTGCGTTGCAATGACCGCATCAGTTGATTTAAACTGAATCCTAGCACTTTTAATGAAAGATGTTTGAATAAGAACACATAGATTCATTCACAGCCTGGTGCTTACAGACGTGTTCCAAACTCCTAATGCATTCTTATCATTCTTAGTTTTCTATAAGATATATCAACCACAAACCTCCCTCAGAATCATGCATTACATAGCAGGACCACTGTGACTGAAACTTCTAAAGCTTAGTATTGTAAAATTAAGTCACTGGCACAGGAAGGATGTCAGCTTTATTTGATGCTGCCCTAATCTCAGACTGTCAGTTGACTCCAAGGCTGGTTTCTTACATACGCATTTTAGCATAAATGTTTGACTGTCAGAAATTAGCATATATGGCAGAACTGAAATAGGCCCACCAGCAGTGGACACTGTCCAAGCAACTGCTAAAATAAGCACCAAAAAAGCACAAAAATTGCAGATTTCAGAATACCAAAGCACCATTCTTCTAAGATAAATATTTTGCAATAGAGATAGAAATATAGATTTAATAAATGATAGAAAAGAAGCCAAAACATCTCTGACTGGGATTGTTAAGAAAAATCTCATTGGCTTCAAGAATGCCACTTCAGCATGTACATTGACAGTCTTTTGCTTGTAGTTGTGAAAAACTTTCATCAATCAAGGTAGTCTTGCTGAGATCAGGACTTCAGGGTTAGCTGCTGTTGCCAGTATCTTACTGGGAGGCCAAAAGATTTGTTATGGTTCTGCATTTAAGCAAAAATATCAGGAGTGAGATGTCTTTCTAGGGCAGTCACTTACAAAAGCAGATCACTGAAAAGTCTTCAGACCCTTAGCTGCGTAGGACTGCTTCTGCACGCTGAGCTAAAGAGCTGTGAGGGACAATTTTCCCTATTTCAGGCTAATTCAGTCTGAGAGTGTTAGCCATCATCAGCTAAACATACATGCTTCATACCAGTAACAGATGACTCTGCTATAGGATTTAGTCGCAGAAGGAAGACAACGTGGCTTTGCTTCTTCTGAAAATGCTAATGAAAGGTCAGTCAGACAAGTGTTTTAGGAGTCATTTTTATCCTCTGTTAGATAACTCCAGCCAGTTAGATGTAAATCAATGACTGTAATAGGTTTTCAAAGAAATGGTATGCGCAAATCATGGTGATGCAGTGCAAGGATCTTCACTCTTATTTTCCTGTATTCTTCCCACATATCCTGTATCTGTAGGCTTGGCTTGTAAGGAATTTAAATTTGAAAGAAATCATTCAGATTTTTAATGGCAGTTGTGGTATGTGCTAGACATGAATAAAAAGTACCCTTTTTCTTATAAAAATGATGACCAATTAAATAAAGTGGTGTAATGTAAAGCACATTACAACTATGGCTGAATTAATAAATGCACACAATTAGATTCAGATTTGCAAAAGAAAGACTGGTAAGCTAGTATAGCCCTACGACTTTGACCATTTAAGTGGCTAACAACATAGACAGAATCTATTAACTTTGTTTTGATACAGATTTTAGCTAATTATTTTCTTTCAAAAAAACCCTATTTAATTACGGTGTAATGTATCATGATACAATCTACATAAAGATCAGAATTTAATATTAATATAGTTTAATTTAAATAACAAGAGGCACATGTTTACTGTCGAGGTACAACAAGTTAATGAGTGTAAATTACTTGGCAAACACTTGCAATGAAATGCAGTGAAATGCAAAACAGCTCTTGCTATCAGGAGCCTCGATGGTAGATACTGACAGCTTTCCTCTTCCCTGTTTCTTCAGGTACCACAAAGCAGTGAGCAAGTCCTACAAAATTAAGGAGTTTGAAGAGCAGAAATTCCTTTTTCCTATTACATGTCATGATTAGAAGTTAGATATAAATATTACTAGTTCAGATACATTGAAAGTATTAGTAACTAGAAACAATCACTTCAATTCACAAAAAACTCCTTTATTTTAACAAGTTCACTTCAAATGGCAAATACAGTTTTGTATAAGAAAAAAGACCAAAAAAAAGTTCTTTACAATTTATTGAATTTCAGCTTCTACTGAAAAAGACCTTGAGTCAACAAGAAAAATTTGAGCCACGTATTTTAGAAAGCATCATCTACCATTTGCAAACCAAATAAAACAAATCAAAATGAAGCATTGAAACAAGACCATTTGAAGGTATTTAATATCATACATAGCCCTATAAATGTTTTCCACTGGAAAAAGTATCAAGCATCATGTACTGACTTCCTAAAAAAATAGAGGCTAATAAAAATCCACCTGTAAAAAAGTCATAATTTGAAAAAAAAAAAAAAAATTGTTAGGAGAGGAAGAGACAAAGTGACAGTACTGTTGTCTGGCCTTATGAATGTTTGGAAAAGAGTTCCAAAAATTCCCTCATTTAATGCTTTGCCTTTACCACCCTTCCCCTGTTAGTATTGCCCCACTGGACTATGGTTTTTGTTTGATTTTTTTTAAGTACAGTGTTTCTCATTGCTGTAATTTTTTGTGTTGACATCTTGTTGCTGTATCCACTGGTGAAGGCTGGCTAGCTACACATATATTAATTGTGTTTTCCTATCTGTAGGGAACCGCAATTTCTCGTGTTCTTGGCTTGTTCATATACAACAGGTCAGGGCTGGCCACTTGCACAACTCACCATGCTTTAGTTAAAATATGTTTACCTGACAGCTGATTTAACTCATGATCAAAACAGATCAGATTCATCACTTCAATGCTTTACTCTAGCCTGCATGTCTACTTCACAATTAGTAACTTCTACTTTGTTATTCCATTTTTAATAGAATCAACCCAAAAGATCTATAAATGTCGTTTTCTGATGCAGATTCACTACAGGAATTGAAAAGAGATGGTATCACCGTTTGCCATTAACATATCTGCTCCAAGTTGTTTCTGTTAATTCCGTAAAATTATCAATCATCAGATGCTGCATTTAAAACCCAGTAAAAGCATTGATTTCGCTGGACTTACTGAAACTATACCTGCAAAAGTAACTTTAATGCCATATTCATGTATGAAAGTTGTGAATGGCTTTGCATTAGAACACTCACCTGTGATTAACTCAGGTTTCTTTAACTGGAACTGAGTACACATTAGCAGCATTTACTCTCCTAAGTAGTCCAGTAATAGAGCCACACCCCAATTAAGTGTATTTATCACAGAAAGAAAGCCTTACTCACCAAAGTTCTGTAGTCATTCAGAAGGTGGTGAGACCACACGCAGAGTCTGCTCACACAATCAGAGGTGAGACGGTACAACCCTTATTCACCTTACTGATGAGAAAGAATTCTTTCCACTGAATTTAATAGGGTTTGCAACATGAGTAAGAATGAACCAGCAGGACATAAAGGATTAGTCTATAAGAGTAGTTATCATTCTGAAATATATGCTTACCTGTGATTCTTCCAACTTTAAGATACTGTGACACAGGACACTTTGTAATGACTGTAAGATGCATTCCCTCTGCCCTCCTTCCCTTCTTCATTCCTCCTTCTGCACAGAACAGTATTTTATCTTGCAATTAATTTAATTACTTCATTCATAAGGAAACAGACAGCTCATTAAGGACTCATTTGCATACTTTATAGAGCCAATCCTAAGTAGGCTATAAAAGGCAATTAAACTACCACAGAGATATTTTAAGAAGCTGCCTGTGTTCCTTCATACTAGTGACTTTTCTGCATTTCTGCTCTTCTGCTAGATGAGCATGCATATATTATACAATAAATAACATATAACGTATAATATATAATGTAGAATATACAATATATAATGTATTATATATAATATATAGTATAGTGTATAACATCGAACACATAATATTGAATATTTAATTTATGTTGTATAATATATAGGATATATTTAATACTTCATATTTAATATGTAATAATATATAATGTATTGTGTGCCGTATATAATATACAATATTTAATATGTATTATGTAATATGTAATTACTTTTTAATATTCAATTAATAAATTATATATTTGATATTTAGTATTTAACATATACTATATGATATATAGTATGCAATGTTTAATATATAATCTATATTATATGATGTATATGATGTGTGATATGATATATAATGTATAATATGTAGTATCTAATTTATATAGTATATAGTATGTAATGTTTAATATGTGATATGTAGCATAGCATGTAATTTATACTGTATAATATGTATTATATATGATATGTAATTTGTAATATGTAATATGTAAGGAAAGTTTTTCTCAGCTGCTGTTCAACCTCTAAAGCCGGCACAACTCATTTTATTTATACAACCATGTTTACAAAAGGTACAGAAGTTCTATCAACAAGACCCACACTGCCCAACCTACAGAGAATGAGAACTGCCCACCGTAGAAGGCCAGGTTCAAGACCATTTAATGAACCTCAAGGTGCACAAGTCCATGGGACTTGATGAGATGCATCTCCAGGTCCTGAGGGAACTGGCAGATGAAGTTGCTAAGACACTATCCATCATATTTGAAAAATCATGGCAGTCTGGTAACATTTCCAGTAACTGGAAAAGGGGAAACATATCCCTCACCTTTAAAAGGAGAAAAAAGAGGACCCAGGGAACTACAGGCCAGTCAATCTCACTTCTATGCCCAGCAAGATCATGGAGCAGAACAACCAGGAAACCATGCAAAGGCACATGGAAAATGAGGAGGTGATTGGTGACAGCCAACAAGGCTTCCCCAAGGGCAGATCATGCCTGATGAATATGGTGGCCTTCTGCGACGGGGTCACAACATTGCTGGATAAGGGAAGAGCAACTGATGCCATCTACCTGGAGCTGTGCAAAGCATTTGACACTGTCCCACACAACATCCTTGTCTCTAAATTGGAGAAGCATGGATTTGACGGATGGACCGCCCGGTGGATAAGGAACTGGCCTGATGGTCACACTCAGTTGCAGTCAATGGCTTGATGTCCAGCGTAGAGACCAGTGATAAGTAATGTCCCTTCGAGGTCCATATTGGGACCAGTGTTATTTAGCATCTTGTCAGTGACATGGACAGTGGGATCGAGTGCACCCTCAGCAAGTTTGCTGACGACACCAAGCTGTGTGGTGCGGTCGACACGCTGGAGGGAAGGGATGCCATCCAGAGGGACCTGGACAGGCTGGAGAGGTGGGCCTGTGCCAACCCCATGGAGTTCAACAAGGCCAAGGGCAAGGTCCTGCACCTGGGTTGGGGCAATCCCAAGCACAAGGACAGGTTGGGTGGAGAGTGGACAGAGAACAGCCCTGAGGAGAAGGACTTGGGGGTACTGGGGGATGAAAAGCTGGATGTGAGCTGGCAGTGTGCGCTGGCAGCCCAGAAAGCCAACCGTATCCTGGGCTGTATCCAGAGCAGCGTGGCCAGCAGGTCAAGAGAGGGGATTCTTCCCCTCTACTCTGCTCGTGTGACCCTGCTGGAGGCAGATAAAAGTTGGGTACCCCAAGGATCTATCCTGGGACCTGTCCTATTTAAGATCTCTGTCAGAGACCTACACAAGGCAAGAGGGTGCAATTTCACAGAGTATGCAAATGACACCAAGTTATGGGGACTGGTCAAAACTCACAAGGGCTGGGCTGTGATGCAGACAAGCCTGCACAGGCAGGAAGAAGCAGCTAACATCAACCCATAAAACGCAGCCAGAACAAATGCACAGCCTTGGAAAGGCAGGAGTCCAGCAGTGATCCCGGCTGGGGCCAGTGGAACCAGGGAGCACCTCGGAGGGGAAGGCCCTGGGCCCTGGCAGGCAGCAAGCTGAGCAGGGGCCTGCAGCGCACTGGATAGCAGCAGCAGGCATACGTTCAAAGAAGAGAGGTTCGGACTGGAGATACGGAAAAAGACAGCCACACAGTGGAGCTGGGACACAGAGAGGTTATGCCACCTGCACCTTGGAGATACTCAACTTAGATGGACAAAGACCCAAGCAATCTCATCTGATTTGATGTATGACCCTGCTTTGAGCAGGAGGTTGATCTAGAGATATCCTGAGGTCTCTTCCAACTTAAAGTATCCTATGATCCTATATTGCTTTCCTCCTCATTAACAAACTCTGTATTAAATACATATAAAATCAAAGCTGTCATTTCCACCTAACAGAGCTGAGACGCCTTATTCTAGCCCCTAAGCAGCTACCTGGAAGGATAAGAAGGCTACATCAGCAGCAGCCTCTACAGCCAATCAAATTTAGATAAAATACAAAGCAAATAAAAGAGCTATGTATTGTGTTCAGGTTCTTCCAACTCTTCTGAGTATCTGTGCATCACAGGTGAAGTACAAACACATGGTCCAAGGATACGCTTTGTAGTTCTTTCAGTTCCCTCTACTTTTCTCTCAGCAACTACTGCACCTTTTGCAGAATCTGACAGCCTTCCACCAATGGCTGAGGCAGAAAATTATGTCTCTTTCAACACTGATCTCCTTTTTTAACATAATTACACATTACAATGCAGTAGTGATTAAAAGACATGATAGAAACGTATACTTCTGAATGACTGCTTCCAACTGGTACACTTAGGTAGCTATATTGCATACCTAACCTTTTTCTTTGTGCCATGCCTTTTCTGGAACCCTTAGTTCATTGTGCTGTCTTCAAATTCTACTCTTGAAGAATGAACACTTCTTTTGTTCATTTAAGACAGCTTATAAAAATTCTTAATGAGTAACACAGGAAATATTTATAACATTTATGTTTCTGTGGAGGTTTTGAATAACTTGCACTTGAGGAATACACTCAGAGAACAGATCAGGCATAACTCCATTATGTGTTATCCACGGAGATAAATCTTCTGCGCTTCTGCCGCATCCTCTGTGGGTATCCACTTCTAAGGAAAAAGGAGGAGGTAAGGACATGCAATATAATGGCTTTGTGCTGTCAACCTCAACCAGAAGGTGCCGTTCCAGCAAGCAGAACGGCATCCGGAGCCTAGTTGCAGCTAGGACATGTGCAAAGTCTGTGGGGGAAAGAGGGATCGTTCTCACAGTTAGTCTCGAAATTTCTGTCAGTCCAGGGATTAGTCTGAGCCCGGATCACAGAAATTTGATGCTAAACTGACTGCTGAGAAACACAATTTGTTCAACAGCTGCCTCAGGGCTGTGGGAGCAATTTAGGCAGCCAATTAAAAGGAAAAAAACCACCCTCAAAATTTCTTCCCCCAGTTGACAGCAATTTGTAGAAACTGACATTTCACACGCTTGCTGAACACAGAAAGCGGAAGTATTCCTGGATATTAAATTCTGGATTCATTGTACTTCTGTTCCCAAGGTCACAGCAGGTCAGCAGAAGTTCTTGACACAATCACTTAACCATACACCTTACCTCTTTCTTCTCCCATGCGAGCTGCCACCTGTGGACAGAAGATGATATGTAGTTACTTAATTGCATTTACTGCTTTAAAACATGATCAGCTCTGCTTTGAAATCACCTAAGCTCTCCCACTTGCGCCTCCCGATAAATTTTCTTTTATACAGAGATTAGTGGCCATCTGCTTCGGACCCCTTGGCGGCGGGGCTTCCGAAGGCCTCAGTACTGCAGAGTAACGCGACGGCCCCGCTCTGTTCCAAAGCACCTGCTGCGGCCTGCCCTGCAGCAGCGCCGAGTAAGCAGCCCCCTCGTTGCGGCAACAGCCCTGAGGCCCTGGGACCCCCCAGCGGGCAGTGCTCACAAGGCCAGCGGCCCCCTCAGCCTCGGCGGCGGAGCGCGCACGGGCCGAGCGGGCCCGTCACGGCGCAGGTCGGGCGGGCGCCAAGGTTGACAGGGGAGGCAGCCAATCAGAGGCGCGAGTTCCGCTTCCCGCGCAGGCAGGGGGCGGGCGGGGGTGCTGTCGCCCTGAGGTAAGGGCCGGCGCGGCGGGCACTGGTGCTTAACCCCAGGTTAGTTTATGTCTGCGCTGCGCTCCATTCCCATCGTACGTCGCCATGTAGACACAGCCGCTTGTTCACCGCTTTTGAAAACTACGCATTTAAAGACATTTGCTCTTGTCAGAAATACCCGGTGGTACTGCAGCATGGTGTTCCCCCGGGTTCATGGAGGATGGAACAGGAGTATGTTCTGCAGTTCCATTGTTTTGCCTTAAGAAACTTAAAAGATTTTAATTATGCTTGGATTTCCATGTACCCTCACAGACTAATATTTCTAAATCTTGTGGTTTGAATTGGAAACTTGAGACATCCCCGATTGAGATGGGTTTGATGTTTACTGACTGACACCCTCAAGAAACCTGAAGTGATTACTAAGCCACTACTAGTCGGTTCAGTACTATTAGCTGTATTACTTAACAAATATATCACTGCGAGTAATAGTTGCAGTTTGATTGCTTATTACTTGTATGAATATATTGCTATAAAGACAGGTTGGTTAAGTGACACACATCAGTACTATTAGGTTGCGCTTACATTCCCTATCCTTCCACGCTTAGTATGAAGGTGCAAGTCTATCCCTTGTTACAAACGCACCCCTTCTTGCTCTATGCTCTCACACCAAGTCTGTGACATAGACGTGGTGGAGGGTCCAGCAACTTGCCCGAAGGGTTTTCCTTAGCATCTCCAGCATTTTTGTTCCACTGGTTGGGTTCACCACTGTTTCTAACTATTCACGCTTCTTCCAACAGAGGGTTCACCTCTACTTTCTTCTCCATATGATTTTATGCCTTATTCCCTCTTTCTTTTCGTTACCTTTTTACTTCCCCTGCATTTCCCTTTCTCTACACAGACTCCCCTAAAATCGGCAACCAGCCCCTAGTTACTTTTTCCTCATGGGTCCCATTTCTGTTACACCCATACCCAAATCTGGTATTTCCAATGCTCTTACCTGGGCAGTTTTAGCCAAATACCATGTTACTGATACCTACTGGTATGTATAGGAAGACAGCCTTCTGTCATGAGTTTCCCTTGTGGCCCTACAAATCATGCTGATTATGTTTCATTTACATCATACACTTTTTGGATGGAATTAACCTTACCTTAGCCTTGAATCTCCTACTTAATTTTAATTAAGAACAAGTATTCTCTTACCTTATGCATACCTGAGCAACCATATGTCATGTTTTCCACTCCCACCATATCTCTGTCCTTGTATGGTTTTTATCTCATTCCTGGTTCCCTTCAGAAACATCAACTAATTTAGAGACCTGGTGTTTCAGTAGGACCTCTTGCTCACAATTAGACTATACTATAGAGATATAAGTGCTCTCAAAAAGACATGAGGCAGTGAAAAGTTAATAGTTTAGATAGCTGCAATGCTACCTTCAATAGCTAATTTAAAATCTATTCACATCAGTTGAATCAGATAATTTATCAACATTTCTGCTTAAGGGAGACAATTTGTATTGCTTACATTCACTTTTGAAAGTTTTTTTGTGAAACAAAACGGCAAGAGGCATAGCTAAAAAGAGCCCAGAGGCCCAGTTCCTTTGGATAAAAATCGAGGGTCCATGCTCTGTAGTTAGTCTGTTACATCCTTTCAAAGGAAGAATACTGAATGCTTTGGGTAGCCTTCTCCTGTGGGAAATTCAGTCCAATGTGCATGTGCTAGCAGAAATTAAGAAGTTATTCTTGTCGAAATACAATTTTAACCTTCTTTTTCACCATTTTTGCATGATATAGGAAGTAATAAACTAATCCATATTCTGTATGTCTTCTAGACAAATGAAGTGGTGAAAACATCACAAAACAACATGTTTGCAGCTTTAAAGTATCACTCAACAGACTATCTATATGAGGTAGAGTTTTATTGTTTCTCTTAATATTCAGAAAGAAATATGGCAGTAATTGAGAAAAAGATTGAATGCACATTAAAAAAAGATACAGATAACTACTTTCTTAGCAATTCTGTTTTCAGTGAGGTAGTTGTACTGCACTCGCTGGGAGAAGTGATTACAGATTTTTTAATAAAAAACTAAGGTACAATTTTGCCAAAACTGAAGAGCATAAATGTGTTTTTTAGTGTCTGTTGCACTTACAACTGTGTTTTATAGACAGTTTCCTGCTTACAGCTTTCTTTGGAGAGTGCACTGTGCCTTCTTATGCATAAAATTCAATTAGTTACCTTTTTGGAGAATGAATCCAATTTTCTAGGTACTTTAATGTGTATTAGGATACACTGTATTCCCTACTGATGATAAGGAAGAGGTTTTATAATGTTTTAGATTAAATTCATGGAGAGCAGATGTTTTCTTCATGCCTACAATGAACATTTTGGCTTTATAGATGTTGATCAGTTAAGACGTAGAAACCTTACGAAGGCTTATTTTCTTTCCTGTCTACATCATTGTGATGTTACCGACTGCTCATCACTGAAGTACACTGTCTTACTTCATTGAGTTTTTACTTGTTTACATTTTCAAAGAAAAGCTATGAGCCAAATAAAAGAAATTCTCCGGCAGAGTGGTACTTTGCCAAGAGGAGAAATTTCTAGTGTGAGCAGAAGAATGAGGCAGCGAGACATGATACCTTCAAGAGTTCAGGGAGAGTGCAAGCACATGTGCGCCTGGCACATGGCTGGAGAAATGCTGCCTGGAAAGTGGTCCAGCAATAGTACTTATGAGTAAACTGAGATCCACGTCAGAAACATGTTGCCCACATCCCTTTCCTTAGAGTGCAGGACTTGTTCCATATATGTGTTTATGTGCCTAGTGTTTTCTTAGATTGTAGCAACCAGAACCTGTGTTACGACTCCAACAGTATGCAATCTGTCATTCGCTATTTGTGTGAAAACCTTCTCACAACAGTTCCGTTCAGTTTGATCTTCAGGTGTTTCTGTGTTGTCTGTGAATAAAAAGTTAGTATGTTAGCAAAACATGTTGTAGGCTACTGTGCAAAAGAGAATTACAGTTCATGGCTTTTCTTGCCTGAGTTTTGAGGAGTAGGGCATTGCTGATAGCAGGACAAATGAAAAGGGAAACGTTTAGTGACCTGCTGAATGGCTGCTCTGGAGCAGTGAGAATGTTGCTCTGTAATACTACCAGAAGGGATTAATGGATGTGATCATGCATTTAAAGGTCTTACAGACCTGACTGTGCAGGGGATATGCTGTGCTATAACTGAAGCTTCTTGTTCCGCTCTTGTCCATAACTTCTGCCCTCCTGCTAGAAAATACAGGATCGTTAAATCAGGTTTACAGACTTCTGATACATCAAGTGCACTTGCCTATGCTGCTTAGGAAATGCTGGAATTCAGTGAGCATCTCAAACTCTGATTCCTGCACACATCTGGCTCAACTGGATGTGAACTCCTGCTCTTAATCACAAAATCATTGGGTTGGAAGGCATCTTCAAAGGCCATCTAGTCCAACCCCCCTACTATGGGCAAATCTTCAACCAGATCAGGTTGCTCACAGCCCTGCCCAGCCAGACCTTGAATGTTTCCAGGGATGGGGCATCTACTGCCTCTCTGGGCAACCTGTGCCAGTGTTTCACCAACCTCACTGTAAGAAATTTCCTACTTATATCTAGTCTAAATCTACCCTTAATGTGCTTGTTATGCATTTTTGTCAACCCCAGGTACAGTTTTTCTGTCTGCCCAGTATAAACACATCTTGGAAGAACGGAGTCTTTTCGGTCATTAAGGATGCAAGGGTTAAATTCTTCATGGTACTGAGTGTTGTAGGCATGATTACAAAGTCATCTTAGAAATTCAACATTCTCTTATGTTATAAACTGGCAATATATGGAGTTTATAACAGATTATTATGCAGGTTAGAAGAGAAATTTGCAGAGATCTTTGCCTTTCCTTGAAAAACGGGAGTAAATATGCATTGATTAAATGCCATAGCCATTAATAATGGTCTTGAAAAACACTTTTCTGTATTTGAGAAAGGCGAGAAAGGCTATCTATTAGCAGACTTTGTAAAGTCAACTAATTCAGCTTAACCTGTACACTTAGAACAAATTCATTTAAAATGTTCTGTAAAGTGCATAATAAGGCCATTATCTGTGACTGTATCCCTGGGACGTATTTGTTCCACTTTACAAACATCAGTGATTGAAAGCAATTTCAGCTATTAAGCAGAAGTTAGCCTTAGTAAAACTACATACTGGTGTTTAAAATTTCTTTCTGACCTCTGTGATATTATTGCTTATATTCACTTTTTCATAGTTTCTACTTAAACTCCAGCAGGTCGTACTTCTGTAACTTAAGAGTATTTTGAGAGTTGTTACATGACAATCCTTACAGCTTGTTTTAATGCAGAAAATGGTTACCATCATCTCTTTTACCTCACTAGCTGTCCTTTATATGATGATAAATGCAGTTGGTTTAGCAGTAACTTCAACACAGATTACTTAAACTGATGTATGGCCAGTAACATGCAGAAGACCTGTTGGCTGTAGGTGTCTGTTTCTGCCTTCTTTGTTCGGAATTCGTAAATGAGAAAATCACTCTGGAAACATCATGCTTTGACTTAGGAAGAGGGAATGTATTGGATCTGTGTGGTGTTTATCATTTTTTTACATTTTTTACTTTCTAAAGAAAAGATGCTATGATGGCAGTAGTTTTTTTCCTCTTTTTTGTTACAATTAACTGGCACTTACAGAATTGTAACTATCCCACAAAGGATTAAACTGAAATGGAAAAAGGACCTGCAGTGGTGACCTTTTGCAGAAGTGACAGTGTTTGGTCACATTGCTTCCTATGCGCCTCCCCCCCCCCCCCCCCCCCCTTTTTTTTTTTAATTTTCTCTCTGCCTACACAGGAAGGTTTGACAGGTGCACCAACAGCACTCTTACTCCAGTAGCAATCCAAGTCAGTGAACTATTTCTGGTTTGTCACCTGAGATGTCTAATGGTACAGGCTATAACTGGCTTGACAGCATAGGCTGAAATGGGTGGACATTTCTAGGACCTGAAGCAACAGAGCTGAAGTCAGGCGATGGATTTAGAGCTAAGAGAAATTTCTAGTGTCAGTCATGATACTCTCCCACATTTCTATAGCTAGTTGCCTTTTCCAACATGCCTTTTACACCCCAGAATTTTTGAGGACAACTTCTTTCTAAGCTATAAACTTGTTAAATCCAAACACCCATGTAAGAATCATTTTTCCCTGCTTCCTAAACTCACTGGTTATTCTGTGGTTCTGTGCCATTTAAGTGGTACTGCGCATGGGCTTTTATGGCAAAAGAGCTGTTAGATAGTTTATTGAAGGTGATCTTCAGTGAAGAGCTACTGAAGTTGCCACGTTGACGATTTCATTCTAGAATTCAGTTAATTGCTACCATGTTCCCCTGTTGTTTTTATTGAATATAAAATAATTTTAAAGAGCTTTTCTTAGCTCATAATGCTACATGAAAGCTGACAGGTTTTAGAATATTATGAGCACTTAAAGCAGTAATAGTAGGAACGATTCTAAATTGTTTCTGGTCAGCTTATATACATGTGTCAGTTCAGGTGACCAATGCAACTGTTAGGCTAAGCAGTTGTAATTGCACACACAAAGTTTAGGTAAGTGCAGTTATGCATATGTGCAGTTTTGCATGTGCAGAAGTGTAGATTAGAAGTTAAGTATCAAGCTAGGTAAGTGTTAATTTCTCTTAATTTTGACTGTGTCTGTTTTAAAAGAATAAAGTTTAAATATATCATATTCTAGTAGAAAACACTTGCAAACAGTGTGACTGTTTGGAGAGGTAGAGCACAGAAAGAAAAAGAATGAAACTGTCCCTCATCATTTTATCACATACCTTTTTTTTGTGCAGTGCATGGCAAGGCAGAAGTTTTCCATCTGGAGATTATCACTTTGCTTTCCTCCCTGTTTAAATCAAGATGAAAAGTATCATCTCACAGGACTCTTTGCTGGTGATAAGTATAGGAAGCCATGGACTAGAAGTAGGTTATATAGACCTTATGTTTTAGTTTAGATTTACTGTGGATTAAAGGAAAATCTTGTGTTTGTGCATAATATGGTAAGTCTGATTAAAAAAAAATTTAGTTCTGTAAGTAGTAGTATGTCAGTTCGTATAGCTCTTGAAGTATGACATTTTCATTGCCTGAGAAGAAACAAATGGGTAATAGATTTTTATTTGTGTATGGCACCATAAATGAGGGTGATATTTGATTAGTTTGTAGAGATCTCTGGAAAACTTCCTGTCTGGACATGTGGTTATAGAAGAAAAACAATGATCAGAGATAAGTAAAGTACTAAATCTGATTAGTTGGGAGAGGTTTGAAAGATGATGCTGACGTTTTGAGATATGGAAGTACCAGGGGATTTCCAAGCATAGAGGTAAACATGTATCTAAAATTGTTTGCATCTTGCTGGTGTAGTTGCGTTTACTTTTGCCAGTGGAAACGAAAAGCATTGTTTCTTCTGTACATACTGTGTAAAGTTTGGTTAGCCTCTGCAATGGTTTGATCAATACATAAAAACAAAATTTAATTTTAGTATTTTCCAGTGATTTTTTTTCTCTTGTCTCAGTCAGTCCAACACAGAACATGATCGCTGTTTCAGTATTGGATCAATGGAAGAAAAGTTTATCTGTGGAGGATTTCCTGGAAAAGTCAGTAATCTTAAGTTAAAAACATATATAATTCCTTTGATATCATTCAGGTACTTTGTGAATCATAATCTAACAATAGTAACAGAATACAGAAGTGTTTTCTGACAGTAGCAAGTGTACAGTGCACTGGAGCTGTACACTAGCAGATTGCTTGAAGATGGCTTTTACACTGAAAGTAATGTGTTTTTATGGAGTTCTCTGCTTCTTTATCTCTTTTTTGTATGATTGTGTAATCTGTTTATGACATTGCAGAAAGTCTCTGAAATCTGTGCATGAGCATGAAAATGAACCGTGAGGATATGTTTCCCCCTCCCTGACTAAGGAAGTTATCTGTTGTAACTGTACAGGAAGCTATTTGAAGAAGAGTATTTATAAATTTTTGAAAAGGTGTAAAAGGCAGCTATAGAAAGTCAAACTTGCATTATATCAATTGAAGATAGACATATTTATTTTACAATTATGTATGTAAATTCAGATTGTGTCAAATGAACTCTGAAGTAGAGCTCATTTTAAAAACAGTTTTGCAGCACAGCCTGTACAACATACGTAAGACATGAAAGAAAATTAGTGTTCTATGAAACCAGTAAATGGTGTTTATTTCTGCTCTCAAACAATCATCAGTGTGAAAGAAATAGAGAGATTACATTTGTGCTTTTACGGGCCAGTCTAAAATCTATGTTATCTTCAAACATAACAGTGTGCCCTCATGGCCAAGAAGGCCAATGGCATCCTGGGATGCATTGAGAAGAGCGTGGCCAGCAGGTCAAGGGAAGTTATCCTCCCTCTCCACTCTGTGCTGGTGAGGCCTCCCCTGGAGTGCTGTGTCCAGTTCTGGGCTCCTCAGCTCCAGAAGGACAAGGAGCTACTGGAGAGGGCCCAGCGCAGGGACACTGAGATGATGAAGGGCCTGGAGCACCTTCCCTATGAGGAAAGGCTGAGAGAGCTGGGTCTGTTCAGCTTGGAGAAGAGGAGGCTGAGGGGGATCTTATCAATGCTTATCAATATCTAAAGGGTGGGTGTCAGGAGGATGGGGCCAGGCTCTTCTCAGTGGTGTCCAGTGACAGGACTAGGGGCAGTGGCCATAAACTGGGAAACAGAAGGTTCACCATGAACGTGAGGAAACCCTTCTTCCCTGTGAGGGTGACAGAGCACTGGGACAGGCTGCCCAGAGGTGGGGGAGTCTCCTTCCCTGGAGACTTTCCAAAGCCGCCTGGACTTGTCCCTGTGTGATCTGCTCTAGGTGATCCTGCTCTGGCAGGGGGGTTGGACTTGATGATCTTTTGAGGTCCCTTCCAAGCCCTGACACTCTGTGAATCTGTAAATCTGCATAAAAAATGGTTGTCAAGAAAACCTGTGGTTGGAGAGTTAAGTAATAATGTGCAGAAAATGCCAGCACCAGGCTTGCTGGTACCTCACAGTGACAATCTTCTGTGATTTCACTATGACACAGTCTTTAGTTGCATTGCTACGTACTATTTTTTCAGCATAGGCCTCTGCTCATTCGTGGTACAGAAACGGTCATGCTTGTAGTGTGGATTGAGGGTGTGCAGAGAATGATGTGGCTGTCTGGGAAACTCGACCTCTGTGGTAGCAAAGGAGAGTTGCTTTTCCTGTAGAAGCGGTACTGCATGAAAAGGAGCTCTTCAAAAATGTGGTTACTGCAGGACAAGAAAACTAGAATAAAAAGCACATAATGGGAGGTTTTCTGGGAAAAAAAAAATCTTAGCCCTCAGTTTAAAGAGGCAGTTACCTCTTTTGGTGTTCTTGTGTGTAATTTTTCAATCATTAGTTAATAATCATGATAGACTCTGGAGAGGTTATGGTTTCCTAGTATTATGTAATTTCTGAAGCTTGGTTAAGGAAGTTGAGTGCTGCCTGGGGCACTATTCTCTTTGGCTTTGTCAATACTTCTGTGTGATCTGGGGCACTTCAATTGAAACAAAAACTCTGCACTTATCCACTGAATGTGCTCCTCTTATTTTCTGGCAGACCTAAAGGAGATGAGTGCTTTTAACTGAAGTTGACTGGCGAGTACTACTGCATTAACACAGAAAAATGCCAAATACTTTGAAAGACTAGTAGTTCGATATCTTAGATTGACACCAGCACAATTATCTTCATTTTGGTTTAGAGGCTGTAGATTATAATGTTACCATTTTTATGGAAATATTGGGAATATTAATGAGTTCTGTTTTTCTCACAGTGCTATTAGAAATATCCAAGATAGAATATTTGTATTCAGCTTGGGTTTTGTTAAATGGCCTACAGCTACATGCTCAATAGAGAAGATACCAGTATTGAACGATTTCCATTACTCAGTCTATTAGAAGAATTTAAAAAAAAATGCTTATGATCACAGCTTTACCACACACAGTACCCAGCAGGGCATAACATAGTGCCAGTTTTTAAGCAGGATCAAAGTCCAGTTACAAGTTTTCTAAGGTTCAGTGACTTCCTTTGTAATTTTCAACATTATTTTGATAGGGCTTTTTAATACACTTCCCCTTTTCTTTTTTGAAAAAGAAAAGAAGAGCAACAATAACTGGAAAATGTTCTCAGCTTTGGTCCTTTGGATCCATAGTACCTGTCTTCTGAACACAATAGTGAGATAAATATTTTATAAGGCTTTGTAGAATTGAGTAGGTTTCCCGGTGATACTTGCGTTCCTCTCTTGGGTCAAAGGGAAATGCGCTCTATAGGCTAGCAGCCATTCTTCTCTTGTCATTTCATGTCTCCCTAGGGTTCAGGTAACTAACAGGTGCTGGAGTGGCTAACTTTTAGTTGTATAGGCTCTCCTTTGCATCTTGTCCTCAGGCTTGTGGTACTAAGTAGAAATGTCTGATTAGTTTTGAAAGTTTGGACCTGAAGCTCTAACTCTCCCCTAGCATTCGACTTACAAAGAATGCACAGTATGTGAAAGGTTTTAACTGTTGAACATAAAAAATGGAAAAATTAGAAAACAATTATTAAAGAAAATAACAATTTTGCACAGATGTAGTAATTTTATGGGCTATAGAAATAGAAAAATCAAAGTTAAAAAAATATGCTTACTTGTTTAGGTTGCCAAAATCAACCTGGAAATGTTATTTTGCAGACTTGCATTTGAGTATCTGAACTGGGGTTAGACTAGATAACCTCCAGAAGTCCCTTGGACTAGAATTCCCTTCCAACCTCAACCATTTTGTGATCCTGTGATCCTGAACTGGAAAAATTTGATTATATTTTCAGGTTTTAATTAAGTCCAGTATCTGTCAATGCAACCATTACACCACTGCATTTTTAAAGAAAACTATACAGATTTTGAGATTTTATGACAAAAATATAATTACAAAATGAATTGCATCTGAAATTATTCTGCCTCATAATGAGCTCAAACTATGCCTAGAGCTGCACTGAACAATTGAAATTACATTCTGCATCTTCAGAAAAGAAATAAGACTATTACATGTACCATAATCATCTTTGCATGTACACAGTGATAAATGTTATGAGGCTGCTGAATAACCCATGCAAAGTTATCAGCCAAGACACTGTCTAGACTAATCACAATAACAGAAAAAGAAATTCCCAAAGAAGTTGTTACAAAGCCACAGTGTAGTTTCGATACCAACAGAGAGCAATTCAAGCGTCACATGCCATCTCAAGGGAGATGAGGGAGTTTATTGGACCAAACAGCATTTGCTGTTACCTGTTGTGTTAGCACTTAAATTAGTGATAACATCTAGATAAATCTGAGGAAATTAATGCATGTATTAGACTCCAGTTACAGAAAATTTGAGATTATTTCACTTAATGTATTTTAAAATGAAGCGAGCCTAGTCTGTATACCAGTGAAAAATTAACTGGAGTGAGAATAGGAAATTTGGAGGAAGGAATTCAAATTAGGAGGAAAGAATGTGTTTGTGCTTCAGGTTGTTCAAGTGCTTTGCATTCTGTTTAAGGTAAGTAAAGAGAATCTAAACAACTCAGGTATTTTAGGATAGTGGTTTCCCAATTAATAGGAGTAAGCAGTATTAATACACATATTTCGTTGCAAGTCATTAGAAGTACTTCTGGTGTGAAATGTAATATACTGCCGTGTATTTGGAAAGCAAGACCCACACAAAAAGAGATAGGGATGAGCAGTAAATGTGGTAGGTGGTTTACTTTGGATTTTTAAAATTTGACCTACATTAAATACTTTTCAGTAGATTTACTGTTAGTAAGGAAAAGGGGGTGAATAGCATGACAAGTGAGCCTAGAGATAGCACCAGTTTCTTTCTAATATGGCAGATGACAGGAAATAAGCAAGACATTATAATCTTTTCAAAACTGGTTAGAAACCAGCACTAAAATGTTCTGCTGTTATTATTTAAACCAATGGCAGGCATTTTTTCATTTTGCATGGCTTTTGAAACACAACTATGCATTTAACTCAGCAACTTTGTCATAAATATTATGACATCAATAGTTTTTATGCTTTTTTTCCAGCCATTATCCTTTTGTTCAATTTAATGCTGAGTGTAAATTAAATGGCTTTTTCTTGGGGAAGAACTGAACATGTAATTTCACTCTGGGTTTAGTGAATAGAGACAAGAATTCTGTAATTTCCAGTCTTCTTCAGTGAATATGATTATCAAAGTTCTTAAGAGTATCTTTTTGAGTGCCGTTGATTCACTGAGGAGTCAGAAGTTATGACAGTACTTTTACAACAGCTTAAGTATCAGATATTTTTTCTTTCTTTTTTTTTCTTTTTTAGAAAACCTATTTCCTCTGTAGAGTTCCATACTGACAGTGAATTAATGGAGGTTATTGCAAGTTCAAATCCCAGCTCTCAGACTGACATGGAAGGACCTTTTTTACTTACAGAGAATGTTTTTAAGGATGAACCCACCCAAGACAAATATTTGAAGACTGACTATGCCACTGAATTTAAAGAACAATGGCAAGGTAATGTGTTTAATTCACTGTTTTCTTTTTGTGGAGTCAGCTTGTTTACTTGCATAGTTTTTTGTGCATGATATGGAGACACTGAAGAGATCGTTTGGGTGATCACAGCCCTTGCAATTCCAAAAGTTATAACCTTATGTAAAGAGAGATTTATTCCCTGGAGAAGCACAGCTTGTCTTAACAGTTCAAGATAGATGCAAGCCAAAAGAAGTTCCAGGCTGATCAAATATATTGCAGAAGGTGACAAAAAGTATCCCATTAACTAAATCTTATCAAAATGCCTAGTGATCTTTTGTACCTCAATAAAATCAGATCCTTGTGGCATATTCTTTTACCATGTCAAGGAAGCAAAGAAGTAAGCATTTCCTACTTTGTTGCTGGGATTAAGGTAGTTCAAATTGGATAGTATTCCTTGTGTTTTCTGAAATTTTGTGATTAGTAGCACCCTAAAAGATATAATGAATTATGAGCGCAGAAATCAAAGTGGTAAGGAAGTGTTGGATTAAACTTTATTATTATGATTTATTATTCTGAACTATCACATTTATTTTTTCCATACTTTTCTTTTTTGGTATATGTGTCAATTATATTACTTTAGAAAAGGAAAGTCATGTAATAATTTCCTAAGAGCTTTTTTGCACAGTCACACAGGGGAGGTGGATGGTTCTAGATACAATATTGTACAAAATAACATTTGCTAGGAACATAGTATCAACAGTGCAAATGTATTACTGTTAATAATTGAAAGAGTAATCTTAGTTCGTCTGATTAAGTAATACCTGATCTTTTTTTTCAAAGTTAGGTGGCATATGGCAGAGGGCTTCAGTAATTAATAGAGCTCTATACTGTGTGCTCACAAAGAGAATAAAAATAATTCAGATGCGTTCCTGTGTCTTAGCTATTACTTTCTTAGGAACAATCAAGTGAGCTAAATTTCCATGGATACGAGTCTGAAAAAAGAAAAAAAAAAAAGTATAAATTTCATAAAACAAAAACATTCTATTTTTTTTAAGTTAGAGATTGTTATTGTGCTTAAACAAACATTGATAAGCAAGTCAAGGAGACTCGATTTTTTTTTTAATTGGGTGACTGGTGGCTGGTTTATTGCATAAGCAGATCAATAAGTATCTTTTAATGTAATCAATGTGTTACTGCCAACCCTTTTTCTAGCTGTCTGTGTCAAAGCAGGACATGTTAGCCAAAGTCTGTTGACTTTCAAGGGAAGTATTAATTCTAACATTTTTTAAAGCTGCCATTCTGAAAGATTTGCAAGCTGTTTTGTATTGAGAACCTGCTGATTTATGGCAGCTAGTCACCTAACAGCAGAAAACTAACTAGATTTCACTACAGGTATGAAGATACATAAGGAAAGTACAAAAACATGGGCATCTACCGTTAGATAAAAATTATTCGAAATGGAATATTATGGGTGGAATGGCACAATTATCTAACCTGTATTGAAAATAAACCAAAGAAATAACATGATATAAGATTTGAAATGATAATTTAAAATCTGTTTTACCAATAGAGGAAGGTTATATTTGAATTCTAGATAGCTTGTTTTATTATTGCAGGAGCATTTTTCTACCATCTTCTACTTATTAAAATGTTTCGTGGTTATTTCTGTTAATGTAACCACATTCTTCCTTTCACAGAACAAAAAGTTTCTTCGGTCACTTCATTTTTTGAGGTTTAATGTAAGAAATAATGCATATAGTACTTACTAAGTGTTGTAGTATTTAAAGGTTCTTGTTTAAAACAAAAAAGTTTCCAATAAGGTTGTGAAGTTTAGCATATTAAGTTATGCACACATTTAAAATGTAGCTAGTAAATGATTACTGGACTAAGCAGTGGAAAACAGTAAGAAAGTTGAAGCCTGTGAAATATGAAGCACATTGGATAGAAAAGTTAAAAAATTCACTTAGTTCTGTCAGTATCTGTAGAGCTCTACTCTTCTTCCCAATTACATCACATTTATCTTAGATTACAAACAAATTTTCAATATTTAGCATGCTGTTAATAGCCTTTCTGTTTTGCATACGCTGTCTGTCATGAGAAGGAGGTCACAGTGGAGGTCACAGACAACCATCTTTGTACCATTAAGCTGGAGAGCACTAACTATACACTAGCCCATGGTAGCACTGGCAGTGAAACCCCTACTCAAAGATGAACTGAATATTTACTCCCTGACTGATAAAGTCCTTGAGCACATGCTTAAGCCTATTGAGGTTCTTAAGTGCTTTGATGATCAGAAATTACTGAATCAAAGAAAGTGATGATACTGCATTCAAGTTACAATTCTGAAAAATCAGCGTATTAAAAAACGTGGAACTGCACTTCTTAACATCGCAAAGTGGCAACTCAGTTCAGCTTTGTACAGATTTCAAACACTGGCATTTGTGATTGTCAAACTCTACCTATTGCTCCAGTTGTAAAATACTGCCTTAGGGAAGCAGTTAGGTGTGTAATTGCATCTGTCCGACTTCAGGAGGGCACTTCACGTGTGAGTAAGTGCATTCTTGCATAGGCGTGCTTTCCTGAGGTGGGAAGTAAAAGGCTAAAATGTGCTAAAATTAACAAAAAATGCACTGATTAAATTATTTTAATCACATTAGAATAATGACATGAATTGAAAAAAAAAACCCCTTTCTCTGTACACTCTAAGTACTATAGCCACTTACAATAAAAAGACACAATAGAAATTAGTATTATAAAACATAATAAAAACTATACCTAAACTGGGATAAATAATGGAAATGAAGGGCAAAGTTGTGCCTTATTTGACCTGATTTAGTGTTAGGATATTAGGAGTTATCCTGCTTTCTTTGAATTAACAAAAATTAAATGAGATATTATTGGAGGACAGTGTGATCAAGCTGATGTCATTGAAGCAGTCTTTATTTTCTGACTGATTTTAGCACCTAATTTTGAAGCCACTATTTGCTGGAATATTGTGGTGGTTTCTACTTCATTTTCCTGATTGCCTGAAGGAAGAAGAGTAGATCAGGGATTTTTTAAATTGTATCAGAAAATACGACCTTTTTTTTAGTGGTGGTACTTTAAGCTTTGTAGGCTATTAGAAGCTTTAGTAGACTCTTCTGAACTGTTCCTCTCATTAAACAGAGGCATTTGATAGTGAGGCATTTATTTTTTAATTGATAGATTTCTTTCTGGGGATTTATTTGTGTTGGCAACGTAAAACATTTTGAGGGGGGACATAATCAGCCACTAGGAAGGAAAGGAGGGAGTCATCCAGGGAGTGAAAAGGACATGTGAGAACAGCAGGATTCCGTGTTGGTAAAAAATAAAGAATAGGAACAAAAAACCTCACTTTTTCTTTCTGTATATATTATATATGAATAATATGTGTGTATATAGGGGGGGGTGTGTATTATATTGCAAATATAAAGGTTTGCATCAAATAGGCTCGTGATTACTGTATCAGTTCCACCTCATGGAGGGTAGTAACCTAAACTCAAAAGAAATTTATGTCCGTCATGTCATCTTTCTTGAAATTGTAATAATTTGTAACCTATATTTTTGTCTGCTTGTTCGTAAATAATTTTTGTATTGCTTCAGAATTAGGGAATCTGCATTTAGGCTTAGATGGGTATGGAGAAACTGCCTCATTTCTACATTAAGAATTGCACTGATCAAAGCTTCTCAGTCAAAACCTACCCCAGAAGTTCCTTTATCAGACTTTACAATGCAAACAAGGGAATTAAAATGAAGTACCTTTTCTTTTTAGCAGGTGTTATATAAGACAAAAGAAAAAGCAAAGGAAAACCAGGGCTTATCACGTGAACCACTGGAAGCCTAGATTGTGTTGCATTTAAAGCTTAAAAATCCTAAAATATTTAAAGTAAAGAGTAGCTATTATTTTGCTGCCATTTATAGCATTCCAAAAATCGCTCTACAATTCTCTTTATTTGGATAATTTTCATTATGTTTAAATTGGTTTTTAATGTATTTTTTTCTTATTTTGCTTCAGATTTACATATGGAAGAGGAATTTGTTTTTATTGATTATCTTGAAAGTTTTCGTAAGAAACTGCCTACTTCATCTGTGCTTCTGAGCAGACTACATTTTTTTTTAGTGAAGGACCCCCTTTCAGATTCTGAAGGGCGTAATTTAACAGAAGATAACGTTTTTAGGTAACTACAAATTGTTGTATAATATTAAACATAAATAATAGTCTGTGTGTAACGCCATTAACATTTTAACATCTGTTCTATGTGAACTTTTTAACTGAATTGTATTTGCAACAGGTCATGACTTCAGCTTTTCTTCTTACTTAACAGAAAACGAGTCGGATGAAATTTATATGCATTATTTAAGAAAACTGGATAAATGAAATTATGTAATTTTTATGTTCTGTAAGTGTGAAATATGCTCAGGATTTTAATTTTGGAATACCAAAAAAAGGTCCATCTTTAAGAGACGTGGTCCTCCCTCAGACTGACTGCCTGTCAGTAAAAGGCCACTAAATGTAGTTGGGCCAGGATTTTACACATGCTTCTGTGTTTCTTCTTTCTCTCCTGTGTCATGCTGTTGGTAAAGCCATGCTCTTATCCTGCTGAATTGTATTTCTTCAAATTCAAATTATTAATCCTTCTTAGGTTTTTGCTCACTTTCACATTGCTAGGTTGACTGAATTTAATTGAATGATGTCTTATGTCAGGAATTTGAACTAACTGGTACCTGAAACCAGGTGTAACTTACTTACATTCAGAAAGTGTCTAGTGTTTGGTAAATATATTCATCTGTATGCATACATTCATGAAGTTAGGCTAAATTTTGGGCTGATTTACTGCATGTCTGGATGCCTTATATAGCTTCCTTTGCACTTGATAGGGTTGCATGAATCAGAAGCAAGGCGAAGCAGATTTTGGCTGGTTTAACTGTGCCTATAGCAGAGCAGGGAGGAATGGGGTTGTTTGCGTGGTTTTTCACACATAAGCCCTGATCACACAGTGAGTCTTGGGCGTAAGATGACGTGCACGCGTGAGTACTGTGAATATCCAGCAAAGAGAACATGATCCAAATTCTGCAATGACTTTCAGAAGTATCAGAGGAGAATAAAAGGCCTTTACAGAAATAGCTCTGACGGGCTGATCCGCAGTTTACCAGCCAAGTCACTAGCCTTCTCAAGGTGGGAGTCTAAATCTCCTAATGGAGCACACAGGGAGTTGCATTTAGACAAAGAGCTGCAGTCAGACAGACTTCTACTTAAGATAAGATTCAGTGAGCATCCCAAGGCTAGGCGTAGAACAATTTGTACTCTTTAGTCTAAAGTATTCCTTCAGGAAAGTAGTGGTGTCAGGGACCATGAGGAAACTATTACCCTAAAAAGATTAGATTTAGTGCCTGTAATGGCCACAAGGCACAAGCCTGATGAAAGGTTTTCTTTCTACTTGAAAAATCTTCATACCTGTTCTGCTTCTATCTTTGCTTTGCAAGGCAAGTAGTAGCCTTACTCCTGAGTTTTACTTTTTGGCATTTTAAAAATTTTTCAGTTAAATCAGGGAACTTACTTTTAGTTTTCATTTTAATTAATAGTGAGTACACTCTGCCTTCTTTGGCTCTGAGTGATTCCTGAAAATAGAAATGAAAGGTGACAAGGGATAAATAATTTTAATGTTACAGATTACAGAAATTTTGTATATAGCAGAAAAGCTTGACATATAAAAAAAAAAAAAGGTCTGCACCTTTGCAGAAAGCGTTTTTACATGACAGGACTTAAGTGTTGAGATGATGAACAATTTCAATATGGCGGGTTTTTTCTGTAATTTTTTTAAGGCAGGTTCCAATATTAAGTGGTTCTACTCTGCATACAGTGGTCTGTTTCTTGAAAAATAATTTCTGTTAACTACACAGATTGGTATGGCATCCCTTGGAATTGCTTTTGTAGAAAACCATGGATTTAGAAAAACAATCAATTTTGCCACATATGTAACTATCAAAGTTACTGCTAAAACTTTCAGTCTTAGCTGCAAAGTAATACAAGGAACTTGCTTGCTGTATTTTATGATCTTTTAAAGGGAATGTTTGACTTTCCAAAATGAAATGGAGACGCAAGAGAGTGAACATCAATTGCAGGGGATTAAAGAGAACTTCTGCACCATATCTTTAAAAGATGAAGAGGTATCAGCATGTTGTTTCTTAGTAATTACTGTATCAGTGATTGATTTGGTATGCATAAATGTTTGTTCAACTGCAAATCATTTTACTGAATTAATATTTGCCAAATATTTGTACTTCATACTTCCAAGATTAGAAAACACTGGTATGATCTGTGGGGTTTTAATTCTTGGATGATGTTGTTGGGAATCTCCACTCTGATCAGCTGTTTTTCGTGGGACCTGACTTGATGGCAGTTTTATGTAGGTCCTGTTACACTAAGAATAAAAATTAACCAGAACAGGAAGCCATGACATGTGCAGGAGAAAGTTCCAAGACATGTTCTGGGATTTGGGGGGGCCAGCTTGGGTTATTTTTTTAAGAAGACGTCAAATCTATTTTTTGCTCCATTTTTCAAAATTCTAAAAAACCCGCAGATTTTCAATTAAATAAATGAGGATTTTACTTGATTTGGAACTCTTAAGTTCAGATCTGCTGTTTATACTCCACTGGCTCAATTTGAAATAATGTAACACTTTTTTTTTTTTTTTTTTTTTTTGTCTGTATTGAGCAAAGCTTTGTGTGTGCTTTGTAAATTTCGTATGACTTCTTTGTTAAAAAGCACTTAGGTTGATTTAGAATTAAGCTATTTCAAGATTTTGAAAAAGCTTAGACTGTACAGGAACATCAAACATCAAAGGAAATTTACTTACCATTCTGTTGGATTAATGTTTTTCAGTATTTCTTGTTGCCTGTTGAGTTACAGTTCTGCAAACCCAGCAATGGTGGATCAAATCCTCTTAAGATTCCATCATACTTGGAACTGAAAGAGTTGTTGAATTTAGCTCCAGAAACTATGGCTGATGAAGACATGTGCAAAGAGGTGATCAAAGAAGGTGAGGGTTGGTTTTCTTAAACACTTGACCTGATTTCCCTTTCATTTGCACATGTTTAATTCAGTCCACCTCTTTTATATCCTGTTCACATAGGAATTACATAGGAGCCTATTGAATGCGCATTTCTGTGTATGAGGCTATGGACTGTGCTATACCCAAATTTCTGAGTGTTAGAAATGTCTTCTCAGGTAGCCAAGGGGAAGTGAGCTATTTGCCATTTGGTTCAAGCCATGGTTGTACTGTAATCTTGGAAACAAATGTAATATGAGCTGTTATTCATGATATCCAGTCTACAATGGATATAATAATGAAGAGTCATGTTTTCTTATTTGTAATTAGATTTACTTTCAGAGACATCCTTAAGAGGATTATATGCAGTACAGTCATACAGTCTAAATCATTTGTATTACATTGTAACTGCAAACATGAAAGCAGATTTCTGGGAAAAAAATGGTTACATATTCCCATAGATAACAGGAATATTCTAAATGACAGTAGGAATTTCTTTAAAGGGATTTAGGAAAAGTTACTAAATGTTTTTATACTACAGATAAGTACAACTGACGACAGTTATTGGCTACTGGATTGATATCTCTGACAGTATTTTGTGTAGTTAAGATAAAAAGGCTGCCTGATTATTTTATTTTGTTTTGTTTTGTTTCATTTTATTTTGTTTTGATTTTAAAAATAACAGTTTGCATTGGTTTTGGCAAACAAGTGAGGAAAGCCACTTCATTGGTGGTCAGGAAGCAGCTCAAAGAAGCAAGATTCATGCTTCTGAGTGTGGAGGGTCTATGCTGAATTCAGTTTCTGATAGGGCAGCAGACTGGGGTAATCCAGTCTCTTATTGAAGACAGGAACAAAAGTTCTGTAAGTGTATATTTGAGTAAGGCAGTTTCATGTGCATTCCTTGATACATACAGTAAATCACAACCTACATGCCATGTTCCAAGCTGAATGACCCAACCTCCACTGCAGAGGTTTGAGGATTTTGTACACAGACATCAACCCATTATTCTTTTTTGTTCTGTTACAGTGCTCTTTAGTAGCAAGAGAATCTATATACACAAACTCCTCATAACCTAAATTTAGGCTACCTACTTTTTCCAGAAATCACATTACTGTAGTCATAAGAACTTGGGATAGTTCACATGGTGACTGTACTTTATTGGGGTTTTTTTTGGAACCTTCAAGGGACAAGACTGAGCCCTGCTCTGATCAGCTATGGCATTTGGGATTACTAAGCATGACTGTAATTTTTTGTAACAATATATTATGGAGATTCACTAAAAATATTAAAAGAAGAATTGCTCTTACAGGAAAAAGGAGTAAGTGGTTCATTTATGGTACCTTTTAAAATCTGTTTTCAGATTGCAAAGCAGAAATTACATACAAAATAGAAATTTCCGAGTACTGTCCCATACCACAGGAGTGCTCCAGTAATAGCCAAAGTATATTGGAGTTCTGTGAGTCAGGTAGGAGGATATACATGAATCATATTTAAAATAATTTCTTCCAGTGATTGTCCCCATATTCTGGTCTTGGGACAGAATACACCGTATAGGTACAAGAACATTTGCTTTCTGTAGTCTAACATTTTGAACCTCCACCATAAACAGGTAGAAGCGCCATACTCCTTTCAAAAGTTTTAAAAGCTAAACACAACCAACGTTACAGTTCCTTCATGTTGCTTTTGGCTGCAAGTGGTGTCTGTATCTTTTGCACTTGATTAGCTATTTGGATTTTTTTAATCTAACAATTTATCTACCTGGAGAGGGCAGTGGAAAGTTAAGGCAGGTAGATTAAAATTGTGGAGTCAAAGAGCGCAGTTTAAAGTTTGTTAAAGTCTTAGGTAAATGCTTTCAAAAGAGGTCAATGAAGGACAATTCAGGGAGAAGTACTGAGTTTATAACTCATAGAGCGTCAAAACTACTGTGCAGACAGTTTGGTTTGCAAGTGGCTCAGTAATGCTGTGTGATCAAGAAATTGTCAGGTAGTCATGAGAGCTGTTTTCCACAGAGATAAGCTGAAAATGTTGAATATTTGCTGCTGTGTGCATTGAGTTCTGGCTTTTCCTACACTGACATCAGGAAATCCTTTATACATACCCACAATTCATAGCTTGAAACTCAGCCAGGCATGCTGGTTCCAGTGTATTCCAATGCCAGACAGGTTTGGTGTCTGACTGCTCACCTTTATTTTCATGCAGAAAAGTCTGTGCAAAGAGTGCATTTACAAGTGGATGTGGTCTGGGCAGAGTGGCAATACTTGAAGAAAGCTGTTCCTCTCATGCCAGCGTATACCCTGTCTTGGAAAAAGTCCACCTGCTATTGCACTGGACCCTAGTAGCATGATTCTCCAATGCATGTTCACTTGATAGTTTTCCATCCAGCAGTTACTAAAATCCTTGAGAACTTTTGTGTTTTCTCCAGACTAAGGCCCCTCTTCTTTTCTTAGTTTCAATATGATTTAAACCTGACTGATGCCTATCACACTCCTTTTGCTGGGAACAATCTTATCAGCTAGAAGCGTGACATAAAAGCTCAAGGCAAACTCACCACATGTTGTCCCACTCAGACAAAGTTAAACTCAGTTTCCATCTGCAGATTATTGCCTGGCATGATTAACTGTAATCTGAATCTAGTGAGCTAACTGCTCTGTTTCTAAAGCTTATGATAAGCAGAAGGAGATTAAATGCAGTAGACCTGATCAGTTTGGGACCATCGTCCTGTATAAAATAATAACAAGTTAATCTTACGATCTACAATCTTACCTAACATGTTGTCCATTCTTCTGAAGTAGATGAGTAGTCAAACCATCCTGAATTGTTTTTAAAAGAAGGTGATGGCATTAATCTTTATTGCCAGTTTGCTGGATTAGCTCTGCCATTGAATCAGCAGAGATTCAATCACTGGGACACAGAGAGCTTCCATATCTTTTTTTTTTTTTTTTTTTTTTTTGAGGATATAGAATCATTTGGTTTGGAAAAGACCTTTAAGATCTTCAGGTCAAATTGTTAACTGAACACTGCAAAGCCCACTACTAAACCGCGTCCCTAAGCACCACATCTACGCATCTTGTAAACCCCTCCAGGGATGGAGACGCCACCACTTCCCTGGGCAGCCCATTCCAGTGCCTGACAACTCTTTCTGTGAAACAGTTTTTCCTAATATCCAGTCTAAACCTCCCCAGATGCAACTTGAGGTCATTTCCTCTTGTGCTGTCACTTGTTACTTGGGAGAAGAGCCTAACCCCCACTTCTCTGTGACCTCCTTTCTGACAGTTGTAGAGAATGATAAGGTCGTCCCTGAGCATTCTTTTCTCCAGGCTGAACAGCCCCAGTTCCCTCAGCTGCTCTTCATAAGACTTGTTCTCCAGACCCTTCCCCAGCTCCATTATCATTCACTGGACATGCTCCAGCCCTTCAGTGTCTTTCTAGTACTGAGGGGCCCAAAACTGAACACAGAATTCAAGGTGAGGCCTTGCCAGTGTCAAGTACAGGGAGATAATCCCTTGACTAGTCCTGCTGGCCACACTGTTCCTGACGCAGGCCAAGATGCCATTGGCCTTCTTGGCCACCTGGGCACACTGCTGGCTCATATTCAACTGCTGTTGATCAACACCCCCAGGTCCTTTTCCACCGGGCAGATTTCCAGCCATTTGTCCCCAAGCTGTAGGGCTGCCTGGGGTTGTTCTGACCCAAGTGCAGGACCCAGGACTTGGCCTTGTTGAACCTCATACAGTTGGCCTTGGCCCATCGATCCAGCCTGTCCAGATCCCTCTGCAGAGCCTTCCTGCCCTCAGGCAGATCAGCACTCCTACCCAACTTGGTGTCATCTGCAAGCTGACTGAGGGTGCACTCGATCCCCTCACCCAGGTCACTGATGAAGATATTAAAGAGAACTGGCCCCAACACTGAACCCTGGGGAACACCACTTGTGACCAGCCACCATCTGGATTTCACTCCATTCACAACTCCTCGGGCCCGGCCATCCAGCCAGTTTATTACCCAGCGAAGAGTACACCCATCCAAGCCATGATCAGCCAGTTTCTCCAGGAGAATGTTGGGGGAAACACTGCCAAAGGCTTTACTAAAGTCCAGATAGACAACATCCACAGCCTTTCTTTCATCCACCAAGGTGTGTGTCACCTTGTCAGAGGAGATCAGGTTAGTCAGGTAGAACCTGCCTTTCATAAACCCATGCTGACTGGGCCTGATCGCCTGGTTGTCCTGTACCTGCTGTGTGATGGCACTTAAGATGATCTGCTCCATGACCTTCCCTGCCACCAAGGTCATACTGACAGGCCTGCAGTTGCCCAGATCCTCCTTCCAGCCCTTCTTGTCAACTAGCATCACATTGACTAACCTCCCAGTCAACTGGGGCCTCCCCAGTTAGCCAGAACTGCTGATAGATGATGGAAAGTGGCTTGCTGAGCACTTCACCAGCTCCCTCAGTACCCTTGGGTGGATCCCATCTGACCCATAGACTTGTGGGTGTCGAAGTGGTGTAGCAGGCCTCTAACCATTTCCCCTTGGATTGCGGGGACTTCATTCTTCTCCCCATCCCTGTTTTCCAGCTCAGGGGGCTGGGTACCCTCAGAACAACAGGTCTTGCTATTGAAGGCTGAGGCAAAGAATGCATTAAGCACCTCAGGCTTTTCTTCATCTCTTGTCACTATGTTTTCCCCCACATCCAATAAAAGATGAGGATTCTCCTTAGCCCTCCTGTTGTTGCTAATGTATTTATAGAAACATTGTCTTTTGTGGCAGTGGACAGCTTATGTTCTAGTTGGGCTTTGGCTGCCGAATTTTCTCCCTGCAAAAAACCTCACAATACTCCTGCCCCTTCTTCCAAAGGTCTTAAACTCTACTTTATTTCCCTGAGTTCCAGCCAAAGCTCTGTTCAGCCAAGCCAGTCTTCTTCCCCGTGAGCTCATCTTTCAGCCAACTCCCGTGCCTTGAAGATTTCCTGCTTGAAGAATGTCCAGCCTTCCTGGACCCCTTTGCTCTTCAGGACTGCCTCCCAAGGGACTCTGCCAACCAGGCCCCTAAACAGGCCAAAGTCAGCCCTCTGGAACTGCAAGGTGGCAGTTCTGCTGGCCCATGTCCGTACTTCTCTGAGAACCGCAAACTCTATCACTTTGTGACCACTATGCCCAAGACGGCCTCCAACCACACACTACCACTCTGCTCACAAACAACAGGTCCAGAGGGGCTCCCTCCCTAGTTGGCTCCCCCACCAGCTGTGTCAGGAAGTTGTCTCCCACACACTCCAGGAACCTCATGGACTGTTTCCTCCCCACTGCACTGTACTTCCAGCGGACGTCCGGTGAGTTGAAGTCTCCCATGAGAACAAGAGCTAAGGGTTGGGAGACTTCTCCCAGCTGCTTACAGAATATTTTGTCTGTCTCTCCATCCTGGTTGGGTGGACTCCAACTGTGACATCTGCTCTGTGGCCTTCCCCCTGTTGCCTACCCATAAACACTCAACCCTTTCATCACCATTGTCAAGCTCTAGATAGTCAAAATACTCCCTCTGCTGCCTCTCCTTCCGTGCCTGTCCCTTCGGAAGAGTTTATAGCCATCCATTGCAGCACTCCAGCATGTGAGTCATCCCACCATGTTTCCATGATTGCTACTATATCACAGTTTTCCAGCTGCACAGTGGCTTCCATCTCCCGATTGCTGCCCATGCTGAGTTCATTGGTGTAGATGCACTATTTATACTCAGAGCTGTAAGACAGAGACCTGCACACCTGTTGTACATGCCTTGCTAAAACAATGTTTGCTAATGGAAGTTCCCATACTGGTGTCAGATTTCAGCAGAGATACCCTACAGTCTGCTCCTTCTAACTAATTTTGATGCTGATGAGTTACCAGAGGTTAAATGTTTGCTTGAACTCAGAGAAGACACAGTCATAAAATAATGGCATTTTCTGTAAACATTTCATTGCTTGCCTTTCTCTCCTGCTACCTATGGGCATTGTTTGTTGATAAAGGGATTGAGGGACAAGAGAATTCACCCAGTCATTAATGGTCTGAGAAGGAGAATGGCACCACGAATGTAAGCAGAGTTGAACTGAAGTAGATGGTCAAAATGTTCCTGTCTCAAAGACAAAAATAACCAGACAAGAATGAATATGCACAGTATTGCTTGAAGAGAAATAATTGTTCTCTTTAGATATGCCACAAATTTTTGCTGTTCTGAGATCAATCCCTGTCCTGTTTAAGTGCTAAATTTTTTTCTCACCACACAAAGCAATTTGTGAGCTGAAGTTCACCAGAGAAGTTCACCAAGTTTTTTTCGTTCTAAGTAAATGGGAAAGAAATTACACTGATTGGAAGTCTGTTTCTTTCTCTTGTAACCACTTTTTTCCCTTGCCCTTGTACTGTACATTCTCTGGCTTTCTAATGCTGTCCTTTTTCCTTCCTGATGTACAATCTGCTTGTTAGCAGCTGGGCAGGTGGCTGTTTCATAGCCTGCTGTGCGCCAGTTGGCTAAATAATGTGTGTATGATGATTGCAGCTGCTTACTGCCTGTTGGAATGAATAGGGAGTTTGTTGCAAGTGTTTTTCCTTATGGAGGCACTTATTTACTTGCAATTTTTCTGGCTGTTAGTTTTCACAGAACATGGAGGAACTGTATTTTTTGTGACCTCTATTTTCTGGTCAAGCTTAATGCAAAGTATTAGGAGAATGTCAGAGAGATGAATATCAGGCCAATTCTGTAAGCTATCGATTTTTAGGGAATGACACCCAATTCAATGAAGTTGCCAATTCCTTATTAGATTTGAATAAAAAGCAATACTCCATTGAAAGTCCACATTTAATATGATTGTAAAAAAAAAAAAAAAAGTGAAAAGTGACCTGCAAGGGACTTTTAACATGCCAGGTTTATTTGTATACTGCTTTTAAAAAAAATGGTGTTAAAATTAATTTCTGTGGTCATCCCTAGAAATTACTAATTCTTCTTGAAAAGCAATATTGTCTTTAAAATCCTGACTGTCTGTTTCTGAAGTTCCTGAGTCCAGTCATCTGAACGTTACAGCCACCACTCATATTTTCTGAAGTCTCTCTCCCATCTAATCCACTATATTTATGTGGGAACTATCTAAGAAGGCCAGCAGGGATGAACACTTAATATCAAAACTTCAGCCATAGTACCCAGTGATATAATCATAAAAATCATCTTGAATGGGAAGAATATGTAGCCAGAACTACGTTACAGAATGAGTAGAAGAATGTGATCTACACATTTTCATCCTCAAATGTGAAGTACTTGAGTTTTATTGCTTAAATAGGCAACTGTCTATTGAAAATATTTTGTGTTTTACTCCAGAACTTCACAACTATAAAACTCTTAAGTATATGTATTTCATTCACCAGTGGCTTTGTGATTTAGATTTTTAATTTTTGGTTTGGGTGTGTCTTTATGCAATTTCTAGCTAAATATGTTCCATATCTGAAAGATGAAATGGAAGTACCTTTAACACCACCATGCAGACAACAAATATCATGGATTAATTTTCTGTGCACAGAACTTCAAGGGGAACCTATTCCTCTTTCCTTTAACAGGTAATAAAAACTTTGTTATAATAAATCCTGTCATAAATCCTCTTAAGTCATAAATCCCCAAAATCAGTGCAAAAATGACTGTAGTCTATTTGGGAATTGGTAGTTATGTTCTTTGAGACAGTCGCATATATTTTGTGTTCTGCATGAAAGAGTGAAGAGAGTGCATGATCCACACCTGTGGCTTTTCAAGGGAGCATGAAAAAGGGAATGACAGTCACTACTGTGGTCCTCTTTCTCCTGGGGGACTTACTTGACAGACCGAAAATCCAACTGTCTTTTTGGAGTAGGCAACAGTAAATATTTATGTATATAGCAAGTATGTGTTTGTGTGTATGCATATATTTATACCTATGGCAAACACATAAGTTGAGGAAGTATCACCTTCAGAATCTCCAAAAAAGATAGAAGTATTGTCTGTATTTTGGAGATAGCCCCAACAGTGGAATTTAAGCCTTTTCATGCTGACATAGGACCAGGACTGCTTCCTCCTTTCCTTCTCATCCTGTTTTTGACACTAGCATTTTTTGCCCTGCCATCTCTCTCACATATGCATTAAGAATTTAAACTTGGGAGTTTAAAACTGTGGGAGTTAACCACAGTCTAGATGGTAGAATTCTCATTTGGTGCTGCTTTGCTTCATGAAGCAGCCTTGATGGCTTCTCTCTGTCCTGTTTACTGTGGCATTGCATGAAATGGCCCTCTATATGGACAAGAAAAAAATCTAGTGAATGAATGAACTGAAACGTTAGAGAGACTGTAGGTCTTTAAAAGGTATTTTTTTATAAATCAAAATTCAACAGATAATGGTGTAAATCTTCATACCTTCAAATCTATTTTTGTGTTCTTTTTAGTATTTTGATTACAGAGCCCTCTAGGGAATACTTAGAATCTTTGGTATGGCAATCGGAGAAGTATCGGGATAATATGAACTCTCTTTTGATTGTTGGTAAGGATTTCTAATTGACAACTGATTTCTAATTGATGTTGAAGTGTTGCATGCACATGGAGAAAAATAGCAAAAAAAGATGTTATGTTACAGAGCTCTTTGAGCCGTTGAAGTTTATCCAATTAACGTAACTTCATGAAGTTTGGATTATCTGATTCTTTTAGTACATTTTAAAAATTAGAGTATGGCAACATAGAAGTTGGTGTGTCATGTATCATTCTGTGGAGGTAATTTGAATGAAATGAGAGTTTTATTTCGAGATTTAGATTAGACATCTGGAAAAAATTCTTCCCGGAGAGAGTGGTAAAGCACTGGCACAGGTTGCCCAGAGAAGCTGTGGATGCCCCATCCCTGGAAGTGTTCAAGGCCAGGCTGGATGGGGCTTGGAGCAACCTGGTCTAGTGGAGGGTGTCCCTGCCCATGGCAGGGGGGTTGGAACTGGATGGTCTTTAAGGTCCCTTCCAACCCAAACCATTCTGTAATTCTATGAAAACGTTCACCTCAGCACTGCTAATTATATTCAATGTCTGTGGTAACAGAAATTTGATCTGTTGAATACTTTTCTGTGTGCTATTTTTCTTTAAATAATGTTTTAAAATATGTGTCAATCAATAGAAAATTACTGTTAATGGAGAATAATGTCATAAATTGACAAGAGCAGCATTCATGTCAACTAGCAAAATCTACAAAACCCAATAAGCTGCAGGTTATTTCTGAGAGCACCCGAATACGCATTACCACTGTTCTTTCATTTTATTTGCCTTCCTGTTACAAGTCTCAGGATTAAGTTATGGATATTGACTTGTTATGTTGTCCAATTCATTCGTACGTTCATTTATAGTTGAAAATAATGTATGGTAAGCTCACTGCTACTTAAGTGGGTTTATTTTTCAGGTAAGGATTATGTTGAGTCTTCATAAGCGTGACAAGTAAACCCACAGATAATGAGCCAGATCATTTGTAACTTTAGTAATGCAACTACACAGTATGAGATCTGAAAAAAATTTAAACACCCCCTTACTTGTACACTCAATAAGTAAAAAGCACAGTTGCTCTCCTAACACTAACTTCTTCGCTTTTAAGTCTATTGGTGGACATTGAGTTACAAATAGAAGTATAAACAGTGGAAACTTTCATTTCCAAAATGACATTATGTTTCCTTGTTTCTAGATGATTAATATCAAATGTTGATTTCTGGTTTTGTAGAACATCAGACTGTTAAACTTGCATATCAGCGTCATTCGCTTACAGAACTGCAGGAAGTGCTTCCAGTCAAGGTAGAAGCACCAATGCTTACCTCACTAGAGGAGGGCTGGTGGCTTCATTTGGGTTTAAATCCAGTCTGCTTAGAAACTCCGGAGCAATTCAAGATGGATTCCAGTAACGCAAACAGTTTGCTTCCTATGGAAGTAGAAGCATTCACAAAAGTTACATCATATGAGTTAGAAAGTAAGTATCTTCTTTTTTTAAAAAAGTGATGAAAAAGCAAAGATAGGTGTTTTAACAGAGAATCACCCAGTGACAGTTACATACCTCTAAGAAGGAAGGAAATGGATGATTTCTTATTCCCAAGAACAAGATGTTTTATAGCAGTATGAAGTAACAACACTACTACACTTAAGGTGTACTATCACAAACTTAGAACAAATTGTAAGATCAAATGTGTATAACTACTCAAAGTTATCTTTTCTTAAATGTGCAGATGAAAAGTAGCCTCCAGCAGCCATACTGGTTTTTAATAAAACAGTTTCATACAGGAGAATTTCTTAACAAGTAGTAATTTTGCTCTGGAATATTGTAACAAAACACATATTCATAAAGTCCTCTCTGTGGAAAGTAAATGCAGAGAGTATGGTACAGCGCATTTTTTTTTATTTTGTGAAGTTACTCAGAGGCTATGCTGGCTATGGTTTCAAATGTAGACCAATCATAACTTTAGAATTTTTCATGAACCATTATGCATACTTATAATCAAACTTTATCAGAAAATGCAAAATGTTATTTAGATTTTATTATGTTACTATGGACTGACTGCAAGGCACCAGATGTGGTTATAGAACTCCAAGGATTGACAGTAACATGACATATTGTGAAACAAATAGGCACCATCCATGAAGAACATTTCCAGTTTACTGCTTTTTGAATATTGTAAAGTATTTAGCTACTGTGTTTAACATGGATGTGCAGCAGCAGTGCAAAAAATAGCAGTTCTACTGAAGCACATCTTTAGAGGGATCTAATTGCGTGCTTTACTTCTTTTTTTTTTTCTGCTAAAAAAAAATCTGTTAATCTTTTCATCTTTCTTCCTAAGGAAATGTGTTGCATCCCACTTCCTAGAAATCTAACACCAGTAAACACCACGCAGACAGTGAAAACCTCAAACAGTACCATGGCCTTCTGTTTCTCAACACTGTACATTTTTACTTAGGACAAATCACTACCAATTTTCTAAGAGCAGAATATAATGATCTGGGGAGGCAGAAAGAAGAAATTTAAAAATGCTCTCTCTACAATTATCCAAAATAGTTAACTCTAACCAGGAGAAAGAAAAGTCTATGTTGCAGCAGAGAAATTAAATTCTATTTTTTAGGTTGTCTTGAAGAGAGGAATTCTGTGACAAGCCAGGAGCTGCTTTCTGCTAGAAGACATCAGTCAGACAAAGTAATTAATCTTTGCGTGTCACCCCAGACTCAAAGGCAGTACTTTGCCCTGCATATGCGTGCTGCATCATCTGACAAAATTCATAGTACAAACACATCTGTGACAGAGCTTACTGGAGGAAGCATAAAAAAGAATAACGTAGAAGAGGCAATTTATTTCTTGAACCAAGAAAAGAAAACCCCCAAATCTTCTGAATCAGTCAGCTGTAAAGATGTGTCTTCTAAACAAGACAACTCATCCAGGAGTCAAAAGCCTGCATCATTTGCTACAAAATGGGATGATGATTCTGATCTGAGCAACTTCATCATGTTGAGATCTAAACATACACTCACCCAAAGAGGGGAAAAAAATGATGTAGATAGTCCTGAAAAAGGTACGTGAACGAGTTTATTGTGCCATTTTCCCAGGTTGAATTCTGGTCTCTTGTAGCAGTTACAATAGATGCTCATTCATTCTAGTAGATTTAGGGGGTGGGAAATCATTTTAAGTCAATGGTAATATTTTTGTGATCTTTAATGTAGCTGAATTTTCAGCTAAGAATCTTACCTTTTGTTTTTTCCTTCAGATATCTTAGGGGATTTTGTTTGTTTTGGTTGTGGGGTGCTTTTAGGCTTGAGCATTTATTTAATGGTGGAAGTGTTTTTTAATAGAATAAACACGAGTCTATTCCTATTCTGACAAACTAACTCTAAATGGTACTTACTCCGGAAGATCTCTTCTGTCCTTAAGTTCTGAATCAGATCTCCTGGCCGCTTTGGAGAAATCGTAGTTTTCAGTTGTAGTTACCAAATTAATTGTATTTATCAAACAGTAATTATCAATACTCTCAGCTTTGTAGAACCAGCATAGCCTAGACAATAAACAATAGTAAAGTTCTTCTCTGAAAAGAACTATTTCAGCCAGTTACCTTGGTGCAAATCCCATCAAAGAGGTAGAACAGGTCTTAGGGAAAGAGACAGTTGTTAGTACCCTCGTTCATGTTGCTGATGGTGATCATGAGAGAATCTCAGGCTGTGTTGAGCATTGCAGAAATTCAAAACAGCAAACAGGGCAAAGAAGTAAAAGAAAGTCCTTATTTGCCTTAAAAAATAAACATTTGTGACAGAAAATATCAAGAGACACTGACATATTTCCAGATTCATTTTTCAAGATAAAGTTGTATTAAAAATTATCTTTTCCATTCTGGGGGCTTGTGTGGCAGAATTTTGACAACAGCTTTTATCTGTGTTTCAGTTGAATGTCCCAGCACAAAAAGTTAAAAAAATGTTACATAAAAGCTTTCAGTAATAATTGTTATAGAATAGATTTGGGATATTTATTGCAAGCTTATGTAATCTTTTGGAGAAAATTATTCCCTGGTAAAATTCATCTGTTACTCACACTGGTAGATATGCATAAAACACTCCCATGGCCTCAGAAAGCAACAAGCCCCGTTTCAAAAGTAGCTGGAGGTACCTTGAACTGAAGTTTTATGCTACCATCTAGTGAAGTCTGTGTAGAACTGCATTTCCTAACAAGAAATCCAAGTGTATTGAAAGACAAGGTGTTACAAATAGGCTTGTGGAGGTTTAAGTAAGTTAAATGCAGTTTAGAATACATTTACAGGCAGACCCCAGTGTCGCAGATCAGTTATGTCTGAGATATAGGAACCCATTAAAATGCATAGGTCTTACTACATGGATCTAGAAAATATGTGAATTATTGTGTGGGTTTTACAATAATGAAAAGTTTTTACTAATGATCATTCTAAATTTAACTGAAAATGAGGAATGTTAGCACTGCTTGTAGGGCTCTTTGTCTATTATCTTTGTTGTTTGTATTATTTTTTGAAGATGCAATTGTGTATAATATTTATTTCAGAAACTACACAGAAGGGAAGTGGTAGAAACTGTTCATTGATCCAATTTTGAACCCTGTATAACTTTTCAAAACCAGGAGAAGTTTTTTTTAACTTAACTAGAAAAAAAAAAATTTTTCTTTTTTTTCTATCTCTGCATGATCAGTTTGTTTTATGAGGAAACTGACATACTTAACTAGAAAAAATCAGCAGTATTTTGGAGACACCAATTCAGCCGGAACTCCCCTCAAACATAAAGAGGTAGAGCTGCCAAAGGAAACTCTGTGGACAGAAGGTGTTGCTTTTGCATCAGTAAAAGGAAGAAGATAGAAATACTAGCAAGCTGCAAAAGATAGTTCTAACACAGGAAAAGTTGATGAGCAAATCCCTTCCCTTCCCCCTCTTCTTCCCCGTCTTCTTCCTCTTCCTCCTCTTCTTCTGCTGATGCTTCTCCTTCTCCTTCTCCTTCTCCTTCTCCTTCTCCTTCTCCTTCTCCTTCTCCTTCTCCTTCTCCCACCACCCATTTGCAGCTTCCATGTTCTTTCTTGGTCACTTACAGTATCTGATCTTTCCTACTCACACTCACTAAGGTGTTTCCATAGTCTGAGCTCCTTATAGTCAGCAGGATCTTTCCTCTCTGCATGTTTTTTCTCCATATAAAGGCATATGAACTTTCCTATAGAGTTATAGTGCCAGGTGCCAGATCCATAATTTCCACAGTTCTGTATTTCTGCCCTAAGGAAGAGGAATGTGATAATTCCTGACTTCTTGGGCTGTGAAGGGTGACAGGACGTCATCTATCTCTGTGTCTCGATGGTTTTCCCATGCTATATGATCCCATGAAAACGATGAAGAGGTTCATTAAAAGAACATATGTCATAGAAACTACTTAATTTGAAAATATTTTTGCATGTAGAGTCATTTATAGAAAAAATTTCTTATTCATTGTGCTGGTTTTGTGATATTTGTATCTACATATTCACCTGTTTAATGATTTAGTGCTACAACCTGAAGAATCACATATGCATGTTCACAAAGAGGGCAGTTCTGTTTGTGAGACTGTAAGAACAGAGGAGAAAGAACAAGAGAATGAGGATAGTGTCACAGTTGATATTCAAGCATCAGGTGTGCTATTTTTGGATATGCTTTATCTTACATAGCTTTGTAATATAATCTTATATTCCATTGTATTGTTCCAACAAATATGGAAATTATTAAGCTTCATCTCTACTTCTTGTGACTGAAAACATTCCAAATACATGGATATTCCTTTTGGCACAAGTGTGAGTGCAGGCTATGGAATTCTGTGTTAAGACTGAAGCCAATTGCATGCAAACTAAAAAGTACAGATTTTGAGTTATGTCTGATCTAGATCAGCAGACATGAAATCTCTTCGTGCCAATCAGCACCCTCAAATTACTATTCCACGTTTTTTTCTCTGGCAGAGTAAATGAGAGAGTTGGAGATAAACGGGACTGGCAGTCATTTTGGTAGGAAATGTCTTTAACACTGTAGCAATCCACTGTGGATTTCTCTCATACACACTTACCCTGTGAAGTCTTGCTGTTGTAGTATTGAAGGCATTGTACTAAGAACACACACTGACAGCAATTTTGTCATGCAGCAGAAATGATGGAGAAGAACTTAGAAGATATTTATCCAAGATATTCTACAGCCTCAAATTAAGCACACTCAGTGCTAGAAGGTTGTAGGCCTGGCACGGATTAGTTTGGGTTTCCATGGAAATGTGTTCATTCCAACCATGTGCTTAATGGGAGTCTCTTTCACAGAACCAGTGAAAGAGTAGAGCAGTATTTTCATCTGTTTCTATCTGAGATTGGAACCACGTGACAGCTATAACTTTGGGTTTTAATTTTTTTTTTTTAAATTGGTTTTGACAAGATTCCTTTAACGCAACTGGAAAAAAAATTTAAAGCTTTTCTGCATTCAAAACACTGACTAGCATTTTGCAAAGGTGGTATTTGTTGGGACTGAATGTTCTATTACAGTCCTTGCAGTATAGAGTGTTTCACCACGCCTTGCACATGGGGGAAAGGGATCTTTCTCAAAACCAAGCTATAGCCAAAACACAAGTATTTTGCTTAACAGTGGAACTTTGAAGATGGTTGATTAGAAATACACTTTAAATTAAAATGATACATTAATACAGGAATGCCTGAATGAAATTATACAATGGGCATCCAAAATAATACAGTATCTGACCCATTTCCTCAAAGGCTGAAAAACTGGACATAATAATATGCCTTTTTTTTAGAACGCTTAAAAATATTGGTTTTAACTGTTTTTATTAAATAGTACATTCACTGAGTGAAGTGAGCTGCTAGTCAAATAACTTGTACAGATTAGTCAAAAATATTTTTTAAATGTAATAGTAAATCTTTGAAAATAAATAATTGCAGAGTTCTGTTCTTGTTCACGTGATCAATTCAACTGTATTTTTAAAAAATGGGTATGGAAGAGTTTCATCTTCTTACCTGAGGAAAAGGACATCCCTTTCAGCAACTGACAGCTCTGTCAGTTGCTCATAGCAAGAAATTCAGTTTTAATCTGGAAATAATGTAAGAGCCACCCAGAAGCTATTAAGATCTGTTAGTATGAAAGAACAGACAGATGAACAGATTGGCTTGTTTGGCCTTGCTAGACAAAGACATTAGAAGTCAAATGCCATAGAAGGAGAAGAGTTGTTTAAGTTGAAGTTACAGTAACAAGTAGATATAAAGGAACTAAGTCTCAGTTTAGACTGAAAAGGAGAAGGTGGCTGTAGAACAATGGACTAATAGTACAATCTTAGTGGGAGTTGCAGGAGTAGAAAATTCTAACTTCTCATCCTGGAGTTTGATCACTTCACGAAATGCGTGGAATAACATGGATGCCTGCTGGGAGAAGCAGCTTAATTCTACCACCCCAGAGGCTCCTTGGTGAGCAACTGTTTTTCTATTAAAGTTACCGTTTTCATGAAGAGGACAGTGTTCTTTACGTTTTGCTGGCTCTTTTGAATATTCTTGTCCAGTTGTAGTATACAATACTAGATTTTATTATTATGTTTTGTTTATTACGCTATCCAGAAAGTCAATGCCAGGCATATTGCCTCTTGGAAGAAGCAGCCACGCCTGTCCTAAAAGAGTTGACACGTCTGGGTGTACTTGCTTCTGTAAAATGGAGCTTTGACAGCATTAAATTTGATCACACAAGGTTTTTCTTAAAACAGCAAGAGAAAGTGACAAGTGATCGTTTTAAAGAAGGTATGTCTTTTAAAAAAATTTTTTTTTATCATCTCTGATACTAATAAGGTTTAATTAATAACACAAGTTTAAAGATGTTTGATAAATTAATAATAAAACTTTTAGCAGTTTATCTTACAGAGTTACAGTAATTGGTTGCCTCTTAATTTCAGAATAATGTCTCCTAGCTCTTCAGCACTGCATTTATTAATCTGAATATTGTAATACAGAAACTGTTCTAATTTAATTTAAAAATATTTTAGCTATGCTTCAGAATTCAGAAATGTTGCTTCCGTATCAATGTTTAAATTTTTTTTTTTAATGTTAGATTTCAAAATTAAAAGCTGTCTATGTGTTTTTGTTGTTTCTCTCCTTTTAGTGGCTATTGTTTGTCACACCTGCATGATGAAAAATGCTAAGCCTATGTTAGAAATTAGGAGAAAGAAAATCTATATTAATTTGGTTCCTTTCTGACTTCATTTCTTTCCCATCTGGAATGTGAAAACCCTATAAAAATAGAAAAATTAAAACAAAAGCCAGCAAAATCAGTGACCGCTTAGGAAGATTTTTGGCTATAGATAAAGAGAGGAGCAGGAAAACCTCATAGCAAAATATGGACTGTGTTTGAGAAAGGTTTAGAAAGCTATTATGTACTTTGGGTTACTTTTTGAGTTGTACTGCTCATAGTTGAGAACTAGATGTAAGGATAACATAGCAGGCATTCTACTACTTCCGGTTTTAAATTATGTCACAAGTTATGCAATAAACTTTATTGCTTTCTGTGCTTAATGTATTTTTCTCAAAATAAAACTAATGGTAAAGTACTGACAAATGAGAGAGAAGACAAACAAAAAAACTTCAGTGGAGTCTTCAGAATAATAGCCTGTGATCTGTAGAATTACCATATTAAAATTGTCGGTAACAGGGTTCTCTTAATTTGAGGGAGCATACAGTATCAGTGAATCACAGAAAGGAAAACATTGCTGAGGAAAATATACAGAGAACTATTACTGCTTCTCAGGATCAAGGGAAAATATATGTACAATTCTGCATTTTACTTCAAAATTAATTTAAGAAAACTTACATCCTTTCAAATGCAGTTTTAAGTGCTGTAGAAATGTTGCCTAAGGTAGGAGCTGGGCCAAATGGCATGCATATTCAAAAGTCAGGGCCTTCTTTGCTTGTAGATTAGCTGTACAGTGTATTAGCAATTGCTAAAATTACAGCAAGGAAATCAATGAAAATGTTTAGTGGCTGAAATACTGACGAGTCGAATAGTCATGTATTCAACCTTCCTTTTAATGGCAAGTGTTGTCTGAGGAATGGATATTAATTATCCATCCCTTGTTTTGCAGAAATAACTGTTGTTGAACACAAAATTGGCCTGTGAGATCAGAGGGTCTTTGGACTACAGCTCAAGGAATGCACTAAAAACCTTTTGCTTTTGGTTTAAAATAGTGAGAAAGTCAGGTTGATTGCACTACTGTTGTCTGCACTGAAGAGACAGTGCAAGGGAAGTCCTACATTTTGTCTCCAACTAAAGAAGCAGGAGATAGGAATTTTCTTGCTGGAAGGTCCACAGAAACATAGAAATGAGGGACACTCTGAGACATCTACTCCATTCTAATGAATATTTCCTAACTGTATAGGAGATTCTAAAACCTCACTGGTAACTTACCTATCTCTTTTATTGCCTTCCTGGTTTTAAAAAGTTTCACAATATGCAGTCACATTCCACTTTACTCCAGAGTATGCTGGTGCATTTTCTCATTAATTGCACAGTGAAGATAAAAAATAATCACTTATTATATTACTCACCTATTAGAAAATTATTATTCCCCTGCTGTCTCTTTTTTCTGCACCAAATATCACCAAATGATCCAGTCTGTGGTTATAAAATGTGGTTTCTTACTGTCTTGCCTTGTTTCCAAATGACGTGTATTCCCCACTGAGTTTTCGTGGCCAGTGTTGTCAAGAACTGGAGACAGTAGTTCCATTTCAGCACCTTCCCTGACAGAGATGAACAGTTACTTTCTGTCTTTTGATACAAAGTGGTGGCAAGATCTTTGTCTCCCATGATGTTTCAAGCTAATTCTTCTGTATGCTGTGTTCATAAGTTGGACTCTTCCTTCCTAAGTGCTTCACTTGTCTTTTTCAATTAAAAGGTATGTTGAATCCAGTACACAGAACTATCTAATATTTTTTTGGTATAATGCATCTCGTTCAGTAATTCCTTGACCAGCTGTTGTCATTTATTCTTTAATTGTCTTCCTCAACCATTTTTTTGGCATCTTGAATTACTTTATTAAGTCCACTTACTCTGCAGCAGTCAAGTGTTTCCTTTCTTAAGATAACAAACTACACCGCTCCCTGTTTGAAATTCCCAAGAAAGCTTTCCTTCTTCAGACTAGTAAAACCTCCTGTTCGGTCAAGTCCTTAAAGATCTATTCAAAATTGGTACATAATACAGAATACGTGGCCCATAAATTATTTGACTTAGTCTGTGGGTCCAAGAAGAAGCAGATGTATTTCAAATTTACTTCCTCAAAGAAGGTTAAGATTCTTATCAGGAGAGGCTAATTAGGTGTGGAGAAGTTAATATCAAACATTACGACTCTACATGGATCATTATTGGAAGAGAGCAGGAATTGTTCTTATATGTGTGAAGACTAGTTGGGTCCAAATCGTTTGCCATGAAGAATGTGCCTTATATAGTCCTAAAATTGTTGAAATGGTTCTTTGTAAAGCTCAATCTGAGGTTATCACTGCTTTAAGATTACTTATTGATTAGTGGATAATTGTCATTCCTTGAAAAGCGTTCTGAAACATTTGGAAAACAGGTTAAATGGAGTTACAGTGCTATGAAAAATTTACTGATTTGACTAGTTGGATGAGGAAATAATAATGTGAACATCTGGGCTTTTATGATGTACCAAAAGATGGGAAATTTATCAGTTTCCATGTATACTTAAAGATTACCTTACTAAAATCAGTAAGGCAGTGTTGATTTAATGGCACACCTGGGGGGACTGTTATTCCCTCCTCCAGCAAGCACCATCTATCCCTACACACCTTTCAAGAACACTTCCCCGTCTGCCACTTGCTCTGGGTCAGATGACATGAGGCCAGGCTGGATGAGGCTTTGAGCAGCCTGGTCTAGTGGAGGGTGTCCCTGCCCATGGCAGGGGGATTGGAACTAGATGGCCTGTAAGGTCCCTCCCAACCCAAACTGTTCTGTGATTCTGTGATTGTATGACATAGGAGAAGTTATTTTATATTATAATCTATTCGCCAAGACCTCCAGATCCAACCTTTCAAGATTATGTCTGTTCAAGCATGTGTAATGAAAATTCCGAGATACAAGGGTCTTTTAAATTGTATGTACACGTATGTATAGCTTGATTTCTGGAAGTCTGCACAGACCACACCTGTGTCTTCTATTTGTAAAGGTAAAGTAGATGAGGAGGAGATTGTGCTGTTCAGACATGCTGCTCGGGTGCACCTGCTGGTCACAGTTCGAGACCTTCTATTAACGTGTGGCTTGGACACAGCACTAGGTTTGTTTCTCTTAGTGAATAATAATACCCAGAAACCCAATGCTTTGTATGTATTCCATCTTTCATGTTTGTAGGCTGTGATTCTTCGCCAACATGGCTTCAGTATGACACTCAACCCTCTTTGCTTCCTTATTTCTATTCCATCATTAGAAATTAATTCACTGCAGATTGTACTTTGGTTGTGTATACGCTCAGTTCATTACTAATGAACCACTGTTTATTACAGGGATTTGCCTAAGAAACATTCATATGAACTTCCACATATATAATGTGCTGTCGTGTATCTCGGAATGACATATTTTCTTTAGAGTATCTGTGTGGAAACTGAGAAACATGCAAAAAGGGCAGGTCCTTTGGTGTTTACAATCCACCTTCTATGAGTGTGGAACACTTTCCACCTAAAGGTACTCTTAGGCTCCTTGAAAATGTGGTACTTAAAACTGAGGGCATTTTAAGCAAAATCTGAAATGTTTTCTAACGTATCACAAGGCCAGAAGTTTGACGTTACTGTCCAATTGTTAGCACTGGACTCACACAAAAGCTTTTTTTGAGTTTTTCTGGTCTTAATACTATTCAGATTTAGGATATGAAAATTCATTGTAGCCGAGTTTTGTGCCTGAAATGATAATGCCATGCTTGTCAAGTTCCCATAGTTGTGTAACGTGAATTTGCAGATAGACCTATTGGAATAGATTCATAAGGAGCTAAAGTCAGCTTTTATGAATGCCCTAGGAAGTCAGGCTTCCCCTGACTTTGTAGGAGATAAGGTGGTTCAGAGCATCTAACATCAGTCACCCTGAATTATCCCTTGAGGGAGAGCGTTTCCTTAAAATTGATGTTAAATGGAAAACATCTTCCATAAACAGAACTGTAAATTCTATATTCACTTAAATATTTCAAGAAAAAAAAGAGTAGGCAGAAAAATACAGAATGAATATGTAAGTAGAATCCTAAGTAGAATTCTTTTCTACAATTGCTATAAACAATGTAGGAGGATGGGAGGGAGACAAATGAGCAGTTCTTCCTCCACTGGTATTGTAACAAAAGCATTCCTGGATGAAACTTCAGATTTGCACAGCACCCATCCTTCCAGATTCCAGCAACACTTCACACAGGAGACTGCACAAGTAAACATGATCTGAAAAAAGCTGACAAAATTGAGCCAGATACCCAAGTAGGGCTTGTGTATCTGGCTCTACAATTCAAGTAGGCCCTCCCTACTGTTGTGATGTTGTGCTGTGCTGTGTGATTCATCACTGTTATATTAGATGTATTTTTTCTTCATGCATTTTCAAATAAGCCCAGCATTGTTCACCATTTGCATACAAAAGGGGCCATTCAGACTTGAGAAACAGCTGTGAAAATATGAATAGTGAAAACACAGGACAAGTAAAGCTTTGGACAGTGGGAATATAGATAAAGTTGTTAATTAGTGTAAACCATGTGGACTAGTTAAATAAAACAGTGCTGCTGCTGGTATCTCCAGCTGTAGAATGCAGTGTTCTATAATTCTAGCTGGAGTCATATAGCAGATACTTACTTATCTAGTACAGGAGGTACTGTAGTATCTGCTATATGCAGATACTTAGAAGCAGATATATATGCTTTATAAGCCGTGTTCAAAGGCGACTTATGTACCTGATTAGTAGCAGTAGTATCCTTCTGTATCGGTGAGCCATTACATTTTCATCTTTTTGTGCAGGATTTTAAAATTTTTGTAAATATTTTTAAAGATTTCTTTAAAGATTTTATATTTATGTGTAGATTAAACACAAACCCTGGCTATTGTCTTTTTCCACTGTAATCACTTCTTTTTTTGCTTTATTAACAGGTTATTTGTCCAAGGCAAAGGATATCTATAAAAACATCTTAGAATCCTGTTTGAATAACATCTGGAGGCAGTTGAAGATTGTACAGTACAGCAGCCAGAAAAAGCATGAAACAAATCCCAAAATAGCAGAGCTTCAGCGTCAGATGTTAAATTGGATGCAAAGTTATGGAGAGGAACACAGTGTTAAGGTTAACAATGTAAACAATTCCTCTAAGCAAACAAAACTGCTCTGAACTATGTGGATAATTACAAAGCCATCTTTCAACAATGGTTGGTTTATGGAATAAAGTTTATAATTACCTTTCTAACTCACAGTATTGGTAAAGTAAGGGTAACAAAGTTTAAGACCTCTGTCAGGAGCAGTGTAGGTTTCTGTTTGGTCAACTCTCACCGTGTTGCATGACTGAAATAACATACATATGAGTTCTAACGTTGCCAGGGTTTCATCTTGTTGCAGATGGTTTTGTAACTGGTAAGTTAAAAAAATATACTGGTAAGTATATTGTATCACATCACTTACTGAAAATTATATGATAACCTTTTAGCTGAAGGCCTCAATCTTCTGGTGCAAAGAGAATCACATAGCATGTCAGGATTGTGTACTTGTGCAGTGTGGCTCAGAGCACACACAACATGGAGTATATGGGAATAGTTATCCGTAGACGACCCCTGCTTAACCCATATATCAGGCCAATCTACTATCCTTATAATTATATAAAAAGAAAATATCCATAAGTGAGAGTTATAGCATAGAGGATAGAGTTGTGGAGAAGATTCAAGTAATCAAAAAATATTTTTTTTCTGGATATGTGAATGTTTTGGGTGACACCATGCAGTGCAGAACATCATTTTCCTTTGCAGAATATTTATTATTTGTTTACAGAATACTTACCATATAATGAAACAGAAGGGATAATCTTTTTTAAGTGTCCTGACTGTTGGGAATAGAATTTATGGTGCTGAACACATGGCCTAAAAACACAAATCTTCAAGGTTACTTCCATTTATGTTAACTTTTTTCCATACTTCACTTCCTAGACCTTTGTTCCCCTTTTGCTTCTGTTAAGAGTTGCTCTAAGAACTCTGAACATCTTTTGATTAAATTTTCCCAATGAGAAAAATATAAAAGCTTATTCTACACCCTTTTAGAATTTAAAATGGAAAAGAAGTAACCAAACCAAAATGGTAATGATTGTCTTGATGTCTGTCCTTCAGTAGACCCTATTTCTGATAAACTGATAGACTGATTTCAGCATCATTTTCTTTTTAAACGTATCACATTTTGCTTTGTGATAAAAGGATTATGCTCTACTAGGAGGCATGTGACAACTTCATCATCTGAATGTCAGTTCAGTGACAATTTTGCTTTTCTTCTCAACTGATCTTGTGTGCACCATGAAAAGTGTCTATGCAATGACATAAAGGTTCAGACATGTCCTGTCTGAAAGTATGGTGTAAATCCTGTATGTGTGTACGTATTCTTTACATACTTGGATTATGTAGCACAAGTTCAGTTTATACCAGTTGAAAAGGTGAACAAGGTGAAATCCTGTGGTAGTTTTTCTTTTTAAAACTATGTCAGTTTGGTAGATTCTAATCCTTTTCAATGTTTTCATTTTACGCGGTATTTAATGAGTCTCAGAGATAAGTGATCTCTGGCAGGAACCCTTCGGTGTACTCCATCTATGGTCTGGAAAATCTTTCTAATTAGTTCAGCAGTACATCTAGTACCTCTCTTCAGTACATCACCATCTTGCAGTCTGAATTCTAGACGTCTTCGGTTTAAGTTTTGCTTCCATAGGGATAATACCTGCAATTTGACAGTAATAATCTGTCTAGTGCAACAGTAATTATGTGGTACAATGTCTTTAGATAATACCTTTGAATAGCGTTTTTACTTTGAATCAAATATTCTGGTTTAAGATTTCTTCTGGAACAGCTTTTTTCATAAAACTGAATTCCCATACTGTTGTCTTCTATAATAGTGTTTCTCCAGCTCATGTAATAATGCACATATACACCTGAGTTTCAGATCTCGGTGATAGAAGGAAAACCACCAGCAAAGTTTCGACCCTGGTTATGGGGAACTGGGGACTTTGGGCTGCTGAAGGAGCCAGTTAGTAAGGTCCCCTGGGAATCAGCTGCTGAAGGTATTGGGGTCCCTGAATGCTGGTCACTTTTTAAGAGCCATCTCTTACAAGCACAGAAGTAGGCTATTCCTAAGTGTCAGAAGTGAAGCAAGCAGGGCAGAAGACTAGCTTGGCTGAGCAGGGATCTTCTACAACTTAGGTGGCAAAGGAAAGCGTACAGACATTGGAAGCACTTGTTTAAAACTTGCTGCTCCAGCTGGATGTGCATAAGCCTATGGGGTCTGATGGGATTCATCCCAGGGTCCTGAAAGAGCTGGCTGATGTCATGGCAGGATCTCTCTCCATTATTTTTCATCTATCTGCAGATTCTGGAGAGGTCCCAGTCAACTGGAAGCTGGCAAATGTTGTCCCAGTTTTTAAGAAGGGTGAGAAGGAAGACCCTGGCAATTACAGGCCTGTCAGTCTCGCTTCAGTGCCTGGTGAAATTATGGAGAAGGTTATTCTGGGAGTTACTGAAAAACATTTGAGAGACAACACAGTCATTGGTCATAGCCAGCACGGGGTCACAAGGGGAATGTCCTGCTTAACCAGCTTCATTTCCTTTCATGACAAGGTCACCCATCTAGCTGACCAAGGAAATCCAGGAGATGTGGTTTTGAATTTTAGCAAGGCTTTTGATACTGTTTCTCACAGTATCCTGGATAAACTGTCCAGCACACAGCCAAACAAGTCCATAATACGCTGGGTGAGCAACTGGCTGATGGGTTATAGTAAATGGGGTTTCAGCAGGCTGGTGGCCAGTCACCTGTGGGGTTCCCTAGTGCTCAGTTTTAGGGCCAGTGCTCTTTAATGTTTTTATAAATTATCAGGATGCAGGAATTTAATGTGCATTATGTTGTCCAACAATACTAAAATCAGTGGAGCTGCAGACTCCCTTGAGGGTAGAGAGGCCTTTCAGAGAGATCTGGATGAGGTAGAGAGGTGGGTAGGCACCAATCATATGAGATTTGACAAGCACAACTGCCAGATTCTCCACCTGGGCCAGAGTAACCCTGGTTATACCTACAAACTGGGTGATGAGAGGCTGGAGAGCAGCCCTACAGAAAGAGATCTGGGGAGTCTGATTTCATGGCAGGTTGAATATGAGTCAACAATGTGCCCTGGCAGCCAAAAGGACCACTTTGACTTGTTCATCCTGGAGGAGAGGGCTGAGGGGTCACTCCATCAAATCCTACAATTTCTCACTCAGTGGAAGGGAAGCTGCTGATCTTTCCCAGGTGACCAGCAGCAGGACACGAGGAAATGGAACAAAGCTATGACAGGGGAAGTTCATGTTGGACATGATGAAAAGATGCTTCACGGAGAGGGTGGTCAGTCACTGAAACAAGCTCCCCAGGGAACTGCCATGGCACCAGGCCTGTCAGAGTTCAAGGTGTGTCTGGACAACCCTCGTATGGTTTAGTTTTAGGTAGTACTGAGAGGAGCAGGGAGTTGGAGTCGATGATCCTTATGGGTCCCTTCCAACTTGAAATATTCTGTGATTCTATGATTATCATTCTGGAAACTTTGCTTAGTCCATCTTGTGCTTGCTGTACAAAGGAGAAAAAAAGATATATGCAGGCTGAAACAACGATTTTTTGCAGTACTAGGGTTTCTTTTACTTGTCTTCTTCCAGATACTAATCATAACAAGGATGGATTCTGAGGGAGAAAAAAATGCCCTCATTCATACTTTATCTAGAGTAGAAGGTAAGTAATTATTTTTATTTGTATTTTTGAATGAAAAAGTGGCTTTTGTTCTGTGCTTTGCTGCATTCCTGTTTGTATGGGGTTTGCAGGTGTTCCTCCCTTTTCTCCTTGGGAACTTTTCTATACACTTTTCACAATGTTTTCTTTCCTAACTCTTCCATCAGCCTTTTTTTCTTCTAATTTTATATTCCCCTGATTAAGGGTTCTGGTATGAAGTTTTCTGCTGCAAAAGAATGATAGTTCATTTGTCAGGTCAAAGGTTTATTTACCAGAACACAAAGGCAATGTTGGAAGCCCATTGCCTAATGGTAGTTACATCTGTTGTCTTGGTGAGTTTGTCTCATTATTTTTGGTTGATTGGTGGTCACAAGTTTTCTTCCTTGCAAGCTTATTAAGAGCAGTTAGAATTTAGAAGTCTTAACTAAGATCCCTAGCACAAAACCTTAAATAAGTAGTTAGGTACAGATCATGACTTCCCTTAGCCATCTGTTGCTGACCTTGTTTGTTAATATGCTAAATATTTAAGCATAAGCTGTAGCAAACTCTTAAACGCAAGGAAAAATAATACTGTTTCCAGTATCCCCTGCCTTCACTCCCAGTACAAGCAACTCTTCCCTCAATTCATCACTTTACATCTGAGTAATTTCTATACAAACATGTTCAAGGTCACAGATTCAGCTGGTAAAACAAACATGTTTCAGGAAGATTGTTATTTGAGCCTGTATTTATGTTTAGAGCAAGCCACTGATTCCTTTCATATTGCTTTTAAAACCGATTTTTGAAACTCCTTCTGGCTCGAACCTTCTCACCAGTGTCATGTATTGTATTGTTCTTTTGCCTTTAAAAATAAATTTCCTGTGCTCTTTAAAGAATAAAGCCTGTCTTTTAGAATGTTTTGAAAAGGAGGAGGCATGTTCACAATGCTTTTACTAATAATAATACTTAATGAAATGTACTTTATTTGTTTTAAGATCTTAAGAGTTGGTTGCAAACACGAGTCAATCCAGCCAGCTACACTTTTCAAGAGAGGCATTTGTGTTATACAAATATCCCTTTTTAGCTGCATCTTCCAGTCATACTTGCAAAACTTGAAGTGTACAGAATGTGTAAAAGAATTTAAATGCTAAGGGGGCAAAGATGTTTCCTTGCACACTAGCCTTCAATGTTTCATTTTAAGGTAACCAGGTTGTGAGTTTGTGAACATGAAATATGTTCATGTTACTTCTTCCTTGGGTTCAAAAATAGAAGTTTCTAAATCAGTATACCCACCAGTGCAATACAAACTGAAATTATGTAGGACTTCATCAAGCCAGATAATGATATGTTTTAATTATATTAAATTTTAATATCCTATGTTGTTCCAGGTTTGATTCTTACTGCTGTGCATCAGTTCATATGCTCAGAGGCTCATTTGTTTGATTCAGGCTTTAATTCTTTCTTATGCAGGTTTAAAAGCTACGGATTTGAATTCTGAGAAAAAAGGAACCTTTTTAGGTTGTAAAGATATCATAAGCAAGTAAGTTAAATTCTTGATTTTTGAGAACAAGGTCTTTACTCAGGACTAACATCAGTGAAACTTTTGTTATTTTGCTCATTTCCATGGGACTTTCCAGTCAGGAGTAAAAATTGCAGAATATAGATCTACAGCTTCGCTTGGGGTGGGGAGAATTTTGTCCACTGGTAAAAAGCTTAGTTGTGAGCCTCAGAGCAAAAACATACAATTTCATGGGTTTAACTTTTTATTTTATTTTGCATGTTTTAGGAAAAATTGTTTAGAAAAATGTGTCGAAAAATGTTTGTTTTGCACGTTTCAGAAAAAGGGGTAGAGGGGTGCGAAGGGCATAAAAGAAATAATGACAAATTATGACATTGCAGGAAAATATGAATACTTCAGGTAGATAATTGGGGGGGTAAGTAAAGCTTTTGATCTTTAAGTTAATTTTTAAACAAATTACAGTTTTAAATTCAGGAACGGTACATACTTTTTTGTAAATACTTCAAATAGTGATAATTCCTCAAAGTAAAAACTATGTTTATTTTGTTCTGAGGGTAATTCTACCTGAACTTAATGTTATTAATACTTTGTTGGTCTTTTAAGCCTTAGCAGATATTCCTGTCTTATTGTACATAATCAGCAAATTGGAGCTGACTTCCCTTGGACACACTTTTCATTTGCAGTGGAATATGATTATTCTGAAAACTCTTGCTGGAAAAATGTGTGCAAAAATCTGAATGTTACTTACATGACTTTTAAAACCACCCTCCCTGAAACAATACAAATGGGTAAGTGCTTTCCAGAATTGTAATAAACAATTGGGCTGGCATATGAAAGGAAAGCATTTTCTGTTCCTTCTTCATGTGTCTGTGGAAGACAATGGATAATAAATTATAAAGGCTAAAGCTAAAGGAACAGAGCTGGTTTATCTGTACAGCAAGACGGGAAGGTGTTTTCCTTAGTGGAGAGCTTAGTTTTGGCCAGGATGTAGTAGTAAACGTTGGTTAATTAAAGGCTTGTGCCAAGTTCACAGGTTGTTTACAGTTACTACAAGCTGTATCCACCCTTCCTCATACTAAGGGAATGTTGTTGTATATCTAAAGGAATATAAATTAAAGCTTAATTTCAAAGAGATTCAGAAGAGTTTAATTTTGAAAAAAACAGTGTATAATGGAAGCATTTTAATGGAGATGAATAAAAGCTGCATTTTTAGAAGACATGTCTGTTTAAATACCTAAATGTATCTTTTAAGGTTTTTTGTTATGAAACTATTATCTTACATATACAAAACGTTTCAGGGAACTACTCTGGTTCCTTTCTTCTGGAGGTACAGATTCCATATGTGTTTTTGACAACTGAAGGTCTTCTTAAGATGCCAGATCTTCTTCAGCTTTTGGAATCCAAGTGAGTGAAAATAACCTATTTAATCTTATTGACTGTTTATTTTCAGTTTTCCAGGACATGTATCTCATCCCAGTATAACATGCAGTAACCGTCTACTCAGCTATCAGGCACATTACTGCAATTACACTATTAGAATTTTAAGAGACAATTTTTCTGCTGAAGTTGATAGCTTAATTCTATAGAATCACACAAATATCAACTAGAATGGAATTGGCCAATTCGTTTAACAATGAGCTGGCAGTCTTAATCAAAACAACTTTTTTAATTATCTATTTTTCCCAGAAAATCATGTTAACCCAAAACATTTTTTGTTTTAGTGCTTCTTGGTGCTTTGAAGACTCTCTGTATTTAATACTTCATAAGAATTGGGTTTGGGATTTTTTGGTTTTTAACTACCGCAGCTATACTAAAAAAAGCCAAACCAAACAACAGTAAAACAGTCTCATTTTCTGATGCATCAGAGCTTTGGGGAGAAGCTAAGTTAAAACCACAAACTACTTTGTTTTTAAAATTCAGATCTAATGTTCACTGAAGTTCAAATGCTCTTTAACCTGTACAAAAATTTTCTTGTTTGTAAATCACTGCACATGTGCATTATTTTCTTTGACATAATTTTCTAGTATTTTGCTTTCACAATAAGAAATACCTGATGAAAGTGCCTTTTATCATGGGGAGAAAAATTAAAAACAAGAAGTGAATAAGGGGCAGAGCAGTAACATCTCTTAAACAGAGTGCCAGAGATACTGATGGTTGATTTTACCATATTGCTGAAGGGATGTACCAGTTTTGATCCTTGTTGTATCACAGTCAGCCATGAAGCTATTTTGGAGTTGTGACTATTTGCAGTTTGATAGGAAAAAAAAAAAAAAAAAAAGTGTGTTTGATATTTAAAATTTGAACACTTAATTTGGCATGCACTTTCAAACTCTGACATATTCAAATTCTCTGCTCAGCCTGGCTATAAGCTAAATAGCCAGGAATGTTTTTTGGTGCTTTCTCACTAGCTCCTTTTAGCACTGATGAAGTAAATAAATATGTGAGCAAAGAGCTATATAGTTCCAGAAAAGCTTATAGCTCACCCTTTTGTTAATGTCCGAATACACTGTGTGTACAAGTTTCTAGAGGACTTCCTGCTGGCAGATTCAGGTTTAGGTCTCCTGTGTTTCCTAGGAATGAGGCCAAGTAGTGTGATGATTGTGTCTTGTCAACTTCCCCCTTAGTCAGCCAAGGCTCCCCAGCACCCTACGCATATGATTTTCATTCAGTGAGTCTGCTAACACAGCTGGTGACAGGAAGCTCTGCTGCTGTAGGTTCTCATTCACTCAGAAAAATTTAGGATAATACCAGTGTCGGTCAGGGAGTTTTCACTCAGTTGTCTTTCCCTGTGCTGCACAATCGTGAAAAGAAGAAAAGAAATGCAATACACATTTCATTACTCAAAAAGTGTAACTAAGTATATTTTCTTGATTTATGTGTCTTCGTTTCTGGATTACGTCTTATTTTTGGAAACTCAAAGGCTGTCAAGGTCATATTCAGTGCAGTTAGCAATATAATTGAATTAATTCATTAATATTTCATTAAGTCACTGCAACATTGATGTGTATTCTTTGAATGTGTGTTAAAGTGCATTTGAGCGTTTAAGAAAGATCAAGGTATTAAAAGACCATGTAATTTAAAAAATCATGTTAAGAGATGTGTGTTATGCATTTCCTTTAAGAAACTCTTATTATTTTACTTAACTGATATTTAATAAAATAATTTGACTTCTTCAGGTACAGCATGACCTTTGTTGAAAGAAGCTGTAGTTACTCCCTGAGGCAATTTGGAAATACAGATCGATACGTTGTGCTGACAATAGATGAATGTACTGCTATATTTTTGCAGGTACAACATGAAACTAGTATGTCCAAATTCTGTTATGCATTGGGTCACTTCTAGGCCATATCTGCAGCCTTCTAAGATACCTTCTATTCCTTGTAATCCTATTTAATTCATGCATTGTTTCATGACACAAATTATGTCCAAATTCATTCTGTCTGTGCCCGTTTGACTAGTTTAAAATGTTCTCATATCTGTACCTACCATTTCTTCACAGAATTGTAACATTTGACCTGAGATTGGACTGTACTAAACATGGTTAAAGGATGCATACCTGAAAATATGGCTGTATAAAGGAATATTGTAATAACGAATTAAATGTGTCTGTGACTATATTCTCTTACTACTCTGCATGTTAATTCCTCCCATTTCAAAGTTATCTGAATTAGTCTAGAGAATAATTTGTCCTATTTGTAATAAAAAGTAATAGTTTAGACAGCAGCATAATACTTAAATTCTGGGCTGCAGCAAGATAGGTGACTTCACAGATAGAAGAACAGCTACTGAAAGATAGATAAAGTATAAAATAATCAATTAGTATTGCAGGCACAGCACAGACATGCCTACAGGCTACTGCAAATGCAACCATGAATGCTGCTGCACCTGGTGATGTTGTATATTATATATGTTCAGTATAGGTGTAATAGGATCTCTATAGGTTAAGTACTTAAGAGGTTTATAACAGCATTGTGCATTATAAAGTTCTTGATAATCTTAAGAACATTCTAAAAAGTTAGTAGCATTGTTGCCTTTTTACAGGAGGGAAAAAGAGGCATGAAGCAGTAAATCAGTCAAAGTCAAACAAAATCAAATTTGGGAATATAACCTAGTTTTTCTGATTCTCAGATGTCTTTAATACTTACATTACTTACCCGTATTTCTGTTTGATCTAAATTCTGCATAATACAATGATGTATATTAAAAGCTTGTGACAGCCATGGTAGTATGTTTATTTAGGTTTTACTTTTTATATTAACCGTGTTAGAGTATAGAAGAACTAAATTATGAGGAATCCTGTGACAATCTAGTATCGAAGCTGTTGGCATTATCGCTCCAATATACGTGCTGTTGGATTGTTTTCTATTCCAGAGAAAGACTGAGTTTAGAGTAAGTTACGAAATTCTTTTGTTCTGTTGGTATTTTTAACCAAATTTATCACTAAAGGAAGCTGCTTATTACAACAAGCTAACACCCTGTGTTCTTTGAATTTCTCTGTGGGAACACATTTTCTTAGGACAATTTCATATGTTAAGCTCATATTTCTAACGTACTTTGGACTTTTCATTTAGGTACAGTGTTGTCATGCTCCTACTCAGTGGAATGACAGAGCTAACAGTGAGCACTGGGGACCCCAGAAAAGTTAGCAAAGATGTTTTTTATATGTTGGGATCCTTTTAGACTCACACGGGAGATAAAGAAATGGTTGTTACAAATAAGAGGGTTTGAGGTGGGTAATGCTTACATGAGGTGTATTCCCAATCAACAGATCCAGAAATTTCACAAGACTAAGGATGTCAACCACTGGATTTATTCTTTATAACTGAATTAAATTCAACCCTACAAATACATGGTTATGAATTACTGTGTCAGCATCACTGACATTCTTCAAGTGTTCTTCCAATCCATCAGTAGTTCTCCTTTTGCCATGGAAGCACACCTTTTGTTGGTATAATTCATAACCATGCCTTTATTACCTATTGTGAGATTTTTTTTCCTATGAGCAAGTGGTAAATTTTCCACGCATCACCTTTCCTCTCTGTATGATTTTTCTCCAGCGACTGACCCCGATCCAGTCCTTTTGCTTCAGGCCAGGCTTGCTTTGCTGACTCCATTTTCTCCCTCACAATGCATCCTTCAACACTCAATCACTTGATGTGTCCTAGTTCTCCTTTCACAGATATTAAGGCTCAAACTGTACTAGTATTCTGAATTCCAGAGATGAAACAGACATTTATTAACACTTGGAGCAAACGTTTTGGAAATATTACATAATGCATATTAAATATTAACAGTCCAATGAAACTGTTTTATAGGTACAGTCTCAGGGGACATACTCTGCTTAACCTTGTCGTAATTTATGCCACTCTAATTGAACTTACACAGAAGTCAGAAGACTTTGAAGTAAAGGTAACTATTTTGGTTACAACCTTTCTGTTTTAATCTTTATGATATTTCTAAAGTGCTTAATCAAGTATGCATTCTACATTGAAAACGTAAAATAGCTCAGGAGTACTAAAATAAGAGAGAGGACCTTATTTTAGTGCTGCCTTAAGTCAGTGAAAAGACTGTGTTGACTCCAGTACTAGTTGAATCAGATTCAGATTAACAATTGAAGTGTTTCTGCGACTAAAAGTCAAGAAATGAGATTGTACTTTTAATTTATAAGTTAGTAGAATGTCTATCCTACTTATGTCTTCATTTGAAGCTTCAGATTAATATTATGTTACTAACGTGGTAGAAGAAAAGAAAGTGTAATTTCTCTGCTGTCAATTAGTTTGCTTTTTTTTATGTGGCAAGTGAAATACTTTTTTCTTTAGAAATCAGAAAATGCAGTGCCTAGAATAATCAACATTAAAAAGTAGGACAAAAGTTTCATTTAGTTTACAAAGTTGATGCTTGTAACTTATTTATTTTGTACGAAGGAACATCTTTTTAGGCAATTTTTTCACTTATTTGCATATTAAAATTTGTTTCAAATTTATCTGGTTAAATGAAGGTTAAAGAGAGAACAAAGGTTTTTCATTCCATATGCTCAGCAGTGCAGTTCGTGTGGAAATTACTTACACCTTTGAAGTGTTACACATCTTCTTAAACTATATTAGGCATCTCAGAGTTACCTGGTTTAGGAACTCATATTATACCCATAAACTCGACCACATGTAAAAGACCTACAGGATAAACTAATTTCACATACCTGGGATTTGCATCAGTCAGGAGTGTAATAGCCAGGCTAGTGGTCAGAAGCTGGAGTTCCGACACATGATAGGCATGGATCAGGTTTAATTACCCCACCTTACCAGCTGTGTGTTCAGGGTCACCTTTAAGCTTTCCCATTTAACTTCTGTAGCAAACTAAGACATTCCTTAGGATAAGTTTTAACCAAATGTGTTATGTATCACTTTTAGGTAGTTCTTATGCCAGGGGTTGAAGAGACAGCGCTGGTAATTCGTCAGATTGCTGACAAAATTTTGATAGCATCTCATGTCAGCCCTCATGAGTGGTTGGACAAATCCTGGCTTTCTGTCTTGCCATCTGAGGTTTGCTTATCTTTCCATTAGATTACACTATTTTCTGCTTGTTTCTCAGACTTACAGAGTTGTAGGCTTTTTTTTAATTGTTCTTTCAAAATATATTATTAGAACAAGCATTATTTTATAAATTTATATATACACACATACATATGTTTATATATATGCATACACATATGTATGTAATGCTTCAGTCATCCCTTCCAGCACAAATAGGTGTAGCTTGGACTTTTCCTGTGCTTTCACAATTAACTGGTAGAGAAGTTTATCCTCCGCATCTGCTGGCCAGAGTGTACTGTCCTACAGTTCTAGGCACTAAGTTTAAAAAACTATCCAAATTGTAAAAGATAAACATACGGTGGCTCACTTGGGCAGGAAGTCAATGGCGTTGCTTACACGTTTGCTTCAACACAAGATGATAGTAGAAATGTGTTTAACTCCTCATGCAGTAGTTGCCATTGGATATTTACAGTAAATGCTGGAAGAGGTCTGTCAGTCACAGTCACATGGATGATGCTCTTTCACTTGTATATCAAGGTTTTCAAATTAAACGTATGGATTTGTTCATTTCATGTGGAAGCTTTGAACGCTTGTAAAGCTGAGATCCTTTCTGGGTTTTTGCAAAATTCAGAAGCATTTTAAAGCAGGTATTGGCATGGCCTTTCTGTCGTGGGATACCGGATGATGGGGTTTCCAACTTAGAGATTAAGGATACTGGTAAAAACTGAGAGGAGTCGCTGATGGTGTTTTGTCAAAGGTATTAGAACCTGGCATCTGTTGAGAGCAGAGCCTTATGAAAGCCAGGAACTGGAAGCTGACATTCTTAAAACACTACAGCTCTGCACTTGCTGCCCTGTGTGACATCCAACCTCCCCCTAGCTACTCCTGCTTTTGGCACCTGTCTCATTGCTCTTTACAAATGTAACCTCTGTAAAACAAAACCAGCTTTGTCAGCTTACCTTGACTTAGGTAGTTCTCTTCAAAATGGAGAATAAACAATAAATCTGGTAATGCGTTTTCAAATCAAGGTTACATGATTCATTGGTTTCATACTGTAGAACAGAAACAACTTTGCACTGTGCTAGCTTTTTATCAAACTATTATGCAGAACTTTATCTTTTGCAAAAATTATACACTGTTACTTTGTAGTGTAAAAAAATCGTCCTGCTATAGAAGTGCATTGTTTGAAAGCTGTATTTCTATGATACACTGCATGACCTATTCATAGGGTTGTCATTCTGCAGAAACAAAGGAAAAAGGGGGTCAGATATCAATCTAACAAAGTAACTTCCATTTCCAGACAGAGAAATGCCTGCTTACTTTCCCATGTATCAATCCTCTGGTTGCTCAGATTATGTTAAAGAAGGGATCTTCATTGAACAGGTGGTTTTTTGCAAGCTTTGATCAACTTCAGGAACTTCTGCCAGAGGTTCCAAAAAAAGTTTTAAAGGTTTGCTAAAATTAATTTATGTATTAGATCTATCTTTTTGCACTGTTGTAATACCAGGGGGGTTATCTGATGCTACACACACATTTGCTGGTATGCTAAAGCATGCCTAAAATGTTAAACCTGCTAACCAACCTCCCTCCCTCCCTCCTCTCCCTCAATCCTTCCTTTTTTATGCCAGTAAACAAAAGATTATACATTCTAGAATCCTACCAACTGGTTTAACTTCTCATATTTGACAGTGTAGACATGTACACCTATCAAGTATCTCTTTTTCTGTGTGTGTGTGTTTCAGTGTTTTAGTGACATCACATCTTCATGCAGCCTAAATGCTGCTGTTCCACTAGAAACAGCAGTGAAAGGTGCATCACCTCCAGAAAACTGGAATAACTTCAGCACATTCCGTCCAGATCATAAACAAAATCATCACTCTTCAGAGCTGCTTGGTAAGGCATAAAACAGCACAAGTAATATCTTCAATTACTACAAAAATGGGTCACCTTTGAAACCAATTGAAAATCTGAGTGTATTCGAATCTTTATCTTCTAATCATGGAAAGTTGAGTTATACTGAGGAGACAGATCGCCATCAAAATGCTCAATGGCATCTCGGTTTTCTGTTAAATGTAAAATAAGCTGATTTTTCATTCTCCAAACAGAATAGTTAAATTTTTTTCTCTCTTCTCTACCAGGAACATCTCGTATGAATTCTGAAGCCATAATTCCTCCACTCTATCATCATCAGGGGGTTTGTGATTCCGATCTTCCAAGCTATATGCAAACGAAATCATGTTCTTCAGAAGTGATTACAAGGAGGAAGCAGAATTTCTTTGCAGTGCCAAAGGACCGTGAAGATACTGTTCCTCTAGATGTTACAAATTCTCCTCATGTTCAAAGACAACCTTTCAGGATGCACTATAGCTCTGATCATTCTTCCAAAAACTCTGAAAAGGAGGATTTCTTTGCCACTTTCAGTGACTCTGCACATCAGGAGAACCCTATGAGTTTTCTAGAAGAATTTAGAGACACAGCATTTAAGAGCCCAGCAATTCCGATTGACCAGACATCATGGAATGACTATTCATCCACAGGCCCATGTGATTCATTTGCATCTGATGGTTTTCTCTCTGATTTCTTTGCTGACCCAGATGAGCTTCGAAGTCTAAATTTTCACCAAATAGGTAGAGAATCTAAAGGAAAGGGAAAACAAAGTCCATTACTCTTATGGACAAAAGGAAAACATAGAACAGGTATGTCCAAAGCAAGCAGAATTTGCTGAAATTCTGTTCATAACTCGACTGGAAACAGGAATATGTGTAAGACTAGATTTTGTATTATCTTCAAGTAAGTGTTAAATTCAATCCAACCCAGCAGTTGCATGTTTCCTTTACTAACAAACTTACTTGCATATCTATTTCTTCTGTGATAAAAGGTTCCTACACATTAATGTTCTGTTTTGAGCGTAAAGAATATTAAAAAAAAAAAATAAAATCACCCATAATTGTGTTACTGACCTTATTTTTCCTTGGTAAAATCCTACAAAGTGTAGTTCTCCAATACTGTAAGTTTCAGTCTCTTCTGTCTTTGACAGTGCCTGAAATGTGCATAGTAAACAGGCCAGAATTATTTTAAAAGTTACGGGAAAGATTCTTCTGTAAACATAGGTATGGACAAGAGGGGGAAGAAAAAACTATGAAGTATTTTCTCTAAAGGACAAAAAGTAGATTCAGCAAATTCAGATAGTGAAATATAGATACAAGTAGTGGCTGTGTTTTGCTGCTGTTGTTAGTGGAGTAAGTACCAGACAACTTTCTAAGTTTCTTTCATACAGTTATTCTTAGAATGTATTTTTTTAGCTCATGTCTCCAGGGCGAAGCTCTCTGTCTCGAAATCATTCCAAAGCGTATTTCTTCAAATGGATGGTATAGCGTGTACTTCAAAACTTTATTTACCCTGAAAGTGTGGACAGTCCTTATTTAAAAATCTCCAGGCTTCTCTTCTTTTTTTCTTTCTTTTCTTTTTTTTTTTTTTTTGTAGTTTTCTTATCCCTGCTTTACTTTCTCAACTATAATTAGCTTGAGACCTTTTTTGATAGGCCATAATATGTATCAATGGAGTCTCAGATGTAAGAAAGCATCATTATTCCCTGTAATTCCTAAGTATTGCTGTATCATATATCATAGTATTTTTTTTAATTCTTCTGCTTCCCGATAGGTGAGGGGCCACAGTCTTTAAAAATCCAAGGTTAAGTTCCTTAAATAAAGTGCCTAACGCCTGGTACAGATGATTTAATTTATGTTTCCTCTGTTGCTGCCTGCTGTTAAATCTCTTGGTGATACAGGAAGGTCAACACAGCATTAGAATGCTTTTACTAATTAGACAAGACTCATTTATGAAAACACAAGTAACTGATTGATATTAAGTTCCATGGGCTGCTTAAAGCAATTATGGAACTAAAGCGAGGAAAAGTTAATTGGATATGGTGAACTGCTTCTAATTATCAGCCTGTGCATATTAATATCGTCATAGAATCATAGAACCCCAGACTGGTTTGGGTTGGAAGGGACCTTAAAGACCATCTAGTTCCAACCCCCCTGCCATGGGCAGGGACACCCTCCACTAGACCAGGTTGCTCCAAGCCTCATCCAGCCTGGCCTGGAACACTGCCAGGGATGGGGCAGCCACAGCTTCTGTGGGCAGCCTGTGCCAGTGCCTCAGCACCCTCTGCGGGAAGAATTTCTTCCTGATACCTAATCTATCCTCTTCCAGCTTAAAGCCATTACCCCTTGTTCTATTATAAAATTCTCGTACAGAAACCCTGAACAGAAGTGTTGCCTCTCCTTTAGGATTAAAATTGACACCCGGAGTGCTGCTGGGTAGTTAACAGTATTTCAGTAACCTGTAACTGGCACTGATAGTATAAAATTCTAAATACAATAGTTTCAATAGAGATCAGGGCAGATTCTTGTGGTACCATATTTTATAGTATTTTTAAAACATTGTGATCTCTAGCAGATAAGCTTTCTGTGATACTCTTGCCCAGTAGGGCAAAGGTATTTTTAAATCTGAATCAAATCAAAAAAAGGAAAAGTCCTTTTTGGTTTACAGTTTGGAAGAATAGGTCTATTTTACCTTATTATTCACTAGCCAGGGGAAAGATAAGTATACTAAATAGTTCTGCATGCTAATGCAAAAAAACCCCACCTTAATACAGTGAAAGCCTTCTGAAGTCCCAAATCTAAGAAACGTGAAATCCCAAGTTTAAGAAACATGTGCCGAGTCAAATTAAAAAGACACATTGGGAACCCCTACAAATTTCTTCAGGCTTCACATCAAACTTTTATTAAACCACAAACAATTAGTGCCAATAGGCCAAGCCAGTATTTCCACAAGAACAGGTGAAACCCTTGGGTCAGTGTTAAGGTTTTCTGACAATACTTTTTGTAAAGACCAAACAGAATTTTCTTACGGTAACTTATTTTGAATAAGCAACTACTCAAATATTTTAGTGTAAAATACTTGAAACTTAAGATTGTAAGTAGCTTTTAAAAATTATTTAGAAATATGAATGTCTGGTTAAAAAGAATTAACTTCAATAATTACTGAATAGTATTGAGTATAACAATAAAATAGAAATAAGCACTAAAATCTGTACTGAAATACTGTGGTTAGGCATAGTGCAGGTTGATGTATTTATTTTGTATTAGGTCCCGTATTATTATTACAGGATGATCTGCATAAAACTCATCAGTAGTAGTAAGCAGTAATTAATATTAATCTGTACACATTTAATTTTATGGTGGTTCATACTTTTCGAACAGTGCATACTCGTTAAAGCTAAAGTCTGTTGCTGCTTCTGAGAAACACATAGTGAAGTCTGCAGACGTGTTGTATTTGTAGTTTATCACACATGTATTTTCTTTCCACTTCTTTTCCAGATTCAGGATTTGCAGAAGCACCAGGGTTCAAAAGGGGAAGATTGACGTATGAAAGAGTCCCCGGAAGAAGGGATGGACAAACACGTCTTAAATTCTTTTGAATGGAATGGGCATTTGCATACAACACGTACTTCTTTTAAATTGTTAAACGCTTTGAAGGGCAATAGATTAAATTCAATCTTTGTTCGTTTTTAGGGAGAAATTAGAGTTTGGGAATCCTTACTAATTCAGGATTCTTTCGTATGTTTTTAAAATTTTACTGAACAAACTAGTTCCTTGAACCTAGAGACTTACTGCTTCTCTGTTCTCACTCATGATATAAAGGTACTTCACCACTCTTTGTACAAACAATAAAATATGAATTAAAAAAAAACAGAACTGAAGCTCAGAGTTTTGAAGGCACCTGTGTTTGCTCCCTGAGCATGCAGCTTTCCAGACTTAAAGGTGGACTAGGTCTGCCAGAATCCTAAGGCTCTGCTCATAAGGACTTAGAGCTTTCTTGCACTTACAGCTGTGACCCTTTGTATTTGTGAACCCTTGGGCTCAGTTCCACTTCTTTCCTTTAGAAACCATGGGATGACTTCCTTTAATCATAATCAAGCTACAGAAACAACCTATTTCTTTTATGGAGAACATGTAAATTCAGGACTCCAGTAGATTTGATTCAGAGAACTAAGCTGTGACCCTAGCTCTCTGCATGATCTAGTGGAGGCCGTTGCTGGCATCCACGTTTTTCAGTCTGCTACAGCACATCAGCAAGTAGGGAGATGAGAGTCATCTGAGAGGCAGTGCCAGATGTTGCAGGCTACAGCTGGAAGGGCAAGAGATCTGCAGGAAAAAAATAAAAAAGGCATCTCAATTGCAAGCTGCACACAAGGGAGGATAGAATAGCACCCAAATAGCACGTATTCACTGTTTGGATAAATAAAACATAGGGGAGAAAGCTTTGATCTCTCAGACAAAATGGGATGATGATATTTAGCTGAGAATTCCTAAAAGCTATGGTGATAGCACCAATAGCAATTTTAGTTCACAGTCGTATCAAATTGTTCGTACCCAAATTGTTTGTACCCAAATTGTTTGCAAGACTAGAAAACACCTTTCAAGTGTAACATAGACTTGTGATAGAATTGCAAACAAGACCCCATTTCCCTATTTTGCCCAGAATGAGAGAAAGGCTTAAATAAAAACTGCAGTTTGCTTACTATTCCTGGCCCATTTTTGTGGTCACTTGACCTAACCATTTTCCATCTCTCTGCAACATGGGTTTGGCTCTGCTTTTCAGAACTGTCTCCCAGATTGCCAGGCCCAGGAATCTGTTCATTTAAGAGTGCAGCTCTACAGAGTCTCAGTCACAGATGATCATGGAGAAAATTATAGCTGCCACCGCCAAGCCACGTATTTATGTCCTCCTTTTCCACAGGCAAAGGCTGACACCAGAACTTTCACAAGAACAGTCACAGAAGACTAGCTCAGTCTAAAGATCACTTCAAAAACAAAGGCTTACTGCCTGCATTAAATACATAAAGAAAATTCAATTGCTGCCTGCATCGTTACCATTAGGTAGAAAAAATGTCAGTGTACAGTTAATTACCGTCAAGGTAGTGGAAAATAAGGAACAGGGCTTGCAATGACTAGTTGTTTTTTACCCTTTTTGTTTATGACCCTCTCTCACAGATATGTACACACTGACAAATTTCTCTCTCCTCCCATCCATTTAACATGGAGGAAAATTACTACTGCAGGATGAAGATGCACTTTCCGCTCCCTAAATCATCTGTGACTAAGAAGAATTAGGAAGCAACCAATTCTCAGACAAAAAGATGCATTACAAAAACTGATCACCAGCCAACAGGTAGGGACACTCCGTTCTTGGATCGAATTTGTAAATCGCTTAGTGACCAGGCAGGTGTCACCTGTAGATGGATGACAGTGAGAAAAGGAGGCCTTGTGGCGCTCAGCAAACAGATGTGTGCATCCACTGGATTTGCCTTATCAGGGGCATCCTGTGGGACCTGCTGCCACCAGACTGGAATGAGGCTTCTGTGCAGTATGTGGAGAGTTGAGACATCAGCAGACAGCTCTCTTGGGTGGTCATTGGTAAAGGAAGCTGAGATGTCCACCCTGCTGCAGATGACACCTGTCAGAGCAGGGGCAGCAAAATGACATGCTTCTCCCTGTCTGAGCCATGCCAGCACTCAGCACAGTAGTGCCAACCCAGGTACGCCTGCAGCTGGAGACGAGATGCTGTCTGCAGACTGGGCCCACGGAAACAGTCAGCTGCCCAGAACCATTTGCCAGGTTCCTTGGTTATCTCAAAAAAAGGGACCTGCAAAAGCTGAGCTCTAAGATGCAGGGTGCTTCATGTAGCCAACCCAAAATAACCAGCAGCAGCACGCCTCATAAAACTGACTTCCTACAGGAACCCAAGAGCCCCAACCCCAACCAACCCAGTTCTGGAGCTCATTCTGACACCCTGGGGTGGCAGAAGCGGCCGTCCTCCCTCTCCCTGCTAGTACCCAGCGGCTCAGCTGCACACTGCCCTGAGAGCAAAGGTCGCGGCAAGCACACTGCCCTGAGGAGACTGGAATCCGTGACTGCAGAATAACCCCCACGCTCGCAGGGTGGAGTGCTCCCAACCTCTCTCCCAGCTGCCGCCCAGGCCTTGCTACCCACTGCCGGGGCGCACGTGGATGCAGTCAGGACCTGCAGCACGCTCGCAGCGCTGCTCCTCCGACGCGCTGACCGCGGCGCTCCAGCTGAAGGGTTCCGCACGGAGCTGGGCAGGGCAGCCAAGAGACAACGCAGACAGCTGGCTGGCGAGCAGTGGCCACTCTCTCCTGCGCACTGTAATCTGGCAGTTCCTCATGCCAGCTCAGCAGCCACTCCAGAACCCAAGATCTGAGTGAGGACGCTAAGCAGGAAAGGGTACAGAGCAGGGGAGCCTGGGGAGAGAAACAGATGTGGGAACAGGGGAAGGTTTTATTGCAGAAGGCAAAAGAAGTGTGAAGGGCTTGCCTGGGAGGGAGTGGCCAGCAGCCAGATGTTGGCTGTTCAGAGGCATTCGATGCAAACTCTCATCCCTCCTTCCCCGACTTGAGCCTTTTGACCTCAGTCTGAGCCTCTGATCACCTCTGTGCACGTTAAGAATAACCATGCTTCCTCTGGACTTCCGCAGCGTGTGTATGTGTTGGGTTCCAAAAGCAAAACTGCCATCTTCAAATAGCCGACGATGAAAGGAAGGCCGAGCGGAGAAAAGCTCTTAAGGAAGGATATTCTCTTCTGTATTCAGAGGCACAGTACATACCGGCAGTATTACGACTCTCATTTCAGTGCCTTCCTGCAGGACAAGCTCACCTTGTGCCAAAGAGTGAACAGCCTGGAGGACACTCACTGCCCCATTTCAGCTAATATTAATGAAAATTAAATGCTCAGGTTGCAAACGCCTTCCTCACAGTTTCAAAGTGTGTAAGTGAGCCTGATACCATTTTTGTCGTAAATGGTAACAATGTTAAATAGCTGTAAGTAGGGTTTTTCTGCTAATAAAATACACTTTTAAAATCCCACAGCAACCTTCTCTTCCCAAAAAGCCAAATAACCCAACCCCTCCCCCTGCAAAATCAAAGTATCCTCTTCCTTACAACATCTGCTCTTTGTTACCATTAAACAACTCCTTCAAAGCCAGTAGGGAAGGGAGTTTTATTTCCAAACTTCTGAAAGATTAATACAAACAATAGAAAGTAGACAAAATTAAAAACTTATTAAAAAAGTTAGTTGTCCTTGTAAAAGTGCTGTATAAAAAACTGAAGGCAAATGACCAAGCACGTGTTAGTAAGTTTTGTGTACTGAAAACCGTGACAATTACGCATGCATCTACCTTCGAGTGTCGTGCATTTTTAGTGTCTGTTTTGTCACATTTTAAACATGTCAAGGAAATTCTGGCAGTACCTTTACAAATACAAATCAGGAGAAGTACTACAGATTAGAAGTTTTGTAAGAAACATGCCTTAGGAGTCACACCTGTGCTACACGTTGTGTCCAGCCGTTTCCATTATGGGTCATTTATGGACTTAGATGCACTGGAATAAAACTATAGTTTGTTTCAGGTCTCACTGATGGAAGCAAGATTCCACACCCCCCGCCACACCAGAACATTACTTCAGTACTAAAAGCACTTAGTTTTAAACTTTAACGATCCATTTTCTGGACGTTTTATTTCAGAGAAAACAAACAGCTTTTACTACTGTTCCAGTGTAATGATTTAGCAAGATAGGAGTGAGTAAATTTGTAAAGATTGGTGTGTTATTCTTTTCTAAAATGTAAACTTCTCAAGTACTATTTGTATAGTCAGCAGAGTGTAGTAACAATGGTGACGGTTGTGAAAAAACTAGAGTTGCACTGAAACATTTAAGAACATCAGCCAAAGATAGTGAGGTACGGATACACAAGAACAAACAGATAAATATCAAGAACGTTGTTTCAGCCACACAAAAGGACACAGAGAGAGACTTTTCTTGTGAAGGAAAGGCAGTTGTTATTCTTGTCATGCTTGAAGGCAACTCTCCGATGACCTTCCCTATAAGAGGAAAAAGAGGTTTATTAAATGCTGTCTTCCCAAGCCAACGTGCATTTCTCATACAAATTATTACATAAAAAGCTCCTTTGCAATGAGAAAAAATGAATAACTACTTTCCTTTGTTGGATGCCGGCATCCCTGAATGTTTATTTTTTAATTGGCTCTTAGACTTTGCTTTCATTTGTTGTGATCCTAAGATAACTAAACAACAATAAACTAGACAATTGATCTCTCAGCAAAAGATGACTGGAAGACATCTTGGGCTGAGCTACGCATTTCTGAAAGGATCGTAAATTAACCATCGAACTCAAACTTGAGAAAATATTTTGCATCCTGTCTGGATGACACAGTCAAACTTGAATCCTAGAAATATATATATACACACAGACCCCGAAAGAAAGCAAGCAGAAAGGTTGCTTCAGTAACAGAAGAACACATATCTATCTTATCTTCAGGAAGAATTCAGTGTAGCACCTAAGTCAAAAAATCTTCTGCTTGTGATTCCCCCCCCCTGTCTTTCTAGAAGAGCACCTCATGCTCCGTTGTTGTCTGTCTTTGGGTTCACCCTGTTCTGTCAAACCTATGTAGCAACAACCAAACCCGTGCTATGGATGAGGCACAAGCACAACTGTAAGCTCCAGAACCCTGGCAGCAGGAAGGGAAAACTTCACCCGTACTTCATGTTCTAGTTTAAATTCTGCCCTTACAGAAAACATTCGTTTTCACTTTGATAGCACTCAAGAACAGGATTCAGGGGTTCTTCCTCTCTCTCTAGCTTTTTCCAGTTCTTTAGCAGGAACTATTTTTACTTTTTCTCTTAAAGGAGAGTAACCCCTTCTGAATATCCTACTTCTGCATTTGTTTGTCATGCAGAAGAAGCAAGATTTTCCAACAAAAGTTACGGTGTGATCCTGCCCTAAACAGGTGGCACACACAGCCTTTCTTCCTCCTGCTGCAGTCACTGACATTTGCATGACAGATGGGAGAGAGAAGAGTGGGAGTCATGGGACTGGATCCCAAAGATGTGCAAAGGCTGGACGTTAGGGAGCAGTTCTTCTCGTAGCAGACCTGTGCCGATAAAGGTTACAAAGGACACGATTACAGACCGCCTCAGCTCCTCCCTGCTCCCACCGCTTTTGGTGCTGTACCTACAGTAACAACAGAAAGAGCCCAAGGACAGGCACAGCAGACGAACAGCAGTAGGACGTCAAAGACAAAATGTATTCTAACGAGGCCCTTGCTTAAGCTGTGAGCATCAACACACATGCAACTGCCACAGCTTTCTCCTAGTTCTTCAAGCTGGGTGCCTGACTGGTTTAATGTTCGGCTGTGTCAAACACAGCCCCGTGTCACAGACAGTTTTTATTATTTTGGATGCTGCTAATGACCCTAGGGCTGCTCAAACAAAACACACGGATCAACCAAACAAAAACCACCGACACATACACAAAACACCTCTAGAAAGAGCTGTAGGAAGGAGGCATGCTTCAACTGCCACACCTGAAAGAACCAGAGAACAATTTGTAGAGCCAGCACCAGAGTGATGAACACTTTGCTACCGAGAACTCGACATCCAAACAACTGTCGCCACATGCCCTTGTCCCTCCTAAGGTTTGAGTTTCGAATTAGAGTTGTTGCCATGGCACCTGTGACTTTATTACCTGATTTCAGAGTAGAGCACAGGATCGAGGTTCCCGAAAGGGATTGCTCCCAGCAGGAACCCCAACAAGCAAGGCATCTTTGCAGGCATTCTGCATACAGTACTGCTGGAGTTCTGCAGCTGCCTGAGAGACCTGTGTAAGGGAAAGAAAAACAAATCCAGAGAGGGAACCAATTCATTCACAAGCAACCATTGGGCATTTCCTCTTGAAGATCCATTATCAAACAGAGCTGGAGAGCAGCCAAGTCAGCCCTTGGGTTCTCAAACACCAAATAAATCAGCACAGACACACATTTACAACACTCCAATGAAATACTGTGCCAGCGACGCGCCACAGGAGTGTAGTGGACTGAAGTGCAAGTGCGATGGAATTTGTCCTCGTTAAAATGCACCGGGCCATGACCACAGCATTTCCCAATCCAATGTACCGTACCTGTTTTCAGGTTTATATTTGAACTCATATCCTCAGATAATTTATAAAACGGATTTCCATTTCCAAACTGTTAAGCAACACAGAGCATAACAGGGAATGAAAACAGACGAGGATGAAATCTTTTTAAGTCCAAATTGCCACCTTCCCCAGCAGTGAAGTGAGAGCTTCAAACCAACACCCCAAAGAGGACAGTCCAGAGGTACAGAACAAGTCCAGGAACCCAAAGGCAAGGTGCATCCAGCACTGAACTCCCCTCCTCTCCCTGGACAGCATGTGAGACGTATGCCTGTATTTTTGAAGGAAAACTTAGGGGGATTCCAAATTTCTCACACATTGGTAACACCTGCAGGGAACTGTCAAAATCCTCACTGCCTGCCACATTTTTAATAAAAGAAAATACTGAGCATATTGGTGGGAACACGAGTTCCCCCCTGACCTCACCTCTGCTTTCATTACAGGACTCCTGAAATACTGATTCTTCTTCCTACACAGCTTTGCAGCGTTGCCAGCAGAGGGATGAGACAATAGCCAGAAGGAACCATCCATGAATGCTCCCCAGCCTCCTGACTGAAGGGGCAACCCAGAAGCCCTGGCAGGATCTTGGTTCTGGACCATCCCATCTACCAGCATCTGGAAGCGTGTGGGAAATCTGGCCCAGTGCATGCTTTTGTTTGCTGCCACTGCTGTCCTGTTCACCACCTCCCAACTCCAGGACACTCATCCTGGCAACTGCCCAAATTTACCCCGCAGCTGTCAGCATTTCAGGGGGTTTGTAAGAGAATCATGGCGTGGTTTGGGTTGGAAGGGACCTTAAAGATCATCTAGTTCCAACCCCCCTGCCATGGGCAGGGACACCCTCCACTAGACCAGGTTGCTCCAAGCCTCATCCAGCCTGGCCTTGAACACTTCCAGGGATGGGGCATCCACAGCTTCTCTGGGCAGCCTGTGCCAGTGCTTCACTAGGAAGAATTTCTTCCTGATAGCCAGTCTAAGTCTGCCCGCTTTCAGTTTAAACCCGTTACCCCTTGTCCTGTCACTACAGGCCCTTGTAAAAAGCCCCCCCAGCTTTTTTGTAGCCCCTTCAGGCACTGGAAGGTGCTGTAAGGTCTCCCCGGAGCCTTCTCTTCTCCAGCTTGATCAACCCCAGCCCTCCCAGCCTGTCCCCATAGCAGAGGGGCTCCAGCCCTCTGAGCATTTTCTCACAGCCTCCCGGGTTCCCTTGAGCAAAGTACAGGGAGAAGCACCCGCAGCAATGATCCCTGCTAGTCCCTGGGCTTTGCCACCCCTCCCTTCCTGGAGGAGAACCTCTTTCTGGAGGCTGCAAAGGTCTCCCACCCCGCCTCGCCCCTGGGACCCCCTCAGCATTAGCACCCCTGCCTCAGCCACAGTGCCAACCCTGCCGGTACCCGGCTGTGCACCCCACGGCTGTCAGGAAGAGGTGCCGCTTGCCAACACTGATCAGGCCAAGGCTGGGCGGAGCTTTTCCCTGGGAAAAGGAGCAGAGTCCTTCAGGGCACGGCTTGCCCTGTGAGCACAGCACAGGCAGAAGCCCCTCAGTGCGTCTCCTTGAGTTTGGCTGCCGAAATCCTCAGCACGCACTGAGCTGTGTATATGCCGGTGCTTCTGAAAAGACACAACCCTGGTCTTTGGCATCTCTGCGCGAGAATTATCCGCGCAGCAGCAGACTGTTGTTCTAGGACAGAGCTGCCTACTCGCAGCCCTACTACGCCCCTGTCACATTCTTCAAGGCCGGCTCACACAGACAGCACACGGGTTTCTGCCGTGTTTCACCACCAGACAAACACGCGCCCTGCGGCAGCCTCCTGCGTGCAAGATGTGTGTGGGTACTTCTTTCCTACTTGGTTTCCTCTTTCTGAAAATATTGTTCCTGTCTGCTTTCTTAGCTGGCAGGGTAAACAAAATCACCACTGGAACTTTGTACGGTGGGATGTATTTTTAAAAATCCTTTCATAGCCAGCTGCCATCCGAAAACACACGGTCCGTTCAAAGTAGCCAAAACGTTTCCCCCTAACTCAGCGCCTGCTAAAACAGATCCAAGCGGTTTTTCACCAGCTGAATGTCTTACTCGGTGGTTTTACGCTGCACATCAAGAGACCCAGAAGACGCTTTTTGTACGACGCATTTTCAATCGCGCATCACTTCGCTTGTGAAAGATACGAACAGGTTCCTAGCACCGCAGAGCGGGAAGGAGGCTGCTGTGCACTGCGCTGCCCCGAACACCGAGGCTTCACCACGGCCAGCCCCCCTGCAGCACAAGCAAACCCCTAACCAGTCTGTGGCCTTGAGAAGCTGAGCTCTGGAATACGTTACAGCCACAAAGCAACACCCAATAAACCACAAACTGTGGTTTTCATACGCCCCATCCCCCCCGAAAAAGGTGGGGAGGGGGTATACGCCTCCAAATGAGCGGGAACAGCGATGCAGGCGACTGCTGGTGGCAGAAAGCAACTCAAATGCGGGCAACCGCTTCTGCGTCGGACAACGTTCCTCCTGCCTCGAAGCCCTAAAAAAGCAGATGCATCCGCTCTGCATCCTGCCCTTTCTCACAGCCCCCCACGGCCTCGCCGTGACCCAAACATCGCTATCGCTAACGACACGTATTGACACCGACCGGGATGATGTCCAAAACCCGCGGTCACCCCGCCACGAGCACTTGGGCTTTTCACCATCCCGGGACAGGACCACGGCGGGACGGCGTTCCACACTCGGGTTAAATCCGCCAGCCGAGCCCGGCGGCACAGGCTGGCACCGCCTGCCATCAGGCCGAGGAAGCCGGCGCTGCGTGGGGAAGATGGCGAACGCGCGGAGACGGTGAGGGGCGCATCCACCGACCTGCATCCTCCGCAGGGTGCGGTGCGCGCCCGGGAAGAGCGCAAAGCAGACGCGGACCCCCCGCGCGGCCCCTGCCGTGAGCCCAGGGGGGGCTCGGGCGGGTCTGCAGGGCTGGATTTGGGCTGACACAGCCAGAAACAAGCCCGGACCCGGGGGGTGACGGGGCCGGGCCGCCCTCGGCCGCCTTCGCCTGCCTTTGTCCGCCTCCCGAGCGCGCCCAGCTCGCCCCCACCCGGCCCCCGACCCCGGCTCCCTGCCTCGCGCAACGGCCACACGCACCCCCGGCCCTTCCCCCCCGACCGGCTCGCAGGGCGGGCGAGGCGGGGGAACGGCGCCGGAACGGCCGCGGCGGGTGGTCGCCCCCGGGGTTCCGGCTCACCTTGATCCTCTCCACGGCCGCCTCCAGCTTCAGCTGCTCCACCAGCCGCTGCATGGTGCCCAGGCTGCCGCCCGACGCCATGCCGGGGCCGCGGGACACGGAGCGAGCCACCGGCACCGCTGGGACCCGCTGGGATGGGATGGGATGGGCTGGGCTCGGCGCGGTCCCTCCGCCGCCGCGGAGCCGCCCCGGGGAGGGGCCGGGACCGGGACCGCCCCGGCACCGCCCGACGGCGGGCCCGGCTGAGCGCTCCGAAGGCTGCCGGTTAAATAGGGCAGGGCGGAAAAACAACAGAAAAGGGACGAGAAGGGGGAGGCACAGGGGAAAAGGGGGAAAAAAGGGGAGAAGGGTGAGAAAGGGAAAAAAAAGGGTAAAAGGGCGAAAAAGGGGGAAAGAGGGGGGGAAAGGGGAAAAAGGATGGAAAAAGGGACAAGGGGGAAAGGGAAAGAAAGAGAAAAAAGGAAAAAGGGGAAGAGGGAGAGAAAGGAAAAAAGGGGGAAAAAAACAGGAGAAAGGGGGAAAAGCATAAAAGGGGGAAAAGGGAGGAAGTAGGGAGAAAAAAGGGAAAAAAAGGAAAAAGTGGGGAAAAGGGAGGAAAAAAGGGAGAGAAAGGGAAAATGGGAGAGAACGAAAAAAAGGGGAAAAGGGGGGAGAAAGGGGGGGAAGGGGGGGGAAAGGGGGGAAAGGGGGAGAGAAGGGGGAAAAGGGAGAAAAATAGAAGGGGGAAAAAAGGGGGGAAGGAGGAAAAAGGGAGGAAGAAGGGAGAAAAAAGGGAAAAGGGGGAAAAGGAGAAAAAGAGAAAAAAAGGGAGCAAAAAAAGAAGAAAAAAAGAGGGGGCAGAAGGGGGAAAAAAGGGGAGGAGAGAAGAAAAAAAAAAGGAAGAGGGGAAAGGGAGTCCTAAACACTCTGGAAAGCCTGAGCGAAGAGCCGGCTGTGCCCACAGGCAGCCGGGCCAGCCTTGCTGCGCCACCCCCTGCCCCGTTCCGCTAGCCACTGCAAGTAGCTCGCTTGGCTTTTCGGCAGGGGGTTGCCAGCCATCAGGGTTCGCTGGCCTCTCGAGCAGTTGATGGGATGAAGCTTACCGGCCCAACCGGCTGCTCTGAACATAGGGACAGCCCTGCGTCCAGCCCTCTGAGCATCCTCGTGGCCTCCTCTGGAGTCGCTCAAAGCAGTCGATATCCTTCTGATGTTGGGGGCCCCAGAGCTGGACGCAGCAGTTACAGCACTGTTAAACAGTGCCGGTCCCAACACCGACCCCTGAGGAATGCCGCTCGTCACTGCTCCCCACTCAGACACTGAGCCGTTGAACACCGCTCTCTGAGCACGACCAGCCAGCCAGTTCTTTACCCACCGACTGGCCCACCCATCACACCCACGCCTCTCCACCTCAGAGCGAAGGATGTCCACAGAAGCCAGCTAACCTAGCACTGTTTTCAGCAGAAACACTTCTGAGGAACTTGCTTTTACAGACTCGGTAAACGAGAGAAGCAGCCCCATCTGGCCATGCTCCCCACCTACCCCTTCCCAGTAAAATTCCTGTATAGAACACGGTAACAGAATCCCTTTCACCAGAAAATGCTGGGAACTCAGACCTCAGCTGGATTACAGAGGAAACCACAGCGTGTTCTTGTGCATTATTTATTGTGAGTACTCTGAGGTCTGATCAGAAGAAAACAAAAAAATACTTTAGATTTAGCATTTGAAACAAATTCAGCATATTATATAAACTTTTATTTACATAAGGCATCAAAATTGCCCTTTTTAACAAAAGGGTCGTTTTCCCTTTTACCAATACTTTGGTGAAAGAAATGTCACATTTAGCAGACTAGTATTCACTGGTATATTTGTTCCGAACAAGCAGGTACAATCCAACACACAAGACTGAAAAACCAAACCCAAAAGATCTAAGCACACTATTTCATTAACCACTCCCTAAAACAAAGAATTAAGGCTTGTTCGCACCACAATGATGATCAATCATGCATCATTTATTCTGACAAAAAATAAAATTCATTTCCAACCAGAGCAGGAATAGCACAAGTCCAGTATAATCCCCATGTTGTCTGCAAGGAAAAAAAAAACCACACACACCACCAGAATTTGGCATCTTAGAAATTACTGAGAAGTAGGGGAAGGGAAGAGAGGAAAACAGAAAATGTTCCTTGCGTCGGAATACTTCATGAGCATTTCCAGTGTCTGTTTGCAGGAACCCTTCAGTTTAAAAAAGAAACGAACAGCACTTCCAAGGACTAGAAACATTTTCAGAAAGACAAAGGTTATGTACGGTTCCACCGACCATGGATATGAAATATGTAGAGAAAATACATTGCTTGGAATAACGCATTCCACAGATCCCCAAATAAATGGCATATACACATTGAGCTGAGCCCGTCTGATAGGTCTGATTTATAAAAACGGTAAACCTGTACTATTTTTCAGCCTGATTCAGTAATTCCTGAGTTTTAGATCACTGCTGAGCCCCAGCAGACAAAACTCTAAATCATGTAGTGGAAAGTTTTGCAAATCACTTTCAGCATTAGCACACGTTTTGTTCAGCAACTTTCAATCGTCAATGAAGGTCAGCCTTCCGGGCCCTTCGTTCTTCATCCAACGCCGGTACCTCTTCCATCGGGGATCCATGGCCATCTTCTTCTTTAACTCATCCTCCTGTTCCCGCTTATAGACCTGACGGACAGACAAGAGTTTTTAATAAGGCTGAAGAAACCCTGCGGTGACCCTCAGGGGGGCATACGCATTCCTAGCTCAACCGTGTCCAGCTTGTTGTTTCCACAGAAGACTGGACGGCAGCACGGAAGCAGACCTTGACCAACCAGGCGCAGGAGCGCAGCCTTCGGCCGAGGAGCCTGCTGGCCGTACCCGAGGTGCTCTGCGTTTCTGCCGAGAGCAGACCTACCTCCTCGTAAGATGATGCCACAAACTCTAACTCTCTTTTGCTGAGGAACTCAACACCCGTGCGCTCGACAAAGTAAGGAGCTGCTGGTGCTCAGAAAGCTGAATTCCGAGTCCCTTCTCCGCAAACACACTGCTCAATGCAGTTGTTCAGCACCTCACTGCGTTGTTCTCCTGTTTCCATCACTGTCCACACAGAACACTGCGGTGGAACTTCTTATTCCCGAGTTTCCCAGCTAAGTTAATATCTCTGCATTAAGCACTGTCAGTACCAAACGACAGGTAGTTACAGTCTGTCGTGAAACAGTGTCACTGTAATGACATCTACAATCACCAGCCGAGTCAAGGATCCAAAAAAAGGCAACAGCACCTGCATTTTCATTCCGGACAGCAGTTTATGTAGACCACAGCCAGTGTAAATCTCAGCTGACTTCTTCCCAGAAGGGACTTAAATTTAAGTTTCTGCTACGCACAAGCAGGTTTTAGTATTACAGATGGCTTTATAAATACACCCGCTCAATGTTCAGTGATCATACAGGTCTTAAGAATTATTAGGAAAGTAACAGAGGGGGAAAAAAAAAACGCTGTGGAGCACCAGGATGTTCCAGTGTGTTGAATTCTTGGCCTTTCCCATCCTAAAAGGACATTGGAAAACAGACCAATATGCAGACAGGCATTTCCAACGATCACAGCAGAGCTTTTGGGGAGAAACACCTAAGCGCATTTTTCAGCCTAGAAAAGACACGACTGTTTCACATAGGGTACACAGGAGCACAGGAAGGTAAAATAAGGCACGATTATGCTCCATTTCCAGTAAGACAAGAACCAGCAGGTGTCTGGGTGGCTTAAAAAAACCACCCCATCACCTACACATACTGCTGGACTCAGGACCAGATGGCACAGCAGACACCAAAAGTTTTAATGCATTCAGGGAGTGAAGTGACTAGGTAAGCTCATTAAACTCATTAATTACCTACAGACACCCTTCCCTTTTCAGGAGGTCCCAAAGCTGCAAATTGTAGGATAAATATTGCTATATAGGTGCGACTTTGATGTATTTTTCACTAAAAAACAACTGCTGGCACCACAGATGAGTCTGGGCAAAAGAGACTTCACCTCTGAATACAGCTTCTACACCCTGTGACCAAAGCATCACTAGTTAGAAACAGCCTGGATCCCAAACCACGTCATTTTTTTCTTTACAAAAAGATCTCCAACCTATACTACTTCTTCCATGTAAAGATCTGCTTTGGCTAATAACCTCACTCAATCCTTGGACTTCCAGATTGTTTTCCAGCAAAGTCATCATAAACACGTGTGTGTACCGGTCAGCTAAGCCTTTCCCTCCATGAGCATCACTCTCACTATTCTCCTCTCCAGGTTCCAAGATTAATCCACCCCGCCTACTTTTAAAGAAATCTCTGCTGCCCTGCCAGCAGCAGAGGCCGTTCTGCCACCATCCCAGTTTTTTCCCCAGCGTATGCAGAGCAGCAGCAACATCTCCTCTTCCCCTTAAGCAAGCCAAATCCGCATTCTCAGCTTCTCTTCTAGAAACCTCTCACCCGGATGGCCCACATCTGTGGAACAATGAAAGTGTTCTGTCAGTCTGCCACCCCCCAGCATCCCAAGTCATTCTGGACTGCCAGTTCCTTGCTGTGGCTAATGTCCTTTCACTGTTCTCCCAGAAAGCTTAACAAAACCCCCACCGTACCGACGATTTAGTCAGTGGCTATCCACAGCAAGAGCAGCAGTCGCACCCAATGGTATGTCACATGCCACCTCGACTGGAGTAAGCACAGAGCACAGCAAGAACAGTCCCTGGCTCACTGAATGGTTACTGAACAGCTCTCAATTTAGAGAGCAATAGCTAAAAAAAGCAGTGCTTCACACGGCCCTGTCCGAAGCACCTTCACCAAACAGCTGTTCTTACTCCAGGGGCGCTGGATAACTAACCTGAGCTCTTCCACCAGAGCTACCCACCTCATAGTTTTCCCGTATCCACAGCTGCCGTTGGAGAAAGGTCTCTTTCTGATGGTCTTCTAGGCTGTCAAACTGAGACTGAGACATTTTCATGTACCTTCGTATGATATACAGCTTCTCTTCCACACCGTACTCCTGCCCTTTAATAGTGAAACAATAAATCCACCAACAGTACCACACGATGTACTTGCTCAAGTAAAAAGGAGCAAGAAGAATCTGAAATAGAAGGATATCATATATCTTGGGCTTCTGATAACCCCCTTTTATATCTATTTTATTTTTAATAATGTCTTTGATGATTTCTTCCTCTTCCTCACGGATTTCTTCTTTAGACCGCCTGTTCTTGCCTTTTTCTTTAGTCTTGTTGAGTAAACCTTGTTGCCTGGCAATCTCAGTAGCTTGTATACGGTACTTTGGCACCGTGGCTAGGTAGTTGATAGCTTCATTGTAACTACTCCACCAGCTGAAGAACTGTAATTGAAGAACAGGAAAAGTGAAAAATGTGATTTTACAGAGACACGTTCCTATCTGGAGGTTTGCCAGGAAAGTAAGATAAATAATGCTGTCATACACCTCTAACCACAGTTACACTACAGCAAGGGTAAAACTCAAAGGTAACAGTACAACTTCTGCCGCGTGCAGAAGCTGTCATTCGTTGCTCCAAACTTAGTGATGCACCTGGATAACAGGTCTGTCGATGTGTATCTCACAGCAATACAGGGGAACAACAAGCAGAGGCTGCTCGGCTGGGGTTTGTTCACAAGAAGATGCTAATCTCCTGACGGTTAGTGCTGGGCTGTGACAGCTGTTCTCAGAACCAGCGCTGGATATATAAATAAAATAGCTGGTATATGAACATTTAATTAAAAATTGTTACCCATTTAAAACAGTTAATTAAACATGGATTAAGTACGTGAAAATCTCATTAGTCTGACAGGATTGGCTTCACAAGATTCAACATCCCTCTCTAACCTCCAGCTACTCTGTGAATTTCAATAGGGGAAAAAAAACCCCAAAGAACAAACCAGAAATAGAGTGCCTGGGGTGAACACATCTTTCTGGGGCAGCTTTTTTTCAAAAGCAGCATTTCACACCATCCGCCAAGACAAAGGGCGGACATGTACACGTTAGACAGCGTTAAGAAAGGCCGAGAAGCATCAGAAAGCAAGAGAGGCAAATCAGTTTACACTGAATTTGCAATCACCGGGTGGGCAGCTGGACGCAGGAAAGCAAGTGTCTCCACTTACAGACCAAACCAGAAGGAAGAGGTCAAAAGAAACGCTGCCATTGAAGCAAGTCTGAAGATAAGGATTTGGCTGCACGTGCCACTGGCATTTATTGTTCCACACTCTCAAGTTCTGGTCAACATATTTCTGGTTTAACTTCCAATACTCTGCTATGAAGTGAGCTCTCGGCACCACACAAGCCGTTACCTTCATCTCCTAAACTTTTTGGGTACTCATAATGACACCTTGAACCAGTAACCCAACAGCTGCTAGAGAATGAGTTACACACCTTCTTCCACTGAAGTATTGGTCAGCAATAGCACGAGTTTTCTCATCTAAAACACAGGCTGTTTCCTTGACCTTGGGACAACCACCTTCAGAGCAAACGTCACCGAATCAAACTCACTTCTCTGACTTCACTGTGGTGTTTAAGAAAGCACTGCAGAGTAAGATCCACACATTTGTGAACTCCTACTATTCAGTCCCATTGCCTGAACGGAGTCTTCACTTCAGGATGCAACTAGGCCTTTTTTTTTTTTTTAATTACTTACGCAGCTTAACAAACCAACTCTCACTTGGAGCACAGTCAGCGCTCAGGAACGGGCTATTCTCAGCCTGACAAGAAGAGTTAAACAACGACTTCAGAAAAGCTGTGCTTGTCGCCATGCAATATCCTGCCATTAAAAGAAACTAATCTCTACCTTTGTACAAGGTGCCACGGGCGGTCAAGAATCTGCTCCGCATATCCTGACTCCAAATTTGTTACGGACAACACACAGCAGCTTGCCACAGCAGACAGGAACGAGCCTCCTCACCGAGACCCTTTCATAGCCAGCAGGCTACGAGAGCGGCAGACACTTCTCTTCCCGTCCAGAAACTCACAGAGTAGTGTCACATAAACATGGTACTTTACCTGAAACACGGAGATGGCACACACCGTGACTAGAATCACTATTCTGACATCCACTTTAGGTGCCAATCTCCTGCTGTAATAGTGATAATAGTGCCTGTAATACTCTTCAGGATGGTCCAACATGTAGTCATAATCTTTACGAGTCTCTTCATCCTGCAGGAGGAGACAAAAAGCACACAGAGGTTCAGATTCCTGTTTTCACCTACTCTGCTACAGCCGTGTTTTACATCTCAGTCATGACCGCGATGCTATAAAACTGGCGACAGCCCAACTGAGTACGAAGCACAGAGGAAAATCTTTGGTCCATTCCTCATCTTCCCAATTAATTTGTTCTCACACTCATCTGCCCACACACATCTGACATATGTGGTGTGAAACGCATAAGCACGCACTGCATGAAGACATCTAACACTGAAACGAAGGCAGGCAACTGAAATCCACACAATATGCGTTTCTGAATTCAGAATGGGAAATCCAGATGGACTGGAGTTAATAAATATCACTCAGGAAAAGATTTTTCAGGTGAAGAAGCTATTAAGAGATTGTTTTACAAATCTTTTAGAACTGGGCTTATAGGGCTGTGGAATCTGTCCAATGGAAGGCTGTTTCAAAACCTCACTGTTCTCATTTTCTCAGAGTTTTTCCTCATTTTCACCCATGTAATTAAGAGCGTTAAAGATTTTTCCCCAAACAAAGCGGGTTGCTCTAGGTATGCCACTTATTTAATCACAACTCAGAGTGGGGCCACCACCTCAGTGGGTGGCAAACCTGATGTGACAATCGTCGCCTTACATACGTTTCCTAAACAATTACATAATCAAAGTCCATCCAAAGTTTCTACAGTGTTCTCAATTCTTCTTGGATCAGCAGAAGACATTTTAAAAGTCCATGTGTCAGCTGGTTCTTGTCATCCTCCAACTGCATCGTTCCACTTCATTTCTTCAGACATCCTACTCCAAGAAATTAACCTATTGGCCTTTATTGTAGACGCTTGCTTAACATTGCCCATTCTTATCTAACATCTACTCCAGCTAATGTCACCACGTACTTCAACCATTTGTCCTCTAAGCTGATACATTTTGATTAACTCAACTAAGGGTCCAACTGACCACGGAAGGGGCTTTATGAGGAACAAGAGAGCAGCAGACCATGGTTTAGACAGATTGCTTCGTAACACCTGTGTTTCCTCAGCTGTTGGTAATCCATTTTCTATAGTTCTTCCATCATAATGTACATATTGATTTCTTTTAACAATATAACCATCATGAATGATTGGTAAAATCGGAAACCCTTAACAAAGAGCCAAGAAATTCAATTTTGCCAGCCTCAACTGCATTCCTTTCCTACATCAAAAAAAAATCCCCTTTTTCATTCCTCGTAGTCTTAAAACACAGGTTTCTTTCTTCCATCCCCACACTGCATCTCTGCCAAGCCACAGATATTTTGCCCTGATAAGCCTCCCTTACAGACCCCTTTGCTACTCAAGTCACCGCTACGTTTGTTTGAAGGCACACCTCTGAGATAAAAAGCCCAGGGGGTTCATTTTTAAACACAAATGTATTTTCAAGAGTACCAACCCTAAATACAAAGACATGTTCAAGAGAACTGTATCCCCTCTCCGCACTCCTGGCCTGACTACTGAAGGTTTTCTGGGATGTCTTCCCCCCCGATAGCTGGCAGGCAGCAGGGCTGATCCCACACCGAGGAATGCAGCGCTGAGGCTTGGAGCACAAGTCTCACGAGGAGCGGCTGAGGGAGCTGGGGTTCAGCATGGAGGAAGCTCAGGGGAGACCTGATCACCCTCTACAGCTCCCTGAAAGGAGGGTGTAGGGAGGCGGGTGCTGGTCTGTTCTCCAGGTAACTGGTGACAGGACAGGAGGGAACGGCCTCAAGTTGCGTCAGGGGAGGTTTAGATTAGACAATAGGAAAAACTTCTTCACTGAGAGAGTGTTGAGGCACTGGAACAGGCTGCCCAGGGAAGCGGTGCAGTCACCATCCCTGGAGGTGTTCAAGGGGTGTGTAGACGTGGCGCTTGCGGCGTGGTCTGGTGGGTTCGGTAGTGCTGGGCTGATGGTTGGACTGGATGATCGCACAGGTCTTTTCCAACCTCCGTGATGATCCTGTGAGCCCGCAGCGCCTGCCGCGAGGCGCCCAGCGTAACCCCGGGAGGCTCGTTATCTCCCCGGCACGAGACACCGGCACGGCCAAGGCCCGGCAGAATCCCGACGGGAACGCCGGGCCGCCGCCGACGGATGCTCCAGGCAGACGCGGGCGACGAGCCGCAGCCGCCGAGCAACGCCCGGGGCCGGCGGTACGCCTCCCCGCCGTTATCCCCCCGCAACACGCCGCGCGTGGCTGCCCGCGGCTACCGTGCCCCGCATCCCTCGCCCGGCCCCCCAGCGACCCGCCAGCGCGGACAGACGCGACGCGGGGCAGGGCGCCCTGCCCCCCCCCCCCCCCCCCGGCCCCCCGCCCCGCAGGGCCCCGGGGCGGCCCCTCGCCGGCCCCCCCGCGCTGTCTCTTACCCGAGCGGCTCCGGCCGCGGCGGTGGTCCCGCTCTCTCACCTTGAGGGTCTCGTAAGCGGTGGCGATGAGGAGGAACTTCTCGTGCGCCGCCTGCGCGCCGCCGCCCGGCGCGGCCGCGTCCCCGCGGTATCGGTCGGGGTGGTACTTGCGGGCCAGCTGCCGGTAGGCGCGGGCTATCTCCGCCTTGCTGGCCTGCCGGCCGACGCCTAGCACCTCGTAGCACACGCGCCGGCCGCAGTACAGGCCCTCGGTCAGGCCTCGCGCCGCCCGCGGCAGCAGCAGCGCCGCGCACAGCCACAGCCACGCCGCCCATCGCCAGCCGCACCCGCCGCCGCCGCCCGCCGCCATCTTAACGCCGCCGCACGGCGGGGCGCGCCGCGCCTGCGCGCGGGTAGGGGGGCGGGGCTTCCGGCCGCTGCGGGTCGCGACGGAGGCGGTGTCGCGATGCAGGGCGGTTCCACGGGGCGGCGTGCCGCTTGTCCTGCCAGGGAAGGAGCGTTGGAGACGCCCCCCGGCCGTCCTGTTATTTGGTTGGCGCTGCCTCTTGCGGCGGTGGAGGCGGCCGGGGGAGGGTTGGGGTACCGTCGGGCGGGCTCGTGGCCTCGCGGCGGCGGGGGGAGGCTGCCGGCAGCCCCCGCCATCCGCGGGCAGCGTTGGAAAGGCCGGCGTGGCACCGCACTGCCTGCTGTCGGGTGCACACCAGCGGCGCCTCGCTTCAGCGCCTCGCGGGCGCCGCCCTCGAGAGCCGTAGGGTCCCAGGCGGCACCCGAGAGCCGCGGGGATGGAGGCTGGCACGCCTTTCCCCGGCAGCCGCAGCAACCCGCGACGGCACGCGGGGCGCCTTAGCGTGCAGCCTTCCCGCTTTGGTTAGTGACCCCGGAATACGATACCTCAGCAGCAGCTGTGTCACAGAATCACAGGATGGTTTGGGTTGGGAGGGACCTTAAAGGTCATCCAGTTCCAACCCCCTTGCCATGGACAGGGACACCCTCCACTAGACCAGGTTGCTCCAAGCCTCATCCAGCCTGGCCTGGAACACTTCCAGGGATGGGGCAGCCACAGCTTCTCTGGGCAGCCTGTTCCAGTGCCTCACCACCCGCTCCGGGAAGAATTTCTTCCTGATATCCAATCTAAATCTCTCTGCTTTCAATTTAACCCTGTTACCCCTTGTCCTGTCACTACAGGCCCTTGTAAAAAGTCCACCCCCAGCTTCCTTGTAGCCCCTTCAGGTACTGGAAGGTGCTATAAGGTCTCCCCAGAGCCTTCCCTTCTCCAGGCTGAACAAGCCCAACTCTCCCAGCCTGTCCCCAGAGCAGAGGGGCTCCAGCCCTCTGAGCATCTGCGTGGCCTCCTCTGGACTCGCTCCAACCAGTTGATATCCTTCTGATGTTGAGGGCCCCAGAGCTGGACACAGCACTGCAGGTGGGGTCTCTGTAAAGGAATCTCATAGTCTCTAGTGAAGGGTTAGATCTGATGTTTGAGGTCTTGTAAAAGTGCAGAAATACTGCTCAACAGGCCCAGAATGTTTGTTCTCAACCTGCTCCTTGTACAGACCCACCCAAGGCTGGTTTCAAACCCAGCCAGGCTAATCATGTGGAGACAGTTTCAACAAAGAGTGATTAATTAATTAAGTGCAGGTGCTTTGCTAGACAAAAGGTAAACCCTTAATAGTACATCTTGAAGTCTGTGTCAGGATTGTGCAAGACAGAAATGGCAGAAGAGTGATCATGGAGACGGTGACCCAAAGAAGCCCTGGAACTGAAGCATGGATTGGAACCAGAACATAAGAATGCAGCTGAGACAGGGGATTGTGATGGTCTTTGGTAAACGATGAACTTTGGGGACTGAAAGGCCGAGTGGAAATACACAAAGACTTTGGACCTTATGTAATGGGTATTGATTGAATGGTCTGTAAACTGTGCAAGATCGTGGGCCGTTTGCCATTCACTGAGGTGGTGGCCCAACTCTGAGCTGTGATTAAATAAGTGGCACACTGCCAGCTCATGGCCAGCTTCTCATCCCGCAGTACCCCCAAGTCCTTCTCCTCAGGGCTGCTCTCAATCCATTCTCCACCCAGCCTGTCCTTGTGCTTGGGATTGCCCCGACCCAGGTGCAGGACCTTGCCCTTGGCCTTGCTGAACTCCGTGGGGCCGGCAGTGCCTGCTAATACCTTACAAAGACATCCCTAGACGTGCGTTTGTCAGGCGTGCCGGCCCCCGGCCACCTCAGCACGGGGGCGGAGGTGCCCGGCCGCGGCGCCTGCTGCCGCCAGCCCTGGCACGGCGGCCCCGGCAGCCACAGCCGAGGAGGCGGGTGAGCGGTGAAGCCAGGCTGCGGGCTGCGGGCTGCGGGCGGGGCTCCCCCCCTCCCCGGGGCTGCTGGCGGCACCGACGGCCGGCAGGGGGCGCAGCCGTGCCGCCCGCGGCCTCGCGGGCGGTTTCCCCCCCCCCAGCCCCGGCGGGAGCGCGCACCGCGCCGCGGTCGCCATGGAGGGCAGCGCGGACTCGGGTCAGTTTGCTGCCCCCTCGCTGCCCCTCTCCTTGGGACCCGCCGCGACCCGCCGGGGGGGTGGGGTGGGGCAGGGTAGGAGGGCCGGGCCAGCCCCGCGCCGGCGGGCCGGTGCGTGTGCGCGGCGGAGGCGGGCGGGCGGCGGGGACGATGGCTCAGCTCTTTCTAAATATAAAACGGCGGTGACGGGAGGGCGGGCGCCGCCGGGCCCCACTGTCCCCCGCGGCGGTCGGCGCCGGGGAGAGCCGCGGAGAGGGGCGAGGAGGAGGAGGGAGCCGGCCCCGCGCCTGCGAGCCGCCGGCGGCGGAGAGGGGCGGGAGGCGGGGAGCGGCCGGGGCCGGGCGGCTGCGGCGCGTCCCTCACCGCCTCCCCTCCCTCCCCAGCCGGCGACATGGCTGCGGCCGCCGCGGCTGCCCAGGACGAGCTCAGTAAGTGCCCGCGGGCTGCCCATCGGGCGCCGTCCCTGCGGCGGGGGGTGGGGGGGGGCGGACGGGGGGCTCCGCGGCGGTATCCCCCGCTGCGGCGGAGCCCAGCTCCCGGCCCGCTGAGGCGGCGGCGCGGCCGCGCCCGGCTCTGGGCAGCCATGTCGGGAAGCGGAAACAAGGCGGCGGGGGCGGCCTCCCTCAGCCCCGGTCCCTCCGCCGGCCGGGTCGGGCTCCCCGCGGCCTGCCCGGGCCTGCGGCCTCCCCGCCGCTGCCCGACGGCGTGACCTTGCGGGGCGGGGGGAGGCGGCGGGGCCTGCCGCGCGGGGAAGGGCAGGCAGCAGGCCGTGCCTGCCGGCGCTCGCTCGGCTTTGTTCGATCCCCGTCTTGGCCGCGGAGCGGGGCGGGAATAACGCGTGCCGGAACGGCCCCGTCGGCGCAGCGCGGCGTGTGCCGCCGGGTGCCCCAGCACGTCCGCGGCCGCTGCAGCTGCCGGCGCACGACCCCAGCAGCCGCGGTCGGAGGTGCGAGCCCCTACCGCCGGGCCTGCGGGGCAGGGCAAGCCCGGCCCTGCCTCCTCCGAATCCGTGTCTCAGCGCGGTGCGGTAAATGGACCGGCTTCTCCTCGCGGGAGGCTGTGAAACTTCAGAGAACGGGTTTTCTTGCCCTGTTTCTCCTGTCTTGGAATAGAGTTGGTTCTTGGACAACCACGAAGACTTAATAGCAAGATGATGTATGACTCAGCCAAGCGAGAGTGCCTCTGGTTGCCCTGAAATAGCACTTGGCAACCACCGCAGAGGAAGGGCAGCAGAAATACTTGGGGCATATTTGAGCTATTGGCTTTCAGTTCTAAGGCGTTTCTGTCTGGTGGGTCACCGGGGTGTTTTTGTTGTTCCCGGCGTGCTGCTGTGTAGATAACGTCCCTGCTCTGCTCTTTGTTAGGTGTTAGTGGAACTGGGCCGAGTGGGACAAGGCGTGCGGTGGGCACGTCCTTTGTGTGGTCAGAGAGCCGGGATCTCGAGGTGGAGTGAGAAGGGTCTTTCCATTGCACTGATCGTTGGCTTAAAGATCTTTAAGGTCCCTTCCAACCCAAACCGTTCTATGGTTCTCTGGTTTATTCCATTGACAACTGGGATGAACTGGAATCGTGACTGTGAAAGACCTCACTGCCGCTGCCATCCAAGAGATTCTATTGTCAGTATTACAATGCTGGCGTGTCTGCCCTTGGTGAAACCCGTCAGCGTGAGGTCTCCTGCTTGTAACTCCTCAGCTTTTATCTGTGTGTAATCTACCGTCACACCCTCCGTATCCGATCCTGCAGAAGATGACTCCTTAGCCGTGTGCTGTTGTAGAGTCCTTTGTGTTAAGCTGCGCTGAAAGGACGGATGCCCTTAGGTTGAGATTCATGTTAGTAACTCAGTGATGCCATTCAGGTTATTTGACTGCCACGGCTTTCAGAACTGAGGGATTTTTATTGGTTTGGTTATAAATCTTTGGGGAGGTGGGAAAGCGGGTGGATTTTTTTTGTTTTGGTTTTCTTTTTCCTAGTACCTTATCTGTCACTGAACAGAAAGTACTGTGATCTCATGCAGAGAACGAGGAGGAAACTAAACAGCCTCCATGTAGGCCTACTGTCTTTCGATACATTTAAATTGTTAAATTTCAGCATATTCGGGAAGAAATCTAGTCCTTTTTAGGATGATAAGTAGTCCTAAAATATCAGGAATAATTACGACTAGTTTCAGACTAGAAAGGCAGTTTTTGTACGCGTGGCTGTAGGAAGCTTTGACCTATAGCTCCAGTAAAACATAACGCTGTTTGCTTCAACTCTGTGTAAGTGTGCTTACCATTTTAGGGGATATGTTGTTTGAAGGCAGTGTAAGAATGGAGATGTGGCAGTTTAAAAATTAATGCAAAATCAATACATTGGCCCTGGAGCCGTAAGTTCAGAGGCAAGAGAAAGGTGAGTTAATCCTGAGTATGAATAGTCAGCCGCTCAGATGGAGAGCCTAAGCCTGGCATATTGCCAATATTTGGATTTTGGTATGATATTCAGGCTTTTATATAAGCTTTTCTACAGAATGGAAGAATAGGATGAAAAGAGGATATATGCTCCCTTCCCCAGGCCTTCCCAGCCTTTTGCAGTCAGGTCATATAAAATAACCTGGTGACTGGCCTGCTTTCACAAATGCCCCCGTAAGTGATTTGGCTGTAGGCATGCAGTGGGTTACCGGTAGAGACAGGAATAACATCAGCAAATCCTGACTCACTCTTTGCTGCTGTAATCGTACTGGATGTATTTTCCCCCAGAGTCTAATACCTTTGAACAAGAATTTGACTCCTATTTTAGTAGTGGCGCAACAGAACTTGATGCTTTCTTCTGCGTGCCGGATAGTGCCGAAACAATTGCTTAGCTCTGGAGGGAATGAAGGCCGTGTTTGAGCTTTTGCTTAGCAGGGACATGCCCGTAAAGCTACCCGTGCCACCCAGGCAGTGAAGTTGAAACGCTCCCGTGCCAGGTACTCTGTGTTTGGTCTAGGGCCTTTTGGAGAAAGTGTGGAGGGTGCTGGTGTGGTGTGATGGATTGGCTGAGTTCAGGTAGGGAGGAGGGTGTGGGGTTTTCCTGTTTGTTTGGTTTACTGAAGCAGTTCTAGAAATGCTTTAATGTCCCACTAGCCTGTCAAACAGATGCTTCTTGCGAAAGCGAAGATAAATTCTGGCTTTATGCACAGAATTTTGCTGTCCCACTCTGGCCTGTTTTGTAGAGGACTCAGACTCTTTTCGGTTCCTGGGATGCCTGTGCGGTGATCAGCTAAGTTACGACGTGCAGTTAGCTTGACACGTCCTAACGCCAGTGGTTTCTTGAGTCAGTTTTCATAAGAAGGGGGTGCATTTTACTTCATACTCAGCTACGCAAAGATAGGTTGCTGAGGGGTCGGTGCAGAACAGCTGACGTGCTGTGCATAGTATCTATGAAGGCCAGAGGGAGCTCATTCCTTATCTTGCGTAAGGACAAGGAGGAGAACCTGGGCACATGGAATGGAACTGCGCTTAGCTGGACCAAGAGAAGATTCCTTTGATAAAAAGGTGGATAAACAGTAAGGCCAAGCATTCAAGGAGTTCACTTCCATGATTTTGATTTAAAAAAAAGGAAGACAACAAGGAGACACCCTTGTTGATGGAAGGAAAATGCTAAGCAGTTTGTTTATTCGTTTACACGATCCTTTCTGAGTCTTTTCTCAGTTATTCCCTTTGGCAAGCTACCGTATAGCGGAACGGGAAGGAGGAGCATGTTTCATTGAGTGGTCCAGGGTTTGGCTGTTGTCTTGGGAGGCTGCAAGATCAGTTCTGAAGTAGCAAAAAACTTAGAAATAACTGACCCTTTTGTGGCCAGTGTTGTGGGATTGGAAAGCTGATGAAGCAGGAGTGAGAACCTTGTTGTTAATGTGACTTTCCTGTAAAATCTGTATACGTTATCTTCATTGTGAAATCTATTCCTTTTTTCAGGAGGAGTGGTTCTAAGTGCTGAAACCTACATTACTCCTTGTAGTCTTAAATGGAGATGGGAAAGAACCAGAAGTGAAACATGCGTTTTCTCAGAGATAGGTAACTGCATTGCCATGGTAACTTGGGGATTTCAGATTCCAAATACACCATGTCTGTTGACACAAATTGGACACTGCTGCTGGAACAGAGGTATAAAAACAAAGATCTAGTTTTCCTGCTACTTCAGTTCTTTTGCATATAGTGAAAGCGAATATCTCTTCATATGCAGTGCCCATGGTTAAATTTTGCTCATCCTCTTGTAAACACTTCCACACACCCCACCCCCAAGAAAACACTGCAAAAAATGAAATCTTGCGTGAAAATACTGCGCAGCAGCATGGAAGAAAGTTGTGATCATGCCACAATACATGAGTATCTGATACAGATTCTGCCTGGACTTCATTATATGTATTTTAATCATAAAAATACCCAGAATTAATTTTTCTACCAATGCAGTTTGTTCTTGGTTGTCAGTTTTGTTTTGTTTTTCTTAAATCCATAGTAAAATGTTGACTTTCATAGCTGTCGGACATACAGCGTTTCTAAAACTACTTATTAAACCAGACATGACTTCTCAGGCGCTTTCTGATGTAGGGGCAAGTCTGACAGGGACTGTGGTTGACACGTAGCTCATAAGCACATTCTAGGTACAGTAGCAATCCCCTTTCTTTCAAGAAATGGCTTCCAGCTTTCATATTTGGAAAGAGAAATTTGTAAGAGTATCCTAAAAATAATGGAGTCAGTGATGCGCTGGAAGGTAGTTGTGATTTTAGTTTTGTTGGGGTTGTTCACAAACAAGACTTATGCAGAGCATTTCACACCGTCCCATGTGACATCCTTGTCTCTAAATTGGAGAAACATGGATTTGATGAGTGGACGGCTCGGTGGATAAAGAACTGGCTGGCTGGTCATACTCGGAGAGTGGTGGTCAATGGCTCAATGTCTGAGGGGAGAGCAGTGACGAGCGGCGTTCCTCAGGGGTCAGTGTTGGGACTGGCACTGTTTAACATCTTTGTCAGTGACATGGACGGTGGGATCAAGTGCATCCTCAGCGAGTTTGCTGACGACACCAAGCTGTGTGGTGCGGTGACACGCTGGAGGGAAGGGATGCCATCCAGAGGGACGCTGAGAGGCTGGAGAGGTGGGCCTGTGCCAACCCCATGGAGTTCAACAAGGCCAAGGGCAAGGTCCTGCACCTGGGTTGGGGCAATCCCAAGCACAAGGACAGGTTGGGGGGAGAATGGATCGAGAGCAGCCCTGAGGAGAAGGACTTGGGGGTACTGGGGGATGAAAAGCTGGATGTGAGCCAGCAGTGTGCACTGGCAGCCCAGAAAGCCAACCGTATCCTGGGCTGTATCCAGAGCAGCGTGGCCAGCAGGTCAAGCGAGGGGATTTCCCCCCCCCTCTACTCTGCTCATGTGAGACCTCACCTGCAGTTCTCTGTCCAGCTGTGGGGCCCCCAATATAAGGTTATCCACCAGTTTAGAGCGAGTCCAGAGGAGGCCATGAAGATCCTCAGAGGGCTGGAGAGGGTGCTGTAGTTGGGAACCAGTACCAAGGAAATATTACAGTCCTAAATTTGAGATGAAGTTTTAATGTGAGATTGAGGAAGGAGAAGCCTCTGTAAAATCTCAGGTCTCTTTAAGTGTTGGCTTTTTAGAAGGGGATAAAGCTATACTTTACTAAATGTCATCTCTCCATTACAGCTTTATTCCAGAAAACTTTAAAAATAACCTTTAATTGTATTAGTCAACTTTCAAAAGGGAAAACTGGAGGAAGTGCGTTATAGCACGGACTGCATTTTAAGTTCAGTGTTGGCTAGCAAAGGTAAAGGCTGAGATGCGTAAAGCTTTCTAATTAAAATTCAGTGCTCTTACTGCCAAGGTGTGGTAAGATTGCTGTAGTAATCTTCAGTGCCTGAGGCTTATTCAGAATGGTTTGTCTTTTTCTTTCCTGTGGTCTGTAGCAAAGCTAGGTAGATGTCTTCCTTTAGTTATTTTTATTAGCAGATAACCTAGTGGTCCCTCCCCTGAAATTAAAACAGGGAGGTTGTACGGTGGGCAGTAGTGGCCATAAAACTAGATGGTGAAGGGTTTGGCTTTATTCTTAAAAAGTTGTGAAGCCCACGATGTGGGGGTGAGAGTTGGGTTGGGAGAAACCCCTCCGTCTGGCGTGATGTCTGATGCACTGTGGCCTGCTCGCTGGCACAGGCTGGCAGGGAGACGAGGTGGGACCAGGCAGGGATGGAAAAGAGCTTGCCCCATGCAGCCAGCACGCCTGCAGCGCTCAGAGGTAGGGGACAGCATCCAAGTCCCAAATACTGTGTCCCCAGCTCCTCTCCTGGAGCATTGTGTGTGGTGCTTTGAATCTACAGGGTTTATGCTTTCCCATAATGAATGCTGTCAGCTTGAGAGATGGTCTTAATTGTTAGTGGAATGAAAACCGGGCAGAAAATACTTGATGCGCAATACTCAGGATGGTTTACAGCTCTTTGTTTCCCTGTCCCGCTGCCTTGGATGCAGCCTGCATTGGCCGCACAGGAGAGTGCGCTGACAAAATCCTGACTGGCTTCTTAACTGAAGCTGGGTGACTAGTCCTGAATTTACTGAGGAGTCCTGACGTGGTTAAGGGAAGGATACCTGATGGCATTATCAGGACTCAACTGACAGGCAGCAGAGATACGGGAAAATATGTAATAAAGCTATCTCACAGGCAACGTAAACAAGGGGGTAGCTTTTTTTTTCCCTCCTGATCTCTACTATTACTATGATTCTTGTTGCTGCTGGTCATCACAGAATAATGGATGAAGCTGGAAATGGGGTAGATGCTTGCAGTTCATCACATTGCCACCCTTCCTGTGGGCACGTGCAGAGTGTTGTCTGTGTCTTCTGGCCGTGTGGAGTCCAATGGCCACGACAGCTGGCTTTAGAAATAACTTCACTTGTGTTTCTGTACGCTTGAGTCTGATCTGTTGCTATGTGTTGGGGGGTTCCTCAGGCACTTGCTTGAGGGTAGTGAGTCTGCAGTGATCTCCTGGAGTTCCAAGTCCGAGGGGAAGGATTTGATAACTTCATTCATTGAGTTGCTTTAGTAGCTTGGCATGGCCCATGCAATCCCCTAGTGCTGGTGGGGTTGTGAGACAGTGTGGAGGTCCTGGATGTGTTTTGGGGGGGAGCATGACACAAAAAGGAAGGTGAAGAGAGAAAGAAATGGTTAGGATTTAAAAAAAAAAAAATTTGAGGTAAATATTGTGAAGCCATTGACTAGCTGACAGCCTGAAATCTGTCTGACACTGGAGATTGACTCACAAGTCAGTTTGCGTTGTAGGTGCTGCAGAGGTTCGGCTTGTAATTTCCCTGGCAGTAAAACTTAACAGTCCTCTGTCTTTTCAGCTGCCTGTCATGTTTCTCAGCAGCAAATAAGATGTAGGAAGTGATCAGTTTGTGTTTAATCTGCAGCTGGCAGGGGAGGAATGGTGCTGTGGGGACTCAGTGGAGGGATAACACCAATTTTAAAAGTAGGACAGTAAAGGCTCCTGCAGCTACATCGTGGTAGGTTTGCTGGCTAGAGCTGTGTTTGTATTTGAACATCTTTTGTGTTCACCTGAGTTCCAACCCTGTCTGTTCACCTCAGTCTTTACCTCTGCCCTGCACCAGTGCTTCTTCCTTCTTGGCCTCTGTCGTCCTTTACTGTCCTCTGCCAAAGGACGGTTCACCTTGGCGCTCCTCTAATCTCAGCTTGCAACAGGTCACTTTGGATTAGTCCTTGGGAGAATGATTTCCTACTTGCAGTATGCCTCGAGACCTGTAGTCCCTTCAGAAGCCCTGGGTCTCCTTGCTGCCTGTGGATCTGGCCCGCAGTGCTGCGGTACAGACGCTCCTGGTGCTGTGCACAAGGGCTCCTCTCAGTCCAGCAGTCCGGAATGCTGCTGTGCCAGGGAGGGTTTGCTTTACTTCTGGTTTAGCTGTCGGGGCAGCTGCATGCTGGCCCTTGAAATAGGGACTCTTCTGTTCTTTTTATGAAGTCAGATGGTCCTTGAACCTTGTGCTTGAGCTGCTGACAGAAGATCTTGGTCTCATCTGTTTCCTTGAAATAATCTTCTGCTAGCTCACTGAGAAAACAGATGTTATTGCTTCTCCGATCCTGCTGCCTTCATCTTGTAGGAGTTGCAACTTCTACCTCTTTGGAGATGATAAAAAAATTTTTTTTGAAGCTTCCTTCCTGGGCTTGGGAGCGAGACCTGCTAGCTAGAGGGAGGCGAGTTTGTTGCAACACACCAGCAACTCCGCGGAGCCATAGTAGGAGCTTTGTATTTTAAGTTACAGCAGTATGTCCTGTGTTGTGCACTTGTGATCTTATTCCTGTTGGTGATAATGCTGGCTTTTGGGGGGAAAAAAACCCCACAAATTGTAACTGGTTCACAGCATTTGTACAGCTTTGTAAAGATGTTTTGGAGGACCTAGGTGGCTTAATCGAAGGTCAGGGGCAGAACAGGTTAGCCTGTGTCAGGATGTCCCCTGAATACTCCCATGCCTATCAGATTTACCCTGGAACAAAGTCGCAAGCTTTCCAAGAACTCGTTTTTCCACTCTGTAGCTTGTTCCTTGTGCTTTCAAGTGTGCAGCCTGTTTGTAGGCAACTGCCATGGTATGGCGTGGCCTAAACTTACACCTTGTGCTTTAGCTAGACTCTTGCTTTTCTGTGATACTGACTGTAATTGCTCTTGTGTTCTGCTGTACGTGCCTGGTGTTTCTGTTCCGTAGACACCTCGTCTACAACAGTGGGGTCCCAGTGCATGACCAGAACTCGAGGTTTAACAAGAATAATAATGAGAATTGGCCAGATCTTTTTGCCCTCTGTTTAACTAGCGGAGATACGGAACATCGTGGTCTGAATGCAGATCACAGCAAGCATATTTTCAAAAGTTAGCATCCCAAGAGCCACACACCTTTGCTGTCAAAGCAGAAAGGGCAGGGGATGACTTGGAGATCCTAACCTTCCATTTCACCTTTGGAGATTTTCCTAGCCTCTACTTGAAACACAGTGTGAAGCAAAGTAAATCTTTATTGCTCCTGTCTGATAGGAGTGGTCTCCATGTAGTTGCAGAGGCTGGTAGTGGAAGCTGTCAGGCTGGTTTCTGCCATCAGCAGTTTGCTCAGTTAGTGCTCTGCAGGCTGGGTTTGTGCAGAGTTCCATTGAGATGGAGGTACTTTAAGGGTTGTGTGCAGCATTTCTTACAAGTCCATTAGGAGATGTTCAGAAAACACTGTTGTGTTGCTACAGCAGTTCTCAGTTTCAACCTGCTTCTCTTAATTTTTCTAATTTTTTTTTTTTTAACTGCAGATCAACTGGAGCGTGTGTTCTTGCGTCTTGGCCATGCAGAAACAGACGAGCAGTTACAGAACATTATTTCCAAGTTCCTACCCCCTGTTCTCCTCAAGCTGTCCAGCACACAGGAAGGAGTTCGTAAAAAGGTAAGGGTGCAATTCACCACATTAGTGTGTCTTTCTGTCGCCCAGGTTGGCCCTGCTACCTCGCCATCCTCGACTGTGCGGACTGATTTACGTGTGTATTTCTTTTTCCGAACTGGGGCCACTGACAGTGGTCGCCCCTGGCAATAGCACACGAAAGACTGGGGGAGTGAAGCTGCTGTGGGAGGTGGACTGATTGCAGTGGAAGACGGGCTGGATGCAGTGGGAGGTGATGATGCAGGTGTGGTGGAGGGTGTCGCAGGCATTGGGGCTGATGTAGGCATGGTTGCAGCCGTGTGGGCTCGGGTTACCAGGTTGCTCCCCGCGTGCGTCCGTGCTACCCCCTTGCGCATTAAAGCAGCTCGGGTGGCTGCACAAATCCTGCGTCTGCCCTAGCACTGGTACCGGATGGGGCAATGTTTCCCAAAATTTCCTTAACTTTACCCAAAGCGACTAGAACATGTACTCGCAAGCTGATCCCTCGCCACAGGTCACCCCAACCCCATGGAAAGTTGCCAGAATACTTGTATGCCTTTGCCATCGGACCGAGAGGGGAAAAAATTGAAAAAGTTTTTTCACATCCACCCCAGCACCAAATAACCTCTGTCGGCTGTGTCCCTGAGGGGAAAAGGGGAGAGGTGTAATTGTGGAAGGCCTCCAGGAGATAAGTCACAATGTACCAGGGGGCCGACAGTATTAAGTAGAGATAGAGACAGAGTATCCCTGCCAGCATCAGCATCACACAGAACAGCCTGACCAGCCCCCTCAGGCCGCCTCGCACATAAAAAATCAGGATCATCAGCAGCATGTAAGGCAGCAAATCCCGCCGTTTGGTCAGCAGCCTGAAAAACCCCCAACTCAGCGCCTGGATGAGCCACCACCACATTGTAATGCAGGGCTTATCACACGCTATGATCTGTTTCTTATCTCAACTCTCTCTGGCCCCACATTGAGCCCCAAAAAGGACTGTCGTGGTTTAGCCCTGTTGGCCAATTAAGCACCACCCACTGCTCTACCACTCCACACCCCTCCACTCCCAGTGAGGAAGGGTTGGAGGAAAAACAGGGGAGGCTCGTGGAAGTTAAGAACTATTTAATTATGTAAATTAAACTTGTTACTAACAATGCTATTGCTAATAAGTAATTAAAAGAACAGAAAAATAGACCAAATGGTAGAGGATCTCACCACGGATCCTGTGACAGATAGTCACAGCCAGGTTCCAGAATAGCAAGGCAAAAATAAATCCAAAACTGCGAGGAGAAAAACCCCCTCCATGAGCCCGGGAGCCCAGAGCTGAGAGCCGGGGTGGGGAAGGACTGATGGCAAAAAAATGTGCTGCCACCGGCAGAAACCTCCGGGGCGACACACGCACAGACACACACCCCCATCCGGGTCCAGCCTCGGCAAGCTTCCCCTCGACCTGCTCCCAGCGCTGCCAGTACTGGGGGTAACAGTGACTGCTCAGCTTGATGGATTATGGAGTGAAACAAAAAATCTTACAGACTGCCCTAGGAGAGCAGCTCATCGCTGCCTGGGGACAGGACACACCTCCAAAATGGTTTGGTCCTTGCCTGGCTACAAGTACCTGGGGAATTCAGTTCTCTGTATAGCGTTATAGGATAAAAGCTTACCTGCACACCTGCAGAGGAGCACAGAGACACAATAGCAAGTGCAAAAACCTGCCCCAGCTACTCCCAGGCCCATCATAGGAGCCATCAGAGGCCCATCTCCACAAGCCCAAGGGAACACAGAGGCACCAGGGCAGACAAGAACTCAAGTTAATGACTCAGAGGAAGAGGTGCCCTGTCCAGGTCCCTCCCAGGCTTGTCTCAAGAGACCCTTAGCCCCGCTGTCTGGACATGAAACCCATCAAGATGAGTCAATGCAAGAATACATTTTGGAGTGAGAGGGTGCTGCTTAGGGGTAGTGGACACAGTGGGATGCAGGGGAAGAGCATTTGGGAATTGCACAAACCTTCTAATGGGCTGTTTAGTGGAGTAACCAGAGGCAGGGGAAGGTGAATTTGAGGAGGGGCTAGTGTGGGTCTCTAGGGGTGACCTGTACCTCTCCTGGTTGCACACAGGGGTGTGGAGCTGCAGCAGCCTCCCCGCTGCTGGGCTGTTGGGCCTGTCCCTAGTTCCCTGGCACCACGTACTGGTCGTTCCCTCTATTCCTGTGGCCAGTCAAGGGTCAAACAGTGTTGAAGGTGGAATTTAATACGAACATGAAGTAATTCAGTGACATAGCAGGGAGCTGAACTTTGTTTACCAGCAGAACACACATAGGCCTGTGTCCTTGCACAAGCCCTGTGCAACAGCAGCTGTGGGATTGCAAGAGAGGATCACTAATTTAGTGTTAAGGACAGAAGAGGTCTGACCTGGTCTGGATTCAAGCAGGAACACCTGCTTGCGTTTCCTGTTCAGCCAGGAAGATGGGACCGAAAGAGGCAAATGGGGCAACAGCAGCTGAATGTAAGAGATTTGAGCTACTGGATCAGAAAGCCAAGAATGCTTCTTGTCCCTGCAGCTGTTCATCAGGAGCTGCTGGTGATAGAGGTGGACCAGAACCTTTCTGAGCAGAGCACAGATGAACTGTTGGGGGTGGAAAAGAAGCTTTTTATAATCCCCTCTTTGTCCTGTAGAAATAGGGAAATGGTCATGCCTTCACTGGATTTATGAGTAGATTTCAGAACCTGCAAGTAACTAGAACACAGATTTTTCTGAAAGTTCTGCAGAAAACATGGTCCTGGCAGGGATTACAGGAAAGTGAGTCCATAGGTGTGAAGCCGTTCCACTGTGCTGAAGGACGGATACTCCCAACTCAGATGAAGGGTTCTTCCAAATACCTGCTTGCCATGTGCACTTGAGGCTGTGAAGAAAGGCATCCAACCAGCTAGTGAAATTTCTTAGGGTATTTTTATATATTTTTTTAACATAAACTGGAATGTGTTGTCTGGGTTTGGGTGTTTTGGGTTGCTTTGGTTTTTGGGTTTTTTGAGTATTGTGAGATTCAGGAGAGAGGGAGAACTACTCTTTTGAAAATTAAATTTTAAGAGGCCTCTCAAACTCACAAAGCATTCCTGCAGTATATTGTAGCTTCTGTATGAGAATGAATAATGAAATAAAACTTGTTTCTTCTACATGTTTGAATTACACAGTTTTTATCTGTACAAGGCGATGGTAATATTTTAAGCAATTACAGCACTTCCCTGTACTTGCTGATATTTGTCAAATTCATTGCAGTCAAGGAAGTAGCCCTGAATTCTACTTTTGCCGTATGAGTGAAGGGAAGTTGACATTTGGAATTTATTACGAAAACAGAATACTAACAAGAAGGCTCTGTATGTGTTGATTTTTTTTCTTTAGTATTTTTACATAGTAGAATAACGTATCAGTGAGACAGAGGGGAGGGGAAGACTGTAATTTTTTTATTCTAATGAACATCTGAAGATTTATGCACTGTGGAGTGTATAACCTGCAGGTAAATCTGTTCAGCATGCACACTGCCCTTTTCTGTTCCTTACATCAGAACTCAGCTTTTCAATCTGCTACTTGCTCTTACTTTGCCGTTAGTATGGTTGGAAAAGGCTTAAGAAGTCTGATGCATTTCAAATGCTAATGAGTTTTTAAATACTTAGCATTCCAGTGCTAATTTTGCCTGGTGAACAACAAAGAATGTGCCTATTATTCACCTCCAGCCTCAAAGTCATGTTATGGCCGTGTAAGTAAAGCAGAAGCATATGCTCTTCTACATGAGTACTTAGGTGACTGGAAAGCTCATCTAATAAAGTAGGTGACATAGAATGGAAACAGAAAGACAAACTCTTTATTCACACTATACTGACTATAGGCAGTGAAAAAACTGCCATCCCATGTTGTGTCTCTCTTGCAATTATTGTGGTGATCAAAATAACACCCCCAAAAAAACGACAACAAAACCTGGTGTGCCAACACAGTTAATTGTGGTTTGAAAACTGACACCGTTTTAATGGAATTGGTGGTGTAGCTTTTCATAGCATAGGTACGTGAGCAAAATACAACATCTGTGTGTTGCTAGTAAGCTGTACCTCAGGACAGTTGTTCACCGACTTTGTTTAACCCAGCTTCAGAAGCGCAGCGTGGTTCATTCAGTGCACCAGATGGATCAACCACACTCTGTCATTTTACCCTGACTCCCCAGACTAAGTTTCACCTCAAACTCGTACTGTTAGAACAGAAGGGTGGTATTAAAATTCCTTTTTTCTTCCTGCTGCCTTAACATATTCCTTGGTTGGTCTTATCCCTGCCCTCAGTTTTGTGACTGTCAGATCAATGTTACTGCAGCATTCAGTAGTTTGAACTCATTGTCCCCATACCTTTCCAGATCTAGGATTCAGTCTGGCTATGTGGGTAAGCTTGCAATGCCTATACCTTCTTAATCCATTTACTCTGCAAAGGTGATCCCTCTTCAGGCCGTGGTTTGACAGGTGAATTAAATTCAACTCCAGGGTGTCTTCTACCAAATCAGTTACCCTAGCGGTGTCAGAGACGGAAGTAATGCAGGGTAAACACACTGCCGGTTCGCGTGTGCTCCAAGAAGTACTGACGCACTGGCGTCATTTGTGCCAGTTGGATGCTGTGTCTCTTTATGCAGCCCATGTGAAGCCAGCAAAACATAAGCAGCAGTCGTACTCGGGAGCGCAGCCGTTTGCCTGATTCAGGCCAGAGCAGTACTCCTGGGGGGCACTCAGTGCAGGGGTTGGGTATTTCGGATTAGGGAAGCAGGACATGAGCGAAACCCTCACACATACTCAAATCCAGCCATGTCTTTTTTCACCAGCCACCCTGAGTAATAACAGGTTCCTCAAACCCTGCTGTAGTCATACATTTCTCTTCCTTCCCCAAAAAGGTGTGTGCAGACAGGTTTTTTTCCCTTCTAAAATAATAGGAATTTGTGACTGCGGTTACAGTAATTTTGCAGGAGCAAAATTTGATGTCTGTCAGCATTACCTAGTTTGACAGCGTATCTCTGGTCTCAGACACGTGGTTGTGGTCAGCTATGCAGTTTCTCTGGATTATATCTGGATGTTATTTTGTCTGATAACTAGCCTGGGAGTGAATGCAACGATGATGTCTGAGCTCATGTGCAAGCATGTAGTTGTGTAGTTGCCACAACAGACTTGAGTGATGGCAGTTCAGCTGCCCCAACAGGGCAGAGGTGCACATTGCTCCTGCCTGCCATTCACGGGTCTCCTGATGGCCTCTCCTCTTGCCTGAATGATTTAGGTTCTGTGTTGTTCCACTCCAAAATGAGTTTTCATGCACTTATTTTATAACCTTATTGTGGGTGGGGTGGGTTTTTTGTTCTGTGTAGCGACTTGGGGTTACTCTACAGCCACAAGATAGAGCAGCAGTTCAGATTTCCACGCCAGGCTCAGTTCTGATGGATAATAACCAACTGTAGAAAGAACTGGTCATCGTCAGTAACCGTTTCTGTTGATGTAGGATATCGGTTGTGGCGTGGTTTGGGACTTTCTATGTGTTTGTCTTTAACAGTGACTTGAGACACGTGAGAACGGTTTCGAGATAACACAATAAATGATGGCTGCTGTTTCCTTAGAGATTGAAGAATTGGGAAGCTTGGCCTGATTTGTTTATATAAACCTGCCTAGTGGGCTGAGGGTGATGTGTGGACTCCAAAGTAGTAAATTAATGGTGGTTCTTTTATGTTTTGTGTTTTCTTCTTGTCAGGTCATGGAGCTGCTGGTTCACCTGAATAAGCGCATCAAAAGTCGTCCAAAAATTCAGCTTCCAGTAGAGACATTGCTAGTTCAATATCAAGATCCTTCTGCAGTGTCTTTTGTCACTGTAAGTGTCTGTTCTTCCAAGAATAGCGGCTGATACACTTGTAACAAGCAGAATATTCTTTAAAGCTCCTGTATTTAGCTCTGTCAGTTTTCCTAGCAAGTATGTTACTGTCATGAGGTTCGCTGGTCTTTTAAGAGATTGGGTTTTTTTAAACTAAACTTTATAGTTGGTTGCAGGTGAAACAGTTTCATAAAGCAGCTACACTGTTGATTCTGTTCAGATTACTGATAATTAATGAATGCATGAATTGTCATTGCTTGTGCTGTAGAGAGTCTGTTCATTGTTAGAAACTCCATTTTGCAACCAGTCCTTATCCTGGTAGGTGCAGGATCAGGATTTTACTTAAAACATCTGTGTTTCTCTGAACACATGAGAACCTGTATGTTTATGTGTTTTTAGGGTCAGGACCTTAGCTGAGCAAGAAAAGATGAAAAAAAAAAATGTATTTTATAGATGAGGAGACTTTGTTAGGGGTTTTTATTCAATGTAGTTTAAAAAGTGAAAATCGTTTAACAATGTTTCTGTAAAACTATGAAGACGATTCTCATTTCAGCTGTGGTAGATGTATTGCAAATCACCATCATGAGAAAAAGTGATAAAATCAGAGGGGAACTTTCTGGCCTTCTCATTTGACTGTAGGTGGTGTAAGTGGAAGACACATTATCTTAGAAGCTGATGAGGAAATACTTAGACTTTAAACAGCAGTTACATGGAAGGAATCTTGAATTGTCTTTAAGCAAGTGTTCACCTTTTATCAGTGGCCAGGGGCTTCTAGCGTGCATGTGTTCTGCAGAGCAGTAAATGAACCATCTTGTTTGATGACAAACTTGACATAAACTGTGCTTTCGGCTGGACATGTCAAAAATCTGTTTTCATTCATGTATCTGACTGATGCATGTTGTTTTCTGCCATGGGGCTTTATAAAATTTTGACAAGTACCATCTTAAAAAGAAGTGTAGTGCTTTCCGCTTCAACACTTCATTGAGCACATGACTCTTACCTCGACAGCTCTTGGCTGGGTTTGGATCAACATGGTAGCAGTTCGATAGTCTAATATTCAGTATTGTTCTGCTGTGCTGCCCTAGCACTGCACTCTGGATTGCATTGGCAGCGTTTAATTATGATGACTTAGAAACACATTTTCAAGAGAAACCTTGCCTGTACTGCTGAGTTTGTATTCAATATTGCTTTCTATTTTATTTCAGAAATAGGTAAGAGAGAACATTACATTTGATTGCCTTGAAGCAGTTGCTCAGGTGAAGCTGCTTTTGGTGAAGTTGGCAGTGAATAAGAGAAGCTAGAGAGGGGGTTTTGCATTGTTGTTTTCCTCCTTTTGAAGCAGAGGATCAGCAAGACGTGCTCAGAAAACCCTTCCTGAGCAGGTCTTACTGAGCTGCTCCTTTAATAGCTGTCAGTCTAATAAGCCTTAACATTATGAAATTGGTGTTCCAAAACATATGTTTGCAGCACCCAATGAGGTAACACAACATACAAAAGGAGTTTAAAGGAGACTTATTTCTTTTGCACTGTTGCAATACTGTGTGTTTTTTCTGCTCCTTTAGAACTTCACCATAATCTATGTTAAGATGGGATACCCTCGTCTCCCTGTGGAAAAACAATGTGAATTGGCTCCAACTCTTCTCACTGCAATGGAAGGGAAACCTCAGCCACAGCAAGACAGGTATAAGACACTTGTTCTTGGGGTGAATTCTGTTGGTATTGTTTCAGTAAAATAATTTCTGTCAGTTGCTAGAAGATGTTTGGGTTTTTTTCCTTGGTGATGTATTCATTGCTTAGGATGCTCTTGGCTTGTACAATCTGGATCAGCAATTCAGTAGTTTGGGTGGTACAAAGAACTTGTATAGACTAATGTTTTAATAATGTACAGGATCTGCGGGAGTATGATAAGAGGCCTGTGTTGTAGTGGATATGCTTGTCCTTATCTGCTGTCCATCTTCATCAGACTGTGTTTTCCAGCTTAAAGACAGACCTTCAGTAAACGTTCAGCAACAGGAACAACAGTAAATATCTCAGATTGGCCGCTGTGGGAGATAACCGAAATTCCTACTCACTTGGAACACTAAGTTGTAGTAAATAAAAGAATACTGAAGTTAGGAACTGCTGTGTACTAACTTCTAGAAAGCGGTTAATTATGGACCTGTTGCTTATTTACATTGAGCTGGGTTTCCACCATGCTGGCACTGGAAAATGGCATCAAAATCCTGTCTTCATTGACTCTACATCACTATGACAGCGTTGTGGTATTTTAAAAATAACCTTACTGAAAGGTCTTCCTGTAAAATCTTGCTTCTGTTCATGAGATCAGTGTCAGGATACTTGATTGTCTTCTCTGAGACCATGGGTCTGCCCTGTCCAAAAAGCAAGTACATGAGTAAAGAGAGCTTTGGGAAATCTGGCTGTACTGGTGTATAATCAGTACATTTGTCTGTGTGCACTCTTTGGTGAAGCTGAACAGTGTTGATCAACTTCTGCTCTTGGCAGATTCTGATGTAAAACTTTAGATTTTTTTATGGATGGGCCAGTCCTGGACAGAATTTTGTGGCAGAACTATGAAACATGGAAAGTCTGGACAAAGGCAGTGACCTTATCCCTCCAGGTTTGTGTGTGCATGCACACAGACATCTATGTTCTCTATTTTAAGCACAAATCCTAATTTATCTTCTGCCTTCTATTTTTAAGTACATCAGGCAGCAAATAGAGGCCACTGGAATGTGAAGCAGTTTAACTTTTGTTAAGATTTTTTCTGTTGTGATGGGTCTGGTTTGTTAAAGGCTTCTCTCTTGAATGTTAAGAATAAACAGGTGTGTGTTTTTTAAATGGTTGCAGTAAATATAATTGTTTTTCAGCCTAATGCATCTTCTAATACCAACCCTTTTTCACATGAAATACCCTGCTGAACCACTGAAAGCAGCAGCTTCTCCATTTAATCTTGCTGAAAAACCAAAGACTGTACAGCTGCTTTTGGACTTTATGTTGGATGTTCTTCTTATGCCTTATGGGTAAGTAAGAGTTAATACCAGTCTTCTCCAGTATTGATATATTCTTTGTGTGTGAACCATTACAGACAGCACCCTTGGAAACTCATTTAAAATACGCTGTTGTTTCCTGGCTCAAATGAAGTTACATGTTTCAGTAAGATACAAATCAGGGCGCTAATTTGACGAATGGGATCACCGTTTTCCTTATTTAACAAAACATCTTTTTTCTACCTAATTAGGTGTTACTCTGTTCTGTCCTTGACCTCTTTTGGGATCAATGTGAAGCTATGAGACATGTGAGCTATGTGTTAAATAACCAAAGCTTTAAAATAGAAGCCAGATCAAAACGTGCACTCATCCCCCTGCCGTAGAGTTTTAAGGCTTATTCCTCCAAGGTCATAATCTCTGAAAACTTGTCCAGAATTGAACCTTTAATAACAGTATTTCTTTCTTCTGTCTTCTGATGAAAAGTCGTTTTACTGTAATGGCGTGTGTTGGTGTGAGCACTGTTTCTGAGAGCAGGAATGATACACAGAGCAACTTGAATGTACTGATCACTGCTTGTTAGGAATCCTTTAGTGTCTAAAATTGAGACTTTCTCAAAATCTATTTTCCACTAACTTTTTTAGTGTCTTTGTAATGCCAGGGGTGCTTTTGCTTTGAAAGAAAATAGACATGATTTTCACAGTAGAATGCATTCCTTTTTTTCTGACAGTTCTTTAATTCCTGTAGGATTTTTCAGAGCACCTAACTCTTGTTCACTGAGTGGATTAACCTAAAGGAATGACTTTTAAAATAGCAAGTGGGTGATGTTTCTCCATGTAGCTTTGCTGGCGGCCACGCTCACATCAGATATTTTGGGGCCACTTCCTGGATATTTGAGTGTGTAGGGTCTTGCAGCTTATGCTGCCAAATGCCTAAGCTGCTCCTCTGTTCACAGCTCACGCTCTTCAGTTTGCCCAGGTTTATGCTCTTAGCTTCAGCCCCCCACGCTGCCGTGGCTGTAGTTTCAGCAGATGAAGTCCTTGGGCGTTGCAGTGAGACTTCACTTCCTTCCCTGCTTTGGTACTCTGGACAAGCTTTAAATACCCAGAGGGACCAGCAGGGTACGGGTGAAGGTTTCAGTTTCCTTCCAGAAGGTGCTCAGAGAGTGTCTTCAGCTAGGCTATGGCTCTGCCTGTCTGTCTCTTGAAGTCTTGCTCCCTGGGGTGAGACCGTTTACAGCTAATATATGCCTGCTAGAACTCTTTCTGTCATTGCCCAGTTGTGAATTAGCCTCACCAGTCTGCAGGCAGTAAAGCAACCAGAAAGCCTAACTGTAGGGCTTAAAGCTCATCAAGTTCAGGTGTGTTAAGTTTTAGCTAATGAGACTTGGGTTGAATGTTTATCCTTATTGTGGAGACTGTTTAACTTCCTTTTGTTGCCTGTGTGCTGAATGAAACAGATTATGGCAAAATAATTCTTGTTGGTCTCTGCACTACAGTTTTGATGCCTTCGTGTGTTGACCGGCTTCCAAGGATATAGAGAGAAGCGGAGGGGCTTTTGTGGGCGTATGGGTATGTGCACAGGGAAGCTAGACTAGCCAGTCTCCAAAAACCCTAAGATCTATAAACTTAACCTTTATGGTTTTTGCTTTCCTTCCCTGCCCAGCACTATAGTTGCCTTTTCCCAACACATTGCCCTATTTATTTATTTTTTTATATCAAGGATTATTTCCTGCTGCTTCATCGTGTTGCTTATGCTTCATTATTTCCCTTGCTAGGTTTGTTTTCTTCACGGGGATCATGCAAATGTTAAAGCTCTTAGTATGAGTTTCTCAAATGTAGTACTGTCTGAGTATTCACATCTAATACAAAAGAGATTGTTCTTTTTGGTTCGTAACTCTCTCCAGAAATGCCAGTGGACCTGTCCTTTTCCTAACCAAGGTTTTTTTCCTGGAGCAGTTACAATGAGATCATTATGGCTCTTGCAGAATATGCTGGGATAGCTTGTAGCTGAGTCTCAGCTGAGATAGTTCTGCCTTGTGTCCGTCATGGGATTAATTAAAGAAGGAATACGCGAAGTTGGACAGGTTATGTTTATGCCTCCAATTCAGCTGACGGTGTGGATTGGGTGAAACTAATGAAACTTCTTTCCCTCCTGCTTAGGTTCGTACTGAATGAATCTCAGAGTCGCCAAAACATGCCTGCAGCCCAGGGCTCTTCATCAAGTAGCGTGGGAGGTCCTGGAATCCCTCAGCCGCCTCCAGGCATGAGCTTTTATGCAGCCAAAAGGGTAATTGGAGATAGCCCATGGACACCAGAGCTGCTGGAACAGGTACTTGCAGCTGCAGGGTTGCTCCTCGGTGAACTGTGGGAGGTAGCAGACAGAGGAGCAGAAGCCCAAAGGGAAAATACGTAACTAATTCCGACCAGGTCTTTAATTGTCCTGATAGAACTTAAATTGAGGGACTTTGCATGATGGCCTAAGGAACTTTGCAAGGGTGAGATGGGGTGGGAGGTGCTGGCAGTTTGCAGAGATGGTAAGGAAGCAATCATGGCTGCAGCCTACTCTTCCGTTTTCCTCCTAAAGATAATAAGGTTGCATAACTAATGTCTATGAAGTGTCCCTTCAGAGCAGTGAAGTAGCAGAGCATCCCTGTTTGTAATGCTCTGCTGCAGGTGACTGCTTTGATAGGAGGCAAGATAGAGCGCTGCTGAAGAGGAGAAGCAAGCAGAAGCCATCATTTCAGACAGCTGACCTGCGATGTTTATTGTAACATAACGCTTTCTTGTCAGTAACGTTGCCTTTACCTTCCCCCTTGTTGAACAGTGTAAGCTGGGGATAGTGAAGTTCATCGAAGCTGAGCAAGTGCCAGAACTTGAAGCTGTTATACACCTGGTTGTAGCCTCCAGTGATACACGACACAGTGTTGCCACTGCAGCAGACCTTGAACTGAAAAGCAAACAGAGGTACAAGTTTCAGTGTTTGGAAAAGATGGTGCTAGTGTTCCTCACAAAGCTAGCTGCGATTAATGTAGTGCTCCGGAGACTGCTCTGAAAGGAGGAGGGACGCAGTCCCCTGCGAAGCTGTTGTGTTGTGCTGGTTTTACTTGGAACACGGTTAACTTTCTTCACAGTAGCTGGTGTGAGGCTGCGGTTTGGATTTGTGTGGAGAAGAGTACTGGTAACAGTGGTGTTTTCAGTTCTTGCTAAGGAGTGTTTGTACCAAGTCAGGGACTTTTTCGGTTTCGGGTGCTGCCCCTGTGCTCCCAGCTTCTTCCCTACAAGCAGCTGGGAGGGGACACGGTCAGGACGGCTGGCAGGGATATTTCACTCCATGAAACTTCATGCTCAGTGTACGGGTTGGGGGTTGGGCCAGCGGTGGGCTCTCACTCTGTCTCTTGGTCGGTCGGCGGGTGCTGAGCAGCTGTATCATTTTCCTTTTCCATTACTTTAATTTCAAAGTATTGTTAGTCTTATTGGTATCATTATTTTGTTATTTAATTTACTTTCAATGATTAGATTGTTCTCTCTCAGCCCACAAGTTTCCTTGTCTTTTCCTCCTCCACTGGAGAACGGGGGAGGCGAGTGAGGGCTGTGCGGTTGCTGGCTGGGATTAAACCACAGCACATGTATTCACATGGGGCTGGGAATGGTGTGGCTCACAGTATTGCAGCTGGGAACATCACCTGTCTCCAGAGCTGACAGCTTTGGCTGTCTGTTTTCAATCATCTTTGGTATTGCTTTTGAGCCATTTTCTTACTCCTTGGTTTCCAGATTGCCCTCTGTGAGTTACCAGTGGTCAATAAGGCCTTGTTAAGGGATTCATATCTGATGAACTTACATACATTGACTTTCCCAGAAAAGTATACTTTCATTTGGTTTATTAAGGGAGTAAAGAAACTGTGTTTGTGAAGTGGTCCATAGTCTAGGAAGTTTGGCAGCCTCTGTTTTCTGCATTATTGGAGCTTTTGCTCATCTGCTATCCATCTTTAATCTTCTAAAGACAATGCTTCTGTCTTTAACCCATCAAGAGGCCAGAGTAATTGCTGTTGGCACTATTTGCTGAGTCATTGGTCGTGTGAGTTTTGCTAGCTCATGTAGGAGATTGGAGCAAGAGAAGCCTGCCTTTAAAATGTGTACATGGCTTCTGTATTACTAGAAGTATAGGACTATTTAACTTGGAGTCAAATATGTAGTGTGAAGCCATCTCCATTCAAGCCTATTAATGTGCCTCAGTCATGGCTGGGGAGATGATTCTAGTCAGTGGTGACAGCCTGGTTAAGGACGGCAGTCTCTTCTTTGCTGCTTGTCTCCTCTTTCCTTTTGTATTGGTGTTATTTGCCTGGAGAGCAAAATACATGTGTGGACAAAACGTGTACTTTGGTTAATACGTAATGATGTTAAGTGTCTTTTACAAGAAATATATGATACTTCACAGCTCACTTATTTGGAAACCAGTTGCTTTGCTGAAAGAAAGAGATGGTTCTGTCTCCTCCACTTTTGTTGAAGCGTGCACGCTCAGCTTGTCTTCTGTGGGGTGTTTTTTGCGTGTGTCTGTGTCCCAAACAGTCTCATCAATAGCTAGCATTAGATCGTTATTGTAGGCAGACAGGTTGGTTGGAGAGACCAAGGCATAGTAGTCCTAGAATAAAAAAACCCTCTTCTCTATTGAAATGTCAGAGCACTGAGGATGAAGAATGTGGAGAAATATGTTAACAGGTAACAGTTCTGTAGTCAGTCAGCAGACTACCATGGTTCATATGTCTTGTTTCAGTGGGAGAGAAGGGATCATGTAGGCTTATCATAAATTATTTGGAATTGTGTTGTCAGAATATGCAGCTGAAATTTATAATCACTTCACATTCTTTGTGATTATATATTATGTGGATGGGGGAGGAGTGATTAAAAGTCAACCTATGCCTATTAAAACCATGGGAAGAACAGGAATATGATGTGAAATGCTGTAAGACACATGTATGTTAAAAAGTAATCAAAGATTGGAATCATAACATGTTGGTGTTCAATGTGTTTTTTTCTTTAGTTTAATTGACTGGAACAATCCTGCTATCATCAATAAAATGTATAAAGTTTATCTTGGGGATATTCCACTGAAAACCAAGGAGGTAAGACTTGCCGTCAGAGTTGCGTACCTGCTTAATTTCTGAAGTTGTAATTTTAGTTGCCTTATTTTCTTTGGAGAAGACGAATGTATGCATTTCTTAAGTGTATCACTTCTTTTGATCTCTGCTTTCACTGAACATTGTGCTATTGAGTAATTCTTTTCCTGTGTCCCAGTGTGTTCGTACTTGCAGTAGAAGATAATTTAGCTAACTCAGAAGGACTGCTGTCCAAAGATACACTATATTGTTTCAACTCTGCTTCTGACAGGGATCTGTTCTGAAACCAGAAATGAAGAGAGAGTCAGTCAGCACCCGTGTTAAATTAAAGATAGTTCCTCACCTTCTGCGATCCAGACAAGCTGCAGAAACGTTCCCAGCTAACATTCAGGTAATGCTTATGTTCCTAAGCTGCTCTTCCTAATGAGCTTGATAGTAGTCGCTCCAGGATTCAGGGGATGGAGGCATTGTTTCTGATGACAGTGTTTAAAGAACAGGGGCATTAGAAAACCTTTGGAAGTGAAGCCAGACACTCTCTGATCTGCTCATTATTCCTTTTGGCTAGGTGGTTTATGATGGACTCTTTGGTGCAAACACAAATGCGAAACTGAGAAGTCTGTCCTTGCAGTTTGTGCATCATATTTGTATCATGTAAGTAACTCAGAGTGAACACAATTTTTTTTTTTAGCTATTTGCCTAGAAGGCAGGCTGTTTACTAAATACATAGCTCAACTAAGGGCAAGGGAGGCATACTGAACAGGACAACCAGGTGAACAGGCCCAATCAGCATGGGTTTATGAACCGCAGGTCCTGCTTGACTGACCTTCTGTGACTGAGTGGCCTACTCAGTGGATGAGAGAAAGGCTGTGGATGTTGTCTACCTGGCCTTTAGTAAAACGTCTGACACTGTTTCCCACAGCATTCTCCTGGAGAAACTGGCTGCTCATGGCTTGGACAGGCACACGCTTTGCTGGGTAAAATACTGGCTGGATGGCTGGGCCCAAAAAGTTGTGGTGAATGGAGTGAAACCCAGATGGTGGCTGGTCACAAGTGGTGTTCCCCAGGGCTCAGTGTTGGGGCCGGTTCTCTTTAATGTCTTCATCAATCACCTGGGTGAGGGGATCGAGTGCACCCTCAGTGAGTTTGCAGAGACACCAAGTTGGGTGGGAGTGCTGATCTGCCTGAGGGCAGGAAGGCTCTGCAGAGGGATCTGGACAGGCTGGATCGATGGGCCAAGGCCAACTGTATGAGATTCAACAAGGCCAAGTGCCGGGTCCTGCAGTTGGGTCACAACAACCCCCTGCAACACTACAGGCTGGGGGATGAGTGGCTGGAAAGCTGCCCAGCGGCAAAGGACCTGGGGGTGTTGAAGGCCAATGGCATCCTGGTCTGTGTCAGGAACAGTGTGGCCAGCAGGACTATGGCAGTGATTGTCCCCCTGTACTGGGCGCTGGTGAGGCCGCACCTCAAATCCTGTGTTCAGTTTTGGGCCCCTCACTGCAAGACAGACACTGAGGGGCTGGAGCGTGCCCAGAGAAGGGCAACGGAGCTGGGGAAGGGTCTGGAGCACAAGTCCTGTGGGGAGCAGCTGAGGGAGCTAAGGGTGTTCAGACTGGAGAAGGAGACTCAGGGGAGACCTTATCACTCTCTACAACTGCCTGAAAGGAGGTTGCAGGAAAGAAGTTGGGGGTTGGTCTCTTCTCCCAATTTTACAAGTAGCAGGAAAGAGGAAACAGTGTAAAGTTGCTCCAGGGGAGGTTTAAATTGGATATTGAGAAAAATTTCTTCACCAAAAGGGCTGTCAAGCACTGGAGCAGGCTGCCCAGGGAAGTGGTGGGGTCACCATCCCTGGAGGGATTTAAGAGACGTATAGGTGTGGTGCTCAGGGACATGGTTTAGCGGTGGACTTGGCAGTGCTGGGTTAACGGTAGAATTCACTTCATGATCTTAAAGGTCTTTTCCAACCTAAACAATTCTGATTCTATCAAAACTCACATAAAGTAGTGTTTTTTCCTTAATCCTGAAATCTGTGTGTGTATGCTTGCACACATTAAGCTGTAATTTCTCAGTTTATCTTTTGCATCCATTAAACATATCTCAGTATCACTTCGTCTCAACTTTGTTAATGTTTTGTTTGTTGGTGTCTCTAATTGCAGTTGTCCAGAAAGTAAAATAAAGCCCTTAGGTCCAATGCTTTTAAATGGACTTACAAAGCTGATCAATGAATACAAAGAGGTAAGTTTAAAGGCTCTTTACTGCAGAGCTATAATTCTTCATATGAATACAAACAAAAGACAAATAGCTTTATGATGGAAGTGGATAAATCTCTTTTTTTGTAGTTGCCCAAGATGACTATCAAAGGATACTTTTAAAGAAACTTTGTTGGAAGAGGAGCACTTCAAGGAGTGTTTTACTTGTTTTAACAGCTACGGATAGGTGTTTGGGCACTGTTTGAAAAGTCTGGGGAAATCACAGTGTTGGTGGTCTAAAGAGTGAGGACAGAGTACCATCTGTTGTGCTACAGTAGTAGCTGTTACCCATTACTCTGGACCCCCTGGGGGCCTCAGCTCCAGGCGTATACCCGGTTGTGATAGTCAGCTGTATAGGTCTGCTGGTCCTGTCCGCCCAGGGACGGTATTGCTGTGGGAAGGGTGTTACAGACAGAACTGCAAGTGCCAGTCTGGCCTGAAGAGGTCTTTCAGTGCCATTCAGAAGGCACATTCCCCATGATACTCCCACATGTGTCTTACGAAGGCCTGATGTTGCAGACTTCCTCTTCTGCAGCTTTGATCCTCTTGATGGTTCATTCCAACTGTGTTGGATGTGATCTTGTGGCCTCAGGTGGCGTTGAACATGTGTGGCTCTCCTGCCATTGGGAAGGGCATGAAAAAGGAGTAGTCAGGAGGGAGTAAGCCCATAGACAAATACGCTGCACTGGTCATCTGCAGGATCCGTTTTGCAAGCGGCTTTCTTTGTGTAAAGCTTCTGTTGAGGGCCAGTGGAAGGTTTCTGTCCCTTTGCTAATGTTTCATGTAGTTCCTGAATCTCCTTAGCTGTCTCTTGTGAAATTCAATGTGATTTGTTGAGACCAGAAGGGAGAATTCTGCATTTTGTCACCATTTGTAATTTTCTGTTTCTTGTGGAAAAGCATGCTTCCTTCGTTCCTATGTAATGCTTTTATTCTTGGATACGATTACTTTATGTTCCAAGATTCTTTGTCCATGAAAGTGTGTTCAAGCACTTTGAAGACAGGATTTAAAGTAAATGTTTAATTATGAAAGATAAGCCTTTATGTATTTCTGGTTTTGCTGAACTATATTTTTATCATTCAAGGATTCAAAACTACTATCAATGGCATATTCAGCAGTTGGGAAACTCTCCAGGTAACTGAAGCACCATTTAGGCAATGGGACACTGTATAATTTTTCCTGAGCAATCTGTTCATTTATCTGCAGCACGCTTTATGCCACCTGCCAACTTTGCAACTGAGCGGACAGTGCAGAGAAAGGCTTCTTGTGGCACCTCCAGAGGTGCAAAAAGAAATGTGCTTTTAGCTGATAGCTTTTCTAGCAGTGATTAATAGCAGCTCATGAATTATGCACAGGATTTAAGAAATGGTTCCACTTTCTGGATTGCCAGAAACAATGAATTTAAGGAATGTATGGCAAAGGCGAGGGGGCATGAGGCTAGGTAAGTGGTATGATCAGCAGTGTGCTGGTCATCAAAGCGATTGTCCGTAGAGTATCTCGCTTTCCAAACTGGGTTATGGCAGGGGTGCTGCTCCATGGTGGAAATGGATAACATAGAGCAGACTTTCTATGCTGCCTCTGTTCTGTTCAGCAGGTGAAATGTGGGATGAGGGGAAGACCAGTGAAATGTGTAGCACTTCAATTTTAAAAAACCTAAGAACTTAACAAAATAAAATATCTTGTTTCAGCCGAATGCCTCAGCTCTTTACCAAGGATATAGCACTGGTACAGCAGTTTTTTGAAGCTTTATGCAAGGTGGGTGTTGACGGGGCTTGGCTTTGGGAAACGGTTAATATTTTGTGCTGGTTCTGCTTAATTCTTGTCACTGCACACTGTAAAGTGAAAGCTCTCGGTTTTGTACTGCAGGAGGATGCTGATACTAGGCTTGCCATTCAGGAGGCCTTGTCTATGATGGTTGGAGCATACAGTAACCTTGAAGGAGCCCAGCGTACCCTGATGGAAGCCCTTGTAGCTTCTTACTTAATGAAGGTATTTTTAGTGGACTTAAAAAATATTAAGTGCCTTAAAAAAAAAGTCTTAAAAAAATCGGTTGGTTACCTGTTTCCTGACACTTTCGGTTTTATACTTTTGGAACAAGTCTCCCTTTTCTTACTGAGCGTATTGGCTTGTCTGGGAGAAGGGGGAGCGTGTCTGCTCAGATTAAGTGTTTTTAATGTGGTACAGTGGCAGCAAGGAGGGTGAGAGTGCAGTTTTCAAATTGTGTTCAGTCTTGCAAAGAAACAAAGCCGTTGCAATTGCCCTGTATGCTTCTTGTCGTCTCCTCCTAAGAACACTGAGAAATGGATGCTTCAAGGACAGTATCATGTGAAAAGCTTTTTGAAAGCGAGATTTGGTGGAAAAGGATCATCCACTGCTAAGTGGGGATTTCAGTGCTGTGTGATTTCTAACATTATAAGGCACCTGGGAACTTCCCCGGGAACTCAGCCTTGAGACACTAATCCCAAGGAAACCACGCTTCACTGACGGTGTTACTTTACTGAGTATCGTGTTGGTGTTCAGGATTCCCCAGTGGTCTGGGTTTTCAGAAAGAGCGTTTTTCGTATACTCTGTGCTTGCGTGGGTACTCGGGGTGGCTGCAGAGGCCTATGTATTTCTAGTGGTTGCACCAGCCACTGTGTAAGACTCTTTCCATGCTGATGACTCTTTTGACTGTGTACTTGGGTGGTCTGAGTCTCCAGGCAATACCATTCTGCGACTCCCTGAACCTAACAGGGAGCATGACCGCCCTAAGGTAATGTTTCTTTTCCGCCTCTGGTTGTACTGCTCCCAAGCGCAGCTCTGTTGTGTGAGTAGGTGATGTATGTCATTCTTGATTTCAGAACTGCCTGGGTGGGACAGTTAGGATGTGTAAGAATTAGTAGTAACCCTGATTTATGATTCCTAAACATGTGCATATATTTAATTAAGCCCTTCTTTCTTCGCTTGTGTATATGTGAGCAGCTAGTTTTTCTTTTCCCTGTCTCCTGCCGTATGAAGAGTTAGCAAGAACAGTGTCTCAGAATGTCTAAACTCTGAGTCATGTTGGTACCAGAGGACAAAACAGATGACTGATGATTTACAAGTGGTGAGTGCAGGTCGTTAGGGTGTTCATTTAAAACTCAACCATATGTTTGTGTCTGTTCTCTTTAAGCCTGAAGTTCAAGTACGTCAAGTGGCTGTGAAATTCGCTAGCACAGTGTTCCCTCCCGATCATATCCCTTCCAGATACTTACTCCTGTTAGCTGCAGGAGACCCGTAAGTTGTTTTCCTTTTTAAGTTATTTTCATATATATATATACACACACGTATTTGCATCCAATAAACATTTGGATGAAATATAAACGCGTACATATGTTTGTGTGTACATAAAAACTCAATCACTGAGCATCAGGTACAGTGATTTGCAAATCAGCCTTTATGTAGGGACATTCTTGACGGTTCTGTGGAGAACTGTTACTGTCCCTTATAGTAGTCTTTGGCTTGGATTCATTTTGTTGTTTCGGATGAACTGTTGCCATTAAAGCATTTCATGTTAATTATCAATTGCAGAGTAAAAAATGCATTAACTGAAATCAGCCTTACAGTGGCTAGAAATTACTTTTTTCCTGGCAAATGCTATCCGTCTATTTTTAGTTTGTATTTGCCAAGTCAGGAGCATGCACTTGTGACGAGTTGCCACTCTCTGCTCAGGAGTAGTTGACTCATTAAATTACAGTAATAATTTCATTTTCAGTTTTCTGTTACTGCAGTTTAAGTGGTGGTGGGTTTTTCAACTTACTTTAATTGCTTAATTTCTGATGTGAGTGGCTGTTGCGTAACTAAGGAGAGCTAAATGGGTCAGTTGCAACAAACCGCTCTGTCACTGCAGTGTCAGCACTGTTTCAGGAGCTGGTATTCTAAGCAGGTAGCGATAAAGGTGGTAGGTGTCAGCTGAAGTTTGCAGACGATATTGACAATACTGAACATACGAACTGATGGGCAGCAGGAGCAGGTAGGAAAACAAGGATGTGGAAACCAGGAACCGGACACTAGAATAATGTAAGAGGAGCAGAACTGGGCTGATTCAGACTGTTTGGCAGAGGCAAATCATCACTAACCTTTTTCTTACCCTTCTCTAAAATAAATAAATCATTAACTTTTCTAATGCAAGGGGTTTTTTCCCTTCCTTTCAAAAAAACCCTGTTCTCTCTCCCCCAGCTTTCCAAGATACTTTATTGCTCATTAAAAGTCATGTGGTCTGTGCAAATCATGTCTGTTTCTCATCTTTTCTTCTGAAAGGCGGGAGGAGGTACATGGAGAAGCCCAGCGGGTGCTGAGAACATTTCCTGGTAAAAATGAAAAGGAGAGTTCTGGGAAGCAGATGCCTTCCTTCCCTGAAATGGTCCATTACATTCAGGACAAGGTACAGTGCTTCTGTCCTGGTAAATGACAAATGCATGCCTGATGCTCAAGCATGCAGTAAGTGTGGTCTTCCCTGTATCCATCTCCCTCACCTCCCCAAGGAATAAGGTTGGCTAAAGTCACAGTGAAGGCTACACATAGTGTTGCGTTGCCAGCACTAGCACTCATCGTTACCTGGCAATAATTGCAAGATATCCAAGTGTTAAGTAACAAAGAGGTAGATCCTTTAATGACGGCGTTATTTTGCACTGATGCTGTTTGTGCAGAAGGTGGGTGGAGTGAGGAATCCAGTGTTCAGGGGTGATAAACTGGCATGTTTCACAAAGAGTTTGCTCACAAACATGTTTTTGAAGGCATAGGAAGATCGCTTTCTGGTTGGGCTGGTGACAGATAACACAGTATAAAAGAGCAGAAAGATTCCAGGCTAGGAAAGGAGATAGTGGAACAAGTGAAGAAGTCTCGTTTGTTGAATTAAAGGCTTCATTATTCATTTTCATTGAAATTTGTGCAAATAGTGGTCATGTAAATAACCTTTCGTGAGTCTAGTGGAACGATATGCCAAAAGCTGTACCGCTGAGTTTACCCTCACTGTTTGCACTGCAGGGTCATCTGGAGAGGGGTTAAAATCTGGTCTGTTACACGCTTCTGTGTATAGTAGCTATACTAGGCTTGCAGGCTATAAAGGTGATGTGAAGGGTCACTGATAATGCTGTTTTTTCCTCTGATAGTCTGCTTGTTTTTAAAAACATGTCAGGAATGTATCATGTTGGAGCACATCTGGTTTTGCACAGTATCTGTGATCGCAGAGCTCTTACATGTGAGAGATTCCTTGTGAAATGCTGTGGACTCTGCTGGGGTTGTATTCTGATGGTGTGTTCTGTATACTCTGCTGGTCTGTGAAGCATTTGCAGCTTTGTGAAAGAACTTGCTCTTGTCCAAAGTATTGGTTATTCAAATAAGTATAAAAAATTTTAAGAAACCAAGATTGAGTTTTACATAACACTGTTAAATGCCTGTCCCCTTGTAGTTATTTTTTAACATTTCCTTGACTTCGTGATGTCACTAAATAACTATGGGTGAGTCTAGTTTAGTCACTCCTGAGATAACCAAGATTCCCACACTCCTGGGTGAATTAAAACAATTTTTGAGCAATTTGCAGATCTTGTGTCCTGAAGACATACTAAAAAACCCTTTCTTGGATTCCTTTGGTTAGTTATCTCAAGGTGTGAATTTTCACATTATCATGACTAACCTGTGAGTGTTGCAGATGTTTGAGAAGTTTGTACGTGTTGCTTGGCACAGCAGGCGGAGGTGCAAAATGACTTTCCTGTGTGAGTTAGCATGTTCCTCCTCTCCCTCTGCAGAAAAGAGTATGTGACAGAGTAGTACCTGATCTGCTGGGTAGGGACGGGAACCCAATCTTCAAGGAAGTCATCTTCTGGTTCACTAATTCAGGGTTTCACTGGCGGTTCTGGATGTCACTGAAATTCCAGTTCAGTTTTGGGCACCTCACTTCAAGAAAGACTTTGAGGGGCGGGACTGTGTCCGGAGAAGGGACTGGAGCTGGGGAAGGGTCTGGAGCACAAGTCCTGTGAGGAGCAGCTGAGGGAACTGGAGTTGTTCAGCCTGGAGAAGCGGGTCAGGGGAGGCCTTACACTCTCTACAGCTACCTGAAAGGAGGTTGCAGAGAGGTGGGGGTTGGTCTCTTCTCCCAAATGACAAGTGATAAACAAGGGGAAATGGCCTAAAGATGCACCAGGAAAGGTTCAGGTTGGATATTTTGTTTTTAAATTCTAGGGCGCTTCTTTTCTCCTGGGGAGAAGAAAGAGTGTTGCCCTCCTCCAGCCTTCCCTGCCATTCCCTCCGATGAATTTGGGGTTTCTGCTTTCTGAGTTGATAGTTGATGTTTATGGACCTAAACTGTACTATTACCGAGTGCCCTGTGCCCTTCTTGTTATAGAACTGTTGTACCTTTTCAGTTGCTATGTGGAGGATAAACACAGTTGCATCAGCAAAATTTCGTTGACCTTTCCATCATGTCTGCTGTTCCTGGGTCTGACTGTTCCAGTCTTAATATACTCTGTTGTTTAGGCCTCTCACCGAATGAAAACTCCGGCTAAATATATGACTGGAACTGCAGCGTTGCCTTTCAATCCTGCCACATTTGGAGAGGTAATTGGATTTACTTCCTTGGATATGTGTACCATTATTGATTTAGTGGACAGTGTAAGAAGCTAACGGTTACCGTAAGTCACCCTACGTTCTAAAATTCCTCTCTTAAACAGATGTTGGTATTAGTTCTCCCTCCTTTATCTGTCTGTCCTTAAATAGCAGTCTGAGCAGGGTTTTCATGTGTGGGGGTTGGGAGGAACGTTCCCAGAGGACTGCTCCACTGCCGTCTGCAGGATACGGAATGTCATAGCTTCGCAGAGGGAGAAACTGGCGGTCCTGTGCAGAAGTCCCGTTGCGTTCCTTGAGGCTGTTCTTTCCGTAGCAGATTCCCTGGCTTCACTGCTCTGTAGACACACGCTCAGATGTGATGCACGATCTGTATTAGCAATGCGTCGTGTTGCGCTGTGTGCATGCCTGTTGGGTATAGGGTCTGCCAGGATGTAAACCAGAAGTCTGTAGGACTAAATCTTTTGAGGGTGATGTAGAGTTGTCTGCTCACACGGGCGTGTTGCAGAAACTGGTCCTGAGATTTGCTACACTTCTATTTGTTCCTGTCTCCATGCTGACTCTTCTGTCCAGATTCAATTAAAGAAGAAAATACTGTTTTGGTTACACTAAACAGCATATTCCTTGCTCTTTTATTTTGTCTCTTCCATGGTTTTCCAAGTGCTCATGCATTCAGTCTCCTGTGTTTTTCTCTCCCCTGTTCAGATAGTTCTGTATCTGCGGATGTGTCTTGCTCACAGTGCAGGTGTGGTGCCAACTTCACAGAGCTTAGCAGATATGCAAGATCACGCTCCAGCCATTGGACGTTACATAAGAAACCTCATGTCTGGCAACCACATATCTTTCTCTTCATCCTCCTCATCAAAAAGTGCAGACACCAACCCCGTACATATATATATTGGCCTTCTTCAGCAGCTGTTAGCTGGTGTTGGAGGTGAGAAGCTGTGTGCAGCAGGATCTTGAAGAAAGGTCTTCTCTTACTAGAAATGAGTGTCACCCCGCAGTGCTTTGAACTTGCCTGCAGCAGTCGCAGGGTTGCAACATGGACTATGTACTCTTCGGTTTAAGCTTGCTCCCTTCTGTGCTGCTGTGTAGGTGGACGAAAGCAGGGCAGGAAGACTGCAGCATCGGTTGACGTAATGCATTAGAACTGTGAGGCTGTTGTCTGTAACAGCTTCCTCACCACGGAATGCTGTGTCTTCCTCACTCTCATCATAGTGTTTGTGACAAGTGTAGTCTGAAAGCACTTGAATGCCTTTAGAACAAATTGCTACCAGAATTTAATTTCCCTATATTTCTGAGAAATACTATATGTGACCATTCTGTATGGTGTGTTAACCCTCCCTAGTGAATTGCATGTGGGTGCTTTGAGATGCCTGATACTTCTTAACCTCGTTTTATCACCGATTGTGAGATTGTTGTGAATACTGCTGTCGTTTAATAACCTGATTCTTTAATTACTGTTTAGGTTTGCCGGTCATGTATTGTCTTCTAGAAGTTGTTTCAGTGTATCCGGAAAAACTAGCCACCAGATTTGTAGACAAAATGGATTGGATAAAGGTACATTGAAAGCCCTTCTTTTGGGTTTTGGGGTTTTTTGGGTGGAAGGGAGTTGGCATTAGCAAAACCTGATGTTTTCCCATGGCGGAATGGAGTATTATTTCCAAGAACGCTCTTAATTTGAAATGTGGTATATCTACATGCAGGCAACACCTCATGGGGTGTTATATGTAGCAGTATGCGGAAAGTTGCGTTTTGGTTCTCAGGTGTTACTGATTTTGTTCATTGACCTACGTGTTCTGGGTAACCTCTGCCGTTGGCGCTGTTAGTATAGTCATTCAGTTTTTCCCCTTGGTCAAGAGATCTATTTCAATGCAGAAGAAAATTGAAAACAAAATTCTGCAAATTTTAGAAGGAACTGTTTAACAGTGGGAATGTCCCACTGGTAGAATGGGAGCGGCATCTCAGAAAATGAGATGAATTAGATCTCTTAATTGTTTTAGAGCCCATTCTGCAGAGGGTTTTGAATTTTATTTTTTTTATTAGCTACAAACAAAACAACCAAACCAAAACCAAACCAAAAAAACCCCAGCAGATCAACTGGGGCCTGCTTGGCCAGAGAGAATTCTGCTTTCCCTAGATTCTTTTCTCAGGCAGCTTTCTGCTTTTTCATGATTTGCATCAAGCATCCAGGGCTTGCTAAGTTCTTACAGGTTGCCTTTGCTTTCACTGTGGGGATCTGGCAGAAAAAAATACTTCACTGAGTTAAAATTAGAATGTGTTCTAATAATTTCTCCTGCTGAGATCTTGCTGCACTGCACATCTTGTTTAAGTGCAGGTACGAACATCAAAGGAGGGGACTGAAAAACTTTCTCCTTTTCAGTATTCCTCATCATTTGCAGAAAAAAAACCTTTTTTTTTTTTCCCCGGTGTTCATTTGCAAAATTAAGCTTCTAAGGGTGGTAACTGATACTACCTAGTTCCAGAAATACTGATGTAAATCATCCTTTATGTGAATTTGCTTTGCCAAGTGGAAGGAACAGGTCCAGGGGTTTGTCAGAAGTCAGCTATGTAATCTGATGCAAGTTCTGAGCCGAAGTTAGGGTTATGTTTCATGCGCCCGAGGATTTCATTTCTTGTTTGCTCGCTTGGCTCATTTTTGCCTTCTTTGCGGTGCCCCAAGCCATTCAAAGATTTGCATGTGAATTTTTCTCATGAGTGTGTTGCATTATACGTCAAATTAATGGCAGAGATTTTATCTTAACAAATGACCTGAGACTTCCCAAATCCAACTTTTTAACGATTTAGGTAATACAAGATCTCTAATACAAGGTGGATAAATTTTCACTGAGAGCTCTGTTTTCCTGGACACTTAATTTTTGTCACCATTGGATTTAACTGGTTTAACCTCTTGAGGGTGGGGTTTTTCCCTTTAATTAATAAAAAGGAAATGGAAGCCGGCAGTAGCTCAGGAAAAACAGTGTCTTTAGGAGTATTGTAGCTCAGTATGGATGCAGAAGGTGGTAGCTCTTCTCTGAAGACAAAATTCAGCCAAGCATTCAGTCAGTGTGTTTAACGCAGAACCGGTGGGTAGCCCATTTGTGGCTAGTGGTAATCTTCCTCCTGAACGCTGAGCCTGTAATGAATGCCTTGCTGAGCTGAGTGCTTTGTTTCTGACTAAATGATAGTGCTGTTGGTTTAAAGAGTGGTTTCTGGGTTAAGTACTGTTTACGTAGCTGCAGGACAACTGTGCTTGTATATTGAAGCTCTGTATGAGCTGGCTGTGTAAGAGGCTGCTTCCATATTTTGTTTCTTTTTGAAAACTCCCGCAGAGCCTGATGAACACCAACAAAGAAGAAATGCGTGAGCTCGCAGCCCTGTTTTATTCTGTAGTGCTGTCTATCATGTCTGGAGATGAGCTTAGGGCCTCCTTGGAGCAGCTGATCAAGATGACAAAAGACAACCATGTAACTACCTTCCTTTGTCTGCTGCTTCTCATTTTCTCTTGTGTCATGTAGCTGATAGGAAATCTGAATCTCACAGCATGTCCAGGATGTGTTAGCCTTAATCTTAGCATAAATTTAACTAGCTGACTTCCAGTTGGATGGTGAGAAGGGATTTTTGTTGTAGGTGGGGGCAACAGATCTTTAAATAAATTAATCCCTGAAGCTGTTGTTAAGGTTGGTAGGAGGGTTTCCTGGAGGCACTTCCCAAGCAAAGCCACGACCATCAGGTATTTAACCAGCTAAATATTCCTTGTCCCGTTTTGTGGAATGGATCACGCTACCGTCCTCAAACAGTTTACCAATTCCTTATTTGTACAACCAAGTACCTGGCAGAACTAAGAAAATGCTTAACTTGTTAAGTGTTTCACTTCCTCTGGCTCCTGGCTCCCCATTGCCTCAGGGTCTTGTCCCGACAGCAGCCTTTGCTGGGTGAGGGCTGGTCTCTTCCCTCCCACCCCCCCCCCGGACGGCTCAGCAGCCCTCCACCACCATATCGTTACGCGGTGGGTTTGCCTGCTTTCCCTTCTCCTGCAGCTCCTTCCCATTACCCTTATCTCTGCATTTTGCCACTGCAAGCATGGAGAAGGAGGCCTGAAAACAAATTCAGTGTGTCTGGAATCCTGAAAGGGAGGCAAAACAGTAGCATTTTTAGGTTATGTTTCCCCAAGAGGTTTTTATATCAGTCTCTGAAGGACTTAATGGGCCACTGTTTTACATTGCAAGTAAGGGGCGCTTTATGCCGCAGTTAACAAACACGGTTTATTTCCCATCAGCGAAAGCGGTGTGGGTGATCCAAAGCCCTGCCATTGCCCCGTTTTACGTAGGGCACAGCTTCTGCGGCCGCGAAGCCAGCATAGACAGGTCCCAGCCCCGCACCGCTGCTTTCTGCCCCCGTCACCCGTTGACCTTTCACGGAACCTGGCTAAAAATAAAGAGGGATGTGAACCAGGAAACAGGAAAAAGCAGGGTGTTGCCCTGCATCTTTGAGTTTGGGTCAGTGAGAGCTCTGGTTTGCTGCGAGAGTACACAACCAGTTAATCTGTACCGTGAGGGTCGGTGGCGGTCTCGATGTCTCCATGGGGACTGCAGTGGAGGGAAGCTGAAGTGGACGGGAGGGCTGCACCCCCATCTTCAGCTGTCTTTGCTGCTGTGGGGCCACAGCAAGGAGCCGTCCCTGGGAGCCAAGCTCAGTTGGGGATCACGTCCTGGCAGCACAGTTGCACTGATGAAACTTTTTGTAGGGCTGTGATAAAAAACAGGTACATGAACTAATCTGAGTTTAAGACCCTGTCCTTCTCCTTTTTTTGTTAACGGAGGTAACGTTTAAGTCTCACAGCCTTATTTCTGCACAAAATCCTTTCATTAGGATTCACCTGTGGGAATGAACACCTCATTAGGTAGTCTCAGTGCCAAATCAGCATCAGACAAATTAAAGTTCTTGGCACGTAATTGTAATAGTTTTCACAGCCTGTGGCCTACTGAACTTTGTGGAGGCATTGCCTTCAGTGTTTGTAGGCCAAGCACATTCTCATTCTTAGCAATCAAATCTAGAGTAATTCCCCTTTACTGCTTTCTACCAAAGAGTGGGTTTTGTCCCCTTAATCTGAGTATGCCCAGTTTTTAAGCAGAGACAGCATAGTATTATCTTAGTTCACCTTCATAACTCTGTACTTACAAATCAGGTGCGTTGGCTTCTTAAATCATTTTTGTTTTGCCTAGCTACCCAGGGGTAGTCTTTAGGAATCTGAGTGCTGGTGATAAATTCTTAATCTGTCTTCCTAAGCCTCTTCTCAGTTTTGCTAACTTATCGTGTTGGACTCCATCCATCAGAGAGCACTAGAAATGTCGAACTCGGTTGTCGCATTATGTGTAAGAACTCTGCGTTCCACAGTGTGCCCTCTCATCTGGCTTGTCCGTATGTGTTTTTAAATCGGTGCTTTGTGCAAAGTGTTACTTACTTTGAAAATGAGATTTTCTGCACTGTTGGTGTTGTCTGTAGAGCCCGGAGGTCCAACATGGATCCTTGTTGGCTTTGGGATTTACAGTAGGAAGGTACTTGGCCAAAGGGAAAATCAAAACAATGGAGCTACATGACATAGAACAGCCAAACACTGCAGTCATGCCGGAACAAGAACAGCTCATAAAGTCGACGACAGAGACCATAGGTAACTTCCTGCCTAAGACTTTGCTGCATGTAACAATTGGGGTTTTTCCAACCACCCCAGGCTGAGGACTTTTCTAAGATATTCAGCCCATAGATACTGCAATCTTGAGTTCACTTTCTGTGGTACAGCTTACAGCCTGTAAGTGTCGTCTGATTAGATGCATGGATGCAACCCTTTTCATCAAGAATTAGGTGGACCCTTAGGTCACAGACCAACATAGCACAATTAAGGGCGTTGTCACTCTAAAATCCTCTCAGTGTCTCCTTTCACTGATTTTGTTCCAGCATAATGCTTCCTACCAGCTGCAGAGGAGATAAACGCTTTGCTTCTTGCATGGGTAAAATATAAGTGCTGCTTGCTCACTGCTAAATAATAGTACAAAATCCAAGTCATCCTGGTTTACTTTTTCCTGTAGGTTCTTTCCTGGACAGCACCTCTCCCTTCCTCGTGGTGGCAGCTTGTACGGCTCTTGGGGAGATTGGCAGGAACGGTCCCTTGCCAATCCCCAGTGAAGGAACGGGATTTACAAAGCTGCAGCTTGTCGAAAGCTTATTGGCCCGAATCCCTTCCAGCAAGGAAACAAATAAGGCAAGATTTCTGTAGTGTTGTTATGATTCTTGTTCATTTCTGGAATGCTCCATCCCCAGGTTGAGGTGTTACCTGCCAAACTCAGCCTTGGTTTTTAAAGGGATTAAACTTATCATGGGCTTTAGCGAGTCAGGATTAGGCTAAGGTTTTTTCCAGTGTTGTCTAGCAGTTGATTGCTTGTGCTTTCTGTAGTCATAAGTAGGAGTTTAAGGGATGAAACGAAGAATGGTCATAACTTTGATTCAGGAAAAATGGGAGTATCTTCTTCTATCTGGAAGTAATCCTCAAAGGTAACAGGACATCTGTGTTTTGGAAGAGAGGTGCACTCTTTGATCTAATAAGTCACTTGCTTTTCTAAATCTGGTACCTTAAGTGAAACTTCAGCACGCGTGAGAGAGAGTGCGTTTAAAGTGTGTCTTCTGGACTTGCTGGAAGGTTATGTGATGGTGCTGGTTTTTCCTTTGTATTTAGATGAAGGAACGAGCAATACAAACATTAGGTTACTTCCCAGTGGGAGATGAAGATTTTCCCCACCAGAAGCTACTGTTGCAGGGTTTAATGGATTCTGTGGAGGTGAGGCACTATCATTATATTATTCTTTATACTGCAGAGAGTATTTCTATTGGAATGCTTTTTATATCTCTATAGCTGGGTTTACACGGGGAGCTGACTTGCTGTAATAGTGCCTCTGGGTTTTTTAATGCTGCCTTGAAATGGAGATCAGAGGTGGATTTGGGGCTTCTAAACTGTTTTATACCACAGTTCAAAAATTTGCCAGTCAAGATCTCTGCCTTGGTCTCTGTGGCAAAGGTGTGTTCCTCTTCAGGAGGACTCTCTGTATATGTAAAATCATAAGAACTTGTAGTAATGAAGCCATAGGTCTGTATTTTGGCCTTCAAAAGTACCCTGAAAGTAGGTGATACAAATACACCTCTTTTTTCATTTGAACTACATCAGCTGATATAACTCACTTGAATGAAAAATGAGTTTTGTAGGGATATATGTACCTGCCGTCAGTCTGAATGCATCAGTGTGGTGCACTGCATTCTTTTGGAGTACTTCACAGCTGCTATACATACTGCAGTATGCCAGACAGCAAAATTAAATAGCCAAGGAGCATTCTTAGTGTTCTTCACTCACAGCTTGTTTTACCTTTCTTCCTTGTTCATACTGACATAGGATTCAGCATTGTAGATGCAGCTGTTGGCTATCAGGCAGGCTGGCTTTTCCGAGTCCTTCAGTCTGATGTGATCAAACAAACAAGAATAGTAAGAACATTGTGTACACAAACATAAAATGATGTTACTAAGTGCTGTGTTTCTCTGCTGTAACAGGGGATGTTAGATCTTCCTTTATAAAACATGTACTTGAAGAAAAACAATTTATCTTAGATTGTAGGAAGCTAAGGGCCTATTTCTTCAAATGGCTGAGCATTTTGTGCTTCCAGAGAGTAAGGAAAGCAGTTTCAAAGGTACTCAGCAGGTGTGTAAATCAGTTCCTAGGACTCCAGATTCATCATAAATAATGACAGAGACGTGGCAGAGTTACGCACGTTCTGTTCCTGAGGGCAGAGAGAATTGTGGAAGGAGGGCAGAGGAGCAAAGCAACGTATTGTCTGAGTTCTTTTAATGTGAAAAACAAACCTGCGCATCTCTTAAGAGATGATGGACTTCTGGTTGGAATTACAGCAGAATCTTTTACTGCTGCATACTACAGCAAAGTCACAGTAATCCTCAGTAATGACTAGCAGTCTTGTTCTAACTTTGTTGTTTTCATCCTGTCTCTCTACTGCTTCCCGTTCACTAAGTTGAGCTTCTGCTGACACTAGCAGCTGCTTTGTAGAGGGCACGCTTTAAAACGGAGTGTGGAAATTTTAGCTCTTGTCATTCAATTTGGAGAGTTTGACGTTGCCTTAGTTTCCATCAGTTTCAGTGGGTCTGAGGTGTGGTAGTCTCAGAAGCTCACCAAAAGACTGATCTTACTGCAAATTGGTGCTGAGAATTGGGGTTGGGAGAGAGGCTGTGGTTTTGTGGAGTAGGTGCCAAAAGTTTTGGTGTGTGTTTAGTTAGTACTGTCAGTGAGGCTCTGTTGTGTTTTTCAGGCCAAACAAATAGAACTGCAGTTCACCGTTGGTGAAGCTATTACCAGCGCTGCTGTAGGAACCAGCTCGGTGGCTGCACGCGATGCGTGGACAGTCACAGAGGAGGAATATATCCCTCCTTCAGGTAGGCTTTCCTAATACAGGGGCTGGGTGGAGGAATGTAAAATCTCACAGTTCTGGAGTAACACAGAGCTCCACAACTGTATTTCGTGGTGTTTGACCTATAACTGTAGAAGTGAGAGGCAATTTGTGTTTGTTAATGTACTGCTCGGTGTTCTGCAATGCACAGGTCGTTTCACCTCCTTGAGTCCATCTGCTCAGAGAGTGGAAGCCTTTATTTCATGTGCTGTTTAAATAGCTTCTCAGTGCAATCCAATTCATTGCCACTGCATTTGTTTAGTTTTTTCATTTTGGTTTCCCATGTGGCATTAGTTTCAGGTTTAAGATACACAAATCTTTTAAAATAGCATTTTGAAGACTGTGCTGGAAAATAGGGTTCTAAAATTAAATTGCAAGTCCTTTTCCAACAACTTGGACTGATACGGTTAAGTAACATTTACCTGCAGTAAATGCAAAAATTTCATTCAAGGACTAAGATTCAGTACCCATTGAAATACAAGCATGACGAAACGCTACCTTCGAAACAGGCAGCTGTAAGTACCAGCCTCAGACCTGAAAACAGGTGTGTTAGTGTTGTGAGAGTGGTCTTAGATCTCCCGCGTACACTGAGCTGAGCGTGTGTGGAATGGGATAGAAACTGGACCCTGCCTTTACTCCAGAAATTTCGAGGCCTAACAAAAAGAAAGTCGTGCACTGAGTCTTATGCGGTATGAGTGGTACCTCATCTTGGCCACAGGGTCTGGAACGCTCAGGAAGGGTTAAGAGGACTCTATTCACAATTTCTATTAGGAGAAGGACTTTCCCAGTGAAGACTTCCTAAACAAGCAGAGATTAAGGTGTCACCTGAGTATTCATGGGCTGATTAGGTTTTTCATTGCTGCTGCATGCTTTGTTGAAGTTAAAAATGCGTGTGGGCAATTCGCAAAGCTCCCCTCCACCTTCCTTTCTCTTCTATAGATTTGAAAGCGAATGATGTGGTTCCCTGGGTCCTAGACCTTATTTTGAACAAGCACATTATCAGCCCCAACCCACACGTTAGGCAGGCAGCTTGCATCTGGCTTCTGTCAATGGTGAAGAAGCTGAGCACGCACAAAGCAATTAAGGTAAGAAATACACCCTTTCCTAACACTGGCTGCTTGTCCCTGGTTTTGCTTCTCAGTTCCTTTCTGTCCCTTTCCCTTCACTTCCGTTGCCTCTTTTCGCCGGGTGCTGCTGCAGTCCTTGTTGGGGTCTTTTGGAGACATGGCTTACCTTTTGTTGCTAGGGAACATACTAACTGGCGGGTGAACGAGGCTGTTGGCACCTTTGTAAACATCTGACTTTCACTCAGGTCAGGGTGAGCTTAGTGTAAATGGCTGTACATCCTCCTGCGGGAAGAAGAGGTTGGTGTCTGTGCAGGAGGTCTAGGAGGGGAAGAAGCAGGAGAACTAGGTGGAATTTCTAGACTGGCTTGTTTCACAGAGTTTATCACAGCTTTGGTACCTAGGAGCAGTTACGATGTGCTTCATGTACGTGTATTTTTGGTGCGCTTTGAAAACCTTGTATTCGGGCCAATTGTCTGTAATGAGAGAATGCGAAAGGTCCTAGACAAGGACTTAATAAAGCATTCCCAGCCGAAATGTCCTCTCTGCATAGAGGCACTTGAGGCTGTGATGGGACCATGTAACCTTTTTGTGCTCTCCAGGTAATGGTAAAGAGCTCTGGGACAACAGGTGCTTTGCAAATGTAAGCTGTTACCTTGCCACGTGTCACACTCGTCTGAACAGGGGGCCTTGTGGGAGGTGGCAAGATGCACGAGTTGGGGGATGAAGAAAAGACGTCCTTGCATGGAGGATAGCCCTGTCTGCCTGCAAGCCAGATTTATGGTGCATCACTGCCGTGTATTAGACAAGAAAAATAGAATATGTGGTTTAGTAATGGCAGGGTAGCTGTAAAGAGGTTCTGGACAAATCACTTACCTTCTGTGAATGTCAGGCTGCTGCTCACCTGTCTGGGAAGGAGGGCAGTTCTTGTTGTAGGTGTAGCTCACATGGGCCACTACACTGGTACAGCAGCCTCTGTTCATCGGTTAGGAGCTTGACTTGAGCCAAGATGGAGGATCCAAAACCTGAGATAAAAATAGTGTCGTTTTTTCTCATCTTACAGTCTCATCTCAAGGATATTCAAAGTGCATTTGTTTCAATTCTGTCAGATAGTGATGGTAAGTACTATCACGTCTTAAGAGCTGTGGGTTTTTTGGTGGGCTTTTAACAGAATGGAGGGAATCTTTGAACAGGCAGAATGTCCCCTACACCCTCTCTGTCAGTCGGCATTAAAAGACGACTGTAGAAACACCCCACTTCTGATGTAATAGGAACGGTTTCTTTTCTAGGCGTCACAGGTAGAGACGGGTTTAAACTGAAAGCGGGGAGATTTAGATGGGATGTCAGGAAGAAATTCTTCCCGGAGAGGGTGGTGAGGCACTGGCACAGGCTGCCCAGAGAAGCTGTGGATGCCCCATCCCTGGAAGTGTCCAAGGCCAGGCTGGATGAGGCTTGGAGCAACCTGGTCTAGTGGAGGGTGTCCCTGCCCATGGCAGGGGGGTGGGAACTGGATGGTCTTTAAGGTCCCGTCCAACTCTAACCATTCTGTGATTCTGTAAAAAGCACAGCTTTTTTTCTGTGCTTTGCTAACCAAGCACAAATCTTTTTCTGCATTTGCCCTTTAAGACCATAATAACAGAAACGGTTTAATGGTGCTAGTTCTGCTCTGCTTCGGGCAGCAGGATGCAAATCACAGAGTTCTGCGTGGACAGGAACTCTAAGCCCTCTTTAAGCTAGATTTTGGCTGATAGGTCTACCCATGGCCACTAGTGGAAAGGGTGACATCCGGCAGCCTATCCAAAGCTCACTGAAGTTCAAGAGGGTGTTACCCCTAACTCTGCTGGACTTCAGGGGCTCTTGGAACGCTCTCTGCCATTTCAAAACCTGCAGTGACAATACTGACATGAATATGTCACCTAATTTGACGGGCAGCGTATGCCTTCCAACAAATTGCTGCTTAAGAATGCAAAGTTTGTGTCTTGCCAGACTAGACCTCCTCAAAAATGGAGACCTGTGAACATGGGTCACTAAGCTCCATTCGCTTGATCAAGATTTTGGTTGAATCTTGGTTTTGTATTACTTAATTACATGCTTATCTTTAATTTTACTTTGTAAAATCTCTTGCAGAGCTCAGTCAAGATGTTGCTTCAAAAGGTCTTGGGCTGATATATGAACTGGGAAATGAACAGGATCAGCAAGAGCTAGTCACCACGCTTGTTGATACCCTTATGACTGGGAAAAGGTACAGCGAGAAAGTACTCTGAGCTATGTCTGATGGGAACAAAAACATGCCTCTTCTGTGTGGAAAGAGATGTTTTGGGGCCAAGGACAAGGCAGTATATTCCCAGTGGGTCAAATGGAGACATTTCTTTATTCAGCTTGGAGTTTGTTGTGACTGAAGTTGTTTCAACAAAGCTCCAAAATAATGGTTCAGTCCTGATTCAAGCAGTTCAGTCAGTTGGGCTTTGGTTGGATTTCCTACTTGCTGCATTGTGTAATTGCAAAGGACAGTGACGTCTTGCAGCAGCTCTGCACAGTGTGAATGTTGCAGAAGAGGAGACTTGATGGTGCCTGAAATGTGCCTTTTGTTGAGAAAGTGTTATTAATGGTCACTTGTCAGCTCTGGTGTGAAAAATGCAGGTCCTGGCTAGTAATTATGTCAGTCAGTGCTGGAAATGCTCTTTAACAGCCTACTCCTGCCTAATCTGGTGTGGATGCACCCACTGTGAATGTCAGAAACCTAGCCTGGCAGTGTGGGTATCCAGTGGTGGGAAACACGAAGAGGTTAGATATATGGAAGTTGGGTTTTCTTGTTTTGAAGTAGAGATGGCTCTCCACTATATGGCTTGTGTCTGGGCAGAAATAAAAAGCTGTCATTCAGTGTTTTGACTTTTGACCTGACTGCAGAGCGAAACCCTCACTTTCTGCAGTGTCTCCTTAACACTGCACGTGGTACAGGTTAACGAGGCTCCTTGCCGTGTGCCTGGCTTTGCACGCCTGTGTGTTTTTTGTGGGATAGGAATGGAAAGTTACTGAGTTAATAAAGAAAAACAAATCAACTTGTTCTGTAGCGTGTATTCCACTCAAGCGTAGAGTTTGGTAAAGCTAATACTGGCCCTCTTTTCTACCAGAGCCAAACATGAGATGACTGGGGAAACCGTGGTGTTCCAGGGTGGCCTGAGCAAAACCCCGGATGGGTGAGTTCACTGACAGTCTCAATGACAGACACACTGTAAGTGTTGAAATAGTATTCCCTTGCTTATAAATCTGCTTCCTCAGCTGTTTGTTCCTTCTTGTTAACATCACTATTTTCTTGTGGTACGGATAGGTTATTCACTTCTCTCTGTCTGCTTTAAGCTGTGATTTGACTATAGCTTTAGCTAGTATGCCATTTGTGTAGCTAAAAATAGTAACACTCACTCCCCTTCTGTTTTCCAAAGTCAAGGCCTTTCTACCTACAAGGAGCTTTGTTCCCTGGCTAGTGATCTCAATCAACCAGACCTGGTGTACAAGTTCATGAACCTGGCCAACCACCACGCCATGTGGAATTCTCGGAAGGTAATTTGCTGCTTTCAGACCACGTCCATTCCCACTGTGAACTCTGGAAATAATATCTGTGTTTCTGTAGCTGTGGTTACGTGATCTATGGATAATTGCATGTGGAGGCCATTTGTTGATGCTTTGGTGTCAGGTCCAGTGCAAATTTACCAGCCTGAAAAACGAATTTAGGACGACTTGAAATCCTTAAAACAGAACATTGGTATCACAGGGTTCATGTCATCCAGCATTCCTCTCTGAATCAGCTGTCGTCCTTTCCTTTTGCTTATGAGTGTGCTTAGAGGCCAGGTCTTGATGTGTTCGGTGAGATAATTATTTTCAGAAGCCAGAGGAAGGGACCTTAGTTATGTAAAAAGGCAGGGCAAAAAGTATTCAGCAACAAGTTGCTATCGAGCCAGTTGACAATACGCCTCTTTAATCACTGTTGTCAAAAGTATCCTTTTTTAACTCGAGTCTTGATATTTTAAAGCTACTACTGGGACCTTCAGCGAAGCCAAAATACTGTTGGATCCATTTCCTGCCAAAAGAAAGTAGCATCATAAATTTGAAGATTGAAGTGTACTTTTCGTAGCTTTAACCTGGGGCTTTTTTCACTGGCTTTACACAAGCACGGAAGAACTTGGTTTGCCCCTGGGAGCAGGCAGAGCACCTTTTGTGTGCTTCCATGCGGAAGGCCCGGGTAGCTGCATCTACTGTATTGCACCTTTCTTGCTTGGTACCTGAAGTTTTCAGTCTCTGGCAACACCACTTAGTGCAAAAAAATAAGTGCCAGCAGTAACTTCCATCCAGAGTCTGACACGTCAGCATGTCTCTCGGGACTTCCCTCTTTGCACTGGGACATCAGAAGCATGGGAGCTTAGGTTAGGTCCCTGACTCTTGTGGAATTTCGACAGCCAGGGTGAGCCCAGCAAATCCACTCACCAACTGTGGGTTGAGCTTTGGCATTTGAGGAATTTGCAGGATCATTTCAGTTGAAGGGGGCATCGGGAAGTCTGTGTTCCAAACCTCCACTCAAGAGCTAGGCAGAGCAGGCTGTTCAGGGCCTTGCAGATGATGCCTCCCTTTTCCTTATACTTTCTGCAGGCTCTGGCTCCTCACAGCAGTGGTCCTCGCTGAGAGTGTGCCTTTATTACTCTTCCCTTTGTAAACTATCTGAGACAGCACATCCTGTCCTGTGAAATTCTGAGCGGCAGCTTTTGACGCTCCAGGTCAGGAAACATGAAGTCGGTAGAAGCAGTCACTGCGCTGCCTGTATTAAGCAATTTCTTTTGAGGCTATCCTGCCAAATCCCGTGGGACTTGGTGGGCAAGCATCAGTTCCACCGTGTTAGCACTGACAGTGGAATTGACAGTGTTGGAAAAGAGTAGGAAAGGATACTTGAGTTGAAAGTAAATATGGACAGATGCAAAATGATATTTTCGGAATATCAGAAATTTCACGTTGTAGAGTTAAGGTAGAGTTGTTTTATTTGCAGTTTTTCAGTTCCTAAGTTATTCTAGTTTTTCTAAGTGCAGCAGAGTGGTAGGGAAGCAGTGGCCCACCCTATCCGGTTTTTCCGAATCTTTCAGAATAACGTACTCAAATCTTCATAGTCCTAATTCTCCAGCACCGCTCTTGAAATGACGGTTGGAGAGCAGGGTTATTGAAGTAGTATGTGGTCTGCTGAGTGCGACTGTATGCTTGGGACCACTGTGGTACTGTAGCACTGATGGGGGGCTAACGCCGGTACCATTCGTGATTTGGTCTAAATCTAAACCGTGTCGGTCAACTTTGCCACTGACTGCGGCGTGTCCAGGAGCTGTAACGGAGTGAGTGACAGATTGTTTCAACAGATACGCTCTTGTTGTCATTTCAGGGAGCAGCTTTTGGTTTCAACGTGATAGCTGCCAAGGCTGGAGAGCAGCTGGCTCCTTTTTTGCCCCAGCTTCTTCCCCGTCTCTACCGTTACCAGTTTGACCCCAACCTGGGCATCCGACAAGCAATGACCAGCATTTGGAACGCCTTGGTCACCGACAAGTCACTGGTGAGTGAGCAGCAAAGCGCGGAGCGGTGGGTTCGCTGCTAGCCAGCGGCATCTCGGAGATCCTCATGGGACAGTTGCATCTTGTGAAGAGAGGGGCTGTGCAGAAAGGGGTGAGGTACTGTCCTACAGAGAGGGGTGTTGGAATCCGTGGATGAGCTGGAGGATGCGCAGAGGTTTTGCACTGCCTCTTACATGTGAAAGGATATTGCTGACTTTGTGTGGCCAGTGTTAAAGTTTATGATTGACTTTGGGTCTTCCCACATTTCAATACTGCTTTGGTACTGCTTATGAGAAGCAGTTCAGGAATCCTATGGCCTGAGATGGCCTTACTAGAGCAAGAGCATCTAAAGCACATGGGACAAGGCTGTTCCATCGGTTTGAGGGTGACTCCTCCCAGTCAAGTTTGTTTTCAGTGATTTTCGTGAGGTGCCCTTGCTCTGGCTCCAAAAGGCCTGGAATTGAGTTGGCAAATCTTTTCTCCTAGCAGAACTCATGTTTGTGAATGTGAAGTCATTCACTCTGATCCCTCATCAAAGCTCAACTGCTTCTCCTGTAAATACATGTTTGGTGCTGCATCTAAGCAGTTCAGTTGTTAAAGAACTGAGGGACTTTCCTCTTTTCTCCCCATCTCTGCCACAGCACTAAGCCCTGAAGCAGTGCAGAGAAAGGCACATGGAAAGCAAAGCCAGAGTAAGTTTGTGTGAGGTCACCTTTGGCAAGCATTAGTTCATCTGCTGTGGCTGACAGCAGGTTATATTGTCCGAAAGGACCTTTCTTTTTTCAGTGTACAGGATAAGGATTGCATGGTCCATGCTTGTTTCATGATTTTTCCTTTTTTTAATAACAGGTTGATAAGTACATGAAGGAAATTCTTGAAGATTTGATCAGTAACCTAACCAGCAGTCTGTGGAGGATCAGGGAATCCAGGTATTGCTAGGAAAAGTAACAGCTTTTTCTTTCAGCTCTCTTCTTTTCTCCAGCATAAATTCATTAACCTGAAGAAGCTGAGGGGGCAGAGAGGACAGGTCCTTTCAGTCTTGTGGTCTGTGCTTGAAATGTGATACAATCTTGAAGCTATTTGCTTCACTGAGCCTGAAATGTTTTTATTGCATGTAGCTTGAGCATGATACTGAACAGCGTTCTCTGAAGGAGGAGTTTTCTGGTTACAAAGTTCTTGGCTATCCTTGGACCTGAAATACTATTTAAGCTCATACTAGAAAATCCTGGCGGCCGGGCTATATACATACTTGGCAGCAGGATGCTGGTTGGTATAGCGTTTTTTGTTTATAATGGTTTGTAGTTATGCTATATTGAAAACTTCCGTTTCAATTTCAGTTCCAGACTTCAGACCTTCTTGTTTTGTTCTTATCCTGTATTTACAGAAAATTCTTATTTACTGAAACAATTTTGTGACTCGGAATGCTTGCAGGAGCAATTTTCATAGAGCAGCCTTCATCACTTGCTGTCGCCGGTTTCAGATTTCACCTGACTGGCTGAACTTTTTTTTTTCTTTGCTAAAAGAGATGTTCTTATTACAGTAGATTTAGGGTTTGGGGAAAATAAGGAATGTGAAACAGTTCTCAGGTTTTTTAACCATCTAGTTATAAACATATCTGTATATACACCTACATCAAGTAAGTACACTGTGTGGTGGAAATAAAATTCCTTATTTGCAGCTGTCTGGCACTGAATGACTTACTAAGAGGAAGACCTTTGGATGACATTGTAGAGAAGCTTCCAGAGATCTGGGAAATCCTGTTTAGAGTACAAGATGACATTAAGGTAATGGAACTGATAATTGAACAGGAATCTCCAACAGAAAGTAGAGGGATCAAGCTCTGAGGCATTTAAAGAGGGATTCTCTGAGAAGTTATGTTGAAGCCAAGTGCAGTTTTGGGTGTTAAGCAGACTAGAAATTCAAGCCCCTTGAAGTTAAAATTTCCTTGCTCCCTTGGAAATTTTTCATGTATATTTCTTGTGCTTTTTAGGTGTTGGTTTTCATTCCTACTGTGCTAATTCTTGATGTTTCAGAATTTTCCTGGATATAAAAGAATTCCTAAGTATTTGCTTAGCTCTCGAGTATAGAGACATTTATTTTGGGCTGCTTGTCTGCTTAAATGACTTGCATATATGAAGTCAGAGTTCTTGAGTCCTTCCTGGTTGGAGCTGTGTTCTGTCTGGATCCAGACTTCTCTGCAAAAGCTTAAGCAAGGCTGAACTGTTTTCCAAAGTGTACTGTGTACCAGGCAGTTTATTCCGTACTAGTAGATTTAGTATGTTCAGAAACAATCCTGGGCACTGAAGCCAACTGAGCTGTCTTGCCTCAGTGCTAGTGAGCTGTGTCAGCCTCCAAAACAGGGCAGTTGCCTGCAAACTGCCTCTTGGGAAGGGTCAAATTCCTGAATTTTACCTGGAAATGATTTGAGAAGGTCTGCATGTGGCAGGCCAGAGTTTTTCCAAGAACATCCAAAGACATTACCAGTCCAGGTGATTGTATACCTGGCAATATTGCTAGATACTAATTCATCAGTATGAGTAAGGTTAGAGTCTGGCTGTTGGCGGTGTCAGGTGCCACCAGAGCTGCACTAATTTTACTATTTGCCTTTAGTATACCTTTCTCCAGTCCCAGACATTCAGTTCAGTAAAGCATCACTAACCAACAGGCATTATATTGAGGAGAGGGTGAAGCATACCCAAAGAACTACATACTTCCTGCGGTAGAAGGTTCTGTTGGGTTTTTGGGGGTTTGGTTTTGAGTTTTATTGTTTGTTTGGCATTTGTTTTGTGTGGTTTTTGTTTGTTTGTTTTGAAAAGGACAGCCAGTAAAATAATCTCACAGTAACAAATGTGAACAGAAGCACAGAGAACCTGGTGGTGTCAGGCAGGACTCTTAACCTATTTGTCATTGAGTAGACCAGATACTTAGATGGACCAAAGCCAAAATTTATTTGAAAGATACTATGTCAAGTATTAGCCGTGAATATAGCCTTGTCAGTACTAGCGTTATACTTGCCAGTTAACGTGAATCGTTCTATAGAAGATTTAAAAATACTAACAATGGATTGTTGGCTTTTTTTCAGGAGACTGTGCGAAAGGCAGCAGAACTAGCCCTAAAAACTTTAAGCAAGGTAAAACTCTAGTTTTGTCATTTGCCCAGGGTGATGCGTCTGGTTTTGATCTCGTGTAATTCACTGTCGTACCTGCAGGAGTGACCTGTTTACCACAGACTGTGGTCTTGAAAAGTTCTCCAGTGTAAGTTGCAGTTGTGAACAGAACAGCCCCCTAGAAATCAATCATGATACACACTCTTCTGTACTTCTGTTGAAGCTGGTGGAGTTCTGCCGCTTGAGGATAATGCAGTGTTAAGTTCTGTACAACCAAAGGAAGGGCATAATGAACTGTTTTTTTCCTCTGGTGTCCTTTTTTCCCTGCTTGGAGGTGGGATTTAAGGAAACTTCCTGTAACTTCAGCAGCTAACCAAGGCCAGTGGAAGGTCACTGGTATGAAACCAAGTAATCCAGTCTGGACTTCACTGTCTGTTACTGACCCAAGTTTTTTGGGTGTAGTACATGTATTAATATTAACATGTATTAGTATTTTGTTTGGTATTCCTCTAAAGTCACATCAGTGGAAATGGATCTTAAGAGCTGTGTTTGAAATCGCAACCGTCACAATGCGTGCAGCATGACGTTTCAGTGGCACAAGTGGCAATCTGGTCCCAAAACGTTGTTGCAATTGCAGGATCTGTTCTGATGTGGGACTTGCTTCTCTGCCTTGTGGAATGGTTGAATCCACGTGGCTGAGACAGGCTGTCCCTCAACTGAGAGGTCATTTGGTCCAGCTCTTCATCCAGACGTCACTGAAGACCTGCTAGGCTCTGAATTTGCCTTTTCTGGAAGCTGAACGTAGCCGAAACCCCTTTTAGGGATGTGTCTTAGGGCTTAAGTACCTCCTGGAGAGGAGAATGAGGGTAACAGAGCCTGGGTTTGGCAGTGAGCTCTCATTGCTGTTGGCTCCTCCTGTCTGGTGGAGCAGGTGCTTGTCACCTGAGCAGGAGGTTTGTACGTGCTTGCAACACTGGTTGTCACCTGTCCCCAGGTCTGTGTGAAAATGTGTGATCCCTCCAAAGGAGCGGCGGGTCAGAAGACGATAGCTGTGTTGCTCCCTTGCCTCCTCGACAAAGGAATAGTAAGCACAGTTGCCGAAGTCCGATCTCTCAGGTTAGTTTTGCATCGTGTAGATTCCCTGGGGGTCGGGTCACGGTTTGTCCTAAAGAGACGCAGCTTACTCACCTGATTTGCAGAATGCTCTTTCTTTGTGTTTGAAGCGCCAAGTTTCTCCTCAAAACAGCCTTCCTGCTGAGTTTGAACAGCAGCCCCCGGAACTCTGCCTGTCTTTGGGGAGTATCTGGCCTTGCATCTCCCTGCACAACTGGCAGACTGATCCGCAAGCGGTTTGCTGCGCTTGAGGACTGGCACTTCGCTCCTGCTTGTAAATAAAAAATCCCGCGGTAGTTCTCGAAACAGCCAGGTCTTCTTTCGCGACTGGTTGTGAGTAACGACAGCTCACATCCCAGAGGCGACCTCATTTGGTCACGCTGTTCAAATGCAGTTTTTGTGGTGTAACGGTTCGATGTCCCTTGATGTGTAGGCACTTCCCATGCTTGTCGCTTTGTAACCTTGTTTATTCCTTCATTTGCTAGCGAGACAGAAAAGCTGAAAAAATCAGACCTGGAGTGTAGCTGGTCTTTGCAAAAATAATTGTCTTTTATTCAACATGATTATCCAGGAAGGTTGGAAAGTTCCTGAGAAATTATAGTGACTATTTCTTGAATTTTTCCATCCCTTTTGAAGAAATGAAAGCCCTTTATCAAAATGCAGCCTGAGAGGTGTGGTCAGTCTGCAACTGGCAAGTGGGATTTGAACAGATCTTTTTAATTTGTTTTTCTCTTGGGCAGAGACAATGGATGTCTCTGGGCTGACTTTGCCCAGAACTTCTTCAAAAAAGGAAGATGCGTTATGTTTTCTTACCTCTGTGTGTAGTACTGCCTCTTGGCCCATTCCCTCTGCGATACCCTGGCCAGAGTAACCAATCTCTGCAAAGCACAGCGTCAGTCGGAGCTCAGGGCTCCACTATGATTTTGCTTAAAGCAGGAAAAGACACAGATTTCTGCTTGCAGGTGGATTTATATTGGTGTATCTGAGATTTGGATTGGATTTTTTGTTGGTACAAGATCAAAGTAGACCTGAGAGGTTTTTGCACCTAAGTTTGTGTGTTTCTCTGTTGACCTTCCAATTCCTCTTTTCCCAGCATTAACACTCTCGTGAAGATCAGTAAAAGTGCTGGGTCTATGCTGAAACCTCATGCACCAAAACTTATCCCTGCCCTGCTGGAATCCTTGAGTGTGCTGGAGCCTCAAGTCCTCAATTATTTGAGTCTTACTGCGACAGAGCAGGAGAAAGTAAGTTCAGTTATAAAGGGAAAGTATCAACAGAACAGAGGTAACAAAGATTACAGCTTCATTCAGTGAACAGAAAAACAGCAGTTGTGGTTGAGAGGTGTTCAGAGATGCAAAGAAATAGCTAATAAGTTACTAAAAAAGTTTAGTGATTGGCATATGGCTGGACAAATGTGGGGGTTTTTTTTGGAAGGGTTGGGACTTCTTTTATTCACTGGACCACCACATATTTCAGAAAGTGAAGAACAGTCCTAGTAAGAACTCCTTTTTCACGCTTTTTCATGTGGTTTTTGTTTTGTTTTGGTTTTTTCCTTCTTTTTTGGATTTTTTTGTTTGTTTGGTACGTTTTGTCCCCATGGTGCCAGGAGTGCATGGTTAACTCCTGTACTGCAGCTAGAACATTCACCTGCCTTTGAAAGGGAGACACTCGTAGCCTGTAGATGTAATTACTTTCTGTCTGTGTGCATCTGAAATGGGGTTTGGTTTGAGTTTGTGAGGTAGTGAGTAACAGCTGAGGTTGCCCTTTCCAGTGTTTTCATGTTGAGTTTACACTTGGTTTTCCTGGTTTTTTTCAGACTGCAATGGACAGTGCCAGACTCAGTGCTGTGAAGTCATCTCCCATGATGGAAACCATTAACATGGTAAGAACTCGATCCCCAAGGAGTCCGGCGTAAGGTGTGTTGTAGGCAAAGAATAGGAGTGAAAATAGGAGCTCTACAGAATACCTCTCCAGGGTTCATTTTACTGTCACTTCTCCACGTGGGTATCTGTCCACCTTCTTCCTCACGTACTGCCTTCTGTCACCTTGTAGCCACAGCTTGCTGCTCACAACAGTTGTGAATAGCCCTGGCTCCATTTGGAGTTGGATGGATTGTTTCTCCACCTGAAGACATGCCTGCTTGGATGAAGAGAGAAGCTTTCAAGTGCTTTTATTTGGATGGGGGCTCAGCTGATTATGCTATTTCTCTTCATCTCTGGCCCACAGTTCCACAATCAGCTTCTCCCCTGGGCCTCCAACTGATGATAGTCATTGTTCCTATGGCGCAAACACGGTCTGGGCCTTGCCTTGTGGTGCCGTAGGTATCCCTACCTGGGCCTTGCTTTGATGGTGGAGATGAAAATTTAGAGAAAATGCTGATAGCACTGAAAGCACTGTTAGCAGCTGGTGTTTGGCACCATAGTTTCCTGCTGCTGAAGGAGGAGTTGCCGACACCCAGACACTCTTCTGTAGGGATTGTAGGGCAGGATACCCTGCCCTCTGTAACAGCCTGTCCCTTCCCAAAGGAAAGACCCCTTTTTCCTGCTCAGGCTCTACACGCAGCCAGGGACACGTGAGCAGGCAGGGGGTGTGAGTGCTGAGCAAGCTTTAGGAGAAGCACCAGAGCCATTCTTTGTTTCCTGTGCTTATGGAAAAGTAACACCAGCAAGCCCTGGTGTACACGACAGCACATGGAGGTGCCTTTCGGTGTCAGGTGGAGCACACTCTATAAATAGCGTGTGAAGCAGCTGGGGATGAAAGGCTCCATGTGAAAGTGCACTCACTGCCACCCCGCAGGCTGCAGCAGCTGCGGCTGTCCCTCCTCCAGGCCGTGCCTCTCCCCTGCCATCCTGGGGCACGGTCCTCGTGCTGCCCTGATCAGTGCTTGGCATTTCCTCGGGGAGGGGCGAGAGTGTGGCTTTCCTGGAGTAGCATGAAGAGGTCCTGTCTTATGAGCAGCCTTCTCCCTGTTCTGGGGCTGCTGGGAGGTTATATCCCTGGGTGGGATATAATGGATTATTCCCTTCACCATACCGGTGCAGGAGGGAGAAGTGACAGCAGCTCTGACTTGTGAGGCTCAGAGAGGGTTACCTTCAGTTAGTATGTGATCCTTGAATTCGCTGGAGGGTGGATCGTGCCACTGCAGGCAGTGTGCTACACAGAGTGCCAGTAACGTGAGGCTTTCTGTTTTGCCCAGCGGCGTTTTAGGCATAGGAGACTAGAAATGATACCAGTAACATCCCTCTTGTACCTTTATGGCATTTATTCCGCTTGTTTGTCTTGACCTGCCTAAAAGCTGCCTTGACTAGTCTCGTTGTCTGGTTTGGATGTGTTATTGCTTCAGGGTTTCAGACAGTTGGGGAAATAGTGGGTTTTGTCCCAAGATGCACACTTGTCGTGTCTCTCCTCCCTCCCCAAAAGGAGTTCTGCCGAGTGCGTTACTTGCCGCTTTCTGAGCAGCTGGAGCGCACAGTACGTCAGTTCCCACAAATGATAATTTTAGCAGAGTAAGCTCATCATGGCAGTGGGACGAGAGAGTCGGTACGTGGTGGAAGCCACTCTGAGGTGCCTTTTTACCACCACGCAGCAGACTCACGATTCAGCTGACGACCAGCCTGCAGAACCGAGGCAGGCCTCAGCTGTAGACCTGCCTGAGTCTGCTGCCATCGCTCTTCTTTTTTTTTCTCCCCCCTTACCCCTCCCTGGCTTTCTCTAGAGCTTGCAGTATTTGGATGTGTCCGTCCTGGGTGAGCTGGTTCCTCGGCTGTGTGAACTGATCAAAAGTGGTGTAGGCCTCGGCACAAAGGTATGTGGAAATGGAGAAGGGACCACGGTGCAGGGTGGGTGTAAATATGGCTCATTTGGCTGTCCCTTTTAAAGGGACAGCATGGGCTCATTCAGATGTAAAACGACTCCAGTATGAATCTCAATCCACCCACACTACTCGTGGGCCTGGATCATGCCATACAAGTGTATATAGCACCACCACGAGTATTAACAGCAGTAACCAGGAGCTAGTATTGTTTTATCTTACCTTTGTTTTCCCTTGCAATCTTCCAGGGAGGCTGTGCCAGTGTAATCGTGTCATTAACCACACAGTGTCCTCAGGACTTAACACCTTATTCAGGTAAGGTTTGTTTCTAGTGTCAGGTTTTAGAAGTGCTTTTAGTTGCTGTTCTGTAGGTAGGTAGCGTTTCCTCCCTGTGGGCCCTTGATTTTATCACAAGACCTTGATGTGTGTATTTTGCTCGGAGAACTGTTTGAAGTTGCCTTGTGCGTACGAGACTGGCGTGCTGGGGGTAGGTCCAGGGGATGTTAAATACCTCAACGGGTTGGGAGAGACAGAGGAAGGAGTTGAGGCAATTCGCTGGCGCCCATCAGGAACAGGCAGAAATATCTCTAGAATTCCTTGGAGCAGACTGACAGTTAATGCAGCGCTGTCGATAAGCGCTTGTTCCTTCAACTTGAGCTGTGGAAGGACCGTGAAGTGGGACGTTGTTTCCTTGGATCTTAGTCTTCTCTTTACAAAGAAGGTCACCTTTCTGTTGCAAAACAGAAATAAAGCTGAAAGCATGGCCAGCTGCAGTGCTTACGTCACAGGAACGTTTTCAGTCAAGGTGTGCAGGCTGAGACTGACAACTCCAGCTTCTGCTGAGCCTTGCTCTGTGGTGCTGTGCACTTGTTTGAACGTAAGGACCAGACAGACCTGCGACCCAGCAAACGTGACGAGGAAAAATGCATAAATTCAGACAATCCAATGAAATGCAGGCTGTTGTAGTTCTTGTCACAGCAATAAAAACATGCTTCTGGTAACGTGTAGTCCCTTCCAACAGGCAAACTTATGAGCGCTTTACTCAGCGGCCTGACCGATCGCAACAGCGTGGTGCAGAAGTCTTTCGCCTTTGCTATGGGGCATCTGGTGCGGGTGAGTTGGGTTTTGAGATGGTTTTAGGGTTTTATTTGCTTTTTTTTGTTGTTGGTGGTATTTTTTTGAAACAGAGTGACTTGAGTCTCTTCCCTGTTACAGACTTCCCGGGACAGCAGCACCGAGAAGCTGCTGCACAAACTCAGCAGCTGGTACATGGAGAAGGAAGGTATGTTGCTTTTAGGGTGTTCAGTTACAGTGCAGAAAGAGTTTTGGTGACAGCAGAAGCTGGCCAAGAAACATTAGTATACTGCGATGCTTGGTTTCACTGCCTGAGTAATTCCCATGCATTGTTACTCAATACTCTGCATTCATCTGCTTCCCAAGAGCAGACCAAGCTGCTAAAGGAAAATCCCGCTTCCCAGTCGTAACATGTGACTGTTTTGCTCCTTCAGAGCCAGTTTACAGAACAGGCTGTGCTTTAACTGTGCATGCTATGGGGCGCTACAGCCCGGACGTAGTGAAGAACCATGCCAAGCACGTGCTGCCGTTGGCATTTCTGGGCATGCATGAGGTTCCCGACGAAGAGAAAGGAGAGAAAGAGAATTCTGCTCTGTGGACGGAAGTTTGGCAGGAAAATGTGCCTGGTAAGTTGCGTTAAGTGTGGTAAAAGCTTTCTGGGAAGCATGGGGCAAGAAAATCATGCTTTCTGAGAATCCATTTTGGTAATACAGAGTTCTCACAGTAGGAGGTTTGGGAACCTTGTTTTCATATCCTTGCTGAACACGTCCTGTATGAGTTTCAGGGGGTTAGTTTCTCTGTGCCTATTTAAAATAGTTACAGAGATGTTGATCACTGCGGGTACACAGACACAGTCAGGAGAAGTATTTTAAGGTTGTCAGGCACCGAACGCCATGTAATACGGCCCGGATCGTGGCACAGATAGCTGGACATCTTTGGAATGTTGATGCCAGCCTTAAGGGCTGCTGCGCACTGCAGTTACAGGGGGCTTTGGCCTGTGTCTTGGTTGGAGATCTCTCTGGTATGCCGGCGGTTTTAACTTCGGTGAATGAATCTGCGCTACAGAAGGGCTGTTTTGCCATGCTTCTGTCCATGGAGGGAGATCCGGACGCATGGTGAAATGGTTTTGCTGGCTCCTTCTCTGGCCTGACTTCAGATCTGGTCCCTCAGTCACCAGACTACTTTTCTGAAGGTGGGAAAGGAGCTGCAAAAAGGCTTTCCAGTGGCCTGTTCTTGGGGGGAAAAAAAGTGTTATCCCTTAGAAACAGGTTAACAGAATGTCTGGTGTCTGCCGTCGAAGGACTGAGATGAGCTCTTTGTCTAGACAGAGGGTAAAGATTTTCATTTGGAAGCACCTAGAAAACAGAACCAATCTTCAGTCAGCCTGGAAGGAATTCTTCACTCCTTTCCTCAAAGCAGGCCTTACTGATACGGTTCGTGGCGGGGGTGGGGGAGGAAATAAAACCCAACCTGTGCCTGCTTTTCTTCTGTTTGCTTCCTGGTAAGATTACAGTGTTCCTTCTTTTGCACGCAGGTACCCAGGGTGGCATCAGACTGTATATGCAGGAGTTGATAACCATCACCCAGAAGGCTCTGCAGTCCCAGTCCTGGAAGATGAAAGCCCAGGGAGCAGCTGCCATGGCATCAATTGCCAAACAGACGGGCTCCCTTGTCCCGCCCCATCTGGGAATAGTGCTCTCCGCCCTGCTGCAAGGCCTGCCAGGGAGGACCTGGACCGGGAAGGTAAAAACGGAATGGGCACCTCGTGGCTCGCTGTGAGCACCAGCACATGGCCCTTGAGCCAGGAAGCCAACGTTCTGTGCTGCATAGCAGCACGTGTGGGAACTCTGGCCTTGGGAGTCTGCCTTTGTCCTGCGTGATACAAAAATGGCAGGATAAGTGGGTGGAGTTCAGATTGCTTTGGGAGTTGGGCTGTCGCTCAGACTACTCCCACTGCACCGTATGTTAGCCTTGAGGGGTACTAGCTTGTGCTCAGAGGTGCTGCAAGGCCCCTTTCCACTGCCACTTCAGTGCACGTGGGAAGCCAAGTCCTCTGCAGCCTCTGTAGCTGGAGTGGCAGAGCCAGAGATTGCTTTTCTGAGTTCTGTTTCCCCGGACCCTCTTGCAGCGAGTACAGAGGTTTCCGCTCTGCGGCAGGGCTGTGCCATTTGGTTTTGTAGCGTTTCTCAGTGGTATCTGTTTCACCCGTTACAGGAGGAGCTGTTAAAGGCCATTGCCAGTGTCGTCTCTGCTTGCAAGTAAGTGTCTTGAAAGAGGTGGTACCCTCAGGATCTGGGGTCTCAGAGAGGAGGTTGTTGCCTGTCTGGTGCTAAGGAGACTCTGGAAAGTTGTGAACACCATCCTGATCTCCCGTCAGCATGTGAGGAGTCTGTCTCTGCTCAGTCCATGTGTGGGTCACTGGTGAGAGCTGGGAGGGACGAGTGATATTGCAGAGGGACCTGCAGAGGTAAATGGTTGATTTTGGGCAAGGAAGAGGATGTTGAGAGGCCAGAGTTGCTAAGAGGAAAGAAGAGCCTAGGGGAAAGTATGGACACCTTAAAGGGGGTAGGAGTGAGGGGGAAGGTGCGTTGGAAGCCTGTGAGGAAAGACCGGGAGAACAGACAGGGTAAGAGCGAAGAGCACCAGAGTGTAACTTCAGTTACAACTGTTGGTAGGCCACCCTGTGCCTGGACACAGGAATTGTCCTGTCCGTGGGAGGGGCAGCACTGGGAAAGGGATTAAGGTGGGTCTGATAGTGTCTGCGTGCCCTGTGTTTCAGCGTGGAGCTGCAGAAGTCAGCGCCTGGCCAGCCCGCTGTCGGTGACATTGTCCAAGCTGTCCTGAAAGAATGTCGGAAGGAGAACCTGAAGTACAAGATGGTGGCGCTGCGCTGTGCGGCGGGGGTGCTGCAGGCCACGAAGGAAGACCGCTTCCAGGAGCTGGCAGATATCGTCTTTCCCATGATAAAGAAGGTGACAGTTCAGCTTCTTGAGTTTTCCCTCTTTCAAAACAAAGCACCCAAGCGGCGACAGTCTGGCTGATGCTGTTACGTACGCACCAGGCTTCTTCCCAGACGGCTGCTGGTGTGAGGAATACCCACACTCAGCCAGGCCCTTGGCGGGACCGAGTACCAGACTGTGGGTGAGCCCTGGGAGGCTTGTACCTTTGCTGCCAAATTCTGAATTAGCCAACTTGTCTCTAGGCGTAGTCCCTCCGGTGGTGTCCAGCACCGCCCCAGTACAGCATTAAAAGTTAATTCCTGGCTGTTCTGCAGGCAGCAAGAGGCTCTAGGACGCTGCGTAGAGCGCTTCTGTTTAGAATCTGCAGCGCTTCGCAGCCCTGCAGGTGGGACTGGTGTAGCACGGGGAGATGTTTGGATGCAAGGCCATGGAGCCTGCTGTGCCCTTCCGCAGGCTGCCAGTAGCGCCAGAGCTACCGGCGGTGGCCGGGGGGGCCTGTGCTCTGCCTGTATGGAGGCACTGACTGGGGACAAGGACTGGTGTGCACACGCTGCAAGGGAAGACTGAACTGCACAGAGGTGTGTGGCTAGCCTGCCCTCATCCCTCTGTCGATCATACCTTCCCCCCATCGCCTCCGCAGAACACTCTTGAGAGCGTGGGCACGGCTTTACCAAAGCACGACGAAGAGGACGAGGACGTGAGGGAGAAAGAGGTGCAGATGGAGTCCCTGATCTGTGCCTTTGAGACGCTGGGCAAAGCCTGGCCGAGGAGCCCGGAGACACAGCGTAAGTCAGCTAACCGTGTGCAGGGCCAACTTGCTCTGCTCAAACTCTTCCCTCTTGAAACAGAAAGGGGGAGGAGGGAGGGACCTGGAGATCAGTGTGAGGAGCGGGGAGGCTTTTGGGGTGTGAGATCTTGCTGTCTAGGGCTTGCAAGATCTTCAAAGCTGCCCCAATAGCTGTGCCACAGAGTAGCCCATCCTTGGCGAAATGCCTTCGCTGCTGTCTTAAATTCACTTCACCAAACTGTTCTGAGTTCGTGGAGACGTGCTGGGTGCCTGAGGTGCCTTGCCTAACCCAAAGCAGCCTAGTTCTGCTGCTCACATTTACGTTTTCATCAGAGGTGGTACCGGGTGGAGGAGCTGGGTGTATCTGAAAAAAGCCCAGTCTGCTTTCGTCAGCACGCCAGAACGTGTAATGGGGCTGTTTGATTGCAGCGTTGGTTAATGAGAGTGTTGATGTGGTGGAGACTTTCAGGGTCAGTTGCTACAGGATGTTGGCTTGGTCTTAGGCTTGATGTCACACAAGAAACACCTGGGAGACAGAGCAGGGAGTGTTTCCTTCTGCCTTTCGCTGTGGTAACGCAGTGGCATCCTTATTCTTCTGTAGGTTGCTATCGCCAGGAGTTTTGCAAGTTGATGTGTGACCGTCTGAAGCTCAGCACGTGGAAAGTGCAGCTTGGAGTGCTACAAGCCATGAACGCCTACTTTCAAGGGTAAATCTCCTTTCTGTGGTCCACTTCGGTGACGTTTCTTTTCTTTGTTGCTTCAAACCATTTAATGAAGTGGGGGCTGACACTGGATTCTCGAAGGAAGTCGAGCAGGCTTCTGTCCCAGCGGTGCAGGGCGTGACAGTGTTTTTGTGTTTGACAGGCTGACGCTGTTTGATGAGGGGCACTCAGACCCTGTGGCTTTGACAGAAATACTGTTGGAAACCTGTTCATCTATCACCCATTCTTTAGGTAAGTCGACTTTTCCCTGTCTGTGGTTGATGATGAATTGCTTGTTAATACTTATCGGGGGTTGGCTGCTGGAGGAAGTGCAGGGTAAAGCATAAGCTGGTGGAGGTAATTCTTTGCCCTTCCTGGCACTGTGCTGTGCTGATTCTGACGTTGCAGTAGTTGTTCCAAACAGCACTGTGCAGGGTGCTGCACACAGGAAGTAAATTCCTCTGGTGCAAGAGTTTTGCGAGGGAAGGGAGAGGCAGACAACCTCTCAGGAGGGCAAATAAGAATCATCGTAGTTTTCTGCATGCAGAAGATGGATCCCACCTCGTCAAGCCAACGCTGATTTAATGAAACAAGCTTCTCTCCTCCGCAGTTCAGGCTTCTTGGGTACATAGGCGTTGGAGAGACCCAAAATTTTCTCAGACAGCCGGTGCGTGAAGCTCCAAGGCCTTGAGGTGGTTTGTGCTCTCCCGGAGCAGAGGGGCCTGTGGGGCTGGAAGTTCCACCTCTGTTGTGGGGCTGTTGACTTACACCGGTAGTGTTCCCAGGTGTCCTGTGACTGTAACAGTGCCCCAGGTCACCTCACACCTGCACGTGGCTCTTGTTTCTGGTGTGCCTGGAGGCAGCACCTACCGTAGAGCTCGCTACCCATCCAGAGACCCCTTTGGGGAAGGTGTAGCTCTCCCAGCATGAGACTTGAATGAGATTTTAGCTCAGACGACCAAGTAACTTTTTGTGACAAGCTTGTGCTTGCTGGCATAAGGCTTGTGTACCCTCACTTAATGCTGCATGTTCAGACTGGGACAGTTCACAGCCACCACGGCTCACCGAGAGAACACACGCAGGAGTCGGCTGTGAACACACCGGAGCTGTGTCGGCGTCGGTCCCTTCCAGGGCGTGCAGGGAACAGTAGCGCTGTGGTGCTAGCAGAGGCGATGCACAAGGTGTAGCCGACTTGTCAACCTCCAGTTGGTCCCTTTCTGCCATCAGATGTGTGTGACATCCATGCAGGCTGCCAGCACGGATGAGCTGCCTGAGCCAAGCTGGCAGCGGTGGTCTGGAAACCACAGTGGCGGCTGCTGTTTGTACAGTTGGTGTGCCTTCGGTTCTCAGTGCGGTTGTGGTTTTTTCTTTGTTTCTTTTTTAAATCCCTTAGAAAACAAAAGCTACACGTCCATAAGAACAGAAGCTTTGTCTGTGATACAGCTGCTGCTCACCAAACTTCAAGGTGAGACTTCCTGCTTGCCACCTGGGAGGGGCACTGTTTGGTAAAGGAGGCACCCGGAATGGAGAGATGGGGTGTTCCGCCGGCTGGGAGCACTGGGTGATACAGGGCGGGTGGAGCTTGGGGAAACTCGGGGAGAGCTTGAAGTAGCTGTGGATAAAATCCAGGTCTAATGTACTGTTGGATACTGTGTGGGTGATGAAAATGTCCTGCACGGAGGGTCCTGGGGAGAGCCCAGGATTGAGTGTGTGGTCAGATTCTGCGTTATGTGCGGGCCCCACAGAGCCTCCTTCTTGTGCAGAGGAGTAATTTTTACCCTTTCAGTGCCAAGTTTAGTTCCTCAGTGCTAATTTTGGATTTAGCCTTGTGGAATTTACCACAGAGCACGAGTCCAATTAGGTCTCAAGGTGGTATGTGTCTGCCGGTGTGCTGTAGCAAACGTTTCCTTCGGGTCTCTGTTACGCGGTCCGTGTTTCCTTGATTGTAGCACAAATCTTCTTGTGTTACATGAAGCAACCGCGAGGTGGGAAACATTCCGTGCTCCAGGCCCTTGTTTTCGCCTTACGGGCTGAGACAATCAAGCCTGGTCTGAACGGGCCCGACTCCCTGTGCGGGAGGCAGCACGTGCACCTGAGCGTCCCGCTGAACCTGCCTCCTCCTGGAAGAGCAGCGCGGGCTGCCAGTGAAACGTTGATGCCGTCACTCTTGCAGGCTGTCCGGGGAAGGAGGTGGCTGTTGGGGGTGTTTTGGGATTCTGGTACTCATGCCCCGTGTCTGTCTTTATCTGTGCAGAAGCTCAACAGTGGGGGAGCCTGACGGCGGAGAGCAGGGAGCACCTGCTCCGTTCCTTGTCTACGATGGCGTCGGACAGCAGGCCCGAGCTGCAGGAGAAGGCGTTTATATTGAAGAAAACACTTGAAAATCTCGACTAAGTTGTAAAACACAAACTACAAAGTGCCATGTAAAACAAAAACAGAAAAGTGCAGTGGTCTGAAAACCAAGTGGGAAAACGAAGATTCCTCTGTAGCATGCATCATTCCTGGCCAAAATAAAAAATGCCTTAAATTTTTTTCCCCGTTAATTTTATTTTTACTCTTTGAAGCTGATGGTTAGTTCCTTTATTAGTAAATACCTCTAACAGCCTGCCCTGGAATGTTTATAAGTGTGCAACAAAAAATGTGGAGGGCAGGATGGTTTTTTTTGGATTTTTTGGTTTTTTTAAATTTAAATCGGCAAAAGAATGTTACGCAGATCCCCTTTGTCCTTCAAAGGAACTGTTGGAAAACCACCAGCACGGGAAGTGAAAAGCTTACTGGGTTTTCACTTGGGTTGTGTGTGGAGATCCGTTACCTGGTGTCTGACTAAACAGTACGCCTTCGGGACTCAGCAGTAGAGCTACCGTTTGTCATCCGTAGGGAAGGAAACGCTTCCCCTGACGAAGCCTGTGTTAAGCTCCCGTGGCTTCTCGGGGTCAGGGTTTCACCCCTGCTTCTCCCACTTGCTCCTCCCTTGCAGCCTGTTGTCTGTGAGTTACAAAGGCAGAGCACTGTTAACTCCGCTCCTTCCTCCTTCTGACCTCAACACGGATTGGCCGAGCCCGTGCCTTCCCCGGCCGGCAGCCTCAGCCTCCCAAACTTTAAATGGGAACTTTTTTCCTCAAAGGATGCACAAGAGAGCACTTTACCGAGCTGTGTGGGACAAAATTGGGCCTCGTTGGTGCCCAGGTGGAACACTGCTCTTCTGAAAATTGTTTTGCATGGACACTCCTCAGCTGCAGGAAAGAAAAAAAAAAAAAAAGGAATAGGAAAACAATCTTTTCTAGATATGTTTTTGAAGAGTGTTCGAAGTTTGCAATGACACGTTTTTTTTTTAATAGTGGTAATGTTTTATTCCCTTCCTGTTCGTAGCCCTGTTCTTGCTTTGGAAACCTGTTATGATTTAGACTTGTCGATATTTGTAAGAAACCGAACCATCTGTCATTTCTCAGCAGCCCAAGTCATGCTGGTTTCTAGCAAATACTGTTTAATTTGCACTCGATGGGAAAGGTTATAGCTGCATTAACGTGGAGTAAAATTGCTGTATGATGATGTGGCCATGCTGCCTGACTCCCTCTTTCTTGCCCTCCTCAGACGAAAGGCAAACCCGACCACTATAGCAACGGACTTCTAACGGTGTAAAGTTAGCACCGCACCACAATCTGACCACTGTGTGTACAGCTTTTTTGGGGATAAATGCTTTGCTGATGGTGAAATAAAATCGTTGGCGTGGGCAGTACCACGTCCATGGCTTTCAGCGTAGGAAGGCTCATTTCTTTTCTGACAGCGTGCAGCTCCTGCCGGATTCGGCCCGCGAGGGAGAGGGCTGCTCAGACGACCTCGCGTTTCCCCGACGCCCTCGCTGTCCGACCGCTCCCCCCGGACAGGGAGGGACGGCAGTCGCGCACACCCGGTCCGGCAGCGTCGGCGGGCAGAGCCGCCGCGCCGTGGCTGTCCATAGCAGACACCTCAGCGAGCACTACTGCGCTGTACACGAGGGCTGGTCAGTGGGCAACCCTTGGTGCTGGGAGCTGGTGCTGCCACGTTTTCATTTACACCTTGTCGCAGGGAGCTGCTCTTTGTTTACGTGTAGTTGGAACCGTTGAGCACAGAGTACATTTTGGAGTTTTACTGGGCAAATCACTTTGCGGTATCCTTAAAGCCTGGCTTGCCATGACGCCTAGTGTCATGAGCGCTGCTCTTTTCTCTTTTTTTGGTATTAGATGACTGGTGATGCTTTGCTGTAGCAGTTCGTTGTCTGACTTGGGTTTTTTTTCACATTGGTGAGTGACAGTAACAGAAAAGCAAAAGCCTCCAGGTCTCCGAGTTCCCACTGTGGACCGGAGTACCGGGAGGCGATGCCTAATGCGGTCAAGTGACCGTTAAGTGTGATAACTGTAATCGTTGTGCATAGCAACCTGAACTTCTCTAATGGGGATTTACACTAGAGGGAAGAGCGTATTCTAGGAACTCTACAAACAGCCGCGGTAACAGCTCTGGCCAAGAGTGTTGGGAAGGTTAGAGATGGTTTAACACTTTCTGAATCACAAAGCAATATGTCTTTCTCGTGATTACAGAGCAGATTCAGAGCTCCTCTCTAAAGCACGTGCCTATACACAAAACCTACCTGTACAAAAGCTAATTCAGTCAGAGGTTCGATTTCTACCCCCCTCGCATTTCTAACTTGATGGGATTAAAAATAAAACAAATAGATGTGGCCTTCCTAGAGTTTTTCCTCTGAAAGTGATTGCACTATGTAAAACACACTGTACTTTGCCCAGCGCGGGCATTCCTTGTGCTGCTGCCATGCTTTGTATCGCCGGAGTGCTGCGTGCAGACGTGGCTCCAGCACTCGCGTTCCGACCTACAAGCTGTTGCTTACATGGATGTATATTGGAAAACGTTTTCTAATGTTGCGAGATCTCCATCGGATTCACTGCACTCTGTACTGTCCGAGTATGTGAACGGTCTGACTGAAAGAAAACCCTCCTGCTTACCAAAAAGGTAAAACTAAATAAAAGCTGCATGACCCGTTCTTCAACGTGACGCCAGTGGTTTTCTTTCCTCCCACCGCGAGTGCTTCCTGGTGTTCCACGTTGCGAGCTGTTCGTAGCTAATACACACGCTCAGGGCAGGGGTCTTCACCTGGGCTGGGGTCTTCTTGACCTATGGGTGTGATTTTTAGTATTACAAAGAAGGCAGTTTGCTTCAGAACACCTTAAGTGTAAATTTTGTTGCCAAGGTGGCCAGTGGGATAGTTGTCTTGTCAGGTTCTCAAATAATTCATCCTACACACAACCGGTCCTGCACGTTCTCTCTGGTCGAGGTCCGGTTCATTGTCAGCTGCTGGAATAAGCGGTACGCTGTACTAACGCTGGCTCGCTTCTTGGGTCAGGGTGCCGCGTACCCATTCCCCACTTCGAGCCTTACGATGGCCGACGTGGTCTGACCTGTCCCAGCGCACACCAAAGGGGTGTTCTGCAGCACCAGGGGAGGCAGGGAACAACAGCTCCCAGGGCGCCAGCTGGCACTCGCCTCCGAGACAACACGGGCCAAGTGGCTGATCAAGGTCTTTGACAGGAGCCACAAAAGTAACCAGAAGAAAACAAATCCCTCTCGTTCTTTAGAAGATGTTTTCCATCTCAATTTAATTGTTGAGTCTTTGTCAACCAATTGGGAATTATCACTTAAACTGAAGCAACACGTCCCCTTAAATTCCTGGTGTTCTGCTCTGCTGTCTTCCAGGCTTGGTGTGCTCCTGGCGTTCCGCTCTGCTGTGTTCCAGGTGGTGGTGTGCTCTGCTGCTGCTGTGTTCCAGGCACGGAGTGCTCCCAGACCTCTGCTCCTCCACGTTCCCGACGTTGAGTGCTCCCAGTCTTCTGTTCCACTGTGTTCCGGATGCAGAGTGCTCCTGGTTTCAGGCAGGAGTGACGCTGCACCCAGTTTTCTCACCAACAGCCTGGTCCCTTGTACCCACTCGGGTGCGGGATGTGGGTATGTGTGACGTACATTACAAGCACATACATGCAGTTGTACGCCACATGTATGTTACACGCACTGAAGATGAGGCCATGAGGTTTAAAATTTATTTAAACACCATTTAAGAACTTAACATTTCCGAAATATTTCAGGCATGGACACATCTCCTCTCATCCAGCCTCAATTGAATTTACTTTCCTAAACCATGCCCTGAATGGAACAAAAAGCGATTGGGGCGGAGGGGCCTTGCCTCGGCCCCGCAGGCAGGTGTCTGGGCGCGCTCGGCACCGAGCCGTCCCTGCCTCCGGGACACGGAGCAGGGAACCCCACATCAGGATGTCTGCATGTGATTATCTCCATCCATGGCAAAAAATACTTAGATTTTGTCTTACCTCTAATGTTCAGAGTACAGAATTACACGATCAAACTTTAAGAAATACAGCAGGAAGTTAAAAAGCGAGAAAAGCGTTTCACTTCCAAGCAGACACTGTTCTGTGAAAAACTGCGAGGAGGGAAAGCGCATACACGATCGGGTTGCACGGTTGGACGTGTTTATTCATAAAACCAGCACTTGCAGTAAACTTAAAAAATCTTTGTTTTCTAAAAAGCGAGGCAATCCATCAGCGATTATAGCACTTCAGAAACTGTAAAATCCACCAAAGCGGCATAACACCACGAGACCGTGACAGCATTTACACTTTGCAACAGCTCTCCTGTGTGCAGCCCCACTCTTGATGAGGTGCGGATGTACACCACAAGCTAAAACAGGAAGTTACATTAAAAAAATTGAAATACTTTCTAGAAAGAAGTTAAAATGGGAAGTTTCTTCTCGGCCCACCTGTGGCCAGGGAACAGGCAGCCTGTGAAGAATGACGTGTGGGCTTGTGGCTCTCCTTGTCATCCTTGTGCTCGCTCTCAGCCTCCTCCTGGCCAGAGACAAGCCTCCTCTGAAACTGATCGTGCCTGGTGACAGTGGATATGCCATCCACAAACTTGGTCATGAAGAGGATGTTTGCGTTGTTAAACATTCCATTCTTTAAGGACACCACGATAAACTGAAACAAACCAGAAAGCGCAAAGTCAGTGCCGCCGTCCGCATAAAAACTGCGCAAAAGGCTTCCAAAAAGAGGATTCTTTTTGCTTTGTTTGGCTAATACCTTGGTGGCAATTCCTCCAAAAAAATCCCTGTTTTAAACGTAACTGAGGCCCAACAGAATGAGCTGAGCAGGCTAAGGCGCACCCGCAGGCGAACACCTGCAGCCAGCGATGTACGTACCCCAGGCGCTGGAAAAAGTCTTGCCACAAATTCTCTCAGAGGGCAGGATCTCCCACAGCCTAAAGGTACTGCTCAAATTATCTTACAGTGCTGGCGACAAACGTTCCCCTCCTCTCCCTCTTAATTTGGAGAGGTCACGTCCCACCACCCAACAGAGACAGGCACTGCTTTTCACTCCGAGTAGGTAGTTTCTTCAGCTCTACAGGTTTTTTTTCCAGACACAGGCCACAGTGATGCAGAAATTTTTCCAGACACAGGCCACAGTGATGCAGAAATTCTTTCCACTAATGCCTGGCTTGTGGGTCAAAACAGGGTCAAAAAGATATTTTTTTTAAAGCTCAGGTTAAAGAACTCTAGGGGAAAAAAAAAAAAAAAGACACTAAACAAAACCCAGGGTGCAGGTCATGCATGACACTGATCACATCAAACACCCTCCTCTGTTACTGCCCCGTTCTCAGTCGCTGCAGACGCTCAGGAGTTCTGCAGTTGCTATATCATCACTGTAACTTCTAGCTGAAACTACTTAGAAACACAATGCACGTCTCTGGAAGGCAACACTCGTAGCACTGAGAGCCCCTCGGCGGCAGACTGCTGCTGACAATGGTGACACGCACGAGCAGGTGACCGGCACCCTTCCAAGATCATACCTGGGACCATCTGAAGTGGTTACGGAGCATCTGCCCAATATTCTGGGTATGAGAGAGATCAAGGGCCGCATCCACTTCATCCAAGATGTAAATTGGGGCAGGTTTGAAGAGAAGCACAGCAAAGATCAAAGACAAGGCCACCAACGACCTAATATAAAGAGAAGAAGGAAGTTCTGGTTTACCCTTTCTTGTTCAAGAGCGTTCGGCTTACGGAAACGACAGTTTGGCAGTAACAAAACGCTCTCCTAAAAGCAAACCCATGCTACAAGTTCTGGAGAGAGAACAACAGCTTCTGCCACAACTTCTGATTTCAAAATGTGAAACCTCCTGCCAGAAATGGCAAGCGTTACTTACTCTTTTACCAGAAGATCAGGTGTAATTGGGTGATGGTGTTTAAAAAATCATGCTGCTGCTTTACCCTTTTCCATTCCGCGTTTCGCAGTGCTGATTTTCAGTGTGCGGTCCTTGAAGCATTCTGCCCTTCAGACAAGTTCTGTATCCCTGTCTCACCACTTCCTAAATCCTGTTTCTACTTTCCCATTCATTAAATTTTTCCTTAGAATTTGCAAAGAAGCTGTAATCAGTGCAGGAGAAAACCATCACGGTGACACTAATGTGACACCAGGACAGAACTTGTCCATGTAGATTTCTGAGGTTACAACTCAAAGGCTGGAGCATTTCCTTCAACAGTACCTCAGGACTACCTAGAGTTTCACTGCAGTTTCTCACCACTCAATGCATTTCTTTTTTCTGCTGCTTCTCCATGCACTAAAACCTTGTTAGTACCACACACCAAGTAATGCGTTGTTCTAGGTCGGATTCCTCTTTCAGCTGAGCTGAATTAGTAACGCTTCCAATATTAAACCAGGCTGCAATGGGAGTGAGTCCCCGGCTCGACTAGAGATTAGTTTCTTGCTTTCCCAAAGCAAGCGGGACCTAGCTAGACATAATCAGTTACATACACTACTGCAATGGGAAACAAAAAGCCCACAAAGTTCACCAACCGTTGTCCTCCACTAAGTTCTGTTAAGTTTTCCTTCCAGGTTTTTCCTAAGGCAACTCTGAACTCCAGACCGTCCAAGATATTCTGGGATTTCGTGGCTACCAGCTTAGCTGTGGCTCCTGGGAGAAGTGTTGAGAAAATGGAACCGAAGTCTTTGTTCACCTGGAAGTCAGACCACAGAAGATGTAGGCGCATGCTTTGAATCAGGAGCACAAACAGCCAACAAGGCAGCGCTACGCTGCTCTGGACACCTTGCCCAGCTTAGCCCAATGACTCCTTACATCTTGAAGGTTAGTGCACACGGGATAGCGAGCACACGCTAGCACATGGAATCTTTTTAATCTGTTCTGGAAAAGGAAGCAACACCAGAGGAGGTGTAGATACAGATAAGACGGCTTATATTAAGGCTTTTGGAAGGGTCAGGTGAAAGAAATATTGGAAAGCTTCCCCACACTGTCAGCAGGGGAAACGGTTACTCCCTGCCTCAGATTTATCAACGGGTAAGTTGTGATTTCTCCCAACTAAAGGACTTTTTGAAAGTATAAGCACTCTGTAAGAAGTGCACATGGGCACCCTCCCCACTCCTTTTCTTCTCAGGGTTATTTGGCAATGTCCAGGTGCTGGATGGGATGCAATCCTGCAAGCGTAGATTAACATTTCGCAGGTGAAGGAATGTATCTGAGAACACAGGCACTCCACCACCCAGGATGCTTTTAAATGCAAGTCACTAATTTTTGCCAAGCAAGACTGTGTGACAAAAAGGTATCATTTTGTCAGTGTAGCTTGAGTACAGGCAGTAATAAGTAAAACTGATTCTTCATTTGTGAGCCGTTTAGTCTTAGAGATAACTGACCTTCTCAAAGGCCAAAAAGTACAACTTCTCCCAGTACCGCGGAAAAGAATGTGTCAAGAGCTTCCCGTGTAGAAAGGGAAAGAGAGAATGCATAAGGCGGCCAAGTGCTTAGACAACAGACATGTGGATGAGCTGCTGCTCTATTCCACCGTTACCTGACCTGTCAGTGACAGGGAGAGTAGCCCAGGTTCACAGCCCCACATTGTGTGAGGCTACACACAACCAGAAGATTTTAACTCTGGTCAAATACTGGTTTAAGCAAACAGAAAGATAAGTGGGCTGTGTCACTGTTTTTTTCCAACTTCCATGTGAGGGACAGTGATTTCAGCATGTCAGTAGCTTGGCCTGCTGTAACTTTCTGCAGGCACTAAAAGGGAAGGGTGGTTTTGCAGGTTTAACTGTATCTTTACAACTCTCAGAGAACTCATGTCTTGTTTTCAAAAGTGAGATTAATTAGTTCTAGAAAGAAACTTTCCGCCCTTCCACGGAAACCAGCACAACAGTAATCCAAGATAAATCAGGTCCTCTGCTAAAATGTGAAGATTAGACTTCAAGTGCATACCTTTGCCCAAGCTGTATGTAAAGCTTCAGTTTTCTTCTGGTCAAGCTCTTCAATAGCTGCAAGAATTTTTATCTTGTCATTCTCTACAATTCTTTTTTTCCTCATTAAGTCGTTGTACTGGTGCAATGAGAAGAAAAGATGGAGTTCAGTGAACTTTGGGCTCAAATACATTTTGTGCCGGTCTCACAGTTTCCGTGTTTATCATTTTTGCAACTATGTAACAGCCATTACCACAAGACAGAAACCCAACGCATTCATATTTAGCTGTATGACAGATTTAAGTTTTAGGATATTATTTGCCAATTAAAGAATTATAATTTTCAACAATCAGCGAAGGTGAAGACCAACAATACTCTGAAAGTTGCACCGCAGGTTAATCGTGTTTAATTTGCCTTTCCGTAGAAGAAAGGATGTTTCTGGAGGCTGATATGAAGAACAGGCCAATCCTCATCGTGAAACAGTACTAGAAAAGTTGAAGGGTCAGTCAGTGGACAGTTTTGAGACAATCCTGGAATAGCCTCAAGACACAGATGAGTTCAAGACAATCCTAGAATACCTTCAAGCTGTGACGCTTGAACAACTTTTTATGTGCAACCTTTGGTAAATATACGTGATCCTCGAATATGGTAATGGATAGCACAAAGCTCTCCTAATGCTGCTCCTGCCAACTTAGGAAGGACTGGGGTAGGGAGGAATTAAATTCTTCTTTTTACCGTCCAAAATCAAGATTATGCATAACCTAGGAAACGAGTGCCAAAGTGAATAGGTCGAAAGCGCAAGGTTAGTACAAAAGACCTAACAAAAGGTTTCCTGCTATCTCATGAAGATTTAGCTTAAGCTTTGGTGTATTCAGAAACAGAGCATATGAAAATATAAAGCTACGTTATACACGCTAACATATACCCAACCTGCCCAGTCTTTAAAGGTTAAAGCACAGAACATTTACCCTCTCCTCTGTCTCAGAAAGCATAGCCATAGCTCTCATGTTCACTTTCTTTCCCAGCTTCTTTTCTAAATCCTGCATTTTCTGCAGCTGCTGCACCACTTCCTTAGGATTGTTAGTTTTGAAGTCATAGACTGTGTTTGGCTGACCAAAAAGTTTTTTCTCTGACGGTATCCACTCATGTTCTTTCAGCATTTTGGTCACCTGTAAACAAAAAGATATGTCAAGGCTTTTTTCCCATCCCCTCTCCTCTCAAATGTGAATGAAAAATAATTACAAAAACACACCCAAAAAACCAACATCCTGAAATTACTCCACAACATTAATTTCCTACCCCAACGCAGCACAGGTGCATATCTTTACAATGCTTCATATCTTTACAATGCTTCATGAGATTTCCAAGACTGTAGATGAACCAAGATTTTAAGGAAACTTCCGCATACACTCATCATGTTTACTTGGAACATGTTTTTGTGTATCTGGACTAGGCTACTGTCACCAAATCTCAGGATTAGCTTCTTTAACTAGTTACCTAATTTGCCACTACAGTTAGAATGTTCTTCTCACTGAGCACCTTCTCACTCCGATCTACTCTCTGTTAGTCCACACTGATAAGCTTTGTTACAATTTCCACCCCCTCCCTCCTGGGGTAAAACTTCTTCACATCAAGAGCTGCAAATATGACAGTGCTTATGAAACAAAAAGGCTATTTCCTCTGCATGTGGCAAGGGAAAAAGCCACTCTTCGTCTCAAGAGGCAAGGAAAATAAGTTCTGAAATACCTTGGCAGAGGCATCAGCCACCTCTTGTTGATATTTGCTGATGTCATGTTCTAACGCTTTAACCTTAAGCTGTAATTCATTATTTTGTTCTTCGTATTTTGTGATCTCTGTAGATTTGGCTTTAATTGCTTTATCCTGTAACAGAATGACTTCCTTTCGCTTGGCCAGCTGCTCCTGTGATTTCTCTAGAGATTCCTGAAAAGCACATCACACAGCCATTTATTAACACCAGCCTTAAAAGAAGCTAAGACAGTTGTGGGAAGAAAAGGACACAGCAAGGAAGGACAAAAAACAAAAAATCACATGTGATAATGAAGCAAAAAAATAACTACCCTGACTAAACATAACTGAGTGCTGGCAAGAACATCCAAACAAAATAGACATTATAATTTGAGCTTTAGGGGATCGTGCTTTCAGTAACATCAACACAGACAATGAAACACAGTATTCGCTTTTACCTTGGTCTTGGACACCTCAGCTTCCATAGCATCAACTTGCTCCTGGTAGGCTTGGACAGCTTTTTCTGCAGCCTCCACCTTTTGTTTATAGGAGGCTTGTTCTTGTTTTAGCTCTTCAAGTTCCAGAAATAGAGCTTCAACTTCCTAGAGAGATGTTCCCAAATTTATTACAGTTATAATTAAATGGAAAGATTCAGTTTGACTTAGTACATGCTGCAGAAGATGAACAGTACCTGTTCTTCAGCAAGGGGGTAATCTCACACAACAAAGCATCAGCAGTTTCTACTGCCAGTGACTACGCAGTAATATATTCGGTTTCAAAAAAGACAAGTATTAAAATTTCAGGAGGATCAACCTTTCTGATTACTGCATCCACTTTTGACACTGAGGGAATTGCCAACAAAGGTTAAGTTTTACCTGCTGCTTTTCTTTCATATTTTTGCTTGAAGCATCTGCCTTTTTCTTGGCATCATCTAGTTTCTGCTGCGCATTTTGTATGTCTTTTTCACATTCTGCTTTTGCATTTTTCATTTTCTTCTCCAACAGCTTGTACTTATCTTCCGCCTTCTTTTGGTTCTCTTCAGTTTTCTTTAATGTCTCCTCACACTCGGCTGAATCAACAAGTACAGTACTGAGATTAGGCATTGTTCTTATCTTTGAATTTACATCCTGAACTCCAACTGAAATAAATTCATCTTTGCCTCTAACAAAGAAAAATGGTTGTATGTTTGCTAGTTACTGAAGTAGGCTGTTTCAATGATTATTCCATGACAGTGTGCTGCTGTTACTTGTTATTGGTAGGGCACCAAATAGATAACCAGTCATTAAAATTATTGAAAATAAGCCTTTTTTTTTTCTTGAAGGGGGGAAACTATACACAAAATCATATAATCAAGAAGTAATTAATCAGATGTCTACCTAATAAGATACCGCCTCATTCCTAGAATACTGTGTCTACATATGCATCACCTCTGTCCATCTCCTTTCTTTAGATGTTTTACTTTCTGCTGCCATTTGCTTCCTTTCGCATTTTTCCTTAGCTACACAAACAATACTTCTTTCCAATGCCTTCTTGTTACACAAACTATTTACACTGCTAACCTTAAATATCTACAGAAACGGATGGCTTGGAAAAAACAAAGATTATGCAAATATGGCATTATATCCATTTTTAAACTTCCCTGCCAAGCCATTTTTCCTCTTATTCTAAAGTATGTAACACACTTAGTAAGAATATAACCCTTACTACGAAAGAATCACCAACCTTATGTGAATCACCTCTATGCAACTCTATTGTGATTCTGCGTGTGTAACCTATTCCAAAATACAAAGCTAGTATTTTCAAACCTGAAACTGGTTTGGTTTTTTTTTTCTTAAGCAAAGATTCTGCTACTCAGCCAAACATCCATCTCATTCTTAGCCATTTGTTTTCAGTTGAAAGATTAAGAACACATTTTTTACCAATGGTTTTCTTCAGGGCAAGCAGCCCTTCCTCTTGTTTGTGATAAGCACTTTGCTGAAGCTTCATTTGCAACAGATCTGCTTCCTCAGACTTCATCTCCAACTGCTGCTGCAGTTGCTGATACCTTTGAAGACAGTAATGACACACGCTGTTATAATGAAGGGTACCCAGCACTTCAAAGTTGAAGTAAGTAGATAAAGAAATACTTTATATTCCCATTCTAATGTGAGATACAGTGATGATTGTAGGACAAGTCAGCTTAAATGCATGAAACACTTATATAATTTCTTTAATAGCAATTGTTGAGGTTTGTAGATATGTAAGTTACTACATATATAACTCCAGGTTATGATAAGGTATCTTAAAAACTAAACTAGTGCAACACATGGAATTAGGCAACGATTCAGAGCTCGTGTTTTTCCAGCCGGCAGCATGACAGATGCTAGGCTGAAATATTAAAGAAAAAAATAACTGGAACAGATCCATTCTTCAGTGGAGTTCATGCAATTTTGGAAAACTTCAAGTGATTTCAAGTAGACATCACTGTATGCCATTTTTTTTCCCCCTACACTACCCAAGATAAAAAGTTTTCTTGCATGTATTATCTAAAAACTAAATTTGCTTGTTGATTTCCGTACTTACAAATTAAACTGGGGAGAGGGAGAAGGAGGAAGGGGCTAATTTTCTGTATATTACATTCTCAACAGGCCCTATGCCCTCCAAAAACACTTATATGACATTTTGTCAACCACTTAAGAGAAACAATAGACATTTTGCAAGACAAACTTTACTTTTCAGCGACACTCTTCAAGCTTGCCAGCTCATTCTCTACAGTCTTAAGTTCAGATTCCTTTATGTGGTGTTCTGCTTTGATGTTTTTAATTTCTTGAAACTTAGACAATATTGGTGCCACCTTTGAGTACGCTCCTGTTCAGTGGAAATAAAAGCAAAGTCAAGCTAACTGGAATTAGACTGATGGATCCACCACTGCCAAATAACAAATTCTAAATGTTAATAATGACACAGGTTGATGATCCGTATTAGTTACGGAACAGAAAGGCAGCTAGGTTGAAGTTACAGTAGCTCTAAGTGAGAAAGACTACCTCCTCTGCTGCAGACTTTGAATACTACACATGCATTTCCTGTGCAATCAACTAACTTCTCATGATTTATGAAATAACCTCTAATTAATTATGAATTACTTCAAAAAGTGCTTGAATTCAAAGCACTTCTGCTTCCAAGAGGATTATATAGCTAAGTAAGATACAAGTGTTTCAAATCTTAACTACTTTATGCAAATAGTTTGCCACCATTTTTTTCTTAGTCTAACCAAACTTATTTCAACCCAAGACTGACAAATCTTTGCTCAAACAGATCATATCATCCCCAGTATGAGGCTAAACAAAAAGGTTACTGTTCATCTTTATGAACAATATGCAGAGCAGTAAACAAATCAACAGACATGCAATATTATTATATGAATAAAACCAGCAATTGCCTCCTTGCAGGGTGCCCTGGGGGTCAAACACCTCTCCATCAATTGTAACAGTTCTTATCATTATCCTCTTGTCAAAGGTCACTTTTTTAGCATTATCCATGTTATTGCTGACTAGCGTTCTTCCAAAGACATATTCCATTGCTTTCTGCAGTTCAGATTCATATTCAATCAGAGAAAGGGCTAAATCCAAGTTACCAGAACCAGCCTAGAAATCAAATGAAGCGCAATTAGTATGCCTTAAGTTATAAGAATTTTCAAATTTAATTTCTTGTGCTCTCTTGATAAAAAGACTTTCTAAAAACATCATTACATGTTAAAACTATTTCAGTTAAAAGTGGAATAATTAATATCCATTTAAACACCCCTTAGCTGAAAGAACACAAATAGAAATAAATAAAATCAGGATATCCTCAAACCCTGCAAAAATTCCTGTTAGTATAACCATTCAGAAGCCCATATTTTTAATCAAAGAAACAAGATGAAAAAGGTAGGCAAGCAAAATAGTGTAAATAGTCTGTTTATTTACATACCAACATCTGGCCCAACTTGACCTTGTCTTGTCCAACACACTGGGCTGAAATTTTGTTCAGTGGAATGATGGTGTAGCGACACTTTAGTCCACCCTTTTCCAAAAGCTTTTTGCCAGTAGCCTCAAATGAGAAGAGTTACAAAGCATACCTGAGTACATAACTGGTTTTGTGAGGTAAGACAACAAGGCATTGCACGAGGAATATGTCATTGCCAATAAATACGCATGACACTCTTGTCCTAACTCAAACAGGTACACAAGTTCAAACCGCCCCTTAAGCATTCGGTAACAGTGCACATGCTTATTAACCCTGACTCACAAGACCTCATATTGACATTTGGAGTTGTATATTAAAGTCACAAACATACCTCTGTGTCCACAACTATGTTATACAGCTTCCCACCAGCCACCGCTTCTAGGGCTTTTGCTTTGGATATGTCTTTCACAATGATAAGAGACAGAACAAGGCCTTTCACAAGGTTTGGATTCCAATTAGCTTCTGGATTTCTTAAAAATTACAATAATCACATGTTTGTTTCTCTCTTACATCCATTAAAAGATTTATAATTAAAAACTCATACTGCTTATTACACTGGTATAAGAAATACTAATTTTTATCAGGACACAAAAAAACCCAGAATATAATTAAATCAAATACTTCATGGCATGAGACTTCCCAAGAAAGAGCCAGTTACAGAGTCATTAAAAGAACATCCTTCCTGATTTTGCTATAATTTGTTCATGCAGTTAAAAAAAAAAAATGAAACTTTTACTATGGGATGTCATTAGCACAGCTACAAGAATATGTTCAGACTGATTATTACATAAGCAAATAAATCCAGAGATAAAATATCCTTGATTGGTGGAGACAGATAGAATGTTGACCTCCAGAGGTCAGGTCTACTCACAGTCTTCAGGCAGGACTCTGGAAAGTAATGATTACATACTTTTTGCTGTTTAGACCTTTGGATTCTATGGTTTTAGCGACTGAAGTTAAGGCTGGCAAACACCATCATATGAAACACAAATTCAGTGATTTTGATAAGGTTGTCATTTAATAATGACAGTCTCACTTTCCCCGTTGCCCATTAATTCAGTTAACATTTCCTGACCTTCCCCCGTCCCTCCCCTCTCTTTCATCACAGGTAAGGTAGTCATTATTCACTGGAACAAGAAGGAAAGCAACGAATAAGCAATCGATGGAATTATCCTCTACGTCCCTCAAGCCATGCATAAAATGCCCCCAAAAGCACTTTCAAATGTCTTTTAGGATCACACTGAGCTCTTACCTGTATTCAAAATGTAGATGAGGAAACTTTGACATCATGCCTTCATACAATTCTCTCAGGTGGCTGATGTCATGAGTCAATGCCGCCTTCTTTGCTAAAAGGTCTGCTTCTTTCTTTTCTTCAGAGTTGAACACAGGCAGTAGACAAACATCCAGAGCACAGAAAGCTATTAGCTTAACAACTGGTAGGCTATGTTTTTTATATACATATATGTAGAGAATACTTAATTGAAAGACTTTCTAAAACTCCTTGTAAATTCCCAGTTTACAGAAATTAACACCATCACAGTATCAAATATGCAAGTAAAGACTTTATAACGTGCTTCTGATTGTCATTCTGGAATATCAATTTACAGTTTTGAGTAGCTTCTCCAACTAATGTTACCTGGCATGAGAAACAAACCTTAAGAAGTATTTTCAGTAGAGAAAAGCAGGAAGGAATAGGTAAGTTAGCCACTTTTTCCATCTAAAATTTAGATGAAATTTAGATTTTCCATCAAACTTTTAAAACATTTGTCCTGAAGTTAGAAAATCAATTATTTTTAACTCTTTTCTGTGAAAGGCAAGAGTTTGCAGAGCTTTGACCAAAAACATGTTTTTGTGCACGAAAACAGCATACTTGGTTTTTCAGTCCCTTCTTGCGCTGAGTCAGGCTGGGATGGATTTAACCCTCAGGGTGCTGTGCTGTGTATTTCTAGAACGGCGTTGGCAACACACCAATGTTTTGGCTACTGCTGAGCGGTGCTCGCACAGCATCAAGGCAGTCTGCAACCCACACCCCCCCACCACCCAATAGGCTGGGGGTGGGCAAAAGACTGGAAGGGGACAGAGCCAGGATGGCTGACCCAGGCAATATTCCATACCATGCGAAGGTGTGCTCAGCAATAGAAGCTAAGAGAAGGGAGGAGGGGAGGGGCATTCATTATTAAGGCATTTGTCTTCCAGAACAGCTGCTACCCATACTGAGTCTGTACTTCCTAGGAAGTGGCTCTCCATCGTCCGCTGAGGAGAAGCAGAGAGTGCACCTTTGTGTTTTCCTCTGCTCTGACTGACAGACCCAACACCACCCACCTGCAAGACAGACCAGCTGCTGGGCAAGGCTGAGCCCATCGGCATTGTTCGTAGCGCCTCTGGGATAACATATTATTGAGGGGGTAAATACTGCTGCACAACAGCAGTAGGAAGAGAGGACTGAGAATACGTGGGAGAGACAACACAACAGACACCCACGTCAGTGCAGAAAGGTGAGGGGGAGGTGGCCGGGGCAGAGGTTCCCCTCAGCCCATGGTGAGAGGGCAGGCTGTGCCCTGCAGCCATGGAGGGTCCTGGTGGAGCAGAGACCCGCCTGCAGCCTGGGAGGGACCCCACGCTGGAGCAGGGGGATGTACCTGAACAGCCTGTGGGAAGCTCACACTGGAGCATGCTGCTCCTGAAGGACAACAACCCGTGGAAGGGATACACACCGGAGCATTTAGTGAAAAATTGCAGGCCATGGGAAGAACTCATGTCAGAGAAGTTGATGGGAGGACTGTCTCCGGTGGGAGGCACCCCATGCTGGAGCAGGGTCAAGAACATGGAGTCCTCCCTGCCTCAAGGGGAAGCAGGAGAAAGTGATGGACAGGCCACTCAGGGGGACAGGGTAGAGAAATCAGGAGCAAAGCTGAGCCTAGAAGGGAGTGGTAGGGGGAAGGTGTTGTAATGTTTGTTCCTATATCTCATTATCCTACTCCGATGTGACTGATAATAAATTAAATTAATTTCCGTACGTTGAGGCTGTTTTGCACTTGACAGTAATTGCTGAATGATCTCCCTATCCCTGTCTCAACCCATGAAACTTCTGTTAATATTCTCTCTCCTCTGGGCAGCTGAAGAGGGGAGTGACAGAGCGGCTTTGCTGAGCAACCGTCCTCCAGCCAAGGTCAACCCACCACACTTACATATTCCTTTTCAGCTTCCCCCAAAATTATGCACCAGAAGTCTGCACAGACCTTCATAGTTCAACTTCCTTATTTCATTTTCTAGCATTCCTTTTGTTTTTCTGACAGCTTCAAGTGCTTCGTGGTCCTTCTTGTAGCCTTTGTCCATATTTTTAACTTCATCTTCTTTTGTCTTTAATTCTTGTCGTGCATAGTTCAACTTCATCTGAGTCTGTAAGGAGTAAGAAAATACAGAACTAGATCTTCAAAGAGAATCTTGCAGGTGCAGATTTGGAACACTTGCACTAATAAGGTGCTCATACAATTTGTAAAAGTTTCCGCTGATTGAAGAAATGCCAAGAAGGAGCCTTGGCTTTTGAACGTAAGGGCAGAGGTGATTTGGAAATAAAACCATATATCATGTATTTGGATACAGTAATTCATATTAGCACATGCATAGAGTCCAGTGAGAAACAAGGTAAAATAATGTGGGATACAGCTGCCCTTGTTGTTTTCCCCGTTTTTCCTGAATCCAGACAAGCATCATGCACTTTCAACTTTGAAAATTTAAATATCACCTTGAGAACTACCACAGCAGGTGTTTTCTAGCTTCAGACAAAAGAAGTGGCATCTGTTTCAGTCATGCGACCAGCAAACAATTTATTTAAGGACAAAACAGTTTCTTCTGAACTCCCCATTCAGTCTCAAGCATCTTTATTTTGATTCCATTAAGTTTTTCTGTATAAACCTCTATAGTATGAATGCGTATCATGGACAGTAGTCTTAAAGTAGGACGTGCAGTACACAAATGACTGATGGTACTGAATAGGAGGAAATTATGTCTCAAATGTGGTATAGAAACTGACAACATAGCAATGTTACAGCTTTTCCCTATTTGTCTGTATCTATGCAAGGATATTGTTGGGGGTTTTTTTAAATGACCCATTTTATCAAAAAGTTACCCTAATGCATATGCCACTTTGTAAAATATTTTGCACAGACACTCTACAAATCTTTACAGTGACCTTTCAAGACACCATTTGGTTTCCAGACAATCTTCAAAAGAAGCAGGAAGGCTGGTCTGAGACAGGATGAGCTTTTATTCTTACCTGTTTAGCCTCTGTGACTGCTTTGCTGATTTCATTTTTGCAGGTCATCATCTGCTCAGCAAGAGTAGCTTCTTCCCCATCATCATTGCTGGACAAGCCAGCAGACACAGCATTAAAATGCTGTTGTGCTGCAGCTAAAGCACTTGCATCCTTTTCACTAGCTTCCTGTAAAGCAATTAGTTCTTTCTCCAAGTTCTTTACTTCTTTCTCCTTTGACACTAATGCTTTAGAATCCTTCAGCAAAACAAAGAATAAAGACAAAAAAAGGAAGAGAGCGCCTGAGTCCCATTAACTTTAAATTCATATTGTTTAGATGAGCAGTTATGAGTAGTTTCATCAAATACATCAACTATCAGTGTGAATTAATTTAGTGTTTAAAGAAAATAATATATAAAGTTCTTACCTCCTGCATACTTTTCATCAGTTCTTTGTGCTTATTCTTTTCACTTTTTAAGTTTTGTTTCTTGAGATCAAGGGCACTTTGTGCTCTAGTATTAACTCTTTGCAGTTCTGAAAGTTCATCTTCCAGTGAACAGAGCGTACCACCAGCTTCCTACAATCAGAAATAAAGGAAGTTTAATTCTGCCCAAGAAACTGACACAGTATTTGTACTACTTCATCTTCTGTTCACAGCTATATGTAGAAGTGAGAAACTGAACGAGCAGGCAGTTAGACTCCAATGCAAACAGGTCAGCACACCTCTTCCCTCTCAACTCCTAACTTACCTGAAGCCACTACTGAAGGCCCACATCAGCCCATGTCATGGGACACTGTTCCTGTAAAAAAGTTGCATTTAGGCATCCAAAGACCCTATGGGCCATCCTGTACATAACCAAGTTTACTGCTCCCAGACCTGAGGTCAGTACTGATTTTTGTGGAACGAGAGTTTCCTACATGAGGTGTATTTATTTTGACACACCAACAAAATAGGAGAAAAAAAAATTCTCTGGCATAGGTTACCATTCAATCCACGGAGTGGAAACATGAGGGCAGTTTCTATTCTTCAGTTATTACTTAATTCCTGTGACTGGAAGTAAAGCACTTCAGACAAAAGAAAACTTTTACATGGATGCTTTTAGACAACAGCTAAGAATGACAATGAGCAGTGTATAATCTAAACAACCCACCAGAAGATCATCATAATCAAGGGTATATTATCTGTAAAAATAACTAACTCCTCATATTACACCTCACATTCAGATGAGCATGACTCTGCTGTTCTCACTCACCTTATCCTTTTTCTTTTCCATCTCCACTATTTCTTCCTTCAGTTGGCTCACCACCTTTTCACTTGCAGCTATGGATTCCTGAAGCTTCTCTGCATTAGCCTGTGCTTTCTTTATTGCTTCAGCGGAGGATACTTTTGTCTCTTCAGCCAGAAAAAAATTATAAGCTATGCAGAGGCGATTTAAATGATCTATTGTTCGTGTTAGTTTCTGGAATTCTAGATAGGATAATCGTTCCTGAAAAGACACCAATTAAAAAAAAATTATTTTGCCATCAAATTTTTGCACTAAGTAGTTCTCTTGTTTTATTCTCTCTCCTTACATTCCCCTCTAGGATTTCCTGGAAGTACTGAATGTCACACTTTCCATATTCGTACAGATTTCTCTCTTAAAAGATACTACAGAGCTTCAAAATACGCTCTTGTTTTAGCCACCACCTACTAGTTTGGGGTATTTTTCCAGAACGTTAAGGGCCCTACCGCTTCTAATTTTTCCATACCTCTTTCAGTTTCTGTAAAGTTGGAGTGATCTCCTCATTTAAGATCTGAAACATAAACCAGAACATTTATATTCAGATTTTTTAAAATCCTCGTATGTCTAAGCATGAATACGTAGGTGCAGGTGCAGAAAATAAATACTCTACAAGATAAAAACAACACTACACTAGTTATTGAGTTATTTTTAACCAATATAAAAGAAAGTATACTTTCCAACATGTAGTACCATTTCAATGTCTGCTAGTTTCTTTTCCTTCTTCTCTATGGTTTTCTGGACAGCCGATTTCTTGCATTCATACATCCTAGTACCAGCTGCTTCTTCAATCATACTTAAAATCTAAAATAAAGCAATGCAACAAAAAGTTATTGTTTCCTCTGTTATCAGTGTGTTGATTATAGTTGGGACAGGTTAATTTTGCTCACAGTAGCCAGTACAAGTAGTACAAACCTATGTTTTGGTTGTGTTGAGAATAATACTGATAACACACTGTTGTTTTCAGTTGCTGCTAGGAGCGTTTATATCAAGGACTTCTTCAGTAATATCAGTATTATTAGTATTACTAGCATCATTATTTAGTTTATTTTCAATTTTTAAATTGCTCTTATCTCAACCTATGAGTTTGCTTGTCTTTTCTTCCGATTCTCCTCCCCAGCCCACTGGGGCAGGGGGGAGGTAAGCGAGCAGCTGCGTGGTACTTGGTTGCTGGCTGGGGTTAAACCACAACAATCAGATCAGTTCAACTCAGTTCCAAGTTGAACATCTCCCTCCAACACCCTTTCTTTTTGTCCTGTCCCATCTCCCAGTATTAATTCTTGTCATTAAAAAAAAAAAAAAACAAAACAGTAAAACTTCAGACAAAAAGCTCCCACAACTTTCTTACCTCTGGTGGCTTCATATTTAGAACTTTGGTAATCCGTCCCTGGTGGCAGAAAAAAAGCAAAGAATGGTGGGTATGTATCATGAGATAGTAAAAATCACAAAAGAAAACAAAACTCCAAACTCAAAAACCCTCACTCAATTTTATACATTATATCATAAGATAAAACATGTTTTTTTTTTTCCTACAAGGATAATTTGGTTTACTCAATTGTTTTTCTCTTGAAAGTTCAAACAAGTCACTTCTTCAGGCAGCAAGCTTGAAGTGGCCCTTGTATCTTTTCTTAGTCTTGTCCCCCATGTTCCTCCTTTAAGACGTAATAAAGGATGTGCTATTTTTGACATGGCGTCTTCATGGGTTCCTAATGTTGAATATACTCTTAAGCATAAACCGCCTTCTGGGAGCTTCAGCTCTTACGTAACTAAGGGGAAGCAGAGTAGGTACAAAATTGGTCTTCCTCCCTTCCCTCACAAATCGGGCCAGTTACATTTGAAACAGTAGATCCTCTCCGTTTTATTATTCTTTGCAAATACTTCACGAAACTGACTAGTCAGTGTGTCGATGTTTACAAGGGTCTTTACAGTTGGTCAGCTCCTCCTTTGTTAATTGTGACTTAAGAAAGCAGCAATATCAACTTCATTCAAAGATATTATCTAACGTGGAACACATAATAGGAAAGAAAATCTGTTTTTTTAGCATAATAAAAGCAACACCTGCCTGTTAAAGAGGCAAAGGGAAAACAAATTTGGAATATGTTTTAGAAAAAGCTTGCTACACGAGGGCTACATGAGGTCTGGTGCTAAGAGATGTTTTTTATGGTCAAACTAGGCTTAACTTAGCTAATCTTAACTACTTAGCACACATTTGATTTTTACTGGGTAAGAAGTTGCTTTTTCCTGATTAGGAAAGATAGTTTCTACTATCTATCCTGCCTCAAATTTAGTGAAACATCTATTCTTTTTGAACTTTATGAAGATGTACACGATACCTGCATAATGAGGAAGTGAGGGTTATTGACATTGAGTCCAACAGAACAGAACAGATCGCACACGCGACTGTTGGTAGCACTCACACCGTTGACAAGATACTTATTTCTACCTCCAATTATAACCTGGAGAAGGAAGAGAAATGGAAGAAACTAAGTGATTTAAAAATGATTTGACATTATGAGAATATAAACTGTAATAAAGAACAAAAAAAAAATCAGAGAAAATCCTTTATATTATATTTTGCATGCACATACACAGGTATGCAATACAGAACATCAAAACAGAGCTGGTTGGACTGAAGAGACATTTTAAAAAAATCTAAGCAAAAGAGAAATAGCATCAGTCATTGAGGGCAATATTGACAAGAAAATTTCCAAACTCTACAAGTTTTCACTTTTTTTAACTTGGGAGACATCTTTACCAGAAAGACAAGAGGTTCCTTTGTTCTTGGAGACCAAATATAACACAGTTCACACACCAAGATGAAAATATGAAATAAGAAGGTGGCCCAAAATACGAAATTATAACTTGCTTTAGGTACACTATTTCATTACTGTTGTGTTTCTGTGCAAGTCCACACAAAATATTTTTGATATATTTAACAATATTAAACTAATTTCCCAAGTAATTGTTTGGTTTGGTTTTTTTTTTTTAAATCTAGTACACTGGACCTGCTTCTACAGCTTGTGTTACTAACTACACCGTAGAAACATTGCCTCAGTTGCAAAAACTCAGAGACTTAAAAAATTAGGGTTTTTTTTTTTTTTCCCCTGAAAAGCCGCTCTGTTGAGCATGGTAAAAATGTATATAGGTTGCAGACCAATGCAGACATTAAAGACTCACCTGCCTGGTGATGATGATCTCATCATTACTTTCAAATCCCAGCGGGCTTTGCTTCTTGTTAGTATTATCAAAGGTAACTGACACAGTTGCTTTAGTAATTCCAGCTTGCCCATTTTTATAAACTAGGTCTTGCATATTGCAAGCTCGCACCTAAGACAAATGGAAGCGATAAGCACATTTTATGAAAGAAATTCATTACACAGCTTCAGTGTGCTACTGTAGTTTTTAGAGAAATTATTAGAAAAAATGCAGATCTAGCTGTAGATGTAAGAGTTCATGTGACAGGCTGACACATGAAGCTTGAAGGTGCCAGCATTGTAAAACCACAGGCAGAGGGTGCAAGCCTAGTTTTAGTGAGCTAGCTAATTGTTTCTGCATAAGATTCCTGGCAAAAACCATCTTAAAAAATAAAAATTAACGAAACGCCAGATGACTTGTTCAGTCACCAGTGCATTTACTTAAAGAACATTTATTATACATAATGCAGTCCACAGGAAAATGAATCAGAAAGTGTTTCTTGGAGGGCTGCTGGATTTGCCCTAAAGACTGAGATTCAACTTGACCTCACACAGATTTTCTTATAAGAGTAAAGCAGATATACCGTTTTTTAAATAGCAGGCATTGCATGAAAAACAGCTTTTTGTTTTTTTCTGATCCACCGGTGTGCTGGGTTCAGTCAGGGAAGGGTTAACTCCCTTTACTGTAGTTACTAGGGAGCTGGACACTAAGAGCAGTATTGATTAGGCCTCAGCTGGTGCCCGGGAGGGCCTGGAATTCAAGGTCTTTTCTGTGCTTTTGATACTGAGGCTAACCCAAACTGACCAAGGAAGTATTTCATTCCGTTGTACGTCATGTTCCAGGTCTCTTGGGCAGGGAAGAGGTCCGGTAACCATTACTCTTCCCTTTTACTCTCACTCCCTTGCTCATCTACTCCTGGGCACTTGCTAACCCTCCCTGCATTAGCTACTTTGCTAACTCCTGTGCTGGCTCGTTCATGTGGGAGCTGGTGGGTTGTTTAGAGTTCCTGGCCGCACTATCGCTGACAGGGTTTGTTCAGAATCTGCTGCAACAGCTCCTGGGCTCCGGCCCTCGGGCTCTCTGGTCCTGACTTTCACTACTCAACATCTGGGTGTGCCTTGGTCAGTGGGTGGTGAGAAATTGTATCATATTGTATATATTGTATCGTGTTTTATTTTCTAGTATATAAATTATTTATTATTAGTAGTATCTGTATATATTGATTTAATTTAATTAGTAAATAGTTGTTATCTCACTTTTACGAGCTTCCTTATTTCTTTTTCCTCCAATTCTTTCCCTCGGCTGGAAGAGGGGAGGGGGATTTGTAAGAGCGGCTTTGTGGTATTTTGCTAGCTGGAGTAAACCACGACAACCAGTTGGACAAATTTTAATACCCAACTCAGAAGTGAAAAAGTTTACTTCAAATCAACAAGTTAGTGTCTTTAGCTGTAAAACATCTTCAGCCAGAGGCTGCTTTTAAGTGGTTATTTTGGGTCTAATGTTCTAAGCTGCATACTTTGAGCTACTGTAGTATTTTGATGCAATTGCAATTCAATCTTCATGCAACAACGAGCAAGAATGACAAACAGTTTTATGTAATGAAAAATCTAAATAATTAAAACTATTCTTTTTAAACTGAAGCACCACTTGAGGTCCTCCATCGGCAGTTAAGAGAATAGTATGAAATGTTGCTGACAGAAGAAAGACCTTTCTCAAATGCTTATTTAAATTCTTAAATTCTCTTTACCTGTGACAGATTGGTGATTCCCAACAGGAAGCAGATTGAGTCCAGGATATTGGACTTGCCGCTACCATTCAAGCCAGTAATGGCATTGAAAAATGGGTCAAAGTCCTTAACTTCCGTCTTCTGACCATAGGATTTAAATCCTTCAAGAGAAATTGACTTGATGTACATCTTCTCTATGTTCCTCAGGGACCAGCACAGCGTTCCTTTCAAGGGTATGAAGAAAGGTATCTGGATTATAATCCTACAGATTGAAAAAACAAGAGCAACAAATTCTGTGAGGCAATGGAAACAACACGTGCCTTTTACAACAAAGAGTACGCATTTATAAACGGGAAGTTCCAGGCGGACCCCAGATCCAGGAAGCATCCCAACAATAACATGTACTTCAGTTTTTGGAGCGACGTGACTTGACACAACGTTCACCACGTTTGCATCGAGACCCTGGTTTCTCGGAAAGCTGGCCGCTAGTCCGCCAGCCAAGGAAGAAAAAGGCCCCCATCCTTCCGAACCCCGCAGAAGGGGAGCCTCCCTTCCCAGCCCGCAGGGCTGCTGCCTGCTCAGCCCCACCGCCCCGGAGGGCTGAGGCCCAGAACGGCAGCCTCTGCTGAGGCGTCGCTAACACAGCCCCAGCTCTGCCACCGCCACGGCCCCGCGGGTGCCCTTACCAAACAAGGCCTCGCTGGCGGCTCCGACGCGGGAACCTGCCGTACACCGGCCGAGAGCGAGACGCCGTCCCGCGCCCCACGGCCCCGCTGCTCCCGCCCGCCTCAACGATTCAATCTTCGCGCCGAGCGGCGGCGGCCGTTAGAAGCAGCGTCTGGTGGCGGCTGCCCCCGCGCTGCCTGCCTCAGGCGGCCCGGAGCCGCCCCTCTCTCCTGCCTTCCTGGCGAGAGAGAGGAGGCACTAGGTGCGTTCCGCGTGCTTTCTCAGAGGTTGAGCGCACCCAGTTAGCACGGTCTCGGACTGAGGGCACGGCGAGCACCCGCGGGTCAGGCGGGCGCGGCGAGCGGCCGCTGGCGGGAAAGGCCCCCTCCACCCTGAGAGGCGGAGAGGGGCGGCCTCGGCGCTCGGATGACGCGCCTCCGTCTGGGTGTGGGGGCTCGGCCTTCGGTGTCGGCTCTCGGCCTTGCCGGGTGGGCGGGCTGGCGCCCTGCGGCCGCGGTGCTGCAGCGGGGAGAAGATGGCGCGTCTCGCTGCCGGAAGGGAGCGAGCTGCAGCTAGGCGACCGCGGTCCCTGAGAGAGGAGAGCCTGGGGTGGGTGAGAAGGCCCTGGGGCGTTAGTGTGGGCTTGTGTGGCGGCGCTGCGGAGCTTGAGTGACTGCGACAGAAGGTGTTCTTGTACCACTCTTAAATGACCTTAAAATTAAGAAGGTGCAGTTCTGTGCTTTCACCACCCTCCCCCCACACACCCCTGAGAAAAGGAAAGGCCCAAACTGCCCACGCCCGTTGAACTGTGCTGCTGTGATTTGCAGATGTGTTTCCATTCAAGCAGAGTAAAGAGAGCCTGTTCAAAGTGTGCGAGCGCTTGTCATTGGAAGCGCAGCAGTTGCCAGGCCCCTGCGTTGGTCCAGAGTGGAAAAGCAAACTCGGCTGAAGGCGTTTACCCTTTCCTGAAACTGCTGTAGTTACTCTGGAAAAATTTTGCAGGAGGGCTTGTGTGTGGTACCGTCGGCTGTGCGTCCCCACTGGAACCTGGGGAGCTACCGTAGAGCTGATTGTTCTGAACCACCTAGTTCGGAGTCTGAAGTTATTTTAGTCATTTCGTTCGATGTAGGTGGACACGTGGCACATGAGTTGTAGCACTGGCGATCAGCAAGGAAAGGTTCTTGCTTTTACTGTTTCAGTCTGCCAGTAATGGAGCGTGAACAGGTATAAAATGTCATGATCTCAGATTATTACACTCCTATATCTTAGCATTAAATTTTTTGCTTTCTCAGGTTTGAGAAATTGGACTCTGCTGAACGGATTAAGGTCTGTTAGTATTGTGCAGCCCTGCATACACTAAGCACTCAAGAGGGGTTTGTAGTGCTGGAAATTCTAGCGAGAAAAAGGTGACTGTGTCCACAAAGAGCATTTTTTCATCTCTTCCTGTTGACAGAAAAACAGCCCAAGTAATGTGGGTTCGTAACATACCGGATCACTGACGAGGGAAAAGCATTGCTAAAACTCAGCTTGAACGAGCTCTTCCCGCTGGGAAATGGAGCTCTTTCTGAAATGCAAACTTTGGTGGGTGCTTCTTTTAAGCCTTTTATGTAGACGAATATTGTAAGCGTTGTTTGTTGGACTTGTTGGGGGTTGTTGAGGGCAGTTCCAGGGTTTTTCATTCAAGTCTACAGATTCAGTGTGTTAAACTCCAGTGGTGGATGGAATCCTTGCTGTAAATCTCACGTTTTCTTGTGCTGTGCTGGGTATAAATTTGAAAGAGGGACCACGTGTTTGGTTTTATAGGGAAGGAAGGTCTGTGCTGTACAAGCTGTATGTGCATGCATTACTTCTGAAGTGCCATGTTCAGCATGCAGGAAAAGCATTGGAAGAAAAACCCAGCAGGCAGAAGATACCTGTGTCATTAGACACACGAGAACCTTTTCTGAGGGAGCAAGCAAACACATGAAGGAAAGGAGGAAGGAAAGAAGGGAAGATCATAGAATCACAGAATAGTTTGCATTGGAAGGGACCCTTACAGCTCATCTAGTCCACCCCCCCTGCCATGGGCAGGGACATCAACCAGATCCGGTTGGTCAGAGCCTGGTCCAGCCTGACCTTGAATGTTTCCAGGGATGGGGCATCCACAACCTCTCCGGGCAACCTCTTCCAGTGTTTCACCACCCTCACTGTAAAAAGTGTCATCCTTATATCTAGTCTAAATCTACCTATCTTGTCCTATTGCTACAAGCCCTGCTAAGATGTTTGTCCCCATCTTTCTTATAAGCTCTCTTTTAAGTACTGGAAGGTGCTATAAGGTCTCCCCGGCGCCTTGCTTCTCCAGGCTGAACAAGCCCAACTCTCTCAGCCTGTTCCCAGCCCTCTGAGCAACTTCGTGGCCTCCTCTGGACTTGCTCCAACCGGTCGATATCCTTCTGAGGTTGGGGGCCCCAGATCTGGACACAGTACTCCAGGTGGGGTCTCAGGAGAGCAGAGTAGAGGGGGAGAATCCCCTTCCTCAACCTGCTGGCCACACTTCTCTGGATACAGCCCAGGATACGGTTGGCTTTCTGGGCTGCCAGCGCACACTGCCGGCTCATGTCCAGCTTTTCATCCCCCAGTACCCCCAAGTCCTTCTCCTCAGGGCTGCTCTCGATCCATTCTCCCCCCAGCCTGTACTTGTGCTTGGGATTGCCCTGACCCAGGTGCAGGACCTTGCCCTTGGCCTTGTTGAACTCCATGAGGCTGGCACAGGCCCACGTCTCCAGCCTGTCCAGGTCCCTCTGGATGGCATCCCTTCCCTCCAGCGTGTCGACCGCACCACACAGCTTGGTGTCGTCAGCAAACTTGCTGAGGGTGCACTTGATCCCACCATCCATGTCACTGATGAAGTTATTAAACAGTACTGGTCCCAGTATGGACTCCTGAGGGACACCACTTGTCACCAATCTCCATCTGGACATTGAGCTGTTGATCACTGCCTGGTAGATGCAATCACTGAACAAAGTCCTCATCCACCAAACAGTTCACCCTTTACACCCATATCTTTCCACAATGGTGTTGTGGGAGAGTGTGTCAGAGGCTTTACAGAAGTCCAGATAGACGACATCCATAGCTCTTTCCCTGTCCACTGGTGTAGTCACTCCATCACAGAAGGCAACTAGGTTGTTCCAGCAGGACTTACCCTTGGTGAAGCCATGGTGGCTGCCTCAAATCACCTCCGTGTCCTCCACTGCCTTATCATAGATTCTAGGAGGTCTGTTCCATGATCTTCCCAGACACAGAGGTGAGGCAGACAGGTCAGTAATTCCCAGGGTCCTCCTTTCTACCCCTTTTAAAAATGGGTGCAGTGTTTCCCTTTTTCCAGTCACCAGGGTCTTCACCTGACTGCCATGACTTTTCAGATATCATTGAGAATGGCTTGGCAACCACATCAGCCAATTCTTGCAGGACTCTGGGATGCATTTTGTCAGGTCCCACAGCCTTATGTATGTTCAGGTTCCTCGGGTGGTCACGAACCTGATCTTCATTTTCAGCAGGAGGAGCCTTGCTCCTCCAGTCCCCATCTTGTGGTCCATCCACTCAAGAGGTGTGGGAAGAGAGGTTGCCAGTGAAGACTGAGGCAAACTATTTGCTGAGTACCCCAGCCTGCTCCTTGTCCATCATTACCCGTTTGCAGTCTTGCCTATCATGGTGGGTACGCTTTCTTTGACCTTTTCTGGCTGACCAACCTGTAGAAGCCCTTATTATTCTTTGTGTCCCTTGCCAAGATCAGCTCCAGCCTTGGCCTTCCTGACACCATCTCTACACAACTAGACAGCATCCCTATACTCTTCCCAGGATTTCTGTGCCTGCTTCCACTTGCCTGTGCAAGAAGGAGTTCTTACCCTTTTAGTTTGACCAGCATGTCTCTCACCTTCCTTTCCTGGTTTCTTACAACTGGACATTGGGAGCCCTTGCACTCTCTGGAGAGCATCCTTAAAGATCTGCCAGCTTTGCTCTGCTCCCTTGTCCCTGAGGACGCTTTCCCAGGGGGTTCCATTGACTTACCCCTTGAACAGCTGGAATTTTTCTTCTGTAAAATTCAGGGTCCTGCCTTTACTCTTTGCCTGTCCCATATCCCTCAGGACTGCGAAGTCCAGCAGTGCATGACCACTGCAGATGGACAGCCGATACAGGGATATCCCTGATGTGGTTTGAGCTACTCTGCCAAGGCAAAGGAAGTAAGAGCAACAAATTTGTTCCTAGCTATTTCTGTTAGGGCAGACTAGATGGTCTCTTTGGATTTATGGGTTACAGCTTGTCCCTTTATCTTTCAACTTACCCGTCTCAGTCTCCTTAATACTATGGATGTATTGGAGTGGTAACAGGTATGTCTGGGTGTGCTAGGTGGGCTGGATCTGCGAGTTTCCTCCTTGGGGGAGAAGCTGGTTGTGTGTGTTAAGCAGGACCTCACCCAAGGATGAACCTGGCCTTGTAATACTACAGAAATTCAGGAGAGGGCCTCAGAGGGATTGCTGGTGCTTGGAGGTGTGTTTGTAATTTCCCTTCTCAGCGCACAGGGCTGTCTTAACTACACTGCTCTGCAAGAGACTGGAATGCTTAACCTTTGTAGAGGTAATTAATGAGGGAAGGAGCAGCCAACGAACAGGCTTAGTGAAGCTGAGAGCTAGGGAAGCTCTTGCAGTAACTTTACAACATCAGATACCAGCCTGAGATTTCTTACTGTTTCCCCCTAAAACAAAACTGCTTGCTTTGTGTAGTCAAGAGCTTAGGGTTTAATTTGAATGGGGTTTTAAGATTAATGGACCTTTAAAAAAACCCAGTTTTCTTTGGCAGCTGTGAAATCAAGCAAAGACACATTTCTCTCTGTGGTGCAGGAACAGGCATGGCTCTGCAAACGTAAGAAGTGAAAGTGTGCTGCTCTGTGTCTCAACAGAATTTTGCAAGTACTGATGATGCAGCATCTGCTTGCACTGTATCAACACTTAAGGGGGAAGTGGGGGTGTTTGAAGAAGGTTAGGAGTGCCCTGCAGTGATCAGGGAATCCCAGCTGACCCTTAGTTCTTAAGATTCTTATTTTGCGTGCAGTTTCTGAGAGCGGAAGGGCTGCCGACCTTTGACAGCGCAGGTCTTGGCTTCCCTTTTCCTCTCCCCGTGCCAGCTTGCTTTGTGGGACCGTTGAACCTCTGTTGGAGTAACAAAGTGTGGGGCGGCACAGTCTCATCAAGCGATGACTACTCATCTCCAATCTTTGACCTCCTTCCAGGGCTCGTCAGCGTTGCATAAAGAAGTGAAGTTGCAGCTTTATTGTTTCATAACGCAGCGTCATGCTTGCTCAGATATTTGCAGTACAGCGTCTGCCAAGAACAGTGTGGGAGTGGTTTGCCTTTACCTTGCTTTTTACCACAGGAAAAAAATGGTTTCTGAGAAAGCATTGTAATAGCTGAGCCAGAGGGGAGCAATAGCTAATTTTTGCTAAGACTTGCAGGCACTTAAGATTTGAGGCCATATTCAGTCCCAGGGGATTGGTAATCCTGTAATGTGAGGGGGATCCCAAGGTAGCCTCTGGATTATGACTCCTTGGCAGTCCTTTTAAGTTTGTTTGCTTGGTTGGTTGGTTTTTTAAACTGAAAGTCCTTTATGCTGGTGCCTGGCAGATTGCTTTGAAATGCTATAGGACACTGTAAATTGGATCTGGAGGAATGGATGAGATGAAATGACAATTTCCTAACAACTTTGCTGTTGTGGTGATTGGTGGCTTTTTCCTCAACACCCATGTACAAACTAATTATATCTGAGACATATACTGAGCTTTTAATCATGCCCTTTTCTTCCAATGTATCTGGGAGCATAGCTATTCCTGCTTCAGAATGGAGATGAAGAACCACAGCGGTATCTGCATATTAATTGTGACTGACAGCAAGATTAACTGTTAGGCTAACCCCAACACTGAATTGAATTTATTTGTAACTGACAGGCTTCTAAGATGATTTTGTCCTTAAGGTTAGATTTGGGCAAGCCCAGGTTAGGAAACCATACCACACAAGATATGAATGCTAGTTGGGGTTACTTGAGAAAAGTAAACTTTGCTGTTTTGACTCATGCTGCCTTGAGAGATTTATTATTCTTCTACTTTAATGTGAAGATTCCCAGATTTCAGGTATCACCACCAGCTCCCCAGCCTGCAGTCAAACTCAGTTTTCTCGGACTTGTCTGACCTCTTGTATTCCTGACTTTTTTTTCCAGTTGCCAGGATCTACAATGGGATCCCAGTTTCCACCCCTTTCTTCTTTCTCTGCCATTTTCCCCCAGACTGTGAACTTCTTTCCTCGTGCTGATTTTGGGGATTGAGCCGTGAGAACCAGTGTAAGGGTGCTTTGCTGACAGCTCCGCTGCAGTTTGCACCATCTCCAGTGTCTGAACATAGACAGGGTCTTTGCTTTCGGATGCGTTTTGTTAGTGGACAAAGCTGAGATTACCCAATCCATTATTTCTTTCCTAGGTGTCTGATTTTATGGGAAGAGTTGATAGAGGCTAATGTAAAACTTTATTCTTTGGTAACTTGATAGGCTAGACCAGGGGACAAGGAGGGTTTGAAGGACATCAGAATAAATGCTGCCTTGGACTTCAGTTTTGGTACAAGATTTAATGGTTCTTTTGTAAGAATATCAGGCAGAAATTAATCACCTTACTTTTTTTTCTTGGGACTTTCTGGAAAGGAATTATTTTTTAAATAGTCTTTTTTTAAGAAAGTCTTTTCATTGCCTTCATGGCTGTCCGTTCTCAAGTTTTATCATAGTTGCATCTTTGTAAAAATGGTTATAATGGTCTTTGAAACACTTTATACAGCAAACATACAAAAGAAACGTATTATTCAAACCCACTGACAACAAAACAGTTTTCTAGCCAGTGGTTGCTGCTCTTAGAGCTATCACATGCTTAGTCCAGTAATGCTTTTGCTGGACCTCACAGGCGTTGCATCACTACTGTTGATGATACAGAGTTCTTTAATGTCCTTAACGTAATGTAGTTCTTACCAGTTATTATGATTTTAGATCTAAACATACAAAATATCTTGGTTTGTTAATCTGGAAATTGGTTTGTGAATCCAGTCATGAAGCACGTGTCTGTTCCGGTTTGTGTCCGTTTGGTCTGGGGCTTCTTGTTTTACAGCCTACAGAAGACATCCCTCGCCTTGAAGTGGCTATGGTAGTGCAATTTCAGTGGGTGAGAAGTGGTCATCTGTCCCGTTCCCTAAGTTAGGCCTAAATGTAATCAGAATGGTTCAGTGACAGTAATCTTTCAGTACTGTTTGTAGGAGGGAGCATTGCTCTGCTGAAACATCTGTGTATCGCAAAAAGTAGCGATTTCTGATAGGCGTGTGACGATTGGTGTGAATGGGAGGGCGGTCTGAGTGTGGGAGCGCCAGAAGGAACTGCAGACGGACAATACGGATGGCACCCAGACTTGCAGATCATCAGGATTACAGCACATCTTTGTGCAGCTTCTTAGGGATTCTTAAGGACAACAAGGACGGCCTAAAACGTGCAGAATGAAGCTATTAAGGGGTGATGGTGGGTATGTAGAAAACAGGGCTGGAGCCTCGAGGCACACAGAGACAAAAAGACAACCAGCGGGGAGTCAGTACCGAGGACTCACAGCGGTGGGAGACAGAGCATTTGTGAATGGCTCCCCGGGGTACAGATGGCACATCAGCGCACGGCGACCGTGCCAGCACCCCTTCGCCCCGCGCGTTCCGCGCCTCTCGGTGCGCGGGGCCGTACGTGAGTGAGCGGGATCCGCCTTTTGTGAGCCCGAACCGCCGTTCGCCCCGGTGAGCCCCTTCGCTGAGTTTGCTCTGCTGCTGCTGCTGTTGTGTCGCAATGTGTTTTGTCACTGGAAAAAAAACACAGATAAGAACCGTTGATACCAAAGTAAATGCAGCAGCGGTGTCGTTGGCTTTTGTGACTGTCTGGTGGGTTGCGAGGGTTGCTGGTTTTGTCTGCTCTCTTAACGCATGCAGGGTGCAGTGACGGTGACCTTGACGGTATTTCTTTCATTTTGAGAAAGACGTTCGTGCCCCGGTGGGGGTGATTTCCCCAGCACAGACTCCTCATGCAGGGACCCTTCTGTTCTGCGTTTGTTTCTCATCGAGGAACCAGGACCATCCCAGGCTCATCACAGAAAGTTGCGGAGTGCTGAGGAGTTTCTGGGTCCGGTGGCTTTTTCTTTTATGTAAATACTGGAGAGCTTGCCCTGCTCTCCCTAGCCCTTGCCTGTGTGTCTCATTTTCCCAGGTCTCTGTTCCAAAGTAGTACTTTCGCCTCGGATGGTTTGTAGTCAAACATGCCACTACTTATTGGTCTCCCTACGCTTTCCACCCTTATGTTCTACTTGAGTATTTTCACAAGGGGAAAAAAAAAAAAAAAAAGCCGAAGACAGTCCCTGTACAAAGTTGCCTCATTGCAACACAGCTGAGGAAAAAGGCCAGCGCCTGTTTCTTAAGGTGGCCCTGCAGCGCCCGCAGGTCGCAGCGTGCAGGGGCACAGCCGCACCAGCTCCCACCCTGCGGTGCGTGCGCCGGGACGGTGAGGGTGTCACAGCACACACACGGGGGGGTGCGGGTGGCCTTTGAGAGCCTGCGGGCACCTCACGATGTGCATGTCACGGTAGTGTTCCTTGGGGACAGCGGCATGCGTACGGATCATGTGCTGTGTTAGATGGGGCACTGAATGATGAATTTTATACTCATTTCGCATTATTGTTCTTCAGTGGCCGAACTCGTATGACTTTTAGGGCTGTAAAATGTGATTTGAAGGAACTCCTGCTCTGGGGGGCAGTGTCGGTCCCCTCCCTGCGGTGTTCCCGGGTTGCTAGGACCGCGGGGTTTGTGGGCTTGGCTTGGCATCTGGCAGAACGTTCCCTGCGGGGCGCCGCGTGGGAGCGGTGGGGAAGGATGAGCGCTGATCTTAACCGGGGAAGGGTGAAGCACGGCGGGTGTGCCCGCTGCCGGGTTTACCGAGGATTTACTCTTGCCCCTGCGAAGTGGTTTGAGGGCGGTGCCTGCCCTGTCGATAAAAGCAGATGTTTTTGCCTTGTAGGAGGTGTGTGTGACCGAAGGAGTCCAGCCGCGCACCGGGTCGGTGCAGAAGGTTATTGACTGCCCTTGTCAGCAGAGGACAAGTTTTCCACCTGCCTGTTCTAAGTATAACCTTCTCTTCCTTTGCCTTTGTTGATGCGCTCGCTTATGGAAATGACAAAGGGCTGTGAGGGTAAAACAAATACAAGTCGTTTGTTTGTTTACATCTTGTGTGGAAAATGCTGATGGCAATAGGCTTCCAATTCCAAGCCCTGAGCTTGGCAACTGCAGAAGCGTTTTCTTTCAACATAGGGAAGGAGGTCTTTGTTACCTTTCTATTTTTCACTTGCACTTTGGTTCAAGATTGTAAAAGTTTCGGTTCAGTATTCCTCCCATGTAATTGGAGCAAAAGAGTTAGTTTAAGTGTTTAATTTTTTTTTCCTTACAGGATTTCCCCCCCCCCCCCCCCCCCCCTCCTTCAACTCGTAGATGTTCCCTGTTCAATTTCTTCAGAGCAGGAGCCATACATCCTGCTGGGGCTGACTTCCCACGCCAGGGCTTGCTGGAGCATGCAGGGAGGTCTGGTTCCAGGAAGCTCTTGGGTTGCTTCTCACGGGGTTGGGCTTTTCCGATGTTTTGGCCGGGCGATATTGCCACAGGCGGCAAGCAAAGGCTGCCTTGTGTGACGGCACCTTAGCAAGATGCTGTTCTGCTTCCTAAAGTCCAAACCAGCTCCCGTGAGCAGCCCAGCACCGTTGGGCACCTCTTTGACAGCTCTCTTTGGCCATGCTGTTTGCTGTGCAGGATGGTGACTGCCAAGGTGTGGGTCCTGAAGAAACATTTTGAGGGTTTCCCCAAAACCAGCGACTTTGACCTGAAAAAGATAGAGCTGCCCAACCTAAAGGATGGAGGTAAGTGGAGTGTCACCTGGTTTTAAGGTTTTCCAGAGGTTGTCTGATTGCTGTCAAACGGCTGTGCATCTGTAGAACTGGGTGTGCATTCCCCATGCCTGGATTTTCTAATGCATACACCGTAGCAGAGAAGGGTGATCGCTCGAGAACACATATGCTGATGGATTTGGGGGGTTTTAAGACACACTGCCTTATGATCGTACCCTTGGAAGCAGTTAGAACAGAGCTGTACTAAGCAGCTGCGTGGTGCCCCTGAGTCTGACAGCCTAATCACAATGTAGTGCCTGCCGGCATCGAATGTGTGTGCAGGTAAGGCTCGCTGGAGACATTGCTCAAGTGATAGCTCTCAAAACAGCCACAGGGAAATGGAATTTAATTTAGAAAGAGAAGTGGACCATGACACGGCAAATGAAATAACCATAGTAAAACCCAAATGTGAAAACAAGGTTTTGATCTATTTTGCAAAATCCTTCGGAGAAAGCTGGAGAAGATGGTAATCTGTGGAAGTAGGTTTTCATTGGAGCTTTTCCTGCAGATAGGGAAGGTATTGAGGATAGTGCTGGGGGACAGCAGTGATGGGTGAGGGTGAGCCTGCAGCTGGGAGGCCTTGGAGCTGGAGTCAGTGGGAGCCGGGCTTTCCTTTTGAGGAGCAGCAAGGCAAGTCTGTCTGCATTCAACAGCTGGGGTTTTTTGCCAGTGCTTATCTATTATATTTGACCAGTTGTGACAGCCAGAGAGAATGAATAAAAAGAGAAAAAAAAAAAAAAAAACCCTGCACAGGCTTTATTCCTGTGTTTCTTTGTTTTGAAAAGGGTAGGGAATATGGTAACTTACCGTATGCAAGAGCTGTTGACAAAGGAATGAACTTTGATTTTTGGCTTCACGTGAACATCTGTACCTTGTTGTCTTGAACATCACCCCACCACTTATCCTTGACAAAATTTACTCGTTTAGAAGCTGCACCAAAGAAATGGCATTTAAGTACCGGTTATATTTACAACCTAAAGGTTTGAAAGGTGATTTATTATTACGTATTCTTGCAAGTGTTCTCATAGCATGTGTACTTACATCGCATTCAGACACACTTAAAAAATTTCATGCCTGTGTGTATTTAAGAACATCAAGTAATTTCTTCCTTCCTTCTCATCTTAATCCCTACGGCATAGCTTCATGCTAGAGTAACAGTTTTAAAAGAGATTGCCTTTGTTGTTATACAGCCTTGACTATTCTTTTGTTCACTCAGGATAATGGGAAAATGTTCTTGTCTGAATATATTTCTAGCTTGTACTAGCTAGAGCTCTGTAGCACAGGCAGTGAAAAGTATTCTAAGGTGGAGATGGAAGGACTAATACTGCTGTGTGAGTGAGAATGAAAATTTGTGTAACAGCATGTTTCACAAGAACTAGTGGTATTAGAGACGTTAAGGTGGACTAGGCTAACTAGAAAAGATCGCCTAATGTTTCCTGTTTAAGGCAGCAATGTAGTGTGTTTGACCTCTGCCAAGGCCTCTTACCACGCTGCTGCCCGAACTGCGGGAAGGCATTTCGTATATGGGTCAAAAGTGGGTGTTTTGCTTAGGGGGTCTGGGATCCTAAGCCTTCCATGCAGGGAGCAGCCAGATAAATTAAAAAGGGGTTGAAAAGAATCTAGCCTCCTAAAGAGACACTATAGAGAGTGTTTTGTAACAGCACAGCGTCATCCAGACAAAGCTCATGAATGGAGTAGTCGCTGCTGGTAGTTTTTCCCTGAATCATGATGGGATATGGGGGTTTTGAGCTGTCAGGAATTCCTATTGCTTTTGTTGAAAGACTGATTTGTGGAAACTCTAGCAGCACTGCTAATGCCCAGGAATTTGCTTTGTCTTTTGTTGCAGAGTTGCTGCTTGAATCAGTGTTTCTCAGTGTTGATCCTTACATGAGGTATATATTTTTCTTCTCTTTAAATTGCTAACATACCTAACTTGATGTCCCACTTAGACCTCAAAAGAACTTGTACTGGGAGCATCCCCTGTGACAGAGTCCCAGGTGCCTTTGTCTGCTTTTTATAAAATCTGGGCAAATTACAAGACTCCCAGTATGGAGCTGTACCAGACTGTGCCAGCCTTCGGCAGATGTTAGGATGGCAATGCTGCAGCCCCAGATTTTCTTTGGACTCCCCTGGTGCTCCTTTTCATGTTGTTGTCCCGAACCTGGGTTCTTGACCTGGTGTGCAAAGCCGATCCACACACAGAGCCGAGATGTTTGCTTTTGTGTCCTGCCTGCGCAGAGGTGGGTGCTGGGTGGTGACTCCACACAGCCAGCGCACCACACAGTTAACAAACAAGGTATTTATACAGTTTAGATTTACACATGCGATTTCTAAGATTTTCCCTAAGACTAGCATTGGTAGCTATTTATCTTATTCTTCTTTACAGTTCATTTATCTAATCCAGCAAGAATTCTGTTGATTCTTATTGGCTTAATTTTCTTTGCCTTGAATTAAAGATAAGTGTCCTTTTGTTCTACAGCGCATTCTCCATGTTTTACCTTTAGTCCAGTTGGCCGTGGATTCTGCTGAATTCCCCACCTGTAGCATAATTTTTACCTTGTAACATTTGTTGTGGCCAAATTGTTCCTTTATCACACCCAGAAGTCCCCAATGTTACAGTGTTCTTCAGGGCTTAGCAAAGCCTAACTTCCAACTCAGCCAGGCTTGCACAATTATCCCTGCAGGATTTCCTAGCACATGTTAACTCTTCAGTTACCAGTGTCCCTTCCACTGGAATGCAACAGGCTGGAATGAGACTGCAGCCCTGTTACAGTAGCTGCTTCACTTAGAATGTAGGAAATTGCTGATATGCCCATGTTGATAGCACGGGGAAACTGGGTGATTTGAAGAAGGCCAGGTGGACCCTAGTGTCAGAGATAGTTCTCTGGGGTCTCAGCTACCTTGTAGTGGTGAGCCATGCTGGGAAGATGAATGCTGTCGTGTCCTCAACACTCCAGCCCGGTATTTGGCCCAGATGGGGTGCTCAGGTAACTGGAAAACATCCAGTATGTCACTACAATGACGAGCCCTTTGCACTCCGTTCAGCGTCACTGCTTAGGCTGTCTCTCTGGGTCAGGCAGTAGCTGCTACTCCATAGCGTATCTGGAACGTGGTTGAAGTTGCTGGCAGTAAGCCATCTCTGCCTTGTGTTACAGACCTTACAGTCGAAGGGACATGAAGGAAGGGGACGTAATGATAGGCACACAGGTTGCCAGGTAAGATCTTCAGCTCTTGTTACTGATACACATGGCAGATCTTGAAGGAATGTATTGACATTTGAGACATCTGTATCTTGCATTACCTATTTTTGACTTGAGTCTACATACTTCTGCAACTGTATGATTTTCTGTAATTGTTGGAATGTGTTTTTCCTCTAAGAACCTCTTGTGCCTTGGAGAGCATTTAGGCCTCTGACACAATCTGTGTGTTATTTCTGGTGATAATATTTCCAAAGGAAACTTTTACCAACGGAGGTATGAAAGACTGATCATTGTACTTGCCATTGTTAACTTTACATTTCAAAATCTGCTGTGCTAGTAATTGCACATCCGGAACCATGCATGCTGTCTGCTCTGGCTGAGAATACCTCAGTGTCACCTAAGGTACAGCTCTAGCCAAAGGGTTATCTAACCATAAATCCACCCTTTCCCATGCTTGTGGTAATTTAGCCACACAGATGTTTCCCTTTGTCATCTTGTTCCTGCTGTGCTGCCTCTAAGGTGCTGCCCAGCAACATCTGTGGCCTTTGCCTTGTTTCTCTGCAGGAACACTGGTGGCTGGCATAAATTAACCACCAAGTCTGCTGAATAGAAGGATAACTGTTTCCAGTATTTCAGAGCTGCTTACCTACCCTTTCCCAATACAGTTTTCCCATTAGGCTAAGAATGTTGAATTTTCATTTGGCATAGAGACACCGCAAATAGTGAACTTCTCCCTGTTACTATATACTGCTTCCTACCTGGTTTTGTTACCCCAACAAGTTACATCTTCAGGATCTTCAACCTTTAAATGAGGTGCAGGTTGTCTGAGAAGGGAACTGCTTGTTACAGCCTATCTGTGACATCCTGCTTTTCCACCCTTTAGTCCCAGCATCCTCTTTCCTGCCTTCTAACTCACAGAGGCCTAGTCTGAATTCATACCAGACTGGTGCTAGTCAAAAAAAAGTCAGTATCCATGTGGGAACATCGGATTTGTTGTGGGCAGGGCTGAGTCTAGAATCATCTTGCCCAGTATCCCCCTGGTGATGAGAGATAGTAGACGTATTAGGAAAGACATCAGAAGCCTGTAGCATCAGCAGGTATAGGCTAAATGTCCTGATGTGAAATATTTCTTTTCTCCTGCGTCACAGAGCAACAGGAATGATTTGTCTCTGACAGGATTTGTTTTTGTGGTTTTTTTTTCCCTTCTTCTTCTTTTAAACAGGATTATAGAAAGCAAGAATCCTGCTTTTACAGTGGGGGCCTTTGTTGTGGCTAGAGGTGGCTGGAGAACTCACTTCATCTCTGATGGGAAAGACCTACAACTCCTTCCTTCCAGTTGGCCAGAATCACTCCCCAAATCTCTGGCTCTTGGGACGGTTGGCATGCCAGGGTAAGTTTTGAGATGCAAAGGCAACTATCCCCTGGAATTTGCTGTGCAGGATGCTTCTGCTTATGTGTGTGTCTTTTTTCACTCGTCTTGTTCTACCAGTATGTTGTCTGATATACTCTGGGAAAAAACATGTGTGCTTCCGTATGCCCTTAGGCTGTAGAGGGCCTGTTTGCCCATCCTCTAGATCAGAGATTTGCCTTGGAGATTATAGTGCCTTTCCTCAAGGAGTTGTAATGAGGTAGGAAGAAGAACCAGGAAAGAATCCAGTTCAGTCTGAATTAACCTCAGTGGAGAGACTCAAAACTTCACTGGCACCTAGACTAGTCTGATTTGCTGACTGGGCTCCAGTTTGGCATCAGGCAAGATTCATGTTTTTGCAGACAGCTGCTAAATGGATTCAGTTCTCTCTGCCTGTTCGGACTGAGTGGGAACCTCTCAACTTGAATTTAGAAGTTAGAAGGAAAGTTTGTTGAGATTCTGGGTCAGTGGATCACGTTGCTTCAGGAGGCTTGCAGAGCCTGATGTGATTCAGTATTTATAGGATCAGTGGAACATAAGCTTGCACTAAACTTCAGTGGTTCCTACAGATTTCTGTTCACTGAGTAGCCATAGCTGTGTGCAGTACTCCTCAGGACCAGTGTGCCCATCAGTTCAGCAAAGTATTGCCACCGTTTTTAATTTTTCTGCCAGCTGTGATTTGTGATGAGTACCGTTTAATCTTTGTCTCAGTCTGGTAGATACCAGCTGGCTACTGACCTCTGTCTAGCTTGGATTTACTCTCTTCTAGCATGTAACTCAGTTTTCAGTTTTCACCTTAGAGTTATCTCTGTGTTTCTCCTTTCGGCTAGTGAGCACAAGGAAGGTGTCTTCACCTAAGGTGGGCTTCTGCCACAGCATCCTGTTTCCCAGTAGTCTCTCTGATTTTTTTCTGGGATGGCTGTAAAAAAAACAAAGAAGTTTGGGGTAATTTTTGTATTTCATAAAGAATGAGGAAAACTGGATCTTGTTCTGGTTGCGTGGATATTTTGGTTCAGTGTGGTCAAGTCACATCTGTGTGTCTGGTGTCTTTTATTCCCCACCGAGCATCCTTTCCTTTTCTTCACAGCCTCACTGCGTATTTCGGTCTGCTGGAGGTCTGCAAGATGAAGCCAGGAGAGACGGTGCTGGTTAATGCTGCAGCTGGTGCTGTGGGCTCTGTGGTGGGGCAGCTTGCTAAAATTGGGGTGAGTGGCTTCAACTGCTCATACTTGCTCCCCAGAAGGCTGACCTGGGAGTCAGGGGAACCCGGCCATGAATGATCAGGAGGGCAGGCATGCCTGCAGTAAGCTCATGAGATGGGACAAGCTCCCAAAGATGTAGCAAAGCTAGCTGAATGTTTCCTAGAGATCAGGAACTCGGATGGTGACGGCAGCCGGACTGTAAGGGAGAGCCCTCCGCCCAGCACTCTGTGAGTGTCAGCCTGTGTTGTGGGGGGATGTTTAGAAATGTTTTTCTCCTTCACTTGCAGGGTTGCAAAGTGGTTGGCTGTGCTGGCTCAGATGAAAAGGTTGCCTATCTGAAAAAAATAGGCTTTGACGAAGTCTTTAATTACAAGACTGTTACGTCTCTGGATGAAGCACTGCGTAAGGCCTCTCCTGATGGCTACGACTGTTTCTTTGACAATGTGAGTTTGGAGAGTGGGCCATGCCCTGAACAGACTGCCATTTTCCTTAAACTATAGCAGGAATTCAATGTTGTGTACATCTAATGGAAGACTTCACCAGGAACTTGATATTCAGTTCCATCTAATTGAGAAATAATCTCTGTAAGAGCTTAATGCTTTCCTGTTCCCTTCCCACACGTAGTTCTGCAGCTGACTTGGGCAGTAACAGAAAGAACAAGGACCGAAAGGCAAAGCCAGATTGTTGGTGGTGTTTGTGAACAGGGAGAGAGAAGCTTATCTTCACTCTCTGGCAAGTATGACACATTTTGGGGAGGTGAGGCTCACCGAGAACGTTTAACTGGTGCTGAACAGAGAGCTCCAGTCTGTTCCTGGCCTCACCTTGGACCGCAGTCAATTCTCTGCTGTTGCTGGAAGGGATGCAGGCATGGCTGGCCCCATGTTACATGATCCAGGTGGTTACACCGCTGCCTGTCAACAAAACAGTTGCAAGGCCCACTTGTAAGATTGCTGGCATGGCCTGTAGAGGGTTTCTGACCTCTCCCAAGTACGGGCAGAGTTAATGGGGGCTGTGGACTGTTCTCAGTAGGCTGCTTGAATGTGACCATCTTGTTTTGGAGGCTAAGACAGTTTAGCAGTATGGATAGTCAAACCACGTCGGTTCACCTTCAAACCAGAGAACAAGCGCTGGCTTTGTAAATTCCCTAGTATAGCTAACGTATGCATTGTATCTGATAATATAATGCCTGGCACAGGGGTATTACCTGAGATACTTGCCTAAAACTCCATGGCTAGCTACCTGGCTTACAAGGTAGCCATGATCATCCCTTTGGCATGTCTTTCTCTCAGCAGTGTGTCCACTGACCCAGGGATGATGGTGCTGTCGTACTGCATGGGTTGCAGTGCACCTTGGCCTGGCAATTAGTGTGATTGCATGGTGCCAGGGCAAAGTGCTTGCCTCTGTGGCAAGAGCTCCCTTCCAAATTTCATGTCCTGTGCTGCTAAGGTCTTAAGTAGGTTTTATGGCCACATCTGTTGCCCTCCCTCTCACTTCCAACTTCTGTGCAGAGCTCTCTCCAGCAATGGATTTTCTCACAGCTTTTCTCTGTTAAAAGCTGCTGAGCACAGCACATCCCTATTTGGGAGAAGAGAATCATTAAGTAAAAGCTTGACATTACCATGATGTGGAGAGTTAAAAGTGCAGATTGGTGTTGGTGAGAAGCAGAGGTGGTGCTTCTTAGTGCCCCTAGACAGGCCCCTTAGGAGGAGGGATCTAAGGGCAAGTCCTGCTCATTGCTTCCAAACTGAGCTTTGTGAAGCAGATTCAAAACTAAAACCGATTCCCTGTGTTCTTAACTAATTTTCAGAAGAGTGACATTGAGTCCTTATAGGTGTTGTCTAAGTGTAGGGGTTTTCTGCAGCCACTGAGTCTTTGGAGTAGTGGGACTTGCCTCTCCACCCCCTGATTGAACCTGCTGGTGTGACAGCACAAGGTTGGCAGGTTTTGGCAGTCAGTGCCAAACACTGGATTGTCTCTAATGCTGCACACGCTCTGGTTCTTGTAGGTGGGTGGAGAATTTGCCAGTATTGCTATCAACCAGATGAAGAAATACGGAAGGATTGCAGTCTGTGGAGCCATCTCTCAGTACAACGACTCAGTGCCTCAAAAAGGTGTGGGTCCACTTTCTTGTGTCTACATTTATTGCCTGTTCAGTGGTGATGGAGAGAAACACCTAGCGGGAGTCTCTTGATTTTGTTGTTTGTTTCTTTACTGGCGTGTGTATATTTGGTGTGCTGGGTTCAGTCAGGGAAGGGTTAACTCCCTTTACTGCGGTTACTAGGAAGATGCTAAGAAAAACACTGCTCAGGCCTCAGCTGGTGCTGGGGATGGCCTGTACTGAACTCAAGGTCTTGCTACTGCAGCTGCGTTCCCAGCTCTCGCTGTCCGGTGAGCAGCGCAGGGGACACACAGCTGACCCAAACTGACCGAGGAAGTATTTCATTCCATAGAACGTCATGTTCTGCGTGTCTTGGGCAGGGAGGGGGTCCGGTAGCCATTACTCTGCCCATTACTCTCTCCCTTACTCCCTTGCTTGTCTCTCCGAGGAACTTGCTAACCCTCCTGCGTTAGCTGCTTTGCTGACTCGTGTGCTGGCTCGTTCATGAGGGAGTTGGTGGGTGGTTTAGTTTTCCCAGTTGTTCTTTTGCTGACAGGGTTCGTTCGGAATCTGCTGTGACAGCTCTCAGGCTCCAGCCCTCAGGCTGCAGCTCGCGGGCTGCGATCGCTCTCGGGCTGTGGGTCTCGGGCTCTCTGGGTCTGATTTTCATCCTTCAACATCTGGGTGTGCCTTGGTCAGTGAATGGTGGGAAATCGTATCATATTGTACCATATTGTATCATATGTTTTATTTTCTACTATTTTAAGTATTTATTATTAGTGGTATCTGTACATACTGATTTAGATTTAATTAGTAAATAGTTCCTATCTCAATCTTATGAGCTTCCTTACTTCTTTTTCCTCCGATTCTTCCCCTCTGTTGGAAGAGAAGAGGGGGATTTGTGAGAGCGGCTTCGTGGTATTTCGCTAGCCGTAGCTAAACCATGACAGTTTGGGTAACCACACGCTCTGTGTGTGTACAGGCACTCATCCCCCTGTGTGCACACTGTGTGGAGAACATCAGCTGATGAGAAATGAAGGAGAGAGCAAACTACTTAAAGCAGGATTCCCCCGGGCTCTGAGCAGACACAGCTCAGCAGCAGGCAGGTGGCAGGGCATGATGCCATTCACCCAGTACATCCCTTTAGATGAGGGAATGGATTTCCCTCTGGTTTTTAGATGAGACACCTTAGGTTGTTTCATGTTTGGCGTTCCCCCCCCCCCCCCCCCCCCCAGCCCTGCAAGATTTCGGCTACTGGTGAAATTGCTGGGAAATGTGGCTGAGATGAATGTTCACTTTCAATAGCATTAAGTTTTCCAAATTTGTCTTCCAGAAGAAATGGGAGGTCTGAATTCTCCTTGACAGCTGACTGGCTTTGGACTCCCACATCACTGTAAAAATGGGACAGACTTTTGAGTGGGGAGACTATCACACATTTTTACGATTGTGGGAACTGTTTTTGAATGTATACAACTTCTTTGAGATTGAGGAAGAGTATGAGAGTGTGGCTGGCTGTCGGACAAACTGTCAAAACAGCATTTCCAGGATTCCGCTGGAACTCCTCAGCTGAAGCTGGGGCCACTTTACCTCTGAACGAAACTGTTTTCTGAAGTGTTGGGCATTTGGCCCCCCAGCTTTATGGATAAACCCTTTGTTTCCCTGCGTGGGTGGCTGTCCATGAATTCTGGAAATTCTGTTTGGAACAAACAGTTGCTTCTGGCCAGAGTAAAACGGTTCAGTGGTCTTTACTGGCTAAAAGCTCCCTTTATGCATGGGGCCTTATTGTAGATGGAACAGGTATTGCAGGTGGTTTGCTGGTTCTTTCCTCTTGCAGGGCCTTACGTTCAGGTTCCAATGATCTTCAAAGAGCTCCGAATGGAAGGGTTTATTGTGACCCGCTGGAATGACCGCCGGGAGGAAGGTCTGAAGGCCCTGCTGAAATGGGTCATGGAGGTAAGGAAGGAAGGGGTAGTTCTCTGTAAGGTGTACTCACACCGTAGCTTCCCTCTTTGCAAGGGATCTCTTGTCATAGCTGTTGGGTGAGGTCCCAGCATGACACTTTCTTCGACCTGACTTGATCTTTGAGCCCTTTGGGGATGCTAAAACCATAGTGAACCATGCCTGATCCTGCGATATTAGCCTGTGGACTGTTGTATTCTGGATATATTCCAGAATGCATGTAGGCTTTGAAAAAGGATGCTTCCAGAGTAATCCAAAACACATCTCTGGCAATGAAGAGTTTCATATTTGGAGTGATACCTGTTTCCCATTCAGAAGTCTCCTTTCATTTGTAGTATAAGCAAGGATTTCCATTCGTGTGTTGTGGTGAAATTACTGGCCAGAATGGGTGTTTTTTTGGGAGCTGCACTTTAAAGAGACTTAATGGGGAATTTCTTAAATTTTATTTTTCTAAATGAAGGCTGGGTTTAACATTTGGTTCACGGCTGTGAAAAGCTTGTGAGTGTGAACACTAGAGTCTAAGTGGCTCTAGCTTTTACAAAAACAAGGATTTGGGATGGCTCAGCTTTTGATCACTTGGATTTGCAGTTCCATACTTCCCTATGCTTAGAGACAGGCCTGGCTTTGGGAAAGTAGTCCCCTACATCTCCATTGTTTGGGGACCAAGTACCACTAAATCTGTCATGGTGTATTTTTATAGCAGTGACTTTTGCTCCCTGTTACAACAAGGTAGAAGGCCTGGCAACAAGAGCAGATCCTCACAACTGCCTACTGAGTTTTGCCAAGTTACCCTGGTGCGTGCCAGCTTGTGTGTTTCAGATGAAACATAGGAGCTGGAGAAAATTGGGTCACAATTTAGTCTCTGAAGACCATGGAATCATTTAGGCTGGAAAAGACCATTAAGATCATTGAGTCCAGCCGTTAACTTAGCACTGCCAAGTCCACCACTAAACCCTGTCCCTAAGCACCACATCTACATGTCTTCTAAATCCCTCCAGGGATGGTGACCCACCACTTCCCTGGGCAGCCCATTCCAATGCCTGACAACTCTTTCCACAAAGGAATTTTCCCTAATATCCAATCTAAACCTCCCCTGGTGCAGCTTGAGGCCATTTCTCCTTGTCCTATCACTTGTAAGATTTAGGAACAGAAATCAACCCCCACCTCTCTGTACCCTCCTTTCAGTTAGTTGTAGAGAGTGATGCCTGCCCTGAGCCTCCTCTTCTCCAGGCTGAACAACCCCAGTTCCCTCAGCCGCTCCTCACAGGACTTGTGCTCCAGACCCTTCCCCAGCTCCGTTCCCTTCTCTGGGCACGCTCCAGCACCTCAGTGTCTGTCTTGTAGTGAGTGGCACAAAACTGAACACAGGATTTGAGGTGCACCAGTGCCCAGTACAGGTGAAAAACTAGCCAGCCAGTGCATGAAAACTCAGCAATTTCCTTTCTTCCTTTTGACAGGGAAAAGTGAAGTATCATGAACAAGTCACTGAAGGATTTGGGAACATGCCAGCAGCTTTCATTGGAATGTTGAAGGGAGAGAATGTTGGAAAAGCCATTGTAAAAGTCTGAAGGTCACTTATTCTTGGGAGACTGGCGTGGGAGAATTGTGATTGTTAAGTGTTTTTAACTCGCTGATGGAGAGCCATGTTTCAGTCTTTTTGCTGGACATTTGGGGATGATAGCTTCTGTTGATGACTGGGCTGACAAGTGTAAATATATGCCAGTGGCTTTGCTCTTGAAGAACTTGAGAGTTGCTTCCAAAGCTACACAAAAAGTAAAACCTTAAAAGTGCTAAACCTCATCAGGACTGTAACGGATGTAATAGTAGCTTGAACCTTTCTACAAGTTGGCTTGTAGAAAGAAAAAGCAATTCCAAAAGCTTTGCCAGCTGCTGGCACATCTGATGATTAAGGTTTACCTATTGATTTGGCCCAGAACTCGGCAAAAGGGATTTTTTAGTCAATATCAAGGAGCAAAGAAGAGGTTAACAACACCTGGGGGTTCCCAGCTTCCTCACATGACTCTTTTTTTTTTTTTAATCAGGAAATATAGATATCGCAGTTATTCTGAGATTGTGGATATAAAAAGAAATAAATCTGTTAATGGATACTTTGCTCATATTCTAGTTCAGTTTGTGGAATGCCCTCTTTTTCACTTCCTTGTGGTTAATGTGGAGTGGCTGAAGTACTGCAAGCATGCACTTACCCCTGCAGATCTCACAGTACAGGTGGCATGGGCATGTCACCTACTTCCTTGGGTAACTTGGCTGTTGGTGTCCAAGCTTAGAGTTGACCTTGCCATGGTGTTCACCCTGGCTCTCCTGGAAGAGGACATCAGTATTCTGGCCCTAGCTGTGGTAAACTGGTGTCCAGGACCCACATGCTGATGAGCGAAGGAGAGACACAGACTAGCAACAATGTCTTGGGATGTATTGAAAAAAGCCAGAACACGACGCTGTTACTCACTACAGGATACAGACAGGTCTTGAAGGTGATGGTGATCCATCTTCAGCCACTGTGGACGACTTCGGGGTTAAATTTTAGGTCTCATTATTGATCTGTGAAGAGGGCTCCTAAGTGGCCTTCATGTCTTTGCAGTGCCAGGATTAGATGCTCTGTCAATCAGAAATCGCTTGCTTAAGGTGTAGAGCAGATACTTGCTGAGGGAACAAAACACATGTCCTGCAGTGCAGGTTGACTGGCCACTGGGAATGCACCTTGGCATAAGTAGGAAGAGGTTCTGGTTGCTTTACAGGGTTTTCCGAGGAGAAAGAATTGCCAGTTTGGGTTAGCTCCAGTGCTGTGGTATTCAGCTGGCCTCTGAGAAAAATCTGTGGGTTAATAGCACTGTGCAGCACTGAAAACAGTAAACCAGGGAAGCGAGTTTGTTGCCAGGCGGCTTCAGATATGCGGTGCAGGGGTCTTCCTGCTGTTTGGCTTTTTTTTTATGGAGAAATTTTCAGAGGGCTTGCAAGTCCCAAAATACTGAATCGTAAATCCAGTGAGTTCACAATCTCCGGTTTCACATGAACCTGCGATTGAATGAACTAAATGCAGGCACGTGGAGTTCCTGTCCCTTGGTCCGAGCTGCAGAAAGATTTGTTGGTTGGAATAATCGGTCATCTCATAGGTTCCCGACCTGCACGTTCCCCTTGCTACCCATGTATGGATTTCATGCTTCATGAATTGCAGCCGATTTTGCAAGGCTTTTTTGCCCCCAAAACATTTACAATTTCTTGTAAAAGCAAAGCCCGCCCTGGACCTACCCGACTTCTGAACTTCACTGGGGAACACAGCTATTTCCTCCTGAAAATCCAAGTTTCCTGTTACAGAGCCAGGAACGCTGCCAGCATGTGACTAATGACAACAATATCCTGTGTTGTCTAACACTAAGTCTTGCGGCTGTGTCGTGGTTTACTCCGGCTAGCAAAATACCACAAAGCCGCTCTCACAAATCCCAAGAACCAGAACATGACGTACTATGGAATGAAATACTTCCTTGGTCAGTTTGGGTCAGCTGTCTGGACTCCCGAGACAATGAGAGCTGGGAACCCAGCTGTGGTATCAAGACCTTGCATTCAGTGCAGGCCCTCCCCAGCACCAGCTGAGGCCTGAGCAGTGTTTAGTTCCTAGCAACCCCCTAGTAACCACAGTAAAGGGAGTTAACCCTTTCCTGACTGAACCCAGCACAGGTTGTTTCTCACTGTGAGCTTGGTCATCCTCAAAATGCTGAAGCTTATGGAAAGATAACTTTTCCACACAGTGTCACTGAAAACAGGGCATATTAAAAACAGTTTTCTTTTCTGGACACTCATGGGAGTGTCAGTGGCACCGGGTAGGCTGAAGGTCACAAAACCTGTATTTCTGTCCCCTAGTGAAGCAAACTAACCCTGTGGAATACAATCAGTGCAGTGAAGTTGGACAGGGTGCCCGTGCCTGGCAGAGAGCAAAGCTGCAGCGACATGTCGCTGGGATAGGCACTTTGTGCCGATACATGACTACGTGTGCTCTAGGCAGAGCATCGGTAAGTGCCGTGTTGTGGTACTGTCCTCCGGCCAGTGGCACGAGGCCTGCAAGTGGCAGACACCGACTGCCATCACCCTTCCTCACTTTACTGCTCAGCAGCCAAGTCTAAAGGCTTTCTGGGAAAGGGAGAGTTCCTGGCAGTCCCAATGGCTGTCAGGCGTGCAAGGGGTTGCCTGAGGACAGGTCCTCCTTGTCACTGCAGCAGCAGTTCTCCAGCAAAGGCGAGGAAGGTGTCAGCTCTATATACCCAGGGCACAGCAAATGGCCCTGCGGCTGGGCTGTGGCGATGGTCACCTCTGGTCTTTCTGCACTGCTCTTCTCCAGTCCACATGGCCACGTCTGTGGCACTGAGTTAGAAGAAGGCTTGGTGGTGGGTTTTCTGAGGCTGATGAGGATTCCAGTTCATTGAGGATACAATATACGAGAGCAAGAGTTTATTTAATAATCTGAAATGTAAACAGCTACAGGCTCCATCATCTGTTGGCTAAACAGCTACTCATTGATACACTCCATTATTTTGGGAGTAGTGGTTTGTGCTTGCCGGTACAAAGCGAAACAGTTTCTAGATTATCAGTCTGGCACACCTCTAAATAGAATCACGGAATGGTTTGGGTTGGAAGGGACCTTAAAGACCATCTAGTTCCAACTCCCCTGTTGAAACAGTCCTCCTCAGGGCTGCTCTCGATCTACTCTCCACCCAGCCTGTCCTTGTGTTTGGGATTGTTCCGACCCAGGTGCAGGAGCTTGCCCTTGGCCTTGTTGAACTCCATGGGGTTGGCACAGGCCCACCTCTCCAGCCTGTCCAGGTCCCTCCGGATGGCATCCCTTCCCTCCAGTGTGTCAACCGCACCACACAGCTTGGTGTCATACTGCAGCTCGTGTCCTGTTCCTCGGCAAATTCAACCTGGGGCTGGTGGCACTAACCTGCCAGACAGCAGGGACCAGCCTTGCTCCTCTCTCAGGAACCAGAAACAGATGCAGGGTGAAAAAGCAGACTCGATTGCTTCCCTAAGGAAAGTCATGGACTGAATCAGGCCAAAGTGGGGTGACCTAAGCCTGATCTAAAACTTTTCCTCTTTAGATGCACCTGGAGCAGACATCTGGCTTGCCCACCTCCCTAGGGTCTTTTCACACCTCTGCCATATCTACCCCACCCCAGATGCTCCAGCTCCTGGGGATCATGCGGATGGGGGCACCTGGGGAGCAGGAACCCACCCTCCATTGCCTAGAGACACCACCCTCACCCCAGTGCTGTCGAGAATTCCCAGCTCCAGTGTGTGTAAACGTGTATGAGGGTGGACAGTCACTGCCACCTTGTGGAGACCTGCTTCTGTCACAGATTGTCTTCACAGCAGGTAGAGGCATCGCTGAGCTCCCACACATTTTCACTCTCTACCCATCTGGACCATCTCAGCTTTTCTTCTCCAGGAGGAAAAATTGCATTTCATGTGATGTGCTTCCCCAACAGCTCCACAAAACTTTTTGTGTTCCTCAAACTCATCTAGTCGATCCTTACAAGATCTGGAGGCATCAGCTGGCTATGCTTCCTACCTCCCTGACATCCACATTGAACATAAGGATGCTGGAGCATGGTTTAACCTCCGCCCAGCTAAACTGAGTACCATGCCCATGCCTCCCTGAAGTTCCATATCACAGAACGATTTGGGTTGGAAGGGACCTTAAAGATCATCTAGTTCCAACCCCCCTGTTGGAGCAGTCAGGGCTGCTCTCGATCCATTCTCCACCCAGCCTGTACTTGTGTTTGGGATTGCCCTGACCCAGGTGCAGGACCTTGCGCTTGGCCTTGTTGAACTCCATGAGGTTGGCACAGGCCCACCTCTCCAGCCTGTCCAGGTCCCTCTGGATGGCATCCCTTCCCTCCAGCGTGTCGACCGCACCACATGGCTTGCTGTCATCAGCAAACTTGCTGAGGGTGCACTCGATCCCACCACCCGTGTCACTGACGAAGATGTTAAACAGTGCCAGTGCCAATATCGACCCCTGAGGAATGCCGCTCGTCACTGGTCTCCACTCAGACACTGAGCCATTGGCCACCACTGAGTGCAACCAGCCAGCCAGTTCTTTATCCACCAAGCAGTCAATCCATCTAATCCATGCATCTCTCATCTAGAGACAAGGATGTTGGGCAGGACGGTATCAAAGGCTTTGCACAAGTCCAGGTAGATGACATCAGTTGCCCATCCTCTATCCACCAAGGCTGTGACCCCATAATAGAAGGCCACCATATTCGTCAGGCACAATCTGCCCTTGGTGAAGCCTTGTTGGCTGTCACCAATCACCTCCTCATTTCTGTTAGCCAGCCCACCGAGGAAGGCAAGCCATGTAACAGGCCTGCAGACAAAAACATCTTGTTCTGCTGGTTTAAGAGCAAGGCAGTGATCCCAGCTACTTCACAGCCAAATGGAACAGGCTGCAGTCATTACCCGAGGGGAGAGCTTCTTCCTGAAGCCCTTACTCCCAGAAGAATCCTTCACATTTCTTCTCTGCCATGTACATCACGTTTATTCCAAGCATTCAGGTCAGTTGGTCCTCTACCACTTCCCTCTTGAAGGCTTCCTTTCAGATCACAGCAGTTGGTTCTGTTCACGCAGCCAGCCGATCACAGGCCAGGGAGAAGGTGGCTCTGCTGCCCTAACATTTGGCTTACAGTACTCCTGCTCTCCTTGAGGTGAGAAGGAAGCAAAACCACCCCCCCACAGAGCTCTGCAGGGCATCGCTCAATACCCAGGTGGCAGGGTGTGCAGCCCAAGCTTCCAGCAAGGCTCCTGTACCCATTCCCTTTGGGGCAAAAAGCGTATTTGCTGTATCTAGGCTTTGTTGAAGGCTGAAACCCATTGCCTGTTTGAAGAGTCAGTCCAGTTCCTGTGGGTGCTGTTGCTGTAGGAGTTGAGACTCCTCACACCTCAGCTAGGTACAACCATTAGGCTTTGCTTTCCACCACCCACATGACAAGGACCAGCTTCACACATGCAATATTCTGGCATAACCACATATCTGAAAAGAATATGCTTGCCAGTCCTTCAAAGGGGAAGTTTTCCTAACTGACAGACCCTCACTGTGTACCCCTCCAAGAGCCAAGCCTTACGAACACCTCCTTTCAAGCGATGGTCAACACCCTGTGCCTACATGCCAGTTCTCAGGACAAGATGCCACAGCACAGGATGCTGCGGACTCGCTGCACTTGTAAGAACTGCTTTGCATCCCTGGTTTCAGCACTGGAGTTATTCCAGCCTCTCTCATCTTTCCCTGTGTTACCGTGAATTTCCAGTCACTTCTTGGTCACCTGGAACTTTCCAGGCTATTGTGGAGTGGCATCATGCTGAGGGAGTAAACAAAGCATCAAGTCAAACCCAGCACACGCAGCATCTCCCATGGACTGCACCCCTCCCCTCCGGCAACAGCCTGGTCTGGCCTCAGCTGGGCAGAAACACTGTGCTGGAGCACATCTCAGCAGCTTCCTCATTTCTGGAAGGTGAGACCAGATTTTACATTCCTACTGAACTTCACCTGGACTTCTCATCAGCCATTTTTCAAGCCTTTCTTGCTCCCAGCTGCTGCCCAGAGGGAATAAGCAGACAACAGCAACGCTCATTTGCAGATGGCGCAACATTTATGGTGCATTCTTTCTCCCGCTTCATGTTATTCCCTTCCCATAATTCTGTCCACAGCACCACGTGGGGCAGTGGCTCCCCACTTACCTCTGTGAACTGTCTTTGGAGAGCACAGCCACCCCCCTCTTAGTCCAACAGCCAGAGCTGCACGGAAAACACTTTCATGTCTGCTCATTGCACAATCACAACCCAGAGCTTACAATCAAAGATCCTTGATGGCTCATCCTCGACTACAGGGTGTGGTCAGTTCTTGGACTAGAAAAGCCTTGTTCCAAATAGGGAACACAGGCAGCAAGCTGTTGAAGGGCGCAGTCCTCAAGAGCCAGGGAACTCATGCATGCTTGTGAAATGAGTGTAAGGCTGAGTCACACACAGCTCCCTGCCACACAGGCAGAGCCTCGCTCATGCCACACTGTCTGCAGCAGGAAGTCTCACTTTCTGGTCAGGGATACTGGGAGCAGCACAGCTCACCTAGCCCTAACCACAGCACCAGGCACAGGTGCTAGCTACAGCCCTGCTTCCACATCTGCTGCATTCTCCTCCAGGGCAACACCCCAGACAGCAAGCAAGACATTTCGTTACAGTGGAAACTCAGCCCCCCTCCTTGGTGACTCTGGAGGGGCTGGCAGGTCAGCACGCATCTGGCAGCCTGATGGAGGCGGGGAGGACAGCAGAGTCCAGTCTGCTGTCCAGCAGAAAGCAGCATCCTGCGTGTTCTGAGAACGCAGTGGTGCGGTCAAATGAAGATCACAAGAACATGTAAATCAAGTTATCTTGGGCATAACGCATGACCAGTTTTACCTCTTCATTTGTTCCAGACTACTGCCTAGGAACAAAGCTGCCCAAACATACCTGGCTGCCAGTAGAACCAGAAGGCACATCAATGGGGAGGCAAAACCGGGAGAGCAAAAAGGCCGCAGCTCCAAGTCCTACCTTACACTTCCATGGCAGGGCTGGTGCTATCTATGTTCTGATTAGCCAAGTCTTCACTTTGAAGTAAAGCTTGACAAATTTTGTAAGAATCTTTAGCCAAAAAGAGATCACAAGAGAACAAACCTATCCCACTCAATCACCACCCTCTTTTCTACACCTCCTAAACTCCCCTTTCTGTGTCTGCAAGCCAGTCCCCCACTCTTCAGACTATAGCCTGGTGAGCACCACTGGAGTAAGGCATCAGTAGACTTCCCCCACAGCGCCTGCCCTTCCTATCCCACACAACACAGCAACAGGCCAGGTTGCATTTGACCAGAGTCTTTGTATCCAGGCAGCACTCCCTTAACACAGCAAAACCTGACCCCTCCATGACATCAGGGAATTCCTCACATTTTCACTCAAGCATAGAGCAATATCCAAAAGTGAAGAACACACACTTTATTGTACTTGTTTACACAGAACAAGAGGATGGTTTCTACTACTCAGGCTAACCAGCTTGTTTAGATTTTTTTTTGGAAGTAGAAAAGTTACAGGCTATAATTTAGCCGAAGCAGACATGCTCCAATGTCTCCATGGCAGGAGATTAGACTAGAGTTTTAATGGTCTCTTCCAGCTTCTCTTTATTGGCCCCAGAGAACTCCTGCACCTGTAAAGAGAGATTGGATTTTAGAACTGTTGCATTCAGTGCTTTGTAACATTATTGCACAGCATTCAGCCACGTGTATCCATTCAACCCTGCTACAACTAAAGTTTCTTCACCCTGGAAACAGGGAGTATTCTGCAGATATTCCATGTATTCATCTCCCTTCATCCCCATACATCTTTGCATGGTGCGAAAGATGCAAAAACTGGGACAAGTCTATCAAGAATCACTTCCAGACTACCACTGCTGGAGCCTTCTACATGCAAAAGAAAGGAATAGACAACTGATGCTGAACTAATGCTGTGTTTAAGACTCAAATACAGGCCTGAAGAGATTGAGGGCCACCACACAGCAGAGGTGGCTTAAAGTCACACTGCGTTACTCAGAACCCTTACCAATCAAATTCTGGAAGGATTGCTCCAAACTACCTGTCCCAGAACTTGGCTGCTCCTGTGAGAATTGTCCTTGTTGCAACTTACACACCAGAAAGACAAAGGCAACATTCATATCTCAAACAGCAGCTCAGTCTTCCTGTACCTCACACCCCTGTAAGTCCTGAGCAGACTACACAAAAGTCCTAGCTTGATACTCATGTGTCCACAGAACTGCCAAGGTCACCCAGAGTAACAAGCCACACAAAGGGATTTAGCCTATCACCTTCACACACACATCACCATAATTCTTCCATTACATTATAAAGCATGGAAGTTTACCCTGAGAAAACTGTCAAAGGTTCATGATTAGTCGTGATTTGGCCCCATACTGAATTGAACCGAAAGTCACCCAACATCTGACACTCACTTTTCGAGGTGCAATTCCATTCCAACAGCCATAACAGTATCCAGGCATTGTTTTACTTTAGAAAAGCTTACTTTCAGCTTGCTTGGCAAACTAAAAGCCTGAGATAACACCTCTAGATCAGCAATTCTTTAGTTCAGGCAGACACCCATTCACAGCTACCCTGTGCAGGCAGCCCACTAGAGCATGCTCTGCATCCCATCTCATCCATCTCTTGGCAGCACAGACACAAGAGGTCTGTCTGCCCTCTGACAGGGACACAGGTTACACAACCTCTGTGTAAAAACATCTGAGCAGTTGTTCCAGCTGTGTGAATCAACCCACATTAGAGAATTCTGTTTGTGTGGGATTCCACAGGTCCCTAGTCATGTCTGCTTGAACACAAGCTGCATCCAGAAGAAACACTAACAAAGATCACTAAGAAGCAGGGTGCTAGGCAGACAGACTAGCCGTCTGAACCCAGACATCTAACCCCACTACTCTGAGGAAGCCCTGCTTGCAAGACTGGCCTGTAACACTAACTCAGTTCACTACCTGTTAAAACAGGGTCTGGTTCATCAGTTAACTGCTGGGCCATGTTACAACTGCTGCGGCACTAAGGCAAACTTGCTTGCTCTCAGGAGTGTTTTCATGAGAGTGGTGCACTAAACACGTTATGCTCCAGTTCCAAGAGCAGAGCCTACCTTCTTTCCATTCTTGTAGAACTGGAACGTTGGCATGCACTTCACGTCACAGTGTGTAGCAACATCCTGGAAGAGACAGAAAACTATCTTCAGCTACGCATGTCTGAAGAACATTACATTTAGAGCCCACTAGCTGCCTTTTGTTCAGGTGATGGGGCTAAGCCATTACTGCTCAGAATGAAGGAAGACCACTTCTGGAAGTCCATCACTAGCAAAACCTGTGCAGTCTTAACATCTCTCTAAAGTAAGCCTGAAAAATCCTGCCTTCAGCATTTAATTCATGCAACAAAGCAACATGCTACACCTGTACTCTGGAAAAAAAACCCCAGACTTCTGCATAAAACCAGAGACAGCTATTTGCATGGCTCAAGCGCCCTGTGGCAACCTTGGTGTTTCAACTTGACATTGTACAGGTTCCCCTTCAACACTGCTGGAACTGCAGCAAAACAGGCACTTTATTGCACTTAATTCAAGACATGAAAGAGGAAACAGTGCCAAGAGCAGTGGAGAGACCAGACTGATCACCAGACAGTTGTGAGCCATTAGTTTCAGGGAAGATTGCATCAAAGCAGCTTAAGGGCTTTCGACTAACACTCCCGCCCAGGAGTAAAGGGTCAGTGTTCCCAAGTTATCGAACACATGCCATAGGGGTTCAAGTGTGGAGATAACCAAAGCATTTTGTTCTGTTCAGGTGTCTTCCAAAAATTTATTCTTTCCAGTGTAAGTGCTAAACCCCTCCCTGTCTCTGCTTCCCAAAGTTGAAGTGATCTCTCATTTCGTTTCAGTATCTGCGAGGACATTTTAAGAAGTTCTTCATTTAAAAAATTCCACTTGTGTGGAGAGAGCTGCTCTCTCTCAGCATTACGCCCAGCCATACCTGCGCATCATCCACATCAATTTCGATGAACACCACGTCGCCATACTTCTCACACAAACTCTGGAACAAAACAAGAAACTATGCGGTTAGTGTTCCAGGAAAGATTTCTTTTAAAACACACATCCGTAATAAATTGCAGGGCTGGTGCTGCTTACCCCCCAGTGAAACTTGCTGTGTTACCTTAAAGCAGCTATTTTACTGACCAGAGCAAAAAAATTATCTTCTGCTCCGATACCTGGAAGAACCCCACAGAGATGACTCAAATATCACAGGACTTAAGTGAAAATCCTTCTCTTACAGCCTTCAGACAAAAGGTCACCAAGAGATGCTACAGCTTACCTCATACTTCACTAAGAGATAACACTGCCACCTGAACACAGGTGGAGTGATTACAGTAACGGTGTACAGAAGGATAAGCGTTGTTTCCACTCGGTATCCCACCTCTTGAGTAGTGCAACTGTGAGGTCCCTACAGACTCCAGCTACCCATAAGCATTAGGGCCACACAAGCTAAACCCCATCCGAGCTCCCAGCTGTATCAGAAGTCAGTATATTTAACTCTGTAGTCTCCAAGCAGATACTTCTGTGCATTCTCCCATTTCCAGATCATGCCGGCAATCATGTCAAAAGGAAGTTTCCTCCCTGTTACCATCAACCAGCACAAACCCATCTGTAGGTACTTCAATAGGGTTGCAAATAAAACCAGAAAGGCTACTTACGTGGAAGAAGGGCTTGATCATTTTGCATGGTCCACACCACGTGGCTGAGAAATCAACTACTACAAGCTTCTCACCAGCAGATTTCAGTTCTGTCTCAAATTCAGCCTATAAAAAAACCCCAAATTTAACACATTAATGATTTCTCCCTCCTTTGTGAAACAATTTATACTAATCCCAAAGCTGGACTGCTCTCAGCCTTAACACAGTAACGATTCTGGTAGCTCTTTAAACACTCCACTGAACTGGGGTGTATGTACATCACATAAGTGCTTCAGTATGAATCGCTTTCACCAGTGCTAGCATCAGCCAATGTCTTCCATTAGAAAAGACCACAAACGCTCAGTCATCCCAACTCATCTAATTGTGGAAGCACAAGGCAGAAATTCATCTAGCCTCTGATCCTTAACTCTGTCAGCTCTGTTTAGTGTGATCCTTATGGTTTTAATAACCCATTTTCTCATTTCTGCCTTGGCTGGAAGGCTTCCATTTTCTTCTGGGCCAGACTTTACTCTGCAGAATCTGAAAAGGACAAACCATTGTACACTTCTCCAGTTTGATGCCTTTTCCAACCAACAGCTAACATCAGAGATGTGCGATTTAACCCTACAGCATGTTTTCTAGAGCAACCTCATAGGATAGCTATTTTACTTATTTTGCCAAGTGAACTGACGAGTAACATCACTAGCCACAGCAATGCTACACAGCAGCACCCAATACTTACTTAGAGCTTTACATCTATTTGTTGCACTTAATCACACCAATCATTTTTGGATAGTTCTTTGGAATTCAGAGCTCCTTACATGCTATTCAAGTGTCTGGCCAAAAAGTGAATGTTTTAACAGAACTAAGACACTAACAGCAATAAATACTTGCATGCCAGCAAGAGGCAAACAAGTATCTTGGGCAGAAGCAGAAAACACTAATCACCTACTTGCTGACAGTTTCTTTTCCAAAGCAAGTACAAGCCACTTCAACATTCCTCAACTTCATTTTCATGGCAAAGCAAGCTTCAGGAGAGCTGTTGATACAAACTTCATTTCCAATCACGCATATAGAAGATAGCTCCTTTATTCTCCCCAGCTTAACAAACCAGAGCACTAGCATTCTGTCAGCAACAGCTAACTGAAAGCAATGTGGTTGCTGCCACACATACACAGTGGTTGGTTCTGCAGTGCAGGAGTTAACTAATGCCAGCTTCTGCAATCAGCCACAGTAAGCTGAGACTTCATTCTCATCAGCTGTTCCCCAGTTAAGGAGTGCCACGCAGGTGAGGAGCCAAGAGTGCACTCAAACTGGTCACAAGTTTATTTAACAGGCAAGCAGAGGGTCTTGCACCAGCACTCTTACATGTAAACCTAAGTGAAAGTCTTTGTAAGTTCCTGGAATTTCAAAAACACCCAGCATTACATCCCCCCATCAACATCCTCCCTCTCAATGTCGCCATCTTCAGAAGTGCAGCTTCTACATGTTGAATTTGTCCATCCTTGCATCTTGGATATCCAGAGCCTACTCTGATTTAAGATCAGTAGCTAACACTCCATACCACCTATTGTCAGTCTGAAGGAGATGGGAACAGCACATTTTCCAGCCTCTCCACGTTCCCTGACTCCTGTACTGACACAGTATGCATTCCTGCACCCAAATCCCAAAGTACCCTATTCCCACCAAAGTTCAATGTCCCTGTACCCTGCTTCCCCCAACTACTTACATATACACATATACACACACACCACAAGTTCCTCAGCCAAGCCTCACTCCTTCCTACCTCCAAATCCTACAGATTGGTATAGCTTCTCACACCTCTGCATTCTCACATCACCAGCTCTGTACCCACACCACTTCCTGCACCTGCCAATTAGGCCATCCTCTTCTTACCTATACTTCTTCTGTCCAGCTGCATAATTACTGTGTTTTGCTAAAAGAACTCCAACCCTGGGACATGTCTGTCACACAGCTGCATGCCTCAGGTTCACTGCTGCGCAGAACAGGGGGAAAGCAGGAGGGCACAATACCTGCAGTTGTGTACACACACCACTGGAGACATGGTCCTGGCTGCAGTCTGGTGTTACCCAGCTAAAACTGATGTGGGAGAGCGAAAAGCAATGCAGCATCCAAAGGAGCTTAACTCTTTCAACTTAAAAAATACTGAACTAGGGAAAAGTTCTGGAAGTTCTCCCAGAGAGCTTCATATCCTGGAAAAAGAAAGACAGTAGCAGGGACACAGCAAGCTACTCAACCTGTCCGACTGACCTCCATAGTTGTCTTTCATCTTCACTGTGAAGTGACAAGCCTTCACACGGAAACCAAATCATCTCTGTTACCAGAAGGGAACCTCCCACCACAAGACCATTTGGTCACACTATCAGATTTGCTAGCCAATATTTTCTTCAGGTAGCACCTTACTGGTGGAAACCTCTGACCCACTGGTAGTTTTCTGAACATTAACTACGACCTCCCTGAGCACACACAAGACCTCATTTTGCTTGAATTATCCTTCAGCAGAAGAGCACATGCTGCATTCAGCACACGGATTGCTAGCAGGCCTCTGTTTCCAAGGGCCAAGTAAAAGTCTGTAGTAGAGAGAGCCTGTAGTGCAGCAGGGAATGGAGGCTACTGACCACAAACAGTGCTGGAAGGAGAGTCTACTGCTCTCCACAACAGCTAAGGTGGCTTTAATCCAATCTCCCAAATGGCATGGACCTTAGTTATTGATTTCCAACACACATTAGGTCACCCTTGAACTTGGCTTAACCCAGTCATCAGCTGACCGCCAATGGTTACTACATAATTTAGTGGGTTTTTTAATGCAGAACTAAGCATAAACAGACTGAAGGTTCAACTGCCTGCGCTCCCTGGCAGACACCCCTGCTAAAACCACTGTCTGCACCTGAAGCTGCAGGTTTTCAGTATGTGCTTTGACTCCACTACTAGAGAGCCTGGTAGTGTAAAGAGGAAAGCTGTGACAGCACCAGCTTTTTAACAGTTCATAGCAGAGGCTGATGGGGTACAAAAGGCATTACGTCCCACAGTCAAACCCTGTTACAAGTTACACAAGTCACTCATCTTGAGACCACACACTTAAACCAAATGAAGTACTGCTCCTTCTGTGCACTTGCCAGAACTTGAGTGGGACCAGTAAAGCATGCTGGAAGTAGCCATTTTTCAGAAGCTAGTCAGTCTCTGAAGAGGTGTGTTAGAAAGGGGCCACATCTACCAGCTGTCACATTCACACTGCTTTACAGATGTCACCCACAGAAGCTTTTGTGTGTAGTGGAAGGGGATTTCTTTGTATCAGAGAAGGACAAGCCTGCTTTACTGAAAACCAGAATTAATGCAGAAATCCCAGCTGCACTGTACTTGGATACTTGGTGCTGCTGATGCTAAAATCCTGCTGTCAGCAGGAGTGCTGAGTCCATGGTCAAGCAACAAAACCATGCTTTAACAACAGCAGGCTATTAATCAATACTCATACCTGAGAGGACAGTGGGAGCCTAGTCCACTTTAACTTACAGCAGGCTCTTCCTCCAAAGCCAGGACTACTGACTCTCCATTTGTAAGCTGCTGCAGCCTACACCAAAAAAATCAAACCGTACTCCAAAGGCATTTTGTTCATCTTGCCTTCAAGGAGCTTTCTGCATTCACAGGTATTTTAGCTGCAGTCACAAGAATTAGTATGCTCACATGTCAAGTGTTAACACCTTAGAGGTCCAACAGGTATAGTCGGCTGTGCTTTTCCTTTATACAGTTAACTGACTACAGCAGAGCACAGCCTAGACACAAACTTGGATGCTGTACAGCCACTCACCATCAGATCAAACTGACACTTCAAATTTCAAGTTCAAAACTCAAGGCTAGCTAGCCTAACAGGATTTTTCCTGAAACGAAGAGCTATGATTGCATAGAGAGTATTTTGAGATTTGAATTCGTAAGTGTATTGGGTGGCAATATACAGGCATGGCAAGGTTTTGGTAGCAGGTGGGGCTACAGGCGTGGCTTCTGTGAGGCTGCTGGAAGCCTCACCATGTCTGATAGAGCCAAGGCCAGCCGGCTCCAAGTCAGACCCACCACCGTCCAAGGCTGAGCAATCAGCAATGGTGGTAGTGCCCCTGGGATAATGGTGAGAGAAATTGCAGCCTAAGAGAGACATGAGAGGAATAATCCTGCAGACCCCCAGGTCAGTGGAGAAGGAGGGAGAAGGTGCTCCAGGCACCAGAGCAGAGATTCCCTGGCAGTCCATGGTGCAGCCCATGGTGAGGCCGGCTGTGCCCCTGCAGCCATGGATGGTCACGAGGGAGCAGAGATGCCCCTGCAGCCCAGGGAGGACCCCACACACAGGGAGATGCCTGAGGCTGTGATCCCGTGGGCAGCCCATACTGGAGCAGGGTCCTGGCAGGATCCACGGCCCTGTGAAGAGAGGCAGCCTGGTTGAAGCAGGTTTGCAGGCAGGACTTGTGACCCCGGGGGACCCAAGCTGGAGCAGTTTGTGAAGAACTGCAGGCTGTCTGAAGGACTCACATTGGAGAAGTTGGTGGAGAACTACCTGCCATGGGAGAATGCTAGAGCAGGGGAAAAGTGTGAGGAGTCCTCCCTCTGAGCAGCAGGGACAACGTGATGAACTGACCAAAACCCCCATTCCCCATCCTCCTGTGCTGCTTGGGGGAGGTAAAGAAAAGTGGGAGTGAATGTGAGCCCTGGCAGAAAGAATAGGTAGAAGGAAGGTGTCTTAAGATTTGGTTGTGGTTCTCTTTTTATCCCAATTTGATTGGTGATAAAATATTCCCCCCCACCCCAAAGCTGTGTGTGTTTTGTCCATAATGACAGCTGGTAGATGATCTCTTCTTGTCCTTATCTCATGCCATCAGCCTTTCATCGCATGTTCTCTCCCTTATCCAGCAGGAGGGCAGTGATAGAGCAGCTTGGTGGGCACCTGGCCTCCAGCCAGCATCAACTCTCCACAGTAAGTTACAGCTAACGAATACTCCATTGTTGTTTATCAACCACGTCAGCTACTGTGCCTAAGACCACACACTATTTCATCAGCAGCAGAGTATTCTCCATGTGTTTGTCCGGGCTTTATTACTATTCTGTATCACAAAGCCACAGACATGTTTGTATTCACCGAACCATCCAAACAATGAGGCACTGCATTAATGTACTGAACTAGTCAGACTGCACCATAACAAGCGAAATACTTCTTATGCCAGCAACTCCTGTTACTTAACTACAGGAATGGGCTCTAGTAACCCCTTTCAAGTCAAGAACGGGATTCATGTTCTCCATGAACTTCTAACCAGACACACACAGAATTTAGGCCAATCTCTAATAAGAAAGCTGCCTGGCCCCCTACACACTGGTGACAGGTAAGGCAAGCTGGGCCTTACAACCTAGGGTACGGCAGTACCCTGTCACCAGCCTGAGAAACGAAGCATGTCATTTCCTTCAGATCTTAAAGGGAGATGAGCAACAGTCGCCTAACATGAAGTTACATCATCTCCCTTCTCACTCTGACTATCTGAAGCCTTAGGCCGTACAGTTATTTGTTCCCGCCCTTGCGCCTAAGCGAGTCCGCCCTTCGGTCTCCCCCTTCGCCGGCTGCAGCGGCGAAGCGAGACCCTTCCAGCCGGGCAGCCACGGCACTCCGCCTGCGTCCCCGGCGCACAGGCGCTCACCCACCTGCAGCCTCCACGGGTCAAGACCTCCCCGGCGCCCACGGCGGCCCGAGAAGGGGCACCGAGCCCCCCTCCCCACCCGACAGCCGGGAGGCGCAGCAGCCCCGCCCTGTCCCCTCTCGCCGGGGAGGCCGTGCTCACCCGGCCGCCCCCTCCCCGCTCACGGCGAAAGCTCCGCGCCGCCCGGGGACGGCGGCCGCCACAACCGCGACGGAGGAAGGGGCACGCTACGCTGGCCGGGCTCCCCGGAGGAGTTAGGCCGCACGCCGCCACCTGCGAGGCAGGGCAGCCAGACCGGCAGGCTGGGCAGAGGCCGGCTCCGCGCGGCGCCCGCCGCGCGCCGAACGGACTCACCAGGCTGCCCACGCTCTTCACCATGGCGGCGGCTCTGGGCTGGAGAGTCTGCGGGGCGACGGCTGAACGGCAAGAAGGCGGCCAAGGGCCTCGTCCGCGCGCTCTACTCCTCAGCTCCGCTCCACCCGAGCCCGCTCCTCCGGCCGCCTCTGCGCTCTACCGTCGCCGCGCCGACGTTCGGCTTATATACTCAGCGCCGCGCATGCGCGGAGGCCGCGCCCTCTTCCCTCTCCTCCCCCCTTCCCTTCCCCGCCCCATGGCGCGGCATCGGCTTCCCCGCGGGCGCGGGTGACGTCACGAGGCGCGCGGCGGCGCGCGCGGCGGGGGCAGCAGCAGCGGCAGGGGCGCGGCCGCTCCGAGGAAAGTGCTGCGTAACGGCGAGCAGGAAGCGTGCCGCGGGCGCTGCCCCGCCTCCTTCCTCTCCGCGGGGCCGGGCCCCGCTGGCGCGGCGTCCTGGTGCCGTTCGGGAAGCGGGAGGGCTGGTGCTGCCCGCAATGCCGGGAGGGCTGAGGGGCGGCGGGGGGACGGCTCGGGGGAGGAGATCCCGGGAGAGCCGCTTCCCGTTTGCTTTGTCCCGCCCCAGAAGCACCGGGCGCGCTGTTGGCAGCACGGAAGCGCTCGCTGCCGTGAATGGTGCCTGCCATTAATTGCCGATCAATTAATAGTGCTGACCGGAGACACTGCGAGCATCTTAAAGTAGTTCCCCTCTTGGAGGGAGTCAGCCAGGACCAGAAACAACAATTCCTTTTCAGCTTTCCCAGCCCACGGGACTCTCGTGGAAACTTAAATTTCCACGCATGTCATTTTTCTGCGTTTTGGAGAGATCCTTTGTTCTGCCACACGTCGCTGCACTGCCGCCTGTCCCGGGGTGCCAGACCGGGCTGCCGTGGCCCGCCTTCCGTCGCGCTGGTAGGGTTCACGTTGGAGCATCCCCGGCTTCCCCTGCACGGGACACACAAGTGCCGTTAGGCTTTGGGATACTTGGTGTCAAGGATGGGGTGTTTCTGCAGGCTGTAGCAGCCAGGTCACCAGCCTGTGGCAGGTTTGCCCTGGGATGCAATGGAGCAGAGCAAGGACTTAGTGGAGGTCCTGGGTAAAAAGATGGTTCTTCATTAAAAAAAAAAAAAAAAAAGAAAACCCCCAAACACACCAAAAGACAGTTGGATACAGGTACCAACTGGTCCCAAAAGGACAAACTTCTCTGCTTTCTGGTGGACACTGGAGAGCTGGTAGCAGCTCTCACAGTCTCAAAGCTTGCCCAGTGAGATTTATGTTGGAGATCTCTTACTTTGGAAATAGGTACTGAGAGTAAGTCTGGTTTTATTCAGGAAGTTTTATTAGCTGTGTGGATTACTACAGCAGCAGAGCCACAGCAACCACCCGGCTCTCTTTTCTGACCCCACAGGGCCATCATCCCCTTTGCTCTTCTCCCTCCTTGTGAGTGCGGCTGTGGTGTGCACCAGGGTGGGTCACCTCTTGCCTAGCCCTTTCCAGACCTGGTTTTGCTTACCCGAAGCACTTCAGGTGCTGCTCTCCATGCTCCTTCCTCTGTCTGTCCCATGCCATGAGCATCCCCTTTTTTCTTTGGTGGCAACACCAGGTGGGTTTGGATGCCTGTGGGTGATAAGCAGTGCCACGAATGAGGGCTTGGTAGCTGCCCTTGGCTTTTGCTTTTTCTTCCAGCTGGTGTCCTTGTGTCCATGCGTCCCTATGGCAGATGGAGCCAGCTGGTGCATATGCCTGTGCCACTTTGGGGAGGTGCGGCTGCTGTGGCTGGCAGCAGGAAAACCTTATCAGCCCAGGCACCTTGCTTTGAAACCTGCTGCTGGGCAGTGTAAAACGATAGAGGAACCCAGACTACCTTCAAAACCCAGCTCCTGAACGCCTCAGCTCAGTGTTGTCTGGCTCTTGCAGGACCTAGTGCAAGCAGAGGAAGGAAACAACACACCCACATCATGAATTCCTTAGTGCTGCTTTCTATAGGCGAGTGTGGATGGATAAACCCTCTGAACTATGAGGAGGGGTGCCTACGTGCCCTCTGTCCTCGTGTCCTGTCTGCAGCCATTTGCCTCCTGATGTGCTTACAGGTGAGCACAAGCTTAGGCACACAGCAGCTGGAAGTCCAGAATGTTGCTGTGGGATTGTTGTACAGAATGCCTAAAATAACTGGACAGTAATATAATTCATGTGATCTGCGCTTGATTCTTAGAGGGTACTAGTTACTATCATGACAGCACATAATAAGGATCATAGAGAGGAATGTGGATCCTCTGGCTGGGGAAAAAAAACCCCACACACCCAGAAAACACACCCTGTTTTCTTACTATTTTGTCTTTTTTTTTTTTTTTAACTATGGAGTGTCTCATTGTTTAGCTCAGCTGTGCTGTAGCTGTCCCACACACAGAGTCACTCAACTGTGGGGTCTTCTCGTGTGCCCTCACTCCCACTCGCCTTCCTCATGGCCACAAACGCAACATACTTCTGACCCCTGAGCCGTCAGAGGAAACGCGGCTGTTAAAAATATGCAAGTTGACCGTGGGGAAGTTGGAAATTAAACAAACTTTGTGGTTCGGCAGAGTGCTGTATGCCGTGTCATACTCAGGAGTCACTTGATAGGACGGCAAGCCAATAGACGGCTCTGGGCAAATGCGTGAGGGGGGGAACCAGGAAGTGCTTAAAGACAAATCTTCGCCCTTCAGGAACGTGGTTTTGCTTGCTCCTTAAAGTTAGAGAATGTGGCTCGAGGAAGGACAGAGCAGAAATGCAGTGAAGTCTTCGAAAATCAGTCCTTAGCAGTTCCTCTTGCAGTAGCTCTGGAGGCATTGATGAATGCTCACGCCACCCATGCATGCTAAGAATGAATGGCTGCACTCCCTTGATTTGTGGAAAGACTGTGGGAGGGAAAGTCGGCAGGTCTAAATTTACGTGCTCTCAAGTAAATTAATCAGCCCCACTTAGATAAAGGCCAATAAAAAGGGCTGTATTTTTGAAGTGCCCACACACCCCTGACCCTCACAAACATCCAGGTGGGAATTCAATAGAAATTTGTCCTCTCTTAATCATCTTTAAAGCTCTGGTGACAGAAGGTATCCGGTTTTTTAAACTCTGATGGTGTTGATTTCTGTCAGGCGTTTGATGAGAGCAGCATGCACCAGCAGTGGGTACGGGCTTCGCCACGAGCCAGCGGTGAGCCTCAGTGCGCTCAGGATCAGGCCCAGGGGAGGTTTGGGAGGCTCAACAAATTACATTTTCAGTTCTTCCTGAGCTGCTGAGAAAGGTGGGAAGCAGGGTGAGAAAGGTGGGCAGCAGCGGTCCCTGCGAGGATGACCAGGGCTTACAAGGAAGCTGGGGGGGCAGATTTTTACAAGGGCCTGTAGTGACAGGACAAGGGGTAACAGGTTTAAAATGAAAGTGGGGAGATTTAGATTGGATATCAGGAAGAAATTCTTCCCGGAGAGGGTGGGGAGGCACTGGCACAGGTTGCCCAGAGAAGCTGGGGATGCCCCATCCCTGGAAGTGTTCAAGACCAGGCTGGATGAGGCTTGGAGCAACCTGGTCTAGTGGAGGGTGTCCCTGCCCATGGCAGGGGGGTTGGAACTGGATGATCCTTAAGGTCCCTTCCAACCCAAACCATCCCATGATTCTATGATTCTATGACCGGTTAGGTAGGGCTTAAATTACGGTGTCCATCTGGATGAGTGAGATGGAGCTGTGGCCTGTGCTCCCAGTGTGACACTCCCACAGCCTCTGCCGGTGGCTTGCTGGCTGCATTTCCCTGTCAGCAGCTGAGGTCAAGCAAACCTGATGGGCTCTGGAGACACGGATCTGCTTTCCAGGGCTAGGTTTTGCTTTTTCCGCCTTGTGAGCCAGTCTGTGTTGGTGGCTGGAGAAAATGCCATCGAGCACTGAGACCCGGGGTGGGCTGGGGGTCTGCAGCTGGACATCCTGAGCGTTTCATTGCAAAGCGTTCGCACACGGAAAGACAGGTCTTGCAGGCTTTGCACAGGAGTTACTCACATGCTGTTTCTCCACAGGTGTGTGACAGAAAGTGAAGAAACCTGAAAATGGGGGGGGGGGGGGGGGGGGGGAAGGAGGAAGAGCAAAGGAAAAGAGAGCAGGCACTCAGCTCTGTCAGCTTGTGCTAACATCTCACAAGTTAACCCCTCCAAGCTCCTGGAAGCATGTCTGAGACAAACTTCTGTCTCCCAGAAATACTGTTAAGTCACCAACCACTCAAATACGTGATGCAGTAAGAGGAACAGCTACAGGGAAAATACTGCTACAGCCATGGCGCAGATGGTCAGTCATGTCCAGCATTAAGCAATGGTGCAGAGACTTGCAGAAATGAGAAAGCTGCTAGAGGCAACAACTCCAGGCACAGCTGCATCAGATTTTATCATAGGAAGGCCAGGTTATTTGCCACGGCCTTACGATGGAAATTAGGGGTGTTGCACCTGGCCCTGACACTGCAACGAAACAGCAGCCTTTAATTGTACTTTCCCTTTCCTTCCAGCCTGCTCTCCTGGAAGATTTTGCTTTTGTAACTGACCTATTAAAGGTGCAATAAGTATTTAATAATTAGATAGGTGTCCTTGGTGTTGTGCCAGCAACACGGAGTAAGTCATGGAGCAATTTGTGGAGCAGCCGTGCTTCTTTTTCCCAAGATGATACACTAGCAATATAATTACCCAGGGTATTTTTGAACACTTGGCTTAGCACATCTGGTTAAAAGACAAGAGAAGCTCAGGAAAAAAAACAAACTTGGCCCCAGTTCATTTTCCCTTACCAAGGGGGGATATTGGTTAGCCAAGCACTTCTTCCTGAGAGCCAAGGAAAAATGCATGCTGCTGCCCTACCACTTGAAATGTCTCCAATTTCAGTAAGTTGTTTGGAGAAAGGAGTCTCAAAACACTCCAGAGCCAATGAAGCTGGTGCTTTTTGGCCTTGTATTAGAAGGAACCTGCTCGTTCTTTCAAAGAAACCTTTTGTGAGCTCACCTGGGTTTATAGCATGGGCTGGGGTGGTGTGGTGCGATGTTTGCAAACACGGAAACACTCAACCGTGCTCTCAGTTGTCAAAACACTTCAGGTCTTGAGCTGAGAGACGTACACTTGTGTAATTGCCTTAAATATCTCAAACTCAGCCTGACATTTTCAGTTACCTCCTCCGCGCTCACAGCCTTCATCCTTCCTCAGGGAGCGGGACAGGCTGCAGCAAGCGCACATGTGTTTTTCCCAGAGGACCCTCGATTTTTCCTGCAGGATGCTGCTGGATCTGTCTGTGCCCCACATCCCCCACTGCGACACAGGCAGAAGACCCTTTGGGAGGCAGGAGGGTAAATGCTCAACAGTAGCGCAAGGTGCCTGTGCTGGTGGGCATCAGTGGCTGAAAAGTAAGAGAAGTTCGAGGCCTGGCCGAAGCGTGCAGCTGAAATTCTGCACTTTGTGGTTGCTGTGCTTGTTCTGGGTGTCTGCAGAGCGGGACGTCGGGGCTGCACCGAGAGGTTCCTGGGGAGAACACAACAGCAGAGTTTTGCCTTCCTGGGGACATTTGCATGGTCACAGATTTTTGTCTGGGGGAGAACACATGCTGGTTTTGCCTGATCCTGGGCAAACGCTGGCATGTCAGGACAAGCCGTTGGTGCACGTGTGGAGATGTGTTTGCGGAAGCAGATTGTGAGGAGTAAGTGTGGCATGGAGGACGAAAGCTGGTTGGTGTGCGTTTTGCTTTCAGGTGTGGTAGGTTGACCTTGTCTGGCTGCCAGGTGCTCACCAAGCTGCTCTAATGCTGGTGCTTCATGGTGTCACAGCCTCCTTTGGGCATCCCCCTGCTTCAGCGTGGGGTCCTCCCCGGGGCTGCAGGTGGGTCTCTGCTTCCCTCGTGACCCTCCATGGCTGCAGGGCACAGCCGGCCTCACCATGGTCTGCATCACGGGCTGCTGGGGAATCTGCTGCAGTGCCTGGAGCACCTCCTCCCCCTCCTTCTCCACTGACCTGGGGGTCTGCAGGACTGCTTTTCTCACATCTTGCTCTCTCTGTCTTCTGAAGCTTCTCTTCCCATTTTTTCCCCCTATTCTCAAATACAGAATCACAGAATCACAGAACGGTTTGGGTTGGACGGGACCTTAAAGACCATCCAGTTCCAATCCCCCTGCCATGGGCAGGGACACCCTCCACTAGACCAGGTTGCTCCAAGCCTCATCCAGCCTGGCCTTGAACACTTCCAGGGATGGGGCATCCCCAGCTTCTCTGGGCAACCTGTGCCAGTGCCTCACCACCCTCTCCGGGAAGAAACGTTAGCACAGAAGTGTTGTAACTGCGATGGCCTCGGCTTTAGCCAGTGGTGGGTCCATCTTGGAGCCAGCTGGCCTTGGCTCTGTCAGACACAGGGAGACTGCCAGCAGCTTCTCACAGAAGCCATCCCCCTCGTCCTCCCATTACCGAAACCCTGCCACTCAAACCCAGTACACCTGGGAATCAGGCCGGTGCTTTTCGTTCAGAGTTTGTCTGACCTGAGTAGCTGGAAGTGACTAATGTATGTATTTACCCAAGATGCGGCTGCTCTTTGCCGAGGTGGGTAGGACATCAGAGGATTCCCAGGAAGTCAACAGGACCCACCCTACTCTGGGCAGGTCCTGCTAAGCATCCGCCAGCACAGTCTGCTGAATCCTCTTGATTTTCTTCACCGTAAATACAAGTTCTGTGAATGAAATACGCTGGGTTGGTGTATTATCAATGCAGTAACACGTCTGTGTTACAAGCAGCACGCAGAGTCACTGTCATGCTTTGTAAAGCAAGGTAGAGAAGTTGCAAGCAGTAATTATGCTTAGCTGCCTTTAAAAGCTCAGTAACAGGCAGAAAAAATCCATATGCACCGGATGCAGGGTCCTGCGGTTTCATTAAGTGTTTGCTCTGACTGTGACCATTCAGATGCCCTCACATCAAGCCCGAGTTGATCTCCTGGGTGAACACTTGCTGGCCCAACGCCTTTCGGCAGCCTGCTGCGGCAGAGCACGCCGTGCTGCTTGCGGGAAGCAGCATGTAAGAGGCGGCGTGGGGAATTCGCAGGTTCAGTTCTTCATTTCGCTTTGCATCACATTCAAATTACAGTCTGGTACCAATGACAAACTTTGCTCTGCGGTACCTGATACCCATCTCTCTTCAAACAGCTGTTTTGCTTTGTTTCTCCTTCTCTGTCTTCAGGCTCATGTGTCCCCCCCTCCTCTCCCCCGCCTTGCTTTGTTCTTCATTCCTGACCTCTCTTGGGATTTTTTTCCACTCTCCTCACCATGTCCTGTTTCTCTTCATCTGGAAGTAAAATACTGCAGTTCTCTGTAGTGCTGAACGTGCTTCACAACCCTCCGCCTACCCGCACAACCCTCAGGCTGAGGGACCCCCACGCTGGACCTCCAGGCGTTTCCTCTGCAAAGCCGCAGAGATGAAGAGAACTGAAGACTTGGACTTTCAGCAGTGATGCATTTGCCAGGGATAGTTTAAAAATATGTGATGTGGTTTGTATCCTGAGGCCAGACACTTGTCCAGGGCCTCATCAGGAGGACACGGGGCTCACATACACCCTGTCCCTACAGTGCTGCACATTCCCGGGCCACAGCAGTGATGAATTGGGCTCCAGGGTCCCTAAGCTCAGAGGCCCACTACCATGCTCTCTGCAGGGAGTGGCAGCCCCCAAAATACAGAACAGACGCTGGCCGTTGGGTCGTCTTCACTAGCTTCAGAAGGGCAAGTACACTATCACTCTTAGGATCCCCCTACCGCTTTTACTTCCATGCTCCACTTGGAATCCTGCAACGGGCGGACCTGGTGCCTGGGGTGATTTTAGCAGGCGCAGCAAGGAGCTGGCAGCAGTGTGGAGGAAAAATGATGGAAAGAGAGGGGCAAGCTTGGCTTTGCACCTTCATCTCAGGATGTCTCAGGGCCTTATCCCTGTGATGGCATCACATCCCTCCCGCAAGGTGGACATCGGAGCGCTCCAGCCTCCATGCTGCTTTCTGCCCTTGCACTCATGGCTGTCCCTAGACAGGGGGGTTGATGAGACTCTCAAAATGCAGGTGTGTAGTTGCCTCTGCAGTCCATGAAACATCAGTGTCTTGTTTCCTTACCCAAAAGCGAGTGCTCCATCCCTTGCTGCTGGCTCAGGTCAGGGGATGGTTGTGTGTGGGTATGGAGCTAAGTTTGAAAAACACATAGTCTGTGATTTCCTAGAGGCTCATTAACAGAAAAATAATCCTCACTGAAGGGTGATGTGCACAAGCTCCCATCTCCAAAAGGACACACGCAATTGCATTTCTGTGCCCGAACAGGTGATGCCAAAGAGCCTCTGTTTACATTGCGTAAGTGCTCCAGCTGACAGTGTTCAAAGCCATTGTGTTTTGGATGTGCAAATTATGCAGTGTCCAAGTGCGACCAATTTTAGAGCGCAGGGATGGGTGAGAAGATGGTCACCACATCCTGGAAAATGTTAGGCTCCTTGAAGATACCTGTAATAAAGCAGTTGGAAACCAGGGCAACCAAAATTGCTAGCCAGATCAAAACAAATTGAGGACTTGTCTCGTGTCGAGATGCCCTAAAGCAGACAGGAAGAAACAACACCGGCTGGCTACCTCATGAGACATGCATCTGCTCACTGACCTCTTCCATGCACTTGGAGGTGGCTGTGACTCATGCAATGATGGGAAGGCTTGAGCAACCACACAGCCAGAACCCTAGGACGGAGGAGCCTCCCCTCTAGCCTGGCCATCGGCCATCTCAAGCCACTGCTAAATCTGGGCGGAAGAGATGCTGCAAATGGTGCCACATCCACGCTGGTGAGAGGTGCCATCTCTTCCGTGAGACTTGGCCAGTTCGTACGTGGGGCTTATGGGTCCGTCCATACGGCAGATGGTACCCAAGTGTACCCCTGGCCACAGGTCACACAGATGCCAGTGACAGGTTTCGGGCATCTGTGGGCACCGGGCACCTTGTCTGTCGCTGCAGAGGAGGACAGGGAGCCTCCTCCCGGGCAGCCTGCTGGGTGTGAGAAGAAGGCAAAGCCTTGACTCTCCCCATCAGGCATGTAGCCAAATAGCCCAGGCCATCGTTCTGCGCTGGGACCCTCAATAGCTATGGCAGCGCCCGATGGTGAGAGGAGCACCGGGTCACCCTCCACCCTCTCTATGACCAGGCTGAACCGCAGCCCCTGCCTGGCGGAGGCTGTCTGGTTACTCGGCCCCGCACCTGCGGACCACACGTGTCCCCGCCAAGCTGCGGTTGTGCACCCAGCGAAGGTGCAGGGGAACGTGTTGACCTTCCCTTCATTTTCTGCTCTGCTGGAAAGCTGAACGCTGCTGCGGCTGGTGCTGTAGGACCAACTCCCTGACCCGCTGGAGGGCAAAGGATGTGACGGTGATTAGTGGTGCAGGGAGGCATAGCTGCTGCTTTTCCTTCCCGTGCTGCACGTTTAACCCCCCTCGTGCATGCTGTCATCATATCCTAGAGTATGCACGGGACAGCTCAACCCCAGCAACCTCAAAATTAAAAAAAACAGGCGTTCAGCTGAGAGAGGGAGCTGAACATCTGTATGCATCACATGATTCTCAAGGGTAGTTAATGTTTACCACCTTGCTGGCTAATTAGCAGGAACCAAACAATTCTAGTTTATTGCCATGCAATTTCTTCTCCTGGCAACACAGGAGTGACTTATGAGAAGTTTCTGAGAAGTGTGACACTCATTAACAGCCTTGGGACATCTCTGGCCTGACGACAGATGCTTCTGGATGAGGGCGGTGCCACTGTCACCAGAGACAAATGGGCTGGACACCCCTACCTGGGCTCGGGTGCCCTGCTGCAAGGGTAGGCACCCATTTCTTCCATGGCCGCCCCGTGTTTGGTGCCAGTGGATGGTGCTGGTGCAGTGGACGTTTCTGCAGTGGAGCTCACGTGGGCTGGTGAACAATCACAGCCCTAGCTTTTTTTCCCACAGCTACAAATCATGGAAGCAGCAATACAGAAACTGGTAGAAATGCAGATGTTTGTTCTTTTTCTGTTAAGAACTGAAAGAAAAAGAAGGCTGCAGGCAGGAAGTAGAGTGAAGCAACATAAAGAAAGGAAATTCAAAGGTTTTTGTGTGGTCCCACACTCTTAATTTCAACATTTGCGAGAGCGGCTGCAATAACAGCGTCCAGACAAGGAGTTGGTCTAGACAGGTCAATTAATGTTTCGGAGTCCTCCAAGCTCTTAACAGGATTAAGGGCTCTCGACTCATTTCTCTTTTCAGTATTGGAATAAAGGCCCAGTTTTTGTCAACAGCCTCTTACAGAGAGCACGCTGTCGTTGCAGCAAACTGTTTTATTTTGGAGAGAGGGTTGTGTGGAAAAAGAAACTGGTCCAGTGGGGACTCCCTGCTCAAGTCAGTGAGAAGCCTGGCCTCATTCCCAATTGCCGTGACTTGGAAGCTTTGGCTCCCCCATCTCCTGCCGAAAATGCAGTCACTGGGAGCGAGGAACCAGGCTCCTCCAGCCTCGCCCCTCGCTGGGTGCCAGGTTTGGGATGCTGGTTTGAGGCTGCAGTTCAGCAAAGTGCCGAAACTGGTGGCTTGTTGCAAACACGCTTCGTTTGGCAGTTGGGGTGTAGGGGGGGAGCCGAAAGCATGGCTGTGGTTTGCTGTAGGGCTTTGGGACCTCTGGACCCAGGCCAGGCTGTTTCTCTTAAGAGAGAACGAGGTCAGTGGGTAGCTGGCTGAGGTGGGTCAAAGGAAGTTTGCTAAAGCAGCCGAAATGGAGAGAAGGAAACTGCAAGGACGCGCAGGTCTGGGCTGCTGCATGTCCAGCATAGAGACAAACTCCAGTGATTGCAGTAGCTGGGAGTATTTCCAGCCTTTGGCCATCTCCAGACCAGCCCTGCCCACTCAAGGGCAGTCGGCGCTAATCATACGGCGTGTGTCGACTCAGAACAAAGCTGTTCTTTCCAGGAGGACCTCTGACCTTAATTCACGTTGATTGGTCACTGGCATTTTGGGTTTGGCTTTTTGAACAGGGCAGGAAGGCAAAGAACTGCACCCTGCTTTATTCTGGGGCTGCCTTGGAGCAGGACACCCCAAGATTGTGCATGACTCTGCCTGTAAACTTTGAGATTCTGGCCCACATCCACCCAAAAAGTAGCTCCCATTTTTACCCATCTTGTGTCTTTCATTGGCCCTCAGGACTGAAATATTAGCAAAAGAGGTGTCTCAGCTGCATGCAGCTTTCTGTCAAGAGAGCCAGGTCCAGGCTGGGAGAAGTTGAGGTTCCAATTACTCATTACACGGGTTGAAATATGTGCCCGCTAGATACAGAGACCGTGAAAGGTGGCTGTGAAGTGTATCTTCAAGAAAACACACCACTCCCCCTGTATGAGATGTGTCTGCATCCAGTCTTACAGACTCTGCTTCCCTGCTCCCAGTTAACTACTTGCTTTTTTCTGATTTCTTTGCTATTTTACTTGTTTGGCACCATTAAGAGATTTGACCATTAGGAGAAGCAACTGCGTCTCCTAGGTGTGTACCAAGGTGGAAATTCAAACAGTGATAAAAGGTCAGGGCTTTGAAACAAGAAATACCCAGCTAATCCAACATTGATTTCCTGGCAGCTGGCCAAAAACTCTTATTTTCAATAATAAAACATGATTGTCTGTGTTTGATTTGTATTTGCTTGGCCCTCTTTTATTAGCTGGCATGGATCTGGTGACTAGATTAGAATAGGATTGTTTTCCAGAAACTAATTTACCAGAAAAACGAGGGAAACGGTATGGTTTATATTTGGTATGTTAATATGAAGTTTAGTCACTGTATACTCCATTACCAATAAACAAAAGGGGACAAAAGGTGCAATAATAGTACATGCACATTGAAATCCCCCGTAATTATGCGTATCTGTACCAGGAATGATCTCTACCAAGTAGGACCTAACTTGGATGTAACTTCTAGGGATGTGAAACAGGATCAGTGTTAGATGCCTAGTACATACGTCCTGCAAACCTGAATCAGTGGACATTTTGGGGTGTTTAGTGCTGGACTTGCATCCCAGTGTATCTGTGGTTTTGGTCTTGCAAGAATCAAACCCAGGAGCAGTTTGATTCCTGTTCCATTTTATTGCAAGGAAAGACAGTGACTTGAGAAGGGGAATTAGACCATGGAAATGCCTCTGCCTTCACCCCTCACATCTCCCTTATGCCGAAGTTGCTAAACATTACGGGCAGAAATTAGTTTGCTTATTGGTCCGACCCCTGAGAAGGCAGCCCCTTGCAGCCGGTGGGACTGCTTCACTTGGGCCAGTTGCTGGTGTTTTCAATTCCTTCAGTCTGGGGAGGGGGGCCCAGTAGTTTGTTTTTTAAGCTTGAGATCTAATGTTGCTTCACTTTCTAAGTAAAGATGAGTCAGTCTCTGCTTTCCGTTGCTTAACCACTGCCAAATTGACTTCAAAATTACAGAACATCGCATCGCTCCCTCCTTTCGGCGCAAGTAGAATAAATGGATTTGCCACAATGGCAAGTACTAAGCCCAGCACTTGCCAGCAATCTCTGCAGCACAGAAGCTGTGCTATTTTATCTGCGCGCGCTGCCTTCAGTCCGTAGCCTCCCAGGCAAAGGGGAGCTGCTGGACCCCGTGGAATGCGGGGCATTTGGACAGGCTGCCCTGCTGCAATAAAGCCACAGCGCTTGCACACCCGCCACTCCTCCGGAGCCAGTCTGCTGGATTTGCTCTGAGCTGAGAGCTGAACTTTAGGTGCTCCCCAGGAGAGAGGTGACCGTCACAGGGTACTGCTAAAGCTAGCGAGAGTCAGGAAGCTTCTTTGGACGCCCCTTGTGCCGTGCCTGCCAAAGGCAGGGGATGCTGGCACGTTCCTGGCGCTGCCTGCAGTGGTTTTCTCCGTGAGCGATACACCTGGCTCCGCACAAACTCTTGTCCTGCTTCTGGCTGGGTTAGGGATTGCTGGTGAAGAAGAGAGGAAAGCCTGAGCCAAGCCCCTTGGAGCAAATCCCCCCAGACTTTGGGGAACTTCAGAGTTCGCTCCTGAATCCAGATGCTGCATTTCCCCCTGCGTTTCCCTTCGTCTGACCCCGTCGCCCCAGAAATGGCCTTTCCTGGCCTGAGTGCTCAGCGCCTGTGGTCGGAGGAGCTGCCTGCCAGCGAGACCTGCACAGGGGTGACTTGCCCATCCTATGGAATGAGCAGGAATCCAGTGCCTCTGCCTGGGTCAGACACAGCGCATCGGGGTCCTGCTGCTGCTGAGATGAGCACCGCAGCACAGTGCCCTTCACCCCCACAGCTGGGCTCCCCTCTCCTGCCTTTTTCCTGGAGAGGAGGGACCACTCACAGCCCTCCCAGCTCAATGCAGGTTGATGGACAGCAAAGAAAAAAAAAATCATTTGCCCAATCAGCCTCCTCTTGAAATTGCGCACAGCAGCCCCCAACCCTGGTCTGACCTGCCCGGCAGCAAACGAGGAGCTGCAGGAGGAAGGCGCCCATAGCTCCCAGAAAACGGCACTCCCTCCACCTCTTGCCTGTGCAAGGGCAGATCTCTGCAGCGGAAGAACGTGGTGCAGCACAGCACCCCAAGGTGCTGCCAGGGGTCCGGGTTGTCCACCCGGTGCCCTCAATGTTCTGCAAGACGAGCAGACCCCAAACCTGCCCCAACTATGGGGCTGCTGGAGGAGAGCCTTCTTCTTCACGGAGGTGTTAACAGCTCAGTGACATCTGGGGACAGAGAGATGGGGATGAAACAGCTTTATCTGTTCCCTCCGGAGGACTGATTTTAGGCAACTTCACCTCTCCAGCATGCCACAGCACCGTGGTTCCTGAGCTGTCCCTCTTACGAAGAGCCAGAGGGTGTTTTTTTGAAAATGTGAATGCTTCCCCCTCATCCCCTTTCCTCAAATTTTTCAAGCCTTTTTACATGCTTTGAACCTTAAGCGTAAGCACAATTTGCAGCCAAACCACCCAGAGGGACTTGGTTCACGTGAGACCTTTCCACTCTGGGCACTGCTTTAATTGCTCTGCTGAAAGCCCATCATTGTGCTTTGAAGCAGGGCTGGAAAAATATCCATTAGTGACATTCTTGGCCTAACTGATGGTTGTTTTACTATTTTGCAGCATCAGTTGCCTTTGTTACAGCTGGTTATTAACCCCGGAGAGCTGGGACTCTGCTTGGTTTTCATCTTACACACCAAGAGCGGTGGCTGGCTAATGCGCTGAGGCTGATGGGTTGGGGGTCTCTGTGCCTGAGGCTGGTGCCCGCTGGGAGGGTGTGCTGGGTGCCCCCCCACTGCAGTTCAGCTCTCTGCTCCGGGGGCACTAGCCAGCAGGTCATTCTGGGATGTTTTTGTGGAATTTGGACTCAGCAACCTTCATGTTCTCTGGAAAATGAGCACCCCTCCGCGAGGGGAAAACAGATGCTGAAAGGGGGTACAGCTGCTTGGCTAAAGATGGCTGGCAAACGCACGTTAGACAACAAAATACTGGTCTGGGAAGAACTCTTGAGGGTGTGCACGAGTGCTATGGATGTGATGGCAGTGCCCACCAGCCCTCGAGGGGCGAGGGACCCTGCCGGCTGCTGGGCGAGGGCAGCAGGACGGGTCCCTGGCCTCTACCTGCTTCCCACACCACTAACCCCTAGGTAATGCCCCAGACCTTAGACAGGGTGCCCTGGTACTGTTCTAGCTGGGCTTTGCGAAACCCCGGGCTCTGACCGGACCCCGCTTTTACACCAGCTCAGCTTTATGGTCCGTGCAGCGGCACTCCCCCCTTGTTGCCCAGCGACATCGGAAGGAGGGCTTGTGTAAATCCGCGGGAGCAGTGAGCAGCACACACCCATCTCCCAGGCAGGCAGCCTGCTCCCAGCGGCCTGGCGATCCGCAGAACTACCCAGGATTTTCCGTTTAAGTCAGTATCAGCAGTTAAGATAGTCAAGGTATGTGATTTTATGGCGTGACTCAAACGTGGGAGTGTTTGTTCAGTTCAAACGCCTTTACATCATCCTGACTCAGCAAAACAAGTCCAGTTTAACCTTATTTTTTTCTCATTTAGCAAATTTCCTGGAGATACTCGTTTTAATGAGGATGCTCCAAATCCTGACACCTATTGCTCAGGAAAGCTCCTGCTGCTGGTGAGGCACTTTGCCCAGGCATCGGCACCAAAATACGAGTCCCAGTTCGGCAGGGACGGGGGTTTGGGGCACGGAGCCTCCTTGTGCAGGCGGTGCGTGCCTGGTGCACAGCTGTGCTTCCACTCACGTCTGCTATCCGGCGCCTGCTGGTGTGTGCCACAAGTACCACCGTACCAACACCGCAGGAAAACCCCGGAGCTGGGACCTTGGACCAAACAAGGGTTTTTTCGTGGTCCCAGCCTGCTGCCATTTACCAGCAAAAAGAATTTCTCATCTGCTGGGAGGCGTTTCTTCTTCTTTCACTTTAAAGGCTCCTTGATAACAATCTGTTATTTGCTTCTTCCCGACAGGTCGATAATAAATTATTCAGCCCTTTCTCACGCTGTGCCCCAGCCGACACGCACGTTACGGTCAGTAAAATGCGGATGTGATGAGATAGCAGAGGAGCTTGCATCAACCACGGGGAAGTACAGGCCTGCAGGGAAATCAGGCCCACATTTCCTCCCCTCCTTCTGCGTTTTGTTGCTTTAACACCGCTGAAATCTGGGGACTGACAGCCCGAGAAGTCAGCTCAGGCATCCAGGAAGCCCTTTTCTGAGGCCTTTATGGTACAGCGCTTGCAGTGCTGACACGTCTATCCATAGCGCATCTTTTAGGGATGGGGTGCACCCCCCCACAGAGCTCTCAGACCTGGGGGCAACCTGCCCCGTCTGCTGGGAGCTGGCTGCACCTGGGGTTTGGCAGGCAAAGCTCCAGGTTTCTTGGGTGGAATTTTTTCCTACAGTTCCAAGGGACATCCCGAAGCCTGCGGGGTTTTGGCACCAGCCTTCCTGGGTCGCACTCTCATTCGCACCGCAGGAAGATCACCCCCGACAGGCCTGAGATTGGGGGTGCGAGGTCTGGGGTGTCGGTTTCTGCTGAATTACAGGCCCTCTCCAGCTGGGATTCTTCCCACGTGCTCTTTGGACTGTGCATATGCACGTGTGTGTGTGCATACGTGTATGGATGGATGGGTGCGCATATGTAATCACAGGACAAATTTACACGAGAGAAAATGTAAAACTAAGCATGGTGCTGGCTGGAGAGGGGCCAGGAAGGGCTTTTTAGACTCCAGCATCGCCTCTAGTGCTGCGTCGCTGCAAGGGGCCTTCCTTACCTGGAAATCAGATTTGATGGCACAAGGGAAAGAACACGGCATTTAGGGACTGGATCCAGTACGAGACAAAGGAAAAGCTGGTGTCGTTAGCAATGGCGAGGGCAGAGCTGGAGCTAGGGAAGCCTGCTCTTCGAGTGAGGCTGCTGAACGCATGAACAAAATCCCTGGCAGCACGGATGGGAACAATGAGAAAGATGCCTCGAATGCACAGTCAGCCGGCAGTGGGGGAAGTGTGAGTGGAAAAGAGCTAAGGGATGGGAAAGTCTTAACTCTGACTCAGAGGGCAGCAGTGGTCAGTCAATGTTTTTGTTTATACTTGACTCTTTGATGTGTTCTTCAGCAAGGAACAGGTATTTTCCATGCTGTCACACACGAGGGATATTAAACAGGGGAGTACTAGCGGCGAACTGGGAACAGGCATGAGATCGTCTTTGCTAGAAAACTGTTTCTGGCTCTTCCATCTCCAGGAGTTCCTAGAAAGATGCTGAAAAACAGGGAGGTTTTAAGAGGAACTCTCAGGGTGACTGGACATCGGCAGCAATCCTTCACCTGAGGCAGGAGCACAGAAATGGCCAGGACGGGCCTGCGATGGGTCTGGGTGGGACCGTGCTGGTGCTGGGACCAGGGGCAGCCTTGCAGTTACGGGTCTTTCTGTGGGTTTCTGTAGATCCCAGGGGCAGCTCTGGAAATAATCCCTTGGTTACTCAGCTGGATTAGCTGTTGCCACTGCAGCCGTCATCCAGGAGAAGGCTGGATTCTCAGCACAGCCCAGCCCAGCCAGCTGTGGGTGAATCATGCACTGGGACCTCTCCTTGTCTCTGAGGTGCAAAGGCAGATGGAAATTCAGCCCAGACGAACTCCTCCAAGTGCAGCATGGGGTGAGTTGACCCGCGGCAGCCACGTCTGACAGCCACAGCCTGCCCAGCTCTCCCCTCACCGCAGGGCTGCTGCACCCGAGGTTTTAGGTGAAAGCTACTTTATAACCCCAAGCCTTCGGGATCCAACAGACGTGGGGTCTGATACAGGTTGGTCTGCCTGGGTCTGCAGACAGCAAACCCCCTCAGTGACCACTGAACTGGAGTTCCCTTCACCGTGAGGACTTGAACGGCCTGTAGCAAAGATGAAATAAAAAATGGGGTGGGAAAAAAAGGGCAAGAAAACAAGAGAAATTAGCAAACACTAAGTAGGAGTCCAGCTGACTGGAGGACAATCTGAGCCCCTGTGACTTCTGCTGCAAAAGTGTTGTGCTGCCAGGGGTGGCTGCACGCCCCTCTCCTCCCATCAGTGTCCCACTGCCTGGGGTGCAGCTGGAGCCAAGGCTTCACCTTAGGACAGGAATAGCTGCCCTGCCCCGTGGAGAGGAGCTCTCTCTTCTGCAGGAGCTTTTCTGCAGGAGGTTTTGGCGGGTGGGTACCCCTTGCTTGGGAGCAGCATCTCAGCAGCTGAGGTCCACGGCTTGCTTCTTTTTAAACTTCGCTTGCCGTTTTTGCATGTGCCAAAAGTAGATGATGCCAGCGAAGGGCAGTGCTTTCCACTGCCTTCAGGCCAGCTTTGTGTTCCTGTGGCCATAGGCATCTCTGCAGGAGAGCGGTGCCAGGATTCGTCCTTGCAGATGATCCACTTTTGGCAGGGGAGCAGCAGTCCAGCCGGGATGGGTGGGGATGCTGGAGCTCCCCGTAGTGCTGGGCCTATTGGTGGTGTCTGAGTGGAGGTGCCCAGCACCTTTGCCTTCCGCAGAAATTAAATACCTCCCTTGATGTTTTACGTTGAAGGTGTGGTGGCCCTTGCTGAGCTGCCTGGGGGGAGGCTGGGCCAGCCCACCCATGTGAGGAGGAGGGAAAGTGCCACACATTATAAAAATGAGCAAGCAAAATGATCTCTTTTCATTACATGGTCGCAAAACCAGAGCATTGTACAGTTGAGAAAAGTGGGCATTAAGCAAACAGGGCATGGGACTGAAAGAAAAGGTGACACTCAGCGTTTGGGATGATTTTCAGCATCCTTGCATTTTCCTCAGTAGAAACTCCACAAGTTAAAGCCAAGATGGTGAACGTTCCCCGTCTTCTTCCTGTCATCCATACTCACTTGCAGTTCTTGCTGGTTTGTTACCAAAATAATTAAAAAAGGCAAGTCCCTTCCTCTTCTCTCCTACAAAAGTCACTTTGCGCTAACTTCAAAGATTGTTGATGGTGCAAGAAAGGGTCACCATCACCCACACTTACACCATGACTGTGTTTTCTTGTAGTTATCTGAGTATGTCTGCCCAGTGTAGCAACACATCGTTATTCCTCAATGACAAATTCCTCGTGAGCCTGGGTCACCGTACCCTACTTGTACAGGCACCAGATAAGAAGGCAATGCCTTTGTGCGAGTAAACCCAAGTTCTGAGAATCCCTATTATTTTACAGCTGAGCAGGGTTTGGACATGTGCACTCCCGCTGTGCACGCTCCTGAGCAAACCCTTTTCCTGGCAGAGTGGTTCACAGATACTGGAAGTCACAGGGATGAGTTTTTAGGAAGGCGGCCAGCTGAGACCACGTCCCACCCGTGCCGTGAAGCCGCTTGGTTTAAATCCTTGTTGCTGGATTTAAACAGGGCTGTGAGGTTGATCTGGCCGGTAGGAAGCGAGGACTGGCCAGCGCCTCAGGAAACAGTGGCCGGCTTGTGCCCATCAGCTCTGATGGGAGGTGAGTGGCTGGGTAGGCTGGGGATGATGCTCTGCAGGTTTAAAAGAAGTGAAGCTGCTGCTTCGCAGGCGGGTGGCCCTGATTGCACACCAGCCGGAAGAGCGACGGGCGTACGGACGTTTTCTTTCACCCTGGCTAAGGAGGAGTTTGCGCAGCGTGGCGATGGTGCTGACCTGACAAAAAGGCTGTTCTGCAAAAGCCCTACCCATCCCGCTCGAGGAGGCTGGTGCTACCACATGTTTGAAGTGCTTTTGTGCATCTGCCAAATCCCAGGGTCATGCACCGAGCCTGCACCATTAAAGGCGTGCTGCAGGCTCTCTGGGGTGGGCAGTGACAGTACCTTTTCCGCCAGACATGCAGCAGCACGACGGTTATGCTTCTGCCCGCCTTGCGTGCGCAAGTTTACGAGCGCCGGTGCGGGAAGGCTAATGAAGGCTAATGCTTGCAAGTTGTCTGGGGGAAAAAAGTACCATCAGGAAGCTCATGTGCCGGTGGGACATCGGCAAATTAGCGCCCCTTTCCAAATACACCCTTCCGGTAGAGACTAAGGCCTGCCTTCAGCAGCACCCCGTCCTCGCAGTGTTGCCGGTGTTGGGCATGGGGTCAGGCACTCTCATGGGCGAAGCCAAGCAGCTGAACTTCCCACCAGATTGCCTCGTTTGCAGTGGGCTGTCTTAATCAAGCAGGGGGCAGATGAATGGAAATCACAGAATCATGGGATGGTTTGGGTTGGGAGGGACCTTAACGATCATCTGGTTCCTGTTTCCAACCCCCCTGCCATGGGCAGGGACACCCTCCACCAGACCAGGTTGTTCCAAGCCTCATCCAGCCTGGCCTTGAACACTTCCAGGGATGGGGCACCCACAGCTTCTGTGGGCAACCTGTCCCAGTGCCTCACCACCCTCTCCGTGAATTTCTTCCTGATATCCCATCTAAATCTCTCTGCTTTCAATTTAAACCCATTACTCCTTGTCCTGTCACTACAGACCCTTGTAAAAAGTCCCCCCCGGCTTCCTTGCAGTCCCTCCAGGTACTGGAATGTGCTGTAAGGTCTCCCCAGAGCTGTCTCTTATGGGGAGGAGCCAGCTGAAACCCCTGGAGTTCACAACCTGCACCTTCACGCAGGCAGTTTGCAAGCCTGCTGTAGTAAAGTGCGTGTTCCTCCTTTGGGGCTGTTTCTTTGCGGAATCCCTTGGAATCTGCTTTCAAGGACAGGATGGCATATACAATCTAGGGCTCATGTGCTCCAGGCACAGGAGCCATGGAGGGATGCCAGCACCACCGGCACTGCCAGGGGCAGCGGGAGGGATGGAGCTGCAGATCGGAGCATGGGTCAGGCTTTAGCCTTCACCCTGTTGCCAGCACAGAAGAGGCTCTTCCCGCTGTGCAAGTCCCCATGTGACCCACACTTTGATGTGGGTCTGCCCGTGCCTGCCTGACAAAGGCAGCTCGTGGCCAGGGTCCGCATGGAAGCGTCTGGAGGATGAGGGGTCGCTGGGTCTCATAGGGAAATAAAAGCAGAAGCAGGATAAAGGTAGGGGGGAAAGAGGCAAAAAAGCTGTGAGAGATGTTACAGGGACAAGGAGAAAGGTGCAGCTGCAGCTACATGCAGCGCAGAATGCCAAACCACGTCCTGGGCATCCCCTCCTCGGCTGCAAGGGCAGTTCAGCTCTGCACCGAGAGACTGGGGCAGGGGGGTGGGAAGGGGATGCTGCAGAGATCGACAGGGCATAGGTAGCATTTTTTGGCTCACAGAATAGTTACTGCCCTACTGTGAGACTGAAGCCAGAGTCCAGGAATGCGGCCAGCTCCATAGGAACGTTTATTTGGACATATCAATCAGGCCACATCAAATCCTGGCCGAAACATTACAGGGTTGGCTGGGAAACAGAGTCATCCTCATCTGACTCTCTTGGCCAAGGTGGAGCAGTGCGTGCTTGCTTTGTGCATGTGGTGAGAGCGCTCCTTTCTCCCAGACGACACTTTGAGGGAAGAGCATTGAGAATAGCCTGTCCTAGGAAAAAACCAGCAGCTGAGTGTCAGACCATTTTCACCAAGGTCAGAGCAAAAATCCTTCAGAAAAGGACTCTCAAAAGACTGTTTTACCCAAGGTAGCAAAGGGTCCCTAGACTGGTGTCCCTCTTTTGGCCTCTCCAGGGTCAGCTGCTGGGGCTGCAGGCAGAGGGTGCCCTTGGGATGCTGCTTTTCTGGTACCCACCCCAAATCTGCAAGCAACAGGCTGATGCAACCCGCTGTAACGGCAGCTTAGCAGCTCCCTGGGGAGCCCAGTTGCCAACGGTGCCTGGGTGCAAGCCCCGCTTTTTGGGAGAAGGCAGAGGAGCTTCCCGTTGGACACCTCTCTTGGAAGCTTGGTGGGGATGCAGGGTCCAATTGCCCGCCAAAAATCCCCTTGAGCAGGGTGTGGGTTACTCTGTCGTGGGGCTGCCAGGCTGGTCTGGGTCAGGTGTTACGCCCACAGGCAAAACACAGGCTACTGGGACCACCAGTAGCCTGGTATGGGGTTGTGTGGCCACGGGACATGGCAGCAGGGCTGAAAGCCTGTTCTTACGCCTGTTGCTGTCTCCGTCCTGGGGTGGGCAGGTGCCTCCTCCCAGCGAGTGGGAATACGCCAGGTCTGACCTGGATCTTTCCAGGCAAGCCTGGACGTTGTGAAACAAACGCCTGACGTAGCTGGCTTCCTCTGAGGGTTTATCCTTTTGCTCCTCTATCCTGACAGGTGCGGATATGCAGTTGCAGGGCTTCCCATCTGGTTGCATCAGTCTCGCGGACTGATCCGGTGGGCAGCGCTGTGGATGCAGTAACTGATGAGCAGGAGCCAACCTGAAATCCTGCTACTTCCTAGAAACTTCGCAAAGACCGAGCACCCGAGAGCTCATCGGCAGAGCTACCGCGGGAGGCTCTGCACGCACCTGCAAGCAGGGAGCAGTAAGCTTCACAGCCCAAACCCCGCTGCCTGCTGAGAGTCAGGCTTTTTACCCGTTGCAGGTATTTTTTGTTTCTCCCTGCTTTCGGTTATTTGCAGCTTTCATGATCCTGATGATCCCCTGTGTGATTGGACACGTGGCTTTCCCGGGGATTCTTGCATACTCCCCTGTCTGCCTTTGGGGCAGGGGGTACCCTGGTAGCGGTGACACATGGGACTTTCCTCCTGCATCCTCAGACACCCCCACACACCTCTGAGCGCCCCAGCAGCCACTGAGCTCTGCTTGGCATTCATGGGCTGGCAGCTGTACAGCCTGGGAGAGGAGCTGGAAAATCCCAGCTCCAGCCCAGACTGTATCTCTCCTTCTCCCGTGCACGGCTGGGCAGATTACTCAGTGCTGGGGCATTACTTTTCCACATCGTCATAGATGACATCAGTACCTGCAGGCCTTGCTCTGGCAATTAATTACATGTGACCATGGCCTGCGAGCAGGCCCAGCTCCAGCCCATCGGCAGAGGATCTGACCTGTAGCGCTTGGGGCAGCAGCCTGGCATTGCAGCGAGCGATGTCCGCGCGTGGTGCTGGCAGCAGCAGGCTGCCAAACCAACCCAGCCGCAGCCGTGCAGCAGTGCGGGCGACGAGCGACCGGTGGCGGTGCCTGTCCCATCCACCCGGGGCGGAGGAGACGGTGCTCCTGGCACCCCGCGTAAAAGCCTGGGCTCTGCCTTTGAGTGTGCGGGGACTGAGGAGTTCCATATGCCCAGCACGGGACAACAGCATGGCAGGACCTCTTGGAGGGATTTGGACCATCCATGTGTTGTTTGAGGGGTGGGGGCCTGAGCAGCTCCCCGTCAGCCTGCAGCAGGACAGCAGCTCTGTTGCTTCCCTGCTGCGCGGAGCAGCACTGCCCTGGAAGGGATCTTACCGTGGGGCAGAGCACAGCAAGGCATCTGTGGGTCTCACTCGGTGCCTGGCAGCGCTGGAGATGCCTGCCTGCCTGCCCGTGGCTGTGTGGGCAGGGCACGACTAAACCTCCCACCAGCGGGCTCTCACCGGTTTTAAATCAGGAGAAATCCCTTTGAGCTTGGGCGGCTGATCCGGATCGTCCCCTGCAGCCCACGCCCCATCCATACCTCCGCACCGAGCGGGGAGGCGCGGAGCTGGCACAAGGCGGGCGCTGCTCCCCCCGTGCTGCAGACACCGCATGCACATGCGTGTGCACGTGGAGGTACAGAAATCGCCCGTGTGCTGGGCAACGTCAGCCACGAAGGTTTTCTCAGAGCAGAGGTTTCCTGGGTTAAGTGGTGCCCAAGCCCGATGGAGATTTTTGGGGTGTTGGACAATGTGGAAAATCCAGTTGTGCTCTTTGTTGTCCTTCAGCAGGGAGTCACCCCGGCTGTTATTTCCTGCCCTGTCCCACGGATGGCTCCGGTAGATGCTGATCCTCGGTTTGATTTCAGTTGCATTGAACTCCACAGAAGGCCCTTCGCCCAACTCCGAACACCCATCGCCAGGGGCACCTGCAGCTGCTTTTGGATCCAAAGGCACCCACGGGTGATGAGAGCGGGGCCGAGGGAGACGGCCTGCCCCACCACGTCTCCAGTGTGACAGGGTCCCGAGGCTTTTCGGGCTGGACGGGGCGCCTGAGTCTGGCACAAGGGAGGGAGAGCTCTTGTGCAAGCGTGCTCCTTCACTTTTGCTGCTCAGCTTTTATCTCCATTGCCCTAAGGCCCAATTAGGGATTTTCTTGGAAATGTAGGTGGAGGGACATGGTTCCTTCTTCTAATCCTCAGTGCTTAAGCATTTCCAAAGGTTTCCAAAGTGCCGGTGTCCATGCAGCCCGAGTCACGCATCCCCGGCAGACTATCTGCATTCTTCACTACTTTTGCATTTTTTTCATGACAACCCTGAAAGACTCAAAACCACCCAGCAGCTTCTTGGAAGAAGAACGTAAGAAACCTGCTGGAGGGAGCTGCCTGGACTGTTCATCATCCTCTATCACGTCTAGTTTTATGCTAACTGAACTGATGAAGTCCAGGGTTTCCTCAGAGGGAGCCCAGCCCACAGGTATCCCAAGCAGCCCGTGCGCTTTGTGGTACAATGGGTATCTGCTCTGCTTACCTGCTGTCCTGGTTTTCACACATCCCCAGAGCCACACTCAGCGACTCCTCTCCAAAGCCGATGTGGGATTGGTACCTGGCAGCCATCGTTTCTGGCTTACGCGGTCCTCCCAGGGATGAGATCAGGAGCATCCCATACTTCCAAAACATTTAGGTTGCACAATTGCACTCTGAGCAGGAGGGAAACGCTGGAATCAAGGCTCCCGGCAGGAGCCAGCTTTCCCAGCTGTGCTGTGCAATCCTCGGTGGTGCGAGCAGTCTGCTCCCCCTTACCTGGCTGTATCCATCTTCCCGTACTTACCTGCAGCTCCAGCGCCTGGCACGTTCCTCATCCTCCTGTGTAGATGTCACTTGCCAACACACGCAGGAATGGCAGCGACGTTTTCTCACTGGTGCTGGCCTGACAGAACGCATGGCCTTGCTGGCCCCAAAACAGAGATGAGCCGAAATCACAGAGGCTCTGTTGCTACACCACTGCTGCGCTGCGGGCTGGTCTTTATTTTGCCTTCCTCTGTCACGCCCAGGACTCTGGCGGTGTTGCGTCTCCCCCGGCAGGAAACCCACGGGTGATGTGGTGCGGTGTGTGTGGGAGCAGCCAGGACACCAGCATGCCTTCACACCTCCTGCGCCCGCTCCCTCCCCAGGGGCACATCTGATCTGGGCTTTTTGCTCAGGAAGCACTGACTTGTCATTTCTAACTTTAATTTCACATCATTTCCCCTTAATATCCTTCCTTTATGTAATTTATTCCCACAGGTGCTTACAGCACCTCCCTGCTTATTAGCAGCAGGACTAATTAATGAGCTGCTCATCCCTTACCCCAGATCATTAACAAAACTATTTAATAAAATCAAAGCAGACATCTGGCCTAGCAACACCTGACTGGGCAGCTGCCCCTTGTATCACCCTTCTGCATGCAGCCGACAGCCAACAGCCGGTGCCGGGCACTCAGCAGCCATCCTGCCAGGGCAGACAGTGTCACATTTATTATCATCCTGTAATGACTATGGCTGCAGTCCAGAAAAATGCTTCAGCTTGTTTTCAACTGCACAGGTAGTGCCAAGTACCCTTAATGGTTGTATGACATGACCGTACCCTTAAGTGCTTTCTGAACTGCAGCTTTAATAAGGCTTGCGTTCTTGTCATACCACACAGCCTCCCATGCTGCCATCCCTTTTTCCTGCCTGGAAAATGGCCACTTGCAGGGTGCTGCCCTTACCAGAACTCCCCTAATGCCCCATGCAGGGCTAGATGGGTCAGGAGATGTGCCCCGGCTCCCCCTGGGGCAGAGCTGCAAGGCTGCCCCTGTTGGACACCATCAGTGATGAATGCAGGTGTTTTTGCCCCTGCCCTGCTCCCAGGGGTGGGAGACGGCCCTTCCCAGACTCCCCAGCCTGGGGCCTGGCTGCAGCCCTCATCTCCCAGGGCGGACAGGCGGCGGCAGAGCCAGGACAAGGTGCCGCTGCAAGGTTTTGGTTCTTGCAGAGGGTGCTGCGACCCTGCTCTTTGCCTGGGGAATAGGCTGCCTCCCCAGCTCACAGGAGCGCCCTGCAAGTGCTGGGGGTGGCGGTGCAGCCTGGCTTAGGTGCCCTGTGTGGCTACAGGACGCTCAGTCGGTACTGCAGCCCTGCAGAAACAGCCAAGAGCAGGAATTCCCTTGGTAATTCCTTTGGTGCTGAGCAGTACTGGGGACCTGCCTATCGTGCACGCACGAGGCGGAGGGCTCTCTGCACGTCGCTGGGCTCCTGCGCCCACCTGCACCAGCCCAGAACCCTGCTCACAGCCCCAGCTCTCAAGCAGTGGCCACATGCCCAGAGCTGCACAAGCACAGACACAAATCCCTCGTCAGCCACACCAGCGGAGAGGCAGCCAGGGAAAAGGGAGATTCCTAGGCTGCTGCGGAGCAGGGGGAGAAGGGAGATGCACCTTCTCCCCACCTAGTGCAAGCCAATGCAAGCAGCTCCATCCATCAGGTGATGGATCACCACCATGGATGATCACCATCCCCGGCAATGGCGAGGGCCGGTCTCCACCCCATGCAGGTGCCAGCGCAGCCCGTGTCTGCAAACCGAGCAGCACGGCCAGGGAGCGCCAAGGGATGGCAAGGGACGGCAGCTGGAGGAGCGCTTGGTTCCACAGGGTTGCTGCTGCTGCTGCGTGCTGCAGGGCTGCCAGACCAGGTTGCATGGCTGAATCACACTTCCCACAGTGCCTTTCCCCCGCCAGTGAGGCTGCTGGTTTCACATCCAGGGAATTCCGGTCACTCCTGAGTTAGCTGCAGAACTCATGACGCTCCTTTTCCAGCACTGGTGGAAATACTATTGGTGGTGTATTGGAAGCCAAGCAAAATAAATGGACCGTGAGGAGGCAGCTAGGAGGGGGAGAGGAGGGGAAGACACGACTAAGAGCCAACAGGAAAACCCCTGGATTTGTCTGCAGGGCATGGATGAACAGGGAGTGGTGACTGCATTGTTCTTTTCCACCAGGTTGCTTCAGGACAGGCTCCTTTCCTGGGAGCTGGGATAAAGCACAGCAAGATCCCAGTGAGAAGAGCGCTGGGTGCAGGCGCAGGGCCAGCCCTCACCGTGCCCCTCACCTCCTGGAGCCAGCCTGTCCCACCCCAGCAGCCCCTTTCTGGCCTCTGCCAGGGTTGGGGGCTCTGGTGCAGTCGGAACTGGGGCTGGGCTGGCTGACGTGGCCCTCACCTTGAAGTTTCTGGAGAGGGGACAGAGTTTCCAGGATGATCTGCTCAGCAGGTGTTGCTCGCCAACAGCCATCGGAAGGTGGAGGACTTTCATTCAGCAGAGAGGCTGGACTGGAGAGATTAAGGTTAGTGCCGATGCGCTAGGCTAGCAATGAGGTGTATGGATGACACCTGCGGAAGGGCTACCGTGAGTGATAATCATGCTAAAATCAGTTTTCATCTGCAGCACCTTGGTGAGGGAAGCGCTCCCGTGGCCCGTAAAATGGAGAGACCTGAAGCGACTTTGTTGTGGTGACACAGCCTGACACTGGCTGGGAGAAACTTGGTGTCCTCACCACCTGGCCATGCATGTGGTGTTGTGGCCCAGGGTGGCAGGATGGATGAGCCTGCTGCACAGCACCACACCAATCAGCTTGTGAAGAGCAGCTTTTATAGTGCTTCAAGCTTAGCAGGGAGGTGGCAAGCACTAGCTACACGTCGGCCGAGAAAGCCAGGGTAATGGGAATGCAGCCCTGGTCCTGGGAGAGGAGCTTGTCCTAAGTGCGATAGGCGTGTGAAGACGTGCAAGAGTGGAAATAACCTCAGAGATCAATCATGGTGCTGCATATTCCACCTGGCCTGCCTCTGGGTACTGCAACGCCCATCTCTCGCTGCCGGCAACGCGAAGCAGGGTATGTACTGCTAGAAAAGCATCTGCAGTGTGGTAAAAGCAGCAGGGATCCCTTCTGCAGCGAGCATCCAAACTGCTCTTGGACAAGCCTGAGATGCACCAGCTGTTCCTGCGCCGAGATGCAAAAGACGTCACTGCTCAAACTGTCCCCAAGGCAAAAGGGTAACTCCTCACGGAAACACCCGCTGGCACACGCTCACCCTGTCCCGTGCGCCCGAGATCAGAACTGATGCTCGTATCTTTCCCACTGTACTTCCAAGGACAGAGAGACCAGGTGCCAGCAGACTCCCGGCAGCATTTCAGCTTGTTCCGTTTTCATGGCGAAGGGGCCAGGGCCAGGGCCAGAGCGCCGTGCTTTCCACGCTTCCTCTAAACCAGGCACCGCTCCGTGTGCCTACAGCACGACCAAGATCTGAGTCACGTGCAACAGCGGCCTAGCTGTTCCCCCTCTGGATTATTGCCAGTATTTGGAGGATTTGTATATCTGAGACGTAAATTTCCATCTTTTCTACTGGATGCACATCAAAGTTCAGGGCTTCATTAACAGCACTGCACGTGACCTCACACCACCCTTCAGGCTGGTGACGTAGGGAGAGTTTTGGAAACACTGGCCACCTCTTGCACCCTGAAGCCACCAAAGGGCTGACTAACATTACCCCCAAAACCCCCACACCCTAAATCTTTTGACTGCTATGTCATATGTCTTTGAGTTACGAAGCTTTCTTTCTGCTGTAGGACATTCTAGCTCAACTGCCTTTGAATATGGGTGTCTCCTTCGCTTCAGAAATTCCGGTACCGGTGCAGAATATAACAAGCCGTATCTCCACCTGGTGTAAGCAGTGGGTGAAGCAGGTTTTAATGTATCTGTTCACGCCAGTGGTAAATTTGGTGCTTATAGGTTTTAAAATATGCTATAGCGGAAGAAAGGATTTGACAAATTAGGTGCTAACTGCATTTTTACCTGAAGATCCAACCCGGATTAATCCAGCACATCCTTTTAAGATTACTGTCAGTTATTCTGTCTTTTCCCCTGAGTGGAGTTCCATTTCCCTATTACGCAGGCTTTGCCAGCAGGTCATAAAGGGTAGATGATAGTTTTTTTTGCAAGTCATTAAAGAGTGCAGTGTTGCCTCCATATGGGTACTAAACAGGGTGCAACTTTATTTACAGTGTAAAGTGCATCACACAGAAGTCGTTTAAAACACACAACAAGCAGTGACATAAATGACAATACAGTACTGGGTAGGGAGGGGAAAGTGTTCCAGCAAGTATCAAAACATCATCAACAGCACTAATGTAACAGCCTCTAATTTCAGCTACTCTGTCCTACTGTCACACCTCCGTACGAAACGTGCTGACTGGGCTGATCCCTGCAGTCCATGGACTAGTCACCAGTGTGAAGCTGGAGTGCTGAAGGCTATCCCGCAGCCCTGAAATCTCCAGCAATGTCCTGCCAGCTCTAAGCACCGTCCTCACCACTGTTCTGCTCTGGAGATCACCAGGGCAGAGTTGGGGTACACGCCAGAGCAGCGCACTGGAAAAGGGACCAGGATGCGAGAGTGACACGTAAATAAAGATGGGCTTTTCTCACCCATGCACTCCTCCCCTGGAGAAGTCCCGTGTCACTGCAGCTTCCGCTCAAATGCTGTTAAGGCAGCGAGGAGGTCAAAGAACACAGTGCCTACAAGTGATGGGTTGGAACGCAGACATCACCTACTGAACACTAACTTCAGTCAAAGCTGTAAACATCGATGGCTGTGGAGCTGGCAGACAGAAGATTGTTGCTACGTGCTAGCAGAGTCCATTAGAAAAAGAAGGTTGTGGGAGCTGAAACAACAACTCTTCAGCTGGTTGCAGCTCCCACTGGGAAGGAATCTACATTCACATTAATCTGATCCCCTAATGACTCCTATTCTTTACCTATCTGTTTTTCTTTTAATTGGCTGAAAGCTTTTACTGGCTCACAACTTTGCTGGCTTCCTTCTTCCCCACTTCTGGTTTTGGGCTAACAGCCATCAGCTATGTGTCAGTGTTTGCTCGTGCCCCATTACTGTGAGCTCAGTTTGGTGTCGTATCACCTTCTGGTGTCCAAGTGCATGCATTCATAAAAGGAAGGTAAATCTATGAAGGGGGAAAGGGGTGGGGCAGGGTGTGCATACTCATAATCCACAGGGTAACTAAGCAGGAATGCTACAGAAGGTAAAATTTGTTTCTTCTTCTTTCCCAGCGCTGACTGCAAGCCACGCTTTTCTGTTATTGCTGGGAAAAACGGAGCTTCTGATCAATGACTCTCAGGTTCTCACTCTAACATCTTTCACAGATCAGACTTTTCGCTAACTGACGATCATTACCAAATATTCGACCTCAAAAAAATGCATGTGATTTCCACCACCCTATCCAACCTTAGGTAAATTTCAGTTCACGAGGGCATGACCTAATGACGGCGTTCAGGTGTGTGTTATCCTGAGATGCAACGGGATCAACAGTGTGGGAAAGAGAAATCTGTCAGCATGCGTGCTCTCAGTATTTCTCACTCAGCCGAGCATTTCCACCTGTGTTTGTTCTCCAGAGAGGCCTTTTCCAGTTCTCCGAGGGTTCTGCATTACATAAATACAACCTTCCCGCAGGCAAATAGCAAAGTTTCACGTGTAAACAAAACTGGTGCCTTCTCTCCCCATCTTAGGGGCAGTCAAACTTTGGGATGCAAACCCCACGCTACCAAAAGCATTCACCTAGCAGACAGCTGCTAGACGTGCATTTCGTATTTTACACAGCAAAGGGATGGTGGTTACAGGCAGGTGCTGAGTCCCATGGCAAGGGGGAAGCAAGAATTTCAGCGGTCCGCCCACTTCCCACTGCTGGACTGCGCATTATCCACATTAGAGCTACACCTGAGCTGCCTGTAAGCCAGACGCCTCGCAGGCTCTTGCTGGCTAGACTTGGTCCATCTTTCTCTGAATGACATGGTGTTCTCTCATTCTTTCACATTTCTGACTATTTTACCAACAAATCTCAGGTAAAGTTCGTGCCAATGCCTTCCATTAAGTCACTCTCCAATGATGCTAATGCCACATTGTGTGCACTACAGACTCTTCCTCCTGTGCCCACCAGAAACCGTGGTTACAACATGGACTTGATCACACGCACTTCTTCCAAATTGCATCAACGTGAGTTCAGAGACAGGCCCAACGTAAATTTTTTAGCGGCTCAGTTAGCCTTGCGTAACGAGCCTTTACTGTTGAGTTGCTGGACAGCAGTATGCTTTGGCAGATGGTAAGCAGAAGTGCCACATTCTGTTTAATCACGGTTGGCAGTATAGTATGGTTTAATTAGCTTACTGTATCTAAGAAGTGGGTGTGACTTCACTGTACTCACCCACTTCCTCAGTGGACAGTAGGAATCTTTACATTTGTACGTGTATGGTGTGTGTGTAGCAGCATATATTTGATAATACTTTTGTAAATGAAAAATACAGAGGATTTCTTTAAAAATGGAAAGGTATAGTAAAAACATATCACAAAATAAAACACGAAACAGGGGAGCTGGGGGGGAAGGGAAGCAATGGATTTGATTTACAATGCATTAGATTCCAAGGCCTGGTGCCTAGGCTGAAGAACGGTATCTGAATGTAGAACTGCTGCTCTGATGTTAAAAGGGATAGAACCCAGCCTTCCGTTTCCTGCGTCAAAAACACCAAACAAAGTAAAATCAGTGCTGTGCTGAACATACTGAACAAGATCAAAGGTGAGGCACAAGAGGAGGGTGCTTGAGAGTATACCAGGGATTAGAGCGCCACAGCGCAGCTGGCATGCTGGGAGAGGAGGAGGGTGTGTGTGGGGAATAGGGCATTCAATGGAAGGCATCACTCACCACAGCGTGGCTTGGAGCTAATCTGGTCCTGGAGGCTGATAAAGGGTTTTGGCCCTTTCAGCCTCCCATTATAAATCACACCTAGCTAACCTGCAGCAGTGAATCTTTGCTGTCAAGGCATCTACGCCTGTTCTGCCTGTACTGTTTTTGAGTTCTCAGAACAGTATCGTACCCCGTGAACAGTGCTGTGCGCAGAGGCCAAAGCTCAACCAAACACAAAACGGATCCCAGTGCTCGTGCCTGTCCCCTGGCCTCCATCCCACCAGTTCTGTGGGGGAAACTTCCTCTTAAACAGCTCTTGAAGGAACCAGCTGCTAGAGTGCAAGTCTGTAGGTCTGTTGGTCCCTTCTTCATAGGCTTCTCAGTGCTGCAGAACTGTGGACTTGCACAACCTCCCCCCCAAACCCCAAATCAAGAAAAGTCCGGTTTGGGAATAGCCTGAAACTTTGCTTTGCCTCAGAAGTAAACTCCCTAATTTCTGGCTGCTAAATCCACTGGATTTGGGCTTCTCTGCTTCATGTCCTCAATGGGAATACTATCAGGCTGCAGATGCGTAGCTTTCAGTCTAAAGCTGGATACTGCTGGCAGTACATTCAGGTTGCTTCGCCCATAAATAACATATATAATCACAGCTGACAAATGAAAACTATTCATTTTGGTCAACGTATTTTCTCAAACAAGCATCTTTTCTGTAGCTGTAAAATAAACAGTGTCTCGGAGAGACAGGGAGGAATGCCTGTCACTACCTGTGCAGAAAGGAGAACAGAAAAAATGCACAACATCACAGGCTTTGTATCCCAGACAAAAATATTAATATTCAGCTGTTATTTATTATCTCCCTGGGATAATGACCAACGTGTTCAGGAGAAGTCTGTGTGAGTTGAGGTATAAGTATTTTTGCTAGCATGTGTTTCATGGTTTGCATTCCATGCAGCCAGCAGCAGAACTCACACTTCATGTTTTGTTATTGTATCTGATTCCTGACCACAACAACATCATTACCCTTCCTCCTGCCTTCCCTCTTCAGGGCTGTAAATGGCTCATAACGGCAGCATGATATAAAACATCTTTCCAAAGAAAAACTGACTGGTTTTGAAGCCAAACACGAAAACTTCAAGTTATCCTTAAAAAAGAAAGCTGTAATTAAGGCGTGCACATGCTGCCTCGCAGGGCGATGGGGCTCACTGATCTGAAAAGCTGGTCTGCTACTGGGCCCATCAGACATGACTCAGCAAACCAAAGCACACACACACACACGGGTAAGACCCTCCGAAAGACAGCACACGTGAAACAGATCTAAACCCAGACCTTGGGGGTCTTGATAAACGGGCGCCACTGCCAGGTGATCTGAACTGGGACTTGACTCAGAGGCGCTGTGCTGTACTCCTCAAATGCTTGCGCCACTCAACACCAGGAGAAAGAAGAGCTATCGTTTGTAACAACTGTCCCATGACCCTGGTCTTGAACCTGGGCCCAGTTGAGGTACACACAGTTCAACATGAACACTTGTATACAGTAGGCCACCCAAATTTCCTGAAGAACATTCTATACTACATCACAGCAAACATTTACACCATTAAAAGTAAGGCGAAACCTTGCAGGTTTGCCTGTCTGCTTACACACAAACGTACCATTTCCTGAGTTTTCTAGAAGTTTGGCAACCTTTCTGCAAGAGGTCTTTCCAGATGTCCCGTCAATAATGAGCCACCCAAGGACCACTGATTTACAAGATCGAGAGATGCCCCAAATGTGCAAAATTAATTGCACATTCTTCAGATTTAGAGTTCGGCAGGGTGTGATTCAGCCTAGCTACGGGACAGTGCTCAGCAACACTTACCTAGAGCAGTCATGTCCGGTCCACGACGAGGGACAGTAGCATCGATTTGGCCGTACACACTTCCCACCATTTAAGCAAGGCAACTGGCAGACGGCTGCATGCAAATACACACACAGAGCTGCATTAATGAGCGCGCCCACAGCACGCTGACGGAGGAACAGGGCACTGAAAATCCAGCCTGCATTATTCTGTTACGAACGGACTGCTCTCAAAACTACAATGTTAAACATCAGCTGTGAGTCTGCTGTAAAAGATGGTTTGTCCTGGAAAGGGCAGCCTTCGAAGCAGATCTCTGCTGAATGTGACTGGACCCTCTCTACCACTTTCACTGTCTGCTACAGCGTATGAGCTGCACGAAACAGCCAGGGTGTTGTTTTACATCGCTTTAAAAAGGCTGGGGTTTTTGCCTCAAGGTGAAGCAAAAAAAGGCATGCAAGTGGAAGCAGGAACTAGAAGGAAGCAGCATAAGGAGAGGAAGTTAAAGGTCAGAAATTCCTTTGCAGATCAACAGTGGGCAAGGAGTAAGGCTTCACACAGTGGCCCCTGTTTGGAGACAAGGAAAGGAAGCAGAGGAGGACAGTAAGTTCCCGAAAGACACTGGACAGCTGTAAGAGGTGTGATTAGGAGGAACTGGGCGTCTGAATCAGAGAACAAGCACCAGCCTCCCTTTGTGCTGGGCCAGACGTGAAATGGCTGCACCTGCTTTTGGGCGACAGCCTAACCCAAGGTTATCAAGTCACCAAACAAAAGCCAAAGCTTCAAGTCTTCCTATCAATTCTGGAAGATGAAGCACTGTACAATTTGCAGAGCAGGTTTAGAGACTCACTTAACGAGGTTCTTCAAACGCAGACATTTATATCAAAGGAAGGCTGAGAGACATGATGTCTTTTAAGCAGGTAATGCCACATCCAGAGGACAGACCTGAAGACACCAGTGAGGACAAACACTAGGTAATGTTTTTCCAAAGAATATGCATCAGGAAACACTGATTAAAATGGAATTACAGGAAATGGAAATGAGTAATCACAGGAATGCAAAAAGAGATGGAAATACACCACTCCGATTCCTCTGGGCCAAACATGAACGAGCAATGGCAGGAGGTTATAGAGATGGACCATCCCTGTGCAATTAAGTGCTCTGTCTGTCATGTTGAAAATGACTGCTGATTCTGGAATGAAGCATGTGAAGGAAACATGTTTAGCTCTCACTTTATGCACATCATTATTCCTGTGAGACCAGCAGTTAATCCAAATACTTCTCATTTCCCTTTGCTTGGCAAAAGGTCAAGACCAGTAAGTAAAATGAGAAGTGGTGTAACAACCTCATAAGCAGTGATTATGAGCTCTTAGGAATGGGCTTTGGCACAATGCAGCTGCTCACCACAATTTTTTCTTTAGCTACTGAAAAAGCAAGTCAGCCTGAAGAGGCTTGAATTGCTAGCCCAAAAGTGAAAAAGCCACTTGTCCTCAACCACCTATGCTGTCACAGCTGCAAAGTTTGTGAAATATGAGAAGAAATGATGCACGATGTGCTAAGCAAGTGTCCCTTCAAAAGACAGTAATTCTGAGTTAGAATATTCACTCTGGAATTTCAGTTTGCTGAAGGATGTTCGAGTTTGCAGTGTATCACACAGCTTATCCCCCAGACTCACTATTCTTACCAGCTGAACAAAGAATATGAACATTCATTAACAAAAGCATGAATTCCTCCTCCAGTTCACCCAACCAGTTACTCCAAAGTCTTGCAGGAAGGCAGAACTAGGCTTTCTTGTTAAGGCCCTGTTAGCAATCAGTTAAGGTGTACCTGAACAATTAAAATACAGTGATTGTACATTATCGTAAAATAATATTTAAAAAAAATTTAGTGATTGAATTTAATAACGATCGAAGGACATTTCACAGTGATCACTTAGTCACTGCAAGCTTTACTGGCTATTTCCACAGGGACAAGTTCAGTCTTAATGTGCAGCCATATATCCCAAACTTGCATTCAAATACTGTCCCTAATCGCATATCAGCCTCATCTGGCACAAGCTGACTTGCCAGGACACAGATCTGGAGCCCAGAATCATTCCCCTCACTCCCACTCACTCTTTTGGTGTGCTACATGCCCTTCAGCCTTGGTTAGGTCTAGTAAGAGGTCTAGTACAATGCAGCGCATGTTAGATTTGTTCAGAGAACTCAGATGAAACCTCGTGTAAGGTACCCACGTACCATGTACCCACTGAACTCAACCATCCTTAAAGCTATCTTTGCTTTGCTCTACCCTCTTGCCTAGCTCAGAACTCAAGCAGTATGTGCCCAAACCAGGCAGCTATGTGGCAAAACCCCGCTGTAGTACTTGCAGCTTGTTGGTGAGTTTAATGGTGACCTGCATGTGCTGAAGCTGAAAACGAAATTCTAACTCTTATTGGAATCGACAGTCTAGTTTTATACTTCTCTTTGGAAATCCTCTCTTCCCTGCACGGCTCTTTGCAGAGAAAATGTTTGTGAATGCTGTCTGTCCTTTCTGTGAGCAAACTTTTCTGAGTATTGTCAAGACTGAAAAGTTTGCAGCTGGGGATGGCAAATCCTCCAGGAATATTACTGCAGGCTTGGGTTTTCCTATAAGCAGTTCAGTAGTTCTACAGAGTCCCTAGTGAACTGTGATAGGTATTGATAGTAAAGTCACAGAAAGTGAGAAGAAATATCAGGTGAAAGGAGTTTTACCTGTGTGGCAGCGCGATCCAGTCCATCCAGGGGGGCAGTCACACTGGTATGGGGCCACACAGCGACCGCCATTGAGACACGGCAGAATGCATATTGCTAAGGAGAGGAAAAGAGAACCAGTGAAAAGAATTATCTCCCATGAAAGCAAAGAATAAAGTGTGCAAGAAAAGAACTGATGTTTAATTAGAAACGGTTACTACCTCTCAAAGTGTTTGCATGCAGTACCAGCAGAGTTGAGTGGGACCTACCCACATGGCATGAGCAGCAGATACGATTGGCATGGCAGCCAGAAACAAGAAGGAAGGGTGAAAAACAAATGGACAGATTGGAGCAATTTCTGGAGTCCTTCAGATGCCTGTAGGCTCTGTGCTCACTGAAAATGAGCAGGGCTGTTTGCTTGTTTCTCATGTGTAATATCCACAGACGCTGCCCACTCCTGTGACAGTGGTTAACAAAATCACTTCATGCTTTAATGACAAACAACTGGATTATTTGTGGATTCCCTGCAGTCCCACAATGTAGCATCTGAAACAAGTTAATCTATGCACTGCCCATAGAAAACCACTTGCTCTGGGACAGTGAAAACATGCTGAGACAGGTGACACCACGAGCCCCCCCACGCTCAAGGCATTCTGGATGCAACAGGTTGACTGTGTCTGGAAGCTTTGGGGACAAACCAGAGCAGATACCAAGCAGCCGATGGCTTCTGGACTGAGCATCACTCAAGTTATACTGCTCCTGTGAGCAGATCTGCAACACCATCCAATGCACACACTGTTCATGACTTAAGTACCTTCACATAACTACCATCTCCACTACCCTAACTGAATGAAGGACTTGTGTGGACATGCTCTAATAAGAGCACGAGTTGAGCTGGGTCTCAAATTTGGACCCTTGAGTGGCACTTCCAGTGGAGTTTTATACTGGGGGGGTGGATGTGGGCTGCAGAGGACTGATGCAGAGGTTCTTCCACTGCACAGCAGAGGTCAAGCTGAGCAGCCAGCCTGGATAAGAAAACAATAGTCAACTTCCACGGAGAATTACTTGCCCGTATCACTAAACTAGTAGTGCCGTATGTGGTTTTTAAGTGGTCAGGCCTCTCTCTGGAAGATGAACCTATGTTCTTATCTGTGAATACAAGGTGACTGAATTCTGTCTGTGTGGGCTCACCTGTGGCCTGATCCTGACAGATCAGTGCCCAATGCTAGCACTCAAAACCCCCTTTGACTTCCAGAACAGGCCCTCAACTTCAAAGACAACCTATCTTTTCTGTTCACTGGTGTGCCTTGCTTGACAAGCAATGGTGCAAAACTGAGGTGGCACTAACCAATTGTGGCAATCCTTTTCCCCTCTCCTCACTACCTATGCTGAAGTAAGGATAAAAAAGAAAAAAAGATAGAGCTAGTGCCTATATCTGCATGAAGCGTGACATGGCTAGTCATCTGCCTGTTCACCTTTGTCATACAGGAAAACAGGGTCTGAATTGGGATGACAGATCAAAACGATAGAGGGCATAAAATTTGTCCTCTGGTCCTGAAGAATGCATTAAATATCATTACTAATGATGAGGTAAGGAAATCAGTTGTGGCATACCAAACACAATTCTTCCAGACACAGGGCTCAGCAGGGCTCAGTTTACGTGTCTGGCTGTGGTGGCACTGACAGACATGGGGACAGCTAAAGTGGGGCTGTGTGAATGCACCACATAGCTGGAGTTTCTGTGAATGCAGAGGGACAAAGTTCGCTGAGCCTCTCTCCTCATTCTGTATCTGCAGCTAATTTGTGCTGTGTGGAACTGACACTGCCAGGAGAACACCTGAAAGCTGCAGAGGCAGATTCAGAGCAACGTTTTAAGATGTGATACATCTGTGTAGCAAAACGCTTGAACCACATTCCTCTCCATTAACTACAGGAGGAGGTGCCACATCTTTCTGTAGGTCTCCATGTATACTCAGAGCCAGGGACAGTGACACCCCTAAGCTGTAGGAGTTCTTGACACATTAGAGCTTCATGTCAGGGCCATACTGAGTACCAAATACAGTAAGGGTACTTTCCTCTTTTGTTACACAGACCCATGCCTAACTATCTGTGTAATAATAAGACTTCTCCTGCAGCAGCTATGCCAGCATGAAAGAGTTAGCCCTCCCAAATTCCTTGTGCTAAGATCATCTCAAAGACAACTGGAAACATGGCAGAACCTGGACACCCCGAATGTCACCCAGGGAATCTCTGACAGACCCAAAAGTCTCTTTTCAACCAGAACAGATCCAGTTCTTTTAACTATTCAGACATCCAGAACAGGAAAAGCCAGCCCAGAATTTGTGGGGTACAGGTACACAGGTCAGGAAGGACAGCATGGAAAAGGTGACACAGTTGTATTATCTGACCATGAATCGATCATCTTCATAATCACAGACTGATAAAAAAATTAAGCCAGGACTACTATATGCAGCCACCAGCAGAACACTCACATCTCTTCTGTCCCAACCCCTGTTCTGTCCCCAGAACTATCATGTATTGCTACCAGAAACAAACTTTGGAGAATTGAAATCAGGCTGTTCTTCAACCATTGCGAAAAGCACTCAAAAATTAAAAAAGTGCTTGCTTTGGTTTGGGGATGCTGGGGGATGGCCATTTGTCTAGAAACAAGCAATTGGTCCTTTCTGTTCTCTCTACCTCATCAAGCAGAATAAAGTAATGATTTTTATGATTTTGGTTCTTATGCCTTTAATTTTCCCACCTGTTTCACTGCAGTAAATTCACTTGTTTTACCTACAACATTCTTAACATTACACTTCAGGATGATATACATACGCTCTTCACAGAGACGACCCATCCAGCCATCCGGACACGAGCAGGCATTTGGTCGCTCACAGATGCCACCATTCTGACACGGGAACCGACAGACAGCTGAAAATAACACAATTGCATGACAAACACAAGATGGCTAATTAGAAGCTTAGTAATTCAGCATCTTGCACAGATCTCTGCAGTTGTAAATTTAGAGTAGAACAAATAAATGTAGTGAAGTTCAGAAGCATGACTTTCGTTTCAAGGGCTACATTGTCCTCTGGCTCTGTCTGACTAGGTACTGAGAGCAAGAGCATGGGAACGATTTAGACAATCAAAAATTGCCCATGGCAAGAATGAAAACTTAATTTTTTTAGCACAGTTGGGTAAACTATTTGGACAATGTTTCAAGGCTGACAACATGTTTACCTGTGGAACCCCAAGTGTGATTATAAACCTCAGTTAGCGTTCATGCTGACTAGTGTTCCTTGGCTTGCACACGTGCTAATAAGCACCTGATTGTGAAAGCGAGGAATTTTTAAGTGGACTCTCATGTTAGTCCAATACGTTGCTTGGACTGGAGAGGCATGGACTTCATCGTTTCTATGGCACTGCACTGTATCTTGGCTAATACATCCAGGGAAACCAGGACTACTTACAAAATGAGTACAAGCTAGCTAAGCACAGACGTAAAAGATGATGGGAGGAAGTACAGTCCTTGTCATGTTGGTGTTCACGCTATATACAGAAGATCAAAAATTGTGGCTTCGAAATGATACTACAGAACAAGTAAGTAATCAGACTAACTATAATTAGTGGTAGTTATGAACAAAGTAACCTCAGGAAAATCAGTCTGAACTGTTAATTGCATCCTATCTTTAATTAGTTATTAGGTGAGCAAAATATGAGTTTAGGCTTTGTGTGCTTCAGATCTTGTTCAGTGTTCACATTAAATACAAGCAGTGGTTTAGCACACTGAAACACTGTTCAGACCTGAGCTCCACACTGGAAAGAATGCAAATCTTCCCCTGACAGAGCCAAACTTGAGTCACTCTTGCAGCTATGACACGCCAAGCTGCAAGCTACAGCTTGGAGTCTGCTGAAATGAGGACAGAGCTTTTGCCATTTTATTTTTCAGTCTCAAGAGCTTTCCCATCAAATGCCAGCTGATAATGAGAATGAGAAGAGACCTTAGGCCATGGCACTTTCGCAGAAGTTGCAATATTTTAACAGGTATTGTTAATAATTTCTGTTGTAAAGTCACGTATAACTATGCAGACAGCTTGTCTCTGGGTGTTGACTAAAGCAGAATAGTGTGCCAAACAGATTTTTTGTACAATGAAAAATTACAGAAGTTGAATCAAAAACCATTCAAAGCTTTGTGTGATCCACACTACTTAAAAGATATGCCATGAATGTATAATGGATGGGAGGTGGAAGATTTTGTATAAATGATATCCCATGTTAAATTCAAAGCCCATGAGAAATGGTATCTGAAATGAACTTTCTGTTCCAATGGTGAAGATGTGGATATTCTGTGAGTTACAGAAATTGCTTTGGATGGCAACTCCATCCCGCTTAGCGATCCCGGATCTCGGGCAGAGATAGTCTTTTCCTGGATTGCTGCCCAGGCCCTGGTTGTGAAACTGAATGAGTAAGACAGTATCATCCCTAGGTGTGCACTTGTTATACACCAATTTAGGCAGGCAGAGACTCTGTGTCTGTAGCTGTGGGGATTATTCTTCACTCGACAGACGAGACTAGAGAAAGGCTTGGGGCAGGAAGTTAAGCTGGGATCTCACTCTCTTTTTCTGCTATTGTAAAAGCAAGCAGGGCAAATGCAGTCCTGATGTGCTGGGGAGAGAATGGGAACCATTAACTGTGACTTCTGTTTGTGGTAGCAGATCTCACATTCATCAGTCTTAATCTTTGAGATGATCCCCTTGTAAATCCATGGACACAAAAGCTTTACACTGCAGCAAGACAAACAGGGGTAAGAAAGGGAAAAAGTAATTTTTGATATCTGTTCTCAGCTTTGCCAAAAAGCCTTCCTGTGGTTGCACGTGAACAATTTCCTCCATGCCTCAGCTGCCCTGTCCTAACGCCCATTTGCTGACGGGGTACGAACCTTTTGGTCTGCAGCTCCACGCTGACCACTCCCAGTCAGCAAGATGTGGGCAGAAGGCAAACAGTCAACACAGGATTTAGAGCATTTCAAGTGAGAAAAAGTGGCAGTCAGACAAGCTGTGTGCATCTGCCGAGTCCTGCAGGTGTTTACAATTGGCAGATTCAGGTTAATACTTCTCACCCCTGAAACTCAGATCAGAATCTGGCCTGCAGCCTCTAACCAGCCGTGATTCAGGCAAGTGCAGTTGTGGCGAGAACTCTCCCAAAGCAGCTAACGAAGTCTGCTTTTTAATTATAAGATCTACGTTAACTAACCTGTTCAACCGGGCCAGAAGATTTCAAGCAGGCTTAGGACACATTAACAGTCAACTCACAGAGCCAAAGACATGAAATGCAGCATGAGTCATTACCAGGCGTGCTTTCATGTCACTTCTGATGTAGACCACAAAGGTTGGGTCCTGCAGGCCTTTTGTTAGGCAAATTCCCCAAACGAATTATAAAGCAGTTTTGAAAGATTATTTTGACATGTGTCATGAAAACACAGGTCGATCCTCTCAGAAACATCTTTGGTTCTTTTCAGTTCCTCTTTTAGGTGAAAAGATGGGGGGGAAGTTGTTATTCCTTTCCCTTAATACACCAAAAGACAGGTTATTCTGCTTTGCTTTCCTGCACTACACCCTGATCAGATGTCCACCTCACCACTTAGTTTTTTTAAATAATTTCCCCTAACACTTACCCCTCTGAACAGACCCAGTAGACTCCATGGTGTTGCAAACAGGACACCTTTGACAGCGCTTTGCAGATCAGCCCTTCCCTGGCTAGTAACCAGTGGCAAGAACCTCTCTTAGAGGAAAACCACAGCACTCAGCATAAAATAGGATTCTGTGTAACTAATAAATATTAAGTAAGAATAAAAAGTAAAGCTGGGAGTATTAAAGGGGAAGTTGAAGAATCCGGCAATCTGAAAAGATAATATCCAAATAATTTCTCTAATGAATTTTAGCTGAGGTAGAGTAGCTGTTACGTAGATACCCTGAATTCTGTAGCCACCACAGTTCAGAAAGAAATAACCAGATACTTTTCAGCAAGGGCTTGCTTTTGGGAGCATAATTTTTAACAGGACTTTTGGATAGCTCTTGGCTTCTGAAATCACTCAGGTGCTTTTACTGTAAATCTTCTCTACTTCGCTACTCAACAGGTGATTCTTCATGGCACTAGGAAGCCACGGTCACATAACTAGGAGAAACCTGTTTGTCAGGAGCAGCTTCTCTATTCCTGAAATATTCAGGAGTTACAAGCCCTCTTCTTTGGCTCTGGGTCTCCTCAAAATGATCTGCTGATCCATGATTTTCAGGCAAGGCAATAACTATGAGACATGGAAATCTAACAGAGGGCCTGCTTTCACAGAGTGGGGCAACTCCCCTTGTTTAGGTCTTAACATTCGTAATACTTTGCCGTCAGAATTCATATAAAGGAACTACATGAGGGGACCCCAATTAGTCAGGCTTAGCACTGTACAGAATCCTCCGTCTCCAAAGGGCTTCTGACCTAAACAGAAAATCGCCAAGGAGGGAGGAAGCATTGTTGCTTCTGCTTTTGACACGAGGAGCTGAGACTTGCAGGAGAGAGGTGGACCTGACAAGTTTGATGATGGCTGTCATGTTCCCAGGTGAGTATTCTGCTCCCTCCTCTTCTGTGGGAGTTCTTGAGCTTAGGGAATGGGGCTGGTTGTGACTGGCCACTCATGTGCCCTAAGATTTTTTGCTTTTAATGCCCACATTTCTAAACAAAATACCTAAGGCTCAGTTTGTAGTATGGCTGTTGTTACACCATCTGAGATAAAAGTTGAGGGTGCAGCTAACTCACTGCTCTACAGATACCTGGCAGCAGAAGGCTGGTCAAGCTTCCAGTATGGAAATGGCAGGTGGAAAGGCCTCTTCCATCAAAAACCTGTGACCCTGGAACCCTTTTGCTACACCTCATCCTTGGTTTTAAGTTAGTGTTTAAGGATGCTTATATCTGTTTTTATCTGTTTAGTTTATCATCTTTTCCATGTTTTGTGCTGTTTTTCCCCATTTTCTGTTCAAAACTTATGAATTTGAATCTTCTCTGTGGAGGAGTTAATTCACATGTTTAAGTTACAAGGAAGTTAATTTTTTAGCTCAGTGAACCAAAAAGTGACATTTGCCTACTGGCATGCCAAAGGTGGAACAGCTAGACTTTGTGTTTTGGCATTTCGTTAAAACCACGGATTCTCTGCAGTACTTACTGTGCATTATTTAGTGAGCTGTACCAACCTATCCTGAAGTATTTTATTGCAAAACAGTTTCCAGGAGCTGCCAAGCTGTCATGACAGTCAGAAACTAAGCACTCACTGGATCTCTTTTATTTTCCGCAGTGCCTGACCTTTGACAATGAAAAACTGACTGGCAGTGCTTACCTGAAACAGCTCAGCATGTCAGAAAGATGACGGGTTCTGTCACTTTCTCACAAAAGATGTGAGAAGAGAGGACTTTAGGTGTGGAACACAACATTGTACCAAAAGACACTGTAAGATTAGCAAGGACTAAAGAGAAAAATTGTGGAAGCCCTCTCTTTGACTTGGAATTAAAGCAACACTCTGCACTTTAAATGTGTGAAACCACGGCTGCACCGAAACCAGCAAAATTGCAGCTAGGATGACACCTCCCTGCTTATGGCAAGTTAAGATATGCTCCTGTTCATAAGAAAGACTTACCTTTGCAGGTAGGTGGTGTTGTCCATGTTCCATTTTCTAAGCAAATGCTCCGCAGGGGCCCCTCCAGCATGTACCCACTGTAGCATGAATAGGTGACCATGTCTCCATACTGATAGAAGCTACCACGAATCAGAGCATTCTCAGTGTGAGCTGGGGGGCCGCAAGATATCTCTAAACAAAAGAAATCACCCAGAGGCTGGTGAGCTGCGATATCTACACAATACAGTTTCTAACCCTGGACACAGCACTTCGCACAAAGGACCTGGGAGGTGCCAGGGAGACATCTCTGATGGGAAATTGCTAAGTAGGACTTCTTCATGGTGCAGACACGCACAGGGAGAACCTGTACGTACACCCAGCGAGCAGGGAGATGGTCAGCAGCAGCAGTTTCATGCAACAATGGCTGTATCCAGCATACAGGTCAGGAACTTTCAGATGGTCCCAGGATGTACATGAGACTGAGTTTGTAGAGTGAGGTGATGTCATTGCCTGAACTAAACAATACTGCTTGCAAGAAGCCAAAAAACTTCTAGAGATGCTTGCAAAAGGTCATTATGACTTCTGTCAGCGTCAATAAATACAGTAAAAGGCAGCACCTCTCCCTACAATCAACCCTTGTCTCATCACCCATGATCTCACAGGAATCATTCTCAGGATATTTAGGGTATCCAACAACCAATCCAAGCTCCGCTGCTTGCAAAAGGTAAATTGAGAAGAAAATTACAGTAGGACATAATAGACAGTAGGAAAAATGCTCTTTGATCATCCACCCACTTAGAGATACTCTGGATCATTTTAAAGAAGCAACTCTGTTAGAAAGAAGAAATAGCTCTTCTGTAGAGCTTCTTAGGTTGTGTTTATGTGTCTTGATCTCTCAGAGTGACCCACCTCTCCAAATGGCAATAGCAGACAAGAGGTCTCTTATTCCAGAACAACTGCATCTAGGTGGAGAGCTCTACTGACACACCTGTGCTGTCACGCCCCTGTGTGACCACAGCTGTGGTCACCAGCCCTATGGAAAGTACCAAGCCCCTGCAGAACTGCATCCCATGTACTTACTTTCACACTTCGCTGTTGCTGGAGTCCAGGTCTCATCAGCATTACAGGTGATCACAGACTGCCCTTTCAGCTGGTAGCCTTCCCTGCACCTGATGGATACGTTCTGACCAACATAAAAATCCACCTCGGACAGAACAGCATTCTCTGGGATTATGAAAGGCACAGGACAAGGGTTTGCTGTTCAAAGAAAGGGTGTGAGGGAAAAGGAGAAGGGAGGAGAATGAGATGGAAGGAAGGGAGAGAAAACTTCAGAATAGTTTCTGCAAATTTCAGAATCAAAACATATGAAAAGTAATAGAAATGGATGCTGCACACAAGTCCAATTTTTAATCTGATCTAAAGTTAGGAGATTTGGGTCATAAAACAATAATAAAAGGCTTGTTTCTCTGCTGTCACATGGCTTGCTACCATAATTTACTGATGCCAGCAGAAGACACATAGAGGATTTAAGTGGGTAATATCCTACTTGTTACTATCAAACCACTCTCTTGTCCTTCCCGTTTACCATACCCTTACAATAAAAAAGAGCCAGACCTATCCTATTTCTTGTTCTGAGGGGCTGGGCCAATAAAGAGCAACAAAAATCCAGGTGCTTGAGCAGACACTTAAAACCACATTCATTAGAGTTTAGAATTTCTCTGCCAATCTTATTTATTGCTGGCTGCAAGCTTGCTGAGCTGCTTTTGCATCGTCATGATGAATGTGGAAAAGGTTGGACTCTATATACCGCAGAGATTGATGCCAGTTTCCTGGAACTAAAATCCCGCGAGTCCTTTGTAATACAAAAATGAAACGTCTCAAAGACCCTAAGACTATGGTAGATCTTAATATGAGTTACGGACACATAAAGCAACAAGGAAGGCTATTGTGGGTGTGTGTGCACAGCACATGTGCGTAAGGTGCTATTTCACAGAATCACAGCATAATTTATACAGCCATGAAGTCCAACCTCCTCCTCAAAGCAGGGCCAACTAGGTCAGAGTTTGCTCTGAGATTTGACCAGCTGAAATTTGAGTATCTCCAAGGATACAGATTTCATGTCCTCTCTGGGTCCCTGTTCCTGTGTTTGACAACTACGATAGTGAAAAGTTTCTTCAAATAATTAATTGAAATTTACTTTGTTGCAGCTTGTATCCATTGCCTCTCATCCTACCACTGTGCCCCTCTGACAAGAGTATGGCTTTTTTCTCTACACACTCCCAGTAGTCAATTGTAGACAGGAATATAGTCTCCCTTTTGCCTTCTCCAGACTATTCTCTCACCTGCTCCTCATGTATCAAGTGGTTGACTACAACTGACTCTGTTTTATGTCAGCTTTCCAACTAAAGGGAGCTACGCAGAACACAGCTCACTCTTTTACTGTCACAAAAATACACTCAAGACACAGTAATGCTTTCACATGTCTAAGTAACTGCTCCCTTTGCTCCTCTGTCAAAATGGGATGCACACCAACGAATCTTCCAACGTAGGCCAAACCAATTTTTTAAACTACAAGTGACAAATTCGGCTCAAGGCCACTCCAGGATAAAATTACAGTACATTTCCACAAAGATCTGAAGACGTTGCTCTTGTTTGCTGTCAGTTTAAATGAAGAGCAGCCTAGCCATTAGTGCTTACAAACTGGGACCACTTTTTCATTATAAAGCAAACACACACGTTTACAGAGAGGCAGGGGATTACTCCATCTTCCATCTCTTGTGCACTCTGCTGCAGGTTCCCCTTCCAAGCTGTATCCCCTCTCGCAGACGTATGCTATTGTACTGCCAACTGTACTGTTTTCATAAATCACCTTCCCATTCAGCAAGGGAACTGGAACTTTGCATCTGGTCTCTGCAAAGGAAGAGCTTCCATTAATTCAGCTTGATATTAGACCTGGACTTTCAACAATTCCTGAGTTACTCACACAGTATGTTTAAAGTAGCCGCCACACACTAATAAATCACGAAGAACAGAGAGAGAGAGTTCAGTAGCCCTGGGAACGAAATGTAGCCAAGTTAGGAAAGGAGCTCCTCCCAGTGATGGAGAAAAGACACAGCACGTGTTTTTCAGGTCAGCAAAATGTGTCAGTGCTGGGGAGGAGAGGACACATTTATGACTTCACACAGGGCTCAGTGCCGCAGAACATGGAAATGGTTCTTTCTTGCCACTGAGGGATACCCCTGAAACTTGCAGCCCGTTGTGCTTTCCTTTTCACGTGACAATACCAGATGAGAGGCAGGATGGGTTTGGTGCAAGATGCTGACATTTATATTACTGATTGCTCCCCTCAAGATTCTCAACCATGTTTCTGAAGCCAGCAGGCAGGCAGTCCAAGCTAGGTTACCACTGCATCACAAGAGATTCTGTTCAGCATCCCATTTTCCATTTGATTTTCATAGCTGATCTTGTGTAACAGGATGACTGAAGATTAAACTGTCGGACAGAAACAAGGGCATCAGGCAAGAGGAATAGAGGAGCTGAAGTGGCTGTGCTCAAGCTTGTTCAAGATGTTCTTGACATCTCTTCAGCACTGCTAGTGTGTGACTTTTCTTAGGTGCCTGCCTAGGTACAGACACCTCCTCTCTGATGTGGTGTCCCCAGTCACCTTTCCAGGTTGCCTCTATAAGGTCTGCAAAGCATTAGGGCACCCTAGTGCGCAGTGATCTGTGCATTGTGTGGTTGCCCAACACTGAATATGGTGGTTCTTAGCCCTCATGCAGGAACCTAACATCTGCCTTGAGTGCAAGATCATTAACTGTCTTACTTCAGTGAAGCTGTGTGTGCAGCTGGGCGTGGAGACAGCAACATCTCAGCTCTGTATAAGAATGCCAGGAGCAACTATGGAAAGCAAGAAGGAGGCTGGGAATAGTCATCCGACAATACTGGCTATCTGTTCAAACGTGGGATTGTAGATTTTTGTTCTGTTTTTTGTGTTGACAGCCTTGTTTCCACCCACTCCATGTGACACAGACCCTTCTTGCTCATCACTAATTCTGTTTTGAGGCATGAGCAAAGGGACCTGAGGGAGCACCTGAAAGCAGTGATTTGCAAAATGGTACACATCATGCATACATGGTGTTTGTTCATGTGAGGAGTGTGGAGGTTCAAGGCTGAGCTGTTTAGACTGTCCTTGAGGCCCAAAGTTCAGGAAAAGAATAGCAACTTAATGATTGACTACATGTTGTGTTTTAACCCCAGTCAGCTACCAAGTACCACACAGCTGCTTGCTTACCTCCCCCGTCCCCCAGTGGAGGAGGAGAATCAGAGGAAAAGACAAGGAAACCCGTGGGCTGAGAGAAGAACAATCTAATAATTGAAAGTAAATGAGATAATAAAATAATGATACCTATAAGACTAACAATACTTTGTAATGAAAATAATGGAAAAGGAAAACAAGTGATACATCTGCTGACCACGCGCTGACTGACCTGGGAGCAAGAGCTGGAGAGTGAGCGAGAGAGCGCCCACCCCTCACCCAACCCCCAACCCATACACTGAGCATGAGGTTTCATGGAGTGAAATACCCCTTGGCCAGTCTGGGCCAGCCGTCCTGACCGTGTCCCCTCCCAGCTGCTTGTAGGGAAGAAGCTGGGAACACAGGGGCAGCACCCGAAACCGAAAAAGTCCCTGACTTGGTACAAACACTCCTCAGGAAGAACTGAAAACACCGTTACCAGTACTTTTCTCCACACAAATCCAAACCGCAGCCTTGTACTAGCTACTGTAAAGAAAATCAACTCTGTCCCAACTAAAACCAGCACACTACAGAATGCCACTGGGAGAAAAGTCACTTGTCCTTGCATTCCACCACTTTTTGCAGGGGTTTGATTTTCTGAGATGGCAAATAAGCTCATCTGTCATTAAGCTGTTAAACTGCAGATTAAAACCTTAGTAAAAATGATGTCTAAGCTCTTTCTGACTGGGAAACAGGCAGTGCTCCTTGTGACACATTTCATTTTTCACATTACAGAATTGTTTCCCAAAAGCAGCTCAATCCCTGGATCATATGATATGCCTGCATAAGGCAGGAGGTATTGCCTATCCCAAAAGGGAATGTGCCAGGCCGTGAAAGCAGTTACCTTCACATGATGGCAAGGGTTTACTCCAGCTTCCATTGGCAAGACAGGTGATATTCTGCGGCCCAACAAGATGGTATCCAGAGCTGCACACAAAGGTCACATTACTTCTGTAAGTGCTTCCTGTAGAAATGGCCTCTGCTTTTTCTACTGATGGATGCACCCCACAAGTGATTCCTAGGAGGGGAGAAAACATTTTGGTTTTTTACAGACAATGAAGGCCATTCTATCCGTTACACACAGACAGCTGTGTTCACCCTCTGAATTAATGAAAGATGGGAAGAAAGAAGCTGTGAAGTACTACATGGAGAAGGGTTATACAATGCCTTGCCTGCCCTCTCTCCTGGGGTTCAGGCTGCAGAGCCCCAAGAGAGAATGTGCCCAAATGTGTCTGATGGTGTTGTAAGCTATGAGGTGTGTTCAACCAGAGTGATCCATAATATTTCTTCTGAGCAGGCCAGAGGCTGCATTTGCAGTCTCCTTTGCTCCCTATACAGTGGAAGGTGATCTCAAGATGTCCCCCAGAAAATGACAGCAGTTAAGAAGGATCTTGCCCCCTGTCCCACACTTATTGTGAAGCCAGGCAAATTGGTCAAAAGTGAGACAGACGAATACAAGGGACAGGACTATGACATGACCGTGAGAAGACAGGAAATGATTTATTGGTAAAGAATGTAAAATCTTGGCATTTTACTTATAAGCTATATGGAACAAGTAATAAATCCATCTTTCCATGATCCCACAATTAATCACCTTCTGCTGCACAGAAAGCCAAGATAAGAACCCAGGGAGCAGAGTCTTGATCTCCAGACATACAGAGTGGCCAGAATGTATTACCCTTGGCATGGAAGAGACAAACCATCCCAGCACATGATGTCCAAGGCCCTGCACACCACAATGCAAGGCAAATCAAACACAGCAGGCCACACTCCTCCCCTGCTGACCTGGGGATGACATCCTTGTACCATTTTAATGTGCCAAAAGGAGCTCCCTTCAGATCAGAGAGGAACGGCCAGTGGGAACTTCACTGCTGGCTTTTCCTCTAGCTCCTCCTGTTACCGCCCTCCACTGGAGGGGGAGACTGGGAGGGAGCCAGCAAAAGCACTTATTTTGTTCCTCAGCTCTCCTGGAAAACTGCCACCATGTAGCTGTGCTTGCTACTTACCTGTGCATGAAGGGGTGGAGGGCATCCACTTTTTGTCAATGTGGCAGATCCTTCGGCTTGGTCCATGTAGCTCAAAGCCAGGGTCACAGCTGTAAAAGACCTCACTGCCAAACAGGAACTCCTCTCCCTGAACAGATCCATTTTCTATCATGTCTGGGGGTCCACATGATACTCCTAAAATATAAGGAATATGTTGCAATCAAACATAATGCAGCTGGCCTGTCCTGTTCACAGCTCCTCCACAGGCTTTACTCTGAGAAACAGGGAAAGAACACAGCGTTTACCTGGGCATTCCCAGATATTTGCCCCCGAGTAGCAGAACAGTATCATGCTTGGTGCTTCCAGTTCCTGCTAAAACCCCAAATCTATAGCAGCTGTGCTGGCAGGGAGCTTCAGGAAATTCCACTGTTGCCACTTACAGCCAACAGCTGAATTCCATGTATTTATGTAGAGAACTCCTATTTCAGCACTTCAGGCAGTGGCCATCAGACATCTCACGGAACTGAATTACCCTTGAAACTGAGTATCCACAGAGTTCCATTTGGGGATGCAACCTGCGACTCCTGGCAACTAACATCCTCAGAAGTCCTCAGTGACCTCAGAAATCATGACTTCAGGTGTCAGAACTACTTAAAGTTGGAAGCTGTCTGCACAGCTTTCTTAGGGATAAAGGAGCAAGGTGAAAGGTGTAGTGATTACCTGCCCACACCAGCAATTCTGCAACTCTTTCAGGCTATCAGTGACACTTAACAAACATTTTTAAGCAAATGCAGACAGCCTGAGTTATAAAGAAAAATAATCATTAGTGTTTTCTGTTGTGTACAATCACCCTTGACTGCCATTAAGTGATAAACTCAGGGGGTACGTACTTCTGCACGCTGGCACTGTGCCACTCCAAAGCTTGTCTTCTTGGCAAGTCCGTTCTGCATCACCCTGTGAGATGAAAGAAAATGCTCAAAACCCAACTTTCTTTAGTCAACTCTTTTCTCCCATCAACTTTAATATCCAGCAGGGCCAGGACATTTTCCCTCCATGTGCAACCTATGTAGAGATAGTGAAACACTACAGCCCAACTCTACTAGCAGAGTTTAGGGTAGAACTCCTCCCTGCCAAGTGATGGGTATTGTTTATAAGCCAGATGTTTGCAGGGCCAGTTAGTCAGTTCTCTTGTCCTTCTCCCTGGAGTATCAACTTTCTGTTTAGTTCTAACATTTTTGTTCCCAGGAATGGTTATGATGACAAATTTTCTCCTTCCAGGACTCACTCACAGAAAATCTAATGTTTTTTCAACAATAATACAAGCTTGTGTTTTATAAATGTAATGTACTGATTTTGACCACGTCCCAAACACTCATTCTTAAAATTTGTTTATAAATAATGTTATTTCTTTCTTACATACAGGCTTTATGGTCACTCTAACAGCCCAGGATTTATTTCTTATTTTATTCCAAGACATGGAGAAAAACATCTACCTTTCTGCCTCGAAGTAATGTACTTTCATTACAAAGCAAACCCTTTAACAAGGGCAGCTGTTTGATATGAGTGTTGTATGGTATCCCACCCAAACGACTGTTTCCCAAAGGCAAAAAAGCAGTTCTGTTCAACAGCAGGGAGACAGATTGACGCTAGGTGGCGAAGCTGGAATACAAAGCTTAGAAGGACTTTTCACTGTATGAAAGCACTGGCTTATTACCTCCACAAATTACTTGAAACAGCAATTCTACCAACCTGTCTAAATACCAACCCACCCCTCCACCCCAGTGACATTACACATATGGCAAATTTATTGTAACCTTGGCACTGTCTAAATTCTCCGTATTTTTATACTGAGTGACTGAATGTATTAACTCCTGACTGGGTGAAGTCACGTGCATGAAGTTCGTAATTTACTACTGGTGCTATAACAGTACAAAGGAAGAACAATCCTGCATTGTGCTGGGTACTCACAGAACACAGCATAAAGAGCCAGCCTCTGTCCTGGAGACACCTCACTGCCTCATGCCCTGCTCTGCCATCACCTGGGGATGGTGGAGGCCTTGCTGTGCCTCAGCAACATACTTTAATTTCAGAATTCACTGCAACTTTCGAAAACACACCTGAAGCAGCTCTGAATTGGCTAGACTCAGTCCTGATAATGGGACAGTAGTGCTGCTCTATAGCTCAGGTGGGAGTAAGAGCCCAGTGCTCATAATCAAAACAACAGACAGGGAAGAAGTCTGTTCCCTTCTGCATCTGACAATAAAGATGCCATTGCAAACTGGAATCTCTTTGACTGCTAAAACAAGAGTATCACTTTCACACCATCTAGCAATGTCACAGAACTGAGGGCGGTGGAGTTTATCAGGAGCTTTGCATCTGGAAGGCACAACACAGCAGACATAATGCTTGGGACATTATGAAATCGAGGGAAGAGTGCAATCTCACTCTGCCCAGAGAATCAGTTCAAGAGAGCAATACGTGAGAAATGAACTTTTCTGTGATTTATGGTCACAAGCATATATAATGCTGTACTTGCACTGGGCTGAAACAACCTTCAGTTTGAAAAACCCCAACACTGAAAGGTACCTGCTGAACACGTATCTCTGAACAGGATGTTCACATTTGCTTCAATTACACCCTTAAGTCATTCAAGGGCAATTCCAGACATATCAAGAGTGTTCTACAGACAAAACCACCAACAAAGCAGATAGATACCCAACTTCTGTGGCAGTTAAGGGAACGTATGAATGTGGGCCAGATCTAATACAGTCTCACAGCAATCACATAAGAACCGAAAATGACAACTAAAGGCTTAAGAGTGCTGGAGATTTGAGCTTGCTTACTTGTAATTCATAGCCAGAATCACACTTATAAAGAACCACGTCTTTGTAATTGTATTTAGAGCCAACCACAAATCCATGCTCTGGAGACTCTGGGGTCCCACAAGACACAGGAATGCAGATGTCATCAGAAAATGGTGGCACCCAAATGCCAGTCTCCTGAAAAATAAATGTAATTAAAAGTGTGAAGGCATCACTTTATATGTTTAATTCATATCTAAATGAAAAAGTTAGGAAAATCATAGTAGAAGCATCCAGTGGCTGTCAGTGTACAGATGTGGTTAATGTAATATTATCTGTGCAACCTTCAATAAAACTTTAGTAACACTTCTAAGATGTCAACACAGACTGGAGCTCAGCTTTGGCAAGAATGTTCAGCTTAGACTTATAAGATAGAAAGAACAAAAAGTAAATGAGGAAATATAAACTTGGAGAAGCAAGTTTACTTGTACCAGGTCACCTAGTAACTCAGGAAACACATCAGGAGAAGACAGAAAACTACAGCTGCCTGATGCCACATTCTGTAATACTGTCCTGGCTGAATATCTAACACCATGACTGAGTGCTTCAGCTGCCATCCCAGACTCTCTAAGGGAAGTCTGACAACTGAAAAGACACATCAAACACACCACTCCGACTTCCACAGGTCTTTGAAACGGCAAAATAAGTGGAAAACCTGTCCTTACGAAGTGCTGATTCTACAAAAAAACGCATGTTCAGCTTTTCATATACAAGCAGACTCCCTGTCTTCAAAGTTTCTGTTTACACACTTAAGTCAATGTTGTCCACAGTGTTACTAGCGAAACTGATGAGGAAGTTTGCTTTTCAACAGAGGATTCAAGTTTCTACAGCTGTACAGTGGATTAAAATGTGTGCTGCCTGTTATTCTGGGGTAAAAAAACTCTGCACACAATGTTCAAAATTCATTAGAAATCTTGGACGTAATTTTTTAAAATCCTGGACATGACTTATTCCCTGAAATGTGTAAAAGGAATGCTGTTCTAAAGGACAGCATCTGTTTTTGATGGAAGAAGAAACCAGTAATTTCTAGTTCTGAAAGTCTATACAAGGAACACTAATAATTACTCTTACTGGGCAACAAGGAAGCATATAATATTTCATAGGACATGCTTTAAATTTTTTTTGTTGTGTGTAATTAAGGGCCAAAAGCTAACAAGGGCATGAGGAGGACTCTTGAATTCAACAAAGTCAGCAAAATAAAACAGTGGGAATAACACTATACCTTGCAGGTAGACGTGCTTGCTCCCACCAGAGTATAGCCTTCTACACACGACAAAGTGATGTTTGTGTTCACAGTGAAGTTGTCCCCAAGTACGATCACATGGGTGATGTCTCCTGGGAGGGGACACTTTCTGGGGCAACAGGAAATACTTTGAGGAGACCACTGTCCATCTTCCTGGCAAATGCATGCATCCACCTCTGTTGCCATCGTATAGCCTTCCAGGCATCTGCAACACAGCATGAAGAGCTGACCACAGAGACACAGCTAGGGATGAGCCAACCCATTAAGTTACAGTCATTTTTCAGCATTAGTTGTTCTGTTATGTCAAGGCAACCATGTAAGAAGCATGCCTGGACTGAATTTATTCTGTTGCAAGAGCTGGAAGCTTCAGACTTCAGCTGTTTCATGGTGCTGCAGCAGCACAATGGAAAGTGAGTTGGTGGCTTTATTGCTTGGTGGGTACTGAACACTTTAGTGCAGCTCCTGCACTGCCCTTCACTTTGCAAGGAGGGTTTCTGGTTAGTTAAACAGCATGTGAGCACCAAGCAGTTCTGAAGATGACCTCACTTTCCTCCAAGAACAAACCAGGCCTCAGGCTGACCATCGGCCATTTGCTTAGACATTTAAGGCTGATTTGTTCTGTTCCACATGGTGCTTCACCAAGAGCAACATGACTGGCCTGCCAAGTGGATTCACCTGTAGAAAGGCAGATGAGAGCATCCCCTTCACCTTGTTAAAGATGCATGGAAATGACTGATACTGTTAAATTCAACCACACGTCATCTCCCAGTTCTGCCCCATACTGTTATTTGCTTTTACTGACAAAAACCCATCTCCCCTTCTGCCAATGAATACCTCACCTTGCAGGAAGAGATCCACAGTGTACACACTTCGGGAAATTAACAAAACCCCCGTTCTCTCATATCTGACAACGAAGTAACTTTGCATCAGCAACACCTGCTGACAGTGCAGTGCTGCAGTGCAGAAAATGGGACAAGAAGGAGATCAGCCCTTCTGTATTACAACAGGCACCTGACGCAGGAGGTGTAAATGGGGTGACAAAAGGGGAGAAAAATTGCACACCCTGGTGACTGTTGCTGCCATCTGCTAAGAAAACCTCAGTGTCCAGACCAGTTTCAGAGAAGAATGTAAAGGGGAAACTAAAGGTGCTGGAGGGAGAAGTGCAGCCCAAGAGGATGAAATACCTTGCAGTAGTCCAAGCAGTATTTTATATGTGCATGGGAACACGGGCTTTGTCAAGCTGAGCATGTGATCAGGCATTAACGTTTCTTCCAGTTCTTTTAAAAGCTTGCACTAACCAAGGATGCGTAAGCCTCCATCTTCATTCCTTCAGAGATTTTACGGAAACAGAATGGCAGCAGATTCTTACCTGTACTGGACCTTGCTCCCATAGGTGTAAGTGTTCCCAAGAACCTCTGCATTTGGGACAGAAGGTGGTGGGCCACAGTTTAACAGCTCACAGCTTGGGTATGGCTTCTTCCAGACCCCAGTCTCCACACACGTCAGTTCGGGACTTCCCCGCATGACAAAACCTGTCAGGCAGGTATAGATGATTGTGTTCTCATCTGCAGAGCTGCTCCCGTTGATAAATGTGTTGGGGATGATGGGTGGAGAGCCGCAGGAGATCTGCCCGCAGCGAGGAAACCCAGAGCTCCATTTGCCAGCTGCCTCACAGGTGACCTCAGAAGGCCCCAGCAGTTTGAAGCCCTCCAGGCACTGAAACTGGGCACTTTTCCCACAGCTGAAATCCGTACCAAGGATGACCCCATTCTGAATCTGTGGCGCAGGACACAGACAGGGTAGGCAAGATGGAAGGCTTCCACTCCAGGAGCCATTAGACAAGCACTGCCGTAATGGATTGCCGTGCAGCTCATAACCAGGGAAGCACACGTACTGGGCAAATTCCCCAAAGGTAAAGCCTGAGCCATTCAGAAAGCCGTGGGAGATGTCTTCAGGAGGTCCACAGATGACTGGCTCGCAGTGTGGAGCTTCTGAGTCCCAGGTACCATCACTCTGACAGGTAAGCACGGACGTTCCTTGCAGGCTGTATCCTTCATTGCAGTGATAGTGCACTTCTTTCTTAAAGCCAAAATCTGAGCCACTAGTTCTCCCATTGGGAAGAGGCAGGGGCACAGGGCAGGTCACAGCTTTGCAAACTGGAGTGATTCCACTCCAGCTTCCGTTTGCAAGGCAGACTCTACTTCTGTCCCCATCTAACAGGAAACCTTCATTGCAGCTGTACTCTGTATGTCTCTGGAACGTGTACTCCTCTCCACTCACCCGACCATTCTCCAAAACTGGCGGCGGGCTGCAGGAAACAGGAATGCAAATTGGTTCACTGCCATCCCATTTCTGGTTCTCTTGACATCTCCTCTCCATGGGGCCATTTAACTGGTATCCAGGATCACACTCATAGTAGATAACACTCCCGTAGGTGTAGTTTTCCCCTCTTACATTCCCATTCATAAGCTGGGCAGGTGAGTTGCATGTTATTGCTTCGCAGAATGGAGCAGTGTTACTCCACTGCCGAGTTGGCAAACACAGTCGTGTGTCGGAGCCAACAAGCGTGAACCCTGGCTTACAGGTGTACTGCACCGCGCTACCGAGCGTGTTCTCAGTGAGGTGTAAAAAACCGTTCTCTGGGGGAGACAGCAAGGTGCACTCTATTGAAACGCAGGTGGGGGCAGTGCCGTTCCAAGCCCCATCTTCTTGGCAAGCTAGAACAGGGTTTCCCAGCAGCTCATAGCCAGAGTAACACGTGTATAAAATGATAGTTCCGAACAAGAAAGTGGTGAGCTGCATTGCACTGTCCTCCTTCGAGGAACCTTTCAAGTCTTTTAAATTGTCGGCCAGTAACATATGTGAAAGGGAGGGACCCTCTGTAACTCTCTCGTGGTCAGAACGCCTTTCTCCGTGTCTCACCTGCACGTACTCCCCAAAGTCAATGTGAGGAGGCAGGCCACAGTCTGTCGGGAGGCAGGTTGGTGTGGAGCTAGACCAGCCCGATTCTTCACAGGTCTGCATGGCAAGGCCAGACAGCTGGAAGCCTGGCACACAGCTGTAAATGACCATGGCCCCATAGCTATAATCTGCACCCTCCACAAAGCCATTCTCGATGGGCTGAGGGGGCTGGCAATTTATAGCTTTGCAGGAGGGAACCTCTGTACTCCACTCCCCTGTCTCTAGGCACCTCAGCGTTTCCTCCCCTTGGAGCTGGAAACCTCTGTCACAGGAATACCTAACCGTCTGCCCATAATGGAAGTTTGTGAACAAGTATTTGCCATTGAGGATCTTCTTAGGCCTTGGGCATTGAATAGGTTTGCAAGCCGGCCTTCCCCCAAGCCACTGGCCGTCTTCTCCACAGAGGATAGTTGTGTTCCCCACCAGTTCGAAGCCTGACTTACACGTATAGAGGGCTGTGCTAAGGAAGGTGAGGCCCTGCACATCAACAATGCCATTCTGAATTTCTTCTGGCTGGGGGCACTCCACAGGAATACATTCTGGCAAAGGCAAGCTCCATGAACCATCAGCCTGGCACCTGATGGTAGACTCACCCTTCAGTAAAAACCCATCCACACAGATGTACTTCACAGTGCTACCAAAATGAAGGGATGACGTCAAGGGGTCACCAAAGGGGATGTATGGAGGTGCAGGACACTCTACAACCTTGCAGAAGGGAAAGGAATCATTCCACTGTTGGGAGGGCAAGCATTTCAATACAGAGGAGCCATGCAAAACATAACCCTCCTTGCAGGAGAACTGTACCACACCAACTTGGTACGTCACTTCCCTCAAGACCAGATGGCTTTCTACCAAGGGTGGTTCTGGACATTTTGTTGGCACACACTTCGGGCTTTGCTTTTTGCTCCATTTCCCAGACTTCTGACACGTCCAAGAAACATCTCCAATCAGCTCATAGCCTTCATCACAGAAAAACTCAACTTTGGAGCCCATATCAAAAGTTTCTCCCTTGGAGTAGCCATGCTGGATGGGTGGTGGTTTTCCACAGCTGAGGGGAACACAATAAGGAGGTGATTCACTGTACCACTGCCGATTGGCTTGGCAGATAAACACGGAGCTCCCAACCAGTTGGTAGCCAGACTCACACTGATAATTTGCCTGATTTTCAAAGAAGCGTCCAGTTGTTTCCTGCAAAACAGATAAGACAGGGACATGTCTGAAATGAAGATGCATGACTGGGGCAATAGGAGGCTGATTTAATTTCTTGTGCTCTCTTGGTCTAGCTTCCAGCTGAATCCCAGACAGTAGTAAAGACTGTTTGCAAAGGAATGAATGCAAATAACTGAAACAGGATGTCTTGCCTCAAATGATGCACTCAGCTGTCCGGAAAGCTGAGAGCACCATCAAAAGAAAACCGTAAATTGAAGGCTTGAAAGGTAAGAACTAGAAAATATTTCCTCTGCTTTCCCCCTTCCTGACCCATGAGGCCAAAAGATGTGCGTGACGACAGAAGACAGAAAAGAAATGGTCAGGAAAAGCTGCCATGAAAGGGGCTTATTGTTATGATTCTTTAGCCCACAGGCATATTCAAGGCTGGAGCCTTCAGATGTACTACTGCTAGAAGACGACTATAATATGCAGCTGCAGGGTCTTGAGCAGGCAGCTCAGGAGCCTCTCAAAGTTGCAGACTGAGCTGAGTGAGATATTAAAAAAAGTCTCAAACTGTAAGAAATATTTGGAGGAGTGATCCTACCTAAGGAAGACAACACAGAGTGATATGCATTAATTAGAGGGTGTATCTGTGTGGGAGTCCGGACAGAAATCGTTGCTACTACTGTTGTAAGCCCCTGTAGGAACTGGGATGCAAACCCTCCTCCTCCCCCCAATTTTTAACAAATGCAGATTCCCTGGTGGCTAGATTTAAGGAAGGAGGGGGGATGTTCAGATGAAAAATGCTTAAAAAACCTGATGTTAAATCTTTACGATAGTGTTTTTGATCTTCCTTACCACAATATTACCGTTGTGCGACAAAGGTATAGATTAATTAGTTGTTGCGGGTTTAGGCTACCACAAGTAGTTTTTTAACTTCAGGCATTGTTGCAATGTAATTTGGTAAGGAAAGGGAAGTTCTGAATTCAATAATGAAGTGTGCTTGCATCGAAAGGAGAAAAAGTATCCCACGGTGATTTATCTATCGCAAATCAGATTTTTTTTTCATAGCAGTGAGAAGGGCATGGCTTGTGAACTGGCAGCAGTACTTCAAATGTCTCCAGACGGCACTGGAAAGCTACCCACGGACCAAACAAATAAAGAGTAAGACATGACGGAAATCAGTTATTTGCCACATGGCATCTTGAACCTCCTAACTGAAAACCCACTTTAAGATAGGAAGCCTCATGCAAGTCTCCATGTTTTTCAGACAGGATTCTGCTGCAAATCCACCCATCTTTCCCTTTGCTTATTCCATCCAGTCATGTGCTTCCTCCATTTTAACAGGAGGGCAAAACAGAAGAAAGAAAACCCCAACAGTGGCAACTGTGAAGTTCAGTTTGCTATGGTAGCAGGCAGATGAGAAAACTCACACTGTACCTTAATAAAGCCATTCTCAAGCTGTGGTGGTTCTCCACAGGACACTGGGTGGCATGTGGGCAAACTGCCATTCCAGTTGCCAGTGGCCTCACAGGTCCGCTTCTTCTCTCCTTTGATGTAGAATCCCTTGTTGCAGCTGTAAGCCACCACTGCTCCGAAGCTGTAGTTGGCCCCACTGGCGTAGCCATTGCTAATGTTGGGAGGCTCTCCACAGCGAACGGGGATGCACTGGATGCTCAAAGGAGAAGGATTCCACTGGCCCCCTCGAAGGCACTCGATCTTGGCTGAAGTGTTCAGAACAAAGCCTTCCATGCACTTGAAGCTCACGACGGAGCCAGCTGCAAACCTGGCTTTACCAATGGACTCCAGGATGCTGTATGAGACAGTGGATGGCTTTTCACAGAAATCGGCTATGCAGTGGGGCATCTCCCTGCCCTCTGGAGGCACCCACTTCCCTTCTGCATTGCAAAGCAGCTGAGAGTTATCAGCCAGACTGTAGCCATCTGAGCAGAAGTAGTAAGCTGTGTCGCCAAAGAGGCGGTGGCCGCTCTCTGGAGATGCATTTTCCACATGGGGTGGTTCATCGCAGGATACTGCCAGGCACTGCTGGTTGCTTACACTCCACTCACCGCTGGCTAAGCACTCTATGGTTGCAGGGCCAACTAACGTGTAACTGTGGATAAGGAAACCACACAGGAAGTCAAAACCATTGTCAAATGCTACCTACAGTTCCCTGAAGCCCTGGCAGTACAAGCTTCCTTGCTAGCACCCTGGAGGAATAGGATCCTTTACAAGAGCTATGATCAAGCTATAATATATATATAATCAAGAGAGGGATTCTGGGTGAATCGGTCTGTCATTCCCCATGAATCCCCTCCATTCTCCTCTTCCAGAGTTTCTTCAGCTCCCATGAAACTACTTAAAGAAATGCCTATGTGTCCCATATTAACTTGACAGCTCACAAAAAAATCTCCATCACATAGCAAAAATGAATTAGTGAGCAGTTATAAAGGCCTTGTGAAGCAGCATACCAGTTTTACTCATCCTGGTTATTATTCCAGTAGCACTAATCTACATACCCTTCCTTGCATGTGTAAGAGACCGTGTTTCCAAAAGTAAAGTTATTTCCACTGATAACGGCATCTTTGATGGCAGGAGGGTATCCACAGGAAACAACGTTGCAAGCTGGAGAAGTGCTGTTCCAGTTCCCTGAAGATGCACAGACAAGTACAGAAGGTCCCTGAAGGCTGAGACACAAAGATAGTTATTAAGGCTAAGGCTGACATTCCAGCTTAGGTAAGGAACAGACAGAAAGAGGTGCTTTGCTTCTCACTGACTTCCTGGCTCCAGTGAAACCAAGAGGTCTCTCACTGACTTCAGTAGAGGCCAGAATTTCACCCTCTGTTCATGAAAGAGCACTGCTGATGCTGTCAAAAAAGATGGTCCTCAGGTTATTTTGAAGAGAGCCCTGTGCAATTCATGTGGGGCCTCAATGCACTGGGCAGACACACCCATAACTTCTGCTGTAGCTCTGCCCATCTTTGAGTCACAAGGAAAAGTCACAGGGTGCTTAAATATTTATTTAAGCTTAAAGATTTCCTTGTATGCCATCAACACCATGCCAATCTTGAGACTGGGAACCAGGCTTCAGTTTGAGACCTGGTTCACTCCAGGACTTAAACACTATCTTCATTCAGAAAACTGAAGGAAATGTTCCAGTTCAGGTTTGTTTATGAAAAGGCATTCAGCAGGTAAAGGATTTGCTTAAGTGAATGGCTACATACATCTGAGGTTGATGGTTTAGCTGAGGAAACAGCAATGCATTGGTACAAAAGCTGTGACTCAGTTGTCTAAACAGAGGTACTCAACACCGCCCTGGGAATCCCTGGGTGCGCACCCTGGCCTTCAGCTGCTATGCCAGCTGGCTATGGATTCCCAGTCACACCTGAGAGTCCTACATAGGTATGTCTGATTCCCTATGATTTAGTCTCAAATAGTATCAGACCCCCAGGTTTAGCTGACTGAATGAGCTCAGGGGTTAATGGAAGAGAACTCCACTGATCTGTGAAGCACCTGCAGTCATGGCACAGGCCCTTGTCAGGGCAGTGGGCTCTGCCTATCTGTGGCAATATGTTTAAGACAAAAAGCACATAAGAGGGACCTGAAGGAAGAGACTGGTTCCACACTTAGGTCCAGAAATAATACATAAAAGGGACCCTGTTTGGAAAAGCTTCCCCTGGAGTGGTGACCACACGAGAGAGGACTTCCCTCACCGAGCCATGCTAAACAGGTAAAGGGAAAGACTCACAGTGGTGTGGTATCTGCTGCCCGTACGTCCTAAGTCCACGGTCAAAAAAATGTCACTGACCAAAACACTGCCCGGTTTGGCGGGTACATATAAGCCCACACTGTGGATCTACACCTTAACACTGCAGCTGAGGTATGCCTTTGTATTAACTTGATTAAAACATTCACCAAACGAGCACACCTCACCTACCTGCCTGCATCTGGACTGCAAGGGAATGCCTGCTGCAGGAAAATACAGAAAAATAGCTGACCTAAACAGGTCCATGAGTCAGAGAAAATCTGCTTATGTCAGAGTAAATCTGCTAGAGGTACAAGCAGATATAAGGAGAGGCAGAAATCTGCATTTAAAGCCATATTCTTGGATATAGCATTGCTGTATTAATTTTTAGTTGCAGCATATTAAAAATGTGTTTCCAATATAATTTTTTACAGATGTAAAACAGAATAAAAGCCTAAGATACATAACTACTACAAAGAGTTCAAGGCATAAATAAGTAAATTCCAGAAGGTTCTTTCATAAAGGGCACTGTAAAACAACAGCAAAAATAATGTTGGATACACGCTCAAGCTGTAGGGGTACGATAATCTTTAAAGACAAATGAGAACTTCCAAAACTAATGATAACTGTTTTTCTGAATATTCAAAATATGTCTTTGAACTTGACAGTAAAATGACAGCATGCACATATATATCTATCTATATATACATCTCAAATCCTGAACAACCTTGAACTGCTCCAATTAAGGATGAAACACAGACAGTACCTTCAAGATATAAAGAAGTCTTTTAAAATTCTTAGTATTTTATCTTTCTGAGCAATGATCCCAGCTTTGTCTCTTTTAGACACAAGTCAGACCTTCTAGCAATCACGCTGCCTGCATTTGGCTCAGGAATGCTCCTGCATTTACCTGTATCCATTGTCACAGGTGTAGGATACAGAGGAAAGGTAGGTTGTGCCAGTGAATGTGTATTTTCCGTTACTGATATCCTGTGGACTAGGACAAGTCACCATTTCACAGGAGGGGGGAGGATGACTCCAAGTGCCACTAGCAAGGCACAGAATTTCCTTTTCACCCACTAGGTTGTATCCATCATTGCATCTGAGTTAGAAGAAAAGAAGTGCTGTCAAACACAGAGCCTTTTATGCACAACATAATCAGCCGTCCCTTCTCTCTCTCACCCACTCCCGCATACACCATCTTTCTCTGCAGGGCGTAGAGAGGTAGTACTGGAGTGAACATTCAGTTCTGCTAGGGAACACCCACAGCTATAGCCAAGTGTCTCTCCATCACTTTAATCCCATCTTGCTCCTCTCCTTCATTTCAACCACACTCTCAAATCAGGCATACTCTCATCTGTTGCCAGATTCTCAATCAGTAATTAACACAGCACTTCAAACATACTGAATTCGTACCTGTAGACCACCTTATTGTGGTATGTAAAATTTGAGCCCATAATGGCACTGTTCTCTGGAATAACTGGAGCACCACAGGAGATAGCTTTAAAAAGACAGGATTACAAGAGAGGTTGGTACAACACAAATAATAAAGAACAGAAGTTCAGCATTTGCTTTGTTTTCTCTAAACAGGTTTGAAGAGGTGTAAAGCCCTAGGTAACACTGGGCTCTTGACTAAGCTATAACCAACATGTAGGGCTTTTCACCTGACTTCACCTGACTGAGAAAATGGACTAACTGGAAATCGGCTGTTGAAATTGTTCTACAAACCACACGTTTCACTGCCAAGAGGACTCCATGTCCATCCCTCCCTATGGACAATGGAATGTTTTTCTGACATTGTGTTTGTCACCGCTTACCCTGTTGCTTCACCTCATTAATTCTGGTTTTCTAAAGAAACAACTTCTGCAGTAACATCATGGGTATGTACATGCACCAGCCTGTCCTCTCTGGTTGCTTTTTATCCACTGAAACACAGTTAAGACGTTAAGTTCCCACAAGTTCCTTGAAAATGGGAGGCTGGATAAACAAGAAAGACACTTCTAATGCCTGCATTAAAATGAGATGAGTCTCCTTTGACACTTCAGAGAACCCGCATGAGAGTAACACTATGATTATGTCAACTGTTGGAAAAGCTTCAGCTGGTGTTTGCATCTCTTACGACAACAGAGACTTCAACACTGAGACCCAGGTCTGTTAGGACGGGGTTTCATTAGCTGCTGTGGTCTCCGAAGGCTCTAACACTACTTTTGCCATCCCACCTCTCGAACAACACACATTACAATACACATTCTCCCCAGGAATCACACCTTCACAATATGGTAGTGGGTGGTTCCACTCTCCAGACTCCATGCACGCAAGTTTAGTTACTCCAGTCAGCTGAAACCCTTCTTCACAGGAAAACCTTACTTCACTGCCAACACTGTAAGTGTCCCCATATAAATGGCCATGCTCTGGATTTCCTGGATTACGGCACTTCACTGGTTCTGAAGAGGAAGAGAGAAATCATCAATAACATAACTAATTACCAGTTGCAAGTTATAAACAAGTTGCAGGAGATATCCTTGGTAATTTTCTGAAAGTAGGAAAGCAGAGCACGTGGAGTGCACCCATAAGTAGTTTACAGCCATACCAGCTTTACTCTGTTCTGTATACAAGTGACAGCCACTGAAGACACATGAAAGTAAGCTAATCTTGATATGGAAGAACCCTCTGTAACTGAGCTTGCATTCACTGTCAGAAGCAAACACATCTCTCTCTCAGTCGTTTCTACCTCTGTGAGGGAAAGCCCATTTCAGCATGTCCAGTCCTGAACGTGAAATCAGCTCAGCTACCTTTTACCCACCCTATACCTCTGTCTTGTCATCTTCATGCAAAGTTACATGGCCTAGTGTTTCCACAGGCAGAACAAGCCCTACCCAGATGCCTGTATTCAAATATTTCTTCACTTCACAGCTCTGCTCTGAGAAGTGACACGCTGTGCCATGCAGCCTTCCCAGGTCTTCAGCACGTCCTCCATGTGCAAGAAGAATTTGCATATGTGTATGTTTTGGAGCAGAATCCCAGTGACAGCTGTCTCCATAGAGAAAGGTCAGCTCTCAAGAAACAAAAGGAGACACTTCATCACAACGTCATTCAGGCCAAAGTGACCTGGAGATGAGAGCATGCCTGCGCTGTCCCTCACTAGATATCAGTTATTGGCTACTCTTCTCCACAGTGGGAAGCAGGATACTGGCCTCTACAAAACTTTGGAAAGGCCAGCCTGATGTTGTTTCTTTCCCATACCTGCACATTTTTTACCATCTCCTGTGTAAGGAGGGATGCAAGTGCAAACATAGGATCCGTTTGTGTTGAGACAAGATGCATGCTCATCGCAGTCTGATCCAACAGCGCATTCATCAACATCTACAAAAAAGAAACAAAAAGATGTCTCTAGGGTGATACTTGTAATGAGCATCTGCTTTACATTTCTGTCTCACTGTCAAGAGGAATTGCTTTAATTTGTATAACTAAAAATCATTCTTACTTCAATCATGTTTTTGATGCACTAGTAAAACTATTTAATATTTAAATCAATATTTAATTGATTTCTACATGGTTTACTATACTATACTGCTATTGTGAAAACTGAGAAAATTGGAGACAAATCCTATTAACCTTCAGTCAACACTTCCACAAACAGTATCTAATTTCCAAACAGTAAAAGAACAGTCATTGGAATTCATGTGCTGTTACTACTAGGTTGGACAGACACTGTGAGGGAGGACTTCTGGATTAAACACTTGCTTGGGAAATCCTCTATATCTCAAACTTCCCACCTGTAAGACAGGAAAAGTTAGCCCGAAGTAGGAACACTCTGAACATAAAAATTATTAGAGCCCCATCTCTGCTGATTACCTTAGACTAGGAATGAGAAGTGCCTGCAGTTGGCAGAAAAGGTAAATGAGTTCAAAATATGTTAGTTATTATAATTAATTATTTATATGACAGTAGTGCCTAGAAATGCCAATTGATGCTTTATGCTCCATGTGGCTTGGTACTGTCCCTCACTCCAGAATACTTCACATGAGCTTTCAAATCCTGACTGTACGGAAGTGTTGTTGGTATGTAAACAGTAAGTCATAGATTGGAAGGGTCAATTTCAAACTATCTAAGTGAAAAATGCTGGCGTCAGGAATTATTCCTTATATAAAGCAGACTGTTAAAGAAAGATAGAACAATCCTTAGTTTAAAATCCCTGCTCCAGGACAGCTGTTGAACTAGGTATACCATGCAGACATATAGCTGGAGATCTTTGCCCATTTCCAGGCAAAAAAGGAACTTGGTTCAAAAAGCAGCAAAGTTTACTGAATTGGAGTGTTTGTTCCTCATGGCTGAGTAAGCCTGGACAGTGTGAAAAGAACCCTACGATGTTCTGAAAAGGAGTTTCTTTCTGACATGCAGGATGAAAATGGCACAGTAAAATCAAAGCAGTTGCCAATTACACAAGCATCAGGAGAATGCGAAGTGCTACCACAGCAGAACTGGAATGACTGCTCTCCTGTAATGTCTTGTAAGGCAAGGAAGACTGGAAGGACACTATCAATCAAATTCGTAACCGAGCAAAAGGAATGCCCCAGGGCATAGGTGTACCAGGCTTTGTTAGCACCTGCCTGGAATGTGACTCTGAAGGTAAAGAGTGGATCCGGATGCCAGAGCCACTCTTGTTTTCATTATGTCCTTAGTCTAGTCTGCTATGAGAGACACGGTAAGCTGGAAGGTGGGGCACAGGGCTTTTCCTTCTCAACATCATGCTTCCTACTGCACAGATGTCAAACTATTTGGACAGCCTTCCAGCATCTGCTCTGAGCCTGCTCATCTTCAGGCCTTGGTATAAAGTGCAGAGGCGAAAAGCAAAGAGAGGAAGAACAGACTGGATGGGCTGTTTGGAGGTCCTGAAGGAGTTCGGTAGACAGGATGCCATGAAACCAGATGGATCCTTCTCCAGAGTGAATTTTGGTAGAATTAAAAGACTGTTGACTTTTCGTTTGCTCATCCTGACTGAAAAAACATTATATGCTACGTCTATATAAAATTAAGAGTTAAATCAAACACAAATCTTGCCAGGTTGTTACCCTGCAACTCCCATGTTAGGCATGACGGCAGCAATCCAACTACTACTAGCTAGTGGATTCCAGGAGGGATCTGCTGGAGACATGGCCCTACATGAACAGTCACACCTAGTCCTCTGTATGCAGTACAGTGCTGGTCTACCTCTAACAACTAGCAATAGGCTTGAGCTGGTTTCTACCCATGTATTCATTCCCAGCTACTGGGGATGCCCAGTGTCATGATGATGAGCACATTACAGAAACTGGTAATGGGAAACACGTTGGTATTGTGACTGAACTTTTACGGCAATTTATGTATTTTGCTAAGTGTAACGTGCATAACTGTGTATATTTTGTATCATTCTGCTACATCAGAAATCCTGTGCAGCATCAGCTATCTTCAAGTAAGTAAATTTGCTATTAAACATTACAACCTCCATGCATGGAACACCTGAAAGAACCTGGTGAAGGAGTATGGGTCACTGACAGTGTGCTGAAGCACAGGGAAATGGCCAGGCTAGAAGCAGAGAATGCAAGAACTCCAGTGCTAAATGAACCTGGAAGGGAATGCAATGCAGGCATATCAAGTATAGGGTGTGGGGCATACAGGGCAAAGGTGACAGAATGTAGTTTTGGTTTCACATAATGCTGAGCATGGTATTTCAGAAACGTGAATATTTGGGAGTGTGATTTCTGAGACTCTGGTCAGCCTTCATGATTTCAGAATGAATTCCCACCCAAACCCAAGGGCACAGGAGAAGCGTAGTACCACGAGCTCATGCAGCCACATGTATGGCATGTCTCACCAAGGCAAGAAGGTGAAATGCTGTTCCAGCTCCCATTGTCCAGACACAACATCCTGGAATCGCCCAACAAATAGTAGCCATTGTTGCAGTGATAGGTAACAGTACTTCCGGCAAAAAAGTCCTCAGCAGAATAAAATCCATTTTCTAAAGGTGGAGGCACTCCGCAGCTGATTCCTGCAACATGAGTGAAAAGAGGGCACAGACATTAGCAGAGCAGATACAGATCAATTTCAGAATAATTCCACATGAGAGCCACCACCGGAGAATTTTTCTCTGCTACTGCAGAAGCCCATCTGCAGGAGGACCCAGACCCTTTTGGAGGTAGGTAATTGATTCCAGGTCCGGTGGAGGGTCTTGTTTCTCAGGAATTTGTCAATCAGAGGGTGAGCAGAACACTCCAGCTCCTGCTATTCTGCTAGGTCTACAAGAGGCATCTGTGACTAAGATCTGAGCAGATACCTTTCAGTCACAGAACACTTCTAATAATCATCAATGATCCTTGGTGAGTTTTAAGGAAAAAGGAAAAGTAAGTTTGCCTCCACGGGGGTTCCTCCTATTTCCTTTCACTGAAAAACAAGCTCAGTGTTACTGTCTGAACACTGCCAAACCATCTAACAGGTTACTGCTAAGAGGTTACAGTACTGGCTCGAGACCAGGGAGTGCATGAACAATGGAGAAACTGGAACTGATCTCACATGCAACCTTGGGCATCACTTTGACTTTGGCTACACTAAAAAAGCCCTTCTGATCCCAGCTGTGCCAGCAGAAGCCATCACAGTACGCACCTGCCGGAGGTTGCTATTTATTCTAGCAAGACCTGCTTTGGTGCATCTTCATTTCAATCAAGATGGCATGAATTTATTCCAACAGCTACAGAGCTCATCTCTGCAACTACATGGATTGTAGTGTTTAGAGCCTGGAGTAATGGAACCCAAGTACTTGCTGTAGAGGGACAGAACTGAAGAGCCTGTAACAAAGACAGGCTGTTGGGGATGGGGACCTGTGGTTTTGGAATCTTCGGTTTACTGGTGGGTGAAGCCAGTGATTACAAAGAATTTTTTCTGTACCACACCTTCCACAATAAACCTTGTAGTTCCTTATGCAGGAAATAGCTATCTTCCACCCATTTTCATTCTTCAGGTACTTGTGGAACAGGCTGAGAAAGGCCAGTGGGCGAGTCTGGTCCTCGTTCATCCAGGGTGTTGGTGGCAGGTCAGCCCTGTTCTGTCTGAGCTTTGTGCTGAACAGGTAAAACTGCCTGCCCCAATACAGAAAACCAGACGGCAACACTGACAAGATTCTGGTGGCTTGTCACTGACAATACATTAAGAAAGAGCAAAACTGTCTCTGCCAGTGAACTTATGCTCTGCCCAGCAGGACGTGCTTCTGGATAAATCCTCACATCCATGCTATTCTTTCTGCAGAAGAGGAGATAGGTCCTGGATTTGTGCTACGAGCAACTGAATAAAGAGGACGACACAAAAATCACATCAAATCTAGAATGAACTATTTTAAACAAATTTGATGATTTTTCCCCAAACTACTGATCAGCTTTGGGATCATGCAATACCTATGTCTGGAGCTAATTTACTATTCTGTGATGAAAAATATAGTCAGCTCCAACACAGGCAACTGCGGTCACGTGTGCAGTCACAGAAGAGGAGAACCCAAGGAAAGGAGAAGGCAGGAGCAGGAAAGCAGGACTCAAAGAACCTTGGCAACCTGAATGTATACCACTCAGTTTCTTAGAAGAAATCCTTTAAGTCTTGGAGCACTTCTAAGTCCTGACAGAAATGTCTGCTGCCTTTAAAAAAAATTACTCTGTAACATACTAATGCCAAGGCTTTTACTTCAAACCAGAGGTTCTTGGTGACACTTATAAATCAGAGGCATATTCTACCATTTCCTGTGTATCATCTCCCACACTACTGAGGAGAAAAGTTTGGACTATCAGACTGCTGATCCAAACAGACTCATTTCTGCCCTGGGCATTAGAAACCGACTGATAAAGGCGGCAGAATCCGACCGTGGTACAGTTCCTGCTCAGTGAAACGTAAATTTAGTCTTAAGCATACACATATATGCTATAACATAGATGGAATCAAGTGCATCATAGCTGCAGGGATGAACAGGCCATGAATAGTGACAGGGTCCACATAAAAGCTAGGGTTTCCTAATCCTGCCAGTTCACTGAGGTAACTCACTTTCACAGCGGGGAAAAGGCCGTGTCCACTGTCCCAGGTTAAGGCAGTGCTGAACAGAGTTTCCCACTATCTGGAAGCCTGGGTCACAGGAAAGGCTCACTTTCGACCCTGGCTTTAAATCAGCAGAAGAGGCCCGCAGGTGTGGTATGGATCCTTGCAAAGATGGACAGTCTGTGGACAAAATATATGCATACAGTAAGAGATACATCTGTGTGCTGAAACAACTAAATTTGTTATCTTATTGTTTGATCCTGTATAAGTTTATCCAGGACAAAGCTTTGGGAACTGTTATGTATGCTACATCCTGCTTGGGTTCAATTGGTTTTGAGAATCATCAACACGTAATACCAGAATCTGTAGGAAAAGAGGTGAGGAGGCAGTACGTATTTTAATACCATCCAATTATTTTTAGAATAAAAGACAAGAAAAACTTCGTTCTGACCCAACCCCAACTTCACTCTTTCCCCATCTCAGTTCAGGAAGCAATAAATCTCTGTCAGAGATTCCAATGAACTTTTGTTACAAAACCCTGGAATTTGAGGAATGAAGGACTGAATGTTCTAACTGTCAAATTATCAGTGATTTATTCAAGGTTAGTAGGGCAAAGGCTGAAAGCTAGCATATTTGACCTCTTGAAGCAGTCTTATAATATTGTTCAGAAAAAAAGGGTTCTAGGAAATAAAGTTCTAACCAGCACAAAATATACTCTTGTAATCTATCTTCACTCTTCCAGCAACTCCTGGCAGGAAATCTGGCCAGGCTAATACATTTCCTTTTTGGAGTTCTTCTGGACAGGATGTAGCCAGAGATTTTACCTATGGATTTAAAGAAGTTGATTAGGTGCTATTTAAGGACCATGTAGGAGAAGAATGTAAAAAAGTATTCCTTCCATGTCTGCATGCAACACTACAACAAATCACTGAATAATCGATGTTCACCCTTTCTAGCACAGGAGGCTTCTGGCTGAACTACTTGTTATTCTGTGCTTACAAGCCAGCTAGCTGTGGACAGGCATGTACTGAAGCAGTACTTGAAGGAATACTTGTCATACAGGACAAGTATAAAACATTGTTCTTCAAACACAATTGCATTTGTTAGTGTAAAAGAAAAATATATTTATGTCACAGAAAAGGCAGATATGAGAATGCAACCTGAGAAGAAACGTGATGTATTGGCAGAAAAACGTCAAATAGGAGCCAAAAGGAACGTAATGTTGAAGATCTGCACTCCTCAAACTCTGCTAGCACTGCATCACGTTTAAGGAACAAAAACACAAAAGGAGAAGTTTAATAAAGCAATTTGTTGTTTCCAGGAAAACAGTTTTGTGAATTCAACGCACTAGGCTATTGTGTGGCTCTTCAGAGCACTCCAGGCAAGGCCTACCCACACCGAAACCAACAGCAGCATTGGCACTGACTTCAGCCAAAGCAAGACAAGGCCGTGACCAACCATGTACTGAAACAGGAGTTATATAGGCAAATTAGGGACAGGGAAAGAAGGGAACAGCAGATTATTATCCTGAGAGCAGATCTGGTCAAGTATCTTTGATGGGAACGTTTTCCATCTAAAACGTAACTCCTTTAATGGCACCACTAGGGGTTTCTTTTGCATTCTTACTACAAGAAACCGGCATGCCACTGGCAATCCTTATGCTGTTTCAGTATGGTATTTTACTAAATATGTATTATATTGCATTGTATTAAAAAAATCCATTTCAGTAAGGTAAAATATTTCTACTTCTGCCCCGTGACTGAGAATTTATTAAACACAGTAACATCATTATATTTCTATCTGGCCACCAATAGAAGGGACCTGGGGACCACCACCCCAGAGGGCACAGCACTTTTCAGCTACTCAGACACCAGTGTAAAGTACATACAATAGTAAGAATACACAGGCAGACCCTTAATGACGGGATGTCACATAAATATTCTACAGTGGTCCCATGGAAGGAGCTCAGATGTCCTGACCCCCAACATCTGTAAAAAAGCAGGCAGTCTAGTTCCATTGGATGCCCAAGGAGATTTCTGCTACATGAAAGTGTTTTAAATCTGCAAACGAAAGACCAGGGCTTTGGATTCACTCTTTGTTCACTATAACTCCAGGAACAGAAAGGAAACGTAGTCCCAGAAGGTGCCATGGAAACACAGTCCCAGAAGTACTCCCCATTATGTTTCTCCCTCTAAGGGCAGACACAATCATATTTCAGCCATGGAACTGCTGAAAAAAACATACGTCCCCTGGGGAGGATAAATGCACAGTAAAGGGATAATTAAGGATTTCCCCTTCTTTTTAAGGTATCAAAGAGGGAAGTGGTCTATGGCAAAGAGATGATTATTCAATTAAGAGAACATGTTACTAATTAGGCTACTGAGACTACTTCCTACTCTTTGGCTGGAGGGTCATTCCATTAATTCCCTGGAAGGGAGAAAGGAATGTTTCCGTTAGCAGCGTGAAAAATGAATTAAGAAGATCAAAAATGAGCAGCCCAGTGGGCTGTGTGCATCTCAGCACAGCCAGCCTACCCGTACAACACATGCGGAGTGGCTTCAGGGCACAGCTGGCTGCTTAGAAAGCACAGGTGTGCCCAGTTCACGCCAACAGTTGGGAAACTGCCTCCCTCAGAGGGTGACTGGCTTCTGTCAAGTCTCCAGCGGAAGAAATCATCTACCAAGAATACTGTGCTATACTGTCTTTGTGAGAAAGGAAAGTCCCATGAACCTCAGACTGAATTTTCTCACATCCTCCCTACCCTGAACTCCAGTGAGGCAGACCAGACTCTCCTAGAGTCAGCTTAGCTGGAGAAGAGACCAACCTGCTTTGTTTATTCTGAGGCCATTTCCAAGGTCTCACTTCAACAGTATTTGCTGACAGAAACTGCTTAGGCTAAGGGCTGCAAAGAAACTGCAAGGAATCTGCAGGGAAAAATTTCCAGTGTGGGAAAGGCAGGTTTGGGGAATTAGCCCTTCCAAGCTGTATGATGGAAAATGGAAGGCCAGAAAGGACCTCACCGTCCCATGAGAGACAACTCATATTCCTACTGCTGTCTATTCAGCAACAAAACAACCAGACTGGTGGTTTACCTATCCAAAATTAATGTGCAAGTGGATGAGCAACTAAAGGACATACAGAAAAATCTCAAAGAGTGGACTTTGCCTTTACATTATTCACTGGGCAACATATTGAACAGTACGGTAAGATGTACTGAATAGTTCCGGCTGGCCACAACATACTGATAATAACAAATAATGATAGCAATTTACTGTCCCAAGCTCTGAAGTGAATGAGGTAAACATTTTATAGGATGCTTACTTGCCTCAGTTCCCTGTCTGGTCTCACATCTGTCTGTTCAGATGGGTAATATGGATACCAAAAATGAAGGGCAGGATTTTCTTCCTCGTACTAACTGTACTGCATTTGAAGCAAATGGTAACTTAATCAAGCTTGTAATTGAAGTCAGGCGACTACTGAAAAAGACTTGGAAAACTACACTTAACCCCTTCACAGGTGTGTCCTGTAAAATCACATTCATACTTATCAGCTTCAAAAGTGATAGTGAACAAAAACCTGAAGATTTGACTTGGCAATGCAATAACTGATGACCCCGAAAGCCGAGAACGGTATCAAGTTCCTGGGCAGTTCTGAACCCAGCAGATAGCCAAAGTAGGAGAAAAAAGGAGAAAGAAGCAGAGGAGACACGCTGGAAGCAAAGATTCTGCTTTACTTCTATTTTATGTTAATTTTATTATTTCTTACTTGGATCATGGATAACAAATAGTGATAAACCACCAAACAGTGGTATAACCTCAAAAAAACCAAACCACCATAAGAGCAAACCCTTATACCCCAAAGACCCTTTTCCCAAGAAATGCCTCTAACTTTGAACCACAGTCCTTGCTGTTCAAGTGTTACCAACAGTTCTGTCATTTCTGACCCTGAGGATTAAAATACTCATGACCCGGAAGTGGTGATGGAGCAAACTGTCATCAGGTTTGCAGATAATACCAAAATGGAGGCCCAGTCAGTATGCTCAAGGACAGAGATGCAGCCATAGTGACCTTGACAGGATGAAGAAACGGGCCTACACAAATGCATTAACAAGAACAAATGGAAAGGAAAAGCTTCTGAGTAATACAGGCTGGGGAAAGCCTGGAGAGTCAGCAGCCCTGTGGAGAGGGAGCTCTGGCAGGCAGTGTATAGGCCAGCTGTGCAGCCGGGTAATAATGAGCACCAGCAGCATCTCTAGCTGTGTGAATAGGGTCACAACCAGAAAACTAAGGAATGGATTATTCCTTCTTCTCTGTGCTTATTAGACCACACCTTCAGTACTGCATTCCATCCTGGGCTCCGCAGTACAAGAAAGATATTGACAAGCTGGAGCAAGTTCAGTGGAAGGCATCAAAAAGGTGGTGGGCTGAAGCAATTGCCCTGTGAGGAGATGCTGTGAGACCAAGGCTGGCTCAGCCTGGTGCAGAGACAGCACTGGGTGCACCTAACAGCAGCCCCCTGGTACCTATGGGGAGGTAATCAAGTATATAAAGTCAGGCTCTTCACAGCAGTGCATGGTGGGAGACAGAAACCGTAGTCGTAAACAGCAGTGGGTATACAGAAAAAATTTCACTCTGAGGATAACTGAGCACTGAAGCTTGTCTCCTAGAGAAGCTGAGGGATCACTGTCCTTGCATCTTTTGATCTACACTGATTTTTCAACTCTGTCAAAGTTTAGTGCCACACCTTAAATTTTGGTACCTGAATAAAAGTAGCCTAATATTCAGTTACACTGCCCATTCAGACTTTTCCTGGGACTGTATAGCTCAGATTTTTCATAGTGTCTAATGCACTGATGGAAATTCTGATGCCTTCCCTGTGAAGTTTCACCGGTGTCTTCACACAGCAGGATGGGGGAACTGTAACCTGTAAAACAAGCCTCTAGCTTGTTTCACTGGGTTTTCTCCCTCTTCTAGAATGACTGCTAGCTTTTGTGTATTTCGTTTCTCTTGCAAAGCTATGTAATACGCAAAGGTTCAGTCAAAATAGGAGGCGACTCAGTGTTCATTTTACGCTCTTATTACCCTCAGCCAGAGCGTCATCTGGTCCCTGCTGACTTCTGTGGGAACAGAGGTTGACCTAATATGCAAACATGGAATGCCTTTTGGAAATGTTCATCTTAGGCTCAGAACCCTGTGCTCAAACACTGCAGTAAGGACCTACCTGCTGTGGAGACAGGACATGGTCCCATATGTTGAGCTGGCTGATGGAGCCCACAAAAGATTCAGCCGGGTTGAATCCTTCTCCTTTCTGATCTTGCTCTTGTCCCAGTACAAGTGCACCACCACCTAAGCTCAGAATTAGAACAGGGATAGGAAACAAAGCAGGGATGCCCACAGGAAGATAAAAACTAAGCAAAGCAAAACTTTTGCTACCCTATGTTACTAAGATTTTGTAGTGCAGGAAAACATTAATTTTCAACGAATTCTCTCAGCAAACCTTTGGGAAGCCTTATGTTAGACTGAGGTAAGACAGCATTAGCAGTTGGGAAGTGATTCTCAAATACACATTAATACTAAACTCATGCTGATGAGAGCACAGACTTGATTGACATGGCTGCCTCCGGAATGGTATTGGCTCTAAAAGACCACTTCTAGCCCAGTATTTCCAGCATATTACAGAGCAATGCAAAACGCAGTTTTGAGCAGACAGGGCATATTTTACAGTGCCTAGTTTGCACCTTCTGCTTTAAACAAAAGCTCAGAAAGTCAGATACAACAAATTTGATTCCAAACCCTCAGTGTACATTGCTGCTTGGAATGTCAACGTTCTGACATGCCATACAAGGTAAATTTCCTCTACTTGACCAGTCCACAAATGATGTGGACATGCATTTTGTATGTCACAAGGTGTGTGGACACATGCAAAAAGCAGTGGAGACTAAGTGCACACTTAGGTCTTGTCTCTGGAGATAACTGCAGTGTAATCTGGGAAGACATGGGCAAGCATAAGGTACACAGACTAAAAGGCTTCACTATTTTTTTTTAATATCAATACTGTTTTGAAACTATATAAATTTCGACGGTGCTAACATGAAAACACTATTAAAACCAAATCTCTTTGCAGCAATCTAATGTCAGGCCTTTCATAGATCTTCAGAGCTGAAGGTACTCCTTTTCATGTCTTCTGATATTATCTGAAAGACTGCTGATCACACGAAACAGTGAAACAGCAAAAACCACCTTGTTAGGAAAAAATGCAAACGTAACTTAAAAAAGATTTCTGAAAGTAACAGGAGAAGGCTAATTCAATCAGCTTGGAGTGCACTTTTGTAAGGGAAATGCCAGTTAAGTTTGTTGTGTGAGAAACCTATTCTCACAACACCACCTGAAAATCAGCGCAGCACAGGCTCCTTTGTGGGCTACGCTCTGTCACCCCCAAAACAAGTTACCTACTAGTTTACCCTAGAAATGTGCACTTCGTCTTCAGCAAGGCTGAGTTAGGGAAATGTCCTGATGAAGAACAGCAAACATGAGTCCTGCATAAACGCTGAAAATGTGAAAACATACTAAAAACGCAAAAATAAACATTTCCTTGCAGGTATAGCAAATTCTGCAATAAAACCAGAATCTGGTGTAATATAAACAAAGCATACCAGGGATTTTTGAGCCAACAGAGAGCCCGCTGCCTCCGTCAGACAGTTTCCCATCAATGTACACTTTCCATGCCCCATCCGTGCATGTCCATGTGACCGCAATGTGATGCCAGTTACCGTCGTTCACTGAAGGACAGTCTGTGATCCTCTCTTTCCCATTTACATAAAGAACCCAGCTGCAAGGAAGGAAGGTGAAGGCATACTCAGTTGCATGCAGCAACTTCAAAAGCATTGCCTGTCCCACATGACTCAAAGAAATGATATTTGACAAACAACGTAACCATCATAGAAAAAATCTCTCTTGAAAGATCACCTTACAAGATCTCTCTTTCAGAAGAACTTGGAAGTTACAGTTATCATATGCAAAGCACAGTGAAACAACTAATGTGCTTTTGTAGCAAAACATGAAGACTCAAATCATGGCTGCATAATGGATTCCTAAATTTGCCCCTTGCTTTTGGAGTAACACTGCAAGTACTCTGAGTGCTGAGCTCCATTTTATCCAATCGTCGTCTCCATATGTCCTTTAAACGTGATGTAAATGTAACCCAGACAAAAAATATCCTGCTTTCTAAACTTCACTGCTTTCCTGTCATTACTCTTCTTTTGGCAAAACGTGAAGGAAAAAGGAAACAAAGCAAAGAGAACAACAGAACAGAGATTCCTGCTACAGAGTTTGGATGCAGATTTTTCTACCCCAGAGTAGGCAAAGCTGACATTCAGACTTCTGGTCTATGTTTTCTTTATCAGTTCAAGACATCTGTAAGCTCCAGAAAAGCAGAACTGTGATTTACCCATTGTAATCAGTCAGAAGAAATGCATTATCACTTCCATTCTCCACTGCATAAGAAATGGGAGTCCCATAGTTCGTGGTGTCAGTGGACTTCATCCAGAATGTACAGGTGATGTCACCAAGAGATGGGAAAACACCATCGAGCATGACGTATCCATAGATACCAGAGACTTCAAAATCAAGATTGAAACCAGAGGACTGTTCTGAAACAAAGACAGAGTTTTCAGCGCTACATTCCTAAAAACCCAGAATCAAATGTATTTTAAGCAAATGCAATAAAATGGAATACAACCCAACTACAATTATTCACTTTAAATTGATCAGAGGTAGAAAGCATGTGTAGCAGTCTAACATCAGCTAGCACACAGAGCTTTCCAAGGGTAGAAAACACACAAGGTTTGAAGAAAAACAACGGGCAAAAGAAGTTGATTATCTATCAAACAATGAACACGAACCTTGCTTTTTTAGTCCTCTATCAATGAAATGACATATCCATCACACATCCAACAAATCAAAGAGGTGTGATCAGCTGGTTCCATTTTATTCACAGGAGTCAAGATTTAAAAATAACAAACAACATTTTTTTCTGCTCTGGACTTACTAAAATAGACTGCACTGTAATGCAATAGCACTTCTGTGCTGCTCCTCGATGCACTGACATGCTTTACAAGGATACTACATGTAAATAGACCAAGCGGAGCTCTCCTGTAAGCTGGGTGTTACTAAACTCAGACATAGGATGGTAGGTCTAAATGACCTGTATATCCTTCACTGTAGTCTGTGTAAAATCAACACAGGTCCTTCTGTTTCTATTTAAAGATTCACTATCTCATAGTGTAACACTTAATAACTTTCATGGAGCAGCTAAAAGACAAAGGGATTTGAGTCTCGTGGTTGTGTGGCCTAACTTCAGCACCACCAAGAAGTTGCGCCAGGTGTGACCCATTTCACCCAACCGTCGGGAACTTGATGCCTTTAGGACTTCCAAAGCCGAGACTACCACATACTAATCTCTAACCCTGTGATGCCAAGCCCTACATGAAATACAAGCAACAGAAAGATCTAATCGACTCAGATACACAGAGCAAATACAAATTACACTCAATAGACCTACTAGGTATTAAAAAGATAGAACTGTGCTTTAGAAAAGAGAAATTAATATAAACATGACATAGCACATGTGCCGTTATCTGTCTGCAATTACACAAACTGCCAGTGCAAATCTTGCCCAGAGACTTAGTCAAGCCACCTTTTTCTGACACTCGGTCCTGTGTACCTGTTTCACACCTGCTGCCTGTAAAGCCAGGGGGACATTTACAAACGTACGAGTTCAAGGCATCCACACAGGTAGCATGGTTTAAGCAGGGACTGGAGTCACAGTCATTGATGTTCACTTCACAGTTTAGTCCTGTGTACCCTGTCACACACAGACACCTGTAGAGGAAAAGAGAAGCACACTTCAAAGGTGACTGCTGTCACGACAAAGAATCCTGGCCATGAGGCCATCAATAGGAAGGGCATGTACAGAAAAACCTCCTCATCAACAGAAGACATACTACAGAATTAATGGAGTTTTATTTTGGATGTTCCTTTAATCATGCTTCTATCAGCTGCATAATGCTTTTTCTTGATAAAGACAATACAGTATTTAAACACAGCATCTGCAGTCCTTCATATGAAACTGGGAGAGGCGACCACTGCATGCCTGTGTATGAAGCAGGCCTTCTAGAGTCCACAGAATTACAGACTTTTACAGTATTACAGTATTCGACTTTTCAGGCAAATATGCTTTTATTGAGGAAAACCAAGGCAGTAGGAAGGCAACAAAACCTCTGACACTTGGAAAACAAAGGTGTTTGAAAGGCACCAAAACTTCTGGGGCTTGGGGGAGGGAAACAGTTATTAAACCCAGAGAGTAACAGCTGGTCCATCTCTCTACAGTGATCTAGACCATGACACTGCAATTGGTATCTGTAACTTCTGATCTCAGTTCAGATACCTTAATGCATAAAAAGAAACATTTGGAAGATTCCTCAGGGATCGGTATTGGGATTGTGCCGTTTAACATCTTCATCAGTGACATGGACGGTGGGATTGAGTGCACCCTCAGCAAGTTTGCTGACGACACCAAGCTATGCGGTGCGATCGACATGCTGGAGGGAAGGGATGCCATCCAGAGGGACCTGGACAGGCTGGAGAGGTGGGCCTGTGCCAGCCTCATGGAGTTCAACAAGGCCAAGGGCAAGGGCCTGCACCTGGGTCGGGGCAATCCCAAGCACAAGGACAGGTTGGGTGGAGAATGGATGGAGAGCAGCCCTGAGGAGGATTTGGGGGTACTGGGGGATGAAAAGCTGGCCATGAGCCAGCACTGTGCACTGGCAGCCCAGAAAGCCAACCGTATCCTGGGCTGTATCCAGAGAAGTGTGGCCAGCAGGTCGAGGGAGGGGATTCTCCCCCTCTACTCTGCTCTTGTGAGATCCCACCTGGAGTACGGTGTCCAGCTCTGAGGCCCCCAGCATTAGAAGGATATTGACTGGTTGGAGCGAGTCCAGAGGAGGCCACGAAGATGCTCAGAGGGCTGGAGCCCCTCTGCTATGGGGACAGGCTGGGAGAGTTGGGCTTGTTCAGCCTGGAGAAGGGAAGGCTCCAGGGAGACCTTATAGCATCTTCCAGTACCTGAAGGGGCTGACAGGGAAGCTAGGGAGGACGTTTTACAAGGGCCTGTGGTGACAGGACAAGGGGTAATGGGTTTAAATTGAAAGCGTGGAGATTTAGATGGAGTATCAGGAAGAAGTTCTTCCCGGGAAGGTTTGTGAAGCACTAGCACAGGTTGCCCAGAGAAGCTGTGGATGCCCCATCCCTGGAAGTGTTCAAGGCCAGGCTGGATGAGGCTTGGAGCAGCCTGGTCTAGTGGACGGTGTCCCTGCCCATGGCAGGGGAGTTGGAACTAGACAATCCCTTAAGGTCCTGTCCAACCCAAACCATTCTATGATTCTACGATTTAGTTGGTGTTTGTATTTCAATCTCTGTATCCTCAATATATACAGCTATCCCTGCCTTGCAGGCTATAGGATTGTAGCATTATGAGGTACATAACTGGTCAGCACATGTTCTTCTAGTGGAAAGCAAGAGAAGCACTTGAAGCTTTGGAAAGTGGATTTTTTTGGAAGTTCAATATTAAACACATGCAGTCCTACCATGTTTACGTTTCAAACACTGCACATTTTCTTTGCTGTCTTCCTTTTTAAGAGTGAGGACATTAGGATTTATTTTATTGCCTTTTAAAATCTCCTTAAGTGTGCATAAGGGGACCATTTATATTGGATCAGGTTGCCCATTGCCTTGCTGAAATCTAAGAAGGCTGAAGCACCACAACATAACTGACTTTCCACATTATATTAAATCAATCATCTGTTTTTCACCTGAAGCTGTTGATACCATCTCTGCATGTAGCTCCATTCCTACAGGGTCTGCTGAGACACTCATCGATGTTTCTTTCACACAAGGCACCAGTGAAACCTGGGAGGCACTTGCAGGCGAAACTGCCAACTCGATCTTCACAAATAGCCCTATTAAGACACGGGTTTGAAAGGCATTCATTGACCTCCGTTTCACAGTGAGCACCTGAGAAGAAAAGAACAAAGTCACAGCTCTGCTCTGAATTAATCTAGAAAGAAGATTACTAACCCATCTCTGTTTTTTTTAAGGATTGTTGCCAATATTCTGGGAAACAGCAAACACCACGGTAGCCATGCAGGTTTGGGATTTACTCCATTAACTGAGGTTAAGTGATAATAGAAGTATTACCAGAACCATCTTTGCAGTTGTAGAAATTAACACTTGGCAAACTGTGGGGAATGTAAAGAGATATTACCCATTATGGGAGTAATTTGGGCTGAATCAGAAAATCACCTAAGAAACTATTCCGAGCGACTAATGAAAAGTTGCTACAGAAGACATTTAGTTGGAACCTTAACTCTAAGGAAACACATGAAATCCAGAAACCCCTGATTCTGGGATTTCTGCTGTGAAAGAGGCTCTATGTTACAAGCACCAGCTAATGAAGAATCTGTGTGTGATTTTATAGGGGAGCTTTTCGGCAATATGATAATCAACAGATATGCCTAGCTGTTACAGAAAGCTATGAAAGCTGTAGAAAGCTGGGGAGTAGTTTTAATATAAAGAGTCTTGTCTACCGTTATGATATCTTTCTTTTTAAAATAAAACTAAAAATTAACAATTTGCACCCATGTGCATGTCCTTATTCTTTCCTCAACATCACGCAGTGAGTTCATGGCAAGATTAGGAACAGAAGATTCATCTCTTAGTAAAACCTTCTAAAGACACACGTCCACTACAGGGACTCTGAGAGATTACACAGACTGAGGGAACCTAGTACATCCATAGCAACATGTAACACACGTAATATATAGCAATGTGACTGAAATACTTTGGACAGGGTAGGAAGACATCCTTTTTTGGTCATAAAGAGTGAAGGCTGACTTAAACAGAAATATGGGTACCTGTGAATCCTTTTGAACAAGTGCAGCGGTAGCTGTTCTTGCCATCCACACAGTGGGCTCCATTCAAACACGGACTGGAGCTACACTCATTTATATCTTCCTCACACAAGAGACCTTCAAACAGCGAGGGTTACAAGGCATGATCAAGACATATTCAAGGTCTGAATGCTGCAGTGACTGAATGTGGAAGACAGAACAGCATCATACTGCCTCCATAACAAAAGGCTATGAGATCAGGTGATAAAATTCCATGTTTGACTGCACTACTGCAAACATCTACAGAGACCATCCATGTTACTTAAATGCTGGGATGTGAAAGATGTGAAGTCCATGGTTTGTCTTCATAAAGTTTAAAAAATATACAGCCAGTGTGGCTGTTGATAAATGTACAGCCATACACATGAAAAGTGAGGGAGACCATTTCTGCTGCACAACACCAGGCCTATTTTTTGATCACACAAAATTATCTCCTCAATAGCTTATCTCAATATTTAGAAATCAGGTGCTGTTTTCAAGCATGTTTCCCCACAGATTTCAATGCCTTCAACATGTAGAACCTTATTCTAACCTGTAGATCAGACTGCTTTCCTGTTACAATTCCATGGATTACACAGCCCTTGTGTTTTGTGTTATCTACCTGGCACAGAAATAATGTCTGTCTGAAGAAGAGCTATGAAGTGAAACAAATTACCTGAATAGCCTGGTTGACAATCGCAAACAAAGGTCCCAATGCCATCTTGACACACTCCATTGTTGTGACATGGAGATGACTTACACTCATCAACTTCTGTTTCACATTTCAAGCCTAGAATGTAAAATAAAGGACTGAGAACAAGGAGACAAATTTGAACTTGTTCAGAAACATAGAAGTCATGACTACTTAATGTATAAATCCATGATGGATTGTGTACATTACCAGAAATTCAGGTTTATTATCTTCTCTTTAGACTGTGATTTGAGACTAAATGCTATTAGAAGGGTATGATGCACATCAGGCAACACACTGATCAGTTCTAGACAGTGACATTTAATATGCATCGAAAATAACAAGAGATCACTTCTTGACAATAGCTGAATAGTAAGTCACCTGTTTGCTTTGAAGTAACTGGGAAGCTAACAGTAGAGTACAGGCAGATCTGGTGAAATCAGCTGTTTAGAGTGCAAATTTCCAGATTTGCTAATCGTAAATATTGCCAAGTGATAGGATTTTCAAATCCACTAATTCCACTAAAAGAAACCCCACTCAAAATCCTCTTCTGCCAAACAAGATATAATTCAGTAAGAACATGAGGAACTATTTCTTTTCTTAACACTTATGTATGGTAAATTAGTGATGGATATTCCAATTAGTTAGGCACTGAAATTGCACCAAAATGTTTTATTCCTTTATGCTTGCTCATGTGACGGGCATGGAGACATGTGAGCTCTTCCACCTGCTTCTTAATTTTTTACCTATATATCCAAGTGGGCATATGCAAATATATCCACTTCCCAACTGTTTGCATGTCCCATTGTTGCGGCATGGTTCCAGGAAACACTCATGAAAGACCTGCGAGAGGCAAGAATGACACAGTTACAGTCAAGGTGGAAAGAGAGGTGGAACAAAATGTTCTAATACTAAACAGCACAACCTATAGTCACTTTGGAAATCTGGGGGAAAAAAAAAGTCTCTGGCAGTAACTTCCTCTTTGCCTCCTCAGCACACCAACCATTCTTTTTTCTAAGGAAAAATACCAAGAATCTGAATTACTATTTTAAAATGACCTTTTATTTAGCAGAACGTGATCATCGCAGTTGTCCCCGTGGAACTTTCTTAGCTACGATTCACAGGTGATATTATGGTTTCTTTCATGAGAGTTCTCCACTTCACATCCTTTTACACTTGCTAATCGCTTCCTGTTACTGGTCATCAGGTGAACTGGTGGGGAACTTCACTGTGTAGAGACTAATATCTGAGAGGAACAACCGTGCTGACACCCAGATCAGTGGAGAAGGAGGGGGAGGCAGTGCTCCAGAAGACACAGCAGAAATGCCCCGCAGCCCGTGATGCAGACCATGGTGAGGCCAGCTGTGCCCTGCAGCCATGGAGGGTCACGGGGGAGCAGAGACCTGCCTGCAGCCTGGGGAGGACCCCATGCTGAAGCAGCCCAAAGGAGGCTGTGGTCCCATGGGCAGCCCGTGCTGGGGCAGGGTCCTGGCAGGAGCTGTGGCCCTGTGGAGAGAGGAGCCCAGGCTCCAGCAGGTTTGCTCTCAGGACTTGTGACCCTGGGGAGACCCAGGATGGAGCAGGCTGCTCCTGAAGGACTGCACCCCGTAGGGGGGACCAACACCAGAGCAGTTTGTGAAGAACTGCAGCCCGTGGGAAGGACTTGTGTTGGAGAACTTTGTGCAGGACTGTCTCCTGCAGAAGGGACCCCATGCTGGGGCAGGGGCAGAGTGTGAGGTGTCCTCCCCTTGATGGGGAAGGAGCAATAGAGACAATGTGTGGTGAACTGACCCATTCCCTGTCCCCTTTCTCTGCTCAGGAGAAGGAGGAAGTAGAGAAAAGCGGGAGTGAATTTCAGTCTGGGAAGAAGGGAGGGGTGGGGGCACGGTGTTTTAAGATTTGGTTTTAATTACCTTTTTTTTTTAATTCCAATTTTGATTGATGATGAATTAAACTATTTTTTTTGCAAGCTGAGTTCGTTTTCCCTGTGACAATAACTGCTGAATGATCTCTTCCTGTCCTTATCTCAAGCCATGAGCCTTTCATTGTATTTTCTCTCCTCTGCTCAGCTGCAGAGGGCATTGATAGAGCTTTGTAGGCACCGGGCCTCCAGCGAAGGTTAACCCAACACAGTGGCATTGTATTTTCTGAAGTAGCGAACCTGAATTTAGGGAAGCCCCTGAGTAAATTGTGAACTAAACCCATAGGAGATCAGTTTGTCACCTGTTTAAAATGCTATATAGGCCAAATTTATCATCAACTTTGCTCCTGTTTACAAAATACTCTAACTTTAGATTCAAATACAGCAGTCTTGTCAGTTACAGACCTTGACTGGGAGATGGTGGGGGTCAGGGGGGGCATCTCTGGCAAACATTGTCACTGGAGTAGTTTCTACCCAGGAGGACTTGCCTGTATTTCAAAGGGGATACTCACAGCAGAAGGGAGCTCTGCTTGCCTCCTCTCAAGTCTATCTATGTTGCAATATGTAAAACAAAGATTTTACAACTGGGAGTTAGATGCCTGGTACCATTTTCTGGAATTCAGTATGTGGAAGACATCAGATGACTAAGAGCAGTCAATCTGCCTTTTATAGATTGGCTGAACCTCCTTCATGAAATTTACATTTCTTTTATGTGTGATAAATATTTCATATATCAGGTGAAGGCTTCTAATCTGGAATTTAAGAGCCAATGGCTGATGCTGTCTCCTTTGTTCAGCAGAAGTGTTTGTATGATTACAAAGAGAGTTTGAGTGTTCCCCTCATGAGCATCACTTTCATCTCTACAGGAAATACAGACAGCGTAACCATTACATTTAAAAAGGCCTTAGTCATTGACTGCCGCATAAGGCACTCTTTCTTTCATTTGAGATACATTGGAAAATACATCTTGTCCTTGCCTGACTGCTGACTTTGTACTGCTTGCTGATGTTTTCTGGAGAGGCTGGTACCATTATTACACTTTCCTCAGCTGCTGAAAAAGTAGATCCAAAGCCTAAAGGGGAAAGATATGAAAGGGCTGTTAATAACACTGTATGGGCAAGGTCCCTATTCCATGAGGGCATAACAACTGCATCTCAGTAATGCATCTAAGGACGTGTTGAAAAAAACGTATTTGTGGGAATAAAAGGCAAACTTTACAGTAACCACATAGTATTTTATATGTATTTTACACAAATATGTATTTGTTAGCACATATATTTATAAAACACATATATGTGTGTGTACATGTAAAATATATTTTATGTGAGTTTATACACACACACACGCATACCCTAAAGCTGGTAATATCACCAATAAACCATGTCCCTAAGCGTCACATCCACACATCTCTTAAATCTCTCCAGGGACGGTGACTTCACCACTTCCCTGGGCAGCCCCTTCCAATGCCTGACAACCCTTTTGGTGAAGAAATTTTTCCTAATATCCAGCTAAACTTCCCCTTGCATGGCCTGAGGCTGTCTCCTCTTGTCCTGTCTTGTAACTTGAGAGAAGAGACCAACCCCCACCTCGACACAACCTCCCTTCAGGCAGTTGTAGGGGGCTATAAGGTCTCTCCTGACCCTCCTCCAGGCTAAACACTTCCACCTTCCTCAGCCACTTCCCACAGGACTCATGCTCCAGACCCTTCCCCAGCTCCACTGCCCTTCTCTGGACACATTCCAGCACCTCAGTATCAGTGTCTGTCTTGTAGTGAGGGGCACAAAACCGAACACAGGATTTGAGGTGAGGCCTCACCAGTGCCCAGTACAGGGGGACAATCCCTTTCCTAGTCCTGCTGGCCACACTGTTCCTGATGCTGGCCAGGATGCCATTGGCCTTCTTGGCCACCTGGGCACACTGTCAGCTCATATTCAGCTGCTGTTGACCAACACCCCCAGGTCCTTTTCCACGGGCCAGCTTTCCAGCCACTCGTCCCCAAGCCTGTAGCGTTGCAGGGGGCTGTTGTGACCCAAGTGCAGGACCCAGCACTTGGCCTTGTTGAACCTCATACAGTTGGCCTTGGCCCATCGATCCAGCCTGTCCAGATCCCTCTGCAGAGCCTTCCTGCCCTCAGGCAGATCAGCACTCCCACCCAACTTGGTGTCATTTGCAAGCTGACTGAGGGTGCACCTGATCCATTTGTCCAGATCATTGATAAAGATACTGAACAGAACTGGTCCCAGTTCTGAACCCTCTCTCTCCAGTGTATATACATAGTGTACACATGCAATGCTTGTGTGTGTATACACACTCTGTATATGTATACTGGTACTGAAACTTGGTACCTATCACACAGTCACTCCTTCTACGTAATACAGAGGCAACACCAGTAGAAAAAACAACTGCGAACATCACTGGTTGAAATGGAAAGTCTACATGTTTTAGGAGAGTAAGTGGGATGTTTTCAGTCAAGACTACTGCTGTCCATCCTTGAGATGTTCCCTTTATTCACTTTTTCCAGCAGGGATCATTTGGCTTACTTGAACAATCTGTGATGGATCTCGCACCAATGACAGTTGTTGTTCCATAAAAGGGACAAGACAAGCAGTAGGACTTTCCCGGGTCTGGTTGATAGTAGTCTCTGGGACAAGGGTAGCAAGGTGTCAAACCTGTACGAGAGAACTCACCTGCAAGACATGGTACTGCAAGAACAAAAGGACATACTTTTGAGTGATCACTTGCATGTCCACTCTAATTCCTCCCACCTCTTTCTGATCATTTTCTCTCCTTCCCTCAGTTTCTCCTCAGACTTAAGGAACAGGATGAAACCTGTGTTGTGGTTTAACTCCAGCTAGCCAAATACCACGAAGCGGCCCTCACAAATCCCCACTCCCCTCCTCCAGTAGAGTGGGGAAGAGTCAGAGGAAAAACAAATAAGGAACCTCATAAAATTGACATAAGAACTATTCACTAATTAAATCTAAATTAATATATAGAAATACTGCTAATAATAGATAATTAAAATAATAGAAAACTAAACATATGATACAACTATGATACAGTTTCTCACCACCCACTGACCAATGCACAACCAGGAGCTGAATAGTGAGAGTCAGACCCAGAGAGCCCGAGAGCCACAGCCCGAGAGCAATTGCAGCCCGAGGGCTGGAGCCTGAGAGCTGTCGCAGCAGATTCCGAATGAACCCTGTCAGTGACAGCACAACTGGGAAAAGGAAACAACCCACCAACTCCCTCACAAACGAGCCAGCACAGGAGTCAGCAAAGCAGCTAACGCGGGAGTCAGGGGGAGTGTTAGTAAGTGTTCGGGAGTAAATGAGCAAGAGGGTAAGAGAGAGTAATGGCTCCCGGACCCCTTCCTCGCCTATGCCCCGAGCATGACGTACTATGGAACGAAATACTTCCTTGGTCAGTTTGGGTCAGCTGTGTGTCCCCTGCACTGCCTGTAGTGAGACAGCGAGAGCTGGGAGCGCAGATGCAGGATCAGCAGTTGAGAAAGACCTTGAATTCAGTACAGGCATCCCCCAGCGCCAGCTAAGACCTTACCAGTGCTGCTCTCAGCGTAAATCCAGAACACGGCTTCCTAGCAGTCACGGTAAAGAGAGTTAACTCGGCAGCACATTCTGCTAGGAATTCACAGCTCCAGGAGATGCTTATTTAAATTGTGCTCTTAGGTGACATGTGGTTCTCCAAAGGACTACAGAAATACCAGGGAATTATTTCTATCTATTCCTTTTGCTGCTCTTTTTTAGGTTGTTCCCCCTCTTGAAGACCAATTATGGACAAAAGACAAGTCTTTTTTGTACCATCAATCCCTGCAGACTATCTTCTCTGGGAATAGCTTCCCAAAGACATTTAAGGACATTTTCTTGAAAAAGGTTACGGAATAAACGGTGTTAAAATGCAGTATTTTTGTACAGAAGATGTGGAAGTTGTTTCAGAGATAATAGCAACAAACATCCTGTTATTCCCTTTCTCTTCTGTAAGGAAAAAGGTTTTGTTTTCATGTAGGTACCCATCACATACCTACTTTTATTCATCTTTAGATGAGAATCCACCTTGGAAATCAGGAAGGCATTTGAAGCAATAAGGCTACCAGGAAATGACTTATCATTTTGCTGGGAGATTCTGCTTGGCTGACACTTAAGCAGAAGCAGAATCCAGTCTCAAGCAGACGAACTGGATTACATTAGCTGGAGTTTAAACCACATTTAGAAATTTTTAGAATTTAATTAAAAATATGTCATAGCCCCCTTTGTTACAAACCTCCACAAGCTGAGACATCCACTGCGCCTCTTTTTACCGTTGATGTATTTTCCGGGCAAGAGATGCAATTCCTGGATCCAAATGCAGGCTGATACGTGCCGAGTGGACACGTTTCACAGGTCTCAAGACCATTAGATGAGTATGTTCCCTGCTTGCACTGAGCTGTAAGGTGGAAGGATTCATAAAAGATTAAGCAATATCCAACATGGCTCCTAACCTCTGAAAACAATGCTGAAATCACAATACATGTCACAGGGACTTTCATTTCTAGAGTTTAGTCTGAAGGACTTAATGGATAAAAACAGCAAATAAAAAAGGAATTGTGTTAAGTTACTGACAGTTCATTTCTGAATCATTAACCAGTTAATTAATTCTCTTTCTATCATCTTCACAGATGATTCATTGCAATTCAGTTGCTCATTTTTAATCAACAAAATTAATAATAAGACAATAAACAGGAATTAAAACTAGCAACTTCTTTTTCAGAACAAGTCACAAGGACAGAGTGGTGCTGAGGTGCTCAGTGACACAGCACTGTAATGCAGGATGCAGACATTTCATCTCTGAGCACGGTAGAATGGAAAGGGGCTGGTAAAGTCAAGAACGGTATTATTTTAAGTGTATTAGTCTGTTCAAAATGGGCTCACAACCTCACAGAATGAAGACAGAAATGAAACCAAGCCTCCAAAGGCCAGCTAACCTTAAAACATCTGTGCAGCATCCTGCATGCCACAGGAGTAGTGAAAACCTGGATTTTTCTCTTTACACAGGCACTGAGCAGCTGTTAGGACTGCTCCTCATTCCACAGGCTAACCTCATTGCAATATTCCCACAAGGGGAAACAAAAGGATGCCACCAGACGTTCAAAAGTGGCTGTCTGAAGAAGACAAGGCTCTCACCTTTGCATTCAGAGAGGCTCCTAGAGTGTAGATACTCAGTATAGCTACCAGATGGACAACTTTTGCATTCCAGCTGCCCTTCCTCATCTTGGTAGGACCCAGTCCAGCAGCTTTCACAGGTATGATGCTCCAGGGAGTAATAGGTACCCAAAGGGCAGTTGACTGTAATGTTGGAAACATAAGGTTCCCTTCAGTGCACAATCATATGTACTTGTCTTGCCTTTGGAGTTCCCATTCAGCCAAACCCTGTTTATGTAAAATGTAACTCTGTTCCTCAGCAAATGGAGTATCTCTCTGGAACACTGCAAAGATCTCACTATGCACAGGAAGTGGAAGCCAATTCCCTATCTTAGCTGCACATCACTCACAAGACTAATAGGGTTAAAAGACTGCATACCAAACACTGTTTTCCTGTGTATCACCAAGTGTGGATATGCCTGATTTCCCCATGGGAGTGGAATCCTGGGTACAAAAGCATCTTTTCCACAGGCCTTGGTTAGGAACATAAACATCCTCTGGAAGTCAAACCGTGCAAAGCATTTTTGCAGCTTATTGTTCTGGGAGACCACAAGCACTGGACTGTGTCAAACCATAACCCTCTGCAAACATCCTCTAAAACCTTGCTTTTCAAAAGGATTCTAAATACATGTAAGGAGGAAGTCTGTCTTACCACACATTCTCCCCCTCAGCACAGAACCAGGCCTGCAGAAAAGAAAGGCCTTCTCGGTCTCCAGTGAGTTGCTGTCAGCTACAATGAGTTCGGAAGCAAACTGGAAAGAATACATGGGTTCCTTATTGAGAGTCCTATTCAGCCTGTTTGTGATCGTCTCCAGAGTTTTAAGGAGTCGTCGCTGGTTTTCCAGTTCCAGTGTATCATTCCTTTCATCAGGCAGTGGCACGCTAGCTGGGATATAAAAAGAAAACACCAAAAGTACACATAATTTTATAGTCAGCACTTCCAGTGTACTCTGGAGTATATCAAGAGTGCAACACTCAGACTTGCCAGTGGAAAGTGGAAAGCAGGCCATGTGCACAATGCTCTCCATGAACACGAGGCTGTGATCTTTCCCCCAAGCAGAAAGTCTGTGATGAAATGAGGCTATGAATGTCTCCAGAAAACTGTCATCTGCAACTCCAGCATGCTTTGTGAACTGAAGGCTAAGATTTACTGAGTGTTTTTCAAAAAGAAGGAAAAGGAGAAGGATGATATTTTGACTCTGCTCACCCGTGATGTTAAATATTAACTTGATTTTGTGGTCGGTCATTGGAACGTTCAGCTTATGCCTTTTGACTCGAGCAGGTGCTGCCTTTACAGAGGCAGAGAGACGCTTGGATAAGTCTTCTTCTTGCACTGCATCAACAAAATCATCATAGGAATAATCCAGCTGGTTTGCTGTCCCCCAGCCTGCAGGTCCTATGAAATAATAAGAAAGGAAAAAAAAAAAGAAGCAACATCATATGGAAAGTAAGTGCCTGTATTTATTTCTAAAATACCCTGATAGGACGGGATCTGTTTGAAGCTCCAGATGATGGGTGCTGGCTTTGCCTCTGCACAACTACCTATTGTACCAACATTTTGACTAAAGAAAAAGGAAAAAACAGTCTCACTCCTAACCAGCATCTTAGAGAACCTGGATCTCTTAGCCAAAGCTTTAAAGATATACTGCTATAAAAGTATATAGGTTGCAATACATTCTCTTTCCCTGTCCTCCATGGACCCTCACCTGCCAGCAACATTTTCCTGCTGAATTACAGACAGCATGGCCTATGACAGTGTCTCCATTGCATCTTCTTCCCGCAACTCCTGAATACTACCATCGTCTGCCCTCTCAGAAAAGCCTGGTAGGATTACCTTATGTGCTTATTCCTCCCAAAACAGGCATTTACTGTTACACATAGTAAGTCAAATTCATCCCCTGTATAATGTCCTTCACCTATGACATGTTTTCAGCCATAATCTACCTTTTCATAAGGACTAAACCTAGAGATGCACAGTCTATTTAATTGTTCTAGCTCTTTTTACAAAAAATTAAGATATAAAAAAATCTGCCAATTGCCTGTCGGCAGTCACCTAGATTATGCTTAATATATAGTGGAAACCATGACAAGTTAACACCTGTAGCTTTGCAGTTAATACATGTGAGTGTTCCACAAATCATTTTCTAAACCACTGTCTCTTACGACCTGAGGAGAATTCTCCTATCCTGCCTCCCCAGTGTAGAATCATGAGAAACTACAGAAAACCAGAACAAGGTTATGCCAATAAGAGGCTGACATGAACCAGAAGAGAATAGGACCCTACATCCCACGTCCTCAACACTGTTTCCTCCAAGTGCCTTCACAAGTTAGCTCCAGCTGTCATCAATATTCATCCTTACCCTCACGACAACTGCAAACTGAACACTTCCCCACCCCCCGTCCGATTACATATAAATGTTCTCTCAGACTGAGTGAAGCATGTCTAAAGGTGAGAATAAGCAGGAAACTCTACCCAGTAATTCCACCATAAACCTGTACAAGAGCCACAGCCCTGTGACAGAGTACGCATTCTGATGTTGACCTGCCAAAATGCCTCCTTCTCAGATAGGTAACGTAAGTTCACCGTTTTTAGCCTTTCTGCTCTGAGCACCCCCATGGGACTCAGAAATGCCAAGGATACTAACCTGTTCAGAAATGGACTGAAAATGACAACTTGGCATAAAGCACAGTGGGAACAACCACTCAAACTCTCACAGCTTTAACCCTGATATAGCTACATTCATCCTGCAAAATGTGCCCTTACATACAGGAAGTCATTTCACAGCTCACGGGCAAACTTAAGCTTGTATAGCTTTATGCTGTGAGGGTTCTTTGCTGATTGGAACCAGCATCAAGGACATTCCTCACTTTCTTAACAATCTCCAGAACCATCTACTGCACTTCTTCAGTGTTTTGGTCTGAAACGGTTTGTTTTTAAAAAGTTGCTTTCTTCCAGGCTAACCAAGCAGATCTGTAGGACCCTGGGGGGGTGTGTGTGCTTTTTCTCCCTCCCCATCATGAGGCATCTCCGTAAACTTTTCCTCTACACTATACAGGAAGCAGTATCAAAACCAGACAGCACCAGTTCCATAATATTGGTATTGTTATAAAATCTATTACATAATTGCTAAAATAACAGAAAATAAAACATATGATACAATATGATACAACTATGATACAGTTTCTCACCACCCACTGACCAATGCACAACCAGGAGCTGAATAGTGAGAGTCAGACCCAGAGAGCCCAAGAGCCACAGCCCGAGAGTGATCACAGCCCGAGAGCCACAGCCCGAGGGCTGGAGCCCGGGAGCTGTCACAGCAGATTCTGAACGAACCCCATCAGCAATAGCATGGCCAGGAAAACTAAACAAACCCACCAACTCCCTCATGAATGAGCCAGCACGGGAGTTAGCAAAGCAGCTAACGTGGGAGTCAGGGGGTGTGTTAACAAGTGCCAGGAAGCCAAAAAGAGCGAGAGTAATGGCTCCCAGACCCCCTCCTCGCCTAAGCCCCGAGCATGACGTACTATGGAATGAAATACTCCCTCGGTCAGTTTGGGTCAGCTGTCTGAACTGTGTGTCCCCTGCACTGCCTGTAGTGAGACAGCGAGAGCTGGGAACGCAGCTGCAGGGTCAGAGAGAAAGACCTTGAATTCAGTGCAGGCATCCCTCAGCGCCAGCTAAGAACAGCAGTTCTCTCAGCATCCAGGAACACAGCTTCACAGTGGTCACGGTAAGGAGAGTTAACTCTTTCCTGACTAAACACAGCACAGAACTCTATAGTTCTTTTTAAAAAATATCTTGCACAACATATAGTGTAAGGAATTAATGCGCATTAAACCTGGATGGCCAAGAATCTATAAAATCAATAATTACCGATGGCAAATCCATTTTCGTAATCATAATTATATTCCAAGCAATGTTTCTGTGTCTGATCTTCCAATCTGCAGTCAATATCATCAACATCATTACAGAATGATGGGACCTTCCAACATAAAGAAGAATAACATTAAAAAATTAAATGACTTTGTCCCCTCCCCTGAATTATACAAACTTCTAGTTAAAGCACTGGCCCTGCCAGTAACACTAGGTTTCCCCTTTCATGTCTCCTATAAGCCTGGCAAGGTCTGCTGAAAGAAGCCAGTTCTATTAATACAGCTGGGAAATAAGAGAGCTACTTGTAAGCATACCAGCTCTTTGTATTAGAAGATCTTTTTCATAAGAGAAGATGTCTATTGAGTTAACCGCCCTGGCATGTGAAATCCCCAAATACAGAAATAAGTTCAGGCTTGTTTCTCCCAGCCAAAGATGACAGGAGAGCTCATGTGCTTGAAAACATCTGTGTTTTTTCCAGCAATCTAACTTGTAATTTGGTCAGGTTTCCAACAATGCTGTCACTCTGTTTCTAGCATTCACACCTTATTTCTTCATATCCAACTCTCCCCAGCGCATGGAACGGGACTCCTGAATTCCACCAAGAGACCTCAGAGGACAGGGAAAATCATCTGGGAAGGACAGAAACCACAGAACAGAGAACTTGCAGAAACCTTTCTGGTATTGTTGTTTTCCTCTCTCCACGAAAGCAGGGGAAATGAGAAAAGAACAGATGAATGCATGATTTTTGGTAAAATTTGTGTTTCTTGCTTTTTCCAGAAAGGTTTCAAACAAGCTGGGCTCTAGGTTGTTTTTTGGAATTGCTTTGCTTTTTCTGTATCAATTTTTGTTGGAAAGATAGCTCCTGCTGATTCCTCCCAGCTTTCAGATCTCTGCTAGAATTTCAAATTCTTGGGAACAGGAATAAGCATATTTAAAACAGCCTTTTTGACTGTTTTCCCAGATTGTTGCATTTTGATGCAATTGCTTGGGCAGGTCACTAAGCATTTTTTCTTTATCATCTTTTGCTTGCCGACAGTAATGGTCTAAGCACTGGAATCTAGTGGCAGCTATCTCTTAAGGGAAAGGAAAAGAAGTAAAACCAGCCAAGATTTCTCTACCAGAAGAGAACAAACCTGAAGCAAGGCAAGAGAGGAACAGATGTTTAGGTCCAAATGTCAGAGATTGTGTTATTAAAGTTTTCAGGCATTTGACAAGGGCTACTGACATATATTCCAAAGTCACAGGAGTTTGTCCGTTAGCTGTATGTGGTAATGCTTTTTAGTTAATAGAGAATCTTTTAGCACATGGGCCTTGTCCTGCAAAGAGTCTGTAAATGCCTCGTGTTCTCTCCTGGCGCAATGCTACCACCCTGGGCCTGGACATCCAGCTACTTGTACACTTCCATAAATTCTCTCATGTATAACTCCACACTGAGGACTGAACTGAATTACATTAAAATGCCAGTGAATCATCTTTATTATTAAAGGAGACTTGTCATCTTCTGAGAAAGCACAAATTTCATTTATGAGTTTCTGTTGTATTTTCCTTGTGTGAAATTAGTTAGCTGGAAAAAGTAACAATGAGGTACATTTTTTAAAAAGTACACAAAAGGAAGGAGTATTTACTAACCTACCATTTTACCAAGTGCACTCTGGAATGCATCAGTGAAGGTATTCAGAAGACTGTTGTCATCACATCGTGTTGCTTTGTAGAGCATCTCGAACGATTTGAAACCATGGTTTGCAAAACGATTTACTGAAAAATGTTGGAGAAATAAATTCTTATTGGTCAGTGCAAGAGCTTCAGAGCTAAAAGCAAGATCATTCAGACTGGAACTGGAATACACTAAGCTAAGAAACATTGTCTTTAAATCAGCAACCTAAATTCCCAGTGTTGTATATCTGAAAATGGATTACCCATACTTCAGCCAATGCAGTTGAATATGACCCTTTGGCAGGCATCAAATTCATTGGGAAAGCTCACAGACATTAAAAAAAGGTTTATCATTTGTCTATTTCAGCGTTTTCTTAATGGAAGACACCTCTAAGGTGTCAACTAAACTCCGTATTTACTTTTTACCAAGAGAGAAGCAATAAATATTAAAAGTCCTATTACTAGTGCTGCTAGGCTAGCTCATCCAGAATTTAAGCAAATCATAGTTCCTAAGTGTCCAAGTTACAGATTTTAAACCGACAGCTAGCACCGAAAGGTAACTCTGATTTGCTCATGGCGGAAACACTGCTGTCTTGTTTGCTGAAACCAAGAAATCTAATCTCATGGAGGCCACATGGTGCCAAGACTGGCTTCATACGCAGCTCTAACACATTTATTATTCAAATGTCACCAAAGCTGGGAAATTCTGCCGCTGAAGTTTTGCATGTGTCCACCTCAAAGAAGATACCTAAGTACAGCATGCACTGTGTATCTGGATCAGTAAATTGCAAATATTATCGAAATTCCTAGTGAAAAGACACTGTAAAGTGTCTGTAAACAAAGTACTTCAAATACCAAATCATAATGACAGACCCTGTCTACTTTGTCTTCTTTGCTATTTTGTGATTCCCAGCATTCAAATTCACTGCTATTTTTGTGTTTGAGACTGCGTCTGAAATAACACATTTAGGGGCTTCCAGGCATTCTTTCACAATATTTGTAACAATTTGGAGGCAGAAGACAGAGAATATTTGTTATCATTAAATAGAGGTCATAATTTCTAAAATACTTTCACTTACTTCCTCCTTAAACATAGTGTTTGATGAGTTGCAGATTCAGTTTAGTAACAGTAAGACTTACTAGAGCAGCCAGGCCACTCTGGAGAATAAGGTGGCTTCCAGACACCATCCTTATATGCACAATAGTAGTTTTCACTTGATCCTTCTGAAAAGCTATAACCTTCTGCACAGTGCAATGTGCAATTAACTCCCACTTCATCTGATGTGCATATAAAATCACCATTCACAGGCTCAAAGGAGATTTCACATGGTGAACCTATGAAAAATACAAGAACTTACATATTGATGAATGTGGTGAAGTAAGTAAGCACACAGGAAAACAGAACTGATAGGATTTCCAAAAGTACCTAGTATCAACCTGATCTTGCCTCTGTGGAAGTATTATGCGTTATTTCAATCAAAGCAGGATCAGGCTACTGCTAAATTATTCTCAAACTCTGGCACTGGAATTTGAAATCCAGAAATGTGAAGACTTAAAAAAAATTTGTGATACACAAGAGAAGTTAAAAAAATCAGAAATACAAGATTGAAACCCTTCTGTACTTCTTCTGGAAAGGTGTGTGCTCAAGTACGTACTTACTAAAATAACACAAAACATAGAAATTTTACATTAACTTTCATACAATGAATTCTATATGTAAACTATATTACATCTTGAATTCTGAAACTAAACATTATACATTCTGCACTACTGCAACAACACATGGACTTGCCAGAGGAACTGACTGTAAAACTTACAGTTGTGATGTATTTTGTAGGCCAATTGCGAAGGAGATTGTGAATGTCTGCAACCTTATGTCACACTGAGCCACAAAAAGTCTGAGGTGTAGAACTCAAAACGGTAATTCTAAGCACTGGCTTGCTCTTGCTAAGATTTACAGCAAATCAGAAATCAACACATCCATTTGCAGCCTGCTTTTTCTAAAATCTATAACCAGTATTGCAGTATGTCTGATCTTAAATTCTGTTTTTGCTAACAGATTATTTTATACAGATGTCCAACTGAGATATAAGCACTTGAGAGCAGAGATGAATTAGATTTTTAATCCTTAATACTTTATTTGCCAAATTATTGCTTGGCCTTTACAGAAGAAAGTGAACTGTGGGGAAAAGTTGTCTATGCAATAAACACAAATGCACCAGGATATCTATTGCTACAGACAGCTTCTAAAATCTAGAGTGCTTTCTTATCCGTGACAATATTTCTAGGCAATTGCAGAGATATTTCCATAAAGTTTTCCTTTTTGACTACAGATCTGAAGTAAAACTTCAGTAACAACTACTAATTAATTTCATATGGTATCTGTCACTGAAAAAAAAAAAAAAGGATCCTTTACCATAAGTTTTACTGCTTAATGAATTATACTTTCAGTGATTTTACACCTAATTTGAATTTGTAGGACCAAATTCACTGCTGTGCTGCTTCAGTCTTAGACAATTTATTCATGACATGGTTTAACTCTGGCTAGCAAAATACCACGAAGCTGCTCTCACAAATCCCCCTCCCCTCCACCAACAGAGGGGAAGAATCGGAGGAAAAACAAATAACGAAGTTTGTAAAATTCAGATAACTATTTACTAATTAAATCTAAATCAATATATACAAATACTACTAATAATAAATAATTCAAAGAATAGAAAATAAAACATATGATACAATATGATACAATTTCCTACCATCCACTGTGATCAAGGCACACCCAGGTACTGAGCAGTAGTCAGACCCAGAGAGCCTGACAACCACAGCCCCAGAGCGATCGCAGCCCCAGCCCGAGGGCTGGAGCCCGGGAGCTGTCACAGCAGATTCTGAATGAACCCTGTCAGCTATGGCACGACCGGGAGCACTAAACAACTCACCAACTCCCTCACGAACGAGCCAGCACAGGATTTAGCAAAGCAGCTCATGCAGGAGTTGGAGAGTGTTAACAAGTGTCCGGGAGTAGATCAGCAGGAGAGTAAGGAAGAGTAATGGCCACCGGACGCCCTCCTCACCCAAAGACCCAGAACATGACGTACTACGGAATGAAATACTTCCTTGGTCAGTTTGGATCAGCTGCAGTATCAGAAGCAGAGAAAGACCTTGAATTCAGTACAGGCTCAGCGCCAGCTAAGAACTTATCAGTACTTCTCTCAGCATCCAGGAACACAGCTTCCTAGCAAACACAGTAAAGGGAGTTAACTCTTTCCTGACTGAACCCAGCACAAGCCACTGGTACTAACAAATACCCTGACTGTCTTCAATAGTCAATACAATATGCTTACTACAATATAAAATGGTAATAAGTAAAAGAAAAGGTGGAGACTAAATGAAAAAGTGGAGTAGCATTGCATCCTTTACGATGTTCAGTTAAAACAATGCCATACATGTTTGAGCAGAAGATTACGACAACAAACCTTTGATGACAATGCTGATCTCACATGTCCTGTTATTGCCAGAGGGATCCACGGCTGTGTATCGAACTGTTGTCTCTCCTTTGGGAAAGAGATCTCCAGGTGCATGACTCCTAGTGACAGTCAGTGGAGCACCTAGAGAAGTTAAAAGACAACTTAAAACATCAGTAAGTGAAAGAGGGTTGCTTACACACAACCTTGACAAATGGAGAAGGAAATGGCAGCACATCTTCCAATTTATGTGTTCTTAGTAAAAAAAACAAACTCAAAAAATACTAAACTCCGAGGGATCGAGGTTGACAGGTTGGAGTTCCGTAGCCTTCCACAGTGGCATGCATGTTTTGGGGGCACTATCTCACCTGAATTGTCTGAAAATTGTGGTTCTTCCCATGTTGCTGGGTACTCATTCTCTACTGCTTGCATGGGTGGCGGCGATCTGCATCTGTCAATTACAGGAGGTTCTGCATCTGCAGAATTTGAAGGGATGGCATGACATTAGCTTACTGAACTGCCACCACACTCAAATGAAATCTATAATCAGCAGGAGTCAGGCAAGCAGCAGTTTTAAGATCACATCAGAAGCTATGACAAAATTAAGTGAACACTTTTAAGCTGCTGCAACTGGTACATGCTGAGGGAATGGACAAGACTAATTCTGCTGAACTCATGGTTTCTGCATCCTGTTTGCTTTCTACAGCGCAAACCTTGTTTAATGGCACTGCTGAATAACACAACTGTCTGACAGAAATACTTGAACAATGATTTGCATAAGAAATGTGCTGGAACCTTGGAAATTTTGTTGGAGTCCTTCAAGAAGAAAAAGTAAGATATATATGTGCCAACACAATAAAGCATTTACTCTACCAGTGTGAGGAGAAATCTTAACATTCAGAATGAAGAACAGAACAAAACACAACTCAAACAATGACGGCACACTACGCCAATTGTGACCCAAGATCAGAAAAGCACTTATGGAGTTGATATTATTCTTGGACTTACACCTGCACACATGAAAGGCCACAGTGGCTCACACTCTCTTTCTGAACATAATTAGAAGGTTTCAACCATGACAGACTCTTGCCCAGTGATTTTTACCAGCACTTACCAATAACCTTGACACTGAATGTACAGCTTGCCTCATTGCCTGACTTATCAGCTGCTGTGTAAGTAATGGCAACTTCACCAATCGGGAGAAGAAACGGTGGTATGAAAGCTGGGGTAACATGAACTGAGACCTTTTATAGGAAAACAGTCATTATTTAAAAAATAAAGCTGGTTAGTAATCATGACACTTATGTTTCAAGCAATGGCCAAAAGCCAGCATCCTTCAATGTCAAGCCTATTCATTCTTAATGCAAATTGACTCTCCCAAGTAATGAGGGTGGACTTTGCAGCAGAGTCCTCTGCTCCCCTTCTCAAGACTGCCTGTTTCATAGTAACAGGGGTTTACTCAGTCAGGAATGGCCTGCTGCAGTTTACAGCATGGTGCATTAAGAAAACTCATGACTGACTCATTTGCCTCATTGCACTGAACACACACTACGCCAGCTCACAACCTGCTTTGTCTGCAGTTCACCTCTCCAGCTGCAAAGGCAACAGACCTGGGAGATGAGTCGCAGACAGTTGAGGGCTATAAGTACTTACATATCCAGTCTTAATCTACATATGTTTATGAGTCAATATCCCACAGATGCTTCAAAGCCATCTAGCATGGCAAAGGAATACGGCGTTTGGAGTAAATAGCACATGCCATCTATTTCTCTTTAAAAGAACTGGTTTCATGTGAACAAAGCAGTTTACCTGACAACTGTGGCTTTGACAAAGCAGCTACAACGAAGAGCTAAGGCACTTGGTTTCTACAATTCAGTGAATGACCCTGTTTCAGCAGCGTTTCAGTACCTAACCATGGCTATGCTGCAGCAAAAATTGTGTGAACTTAAACCACTTTTACTGGGATAGCTCAGTTTCCAAGCGCAAAATTCTCCGGTGTTTGCAGCAAATTAAAAGCACACACAGTCACTGTTCCTCTGCTGACTCATTATAAAGCATTCGGTTGCTGTAACATGATCAGGTCTGAGCCTGTAGGGAACGTTGCTCTTTATGAAACAGCTCTGGAGCACGTTTTCCTTCTAACTCCATTTCCAGACCTCTGATACCTATAGTAGCCAAAGGCCCATGTCTGAACACCACACTGGATTGAGAATGAGATTTTTCTTTCTCACTTGGGAAGCTGAAATGAGTTTTCACTTATCACAGTGTGTTCTTGTTAGCCTTTTAAATTAATGAATTGGTTTACTTCCTTCCGAGAAGGGTTTATTAAACTCCTTCACATTCTAAGAGCTCATTTTTAAAGCAGCTGTCTCCATCTTATAAACAAGGGCACATTCCTTCTTTTGTCCACATAAATTACCCATGTGAGATTTTATGCACTTAAGCACCATGCAGTGTCCTGTGACTGCATAACCCTAACCAAGACAGAAAATGCTGAATTCTCAAGATACAAAAATTTCAGCAGATTTTTCTTCTAGTCCTCCTTATCAGAAAAATAAATTTCAGTGGGTCATAAAATTAATTTGAAATAGCTAGCTACAGAAAGACTGCCTTCAGTCAGATATATAGACTTTAACTTGCCTCATCTCCAGAGTTATCCTCAGCTGTTGGTACCTGCCAGCTGATATTAGCAGAGTTATGATGTTCCAGAGTCTCAGTCTCAATATTTCCTGGACAGTGTATCTGAGGAGCTTCAATATCTGATCCAGAGAAAGACAAACTAGTTATATACGTAGGATTATAGAAATAAAACCTCTATAACGGTTATACTGTAACTTGTTATAACCACTGGCGTTTGTGCTGCCTGGAATATAAATGCGCATATTTTTGCAAACTTCCTGTCTCTGCCCCTTTTTAATTCTTGCCTACAGGTTCACACGTGAACAGTAAATTCTCTGGGGAAGGGACTATTTTTTGCCACGTTTTTGTACATCACTGAGCACAAAGAGACTTTGGTTTCTACATGCAACCGTAGAACAAGGAATAAATAAGACAGAATTAATTTTTCTTATTACTCATCCATTCATTACACACAAACCCATCAAGAAGGAATGGCTTCTCTATCCTTTCACTGCCCACACATGACACATACAGATGAAAACACTTGTTTCTGATAGTCAGTGACGTAAAAAAACATAGCATTTGTGACATGATGTATGCACTATGAACAAGACAGTAGTGACTCTCAAATGCCCTGGAGCATGATGTGGAACCAACTCGAAAGAAACAGTGGGAAGATTTCTGGCACCATATGCTGGAAATGTTCCTTAATAATCTCCTGCAACGAGGTATTATGTAGGACACATGAAGTTTTCTTGTGACATATGTGACAATGCTGGATGGTTTCAAATGACTGGTGGTACAATATGGGCAACATCACTAACAACATTTAAGCCTCACATTTCTCTGACAAACTTAAAGTACTTCTTCATTTCCCTGGCAGAGGGCCTCCCAAAACATTTGTGGTCAGGTTATTTTATTGCTGTAGTGATGTTTGATAAATGGTCTCTAGACCCATGAGACAAGGATGCATTCAGCTCTGAACTCATCTATGCCCAGGAGGCTTTAAAACAACTCAGAACTAATATCACTTATATTTTTACTACTAAACAGTTCCAGTAAAGACATAACTCAGGCAATTAAACCTCTGTAATTAAGAGTACAAAGCAATAAATACAAGTGATTTTGCCTTCCTCTGAACTCATTCTGATGAAAATTTTATTAGAAATGCACTCTTCTAAATAACAAAGACTTATGGTTCACACTCCCCTGACCACAGCCTTCAGGCTGGGGCAAATTCCATCTAAAAGTGAAATTCTGTAAAATGACTAATAAGTAAGTCAGAAAGAAAATGGCTATTTTGAACTGGCCAAATATGTTGGCAGCAAAAGAGAGAGAGACAGTAACAAGAATGAAAGCAATTGAAATGCAACTGTTCATTTTTACTACAGAAGAATAACCTTCAGAGTTTCTTGCTGCCTCTTATTTTAGGGTTTTATGCACTAGTAATATCCAAGAGTTTGAACCCAAGCCATGCTGCTTTATCTTGATCCAAACACTTCAGCTTGTAACCTTGGGATCCCATCAAATATTAAAAACTGTGGTTTGGCACAGTTTTACACAAAAGACGCCGAAAAACAATGTGGTACATCACAGGGTGGGAAATAATATGTTTAAAGAGAGCAATAAAATCCTCCTGGCCATTAAACTGAAAAAAGTTCCCACCTCAGTTTCTGCAGTGACCTGGCATGATGACTGCCATAACTGGTTTTTGTCTTGTTCTTTCACCCAATGTCTGGCGAGGGCCCCAGTTGGGGGTGGAAGCATTAGTTCTAGGAGCATAATAATTCATGACGAGTTGAAGAGCATATTCCCAGACAAACGGCATTTTTGCTTGTATCCTCCTATAATCCAATGCCAAACTCCTGCCAACTCTGTGTGCATGTGTGTAAGGGAATAAATAACCTAATATGTCTAGAAGAGGTGAGTAAACACAACAGAACCATACCCTAACTCATCTTCTGCCAATCTTTATACTCCGTGAACTTCTTTCAGCCTGTTTCTGGCCTTAACTCTTGCACACTGCTGTTCGGGGCATGCCAACATCCACAGTCAGTTCAAAGACAACTGAAATGAACCACCTCTCTATAGTCTATATAGTAAATATGACACCCAAGCTATAATGGTACAGGCAGCACTTCTTACAGACTGTTTAAATCATGTTGTTTAAACTGTTTCCCGGTTCAAACCTGTCCCCACTCAGCTATGTGCTGTGTGCTTCCCTTCAATCCTTCACACATGTACACAGAAATGAATTTGTGCTGGTCTCTACCTTCACACAGAGCGTCCTGGATGTTTGCACTCCATCTCCCAAATGAAATGCACCTTAATTCTTCTCTAGCTCCAGACAAGATGAATCCTTGGGGACAGCTCAGCTGACACACAGTTCCAGAAACGGCAGGCTCCAGCCCACACCTGGGAGGGAGGACTCTTACACCTGCTGGTTTCTGGAGGATGGGGCAACGCATTTCTACAAGAGACCAGTAGGACATGCCTTTTAACTGACATACATAAAGCATACATTCAAAAAAAGCTGCAAATAAAGTCATATGGCAACTCAGAGGGAACACAAAATACACAGACTTTTTTTGAACTATGAATGCATCAAAACAGTAAGACAGGCTGAAGCTTTGCACTCCATTGCTGACTGAAGTAAACAGCACCCAGGACATCAGGTCTTCTATTTTCTTGATGTTGCTTTCCACTGGGACAGAAACACAGTATTTTCCATGTGGCTACACTGTATTTTACTCTCTCTCTGGTGTGGGTTGATTTTTTTCTTTATTTTATTTTTTTCTTTACAACTGCACTTTTCACAGTTGCTTTGTAGATGCTTCATTATTTACAGCCAATGGAAGACTCGTAACTCTTTAGCTAGGCAGCGACAAAAGCAGACAGGTCTTTACACAAAGGGCACACAAAGAACAACCCAATCCAGGTACAGAAGGGAAAGGTCCGTTCATCTTTTCGCAATGGTTTAATGACACAGGGGTGATTCACATTCAGAATGTCTCATATCCCTTTCCTCTACTCTTCCAAAATATGCAGCAAGCAACTGAAAGCTGCTTCCTCTTCATGAAACAAAATTTAAAGACTGTAAGTGTTCTAAGTATTTCCTGCCCTTTAAACTGTCAATACTGGAATCATGTTTGAAGTCCAAGAAATTAATAACTCCTCTTCATTCCAACAGGATGCAAACATCACAAACGTGAACACATTTATTCACTTCGGCCAGACACTGCTGGCTATGTAACGTGAAACAACTCCACCAGAAAAAAAATGCCAAACCCTAACTGTCGGTTGCTCACCACTGACAAACAGCAGAAAGATCAGAAATTGGAAAAAAATTTGTTTGAAAAGATAAGCTAAAAGCATTAGAACATATACTGCTCAGGGGACAAGCAGAAGGTGTAAGTATGAAAACCAGAGAAAACTTCAGTTCTTCGGGAAGCAGTCACAATTCTCCTGGTTGAGATGCTTCCAACTATGCTGGCAAAATGGTAGTAAAGGACAATCCTGAAACATCTGACAAACATTCAGGATAACCTTTGGTGTATGTACCTAAGGGAACATCTTCTAAGTGGGACAGGTTATTTCCAGAAAAAAACTGTAATAGTGTTTTTTAGCTTTTTCATCTCTACTCATTTCCAGAATTTGATCAAAATGACCCAGAACGTCTGGACTTCACAAAAGGCAGAGTGATATCCATGGTATTAGTCATATGGATAGGGAATTAATAGAGAAGAAAAAAAGTACTTCTAGGAGAGACAAGAATCTGCTTTCATCTGCAACTGCCTGTGAAGAATCACAGCACTCTATTTTAATTCTTAACATCAGGAGGAAGTGAAGGAACTTCAGTATTGTAACAAAAGAAAAGATTACCAGGCAAATTATGCCTTTTTCTCTCAATCCCTTTGCAAACAGAGCGTTTCCGGGAAAAAGTGGCCACTGCCATCAGAAGCATGGAGCAGTGATTCTTCCGACACTAGGTGGCATCAACACTCCGGATGCCAACGGTGCTTTCACCTTTTTTCACCAAACCTCAGACAAAGCAAAGAGAACAGACTCTGGCAAAATGAATTAATTTTAACGTGCTGGATATTAATCTTTCGCCAGTGGGGAAGGAAATACAAGAACGTAACTGTGGATTTTTTTTTCCAAATGGGAAAAATGACAAAACTTCCCTTTTCAGTAAATACTTTGTAAGCCGTCTGTAATAGACGTGACGTACTCAAAAGTAACATCTTCCCTGAAAAGTAGAAAAATTAAAAACATAAGTAATTGCCAAGCTTGCATTAACTTCCCGTCTCTTGGAAAAAGATGCATATGTCAACAGACCTCAGAGAAGTGACTGTAAACAATCCAGGCTGTGTTATGGTACAGTGTCAGTTATGGTTACAGATGGTTGTAGTACTGTCTCAGTGAGCCAACTTTTAAATACGGTGAACTTTGTACTGATGCACGCTCCAACTGAAAACCATTCAGAAGAAGAGCTAGGGGAGTACCCCGAGGTCCCAGAAATCTGTTTCAAGGTAAGAGACTGAACCCAATTCCACTTAATTTTTCTAACAGAAGCGTAGGAAATGAATAAATCACCAATTACAAATGCCCACATTTACCCAAAAGGATTCTGGTTATGTAGCAGATGATAAATAATAGTTAGGAGCTGCTCAGACTAAAAATAAACAGAGAACACCTCCATCATAGTGAGGAAAAGTCAGAAAATGAGTACAAACGGTAGTTTTCGAGGAGGACATGGTATTAGTCTTCTGATTTGCATTCTTCCCTGAATGAAACTCCACTCATCTATTCTGTACAAGAATCTCAGCAATCTTGTTCTAAACACCAGTTGCAAGAAGAAGGAAGAGAGACACTGACACTCTTCCCAGCTGACATTCTTCCCTCTCTGACAACCAAAGGTAACTTTTATGCTAGATTTTCAGACTCAGCAAAAGTAAGCTACTGCCATGGGTAATCCAGGAATGGAGGCAATATTGCCTGGTGTGAAAAAATCTTCTGATACAGAGTAGAGCTGGATTTTAATAATCAAAATGCTAAGCTCGGAAGGATGAATTCAACTGATGAATATAGTTAATCTTCCAATTATAATCTTCCAACAGGATTTCAGGGTCCCTTCCTTTTGAAGTTAATTGAAGTTTCTGCACTGACTTCAAGAGAAGAAAGATTAGGATCTCTTAACAAACTGTCTTGATAAATTAATACTTGTGGATTATTTTCATCATTTTAGAGAACATATCTACAGTTAGAAATTTATTCTTGTCTCATGCAAAGTCCACATTTTTAAGCCTACAGTAAACCAGTAAAGAATAGCCACAAGTTCAAGACAAGTCACCCTACTGGCATGACATTTACTGTACCCAGGTGACTTTAGTCAGCACTGGATCAACTGCTGTATTGCTGGACTTTAAGCTTGTGGGTTTTCTTTTTGCAGTCTACCTTTGGAGCCTACTTTTTGCAGTCTACCAGTGTTTCAACTGTATTTATTCCTCTTACCTTTCTAAGTTAATTTAATAGCTGTCACTAGTCCTAAAAGGGTAATTCTGAAACCTACAATCCTTTATTTTTCAAATAGCAGTAAATGCTTATCTATCCCTGCACGGCTGGTGTGACCCCTGAATCCTGACTTAGAGGTGCTTAGTCCCTAACTGGCCTAAACTTCTATTTCCTGCTGGAAGTTCAGCAGAAGTGACAACTGCCACATCTCTGTTTGGCACTCTCAGTGCCTGCCTAAACATTCCTTAGTCCTTCTCTGGAGATCATCTCCAGCTCTAACTCAAACTCCTGGTTGTTCACATTTAATCCATAGTATAGACCTACAATTTGCATGTTTCCTGCAACATGTTGTGTGACAGTGTCTTAACACTCAGCAGATGCAACAACCTTTTAGTTACCAGTTGTCTGTGTTGGATTTCAACGATAATCTGCCCACCTTCTCCATTTACAATTTCCTTTGCCCCTTCTCAACTTCTAAGACCTGTATAAAACGTTCATAGACAAATACTCATTCCTATCTTAGATTCACCAGATACAAATATAGCGAGAGTTCATCACTTGCGATAGCATGTCAGAAAAGGCTGCACGCTGACAAGAACAGAGAGTGATCAGATACCTACCCACACACTTTGGCTCCTTTGAGTCCCACTGTGAGTTTCCCTGGCATGTGAGTTTGGCATTCCCTTCTATTTCATAGCCCTCACTGCAGGTCACAAAACATACTGTCTTATAGGAGATATCAGCTGTTGAACAATTAATGTGTCCGTTTTCAGGAGCCCGAAGTCTGGGACATGATCGAACTGCAAAAGGAAAAAAACATACCATTTCACTCTGCGGCACTGACAATCGGTGGAGTTACACTAGTTTGCACAGGTTTTCAGGGGTGGGACAGGTACTAGCTTGTACACTAGTAACAGTAGTTTGTACAAAGTTAGGGTTTAGGGCTGGAACAGCGCTGGAACAGGGCTGATTTTTTTCAAAGGCTTGATGCCTTCCTCTTCCTGAAACAGTCTCTTACAAAGCATGTATGAGGTTGGGCACACACTTCCAAGCTCACCTAAGTTCTGATTTAAGTCCAGGCTAGCAAACTATCTGTGCTCAGCAATGCCCCTAGCCGTTGAAGGTATCTGGCACAGCGTGTGGCCTGTGTCAGTAATGTCTATCAGCTTTCAAAATGGGACAGCTGCAGGCAAATGAAATCCTGTGGAAAAGTGTGTGTCTTCAGAAGTTTCTAATCCCCCAGCTATGCCTGAGAGTTTTTTGGGAGATTTCCAACTAGCAGTCTGGTACGAGCTGAGCGCGTGCCAGGGATGAGGCTGAGAGCTTATTAAGAGGGCAGATGACAGTGTGCCAGTGCTCAGGAACGTTCTCAGGCACTCTGGAGTGTATTGATGCAGATACAGACACGTGTGAGCCTCCACAAATCAGAGCAGCAGACATTCATCATGGGTGGGGGGAGAGAGGGAGCAAGAAGGCATACAAGGCATTCACAGACAACAGGACTCCAAGAGATGAAAAGGAACAAATTAGGCTGTTGCTGAGACAAAAGAGACCCCTTCAAGTGTAGGGGTCCCCATGGAGGCAGTCCTGGCTGCTGCTCAGCACAGAGGCCTTTCACCTGCCATGTCTCACAAACACTGCAAGCAGCGTGATGCCAAGGAGAACGCAGTCCTGTGGAGGACGCGTGTGCAGAAAGGGAAGAGGGGCATGGAGGGTGATCCACAGATTGTCTTACAGTGTTGTTACTGAATCCTGATTCGGCGATTTAACACAAAGCAACACTGTAATCAAGACTGATCCCAAAATAGCTGAATGATAGTACGAATTAAAAGGTAGTAGCACTGGTGTGATGTGGTTTTATGTTGTTTCAGTGTCACAACCTCAAGCTCTTCTCTAGGACCTCCTTCCTTTGCACTGCCTCCAGCTCTTCAGTCAGCATCTTACACTTCTGCATTTGGCCTCTTGCTCCCCTCTGGACAAGACTCTGAGCTACATACTCACCACTTGGCCTTTGGGTCCCCTGAACAGCTAAGCTGTACACACCTACTGTCTAGCCATGACTGTGGTGATGATACATGTACAACAACCGGTTGATGCTTGCTGGGGGCCTAGTGCACCTTTTCCTTCAATAATTCATGTCTCTCTTCAATAACCAGCTCCTGATTTTCCAAAACCAGTGGAAAATTTGTACGGATGAAAACCCTGCTCTCAGCTGAAGCTGGCAGATACTGCTCAGTATGTTCAATAGTTATTGGTGGGAGAAAAACACACCAGGGCAAACGGTGTGACTGCTCAAAACCATCATCAAGATGACTGCAGTTCCCTAAACTTTGTTCTCCCTAGATTGTTTTCCACAGCTTCTGTTGACCTTGCTGGCAGGAGGACAAGCTCTGGTAATGGCTGGCTTCAGAGATCTGTACGCCTTCCCGCTGTGGTTTGGGATGACGATTTTACCAACTAACCCACCCTTGCTGCTGCCGGGTAGGAGGCAAACCGCAAGCTCCTCTCCAAATGCACTTGAAAGTAAGTCAAACTGGCAACTTTCTCTCCTTTTTCCCACAGCTAGTTGTTTATGCTGCACACTGATCAGACGGCAGACCCCTAACAAGTGGTCACGTGGCCTTAACTGCACACTCTCAAACTAACGAACAGGCAGATACCCTGAGCACTCCTTCAAATGAAGGCCAGATGTATAAATTCCAGTAACTACAAGACCCTCAAGGTTACAAAAAACACACGTTAAGTAATGTCAGTTTTGAAAACAGCTATAGTGGCACCTGAGTGGAAAACAAGAGTGTGTAGCAAAACCTATGTATTGGATAGGAAAGAAAGAGAGAAAAAATACTGTTCAGTTGCAACCCATGTATCTTTGTATTATACCCCTGTCTCATGTTTACTCTCTGAAAGTACTACTCCTCTTGTGCTTCCATTTACACAGGCCATCTGTAGGAAGGGCATAGTGTACAAAAGATCTTGAAAATCCCACCTTGCGAGCGGCATTCTGAACTTCACAGCAGGTTCCTAATGTGATGTAACTTAACTGTAGTAGAGCACATAAGACAGACATTTTTACAGCTGAATTACACAGACATCATACAGAAGACAATAGGCTTTCTCTTTTAGAGTTTCTACGGAAGTGTTTAATACCCAGTCTGTGGTAAAAGGAAGCAAATGGTACCAAACTCTACGGCATTATCAAGGGCGCCTGAATGAATCGAGAGCACCGAGGAGGCTCTCAGTAATGTTAACGTGCCTATAGAAAAGGCACTCCCTTACACTGCCTGATAAGTCTAGCCACCTCTTTTGGAAGGACTGCATAGCTGTACTGCTCCTGCCTCCCCAGTGTTTCAATGTTCACGCTTACTTAGTGTCTCATTATGGCTCTGGCAGAGACCTGTCACTAAGCCTATGTTATCCGGTTATGGTTCCATGCATTAAACACAAAATCATCCTCATGTCAATAAGGCATTTTCCATGACCAAGAAATATTTCCACAAAGCCACTGAAAACAACAACAACAGTATATTCTGCTTGCTCCGGGTTTTCTCCTAATACATTTTTCTGGATTAAATACACACTTTGTAGTTGCTTTTTTCATGGGTCAGTGTTAATTGCATGACACAACTGCATTAATCACTTTCCAATAGCATGGCAGATTTCAGCTGGCAGAACAACTGCACAGTGTTTAATGTCAAAATCCAAAGCAAGGCAAAGGGATTTTCCTTCGCTCTCCATTCCTAATTTATGTGATAAAATACTCCTGGGATTAACAAGACAGCTATAAACTGTGTCTTTGATCTTGTTCCCTTTCATAGTCTGAGTGAATCGAGTCTAGCAGATACAGCACATGTAAAGGTAGGATTTTTTAATATATTTTTTTAATTGGAAGTTTTCAGTATGATGGAGGATGGCACAAGAAAAGCAAAAATACATCCTTTCAGTGCTTCAAAGGATATTAACTCAATATCAAGACAATATCTCAAGGCAGACTCTTCTCTGCCCCCACCTTCCAGACAAATTCCCTGTTAAAAGAAGATCATGCTCCAACACCCAGTGGGTGAATATTTTAAATGGTCCAGAAAGTTTTCCAAGTACTAGAATCTTCCACTCCTCTATAGACAGTTGTGCTGTTTAGGCTGGGATGGAGTTAATTTTCTCCATAGTAGCTGGTATGGGGCTGTGCTCTGGATTTGTGCTGGAAACAGTGTTGATAACACAGGGACGTTTTGGGTATGGCTGAGCAGTGCGTACACAGAGTCAGGGCCTTTTCTGGTTCTCTCACCACCCCACCAGCGAGTCAGCTGGGGGTGCACGAGGAGCTGGGAGGGGACACAGCCAGGACAAATAATGCCAACCGATCAAAGGGATATTCCACACCACATTACGTCATGCTTAGCATATAAAGCTGGGAGAAGAAGGAAGCGGGGGACGTTGGGAGTGATGGTGTCTGTCTTCCCAAGTCACCGTTATGTGTGATGGAGCCCTGTTGATGGGAAGTGGTGAAAGAATTCCTTGTTTTGCTTTGCTTGTGCATGGCTTTTGCTTTACCTATCAAATTGTCTTCATCTCAAGCCACAAGTTATCTCACTTTTACTTTTCTGATTCTCTCCCCCATCCCACTGTTAGGGGAGTGAGCGAGTGGCTGTGTGGTGCCTAGTTGCCAGCTGGGGTTAAACCACGACAACAGTGAAGATGACGGATCTTTTCTTTGTGGCTGACTGCAGCTTTCCTCAGATGTTTTGCACTGGAGGCTACTGTGTGACAGCAGCTTTGACAAGCAGGTGCTGTTTCCCAGTCCCAGTCTACCTGAAGTAACATTCATCTTCAGTCTGTTTTGACTGCTGAAAAGTCAACAGCTCTAAGTCCAGCTTCATAAGATACCCTCATGGTACTAGGCAGCAATTTATTTTCTATTGAAAGCTTCTCTTTCCTGCCTTCTGTCATGGAATGCTGCAAAGGAAGACTAAGTTTTCCAGGACTATCTGAAGAAGAGTCCTGCAATGTAAGCAGAAGTGAACTGCTATTTAAGAATGTAGTGGGGAACTTATCTCTAGTTCATATCCCTCCTTTCAGAACCATGACTTGCTGCTGCTTTGAAGGCTGCAGTGTTTGCTGTAGTGGTATACCGTACTAATGTCTCCAAAGATCTATCCTGCCTCTTTCCCTGAACTGAAGGGCAAGAGCTACAGAAGCAGCTGATGACTTCTTATTTACTAGCTTCCAGTGCAGCATACTAATGTCAAGTGCATCCAACTCACGCTAAAAATGTTGAACTACAACCCATGGCTTTTGAGGAGATTAGAGTTGCTACCTTTTTTATCAGGCCCTCTTTGGAAGACATACCAGACAAAACTACATGGGGATGCAGCTCCCCTTTCTAAATCAAGATCCCAACCTCAGGCAGGGACACGTGATACCTAAACAAAACTGTGTTCCTATTTACTTGTAAGCGCTCCAGAAATAATGCTCTTCAGGATGCTCTTTTCCATGTCCCCTCCCTTCCACACCTTCTGTTTATTTCTTTTCTAACTGACATTTTTTTACAGTGAACTTCTAGGATATTGCCAGTTGTTCCCTAGTGAAACTCCACTCCAAATTCTTCTGAAGACGATGTTCAAGGCTCAAGCTTTCCTATTTTTCATAAGAAGGTACTGTAATACAGTATGCAGAATGGAACTCATCCATGCTTAATGTCTTACACCACCAATGCCTGTCTGTGCCAAAAGGCTGGTGGATATTCTAAACCACCCATGTGGCACGGTCTTATTATACACTTGACTACTTCATAGGTTCACTGGATTTACATAATGTAGATACAAAATTCTTAGAAACCAGGTTTAGAGAGGTTTAAGGAAGGAGAGTCTAGATTCACTTGCAAAAGACTATCTGCCTAGTAAATGTTGCCCTGCATTGTCTATTGCAGATGTCCTCCCATTTTAGGAAGGAGGGAAACAAAGCAACTGGAGTGGGAGTTTACCTTTGGAACATTCTTTCACCTAAGAGGTAACAGGATCAGATCTGCATGCCCAGCTATGTAGTGAGCAGAGAAAACCTCTGTTAAGAACAAACTAATCCAACAGAAAAAGACTTTTCAGACACATGACATCCATACCTCTGCAAGTAGCCTCTGATCCAGACCACTGGCCATTTGTCTGGCAAAGACGGATGCTGCTTCCCACAAGATCAAATCCTGCTTTACAGCGGATCCCGCAGGCAGCATTAAAGTAATTGTTGCAGATATTCTGGATGAAGTAACCATTTTCAGGGGGCTTCAGTTCAGGGCAGTGAACAACTAAATAAAGAAAACAGTCACAGCAGAGTTATGATGCTAGCTGGAGTGCAACAGGATACCGAGGGAAAACAATTTTTTTGATTTCCAACTCGAGTTGCATCTTCACACTTTTGTTGTTTTGGAATGACACACAAAATCCTGCATGCAATTTGACATGTCCTTCACAGTGCAAACACAAATAACAAAATTTTCCCAGCACTGCACTGTGCATTCCGGAGGTATTACATCCCTGGATGGAAACACTTACCTTCACAGGTCTGTCCTACAGCATGATACCCCTCCCGGCATGTACAATCCTCAATGGAGGTACTTCCTGGTGGAGAAGTATGATTCTCATCAGGACATGAGATGCAAGTGCTGATTCCACCTGGCGAACCTTCAGGCTTGTATGTTCCTGGTGGACAAGCTGTTGAGTAAAAGAGAACAGGACAGAAAGGAGTTCAGGACATCCACCTTCCACAGCTAGCATAATTTACCAGGTGTGTTGCCTTATTTTTTAACATGATTTTTTCTACCTCATACATCTAGTGTCACTTAAGGTAGGAACATTCTCCACATCAAGTGCTACAGAGTTCTTACAGGGGTGAACTAAAGCACACCAAACTTGGTGAAAGTCTCTCCAGTCACTGCCTGAGGACTGGTAGTAAGTCTATGATTAATATTCTTGAAAAGAAGCCCAATCCCGGAAGACACACCAGATTTTCACTCATGAAACCTGTGCTGACATCACAAAGACATTCTTGACCTAGAGGTGTAAAAAATCCCTGCCATTCAAAACTACACTGAAGTTAAATGCATACAAAATCTTAGTAACAAGCTAACACAAGCTAGCAAAACCCTTGCCCTTGATTTACACGTTATAATATACATGATCTGCACGCTTACTTGCTAAAATGTATGAACCACAAACAATGAAGCAATTAATCAAAGCAACTGTTCTCTGAATCATTTGCACTCATTTATATCCCTTTTAATATTTTTAACTCTGTGCATCTACATTCACAAGCCTTACAAAGATTCAGGAGATGTCTTCAGAAGCAATGGAAAATGCACAGGAAAAAGTTCTCTCACCTGAGAACTTCAGATTGGTTGGACAATTCTGAGTCTCACCTCCCTGCCTTGAATTCTATGTTTCAGGAAACTACCACAATAATCTTCATTTATTTCACAAGGATGATGTGAGAAACAGGGAGGTGACTAATCAACACGTGCTGATAAAGTGAAATATTGATTGACCACATTAACACTTGAAACAGAACTCAAAGACAACACACCTCCAGATATAAAGTTCAGGAAATACTCTGAGGTGGTTATGTAATATTAACACTGAAATATTATACCCAGTCAAATTAACACCCAGTCAAAAAAGCTCTTGTTTCATTAATTTCACTGTCTACAAATTTTCCTAATGGCCACACTTTCTCTTGCAGACTACAAGTCAGCCTCTCATTTCCTCCCCTTAGCACAGTCACTTTGTACCATCTGATGTAGCTCTGGACAGTATAAAATGAACACCCCCAAGTGCCTTCCTCCTTACCTACTCAGGTGTGCTCGGCTTCTGGAGAAAACCTCTCCTACTGAGGTATATTTCCTGGGGTTCAGAGATTCTGGCAGTATCAGCCTTTGTTTTGGTAGATACTGGACGAGCTCTGTTCAGCGAGTTGGTCCTAAGACATGCTGACTCCTGTCTTATTAATGGGAACAACTTCCTGCCTTCCAGGCAACTTGAAAAAACCCCAAACCAAACGTGCAAAAAGAAACCCAAAAGAAATTCCTGCCAACGTTTTCAAAACACGTCATGGGAGAATGGACTTTCATAAGCCAAATTTTATGGATTATACCTTAAAAATCAACCCATATGAGCACTACTTCTCTCCAGAAGCAGCTTGGTCTTTTCAATAGATTCTAGAGATAGTATTTTTGTTTCCTTTTCAGGAAAACATTGCAGTTTTATTTTGAAGAAAGCAACTGACTGGCTAGCAGCTAAGAGGTGATGTTGGGTGCTGTAAATTGGCTTCATAAAACTCTATCTTAAACACCCTTTTGAAAAGACAACGAAAATGCTTAAGCAGTAGAGGATATATTACAAATCAAAGCATTTCATGAAGGAAAAAGAGTAGAAAAATCCAATCAGAATTAGAGCTGGAAATTTCATATTTCTGTCTTAGGACTTTCAGAAAAGCATATGCAAAATAATCCCTTTCCTATAGTTCACCTGCTTTTTCTATCCAAGACATTCCTCTTGGACTGTTACTGTTTCTTCCCTCTCTTCTGTGCAGAAATCCCCCTCTTGGACACTAGGTCTCTCTGAAACATTCTCTCATGCTTCAGATGATTGCCTCCAAGCTGGCAATTCAGAGGTATTACTCTGAAATACTTTCCTCTGGCACTCTGTGGAAGTTTCTGTGCATCCCTGTTAAAACTAATCGGTATCCAGCATGAAGTGATGAAGTGCATCCAAAAGGATGCAGGAAGGAATGCAACTGAAGCATCACAGGGTACCAGCTGTATGACAAAGCTGCCCTCCATGTGCCAGCAAAAGTAAATTAGTCTCTTCTGTTCCATGTGTGGTATATAAAATGACATCTAGAAGAAGTGTTTCATTAAAAAAACCCAACAAAACAACAAAAACCCAACCTAAGGTCTCCCTTTCTTGCAACCTCACCTTAGATGAAGAAGCAGCAGCTCTTTTCTGTTCCTGTTTTGAGAAATTCAGGATAAAAATAATCACCCATTCTATGACGTTGGGCATTTGAAACAAAAAATGCAGTAATTTGCTTAGGGCTTTGAATCAGCCTGGCTTTGACAAAAAATGTTTCATTCTGAAATTACAATTTGCTCTTTCCAGTGAAGCAGCAGGAGGTAAATAATAGTTAAAATGGTTATTAATGTCTCCACTGGGAAAGACAAGTTTCCCAAAATGTCCTGATTATTTTTGTATGCTTAAAATGCTTTCCACTGCCCTTCTAAAAAGTTGAACTACATCCTATCTTGGCTTTTTATACAGAATTTTCTCCAAGCCTGAGCCCCTGAACTGCTCACTGATCTCACGTCTCCTTCAGATGTATTCAGCTGTGAAACTCTCTGCAACCTACGTTCAAAATTTCCACAAGGCAACACTTGGTTACAGTTTCCAAGTGTGTGAGATCCGAGTCTGACCTCTGCTCATTTCCATCACAGCCACAGAGGTGAGCCTGGCCACATCTTAGGTTAAAACCACCCAAAATCAACCGTGGAAGAGCAGAGCTTCGGCCATCTGCTCTAGACCAGACTCGTATGTACGATCTTCTCAACAACAGATTTAACTACTGCCTACATGTGAGCCTTGGTGTTCTTTGCCCAGAAGCACGGGAAGGGGCAAGGAAATTCTTTTTCTTTAATCTAATTCTCCTCTTGAGCCCAGAATGGTGAATACTGAATTACACCAGAGGATTACCTCTTTGTTACAGGAATGAAAGGGTATCTGGAAGCAGGGATTAGTGTGCTAACTCAAACAAGCACAGGTCCCAAACTCCCCAAGCACACACAAAGATGTCTCATACTGAAGCTGTCATCAACAACGTGCTTTCATAAAATGGTACATACTCACCAATGATTAACATTCAGATTCTACTGTCTGTGGCAATGACAGTGCAGTAACCTGATCAGAAATGGGGACTGAAAAATGCATGCTTACTTCAGCATGCCTCCTTCATTCTCCTCGAGTTATGCTCTCCTAGGGTACACAACTAACTGAAAAAATTAACAAAACCCAGCATGTCTCTTCTGTTTCTGAACACTACGAGGCTTGATGACTTCTTAGGCTACCAATGGAACACACTTTCTTACTCCTTTGTCTATCAAAAAAAAATTAAGTTGTGCACAGAAAAGAAATCACTAGAAAGGAAGTAAGACACAGGTTTGCTAGAAGCAAAGACCCACAGGACAGGTATACAAACATTTCAGTGCATGCATACGTACTGACAGCATAACTATGTCAAGACATTGCCTGAAGCTGAACAATCGACATGGAAATTTAGGAAAGTCCACCAAAAAATCAAACTTTCAAATTCAGCAGGAATTCTTCTGCTCTGCCTGCCTAAATTAATGACAAAGTTGGTATTTTAATCTTCAAGCAAGAATTTAACATTGTAAAAGGGACAACACAAACCAAGGTATACTTCAGAGATTCACCAAACACTTAACGCGTATTATCCACTTTGGCTTCTTTTAAACTGCAAATACTAAAGCCAGTGGCAGAGTTAAGCCAAAGGCACTGAACCCACACGATGGCTTAAAGACTCCAGCCTGGATTTAAACAGGTAGAGATCACGTGTCAAAGGGTTCTACTCTGTGACACAGGGCCACAATTCTTACTCTGAATGTAAGAGTACAAATTTTAAGGATAAACAATTCTGCCTTAAAAATGTAAATATTTTAAAATCCTGGGAGAGCAGGAAAGCTTAATTTCCTCTCCAACTATACTAGTGTATCTGTATCACTGAAATGGAATTATTCTTCATTTATCCGGGTGTAAGAGAGAGGAGAGTCAAACTCCATGTATTTCAAAGATTAATTTGAGGGATTTTGTATTTTCTTCAATGCATAATTTCTCCCACTAACTACATTTACTAAGTAATCCCTGGCATGAGCTGTTTTTTTCCACACTTGATGCTAATGAAGGGTATGATTAAGGGTTTATCTTTTGCGGGATATGGCAGGAATCAGCTAGGCAATATCCTGCTCTCTCCTGCATCAACCTGAGCTCTATTCGTACGCTGCTACTGTGGTGATTGTAGTCTCTAATTCTCATTTTTTCCCCCTCAAGCGTAAAAGCCTAAATGAAAGGAAAACTTGATGCAAATCACAAATATACAGATAGTCTTTATAACTCAATCCTGAAACTTCTTACATGAGGAAATAAAGCCTAGTTTTTCCATTTAATCAAACTGGTTTAATGCTACTGTAATTACTTTTATGACACTAACTACATGGATCACCCAACATATTGAAGTCTTGAGTATGTCCCAGAATCAGTGTACACCATGAAGACCTATTCTTATTTTGGTTTGCTGGCACCTACTAAAAATGATACAATCCATAGGCCACAGAATCCCTAAACAATGATCACTGGATGTTTGTATTCAATTATTTCAGCGTTTCCTCAGTTTTTGATGCTGAAGATACAGGGACAAGAGGTTTCTGGTTACATGGGTCTCTGACCTGGCATACAAGGTCCTGTACTTTTCTTTGGTGGAAGTTATGTGGAAGATCCAGTGTGTGTGCCTAAAACTACTTTGAATTATAGTCCACAACACAGGACAACCAAAATCTCAAATTAACTCACATTTATACCCTTGGAGGAGAACTACAGTCTGAACGTGTGGGCTCTTTCCCACCGCTTTACTTCATCTAAGATTCTTGTGCCTTGGCAACAGCAAGAAAATAGGAAAATTAGAAAACGTGTTACCTGACCTTTGTGTGTGTGAAACAAGTGCTGTGGTAGCTGTATTTGCCATCACTCGTGTTTTTAATTTGCTGCCATGAATGGGTCTGACTATAAAGCTTAGTTATTTTATTAAATAGAAGTAAAAACCTTCCTGAGGAAGGAAACACAAAGAAGTTACAGTACATTATCGTCTGCTACATCTTTCTACCCTGATATCTGCATCTCTCACTGTGACAAGGTACTACACGATCAGATTTGCCTAAGGGCCAGGCACATGCTATTAGAAGAAGCAGTAGGAACAAGGGGCTATTATGTATTCACTGTGACAATGGCCTGCCAAATAAAACAAGCTTTACACGCAAAATGCATGGTGTCTCCGAGGAAATGGAGATCCCAGTTCCACACCAAGCAGCAAGAGACTTCCTGACGCTTTCCCATTTATTACTGAGGCAGGGGAAGAATTTGCGGTGTCCTGCAGTACGAGCATGCAGTGCTGCTCAACCCTCTCCCTGGCCTTCAAAAAACACTCTGCTACTACTGTGCAGGTCATTTGTGAGTGGCCTCTGTGAGGGTGGAACGTGAATAACATTGGAGGCAAAATGACAGAAGCCACAATTCCACAAAACTCCCCAGTTCCCTGCCCTCTCCATGTATTTTACGGTGATATCTCTTAGCTGTTGCTGTAACTATTGTATTCTGCAAACGTGGGGTATCCGTGTGCCCCAGAATTCTGTAGTTTTCAAGTCTATTCTAGTAAATCAAACAATGAATGATGGTGTGGGTTTCTCTCCTGGTGTTTAAAAGCCAAAAAGTGCTCGTATTGAAACAGCAGAGTAACAGCCTACCCTGGCCTCTGAAATGTACCTCACTGGGCCCGCACATGTCATTATGTCTGCTCCTCAAAGACTTTCCACACCCTGGGCCTTTACAGTAGAGTGCCTCCAGAAGTTACAGATTCTGTTGTCACATTTAAAGTTTCTGGGAAGGTTGGTTTTGTGGTGGGTTGTTTTCCCCCCCCCCCCCCCCCCCTTGTTTTTTTGTTTTGTTTTGTTTGTTTGTTTGTTTTTTTGGGTTTTGTTTTTTTTTTGCATCTCCTCTATGGTAGGTTTGTCAGAAAAGGCACTTTGTGCACATGAAATGCCTTTGAAAAGCTAAGGAGAAAAAAATATCTAAACGTTTGGCAGATACTGTAATCCACCTTTCTGCAGCTTGCAACATGTGTGGTGCCATAAAAAAAAACCATGAGCCAGGAGCATGCTAGGATTTACAAGACATACACAAGGAAGTGGATTTAGTTAAACATTTGACATATATGATTTGTATGAAGACTGCAAAGGAAAACGTTGGGTTTACCTTTAAGTGTAGGGATCAGGGAAAGATTTCTGCTAAGTCTCAGCATATTCTCCAACTCTTTAATATTTCCTGTTATCCCCAGCATGTGCTCTGCATTAATTTCAGACAGCACTCAACCTGCTCATCCATCTGGTCTTTGTCAGTATTCCTTAAGCAACCTTCTTACAGCAACATGATTAGAAAATTAACAAGTTAGATGTCTTTTCTGTCCCTGTTTGATGTGTCTTCTTCCATCTCTTTATTAGATTTACAAATTTCCTCTCAGTGGGGAGAGCAGGCTGAAACAAGTCAGAGGTTTAGCTACTTCTGTACATGATACATAGAGAGGGGTTCACTCAAGCCTTTTTATTGAGTTTACAGACATCAAAACTGCAATATCCCACTACTTAGTAGGCTGCAGCATTTGGAATGACACTTTGAGATGCTCTAACTCCCAGATCTTTAAGCACTTCAGTCATAGCAAACTTTCAGCAGAAATAGCTTGTTCACAATAAAAATGAGAATCTTGGATCCTTTCCCACTGGGCAGAAGAATAGGAAAGTTGGCTTGAAGGAGATGCAGCCTCTTGGGTGAACATCCCATCTCAGTAGCCCAAGCATACAGTGTAGGGAACAATGTGCCTCCTGAAGAAGACAAGCCCAAGAGCTATCACAGCTTGCAAAAGTTGGGATGCCTACAAAGACCTTCTTCCACAGGGAAGAAGCTGAGCATCTCTGGGTAGGCATGGGGCCAGCACATTTGCATAGGATTACTGCAAAACAATGATTCTGACTGCAAAATACCCACTTTGGTAATAGCAGCAGTACTGAGGGTATATAGAAAATCCATTTATGCCCAGTTTTAAAACTTTTAAAAAGCAAACCATGTTAAAAACACGGTGAGTGCCTTAAACAGATTCATAATTGAACCACACATGCATGGCAAGGACACAGAGCTTTTAAAAATACTTTAAATGTTTTACAATCATAAAGACTGTCATGTGTATTTTTACAGAGGGTGACTTCTCTGTCTCAAAGCATGTGGCTTATTCAAGAATGAAAAAAGGAAAATACTGATTCCATGTACTGTATTGTAACTTAAAAAGAAGCCTACCCATGCTTCATTCAAGCTAAAAGTTCACAAGATATAACTTGACAACTTGTGCAATTTGTATACACAGAAATGGCAATCATGTATTGAAATGAAGCTCTTTTGGTTTAAATCTCAGTGGCATTTTAGATGTTGTTTACAGGTTTGCTGTTTGCACAGACATCACATTTAGCCTTGGTGATAAATTTGGAGGGCAAACCCAAACAAACATAAACATAACTATTAGGTGTGGATATTTTTAGAGCTTGGATACTGATTTATGTACTCAGGCTCCTGCATATTTCTAAAACATATCATGCTAAAGTGTACAACAAATACTAGAACTACAAAAAGGTCTTTCTGGGAAACTACCTTAGCTGACTGTGTGAAGTTTGCCATGCAAACAGAGACTATCTATGGATTTATCTACATGCAAGTGAAGGCTTTGTGTCCAAAACTTTGCACACAATCAGACACTACTTAAAAGGGGAAACAAAATCAATTCCAAAAATGCTTTGCTCAAAGCAGAACTACTATATACTAGGAGTCCCTGGACATGGTCTTCATCATATCACAGACACACATTCCTCAGTAAACCTTGATCAGTGCTGATGTGACAGCACATATTACTCTAAATAGTACTGTTCTAAGTGCCCTGGATCTCTGGATAGCTTCCTGCAATTTAAATACATAAACACTAAAGACGAACATCACCATACTGTCCTAGGTGCACTTATTTGCCATTTTAATATACTTGCTATGAAGTTGTATTTTTGCTTTTACAAAAAGGTAAAAAAATACAAACAGGATGAAGTAAATCAAATTTATTAAAAAGAATCCCAACATTTTGTTTAGTTTATGCTACACACAGATAAGCAAATACCTGTTTCAGAGATCTAGTATCTGTCTCGCCTGAAGGCACTGGAAGCCCAGTTTTCTCTAGGCCTGGTCCAACCATTGTACCATGTATCAAATAACTTCACTCTTCCTTTCAGCTCACAGAAAGGGTTCTGGGACAAGAAGGAAATGGGAGGGCCAAGAAAAGGACACATTTGCAGAGGGGGATTCAAATCAGATGCAGGGAGTAAAGTCACTCCATACTTTCTCTTACTTTTCCATTACTCCACATTGTACCAAAAAATCCACCAATCCATCATCTCCCTAACAGGATGGACTAATAAGCAGCTACTAGATGCCCAAAGGGCCAAAATTATCTCTAGACCAAATCCCAAGTGATAGCAGTTAGATACATCAGAAGAGTGAAGAAGCTCCATCTGGACTTCACTATATGCTGCCTGGTTAACTTCTGTGTGAGCTAGAGGCACACACTGGAAAGCAATAGTGTTCCTTAATCCACAGCTGGGAAGAGGAATTACTTGGAAAGACAGAAGTCTGGGCTGGGACTGGGGCAAAAAACCTGGTTCCTTAGCGACTTCTGATGCGCTGCACTCAAAGGAAGCTGGACAGAAATGAGAATCTACTCCGCTACCTGCAACTCTCGGGACACGCTGAAATCACCACACCTCAGCCAGTGCTTGCTCAGCACAGCCTACACTTTGTTCCAGAAGCAGCAGGAAGCAGGAATCTTACGTTACACGGCTAACTTCACTGATCACCTTCTCCTGGAATTCCTCAAAGGTTGTTTGAACCAAACTACGGGGTTGGGGTTTAGAAATGGACAAAGCATGCACTCCAAGCTTCACAGCACTGAAAGATTTCTGCAGTGAGCCACTCTGTGAAGAGTGATTCAAGATTGATTTCTGTTGTGTTCACCTTCGCAACATCTTCAACAGTTTTGTGTTTCATGTTCTTGGGAGTTAAGAGTGTAACTAAAAATGACTCTCTGGTCAAACTGAATGAGCAAACTGGCTTTCCTGGAGAGCAGCAGGTTGTATGAGGGATCAGGAGGAGTCAGTGACTCCACATCTTTCGATTTTCTCCTTCTCATTCAGGCTAAAACTGTGAATTTGCTCTCTGGCAAAATATTAACAGAACCCTGCATGCTCCTGAATTATTTTACTAGTCTAATGCTCTCTTTCTGCTGTTGTCTCCAACATCCACTCCCACCAGCTGTTGGTCCCTATGATCATGAAGGAGCAAAAAAACCCCAAAGAACCCATTTCTGCCTCCTTTCTCTGCACAACAGAGTAGTTCCAGTTGCTGAATCACAGATTGGGAATGCAGCAAGTACAAGCTATTATAAACAGGAAAGTGAAGCCATTTCTGCCAGACCCTCAATAAACCGTCACTACTGCATTAGGTGCCAAACTTGGCCTCTTTTCCACATCCCTTATTTTTATCATTAAATATACTTTTCAACAACAGTGATTATACTCCTATTAAATAACATTTCTGAACACTGAAGATATAGCACATGACTGTGCAGATGGAGAACATATGTCACTATTTCCATGTTTATTTACTTAGCAGCCCAGGGTGAGAGTCAGACAGTTTTTGGTTAACTTAAGAGAGCTGAAGCACATGCAATGGCTCAGGCCAGTAATCAGACAATAAAAAGTGATGGGTTTGCCAATTATTTTTTTACATATTGTGAAACCAGCCCAGCTATCCCTGTGTAGAGTTCACCAAACTGTTGTAATCTCAATGTTATAGTTTCTACTTAATTCTTGGAATGACTACTGATACCCATGATTTACTGTGAAAAATGTCATAAATCCCGTTCTCCATTCCCCATGCAAAACTCTTATGGAAACTGACAGGATCTCCTGAATTCTTTCAAAAATTATCTAAATATGTAGATGTTGTAGACGGAAACAGTGTCTCGGTTATGGAGAGCAAGAGCACTGAAAGAACAACTAGATCACTTCGCTTAGTATTAACTGCTGCTTGCCTAAGAAACACTTGGAGAAAGAAGTGACTTCTTCATTTATCCCATTTTCCCTTGTCCTTCTCCCCTCCACTTGTTTCTTTTCAAGACAAAGAGAAACTCTGAAGGACAAATCTGACTCTTGCTAAAGCAATGTCAGCTACGAACAAAAGGGTCACCTCAGATTTGAACTGAAGGAATGTGTTTTAAGTACTACGTCCCGTGCCTGTGAACAAAGTGAAATTTACTACAGCAAAAGATACGGTAAAAAAGCTTAAAGACAAAAAAGATTATGCTGCGGTACCACAACCAAATATGCAGCCTTAGTCCTCAGTCTAACAAAGCTTCCTGCTGTGAAGGACCTTCATGAAAACAATCCTGAACAACACCTTTGCATCCACCAATGAACAGCACTAACCTGGTCTCCATCCCTTAGCCAATCTGCCAAGACCTAGCCTTTTGCAATGCAGGAGTTCTCCCATAAAGCAGGAATCCCTAGCTAGTGAGTCATGTGTTCGTAATGTCCCTTCTTGCTATCAGCAGTGACCAAACCGTGTTAAAGTAGCAACTCGTAACATCCAAAGGCTTTAAGGAAGTGCAGTTGTTTAAACTAGAATGAAATACTCTGTTGCTGCTGCTGCCAGAAAGGGAGCAGGGGAACAGCAGTGAGATTCCTTCAAGAACTGTCAGGAGCTCAGCCTCTCTGTACATCAAACTGAAACTGTGCTCTGTGTCCCACTTCTCCACCCTCTTCTCAGCTTCAAGATTTTTCCACCCTGAAGAAACAGAATCACTTGTTCTCTTTCTAAAGGGCAGTGAGATCCTTTGTATGTTTTGGGAGGAAAAAGGTCTGCCACACTTCTGGTACTACTTTCCTCTCTAAATGCATGCCCTTCTGAAAACAAGACCATCTACACCTGCAGAGATGGAGAACAAGAAGAAGGGAACATTGTTAACTGCAACCTGAAAAAAGAAGTAAGCAGCAATAATGATTAAATCACTGAATCACGGCTTAATGGACCTAAGACTTATGATTATTAAACCAGATTTTCAGCTAGAAAATCTATTCCTAAACAACACTTGATTCCAATTAGTTAGGTTCACAAGATAATTAATGCTGTCTAAAAATATTCAATTTTTTCTTGAGTTGGAGCCAAGTTCCTGGCTAATTTCTTGCACTTTTGCAGACTGTGAACTAGTGAGGGATGCAAGCGACAGATGATAAACTACCTCTCTGATGTAGGAATGCATGAGGCACTGCACTTTCTATTTCAACATAGGGGGCCTCCCAAAAATGACCTTAAAGTAGTGAGAATAAATCAATCTCTAACATCACTGGAAGTGAAATTTAAGACATTAGAGACAACCTTGTGAAGCATCACGTTCACAGACCTTGAACTTGTTACCTTTAATGCTTGTCTGTGCTTGAGCCCTGAGGCAAAAACCAGACAAGTAACAGCTGTAATCCATCACCTGCATCTTGAGGGATAGGTACTGAAAAAGAAGTGGGAGAACAAGAAGACAGTAAGGGGTTTCCCACATGTTCTCAGGGTGCAAGTTGCCTTCTTGTCTATGACATAGTGGGAAATGCCCAGGGAGCTGCTGAAGAACTGCTGGTGATGGTGATGAGCTACCAGGAGGGGGAAGACAGCAGAATCCTGGAGGCTGGCAGTGCATGAGACCTCGCCAACTGGAACTGAGGGCCACGCAAACTCTGCTCTTGGGGCCACAGTATAGCTTAGTACTGCTTCTACACCAAACTACTGTGGCACCCAGGCTAGGAGAGCCATTATGGAGGATGAGTACTGAAAGGAGAATCACTGCTAAGTAGTCAAAAAGGTAGGGATGAAGGTAACCCTCAGCTATTGTTACATTAAAGAGATACTGGCAGAGGATGCCTCAGTGTCTGAGCATCCTATGCTCGTTCTCAGTCCAATTTTTGTGAACACATTACTTCTGTTCTCATGGGTCTGGACTGCAGGCACAAGGTGGGTTATTGGTCTGTCTATAACAGCCATATGTTAATACAGTTTGGCTGCTCCCACTCCTGAAATCAAGTCACTAATGAAGACCAAGTGTCCTTGCCTTTGTGTACTCCTTGCCATGACCTAACCACCACCCCGGCACTGCCAATGCGGCAGTTTTGTGAAGTGGTTTTGGCCAACTGGGAAGCCTATAGGTGCTCACAGAAGTGTCATGATTTAAAAATGGTGTATTTCGTAAGGCATTGCATTTTGAATTTTCACTCAGAAATAAAAGACAGCAAAATTTATGTATGTATTTTACTCCTCTACAATTCACAATAACATAAAAATTTAAGTGAAGGGTGACTGTGTGTTTTGATCCTCACTGTGCTGATGCAAAGGCTTAGACTCTGAAAAGCAGAAAATCAAATATTTGCATTTCAGCTGATATTCTTTGCCGAGTTGGTAACAGAAACAGGGCTAGAGGGCCACAGAATATTTAGGTACAAAAACTCATGCCGCTGTGATACAGGTAATAATAGAAGTCCAAAAGAAACAGCAGCTTAACTTCATGTAGCTTTTCCAGTGTATAACCATGAGGTTTGGCAAGCATTCCTTCCGTTCTGTGTCGACACCAAGACTCCTCAGAATAAGGCTACTCAGCCTCCCACACTCCTTGTACTTAGAAAAACCTAGTCCTGTTAACCGAGTTACTTGAAAGAGTAACTTGTGCGGGACTTCACGTTCCCACAGGTGAAGCCCTCCTCCATACCCTCTGTCTTGAGACCTATTGCACCTCTGTGCCACGGAAGTAAAAAAGATGCGGATGATTCAAACGAGTTAGTTGCTGCATTTAAAGGCACCAGAGCCCCTCTATGCTGTCAGAGCCAGCACACACACTGTCACTGCTGTGTGACGCACTGGGCTTGTCTCCTATGACGTTGAAGTCAGTGCAGCAGGCTTCAACAGACTGCTGTTTCCAGGTCTACGTAGGCTTCATGGGATGCTCTGAGGGCAGCAGATGGGGAAAGCATGAAATGAGGGACAGGATGAGAAAACACAGTAACAGGCCAACATTTTCCTTCAGAGCTCCAGGTGTTTTTACACAGACATAAAACTCCAGAGTATAAATATATGCCTTTAAAATAATGTGACTTAGAGCACTCCCAGCCCGTGAAGATGCAGGTGTTTCTGCTTTCCACCAGAAGACTGACGTTTCCTGTCTCTATTTCTATGCAGTTTTTAATACCACCTATGTGTACTTCCAGAAGAGTTTTTCTAGGGAACCACAGTCAGGACATAGCAAACACTTGGCTGTCATAAAATGATAAAAACTGGAGCTGAAGGAAGACTGATAATAGTAACAGGAATGTTATACTCTGGAGTATTCTGTGAAGCCCTAAACAATAAACAGGCTGGAATTAATAGCAATAATCTGTGGAAAAAAACATGCAGCATTAGCAGCCACAAGGTAGAAAAGTTCCTGCGCTTTATCTCCTGCTATTCTTGTTTGAGAAACAAACACACCACAAGGAGATGGAAACTTTGCATGGGTATTTACTACGGCTTTTACAAGGGAATCCACTTTGTTTGAACTTTTTGAGCCAAAAAAGCCACTTTTTTTTTTTTTTTTTTTTTTTTAATGTTATTCTCAGAATGTTTCTTTTGTTCTCAGGTAAAAACCCCAGCAGATTTGCCTCATGGCCCGGAGAAGGAGACAGATCTTTGGTTGTTACAACAGGGTGCAGCTCTGCGTAATATCACTACAGCTGCACCCATTTATACAGATGAAGATTTTGCCATTCCTCTATGCTTATACTAAGGAAAAACTGCAGCTTAGTGCTTAATTGTACTGCGTTTTGATTTAAATCTGTCAGGTCCAAACTATAACTAAGTGACATGAGAACTAGACTAGATGATTGCCTATATTATACACACTTCCATAAAATGAATCTTTCTCAAGTCTCCCCTTCCCCCAGCAAAGGTCCATTCATTTTTCCAATTCTTGTAGAGGAAAACACTTCACATATAATAAATTTCAGACTAGAGAAAGAATCCAGCTCCTCAAACTACCTTCAGATGTTAGCCCTACTAAAACATCTGCATTGGAAGTGTGAGTTGCTGGTCTGGCTTTGTTTTGCATGGTAACAAATTAAACCCTAGGGTTTTGGCATGAAGAGGTTCCCATTTCTGTGCAGAGTCCTGATTTCTGTTTTCATCAAAACACCAACAAAACCAAGAGAAACCAATTTCCTGTTTGACGAAACTGATCTGTGTTGCTGCTTTCTCATTCTCAAGGGACTTGGTCACACTCCACCATGCAGTCAGCACTGTTTCTGCATGAGAAGGTTGGCCCATCTGCAGTAGATTTTAGACTGACAGAAGAAAACAAGGCTGCTTACAAGACAGCAGACCAAACTGCTCCCATCCATTCTGGTTGTTGAGTAACTGGCAGATAGATGAAGCTTATCATAAAATGTCTGCAACCTATTTGCCCTAATTCTACTCCAAGTTGGGTGGGCTTCTGCCCTCTTTTCATCATTGTGTTTTTTCCAGCACACTCTTCTTGCTGTGCGCTGCCTTTGCTGGAGTGGTACCAGAATCTGAAGTAGTTCTGGACCCCTGTGGCTGAAGAAACACCGAACGTGCACAGTGGGAGGAAGCAAGGAGCATAGCTGCAGAGGACAGAGAGGTCTTCTTCCCTGCAAGTGATTGTGAAATGATCTGAGGAACCTGCCAGACAATTTTCCACAGAGAGCACAGCAAAGTCAGCTGGACAGGACTGAGCAGGAGAGGCAACAGAAAAGCCATCTCGTCCCTTCTCGCTACTATCTTCCCTCTCTTAAAAGGGTGTCCAAATGGACAGAGGTACTGGAAGGAACATCTACATTGCCTTTTCGGTAAATACCCCTTGAAAGACTTTGTTTAGGTCAAAATCTGCATGCAAATGACTTACTTAGCTGTGGGTTATGACCTGATGACCTTTATGCACCTTTGCTTCCACATTTTCTTCCCCCTCCCCGCAAACCCAGGGCAATTAACAGACGACCACCTCTGAACACCTGCAAAATGATTCATACTGCATTTAATAAAAAATACTTGCTTCATATTGGAATAGAAGTAGACAATTTTGTTTGAAGTGTTGAAAGAATAGTACTCATTCTTACAAAGAACACAATTTGCAATATTCACTGGCTTGGGCAGAGCGAATATCACAGCATAAGGCAAGACAAGGATTTAAAAATAAAATGAAAATATTCCTAAACTGTGTATTCATCTGGAAACTGATTCCGAGAGCTAAGAGCCAAATTGGTTTGACCAAGTGACAAACACACCTTGTACAATCCTTCAAGCTCCAAATACTGAGACAAAATCAGAGACTGCCTGATTTAGTCACATTAAGACGGGTATGCTTGAGTCTGGTTAAATGTATCAACTTTGACAAGAATTTGGGAGCAACTTAATGATACCTGGAATCCTGATACCTACCCACCTCACAGGTACAGGCACTGTCTAAATCTTATCAGTTATTTGTAGCACAAATTATATGATAGGAATTACTTAAATACTTAAAGGTGATGCTTTAGAGCCTTAGAGAGCTGCTAGGGACAAAATAGTTAATTAAAACAAGCTCTTAGTCTCTTAACCTCTCTCCTCATTTTGATGATTAACATTGCTGTATACAGCCATCTCATTTTATCCTTCATACGCTCTTTCAAGAATTTTCATTTTTTCTTCTCTAAGACAAAAGCTACTTTAAGGCTCACAAAATGTTGTCTGCTTTTAATTTGTGAGACTGGCACAAGTTCAGGAATAATATGTATGCACACGTGTCTATGAAAACATCCTGGCTATGTGTTTCAGAAAAGGTAGTGAAGGTAAGATGACACCATGTAATCCATAGGGGTAACCAAAGAATGTTGCCCTAAAATCCTTTTCAGTAAGGGATTCAATGGACAAGCAGTTATTCCAATAAATGCTTGGTATGATGCAAGTCCCAGTCCTGAAAATGATTCTCAAATCTGCAAGAACAGTCAAAAGCTTATCAAAGTCCTATGCTAAAACAGTATGATCCTAAACTGTTTAAAAATCTGTGACAACTGGCTGATGAATGCTTCAGGCAGCTAAGTAAAACACATTCAGCAAAACGTTTGTAAACTACCACTTCGCCCTGGATCACGGAGCTGGAAAAGAATGTTTTCAAACCACGTAAAATCTCAGCGAAGGTGAGACAGCCTGCTTTTTATCCTGTCTAGAGACTCAAGACAAAGCCCAGGCTTAACAGTAAAGGTTTTACAGTCATTTAACTAAAGGCTAAACCTATGTGGTGCCATATTTACACTTGGAGCCTTCTTCACTGAGACGGCCGCCTGCAACAGTTATATCGTGGCCAAAGGACAGCTTGGGCGCTCCAGGGAAAGCCTGTCTGATCGCCACAGAAAGCCGGAGACTACTTCCATGCCATGTCAATTTCTATTCAGAGCACAGTTTCTGCTCTTCTCAAGCCCTCCAGATGGTTGGTTTTTCTCCTCTAATTGCACATATGAACTTTGGCCAAAGGCTTTATTTTCATGACATTCTGAGATGATCAGGACAAGTCACTTCCGAGATAAGGAAAGAAAGGGTAACTTGTGCATCCCTTTCCAACTTTCCATCAAATTTATTACAAAAATAGCTCTGTACTTAATACAAAAGAAAGGGTCTGTTTTGGCACAGAAACTTATTTTCTAAGGCCACAGATGACATCTAGTTGGAAAGGATGAGATGTTTTTTCAGTATTGCCTAAAGACGTACAATTACACCTCTGCTTTTCTGGTCTGACCATGTCAAAATTGAATCTGGGTTTTCACCTTCACCCTACGTTAAACAGTTTCCTTGGAAATGGTGCTGGTATACACAAAACACTCTACTTTTGGTGGATTTTGGTTAGTTTAAGGGGTTTCTTTCTATGCTACAGTCCAGTTTTAAAGGCAAATGAAACAAGCTACACGCTGTAGAGTTATAAAAATAACATACTAACAAAGCATTATTATCCATATTAGTTATCATGTTACTTAAAATTATTACTTTTGCAACAGAAGATGTATATAATTTGATACATAAGGCCCCCAGGAGAGAGAAAAATGAGTCACTCAGTTCCAGAGACTCGATCCAAAACTCATTAACACTACTGGAAATAATCTTCTACTGGAACTACAAATTCACTTCAAATGGCTTATCAAAACTATGGATATGGTTAAAAAACACTGGAAGCTGAGTACATAATTTCTTTAGGTCAAAAAACTTGTACCAAATTGACTAAGAAAAGTTCCTTTTTTATAATTTTGCAAGCAGTGTCATTGGTTAGACGTTAAAATTTTCGCATTTCTATGATGGTTTAGAAAGGTCACTGTCTGACTGTAGAGTCTGTTAAGGAGTTTTTTTGATGGACTAAATTGCACTTTGGAAATTATGAGGCTCACATAATCTTAAGCAAAACAACAATCCTCCACCAAAACAAAGGAAAGCCCTCAAGAAAGCCTGCATGATCTGCCCCACCTGTGTTGTAAATAAGAAAACAAAATCCCAACCTCATCAGTTTTTTTTTCCTACTTACATTTATAAAATGTATACTTAAAAAAAAAAAAAAAAGTGTTTTGCTACCATTTCCCTCCAAAGGCTTCACGTGGGCAACACTGATCACAGAGGTTTTACAGTACCATAAGAAACACTTCAGTTAAGGGCCTGCAGTGGCAGGACAAGGGCTAACTGGTTTAAATTGAAAGCAGGGAGATTTAGATGAGATATCAGGAAGAAATTCTTCCCAGAGAGGGTGGTGAGGCACTGGCACAGGCTGCCCAGAGAAGCTGGGGATGCCCCATCCCTGGAAGTGTTCAAGGCCAGGCTGGATGAGGCTTGGAGCAACCTGGTCTAGTGGAGGGTGTCCCTGCCCATGGCAGGGGGGTTGGAACTGGATGGGCTTTAAGGTCCCTTCCAACCCAAACCATTCCGTGATTCATTGACAAAACCTGTTATTACTTCATAGGCACTGTGCCTTAACCTTTTTAGTATTACTCTGCCATAGGCTTCAAGGAGTAAACTCAGCCAAAGAAGATTCCAATGCCAGAAATGCCCCATCTTCAGGTTGTTGAGGTGGGAAATAAAATACTTGGGTGGCAGAAGGCACTTAAAATGCAAGTAAAACTACTGTAGCATCATGCAAGCAAGTCTCTTTCCAAGCCATTCCTACAAAAAAACAACCCTCCTGATGTGAAGAGTTTACTGACAACATGCTTTTAAATTACCAAACCAAAGGAAATTATCTCTATTGTGTGCTCCATTTTGAAAAATCCTGCAGAATCCAAATCCTTTTTTTATTCAGCCTTTGCTTTGCTTCCTCTAGCAACAAGCACAAGAAATCTCTACCTGAATTTTCAGAACTGAAAGCAGGACACACTGGGCTTCAGTGGACAACTTTTTGAGAAAACAGATTTCGATGTAAAAGATCTGGAAAAGCATGTCTGCATTTGGTTTTTTACACAAAATACCTGTAAAGGCCATTTTCTTTATGCAAAAAATAATTATGACTGGTTTTACAATCTCTTTTGAAGCCCTACAAAGACTTTTAACAGGATCATTAACCTACTAAACTCCCATAGCCTTCCCTATAGCATTTGGTTCCTATATCCACCTTCCTCATCCACTTGTCTTTTAGTACCCTCAGTGGAAAACAAGATTGATTTACATTTCTCCTGAACTTACTCAGCATGATGTTATGATACCCTCACCAGAGAAACACACTCATTTACATTTCTTCTGTATTTAAGCATCATGGTGTTAAGCTCAAATTGTTTCCCGTAACGAATGAAACAAGATTTATACAAAAAAGGAAAAATATACAGAATGACAGTAAGGAATGTTTTTGCCAGTATTAATTAGGCATCAATTCACTGTTGCTTAGTCATGGGCATTTTGCATCTTTCCTCTTGGTTTAGGTCCCCGTTTTCTTGTTTTCTCTTCTCTTTAAATGACACAGTCATTTTAACACAGTATATTCACAACAGAACCTCTGTGTATTATCACAGACAAAAAGCAGCTACAGAGAGGCTGTAACGAAGGCAACTCCACTTGGTATAAGCATTTAAAAAAGTGAAGAAATCACAAATAAAATAGTATACAAAGCTATCTCATCCCGCAAAGGGGTTACAAAAAGGGGTTCATGATTAGAGAGCTGTTAAGCAAAAGGGGAGAGTCACTGGCTGACACGTGTTGTACACAGAGCAAGGACTCTCCTGTCTAGCTTTTCTCTCTCTACAGTAGATGACTACAACTCCAAGTCTCTCCAAACTGCTCATGTTTCATAAGCATTAACTAATCCTTCATTAAGCATCTGCATCCCAACTTCCAGGCCCAGCTGTAATTCAAGTTCTTCCAATTCATCTTGTTTAAAATTTTTACTTGTTTTGTTCTTTGTGGTTACCAGGATCTGCGGGTTTATGTGGCACAAGACAACACACATGCGTTGTTAACTCTGAATGCCTTGGGGCTTGGAGGGACCTTGTAAACTTAGTGAAAATTTCCATGTACACTATGACAAGTTCAAGATGGTTGGCAAAGCTTAATTAAGACAGTAAGTCCTATGGGGTAGCTAAAGAAACACCTCCAAACAGGAATATTGGGAAAGGGCGACCCAGCTTCCAGGGGGGTAGAAGCTCCTATCAAAAGGAAGGGAGGAAGGACACAGCATGGTAGAAGAGATGTTCAGCTTTATTTGACTAGGCCATTGGAATCACCACTGGAATGAAATTTCTTCCTGTCTGACTAAGAAGAGAGCTGCTAGTAATATATGAAACACAGCAATATTTTTTTCTTTAAGTAGAATGCTATCCAACTCATTAACATCAGGTTTTGTTTTGCATTCTCAACAGGAAGATTCCTGAAAATCTCATGGAAAAAAATGCTCAGCTGAAAACTGGGTTCATAAACCAAGAAACCACAAAATGCAAATCTCCCCTGCCTTGCTGGGCCTACTTTTCCTCAGAGTTTGAAGTCTTTTCAGTGAATGTGTTCTGAATTAAAATTTGTAAAAAAAAAAAAAAAAAAAGTCAAAGTTTTCACACGATTTCAGGTTTCACTGGAAGCTCTTTACAGATCTAATCACTGTGCTGTTTTGTAGGCAAAACTGTTGCCCTAATGACTGTGCAAATGGTAACTGATATGCTACACACTCCTAAATCAAAGCCTAGGCCCCCTATTGAATACTCATACACATGGTGAAATTCTACACTTCAATAATTATACCCAAGTAGTGAACCAAAAATGAACAAAAGAAGGAATAACTGTCATAGACTACAAGTATTTAATTTACTAGTTCTGTCCCGCCAACTGCACATCATCTTTATGGATACCCTGTGCTGCAAAAAAATGAGGTCCACATTTTAGATAAAAGAAACTACTGTTGTAAGACAACAGTTTTCTGACCTCTCTAATCACTGTGGTTCTGCTTAGAATGTAACTGATGATGGCATCATAACAATGGGTATCATCATCCTTTAGCTGCATCATCATAAATCTAAGTTCATCCAACCTAAGAGCCCACTTAAAAAAAGAACTTTCTCTGGAGACTTGCTGAAAAAAATGTGGGAAAAGGCTGTGTTAGAGACATATTCCCTTGACTCCTAAGACAGAGAAGAAAATACAAATGGAGATCTGGACATTTGGTTTACTTTTCCATGGAACAAGCTGTTGACTTTAACAGCTCACCTTTTCATTGATGGAAGACACTGTCTTAGACAGCAGAAATTACAGATTTATTTTTGCTGACTTCTGTATTTTTGTTTGGTTGTCTATAGTTTGAAATTCAACATTTGTAATCAAGGAAAGGAAGGCGAAAAAAATCCTTATTGAAAAGGAGGTGTTTATGTACATAGGGTTTATGTACCCTATGATACTGCCTCTGTTCTTCCTCTTTCACCCTTCCTTTGTCACAACTGTCACAGATGTCTCTGGCTGCATGAGGCTCCTGGTGTGGGCCAAGCAGCCTTTGTTTGGTTTGCTTTTTTAAAGCAGAGAACAGTCAGTCTGTTCTTTTTTCTGCAGCACATCATCAACAATCTTACAAAGAACAGGAGGGGGACACTGAAGCCAATTCCTGCTTTTTGGCACAAAGCACGTGGCTCCTATTTTATTTTGTGGAAGCTTTCTAGAGAGTGTTTTCAGGTAATTTGGAAAGTAAAGAACTGTAGAATTTTTACATAGTTATTCAGATGCCTCGAATCTAAGACCATAAATGACAGTGAGGTAGTTTAATGCATAAGCATAAAAGCATACAGAAAATAACAAACACGGCAAAAAGGACAGGTTACAGAAGAACAACCTCCCATCTTAATGAAAACGCTTTAAAAAAAGCCTTGCTGTATAAACATAGTCTAGTAGAGTATCTGCACGTTTAACCAATCAAAAGCTAGAAGTAGTCCAATTAAAATGTAAGTCCTGCCACTGTAAACTTGCCAAAAGTCCTCCTGCACATTATACAGTGAAAGAAGTTAAGATGCATTCTTAAGATTCCTTATGCTTTACAAATCCACAGCTATGCTCAGCTGGGAAACGTTAAAAAAAAAGAGGTTGGAATCGTTTTCAGAATAAAAGATTTCAAAATAATCTGTTTTTCCTTTAAAGAACACATGTTGCCTCTTGTTTCTGTCTGTCTGTCTTGAAGAAGAATACAACGGTTGAGCAGAACAGACATACTTTAAGGAACGGGCTTGAGTTACACAGGTCAAACTCTCCCTAAAATATATGTATGCATCTTCAATTATCTTCACCTATACAGTAGATGGCTGCAATCATCACCTTATTTGCAGTGTATCTAATACCAACCCCTTTTAAAAACATTTTAGTAGCACCTGCTGATAGTGTCACAATGAAACCTTCCTTGGCAGCTGTGAAGTACCCACTGAAAGAAATCAGAATCTTATCATTTTTGGTGGCATTTGAAAGGTATGCTCACCCCATCACAAGATCCTTTCTTGTGGAAAGGGTAACTCTAAAAGGATAGCCTCATACTGAGACATAGCTCAAACCAGTATTTTATGATCAAGCTATTGCTAGAGGCAGAAATACTGCGTTTGTTATGTTCAACAGGTTATTAGGGCACTAGAGTTGGAGGAAATTGCCTTGAATCACAAAAGAAAAACTTAAGACAAAAATTTGACTTTTGTGAAACAGATTAGAACTACAACTGAAAATAAGCAAAACAGAACATCTATCTTTGTTTAGAAATAATTAGGCACACAGGGGAGCTGCACCCACTTACATAAAACAGGATTCTGATCCAATGTGCCACTGCTGACATTGATTCTAACTACATTCGTCTACTCAAGCTGCACTCAAAATCCAATGGATTTCTGCTTACCTACTTCTCTTAACACAGAACAGAGGAAAGATGCTCCAGAGGCACAAGGTGAATTACAAGGTGATAATTGGCACAGAGTATAGTATAGCTGATCAGCTTCCCAGCACAAATACAGGGGTATGTCAGCACTTTCTTGCATGGGACAACACCTTTCTCCCATCATGTGCTTAAGTACAGTCTGGATCGCTCAGTGTATCCTTATCATCCTCCTCCTGCAGGCTTACAGCCACCAGAGTCTTTGTTAAACCTTCCCCTGAAGGAATTCTTTAGCTCCGCCTGTGCCTATTCTCTGACCAGAACTACCAGCTCTTACAAGTTACATTAAGAGACTCTCTACATAAAATGAAAATCACATTAAAACCACAGTATGGCCCTCATAAACTGCTATACAAGTGGATATAGTTGTATCCACTGCACGTAGTTCACATCTCATGAGGAAACATCTCCAGAGAAATGTGATATGCAGAATGTGAGAACATGAGAATATAAACAAGATCAATATAAATACTGCATTTTGTTTCCAGTTGAGTAATATCTGATTATACAAACTCTTTTTGTCCAGCTCACAAAACAAATATAACAGTGTTCAGATTTGCTCTGACAATTTTGAAACTTTTGTCCTAGAGAAACCAATGGAGTTGGATAAACCTCCATGCCTTCTCAGACAATAAAGAACTGTAAATTGTTGTTATTTCAACTGTAGACTTTGAATGCATACTCCTAAAAAGACTTGTCCAAAAAGCAGTAACAACAACAATCTTAGCAAAATGTGATGACAAGTTTTTGTTTAGTGACCCAGATGCCTTCCTCCTCTTTAGTAACTGACGGTCGACATGAAAGAATCAAAGGACGTTTAATTGACTGTAAGTTGTGCCAAGGATTTATCCTGCAAAGATCCACATACACAGTCCTTCTCCAAACAGGAAAGTTTATGAAAGTTCAAAAAGTGATCAGCAAAATTCATGAAGGAAAAACCTCAGACTCAGTTGCAAATTGTTTGGTGAGCTGCGTTTTAGGGAATTTTAAGTGTGACAGAACATTTGCCTTATTCTTACCTTTATCCCGTGCATCTCTTTGGGCTGTTGCTGGAGACAAGGTAGTTAGACTGCTAGGGCTGTTCTGTGTCTTCAGCCAGAGACAGCTTTCCAACAGCCTCAAATGCTTTCTGATCCAGGACCATAGCCACAATCCCTAACAGAGCTTTTCAGTCTCAGCTAGATTAGCCATGTGCTCAGGGCATACAGAGAAGCCCGAGCACTGAGACAAGAGACTCACCTGTGCATTCGTGTTGTAGTCCTTTCCCATAGTATCCTTTTTCACAGATGCACTCAAACTGGCCAGTGTGAGTGCCGCATTTGCAGCTCGCCATGATGTCGCAGCAGTTTTCATTTGCCTCACAGAGATATGAACAATGTGACAGATCTTCTTGGATATAACTGCCAGAGGGCAGGTCTGAAACAGTATCAATTTATTAACAAAAAATCCAAATGATAGTCTCCCCACAGCCTCACATTATGTCATCAGTGAAATGTTTCTTAAAAGCCCTAGGTTCCAGTTCTAAGCAGTAGCAATGGCGGCATGAAGCAGAGCCTTGCTACACTCAGTAAGTAAAAAAAAAATGGTGTTTCTTAGTTTGGAAAAGGGCTCACTGAAAGACGTGGTGCAAAGACCCTCCAATTTTCTCACTTGGTTTCATTTGAATCTAACACTGCCAGGATGCAGTCTCACTCCCCACAAATGCTGCTGAGACAGCTTTTCCCTGCTTTGGTGGATGCCATCTTTGGCACTGGGAGAACATTTGGTCACGGCATGCATAACCAGTTGGTCATATTAAAAAAATCTTTCCTTTGGCACATTCACAGAGACCGATTAAACCTTACCTGGAACAAACGGAATGGCAGTAAAACATACTACTTATGTAAAAGTAGCATGCTTTTAAAAATTAAATGTAGCAAAAAAATGCAAATAAGATACCCTGATACATGTTCTAAGACTCAGTCAAGCAGCACTGGCTTACAAACGAAGGTCTAGTCACGTGCTCTTACCCACTAATTCAGAATAATTCTGTTTTTCAGGAAGAACTAATTTTTTAGAATACAGTAGATGAAAAAGGAATACAACCACAGTCCAAACTCTCTTTTCACCCCTTGCTTTTTCCAGTTTTACTGAATGTATAAGGTCATAAACATAAATCGTATTTACCCTTATACACAGAGATCTAAATCGGCTCTGAACAGGCTAGCTACCAGCAGGCATTAAGGCTAGTCCTAAGGCGTGTACTTGGTGACTCTTCTGGACAACATGTATCTGACCATGAGGTTCATCTATTCAAGCAGAAGTTACATCAGGCAAGACCAGAGTCTGTTCTTTGTGGACAAAATGAAGAGTTGAATGGACCTAAGTATGTGTATTCCCAGGAGGAGAATTTGTCTCACATTTTGTTGATGATGAGTTAGTTAAACAAACTGCTTATTCCTTTACCTGAGGAATGAACACCTCTGCCAGAAAGCAGGAGCAAAAATAATAACAAGGAATCAGCACTATATGAAATGTAATTACAAGACAGTACCAGAGATCTCTCTATTCAGTCCTCTCTGCTCTCTGAAGACATATGAGATTAGTACATTAATACCTTCATGAAGAGCCCTGCGTGCCAGAGCTTCAAACTCAGTAAAACTGTGAAGAAGGTAACAGTGATCTTCTTTCGGATGGGATGCCATGTCGTTCAGTTCTCGGATATTTCCTTGCCATATCCCGAAGGTGAAGATCTCCACTCCAAATTCACGCAAGGATGCTGCAATGGGTCTTGGGTCTCCCCCATTGGAATATCCATCAGTAATGAGAAATATCACTTTTGTGGCATTTCCACGGGCATGCCGTAATATTTGCTGGAAAAGAAAATGAAATTGCACACCTCAGCAAAGGGTTAGCAGTGATTGATCTGTACACTACTTCCTCCATGATGTGGCTCCTTTTATTTGAATTATACAGCTAGATTAAGTCCTTGCAAGACCACCCCCTATAATGAAAATCAACCATCTGCAAGTAAAGTCTGTGGTTAGATGAGGCCAACCACCGAGTCACACTTCAGATGGTCACAGACTGCACAATCACAGAAACCATGAGACGATCTGAAATGAAACACACTTCACACTGACCGATAAAGTCACCCATGCGACAGACAGCAGTGCTCCCGACCAGTGCTTTAGCAACTCCATTCAGACTGCAGTTTGAGCAGGTAATACAAACACTGAAAATCTAGTGCAAGACACGCGGGACCAAAGTTCAGATGCTGCCAACTGTCTCAGTGCCATGGGAGTGATGTGGATGCATGTCTGCTGCCAGTTTGGTTCACGCTTTTCTACTCAAGAGTGCCATTTGGTTCCAAGTTTTCCTGACCATTCAGGTAAGTGAAAACTCACCAAATCCTGCCATGAAAATGTACTGCGAATGAGCTGCAAATGGTGGCACACCCACTATCATCATGGCTTTCAGTATGTAATATACAAACAAATTCTCTACAGTTTGAAAGGGGTAACTAAGAACAAAAGGTATTTTATTAGGGATTATTTCACTTAAAAAACCCCACAGATCTATTGGAAAAAATGTAGGGACTTACAGATCAATGAAAGGTAAAGAATCAGTCAAAACCACAGACACAATATTGAAAACGCTTCTCACACACATTGTCAACTTTTTATATGAGGAATCTATGAGCAGTTAAAGCTTCCACTGTGATTATCTGGCCACAGGCCCACGCATTTTTTATTTCCATATGTTACTTCTCATCTTCCCTCTACTGTTTCCTTGTCTAAAAGGTGAAATCTACTGTACTTCTGGAAAACAAAACCATGACTGTGTCATTCTCTTCCCTTGTAAGGCAAATGGAAAAGAGTTATTTACTCAGTAAGCCCACAAGAAATTTCAGTGTATGCACAGACAGAGAACATGCCACGGACCATGTACATGGGTATGAAGGAAAAGGTACTGAGACAGGAAAGAAACTGTCAGAAACAGGAGTCTTAAGAAAACCCATCTCTGATACTTGATGTGCGATGCAGGAATATAGCTGTGCCCAATGAGGCTTCATAAGCCTCTCTCTGTGAAGCGAAGTTGAACAGGTTTTAGAAACAGACGAGAACATTAGTCAGGAATTAGAAAAAAGTTCCTACTGATTGCCAGGCTAGTAAATTACAAATGAAAAGCAAAGAGTTTGGGTGCATCTCCTATTAAACACGCCTCAAAAGAGGGACCATGCATGCACAGCGTGACTTGCTTCCCTAAAAGCACCCTCACCATGGCTCTTTACAGCCAGCTGCTGCATCTCTACTACCAGCATAACTGCACTAGGAAGATGGAACCTGGAAAAATAAGCGGTCCTCAAAACTGTAGTTTTATGCACAGAAAAAAACCCCAAAGCCTGACAACAATCATTAGAGTTTCCTGTGGCATCATGCATTCAAGGATACAATGTCAAGTTTGAGACAAGAGTTATGAATTTTAACCAGGTAATCAGCTGAAAAAAGACAAGTAAGTGACTAAAAGAACACTCAGTTTTCTTGTGTGCAAACTGCTTGCTCCTAAGACATCGAAATCCTTCTATCTGTATCTCCCACACAGTGACTGCTTTTCCACTGGTAATACATTTCTGTTTTTCTTGCAACTCCGAGGTAACAAATAAGATCCAACATATTTTAATGTCAGCTTATGTTTCGGTCCACTATATTATAAAGACCATTTCAATTACACTGTCAGTCTCCCCCCAGCAAGCATTTGGACTGTTCGTTATTTTAGCTGCAGCATAGCATCCCTCATTTTTCCCTGCTGAATTGTGCTTTTCTCCCTTAAAACAGTTTCTGAAGATCGCTTTAGTTTGTCCGTCATGGCCTGACAAACTGCCCATAGTCACTTCCACCCTGCCGCCATCTACAGATTGAAGGTTCATTCCTTCCAATACTTCACGCAAAACATTTGTGACAATTCTCAGTTGTGCCTGAGTGAGGATGTGCCCCACAGATTCCTGCCCATCATCCTTCCAGTTGGTCTAGTGCTCATTACTCTCCATTTGTTCTTGGATGATAGGCAGAGCACCTGCAAAAATGCAACGTTAACATGCTTATGGACTAAAAACCACCCCATGGAGTCACAACTCATAATCAGCCACAGTCTGTCAGAGAGTGAGTAAACGGGGGCCACCGCCGATCTCCTCTGGGTGGCCTGGTGCTGCCTGTGGCCCTAAAGCAGGGGAATGTGAAGGTGTACTTTCTCCTTCCTCTGTGAACTGATGTAGAAGGAATTAGATACAGACTTTCAACTTGGTAGCATGCAAATTACTACCACATTTATTTCAACAGTAGATTGTAAGTGCTACACCAACAGAATTTAAGCCATAACAAATTCCAAAACCAAAGATGAGCTGAGTTGAGAAGTTATATTACAAAATCTTTAAGTAACACTTACGAAGTAAAGTTGTCTTTCAGCTCAGTGAAAAGCTTGCAAGTTAGGCCAGTCCAAGGAATCTGCAGAGATTTTATAACCTTTCTCATTAAGCCAGGCCACATTTCAGGACACTTTGATTTTGATTTGGCAATTCATTGATTTCAGGTAGATACTAAACAAAAACAAGCATACACACCGTAAACTATTGGCACTGTGGTCTGAAAGACTGCCACGCAATGTGTTGCTGTTGGGCTTGATTTTATTACTACTTGTATGCAAAACCCAAAGGGTGTGAATCAAATTCACTTGAAAACACAAATACCCTTCACAAACCAAACCTATTGTTCCTCATGTTGCTTAAGTCATAAGTGGAAAACCAGAATGAAGTGAAAAACCAGAATAAAGTGAAAAAACAGAATGAGGTAGAAAGCTAGGTTGAAAAGAATCAGGAAGATAAAGACAAGGGAAAAGATGATATTAAGACAAACAGTAGGAAAAGAATACAAATGCCTCATTTCACAATGCATTCTGAAATAGATGCCCGATGACAAGTGGCATTGCAGGCAGAGAGGGTAGTGCTATTTACAATTAACACATAAAACTAACATTTAGCATTAACTGTACTATTTTGAAATGCAATGTAAGCAACTTAAACTTCTATCCAACTTCTTAAGTATCCAGGCTGAAATTTTCCACTCAGGATGTTTGTCTCAAGCTGTTTCCGTGAAAATGGTTTTATTTCGAAAAACAAAATGAGGAAAAACATATGTTCCATCCATACTTACTTGTTTTTGCAACCATAGCATCTCTGAGCTTTGCAGAAGGAACTTACAAACTACAAATCATGTTTATAATAAAGGTGAGAAAATAGGCCCCAACACACGCAAGTTGTGGAACCGGTGTGACTGAGGAAGAAACCACCACTTGCACAGAGTTGAGAGACATAATGGAGATTGCCAGTGCAATTCTCTGAAGATCCCACCTGCACACAGCCTGCTCTAGCAGAGTATGATTTCAACTCTCAGTTATGTTGTAACATGTACAGAAGGGGGAACAAAGCTTAATTCTGGCAGGATGTGGCTTTACAATTTCAGTAATAACCTTTCAGCACTGTTTCTCTCTGTGCGTAGGACAAAACCCCACAGACTTTGCAGAGGAAGGTAGTGGACGGCATTACACATTGCCCTAGTTTTTCAGCAAGTGGTACTCTTAATCGGTAGCAACCAAACTTCTGTATTTTCCCTAAATACAGGGACACATCTGTGTGGCCAGTGAACAAACTGGCTTGAGCCACAGTAGTCCAGCCAGGACAACACGTATCTCAGAAAGGACTATTTAACTCTGATTAGTAAATTAGCAGGGATCTGTTTTGCAAAACTAGACTGCCACCAATGCCCTCTGAAACAGATGTGAAGAGTACACAAAGCACTCCATGTCTTTCTGTGCGACCAAGAAAGGTTCCCTGGCTGTAGGTCCCATGAACAATAGCTTACCAAGCCCTCTTAAAAAATGTGTGTCATCACTTAGGGTAAGTGTGAAGCATTGGGAAAAGACCATTTCTGTGGGGCAAATATCCCTTGCCTACATAATCTTGAGATAAGGCAAGCAGCCAAGAGGGCCATGGAGGGCAACCTCCTCTTTGGGGCAGCACTTCTGTCACAGACACAAATTGAGCTAAGAAGGGAGTGAGTACGAAGCTGTCTTCCTGCTACCTGGCGGTCTCAAACATTCAGGCACCAGTGGATCTGTGTAGAAAAACAGATGAAGAGACAGCATTGCTACATATTGCCCCTAGAAATCAAAACAAAACAAAGCCACTGAACAGCTTGGCCCTCATTTCTTGCAGCTGTAACTATAGACACAGAACCCCTGCTGTATAACAGCACAGGAAAAGAAAGAAACATTCAGCATTTGGGGGGGTGGGAAGAGACATAAGACTATTTTTAAATCATCTGTATATGTCTGGTAGTCCAGTTACTGTTTTGTTTCCTTCTGTGAAAGCGCAGTGACATAAGGGACAGGCCACCATCCAGAGCTGCTGACAATCCAGGTAACAGTCTGCCTTGCTCTGCCTCTTCTCTCCAGTATTTGTGTGGCATTTCACATGATTTTTGTTTCCTTTAACCCTGACTCACATTATTCTGGGACACCTCTCTCCTTCCCTCTCCAGAAAGTTGTTTTGAAAGCTTTTCTTCCCAACAGAAATTTCATATCTTTAAAAATGTCTGTTCACTTAACCCCTAAACTTGTAAGCACTCACAGAAGTGGTTCCATGTATTTGACCAATCCCCACCAACTTCCTGGACTGCGCCAACATAAAGATGACTTTTTTTCATGACAAGGTTCTGCAGTCCTTTCATAAATTGTTAGGTTCTTTAATAAATTAAGCTTAAAAACACACTAAACAGTATTCAGAAGTTAAAAGGATCCCGAGAACCTGTTCCTTTGCTATGAATTTCCACATCTGCTTCTGATTTTACCAACAAATGAAACTGAGCACCAGCCATAACTCAAAAATAAGGTGCCGAATGACCTGTTTAATTGAGAACACAGCCCATTTGGTCACTACTATAAATTAATAATAAGGGATAAGTACCAAAGCCACAAAACAATTAATGCTTTTGATGATTGCAAAGAAACGTATGGGGCCACTAGAAACACCTTGTCTTTGACGGTTCTAGTACCTATTTTTTTGTACACACTTCTTTCACAGGGGTGATACATCAGTCAGTTTCACTAATCCTTCCAGATCTTAAATAAAACATTCTTTTCACATTAGCAAAAAGTTATTACCATCTGTATTGTATTCAGTCACTGTTTAGTGTGTACAAATATCTGGCAGACTTGCCATTTTCTTGGTGCCAATAACAGTCCTTAGAATTAAAAAATGAAGTCTTGTGCAACAAAAAAAGTTGTACAAAATCCTCCTCTAGACATCCACTACTGTAAGGCAAAACGAAATCCTACCAGTACAGTCACAAAACCAGCTAAACCTCTAAGTTCTGTGGTTTTAATATTAAAATAGAGTTTGTAATACAAAATCAGAAGGCAAAAGACTTCTTCAGTCATTTAATAGCCACAGCAATGACGTTGTCAAAGGTACTTTGTCACTGCCTCAATTATCTGTTCTGCACCCAATCTGTAAGCATTTGATCCTGGGCCCCACCTCTGTCCTTACTCAGTGTTTGGCTTTTAGAGATGGTACTAACCATACAGAATTGGCTATTAATACATCAGTCTAAAGGGACACAAACTAAAACGGGTTAATCTGTCTCACTTTACAAACTAAGCCTTAGATAACATCAGACAACCCCAGGATCCTTGCCAGGAGAAGCCTGCCTTAAACAGTTTAAGTGGGAACCTAGCTTTCAAAATAACATTATCCAAGCACTCATCACAAAAATTACACTGCTCCTGTTTACCTTGTAGGGAATACACTACCTATGGGCTACCAAGGCAATGATATTTGTTATTGGTCGGGAAGAACCATCACTGCACCTCAGAAGTGAAACAGCCATCCATTGAAGAGCCACTCAGCTCTGCTATGCCAGTAGACCACTTATACTGAATCTGTTTTCACCCTAGGAATTACAGAAAACCTACACACCATAGGATGAGTTCTGAACAGAACAAGAGTTCTTTTTCCCAGAGGATCACTTATTCACTATAAAGGAAATAATTCCCATTTTATAACATTACAGAATTAATATAACTACATATCATACAACGTAATCACTATTACACTTACATTAAAATAAGTTATACTTTATTACCAACAGCTCTGCATAGATTTGACCTATATATGCAGCAGATTATTAAAACAGCATGTCTTAATTTCTCACGGATGGCTTCAGAAGTGTATCTGCATGTAATTCACAACGGCAAACAGCAATGTTAAATCCTTTTGCAAAGGTTACCCTTTGTTTCAAGGTTCATTTGCTTTCATTGTTCCTAGAGGTAAAAAAGTCCAAATCTGGGACTGAATTTTACATAAATAAATATTGTTGAAAGAAAAAAAAAATCAGTGCTGGGATCAACCATAGCTTCTGGGGGAGTTGAGGCATCTTATCACTGAATCCTGTGCAATCCTAAATTGATTATCTCAAAAGATGGGTGACAAATGCTGTTGCCCTTAATCACGACACAATGTTGCTGTTCCTCTACATAAAAGACTTGCCTTTACCTCCTCTCCTCCTGCTCTACAGCAGAAAAGGTCTCATTTCACCACCTTTTATTTTGGTCACTGAACACTGCTGCTTTCACTGCTCCACTCAAATAAATCTTATCCCCTCTTTGGGTTTCATTGCCCCTTTCAGGAGAGGAACTGAAGGACACTCCACAGTTACAAGTTTTGGTTCCCAATTGTCACCCTTTACTACTTTCTGCTGCACTGCTACACAAGCTCTAGAGAATGAGCTGTTACCTATGCAGAATAATTTAACTACTATAAAAGCTTTCATTGAATATCACCTTAGCAGCAACTGCACTCATAATGCAGGGAAAAGATATATCTACAGGATTAGTCTCAGTATTTAAATAGTGTTACAAGTAATAGGCTGTTGATGATAACCAAAAAGAAATAATTTTAAAAAGGTAAAAAAAAATTAAATAAAAGACAGTGATTTCAGGCTGAATGAAATTCACTTTGGTTTACTAGTTTTACCAATTATTTTCTCAGGATTAATTTATGCAATAATGATCATCAAAATCATGTCCTTAATCAATGCATTTATCTTTTCATCTTTCCTATCCTTCTCATCACCTCGATCCTCAGCCTTCATCTTCTCTTTCCACAGTGTCACCCTCCCTGCATGTAGTCATCTTCCCCTTGTCTTTCCTTTTCCAACTCATATATGTTGAGTTTTTTTCATAACTGACAATGAACGTTACAATCTCTTGTGAATAGCGAAGTGCAAGAATCCTAACTAATTTTGTTTTTATTAGCCACAACACTTACCTTCCAAGCATCTGTAAGTAACTGGCACGTATGACCTGAGCTAAGTCTCACAAGTTAGTCAGACATCCTCACTCTGTGGATCAAAGCACACAGGTAAAAAGGCCAGGCATGCTCATGGCCAGAAAATGTAGGGGCATGTCATCTGAGGAAAGACTGACAGATCTACTATGGTTCAGCCTGGAGAAAAGAAGGCTTGAGGTCCTCTTATCCATGTATACAAATACTAGGGGTGGGGGGTAAAGCAAATGGATCCAGACTCTTCTAATTGGTAGCATGAAGCAAGAGGCACACACTGAAATACCAGAAATTTCACTTAAACAGCGGAAACAACATACTGAAAGGGTGATCAACCATGAAAACAGATTTCCCAGAGAGGTTGTGGGATCTCCATTCCTGGAGATACTTAAACTCCAACTGGACACAGTCCTGAGCAGCCTGATCTTGCAGACTCCACTCTGAGCAGGGGGGATGGACTAGATGGCCTCCAGAGGTCCCTTCCAAACATGACAATGCAGTGATTCTGTGGTTTTGTGACATGGGAGGAACATACCTGACTTCCAGTTCTTAGCATTTGTTATTAACCTGATCTCTTTTCCTCCTACAGCATGGACTCTGCCTGTAATGCTTGTGTTACATTTTCAACTTCTTAAGTCCCATTGCACAGGTTAAAAGTGCCATGTCACGGATTTTGTGCAGTTTGAAAAATGAGTAAACCATTCTTACCCCAGAGAGCAAAGCTATGCATGCCAAATCTAAAACAACCATGGCACAAAGATTGTTTCTTCCCGCCACCATCCCCTTGAAACACCACCCAAAACCACCACTGCCCTTGCAGTAGCAGGACCTACTACACAGAATTTTGACCTACACACGTTTCATGGGCTAGGACTGTTGGATCTGGTGACTTGAAACTGGGTGGCTTGCAGTTTTGAGCTTTGAACTAGAACGAACAAGAATGCGCCGAGTTTCCAGGAAACAACTAACATACCTTCACCTTCTATCATTCTGAGGTCTTCTGCATGGGACATTAAAAGACAAGGCACGTTACGTACACAGCCTTTTCCTTAGCTCTTGGTTCTAACACCTTTAAACGAGTTCATCAGGATTTTGAAAAGCTGCTGCAGGTCTTACATGATGCTATGCTGTGTGCTATATTCAAAACATGGTCCTACTAATAGATCTCAGTTTGATTTGAAAAATGAAAAATCCTAGTTTTCTTTGTGTGTGAGCAATTTCCATCATTAATATAACCAATATGTTACTTGATTTCTCTAGTACTGCTGTGGTCTTTTGCTAGTAATAATGAAGGGACTCAAAAATATTTTACTGAATACATAATTAATCTTCATGTATTTTCAGACCAAGCATTCACACCACTATTGACTAGTGCATCTGCCAAATATTTGTTTCTTTTGTGTGTGTTTTAAACATTTATTACTTTAAAAAAGCAGGAAAAAAATCTGAACAGAATAATTAATTCCAAAAGGACAAACACAATTCATGAACTATCCCATCTACTGCCAGCTGTCACTGCTCAATTATCTTCTGAATGTCTTCTTTTGCTCCAGGACTGCTAGAACTCAGCAACATGAACACCGTTATCACTGATAAGAGCTGTCCCAGCTCAACCCGGTGTGGGGGAGTGCCAGGGAGAGAAACAGGACAATTGAACTCCCGACTTCACTGTTTATCCTGCACATGCTGAGCAGAGCATCACAGCTCTGAATGCTAAAGTTTTTTACAGGCTGCCTGTCAGGCGTTCTTCATCCTGGTTGAGGGTACCAGGGAGACCCTGAAACAGAGGGAACCTGGTCATTTTAATGGGAGCTTTTGGGTTGAATTGTGTTAACATCATAGAGAAGTAAATAGCTCAAAAATTTGAGCAGGATCACCCAAAGAGCCTACCTGTTGTAAAAGGCAATAGTGCTTCTAATTTCTGCACCTAGGACAGTCAGAAAATTCTGAGCACCACATTCTGTCTCACATGCAAAATCTAACTTTCAAACTCCAGTAACACGGGAAACTGTAGAACACAGGCTAAAAACATGTCACAGAACACGTAAAATATATTACACACAGAATATTAATGCTGAGGTTCATGTCATCACAAAATACTGCTGAATATGATGTATTTTGCTGGAAAGGCCTCTTGCAAGTCTAGGAGATTAATGAAAAATAAACCAACTTCTTTTGTCCTGACTTCTTCAAAATTTTAGTGTCTGGCATTTATTTCCTACTCTTGAAACAAATTGCTCAGCAGCTTTTCTGGTTTGCATTTGTATCTCTGGAGCAAAGCACACGGTAAGACTGACTTCTCTGTGAAGATGTTAACTCTAAAGAACTGGGGATCAGAAGGTACTTACTGTGAGACCCCTCCAGCAAAGGCTCTGAGACAATAGGATAAAAAATTGTTTTCTCAGGAAAAGTAATCTCTATTTCTGAAAAATTTATGAAAACATCTTCCAGATACCATAGTGATAAAAGGTTTCATTCACTGTACTGCTACTTCTGCTATTGTATCAGTGAGATTTGTGTTAATTCCTGCAGCAGTGTCTCATGTTTCTCACCTTCCCTCTTCCTCTGCAAGTTACACTGGGAAATGGCTAAAGGCTTTGTGGAACTATTGCTGTAAATAAAGAGTGTGCCTTCCATGGGAGGCCTGTCTTGGAAGAGATGTAACACAGTGGATGCTGGCACACCTCTCCCTCTTTGCATTCCTAAACCTGCTCTCCTCCTTACTTCACAGGCAGTTGGTTGACAAAACACAGGTCAGTAGGGCTGCTGTACGCTGTGCACTACAGATGCTGCCAGGCTGGAACTCCCATCTCAGCTCTCAGAGCCAGAAGTTATGAAAATGTCAGATGTGCTCCGATCAAATGACCTTGTAATGCTTAGTGTTAGACCAGCTTCCTGCAGTCCAGGGAAATGGGCTGAGATAGGTGCACGATGGCAAGACAAGGAATAGCTACTCAGTCACAGGAGTTTCCTTGCTGGTAATGCCCAACTCAGCAATGACAGACACAGAACACCCTTCTTTGTGGTAAAAGGAGTATGTTCTCCTACGGCTGCCCTCTCTTTTCCACAAAGTTACAGTTCTTTGCCTTTGTCTTTTTATGCTTAGCATGTAACAACTCGAGAACATCAGCAAGGCTAGAATAAGTAAACACTGGTGGAATGGATCAACATGGAAGGGTCTTTCATACAAAAGAAAAGCAGACTTCAGATGACTAGTTTCCAAAACTTCACTAAAATTCACTCCATCACTAAAATATACTGGCTAGTTCCTTGGGATCTTTCTTGAACATGGTAACAGTCTCTCTGCTTCTGAAAGGCACTCCGTGCACATGTGGCATCTCCTATTCAAAGCAGACAGGAAAGTCGGAAAATGTCAGCTCATCACTATCATTCAACTACACCCTACACAGCATCACCAACAGGTGGAAGTCATAAAGGGCTTTACAGAGTTATGAGAGGGATCCAACACTGCACCCGTAACGATCATTTCAGCTTTAAAACTTCAAGGACATGCAGAAAACAGAGCGTCAACTGGAAACAACAAAATATGCACCTTCAGGAGCATTTTCCATGGAACTTCAATAATTTCATGGAAACAGTGATTTAGATTAAATCTAGCAAGACTTCCAACTTCCTCCTTCTGCTGTCTAGAACTACAAACACCTTTGAATACCACTGATCAAATTCACAGTAGTGCAACAAGCAATAAACAACAGGCCATAACGAGCAACTCAAAAATTAAAGAACAAAAAGAGGTCTGTAACTTGAGATACTTCTAGGGATGTTGGAGAAGGAAGAACATGAAGAATAAGGGAGAGGGAGCAGGTGTTTAATTCAGGGTCTGGCGATGTATCTATGCATCTGCAGCTTCCTATATACTCAGTGGAGAGAGACACACTGGAATGAAGGGCTTCAGCACACCTAACACAGAACTACCACGTAGACGTGCTGCACATCGGAATGACCAGACCAGGGGTCTCTACTGGGATACAAACTCGCAGGATGTGGCACTTCAGTCTGTGTCTGAAGCCAGGCTGCCTCTCTTCTGTACGTTGCACCCATGAACTCAGTTTGCCTTGTTGAACTGACGAGGCAGAAGGACAACCATACCCCCAGAGCCACAGAAGGCAAAGGCAGGGACTGGGAGAATGGAGAGCCACCCATGATCAGTGAGGATCAGGTTCAGGAACACCTGAGGAACCTGAAGGTGCACAAGTCCATGGGACCTGATGGAATACATCCGCAGGTCCTTAAAGAACTGGTGGATGGGGTTGCGAAACCTCTATCCATCATATTCAAGAAGTCATGGTTGATGGGTGAAGTTCCCACCAACTGGAAAAAGGGAAACATAACCCCCATCTTTAAAATGGGAAAAAAAGGGACCCGAGGAACTACAGGACAGTCAGTCTCACCTCTGTGCCCGGCAAGATCATGGAGCAGATCCTCCTGGAAATCATGCAAAGGCACATGGAAAAAAGGAGTTGATTGGTGACAGCCAACATGGCTTCACCAAGGGCAGACCGTGCCTGACGAATATGGTGGCCTTCTATGATTGGGTCACAACCTTGGTGGAGAGAGGACGGGCAACTGATGTCATCTACCTGGACTTGTGCAAAGCCTTTGATACTGTCCTGCACAACATCCTTGCCTCTAAACTGGACAGACATGGATTAGATGGATGGATCACCCAGTGGATAAAGAACTGGCTGGCTGGTCTAACTCCGACAGTTGTGGTCAACAACTCAATGCCTGAGTGGAGGCCAGTAACGAGTGGCGTTCCTCAGGGGTCGGTGTTGGGACTGGCGCTGTTTAATATCTTTGTCAGTGACATGGATGGTAGGATTGAGTGCACCCTCAGCAAGTTTGCTGACGACAGCAAGCTGTGTGGTGCAGTTCACATGCTGGAGGGAAGGGATGCCATCCAGAGGGACCTGGACAGGCTGGAGAGGTGGGCCTGTGCCAACCCCATGGAGTTCAACAAGGCCAAGTGCAAGGTCCTGCACCTGGGTTGGGGCAATCCCAAGCACAAGGACAGGTTGGGGGGAGAATGGATCGAGAGCAGCCCTGAGGAGAAGAACTTGGGGGTACTGGGGGATGAAAAGCTGGACATGAGCCAGCAGTGTGCGCTGGCAGCCCAGAAAGCCAACTGTATCCTGAGCTGTGTCAGGAGAAGCGTGGCCAGCAAGCTGAGGGAGGGGATTCTCCCCCTCTACTCTGCTCTCCTGAGACCCCACCTGGAGTATGGTGTCCAGCTGTGGAGCCCTCAACATCAGAAGGATATCGACCGGTTGGAGCGAGTCCAGAGGAGGCCACGAAGATGCTCAGAGGGCTGGAGCACCTCTGCTATGGGGACAGGCTGGGAGAGTTGGGCTTGTTCAGCCTGGAGAAGGGAAGGCTCCAGGGAGACATTATAGCATCTTCCAGTACCTGAAGGGGACTGTAAGGAAGCTGGGGGGGGAGACTTTTTACAAGGGCCTGTAAGTAACAGGACAAGGAGTAACAGATTTAAATTGAAAGCAGGGAGATTTAAATTGGATATCAGGAAGAAATTCTTCCCAGAGAGGGTGGTGAGGCACTGGCACAGGTTGCCCAGAGAAGCTGTGGGTTCCCCATCCCTGGGTGTGATCAAGGCCAGGCTGGATGAGGCTTGGAGCAACCTGGTCTAGTGGAGGGTGTCCCTGCCCATGGCAGGGGGTTGGAACCAGTAACCAGATGATCATTAAGGTCCCTTCCAACCCAAACCATTCTATGAATCTATGATATGCAGCAATATCCTTCAGGTCTTCTTCTAAGGCCAGTACTTTAGCATTTTAAAAATAAATTACACTTAAAGGGAAGATAATAAATGGCTAATCTATTAAATATCAGAGTTACAAATCACACACTTCTGCTCAGATCAAAATGCAGAACACAATTTTGGGACCACAAACAAACCCATTTCCAAAGAGCAGGTTTTCAACCAAAGAAAATCCTAACCCTCCTTAGCCCCATATATGATGATAAACAGAGCACTTTTTGCCTGTCCCAGGCAAAAAGCCAGAGAAAAAATGAACTACTTAATAACTTCTTAAGGTTGCCCCATTGCAGGCTAGGGCTAAAGACAACGAACAATGTGCAGATGTGTATCGTGCCTTTGACCCCGCTGTATTAATCTTGTAAACACATCCTATGCAAGACTGCAGTATGCAGGACAAGTACTGTTCACAAACACTACACTGATTAAAAGTGGTGATTCAAAGCTGACACTAACGATGGCTGACAGGAACTCCACTCTCAATTTCCTCAGTAACCGCCGACTACCAGCTCTGCAATTTCAAAGGTGACCACAGAGGCAGACCAGGCTGACTTCAGCTTTTTTTCCACCACAGTCTTTCATGCAGACTCCAAGGCCATACCAGAACTTGCGAGGCTTACTGCTATCAACCCGTCAGTTAGCTCTAACTGACCTAAGCCACCACCAGATATTTAGACAGAGATAGGCTAGAATCTGCTCCTCTCATTACTTAGCTGATGGTTTTGCAGAGGTCAGAGGAATAAAAATCCATAAACACATTCTTGATAAACAGACAACACACATGACTCAAAATGCCCATCTTCCGAGTGAGAGGGCGCTACTTTCTTCAAATAAAATTTAAACCACTTACGTGGTAAGGATTTTCAGTTCCCTTTGCTTCAATTTTTTTGTGTTGATTTCAAAATGAGATTCTGAATCTGAAAATGCATTCAAATTAACAGCCAATTATCCTAGTGGGTTAACAACGCTGCATCTTGTACTTCTGTGCTTTTGGCATACAGAAGAAACAAAGCCACCATTACTTATTTAAACAAGCATTAAATAAGCATTAGAACTGTTTATCCTAAATAGATGTGTGCTTACATTCTTTTGAGGGCCATTTTTTTCATGTTTGTTAATTAAACGACAACAGAACACTGAATTTGACACGCTGGTTGCCATTCGTCTTGCTCCCTCAAGATCAGTTTAGATACAAAGGATGTATTTTAGAGACCAGATATTCAGAAAACGTGTCACCTGATTCTGTAGGTGCTGTGACAGACCCTCCACTGACATACACCACTGACTTCGATGGACTGAAGACAAATTGCGAAAGCAAAAAGCCCACCTTTTTTAATGCAACAATTATTACAGTAGCACAGAGCAACCCCAAACCCCTCCCTCAGCTACTGCCTTGCCAAGTCCCTTAGAACAGCCGACCCGTCTGTTTAAGGCCGAGTGTGCGCTACCTCAAACTTCAGCTGAAGAGTAGTCACACCTACAACTTTCAAGTTCAGTTTCAGAAGGAATATTACCCATTTTACTTCCATTGAAAGACAGGAACAAGACTGCCTTCTCAGAAGCATCTATTATTATTTTGTCAAGAGACTGCCACATAGAGTGGTTTAAATAATTTCTATTTTCATCTTTTTTAGTCTACAACAGCTTCAGAATGTTTGAACTCTCCATCAGTAAAGATGGCACATCAATGGTGGCATATACATAACTGTGACTGTTGGGTGCTACGACAAGAACACACTGTTAAACTTCTGCCACTGCATGACAATCCCTGGTTTCTATTTCATGGTGGATCTGGCACCAAACACACGCTCCTCCCAGGAGGTGCAATGGGTACTGTTTGCAGTGGTTATCTCTCAGAATCAGAAGCTCCAATCCAGGTGCCTACAGCTGGGAAATGCAGCACTTAACACTACGGGAGTTCTTTGGGCTTTAGATGCATTCCTTAATTACCAGCAGCAACGCCTGCTCAAACCTGTTTGTCCTTTCTTCAGTTCTGCTTCAGTTCTTCCTCGCTCTGCAGGAAGCGACAACAGCTCTGCAGCTTTCCACAATGCAATAAGCAATCTGCTGAACACAAACTGCCTGTAGTTTGTGCCATCCCACCAACTTCAGTGAAAATCTGAAGCCAAAGAGTTTTCAATGAGTGAGTGAGCTTCGTTCTGTCCTCTTTCTTACATTGTTTACATGTGCCTTAAAAGCAAGACTGCTAACAAGAGCACTTGCGAGCTGAAGCGTGGCAAGAAATCTTATGCAGGGTTGCAAATCTCAGCCTTCCTCATCCGGGTTCTGTCTCTTGTTCCTGTCTCTTGTGCCACATCTTTCATAATTCTGTGTTCCTCACAGAATTTATCTGCAATCTGCTGGGCAGGAATGTCAAAGTGTGGTCCACGTGGCAAAGGTAAGCATGGACAGCTCTTACAAAACACAGAAACTCTGCAATACACCTCTCTGAGAAGCACCTTTGGAGAGGATGCAAGACTGCCATGCCAAGGAGAACTCCCTTATGGTTTCAAGGATGGACATCACATGGATGTGCAACAGCTTGTCAAACAGAGTAGCTCTGCTTTTAGGATGATCTTAAATGAACGGTTTGGCTGTCACAGGTTCTGAGACAGTAACTGATAAGTAATCTTGCCCCTGTCCACTGACGTTCCCAGGTCAGCAACTGACTGGCCTGATGACCTTGCAGAATTCACTTATCTCTCTGCCTCCGTAGTTTCCGCAGAACTGTCACGGACTTGAATTAATCACTTTGAGACCTACCAATGAAGACTGCTGCACGATGACTTAAGTGCTGGGATTATTCAAACAATGTACTTTCCTTCATTTTCTGTTACTACGGCACATAACTGATACTATTTTGAGGAGTCTGTCATGCTTTACAGATGCTTTTGGTTTTGGAAAATAATTCTGGTTAGAAGCAGAACAAACCCCACATTAAAGTGTAAGAAGAAAAAAAGAGACATTTTAGGAAAGTGAAAGAAGAAATAATTATGGTTGTACCAGCAGACAGTTAAAAACAATGGATTGCAGCGTAAGAGTCCAGAGGGAACAACAATCTCGTTACACTTAAAATACTTCTCTAGATTTATTCCAATAGTGGTATTTTAAACTTGTAACAGTCATTTTCTGAAGAGTCCCTAGAAAGGAGAGTATTCCCTGAAGCTACAGTTTGTCTCACATGAAGAACACGTACTGAACAAACCCACAGTACAGCCCCTTCAACCAAGGGCCAGCAAGCAGCCCGACATTTAGCCTTGTCATTCCATCGCAATTCTCCCTGCCACCACGCGAATATTTTGCTTCCCACATTCTTAGCAGACCACAGTGTAAAATGACAGTGATGGTGCTGTAGCCACAAGGTTCAGCTGGCTTATAAAACTAAATTGTAGGTTTCTGAAGGGAATTTTTTTGTTTATTCCATTTCAAAGATATGATTAGTCAAGACTCCCTATCAAGAAAACAGACGGCATTTCTTAAGCTTATGTTTTGTTTGTAATGGTTATTTTTAACTTGTATCATTAACTTTTTTCACACAGTCTCCCTGGGTTGGATCTGTACTGAAACCTGACTTTGCAGTGAAAAATCTAGCAGGGACATGTTTTCCTAAAGCGGGTTTTCTGTGTGCTACTTTGAGTGCATCAGACAATGGTCTTGCTTTCTCCAGCCAAGTGTTAAGAAGCGAACAATCTTTGCCAGTTCCATGTGCCCAGCACTGATGCCCTCATCAACTCCAAATGACAGTGTGTAAGATGTTTCAAAAGAAGTATACCCAATGTTCAGCTACAGGACAGTACCGGAGATCAGACATAAGAAGAATAGAAAAATAGACTTGCTCTGGGAATGCTCCTGCACACGCAGGCCAAATGGCAAGAAGCGGCCCGGCCTTGCCTCGTAAAAAAGCTTCCAGTGTAGACTGGCTGCCCATGAGCCATCTACTGGGAAACCTCCCCAGCATGCTGAAGTGCCAACTCATGCTCAGGAGCTGCCCAGATCAAACCTGTGCCATGGGACTCTATCACATCACAGATGATCGTGTTCCAGAGACCAGAAACATTCCTGGCCATCCTTCTATTTACTGGTATACTACACACAGCTTCAGGGCTCCTTTGTCAGCCATCAGCAACTAAAACAGTCACCTGGTGACAGCATGCAGATATCTCTGACTGCTGACAGCTATCGGGCACCCAAGTCCGCTGCCAAGAAACAAGGCAGGCATTTCAGATGCCAGACCTGACTCATACATATTGCTTCTGAAATCAGGACACTGGCTCCATGCTCCTTCCAAGAGTGAATTTCACACGTTTGTTTGCAAGGGCAGCAGAAGACACTGGAGAGGCAGGCGCAGACAACACGGAAGATGGTGATGAGTTGCCCTGACCAGACTATGCCACGTCCCACATCATACCCCATCCCACCACAGAGCACTTGGCACAAACACTCTCGCATGGCGCACAGAGCCACGCGCCCACACCACAGGCTGTGCAGCACTCCGTGCCATCCCGCCTCACCCACACCACAGACATACCACATCATCCTGCCTTGGCCGCATCACAGCCACTCCACACCATCCTGCCTCGGCCGCACCACAGGCTCTCTGCGCCATCCCACCTCTGCCACATCACAGACGCTACGCACCATCCCACCACAGACATACCGCGCCATCCTGCCTCACCCACACCACAGACACACCATGCCATCCCGCCTCGGCCACACCACAGCCACCCCGCAACATCCCACCACAGCCACACCACAGGCACGCTGCGCCATCCCGCCTCAACCACACCACAGGCACGCCGCGCCATCCCGCCTCAACCACACCACAGGCACTCCACGCCATCCTGCCTCGGCCACACCACAGCCACACCGCGCCATCCCAACACAGACACCCCATGCCATCCCACCCACAGACACACCACAGACACACCGCACCATCCCGCCTCTGCTGCACCACTGCCACTCCGCGCCATCCCACCACAGCCACTCCGCACCATCCTGCCTTGGCCACACCACAGCCACCCCATGCCATCCCACCACAGACACACCACGTCATCCCACCACAGCCACACCACAGCCACACCACGCCATCCCACCAGAGACACACCACGTCATCCCACCACAGCCACACCACAGCCACCCCACGCCATCCCACCACAGACACACCACGCCATCCCACCACAGCCACACCACAGCCACACCACGCCATCCCACCAGAGACACACCACGCCATCCCACCACAGCCACACCACAGCCACCCCACGCCATCCCACCACAGGTACACCATGCCATCCCACCAGAGACACACCACAGCCACACCACGCCATCCCACCAGAGACACACCACGCCATCCCACCACAGCCACACCACAGCCACCCCACGCCACCCCGCCTCGGCCTCATCACAGCCACCCCGCGCCATCCCGCTTCGGTCACACCATAGACACACCGCGCCATCCCAACACAGACACCCCATGCCATCCCACCCACAGACACACCACAGACACACCGCACCATCCCGCCTCCGCTGCACCACTGCCACTCCGCGCCATCCCACCACAGCCACTCCGCACCATCCCGCCTCGGCCACACCACAGCCACCCCACGCCATCCCACCACAGACACACCACGCCATCCCACCACAGCCACACCACAGCCACACCACGCCATCCCACCAAAGACACACCACGTCATCCCACCACAGCCACACCACAGCCACCCCACGCCATCCCACCACAGATACACCATGCCATCCCACCAGAGACACACCACAGCCACACCACGCCATCCCACCAGAGACACACCACGCCATCCCACCACAGCCACACCACGCCATCCCGCCTCGGCCTCATCACAGCCACCCCGCGCCATCCCGCTTCGGTCACACCATAGACACACCGCGCCATCCCAACACAGACACCCCGTGCCATCCCACCCACAGACACACCACAGACACACCGCACCATCCCGCCTCCGCTGCACCACTGCCACTCCGCGCCATCCCACCACAGCCACTCCGCACCATCCCGCCTCGGCAACACCACAGCCACCCCACGCCATCCCACCACAGACACCCCACAGCCACTCAGCGCCATCCCGCCCCGGCCGCACCACAGCCACTCCGCGTCACGCACACCACAGACACTCCGGCGCCAGCCCGCCTCGGCCGCGCCGCGCCTCCCGCGCAGCCACCCCTCCTCGCCGAGACCCCGCCACGGGCCGTCCCGCGCCTCACACCGCTCCCCCCTCACCTCCCCGCCTCGCGCCGTCACGCCCCCCACCGCGCCTCGCCCCGCCGCCCGCCGCTCACCGCCGCCTGCTGGAAGGCGCCCTTGGTGTAGGTGCCGCCGCCGCGGTAGGCGATGGCCGGGATCTCGCGCCCCAGCAGGGCGCACTTGTGCTGCTGCGGCCGCCGCCGCGAGATGTAGTCCACGCGCGGCACCACGTTGCCGCGCGAGGAGAAGGTGACGATGGCGACGCGCGTGGCGGCGGGCACCACGGGGAAGTCGGAGAGCAGCTTCTTGACGAAGCGCAGCTCGCTGAGGAAGTTGGCCGGCCCCACGCTCGACGACTCGTCCACCAGGAACACCAGCTCCAGCCTCCCGCTGCGCGCCCGCAGCCGCCGCACCTGGCGCTTGAAGGCGCGGCCCAGCTTCTCCACTCTGCTCTCCGTCGTGTCGGGCAGTGGTGGCGCCAGCAGGGCGGGCGAGGCGAAGGCGGGGGCGCGGGAGAGGGCGCCCTGAGGCGCCGGCGGCGACAGCGACAGCGACAGCCCCCCCCAGCAGCAGAGAGCCACCAGCGGCCACATGGCGGGGCGGCGAGCGCGGGGAGACGCCGGCGGCCGCGGGAGGAGAGCGGCTGCTCGCCCCCTGACGCCCCACCTCCTCTCTCCTCGGAGGGGCGGCCTGCCTCCCCGCCGGCCCCCGCAGGTATCCAAGCCCTTTAATCCCCCCCCTGCGGCTGAGGCGCTGCCCCTCGCACGCCCCCCTCTCGGCTCCTCGCCTCTCGCTAACGAGGCCCCCGCCCCCCCCCGCCGCCGCCCCCCGCCGCCCCGGCCCGCCCCGACGGGTCGCACAACCCGTCGGCGCCCGCTGGAAGCGCGCCGAGCCGAAGCGGCGCGGTGCCGGGTTCCGGAGAGGGGGCGGTGGGGAAGGCGGACAACCAGCACCCCCAGGAGCGCCTTTTCCGCCCCCCCCTACCCCCACCCCGGGCCGTGGGAGCTAGGGCTGCCGCTCGCGGGGACGGAGCGAGGGCTTGCGCCGGCGCGTGCCGAATTAATCGCGGTTAATTTAGCTCTTTGTTGTGCGGTGAGGATGCGCTTGCCACTGGGAGCCCTGACGGGGGTGTGCTCTGTCCCGTTCCTGCTCTCTCACAGTTCCCCTCTCGTCTTCAGGGGAACGCTTCGTCCGCCTGCGGACCCAGCTGTGGAGGTGCAGCAGGACCTGAGGGATGTGCGTCTCGCCGACGCGGTCTGGATGCACGGGGTGAGCGTGCCGAAGGGTGCACGCGTGAAAGGCAGGCACCCGCACACCCACATCCACACGTGTACGTGAATGTGTGTATGCGCGGAGGTACCGACGGTGACAATCACCCTCCGTGCTTGCCATGAAAAATTCCCGCTAGCCAGGTGTGAGATAACAACCTGCTGCTCGGAGGGGTTCCCACGCTGTCTTGTTTTCTGTGATGCACTTTGGGAGTAAGAAACACTCCCAAAGAGTCCTCCTGCCCAAATTCAGAACCCACTCCTCCTTCAGCCAACCTCTGTACAGATTTAATTCTCTAGACTGTTACGAGGCAATAATTTGGGTTCGTTTTAGCCACTAGTTCAGGATTAAACAGTTCTCTAGCTCATCTACTCCTTTTCTAGGAGTAACTCAGCCTCAGAAAAATTCCCTTGGGATAGATGAGCCATGTAAACTTGTTGATTGCAACTCCTTGGGTTTCACTGGTATTTTCACTTCCTTTATTCATTTTCTAGTCCTCCTACCTGCTCTAGTTTTCTTTTGTTGACATCTCACAGTGCCAGACACACAGGAACATTGGTGCATTTACAAGTCAAACCCCACATTTACATTTAATTGAATTATTTACTCTTTCTTTCCTGGGGTGTCAGCTGATGGAAAATGGATCCAATGCTGTCCCTTTGGCTTCTCAGCAATACTCAAATTCCAGTGCAAATGGCAAGAGGCTGAGAGACAGAAGATATTATTTAATTAGGGAAATGGTGCATTTGATATACAGTTCTAACATGTTTGTACACTTAGGTAATAGCCTAGGTGCTTTACAAAAATCTGTTTCTTTGGTATACTTTTGCCACTTAGTGCTTGAAGAGAAGATAGCAATCAGACACTGGTACAGAGACATATGGGAAGAGCAGTGATGGTACTGACTGAAGGATGTGCAGCCAATGAGCTGGAGTAGTTAAACTGTTTCTGCTCATGTGACAGCAAAATGCAGGTGCAATGATGCCGCAATTGTACTAACTGGGGTGTGAGTCACACCTCTTGTGTACCTTCACAGTGTGCTTCTTCTGCATTGTACTGGGTATTCCGATCATGCCAGTCTTTGCACAGACCAGAATGAAAGAACAGAGAAGTATAGCCAAGAAAAGGAGGTAGAAATGGAAGAAATGCCTGGTTTCTGCAAGGTGCTCCGAACAGAAGTGGATCATGGCAGTTACGGAGTGCTGGTGTTACTCCTGAGTGTTCAGGTTATAATGAGTAATTTTCTCTAGGCTGGTTTAATTTGTTGGAAAGTTAACTGTCTATTCTCTTGTTTTCCTCATGTTTTTGTAACATCCAATTTAGATTTATAAATGCCACACATTTTAAGACTCAGAAGCAATGGAAAGGAGGATGAATTGGAAAAGTTTTTAGCAAAGGAAGAACAATTCATGTCAGTGGCCAGTTTTTCTGTACTGCACCTCCTCTACCGCCAGCGTGGGAGATTACAATCAGGTATGACTGGGAGAGCACAGGAGCTAATTTCAATCTCAGCATTCTCCTTAGCAAAAAATAACGGGGCAATTATAAACTAGTCCTTGACACATGGACAACTTGTGAAAATGCGTATTCCCTTAGGTCATGCACACCCTGCAGTATGCTGCCCAGAAGCTCTTACTGGCTCAACGGAAAGCTGTATTTGTGTGTGTAGGGGCAGCAGAGTGAAGTCATCAATTCAAGATGCAAATGTATTTGTCACACAGGGAGCTCACAGTAGAAAAGAGTAAATAGGTGAGCAGCTAAGCTTTGGCTGTGGATGCAAGTCATACCCTCGCATCATACTGGTTGTGAAGTATGACAAATCTAGGAAAATTGAAGTGGTGAGGGGAAATTTTCTTTCAATCCATGGATAGTGTGCAAAGGACTTCAGAAAGAAACAATGACCTGTAAGTAGTGAGTAACTCTCCTCATATATTCTAACTTGTGTATAACACTGGTAACTCTTTAATCATTGACATTAAACCTAGTTGTGCAGTGAGGAGATGCTAAATAAAGTGTTAAAAGATACTACAAGAAATTAGCATCGACAATCCAGTTGTATGAGGGACAGAGTGAGGGCATGCAAAGTATTCCAGTGTGTTCCTGAAGTGATTTGAGAAAACTGTAGAATAATTTCTGGAATAATCTGAAACTTAAAAGTCTTTGTTTCAGCCTGTGAAATCCTCAGAAAGGTATTTTATCCATGGAGTTGGACTTGCAAGAGAAAAAGTCGTCATGCAGATGGTGAAGGAGGTCTTCTGTGTGTGTACACAGCAAGCATTCTGTTCACTGTATGTTCACTAAGCTTTTCTGAAAGCAGCATTTCCAGGGGAAATCTCTGTTGTAATGAAATTGCCTTCTCCAAGCCTGCCTGCCAGCTCTTTACAAATCCTTTCCATGTTGATGCGCTTAAGCCCTCTGCTTTTGATGGTCTTTTCCCTGTTGTATTCATGCATATTATTTGTGCATTGGTTCAAACTGATCTGTAGCAGATGGGGAGGTGGAGAGCAGAAGGAGTTTTTCCCACTTTAAGCATCCCTGAAGGTCAAAATATCTGCCCTGGGCTTCACTACTTGCACAGAAAATGCAGGTTTCTTGTGGCTTCTGATGACAGTGTGCACAAGAAGGTGGTGCTGGACTGTGACTGTTCCGTTACCAAACAGCAGGTAGCAAAAACCACTAGATCTGGGGAATAAACTGCCTTTGTCATGTGACAGAAGAGAACCGACTGGTCCTGAAAAGGAAAGCTGAAGAGCAGCACTTCAACTACTTTTACAATCACGTTCCTGTATCTCTTTAATTGTCTTATTAAAATCCACAGACTTCATGAATTCCAGTAATTCCTTACTGTCTCCCCACAAGATCATATGGTCATTTAACACCGCCCTGCTTACTAAACAAAAGGGAAATCTTTACCCCCAGTTAAACACCCTTCTGCAAACAAACAGTCTGAGGATTGCTGTCCTTTAGCCAAATAGCTTTTTGGTTGAATTACTCAATGAAACGTGGCCAAGCATCTTTCCAAATATGGAGAAGAAAAGCATTATATTCCTCCCCCTTCGTGTTCCCCCAAATACAGCTGGACAGAATGCATCCTTGTACTCAACCCACACAGTATTTGTGCCTGCAGAGACAACGCCGCAGTATCACATACCCTGCAATTTTTGGAGGAATGCAGGTCATTTTTGTTTTTACAGCAAAGATGTTCTGTTAGCAACTTCGTGCCACAGTGGAAACACAGCTGCAACTGAAACGTTCAGTCTTCTGCAGGAATCTTGCAGCATTCTAAATTTTATCTAAAGTAGAGATAAAATGACAGCTTAAGAACAGAAATCAGAACCCGATGTTACTTAAGCTTGTTCTAAGCCGCTCTTTGTGCTTCAGCACTCAGTGTGCATCTGGGGAAACCTCGCACAGTATGGACCTCGCAGGGCCAGGCTCCTCTCTTCCATTTCAGCCCTTGGCAGAGTGGAGGGTTGCGCTGGGCTGTCCACTTCCCTTTGCACATGTCAGGCAGTATTTCAGCCGGGGGCGTTTAAGACTCTGTATGAGGTGCAAAGCTTGCAGGACTAGTATTTTTAGAGTGAGGGGAGAAATACTTGCTTTCTCAGAAAATTACTAGCAAAATCTGCCACTGGGGAGCCACTGATGTAGAGAAGTGCCAGTCCTTGGTAGGTGACATCCAAAGTCTTCATGGTTTAAATGAAAGCAGCGAAACTATTCTAGGAGGGCTGGAGGAAGAGGAGAAAGTGGCTTTGCGAAGTTGCTTCTTCCTCTTTCCTCCTGTACCTTTTGGGAAGAAGGGCAGAGAGAATAGGTCCATCTCCTGAGCTGTGGAACTCCACGCAAGTTCTCACCCCTGAGAACCTCCCAGCATTGCAGGTGCCTTGTCTGTCTACAGCCCCAGCTACATTTCTCGTTCACTGTCCCTGAGCCATGACAAAGACCAGGCAGGACCGCAGTCTTGCTGCAGAGCAGAGTCTGCCCTCGAGAGCTCCCTACTGTAGGATGTGTTGCTGGAACACGCTGCCTCAGCAATTTCTGACTTGAGTGTTTTATTTAGTGGCAGTAGTGAAAGGAGCACGGAGGAGAAGTGAATGTGTGTTTTACATTCCGTACTGAGGTACCAAAGCTAGGCAATCAAGATCTTAGTCATAAAAACAGAGTGGGGTTTTTTTGGACATTGTAGGCCTCAGCCCTTGGCTTAAACAGAACATGAAGCAACACGTATGGAGGAAATGAAGAACTTTCTGTAAAAATAACAGTACTCTCAAAAAAGAGAAAAATAAGAGATTCTTAAATTATCACTGGTTTTATCATTAAAAAGCTAGGATAGATACTTTAATCCTTTCAAATAACAATAATTCACAGGCTTTAATTATTTGAAGAGAAATTGTTCAGGGCTAGGAACTTCAAGTTCAGACTTCCCACATAAATTGTTTAAACACACACAAATTGAGGGCAGTCAGTTTTGATTTATACATGCAAATCCCACTGACACCTCTGGGAGTTCTGACACAGACTGCAGAGAGTACACGGCCTTTAAATGAGAGCAGAACGTCTGTCCACATGACTTCGGAAAAAGATTATTACGTAGGAGGAGAAGAGTCAGTCTGCCAAAAGTTTCTCCTTTCAGGCAGTGGTCTGGGTGTTTTAGTCCTCAGCAGAGCAAACAAGCATTTGAATGATTCAAGCTATGGGTTATTAGTTCAAGCTATAAAAAAGAAAAACAAGATTCATATTGCTCCCCAGTATTCAGACACTGACAAAGTTTAGTCATAGGAGTTTCATCTTCACTTGTGGACAAGCCCAGTGCACACTAAGAATATCATATGGATAGCTTCCAAAGTGAAAAAGAATAGGTAGGCAAAATCAAAACATCTGCTGGTCTCCGTCTGCACAGCAGATGTTGAATATACTTTTAAGTTAAGCTCATGAGAGTTCATGAAACATACTTTGTCCGTAAGCACAAAGTCAGTCTGTTGTTGGCGTAGCACATTCATGCTGAAGTATTTTGCCATATTCTACACCCCAGAGCATGTGCTGGACAATTTTTTTAAAGGTCTAGGCAGACTTTGAGTGTGAGAAAACAGTGGAAGGCTTCTTTGATCATAAAAGTCTGGTTCAAATACAGGGGAACTGGAGACTCTGAAAGCTCTTGTGTGGCAGGACAGAAGATACAGGCAGGGCCTGTAGGGTGAGGTCTGTTTAGGGCATTTTTGGCTCCTGAATAGGCTGACAGAATTGAAAAAAATGTATTTGGTAGAGAGTCTATTTCGGGTTGCTTTTTCAAAACTTGCCATGTATTGTAGCCTTGAAACACAAAAGCCCTGGCAGTCTTTGGCTGTGCTTGCTTACGGTGCACAGGTACTGCTGGGTGTGCGTGTCTGCTTCACAGGGTGTTGTGCACTAACCTGGCAAAGTGGGACCACGCTCTGCAACAATGAGAGTAAACTTATAAACTCTCTTCCCTATAGCAAAAAGACCACAAAGAACCTCAGAAATGCCCTTGAAAAGCAGGATTGGAAAGTGCTTTTCTGAAGGAGGACTTCAGTTCTGTTATTTCCAGAGGTACTAAAGTTTAAGGAGTCATAGAGAGAAGGTTTGGGACATGTGGAAAGTTCTTCCCTATCGAGACTGAAACTTGCAAGCTAATCACGAGTAGTCAGCATGGATTCAACAAGGGGAAGTCATGCCTGACCAATCTGAAAGCTTTTTATGATGGCATCACTGGATGGATGGACAAGGGGAAGGCAGTGGATGTGGTCTACCTTAGCTTCAGCAAATCTTTTGACATAGTCTCCCATGGCATCCTCATAGCCAAGCTTAGGAAGGGCAGACTGCACCATTGGGTGGTGAGGTGGGTTGGGAACTGGCTGGAGGAAAGAGCTGAGAGACTTGTGGTCAGTGGGGCAGAGTCTAATTGGAGGCCTGTGGCTAGTGACGTCCCCCGGGGGTCAGTGCTGGGTCCAGCCCTATTCAATGTATTCATCAATGACCTGGACAAAGAGATAGAATGTGCTCTCAGCAAGTTTGCTGAGGATAGCAAACTGGGAGGAGTGGCTGCCATGCCAGAAGGCCGTGCTGCCATCCAGTGTGACCTGGACAGGCTGGAGAGCTGGGCAGGGAGAAATCGAATGAGATTCAATAAGGGCAAGTGTAAAGTGCTGCATCTGGGGAAGAACAACCCCATGTTCCAGTACAGGTTGGGGGCTGTTCTGTTGGAGGGCAGCTCTGGGGAAAAGGACCTTGGAGTCCTAGTGGACAACAGGATGACCATGAGCCAACAGTGTGCCCTCATGGCCAAGAAGGCCAATGGCATCCTGGGATGCATTGAGAAGAGTATGGCCAGCAGGTCGAGGGAAGTTATCCTCCCCCTCTACTCTGCCCTGGTGAGGCCTCACCTGGGGTACTGTGTCCAGTTCTGGGCTCCTCAGCTCCAGAAGGACAAGGAGCTGCTGGAGAGGGTCCAGTGCAGGGCCACAGAGATGATGAAGGGCCTGGAGCACCTTCCCTATGAGGAAAGGCTGAGAGAGCTGGGTCTGTTCAGCTTGGAGAAGAGGAGGCTGAGGGGGATCTTATCAATGCTTATCAATATCTAAAGGGTGGGTGTCAGGAGGATGGGGCCAGGCTCTTCTCAGTGGTGTCCAGTGACAGGACTAGGGGCAATGGGCATAAACTGGAAAACAGAAGGTTCACCCTGAACGTGAGGAAACCCTTCTTCCCTGTGAGGGTGACAGAGCACTGAACAGGCTGCCCAGAGAGGTGGTGGAGTCTCCTTCCCTGGAGACTTTCCAAAGCCGCCTGGACTTGTTCCTGTGAGATCTGCTCTAGGTGATCCTGCTCTGGCAGGGGGGTTGAACTGGATGATCTCTAGAGGTCCCTTCCAACCCCTGACACTCTGTGAATCTATGAGAAGTGTGACTTTTCTCTGCGGGTAAGTAAAGACCCCACTCTCCAGGGATATAGCTTCCTCATTAAAATCCACACAACTTCCAGTATCGCCCATGAATATCAAATCTGTTAGATACGCATTTAGGATACTGTGATGAAAATACTGCTCTCAGACAAGAAATTATCTTCAACCTGGAAAAGAGATAACTGAAAAGAGATGTGATAGGCAAAAGAATATGATAGATAGCAAGTCATGAGGAAAAACAGGGGCGATGAGTAGGGAGTGACTTCGCTATTGTTTCCAGTGCAAACAAAAGATTACACAGCATTAAGTGGAAATGGCAGAGACCTCTTTCCAAAGGGAGATGCTTCACACAGCGGTGTGTACCTAAGCAGTTGAGCTCCAAGCAATATAACAATGCAGTAGATACTAAAAGTTTGTTTGCAGAGGAGCTGTGGAATAAAAATCCATGCAATGCTTTAACACAGTGTAAAGGTATCTCTTCCATTCCTGAAAACTTGGAGTTGCATATCCCAGATTTCAAGAGAGTATTAAGTACACTTGCCTAGCTTTAAACTGTTCCCTAAAATGAGGGAATTAAAAAGAAGATTCACATGTAGACAGATACCTAGTCTAGTCTAGTATGGCTGATATTATTTTCATATAACCTCACTCTTCCTCCGTATGAGAGTTCATATGCACAATACTCAAAATATTATTTTGAAATTAAGCCAACCCAGGACTGAAGACATGAGGAATAGAAATGCTTTCAGAATTACTGTGATACACATCTAGGACAAAGAGCTCTTAAAAACACAGTGCCAAGAGAAGGAAAATATACAAGGTTGGAGAGAGAATGCGCTTTCTTTTCTCCTACAGAAAAAACTATGAGTTCTGTCAGTAACTTCAGGGTCTGCAGGAATAATTAACACTGAGCTCAGTCTGTTAAAACGTGAGTGAGAAAAAAATGAAATGAGAGCTAGAGTGGTAGGAGGGTCCAGTTACCTCTTCCTTTACACATTAATGAGGACAGCATTGGGACTTCCCAGCCAACAGTCATGTCACAATACTGGGACAGCTGGAATACTGTCAGCCTCCATCCTTTCCTTCTCCAGACATCTGGTGCATCTTTTTTATTCTAACAGTGGGTACACTCAGCACCTCCAGAGCTTACAAACCCTTGTTTGAAGTCACACACACCACCCTGCCGTGTCCACTTTGGCAGCCTATCAGAAGTTAAGGCAAACAGAAAGGGGGACGTGCTGTTTTTTGGGTTTGGCTCCCCCGCCCACTTGAAATCACACTAAAGGTGTATGTGTTTGCAGCAGTTAAACCAAAAAGCTGTTTGGAGTAAACTTAGTGCTTCTTTTAGAAGTCTGACCCACTTGGTGGGTGCGATTTTGTTTCTGGTTTATGTCCCCTTACTGTTAACAGTCCGAAGTGTCTCCTTTCCTGTCTGGTTAACGAAAGTGAGATAATACTGAAATTTCAACAAAATAGAAATAAACATCAGGGAACTCAAACTGAGACTGAATGTTTTGGATCCAATCCTTCCATGCATACTCAGGCATAATTCCTATTTATTACTGGTGGAAATTTTGCCAGAGCAAGGACAAAGACCCCAAAATTTGGACTAACTTTGGAAATCAGTGAAACCAATGGAACCATGGCAGTTGGCACGGTATCAGAATCCAAGATTTGAGTCTGAAGTAGATCATCCAGATTTTATACGTGGATTCTGCTGTATAAAGGAAAGAATTATCTTTCTCTCTTTGCATACACGTGTCCATCTGAGTGGTAGACCAAAGGTTGTCTGCCAGGTGCATGAAGACACATCAGCACCATGATGAACTGTATGCTTTGTGTACTCCCCTCTCTCGTTGTCTGGACTGTACAGAAATCATGTCTGGCCCTATATCTTGCTATTTACCTTTTCCATGGTCTTGTGTTTTGCCTACTTGTCACGAAGATTTGCTTGAGCATGTGCCAGCAGATCAGTATTGCATGACCACAAAGGACGAGGGAGTTAGATGAATCTATTTCAGCTGACATATGCTTGCACTTCTATTGCTTTTGATGTTTGCCATTAGATGAACTTTTTCAAGAAGTAAAGCATGATCGTCAACAGAAATAAAAGAAGAAACTGACCATTTCTTAAGTTGCTGCCCATGTTTTTATATTCCATTACAAATACATGTTTTTTTTAGATTTTAGTACCTACTCCTTTCCATAGACTCATAGAATGGTTTGGGTTGGAAGCTACCTTAAAGATGATCTAGTTCCAACCACCCTGCCATGGGGGGTGTTCCATGCCCTCCCACTAAATCAGGGCGCTCAAAGCCTCATTCAGCCTGGCCTTGAGGAATTCCAGGGATGGGGCATCCACAGCTGCTGTGAGCAACCTGTTCCATGCCTCACCACCCTCTCTGGGAAGAATTTCTTCCTGATTTCCAATTTAAAACTACCCGCTTTCAATTTAAACTTTTTAATGAACTTTTATATAACTTGGAAATTAATTGGTAAGATTTTGTTACTTTTACAATTTAATAAAAACGTTAGGGGAAAATGTCTTCTAAAGGTTTGCATGGTGAGTTTCTCTCACATTGCCTGTATTTTCAGTCTTCAGAGAAGTATGTTAATGAATATTGTGATTAGTAAAACTCCCTATATCTGCTTCTCATAATTTCTATTAAAGACCTATTCAGGTCTTTCTTTTTCTTCATGGTCCCAACTTTTCCTAATCCAAGAACTAGACTTCATCCTTTCTCATTATAGAGAATGAAGCAAGGTTAATTATAACCAGAAAAGCAAACAATGAAGGTGATTACTAACTCTTTACAGAGTGTATGGTAGAAGATGAGTTGTGCAGTTTTTGTTAATGGACAGCTTGTACTAAAAGCTCAGGTACTACTTAGAAAGAATTGCTATATAATTCCGCGCTATCATTACTCCCAGAGAAATCTTGGAAGGGAGACATATAGAATAAATTCAGTGGGTATATTTTATTGTATCTTGTACAAACCCTACTTTTGTCATAAACAGGAATAAATGACTTTTTTTCCCCACTGAAATTACAAGAGGTGCACAATGGAAAGTCACGTCTAGTCAACTCAGTGCCAGTACCATTGCTTTCTATAAAGCTGTTCTGCTTACCTTGGTGAACTGTTCTTGTTCTAGGCACACTTAACTGAAACTATAAGAAATTATGATTTCATTTTGGCCTTCAGTCCTATGTATGTTCACTGAAGTTTATGTGACTTCAGCGGCTGATCTACTTTGCATTAGATGCCAGGTTTTTGGAACAATTTGGTCTAGGTACCTTCCTTCTCGGCTTGAACTAGAATCTACTGCTGCTTGCAGCTTTGCAGTCTTCATCAACAAGGATTTTACAGCCTCATTTTCTAGGTGAGTTATAGTAGTCTGGTGGATCCTGATGAAATTCTCGTGGCTCATGAAATTCTAAAAGAATCAGTCAACTTCGAGTTGGCTTAGATCAAGCCTCTTGAAATCATAGGAGTGAAGCTTTAAGCACACGTTTTTACCAGAAATGTAGGATGGAATCACTTAGGGCAGCGTGAAGAAGTTGTTAATATCCAACAGGATATAAATAGCCTTTATAAATACCTACTCACATGGTGGGAGGGAAACGCCAGGGCTCGTTAGCAGCTGTTTGGTAGGACTATGTATTGTGTGTAAAGACGTACTTTTCTCTCTTTTGTTATTTTCTTTCCTACCCATTGGTGGTTTCAGTTCTCCTTCCAAACTTAATGTTTGCATTTTCCCTTCTGATCATTTGTATGTACACACAAAACATATGCTCTTGATTTTGCTCCTTTTAAACATATCAGTGCAATATCCTCATATCAGTATTCACTAACTGGCCTGTGTTTTGATCTTTCAAAGAGCTCCTTCAGGTCTCCAAATACCAGGTGGCACCTGTACAGGCTTCTACTCGGACTAAAGTCAGACAAGTCTCGTACATACGCCAAACAAATGGGGACAATTTATTTTCATATCTTTAAGACACGATTATTCACGGAAGGAGCCAACAAAATGACAGAATTCCTTGTTGGATACAATCCCTAAAATGTCTTCCTTGACATCAGTAGAAGTGTCAGAAGAACATAATTGGTTTGAAACCTCTCTTTGTGAATGGAAGCAATGGCTTATTTCACCCCACCTTACACTATCTTTTACACTCAAATCTCCTTGTTTATCACCACTATGTTTGCCTATGTATTTACAATTAATTGCACATACTTCCAAAATTATTCTGCAAGTAAAACATTTTTATATCCAGAAGTACAGGAATTGCTTCCCTTTTCGTTGCAACAGTGTTTTGTTTGTGCACGTGCAAGTGCCAGCTCGTGGGTCACTCCGGTTTGATACAGATGGTAAAGGTGTTAGCAGGTTGTATGACATCACAACCTTTCAAAAGGAAAGAGCAAGATTTTTAGAAACAATTATTTTATTACTTAATAATGGAAATGGAAACACACATAGTCTTCATTGTTGTCATCTTCAGTAAGGGACAGACTACCAGAGTGCCCATTCCTGCCTTTCCACATTAACACAGTATATGTAAACTCTTTAAAGGCAATTGACAGCATTGGTACTTGTAGCAGCTGGTCATTTCTGTAAACTAATCACCTTAAAGCACACCAGCTTCACTAGGACACATCCATAAAATGGTGCTTTTTACTGAGGATAGGATTGCGTTTTTCCTCAGCTTCTATGAACTAGAGCCATGCCAGAAGTTTACTTTCTCTTTCCCTCTCTCATCACTGTTGATGAGAATCTTAACTTACAAGGAGACATGGTGACTTGGATTAAAATACTCAGAACAAATCCCACTTACTTAAAATCAGAGGAACAAAAAAATGGCAGTTGGGTGTCAAACTTATTTCCAGACCTCTTACCACAATCCCTCAAAAAAGATCTGTCATCCCCTTGAGATTTCTTCTCATTAGGTGATAAGCCCTTCAAGAACTATAAGTAGTCAAAGTATTTTGTTCCATCTAAGAATTTTCCAGTTTCCATGACCAGGAACTTCAGCAAGTTTTCGTGTTCCATTTGCAGAAATAAACTGATTAGCAGTGTGCAATTATAGTATTTAAATAAATGTAAGAGAAAGGAATACTGTATGTCAAAAGCCTACATTGTTTATTACAGCTTGGGAAAGTTTTCATGTTAAAAAATTAAGCATAAGGTACCATCACATGTTTTTGAGCATTAGGGTTTTTTTTGGTTGGGGTTTTTTTTTTTTTTTTCCCCCCCTTTGGTTCATTCTTTCCCCTTCATTCTTGACTTCTGCTTCTTTCCCCTGGAAGCACATTCAAAAGTGTACAGTAAGGGGACATCTTTCTGGAGTGTTAAAACTTTGGGAGAAGTTTTAACAGAGAACAGCTCAGCAAGATCCAACGTAGAAGAAGGATGATGAACTCTTGGAAAGCTGTGAAGGGTAAGGGAAAGCACATAGGTATGTGGGCTAGTTTTCTTACTCCAGATGATAGGGAAGAAGGAAAGGTGCTTTTCCAGTTTTAAAGGGTAGGGCCAACCATCCTGTTTGGTGTTGAATATACCATTGTGTGGATATGATTACTGCTCATCAACTATCCCATAGTAAGCAGTGGGGCTGGAGGCACTCTCTAATGTAAATATTAGAAAGGAAGAACATGAACTGAAATATCTATTACAAAAATAAATACTGGACCATTTCATCCTCTTCCTATGTCTTTGGCACGTCTGCCTGACTCAAGCCGTCTCCCCAGCGCACAGCTGAGGTGGACTGTCCACTGCTATACCGATGAGAGAAGTGTGGTGTTTCCCTGCCATCCAGCCACTGCCTCACCTTACAACCTCAGGGTGGAGAAGGACCTGCTGATGGCTCTTTGGATTGCAGCTTCTTAAGAATGACCAAATACAGAGGCCTATAAGGTCACTAAAAGAAGCTTAAGATAAAGAATGTGAGGGCAGCTGGAAAACAGAATAGCCTAAGGATTGCTCATTTTCAGTGATGCAAATCTAATCATGGAGGCTACGAGGGAAAAAACCCCAGCTCACTACACTGAGCTTAAGCAAAGCCAGATCAATTGCAAATAACGACAGATGAACTTTATCTGAACAAAACAAGGAGGGATTTGAAGCTTATCTAGATAAATGGGATTTTGATGATAGAGCATGGCTTTTCTCATGGGCATCATTTATTTTAATTACCCTACACATGGAAAAAGAGGATGCTTTGGACAGAAGGAATTTTGCTCAGACATCTTGACCTAATTAAGAGTGCATTGACATTTTATATTTGAATTCTGTCACTAACATGCTCATGACCTTGGAATATCACATTGGTTATTGTTTAATAAAACAGTCTTAAAACAGTCACATGAAGCAAAATGGGAAAGCTCATTTATTTTTCTGGGCTTCAAATATAGAAGGATTTGACCACTTACACATTAAAATGCTAAGATCGCTGCACAAGTATGCCTAGAAACTTTAACTTCCTGAGCCTGGGTTGTTAAATAGTCTGCATAGTTGTGGCAAAAGGTTGAATGGCAAGATGCTTAGTTCATCAGTAAAGGTTCTGGCACAGCATGGATGAACATACAGGACATGCAAAATGCATGTGTTATTTACTGCGCTCCTACGCTTCGAGGACAAATAAGCAGCAAGAAGAGCATATGTCTTTCTGGAAGGTTTGTGGATCTGCTCTTCTGACATGATTTTTCTACATGCTCTCCTCCCCACAGGCTGTGGGGTTTTTGTGGTTGTTTTGATGTGTGGGTGTTTTGTTTTTGTTTTTGTTTTTTTTTTTTTTTGCTTGTTTTGTTTGTCAAGAGAAACAGGAAGAATTATATTCAGGCAATAAATGTAGGACTAAGAAAATAACATAAAAAATAGTAGCTTAGGAAAGTTATTAAGAGTGTTTCTATTGTCACCTTGGTCTTTGGGTTGGGTCTTGTGTGGTGAAGCATTCAGCTTCTGTCAGATCTGCAAGATGATACTTGGTTTAGAGCTGATAGACCCACAAGGTTTACCCAGAGTCTTTCAAAATAAGAAAGAACACTGTCCTAATTTAATAAAACATTTTTTAAGTCAAATCTTACATACAATTCAAAAGGATTATTGAATCAAATTTGACAGATTTGCTGCTGAGAGGTGGAAAGTGTGTGCACCAGACTTCTGTGTCTGGGGAGAGCCATTTTGTCACGATTCCACTTCCTGAAACCATTGGAAGAGTTTTGTTTTTCCTCTAGCACACATTGAAAACAAGTTTTGAAACCTTGAGAGCTGTTGTGAAACAGTCATCCTCTGGCAAGCTCTGCTACTTTTGCCTTCCAAATATTTTAAAATTTATATTGTGTCTAGCACACCATTTTTCCAGAGAGCCATGGGAAACATGCAGTCTCTGTCTGCTACCTTAATCCTATATTTAAGACCACTTGAAAAGTTTGAGGGATACATTCAGGTTGCAGAAGTGGTTACTCTCAGGCTGGGAAAGAACAGAGCTGGGTTGTCTTTTTGACTCTTTGGACACAGCTGCTTGCACTGCACAAGGCAGCAGTATCATGAGTAAGGAGGGCTGACATAATTAGTCTTGCTCCATTCATGCACACACCCAATGAGTCTAAATGAAGCCTGTGCCTCTCACATGGCCTGCTACTCCATATAAATATTGCTGGATTCTTTAAATGGACCATTCTTAGTAGCTTACCAAACACTTAACAAGCGTTTCTGTTGACAGAAACAGGATCAAGAGGGTTGCAGGTCTGTTGGCTTCATGCGGTTCCTCTGACTTTGTTTATAAACTTATTCGTAGTGAAGATTCAGCATTATGAGGATGTCCAGAGTCATTTAAAGTCAACTTAAGCATCAGGTTTACTGTCTTATATCCAAATGCCAAACACACTGTAGTAAGTGAGCATTTGGTACTAACTTTAAAAAGCATCAGACTTCAGCTCCAAATTGGAAAAGGGATCACCTTTTTTGTTATGTTTTGGGGAAAAAAAATCCAGTAGGAATAGAAGGGACATAGGGAAGAAGCATCCCATTGCCATTCCACAAATCCACAGATTTTGCAATAATTAGTGCAAACAGGTGCATATGGAATGCTACATGCTACTCAGGTAAGCTCCAAATGTTACCTGCATCATGCAAAGTAATGCACCCACCACTGCAGCTCTCCCTGCCTTCAGCAGAAAGAAGTCAGTATTCCCCATCTGAGAACATGCCCCCCGTTCCATGTGTTTGTGCCAAATGAAACTCTGATCTGCACCTGAAAAGCAGGTTTTCATAATGTATTGTCTGCAATTTATTTGCAGGAGAAATGCTAATGCTGAGGCCAAAGTAGAACTGCTGCTTCTGAGCATGATCTGCCACGCACATCCATCAAACTTCCTGGACTGCTGCTTTTTCCTGGTAATCTCAATTTTGATCACAGGTTGAAAAGTTGAAGTAACACCCACTGCAGCTGACACAGCTCCTGCAGTGTTTGTTTTATAGCAGCACCTATTTTTTTGTCTGAGCTGGTTGTCTTTTTTCCTGCTCACTGAGAAGCTGCATGAGCCCACTGACTCCAAAGAGTCAATGCAGGAAATTGCGTGGCTCGGTTTATTATTCTGAGCTGTTTGTTTAGTTATGTGGGGCTTTCACTATCTCTGGCATTCCAGAGCAGCCTTACTTTGAGGACTGTGCTGTCGCTAGTTAGCAAATAGGTGAATTAAGCTGTCTGTCCTGCTTACTCTCTTTTGCCCGAAGTACATCTGAAAGGATCAAGACAAGGTGAAGCAGTTTCACTCCAGGTTAGAAACCCAGAAGTTATTCATTAAAGCTGAGTTTCTAAAGCTGATGAACCAGTAAATTTATGACACATCCATTAAAAAGGTGCAGCTAGTTTAGTAGGATGGATGTAGGATTGGACTGGCTGCAATGTACGTTACAAACAGCTTTCCTGAATGGGTGAGTGAAGAAATGAGCCTAAGATGCAGAAGAAATGAAAACCCAGACTACCAGGCTTGTATTTTTTACATCAAGCATGATTTCCACATGGTTTCTGCAGTTGTGGTCCAGATGGAGGTCCAATTCAAATAAAGAAAAAGCTGAGCCTACTAAATGCATTATTTTGCACTTCATGAATTTCAAGTCCTTGTATATGCTAAAAAAAAAAAAGGAATCCTTTCAGCTTTCTCATAGATACAGGGAGAGAACACAATAAAAGTCATTGCATCTCTATATCAACCTGTCATGCAGCCTCATCAGTAGTATTATATGCCTCCTCTCTTGCCTCATCTCAAAGTCAGACTAAACAAAAGAACACAAAAATCATCAAATGTGTGAAATAAATGTTGCTTCTGGAAACATGATTGAAAATGCAACTATACAAAGGATAGGTGCAGAGGACTGAGAATTACTGCTGTTAATAATTCAAAGGCTAAAGGGAACATACTTGAAATGTGAGGCAACCAGTTTAAATAAAAAAACAAATCTGACCTCTTCTCCACTATACACTATACAGGTTGGACTGCAAAATTCACCTAGGATGGAATATTGTAGTGAACAGTGATATGAATGGGTTAAACGTTCAACAGATTCAAGAAGAGAACTCTGTATGGCTATTAAACTCTATCGAACCCAGTACTTCAAGTCTAAACTCAGGGGCTGCCATGCCAGAAAGTTCTTACACTCTTAGACCCTGGAAGCTGAGACTTTTGACAAGCAGAAGAAGACAAAGAAGAGGTTTTAACTTGTCCTGTTGTATGGTTTTCTTAAGCGGTCATTAGCGGCCACTGTTGGAAATGGTTGCTGCTCAGAGCAGCACTTGGCCTCACTCAGCACGGCAGTTTTTCCATCTTTTGGAAATGCATTTTAGAGATGGTCACTCAACGTCTTTTCACATGTTTTGCTGGCTTTTATGAGACCACATAGAAAAAACTTATTTCAGTGACCAACAGCCTGTAGTTCTAAAGAAATCAACCTATGTGCGGGGAGGCAGCGAAGGGAACAACACACACTGAAGTTATGGACTAAGCTAAAGCCAGCTTACTCTAGGAATGCAGAGAAAAAATATTTCTCTGCTGTTTACATAACTGGAATGTTTCCCCACTTGTCAGCGGGTCAATACTTTTATCACGGCTGTTCAACAATGCCAAGATGGAAAATCTTGTTTCCTTCAGGTACCTTAAAGTACAACAAACGTGATAGAGCAGCTTTACAGTTTATCAGAGAACAAGCCACTTGCTAATGCAGCAGGATACGTTCTGTTGTAAGCCATATCTAGCTTGTCACTGCAGGAGTTGTGTGCTTGAGTGTGTTTGTGCATCCTGCCAACCTGGACAGAGTCAACAAGAACAGAGCACAGTGCATATCTGAGAGCTGAAAGTCTGTTTCCCACCCATCTTAAATACAGACAGAGAGGGAAAGCTCACTCCCAGAGGCGTTTAAACATAACAGTTGTTAGGTCAGAGCCTTGGAACAGCAGACAGACCTAGAGATACCACCCAAGAGATGGGATTGCCTGAGAGCCCTGCACAGAAGAGCAGAAGAGATTTGGAAATGCCTGACAGAGGAGGAACCCACCCAGCTTCCAAAAATAATGCAGAACAAGCCTCACTATGCAAACTTACGAAAGCCTGCATACAAGTTCATAATAACTCGAAACTGCCATCGCTCATGTTTGCAGAATCTGAATTTTTAAATCTGTTTCCCTTTGCTCTCACTTACTTGATGGCAAAAAATTTCCTAAAGAAGCTTTCTGTTCAGGATGAAGAACAATGAAAAGTACATGCAAGGAGGATATTCACATCCGGTTTTAGGAGACGAATTCTTATATGTGCAATCCAGAGAGCATTTCTGTTATGATGGCTGTTTGTTATGCCAGTGCTTGCATCTGAAAAGACAATGCACGTGCTTAGAGTGCACGTTCATGCTAAAGACTTGACTGGATCACAGCCACGATACTTGGCTCAGAGATTTTGAGGTGCCAGAGAACAAACAGATTCTCACCATACTAGTGGCAGTTAAATCATAAAGTATCTTTGCATAGAATTAGCTCTTTCTGTCAAACTGACAAGGATTTTTTACACAAAGCATTAGCAGCCCTAAGGCAGAGGATGGCTGTGTAAAATCCTCTGTATTTCTTAGACTGTCATATAGTTAATCCCCAAGATGAGAACCAAGGGCTAGCATACTGCAATCTATTCAGCCCCCTTCATTTGCAACCCAAGTGAGGGAGTTCTTGGGCCAGTTGCTCTATTTGGCTGTAAAAACGATTCCATATCTATTGCAAATCTGCCTTTGAATCATGCCCATTTTTATCAACTTCAGACAGTGAAACTTCAGATGTAGTGAAGTTTCAAACCTAAAATCAGGGCCTTTTGTTACAAGAACTCACCACCAGTCAGTTGATTTGCTTTTCCCTCATGCACATGTGTAGATCGCATGTTCCACCTGAGACAGAACAGCAATAATCAGCTCTCCCAACTAATTTCTTACATCATAAGCAGCTTTGCAGATCAGTTTTTTGTTTTCACATACATACATCCGACAGATTTGGGAACTGAACTGCAAGCACTATGGTTATAAACAAGCCAATAATTAATTCTAATATATTGTTTATCGCATAAGGAAACGAAGTGCATGTGAATACATCATGTGTGCATCACACATAGCCTCTGAACCCGAGGGCAACCCTTCGTGACAGCTTGTTAGAGTGTCAAAGACACTAACAGATACCAGGTTACTGTAAGCTTCACGGAAACAACCAGACATTAGGGAAAGAGACACCGTAAGAAGGAAAGGCAGCTATACAAGCCTAACCTTTATTAGACGTCAGGGAAGCCAAATTGCACTGAGGGAACCCCCCGCAACACAAAGCACACAGTGTTTGCAGCAGGCATTTCTTAGGTGCTGGTGATACCCTCCAGAGGACACAAAACATGAGGACAGTCGTTCGTCAGATCACCGAGCAACCTGTTACACACACTGCTGCAGTACTGCTACCACCAAGTCACTGGTACGTAAAAGCAGTAGCATAAGGGGTCTGATTTAATTCACTTCAGGCAGACACAAGGTGTCATTTCCCTTCTGTTAGCTCTGTCTCATATGAATCCTTTTTTGATGAGATATTCAGGAGCCTTTTTTACATGTCTACATGGTCTTGCTGACTGTAAGGATAAACCTGATGGAGGGGCGATGTTTCCGGCTTAGTCCTTGGTTTATGAAGTTTCCTTGTTCCTTTCCCTTAAAGAAACGAGGGAGGCAGGAAGGGAAGGGACACGACAGAGACTGTAATGTTCCCCCCCATGGTCAAGTAGAGAGAGGCTTCTCTCTAAGTTTTTGTCTCCTGTCATTCATCCAGCCACAGACCTGTGTCCTGTAGAAAGCGCATGGGGGGATAGCAAAGTGGTGGTCGTAAAAAATGACTAGGACATACATAACCGACAGGGGAGACCCAGGGCTTCCTGAGCACTGCTTTGGCTCTTCATGTGGAAGTATCTGAGGTCACCTGAACATGCTAATCTTCTCCTGTTATGCTCACAGTTTTAAAGGACTACTTTTCCTTTCCATTTGTCAAGAGTTTATCCAGGAACGACTAGCTCAAAGAAGGTGTTTCACTTGAGTTCTTCACTTTTTGCAGCCGTGTGAATTACAGCACCAAGAAACCATGGATTTTGGTCAAGATCAGAGTTTGTACATCATCAAGGATTGTCAGCCAAGATCTTCACAGCTATAAGCAGTCCCCAAAAGTTACAGTACTGACTGTGTGACTTGGCCAGATCTGTGAAGTATCTGGAAGGCCAAGGACAAATCAGGCATCTTAACTTCGCTGTAAACACATTCGACTTTGTCTAAGATGTCTTGAGAAAAGACGAGGAAACAAAAGCCACAGCCTTCATTTCAGATGGCAGTTATATTTTGTGATATAAGTAAATGTGGTAGGAAGAATTCCTTAATTAATCTGTAAAGGCAGAATAAATACCACCAATACATACTGAATGGATCACTGTAGAAAAAGGAGGTGATCACAGGATGAGAGTCTGACAATTGCTTCTTCAAGAGTCCAGCTACCCCATGAATACATTGCATTAAAGTCTGTGATGCTGGAAATGAGCACAGTTAATTTAATCTGGTGTATCACTCCCTCATATTTTTCTAGTCCGCCAATCTGGCTTCACTTGCCATTCCAAATTCCTATCTATTGCCATCTAGGCTTGATTTCTCTTAGTCCTAAACTGTGTGTGGCCACTCTGAGCTGAAGTAAGATTCCTGTCTTATTTATCTTTCAAACCTGCCGACAGTGCAAGACCAGCTCCACGGATGAGAATTCTGTAGAGCAAAGCCTTCTCCACCCCTTGGCCATGTAACTGCATCCATGTGAGAGCAGTAAGGAGAGGCCATGGGCTGAGATGGAGACTTGGCAAGGTATCCTTTATTTTTCAGATATTGTACTGAAGCAGGCTGCCTGATGGAGCCATTGACAGACTGTTTCTTGCACTAGGTCTGTGTGTCACTCAGCAGGCAGAGGAGAACAAGTCTCAGTTTTCAGTCGAGTTGCTTGTGATTAATTCAGACAGATCTGACACAAAATGTAAACAGCATTTGACAGAAGTCACTCTTAATGAGAGTGTCATTAAGAAAGTCATTCCACAGAGGCCGTGTGCACAACCTCCCTCCTTCTAATTTTTCTCCCAACTGTTACAACATGAAAGACGACAGTTTGGGTTTGTTTTCCTAAAATTATGATCCCTATTGCTACCACATCACAGATTTACCAGAAGAGTCATTTCAGCTTCCAGCTAAATGAGGCAGGATTTTTGGACCTCTGCCCTGCTTGGCTGCTGCAGACATATGCTGGAAACAGACCACCAAGCTCTGATGTTAGGATAGCCTAGATAATGTCCCATGCAGAAGAAAGGAGGAGAGAGATAGAAGAGAGCTGGGACTGCAGGCTAGTACTGGAAGTCTGATGACATCCTGGCTTGATTATCCCGTGGTAAGTAGCAGGGTGGTCATCTGGGCTGAAACCTCTGTTGTCATACATGCAAAACACCTCCCTCAGAGCACCCAGAGGATAAGATCAAAGAGTAAGGTTTGGTTGTGAATTGATGAGCAGAAACAGTGCTCAGCTATATTTGTAGTTAAAATGAAGAACATTTTTCCTCTTCTAACAGCAACAGCCTCTGTTCGCCGGAGTGGCTACAGCATCATCTAGTGGACGCTGACCAGAACTGTTCAGGTTGTGATTGTATGATCCAGCTGTCAGACATCGATTCATGCTCTTACCACTTTTCACATGGGGCAGAACTATTACCCCCTTTCTTCCAGGCAGAAAAGGCTACTTAGGAAGAAAAGCAGGAGCCAGAACTTGGTCCAGCCAAGCCAGACTCAGCCTGGTGTAGTAGCTGCTAGATGAGCTGTGTATCTCCGCGCAGGCTCGTCCCCTCCTTCTGCAGAGATGTTCCTAGGCAGTCCCAAACTAAGCCTGCAAAGGCAGCAAGGAAGAAAACCATGCCAGTACACCTATCGATACTGTGGTTCTTTATCCGTGCCAGTGAGTAGAAAGTGTTTTAAGTGCACTGAGGTTCTTGGGGGTCACACGTGACTCTCTCTTTTGCTCCCTTTCTCACTCTCTTGAAAAGAACCACTTTGGTCCTAGCTGGGAAGACCTCAGAGACTGTCAATGCCCAGAAGAAAACAAGTCTGCGCTGTTGTGCAGAAGCAGGCACCTTGGGTCCTGTAAGAAATCCCAACTAAACAGCTACTGCACAAAGCTGTGGCAAACTGCATCCTAAAAACTAGCATTTTAGCAACTGCTTCCTGCAGAGTCAACACCGAAGAGTTGGAGCTAGGAGACTAGAGAACTGCTGGAGTTACTGGAGCAGCTGCTACTGCTAGTGCGTGGGACGCGTGGGCCTGGTCTTCCCGCTAAATCTGAGCAGCCTTGCACAACTGCCACGCAGGAGCGATGGCTAAGGCTCTTCTGGTGGGGATTTCGGTCACGATTTTCAGTGCTGTCTTTCAAAAGAACAAAGACAGTAAACAACATTTGCTGGTTTAGGAAATTAACGTCTCTCATGGATCAAGAGAACAAATGGAGGGTAAGGGGGGTTCTGTACTAGGACAGCACTGCAAAAGCTGCCTCAAACCCCAGGAACACCCGCAGCAACAAAGCGTCCTGCTACCCTCTGGTGATGCTCTGGGGAAACTGCAGACAGCTCACAGGCAACTGCAGTTGCATGGACGGTCACAAACCTCTTAAAATGTGATTCAGATCTGAAAACAACTGACTTCTGTGATTGGCCGGCAGGAAAGGAAAAGGAAAAGGAAAAGGAAAAGGAAAAGGAAAAGGAAAAGGAAAAGGAAAAGGAAAAGGAAAAGGAAAAGGAAAAGGAAAAGGAAAAGGAAAAAGAAAAGGCATTTTATGTCATTGCTGCATGCTGTATGGTATTTTTGCATATCCAGGACTCTGGCTGTGGAGGTGGATACAAGAAAGACTTAAAATTATGCAGGCTAGCAATACCATATATTTAAAAAATATATCTAATTTTATATACAATCTGTGTGTATATATGTATACACACACATTATATATATGTGTATATACATACTATAGATGTAATGACGTTTGAAACTGGTCTAGTGCCCAAGGGCTCTGAGCAGAATCTGAGCACTGACCAGTTACTGAGATTCTCAAGCATTCTTATTCCACCCACAAGTGATTTCAGCACAAATGAGGAAAAGGAAGTCCATAAACCAAGCAGGCAGCCCCTTCTGCCTGAAGCCATAGTCTTATGTCTCCTCCTTGTTTGGGAGGCAGGGAAAAGCCCTGCACTGCAGAGCAGGCAAGAGTAAGCGGCAGTTTGCTGATAGATTCTTTTCCAGAAAGATTAGTCTGTTTTGAGACTGCAAGAAAATGGATGGTTTAAAGCAACTTTCTCAGAAATGCAGGTGGTTTGAAATGTCAAACTGTGACGTTTCAACACTTTTAAAATTATGTTTATCCAAAGGGAATCTGACTCCATAAATACTCAGTTTCATTTAAAGATCAATAATATTTTTTCTGTTTCAGCCCAATATTGCTGTTTTTCAGAAGCTGGAGATCATGTCCTCTCCATTTCAGGATGGTAGAAAAATGAACAGTCTTGTCAGCTGAAGAGGCAGGAAAGTAATATTGTGTTCCTCTCTTTTCTCATCCCCTTTTCTGTCTTCCCGGTTGCAGCACCTGTGGTCACGTGCTTCACGACAGCCACAGGAGGTGATCCTGGAGTTGAGGCCTTGGTAGCTGCATGGGCAGAGAGAGCCAACAGAAATGCTGATGTCACATTTAGCTGAAGGGGCAGAGGTTGACGTTAAAAGTGATGAGGACAAAAATCAAGTTATGAAGGACATGGAGGGGCTGATCCAAGATCCATTGAAGTAGGTAAGATCTTTTCCCAGTCACAATTTTGTATGACTTCTATTTGCTGCTCTTATTTTCATGTCATCAGGGACTTCATGGGTTGAAACAACATTTTATAGTCATTTTATTTCGATCCCTTCTGCCCCAGGCCTTGGAGATCACCTATCGAGTGGGAAACTGCATTACAGAGCTGCAGAGAGCACCTCAGAGATCCCAGAGAGGCCAAACCTGCAGGGTGGCCTCTCTGCCCGGCTACACGCTCCACTCCCACAAGGTTCCTTCTGGCCAGAGCTGACAGCTTGACATTTTCTTGTTGCTCTGTCACAAGATCTGCCCACCATCCAGATCAAAGGAGCCCACACATGGCAACCTTTGCTGTGGGTGGCCGTGCACCCTGCCAGAGCCTCTCCTGTGTGGGCACCACTAAGGTTCAGCCAAGCTGGAAAGCAAAGCCAGGAGGAGGGGCTGGCATGGATTTTATGACATGTTATAAACGCAGATTGTAAACAGTGAAGTCTCACATGTGTTTGAGGGAAACCTCCCTATCCTCTAAAGGCTGCTCACATCTCTCCATGCCTGTGAGTTCTTGTGCTCTTAGAAAACCCATCATGAGACAACTGAACTGCAGCAGACCCAGCATGAGCTGCGGCACTGCACAGACCTTGTGGAACACTGCAGGATGGGTCTTCCTCGGAGTAAAACACTCTTCACAACTTCTGAAAGGCTGGACCTGCGGGCGATACACCCTAAGCACTGACAGCAATGACCAGAGGTACAATCTCCAGCCTCTTGCTCTGGGATGAATACTTGGAGCTTTCCAGCCATAAACAGTTAATTTTAACTCTGCCCAGCTGGAAGACACTTTTCTGTGGAGGCAGACAATGTCCTCTGGCTAAAGAAAGATGTGACTAACCATACTGTGCAATATCATCTGTGAGCTCACGTGAAAACTGCAATAGTGTCCCCCCCCCAAGATCTCTGCTCGGGATTTTTTCCTTTTCAGGAGGCACTGAAGTGAGCAAGAGACAGTTCTTCCCCTGTAGTACCACTCTGTGCCTCCTGCACCATGTCGCGTCAGTAACAAGGGCCCCTCTGAGGGAATTTCAGTTGCAGTGTAACAGGCATCACTACAGGGCTCTGGATGACAGTTACAGCCTGAGCCACAGATTTACCTCACCTCTAGCTGTGCACAAAGGCTAGCTTGGCTTTAGGCAAGACATTCCTGCATGTTTTGATGGTCAAGGGCGGATATTGGGCCTGCTCCCCAGCATACTGACTGCTCCCAGTGCCTCCAGGTGACCTTCCTCCTGTCTCAAGCAGAGAAAGGGTTTAGAAATGTCAGCCCATCATGTGTTTTGGATGCGACTTCCCTGGGGCAGGGCTGTGGCCAGCCAGGGAAAGGGCAGGGTAGTAGCCTATGCAGCAATCTGCCAGTGTGCACGGGCACCCTGAGCCCCGAGGGAGGCACTGTGCCCCACGGCGAGCGGCGGTAGAGTGGAAGAACGCCATGTGCTGCTCTTCAGCCACAAGCTCCATGTGTGGACACACCAGCTGTTTGTACACGATGTTTGATGCAAAATGTGTGACTGTTTTGGAACACCTGATTCACTCATTTCTCATGGCTTGACAGAGCTAGAAATCGATCACATAATCTTTGGTGAGTTAAAAGGATCCCTGGCTCTTGTTTCCCCCACTCCCTTGGAGTTCCACTTTCATGGGGAAAAAGGTCATTTTCCACGGAGCCTGCAAGAAACAAGATGCGTGGCTGAGTTGGAGTATCTCCATGACAAATCAACAGCCCATCCCTGACTGTCTTCAATTCAGGGGGGTTGGAACTGGGTGGTCTTTAAGGTCCCTTCCAACCCAAACCATTCCATGATTCTATGATTCTGTGTGACCAATCTCCACAGTTGAATGTTGTAACTGCTGGCTTTCCTCTTCACATCTCTGTCTACTCCCTTTCTTGACAGCTTCCATGGATGGCAGTGCTGTGTTGGCTCTTCTGATTGGCATGGGAGTCTATCTTCTGCCAAGGGGTGAGGAAAGAGAAGCCTGTCCATCTCTGTGGGACTCTGCCTGCAGTTCACTGCTTGGTGGGAATACCCCTCTCTGTCCTAGGTCTAGAGCAGGGTCAGCAATAACACAGCATGTGTTGGCTCCCAGGCTCACTTCTTGCAGAGCCTTTTTGCCAGGCCTTCCTTTTCAGGTCTTTGGTGAAAACTTCCCCACCGAGCTGCCTGCAGTACAGCCTCAAAATCACTTCCACCGCCTTGTGCAGTGTCCCAGCTCTGCTCATTTCTGGCTTTGTGAGGGGGCAGGTATGGCCACCTCAGTCTTCCCTCACTCTTCACAAGCCCCCAGCACTGCTGGGACCCTAAGAGGGCTAACACTCCTCCCTCAGACACAAGGGAGATGGCCAGGGACCTGCACCCAGGGTTAAATTTGCTTGAAACAGATTAATTAACTGAAATTAGTCACAGGAGAATTTTCCACAGTGCCCTTTACCAGGCAAGTGGTGCATATGCCTCAGAAAACTCAGACTCAGCCCCCGCTCTAGGCTTTTTATATCTTTATATATCTCTCGCAGAAAGGCTGGCAACTAGCTACATGGACGTGCCTCACACTTATATGCGGAGAGTTGTTTGTGTGTTTGTCTGTCTGTTTTTTAAATGACATTTCTCTCTCCCTTCTCATTTCCAGTATAATTGTCACATAACAGAATTTCATTGACCAGAATAATGGAAAATTCAACCAAGTCAGGCATAGTTAGAAGGTTTAACCCTAAGCAATGCTTTACTAAGAAGCTGAGTATATCTACTGATCAAATAAATCAATATAGAAAAGCAACTTTAAAGTCTGGACATTCTTTTTATCAGAAATGCAGTTAAAGATCTCTAAGAGCTCCGCTGTGAGTAATGTAGAAAGAAAAGGAAGCACAGAAAGTCAGAGCATTGCCTTTCAGTGTTTTGACTAAAGTATTTCAGGTGTTCACACTCAGGAATTTTGTTTGGAACCTCCTGAAACCAAAACCATAATAAAAATTGCACCTATATTCCAAACACAGACTTGGTTCAAGATCCTTTTCTGGAGAAGTTGAGATTTTTAGTCACAAAAGGGATAATCTGTGGCCTGAATTTCACATGTCACTCAGCTGTCCTCTGCCTTGATTTAGCCAGCATTTTGGAAAAGCTCTCTGGCATGAAGAGAACTGGTGTTCCAGGCATGTGTGACCACACCAGTGGCCTGGTCAGAGTCCCTGTGTGGACTTGGGGAGAAGGAGAAGGCTGGGTCTCACTGGGTCAGTGTCCCCCAGACAATCACTTTACCTGTCTCCACCTGAAGACGGTGCAGTGAATGGTGGAAACAGATCTGAGTCTTGCCTTTGGAGGCTCTGCCAGGAACTGCGAATCCCTGGACTGCAGTGTTGCTGGCTTCAGAGTCTGTTCAGGCACTTTGGAAACCGCTGTCTTAAAAAAACCCCCAACTTTCTGCTTTTCAAGTTTTGCACCCGATTCCCCTCTGCCTCCCAGTGACGTGCCTTTCTGGATTCAGCCAAAAAACCCCACAAAAAACCAATTCATGTAAAAAATTAGGGTATCCCTTGCAGAAACTGGTCTTTTGTGGTTGAGCTGGTCACAGTTTCAGCTGCAACCAGGAGATGTCAGTATGCTCACAAAGAACAAACCGCTGGAGGAGGTTTTGGGCAGTGCGGAAGACAGTCTTAGGAACAGATGCTTACTGTCCCTTGAGAAGTTAATATTTGGGTATCTTTCATATATGACGTGGCTTAGGAGAAGGATTTTTTCCTGGAGATTTAATATTGTTCAATGTTCGCATGGGAAAGCGACTGGTGTGCCTGCACCTGTGTTTTGCTCAGGGACAAGGTCAGGCAGCGGCTACCCCATTTCTGAAATAGAAGTTTGTTCCGCCCCCGTATCTTGTACTCCAAGAAAGGGCTGCAAGTGAAGAGAAACCAGAAGAAGAGCTGAAAATCAGAGTTGGTCTTCAGTGAAAATGCTCATGACCTCTATGTTGCTGGCTCACACCTGTCTCAGATTTTATCGGTTGGATATAGTTAACATTAGACAAAGGCTTTGTGCCTTTGATTTCATGATCTCCGTGCAATTGCTCGTGAACAGACATCCACCCTCTCATAAATCAGCGCTGCTAACAACCCCCAAAGCGAGTGCATCAAAGAAACCAAGAAGTGAGGGTCACAAAGAACAAGCTGCTCGCTTACAGGGAGCTTAAGGAAGAAATAAGGACAATCACAGACCTTATTCATGTCTTAGGCAGTCTTTCCATTCTTTCTTACCCAGGAGAACATTTTATAAGATAATGAGATTGAAAGACTTAGTTATTTGTCAGTTAAACTTGCAAAAGACCTCTCCTTGACTTTAATCACATGCTGGACAGCTTTCCATATGTCATCCAGTGAAAGCATCTGTACTCGCACGAAATAGTAAAGCACCTCAGAAAAACAGGTATCTCAAGGACTTTAGGAACTGTCCCAGGCTAAAGGTGCTCAGCTCTACTGCTTAGGTCTGTAAGAGTGGCTAAACATCTCTATATTTGCAGGAGTCAAGATGATGTATTCCTGAATAATCCATTAGGAGCCAAATCCTGTTTGTGTTCAAGCTCTCTGCTGCAGTCCATGCAGAGTTAAAGAAATCATCTGTGATCTACAGGAAGAATCCAGGTATTCTCGTTCTACTTAGTTCAGCAAATATTCATGTGCTCGTGGAGACACACCGTTGGCTTCCGTCAGGACTGCAGCGTAGCATTTGACCTGTGGTCAGTCCAGGTGCTACATCTACTGAAAGGGGTTTGTAGCTTTCCTCCACCCCTGCAGTGTGTTGTTTTGTCAGATGATGAGATCCGTTCATTTAGGAAATGATACGTGACTGTATGCTGTGAAAGTCATGGGTAAAGAGACTGAAGGTCTGAGGGGTGGAGGGAGAGGTAGGAAACATCCAAGGTATGACGCCTTTTTGAGTTTGCTACCGTTTGTCATCTTGTTCAGTCAATCTGAGACAATGCCCTTCAGGTCTTAATTTATGGGCACTGTGGAAGCTGTGGATAACATACTGACGTTGTGGTCACGCTTTTCTCAGGTGGTGGTTAGAGGAACTGTGCGCAGTTTTGGGAACAAAACCCCTGGTCCAAACTTTTGTCAGTAGAACTGAATTAAATGAAACAGCTACTGGGGTAGAAAGAAGCCAACGTCTCCGAACCCCCAAGGTGAGCAGCCGTGTTTGGCATCTTCCAGTCTGTGTTCCCCTCCTCAGGTCCTTCTCTGATTAGACTGCTCTGCCTGGTGCAAGAGAGAGCCTTGTTGCCGACCAGTATACCATGCTGATCATCAACGTTCTGTTTTTTCTCACGTCTTACATATGCATCTGTAGTGCTGCAGTGCTAAAAACCAGACACCCATGGTGGAATGAGGAAAATGGTGTCCTTTACCCGTGTCATGAGGGGGATATTGTATTGTTTCAGAACTTATGGAATATACATCAGGCTCACAGAAAGTCCTTTGGAAGGAGTTTCACGATAGGATCTGGTTTCAAGAGCTAAAATTTCACCTGAAAAATGGAGTTTGCAGACAGAAAGCCCGGTGTTATTTCCTCTGTGTATTGTCAAAGCGCATCCCGGGATAATGTAACATTTCAGTGTTAAACTACGTGTTTGAGGCAATGAAAAGAAGTCTGATATTTCCTATGTCCACAGGTCCTGTCACGGGTGGATGCGTATGCCTTATGTGCAAACTGCAGGGAGAGTATAGCAGGGTGCTGAATGTGAACCACCGTCTTCCCAAAGATGCTCAGGACATGGAGCAGTGCACCAGCCGAGGTGAGGGGAGCAGATGAAGGTGTGCTGTGGAATCAGGTATTACCCTTGGAATACAAGGCAGTAAAGCTATTGGGTATGATTCATTGTCGTTCATGGAAAGCAGACATACTTTCCCAGGGACAAAGCTGGATTTCTGCACATGTGGATGAGAGCCTCAGGCTTCCTCAGACCTCACTGCTGGAGTCTGTTTTAAAAAAAAAGTAGTTTTTCATCATAAGTCTAATTTCTTCCAGCTTTTCTGACTGCGTCACTTTCAGACATTAAAGCATCACAGAACTCCCCAAAGTACGCTCCTCCAACTTACAACAAATTCAAGTTTCAGTAAAGGCTAATTTTGACATATAGAATAAAATCACTTAACAACAGAGAAAGGCTTCTTCGAGCTCCGCAAATGAGAAAAAGCTCCTCGGTAGAAACAGTTTAGCATTAGCACTCCTACTTATCGACTCATCAGAAAGAGAGTTTGGAAGCAGATCTGGAGACTGCCAGATGAAGTCAGCTAAGTTTGCATCTGGCTCAGTCATAATCCACACTGGGAAATGTAGGTTATGCCTCCGGTTAAAGACTGAGCAGGCTGCTGACGTCTGGGTTTGTTGCAGAAAGGACTGAATGTATCACGGATAATGGCAAAATGGATGCACAGATAGAAAAAATTCCTGTTTCAACAGGCAAAAGAAAAGTGAAGAGCAATTTCCTCTTTGTCTAGGAATCTACCTATTTTATCCTATTGGAATTTCCAGAATAAAACCCACTTGTACGGAAAGCTGGCCAAAGACTTTGTTTGAAGCACTGCTAGTTTAGTAAATCCAAGGCAGAGAAACTAAACAGGGATTAGAAATCAGTTCTTTAGACAAACAAACAAACCAACAAACCTTCCAGACTTCATTAACTCATGGAATAACTGAGATGGGAAGGGACCTCTGGCTGTTCAACTCCCTGCATGAGACAGGCCCTGTTAGGGCAGGTCAACATTTGAGTATTTCCAAGGCTGGAGATCCCACAACACCTCCAGACCCTCTTCCAGTGACTGACCACCCTCGTGGTGAAAGGCTTTCCTTAATAGGTAAAACAGAATGACACGTTTTGCAAATTGTGCCCTCATGCCTCTTGTGCAACCAAGAACGGCCGTACATAAGTCTACCCCTCTCGTCCTCTTCTCCAGGCTGGGCCAACCCAGCACCCACTGCCTTCCCTTATATGCCTTATGCTCCAGTCCCAACCCTTGCAAGAACCTCCTGTGGTCAGCATGTAGAACATATATATCTTCTTGCTTCTTCTCTGTATAGTCTGACTGTATTTTAGTTTTTTTGTCAAGGAGGCTTTGGTTCACAACAAAGTGGCACCCTGGAAAGGGTGCGAAGGAATGAAGAACCGCTGCCGGTTACCGAGGGGACCACACGGGCTCCATGCACCACCATGCTGGGAGGTAAGTTTCGGCAGAGGGCTTTGCTGGGCATTGGTAGAAAACTAGTTGCACTTTTGTGGAGGCACAACTTCTATACCAGCAAGTCCTCAGAAGTGAATTTTTTGGCAAAGACTGTAAAAATATACCTTTTCAAAAGCTGAAGGAGTCCAGAACCTTTCCTTGAATTTCAGAGGTGCCTTCTCCAAGGCCTCAGTTTTCACATGATTGTTCCATTACCTAAGCAAAACGACATTTAAAATGCCTTGGCCATGGAGAAGGCAGCACGTACAAGGACGTACAAGTATGTTTTTGGTTTATTAGCTCTATTACAGACACTTGAGCAGATGAATGTAAGAGAAGAAACAGGCTTTATAGTAAAGAAAGAGACCTACAGCAGTGACAAATTAATTTCCATCCTGTCATGACTCATGAGACAGTGCTACAGTAACATTAACAAAATGTCAGTTAAAGGGGTAGTAATTATTTCCATTGCTAATACTGACTCTGACTTAACATTTACAGGCTTTGTTACACTGTCGTAAAATAAACAGCAATATAGAAACAAACCAGATTCTGCGCTTTTGAAAGAACGGACTTTTCCCCCATCTGTGCCCACGACAGGATCATGCTTTGTGAAGGAAATCAGGGGTGGCGGCATGAAAGCAGTTCATGAAAAATCCTGGAGAGGACTTGTGCAAGGTTTTCAGCAGCGCTGTATTCGGTGTCAGAAAGCCCATGGTCTTGTTTTGCCAGGCACACTGCAGATGGAGACTGCAGGAGTAGGACCCAAGCAAGGTCCCATCCAGTTCAAGCCACCTCTGCGTTCTTTCCTGTGTATCGTCGTAATGGCAGACTGGGAGGAACTGGTGCCCCAGCGGTCAAGATTTTCTTTCTACTGTTAGACTTGTCAAATTATATTAATTTCTCAGTTTTGTGTCCATCTGTGCCCTAGCTCTTCAGCTGTGAGGAACAGCATTATCTGTCCCAGCCTGCAGATGGATTTCCTTGTGGTTTCATACTGGAGTATTCAGGGTCATCCAGCAAGAAATTAAACAGAACATGCCCTGACAAAGAAATCGTCATAGGAAAACAGTCTTATTGAAATTTCGTAATAGTAAGGCACAATTTTCACAATTCTGTGACAAAAGAGCCCCAGACCAATTATCTTAATTGTTTCTATTTAATCCTTGTATCGTGGATGCCCAGTATTATCCTGTTGCCAGATGCTGGTTTCTGGGACTACTGGAGGGTTGGAAGACTCCATGCTCAAACCAGACATTTATGACACATCCCAGACTGTATGTAATTTCACATCACAGAACAATGTCTTAAGGGCTGTGATTCTCAGCACAGGCAAAAATGTGACCAATCCTGAGTGTTCCCCTTGAAATATCTTCACCTATCTCAAGCCTGACTCTTCTGGAAATAGGTGCCTTGCTCTCTGTGAGTTTAATGAATATTAAATAACACCCAGTGCCTATTCCTGCCCTTTTAGTGGTGGGCGTGTGCAAAGGAAGAGGATGTTTCTGTGTCTGTCTTTAGCCAACACAGGGGCACAGGTCGGGACTCACACAGCAGTGGCTCTTTTTGGATATAGACACAATCTTCCTTCCAAAACAATCTTATTGCACAATTAAACTTCTCACCTGCTTTTGACTTGGTGGTAACCTTTCAAGCTCATCCTCAACATGTCTTAAAATGGTCTCTTAAAACATGCACAACCACAATGTGCTGCTCTTAGGAGCCTCTGTCCCTGGAAAGTCAGATGCCATTTCTTGCTGAGGGAGGAAGCTCACTGGAGGAAAATAAGGTGCACGATTTCAGATACGTGCCTGAATTACTGTCTCATTGTGGTGCCCAAAGTGAATCACTTCAGTCTTTGTGCTTGCCATTTCCAGGAACTATGTTTTAAAACCAAACCACAAGGCATTTTGTACCGAGTGAAGGTATTATTCATATCAGCAAATGGACACTGTGCCACAGAATCACAGAATTGTTGCCTTTCCTCAAATCTGAACACCCCCTGCAGATGTTTTAATAGCCCAAACTCAGTTATATTTGAATTACCATGATTCAGACCATAATTAGATCAAAGGAAGATTATCCGTGGCCTATTCCTATGAATTATCCGTACTTTGAATCTAATAGAGGCTCTCTATGCCAAAAATCTCCTGGGAATTAGTCCCAGACTGCATTTTTCTTTTTAAGGCCTCACTTATTTTTCTTAGTGTTTGAGAGCATTTAACTTGGCAAAGTTCAATGTTGCCTATTATCTGACTTTTAAAAAGTAATACCTTTCAGATAATATCAGACCCTTCACACAGTATTAAAGGATGATTACCTGAAGTTTGGATAAGAATCCAGCTAAAAATCAGGATAAATTTTCATCCATTGTCAATACTTTATATGAGGATCAACACCAAGCTGTGTATGCGACTGACACGCTGGAGGGAAGGGATGCCATCCAGAGGGACCTGGACAGGCTGGAGAGGTGGGCCTGTGCCAACCTCATGGAGTTCAACAAGGCCAAGGTCAAGGTCCTGCACCTGGGTGGGGGCAATCCCAAGCACAAGGACAGGCTGGGCGGAGAATGGATCGAGAGCAGCCCTGAGGAGAAGGACTTGGGAGTACTGGGGGATGAAAAGCTGGCCATGAGCTGGCAGTGTGCGCTGGCAGCCCAGAAAGCCAACCATATCCTGGGCTGTATCCAGAGCAGCGTGGCCAGCAAGCTGAGGGAAGGGATTCTCCCCCTCTACTCTGCTCTCGTGAGACCCCACCTGCAGTTCTGTGTCCAGCTCTGGGGCCCCAGCAACAGAAGGATATTGACCGGTTGGAGCGAGTCCAGAGGAGGCCACGAAGATGCTCAGAGGGCTGGAGCCCCTCTGCTATGGGGACAGGCTGGGAGAGTTGGGCTTGTTCAGCCTGGAGAAGGGAAGGCCCTGGGGAGACCTTATAGCACCCTCCAGTACCTGAAGGGGCCGATGAGAAACCTGGACAGGGGTTTTGTACAAGGGCCTGTAAGTGACAGGGCAAGGGGTAATAGGTTTAAATTGAAAGGGTGTAGATTTAGATTGGATGTCAGGAAGAAATTCATCAGAGAGAGGGTGGTGAGGCACTGGCACAGGTTGCCCAGAGAAGCTGGGGATGCCCCATCCCTGGCAGTGTTCCAGGCCAGGCTGGATGAGGCTTGGAGCGACCTGGTCTAGTGGAGGGTGTCCCTGCCCATGGCAGGGGGGTTGGAACTGGGTGGTCTTTAGGGTCCCTTCCAACCTAAACCACTGTATGTTTCTGTGATTCTATGACCTATATTCAACGCACAAAAAAACTGACGTAGGAAAAGCTTCTCTAGATGACTGCCGGTTGCAATTCAAAGCCTTTTCAAATTATCTCTGCAAAAGAAGTGGAACAGGTCTTGGTAATCTACTTCTGAACAATAACTTATGTTTGCTGTTTTTTTATTATGATTGTTTCTTGTCTTTTTTAATATGCTTGTAATGAATAAAGACATCAAAATTAATATACATCACTAGAACAAAATTTTTGGCACCTTGGCAGCTGTTTTAGGATTATCCCTTTGTCCAGGTGTCAAGGTTTGCTCACTATGAGTGCTTTGTATGTGATACAGCTCCTCCCATGCTGCTTAGCACTCCACCCACACTGTTGGGGAAAACAGTGTCCCCTGGAAAATCCTGCAAGAGGCACAATTCACTCACACTGGCTCCCAGGTAATTGGTTAGCTCCAACAGAGTTAAAACCTGCTGGACCTGTTCATTACTGCTCCATCCTACCCCCCAGCATTGCATGAGCCTGGTGTGATGAGTAGTCTCTGTGCCTCTGGGCCTGCTGTTTCACGGTGCTGAGTACCACCAGGGAAATGCTCTCATGTCTTTAGCCGCAGCAGTCAGGGGTTTTCTGGCTAGACTTCTTATTCCATGTTCTCCATCCAGTGCTAAAATGGCTTCTCAAAAGGTATCTTACAGGACAGCAGCTAATACATGGAGTAGCTATTAATCTGTCAGGACTTAATCACTGCCTCTTTGACCGCACGTCATGTGGCTGCTGCTGGTGCCCAGCGGTTGATGTGGATGGTCATGGATTACATACTGGAGCAAGGGTTTAAAGAGCATTACGAAGGCAGCAGGCTGGCAGCGGGCTCAGACTGCCAGCCCAAGGATGGCGAGAAAGGCACAAGGTGTATTGTGGTGTGTGCTGTAATGGACTTTCTACTGACTTCAAGCACCCTTGCTTAGTCCTTGGTTTCTCCGTCTGAGATGCCCAGGATATACTTTTTGGCTCATGTGCAGCAAACATGGGAAGTCTCTTTGTCTCCCTCTGAACTTCTGCTAAAGATAAATTAAGCTGCTCTTTTTGCAGTGGTGTTCAGCGTGGGTTTCAGATCTTTCCTAGTGTAGGCAGCACTGGAAACTCATGGTGTGCAGCCACTTGGTTGAAATTCCAGGTAAGCCTGCTTGCATTGCAGGGATGCCATTTCCAAACAGGGCAGGCAGCTTGCATGTGCTGTGAGGTCAGGGTAACCACACCAATTCTCATTCAGCCAGACATCATCAAGCACTGGTTCTCTCCACTAGCGCAATCATCCTTGGTCTGTGAGACCTGCTTCCAGCCCACCAAGTGCCTTTGCCTCTTATGGCTTCTCCTCACACCCCTGGCCAACTCCATACCTTTCAGGATCCACATTTTGTCTTCTGTCTGCTGTGTCTGGGCTTGTTTCTCACTTGATTTCATTACTGCTGCCTGTGCTAACTCCTTCCTTGCCACATATGACTTGTGCTATGCCACTAGCAGTAGCAGCAGCCTCTGTCATACCCAACTTCATCTCTGGTTCCTTCCCCCAACACTGGTGTTGAGGTCAAGGAGTTGCAGGATGAAGGCAAAGGAGCATTTCCCATCCCACCTGGCCATCAGAGAAGGATGTGCATTGTCAGAGACAGGCAGTACAGCCTCTGAGAGCAGAGCAAGGTCACTGCCACTACAGCGCAGGTCTTCATTAGCCCTTGCACCAACTTCTCCTACCTAACCGAACGTGAGGTACTGTCTGTGACACCCTGAATCGTGCTATGCTGGAGGACAGGACTGATGAATGTAAGTTTTTGGCTGGCACGCAGGAAGGGCCAGAGATCTTTTATCAAACCTCGTAGGAGCTTGGGTTGGCCAAAGCCTGTGACCATGAGGCCTCTGAGCTCACATAAGACAAGTCCAGACATTACAGCAGTTGCTCAAATACGAGCTGCGCAGGAAGGATTGTGTGATTTTGTGCTCCTGACAGGAGCAGGGAGCAACAGATGGGGATGGCTTCAGAACAGAGTACTGTACTGGCACCATCTTTGCTTTTAAAGGCAAAGTCTGATGAGGAAAAGCCGCATCTCTTTTCTTAGCAAATGAATATGGTGCTGCAGGGCCGTGGCCAGATGCAGCATCACTTGGCGAAGAAGTTGTAGTGAAGTGCACTTGCTGGAAGTATTGATACACACTTTCTGGAAAACGTGCTGTACATTTGGTCACTGTGTGATGTATGGTAACAAACCAAGAGTGGGTGGATCCGTGGGGGTGAATGAAAGGTCTGGCAGAGGGTTATAGTTGCCTATGTTCCAGAAAAAATCTAATCATGTAGAAGATGTGACATTCAGGGTAAGTCCATGCTTCTGGAATTGTTTCTAAATATGGACTTGTTCCCAGTCAAATATAGGAATTGTTTCTCCCTGTGCAAGGTGCATAGTTACATTCTTAAAGACTGGGAACTGCTCACTGGTTCATTCTCAGTGTGATGGTGGAGATCCAGGGCTCCCAAGCCATCTCCCAGCATGAGTGGAAGAACTGTGATCTGAGCTACGAGAGGCCAGGCATCTGCAAGGGTTCGTGGAAGTCTCAGAAGTTGAGACTTCTTCTTGCTTTTGAACTCAGCTTTAGGTGCCCTTAAAAGCCCGGTTGTTAGCAAATAAATAAATATATTTTAGCCAAACCTCATGCTACACATGAATGTCACCACAGTGCGATACACAGGGGACAAGTTCAGAGGAACCCGTTGCATCTCTTGAAATACAATGGGACGAATTCTCCCCCAGTAAAGCTCCTAAAACCTCAGAAGGGCCTTTGAAACTCTACACTTTGTTTTGCTAGTTAATTTGTCACTGCAGAAGTCTGTCCCTCAGGGGCATTTCTTCTATTCAGAAAGACTTTTCCCATTGACTGGAACAGGGCTATCATGTAATTTCTGACAGCCACCATCTGAAAACCACAGCATGGAAAAATTATGACTGTGAATCACTCCACCACAGCACACTACTCCAGTGGATGTGGGCTCTTGAACCAGGTCCCAAACATATTGCCAGGGCTACACAAGTTAGTTTTGCCCCAGCATTTCCAACCGTTGGGATTTTATCACATTATCTGATGTTCTGCTTAATGCCTCAGCCCCTAGGGCTATAGGATTATGTAAGAAACTCTGCTTTTATTACAAAATAAAGTTCATTTTCTAGCTTTTCCAGAAGAACTTAGAAATGTAACCCTAAATAGTGCAGACAACGCAAGGTCACTAAACCCCTCGACTGTTATGTTTACGCCAACTACGATTTTTTCAAGACCTGACTCATGATTTTTGAATGCCTGAGGGACACTAGTGTATTTTCAAAAATACAACTATTGTTCAGCTTTTCAGCTTGATTTCTTATTTCCTCAGCCTGACAGCATTGCCTAATTCAGGGATTTTTGTTTCTCTGTATGTTTTGAACGCTGTAGCTCTGTAATGCATTGCTGACATTCCAGAAACAAACCCCCAGGAGCCTCTGCCATGCATCTGTCATTGGAGATGCCTTAACAAATGTCCTACAGCACGTTTATGGTTTCAAAATCATGCTTGTCCACAAAAAAAAAAAAGTAGTTGCTAGGTCTATCTCTTTTGGCACAAAGCTTTCTTCAGGATGCAAATTCCATCAAGCGTAGCAGGGAACTTGCTTTTTCCAATGTCTGAAAGCACGAGCAGAACTGCTGTGACGTACCATGCGTGCACCTTGACTCCATGTGCAGCCATCCCATGTGTTTTTGGGACTTCCCAGGCACAATAGATTCCTCTGTTTGCTGACCCAGTATCTGGGGAGACGAAGCTGTCTATTGCCCCAGGAACATGTCCTCCTCACCTGGAGGTGGCTCCTGGAAGAAAAACATCCCCTGTTGTCTGACCCCGATGATTCTGGTGGGTGGTGTTTCCATTTGCAAACCCTGATGCAATGCTTTTTCCGCTTGTACTGTGCAAAGGGGAGAACTGGGAGGGAAGTAGACAATGCTTCCATCAAAGTATGACACCACAAACCACTGTGCTACAGCTTGGCGCTAAAGGGGATAGGCAGCAGTGTTTGGGAGGGGTTTCCTGGGCCAAGCGCATGGCATGGGACAAGCACCGCCAGCTGGCAGCGGTGACGGCAGCCCCCAGAGCCAGGGCCAGGCTCTCTGTGCAGAGCTGTGGACAGTTGCCTAATAACTGCCCAGCTCAGCTGGGTGTAGGAAGGAAAGTGACTGTCGTTTGTGAAAGGCGTACAGATTGCTCCTGCTGGTGTGAAAAGCCGTGTGAGGGGGAGAGCAGGAGTGGGGCCCATGTACACTGGGTAAGAGCCTCAAAGGCATTTTTTTTCCTGGACTAAAATGCTAGGGAATGCTAGGGTCTCATTGCTACACTGAAAGGGGGTCCCTGACTTGAGGTGGGCATTGTATCCCAGTGTATACCTGTAGATTGCACAGCCGCTCCCAGCACTGGAAGCTCAACATCCATATTATTTGGTGGTTTACGACCTCTTTGCCAGGGTTTTGGGCTGCGCTAAAACAGTTCTCATGGGTGGCTCAGGTTTTAGGATGGGCCTTTCCCAGCAGTTGGTCAGGAGGCTGTCCACCTTGTGTGGTTCAGCAGCATAGATGTAGGCTGGGGGGTGGTGGTCACTGTTATAGACAGACCCTTTTCACTTCTTCTAGGCCTGGTGAAGAGAAACTGCATTTTGTCTCACACACGGGATTATCATGTTATAAAAGATTCTCACTTTTAACAGAAACTTCACATTTAAAGTGCAGAATCAGGCTCCTGGTATGATTTCATTAAAGTAGGAAGGTACATCCACTGAAGTTGTAATTTAGATGCTAAACAGCCTCAGTGGCACAAGTCTTCACAGAGGCTTAATTTAAAATGTCTCTACCAGCTAAAATACTTGTTTTTCAGCTTGAGATAAGGCACTGGAGAGCAGAGTGGTTTACAAAGCATCACAGCTGCACAGGGAACCTCTGATGTGCAGATAAGACAAACAGCTGAAGGCTCAGTGATGCTAATCGAATATGAAGTACAGACCCAGCTCTCCAGCAAGAGCAAACTGGCAGAGCCCAACTATTGCCAAAGGAACAATAACAATTCACACGCGCTAAAAGTCTGCAGACATTTTGTGGAACTTCAAGTCCATTCTGCTTTTTCTGTCTTGCACCTTCAGTTGTCTTATTGACACCACTAGGAATTTGGTTCCTGGTGTCAGCCAAAGAGGGATTTCCAGCCCTTGCTGAGAGAGGAGTGGGTCTTTGCACAGCCCTCATGGACCATTTTCTGCATCCCCAAATGGCTGGGAAGACTCATGGATTTGGGATGTGATGATCTGTCCCTTGGTGTAGGGCAGGGAGGGCCCTGAGAAGCAGCTGGTGGTACCATGTGGAGCTGCGTGGCCTGTCTGAGGGTGCGTGGACAGGACTGCAGTTCAATGAGCCCGGTCTGCACGGAGACTACGAGCCCACTGTGGGAAAGCCTGCTCCAGATGTGCTGGCAGGCGCTGCCCAGTAGCTGTGGAGCATTAAGCAAGGCACTGGGGAGGGTAAATTCAGCCCTTCTGCATGCCTGCTGCCATCAGAGGAGACACCTTGGAGATTAATTAGTCCTGCTGAAGTTGGGGTGGGATGGAGGGGGAGAGGAAGGACCCTTACCTGGACAAATGTCTCCTTTTATCTGCCCTCTGGGGACAGCACATCAGGGCAGGTATTTGTAGAAGTCACTTGCCCCTTGCAGTAGCAGCCGTGGTTCTTGGGAAGGGCTGTAAGTCCATCTTCGGACCGTCAGCCTCTCACAGAGTTACCAGGGTGGCTCCTGCACTGCATGGTTTTTGGGTCAAAGTGTTTGGCCTTATATCACCTTCTCAGGGCATAAGGTACATTCTTCTGTCCATTGCCGTGCCCTCCCCAACAGGCAGATATCAAATGATGAAGCAGTTAGCCACAAGGCAATTTCAAAAACTAAAGGTTTTGGTGCAACCCCTTGACCTCCACCTGTATTATTGCCTGACAAGCTGTACTGCTGATCCACCACTTATTTACAATGTCTTAAGTGACAGAAGGACATTGTGCTGCCCAAACACTCGGGCTGTAGGGGCAGGCCTGCAGACTGTGGGCATTGCCCTTGTTTCAGACAGGCTTAATAATGCTACATCAACAACAAGCAGGGACAGGACACCCAGACCAAGTCCACTGAAGTTAGGAGGACTAATCCTGTGGATGTGCCAGTGTTTTGGATCAGGTCTTCTATGCTCTAGCTCTTTTTCAGGGCTAAGCCAACTCCTAAGGAAAAATACTGGACAACGTTTATAAATATGGGGTAGAAGAGCATGACATCTCATGGATGGTCATAAATGCCACCTGCCATTCAGAGCCTACAGAAGTTTCTTCTCGCTGTCTAGTCTTCTTCCCTAGACTTGTCAGGTATGTGCAAAATCCCATACCTCTCCCTCTTCTGTAGCGCCCTAGGGGCTCATGGTCTCCCTCCTCTCAACACTCTCTGAGCCCCAGAGGCTTTTTTGCAGGGCTGCAAAAGCTGTGGAGGGATGTGCAAGTGCGTCCGTGCTGCATAAGCACAGAATCCCGGGGTGGTTCCTGCAGAAAGCCATGCCACAGCTGCAGTCCACCCGCAGCCGGAGCAAGCGCCCATTGGCCACGGGGAGATGTGCACTGCCAAGGACGTTTTCCTGAGGCTTAGGTCTTTGGTTCTTGCTCTCTTTTTTTGCCTCGTGTCAGCCAACCTGATGTGTATCACTATCTCACGCTTGAAGCGCTCGCTGTTAAATGTGCTGAAGGTGTTGGACAAGCCTTTCAGCTCAAGACCTGCCATTTGTCTAAGGAGATGTATCCACATATATTGTGATGCTAATTGTGGTGCTTCCAAATAATAGGCAGCGGTGTTTAAATAGCAGCCAGGGAGACTGCTGGAGCAGGTAGAGACTGGGGTGGTCCAAAACACCATAGTGAAGAATGCCGATCTGAATGAAGTTCACACTGGGACCTGATCTCTGCAGCGCGAGCCTCTCTCCCATGGAAATGACTGGGATGTCACCAAGGATTATGGCTTCAAATGAGCAGCAGGTGAACTCTTAAGAAATAAAGATCACAGGCAACCTTCTGCTCTCAGTTACACTCCATTGACGTCAGTGGGGTTGCCTGGGGTTAACTCAGAGCAGAATTTAGTTCCTCGTTTTTAATGCATATAGCTGAAGCCCCCCCAAAATGTTTTTCAGCATATGGTAGGCTGTCTAAAAATGCCACCAGTTACTCCTGGGATACACATGCTGCAAAGTTCTTTGTCCTGTCACAGCAACAGAAAAAAGCTGTCTCGTCCAGAAAAAGCTTGTGGAGCCGTTTCGCGTGCTGCAGCATGCTGCGCACGGTCCAGTGAAATGAAAGGGGATAGGATGCCCCTGGGACTTGGTATTGCACACCTCCTGCAACTGGCTGAGGCAAGCTGCCATCAGCTGGCAGGAGGTGGCAGCTCCGTTTCAGGTGTCCTGTTCCACTGGCAGACACGACGCTGCATGGGTGCAGGTACTTCTGAAACTTGCGTGTTTCCTCATCACACCCATGTGTCATAACATCTCCCAGGTCCCATTTGGCTCCAGGGAGATGCTTTGGGGTTTCAGAGATGCCACAGTGATAGGTGGGAAAGGTATTTACAGGCCTATGAACACAAATCACTTAGGAAAGCCATTTTCTGCACTGTGTACAGGGACACAATCTTCCAGTCAAAGCCCGTTGGGCTAGAGGCTGTGTGTTTGAGGCTGAAGTGGTTGTTTGCTTGTGGCATGCCTATGAACTCCTGCTTCTTGGCTTTTGCTCTTCCACACTCTAAAGAGCAGCAATAAAGAACAACAAATAATTACAGCCAAAAATTGAAAATTGTACACTTTTCAATCTGACACGAAGCATCACAATACATGGATTTATTCCATTAAGCTTTTCTTTGGTTTTAGTTTTGATTGTTTTAAAAAGGTGCTGACAATAACCAGAATATTAGTCACAGGAGTTCTGGTATGAAACAGGCAGATTCTATTTGGTAGTGCCTGTATTCATGCAGTAACTGCTAATATTACCATTGGATCTGCTGAAGTTGAATCTATTTCTTGCTGAGAGTGAGACCTTACAAGGTGCAGTATTCTGGGATCAAAAGTCAACAGGATATGTTATATCCCTACCACATTCCTGCCCTGAAGCACCTCTGCATTTCTACAAGAAGGAATTCTGTAGGGAGATGTTCTCCACGCGGTATCCATGTGCTGGAAATCCACACTAAGTCCCTCCTTGCCCCGCTTCCCCACGGCTTTCACTCAGGGCTCTGCCATAACAGTTTCTAAATGCAGGTGTTGTTTTTCACATGCTGGGTTGAGGTACCATGTGGCGGAGAGCTGGTTTCGTGCCTCGGCAGCCACCCTGGCCCCGCAGAAAGCATCTCCTGGTGGCAGCCAGGGGATAAAGGACTGAAATCAGAGGCTGGGGAACAAGCCTGTGTGCTTGCCTGTGGCATCCCTCTTTGGGGAAACATGAACATCTCCAACTCCTCCATTATCCTCGCAGAGAGGAGAGGGTTATCGAGGGTGGGAGCTTTCCCTGTGTTACGACGCGGGGCTAGCTGCTGTGGGCAGCGAGGTGAAATGGAGGGCAGGTGTCCCAGCAGAGAAGATAATTTCATGTGTTATGGAAAACCTGCATTCAGGTCACCTCGGTTAGCTACCTGCATGACAAGGGATCTTCATGACAATATTTACACCATTTCACCACAGTAGTTACACTTCATAACCCTACACAGCTTTGCCCCACCACAAAACACAGGACAGCAGGTTAGGTTGGCTTTAGCCAGTACTGGCAGATCCCGTGAGATGAAATATTACAGGGAAGTTTGTAGCAAGATGATAGCAGGATATTCATTCAAATCTTAGGTTTACCAATGCCCACAGAATCTCAAGAGGAGGGAAGAGGACCATTTTAGATTCAGGCATCAGAGCTCGGTTAGTGTTAAAATATTAGTAGGAGATCAGAGATTGGTCCAGATGGCTGAGGGCAGAGGCCAAGCCAAGTGTGCCTGAAACCCTGCAACTTAAACACAGTAAGTGGGGTTTTGTGAAGGGTCAGTTTCTTAAAGGACTTTAGAAAAGGGTATTTCCTTCATTCTGATGACTAAAAAAAAAAAAAAAAAATCCAAACAAAAAGCCCACACAAGTGCAGAGTAAAGAACAGCAGCAGCCTAGGTTATTTCCTCACATGTTACACTGAATACAGCGTTTGGTATTGCTGACACAAGCAACGACACCTTACTGGCCATATGTGCTGCAGGCTGGGTTAAACCCCTGGGGCCTGAGGCCGTAACAGCTGCTTCCACTCAGGATCGCTGTAAAGAGGTGAGTTGCAGTGTGTAATAACAGGGTTAAACTGATGTTTACCTACTCCCCAGATGCTGGCATGCATTGCCAGAGATGACCTTTCCGTGCCATACACCCAGGAGCGTGTGCTGCATTTAGGTGCTGCTGGCAACATGGGCAGGATGGACTGGGAGGACTGATGTGCCCATAACCCTGTGGCAATGTGTGGTGGTTTAACCTTACCACCTAGCAATTAAGTACCAGCCAGCCGCTCCCTCCCCTCCCCCCCATTCCTCCAGTGCAGGAAGACAGTCAGAGGAAAAGACAAGGAAAGCTCATGAAGTTGAGATAAGAACTATTTAATAATATAAATCAAAATTATAGTGATACCAATACTAACAATACTACTACCAGTAAGTAATTAAAATAATAGAAAATAGAACACATGATACAATAGCTCACCACCCACTGACCAACACACAGCCAGGTCCCCAGAGTGAGAGTCCAAGCCCCTGAGATCCCAGAGCCAGAACCCAAGGGTGTGACAACACAACTGGGACCCCCCAACCCACTAACGGACCCGGCCCATCGCTAGCAAACCTGCCAAGAGCTAACAAAATAGCTAATGACCCAGCTATCAAGCTAGGCCAAGCCTTAACGACCCCCCCCAGGGCCACCTCCCACCTCAGCACTGCGCATGTGCCCTGAGCCTGACGCACCACGGAATGAAACACTCCCTTGCCTTCCTGGGCCAGCCCACAGCGCTGTGCAGAAGAGGAGGTTGTTCTTGCCTGGAACCAGCACACAAAGTGACCTTGATCCATTTCTGTGTAGGAAGGCACCTGTGCAGGCCCACACGGTCAGACAGGTTCACTGTCAAAGGTTTTATGAGGATGGCTGTACCTGAGGGGCCAGCAACTTTGAGGAGGGAAGCAGCAAGCATGCACCAGGCACAGGGCTAGTGCATGCAGGGACATGTGTGTGCATGCATTAGGGAAAGACCACACAGTGTATGCCCCTCTGGGCCCTGTGCTGACTGGAAGAGGCTTGGAGCTGTGACATGGGGGCCTGGGGTTTGAAGACCACTTGTCTTTTTTTGTCTGTAGCCATCTATTACCTTGGCAGGTTAGGTCTTGTTCTTTTTCTGGCTTGGTTGTTATGTATATGGATTGAGCTGAATACTAGTGACCCAATCATTTTTAGGGATTCTTGTTGTTGCTGAAAAGAAAGTAAACATAGCCTGGCCTGCTGTATAAAGCCTCAGATCTCTGCTTCAGAGACCATGCCTGTGCTGCATTCAAAAGGGTGACTGCACAACCGGCAGCACCAAAGCCGAAGGCCAGTGGCGCCTGTATATGCTGGGGTAGGTTGCCAGCACTGACATTCACAACTTTGCATTAAAACAGACACTGGACAGGCTGAGTTAATGCTGGCTTGGATATTTCTGTGTAAATCACCAGATGCTGGGTGACTGGGGCCATTGCCAAAGCAACTTCATTGGGTCCCTCCGTAGAAGGAGTTTTTTTCCTGGCTGCACACTTTCTGCTGGAAATACCTGCCCTAGCCTGTCTACTTGGATGGACATCCAGGTCTACCTAGGGAGAAGACATCCCAGACAGTGGTGTGAGACAAAAGACAGTTTTCAAAGTATCCAGTGATCCAATCACGTTGCATTAGCATGTGAAACTGTCATCCTCCACCAGAACACTTGGAAGAAGGAGGTTGAGATGTACAGAGAAAATGTCCAGCATTATCCTGTCCTGCAAACAGCGTAAACTTCCCCTCATCGTGATGGGGAAACGCTAAGTAATTCATTAACTGGAAGACAGTTGTCTGAACTACTCAGTAAACCTTCAAAAATGATTTTTTTTGTATTTATGCATTTATTAAAAAGATTCTATTTATTAAAAGCCACTCTGCAAACAATTTGCAAAGGAAAAAAATAGTAGCTAGATGAATGAATGCTCCAGCACACCATGTCTTTGTGCACTGAACTTCATGAACCAGTATCTGTGGAGGTGTTTGCTGAGCAGAGAGCTAAGCTGCTGCACAAATCTGTGGGAAGAAAGCTTCGCCTGCAATGCCTGAAAGCCAGGGACTGCTTCTCGTTATTAGTTGTGTAGGCTGCTGGGATCTCATCTTGGCAGAGGCCTTGGGGCATGACTACAAATAACAACAACTGTAAATAACAGTGAGCTGTAAATTGTATGCATCTCAGCTTTGTTAGAAAAATACTCCCAGCATCCAACAAACAGCAAACTAGTAACTACTGGGAATAAAAATTAAAGGAGCATTTTACTTTTATAAGGTAAGCCTGAAAAATGCTTGGAATCAAAGAAAATTTGGTGTCACTGGAATTTCATTTCCACTGATTTCACTCTACATAGAAACATCTTCCCATGATGGACGCAGGTGATCACGAGCTTCCCCTAAGTATTGTTTGTTAGCTGTATGGCATGTGTAGCTGGAGAACAAAATAACTCCACCTTGTGCACGTGTATCCTCTCTACTCCCATTTATAATGTAAATTTACATCCTTCCAGTGTAACTCACTGTGATCCTTAATAAAGATTTATCAAGCACAGGAAATGAGAGGTCAGGGGTAGTTGGATAATCCTAAAATGCAAAGGCATTATTAACAGCCAGTGTCGTTTCTAAATGCTGTAATTGGCAAGTAAGAGGGGAAAAATTTGAGGCTTGTAGGGGGTGGTGCAGTTTCAACAGTCCAGACAGGAATCCAGTGGTGTAGAGATCTTCGGTCAATTCTCTCCATGGACACATTTTTATCCAAAAGACCAAGTTTCATGTCTATGGAGCAGATTAACTGGATGTGATTGGACTTAAACAAAACAAAATAAATATTTGTAAGTTCAGCCATAAGTCAGGATTTCTCTGTTCCCTGGCAGGTTTATCTTGTTGTCTTGTTGTTTTGCTTTGTTGTTGTTGCTAGCTCCAGAATTCCTGGAAGATCTTTAACACATGTTCAGCAAGTGCTTCTGCCTTTATTCGCCTTCAGAGGAGCGCTTGTCTAGGGATCCTTGTTCCTAATCAGCTGTCCCCAAAGTAACAGTGCCATTATCACGCCATGCCAAACCGTCGGGGTTCACACGTGCATGGCTCTGGCCGGCTTTACTCCACTTGCTCCTCAGAGGAAGCACTGCTGAACTATGTACGTTAAGAAGTGTTTGAAAATGAGAGGTTCAGCAAATAAAGGAAATTCCACAGATCTCGAAGTACCTTTTAGTGTGGTATGTTATGACTGCACATTCCCTTGCCTCAAACCATGCCTTTTAGTGCAAAGTTCACATCCACTCTGCTGATAACATGATGAAAAGTATCTGGAATCCTGTTCCCAGGGCATCATCATCCATTAGATTCCCCCCAGCATGATTATTCATCTTTTTCTCTTCTGCTCATGCAGATGTTGCCCCACATCAGCCTTTCCACAGTGCTAAGACTGATTGCAAATTCTCTTCATATAAATATTTATGCTGGAAAAAGAAGGAGTACAAATGACTTGACATTTTTGAAACAGATGATGTGATGTAGACTGCTGTGCTAGGATGGGGCAAGACTGAGCTAGGCAGGAGATCACCTCAAGTCTGATGTTCCTAGAAAATGAGCTCTGATTTTCAGTCTTTCGCTTTAGGCAGGGACCTGGTGGATAATAAAATGTTTCTGAAGGTTTAATAATGTCAGTACCCAGCAGTCATATTTCCCTACAGCAATGCTGTTACCCATGCCCAAGTCCCCTGAGCTGCTGCTGATGTTGAAATGCAACACTCCTCCCAGGGTATAAATGTCGCTCCTGCAGTGGATATTCACCTTTTTTGGGGTCTGTTTCCGGGACAAGGCTCAGCTTTTACTGTGTGCTACGGTGGTTCTCAAACAGTGACAGCCTCCTTGGCAAAGACAGGCACTGTCAGGTCCCAGTGCCAACCTCTCCTGCTCCAGCAGATACATCTGTTAAGAGAAGAAATGCTATCAGCAGGGCAACAGGTGGCATATTGCAGCCAGTTATGGGAGGTTGCGATAAGACAGAGGGAGCACATGCAAGAGACAGAGGAGAAAAAGTGAAAGAGCGGGGGACTAAACAGAAGGAAAATCCAATGACAAGCATTATTTCCACTACTGCACTTACACGGTGCTGAAATACAGGCCTGGTGACTTTGCAGTGCTAGAGTAGGGTACTGCCCTGGATACACATGAGCCCATTGTACTCTCGTCTGTTTGCTTAGAAGGAATTCAGAAGGGATTTGCTTTCTCTTGTTTCATGAGCCCCACGCTTTCACACTGACCGAAGTGGATACGCACCAGCTGGCCACGTCCATCACCACCACCGGGTGGGAGAATTCCTGATTATACTTAGATCCCACAGACCCTGCTCTGTCATTAGCAGAGAAGCTCTCCTCACGCACTGCTGTCCGAAATGCAGCTGGTCCGAAGCTCCGCACGCCTCGCCTGAAGGAGCCGGATGCCTTTCTGGATCAAACATGAATGACCTGCTGAAGGTGCCCCTGGTGTACGTCCTTGCCCTGGCAGCCCTCAGCTTGGCCGAGACGCTCCTGAAAGGTTTGCTTGGAGGGGCTTTGCCCTTCTCTGCTTCTGCCACTTGCTGAAGGAGGTTTTGCAAAGGGGAAGGCGTCTCTGGTAACGGTGGTGTGGGTGGTGTGGTAGTGTTCCTAAAAAGAGCAAAAACGTGCTGGTTTTGGTGGTTACATGACTGCTTTTAGGATAGCAGTGAAAATAATTTCATATTTGTGTCTGGGATTGAAGGTTCTTTGTCTAGGAAGAGCACGTAGTCCAATTGTAATGGGCAGGAGAAACATTTGGGTTCAGCCTGGGTGGGATGGACATTTTGCATGTCAAAGGAAGCTTACAAGTTTTAATGGCTGGTAGCACCCGTTGCTGCAGAGCCCAAGATTTCTGGTGTTTTGCATGGCTGTGTATGCTTATAAATATATAAATCTCAAAGAAGAAGTAAATAGCTATAATGTCTTTACAGAGCATATGTATAGGTATAGGTATAGGTATAGGTATAGGTATAGGTATAGGTATAGGTATAGGTATATGCATATAAATATAAATATAAATACACAATTTCTGTTGCATGTAACAGAAAAGTTGTTATACCTTCTTTTTCGCTTGTGTGCACACATGCACACAAACACACACACACATTGTTCTAGCCAACACAAGAATTGAAACAACATCTGTTTAGAAAAGTCTGTAAGGTACAAAGTACAACCGTGGTCTTTGGATGTGCTGTATGATAACCCTGTGGACAAAAGGTTTTGCTGCACGGTGATTGTCAGGAGCCATTCAAAGCATACCGAAAACTTCACAGCTTCAGGAAAACCGAAAAAAAAGTATGTCAAGGAGGGTGCCCGTAGTCACCCTTTAGGCCAACGTCACTGCTCTTGCAGGGCTGTGCTCTTACAATTGTTGGTCAGGTTGGCCTCAAAATGGAAAAAAAAGAAGTCTCTTCTCTCCAAAGAAGTTTAGAAATAAAAAAGTTGATTATTTCCTAAGGCACTGAAGTAAGTAGGTGAACCCTAAGAGCTGTGGTAAGACAGGATTGGAGAGACAAGAAAAGCAAAGAGGAAGGAGATTGATTTTTTTGTGGTGGCACATTGCAGCGGAGAGATACGCATCCTTTCCTAAAATGTCCCTGGTGGCTGAATTGCCTGCTTCCCTGAGAGAGGCTGAAACAGGACTCCAGCCCACTGGTACCCGACAGAGGTTTTGCAGTGTTTGCTGGAAACATGTCTGAGCAGTTTTTGACCAGAGGAGCTGCAGTATCTCCGGGCATCTGCAATGCTGCAGGACAGGCAGGCTCTGCTCTCTGCATTGCTTGCTTGGCTTGTCTTGTTTGGAAAGTGTGAATCCAAAACCAAAGCCAAGCAATCTGGGAGCTTCTGGTGGGCTGGGGATAGAAGGAGATTTGCCTTCCTCATGAGCCTCATGGGTCATTTTGCTATCATCTCGTGAAACTTCAGCTGACATCCAGAAAAATGGCACCTGTGTGGTTTTTCAGATAGATAAGTTAATTGATTTTCAATGTTATTTAAAGCCATGGGGCTACCTAAAAATGTCAGAGAGTCCCAACGGATTCACACGGAAAGGTCTGGGGACATTTCTATATGCGGATATGTATTTCTGTACATTGTTGGGCTTTTATTTTCCCACGTCGGAATCTGGTAAGGAAGGCATTATTGGCTTTGATTACTTTCCTGAGAAAACATGGACTGACACCAACACCTGAGCTTTTAGAAGCAGGCACCATCTCAGCCATTTTGGGGCTCTCTTGCCGCCTCATGACAAAATGGCGGCAGGCGCCGCCGTGCGCTGTCCCCTGCAGCCACACTTCACCTCATGCCTTTTGTCTCCGCACCTCAGCTACAGGAACACACCCTTCATCCCCTTCAGTTCATACACTAAATTAAAGAGATACCATGAAGGTACTAAACTGTTGCTAGTGAATTTACTCAGTATGTAAAACTGAGAGCCCCTGTTTGCCCAAGGAATAAAATACTATCATTATGCAAACTGGCTCTTGGTACAAACCTAACTTTATTCTTCATGAGAATGGCCATGCTTATCGTGACAACACAGTTACAAGACTGGTTGCTTGGAGTTTTGGTTATGGTAAAAATTTACATTTGTCAGGGTTAAAAAAGCATCCTTCCAGAGGTCAAGCCCTGCAGACAACAGCAATAAAAACGTATTATACGAAATTACATTGTAAAACTCCATTTCAGCCAGGCTTAATGTCATCAAAACCCAATAAAATCTGTCACGAAATAGCAACATCCCCTTTGAAGTAGAGAAGATAGCCACTGGTGGAGGTTATTCTCCTAAGACAACCTTCAGTAGCAGGGAAATTTAGGCTTTATGAAAATCTTCCATTTGGTCTCACTGGTGAGGGATTCATCTGAGGTGCAATATGGGTAATTACTTCTATTTAGAGTGGCCCAAAAGGACCCAGTAAATTGAAGCCTGATGCAATTTGAAGCAGCGATCTTGAATGTTTAGTTAATATAATCTTTAGTGCTACCTTAGATGTAGTTTTAAGATCTTTTTATATAAGCATAGTCATTACCAATTATGCAATCTGAAGTCATATCATCTAGATATTATCACTGAGGCAGATTCAAAATGACATTTCAAAAGCTTTACGACTTTTATGTAAACCTGATAGTGGAAGCTGATCCTTTCTTCCTCTAGCTTCATTCCAGATGAACTCTAATGACATTCTAATTTTTACTACCTTTTAAACTGAAAAAGCATTAAGGTAAAGGCTTTCTATTATTCTCAGTCACTTAAATGTCAGTATCTTGTATTTTGTCTGTTTTTTAGGAGGGAGGGGTAAAATTTGTGTAGTTTATTTTTGTCTGAATTTAAGTCTCACTGTACTGAGGAGGGCCAGCAGATGCATTGCGGGCCGAATTGTCCTGTGAAAAGACACACATTGTGCCAGATACTGCTACAGTCGGCATGGAACAGGAAGGTTCCTGCATCCGCTGTACATTTTCAAGGTGGTGTTTCAGGAAGATGATATGAAACGAGCTCATCTCAGCACAGCTGTCAGTGAAATCCAGTCCAACAAATACTGGATGTGCGTCCCTCGCAGCCATAGATTAAAAGTCATTCAAGCATCTTTGGAGGCAATGGCTGCAATGCATACCCTGCACAGGGGAAGCGCTTCGCTAGACATATCCTTTGATCCCTTCAAGTCTTTTACCAGGGCGACGGAAGACTTTTCTAAAGATACATTCGAATAATGTATGACGACAGGTCTGTGATAATAAACATCGGACACGCCTGTTAGACTTCTAACCCTGGTGCTACTTAGAAAAGGTGAGAAAAAGAGTATGTGTGCCAGTCATGCAGCGAATCTGGAAGTCCTGAAGGGCCTTTACAAGCCTGGCTTTGAAAAATACAGTGCTATATAACACTTCCTTTTAAAAAGAGAAATAGTTGAGTGGAACAAATCCTGTATCAATGACAAAGAAACCCAAATTTCATGAATTACGCATTAATAAGGAGACACTGTGCCCACCTGAGGGACAGGTCCTCTTGGCTTCAATTTGCCTGCTGTTCCTTGTGCTTCCAGCCCGTGCAATGCCACCCATGTAGCATGGGGACAGCCTCACCTGTATCCTTGCGGTCTGCCACCCGGTGCCGTGCACCCTGGGGGAGAGCAGGGCTGGAAACAAGGACACACTGGACTTGTTGGACCTGCCCCATTCTGGGTTGCTCTGTTTTGCACCCTGTGGAGGGAGCACAGGGGATAATGCAAAACCTACAGTAAACAACAGAAGGCTTTGGCTACGAATGTGGAGGGAGTGTGTTACAGCAGATGTGTGGAGGGTGTGCAAAGCACCTCTGTGCTGGGGAAAAAGCCATGGAATGACCCTGCAGAGACACGGCTGCCTCCACCAGAGGGGTCTGGCAGGATTCATGGAGACACTGTGAGGTTTTCTAATTCTTTCTTCCTTCACACAGCTCCCTTAATCAGCACTCCTCTGGAAACCGTGGATGCGCTGGTAGAGGATGTTGCCAAGTTTGTCTGTGTAGTGGAGTCATACCCTGAGCCAGAGATTACGTGGACACGCAACAGTATTCCCATCAGGTAGGGAGCAACCCAAGCCCTCTCCAGCATCTCCTTCAAAAACCGTCAGTGCTTTCCGTTGTGATAAAGGAGATATCTGGAAACATCAAAATGGGTCTGTGGCAGGGAAGAGAGTGAGTGGCTGCAATTATATAGGAATCTGTGTTGCTTAGGGAGTGATAGGAGCACCTGGGGGGTGGTCTTGCAGATTCACACTCTTGAGCTTGGGGAGAGCTGGTTTCTGCTGTGAGCAGAAGGAGTTTGCTCTCCAGCTTCAGACTATGTAATCTGCTCTGTTCCTCAGATCATGCATTTATGAAGGAGGAGGATGGTGCATAGTATTTGAAAGTATTATTGCCAAACTTGTAGCCCAAGTGTCTGCAGTGTGCATGGAAGGGGTCATATCATGCCATTCTTATTTGGGTCTCGTTCTGGATCTGACTGTGGGAAAGTGGCTTCCTGTGGTTGTGCACTGTCAGATATTAATCACCAGGCATCAAGGTGCTGCTGAAGGAGACAGCCTTGGAAACCTGTTATGGAAGTTGCTACCATTGCTTTAGATTTGTTGCCTGTTGTTGACAGGCTCTTGTAAAGTAAACTGTACCTCATCTTCCAGCTCTGAAATCACATTACATCTGCCACATGGCTTCAGATCAGTTTCCCATTCTAGATCGCTTAGTGACTCCCTCTGTAATGGAAAATTACAGAACATTTCTGTGTAACACAATTAGGGCCTGTTGTCGGCAAGAGATGTCCATGTTAGGCATATGGGCACATGAAGCACAGTTCCTGCTGTTGGGGTCAAGCTTCGAAAGAGCCCTTGAAATATTGGCTTGGGAGACTCCAGATAAGTCAGCAGCAGATGGGGGTCTCATGGCCAGAAGACTGTTTTAGAACAGGTGAAAAGCAGAACACTACACATAAGCTTGCTGGCCTTCAGGAACCTTTTCATTGCCTGCAACAGAAACTCAGCAAAACCCCAGTCCTAACCGTCTGACCCCGGCCTTGTTGCAGGATGGAGGTCTGAATCTCCATGGATGTTACTTCCAAATCTTTTCTCCTAATTCCTTCCCCACGAGTGACACCATGCCTGAAAATCAAAGCTGGGAGAGAAAGCCATTCATGCAGGACCATGGAGATTACGTGCCTTGGTGTCCCTGTGGTCTTTAAAATTTCACTCTCTCTATGTCCTGAGATCATATGAAATCCAGATTGTTTCTTACCCCATTCCTCACCTCCAGAAACCCAACACAGCTTTCTAAAACCAACCCATTCTGTCTGAGACACAGTGCCTTTTTCGTAACATTGACCAAAAATGAAAATACTGATCAAAAACTCTACCGGTGGGGCTGGAGAGCTCAGGTGCTTTGTTCCTTTACTGGGGCTTCTGGAGCAACATTAATAGCAGCAACTATTTCACTTGTGCTAGGCTATGTTGACATTAATAGTCAGTGATGCTGGATACAAGACCTGAGACCAAAGACAAGGAAATAGATAAGCTGAAAGTAGTTCTGTTACTTTCTGAGAACATGGTTGTAAGTAATTGTACAGTGTAAAAGGAGCATATCAGTGGACTTTTTTTTTTTGGAAAAAAAAATATTATGTGTCTGTGTGTGTGTATGTATCAAACTTCAAAGAGGCTAGTTATTGCAAGCAATAAATATCAGTTATTTTCTTTACAAAATTTTTGTCTCTTGCCAAGGTCCCAGCACCCTGAACAGATGGTTAAGCTAACCTTCAAAACAAAACAGTCTGTAAGCATTCAGCTTCGATGGGAATAGTGCCAGGACAGAGGCTTTTGTCAGCACTAGGCTTCTGGAAGTGCCTTTCCTTTTGGCGTCAAAACTTGTACAAGTAGACCGGCAGGTGCCCTGTGCTGAGTGAAATGGTTACCTGCCCCATCTCCTGGGACAGGGCTGCCTGGGCTGAGCCTTCCTCAGGGAGAGAAGGGAATGGATCCTGCGTGTCTGTTACACAACGGAGGAGCTCATTGTGCTCTTTCTTCCCAATGTGAAAAGGAGGAGGGAGACATGAGACTGGAAGGTGTAAGGCTGCTGGAAGGAAATAAGTGCCTGTAACACTATAAATGGCACATTCAGATTACCCAGTGACTGCTGTACAACTTTTAACAGTAAAAGACAAAACAGGATGTACTCAGGTGCCAGGTGTTTGTGATAGCCTGGGAGACAACACTCAGGTCAGATCCCTTTTGCTACTGTTTGTCACAATCAAAGGCCGATTCCATGAAAGTGCTTCTAAAAAGCATCAGCGAAGGTGTCACAGTCAAATGTGGAGGGATTTATGAAATGTTATGCAAATCTTGTTCCACTGATGTTCTACTGTACTCTTCCAGTTTTGCAATGAAAATCAGAGATTAGCTTTCTTGCCACCTTTCTTTCCATCTATCACTTGCTCTCGCACACGTACACACACACATGCTGACCACGCTCCCATATTCAATTGGTCTTTGTTTTGCACACTTTGTCCCAACATTCCCTACCTTTGTTGCTCCAACTCCAGAGCTTTTCTTGACTTCTCTGAAGTGTCTGGCTTAAGGCCTGCTGTCATTAAACTATGGCTAGCCTTGCATCCTCTCTTCAGCACATTTCCTTGCTTGTTGGTTTCGGTTTTTCTCCTCTCCCCCCCATGAAGAGAGACAAAATCACTCCTGGATGCAGACAAAAAACCCCCACCTTGGTTTATCGTTTGCTCTTTTGTTCAGAACAGTAAAAATCCATAACGTTATCTGTTTAGTGAAAATTATTTTTTTTTTAAATCTGAAGAAGCTTTCTTTAAAAAACTTCAGCCAGTTGGCATTCCTATATAGGCAGTCCTTCCCTTGCATTGGGTGATTATACCTAAAACAGCTTGGTAAGATTCCTTGTGCTTACGCCCATCCTTGGCCAGACAGAAATCCAACCGTGATACCTGCTTACTTTACCAATACGTGAACGGAGGAAGAATTGCCACCATGCTGGTGACAGTCAGGGGCTGCATGGTCCAGTGAGGACCAAATCGAATCTTAAGGCCCAATTCAACATTTTCAGTGCCTTCCCTTCTCTTTGCAAGTTGAAAATAAAAAGTAAACCACACTGCCACTTGTAGTGCCGCCCGCGTTCTGCAGATACGAAAGTGATTCCCTTTCCCTGTCCCCATCTGTCCCCACCACCCCTGACAATCTGTGCTGTGCCCTGCAGGCTGTTTGATACCCGGTACAGCATCCAGCAGAACGGGCAGCTCCTGGCCATTTTGAGTGTGGAGGACAGTGATGATGGGGTGTACTGCTGCACGGCGGATAACGGGGTTGGAGCCCCCGCGCAGAGCTGTGGGGCTCTCCAGGTGAAAATGCGTAAGTGGGAATGTAATTTCTTCCTGATGCCATGTGAGCGGGTAATTGAGAGCTTGAGCAGACCCCTGGGTATGGCCTCCGAGGGTCTGTGTTCAGGGCAGACCTGTGTTCCTGTGGGGCTGGGTGCAGTCCTTTGAGGAAGAGGTGTGGCATATTGGGTCATTTCTTAATTAAAAGTAGTTGTGATTATTCATTTTCAATAACACACATTTGTGCTAGGACCAAGGGAACTGTTTGCATAGCAGAGGATAAAAAACGATGATTTGAAGAATGCCCTTTGTACAAAACTTTGTAAAAGCAGCACAGTTTGATAGATTAGACCTCCATAGCAATACCACATAAATCCCTGGTGAATTTTAATCTTAAGATTTCACAAATCAGATTTATGCCTGAGGATGGCAAAAGCAAGGAAATGCTGTTCAGATGTTCTTAATAGCCGTCTTGAAAGGTCCGGAGCACCACAGTGTAAATCTCATCATCCCACACGGAAGTCAGAGGACTGGTTCTTGCAGAGGGCTATATACGTGCTGAGCTCAGTGATGAGCTCATGTGGCTGCAGTTATATACACAAACACTTAAAAGGGCAGTTGAAATGTATCCTGGCTAAAGCGTCTGTTTGTAGGAAAATATTTGTTTGTGCTGATGAGCATGACCCTCCAGGTCTGGTAGTTCCAGGGCTCTCCAGCACCCCAGTCAACCACAGGTGGGGGCCAGGGGGTGATGTTCTCTGAAGGTTGTTTTTTCTACTGGTTCAGTGTCGTGCAAGGAGGCAAAACTTCAGATGTCCCAAAACCACTGAGATGAGGATCTTTTTAACCCTCAGCTCAGAATAAGTTAAGCCATGTTGTTCTTTGGGTAAAATGCACTTCAAGTTGTCCTATATTAACTTTAAGTCAGTGTGTTTTTTTTCTTTAAGGATCCTTTCTCCTTTTTACTAGCTTAGTGATAAATCTTTCAATTAGGGACATTAATTGAGTTTATATGCCCTTCTCACTGAGCTAGAGACAAGCCTGGGTTAAAACTGTTTCAAATTGATTCACTCCAGATCTGAGCTTTCACACAGGACAGTGTTTATGCAGTGAAGAATGTCAAAATCTGGAATGCAAACATTCTTCAATATTGGAAATACTGTTATCTGGATTTGGATTTTAGCCCAGGCCCTGATTCAAATGACTGTCAAACTCCGATCTGAAAACAAATAACCCATGCAAATTATTTGGTTTTGTGTCCATAAACCGAATAGCTGAATACTGTTCTTAAGAAAGCTTGTTCTTTCCAAGGCAGCTCATGACCTACTCAGACCACTCTGACTTTCAGCAATGTACAGAAAAAGCAACAGATTTTGTTGTTACTTCTGACCTTGTCCTCGTCTGACCTTGTCCTCTTCTAGTATCGATCTTTTAGCTTCAGTTCAACTTTAATTTTTACTCTTTAAATTTTAGGACCCAAAATAACCCGACCACCTATAAATGTGGAAATAATAGAAGGGTTAAAGGCTGTTCTTCCATGCACTACAATGGGGAATCCGAAACCTTCTGTTTCATGGATCAAAGGAGAAACAGTTGTAAAGGTGAGTAGAGAATGAAATTTAAGTAGTGGTAACTATTGGCTAAAGGTACTGAGTTAGAATATTAACGTCAACTACACCATTTGTAAATTCTAGTTGCCAGGAAGCAAGCATTTGCAAAATCCAGGGCTCATCTCTTAAATGTCTGCATCTGCAATAATTCTGACTATAAATCAAACATTCTCTGTGTATCTATATTTTATATTATGTATATTTATTACTACTAAGCATGGCCAAATGCTGCTGAATGTTCTTGTGAGTGTTCTCATAAATAAGAGCTACTGAGCCGCTTAGTTAAGATTCAGGACCCTTCTGAAACTATAATTCACTGATCTGCAAAAAGAGGGATGGGTGATTGTGTCATGACAATGCTGAGCAAGAACAGCTGGCCTCAAATCCTTCAGTTGTAGGACAACACAAATAATTTTCTTTGCAAGTGGATATTTGGTGCTGCTCGTGTGCAGACTGCATGTAGAGCCCTCATCCGGATCCCTCCTTCCTCCGGCAGGAGAATGCTCGCATCGCTGTCCTTGATTCGGGGAATTTAAGGATCCACAATGTTCAGAGAGAAGATGCAGGACAGTATCGATGTGTAGCCAAGAACAGCCTGGGCACAGCCTATTCAAAACCCGCCACGGTGGTGGTGGAAGGTGAGTAACCCTTGCTCTGGGCTCCGGCTCCATGTGCCAGTTCCTCACGCATACCTGGTTAACTTGAATTAACCTGAACTATCGCATTGATGTCAGCAAAAACATCCTAGGGGGTGACCCAAAAGGAAGAAGAAGGGAAAGGGAACAAAAGCAGAGCGAGAAACAGAAAGTTTGTCCACACCTGCTCCCATTGCTGGCTGATGGTGAACGGGGTGATCTGTGAAGGGTCCTTGTCCATGGCTGCTATGGCTCTGGTGGGATATTTGTCTGAGAAAGGACTCCCAGATACGTTTTTCCTTCTGACTTGTGGTGTCCAAGATGTCAGCTTGTTTCTTGTTTGAAAAGTCCCACCAGGCCCATGGGTTATACACTATGGCTTGTGGAGACGGACACGTAGGAACCTGATGGCCCTGGAAACTCGCTGTAAGGAGCCTGATCAGAGAGTGCTGCAGCTGCGAAGACTGAAGCATTTTGCAGCATGATGTGTATGTACCTCTCCCTTTCCTCTGATTTTCCATCTGAATTGGTTGATTCTTCAGGTAAACAGAGCTTTTCTCTTTGAGGACTTGAACATTTTCTGTCCACTAAACCAAACACCGGATTGATTTTTCAGTTGCTGGTCTTTATGTGCTCAGTGTCCGCCTCTTATTTACAGAAGGTGTTTGCTTTGTGGTATAAATCATCACCAGTTGCAGAGTGTTGAGGCCAGTGGACTACAGGGGAACCCAAATGTAGGCAATGAGGCATTCAGTGTTCCTGAATCCTGTAAGAGATGTTGCGTTAAGCAAGATTTTGCGGCGTGCAAATAGGGATGACTGACTCAATAGATAAACTAATTTTAATTTCTTATTCAGAATGACTGTACTGTAGAAAGTGCCTAGTCCATTTGCCTAGTAAGCTTCAAAAGACTGCTGTAGGTTATGTTTGGCCTGGCAGATGTTACTAACATGTTACTATTAGGACTATCAGAAGTTACTGAGAGTGCAATCCCATTTCTAAAATGACCATTGACTTTCCTCTGGGAGCAGGATCAGGTGTATCAGATCCAACTACAAATTACTGTAGGTCTGCTGTTTCCCTAAAAAATGTATTAATTTTTCTTTCTTTGTTTTTTGGGGTTTTTTGTTTGTTTGGGTTTGGTTTTTTTTTTTAATTTTTTTTTTTTATTTACACATACAGACTTCGAGTACATTAGAAATTCTTTAAATAACTTTAAAACCGGAAAGCAGCTATTCCTAATCCAGAGTCAGAGCTGTAGTTATCCTGAGCTGAAAGCGATGGGGCAAACTGAGAGGCTTGGATCTGGCTGTGAATAGCTTTGGGCCTGGGTTTTGGTTTGGCCCCATCATTGAGACAGTGGCCAAATGTTTGTCAAGAATTCACTCTGAATGGCAAATACTCGGTGCCATGTGTGCAACCCTTGCTCCATGCTGAAGGGCCTCAGGCACTGGGATTTTATTGCTCCGGATGTACTGGAGCCAGTTAAGGGAATCTAAAAGTGGGCTGGAACTGCAACAAAATCCAGGCTGCTAAGCCTGATGTCTTGTTTTGTCCCTGTCTCCATAATTATGCAGCTGCCTGTTAATTCAAGGAATGGCAAAATAATCTGCAAATATCCTACTTGCAAAGGAAAGCCTGTGTTTGCTCTTTTTAAAATCAGAAAGATTAGTTTGTAATTAATCAACGGGACCTCAGTGCTCCCACACAAACTATCCCCTCATGTGTTGGGTGAACAAAGCAATGCTGTTCTCCAGGCCTGCCTTGGTTTCTCTGGTAGGGCACCCATATAATATACCTCATTTCAGGCTGCCACCCAAACTAGACTGATGCATGTTTGTTTTACTTTTTTGGCTTCCAAAATCCCAGGGTAATAATCCTGACTGCATCTTGCTGTGTATACAGATCCCTTCCCCTCCCAGTATTTTAGATTAATTCTTACGAATATTTAGCCCACATACGTCTGGACACACCTGTGTATGCACGCAGGTATGCGCACACACGTGCAGCCCCCTCACGCACCTATTGTATCATTATTTTTAGTATCCCTCACTTCCTACTCTCCTACCCTCTTAGTATCAGCATTTTAAAATAACTCCAAGTAAATAATAATCTAAAATTACTTGATGCAGGAAAATCACACTTCAGTCAGTCTTGGAGCATTCGCCATGCTCAGAAAACTTAGGAAAACATGATTCTCTGTAATATTTTTTCTTAAATCTTAGTGCTACCATTCACTGGAGTTACCACCCTTCATAGTGTGGCTTAATATTAAAATAAAATGACTAAACATGGCTGGTTAACTATGAATATTTAATCCTGAAGCAAATGCCCATTCAAAGAGCCGTGGAAATATTTATGCCTAGCTAAATCTGGATCAGGCAGATCCCGATTTCTGAAAGGGGTTTCCAATGTTCTGTTGTGAGCTTCCATTTTAACGGGTTCAGTGTTAGTCCTGCAATTTATGTCAGGCATTGTTCACAGTGCAGAATAGTCTAACTTTTTGAAAGGCTGACTCTCTGCCTCCTGCATGCGGTCAGACTCCTTAGCGCGTGTAAAGTCAGGCACATGTTTAAATGACTTGCTGAAGCTGGGCCCAGAAAGTACAGCAAGTCTCAAATACATAAAATTGTCTGTGCTGGATCCACTTATTCAGATTGATGATAATCTTGGCCCAAGCATTTACACCACTGAAGTGCCTTACAGTCCTACTTTTTGTCTGGTTTCAGCGGTCCAGGGTAAAAGAGTTTGAAAAATGCTGCTATTTTGATTTTCCAAATATTTTTTCTCCGTTCCTTGTTGGTTTTACACAACATTTATAATACTGGCCTCTATTTATTACTTTTAAAGCACAGCTCTAATATTTTTAAAGCTTTATTATTTTTAAAGCAAAGTCAAAATAATTTGAGCAACAATCTTAGAGGAATATTCAGGTGCAGCTCTTGTCAGGAAAAAGAAAGCAGTGGAGGCCTTTCTTAGTCGAACCGATTTTTCAGTTGTTCCTGATTTTCATCAGATGAATGTTTCAGGCACCAGGGTTCAGGTGATGAATGAGTGAACACTAATCAATTAATGAGCTTTAGTGTCCAGAACTGGGTCACAATTTTAATTAAATGGGTTGAAAAACACCTGTCCTTTTGGACTGTGTTTTTTCCCAAGTTCAGGGCAAACCCACATGAATTTGGACACATGATGGTGAAACAGATTCTCTCCTTAAAAGCCATGATCCATTAGAGGTGCAAACATGATCATAACAGACTGCTGGGTCTGTGTGAAGAGCCAGGATCTCCACGGGGAACCGTGCTGACCCCATGGGCAGCACTGCCCTGACTGAAAGGCTGCCCACTGCGCCTGGAGGGTGGCAGGAGGAGAATCAGGGCAGGGGGCGTCCCCTTGATTTGACACCAGGGAGTGGGTACAGGAGGTGAGGGACAGGGAAGGAAGACAAGAGGCAAGGACTGGCCTAGAGACCCAAGTGTGTGACCACACAAGGTAGGCAGCCTTCCTCTGAGGGAGGGTTGCACACTATTTTTATGATCTTGGTGTGTCCCATAGCAATACAATGGCACACGACTGTGGTCTGCCTCTGAGGGGACACCTTGGAGGGGCAGGGTTGATTCTTTCTGACATGTGCTGGGGTCACTATGAAGTGGTCTTCCACCGACATGCTGGTTTCCAGATGAGCGGAAGATGCATGGGTGTATTGAATCAGCTTTCCCCCGTTGGGTTCCTTTGTCAAATTAGTTACAGCCCACACAACTTATGGAAAAAGGAACTAGTACAAGTACTGTTGTGAGGTAGAAGTGCAATAGCAAGAAACAAGCCTTCTCCACACTGCTCTGCAAAGCAAAACAAATGAGAAATGATCAGTTTGCTGGTTCTGTTAAAATTAGCGTGTGAGGATGACTTCCTGTTGCTCATGTACGTCCAGAGATGGCTACAGCAGGTAACGTGTGCATTGAGAAAAAGGAACAATATTATAGTCTTGGCTGTTTGCCAGGAAATGTTTTTAATTTCCTGGAGGCAACATTTTTGACCTGCAGTTTTGTATTAATTTTCTATCATCTTAAGCATTTTGCTACCTAGCTGTTTAATTGACACATTGTCGGTTTTGATAACGAACGCTTGTGCTAACCCTAGGCAAGCATACTCAGTGAAGCAGTACCTTGCCTAAGGATTTATACAAATTTCCTGTTGACTGCTGTACTGATGCCCAAAGTGAATCTGTGGCTGAAAGGTTCCTGGATGGAGCCAAGATTCAGGACTGTGGTAGAACAGACGCGTGTGCTTGCTTACCTGATCTGTAGTTCACACAGATGTCTGAAGGCTGAAATTTATGGGTAAGATGTTGGATGAGACAGCTAAGATGTTCCATCCAGTTTTACCTAAAGATCACTCTTTTAGGAATAAATAGGAAAGCAGCTATTGCCTTCAGTAGTATAGAGAGTTATCCTCAAGTGCAGAAATTCCCACTGTTGTCAGTGAAAACTGAGGGCAGGGTACAGACTTTTAGGCTGTGCCAAGCATGCATTTCTTGGCCCTTGTCTGAGCATTTGAAACCTCCAGGGTTTGCATGATAGGCAGCATTAGTGAGACATTCATCTGTTTCTTCCTTTATGCACTGAACAGCTGTTTATGTAACATAGGCTGTAGAACAGGAGGAATTTTGGTTTTCATTGCTATTAGGAGTGACATTGATCCAGTCCCCTAATAGGACCAGTTCAGCAAAAGCTATGCGAGAGCTCATGGGTTTCAGCTTCTGGGACTGCTGCCTGTACACCCTCTGCAGTCCCCATGGCTTGACATGTGACACAATGATATTGTCCATACCCATTAAGTGTAAATTCTGTGAGAGTGAAAGAATAAATTTAAAGCTACGAGCATGCTTGTCAGACACAGAGAGAAGCTGCCTGGTAGTTTCTTTTTAGTGTGTGAAATAAATTCCACTGGGTGGTTTTGCTTTAATCTCTCGACATCTTTTTCAGTTGTAGCACTTCTAACCAATATTCTATTGTGTCTATTGCTAAACCAACAGTAAGACAATATATTCTGCGATGATTTACAGACTTTCTTGCCTGACCTGGGCTCTGTGTTCTGGCAGACACTTGGTGTGTTTTGGAGAATGTTTCCTTCTCTCCTCATGGGGAGGAAAGTGCCACTTTAAGAATGGGTAAATGGACTTCTGTCCTATATGTTCTTCATTTTGCAAAACATAAAAGTCACAGAAGAAATTGAAAAGTTGACCATGAATTACTTACGGTTTAGAAGTAACAGCTGTTTACAGATGAAGCATAGAGCTACAAACCGTATGTTTCTTTATCAGCCTAAATTTTAGCTTCAGTTACGGAAAGAGCATTTTCTGGAAATGAATGGGGTATTGTCATTAAAATCTGTGAAGGGTTGTGGTGGATTAGCCACTAACACAACTAGAGAGGTGTCCTTCTATTCCAACAGAAGCACATGCATGGAAGTCCTTCTGTGTAGAAAGACAGTCTGGGTTGCCTACTGTGCTTTTTGTCCTTGCATACCAAGGTGTTGTGTGCAGAAATCCTAAAAAAAACCCCAAAAAAGTCTGTCTTCCCACGAGGATGAAGAATAACCTTCCTGTTATGCCTTTCTAGGTATTGCACTCAGCCAGTGAAACCTCCAATGTTTCCATTTTGCCCAGTGATGCATTTTTAATGTTGAACAAGAAAGAAAAAGTCCATAAGTACGTGACTGTAATGTGGGTGGAAGGCAAGAGTACACAGTCCTGTTGGTTGTGTACTGAGTTAGATGCATGTCCATCTTGTGATTTACATGAAGTTGAGCTTGATCTCCAGCCTGTGGCACCAGAGAGTTGTGGATTTCAGGAGTTTTGGAGTATAATGGCCAAAAAGTTTTGTAGTTGTCACTGTATAAAGTCATGTCTAGAAATTAGCAATCATAAATCGGCCAGGAAACAAACAAGTTAGCTAGGGCAAGTGTTGGAAGACCAGTGTTCTCATCAAGAATCTAGCTGGATTCTTCATGGGTTTAATAATGTTTTTGGATCAAACCTTATCTGCAGTTTCCAATTGGCTGCACAGGCCATTGCTTGAGGGCTACTGATCCTTTTTTCATCCAGGCAGTTTCATTCATCTCTCAGTCAAGTGTTGCTGCTCCACTTTCTCCTGTGGTACAATGTGACAGCACACAAAGAAAACGAATCAAAACACAGGTAGAAGCAAGGCTCCTCAAACTCCCCTGACTTAGATGTTGTTTGCTTTTGCATTCCAACCCTGGTAGATAGAAGTCTTTTCCTGCCCACAGTTTATTGCTTATTACTAGCTACTAAAATAATACCCTGCCACAAGCCACAAAAATGTTCCCCTATAAGCCACTTGTGAGAACCGCCTTAGCCTTAAAAATAGGAAGGTTTTCCATGGAGAATCATCCCTTCAGAGGGAAAGATCTGCCAGGACGTGGGTAGATTTCATCCAGATTTTTTTTTTTTAATTAATCATTTTGTCTAATTCATGAGGGGAGTGAGGGGACAGCAGCCTAGATGACAATAGGCAGCAGTGCCTTGGCTATTTAGTTAACAGACTATGCCCAGGAAGTGTAAAGCACTACCTTCCTTCAGCTGTTTTTCAGATGTCTTATGTAGTCTTGGGAAAATCTGCATTACAAATAAATCAAAAGGCAAGAAAGCCATGCCATAATTCAAGTAACAAGAATGAAAGTATGTATTTAGTCCAGTTAATCTATCAATTTGGATGGACCACATTCCAGAGATGGGCCCTATTTCAACTGAAAACCGACTCCAGATGTGCCATCCAGAAAGTTTCCTGCAGTTGTGTGTCAATACATCAGTACTTGGCGCAGATGACAAGGGAAAGGGAGGTACCAAGAGACCACCAAAGCAGCCAGTCAGCACTGTTGCTCCGACTCTTGTCGCCTTGCACGTAGATCAGGCATCGACTTGAAATCTGCGTTGTTATCTCTGCCATCTTCTGAGGTAAGATGTTTGGGGTGAGACGGATTGTCAAGCAGCAGACTGACAAGGAAATGTGCTGTTTGGCACTTAAGTGCTGGGCAAAATTTCCTCAGCGAAATTCTGATCCCGACATTGAGGAAGTGTGTTTGGTTCTGCCATGAACTGGGGCAGAGACCCTGGGAAAGGATTGCTATCCCTGTCCACAGTGATGCTGGTATACGTACCTGCAGGCAGTGTCCTATGGCAGTAAATGGTGAATAGTGCAGTTTGCTGTTAAAAATTGCAAAGAGTTTGTGGGGAAGGGAGCATTACAGGGAAAGAAAATAGTACTGAGCTTGCCTTTAATTACACCAAAGTAATTGACTGGCCTCAACGGGGTGGCATGGGCGTAACTGAAAGCCCAGAATACCTCATTAAATCTCCTCCTACCTACTGCATTTACCATAGTCATCCTGAGGTTCTCAGATGATGCAGATATGACCATAGCTTAATTACAGGGTAACAGGGCGAGCCGCAGGAGACAGAAAACAGCCCCAGACCTTCAGCATATGGACAAACAAGTGTGAGCTATTTGATTTATTCCCGAGGCTGAATCTGCTGGGACATAGGCACGAGGTGCACGCTGCCTTCAAGTAATTGTCATGGGCCTGGGGGGTGGGGGGGCATTCTGCACTGAGGAGCTGCAAAGCAGATCTCCTGGGAGCGTGAGGTTTCCAACAAAGTGTATAAAGCAAGTCTTCTTTAATGGGCATTTGAGCTTGCTATTTTCTTTTGCAAAAACATCTTTCCCCTAACAAAGAGCTTGGAAAGATATTTTAAAAATATATGAATTTCTCACATCATTGAATGAATTGAGGTTTTAAGAAAACAACAACAAAAAGATACTGAGGATAAAATCCCTCTGGCTTGTAAGCTATGTTGGGTAGCTAGGAAACGTGCTTCCTACTCAGCAACAAAGCGAGTTGAGGATAGAGAATAACTACAGCTATCAGATAAAGGGGTCTGAGCAAACACACAATTATTCTGAAGTGACTGCCTTCTCATCCTGAGAAACCAAGATAGAGCTGGGGCTGAAGATACAGAAGGCAACCTGGAAATTTTATAGAATCTCTTTAGAAGTCCGGTTTTCATAAGTCATTTATGGACCAATACCATTTTTCTGAGGTTAATGCCTTCTGACTTCCAAGGACCTCTTCTGTCTTTGTCATTCAGGTAGCTTGAATTCAGTGGAGGTGAAAGCTCCGCTCTTATTTTCCATGGTAACTGGTTCTTGCAAACTGTACAACTCTAGATTTTGCTTTTAGCACTAGTGCCATTTCTAGGGTCACACAATATTTCTAGGTTGTGTGTGCCTATACTGTGGAACAGAAAGTGTCTGTTGTTGTGCTGCTCTGTGTAGGAATGGTCCTCTCACATCTCTCAAATCTCATGCAGCCCCAGACAGCCCCTTCCAAAAAGGGCACCTCAAATTAGGAGTTGAGAAAAGGGAACAAAGATGGATCTCTGTGTTAGAAGGGATTAGAGGAGTTTTCAGTGTTGAAAACTAACCACGCATGGTGGATAAGGTGAGCAGGGAACATACTACTTGCTGTCAGCTCAAAACAAGAAACGTTCTAGCAGCTATTGCTAGCAGCACTTTGAAATAGATGAAAGGAAGTACTTTTCACATGGCTTGCAATTAAATTTATGGCACTGCTGCTGCCCATTGGTGGAGACCAAATGTCAGGATGCTGCAGGGCTTATCTCAGTTTTGGGTATCCCAGTGATTCCCATAATTGCCTGCTCCATTCCTGAGGGTGGGAGAGAGCGACACTTGTGTGCAGCTGTGGAGATTTCTATAGCCTTGTCAGTGGTTGTGATGGGTCATGTTCACAGCTGGAATGAGTGAAAGATTTGCTCTTTGACTCATGAGACTGGGAACTTCTTTTCCAGTTTCACATGGAGTAATAGGTAATGGCAGCATTAAATGGCACACAGTGTGTCTCCATACTGTAGAAAAGCCAGAGCATGGGGAGGTTTGGAAGAGTCTTTCCTTCAAAGAAACCAAACACATACACAAGACCAGTACTGACATGAAAAGAATTTCCTTATTCATTTCCTTGGGAAGTAATTTGAACACATTATCCTCGCTTGTCCTTGAATCTGCTGTTTGCTCTGTAGATAGAAATGAACACTTGTACAGAACAGGTTTTATATAGTTACACAGGATATAAGCTATCTATTTACATTTTACTCCTGGTTATTATAGCTTTGCATATTTGCAGGAACTGCTTTTAGGATTCCAGAGACATCTTCATGTGATGCAAAGTCTTTCACAGCTGAGAAGTTCCTGTGCTGGCTGGTGCATTTAACATTATATGAGTCCTTCTGCTGATGCAAATTGTCCTACCATCCATAAATCTTGGACCTCACCCTAGAATAAGGTTACCTTGAAAAGCTATTGCCTTGCTAAGAAAAACTTACTTTGATATTAGACACCAGAGCTTAGAATCTGAAGGCACATGCTTCAGGATGGAGATGTGGTTTCTTCCATCGCCCTTCCGCAGGGATACTGAGCTGTCCCTGCCATCCATCTCCGAGCCTTAGGCTCCAGGTTGGATGTCCATGTATTGCTGTGCTGCCTGACCTGGGCTGCATGAGATGTTAGAGCTACTGCAAGCCCCAAACCTCCCAAGTCATGTATCAGGAGCCAGAAGAGCTTGGAGGTTTTGAGGTTTTGTTCAAAATGCTGATATTTCAAATGCATATAGTGGTTCTCCTCACAGATTACCATGATAACCAGGTGAGGGGCAGGCAGATGATGGAGCACTGCTTGCATACAGTCTTTCTGCAGCTTGTTCTTCTGGGGCCCACACCTAATAGACCTGTTCCTTGAGGAGTAATGCAGTGGTTGTGTGCACTTCCTACTGCATCTGTACTTGTTTTTTTTCCTTTGGATAAGCTATATACATGTAGTTCTCTGGCAGTAAGCAGGTTTGAATGGGGATTAAATAAAAATAGGTAAGCAATTTGATATAGATAAGTGGAAGAGTCTCACATGAGGTTTGCCTGTGGCATTTTGCTTCTCTTTGTGATTACTTGGTAGGCTTGCAAAAAGATAAATATTGCAGTTTTGATAAGAAATACTCACAGATCAAAGCAAAACTGACCTTGCAGTTACCTCGGGATTTAACTATTAACCCAGCAGTTTTGAGAGGGGGTGAGAGGGTGGCAGCACGCCTTCAGCAGTGGCAAAGGTACGTGAGCTGTACCCATACGGAGGTGTGTGGTGAACCATGCGCAGAGCCCACGGCTGCTGCTGCGAGAGGAGGTGCTGACCATGCTTACTGAAGAATTTGTTTGTTCTCTGAGCTGGGATTCAGTCCTGTCATGTCAGCTGTGGAGACTGTGTGTCTCACTTGTTCAGTCCTGGCTCTTGGCACGCAATTAGCTACTGCATGCAGCTCAGCATGGCTGTCTGTGAGCGCTGATCCAGGATCATGCTGTGTGGCCTGTGCTCAGCCCTGATATTTCAAGAATTTTTGGGATTTTACACAGATTAACTTGAAATGTCAGAAAATGCAAATGCTGCAGCTTTCTATGTGTTTATAAATGTATTTGTCAGACCTCCTCCTATCTCTCACCAGTGGGAAGGAAACGGTAGCCCCTCTGCTTGTTACCTCTCCTTGAACGTCTGGTTTAGACTTGTCAGGAAGAGTGAATGTATGTGAATGAATGAATCTGAATGGGGATTTAGACAACCGGACTCCTCACTGTCAAAAGACAGCAGACACGTTGGCACAAGGTTATTGTTCTTCAGAACATATAGGTGGCAAGCATAAATGAGTTGTTATGGATTAGTAAGCAAACTCCAAGTCCAGGCAACTCCTCCGTAGAGAAAGGGTCAGTTCAATCTGTCGCACTTCAGGTACAAAAGAGCTATGGGAACATTGGCCAACGTGAACAAAAAAATGCTTGCAGTTTAGCTCCTAAACGTGTACTCAGCACAGAGGCTTTGCCAGGGTATTTATACCAGGAAAGTTTCTGAGCTGATGTGTAGCTTACCGATGTGTCTCCCAATGTAGACGCATCGGTTCTCAACACTGTAGCAGCCGAACCGGAGGATAACACTTCTTGCACATAGGAGTTGCCTTTACCCACCATGTGTTTGCAGCTTAGCTGGAAAACATTTTCAGTGTAAGACCTGGCCATAATCACACAATTTTGTATGGCCGTTTTTTGTGATAAAAGCAAAACAACTGAGGAAAGTGGAGCAGGTTGAAATACCAGATCTGGCGGTATGGACACGCCAGGTCTGGCTCATGTGTTAGACCAGGCTCAGACTGTGCTGGGAAGGGAGTGTGCACCCACTGTTGCCAGGTGGTTGCTAACCCAGGTTGAGCTCTCAGTGGCCTTATCTTGGGCTGGACTATCTGGTATGCTTTACACCATGCCACAACCAGCAACAAACTCTTGGATGTACATACGTGTGGATGTTGACAGGCTGGGTTAATTCACGTACATTGGTAAATGTTGCTCGTGTTCTCTGAAAGTCAAGGCTCACCAAAACCTGTATAGGTTCTGGAAAAAAACCAACCATCCCACACCCCAGAACCAGTGCTTGACTGGGCCTGGTGTGTCAAAGTTCAGCATATGAAACCCTGGCTAAAAGGGGCATCCTCCTGCAGTGCAGCTGTGCACAGGAGGGTTTCCCATGGTCTCTGGGCATCACTTTGTCTTGTCCCAAAAGCAGCAGCGTGGCTCCAGGCCACCCAGGCTCCTGCCTGGATGCGAGTGGCCCAATCCAGTCTGCTTTAACAAAAAAACCCAGGTCTTACCCAGTGAGGAGGCAGGCGTCTGCCAGGACTGCAGGATCAGTCCCCAAACCCTGGAAATGAAACACAGCCCAATCAAGGGCAACGGGAAAACAAACTCACCTGGAAAGAGTTAGCCATTCAAACCAGGGGCTGGGGGAAGGACTCTGCTTTAATCTTTTTATAGCATAAAAATTTCGTGACTGAATTAAAGCCCTGCTGTTTGGACTGGATGATATTACCTAATTCTCAGAAACGAGAGCAGCTGGCCACGGTGCAGACACCTCCTAGCAAGCCCTGCAGTGCACAGCACATCATTTAGCAGGGCTGTAAAAGAAAGGACATTTATTAGGGGGCTTGGGAGTGAAACTTGACATGCTGGCTTGGCTTTTAGCTGTTTGGATTTCATTTCCAGCTCCTCTGTTTTCTTTTCCACTTAAATAAATAAATAAGTGAAACCCTCTTCATGCACCTTCCCTGACCGGTTTTCGGCATGCCTTTGGAAAAATCCCGTGCTGAGAGCTGGAGTGGGTGGGGGGTCTCAATGTGAATGTGGTTAACCTTGTGATGATGTAGCTAAACAGGGAAAGGTCCTGTCAAAATCCGCTTTCTGGAAGGTCTGGAAAAGGAGGGCAGGTATTGGCGGTATTAAAAATTGCCTGATCGTTGGGAATTTTCACTCTGAGGCAAAATGAAAACAGAAACATGTACTGAACCCTCCAAATAATTTGAATTTTACAAATGTTTATTGCCATTTCCTGTTCCTTCCTCTTCCTGCCTTTCACCTGCCTGTCCCCCACCAGTTCCTTAGGATGACACCATCAGGGTCGCCATTTCTTCCTCGCCTTTGCCTCTTTTCTTTCTTTGGGCAATACTTGTAATACTGTGGGGCTGGGTTCCTCTATTTTTCTACAGGACAGATTTCCATGCTGATGCTGTTGCCAAAATGGACCTCTAGCTCATCCTGGTGGTCTTGCCTCGCTTTGCAGTAGCTCAAGGTGACACTGGCAGCTCTCACACAACCAGTCCTAGCTTTCTCACAGCACCCAGTCAGACAGAAACCACAGTGTGTCAATCATCCACTCATAGCTGATGGGGCTGAGACATAGCTGATGATACATTTTTTAATGCTGTTTCCCAAAGCGATGACGAGCCCTTTGGAAAACGTGTCCCTGGATGTGCCTGTCAACGGTGCTCCAGAGTCTGCCGGGGGAATTCACCCCTTGCTCCAGGGAATTTCTCACTTAAAAATAAAATAATGTAAAACCTCCATGTTATTCCATTTACAGTATCTAGAGCTGGGTACTTAAGTTAAAGAGCTAAACTTCAAGTAAAATACTTCTTAAAGACATGGAAATAAAAGTACTTGATATGGTGAAGTATTAAACCTGTAACTTCAGTTTTGAAAGTCCTGGAAATGCGCACAATGGCATTAGGGGTAGCAGGAGCTTCCATTCTTCCTCACTTTGGAAATCAGCTTATTTTAGATGCACTTTTATTAACCCATCCCTCCCTGTGTTAGACAACACACCTGCCGTACTTTCTCCAAGAAACATGTGAATGCTTAGCAGCTGTGGCTGGATTTTTGATGCCTGTACTTGATGTTTTAGGCTTGAATGGCCTGACCCTTTGCCTTCCTTTGCTGCTGGACGAGCGCTCATGCTGGTAGTGTGCTGGGCTACCAAAGCAAGCCCTGCGATCAGCGCTGGACCCTGGGGAGCAGGGTGCAGCTTTCTGGCCTCATGCAAGCTAGACCAGCTGCCACACTCGCTGTGGCTTTGCTCCTTACCTGTGCAATGGCCATAATTTTTGAAGCAAGCCTCTTTTTCTCCTGGCTGACAGCTCCTTGCAGATTTTGGGAGGGCAGCTGGTACAGAGGAGGGCATATGCCCCTATGTCTGACAATGGCTAATGGGGTGCTGTTAGTTTGTCACTTTGGTATTAATTAAGCTGGTCAGGATCAGAGCAGCAGAGTTGTCAGGTGGGCAGGATCCCAGCAGCACACAGAGAAACTAAGAGCAGCATGAGAAAAGCACTAAGGGCTGTATTCTGGCTCTGGGAGCTAACGTGCTGGCTTTGGCAGGAGCCATGTGCATGGAACTGCTGCCAGGGGACAGGCCCAAAAGTTTAGTATTTCTCTGAACGAAGTATAAAAGTAATTATGAGCTTGGCCCAGGGTGTTTGGGGCTGAATTCGTAACCATCTGGTGTTAATGGCCTGAAGTGAAACTTCAGGCAAAGGTTTCATTTAGCTTATTATTCATCAGGAAAGTCCCTGGCCAGTGACTGCAGCTTTCCTCGTTAGCAGTGGAGCTTTGTACCTGCTGTCTTGCTGCGGGGCAGAGGAGATGCAGCAGCCCACATGCTGCTCTGCTTTGACTTCGAGCAAGTGGCACCGGGCATTGACAGCGAGGGACTGCTCTGAATATAATCCACATCCTCCCACTCTTTTGAGTTCACTGACATTAAATTTAATCTTCTTAAATCTCCTGTCCAGGAGCCTATTGAATGGCTATGTTCCCAAGACAAAAAAATTCCTACGCTGAAATGTACTCCTAGTGTTGCCTATCCACAAGAAATACTGGTTTTAGGCCCTTTGTTAACACAACTCTCAGCCCCTTCCCAGGCCAAGACTGCATGGAAGGACCATGGGGAAAGTATGTATCTTTTTATTCCAACTGAAATTTTGCAGACAAAGCCTTCCCTTCCCAAATAGATGTATGTTCAGTTTCTGACAGGACCCTCACTGGTCTCATACTTGCTCTGCATTGTAGGTCTCCCTTTGGGAGCAAGCAGTGGCCTGTGCCAAAAAGTGTGTCAGGCAAATGGAGACAAAGAAGACGGTGACATGATCAGATAAGTTGGTAAGGGGAAACATACAGATGGCAAAAGTGGCAAACGGAATACCAGGCTTGTCTGAGAACTCCAAGAGAGACTCCCCTGCTTACTAAAATTTTGGATGGAGACTTTCAGTCATTGCTGTGCCATCCAGAAGGGAGAAAATGAGCATTACTTACTAAGCATGGGAAAATGGAGGAAGAAATGGCACAGAAATATTCAACCTGCTTCTCCACAGACAGTCAGGCATCTCCATTAAAAATTTTGGGTCAAAACTCAAATGTTGCACATGGGAAAAGTCCCTCTTCTCTGCTTTCCTCTATGTGGCCCTAGTACAGTAGATCAAACATAGCTTGGAAGGCCATCAGAATTGTTGTCATGGTTTAACCCCAGACAGCGACTGAGTACCACACAGCTGCTTGCTCACTCCCTTCTGGTGGGATGAAGAGAAATGGAAGAGCAAAAGTGAGAAGACTCGTGGGCTGAGATAAAAACAGTTTACCAGGTAAAGCAAAAGCTGCTCACCCAAGCAAGGCACAACAAGGAATTTGTTTACCAATTGTCATGGGCAGGCAGGTGTGTTCAGCCATCCCCAGGAAAGCAGGGATCCACCATGTGCAATGCTTACTTGGTAAGACAAATGTCACTCTGAACATCCCCCCCTTCCTTCTTCTTCCCCCAGCCTTATATGCTGAGTGTGATGTGATGTGATGTGGAATATCCCTTTGGTCAGCTGGGGTCAGCTGTCCTGGCTGTGTCCCCTCCCAGCTTCTTGTGCACCCCCAGCTGACTTGCTGGTGGGTGGTGTGAGAAGCAGAAAAACCATTGACTCTGTGTACGCACTGCTCAGCCATACCCAAAACGTCCCTGTGTTATCAGCACTGTTCCCAGCACAAATCCAGAGCACAGCCCCATACCAGCTGCTGTGGAGAAAATTAACTCTATCCCAGCCTAAACAGCACACTTGTGATTCGTGACCGAAATAAATTTTCAGCAATAATACTTCAGTTCTTCTTTTCACTAGAAGAAAAGAAATTCCTGGGACAGGGAGTTGCTTATCCTGCTTATCTTCAAACTGCGCGGTAACAATATTGCCACAAAAAAGGCAAGAGCAGCAGAGATGTAAAGTCACTTTAAAAACCTACTTTCCCCATGCAATCTCAGCTTCCCAAAGACTGCTAGGCATTCCCCATAACTCAATTTTAGACTCTCTCCCCTTAGGGCATGTTGTCGTAGCACAGAAAATGCTGGGGTTTACCGTCCTCCATAGTAAGTCCTAATCACTGTGATCACACTGAGGAGCTTATCTGACCCTTAACCTTCGCGGTATGTGACCATGCTGGTGGTCTCCCTTGATGGTTTTGAACAAGTTTTGTATGAGGCCACCCTTGGCAGGGCAGCATGGTAACTTGCCACGTGTCTGCTGTAAGCTCTCCCACTGGCACACTACCAATGAGTTTGCTCTCGGTTTTTTGCGTGTTACCTCCTCTGAGGTGTCAGACTCCAATGTAGAAATTTCCAGAGGTAAAATTTTGGTCTGTAAGGTGCAGAACATAACAACACCAATCACTTTCTTTCTCCTCCTCGTCCCTCTCTCAAGTCTGTCGCTCACTGGGGAGCCCATGCAATGCTCTGCTTTTGTTAGTGGGGCCGTGGCTTATTTCAAGACTTGTCATGGAGGAAGCATCCCCACTCCAGCACAGCCTCAGCTTTACCTTGCCATTCAGCTAGTACCTTTGTCTTCTCCTGCAGTTTTTGCCAGAATCCTGAAGGCTCCTGAATCCCAAAATATCACCTTTGGGTCTGTGGTGACGTTGCGCTGCGCGGCAACCGGTCTTCCAGTCCCCACCATCACCTGGCTGGAAAATGGGAAAGCTGTAAGTGCTTCTATTTTCATGCTTTTGGCCCCGGAGGGCTGCTAGCAGCTGGAAGCGCAGCCCAGGGATTAAAATGTGGGTCTGGCAGCCAGCGCCCATAGTTTTTATTCTTGCCTTACTTAGCACCTCACTATGCAATCAAGTTAATCCCACTTTGCCTCCCTGCAGCAGTTTTCTCCTCTGCAAACCATTCTCCCCCTTCCCCAGGGTGTTGTGTGGGTTAATTGTTAGGGTCTGGAAAGCCTGAGATGAAGGATGTTTTGGATGCTTACAATGTTCCTCTGAGCCAGGGTTTCTAAGACATCCTTGTGGGTTTAAGTATTTCTGCAGCCACTTTTCCTCCCCTTTCTCCTGTAGTGATAACACTAACACAGCAAAATCGCTTATTTAGCAAAATTGTTCATTTGACAAAATAATTCATACTGAGGGAGTTAGGTAGAGCAAACTGACTTGGGAGACCTGTGGGATAACATATATGCAGAGCATATTTGCAGATGAATAGATCTCAAAGCTTTTAGACTGACCTAGGTGACACACTGAAGTATGTCACCAAATTATTCCTGGCTAGAAGCATGTCCTGAGGAAAGGCACATCGTCTTTAGCAGCAGGATCCAAGAGATGTAAATCCACTGCCTCTCACAGGAAACTGTTCTATGGTCTAGTTATCCTGACCTTGGTTATCCTTTTTCCTTGCTTTGTTTTGTTGGTCTTTATTGGAAACAACACTGCACTGGGCTTTTCGCTCTCTTAGGTGTCTGCAGGGTCTATAGTGGAAAGCGTCAAGGACAGAGTGGTTGACTCCAGACTGCAGGTCTATGTAACCCGGCCTGGCCTGTTCACTTGCCTCGCCACCAACAAACACAGCAAAACTTTTGGAGCCGCAAAAGCTGCAGCAACCATCAGTGTTTCAGGTATGCTGGGAAAGAAGGGGTCCTTAATTTTTTACCCTTGTTATTGCAGTCCTAGCTTCCCTTTTTGGGGAGATGAAGGGGGTGCAAAGTAGTCTGGAGGAGGAGGAAAAGCATTGGAGAACTGACAGTGTGCAGGGGGCTAAATTTGAGTACAAGTGCATCACCCGCCAGGCTATTTCCTCATATATTCTTACACTTTGGAGACTGGCACAGCTGTCATTTCCTGAATGTTTGATGCCGTCTTGTACTTTGTGTCCCAGAAGCACACTTGGTAAGTTCATCCATGCGGAGGAAGTTGTGGCCATGACCCAGCGTTGGTATCACCTAACAGCAAGGTGAAAATAGCTTTCTTGAGCACTTTGGCTTCTCAGGGGGTTGCATCCAGAAAGCAGGGAGGTTGCTGTTGGAAAGAACCCTGCTGTGCCTGGGGTAACCTCTGCTCTCAGGGACATCTACCATATGGGGAAAGGTTGATCCAAAGAGGCGAAATACCAACAGTCTGAGCTAGTTGACAACATTTGTCACACCAAGAGGAAGGTGGCAGGTTGTGCCTTCCCTCTTGGGACAGGCAGAGAGATTTAATTAGAGGAAAGAGGAATCACCTGGGACTGCAGGTTTGGGGTGGTAGCCTGGTCCTGCTGTTAGCAGGCCATCATCTGCCCCTCTCTTTGTGACTCAGCTTCTGCTGAGAAAATAATGATGCCCTTTCTTACACTGGGCACTGAGACCTAGCAGTGAGCTCTGCCCCATAGGACATTCAGCTCTCGGTACCGTATTTCGCATCCCCCATTCTGCTTTTAGGCCAGGCAAGGCTCTGCCCTGTGAAGCAGAGCTGCAAATGCAGTGGGGCGGTCAGGAGTTGTAGGCTGGTGTGAGACCTACACTGCCCTCCTGCAGGCTGCCTGTGCTCAGCAAAAGGGGGGCAGCCCCTCAGACCTGAGCAGGAGCCTGCTTCGGCCTCGTCCCGTCTCCCAAGGGTCCCACAATAGAAGTGTCCTGTCCTTTGGCTGATGCTGAGAACTTCCTCCACATGCTGGTACAGCCCAGCTCCCCACGGCGCTGCAAGGGGGGGTCATGGCTGTGTGCCTGGGCTGCTCCTCCAGCCCAGGTTTACCCCACCTGTTCCAGCTGCTGCCTGCAGGAACGGGGGCATGGGTAGCTTGAGCAGAGGATGCTATTTGCAGGTTATGTAGGACCCGAGGATAAGGGTGAAGGTGTGGGTTTAGGGTGCAACAGTCCACTTCAGCAAGAATTGTCACCAACTATCCACTTCCTCCTTCTCATTCCCTCTCCCTGTATAGTGTCGAGTACTGCCAAACTCTTTTTCCATGCAAGAAGGTGGAAAATAAGGACAGAATTGAGCTGCATATTTTTCAGACAGTTTACGGGTCCCAGACAGATTTCCTAGCATGGAAATCTTCACTCCCACATTTCAGAGGGGGCAATGAAGTGTCACTGATGTCTTTTCCATTTCTTCTTTCTCCTGGCTCATCACAATTGCTGGATCCGGTGCCTTCTGGCAGAGTGGAGGTAAGAATGGCTTTCTGTGGTTGCCTGGGGGTTCTCTGGGGCAGGGAGGAGAAGAAAGGTGAACCAAGGAGATTTGGTTAATTTTGCTTAAACAAAGGCAGTGGCTGTCAGGAAGCCACGCATGAGGTTCACTTGAGGGGAACACTGACCTTCTCTGTATAGGCATAATGGGAGACTGGGACCAGGTAGATAAGGATGCTACTGTATAAAGCAATTCGTGTACCAAACACTATATGGGTGTTATAATACAGTAGTGGGAAGAATATTCAGGAGTAAATTCTGTTCATATTTACACACCTGCAACTTTGCTGACCTTATAAATTTACAGGTAAAAGCTTAATTGCAAGTTAAACTCCTGTCTGCCCACAGCCAATAAATGTATTTTGGTTTGGTGATCACCATATTAGGGCAAGAGAAGTTTAGACATTTGTTCCAAGCAGAGTAATGAATAGGGAAAGCCACTTGATGTGATCAGACATGCACTTCTGCTTAGGATCTTTTTGAGTACCGAACAATTTAGCTGTTGGGGTTTTTTTGTTTTGTTTTGTTTTTTGTTTTGTTTTGTTTTGGGTTTTTTTGTTTTGGTTTTTTTTTTTTTTTTAATTCTTTTGAGAGTCCTAGCATATTTCTATATACTACACTCTAGGTCAGTCAGGAAGGAAAACGAGAGGGTTAACCTGGGAGGGGAGCTGGGAGGTACTGGCCCTCAGAGCAAAGAGCAGAGCCTGAGAAAGTCTGAGCAAATGGCTTTGCCACTCTGCTGACGCAGGCGTCCTGCCAAGGCCCTTGCCTCTCTCACAGTGGCTTGCAAGGTTGATTCAGGAAGCTTGTAAGTGATTTAGTGACCACCCGATGATGATGGCAGACTTATGCCTTACACCTGCACCCGTGTAGGTGTGACAGGCATGGGAACAGTGATCAAATCCTCACTCCTTCTGTCCTGCAGTTGTTCTAAACATTTGCATGAAACTCCCTTTCTGTGACAGGGTGTTGTGAGCAACATGTTGTGGCTGCCTGTCCATCACAGCCTGGTCCATGTCTCCGTGGACCTTGGGGTAAAAAAGCCAGAAAACACAATATTAGTGCTGGTGGCTCTTATCAGCCTGATTCTGCAGCCCATGAAGTCAGCAGTACAGCTGCCCCGTGCTAGCCGGTGCCCACTTTTGCCTTTTGGGGCACAGGCAGGATGCACCTTTCAGATTAAGCACCATGGGCAACACAAGGAAAAAGTGAGTAACGCCACCCCTCTCACACGAAGGATGTCACTAGTGGGGCCCTGGGGCAGCATGGTGCTGTGGGGAATCCTGCTCTGTGCCAGGAAGAAGTCATGGGCCGTGGGACTGGTGTGGGATACTGGGGGGTGCCTCTGTGACACTACAGGGTGTCTACGGAGCCTGGGGTGATGCAGGCAGTCACAGCTTCACTGCCATTTTGGTAACCTCAAGCAGTAAGTGCCTTCCTGTATTTTTTAGCCAATGTGGTATATAGGAAAAAAAAAAATACATTGAGCCCAAAGTCGTGCAGCAAATCCAGGGTGAGAGTGTCATTTGCAGAGGGCAGCATCTGAAATGCTGAAATTTGGGCAAGCTGTATAACCCCTTGTCCATGTACCTCCAGCTTTCTGAAGAAAACCACAAGAACCCCAAGGGTTGACAATGGGTGATTATTTGGACAGGGGGAAAGAAATAAAAGGCAAAGTTACAAATAGCTCTGCTGGCTACTCCAAATGGTTGGCATGTTGTGAACTGAACTCCCTGACCCCAGTTAAACCGGCCGAATGAGCAGTGCGGACAGCTGCACACAGCCCTCCTCCCTCCCTGATTCTGTTGTCCCCCGCACATGGGGAGGCTGTTGTCCCAGGTTTCCCCACCACGACCGAAGCACTGCAGCCCATGGGCAGCAGACCCTGCTGCCGTGGGGTGGTCATGGGAGCTGTGGGCAGCACGGCTGACCTACGCGTGCCCTCTCCCGGCTACTGCCTTTTGCTGGCCATGGGGAAACAGGGAGGGAGGAGTGACATCTGTCTCCTGCTAGATGTGAAAAACACGGGAAAGATAAATGAAGGACCCATGAAGGAGACCACCCTGCTGTGAGTTTTACTGCTCCAGCATGGCTCTGGCTCCACGCTTTGTGTCAGGGGTTTGTGAAGTGGGAGATGTCGTGAAGAGAGGAGAAGATGAACCAGGGAACAACCAGGAGGAAAATTGCAGGGGCTTGTGCCTTTCTCCTCCCTTTGTCTCCCACCTAAACGTGTGGCGGGGTCAGGAGGGGTGCAGGAGCTGCGGAGGGGCAGGCAGGAGCTTGGCTGCTCTGATTTTGTGAAGAAGTTCCCAGCACGTGTCGGCTGGTCCTCACTTGGATCCTGCTCTTTGAGTCCATCCAAAATTAAACTGTTGCCAGTCAGGAGAGCAAAAAATCCCCAGTTATCACAGGTGAGCAGCCGGCAGCATGGCTAATCTTTACTGCACGGGGCAGGGTGAGGGGCCATGCTAGGTCACACTTGTGCATCATCACTCAATCTTTTTGCCCACTCACAATGCCAGCAACCCTCACCCCTGGAGCCTGCCAGGAGGGCCCTGTACTCACACCAGTGTTCCTTGCAGAAGTTTCATTTTTGGATGGTATTAGTTTTTTTAGTGGTTATAAGCATCTACCCTCTCCTCCACCCCCTCTTAGCCTTAGAGATGCCACTTTATCCAGGAACAGAGACTCGGCATCCTGCTCCCGTGGTGCTTAGGGCTGTGAGCTTACTGTGTGTGTATGCTCTTGTCCTCGACAGCAAGCTGTACAAGGGTGATGCAGGCTACTGCAGCACATACAGAGGTGAGGTGTGTAGTGGTATCTTGGCGAAGAATGCTCTTGTTTTCTTCAACTCCTCCTATGCTGACCCAGAGGAGACCCAAGAGCTGCTTGTGCACACTGCCTGGACTGAACTGAAAATGGTGAGTTCATTCTGCCAACCAGCCGCTGAGTCTCTGCTGTGTAACTACATCTTCCAGGAGTGCAATCCCTCGGGAGCTGGGCCAGCTCCAAAACCAGTGTGCAGGTAAATGGAAAAAAATGCTCATCTTTCACTTTCATTGGGAGGGGATGCTAGGCAGCAGGGGAGTGGTGAGGGTCTGGCCAGACCTGCAGTAGCACTGAGAGAATGTGCTACTCTACATTTGCATGGGTTTTCCCTTTGCTCTCTGCTCTGTACACAAAGATGACCTGATACAGCTCTCTCTGTGCTCATTGCTAGGGTAGGGACTGACTTTCAGGCCTAGATGTTGTGTTATATCAGGTTTTTAGCACACAGTGTTGAGAATAAATATCCATTTGAATAACATAATTGATTTAAATAATTAACGTATTGCTATTACTTAAATCTCATTAGGTCAGTATGTACTCATTATTGCTATCAAAAGTAATTGCTTGTTAGGAATTTTGTCTGAATATGGTCACAGTGTGTGCAACAGATATGGCTGAGGCAACATACTAATCATCCAGCACTTCCCACCATGACAAAGATGAAACAAAAAAGACAACATCAAGAGACACAGCCAGTGTAATTGTACCTGCTAAACCAAGCCTCTCATCTGGCTCTTGTATCCTCCCATATGCAGAGAAATGTGCATTGAAACAGGGTTGGCAGGGACCCCGAGGAGTCCAAAGTATCTCCCACTACAGCTAATCCACTGCTGACAGGTGTTAGTGCAACACGTCCCAGCGACAGAGACACTGCTCCCTCCCCATACAACTGCCTGAGCAGCCCTTCCCTCATTGCTCCCTGTCTGCCCACCACGGCCACAGGGATGAGTTTCTTCCCTTCCTCTTTTACAGTGAGATTTTACCTTTTCCACAACTCCTCGGACTAGAATAAAACAAATTTTTTTCCCAAGCTCTGCTCATAGCTCTTGCTTTTCCACCCTCTGAAGCTTCTGCTCCTCATCTTTCCTTAAGCACTAAATATGTATATCCTCCAGCCCAGGTTCTGCTAGTGTTAACTATAACGGAACAATGATTGCTTGGTGTGGCTTGCAGAGGACAACCCCACGTAGATGTCTCAGGGTGAAGCTTTCTTTTTTCCTAACAACACAGCTGTCAGCCACAACTGATTCGTATCCATTTTCAGCCCCTGCAGGACTGTTGTCTGGTCGTTACCCATTTCACGTCTAGGCAGCTGACACCCCTGCCTAAGTGCAGGACTTTGCTCTTGTCCCTCTTGAATCGCATCTTAAAACAGATTACCCAGATTCGGTCCCAGCGCTAGTGTCTCTACTAAATACAAGTCTTCTCTGCCGACATGGCAAGCATGCTGCCAGCTGGACTTGGGCCAGATGTAGTCTACTGGCAATTATTTTTCCTATTATGTAGGGGCTTTTTAGGACAATCAGCAGCATGTTGTCTTTGTAATCCAGACCTTTCTAATTACTCCTCTTTTAGTATCTCTCAAACAAAGGCACAGAGGAAAATCCCAGTATGAAGCTGGACAATACACTGCGCTCTCTCTTTGGTGCCGATGCTGTTTGGTATTCCTTGGCCAGCACAGCAGTGGCATACATCCTACAATAGAAGTGTATGTTCAAGTATCCACAGATAATCATGCAGCCAAGTACTGACACTTGCTTTTTGCTGGCAGACTCCTCCCTGCCGCCTTGTCATTCTGCTCTTTGTCTGTGCCCTTTAGTACATGATCCTCTGCCTCTGTTCAAGATGTGTGACAGTATTTATATCTGAGCCACACATGCACAGCACATTTGTCAGCTAAGGATTTTGCACAGTGCTGTGTGAGGCATTGCAGTGAGACCGGGGTCTCTCTTCATTTACCCCTGCTCACAAGTGGCCTGACAGGACCAGAACTTGTGTGGATTTGACTGAGGACCTGTGCTTCTGGGGCATTCCTGAAGCCAGAGTGACAAAGCATATATGCCTAATCTCAGTAAACTTGCTTGGCATTATCTTTCTTCAAATCCACAAATCAATGTTACTTTTTTTCCCACTTAGTGATTTTTACCTCGTGATCTTAATGCAGATTTAAATGCAGCTTTCTTAATGACAAGGGCCCTGGAATGGCACCCTTCCTGTTTTCTGTTCCCAGAGCACATCGGCTGCACAACAGTTCCTGCAAAGCGCTAAACCAGGACTCCTTTTGATAACTCAGACATCGAATACATACTTCTGAACAGTCGAGACCTCTGGGGGCTCTTGAACACATTTCACATGGTCTTGGTTACTTTACAATTATCTTATCTGCTTTCTGCTGACAACTTTATACTTCTCTGAAGCAACTGGTTAGACTGCACCGGTTTTCAGCTGAAATACTTAATGAGTAAGAATTTAACCATCTCAGAGGCCGGAGAATTCTTCCAGTTTTTGAGGGACATATTTCCCTTGACGTATTTCCGTGTGGTTTTGCCTTGTTATTTCTTCTCTGCACCATGTTTTCTCTCCCCACGTCATTTTCTATGTTCGTTTTGGTTTGCAAGCTAACTAGCAAGATTAACAACTGACAAACAGACTGAGTAAAGCTTTTATAAAAATAATCAGGGAGTAAAACAAGATAAAATGGAACAGAAGAAAACAACATGGGAAAAATTACACTTCATGTAAATTAAGATGCAATTTGATTACAATAATGTTTTCCCATTTTTAAGGGAAAGTGATGTCTCATCTCATAGTTCTTGATTATATCTGCCTTTTACCATTGGCTACTTCTGTGATAGCAGAAGAAAACCCCTCAGTTTCTGTTTCAACCACTGCTGACATGAAGTGACCAGGCTGGGAGGAACAGTCATGTGTTGCACAACATCTGACTTTGGTCAGGTCTGTGTGTCCCCACCTCCTCCTATACAGACCTTTGTGGTCCTTAAAATACCTACTGTGCCACTTGTCCTCTTCTGCTCCTACTGTTCTCTGTCCATCTGTCATTTACATGACATAAAATTTCTAATAATAATCTGAAGTAATCTTTGCGTATGAGCTCATCAAGCTCTCTCTGCTCAGGATTAAGTGTTAACAATGGTATGAGCCCAGCTCCAGAAGACTGACCATCTCCCTCTCTGCCAGCCTCACCATGCTCCTGGGGTGGATTTGTGGTGACGATAACCTGCCTTTAAAGCTGGAGCTCGCAGAGGAATGGTCTTTCGCATTTTGTGGTTGCACGCTGAATGAGGGTCTTGTTTAAGGGTGTGATGGCCTCAGGAGTGAAGGTAGCTAATGCAGTCCAGACCTCCCAAGTGTCAGCCAGCACTTCATATGCAAGATTTTCTCATTTCCCTAGCTAAACATTTCTTTACTTCAGAAGGTCATTCCTAGTCCACATGTTGTCTAACATAAAAAAGATAAATTACACCATCTGGCTGCATTCTGGGTTTCATGGAAGTGAGGAAGGTATAAACCAGCACTGGCTAAAACCAAGCATGGGGCAGCTGGGCTTTGAAGGCTTCAGTAAGCAGACTTGAACGGCATCCATTGCTGTTGCAGAAAAGCTGCTGCCCTTGTAGAATTCCCAATGGCCTCTGTCCTTCAGGTGCTTTAGAGAGTTTGCAGCGTTTGTCATCAACTCTGAAGATCATGGCCATTTGCTCTTGCCAAAACTATTGTCAAAATATAAGTAACAAAACTGCATCAGCCCATCAGGTGATGGATTTGGCTAAAACCTTCAGCACTGTGTCCTCTCCCACATCTGACGTCAGGTGTGGTGGTGGGGAAGGATGAGGATCCGCAAAGGACTTCAGATGAGCTCAGCAAAAGTGATCTCTGCATGTGACCTCAAAGCTGGTTTTGTAACTCAGGCTCTGTAGAATGAGTACATGAATAAGCAGATCACCAATAAATACGTTAGATAGGAGAGAGGTAGGTCTCTTACCAGGCACTGTAAAGGTTTTGCTGCAGGCAGCTGACAGATAAAAAAGGGACAGAGAGGTGTCTGTGGAGAAAAGAAAAAAATTGGATGGGAGAGTCTGTGAGATTAAAAATACAGGCTAATATTGAGTTTTGGAAGATTAAGAACTGCAGCTCACCTCCCGTCACCACCTGATGACACTTCAATATACGATTTACAGAAGACAGGTGTGATTTTTAGAAAGTATTGAAAAATGCCAAGGTAATTTACGGAAGGCAGGTGTGATTTTTAGAATGTACTGAAAAATGCCAAGATAACTCCCAGACATGATGTTTATTAGTAGAAGGTGGCAATAAATCTGCAGGGAAAGGTGGGAATCAACTCCTCGCAGACTGTGATGTGTGTAGTGTTTTGAGCATAACCCTGCTTCATGTAAAATGTAGCTTTGTGGGTTTCCTAAAGGAAGCTGTTACATTTTATACAGAGTTTCCTTTATGGTTTATGATCCAGACAAACTGGCTTAAAGAAGCTTAGCCCTGTTAAATAGATTTCTGTCAGCCTGCATAATCCCTGCACACCACCGCAAAGTACAGCCATTGTTATCAAGCCATTGACTGCTGTATTTCACTGTTTTTTGCAAAATAATGTAGAGAGAATTGCCTTGCTGTAAAGGATCTCTACTGCTTTAAGGAATGGCTCTCAATGGAGGAAAACTCTCAGAAGGGGATTTACAAGCCAGGGCTGATGCTGCTCACTCTTCCTGAATGCAACAGGCTGCCCAGCCTGCACCAGGACCCCAGCACCTGCACCCGCATCCCCTTCTTCGGTAAGGTGCCACACGTTGCCCGTTGTCCAGGGAGCTGTGTTCTTGGTACTGGATGGGGGAAAGTTGCGATCCATAATTTACAACTAAAATAAAAGCTGATGGTGGGATGCCATCCTGTCAGTGCCCGTGCGTGCCACTGTGACAGCAGCATCGACTGTTTGCATGCCTCTTCTGACTGGGCTGCAGGAAAAATCCTTCAAGCAAATGAAGTCTTTATCTAGAGGGTCATAACAACCTTGTTGTGAAAATCAGTCTTAATGAAGGCAAAATGGCTATTTGGGTGCCATTGCAAAGAAACAAGCTCCTTAAGCACGGCTGGGAGGGAGGTTTTTCCCATGGCGTACTCCTAAGCAAGCATGCAATTACGTCACCTCCTGGACAACACCTCCTTACGTCTTGTCTTGTCTTTTTACAGATTTTAAGAAGGAGAATATAACCAGTAAGTAGACTGCTTCAGGCTCTATGTTTCTGGAAGCGGGCATGATATTCTTTATTGAAAATGCAGCTCACACATAATTTTTGTGGTTTGCTCTGGTGCTGGCTGGCTGGATTCAGGTTATTACTGGGGAATACCTAAGCTTCCACATCCAAGGCATGAGAAAACACATTTCCAGCTCTTCAGGGCTTGAGGAGAACATGGGCATGGTGCTTTTAGGTGATCATGAGGCAGGTTTCAGACATTGCTTTCCTTGCCTTTGAATGCGAGGCATTTAAGATGCTGGGCTCAGACACACAACTGTGTTCTAGGGCAGCTTAACAAGACTTTGCACCTCTGCAGAGCTATGGGTGCTGGTCACGTGGGCACTGCTAGGTTGTTGCAGATGTGAGGCCAAGCATGGCAGCTTACATATCAAAGTCACCCGAGTTAGAGCATTGCACTTTGCATTTATGATGGGCTAAGTGTTCTTGTGAAGTCCACGGCCATTCCTATACTAGGTGTTTTTATGCCTGGGGATGCAGGAACTTGATCCTCTGTTTGAGCTCACTCACCTGGAGCCAACATTGTCATGGTTGTGTTTCTACCTACCCATGTGTAGTGCCTGGTGCCTGGTGAATGTTCAGAAAGCTAGGGGTTTACTATGTTCCTCCTACAGGAGAAACAGGACAGTCTGCTAGGATAGATTAAAACTCACTGTTGTCGTCTCAAACTTGGATCAAAAATTACACAAAGCTTTCATGAAGCTGAAAAAGATTTGCTTAAAAAAAATCTTTATTTTAGAGTAGATCTGTTTTCTCCTGTTTTTCTTCTTTTGAGCTGCAAGTTTAAGAACACAATAGAAACTAAAATCATGACAATAGTGTTTGCTGGGTTGTTAATTTATTTTAAAAGGTTAATAATGCAGTGAACCCTAATGCATGCCATCAATCAGAATGTTAGCCCTTGATCTGCAGAGTTTGTGTAAGATTAGCTAGCATGTGTTAATTGTGTAAGGCTGCCTCTCCTCTGTTTTCTTCCTGCTTCCTAGGTTACGCCAGCATGCATTAAAGCCTCCTATGAAGGCAGGTGGTGTCTACATATATGTTTTGGGATTATATTCCTACAGTAAAAATCCTCTCAAGATTTTCTGCTTAATTTTTCTGCAGCCAGAGTTAGCCTGTGTGTGGAAAGCAAACAACACATTCTTCATCATAAAGACCATTATTTTATACTGTGCCTTCAGATCTGTATTTGCCTCCAGTGTTTCCATACTTGCTGGAAACCATAGGCTGTTTCCAAACATTCAGACTAAGAGGCCCAGCACTGTGCAGCGGCAGGGAGGAGGGACACCACCATGGGAGTTTATGAATTCCAGCCCTCTGCTACCTACCCCAGGAGCATGAGTGTCTTCCCATTAGTGTCCCTACGAGAGTGCAGTCTAGGAATCATGCAAGAAGTGCTGCAATGATTGCTTTCTGCCTTGGTCTGGCATGGGTGGTTTCACTGTGGTTCTGCTCCGCAGTTTCTGTGTGGAAGCACTGTGAACTGGGTAGATGCAGCGCAACCATCGCAGGCTGCATGGCCCCTTTCCTCAGTCTGAAAGGGCTCCAGTTCCCTTTGAGGAGTTTTACCAGATTTGATCTTATGTATTGAGGTCAAAATCCATTTAAGTGTGAACAGAAGGCTAAGCAGTTCCCTGCCTGGTGCTGTCTGGTCCTTTTATGTGCTTCAGATGTGTTGCTAATTGCCACACGCTCTTGTGTAACAACATATTTACTCTTGTGAGTTCCCACTGCAGGACATGGTCTGAGATGTCTTGACCGCATGTTTTGTTCTGCCTTTTTTTTTTTTTTTTTCCCTAGGGACTTGCTACACCGGCAATGGCCAGTTTTACCAGGGCTGGGCCAACGTCACAGCCTCCGGCATTCCTTGCCAGAAGTGGAGCGACCAGGTGCGCACCTGTGTGAGACCCACTGACCAGAGAGCAGTGCTCAAGGTCTGCTTTTCCAGAGAGTTTCCCAGAGCCAGGCAGACCAGTCCCAGTGGAAGGGCTGAGCAGGGAACAGGTTGCCCTCCTTCTCGAGTCACTGGTGTTCCACACCTTCTTTGTATTTTAATCTGCAATTTCCCCTTCCCATGGCAAGATGTGCTCTCTGTCATTCTGGTAGGCTACTGAAAGCTTGTTTTACCTCTGCTTTTCTGTGCTCCTTTGTTTTCTTTGGGTTTTTTTGGCTAATACCACCAGGAAAAAGTTATACAGAAAGACTAATCCAATTTGTTTCCTTGCTTAAGGCTCCCCACTTGCACAGGAGGACTCCTCAGGTTTTCCCTGAGCTGTCTGATGCTGAGAATTACTGCCGCAACCCAGGAGGTGAGCATGAACGTCCCTGGTGCTACACAAAAGACCCATCCGTGACCTGGCAGTACTGCAGCGTGTCTCCCTGTGGAGATGGTAGGCAACTGCAATTTATGATTTCTGCCGCTGTGGTTGTTTTGGGGCCATGCAAGGTGTTTGCATCCTGAGCTCTCATGGCCACACTGATCTGTGTCTCTTGGATTCAGATGGCCCTGGTTCTTCTCATAGATTCACTCATCTTTAACTAGGAGGTGTAATGCGCAACTTAAAGACGGGAAAATGAAGATAGGCACACCGAGCACCTTGCCCCAGATTATATTAAGGCCAAAGGATGAAATCAGATTTCCTGTGTTATTATGGAAAAAGGATTTGCCACTCTGTGTTTTGAGGAGAAGGCAGGGTTTTGGGCTATTTTCCAAAGTTGTTTTGCTTCTGGTGATTTTTTTTTCAATAATAAAAAGAAATTTTATCTTAAAATGTCTGGAAAAGATGGTAACATCTTCACTCTGTGATATCGAAGCTGAGTCTTTCTGTTATTTCTTGTTCAAAGAACAGAACAATTTTTGAAGCATATTTCATCCAAGATGCGTCATTTCTAGATCTCAGTGTTCGGAAATGAGACAATTGTTCTTGAACAGAGAACAGGGGTGCAGTGGACCTAAGGGAACACGAGTCAGTACCAGTTTAGCAGGCCTTAAAAAGAATGGTTTAAATTTCTCTCTGTTCTCAAACACTGCATGCATAGATCAGCATTTTCTAGAATGTCTCAGAAAATACTCAGCAGGTGGCTACCTGAATATTAACTTATTTTCCTAAAGATACAGCCCAATGTATTTTACACAAGTTTACCGCATTTGCCCCGTAAAGACACTGAGAAGCAAATTGTTAGAGGCAAGTGGATATTTCAGGAAAGTATCACTGTGTACTTACTTGGTCTGACAGTCGTCCCTGCAGATTCCTTTTAGGACACATGATACACTGTGGTCCGCATTGTAGACCACTGATCTTTCCCACATTACTATATTTGAATACTGTTGAGACCATCAGATATGATCCCCCATCAGTAACTCTTACAAACATTCCTTACCAAAATTGTGCTCCCAGCTGAATGGGAACTGTGTCTTGGTCTTTACCAGATCCTGGGTTTGCACACTGTGCCAGCAGAAAAGGGATTTGCTTCCTGCAAACCAGGCTTCCCTAGTATGGTCCTCTTATGCAGTCATGCCGTTGCACCTGTAATGTCAGTAATTCCCAGGACGCCAGGCCGACTCCATAAATATGTCTTAGAGAAAGGCCCTATAAACTAGCAGAGGCATAACCTTCTGATTTTGTTTGCCTTACAGCATCGTTATCACTAGGAACAAGAAAACCAAATGGAGAGACTCCAAATCTCCCCCCTCCTCCTCCCTTGTCCCCTACATACTCCATGACTGTTATCATCTCGATCATCTCCAGCTTTGCCCTGGTCGTCATCCTTGGCATTGTCACCCTGGTTTGCTGCCGTCGGCGAAAGCAGTGGAAAACCAAAAAAAGGTAAAGCTCTGGACTTAATTCAAGGGAACAAATGCTGCTTTGAAAGAGGGCCTGCCTGTTTCTGAGAGCATGGTCCTGTGAACGCCTGGCAGGGGGGAGCAGCTATCCCTTTGCTGGTGGCAGCCCAGTGCAAGCTCTGACAAGTCCCTGTGCCAGAGCAGGAGATGGCCTGGTTGCTGTTCTGGGGACATGGTGTGACACCTTGCTGCAAGGCTCTTTCAACAGCCCTGCTGCACCTTCCTTTCCCATCCTGGGAGAAACCAGCCCTGGTGGAGATGCAGATAGTTATCCCCTTGTTGAGTTCTGTGCACACACTGACCGAAAACTGCTCCATCATTTCAGAGGGTCAGAGACACCAACGCTTACCACTTTGCCCTCCGAACTCCTCCTGGACCGGCTGCATCCCAACCCAATGTACCAGCGCATGCCACTTCTCCTTAATCCGAAATTGCTCAGCCTGGAGTATCCCAGGAACAATATTGAATATGTGAGAGATATCGGGGAAGGGGCGTTTGGGAGAGTCTTCCAAGCAAGGTAAGCAGCCTGTGTGTGAGTACTGTCTGGAGGTACCTGGGAAATACTGGCAGTTGGGAGCCATTTATGTGGGCACTGGAAATCATTCATTTGTTCACTCAAACCAAAATTAAATGCATGTGTACCAAATGGTGCATTCAGGTTTGAGTAATTGTTTATGTTGTCCACTGCTTTCTGTTGATATTTGTTAAACTTTTGCCACCCATGACTCTCATGTTCATCTCTCTAGTAGATGTAATATCTTACATACCAAAGTCTGGTGTAAAAGCTTAGCTAAATTTATCATCAGTGTTTTTGCCAAAAGTATTGCCTGTGACATGTGACCCATTGTGAAATTCTTGCATTTCCCAGTATTTTCAAATTGTCAGTCTGTGGTGTTCCTCCATTATAATGCCAAGACTGGCCAGTAGTTACCACAGAGGGCAATGTGTCATGCTACAGTTAGGTCCTGACCCAGTTTCTATTTGATTCTGTGGCAAAACCAAACCAAAAAAAAATCCCCTAAAAACCCAGTCCACTTAGGCCAACAATATTTTTTTTGGTCCTCTTTAGTTACTAATTTTTTATTCTTGGAATTTGCAGCCATTGTTGCCTATTTTAAATTTAAGGTATTAGATGAGATCCCAGTTCTGTCAAATCTCATGGGAGGTGAGATCATACACTTCTTCAAATGTGAAAAATATTTCACTGAACATCCCAGAGATGAACGCAGTCCTGCCTAGACTGAGGTGGATGAAGGCTGCCTTGTTAGCCTTGATAGGGTTCATAATTTCTGCAGGACAGTCTTTGGCCAGTACTGGTCTCCTTGGGAAAGCCCATCCCCAAACTCCTGAAAGAAAACGGACAGACTGCCCCATTCCATGTTTACTCAAAATGCTTTTCTCTGTCCTTTAAAGCTAACCAGTCTGGGATGTGGCTGATTTTGTAGCTCTATCTGGAGTAGTGTATGATGACCTCACAAAACCTAGGGGAGTATCACAGTCCCACCACGGGCCAAGACCTGCTTGGCGGAACCGCTCCCATTGACTTCAAAGACAAAGGACCCTCCCTGCAAAAAGCAGATACTTTTAACATTTATAGTTATGCTGTTGATGGATCTGCTAGGAAATGAGTTACGCACAAGTTAAACAGGTTAGAGCGGGCAAGCAGTTCCAATAGCTGTGACGGATTTTTATTCTAATGAAGGGATGCATTTTTTCTAATGGAAGAAATGCAGTCACACTTTAATACAGAGAGAGCTAAAACCAGCCAAGTTTGAAGGGCACACAGTGGGAAAATCACAGATGCTTAGCCTGTGATTGATTGTTAGCCTGGATGGCAATGTCAAACGCATCACAACAACAAGGCTGTAGGAGCTGTGCCACAGCTGTGTTCAGGGCACTGCATGCCAGCCGGCACTCAGGCACAGGGCAGCCCTCGTCCCGGCCTCAGCACTGCGCTTGGCACGCCAGGCAGAGCATCGCCTTCCCTGTCACACGGCAGGGGTCTTCACCATGCTGCGGGTGTATGAGCAGGGCAGGGTCTTCCTGCCATGTGCCGCTTCGGCCCTGCGCTGGGAGCTTAAGTACCATTTAAGTGTTCCACAGACCTTTCTGAGCTGGAAATGGTTCTCACCCACATCGAGCAGGACCTCTCAAAGGGCATTCAAATGTCAGTCAACAAAGTGCAAGGTTAAGCAAACGCTGAGGTGGTATAGAGTCCATTTATGTGGATTTCATCCACCTCAGTGCTGCAATTTGTTTTAATTAAACCTTTTTGCTATTGTCAGTGTAAAGTAGGAGAAAAGGACAAATTAAAAAAGAAGCAACCCTTCTTAGTGAGCTTTTGCAAAGTGGAGAGTAACACACACTGAGAAATGTCTGCTCTCTGTGGCTCGGGTAAGGAGGCACAAAAATATTGCTTTTGAGGGGTTTCCTTATTTTGGCTGGTATCACTATCAAAAGTCCCTCCAAGGCCTTATATTTTCAGGGAAGTTTTAAGCCACTGGCATATCTGTGCACCACTGGCAGATCAGTGCAGACTGCTGATCCAATAGCGCCAGCTGTGCATCGCTCCAGGTTACTGAAGCTATCACAACTCAAATCATTGCCTTCCTGTCTCAGATGGATAAAATGTACTTGTCTGTGTGTGTTAAATGGACATCTCTAGCTAAGTTTAGCAACTCTCTTACTTCTCCTGGTCTCATGTTTCTCCCTCTCCTGTAAACACAGCTCTGCGCCCAGTGCCAGCAATGCTTTTGCCAGTTGGCTTGCTGTGAGTCCTGATTCAGTGTTTACTCACTCCTGGGTCAAGCAACATGTTAGGACAGGAAGTGTCTGCCCATCATTTACTTCTTCTTCTGAAAGGCTGCTGTCTTCACTGGGGGCAGCTTCACACTGGAAAGGATGAGGAAGTTACCAGTTACCCTAACAGAAGTCCTGAAAATAACATTCACGACCTGCTTCAGATCTGTCCTGACTGGGTCGTGGTGGCTGACTCAGGATCCTCTGCCCCTGGGAGGACCACAGTGGCCCCCCATAGCACCGGAGCACCAGCCTTGCGCAGTTCAGTGCAGAGCAGCACACAGGTTTCTTCCAGAGCTGGAGCTGCATAGTCCAGGCTAATCCTGAAGCCCAGGATTGCCTAAAACCCTGGATGTGGGGTCTTTGACAGCAGGCCAGTAGACCGACTCCCAGTGCAGAGGCATAGCTTGTTGCCTCTGCAAGAGACAAGGCTGTCCCTAGGGTCGGAGTTTCTCTGACAGAAATCTCATGTTCTTTCAAAGTGCAAAGGGTGTTTTGTTGACTCATTATCTCAAATATAGCTGAAAACCAGTGTGGATGTAAATTAAAAAAACCCAGAACAAAACAATCCCCTGCCAATTCAGAACACTGTCCTGCCCATGAAAAAATCCTCCAAAGGGCAGGGTAAAGGTAGGTGTCCACCAGCCTCAGTAGATGTTAATTGCATTATGTAATGATCTAACAGAAAGTTGACATCTGTGATGCTGAGGAAGATGGGGGACAGGACATAATCTCAAATACAGTTCAAGCTGCTCCTCATTTTTTTCCCAGCTACAGCTCTGGAAAGAAAAGCTGACTGGAAACTTCAAGTCAGGCACTCTCTATAGGTAGGCTTGGGGCAAAATCCCTAACTGCACAGCTGGTTAGTTCTTTGAACTGCAGGTTCCTAAATGACAAATGCTGCCAGTGTTGCACAAATCCATCAGTGGTGAAGAAGGCGAGGACAGCTGCTGTCCATCCTGTGTGCAAAGAGTGGGCACTTCTCTTAAGCATTTAGATAATCACAAGAAAGGAAACCCAAGGTAATTTCTGTTGGTGCTTCACAGTCCTAGAAGAAATTGAGCTATATTCTAGAAAACACTCCCATGTTCTGGTGTGCTGCCTGAATTCTCCTGGTTGATTCCAGTAGCTGCTGCTTTCCATTGCTCCACTGCAGATGTGCCCCTGTCCCTGTGTGCAATGACTGTCTTTTGGGCACCAAAAGACTCAACTACAACATCTATCTGCCAAGGCTGCCACAGTCTGTGTCTGTTCCAGATCAGTGTGATTTTTTCATGTCTGTTTGGGCCAAAGAAGCACCTGAGTTATTGAGGGTGACATTACTTGCAGTTGCCTGAAGGCCCTTTAGAAGTCTTTGTGCAGCTTAATCTCACTTAAATTACATTTAGGCTAGTTTACATTACAGGGTTTCAGTGAAGACTAGGTGCAGTTCAGGCTTTAGCCTGGGGTGAGTTTCTCTCTCTGAAGCATGCAAGGGGAGCTGTGCCTGCCTCTGCTTTGGCACTGCACTGGGTCTGCACTAGACTTGCTAGACAGTGATGAGTGCTAATCTACAATGAGGGTGTTTGGAAGAGATAAGGCCCTCCTCTTTTTACTTTTAAATTGTCTACTGGTTTCTTCAGGCCGTTGCTGCTGAGATTAGACTGCAGCTGGTAGGTGCTGGTACTTCTCCCCTCCTACTAGGCTGGAAGCTTGCTGCCAGCACAAGGTAAAAAAAGAGGACGTTTTGCTGTAACGGAGGCATTAGCAGACAAGTGTGGACTTTGCTCCCCTGCCCTGGCGTGCTGGAGCTCCTCGCCCGAGAGTCTCAGCTGCAATCTGGCCACCTGTGAGATTCCTTTCTTGATGGGCACCCTGCCATCTTCTGACATTTGACATTTACAGCATCCAAGTGCAACTGTTGCAACCGCCATATGTCTGGAGCAGATGACAAGGAAACTGGAAGTTTGCTTTGGAAATCGGAAACTGCTCTTGGGGCTACTGAGCAGTAAAGTAACCTGGCATTTGAGCAACGGGAGGGCAGTCGGGCTGGCATAGTGACACGACACGTAAATAGGCGCTGCTCTCCCAGGGCTCTGGCTGGTTACCTGTAAGGAGCAGTTTTAACTGCAGGACCCCTGGGAAGAGTTTGTGTGGGCAACAAAATGCATGTCAGAGGTTTGATGCATGTTAAACAGGGTTACTCTTCTTTGGCAGCAGCTACCCCTAAATCTTTGTCAAGCCCATCTAATTAAACTTGTGGAAGGTGCAGTGACCTGTGGATAAGAAAACAAAATGGGTCTGTCATTGCTGTAAGCCAGGAAGGTCTGTTTCCTATGGATTTGTGACTCTAAGGTCTAGCTGAAGATCCAGCAGTGTCTTAACATGGTGTATTTACACATTACCTTGTTCTTCAGAAAGGGCACATGTACACTTTGTCCCTTCTGTGCTGTCACCTGCTTCCACAAAACTTGCAGGAGAAGAAATATTTCCTAGACCTCATCTCCCCCATGTTAAATTCAGCTGAAATTAGCTAATGGGTTTTTAACTGCTTGAATTACAGACACGCACATGCCAAACACACACCAGAACGGTGTGTACGAAACAGTACATTTTCCCTACAAAACCAGGGGAACATACTGTAATTGTTACTTTCACTCCAATAGCAGCTAGATATACCAATACCACCAAAGACATGGTGAAAAGAGGCTCTTTTAACATTTTCATATAGAACATGTTTATTTTTAATTCTGGTAAGCATAGCCATTACACCCCGGAAGTGAATTGTTTAGAATGAAGAGTCTACCCTGCCCTCCGTGAAGTTTCTGATGTGACCTCCAACTGAGGGAGAGGTTATTGCTTAACAACCTGTTATTTATTTATCTCCTTACAAGTTATGGTAAAGAGTCTGTAAGCAGAAAGAGCAGTGACCAGAAAAAGCTATACTGGATTTGGTCCCCCCTAAACTGAATTAAGTATCTCTGTACTAAGCAACACAGACATGTCTGAAGACGGTCTTTCCTGTTCCTTCAGTCAGTGCTGTGGCCTTCAACTTTTATTTTTCGCCTATTCTTTTTTCTGTCTACCTTTTCTGTACCCTTTTGTACCAGGAACAGAGCTAACATTTGGTATTCGTGCAGCCACCGCTGATGATTTCCTTTCTCCCCTCTCCCCGCAGGGCCCCAGGGCTGCTGCCGTACGAGCCTTTCACAATGGTGGCAGTGAAAATGCTGAAGGAGGAAGCGTCCGCAGACATGCAGGCTGACTTTCAGCGTGAGGCAGCCCTCATGGCAGAGTTTGACAATCCGAATATCGTCAAGCTTTTAGGTATCTGAATGATGTGCTCACATACAGGCTACCACTTTCTGCAAATCTGCTGTGGTGATGCTGGGGTGCAGGGGTGAACACACATGCGTGACAGGCGCTTAATGCAAAAGGTCTCTTAATGCTGGTCTCTTTTGCAAGAGAAAATTCCTCTTGCAAGAAAAAGTGAGCTTGTCTACATGCCATCGCATTCTCTGCTAAACTGTCTGCCAGAACAAGTCCCAAAACGTAGGTCTGATGCGGTTGCCTTAACAGGACTGTGGATTGTAATAAACCCTCTCTGTGCTGCATTGAGTATACTATTGACCATCTTGCTGCCTAGCTCTGCTTCCCGTTTAATAACATTGGCACAGATGTCACACCGGGAAGGCACGAGCTTCCTGGAGCTGTGATTTATTTTGTGGGTACTTAAAAAAAACAGGCACAAGTCTTGTTAATTTTATGGGTCCCACTTACTATTGTGATGTCTAAACACGCACCAGCATTAAAAAAACACAGTGAAACAAATAAACACAAAAAGCCAACCACAAAAATGGTCTCTTCCTTCCCTTCCCAGCTGAAAGGAAACCCCAGTTTACTGGGTTTTTTAGAAAGCCTTGGTGCTGCAGTTTGGCTACTAAGGCATTCTTCTGTGAAGAAAGCTGCCAATCAAATTTTATTTCAATAAATGTTCAGGTTTTGACTGAAGTGGATGTTGTCAGATACTTTCACCAAGCAATCATGCTTTAAGCTGTTGTATGCAAATCCAATCCCTGTGAACAGGCAGCTGAGATCTTAATTTATTTCAGTAGGAAGCTACACAAAATTTGGAGACACGTAAATCCCAGTTTTGGGAAATCTAGGTTGATACAAGTGCTTTGGCTACAGAAAAAAGCAGGAAATGCCTCAAACTCAAATAAACATTGTGTTTATTGTCAACACATTTGAGGTCAAGAAAGGGCAAAGGTACAGGAACAAACCAGTTTCACATCACGGGGATGTGGACAAAACAGCCACACTGTTGAAGACAACTTTCACATACACCCCTCTTGCTTGTCAGATCCTGATTTTATCACACTGGGAACAGATATCTGTTTTTACTCAAAGATTCAAGTGTTAGGTCACCAACAAGAATTTCAGATTTCACAATAAGTCGGATCACCAGTTTCTAAATGATGGCTCTACGAAAGCAAAACACATATGCTGTAAATGCTGGCTTTTGTTGGTTGGCCATTTAATAATAGGCATGCAAATATTTTTGCCACATCACTGTACGCTCAGTAAAACTGCTGGGAATGGGGTCCTGCATTGATGTGGGCCCCCAGACAAACTGGTGTGGGGCCAACAACGTGCCTTTCAGTGGGGCTACTTTCTGCATCTGTCAGATGTGGCACATCTCTCCTTTCTGATGGCTGTTTTTTCTTTGTCTTGCTTTAATTTTGAGTATCTGTCATGCCTAAAGTAATTTCTGGAATCAACATTTTTTTGTCTGAGCTCTTCTTAAAAAAAGAAAAGTCCAGAAGATGCAGTGGGAGTGTCTTTGCATTTCAGGTATCCCACACTGAACCCTTGAACATGTCCCTTGTGAATACTCCTGAAGTTTTCCTGTGTTTGTGTAGCTCCTGTGCCCATACCAGTATAAGCACAATAATTACAACAAACGAAAGAATTAAAAAATACCATGATTAGAACTATGAAGTTTACTTCCTGAAAATATGTCCCTTCTGATGCACCTGGGCAGAGGCAACACTTCTGTTAATGCCAACCTAAGCAGGATTAGGCTCTTAACTAAACATAGCCCCAAACACATATCTTTTTCCTGGGATATCCAGGTGAATCAGGCAACTGCATGACTCACAGAATCATAGAATGAATCTTTAAGGTTTGAAAAGACCATTACAGTCATCAGGTCCAACCATTCACCTAACACTGCCAAATCTACCAGTAAACCATGTCTCCAAAGACCTCACCTGGTATTTGCATGCTTCACCTTTCTCTCTGTCCCTTCATGAATTGTTGAAAGTCTCCCCTCTGTGTAAATATTTTTGGGTTGTTTCTGGTTTTGCACAACAGAACCCTCTTTGCTGCCCAAATGACCAGCATGGTGCATCTATCTTCTTCCAGGTGTGTGTGCTGTTGGGAAACCAATGTGCCTGCTGTTCGAGTACATGGCTTATGGGGATCTCAACGAGTACCTGCGTGACCGCTCGCCCCGCAACCTCTGCAGCCTGGTGCACAGCAGCCTGGACGCCCGGACTCGCCTCCCCAACCCCTTGGCGCTGTGCTGCACCAGCCAGCTCTGCATCGCCAAGCAGGTGGCTGCCGGCATGGCCTACCTCTCTGAGCGCAAGTTCGTCCACCGGGATTTGGCGACCAGGAACTGCCTGGTGGGGGAGAACATGGTGGTCAAAATCGCTGATTTTGGTCTCTCGAGGAACATGTATTCGGCTGACTATTACAAAGCGAATGAGAATGACGCCATCCCCATCCGCTGGATGCCCCCTGAGTCCATTTTCTACAACCGCTACACCACAGAGTCTGACGTGTGGGCCTACGGGGTGGTGCTGTGGGAGATCTTCTCCTACGGCATGCAGCCCTACTACGGGATGGCTCATGAGGAGGTCATATACTACGTGAGGGATGGGAACGTCCTCTCTTGCCCGGACAATTGTCCCCTGGAGCTCTACAACCTGATGCGCCTCTGCTGGAGCAAGCTGCCTGCTGACCGGCCAGGCTTTGCCAGCATCCACCGCATCTTGGAACGCATGTACGAGAGGGCTGTGGCCACCCTGTCGGACTGAGGGATGTGCCCCGGAGGTCCTCTGTGCCCACCCATCCAGACTGACTTGGACTGGCCCACAGGGTCCCAAGCAGCAGCTCCATGCAAAGTCCTGCTTCAGAAGGAGGAGAAACAGCTTGTTCCTCTGCCAATCAAGAAGCGTGGACCGCACCCCCGTGGTGAGCTACAGCTCCCTGAGTGGGAACTATACCTCGCAAACGACAGGGCTGACCCCAGGCCACCAAGCCTGGACTCCTTGGGTTGGTGAGGGTGCTGGCTGTGCTAACTCAGCACCTGTGTTAGGCATTTCCAGGAGCACAGCGCTCCCCAGGGAAAGCAAACCAACTTTTTGCTGGCGGCACTTCCCTTCCTAAGAGGTGCCTCCATGTCCTTCTGCATTTATGCTCTTGGCTTTTACCTTTTTCTTCCCTTCCCCATATGTTTTCAAGTATTGTTTAAAAACAAAAAAAAGATTGCAAATTTCAATCTTTTTGGGGATAATGTTTATTGTTTACTATTTTATTTTTGCATATTCACTTGTTGTGTAAAAGAAGGATGTTTCTGAAGCCATAGGCCACTTTCTTTTTCCTCTTAACTTCCACCTCCTCTTTGACGCTCATTGACCTAGCCAAAACAGGAGCCTGCAAGACCACCGACAGCCGCGCGTGTCTCATGTTACAAGGATGAGCAAACTCCTGTCAAGCACCGAGCCTTGCCGTTTCCAAAGTGGGAAGTCCACAGTGAGGTTCATTTGATGTTTGTTAAGATTTCACCCAAAAGCTTGCCTCAGGTATTGCATCTCATCTTGCCTGCCTTCCCCTGCAACAAAGCCATTTGGTGCTAAGGGGGAAATTCAGCCCAAAGGCCTGGACCTACACCTGGTAGGTCTCCAAGGTGTATTTATGTGCCTCTGCCTGCGTTACAGTCCTCACTGCACTGAGAGCAGGGAGAAATGCAGCCCCTCGTGCAGAAATTTGGCAGGTTATGTTGCTTATTTCTCTCCTTTTCCCTTCCTATCCTTGCTCCTGTTTCTGGTTTTTCTTTCCTAACCCCTCTAAGCCCCACTGCAACATTTGCTGGCCACCTGCCCTTGTGCTGCGGTTTACAGGTACAGCAGTAAGGAAGGTGGACGCCTGCCACCAGCAGCCTTTAGAGACAACCTGCCATTTAGGAGAAGGTGGAAAAGGAGGAGTTCACGCTCCACACAAGAAGCGATGCAGACTGTCTATCTGCAGGGCAAAGATGAGACTGCCTTAGCTACACATGGCCCACAGCTCACCTCCAAACACCAAATGTTATTTCTCTGCTAAGTGTTCTCCCAATTGTCACAGATACTTCAGTGCCAGAGAAAACTGTGTTCCTATGAGGACAAGTGTTACCTTTTAGTTCCTTGGGCAGGGAGGAGCAGTAGGCCCAGAGCTGGAAAATATAGCTGGAGGCAGGGATGTGCATTATCATGTCAGAGCAGGAGTCCCAGTGAGTGAGCAGTCGGTGTCGATTCCATAACTGGGACACACTGGCTGAGTCTATCCAGGCAAGAGCAGTGGAGAGCAGCCATCTGTAGGGCTACCAGGAGTAGCCTTGGTTTCTGAACGGTAAGCTTGAACAGCTTGGTCAACCATTCCAAAGAACAAAACTTGGAAAGCACGTACCTTCCTCTGCTGCTTTGCTGTAATGTGAGATAATCTCTGCTAAACCATTCCCCCCCGCCCCCCCAAAATAACCATAGTTCATTCTGGTTGTGTCAAAAAGAGCATAGTTTAGTGTTTTGTCAGACCACTGGTTCCAGTTTCACATGAAGCAAAGAGCTCACAACTACACAAGACAGGAAGAAAGAGGAAGGTCGTCTTGGGCTGCAGCATACTAAAATGCCTAAAATGCTTGGATATCTGCACAGTGAGCACAAAATGACTAGTGCTGTCATACCCATTTAGCAGCCCTGTCATCACGCTACTCTGACACAACCGTTTGAGGATCGGATGCTAACTTGCCCCTTGATAACCCCAGTGCCCTCAGTTTAAATAAAATAGTTACTGGAGATCCTTACATAGGATCATCCTCTTGTTCCTGCATTATGACCATCTCCCACTCCTCAGTTCTGTGAGGTTTTGTCAGCTGCCGGGCTGTCCTCCCATCCCCGTGGTGGCAGGGGTGAGGAGGCACATCTAGAGGGACAGGGGGTGAGATGCACCCCCAGCTGAGCGAAGAAGAGGCTGCCTGCAGCCTCTGCCAAGCTGAGCCCCAGTGCACGGCCCAGCAGCTGCTCCATCACCATAACAGAGGGTGCAGCTCCAAGAGCCTTGTGGTGCTGGTGGCAGCAGGGCCTTGTCACTCTTTAGGAAGGGCAGGGTCAGACCTCCTGTGTGAGTCCAGGCACTCAGCTCCTCCTCCTCATCTGGAAAATACACCAAGCGAAGGGTGCATGAAGAGGTTGTATGTGCTACTGTGAACAAGCACATGGATCTACAGTCCACAGGACGATCTGCTTCTTTGCCTTCTAAATCCTAGTGCTGGCTTCAGTCACTCACTCTCCACTTCCCACTGCTTTGAAACCACGACCACGGTTTTCTTCTTGTTTCCATGTGGGATGGAGTTAGAAGCCTATAATGTTGTATGCTATGAAGTTTCTCTCTGTGAAAGAGGGACTCCCACAAACTCAGAAGAGTACCCTTTTCATTGCACTTCCCTAGCGCAAACCCTTCTCTCAGTGACCCCATATTCAGGTCACTGTGGGCCTGTGGTTATGAAAGAGTGGAAAATTTGGTTTTCCTTGTCCGGCATTCCAGCCCTTGCGTTCTAAGCACATTGAAATGTGTGGTAGTGAGTGACTGCAGTTTGGGATGGAAAATGCTTCCTGTGTAGTAAGTAAGAAGGGAGAGATCATTACAAGACTGACTCACAGAGAAGCTCTCTGCAGCATGCTCTGCAAGGACGATAATCGCTTCTGCGTCGTGATCCAGCAGGAGAGCTTAGCACCTAACTGGTGATGTCCTTTGGGGATTAAATGGTAGACAGACCTTCTGCTGCCTTGGCGTGCAGCGCATTTCACCCTGAGAGTTTCCTGACGTTGTACACTTTTCAGCTGGCTAAAAGATGGTGGTTGGATTCTTTTGACGATTTGCCTTCTTTCACAGCCTGCTTTTCTCCTCCTTTTGTTTGAGACTCTGCTTTCTTCAGTGCATGTTATGCAGTGTGTTGCTCCAGAGACTTCTGGACTTTTCTGTGTAACTATCACATAACTCAAATTATTTTGAATAGGAGCAAACAAAGGAATTGTGAGAGAGTAGAAGAGCAAGGAACTCTTTTGTTACACGAAAGTTGTTTGGAAACAAAAGTATTTTGCGGTCCCTAGCTAGGATTTATAATGTAAGCAGAGAAAGGGGATGAATAAAAATGAATATTTATTGTGCTGTGGTTCCCATTCCCATCGATGGCAGAGGGACCCTTGCACTCAGTGGCATTGAACCCTGAGGAGACAAAGAGCTGCGCCATGTCTGATGTACTCATTCCCTCTGCGAGATCCCTGCCTAGAGCATTTGCAGCACGTATACAGCTTTATCCTGGATGACATATTGTGAAATATGATCGACCAAATAGCACAGAAACCCTCTCATGTTCCTGTGACTCTGTTTAACAGCTGCATTTAAAATGGATGTTAAAAACCTAATTCCATAATTAATTGGACACTGCCTACACCATGATCAAATTTGGTGTAGAGGAACCGCCTGTCAAACACCTTGTGGACTACACTTAGCTGTCTGGGTTCATTTCTGCAAGGGTATATCAATAATTGTTATTCTGTGACTGTTGGTTACACATTTCACGAATGACGGCTTTGGAAGACAACCCAAGCAGAGATGTACATTTATCATCATCTCAACCTGTGTAACTCGTGTGCAATATTTTATAAAATAAAGCGGTACCAGAAAAGGAGAATACTAATTCTGATCTCTCTGTTCTCTTCCTCCTCCAGCAACGGGTTTGTTCCTGGAAATGGATGCATTTTGTTTTATTAAAACAGCTTTATTACATCTTTAATATCACAATGGTTATACTGTAGGCAATGGCAGTTATAAATCAGCCTTCGATGTGTGCTCAAAGGCATATTGGTTTGATGGGTTAAATTGGCTGCTACAGGGACACACTGAGAGGCTATAGCCTGAACGAGGTGCTTCAAACAAAGAAGCTGGTCAGGTTGCTCTGGAGAAGGCTGTTTTGCAGGATGGCATCCAGATCCGAGGGAGAGAGCGCGCTGGGCTGCCAGCATGATGGTGCCCTGTCCTGACACTAAAGATGCCAGGAGGAGAGAAGGGAGGCTGGTCTTATAGCAGTGTGGGTTGGACTCTCTGGACTACTTTCCCAGTATGAAAGATGTCTCATGCAGATGGGAATGCCATCTGCCTCCCTCCTGATTTCTGCTGGCATTTATGCCTGGATTTTGGTCTCACGCCTAGATGTGTTGGGAATTAAAATGTGGTACAAAATCAAAAAGGAATTGGGTTTGCTGCCTGTAGAACATAGCTAGAAAAGTTTGTCGCTGATATGTTTATCTAAAAAGTCGTAACTGCTTTTTCTGCACTTCGTTCTTGATCATGGACTCATTCAGTAAGTCTACAGGAATCTTAGCTATTTGAAAATTCATTGCAAATAGTTGACAATCAGATCTGGGGAGTAAAACCATACTTCCTCACTACAATTAGCCAGGCGAACCATGAAGCATGTATTTCTTTTTTTTCCTCTCTTGTCCACGTATGATGAGAACTGTATTCTGCAAACAGTCTTGCTTCAAATCTTAGAAAAAAGTGTTTCACAAATATGGTCCTCACTAAGAAAGTCAATAATGAACTGGGAAAAGAGTTTCTCTTTTTTTCCTTTCAATTGGGGTGAATCATATAAAATGGGTTGGCTGTTACACGCCAAGTTTTTCCAAGGTGCCAGGAGAAGTGTGACCCTCATTTTGCATCCTAAACCCAAGTGGTTTTGAATCTTTAGAAACGCATGTTTTTTTACCCGGGGCTAAAAAGCTGACAGTATGACAGAACCCATTGCCTTCAGCAGCGCGATCACTGCCAGGCTCCCCTTCCTCCAACCCCACCCTGAGATCACCTGAACTGGCCAGCACAAGCAGGTGTCCCTGGCGTCATGAGTCACCTGGTGTATTCTGGGTAGTACAGCGGTAACGTTGGCTGTCCTGCGTGAAGCAGTGAGAGTAACACGTGGCTGGGGAGAGCAGCAGCATGTAACAGATTATTTAATTTTCCTTGGCTGTCATCTGTGCTCTCACGAACGCGTATGCCCATGTTTGTGTGTGTGTGTGTGTAGGGGAACAGGCAGGGTGAAGGAGCACACTGTGCAGGGGCAGAGACGGGTTTCAGTCAGCCCTCTGTACAAATTTCTCATCGTGACTGTCAAAATCTTCACCCTTTTCCATTGTTTAAAACTTCCCATCTTCACCTAGACGTCATGACATGTCTCTTCCTCAAAGGAAACGTGAGGTCCAGAGGCCTTTGCAAAGTCCTTGACATCGCGGTGACATGGGAGCTGCCGCCCCTCTCCGTGTAGAGCGCGGAGCTCTGAAGCCAACATGAAACCACTTTTCATTCATTCATTCACTCAAAAGAATTTGGAGGCTGGTGGTGGTCCTCAAATGCAGGACTAGGATCTTTTTCTCATTAGCAAGAAGAAAAAAGGGAGGAAAAAAGAAAAATCCTGTCAATTTACCAACTCCACCAAAGACATAGGACCTGCCGTGACAATGTCATGGCTGTTTTTAAAGTTTCTCAACCCTTGGAGAGAAATTATGCGCTCATTCACTGGAAAAACTCAAGAAACTCACTTTTTTATGTAGTCTTGCTGTATGTAGCCAAGAGCATTGCCCAGAAGCAGCTCTGACGTACCGGCGGTACAGCGGCCAGCTGTAACTCTATAAAGTGTAAGATCTGAGGAGCTCACAGCTGCTCTGAAAGCCAGTACCTACAATTTTCTGCAACGCAGGAGGTGGTAGCCCGAAGCGAAGGTCGCACTGTACACCACTGACATTTCTGTGCCGATGCAGCGCTTTGTAGAGTCCTGAAAATTTAGGATTAAGTAAATAAGAGTTTCATCAGCAACTGATAGGACGTTTTATGACAGATTTGAACTAACGTGCAATCAATTAATTGATTATGTTTATTAAAGAAATATTTCTTTTCTGTCTGCTGGGATGCCTTAAATCTCATGCCTTTTGTAGGCCGATGTGTTTACCTTGACTCTGAGATAACCACACTATACATTTCCACTGGGCAAGAGCGAACATGCCGAGGCCCTTGTGTGTTTATCTGCCCTCCCCCACGGCTCTTATGTAAAAGTGATGTTACAGCTCGGGAGTTTATATAGGCTAGCAAACTTTTATGTAAACAAACAACTTAATGGAAGAGGGGATCTGTGCAGAAACGAGGAGCGCCGGATGAATGAATGGGGGTTATTCACCCTCCGTGATGGTGAGCTCATGCTGTGCTAAATTTAAGTTCTTATTTCAAGCGGTGCTAACTTCACAGCAGTGACACGGGAGAACAGACGGGCTTCGGTTACGGGGGAGATGGGGAACTTCCCGTGGCTGGCTGGGAGCAGGCGGGATGACACAGGATCTCTGCGTGGAAAGGGCAGCAGGGAACGGGGCGTTCTTCACCGGAGGAGCATGCCATTTTCCCCAGGGATGCAATTCCGGGCGCGCTCGCTCCCGTGCTAGATTCACTCACATTTGGCTGGGATTTACTCCCAGGGCCTTTGCTGTCATTCCTTCTGTTCCAGAGCACAGTGAGCTGTCCTTGCACTCCAAGACCCTGAACTCCCCACACCTTGTGCTCAAGGAAAGCAGCAGGATAGCCTGGCTCACCTCTCCCCTCTCTTCCTCCCAGTCCTGCACCACTCTCAGCTGACCGCAGGGCCCAGGCAGGTGCATGTCTGCGGAGCCGGGCAGCGACGGCAAACAAGATGTGTTTGCCACGACTCCTGTGGCGGCAATGGGATGTTGCTGGCATGGCCCCTGCTCAGATCACTGATACCCCTGTCCCGGGCTGGTACCTGACGTGTGATACGTCTCCAAGCCCTGTGGGTCTGGGAGGCTGCTCCTTGTTTAGAAAGAGCTCCTGGCGAGGACTGTACACAATGTTCAGATCAAGACCTCCAGCAATGCGAAGCCACTCGCGTTTGTGTGTCGTTACTCACCCTGATGAGGCTCGCCGAGAGGATCTGCGAGCCGCGAGGCTGCTGCTCGGCTCCGTTTCAAGAGAAACTGGCCTGATTTATAGCTTGGCGTCGGTAGCACGTCGCAGTCCAACAGTTGTGGAGTGGCGGGGGAACAGACAAGATGACTTGATATCGGTATGTCTTGCATGCGAGATCTTCAGGTCAATAGGAAGGCGTGCTAATGATCTGTCCTCTCAGTAGTCCAGGATATGAAAAATTGTGAAATACTGTCTGGGCACCAGGTGGCACCTGTCTAGACAAAACAATAAGGATTTTGGCCAGTCTATTTTACTGTGTAACACACCACGTGCGGACGCTACGCGATGACACTTATGCACTGGGCTGAACAGCGTTGCTGCCTCTTTTGCAAACGAGGTGCACTGTTTCCCTGAGCGTGCAAGGCAGCAGAGAGTTGGATCTGGCTTGCATGAGAGAAATCCTATCAATGAAAGGGACACACTGCCTGTTTGGAAAAATACCCTGACTCAGCAAGGCTTGCACAAATATTTTTCTTGGACAGCTACCATACAGTCAAGTAACTGCTACTACACATTTGGCCTTTTATGCCACTCCAGACAAAGGATTATCTGTTAGCAAGAAGATTTAAAAAATAACTTGAGATAAAATGATAGATTAAAATCTTACACTGAGATAAAAGTATCTCTGTCTACGATAAAAAATATGCACTGTTCATCCTTTTGGGACTCTGAGATCCTCTGTGGCTTCACTGGCAATGCTTCTAAATTTAATAAGAGTTAAGTGGGGCTGATAATTACCCACTGCTTCTCCCAACACAGGAATGAAGGGGCCTCCAATGAACTTAACAACAAGGAAGAAAAAACTTACAGTGGGCACAATCACATGCATGGAAGGTTACGGATGCCAAAAATATGAACAAATAAAAAAAAAAAAGAAAAGAAAAAAGGTATCGCACAAAATCACACAGGGAAGGCCTACTGATTTAGATTAAATTTGATGTTTTCAATATCTTGCAGTGCTTTTTCCTAGAAGCTTTTAGAGGAACACAGGACAAAATCCTTATTTTATGGATGTAGGTGTGACCTGATCTGCTGGCAACAGTTAGAGTCAGGATACCAAATGTTTGACCTTCTGATGCCTGATTTATTACTTCTGTCGTGAGATTCATTTGCGAAAGGGCCTGGGTCTTAAAATCCGGGCTCAGATCACAGATGTCTCCTATCTGAAGGGTATTTGGTTGGTCTGAGCTTGACATAAACCATGTAACTGGACAAAAAATGTTAACTTCCTGTTTTCCTGTGCAGTGTTGTAGTGTCCCTTGGATAATGCTGTAATACCTGGCGAACCAACATCCGAGCACCCTTCTGCACAGACACATTCCTTGTGTGCATCTGCAGGGCCAAGGGGATCAGAAAAACTCTTCCTGGTGTAACTCAAAGAGTTGCTATCCACTGACTTGTGTCAATGACTTTTGAAGCCTTCACCATGTTTCTAGCTGACAAAGATACAACAATACTAAAAATTGAAGGGTAATAACTGGGAGGTAGAATAAAAACTAAACTACAGGATACAGAGCAAGTAGTCAAGCTCATCTGCAGATGCAACTGCTGGAGGCCAGGGCTGAAGCCCTGCAGCTGCCCATGCAGAACCTGGACTGCAACAGGGGACTCCAAATCTGTGATCCCCCTGTGCCGGCTGGGCTTGCATACAGCCATTTTCCAAGTTAAAATCGAGAAAACATGCATTTGGAGCCCTTACCTCTGAGCCAGCTGTAGGGAAACGTGCTGAAAGCTGAATGCACATCCCACTGGCTTCCGGAGTCCAGTTGTGTCCCTAAGGCTGCCCCTGCGCTGAACTGTTTTGGTGCCCTGACATTTCAGAATCAAGTAATTTTCTTCCCACAGGTTTGGCAATGCCATTGCTTGTAAAAGATCGACACGGCATCAGCAGCGGCATTTCTTAGCAAGTGCTCTTTCCATTCTACACTACTTTCCATTCCACACTACCAGCTATCAGTCCCCTCAGCTTCAAATGATTGTGGCCAAATGCTATTCTTTCAGTTCCAAACCCTGAAACCAGCGACCTAAGCAGCTGGCTGCCTCGTCTCCCCTGGGCAAGCCTTTTTCCAAGGAAATCCGTGATTCATCTGCAGATGGCTCTGTGGATCAGCAGGCAGCTCCACCCACAGCCAAGAAAACCGGCAATCCCGGTGCTCATTGCCTTGACAAGGACGTGAGCCCCAGCGCTGGCACAGATGTCCCCACATTTCCAGTGGATTTTTCCTGTTCATTTTGGACTCAACACTTGGCCGAGCAGTAGGAAGGAGAATGGCTTGTGTGCACCTCAAATCTACCTTGCAAAGATACTGTGATACTGCAGGATGACACCTGCGAGGCACCCTGGGTCAGGTGTGACTTCCTTTGGGGTGGCTTTTCTGTCCACCTGAGGAACTCAATTTGTCCTGGCTGAGCAGCAGCAAGCAAGTTGATGCTGTCACCAAGTAACAGGCATGGTGGGATACAGCCGGGATCATTTCCTCATCCGCTCCATTTCCTGGGGAAGCAAAAGTGGGGCAGAAGTATGAGACTCGTCCTTCACCCTTCCCCTGCACAGTTGGTGCTGCTTGCTGGCCTTCACAGTCAAACATCCCTTGATTTTGGCGCCAACAGGAGAACTTGTCTTGCTCAGAGCATGCTTGAAATTGCCACCCTCACCTCTGACAGCAACGTTTTTGTAATGCCAGTGGTTATGCAAAGGTAAAGACTTAAAACATCTATTCTGATATGAATCCAGACTGTTTTGATCACGTAACGCAGCTTTCGGAGTCACTGCATATTGGTCCTGGAGTTGTATAAGAGTGACCTGTACATGACCTCCCCTGGCAGCTTCCCACATATAATTAAACATCTCCTGGTGACAAATTTATGCTCGGATCCAAACAGTTTGGCAAATTCCAGATATAGTAATTTCTCGCAACCCGGGAATCCAAATAACCCAATGATGCCCCTGAAATGTCTTCCTGGGGGGGCGCACTTTTGATGGCAGATGGACAAGGAAAATTTCCTCTTTCGCTTTTCCCCCTTTCCCTTTGCCTGGAGGTACTTTTATAAGGAATAGCCTCCTGGCATCCGCTGCCTGACTGAACTAATAAGTTAAAGTGAGTTCTTCGGAAGTGCCCTTCCTAGGAGGTGTGTCTTTTTTAAAATCAAATGTATGTTTTGATATGATCAAAATGCTGCGTCTCCCACCCCTACCAGAGCAAGATCATGCTGTGAGGCTTCCAAGTCAAAACGAGGGGAGGGCATCGCATTTCCCATGCCCCTCTAATGCTTGTGACACAGCATTCATCACTGCAGCTGAAGGAGAGCGATGGGGAAAAACACGAGGACATTAAACTCCTTGTTAGGTCAGGTACCTGTCACCTAATCCTCCCGTGGTGCAAGGGGAAGCTGTAACCCATGGCTCTAATCAAACCAACCACCAGTGCCAAGGGCTTAACTGAAGCTCAGTCCTGGGACAGATAGGGGTATAGAGCCAGCCCCATAGAAGATCCGGCAGACAAAGGGTGCTGGGGCCATTGAGATGCTTTAACCTTAGTTTTACCTAGCACAGCTCTAGCCTAAACAAGCAAGTGAATGGCCTTCGGTTCACGATGAGTTGCCCAGCAATGTCCAGTGAAGCATGGATTTATCTAAAAACCATTTTTCTAATTCTGTCCAAACAGAGGCATCAAACATACACCCACAGTAGCATAATGGAAATTTTGCGAGACCCACCACAGCCAGCTCATTATTTGAAGCTCATACAAAATGGGATAGTCTGTCTGCTGGTGAGCAAAGAGAAACTCTCCTGCTATTGTGAATGGGTCAGGATCAAGCTAGTAATTAATCCCTGTTGTGTATTTTGTATGAGCTGCTGAGAGCTTCTCCTGTGGAGCCAATAGGTGAGAATACTCCACTGAGCTTGCCATAGGGGTGTGTGCAGCTTATCCCTTTCTGAGCACAAAAGTTCGGTGTTTGACGCAGAGACTTGCCCATAAACCTCTGATAAGGAACCGAGAACCTATTACCAAACAAAGAGGATAACTCTCGGAAACATGCTCAGCCATGTTCTTCACCCTGCTCCTGCTTTTTTAAATTTTTTTTTTTCTTCCCACAATCTTGGGTAAAAACCAAACAAAACCAGGGTACATGTCATTAAAACTACTATACGTAGTATAATGGGGTCTGAACCAGCTGTCATTCAAGTCACATGAACAATTCCCATTGACCTCACTTGGGAGATGGCTACAATCCGCTGCAAACTGTAGTTAAGTGAAACACAAACCCAACCATTCAGAGCACAATGAGGAGTGCCACAATGGCTGTTTTACCCCGGTGCTGGCATCCTTGGGGATGCAAGACAATAAATGTGCCTGAACCTTCCTGGGAGAGGCTATTCCACAAGGAAGCAGACCTTTTCATGGGCTCCTTCTTCCAGGAATGAACCAACTTCTCCCACAGAGGTAATATCCTAAATCAGTTAGAGTGAACGTGTGCTAAACAGTATTTGGGAAACTGTCTCAGAGGCAGAGGGGGAGGATCTCTCTTGTTTTCTTTCATTCCTACACTTTACTGGCTGTTGGAACTTGCTGTCCCCTGGCTTTCTCTGACAAAACAGTGACAAATTTCTGCAGGCGCCCTGGGGCGCGAAGCGTTGCTGTTTGATGAATAGTGGACAAAATTAATAATGCTGCAGAGCTGGAAGTGGTGTGGACCACACAGGTTGCATCATTGCTAAGAGAGAGAATTCCTGGCTGGGCACCTCTGTGCTATCTCAGATTCAGTGTTATTTGTTTGAAGGAAAGAAAAGAGTGGTGGGGGGAACCAACTCATCAACCCTCACACCAATTGCACGAAATTTTCACAGTCCTGACTAATGGAGACCTTCTCCCCTCTCCTCCCTTCATATCCTGAGAAAACAAGGCAATAACTCGCATGACTCAACGCCTCTTTGAGTCAGGCTGCTTTGCTCTCCTCCCTCCTCTCATTGCAACAGCAAACTGAGGACAAGATAAGGCTAAGTATTGCACTCAGTAGCTTTGAGGAGGCTGAGACAGGAGTAGTCACTAGGTCTTGGCTGTATATAAAGCTACAGGTTGCATCTTTATCAGCTGGAAGCACATAGAGTTAGAAACTCATGGGGGGATCGCGGGGTGGGGAAAATCACCCGTAGGCCTCCACATGGGATTAAGATATGCCAGGAAGAAATAAGTTTCTCCATACCAAAAAAAACCCAAACAAACAAACCCCCAAAAAAACCCAAAAGAAGAAGAAAATCCAAACCAGGGGCTGTAAAAGCTGAGCTGTATGACTTGTGCAGAGGAGTGAGCAGGGGGCCACACAAGAGAACACTACGCAGGTATAAAGGGTAAAGGGTAAAAGGCTGGAAAAGTGACAACAGGTTTGTGGAGGTCAGATGTCTTGGCAGGGGCATGTGTCTATTCTTCAGAGGGTTCTGATCTGCCAAAATATGATGCACACTCAGAGTGCAGCCACAGCATATGCTGCCACAAGGGAAAAGACAGCACAGCATATTTTTCTGGGAGGAGGATGAAATCAGAAGTGCCAGAAAAGCAAAAGTCATGAGGTAGGAGCTGACTGAAGGTCCGTTACCAGTTCCTTCAGTTCAGCTCTCCATGCACACCCTGTGAGGGAAACAAAACTAACTCTCGGCTAGCTGATACCGCTTCCAGGAGGGGAACTGAGAAGGTTTACAGCTTTCATTTCATGCTTTGTTTCTGAACCACAGTTTTCTTCGCCAGAACTTCATGTGCCTCTGTGTGTGCTTGCAATCTTGAAGCAATGCCTGCCAACACGAGCGGGCTCAGGCCACATGCAGCATCTGTGGGCTCTTAGAAATAACAGCCGCTGCTTTTGGGGCAGGGAATTAGCTCATAAATATTTACAGGACTGTCAGTCACTGGGACCCAGGGATGTTAGCAAGAGACTTCTGATCAAAATATGGGAGATGGGGCTTCAGCATGCCTGACTAATCGACTCGGGTAACTGTGCAGCAGAATCAGCTATGAGCACCAGGAAAGCAGGTTCCCTCCCTCCGCTTCACAAATAAATCAACAGAGTACATTGGAGGAGGACTGCAAAATCCAGCACTGCTCAAAACGTGACCCTTGAGACTGCATATTTCAATCCATATTTAAGCATGCCTCATTTTAAGAGGGGCTAAATAACTTCTCTCCACACCCTCATGTGTTGTAGGAAATCAAGCCTGAATACATCAGCTTAATCATCACACAGAGTCCCAAGTCATGCAGCAGCCCCGGCCCCACTCAGACCAATGCCAATGGGACAGATCCAAGGGTCACCCCGGTGTCCTGACTCTCTGCTCGGCTTCCTGACAAGAAGGCTTGGTCACACCGAGCACCTCCTTCGGGGACAAATGCTGCTCTTGCTCTCCTCTTGCTAGAATGGTCCAGGGACTTATCAGCAAGGCGCTTATGCCTCCAAGCGAGGACTTGCTCCTAATCTCCTGTGGAGCTCCCTGTGGCTGGGTCACATCTGCAGACACTAGCTCAGGCCTCTGAAAGCTAGCTGGCCTTTGCAGACCCAGAAATTTGCTGCTGTGAGCTGGATGCTGTCCTTGTCTGAAGGAGCCAACCTGCACGCTTGGAGGACAGGCCCTTGCAAAAGTAATTCCTGCCTCAAAATTTAAACGGAGCTTTCTTTTTCTAAGCAGTCCTGGATTTTTTTGTTGGCTGGGCTGCAGGAAGCTCAGTGACAGAGATTGAGAGGCCCTCGGAGCTCCTGGTTTGGTCAGATGTCCACAGCTTTGTCAGCAAAGCGGTGGACTTCTGACCTGGCTGGTGCATGAGATTTGAGCCAAAGATGCCAATAATGTACCTGACCCTGCCCATGCTCTCTAGCCCTGCAGCAACTCACAAAAAGCCAGACACCAGATGCTGCAGAGGCAAGCATCTGTAGGGCCCAGTACTAACACAGCTGGAGTGATGGCATGCAGTTCCCTATCTCCCACAGCATCAGTCCCTCCAGCTTGGACATGAGCCCTGAGGGCATGTCAGCCCCTCTGAAAATCTTCCTTTCAAAAGCTGTGTGCACACTCTGCTTGCTCTGATCTGGCGGTAAATTATAGACTACTAATGAATTTGTTCTCTGAGAGGTCAGGAGACTCAGGAGGGAAAAGAAAAGATGCTGAATGATGAGAGAGGTTACAGCACATAATTTTCACACCTCTCAATTTGCCTCATGATAAAAAACATGAATGGTGGGGGACTAAGGGTTACACGTTTGGTAACTGATTTTGGTGATGAATTTAAAAGTGGAAAAAATAATGGAAAATAGGTAACTTATGATAAAAAAGGTGAAAATGTTTTACAAAAATCAATGTCACTGTATGAAAGGACTCACTGGAGTGTTATTCTTTCTTTGCTGAGGGACAGGGAAAAAAAAAACATGCCAGTTTTGGTGGGGACTTGGTCATTTGAAGCGTAGAACAGCAGGTCTCTTCCCAGTGTCTTTTGCACATGCAGTGTTCTTACAGAGGTAGAGAAAAGCAAAACTAGATGTGTGAAGGATAAAACTAGATGTCTGAGAAAAGTTCTGAAGAGCCATGGTGAATGCAACAGATATTTTACAAAAATAAGAAATATCTGTTTAGAAAAATATGTGCTTTCTTGAAGGGGTGCAGCCTAATTTCACTACTGTGTCAGGCCTGACGACAAAATAAGCAGGTGTTGTTAATAATAACAAACAAACAAATAAATAACAAAACTGGATTTATCAAAGGGCTTTGGGACTACGGGCTTTTGCAACTGTGAGTGATCAAGCTCTTCTCCAATAGAAAATGGGAGCTGAAAGGTGGCTGTCTGCCCGTTTGGTTCCCAGGCACTCCCAGGAAGTGCAGCCTTCGACCAGATCTCCATTTTCCATGCAGCAAAGCAGTAGAACCGTGAACCCTTTGGCAAGACTATGTCCCTGGACTTTGCAAATGGTTCTTTGCCTGCTTTCTGGAGGAGGAATACCTGCTATAGGGCAAACCTGAAACTTCTGCAGGACAGAGCAAGTGTCAGGAACTGAACACTTGAATATATGTTCTATTTAAGATTGTATTTGTACCAGGTTAGTTTTATTGAAGGACTTAAGATAGACAGGGTAGAGGTAAGGGTCCTTAGGGGAAAACCTGGTGTCGCTCAAGCTTTACTCCTTCTTTCTGCCTCAGTAACTTGCACTGACTTCCCAAAACAGAATAAAACTCAGAAAATAGCTGGTCTTCAGCCAGTCCTTTTCCCCTAATTAAATCATATGTACAGAATATAGAGGCACTGTAGGATATTTTTAAGAAATATGATCTCCTAAGGTCTGTCCTGTGTTTCTGAAACACTTTTCCATTACAGGTCATCACCTGTGTGTACATAACTTATACAGTACCAACTTTGCCAGCTGGCAAAAATTTGGGAAGATCTATGCCCCCAGCCTTTCACTCACATGTACCTGGTCAAGTTCTTCCAAACATCCCCTTTTATTCATTGAAGATGCCACATAAATTTCTATCTCAGCTTCTGCTGCAGGTGGGAGAGAAACTCTCACCTAAAAACAAAGACAAGGTCTTCCTGCCTTCTTCAGTGCAAAAAAGAAGTACCCAGCGTGTAGAGCACTGGAGCCCCTGCAGGCACCACCCGGAGAAGCACAAGGCCTTGCAACCCGTGTCAGGCAGGTCCCACATGTGGCCAAGTGTTGGCTGTGATGGAGCAGAAGGGTCACAGCCGTTGAGACATGACATGCCTCAAACAATGGGGACAATGTCTTTTGTGCAGAGGAAGTACATGTCCCAGAGGGGAACACGTATTGTGTTTCACACCACAGAAGATGGAAGCTGTTACAAAGCTTTGGCTGCAGAGTTCCTCGTGTTTGCGGCCCTGGCTGCCCTCCGTTCCTCAGCTCCCTAGCCGCTGGCCAAGGGAGGCTTGCAAATAAACAATTAAATAATATTGTCGGGGGGAAATTTTCCAGGAGTTCTGTAAAACATTGTGGTCAGCTGAAAACAAAACAAGGCCCGATCCCTGGCAGGAGATGTTCAGGACATTGGAGGATAGAGCCTGGGCTGAGCCAAAATAAATCCCGAGGAGCAACAATAAGTCAGCAACCTCCATGCTGAACATGACTTTCCTACAGTTTATCCACTTCGGTAGTGTTACTGCCTTGGTGTCCAGGTCCTGAAGAAAGAGTTTTCTCAGTGACCAGAGGTCAAAAAAGATCCTTCAAAAGTAATAGACACCTCTTCGACTCTCGGTGTGCAGGACCACACACTACTGCAAGCTATGGGCACGCCTCCAAAGAGAGGAGAGGAAAGCTTCGGCCATGCTGTAACCGCAAATTTTAAAGCTTTGCTTTAAATTTTTTTGCTATTTATTAAGAAAATAATAATAAATACCCTATTTGCAAACTGCAGTGTGAGGTTGCCCCAAGCCAGCACTTTGGGAGAACCCTATTTGCTGCTCCATAACAAACCCCAGCAGTGCAAGGGCAGAGAGAGTCCGTCCATAAACAAGCCTGTGAAGGTATGAGTAGGGTCAGGGAGATTCTTCATCTGACCTTGCAGGCTGCCACAGAGATGCCATTGATGCAGGATAGTGCAGTAGACTCGGTTTAAAAGCACACATTGGTGTTTTCAAGGTAGCTTGCAAAGCCTGACCACCTAGCTCTCTGCAGACCACAGGGCATCGGAATGAGGAGGGATTATTGTGGCAGAGCACAGAGCAGGTAAAAAAGTAAGCCAAAATAACTTCCCCATCTGGTTTCAAACACAAGGCTCCCAGTTCATCCTATTTCAGATTACAAATTCAGCAAATGCTGGTGTTTAAGTCTTTAGGTCTGCATTGCAGATATCCCTGTGATAGATCCCAGCATTTGTTCGAGTCCAGACATGAGCTCTGAACCTTCCTGTGGCTGATAGGGAAATGCTGGAAAAACACTAGAATACTTGGAGGAGGGACAACCAGCAGTCAAAAGTGCCCTAAAGGTATTGTTTTTAACTATTCATGACTTTTAATGCAATGTCATGGCTTGTGGATACTGAGGTCTTGAATTACCACCAAGCTTTGACACCAGAGCAATGCATTCAATCCCAGATCTTCAAAAAATATCATGTGTGACAAACGTGGTCTTTGTTGCTCAGAGGCTGTGCTCCCACATAAAACCTCTGACATTTAACCACAGATGCATTTGCACAGTGCAGGGTTTTAACGCTGAATTTCACACCACAGATTTTTAATGTCTTCGTCTACTCCCTCACTCGGTTCTTGACTATCTCCTGGTATGCATGTGCTGTTACACAATGATTCATTACACACAGAGTCATGTCACAGCAGCCATCAATATGAAATCACAAAATGCTGGAGAAAGAGGTTGCTGAAGAGCAAAAAAAAATTTGACATGACTACTTTGGGACAGAACAGGAAAAGCACTGGAGTGCACCACCGTTTTCTTGTCACAGGACTAAGTAAAGCAGAAATAATACTAAGTTCACATCAAACTTTAATATGCTAAACTATTTAAAAAGATGTAACAAGATCACACGCTCAAAGCCAACTTATATTGCTGGGTTTATATCGAACAATTGTGTTAAAGTGAAACAAAATGTAAAAAGCAGCAGGTGTGGAAGAAATTGCTTGAAGAGCTGGAACGTTGTTCTTTCCAGAAATGTATAGAAATTACCATCTTTGATCCCTGGTGTGTGTAAAATTTCTGGCTTCATGCAAGCAAGGAATATCACAGAAAGTTACTGTCTCAGATTATTTCATTCCGTCAATTTCTAGCCTTAGCCGTGAGCAAATCCAGAAAATGAAGGGGGAGAAAAAAAAAGAAGCAGCTGACTATTTTTGATCCTGAATGTAGTGCAGATCTGGAGAAGCCAAAATATTCATGTGGTGCCAGAAGAGTTCTTATTTCAGCAAAAGGGACTGGTCCAGACCTGACGTTAAGGGCATTGTGCCCAATCCTGTTGCCTCTTAAAAAGAAAGTGTCTCTGCCAAATGTGAACACACAAAACCATGGTGGGAGCACTGAGATAGGTAAAAAATAGCAGGATACATTCTTGGTGAAAATGGAAAATTGTTGAAAGTCTGTGCACATATGCAAACCAATATCTTCCTTTTCCCTTTCTCTGTCTCTTGCCTAAGGCCAAAATAACGCAACAATCCAACTAACAAATGGATCCCTGCTCTGCCTTTCAGTGGCAAAAAACACAGACATCCATTATCCAGAAGGTCTGACTTGAATGACAGGGGAGTCAGCAAAACTGGCCAGGGACAGTTTTTGAAGGCTGTCTTACAGGATAATAAGACGAATGTATTAAGCAGCTTGGGAAACTTCACAATTGGCAAACCCCACACAGGAACTTACCACATGTTTTCCAAGAAAAAAAGAAAAGAAAAACCAGATATCTCCCCCTGCAAAAGCCAGCAGCTTTATTGCTGCCTGGCTGTGTTGCTCGGAGCCTGCGTGGGAATGAGCCACAGCCATCCTTCTGCCGCGCCGCTTCGCTTTGTGCTGCACGGTGCGAAAAAGGAGCGAGAGAGGGAAAGCGAAATCCGGAGATAAAAGCAAGGAGAGGCAAGGTATGGAAAATTAATGGAGCAGAAAGATGCTGAAAGGCCAAATGGTGGGGCCGTGCTGTTCCACTGGGTTCTGTAACATGACAAATTGTTCAGGGTCTCTGTTATTTTATTACAAGCAGATCACATGCAAGGGCTGGGTCATCCGTCCTCGGCAGCCCGGTGCTTCATACTTCGTGGTCTTGTCTTCCCTCTCCTCTTCAGGTTTCCTCCTGCTGCTTTTGCTGGTGTAGTTCTATTTCTGACAGCAAGAGAAAACATGTTAGCGCACGGCATTTAACGGTGGTGCCAGCCAGATCTCCACCCAAAAGGTTTAGAAAGTGGCTTGTTTGCCAAATCCCAGCTTTCACAAGACATAAGCCATGCCAGGCTGCAACCCTTGCCTGCTAATTTAGATGCATTTGGATGGAGCAGCATAAAAGAGGTTAGAGGAGAGAAGATACTACCATTCCCAAGTCCTCTAAAAGCTTTACTGAGAAAAATCCAACTAGAAACAAAAGAAGGCCATCAAAACCCAACATGGAAGCTAACAGTCTCACGTATCCCCATGATTTCCAGGTGCATAAGAGACCCGTGAAGACTGAAGGGTGACATGCCCGCTTTGTGCTGGGGGAAGCGGGCAGGGACGGTGTGAAGCCAGTATGCCGAGGCTCAAGGCGAAAAAACCCAATGCCTTTCTCGAGCAGAATTTTATCTGAGAAAAAGCAACATAACAAAACAGGAGCTCTCTTCAGCCTCGAGTTGAACACCAGATGAGCCAGAGGAAAATCCCTTCCCTCTTGTGCCTCCCAAAGAGACCAAGCACACCTCTTCTCCCAAATTGTGCCAGTCTTTGTTATTAACTCCTTCCTCACCACAGCAGGTCTCTGAAGGTCCTCTCTGACCAGTTGCATCCTTGGTACTCTGCCGTGTGCATTCCAAATGGTTACTTCTTGAGAAGTTATAGTGCACCAAGCTGTGTGTAGGAAAAGATGAAAATGAGTTTATCACCAAACACCTCTTCATGAGCTTTCCATGGAGTGTTTTCTAATAATCTGATGTGCAGAAAATCTGATTTCCTAATTGCGTGCTGAGGTTTTTCCTAGCTTCATGAGCCAAACTATTAAAACTACCTAGTTGCCTTCTTTTATGCTCTTTCCTTCTGTGAAGGCGGACAGGGTGCTTATACTTTACAGCAGAGGAGTACGACAAGGCAGGGTATGTTTAATGAGTTAGTCAGAGTGCAGATGCATTTTCCAGGGGCAAGGCAGGTGGTTTTGTCATCTGGAGGAGCAAGTATCTGCTTCTGCCTCGGTGTCTGACAGGCACAGTGCCTCACCCATCCTGGCTCTGTCTTCTGCATTGCAACTGGCTGAAAACATCTACTTGCTATCTCCCTGTGAATATGTGGCCAATTTTCTCATTTATGGAAAAAAAAAAAATTCCTTTTTTTTGAATAACAGGGGTTGTGAGATAGATTTTACCTTCCTTGATCACTGTAAGTTGTCACTTTCTTTGGAGAAAGCTCCTTTGAAATGGGTGAATCGTGCCATGAAGTCCAAGTAAGCAACTGAAAAGGTTTAAAATTAAGAAGGTTTAGAAATTAAATGTAGGTCACAGTTTTAATTGAGGCTTATATACAAATAACTTACAAGAGGTTATTTATGGGTGCTTAGTAGATTGCCTTAGTGACTGGCAATCAATTTTTAAGGAGTCCAGAGGGCAATGAATTGCCTCCAGCCATCAATTATTTCAGAGTTACTTGAATTCCACCATGACACACATTAGGCATAAAAATTTAAAATCCGGCATTAACCTATAACAAACCTTTCCCAGCAAGCTATGACTGAAGCTGTTGTGCAGTGCATGGTGCCCTCTCTGTCTGGATAGCTTCTTAAAGTGTCCTGCGAAATGGGCCTATGCCACTAGGATAAGATGGCCCACCTTTCCTGTAATCGCCAGGATAGTACCTCAGGTTTGGGAAACTGAAGACTGCCTTTGATGGGGCTCTGTTGTTTTATAAGGATTGTGGTTGTAGCCCTGCAGAAGTTTTTCTTTAATAGTAATAGGGTTTACTGCTAAATCTGCTAATGATTTGCTGAAGTTTTAAATTCAAGGCATGTAGCTATAAGAAGCAACTTGGTACGGGGTCATTTTGGGTTTTTTCTCTTCTTTAGAGTCACTCTGGGAACAATTTTTCATCTTTGCATATGGTTGTGCCACTGCAGCATGATAAAATTCCCATACCAGTCCTTCACTCAGAAAATTTATTTCTGACTAAAGGGCCTCTGTGACTAGCCAAAAATTCCTCCCAGAACAGTTGCATGGAAAACAGTTGCCAGCTCAAAGAGTTTGGGTTCATTAACCAGACTGTTGATAGGAAGTGGGCTGGGAATAGTCTTGAATGAATTGTATGAAGTAACCCCCAAACTTTCCGTAGCATTTGAACAGTCCCTGTGTGCCGACAGCCACCCTTCTTCTGCCTGGGACTGCAGGAGTGACTCCATACCTGCAACAGGACAAGCTGGGACTCCCTGCCCAAGACACACTTACCTGATCATTCAGTTCCACTAAAACCAGCACAACCGTCTGCCATAGATGACCAGATCAAATGAGTCTGATAAATGGGAAATATTTATATTAGTATTTATTTATTCTGTTTCTTCTGCTGCTGCCACTTTGTTAATGGTATACAGCTACAGGGGAGGAAAGCTAATGAAACAGAAAAGGGGGAAATTCTGATCTGTATGAGCAAAATGAACAGAGCACTGTGATGAAAAGGAAAACAAAAATGGCCAGGAAATACACATCTATCATGTAACTTCTCAAACTCATGTTAACTGCTCCCCACAGTCCTGACTTTGTTTTTTCCAGCAAGATTGTTTCAAGTTGTGGAATCCAGAAAGCACCAGAAAACATCTTGCCTGATTCATGTATTCACTGATCCAATAGACAGTTTTATAATTGAATCAGTGTCCTTGGAGGAGTAACTGTGTATTTGTCCAAAAGCATTTTAAAGGGCTTAGCAACAGATTGAGGCAGAACTTCATACACGACACTGCACACCACTAAGTATGCAGCTCATGAGTTTAGCACGCCATTTCTCTGACAGCAGGATTCTTCCTTTGCTTTAACACGCAAGGATAGGCAGACCGGAGCCTCCCAGATATTTCTTTCTGTAGGTTGGGCTCATTTAGGGGGGAAAAAGACAAAGATCATTACACACACTCCAAACTCTTATTTCTTTCTGGTGGAGCAAGTCCTCAAAATATATCCCTTGGCCCTAACCCAACAGGTCTAAATTTGCTGTGAAATTCTCAGTGGTGCCCAGGGACTCTCTGTAAAGTTAGGACTTTATGGAGCTACGTGCTGCAGAAGCATGGAGGAAAGAGGGTATTTTCGCCCTATATGTATGACAACATAGCACAGCTGTGGGAAATGAGGTCAGGGAGACAGAGGATAGAGCAAGATAGCCCTATAAGCATGTCTGCATGTAGTCAAGTGCAGCTAACTTGTTGAGAGCTGCCATCAGAAGTCAACCCTCTGCAGATGTGTTTCTTCCTAGGTTGTGCAAACTGCTTCTGCCCTCCTCCCCACACTTGAACACAAAGAAATGGTGAGACTGGATGTTCCTATGTTCCAGAGGAATTATGCTTGGGACACGCAGAGCTGCAACTGAGACCTTCTTTCACAAGACTGACAGGTGATCTCAAAATGGAGAGACGTGTACCTTAAGTGGACATTCTGAAAGATACGAGTATTGGGTACTGTTTCATCTTCAGGTCCTGCTCTTGCAGATGGTGTGACACAGAAATGGAAGAATTTTGCTAATGGAAAGAAACCCGGAGGAGGAGAACCGACTGGCAGAACATCACTGAGTCATGAAGCACTTGGGAGGAGCATGGCCAAAGAGAGATGAGGAGGAGGTCAGGTGGAGATGGAAGGGCACTGTTATGTGGCAACAGAGCTAAAGTAATCAGCATCTCCAGCTGGTGGATAAAGAGGAATTTTCTGCTGTTTTCAAGGAGAAGACTTTGCCTCTGCAATGGTCAAACTACCTGTTAGCTGCCTTGAGTTTTTCTAGGCAGTTAGATTTTTCCCAATCACCTCTATACTTTTATGGAAGAATAGGTCACTTGATAACATCCTTTCTTGCATGAATCCATCCCACAAGAATTTCCAATAATCCCTTGGCCATCGCACTGCTGAAATATGGATTTTCCAGTTACAGGAAGAGACTTGTCAAGGTGAGCTGCTCCAAATCCTGGGATAGCTTGTTACAGCACAGCTCACATGTCTACAGTGCTTTGCGCCATTTCCTCAGGAGCACATGTTTTGATTCACTTTAAGATAATTTGGAAGATAGAATAGATGATTAATCTGCCTGTTGTGGACATGTAGCTAAGATATGCAATGTTAATGGGTTTCCAGATTCCCATTTAACCACAGAGATGACAGCAGTGGATGAAGAGGTCTTCCTGCACCAGCACACAAGGTTTGGTCTGTTCCTCCCAAGATCTGCAGTCAACACCATCCTCAGGGGCTGACATCCAGGCTCGTGGTCTCTGAAGTGCTTTGGGCCCCTCTGGGGTGCAAGGACTTCTCAGTGGAAGAGGGTGACATTTTCTCCTTGGGGCATTGATGTCCTTTTCCCTCTCAGGTGCCTGAGGACTGATGCCTGTTTGCCTTTCTCCCTCTTTGGTCTGCTGGTAGCTCAGGTTTCTGCTGGGATTAAAAGGATTTCCTGACCACTGTGTTTGGGTTGTGTCAGCATAGGATTTAAAAGCTATTTGCATCCCACAGTAGCCAATAAATGATACCTTTAAAAAAGAAAAAGAAAAAACCAAAACCCAAACAGGTCTTTGTGCTGGTTTTACCATTTTCCTCTCCTGTAGTGGAAACTGGCATTGCTTCTAGGGAAACACAGATGATGATACACTCTTTCCATGCTTTTGCATGTCAGTCTTTGTGTCTATGGCTTGCAGAAAGGGCTGGACCTTTGGCCTTATACACTTAAACCCTCTGTGTCTCCTACACGGTGCAGCCTGGTGTGGCCACGGCCTCCTGGCATAGCCTTGCTGCAGGCAGTGCTGGAGCAAGGGTGGTCTGGCCAGTGTGCTCCTGGGCCCCCCTCCTTGGGCAGAGGGATCAGACCCTGGTGACACAGCATCCAACCAACTAACTGTTCCACATCTCTTGCGCTTCCAACCACAGGGGCATCAGGAGATCTGAGAACAGCGGCTCCTAGAAATGCTGCCTCTGGCTTACCCCCACGGAGGTATGAGTCTTACAGCTCTCCAGGTGCTACTGGTTTTAATTACCTTTCAGCCACACAAAGCTCTTTTCCTGGCCAGACCTTGAGAAGTGGCATTCTGAAAGGGATTGCTGTGTCATAAAACATTAGAAAATACAGTGAGTGAGACAAAATCCCCAATTTTGTCCTAAATGGCACAATCAGTATTGGCTGCTTCTTTTTCCTTCCACATGTCAGCTTTTTTTGTTTTTTATTCAGCCTTTGCAAAATAATGTGCTGCCCACATGATCTCCTCTAGACAATGATTATATAAGGCTTTTCAAATCTGCTACGTGTAGGGGTTTATTAACAGTGCTACACACTAACACTGTAACGTAACAGCCGAGGTTACCAACGTGATGTTTGTCTCAATATACTGTTTGAGCTGAAGGACCTCTGTCAAAACCTTGCACACTGCTGAAGGATCAGCCCTGACAGACAACCAGCAGGACAGGATTTCCTCAAAGTTCACCAAGATTTAGGAGTGATGCATACAAAATAGGGCAGCACAAAAGATACACATGAAGCAGGAAGATGAATGATGGTTTTTGGCAAACTGTGGAGCTGTACATCTTCGACACTGGTCAGTCTCCTCATGCTGAAGCTGCCTGTACCTATCTGCCCACCTTCCACTGAAAGACTGGCTTGGAGTGGGATTCTGAGGGGACATCAACTCCTCGTTGGCAAACTGAGAGGGAATGGACTGGCAGAAGTATTTTTGCTGCTGTTTGGGTTTACATTAGTGAAATCCTGGCTTTTGTGAGTACCACTGAAGCCTACAGAGTCATAGTATGTCACCAGCTACACATAATCAGGACACGGATGATTGGAGTTTGAGAACTGTCCAGTGTTGGGCTAACTCTTCTCTTTCTGAAGCCACTGTGAATTTTATCATCAGTTTGAGAGAGAGTACTATGGAAAAAGACACCTCTGGAACCATGAGGAATTGTTTTAAACAACTGTACGAGAGAGACATTTACCTGAGTCCAAACAGTGTGTGCACTGGGTTGGAATATCCAAGGCAATAGCTCTCAAACCACTTTGTAGTGACACCACTCCCGGGATCAGACAGGCAGAAAACTCTCTGTCTATGTGGGCTCTGCTTTCACTTTCCATTTCCTCTTTACAGCCCCCACACTTCCTTTTTCCAACAATTTCTCCCTTCCTGCTGTTAACACCTCTCCATACTGTGAATGTCGTCATGCCATCCCTTTCCTGGAGTCGTCATTCAGCTCATTTGTAGCCTTCCCACAACAGCTAGTAGTGCTCATTCACAAAACAACAGGAATGCAGTCAGCGCTTCGAACGAGTCTGTGCTGATGTATGATGGATCATTTCTGGAAAGGCCTCCAGCAGCCCGTCCTCATTCAACGACGTTATTTCTATTAACTCTGTCAGAGTTTGCTGTTTGTTGCCGCAGTTTGCTAACGGCGAGCGGTCGCAGAGTGGCTCTGACTCCTCAGCCCTCCTCCTGCAGCTGGAGATAGGAGAGGCACTTTCTGGGATTTGTAAGAGCTGGTGATATACCGGGCCCTGCCTTGCAACTCCTAGAGATAATCCTTGGAGGTCAAAAATGCTAGGTATTTTCTAAAGTTGGCCTCGTCTTTATGCCTGGAGCTGTGCGCATTCCCCAGCTGTTTAAGATCATCCCTTTTGGCCAATAAAGCATATGCCGAAAGTATCCTTCAGCCAGTCTCCTATACATTCCCTAAGCTTTCCACTCTCCACACCATCCCATGACCTCTGTTTATTACAAACATCACAACACAGTGAGGATTTTTGCACAAGGGAGTGAGCTGCCCCTCAGCAGATGTAGAAACTTTCCAAGCACCTGCTGAGAACAACCTACCGCAGAGCCAAGTTAGAGGCTTTTTTAGTACAGGTGAAGAAGGGACTTACAGGCCAAACACTGCATCTATATTTCTGATTATCCTCCTTTTAACTTTTCTTCTGGATGTCAACTTATTTGCTGAAAAAAATATCGCAAAGTAAATAATTTTGTCTATGAGTGTAAAATACATTGTAGCTGGACACACAGCTAGGTAGCAGCTAAAATCAGGCAATATCAAACTAAATGGTCAATAGTATTATTGTCATCTGTTTTTTTGATTGTGAGAAGAGCAATGGATAGTGAGACACCTCTGAAAAATTGAAAGGTAAATTCATTTCAATAATTAGTGTCCAGTAACATGGGTTTTTAAATGCCCAAATGTGTAAAAGGAGATGCAGGAAAAGCAGGGTGCTCTGGTTACTCTGAATCCTACCTTTGATAATATGAACAAGCCCCCAGTCTCTTGCCAAGGTTACCATCATGTTTCTGGGCCTCTAAGCCCTCATCTTTGCTTCTCCAGGGAGGATAATGTTCCAGGGAACAGGCACTTCCCCCACTGGACGTGGATCATTACCTGAGTTCAGAGCTCCAGTCTTTCAACAACAAGACCATTTTCTGATTCTGAAAAGCCTCTGAAACATGTATGACATGAATGGCCCATGAATTGTAGTGGCAGGCTTGTAGGAAACGGTAAAGTTGGATGGGAGTGTTCCTCTGAAACACATTTGCAGTGTCAGTTTAGGATTCTCCCTGGTTGTGAACAAGATGATATATATTTTTCCCATCACTAGCACTAATTCTGTCTGAGATCTACTAAATAATGTGGAAAGCTTTTCTTTGGAAATCTCAGACATTGCATCAGTACAATTTCAAGCTGAGAACATGATCTTTACGTTAAGAAAAGAGCGAAAGCAAAGGAGTTATAGCAATAATGATAAGCACAGTAGTAAATCCAGATTCAAAGACAGTCTTCACCCAAGTATTGTCAGTGCCACACTTGCAGCCTTCCAAGTCCTGGTCACTTGCTGTCGCATACACAGCTCAGAGGCCTAATGCCAGTCCTCCTCACAGGGAAAATTTGCTCCTGACCTGTATATTAATATGTACTTTAGCCTTTAATGTCATGAGTTTTCAGGGATTACATGTTATCAAAGGAAGGTTTGGCTCCCACTTGAAAAAAAGTAGAAGCAGTGCCCAGGTTTTGATCCTGGCTTTATAGACCTACATCTGGAGTTGCTTTTCTGATTGCAGTATAATCATCTGGCATTTACAGAGAAATGAGGCAAGATCATGATTGAGTAGATAGATAACTATAGCACCACTTTCTGTATTTCATCTCATGTTGTTGTGAAAACAGCTTAAGTAAGAATTTAAAGCCATTCAACTGCAACAATGGATTTTTCCAGGGCATACCACTGCAAATTTGTGCAAAAAAGTTAATGATCTTATTGCAGAAGTGGTTCCCACCAATATATTGAAGACTGCACCAAATCTGACAGAGACTTCATGAAAGAGGAATGCTGTTTTACTCCAAAGAATGGCCACTGGCCTATCTATGAAAAGCATTTGCTTGCTTTAATGGACAAATGTTCTTTACGAAATAGACACAAATGTGCATTCCAGTTTAAATCACTGGGGGGGGCGGGGGGACGGGAGTGGGACACACACACATTTTCTCTGCCTCCAAGGACTGACCAGGTACTGACCTCCTGAGCATCCTGAAAGTCCCATGCTGAGGTGTGCTGCTGGGCAGCGTGGGAAGCTCTGTCCCAGCTTCAGTCCCTGGGACAGTCAGTGAGACTCACGCTTCCCTCCATGGCAGGGACGTTCCCACCCAAACCTCTCCAATTCAGCAGGACTTTCCATCACGTTTAGCAGACTGAGAGAAGGCAGCAGACCCTTGAACTGGATGATTTTACAAAGTGACTTAAATGGGAAGGCTTGCATGTGCCCTGGGACCATTATCACTCCCTCACCAGTTACTCTAGAAACAAATCCCTTCCAGTGGCATCAACCTTTTCACTCTTGGATGCCATATTCCCATTCAGTTATGATTGCACTTACAGGGTAAAATCCATGCTGCCTTTCTCTCTGTCTGTAAACAGAGACACGAGCACTGTGGAGCTGATTTTGAGCAGTTGTGCAACCTTCCTTCAGCTTGGCTGAACCCAATTTTGTTACAACAAAATTCAGCAAGAGAGTGTCAGGCTGATTGTTTCAGCAAAACATGGCTATGGCCATGGCCTTGGCTCTGGAGAGGGAAACCAGGAGCAAATTTCCAGCCGTTACAAAGGGAAGGAAAGAAATAAGCCCAGCTAAGCTCAGCACAACAGGAAACAGAGGGACTGGCAGCTGGATGGTTTGGGCTCCATCCTGCACAAAGTCCGATGGAAACCAGCCCCAGCGAGCTGGCAGCTGGCCCACATAGGGTCAGTTCAACATGGTCACCGGAGCCCTTCTCTTCCCCGGATTAGACATTTCATCTCCGTATCTGTGAATGAGATCTTTTTGTTGCCCCTGGGGAATTAGCATGCATGAATAGATCATGGGCCCAGGAGAGAAAGTCAGGGAAAATGTCCAGGGAAAAGCCAGGTCATGTTTTGTCATAGGGTGTTGTGGATTCATGCTCCCATCCAACAGCCATCTCACCCACTAGTGAGCTTCATGCTGTAGGTTTCAGCCAAGATCCTCCATAATGGACCTCTTGTTGTCAAGACAGTCTGCTCTAACAAACGCAGCTCTGTGCTGTAGTTGTATTTTGGAGATTAATGGCTCTGCTCTTTGTGTTTCAGGCAGAGACCATTCATTTCTCTCTCCTTCCAGGCACCACAGGTTCACCTTTAACAGCACTCCACAGGTCCACATGGTCCCACTGATTTTCCATAACCCTCCTCAGCAGCTGTAAGGGTCTGGTTTGCTTAAATGATAAACCTGCTGACTAACTCAAGCCTTCCAGGCTTTCAGGAAATACATCCATTTCCTGCTGGACACTACTTCAGCATCCTACTTTTCAGCATGTTCTTTGATGGCTTCCTCATATCCAGTCCTGCAGAAAATCAAGCCTTCCAGTCCCATTATTTTTCTGGCTGTGGTCCAGCAAAGCTTAACTGTAAGTTTTTCAACTTTACATTTAATCCATTACGTGCACCTTTTTTCTACATTTCTCCTCTTGGTTTATCCTCACTGAACATATATTCTGCCTCCTTCCTTCATTACTAGTTTCTGGTGTCTAACTGCACTCTGATGTAATTCCCTCTTTCTGCTTTCCTGTCCAAACTCTTCTCCAAAGAATGAGGTAAGTACATTACTAACCAGCTCACGCCTGAGTTGACAGTGAGTCAGCTAGGTGACTGAGTTGCTCAGCTGAGGGACTCTTGAGTCCCTCACCAGAAATGGCCTAATTTCCTGGTGGAAATGCTCTCCCATGGAGATGTTCATTTATTGCTCTGGGTTCTGCAAAAGCACATTACAAAGAGGCATTCCCCATCCTGTGGAATTTATAGTGGAAAGGGAGCAGAGGGAATAAACTTATTAGCCCTTACTGAAATGAAAACCTTAGATCCTGAGGGGAAATTGCCTAGTCATATGCAGCCTGTGGCATCTTTTCTGTCTCTGGAGCCTTGGCACAATATTTCACTCAGCTGGATGTATTTCCTCTGTCTTTTGATTATGCCTTGCCTTTGTTGACCGTGTCCTGGGCCTCTGGGATAGAGGCAGGACCAGAGGGGAAGGCACAGGAGGGTACAGTGACCAGCCTGCAGCATGGTATTGTGCGGTGGCTCCGTGCACAGGCCCTGAGCCCTGGCAGAGGGGCACACATAGGGACCACAGTCCCAGCCTCTCTCAGCACAGCGCTCCACTGCCGTCTGCAGGGACCAATCCAGCCATGAATGGGCTGGGGAAGGTCAGGGAAGGAGGAGGAGGCAGAAGCCCACCCAGCCCAGTGGCGTGATTGCAAAGGCTCATGTAGCTTTATTGATGAACAATTCTTTGATGAATGACCAGATCTGCTTTGTTTTTCACTGCATGCTTGACTTGTACACAGTGTTAACTAATGAAATCGTAGTTTTCTTTATTAAAATCACACATATGTCACTGTCAGTTCATAGCAAACAACATGGCTCCATAGTAAATTTATACACTGCACAATTTTTTTCCACTCTTAATGAAAAACACACTGTTTTGTTTGGACTATCTCCAGACTTTTCAGTTATGGAGTTACTCACTGAAGGTGGAAGCATGTGGGAGGTTGCTTTAACCAACACTACTAGCAAAGCCACTTACTCTGAATATTGGCTGCTCTTTTACTTTATTTGGATGGAGATTAGTATTTTCAAAAGTGTCTGAGCTACTTAGGAGTCCATGGCCTACACCAGAAAAAATTCACTGGTGCATGCTGGGCTGGATGTGATGTTTTTCCTTCAATGGTTGCACCTTCACATAGCAATGCAAGGCACTGGAACAAAGGTGCCTTTTAGTAACGCAGTTTCCTTTGGTTCCTGAACCAGACTAACCTGGACTGGCACAAGGAACGGTAGACTAGTACAGATATACTGATTCAAATGGAGTTGTGTCTCTTCCACGGTAGTCAGCAAAATGAATACAGCCACATTTGAGGGTGACTTTGGGCACTTGGGATGAAAACTCTTTTTGACTTTCAGCCGAAATATTCTACCAAAACTACATGCTTCTTCAGACACATGAACACTTTAAGGAAATGCTAGCCTTACAAGTAAAGGCACTGAGCATTAACATTAAAAAAAAATAATTAAAAAATATCTGTGCTACAAAGGCTTTCTTTTATAACACTGTGAACTGGAAAATGGGTAGAAAAAGCAGGAACTTGAATTTTGCCTAGATGACTTAGATTTTTTTCTTACACCACTGCCTGGTGTCTGCTCACTAATAAAATGTCTAGCTTGGCTACAGCTGTGCTGCAGGAAACTTCCATAATGCTATTCAAATGCTGGAGAAAAAGAAAACCCTGAGCCCTGCTGCAACGTGCGGGATGCACACATCCTGCTGGCAGTATCTGCTGAGGGATGGATTCTGCTGACACAGCTCAACCTCACGGCCAGGCAATGCAAGCCAGAAATGCCCACTGGCTGGGAGCCACTGGAGAGGCAGAGGGGCCATCGGGCTGTCGTTTTTTCCACACGCTTGGCAGGACCCCCTCATATTGACAAAGCCATATATGTTCTTTGACACGTCCTTCTTGGCTGAGCTATAGTCATGGAGCATGAGTTAAAGCCAGTGCCAAGAAGCCCATGCTGAATTCACTGTGGAGCACTGCGATTGACATCAGACAACAACCCTTAAACCCCTTGGCCCAGAAAGAATTTGTATTCTTCCTCTCTGGGCCAGGTCTGCAATCTTTATTAACCACATTATGGGTTCATGATAACCCTACCATTGCTTTCATCCCAATCTAGCAGTGTTCTGCTGTATCCCAACAGAGATTTCATCTCTTCACAAAATGCTAAAGTCAGGGAAAAGGGTGGTCCAGACTGGTTCCATCTCATATCACTACTTGCAAACACATTTTGCTGCATCCTTCTTGCAGCATGGCCATGTGGTTCACCCATGCCTGCTGCTACTGGCAAGGCTCCCTGGCACAGCTTCCTGCCTGGGCTGAGTTCTCCTCTCGGAGACACACGAGGGTCCCTGCTCCACCCCACAGTCCCTTTGGTGCCTGCCTCCCTCTGCACCACTGCAGCTGTGGCAGGGTAGAACACGGGGAGGATGAACAAAGCCTCCCCGCCTGCGACCCCTTCCCTGAGCTCGCTGGGCACAGGTCAGATGCAGAAGCTGGTGAAGGCACTTTTAAAGGACTGCAATCCTTCTGTTGCAGCTGGGTTTTCATGGCTTGTTTGAAAAAGGAAGGCGTCATCTATGGATAATGACAAAAAATTATTTCTCCCTTTACATTTGCTTTTTGTGCTTTTCCAGGGTTTTGGAGCACTTACTCAGATTCAGGGTGTGTTCTGCTTAGCAAAAAATAAAGTAGCATTGCCAAGATTTTTTAAGTTTTCTGCATAAAAATATAAAATACTAATTAAAGAATACACCCTTTTAAATGAAAGTCTTCTAATCCTACAAGTTTTCATGAAGTTTGTCTAAGCAAAATCGTTCTCTGTGTCACAATTGAGTTTTATTTGTGCACTTAGAATAAGCCATCAAACATGCCTGGTGTTCCTGGACCAAAATAGACATCACAGCACAGACATTAAGCATGTGTCCAGCTGATGAGAAAAAGAGGTCTGACAGCCAAAGGCCCCAGTTCCCACTTTATTTTCCTGTGTGCTCCACCTGGTAGATCAGCTGTGGATGGCTCGTGCTTTTAGCCACGTGGACTGAAAAGCAGGGTTTCAACTTTATAAAAAATTTGCAGTTTTTTCTTATTTTTTACCCCCGAGTTACGTTTTTGCAGAATGATAATCCACAAGGAAGACCAGTGTTTCTGAACCACCGGCAGCTGCCATTTCCAGCCTGCCCCTTGGCTGCCGTGGGTCTGTGTGAGCTAGACGTGGCCATGCCCAGATGCCCCAGCCTGTTTGCCCCTTCCCTGGCCCAAGGCTGCCCTCCCTCACAGGTGTGTGCCAAATAGCCACCAGCCGACCTGTACTGTCCTCCCCTGCCTCCAGCACCCGGGGTCTCAGAACCACCTTTCATCCCCCAAAACGTGGAAGTCACCTCTCTCCTAGCCCAGGAGGGAAGAGGGCATGGGCATACCAAGTCAGGGAAGAGGGCACGGGCACACTGGGTCACTGCTTCCCAGACTGGTGCCATCGCAGTCCCTGCTTCTAAGTGTATAAACTTTTGGCCAGCAACCCCAGAAGTCTCAGTTTGCTGCTGGGCCCCCATGTGGCCGGTACTTCATGCCCCCGAGGGATATACCTACTTGGACATCTGAGGTAAAGTGGTGTGGGAAGGGGAAAAAAGCCACGAGTAGAAGTAATGCCAGGAACCAGACTTCTGCGGATGTCTGCAGGAGGATGATATCACCCTTCAATTCCTCAGACGTGGGCTGGAAACCTTCTTCCTCCTCTTCTTCCCCCTTTTCCCCAGTGCATTAGCCACCTCCGAAATGAGTGGTCGGCACAGCCAATCTTGGGGTCCCAGAGCCCACAGGGCATTGCTGACCACAGTGGGTCAGTGCAAGCCTGTGCTGGCCAGAGCTGGCCTGTTCTGAGCCCTTTGACAGCCCCTCTCCTCCTTCTGTGCCTGTCCCAGGCTGAGCACTCCTTGTCCCACCACTGTTCCTGCTGACGCTGCTGTGGGGAGAAGGGCCACGGACAGGCGTGTGTGCATCTCTGAACAGCAGGAGAAAGGACAGATGGTCTGAAGACTAAACAACAGTTCACCCCTAAGCATGTTCATGCGAAGGTGTAGGAATGATGTTTCAAAAATAAGAGATGTCACTCATCTTTTTCAAACCCTTAACCCCGCTCAGAAAAGTCTGTTTTCCTGGTGTGCCTAAGAAATGCCAGAGGGGCAGACAGCTCGCCCGCAGGATATTGCACTAGCTGTAAGGACATATATATGATAGTGTCATCTCCCCTGACACAAGGATTTCTAAACAAAATAATTGTCACTTGCTAATATCGAGTTGTGGCTCAAACTCAGACCTCACTGTGATCTAACAGGAGAGGGGTCTGGAAGGCAATAGCAGCTGGACTAGCTCAAACCAGGCACATTTCTGAGTTAACTCCCTTGAACTAAGGAGTGTTTACATATTTTGGAAAAGCAGGATTGCAAAGAGACACTTGAGGACAAGAAGAATGTACAAACTTCAAAATCTGTGGCAGAACAAGCATTAAAACACCCAGATATCATGAACCTTGGAAAAACAGAGAAGTGAAAAAAAATAACCTATGTCGGTCCTTGAAGAATCCTTCAATCTTTTAGCAGCAAAACACCATTTATATAAAAACAGTTTAATTTTGTGTTGAGTGTGGGTGGGAAATGGGAATGCTTCTTGTTTCAGTTGGCCTTTTGAGCTCTTAATAAATGAAATACACCTAAAACAACAAAGTCCTCTATCAGACAAAAAAAAAAGAAAAAAAAAAGAAAAAAAGTAATGCCATGGAAAGGGCATTATTCTTTCCAAGAGAAAAAAACCCACAAGCCAAAATCCTTTCCTGAACTTGCCAGATAGCCTTTGAAAGGATCATAAAACAAATCCTGCACAGAAGGTAGGAACTTCTCTCCCGCGTTGCCTCTCCCTCCATGCAATTTTTCACTTCCCTGTTATCCATGTAATGTATTTATTTTCTACCTCTTCCCACAGGGAATTACAAAGAAACCGTATCTGCGGTGGGAAGCACCTGGCATTCACCTTGCAGCTTGTTTAGGAGACGGTTTGGGCTACCTGAAGGAGGTGTAGAGGAAAGCAACACAAATGAGGACTGGAAGGGCTTTCTGGAGGGGCGACAGGAGTCTGGCAAAGGTTGGGCGTGCAATGACTAGAGTAGGGAGCAGCAGATCCGTAAGCTCGGGAGGCCTAAGCGGTTAAGAAGAGGAAAACTTTAAGCAAAAGTGGAAGAGGCTGGTTTGCCTCTGCTCCTGCTGGGACCAGCTCATCCGCAGAAGTTCTGTCCTCCCAGGCATGCCTGGCCCGCAGGACCGGATCTCAAAAGGCACGCAGCAGGATGGGGAGGCTGGCCCGTGCGATGCCGGGGTGTGTGCCGTGGGCTCTGGGCATCGTCATCCCAAACGCGCTGGCTCTCCGAGCTCCTGCCCTGCGTGCTGCCGACTGCGCGCTGAGGCTGCGTCCTGTGTTGCTGCACGTGTTGTGTATTTAATGTTAAGAGATCGCCATATAAACAATCTGACTTTGCCAGCAAATGGTGATCCAGAGCTTAAACCAAAAAATCCCAGAGGCCCTGCAGCGCGTTTTCACGAGGCGTGATTTATTTAGCAATTGTTTATTTTGGCTTTCTGCTCGTTATGTCCAGCAATCAAGCTCTATGGGGCTGCTTTACATTACCCATGCCATGTCGTGGAAAGACCGGCACCGGGGCATTAGTCAAGAATTACTATGGTCTAGGGAGAGGAAAAGATTGAACCCTTTCCTTTTTTATATTTTTGCATGTAATAATGCCCTGAGTGATTAATACTGCAATTTTGCCTTAGGAACACCAAATTTATATTCTGTTATTTTGCTGAAGCTGACAGTTTCTCTCCGTATATAAGTGATTAGCTTCGCTAACAAAAAGCAGGGGGTTAATCAGCCCTTTCCCTAAGATCTCTTTTCTTCAAAATGTGAAATAGAAATTAGCATAAAAATAGAGTCTTAAATCAGCTGTGCTCAAACAGCATTGAAATAAAACTTCTTTTTTTTTTTTTTTTTTCAATCCTTCTATGGCTTTGCAAATCTGTGTGCAGACACATTTATTTCTATATAGAAGCCAACCAGTTCTGGTTTAGTCAAGGTGTGACCTTCTATGGTTAAATCAAAGCTAGGGACACATTCCAGGACAACCATGTCCATGCCCAATAAAAAGGAACTGGAAGGGGAAAGGAAAGAAAGAACAGAAAAGGGAGAAAGGAGAGGGAGAAAGAAAAAAAAGGGAGAGGGAAAAGAAGCAGCTAGTTAGGGAGAGGGAAAAGAAGCAGCTAGTTAGTTTTCTCTGCACACAAAAACTTTTCCATGTAGCAACAAAAGAAGGTCTGAGGTTAAAAGGCACAAATGTGAACTTGAAAGGAAGGAAGGTGGAAAGTAGGAACCAGCAACATAACTGATTAAGTGATTTACTTGAAATAACCTGCCTCTTCATTGTCCCTGTTCTTCACTCCTATGCTATCCCTTGGAACAGAGCAGCCTGTGCCTCCACACAGACGCACTTTCTGAGTAATTCCCCTCCACACCCAAAATACCAGCTCTCTCGACAAAGGGTATTTCTGCACGCTCCATATTACACATGCTAAATACTTTATTGTACTAGATACAACCTCTAAACATTTACAGTAAGTGCACTTAATAGCAAAATTGTTTGCCAAACCTCATTGGCTCTCTCCATACTTGTGAGTGATAAACACGGGTTTTTTTAAACAGGAAAACAAATGAACAGATTCCTGAGTCTCCCACATACACTTCTGGTTATCAGAAGTTTATCACAGGCGAACGGGAACATTTCATGGAGGCTCTTGTTAAAATGTTGGCAGTTTATCAGCGGTTTAGATTTCCATATATCACAGAAGACAGCAGCATAGTTTAATATCCCTCTGGTTGTTTGTTTTTTTTTTTCTTTCTTTTTCTTTTTTAATATCAACCTCTTTTTTTTCTCCTTGATAGAAAACCGGATCTGCGTGAATAACTTCTTGGAAAATCCTGTAAGAGATTGTAATGGGAGGAAAGAAAAGGGTACATTTCTTACGGAGTCTTGGCAGGACAGGTGTGAGAGTTAATGCTCTTTAAGCTATCTGCCTACTGGAAGTAGCCTTTTCTATCAAATAGTAAAGCCTGGGCAATCTGACTGAACAAATGAGATTGCTGTTGCAAAGCCCCTCCGTGCAGACATCAGCGTGTAGCACAGAATGACTGCTAACGGCAAGAACTTTTGCCAGCTTTGCTTTGTATCACCCTGCTTCACAGCGACTGCAAGACAGACTATGGGGTGTTTGCTTCAAAGCCTCTCCAGCTGGTGTGTCCTCTTTAATACCACCTGGGGACTGCCATCTGCTGGGTGGGCTTTTATCTCTTTCACAGAAAAACGCAGTCTGTGGACACCTACAGTAAGGACAGGCAGAGCTGGTGGTGGCAGTGTCGCAGAGAGGAGCCCCAGCTGGCTTTACAGTAGTTAAGCCTGGTATCTGGTAGCATGCTTCTGGGGCAACCCAGATGTCAGAAAAAGCCACAAAACCTGCTCCAGAAGCAGAGGCCACTTGGGTTTCCAGTGACGGATTGCTCCTGGGGCCCAGATTGGGCATGGCCAACCCCCTGGCCAGCACAGAGGTACAGATCAAAAGACATACACCTCAGAGTGACCAGAAAAGTTTCATCTCAGTGTAATGCCATACTGGGAGAAATTTATGCTGATATTGAATAGTCCCTTTGGAGGGGAGGTAGGACTATGATACGTGACGTAAAAGTATGCCCTCTCCTCTTTGACACCCAACTTACCCAGGCTTAGTTTGCATCATGAACGCAGTGTCCCTGCCTTTTCTTTCTCACCAAGTGACCCACACCAAGCCTTAGCTGCTAGCTTTTTTAAGCCATGCCACAGCTGTGGCTCACTGGGAAAGACAGAGTTTGAAAAAAAAAAAAAGGTGGATCTTGGGACATCTATTTAAAAACTGCTGTTACTGGTGCCCTATGGACAGACAAGTGTCCTGGGTTTTAGGAATCATTGAAAAAGCTCTTAATTGGTCTGTCCTTTCACGTTGTGCCAGCTAGCTGGCCAGCTTTGATCAACCAGCCTAGAGCTACCATGAGATCTCAAAAAACATGGAGAAAAAAAGGGGTTGACAAGAAATGCAATGTGTGCCAAACACCGCATATATTTTCAACTTTTCATGTACATGCTGTGGTTAACAGCCCCATGGACAAATGGGTCACCCAGCCTCTCTAAATGTGATAGCAACAGAGGGTTAAAATTTTACTTAATAACCCTTCTTTCAAAAGTAATCTTTTCAATTAGTTTTCAGCCTTGTGCTGCCATTGAACAAACGAAGTAGGAAAACACATTGTCTTTGACCTGCAAATGATTTCATCAGCCATATCCCTTTTAACATACAACTCCCCACCACTAAAATTGCTGAAACAAATACCATTACATTTGAACATTACAAGAGGATTTACTTGGACCAGAGGCAGCCAGCAACAGAAGAATTTTAATGACTGTGGGAGGACCGTTGGTATTTTAAGAAGTCTTCTAAAACCTTTTGAAGGGTTTGAGATAAGTAAAATTAAGTGGAGCAATTTTTTTTCCCCTTAAGTACTTTACACCACTTTTTTACATAGCAGAAGTGAGCTCTACAACTGCACAGTGAAGCTGGAAAATCTGAACGAGAAGCGAAAATTAAAAAAAAAATCTGAGATGAAAACAAGTGACATGGGAACCACTTTAAAGAAAAGAGCAAATGAATCCTTCTATTCCAAGCTCTTGGTTTTATTCTCTTTGCTCACAGCAGCTTTAATTTCATTAGCTTGCAAAGAAACACTCAGTCCACAGATCAGATTTCTCAAGGATATAGGGAGATCATGTCAACAAAACAAAGCACTAATTAAATTTTTCAACAGCAGCCACATGCTCAGGGATTTCCTCTAGTGGAACTGTACCAGCAACATTTGTGTCCTGTTGCCTTTGATCTAAAGCACTGCATGTCACCTTTTAGAAGAAAAAGCCACCTGCTGCCAGAAGTGCTCCTGGAATAATCTACCCCAAGACTGAAATTTAACTGTTGTCAAGAGTTCAAAAGGTCCCATTTCCTGAATTGCCAAGTGCCTCCTTGGAGAAGGGCTGTTCGATGTACCTGGGCAGCAACCGCCACTGGTCACAATTACAATGAGACAAGGAAAGAAAAGCCTCCCTGGGCATCCTCTCTGGGCCCCTCGACCCACCTGTGTGCAGGAATGATTGCACCCCTGGTTTATTATTCACCCACGGCTTTTCCAAAACCACCACACTTCCAGCACGGTAAACTAAGGTGAATGATTTGTTGATATTCCTGAACGTCATCCTCCCCACCCCATCCAGGAGAGATTCAGTAAAGAGCATGCCAACAGCAGCAAAAAGGACGCGTGGAAAGGGCAATGCCGCAATAAAAATAGTGTCTATGATGTCCTTCCTCTGTGGGGAAGTGGGGGACACAAAAAAGTGCTGTCCCTCCGTCCAGGGGAGAAAGCAACGCTGAGCCCTCTTGAGAAAAGGAAATTGTTCTTTGGCCAGGTGTCCCCTGTCACTCTTACCCCCTCCTCCCTTCTGTTTACCTGCACTAGCTCAAACATCACACAGGCACAAAGAAAAACTCACGAGTGGCTGAGCAAGCAGATGCTTTTCAGTGAGAAAGTTCCCACAGCCTGCTCTTCTCTTTCTCAGTACAGTCATGCAGATAAAAAACAAATCAACCTTTACATTCACCTGCTCTCCAACACAGTCAGAACGAAGAGCTGTTTTGTCCAAAGCAAGTGTGACATTCAATGCTTCGTCAACCGGCAGACAATGCTGCGTTTATCCCCCTCTGCCCACTCCGTCTTCCCCGGTGTCCACACAAATTTGGCTTGACAGTACAGGGGAATTTCAGTTTTACTGAAGGCAGTGGCAAAGCTCTCACGTTACTCGGTGGAGACAGGCCTGGCTCACCTGCCGCTCTTCCCTCCAGCAGGACGGCAGCAAGGAACCGCCTTTTCCAAGCACTGTTATGCTTGGAAGCATGAAATTCTAGCATCTTGTCCAAATAAGAGATGTTAAAAACTCTGCTTTTGCTGGGCTGACCCTCTCCCCTCCATTTCTTCCCTGCCCAAATGGGAGAATATTGTGTCTTATGTTACATATCGTCATGTTACATGAACAGATACACCTCTGACAATTTGTTTGTTTGGGTTTTTTTTGGTTATAGAGGCAAATTACAATGAGGAAAATGGCCCCAGGAATTTACAGTTGGTATATTTTACACTGTTAGGAGAACACACAGTTTCCCAGAGAAAGGTCCCAAGTTTTTTATCAGCAAGATCCCATATTTGCTCACATTTACCCCTGTCCAGGGGTTTTGATTAATGTCACTGATTATCAGTAACCGAGATCCATGAGCGGCACTTCTCTCTGAAACACCCATACATGAAAAAATCTATCTCTTAGCTTAGCTCTCCACAACAACCTGCATGTGTGGCTATTATATGTAGCATGATCCAGTCATTTGCCATATACGACTACATATGTTGCCTTGACTTTACAAAATAAAATTGTACCTTAGCTTTTAGTAGCCCACTGCTTTTGGAATGAAGGTACATAATTTGAAAGACATCCTACAAATACTCTCAGTGCAAAAATGCAGGTGTTTTCAATTACAAGAAAGATTTCATGAAAATGCATATTTTTTTTCATAATAAAAATCCCTTTGCTTTCTGCCATGAACAAGAAAAGCATTCCAATGCCATAAATACATTTTTTCTTGTTTAAATCTACTAACCTGACTGTAGCCCTTTAAGAGCTTTAGGGATGTGTCCTACTTTAGGAACTTGTCCATGAAAAACTTGGGACCCCTCACATGTTACACATTTCATACCGCACTTCAAAGAAGAACATTAAATACCTTGTGACTAGAGTACTGTTTATTTCATAATCTAAACAAACACTGGAATACAGTCTATGCTTTTCTACTTTCCTGCAGACTTTACAACGAGCTTTTTTTTTTTTTTTCATCATTAAAACAATCTGCATAGACACAGAACATGCATGCTCTCTAACACCAGTAATGAAGGTAAGAAGAGTCAGTTTCCATCATCTTCCTGTTGCCTGTGTTAGGAAAAAAATACTTCTGTTTTTACCGTAGTTATGGCAGTGTGGCTAAGGATACGAAGACTAGAGCACAATTTTACTCCCTGCACAGAAGAAGTTCATCACAAGCATGCTGATGGTGATAAATATTACATGTCTATTAAATGATAGGCATACTTTTATCCCCTTTACTCCCTTTTTAAAAAGACTAAGTGGCTACATGTAAATGCAGTGAAGCAGGTATAAGCTTAATTAATCAGAGTTGATTCAGACTGGCACCAAGATGCAGTGAAGTCCGACGAAGTCTCAGCGAGGCTTTCCATGGGCTACCAGTGAACCCCGCCACAAGACATCTGCCTTCTACTTTTTGAAAGTAGAAATCAAAGGCCTTGCAGCATGGCCAGTCCTGCGGACGGGGCGGACCGCGCCAGCGTGTCGGGCTCCCTGGAAAAGAAGCACTTGTAGTCCATTAGTGTTTGAGAAAACCTTGTGAGTGGGTTACCTTCCCCGGGGCCGTGCACGGACCCCACGCGGCGGCGCAGCCTGCTGTTCTTCGTCGGCTATGCGGCTGGCTGCGGGTTCACACCACCGAGTGGTCGTTGCTGTGGACACCAGCCAGGATGGTGTGGTTGAGTGAGGACGCCGACCGGTCCGAGCCTTCGGTGGGGCCGTTGGCGCTCTCGCTGCGCTGGCAGCAGAGGATCTGCTTGAAGGTGGCACTCATCTCCTTGTCCCGGTAGGAGTAGATGATGGGGTTCATGGCGGAGTTGAACTCCGCCAGGAGCAGGAAGAATTTTTCATAGGCCAGGACGTTGCACTGGGGACAGCAGACATCAAGGAGCAGCAAGACTAATCCTGGAGTCCAGCAGATTATGAAAGCACCTAGGAAGAGAAGGAGCAGACAAAACACAACAAAACCCACGAATATACTAATGCACTGTTACTCGTCAAAACACTATGAGAACCATCTAACTGAAAGCAGCAATGGTTAGTTTTCTTTTTCAAGAGTACCGTTCCCACACTATTTCTTCACTGACCTGATGAGAGAGAGGGCTGCCTTTCAAAGATCTGTAAATGGTTATGGGCAGCACATCAAAAGAGCAAGGCATTCTCCCCCCCCCCCGCCACCATCTGAGTTCTCTGCTTGGCAAATACATTTGCATTTAAAGTTGATAATGAGGAACATTTTTTCCCTTCAGCTAGAGACCTCTGACTAATCAATCTCTTGATCAGGAGAAACAATGCTGCAATTTACTTCTCAAACTAATAACAACAAAGAAAACCTTTCTGTGAGTGCTGTGACTGAAGCATCAGTAATAGAAAAAGAGTGGTGCAGGCAGCAATTCTCAAGAAAAAGAAAGCCTGGGTCTTGTTAATCCATTTCAGCCTCATTATGTCATGGAAAATCCTAAACACACATCCTTCTTGCACTGAAATGTCGTCCTTCAACAGATCTACTTCTTTTCTTAGGGCTCTATTCAACAGGAATTCAGAGGCTCCTCAGGCTTCAATAGTATAAATGCCAAAGAGCCTTACCCTGATTAAAATGCTTCCCCCTCCTTTCTCCGCTTTGCAAAGCTCCGAGGGGGATAAAGCCCAGAACAAAATTCAGAGTTCAAGGCAGAAATGAAATCAAATGCCTTACGCTTTATTGGGAGCACGGAGTTAAGCACAGATGCTAACTCCTTGCAGGTTTAAAGGCGTTTTTAAATATGAGCACCACAGGGGAAGCCCTTACACACCACTCATGTCAGAGCGAAGACGGTGCTCCTGAGATTTTCCAGACTGACATGCTTGGCTGAGGTGGAAACCAAGGTCTTATCATCAGCGGGCAGGCTTAGCACAGGCAGCAGCAATGAGGGCTTCCCAGCACTGTTTTCAAACAGGTTCTTCTGTCGCTGTGGTATTTATCTGTTAACATACTGCCTCCGTTTTTCCTGCAGTCACGCTCTCTGACTACAGTCAGTCTCCGCAGCATGCAGACCTTTTGCCGTGCCTGCCAAAAGGTGCAGCTATTTCCAGCTTGGGCAGTGGCGGCTGCAAGCTGTGCAGACACCTTTCCGTTTGGATACCAAAACCACCGAGATCAAACACAAGAATGTTTTCCAAAGGGCTTTTCAAACACACAGGGTGTGCTGGGCTACAGGCATCGGCTGCCACCCAGGCAACCACACACAGGCTGTCTACATCCCAAAAAGCATCCCTACGTAGAACTTGCTTGCAACTAATGGTGCCACAGTGCCACTCAATGCCCGTGACCTTGCAGACCAGCAAAGTTCACAATGGGAAAGAAGCCGGGAGGCGAACTGCCAGCTGCCAGCACAAAGCACCAATGTCTCCAGCCAAATGACTTTGTAAGGGGCTGGCAGCAATTCTACAGCATAGGGACGAAACTCTCCCACGCTGAGGTGGCATCAAGCACATGAATCCACTCCTCAGCTTTTGTCAGCAGGTCTTTCGGATTCCAGTGGTCCCAGAAAAGAGTACTTGAAACCCAAGCAAGGGACTACAGTCTTTTGTCCCTTCCTTGTACCTGTTCCCAGAAGAGCATAAAACTGCAACTCTTTATTTGCAGGATTGTCTGGGTTGATACAGAGGCTGCCCTCTGCACGCAGCAGTTCTGAGCCGGTTTCTGCAGTAACCAAAACAATCTTTCAAGCGCTCGCTGCTGAAACTGTGTGTTGCATTCAACCTCCTAGCTAGTCAGGCAGCGGTGACTTTGTTCCAGCTTGAGCATGCATTTTCTTCATTACAGGCTGCCGCGGGAGAACAACATCAGAGACGGGAACACTGCAAGTCATGGGATCTACAGGCAAGGACAAAAGACAATGACAGCATCCTCACCAGGCCTGTAGCAGAAGAGTCCATCGTGGGAACAATGGAGCTGACAGGGAAGCTCTCCTAGCGTTGTTCAAAGTTGCAATTGAAAGCTTCCAATTTTCCAACTTTTTTTTTTTTTTTAGTTGTTTGTTTTCAAGTCTGTTGTTGAGAAACTAAGTATGCCAAACAGAACATTCTGTCTCTATCGTTTCTGGGTATGTTAAAAGCAGCAAGAAGAAGAAGCAGTATGGTGAGGCACATAGGCATTCACCCTTGAGAAAGTCCCGAAGTCTTTGACAAAAGTTCACATGCAGCCCACCGCACTGAACGGTGGTCTCAGGTGGAGTTTCTGAGCCACTATGGGCTCCTCAGCATCTCAGACAGGTCCAATAACCTGAGACTTGATGTGGTTGCACTGAAGAAAAAGTGGACTGTGGCTGAGCAAGCCACTACATGCTCTGTGCAGCTCATGCTACACCCAAAAAAAGGACAAAAACAAAGGGTTGCCTTCCCACTCAGCGCTGGAAGGGAATGGAAGTGATTATTCTGCAAGCTGTCACCCTGCTGCCAGGCCTGGAGCTGGGTCAGTGATGTGCCGGCAGCCAGCGTGTCAAGAGGAGCAGAAGCCCACACCGTCCAGCTCCGCAACTCCTTGGGTAACGCGGGCTCTAGGCTGCCCTGGCCCCAGTGGCAGACCCCGCTGACTTCCCAGCCAGTTTCCAACTGGTTTTCCTCTGCAGCAGTGGCTTCAGAGGAGCACACAGCATCCAGAACCGCACCTTTGTGCAAACAGGGCTAGCTTCAAGCTTCCGAACAGACGGCTCATTTGTTATTGGGGAGTAAAGGCCATTGAGGCCAGCCCCATTCAGTCCAGTGGGCTTTGTTTTACTTTAGCCCCTGGGATTTTCCTAGCAAAACTTCCCACCACGCTAATGGCTCCTGCGTCTTATTAAGTTAAGTGCTTGCAAATGGTGACACAAACAATGCCTCGGGGTTTTTTTTTCCGCTAGTTATTTAACTGTCAGTACTCTGGAAAATACTGGAAAGCAACGCTCAGGGTAAGGCACGTTTGAGTTAGGTACAATGAAAGGAACATGAATATGTCAGGCTCCTGACAGTTCAGATTTAGTAAACTTCATCTGTTAAACATGGAATTATTTCACTGGAAGGAAAAAAAAGCTTGAAGTTTATTTTTTCTACTTCTTACTTGGAATATTTGTGAAAGTAAAGTGATACTAAGGTAAAAGGAAGGTTAAATTCTTCCCTCTCCAGAAATCTGTTGTGCATTCATTTTACCAAGAATGAAGATCTAAAAATACCACATCTAATAAAACAATGAGATCCAAAAGCTTCCTGCTGCCATATACTGAAAAAGCCTTAAGCATATACCAAAATCTTGATGTACTTTTCTGCTCAGGAACAGAACGGAGAGCAGCCCACGGCATGAGTAATTTCCAGGTGTATCTCAATATTTTACAGACTCACTTGACCCCACGTTACAATGACATATGAAGTAGATCTGTTGCATTCAGTGAATCAAATCTGCTCATCTTTGCAGATATGTCGTTGTTATTCTACGGCACCAGGAGAGACCAACGTGCTTGAAAAAAGTCACAGATGGTATGTCCTTGGGTGGCTGAAGAGCACTGTTGTCTGGATAGATAGCACTGCATCTTTTAGAAAGATTTAAGGACACGGTGGGGAAGGGTCCCTACAGACTGAGAAGCACATTTTACAGGGGGAAATCTGAGTTACAAGAAAGCAGTCATGACACTAATCTCATTTTCTGTGGCTGTATGACACCTCTCACCCCGGGCTGAAACTCCAACTCCTCGCGCATAGTCTCTCCTGATGCGCTGCAGCAGGAGTCCACTCAGGGCTTTCCAATGGCCATGATACAACTACATCACATCTGTCTTGAAACTTTGCCTGGTGCAAAATATGGATCGTATTTCCATGGTAGCTGCATGCTTGGAAACTCCTGGGTTAGCGTGGCATGGCCTCACAGCTAGGTTTGATTGCAAGGGAGTAAAAACTGTTGTTGGCAGTTAAGCATACGAAATCAGCCATGATAAATCACACAAAAATGGGTGACTAGAAAAACAAAAGAGAAAACCACTGCAAAAACCAGCAGCAGAAATGAAACAAACTACATGAGAATAAACACTGATGAACTAGTCACCCATTACTAGGGCCTTGGTCGTCTTAGGAATGTTTGCAAAATCAACACAACAAACTGCAGACAGTACAGAAAGACAAATTAGGAAAAAAGGATACTATAGAAACAGTGTCTTAAAACACAGAAATATTAATTTAAGGCTCTACTTGAATGATAGATCACCTCCGTGCTACTGCAACCAAGTGTGCCTGCTAGTTTAGTATATCACTAAACACTGACAGTTCGGGATGACTTTTTTCCCTACAGGTGGAGAATGTTTTAAATACTGGTATTTACAAAAACTTGGTAAGAACCATAGCAAGTAAGAGTCCCCTTCTGAGAAGTAGACATACCCAGGAGATCTGACATAGTGGAAAAGAGGTTGAAGAGGGGGGAAAACCATTGTCAGTTTGTCCTGTGGAGCTTTTTTTTGTTTTTCAAAGGCAAACACTGTACAGGTCTAAACCCAGGCATGGAGAAGTGAATTCCAAGTGACCATCCCTGTACATGTGTGGCAAGAGCATTTGGTTCTGCTTTATCCCAGGACTGCAGATAAAATCATTCTATTGCTGCTGCAGATGGAAAGAGAGCCTTGTTTTAACGGGACACGGATAAACTGCAGTGTACTTTTGTGTCAGCCTTCACTCTGTGGAGTATGTAAGAAGTTCCCAAACAACATGCCGGAGGCATGCTGGCACCCAGCCCCTGGGGACCGCTTGGGGCCAGACTGGGTAAGGGGTGGCACAGACGAGCACTCCGATGCTTGCCTGCTGTCCCACTCACAGCAGCTACCCTGGGCCGCGGTATCCCTGGGCTGACCTGGGAGTGGGCAGTGGGTCAAGGATGCAATTCAGCCTCCAGCACCCAGGCCAGATGCCAAGGACCTGTTCACGACCACCTCCCCGTGACCAGACTGGATGGTTACTCACAGGCAAAGCATTTCCAAAGCAGCACTTTTCTTTTGTTTTCTTTTTGCCTTGGACAACATAAATCTGAATTTATTCCCTCAATGTTTATTTTCCTCTGACTCGCAACAGCAAAATAAAAGATGCACTTCTGCTCCTGCCAAGTCACACACTGCCATCACTCAGAGGCTCCAGTGGGATATGCCTCTTGTCAATGCACACCTATTCTGAAACACCCCTTTTCTCCTACTTAACCATATCGTGTCCTTTTCGTGTGTCCTCTTGCACCCCTCTTGTGTGTTGACCCTGACTTTAATGTTTTCTGGCATTTCACTCACACTGTGAATTCCTTATATGGAGAAGTCCATATGGAGGGGAAAAATATGGAAAGGGCCTCTTTTAGGGAGTGAGAGGAGAGAAGGGGGAAAAAAGATCTCGCTTGTTCTTGCAGTTTTGTTAAGATTACAGAAACAGGATAAGGCACTACCATATAAAAGACAGAAAAGACCCACTCCAGCTGAACTCCAGCAGAGATATTTACATTCTGCTGCTGTTGCCCACCTCTCCTTGTCCACCCACCATCTTCTCCAAATCCCTTCCTGTTCTCAGGTGGCTACACCTTCCACTGGGACAATGGTCACGGAGAGAGGAAAGGACACTGAGCATCACTGCCAGTTACAGTGGCGACAAGACTCTTGCTGCACTTTCCACAGGCTGGAAGCAATGCTATGGGAAGTTGATTTATTTAACAAAACCATAGCCAAAAAGCACTACAGAAATGCCTGACATTTTCCACATCCCAATATTACCCCCCCTCAGCAGGGAAAGCCAAAGGGAAAGCAAGCTCCTCAGCTACAACATGACTACACTTCTTGATGTCCTAGCCATCTGTAAGCTGTATCAATGACCCTCCTCATCGCACTGCCTATTATCCTGTGCATAGCATTAACAGACATAAATACTGCATGAAATGGTGCTTATTTATAGCTATGTATTGTTTTCCCCAGATACAAATATTAGAGAAGGAAATCTAAAATGAATGCTGAACTATTATATATGCAAAAGAGCCACGAAGATCATTTATCACACTGTAAAGATACAGAGTGTAGGAGTAATTCTAGTCTGACATAATTTTCCCCAGTTTTGCCACAACATGACTACAATATAGCTCATAGTTCTTGGTGAATGAAAACACAGTTGTTGCTGGTTTTTGTAGTTTCTGCTGGAAATAGTCAGGACTGGGGTAAGGTTTGCTTCCACCCACGGAATTTTTATGTGAAAAAAAATAACATGACTATCACATATGGACCAGATTAACAAATGTAAAATAATCCTATGCTAAATTTGGAAAATTCTGCACAACTTTAGCTAAGAAAGGCTTACCTCTCCATCCACAGACTCTAAATCAATCAGGGAGGATGACAGTGAAAGACATTCTTTGAAAAACACACCCGGTGGCAGAGAGCAGCACGCAGCATGACAGTAAGAATGGCCTTGTTGATAGGGGTGCTATCAAATCTCCTTCATTTATGTAAGGTGTCTTTATTTGAGGAAGCTATACGAATGCTGAATGACTGAGAGATTCATAGCACACTCCTGCAGTTTTTGACTGACTGCAAAACACTGCTTTCTCTGACGTGTCTGGGGGACTTTGATGCAACGGCCCCTTTGGGTTTCAAGCCAAACATTTCTCTGGTGTGTGAAAGGAAGGGGGAGATATCTCCAGCTGTGTAAAATAGGAAATCAGAAACAAAGCAAAGCTAAATAAAAATCTACATTCATATTCATGCAACAGTATCTTACATGTATTTCTCATAATATGATGTGTAACAAGAGGACCCAAGCAAATAAGAGAAAATACACAGTAGGGATCCGGGTGGTATGAGCCACCAGCTTGTCTTTCACAACACTGTGCATTCCCCAACCCTGGGAGTCCATGTTCTAGTCTCCCATGAGCTGAACAGCTCTGAATGTGCAGGTTACAGATAAAATCCTGACCTCAGCTTTTCCAAGTGTCTGAACTCCACATTGAAAGGTTGACAGGTTTGCCAGATTTTTCAGTCTGTTCACACATGGTTTGCAAAGGGATTTTTAAATAAATGTTTTCTACTAGTACTGCATCCATTCCCTGATTTCCTATGTTCTTCACAACTATATGCACACACATGCTCCAACCTCTTCCTGACCCATGTTCTGGGATTTTGATCTGTTGTGTTTGGTCAGACTTTGTGGAGAATAATGGCTCGATCATGTAGGAACACAGAAATCATGTCTTGCTTCAAAATGTATTTCCCCTTTCAAGCAGGAATACAGTATGTGTGTGCTTCAAACATCTGTCTTCATCTTTGAACTCCCATGCACAGAATTTATTTGGTGTTTAAGGCACAGCTATATTTGTCAGCAAATCACTCACTCTCTGAGGAACCTGGCCGCTTCCCTCTTGAAGCGTTTATCCAGATTAAAACATACTAATGACTTAACATGAAAGCTTCCTTGGGGCTCTGCCTGTGCTCTAGCTGGGTTGGGAGGAGCAGCAAGTCTTGCCCACAAAGAGTGAAGTTCCAGTGTATGTGAGCATCACCTCATTCTGGGCATTAATATTTAATATTTCACCTGTGTCTGTTCAAGCCTTTAATCCTTAACACCACCTTTCTTTCCAGAAAAAAAAAACCAAAATAAAAAACTCTTCCTAAATGGACACACAATCTTGACCATAACTGATACTCCTGCTGCCATATAGACTGCTTTGCTACAGGCTGGCCTTTGCTCTCCCTGTTCTCTTCCATCACCACATTGCTCCTGCAAATTTATCACTCAAATACCCATTTTTAGAAATTCCTTGCTGAAATCTTTAGGTCAAAGCCCTCCTTTTAAAGCAGACACACTTTTGCATCTACACCAGATGCACGTAGGGTCAACTGAAGATACACCTGACCCACCGTGGTGTTTCAGAGAGTGCTGACAACAACAATTAGCAGACAACCCCACTGGCACCTAGCTGCACAACTGCTGTCTCTGAGCATGGAGATGCTCAGACAGAAAATGCCTATGGTTGTTGGGGATCCACCTACGGCCATCACACTTTCCTGCTTCTCAGGTGGTAGGTACTTTTGCTCTTGTGTTCCTGCTTCAGTTTGCAAGCCCTGACCAAGGCAACGAAGAGCAGGTTTCCCTCAGCAGCACTCATAAACGGCAGCGGTGGGAGTCTCCATGAGCATGCTCTCTGCAGCACTGTGCACTCGCCGCCTCAGCGCGCGCTGCCACAGGCTGGAGGCAGGGCACGCTGACACTCAGCCTTCTGGGTCTCCGTCTGGAGGTCCTATCTGTGGGGTGTCTTCCCACCTGGGCCCTGGGTGGCCTTTCCACAGAGCCTGGCACCAGCAGTGATTGTTTCAGATACTGTGTGGGTCTCCAAGCCCTTGCGTATCTCTGTAGTATCTGAAGCTTTTGAAGTTTGAAACAGCAACAGATAGAAAAGTCTGGGGAGGACCGATAACAAACCAAAACAAAGTGAAGAGAAAATGAGACGTGGGCAGAAGCAAGCTGTCAGAACTGACCCATTTATTTCATGGGTGGTCGTTAAACCCAGGTTGCTTGGTGTCATTCTCTGCTCACAGTCCTGCAAAATGAGGTTGCTGGTGTCCTGCCAGCCGATCCAGCCACCCCTGACTATTCCTTGGCTGACACCTCTGAAGGAGAAATCAAGTGCTAATGCAAATAGAGGAGACCAGGACTGTTTTTTCAACCGACAATTGAAAAACAAAGGTGTTAGAATACCTCCTTGCTTCAAACATACGCTTGTCAAGATTTTAGAGAACACCTTGCAAAGATGGCATGTGTAAGACACTTTCCCAAAAAAAAGGCAAAAGCTCAAGCCCACAGCAATTTATCTGCATCCATTGAATACTTCAAATCAAAAGGTTGTTAAGGAAAAATGGTATTTGCCACTGACACAGTGACTTCAGGACAGAGATGGTACTCCCCATACAAAAGAATAAAGTAAGACTTTATCTATGAAAAACATTGTAGGCAAAACCAGGAAGTCATTAAACACCAATGGTCAGGATTCCAACTGATTTCTAAATGCATAAAGATATGTGAAGCTAATCTCTGAATAAAAACCTGGCTGCTGTCAAAACAATCTGAGTATTTATCTCTGCGTAAAGACAAACAGTAGTCCCCATGGAGTTTTGTGTTGCCAAAAACCTGACATACAGAGGAAATTTTGGTGTCTTTTTCAACTTCCAGGCATTCTAGATGAGGCTTTATGCTCTTATTATGGACACAAATGCTCCTACAGACACAAATCAGTGGCGGTAGCTTGGCTGGAAAAGGAGCACAAAAGCCCAGCTGATAAGAGACTCCTGGAGCTCATGGTACGGGTCTCCCTGGGTCACAGTGACACAGGACAACAAAAAGCAAGCAGTGGATGTCTGAGGAAAATCAGAAGCAAGAAACTGCCTTTCTCTCTGTATCTGGCAACCTACTTGCACCTCTAGTCCAAACTTGGCCAGGATCCTCTTTACAGGCACTGACTGCTCATGGTCATAACTTGGGGCACCGGCTGGGGGACAGACCTGTCCCTGAACAGCAAGAAGACCTTGTCCTAGGGGTCTGGGTGATGCTTTCAGGTCCCGGACATGGAGCAGCTGGAAGTGACCAGGTCTGGTGATGACAATGTGGACATATCTACAGGTCCCCTGGGCAGAGGGGGAAAGCGGGCACCCTGCAGGCAGGGCTCACAGGTCAGGTTCTGTTCTGCTTGCCTCCGCAAGGGATATTTACCATGCTTGGGTCTTGGGTGTTTCACCACTTCTCTAGTGCCCTCGGTTTTCAATCACAGAAAAGTCATACATGTCCATGTTGAAAAAACCCTGTTTGGCCCACTTTACCTTTGGAAAACCGTATACCCACTGCAGTACTCTGATACTTTCCCAGGGGTGGTCGCAATGCTACGCTCGAACAATACAGTTGGCTTAGCAGATTTCAAACAGCTTTGGTACAGGAGATTGTTTAATTGTATTTTCTTTGTTGTTACAGACATAAGTGTTAATGGTATTATGTTTGGATAAGCTCCAGTTGCAACACAAGTTTCCAAATGAAGCATGGGTGGATGCAACTTTATATGTAAAAGACTGCTTTGATTCTTACGTAAGATGAAACTAATATTATTAGCCTCTATCTGCTTCCTTAATAGGAATAAAATTTGTTTCTGCCATGCTAGTACCAGACTGTGAAAAGGAGAAAGCATTACAAAAAGGTTGAGATACTTAAAATGACTGTATTATATACCAGCTCTACCTCAACTGCAATATAACTCTGTGTGCTTTTATTTTTATAGAGCCATACTGCAATTTATCTGATTGTAGCTAGCTGGTTAAGTTGTGGTAGACACCTCCAGAGGGAATTGCATTGAGACCAATTACATAAAACCATTTTAAGAGGCAGAATACACTGTGACAGCTGTGCTCCTCTGGGATAACAAAGAGCATGAGCTCCAGAGTGGACGACAGGGGAAAAGCCCTCTTGGTTAAGGGCATGTCACTCCAGAATAAATCTTCCTGGAAAATCAGTCTGTCTTTTGGACATGTAGGGATAGCCTCCTTCTCAAAAAAGATCTTCTGCTCCTCATTAACAAATCAAAGTGCCTTAAAGCAGAAACAGCCTTGGACAGACCTAAAACACTTGTACAACTCACCACTGAAGCCATGTCAAGGCCCTACAGACATTGCTTAGGCTGTCAGACTACCAGTGAGGCATCTACAAATAGCAACAACAAAATACAGGGATAGCAGACAGGCACAGCATTGCACTTTACAAGAGAACCACTGGGTGAAAAACCACCCAAATTTTGCCCGTGGTAAGTATATACACTGCTAGCTTATCAGAAGAGTAAAATCCAGGTTTTAGCACTTATTTCTGTATGTACTCATTTAAACCTGTCTAAATGAGGCAGAAAACTTGTGCAGAAATGCAGCTTTTGACCTGTATTTCCACACTGAAGATGAGACATGGTTTGAAGGCGTGCAGCTACCTCTTGGTTCCCACAGATGCCTCTGAATTCCCTTGGAACATCTAATTTTCGCGGTCTGGACAAGGCGCCATTATACTGTAACTTATGGCTTAGGTGTCAGGGGGAATGAAAGATCAGTATTTTATCAACTTCTATGAAGCCAGAATGTGGATTAATTAAAAATACTACCATGCAGAAAGAAGCACTGAGGCAGTGTACATAGTAGGTACTTTTTTCGCTGTCAGAAGGGTGTTTACCATCCTGCAGCATATAATTTTACTGCGGTAGCAACAGTATTTCCCATACTTAAAATAGGAAATACAGTGAACAAGTCTGGAAATGTTTCATTGCTGGTGGAAAATATCTGGATTCCAGTGACAGCATCTTTGTGATTTCCTTTGTATTTACTATTACAGAATCTATGTTGATCTAAAGTCTTCAGGAAAACACAAAAGGCAGCATTGATAAAAGTAGGCTTTATTTCAACTCATAGCTTCAAGAATCACATTGCCAACCCATGCATTACACTGGGGGACAAGAGGTGCGTCTTCAGCCAGCTTTTTCTCTCACCAGTATGCAGCGGTGGAAAACCCTGGGAATGCAGCTACTGGAGGAGCGATGCTTTATGTCATTAGTCCAGAACAAGAGCCAAAAACCAAAGCACGGGAAAAATTCAGAATGCATTAGACCCCCTCATCACTACAAGCAAGGAAACCCCAGTCTCATCCACTTACAGGGTTAGCCACTGAAACTGCTTCTGGGTTAGAGGGGTGATGCATCCTCTCCCTACGACTGAGTTTCCCCACATTTCATGCATTTATCAGAAATGCGAGTTTGGTTGGGCCTACTGAATGGATCCGCGTGTTTCAACTGGTTTTTGGGAATGACGTTCTACCTTTGGCAATGTGCTTTTCCATGCTAAATTTAACCCCTGTTAAGCAAAGCACGGCACCTAGAAGGGCCCAAGAATAGCACTTGCCTTTCAGCTGCTGTGTTAGCACCACATCCTGCGTCACTGTGGCTTAAAGATTTCTATATAAATAGCCTCTGAAACCACAAGAAAGAGCACTATCATACTATTTTGAAGGCTTGCTCAATCTGCATGTTTCTGAGGATGTGACTCCTTTGACCTCTGGCAAACAGTTTGCTCCAGTGTCCCCATAAAAGACTGTAGATTTTGGCTATGATAATAAGTAACAATAGTAATGAGGGGGAAAAAAAAAGGCACTAATTCTTCTCTTTCAGTTCACTTACTCCCACCTACTCATGAAAGAGCAATTGTATCGCAGCAGAATACTGAAATACTTCCAACGCAAAAACTGGGCCGACTCCCAGCCACTTTCATCTCTTTCAGGGGTGTTCATGACAAGTGCCAGACTAAGACCATTTAAATCCAGCCCATATCTACCAAGAAAGGAAGGAAGAGGCGTTAACCTTGCTGCTTTTTCTGTAGCATGCCTTGACTGCAGCTCGGTTTTGCCTTGGGTCTTCTGTTGCTGGGCATGAAACAGTCATCTCTGTTCCCACTGAACTTTTGGCCTCTCTAATAAGACTGCCAAAGATGACAGCAATTATTTTCTACTGTCACCTGTCTTCAGAGTAAGGGTGAAACCAACTCGTTTGTCACGGTGACACAGAGAAGGCAAGCTGCTGCGAGAGCAGGGCTCATGGCTGTGCTCATGCAAGTGCTCCCCACGGACCTGCCAGAGAGCGTGCTGCTGCTGCAGGGCACGAACTTGAAAACTATTCCCCCTTTTAGCACTCTCTGCTTGCCAGGGACCTCAGTCCTCAAGGGATAGGGGATTTAAATGCTGTTCAATGTAAAATCTTCGGCAGTTGAAAGTGAAACCACCTAGAAGTTTTCAAAAGACGTTTTAAACAATTCTCTGAGATGTGGACCGAGCCGATCTGGTAATAATCCATATCACCATTATGTACTGTAATTTTTAAAATAACCACTAACAATAGTTAGATCAGGTGTGGCAGATCAGTTACATACAGTGGCTGCCAGAGGCAGAAGGTACCTGTGAAAGCATTTGCTCCTCACTTGGAATGCCTGAGACTGGGACTACACGCAGAGAATGACAAAGCAGTGGCATCCAAAAAGCAAGCCTAATTTGTTCTGCATGCTCTGAACGGCCCTTAGTTTCATCTTATCCCCTCTGACTGATCCTGCATGCTATGCCCACCAACCACATCTCACAGCATGCTGCTTTGATTGCTCCATGGGAACAGGTTCTAGATGCAGGGCTGAGCTATCTGCTCACAGAATGGGGACAGCATGTAAGCAGGGAGTCACTCCTCAAAGAAACTGTAACTCCACTGGCTTCCTGAGCAGTTGTAAAAACAGTCACATTAAAAGCAGGCCTCTAAAAGGAAAACAAAAGGTTCCTCCATACTCTGTGGAAAACCACAAGAAGTTTCTGGAAGGCTATCAGCTCTCAGAAGAAGGGCTTAGTACGCTGAGGCTATCTACTGTATCGCATCCTTCTGCCTTAAACAGTACAAGGTTGTGATCATGGATACAGGTTGCAAAATGAAAAACCTGAACAGCGTAACACCTGCTGCTGTTCCCCAGGGAAAGAGGACCTGAAGGACCAAGACTGCTACCAAACCATGGAGGTAAATTCCAGCTGGATTACCTTCTGCAGCTGCACAGCTCTGCAGCTTACTTGTGGGACTAAGGAGGCAGCAGCTGACAGACCAGCGGAAGGGTGAAACAGGGCCATGAGATGACTTAAAAAGACACTTGCTCAAACTCCTGCTGCCAGCATCTGAATTGCTCCATGTTAAAAAACCCTACAGCACCAAGCAGACAGGCTGTGCCCACTGGCACATAGCTCAGTGATACCAGCACATGCGCAGGCGCCAGGAATCTGGGAACACACGGCGTTAAGTTTTATTGCAATGCCAGCTAGTTAAAGCCCTTACACTGCATGCTGCTCCTCCAGCGCACCCAGAACAGTGCCTGCAGGATCACCCATGTGTTTTAACTCACCACCCCTCACGGTAGTTGAAGTCAGGTTATTTTGGGACAGACACAATGATAGATGAATTCACAACCATTTCCTGCAGTAGTTTTTTTAAACAGATTTTTGTGGGCTTGCACCTAAAGCAAACGGGAAGCTGCATGAAATAAGCTGAGACTTTTTGAGGGGAAAGGACCTCCACTGAGGAATTTTTGGGTTAAAAAGAAAGGGGGGAAAAAAGCAGCAATTAGCACATTGTAAGCAAATCGCTTGCAAAATCCTTCTCAGGATTACTCAGCAAAGTGATTGCTTCCAAGAAATACCTTTGCTGCTCTACATGAAATACACTGCTTTTTTTCTTCTTCAGAAAAGAACCCCTAACTCTTCATCAACACATTGAGGGAAGCCAATCAGAGCTGACCTAATTTTCTTTTAGAATGTTTTCACAGTGAAAGGCACATTGAGGTGCCATTGAGGTAAACTGCAACACAGCAGCAGTGTGTAGGGAAGGTGCTTAAAGGAGAAGCCCTGATTCAAACTGGGATCAGCCTTTGCTGGACTTCCATTTAAGGCTCCTGGTGATATTTGCTGGCTTCTCACCATTTTTTCTGCAGAGCAGCGACCATAACAAAGCCAGGCTATCAAAATTAGGGGTGAATACAGCAAGGCAGAGAGGCCATTTCAGTGCTGTAGGAAAGAACCCTGCTTCCAGTTTTTTGTCTTTAATAGGCAGGCTTTATAGCCTGGAGATTGATCACAGCTCATATAATAAAGAGCCAAACCAAGCAGCACAACAAACGTCAGTTCTGATGGTATCTTAGTAGCTGTTCTGCAAACTATGAGGGAGGAGAAGAGCCTGGATTTTCTGTCTCTGGTACCTTACTGGGGAGGCATGCAGCATGGGATGGGTCCACTTGCCCCTCCTCCAGCATTCATCAGCTTCCTTAATCACCTGGTGATACCACAAGCATTTTTACTGGTACCAGTGCTCTCTGCTGTCCTGCCATCCGAGATCTGATATTCTGTGTTCATTACTGCCCTATCTGTGCACATGAGAATACGGGGCTGGGAACAGGGTAACAACCAGGCGGGTTTTCTAGACTGGCCTACTGCAAGTTTGATGACTCCACAGTATTTCCAACATATATTTTTCTGAAAACGCTCACTGTTTATATTTATCATTGAGTAGATTCCTGCCTTAAACCATTTATGAGAGAAGGCACGTGCAAGTTTCACCAGCTCCAATGCTTTTAAGGATGCAGCACTGGCATAGTCAATGAGGCTTAACATGGCTATGGGTGCAGGGCAGGTAACGTGGTCTGGGCAGGCCAGAGTCTTCAGTTCCTGGTAATTCGATTAGCGTTTGGCTGATCTTATGTGTGAAGCTGGCTGAGCGCTTTGCAAAGCCCGCAGCACTGGGATCCTATCTGAGCTGCTTGGGTGGGTGAGCTCCGTGCTGTAGTGCACAAGACGTCGTTCCTGGTTGCGATTCAGCTGCCCTCCTCCTTATTGACACGGCTTTTGTGCAGTTAGCTCTCCTTCGCCTGCCCCACGGCCGAAGTCTGCAGCAGTGCCCGAACCACAGGGCTTTTGCAAAACCCAAGCTGTGTATGCCTGGGGAAGGGATTGAGTGAGATTGGGGAGGCATGGGAGGACTGCTGGACCCTGCTTCTCCTCTCACCCTCCCAAAACGAGGAGAATTTGCCCCAGAAAGTCATTAAAAAAGTCACTCAGACAATGCAGACTTTTGTTTTTTCTCTGAATTGGAGAAGGTCCCCTGAGATTAAAGCCTGATACTGTTGGCCATCGCTGTGACTGTCTACTGGCATCGATGCCTCTACGTTACTGCAATTGGCTACACATTGCATCCATTAGAAAAAAAAAAAGAAAAGAAGAAAAAAAGTGTGCTAACGGATGTTCCTCATATCCTCCCCCTTATTCTGCATCACAGAATAATACCTGTATTCATCGAGGCACTTTGGGCAGGAGTTCAGGGTTGATAGGAGAGAGCTGAATTCAGATATCCCCAGGGGTCATTCAGTGGTGGCTGTCAAACACTGCTGCTAGGAGCAGGTCTGAGCTTGAGTGTTGCTGCAGTGCAAGGATTTTGAGTGGAAAATGCAGTCATTCACGGTAGATGGTGCAGGGTGCAGGCAGGGGCAAACACATCAAAAAGCAAGGAGATGACTTTGTCCGCAAAATGCAGTACACGTTGTCAGGAGGCTTTGAGATAACAGCGAGATGATTGCATACAGTACAGGGTGCACTGGGTGAGGGAAGGCAAAGGCAGGTATATCAATGCCTGCAAGAGTGTGGCACATCACTGCAACAGAGGCATGTAAACATTCAGAGATGCAAGTTAAAACAACCTTTTGCCCAGAAATGTTCTATAGAGACATGTATAAAACAGATGAAAAGAGAGAACTCCAAAAGTTGTTTACAGCAAAAGAGGGCCATACGTGACGTGCCACCTCTCCATCGTTATCCCTAGTTGCACTTTCTGAATTTCATGACACTATGGAAAGTTGTCCCATTAAGCCGGCATCACAAGAGCATGAGCTGTCTCCTTCCTGTGTGCAATAACCAGCGGCACAAACTTGCTGACGAAACCCTTTCTTGCCACAATTCTTAGCTAATTTTTCTGAGAACATTCATACTTAAAGCAATCTGCAACATGCTAGCAGTGAGAAGGCAAGGAGTGCAAACTAAGAGGGGTACCGATGTCTCTCTCTGGCTCATTGAGCACTGCATGGCTTTTTAAAAGCATGTTGTTATCACAGGTCTAGAAATTATTTAATGCCACTGTGGCATTATGTTCGTGTTGCCTAGCTTCCAGGACATCTAACTTTTTTTTTGTTTTTTTTTTTTTTTTTGTTTGTTTGTTTGGGTTTTTTTTGTTTTGGTTTGGTTTGGTTTTTGTTTGTTTTGAGGAATGGTGAAGGCAAAAACACTGGTGCACCTCTATGCCAAGGGAAGTGAAAGGACTTTCTGGGACTCCTTGCTGGAAGATGCCCTGGAGGGACCAGAAAAAGGCGCCAGAGCAGCCTCCACTTGTGGCTTCCTCAGAGAAAAGGGTCAAGCAGTTCCCAGTGGTGGCCCAGGAAGAGTCATGGCCACCTTCCATAATGCTCCCTGGCATCATGGCATTGCGAGTGAGCCAAAAAACTTGCTCACTGAAGGCAGACGCAAGCCCCAACCTAAGCTCTCTACCCCAGCTCTCTGTTGGTGTGCAGAGGCAACTGCTGCGACCAGAATTTGAGGGCTGATCTTCCCAGTGCAGACCCACCACCTTTGCCAAAGGGTTTTAGTCTCAAGCGTTTGTTAAAACTGAGGGACAGGACAAAACTGGAGGCAGTTCCTGCCGATGCATCACATGCAGACCAAAGGCACCGTTATCAGTTCTTGAGCGCTCGTGAACTCTTAAAAAAGCCCTGCAGCCAGAGCTGACACTGCCACAAAGAGGGCAGCTGCGGTCACAGCAATGAGGGATCCCCTGGAGAAACATCACAGAGGGCACAGATTGCAATATGCATATGATGCTTTTTAATCTCAAATGATGAAAATTAATACAAGTTCTCTACATCTAAATTAAAGAACAATTCATACATGAAGTGAGCTACCAATTAATTAAATATTTCCAGATGTTTCTGTTACTGATATCTCTCATGCTGGTTCAGGAAGTTTCTGAACCTATCACTACCCCAGCAACTCTTCTCTCACAGCTCTTTAAAATGCTGGCAGTGTGCCTGTATTCCAAGCACTTTGTGTTTTATTTTCCTGCGGCATGAAAGATAGAGGTGTTTAAACAAAGAAAATACACTTCCAAGCTTCCAAGCATGTGGACTTTTTTTTTTTTTTTTTTTGAAAGTGGTCAGTCCATGTCATGGAAGTGGAGAAGATGGTTTCAAGATGTGGCGACATACATCTCTTATTATCACAGATTTCAGCACACACAGAACTCCACCATATCGCTCTATTGCAAAATGCTGCCTGCAAAATCACGTATGTGCAGCTTTACAGGCAACGTTACCAGGATACTAGTGCCTTTTCATGTGAGCTGTACTGACTACTCTCTTAACAATACAACAATTAACTCCTTAAAACATTGTCACAAGCATTCTGATAACTTTTTTGTTTATTGCGGTTTCTAATTTCTCTACATACATTTGAAAAGATGCTCAATGAAATTGTTGCATCCACTAGATATTTTTCTTTCCTGTTTGAAAGCAACAGCAACAAAACCAGGCAGTGAACTTAAACTTCAAATGAAAACAAGGGTGTCAAAGCTTCTCTAAAAAAACCTCTGGCAATTATAACATTTTCTTTAGTAATTTGTGTTATTTTGCAGTAAACCCACACTCAAAAATACAATATGCAATGGAGACATCTTTGCAAGATTCTCTCTATTGTCTGAGTCAAGGATAACTCTTGATAGTCATCCTGTTGATGCAGGAGACTACTTTTAAAACTTTAGGGAGAAAAGTAGTTTGTTTCAAAGGACATACATACAGCATGAAGCTCATGAAGGGATCATACTCAGTTTTCATACATTTCATCACCATTTTTTAAGGTCAAGGCCAGGTTTTAAAAATGTGGTTCACGTCCCTGCTAAGATTTCTCAGCGAAATCCTGGTGTTAACACAGCCAAATGCAGAACTTGTGCTTTGGCCAGCTATGGACCCAGGTCTCTCCATGTATTTTAAATGGAAAAGGAGATGTTAGAAATTTGAGGCACTGTCATATGAACTGTATCCCGGAAAACTGCTACATCTGTGGCTGAACATCCCTCCCAAAGGGAGATACTCAAACCAGGCATGATTTCTTTCTGGATCAAGCCTTGACTGGCCAATATCTCTGTGCAAACTACTTTTTCAATTACTGATGCTCAGTCAGGTCCTGAGCTTAGGAAGTGGAGGTATGTGGCAACCAGGTTAAAATAAAATAAAATCATTATATCATTATTTTCAAAGTATCTTTCTGGTGTCAAGTTTCCCAGAGCACTGAGGATGGGTTATAGTCTTTCTGGAGCAAGAAAAATTTTGGGGAGCCTGGGAAAAAACTGTATCCTCTGCACCTCTAACCACTGTCGTGCAGGAGGACCTGTCCCAGCCCTGCTTGGTGTCTGTGGGCTCCAGTGGGGCTAGAGGGGACTATCAATGCAAGAAACCCCCAAACTTCCCCCAAAATCTGAGCAGCAATGGTAAAACAAACTGTGTTGGCCAGTGGCCAAGGGCAGTGGGCTCTGTCACAGCCTGGTGCCCCACGCCCTAGGACTTACCTAGCCAGGGAAGCTGGGAAGCAAATGCCTGTGTAACCAGCTCTTCAGGCAAGCTACACAATACTCCTCCCACCAAGGAAAAGAGTTTTGAAGTTCCAGATCAAAAATTAATGGGGGATTTTAATATTTATTTATTTATTTATTTATTTATTAGTAATTCTGAGCAACTCAAAGTTTCTAGGAAATTCAGAACTCCTGAGTGTAAGCAAAATTCAGAACTTCTTCTGAGTGTAAGCAACTTGCACATGGATTGCAGGGCATGAAACAGGCAATTTCATCAAAAACAAAAGAACCCTAAAACATTTCAAAAGCTACATAAGAATGTAAAAAATTCAGCAAAAGTGTAGTGAATTAAGAGGTCCCTGTTAATTAAGTCATATTTGCTTGTAAAATCCACATCCATATCTATAAAAGAAATGTAAGGTTAAATCAACGATACGTGCTACCACTGACAAATAGTTCAATTGGATCTACTCTTACGCTTTAAATACATCTATTTTTAATGCACACTGGAAAAAACATGGTACGGTCACTGACAGGGTAAAAAAGCAACAAATCATCCTTCCATTTCACAGCCTGTTTCCAAAAACTCAGGAAAAAATATCTGTGCTTCTTCAAGGAGTAATTCTCTACATGCTGGATATTCATACCTATGGCAACAGTTTGCAAGAAGGTAGGTGTACTTGGCTTTCTGGAATTAGGCCTGGAATCGCTTTTTCCTGCTACACCATGAGCCAGGAGAGCCTGGCAGCCCGGCTGGGCTCAGAGGCACCCAGGACGGGGCCACCGGTGCAGTGGGGCAGGGTGGTCCGCGCTGTGATGGTCCCGTAACATCCCACAGCGCACACTCCCGTGTACCATGCCGGGGATTGGACTGGCTCTCAGGGGTGCTCCTGCCTGCCAGCTGTACAGGGCAAGGCCTCAGAGATGACTTTATAAATAACGAAAGGGAGTGGAGAGACGGGATGGGAACAGAGGGAGGGGAGAGGGAGGGCGGGTGACGAATCAAAAAAATTTAAATAAAATGAAAGTCTCACGGGAAACAGCATCAATCACTACTGTGTTCTCTGGAATGTGCCTAAAAGGTCACATTTCTTGAATGCATACGGCTTTATACACACCTCTCACGCTTGGTTGGTGGGGCCAGCACTGCCTGTGTGAAAGCCTTCTGCTCTTAGCCACCACCACACAGCAGGACATGGTGAATGCAGTGTTTGATGGATTAATAGACTGAAAGCTGAAGTGTTCATCTAAACAATGCTATGTTAATTATTTCCAGTTAATTAGTTTGCTTTATTTGCTTATTTAAATTGACCCCTCCTCACTCTAGACTGAACCAAGACAAGCTTTCTGCTGGAAAGATGGAAACCAGCGCAACTCACTTCATGCAGAACACTGGCTGAACAGCCAAGGATCAGGTGCTGATTATCCTCAGTGAAGGACCATTTTTAATCCCCATGGTCTACAGAAGCCATATAGGCTATTGACCAATGAGCTTATCCTTTACCTTCTTTTTTTTTAATGTGTCAACAATAGGAACGCACTCTGATGTTACTTTCTCCATGTTGAAGGAAAGTAAATCCAAAATGCAACTGGAAAGCATAGCCCATGCACAACAAGACTGAGCATCAGGCAGCAAGCAAGCTACAAGCGGTGATCCTTTGGCACCCAGCACCACTACACCTATGTCCCACAACATTGCTTCTACCCAGCGCAAGGGCTTTCTGGGAAACAGGCTGCAAAATGCAAAAATGCACAACAGTGACACTCAGAGCAACACTGAGGGGCTGAGCAGGATAGGGAGTTTTTGCAGGTGCACCTCCTGTCCCTGCAGTGTGGAGGCAAGCACACTCCCTAGGGATGGGAACAGCGTGGGCAGGAGCCCCTGCCAAAACCTAGGGAGGAGGGAGCAGAGCCAGCTGCCAGATCAACACCTCTGTCAGGGAGCTGGTCTCTTCTCTCCTCACCTGGTGCTGCAGGCTTTTTCAACAGAGATCTCATTAAGCCTGTAGTGTGCTGAAGAAAGAAACACCTGTATCTTCAGAGATCAGTCCTGCAGATCACCCTATATTGTGGCGCTAGACCAAAAGCGGAGCAAGTGAAAAGCCAATTTGCTTCATTCTCATTTTGCTATGTTATGCAACAGGCACGTATACTGAAATAGTAATAAAAAATTGTGATCTCTAAGGAACAATGAATACATTCCACTGCTGTATACTACAAAAGATACTTCCAAAAGATGCTTTCTCAAAATAAATTAATAAATATTCATGGAGCACTCACACAAATTCCAGAAACTATGCCAGGCATTATCAGAAATGCCAATTTCTTCTGTATTTCACAATGTACACAATGCTTCAGTGACCAAGGTACAGCATCTCTTCCACTCTCACCTAACAGTGAGAGTTATCTCCTTTTCTCTAATACGAATTATTGACTCACTGGCTTCAGAACAAGAAATTTAGTCAACACATTTTCTTGGGAAAAGATTCTCCATTTTCCTAAATGCCACTTGCTATGAACTGCCACACAAAGTGTATGTGTGGAAAAAATAAATTATTTGCAACTGCATGCTTCAAATTAACCTTACAGGCAGTCAACCTCTGAAACAAAATACAATGGAAATTAAAATCTAACTAATTTATCTATTTCTCTTGCTTATGTCCTTCCTTCCTGTTACGGTCAACCTTACAAATGATTTTTTTAAAGCTTGTGCACCACCACACCATGCCCATCCTGTACACTAAGATGGGAAATCCTTTCAGTAACCCACCAGCATCTGCATGGCTTCTAGAAGCACACCCTATTTTTCAGGTGGTTTCTGGAAAGTCAGCTGGAAGACCTTCTTCAAAAGTATCTTCCATGGCCGTGAAAGGTACATCCATCTCAGTGCAAACCTCCCTCTGTTTTCAACACTCACGCCTGGAACTGAGGTAACTTAAAATTTCAGTTGTGGCTAGTGCAGTTGCCGCTTTACTACGGCATATGCTCAAGAGCCCACAGCAGCCTTTTGCTACTCTGAAACTGTATAAAACCCCTCCATATCTGGCTGACAGACCAAATGCTTGAAGTGAAGCTGTGGGTACAGAAATGGAGGCTTAACTCTGAACTATCTAAAATGTGGACCATGACCTCTCCATCTCCTTTACAGGTAGAAAAGATGACATAAATTTCTTAGTCTCGCATGGAGGATGAGACTGAAACACCTGAGGATGTCAGCAGGACCACAAGATACTATGTTCACCTCTGGCCTTAATGTAGAATAGGTGGTGGTCTCCTCAGTTGCACTCACCCCGCCACCCCTCCAGGGAGCAGGAAGGGCAATGCTGCATACTGTTAATATACATTTGGAAAGCTCAAAGGTGATTCAAATGAGAACTCCACCAAATACACAGCAGTTGGTTTTGGTGCAGCAGCATGTAAACAAGGGAGTTGCTGGGGAGGCGAGGCTGGCTAATGTCAGTAGGAAAACCAGAGGCTTTTGATTCAACAATTAAAGAGCCAAATATGTCTCTGCATAGACATTTCAGAAATCACCACTGGAAACTAAAAACACACTACTTTTCATACTCTTTGACTTCCATGCAATCTTCACATATTTTGGTTTTGTATTGTTATTGTTTGGGCACATGCATGGCAAAGGCAAGGGATCTCCTGGAAAATGAACTGGTCAGCACCGAACTCCATTTCACTATTTCCCTCCAGAGGAGGAACCAGAACATGCCGTTCTGCCCTGCTGACATGACTTTGAACATCAAATACTAGCAGACGTGCTTTGCAGGTCTGCCAGATCAGGGCAAACAATTTTTCGATCACCAATTTCTGGTTTGATCCGTACAAGCAGGGGTTAGAAACACACACACATCATTCCCACCCTGCTTTCTACAGTGTGGTACAAGCAGATGGGAGTTGTTACGCGTTTCAATTTGCAGGGAAGTCATGACTTTACTCCTTCAAGCCTGTGCCTTTCCCCATCCATGAGGCTCTTCACATCCTGGAGTTAAGTGACTCTTTGTAGTCCTTTTGCCAATTAACTGAGAGCAAGGGGCTCTCTTGCATGTCACCTAAAGTTGACAGTTCCTTACTACGTATTGAAAGAAATGTACTTCCCCATTAAACAGCTGTAACTTGAAGGTAGACACCTCATTGCTTAAAGTACCAACTCAAACTCATGCCTATACTAGTAAGTTTTTATTTGTATCCTGTCTGTTCCAGAAGTAGACCTTGTACCACCAGATGCTGATTAATAGGCACAACATGATTGATTTTTTACTGCCCTTATTCAATAGACTCTTTGCTCCTCACTCTGCATGCCAGCTGAAGAAATAAACAAAAAGTCAGGCTGCTCATCATATGTTGGAGTTTTGAAATGAAAACTATTTTTTTTTTTTTTGCATTTATGTTGAAAGTTTTTCCTCCCAGTTAAGCAGGCAGGCTGTGGTGGGCAGTGTGTCACAGGGGAGACTGGCAGGTGACATCAGGTGCCTGGCATGGTACCCCTGCCTGTTTTGGGGTGTTAGTACAACCGCTCCAAGTTGGGAAGGGTGAGCACAGTTTCCACTGTACTGTTTTCTCTTATATAAGTAGGATGCAGTTATGGTTAGAATATATGTCATTAAATATGTTTGTTTTGATAGTTAAAGAAGGTAACCCACTTAAAAAAAAATCCAACACATCATCAAAGAAATCCAGTTAAAGCCATTTAATATATTTTTTAAAAATTCCTTCAGTTTTCCTTTTATGAATGACAGTTTTCAATTTTAGTTTGTTTAATGGAAGAAAGCACAACCATCCTACAAATATGCAATAGATTTACACAGCTTTTTTTCTTTCTCTCTATATACACAATTTCTGCTTGGAAAATTCATCTCTATGTTACTCCTTGTACTTCTAAAAAAGTAAAAAATGGCTTCTTAAAAGCAACTTCAAACAAGGGAAGATGAGAATTATCAGTGCCATATGTCAGAACAAGTTCCTTCTAAGGTTACATCAATATCACAAGATGGGAAACAGCTCCCCAAACTGCTTTTAGAACAAGGAAGGTACTGAGTCCAGGGCTGGAGGAAGCAATTTCCTTGAAAAGAAGATAAATGCAGGGAGATTGGTGGCTTTTCCTGCTTGTAACAGCTAAATTCCTTCCCTCTTCTTCAGGAGACGAATTCTTTCAAGAAGGAAGATATTTCAAAAATCTTATCTGCCCTTGCATATCTATGGTTATATTAGCAAATTCATACCCAGATACCAAGTGCCTTATTAAAGCTGATAGACCCAAGCAGATAGCTCTTATTCCAGCACAAAGAAATGCAACAGCAGTGCTCTCTCTCCCCTCAAACCTATCTGAAACATTTATTTATTTTTTTTAATAACCTCATAGGCTTTTGGCGTTAACATCAAGGAATTACTCTTTCAACTGACTGCAACACTCAGGCTAACAACAGCCCGTGGCAGCAGACGGCCAGCCCTGTAGCAAGTCTTCCTGTGACAGTTTTACAGACAAATTTCTCACCTCCCCAGATGCAGAACCCAACACCCAACACCTCAGACTTCAAAGCAGTCATCCCTGGGCCTTTGAACACCTCCTTTTTGCCGGGAAACCAAGTATTTTCAGTTATGGTAGTTCCCCTTGCTCTGGTACTTCATCAAGGAGCACAGATTGATGGGTATACATGGATAGAATAACAGCATTTCTCATGTGGATGGATGCAAGGAAAATGGACTTTTTTAGGCTGAGTGAAGTGGAAGAGTGGCACAAAGGTTTCCTGAATGAGAACTGCAAAAGGCAGGGGGATTTTCTGTTGCTGTTGTTGCTTTCAGCTTTAAAGAAGGGCTTCAAATGTATATGTGTGTGTCAGAAACTCGATCATGGAAGGGCTGAAAAAAAAGTTAAAAGAGCAAGAAAAAAAAAAAAGCCTGAAAGAAAAATGAAAAAGGAGAGTCCTTCTGTGAGCTCAGTGACAGCATCCCCAGCTGTATGAAGCAGGAAAACAGGAAGCTGCTCTGTTAATAAAGCCAAAAACAGAAGACCTCAGAATCTCATTTTTCTTTCACATCCAGGTTCAGAATACACTTATTAGAGAAATGCACAAGGTAAGCCTTTTCCTTGAACACATTTTTCATGCTGAGTCTAGGAGGGAGGCACAAAGGCTGTTGTCTGAAGGCTGCCACTCAGTGCTCATCATTTCCTACCCCACTGACCGCTACTGTACCTCAGGTGTCTCAGCAAGCTCTTCCACTGGCAATAACTTCATGTTCTGATGTTCAAAGCCATAGTTTCATTGAAACTACAAAGGCAAAAATAATTTGGGGTTTAAAATCATATCCTTCTGTTTTCATGGATTGCCAGAGAAACAGAGATAATCCAGAATACTGACTCACCCTGCTCATGTGCAATGAAGCAATGCACAGAAAGGAGCACCACCTCTCCTCTCCCACAAAACAGCCTCTTGTTCTCAATGCTTTCCACTGGTGGAAACAAATGATTGCTCAGTGCCACACTGAATGCCGGTTTGCAGTGTGACAATTTAACAGCTGGCATTTTTGTTCATGCAGTTTCTGAGGTCTAGCTGTAAGTTTGGTTTAGCTCTGGAGCAGTTTTCACTAAAACAGGAGAAGGACAAATGATTTCTTAAAGATGAAAACACAAGCCAGTGCCTGGACATGGAAATTATCCCAGATCTTCCACACTGCAAATGCTTTGCTTTAACAGTTAGCAAGGATGTAACAGTTTTAGCTGAGGATGTGAGAAATTTAACCCAGGGAGCCAGTGAAGAAATTGAGCAAAACATTTAGAACCAAACTCCCCATGAAACTATGTTCTTCCTAGAGGACAAAAATGTCATTTTGCAAACAATAGTTTTGTGAAAGCCTTATTGTTGATTCTTCTGCAGGATGGGTTCCTATCTTTGATTTCAAAAGATTCAGCTCAAAAAGCCCAGAACCAATAGGTCTTGGTCATGTGCTGACATTTTCCATATAAGTCTTTCTGCACACTCTGATTTTCATTTTTACTCTTTGGTAACAATTTCTATCCTGGGCCTTCAGCTGTTCTCAAAGTTTACCAAGACCTGTGGATTAGAGCACATGTCACGCAACATGTCCCCATCTCCAGTATTTTGGAGGTGCCCAGGTTGATGAGTACTCACTTGTGGGTGTAGCACTGTTGAGTGGACTCAGGCAGCAGAGCGAGATATGGTACTAATTCATTTTGGTTTAGTGAGGATTTTCACTAAGTGTATTTCACTCCTTAGCCAGCAGTTTGTTATTTCACCTGTATCCGACAGAGAAGGTTAGATTCTATTGCTTGCGGGTAAGGGTATGATTTCCAAATCCTATTATTCATAAAGAAAAATAAAAATCAATTCTCTTGGCCTTGTTCAGAAGAATACCTGCTTTTGCCATTGCACTTCATTTTTAGAGGTCTTTTGGAAACAAGAGACAACCTATGCAAGCAATTATAATATTGTTTTTTCCAATCAAAAGCTGAACCTGAGTACAGAGTAAGACCTACTCAAGGTTTATCCCTCTCTGGCCATTCTTGGAAGAATGCAGAGAGCTTTTCTTTTCCCTTTAAATTTATTTCTTCCCTGAAAAGGTAATAAATTATACTGAAGTCAGGAGAGAGACTTTCATTAAACAAAGCCTCATTTCCATCATATGTAAAGGAATGGATTTACTAGAGGGATTTTCCCCCTTCAAAAATAAAATAAAATAAAACCACATTCCTGCCTTGGGAAATGATGGAAGTTCCTCAAAGCACAGTTTCAAAGGATCCCAAATGAAAATAAATAATATTCTTAACAGAAGGGGGAAAAAAAGGGGAAACTTCCAAATGGTTTCCCCAGGGTGAAGCAATGAATTACACAGCGATACCTGGAATACTTCAAAGAAAAGACAGTTACCAGGGATGTATCAGCTTTAGCTGGGGATGCAGTAAATTTAATTGGGAGAGTCAGTGAAGAAATTAAGCAAAACATTTGGAAAAAGACTCCTAACACATGCGACCAGGCTCCAGGTTCAGAGCAAGAGCTGCCTGAATCCAAGGCACCAATCATTCTGCTTTAGCATAGAATCATAGAATTCCAAAATCATTTGGGTTGGAAAAGACATTTAAGACCATGGGCTCTAACTGTTAATCTATCACTGCCAAGTCCACCACTGAACCATGTCCCTAAGCACCTCATCCACACTTCTTTTAAATACCTCCAGGCACGGTGACTGGGCAGTCTGTTCCACTGCCCCAGGGCAGTCTTTTCCAATGCCTGACAACCCTTTTGATGAAGACATTTTTCTGAATATCCAGTCTAAACCTCCCCTGGCACAACTTGAGGCCATTTCCTCTTGTCCCATCACTTGTCAATTGGGAGAAGAGACCAACACCCACCTCTCTGCAGAGAGTTGCTCTGTAGAGAGTGACAAGGTCTCACCTCAACCTCCTCTTCTCTAGGCAGAATACCCTCAGCTGCTCCTCACAGGACTTGTGCTCCAGACCCTTCCCCAGCTCCGTTTCTCTTCTCTGGACATGCTCCAGCACAGATTCACAGAGATTTACAAAGTGTTAGGGGTTGGAATGGACCTCTAGAGATCATCTAGTCCAATCCCCCTGCCAGAGCAGGATCACCTAGAGTAGATGACACAGGAACAAGTCCAGGCGGCTTTGGAAAGTCTCCAGGGAAGGAGACTTCACCACCTTTCTGGGCAAAGAGAGCACCTCAGTGTCTGTCTTGTAGTGAGGGGCTGAAAACTAAACACAGGATTTGAGGTGTGGCCTCACCAGTGCCCAGTACCAGGGGGACAATCCCTTTCCTAGTCCTGCTGGCCACACTGTTCCTGATGCTGGCCAGGATGCCATTGGCCTTCTTGGCCACCTGGGCACACTGCTGGCTCATATTCAGCTGCTGTTGACCAACACCCCCAGGTCCTTTTCCATCTGGCAGATTCCCAGCCACTCGGCCCCAAGCCTGTAGCGTTGCAAGTGCAGGACCCAGCACTTGGCCTTGTTGAACCTCATACAGATGGCCTTGGCCCATCGATACAGCCTGTCCAGATCCCTCTGCAGAGCCTTCCTGCCCTCAGGCAGATCAGCACTCCCACCCAACTTGGTGTCTCTGCAAACTGACTGAGGGTGCACTCGATCCCCTCACCCAGGTCATTGATAAAGATGTTGAACAGAACTGGCCCCAGTATTGAGCTCTGGGGACCATTGCCTATGGCTGGGTTGCATGGGCTTGTTTTGAAAAGTAAGCTACTTAGGAAGTTTATCACACAAACGAACAGACAACAGTGTACTTTCCAGTTTCCAGAAGCTGTGCTTCCTTATTCTTTTTCCTTTCAATATCCTCCATCGAAGCAGTACTCAGAGGAGGTTTGGTTTGGGGCTACTAGACAAAATTCAAAAAGATCAACTGGTATTCATTTGCAGGGCTATAAATGACAAAAAAAAAAAAAAAAAGATCAGTGAGTGAGATTTAGAGACAGATTTTCAGCGGGCACACCTAGCACTGCTTTCACAAGCAGCATGAAAAAAAACAAGCAAGCAAGAAACATCCCATACAAGTCCAAAGGGTCGTAAATTTAAAAAACACTCCAATCACTGCATAATATGTACAGATTACAGCTTAGATCCTTAACAAGTTTTCATGCCTCCATTATTTTAACTGAAAGCAGAAAAGAATTTTGATGATGAAATGTACCTAACTGAATTTTGGCAGTTCTTTGTTTTGTCTTCCTTTTATAAAACAGTGCTAGGTCCGTCTAACACAGTAGTCAAACTATCAATGAAAATAAGAATATGGACATTTACACATGTACAAACATAAAAATTTTAGTTCACTCATTATGGAGAACAGACATTATAAAAATTCTATTTTTTGCCATTAAACCTGAATGATATTACACTGAAATCTTCTAACAAATATAAGACTTTAATTCTGCTTCACCTACTTGCATGCTGAACATACACTTTTTTAAAGTCAGTTCCAAATTGTCATTAAGATGCATGGAGGAAAAAAAGGAAAGAAAAAGATAATATATTATAAGTAGTAACAGCAAGCCCTGGAAACTACCCCTATCCCTAATTGTATGTGTTATTTTCCTCCAAAGAAGCCTCCAAGCAGCAACCACAACTATTCTTAAGGACTTCCACTAAGAAAAGAGAAAGAAATCCATCCATTAAAAGTCCTGTAGGGTAAGGTGGGATATATACATACATATAAAATCTTATAGAATAATTTTAATGAAGATTTCATTTCTTTATACAAATATTTCATGATACAGCTTGAAAGTATTGCTGTCATACTACAGCTTTGAAAGCAATTATTATAACCTTCCCTCTCCATACAATGGTAATAAGAATTAATCTTACAAACCCTGTGAGGAGTGCTCCATTTAGACTACAGTCACCAGCCACAATTTCCCAGTTTACTCAACTGTGGGTTAAATTCACAGTTTATGCACTTTTAAAATATACTTATCTAAAAACACTGGGACTGCACATAACTGCACCCTGTGTGCTAGAACAGAAAGTCATTGATGCTCAGACTCATATTGCCAGTGCCAGTTCCAGAGTTTATTGCCCTGTTTTTCTGTCAGGACTAAATCAATACACAAGTGACATTACTGTGACTAGGGGTCAGGCAGGGTTGGTGACTCTGAACGAGCCCCCCACACTCGCCACAGGGTAACCCAGAATTTATGGCTTTAATCTCCCTCATGCCCAGAGAAGCAGCTGTGAAACATGCTGCTCTCATCTCAACACCAGCCTGATCTCACTGCCTAGCCCAGCTCTCTAAGGAAAATGTAGTCATACCCTGGGAAAAAAAACAACAGGATGCTTCTCTTCGCCAAATGAGGCCACTGCTACCTGGTGGAAAGACATCTCCAAGCTGACACCCTCATTTTCAGTCATCTCAGAGAAAAAGCTGCTGGCGAGCATGGCATTCATCATGCCAGCAGGACTCCTCAGGGAGGAGTTGAATAGATGAAACTGTCATCTTCCAGTCACATGGCTCAGAGTTAAGCTCTGGTCTCTCCAAAAGATCCTCTTATTAATTGCAATGGGCTACCAGGGCTGATGTTTGCTTTGGCCCATCAGAATAACTTTCAATGTGCAAGCAAGGTCTGCAGAAGTTCAAGTAATGCCATAACTAAATTGTCACCTGTCTAGACAACATCATCTTCATCTTGGGCCAGGATCCCTTACTAGGTAATGAGTGAAATGTAGTTAATAAGGCTTAGGCAGGTCAAAGGCTTATTATTTAGGGGCTGATGAAGATAGGCCATGCCAGTTAACCACCCAATACTGTATAAGGGGTGTGGAAATAAATACATGCCTCTGGCAAAACACAGGGTGCTGCCATTCCAGTTGTAGCACTATTTTAGTCTTTTTATATTCTACTGAAAATCAAGTGCTCTTACAGCATAAAGGGTGGAAGTGGGAAAAGATGCAGACTGCATGCCAGAAGAGACAGCACAGGTATAGAAAACATCTTCTAAGAAATGAGCCTCCACAGAACTTCATAGTTTTGATCTTGGAATGAAATGCTGTATATCAAACAGTCAATCACCCTGAAAGGTTAAAGTTATCAATAATACACTTCAACTGTCTGGTTACAGCATATGTTGACACTCATGTGCATTACTGTAGTTATTTGCTGCTTTCCATCCCCATTTGGTACCTAGCTGTGAAAGAAAAGCTACGAAAATACAAAAGTATGTCTCTCTTGAAATTCATAACTGTGGCAGAAAGAGAGGGCAGGAATAAAGCTGTTGCTGACCAGTTCTACCCTTCCAGATGTTTAGACTGAACCTTGAGATGTTTTCCTTGCATTTATTGCTTTGTTATAATAAGGGACTGTCTTCAAACACAGTGAGACTCCTTTAGATCACAACAGTTTATACAGAAAGAACCTTCAACATTTCTATCTGTGCCCACACTAGTTTCCAAATCTTACAGAATAAATGACATTCCTCCAGAAAAAGTGGATGGTCTTACAAGCAGGAAAGGCCTAAGTGTCTTTTTAGTTCCCAGGAACATGAAGGGTAAGCAATCATGAATTCATTGTTTGTTCTCCCTATGTCCTGGGGGATAGATGTGGTCCTTAGCTCAATAGGTGTGCCTAATTTTGGCCAAACACCACCGAGAACTCACCCAACACAGAAGGCTAACTGGCAGGATTGATAAAATACATGTAAGAAGGGCTGTTGCTATTATGGTTATTTAAAATTCATCTATAAAACCTCAGTAAAATAATCTCACAGCCTAATGTCTAAACAGGGAAGAATGCGTAAAGACATGTATGGAGGTATAGGGAAGAATTATCCACATTATAAAAACAAGGACCAACAAAGCAAGGATGTATGTTTAAGCAGCATTTAGGCAGGAGAATACACAGGCTAACTTTCCAACAGTAATGACTTAAGTCGGTAGCTATCTACAAATGAGGGTACATAAGAAACCCTAAAAAATCATAACCTTTCATGACTTATTCCAAGCCATGAAAATCCAGAGCAGAGCTAGTTTTTCTATTGCTGACCTCTGAAATATTTTTTTAGGTGCTTTCACTACTTCTTAAAACAGTAGTTAGATATTGTCATCCACCAAAAGCATTCAGACTTTAACCACTTATATCCTTTGATATAAGATAAGAAAATGTGGAGGATTGAAGAGAGGGTGCCACTTATAGCTGTCCCGTCTGCTAGGTTTCTGCCGGTTCCCTTGATTGCTCATTTAAATGTAACACATGGCAGTGGTGAAAGGCAAAGTGTCACTGAGCTGCAAGCCAAACCAGGTCTGATTTTATGGCTATGTGCAGTACACTGGTCAGTCCCGCCTTAGACCCAGCGCAAAGGAAAGGCAGGCTCTAGAGAAAGAGCTTTATGTTCCTTGTTACTTTCGAAAGATTTCAAAAGCAGCCTTGTTAAAAGAAAAAAGGGCTCAACTATGAAATCACTTCCTTCTGTTTAAAATATTTTACTCAAGGAAAAAAAAACAAAAGGACATGAAAAAAAAAAAAAGTCTGTTCTCTGCTTTTGACTTGTTCCTAGGAATCAGCATCCCACCCGCTCTGTGGGATGACGCAGTGTGCCAGATCCCGACCGCTCCAGCCAGCGCGTCAAGCGGCCGTAGCCCTCCCCACACAATCACCCCCTTGTCCGAGGCGGCTGGCATCCGCCCCGCACATGCTGACAGCATCGCTGCCGGGAGGACTGCAGCCCCTTTGGGGAGGCTCTTCTCCTCTTGGAGCAAGGCAGCAAGGCTCGAGGAGGGCAGGCGGTGTTTGTTAGCTGCCTAACAAGAAGCTCTTGTGTTAATTCCCTCCCCCTCCTGCCCCCCAAAACGTAATGTGGATAGGGATGCGGAAAAGATGATCTGCTTGCAGCAGCAAGGCTTTGGCTGGGAGTACAGCCAGCAGGACGGCTTCAGGAAGACCCCTTTACGGCAGTTTAAAAGTCAAATGAACAATTCATTGCTGCCCAAAGCACAAGGGGGTTACTTATGGCTGAGTAGCATTTTAACAAATATCCTAAGAAAGGACTGGCTTGCCTTCCTCTGCCAGTGCTTGTAGGTTTACTCAGACTCCCAGCTCTGTTCTCCTTTGGTTCCCAAGGCACCCTCCATCTCCTCCAGAATGAACTGCCTCCTCCTGAGTGGGCTGACACACACCAGCTCCCTTCCCCACTCACCTGTGGGGCAGGAAAGGAGGGAAAGAGATCTTGAGAACAAACTGAAACACATATTTTCCCCTCTCAACCTCCAGCAAAAAGTTGGTTTCTGCCTCAAACAGAGACGTATTACTCTGATCTGCACCATTACGGAAGGCAGAGGGTCTTTTCCCCTATGTTACTGAGGTTCACTGATGCAGAAAAAGCCAGGTAGCTTGAGATAAACGGTCAGCAAGTTGCTCCAGGCAGCCTACGACACCCACCTTTTCTGCCTTCCCCAAAGCTGAAGCAGATAAACTCACAGCACTATGCATTGAATACCTTTGCAAGAATATTGAATACCTTTTCGTCCTGAAAATTTTAAACCAAAACTGAAAGCGGACTGCAAGCCGTGCCAGAGCACCAGGATACCTGCCCGATCAACAGACTGACTGCAGAGTCTATTCCAAACTGAGACATCACCTAACCAGCGCTGCAAAGTGATGCTTAGCTTTTTTTCTTTAGAACTAGAAAGCAATACTTCATTGGAAATGCCAATTCAATAATATGGGATGGCAGTCGTCAGCTGATGGCAACTAACAAACATTTCTCATGGTTCATCTAGCAGTCTGCTTAAAGCCCTGGTGCAGTGACATGAACCTCCAAAAAGTCTCTGTGGTTGCCCCCAGGCCTGATTCTTGGCTACAGGATATTTTTTTTTTTAATTAAAATTTATTAAAACAAAACCCAAAAAGCAGAACCACAAACAACAAACCCACAGCTGTTCACAGCCATTTTATCTTGCAACCGTGTCTCACAGGTGGTAAGGTGGTAAAAGGATTCCTGCTTCTTTACACTTTTTTACACCATAGTCCTGTGGCTGACCTCCTCCAACCAAAGAAACCACACTGCTTTGGAAAAAAATAATACCAAAGTGGGAGATACAAACACAAGAATAAGAGTGTCACAGCCTGGGAGTGCCCTTGTTTTCTTCAGTTTAATAAAACAGTATGTTACCTTTCTCTGTAAATGGTGTTTTATGCAGATTAATCGGGGTGCTAAAGCAGAGCGTGTGAACAACACTGAATGAATTTACCTGCACCAGTAACAAGAAATAAGGTCCTGTTTGAATTTTGAAGAAAACTTCAACATGTGCTACCTGCAGCCCTGAAAAATCTTACTCCAAATAGCCCCAGTGAGGAATCAGAAATATTACTGAACTACATGAGCAGCTAAACTTGAGTCACCTTCTGTTTGGCTAATGCTACTTAACCTCTAGGCTTATTCCACTGTTTCCAGAACAATAGCTGGAAAAAAATACGATACTTATTAGGAAGGAAAGAAAGGCTACTTTATCTTCCTTGCAGACCTCTACTGTTATGGCCACACTGAGTGACCGGCACATCTTCCCTGTGACCTCTGCTCACAGGAGAACGGAGGAGAGCACAGTCACTACCTGCCCTTCCAGCTGCATACATACCACTTGTCCCATACATGCTGGGGGTTAGCTGCCCCCTGATATTTGTTCAGTGACTATTTAGTGATTCACATGACTCTGCACTGTGCTGGTATAAGGGCTTAGACTATTTCCCACCCACGTTTTTTTTAAGTCTGAGCCAGTCTTTCACCTTGTAGGAGATGCTGAAACTGATGTATGAACAGCAATTCCTTCAGGAGGGAAAACAAGGATGTATTTTCTGAAAAGTAGCCTGCAAAACCTGAATTTTCTTTGGGTTCACATCTTGTCTTCTGAAAGGAAGATCATGGAGGTGGGGTTGGACAGATTTCCAAACCACCAGTCAGTCAGGAGAGACGTTACCCACCACTACAGCCTCCGTCACAAAACTCTGAGATTCTTTCCCTGAGGGGAAGAGCAGGACACGTAAGAATAAAACTTGCCAATGGCTGAGCAGGTTGGTCAACCACACAGTTCATATTCTGGTTACAAAACTAATCACCAGGTCAGAGAGCACCATGTACATTCTTAGACTAACACAGGAGTTGACACAGTGACACACATCAAGTCTCTAACCATTCTGCTGTGTTTGTGCAGACAGTAACTGCTGAAAGCACAACTCACGGTGTAGAGCCATGGAAGTCAGGATGACAAGGACTGGGGCTAAGTTTTGGGCTTTGCAGACTGTGTAGAATTGCATTGCAACTTCATGCAACAGGGTAGTAGGTTCACAAGTGACCTATGTACCTTGCTAGAGAGCCTCATGAGTGGAAACACAGGCTGGGACAAGGAGACAGCTGGTACCATCCCTGCCTGCCTGCAGCTCACTGTCATCTGCAGCAACAGAGAGCAGAACAAACTGCAAAGAATATCAGCAGGGGACGGTACCCAGTATCCAGGCTGTGCTTTTGCATAAGGAACATGAGACCCCCAGACAAAAACCAAATACAGCCATCCACAAAAAGACAGGAACCTTTCGACTCCGAAGTGTGTCATGATATTTGCCTCAGTTTCCCTGTTTTCCAAGCCCTGAAGCTTAGGTACCTCCCGAGCAGTGTGCTGAAGCACACCAGCACCTCACATGCTACTTTTCTGTATTTGAAAATTGGCAGATACTCAAATTTGCCAAATATTATAGACCTGAGTGAACTGTACCTGCAGTCCTGTTTAACACACAAAATCTTTTCATCTATAGCTTGTGGTCCCTTATTGTTCTCCAGACACAGGAGTCCTGCCTGAATACACACAACACTTTTTGGGTGGCAGAAAGGAGGCAAGAGGCATTCCAGTGGAAGATTGAGCCTTCCCTATACTATTTTAATGTTGCAGCCATTTGGCATCTTCAAAGGCAAAAGGGCAAATGCTGCAGAGGATAGGCAGCTACAACAGTTTTTAAACATGCATTGCTGCAAAAAAAAGCACCACTTTATATCTCGAGGTCTTGGATTTTCATCAGTTTCATGTTACAGAGCTGAGTGACCAAGTCCTTGATACTCACTTCCATAAATAAGCTTGATTGTCCCCACACAGTAATGAATGTCGGGGGTTCTTATTGTCCCCACCTCTTCTAGTATCTTCCAAATGCTGCCGACCCCCCAGAGGCTGGACATGCATTACAGAAATCACCTGATAAGAAACAGAGTGGGGACAACAGGGGAGGTAACGTAAGCACTTACCAAGCACAATGACCACAGTCTTCAGGAGGCTCATCATGGTGTCCCGATTCCTGCGGGGTCCAGAACTGTGTCTGGACATTCTCATAGTCCTTTGGCGGACGTACCCAAAGATATGAGCATATAGGACCACCATGACCACAAAAGTGACCAGGTTGAAAATAGCCCAGAAGACCAGGTAGGAGTCACTATAGAGCGGTGCCATGTTGGAGCAGTGAGTGATATCACAAATACAGTTCCATCCGACACTTGGTATGGCGCCCATGACGATGGCCATAGTCCAGATAACAACAATTACGACCACCACTCGCCGGTTGCTCATCCGAGTATGTAGCTGCATTCGGAAAACTGTAATGTGCCGCTCAATAGCGATGGCCAACAAATTGGCTACAGAGGCTGTCAGGCTAGTGTCAATGAGACCCTGACGGAGAAGCCAAGTGCTTACAGTCAATCTTCTAGTGTTGGGTCCTGTGTTGAACATTAAGTAAAAGTAGGCCAGCCCTGCAAAAAAGTCCGCAGCGGCTAAGTTGGCCATTAAGTAATAAATAGGAAAGTGGAATCGGCGGTTGACATAAATAGCCACCATAACCAAGAGGTTGGCCAGCATTATGAAGATGCAGACTGTAATCCCCAGTCCCATTACAAGCTTGCTGACAGTGTTCCATTCAGTGGCTAGATATTTTCCACTTCGGTTATAAAAGAAGGCAATGGTTTCATTGTAGTAGCACTGTGGTTCGCTCACGGCTGTGGACTGAAAGAAGAGGGGGGGAAAAAAAAGAGAAAAAAACCAGTGACATCAGAACTGAAAACATACGATTGCCTCCTTGGACAAGACATGCACAGAGAGCAGGGAGGGGGACAGGAAGGGAACACACTTCAGAAGAAATTAATTTTTTTCAGGCCAAATGGCATTCCACAACTCACAAACAATTGCTCTGAGGAGTCCAGTAACAGCAAACAGATTAAAAACAACCAGAAATGATCCCATCTGCTCTGGGATCTAGCATGATTTCTGACATATCTGTAAATTGCATGGTGAATGAGCTTCTAGCCAAGCAGACCTGCTGAAAAACCCACTTAGAGAGAAGAGCATGCAATTCATAATTAGGAAACGGTAACTTTGTTACAGGACACCTTATTACTGTTATTAGTGCATAAAACTACTGTTTGGCTGTAGTGGTGTTAGAAGAAGAGCTGCTCTAACAGGAGGAAAAGGGGATTACATTTCCCAGCAGGTTTTGTCTCATTCAGGTCTCCATCAGGGAAGTTCTTCCTTGTCCTGTCTTAAAAACTAGGAAGAACATTCTAAATTAAGATTGTCAGTATGCTCTAAAACTGTGAATTGCCAGGGCCAGGGGTTGTGTCTGTCTGTTGATCATGAAGTGCATTTTTAAACAATAAAAGAAGCATGCCACTGTATTTCTATGAGCATTCTTTTTCCATCAGCCATGTTTCTAAACAGGGTTTAAAATACACTATGCTTTTAAGTATAACTCATCTGAACTGGCTCATTCCAATTTGAAATAGGAGTGAGGCAAGAAATCAGAAAAGTAATATTTGACTTAACTAGCATTAAAAGCATCAAACCTTATTCCTTGCATTAAGCATTGTTATGGCTGTGTCCGGGAATACATGATTAATTTTTCTTGCAGAGCACTCAGCACAGCTACGGGTGCAACAAACGAGCCCCATACTCCACCAAAATGTAGAAGTTTTGCGTGAAACGGTTGGCTAACAAGAAAATGCTTAATGAGTTTCCTTCCTCAATTATAATCAATTACTCAAGGTTCAATTTCCAAAAAGCAAGCCTTAGAAAAGAAAACTCCCCTGAATATCATACTGGTTCCTTGTTTAGCATGGCTTAGCAATGAGGATATAAAAAAAGAATTAACACCCTCCCCCCACAACCCCCCTAAAAAACAGTGAAACCAACCAAAACCCAAAACACAAAAAAAGCCCCACACAAGAAACTCATGTCAGAAAAAGTCTCTTTCTAAAGAGACCCAGGAGATCTGGCTCTGCTTTTATGGTTATGAAAGTCAACAGTCTGAAGTTGAAGTTTTACAAAAAGAGGAGCAATTTTAGCAAGAAACCAGGTAATAAGCCCAACCAAAGAGCAGATCAACCACACAAAAAGGTGAGAATTTCTTCCCATTAAAACAAGGAAACAAACCCCCATGTTTTGGACAGCTCCAGCCATTCTGCAGGAAATCCTAACCTGACCATGTTGAAATCAAAAGTGTACGAAATTGGGAAACAGAATTAGTAATGAGACTAGAGTGAAAGTATTATCTGATGAAGATTTTCTTAGAATTACCCAAAGCTATTTCTGTTTCATTTACCTCTGTTTGCCAACATGGTTAAATTAATTCCACTTAAGCAACATACAAAACTTTCCACTTATATCCCAAATGCATTACATGACATTTAGATTTATGTTAAAGAAAAAGGTCTGTTTAGAATGATTTTACCTCCAACCTAAACATCGATCAGAAACATTTGCAGACCCAGGATAATAAAAAGCTAGAGTAAATAGTATTTCTCAGCACAGTGACTATAAAACTTTTATTGTTCCTCTAGGATACATCAACTCTTAAGTTAGAAACCTTTCAGCCTTAATTATTTAAGAATTTTTAAAAGTTCTCATGTAAGATCTCTCTGCTGCACAGAAAAAGCTATTTATAAGGGATCCTTAACAAAGGGAGACCTAGCTACAAGACATCTGGCTTTAATTCTTTGGTTAAAGTCTGTGTGGTAATAACAGGTCAAGTATAAGAACCCTTCAGGGAAAGAGGAAGTCATACGAATGAATTAGTGGCCCTTATAAAAGCTTGCCAACATCTGCATTAATTATGTGAGTGCCCTGGTTTATTTGCTCTCTGTAGGAATATCTGGATGCAGTCCTACAGTCTGAATTACAGAGGAGGTCAGGACTCCAGGATCCAGTGGACTTTTCTAATCCTGAGTAAATTCTCTCTTTGTCTATATATTTGTCGATTTAAATTTTTCTTTCAGATATCTGCTGCCCATACGTAACTGTTCCTGCTCCATTATTGTTCCTGTGCCGAGAAGCCAGCTGCACCTGGCAGAACACATACTTTTAATTCAGAAATCTAAAGTGTGGTGGAGAACACTCTTTTTTTATTATTATTTTCTTTCTTCTTTTTTATTATTTTTGTGTGTGGCTTGGTTTTGCACATGTTCTTAGAATGTGAATTATCCCCCGAGTTTATAATATCCTTCCCAATCTTTTCAGATGAAAGCTGAAACCAGATATGACCAAAAAAGCTCACTGTAACACGCACTGGTAAGTGCTGTGCATGTGTCTTATTCCCAAAATGCCCAGCCAGGGCTGAACTTGGGCAATGCACATACAAGTATGTAAAATGCTACAGAGTCAGACTTGTTAAATTTAAAAGCATGACAGCACCTGAGCAATCCCAGATGAATAGCATGAGGCTTACTGGCTGCTTCTCTTGTTTTGAAGACACAGGAACAAAACGCTCTATTTGCACAAGGGGTTTTGGAGTTTTGCCTTTAGGGAGCGCTAAGCTGAAACCTGGGTTCACCTTTAAAAGCAATCTTTTCAGTCCCAAGGGAAAGAAGAACAGAAGAAGAGACAGTTTGCTGACAGAAGTTCAAACAGGGGACTTCCAGGCGATCAGGTTTCTCGGATGCCAGTGTATATCTTACAGGAAGGTTTTGACCTCCCAGGTCACAAACATACAAATCCCAAGGCATCACATTTACCCGTGATGCTGCTCTCTGACTGGAAAGACTCAAGCAAGGAGGTAAATATAATGTATCTCTGAGTACTGAAAGTGTTAACATACCATAATGGCATATGCAAGCAGGCAGACCCATCCCCTCTCCTGCCCTTGCAGGAAAAGGGGCAGGGAAGTTTATATTTTAATTTCCTGAAGTTTCACTCAGCGTGTTTCACTGCCTGGGTAAGCCAGATGTGCAGTGCCCTGAGATTTACCTCATCCATTTAGTATATCTCAACAGAAGTTTAAAACAAACTGAGCTGCAAATTGCCCATGTTAGCTGAACCTCTAGGACATATGTGTGTGGAAAAAGAAAACATCTGAATTATAAACCAACAAGACAGATAAAGCAAAATGGAGTAATAGCAGGCTAAAATCAAAGCCTCCTCTAACCATGTGAGATTGACTTAATACTCAAGACACAGTTGTCCCAAAGAAAAGAACAAGAAAATCCTGAGTACATGAAGTTAAATCGCTTAAAATTGTGAGACACAGCTACAACCCTAACACAGTACACACAGACCAGGAAATTTGGCACTGGGACTTAATAAACAAAACTCACTCTGCTTCCCCAGTTAACACCTAGTCATCCCATGGACAGAACATCACCTTGGCACTGGCCTTTCTAGCCACTCTGTGCTGTACTTGTCCTCTCGGCTCCTCTCCTCTGCTGGTGCGGGGCCATGCCACTGGGGTGGCAGTGGGGAGACTGGGAAGAAGAGCCCATGTAAGCAACTTTCCAGTGTTTTGTGCTTGATTCATCTTGCTGCTGCCTCACCTCTCCATCACCGCTTAAGAGTGGGGTGAGGATTTGGATCTAAGGCATGGACCAGCTTGGCCATGGGATGTTCCTTGCTGAGCAGCCCATTGCCCCATTTCCACTCTCAGGGAAGAGACGGGTGCGGAGAAGGCACGGGCTGCCTGGGGTGGGAAGGGGAAAGGGGAGCTCTGGGTCCTGCCAGGTTGGTGGTGAGTGACAGCCCACCTGGTGAGGCCTGTGCAGGGAGAGATGCTTCAGTCGGGAAGCAAACACCAACAACTTTTCAAACACTGCTGATTGATACTGTCTAAACAAATCACATTAGCAGGAGGTGCCTGAGGGGCAGATGATCAGTTTACAAAACGACTGCAATCTACCTAACAAAAAAAGAAATAGAAAGAAAAAAGAAAATAAAAAGAAGGACTACCCCCGTCAGCAGGCATGGATGCATTTATTTCTTCCAGAGAGAAACAGAGCTGAACATTCTTAGAATACTAAGGTCTGACTTTTACAGGGCTTTTAAAACTTGGAAGCCACAAAAATTCTTCCATATCCAAGAAAACTCTTCAGTTTATTTGGCAAGGAGGTCTGAGAAAGATGACAATTCTGCATACGATGAAATGCCAAGTACAAACCGGAGACCTCAATTTTTTTAGAAGTCATGCAACTTGCATGCAATCTCCTTGAACTTTGCGAGAGTCAGAGGAGACTCATTCTATACAGAATGACCTTTTAATTCTGAAGTAGCTACCCCTGGATCACCAAACCAATATTTATCATTCTCAGTCCTGCCCAGAAATCTAGAACACATTTCATAGGAAATGCAGAATTGGGAATGGCAGAGTAGGACTCCAAAACAGCGATAGGTGTCTTAAAGCTGTACATTTAGAGCAGCAGGGGATGGAAGAGCAGTAGCACTGCTTTCAGTTTAGCAAAATACTTTGAAGTTTATCAACATACCAGGGAGGCTAGAGCTGAAAAACTTGGGGGAACTGCCAGCTTCAAAATCCCCAAATAAGGATATCAATTAAGATTATCTTTAAAATAAGCATAAGCAAGTAAGTATAGGAATAATTGAATCAATATGTAAATACTTTCTCAACCCACAACTGCAAAAGCATGGGGTTTATGAAAGTAAAGTTGTAACAGATGAGAAAAAAATTCCAGTTTGCGACAAAATTTTCTCTGTTACCTAATGAAAAGCACAAACTATTGTTCAAATCGCAGAATCGAAAAGAGACTAAAGGTTTAAAAATAAAATGGATAAGACAGTTGTTCCTTTAAATAAAAGTAGAAGTTGAGGAGGCATTTACTCAAAACTTAAGTAAAAAACTCAGAAATTCTCAAGAGAAGGGTCTCAATTCATTATGGTCTTATGCTTACTATGTCCTATGTACAGACATAATTTTGTCTGCACAATGAAAGTATGAAACCTTGTCACCAAGATACAACAGGTCCTCATGCACCCTTTTCAGAATTGCACGTCCCAAAGTAATCGTTTGGCAGACTTAAAGAAAAACTTGTATGTAAAGATGTGGTGGTTCAGTCACAGTAGGCCACTTCTTCATTTCACTAGACTCATTTTACCCATCAGACAGCTGAAAAGATGTGAGGAAAGGAATCTCTTTGCAAGGGGATCTCTAACTCTGCTATAACATGATAAAGCACAAAGTTACTTCTGGAACCCTATGGCAACAGATAGCATATCCAGTAATTTTTAGGATGCTTTTGTAGTAGACTCTATTACTGGAGTCTCAGAGCTAACAAAAGACCCAACAACTAGAAACTGAACTGCGAAGGTCTTTGTATCCTACAGCTTATACCTGAAAACTGTAACCCAACATATTTAGGCCCCGTGTACCAAAGAAAGACAGTCACCAGCAAGACTGGTAAAAGAAGCAACTTTACAGCTGGAAGGTATAATTCTATTGGAAACACTGATTATGACCTCCACAGATTGACTATAAAACCAGGGAGGGTGTTGACCTTCCTTAGTGATTATTCACTGTCAACTACTACAAAAGCCAGTTCAAATATATCTTCCGTTGGCTAAAAAAGGAATGGGTGAGAGCAGGGAGTCCAGCTAACTCTAAAAATGCCTTTCTTCTGTAAGATGCAGGTTTGCTAACTATCAGCTCTGAAACACCTCAACTTGGCCCAATGACTTTTCGGGACTGACTAATTAAGAGCCATTCAATTCACTATTCAAACACAAGAGCATTAGTGAAGACCAGTGATGGTCAGGAGCATGCTGAGCTGGCCCACCAGGCCCCCAGATCACCAGCTCTCTGGTTTCAACTTCTTGCACTGCCTACTGCTGCAGAAAAGAAGCATGCATGCACATGTACACATGAACAAAGTCTCTTTCACTATAGAATTCTTCAAACAAAAAGAGATTTAAGAAATTAAAAATCTAGAAGGATTGGGCAAAATTATCCATGGAAAGGCAGAGAGTGAACCCATCCCTCCAGCGGCCTACTCCATAATTCAGACGCTGCTGTATCGTTGCTCCTTTTCCACGAATGTGGTATTTTCAGATAAGCTGCATCCCTCCCAAGCACTACCTGCATGTTCTGATGAATGTTTTCCAGTTGATGAGGAAATGAAGACTGTTCGAATCAGGGCATAGTTCTACATCCACACATCCCTCCTTACAGCACCTTATAGTGTTACGGTGGCTTCAACACTTTGATTACTAAAGATTTGTTCCTAGGCCACACATCACTTCTCTGATGTCCCGTCTCTGCCTTCCAAGCTCCTCTCCAAGGGAGGCCAGCACTGCAATGCAGAGGTATTGCAAAAACAAGGTAATTGGCTTTGGCACTAGAAGCGATGTGATTGGGCATGTTGAGCCCAAATGGGGCAGTTGAGGCCAAATGACTCAACAGAGTACAGAGTGAGTATCTGCAAAGGTCATGAAGCTTAATTTTCTTCTGGGGAGCTTTCACTACAAGCTGAGCTCCACAAAGATTAGCCAAACATGAGTATAGATTCAACACATCCTGGGCTTGTGGGAGACACAGGAGGGCAATTATATTCCATCAGCTGATTTAGTGACCCAAATATGCCACCTTCAAGAAAAGTCTGTATCATGATGCAGACTGGACTTCTCCACTATCTCATCTAGTTCACTCGCGGTTATCTACCTAACTTATCCTCAACCTAAGTACTGTAGCCAGATGTCCAACCTGCTGTGTCCCTGCAGGCTGCTGTGTAGGATGACTGCAGTGCAGGACAGGCCTTCCTCAAAGACCCCAGCCTTGGGGTGGAGCTTTCTGGAGAGAGGTGAAGCACACAGTCCCCTATCTGTGTCACTTTCAAAGCCATGTGGGTGGAAGAAATGGAAGGAAAAAAATGAATGTGCACCTCTCACATCCCAAGTGAGTTTCCACGCATAATGAATTGCAATATGTGTCCTTTGGGCCCAGTCTGGTGCTCAGTGAACCAAACTGGGAATTAATAATTGGCTCCAGCAGCTGTAAGACTGGCTTTTTATGCTGAAAAAATGCTGTAGGCTACTGGGGCTACTTCCATCTCCAGGGCACACCTTCCATCACTCCTCACCAAGCAAGCCAGTAAAGTAAGCACTTGGGAGATTAGCTTACAAGCAAAATGCTTATTCAAAACTATGTTAATGAGCATAGCAAATTTCATTTTGGGCTGGAAATTGAGATTTCCAAATGGAAATAAGAAGACTACCCTGTGTTTACCATGGAAAATACATTTGTTCTTGAAATATACATGTATTTCTTTTATTTTAATGCACTAATTTGTGAAATATATAAACAGAATACAGAAAAATCTTTCTCAGGGCTTGGGCAACAAAGGGTTGTCTATCAGTATCTTGTTCATATAGTCCTGATCAGCTGCCTATAATGCAGTATTGCATTATAATGCCTCTGCTTTGAACAAAACAGAGATGTATTTTGGACCTTCGGTAATCTCATCTAGTATAAGAATGTGAAGAAATCATACTGGTATTTAAGTTTCCTTTATGATGCCTGTAACTGGGTGGATATAACTCTAATCACAAACTCTTTTCCTGTCTCACTGTTTCCTTTTGATCTCTCATTTACTCTATTTACCACCATCAGAGGACAGTTTTCATAAAAAGGTTAATTTGTTTAGTCACCTAGAAGGGCAGAAAAAACCCACCCATTTGTTTGCTGCAGAAATTTGGGTACCAGCTCCAAAATGCAAATCGTGCTGGCCTTTGTTGGCGAAAGGGGTGACAACAGCTGTGCCACCCTACAGGGGTCTGCTCTCAAGCACCATTATAAAGAGGAAAAAGCTACTGAGAATGACCATTTTGTGGCAAGGATAGTTTAAATCCTTTCCACTCTAATTTAAACAAAGAGAAGGGAAAATAGAGACATATTCAATGGCACAGAGCAGGAGAAGTATTTTTTGGCTTTGCTAACCACACAGCCATGAAAAGCCACTATGATGGAAACTGCTCTGGATTTCTCTTTGGAACAGCTGCAAGACAGTTATTTAAATATACTCATTTACTTCTAGTATTTGGCTAGTAGGATCTACTGTTGGCAAAAGCAAAGGGAGAATGATGAACTTCTGTTGTTTTCTTGTTTTATGCATTTCTGAAGCACTGTTGGAAGTCCCCGGTTCATTAAGCAACTGGAGCTCAAATCATTTCTTCTTCAAAGCTTTTACTGCACAATTCATCTTGTGCCATTCACAAAGAGAGAAGATACTAATCACTCCACAGAGTATGTTAATCAGTTTAGATCACCATTTGTTATGTTTCCTTTTCAAAAAAAAGCAAAGTCCTCTGGGAAGCTAAATGCTTCTTATAGAATTATTTAACTTTCCACTTATTGTGTTATCAGGCTAATCAGGTTTCTATGATACAATTTTGCTTATACATAGCTGAGGTATGAAGTCATCAAATGTACCACAAAATATCCCCAGCTTGAGAATCTAAAAGTTATGTTATGCTTTGTTTTTCTCTCTTCAGGAGCAGAATGGCTTAACCAATCTGAAATCACTAGTTTCTGCCTGACAATAAAACCCCGTTGCCAAAAATTTAAAGCATATTCTGGAAATTTTTTTGTTTCATTGACTTCTTTGACATATTCTGAATGGAGTCCCAGAACTATTTTTATTCTAGATTTCAGCTATGGATGGCTAAACTACCCTGAAACTTTACTTTCACATTTACATATGACCAAGCTGCCTTAAATCTGTGCTCTTAATCACCACTCTGTATGTCTGGTATCAGGGTGCTGGGGGGAGGAAGAAGGTGGGAGCAGACAGCTTCGGACAGGTCAGTGCATAGGAGGGTATGAAGACGCATGACTGTGGAAAACATGTTGCTTCAGTAGAGGGTTGTAGAGAGTATGGAAAGCAGTTCCTGTGTGGACACACTAGCAGTAAGAATATTTTAAAACCAATAACAACAGTTTCACACCTGGTATCAAGAAGTAACTTTCAGGTACTTCTCCAAAATGTGAATCCCTTGTTAGCTGACTCAGAAGACATATCTTGAGAAAGACACCATTCACAATTAAATGAGCAGGAACTTCCCTTATTGTGATCCCACCACAACCATCTGTAGGATTCAAGTCCAACCAAAACCTGTCAGGGTGGGCCTTGGATTGCAAAAGGTTCTGCTGAGGTCTCTGGGACTCTCCCCTGTGGTAAATAAGAGTCTACTCTTGCTTGCTCTGTGCAGTTAAAGGACTAATGATAGGCAGAGGCATATTTATTGCTGAGAGGTATACACATAGATATATAGTACCTGAAGGGGTCCTACAAGGAAGCTGGGGGGGGGGTGGGGGTGGGGAGGAGCTTTTTACAAGGGCCTGTAGTGACAGGACAAGGGGTAATGGGTTTAAATTGAAAGCGGGGAAATTTTGATTAGATATCAGGAAGAAATTCTTCCCAGAGAGGGTGGTGAGGCACTGGCACAGGCTGCCCAGAGAAGCTGTGGATGCCCCATCCCTGGAAGTGTTCAAGGCCAGGCTCGATGAGGCTTGGAGCAACCTGGTCTAGTGGAGGGTGTCCCTGCCCATGGCAGGGGGGTTGGAACTAGATGATCTTTAAGGTCCCTTCCAATCCAGACCATTCTGTGATTCTGGGATTCTATATGTATACAAAATAAATAATATTCATTTCTAAGACTAAATTGACTAAACGTGAAGGAAACCAGCTACCCTGGCAATGCTAAAGGAAAGTTTAAAGATAAAAAATATATATATAAACATATATTAAAGATAGAGAAAGTTTAAAATAAAGTAGCAAAACACTTCTTCTTGTAACTGAGATGCCATCTAGCTCATGCAGAAGGCATGCAAGGCTACTTCCAATATTTAAAACAAAAACCTTCCTTAAATCATTAGTCTCTAAATGTCTTCTGCAGCATATTGTGTCATCTGCTCAGTTTTAAAAGGCAAAATAATGTCCTCCAGAAAAAAAAGTATTTTAATGAATATAGCCTTATAAACTATATTCAAATGTCATTTCTGTGTCAACACAAACGTGAAAGGCATGCCCATGCAGTCCCAATTGAAAATGTGCTTTACTGAAATACTTCCATTAAATGATTCATCCCTTCAGCTATGTGTCTCCCCACGACTATGACTTGGACTGTTAAAAAAAGGTCTTCCTTGCCCTCAGAAATGTACACATGGGTCCCAGCTGATTGGAGGTGTTACTCCTTTACATAAGATTGAAGCCTTGTATCAACCATCAGATCCGCAATGGTTTACTGAAATCTGTGGGAATTCATGCATGCATGTAAGTCTGCCCATATGGGTATCAAATTTGAGTCCATTTTTGTAACACAAGGTTGAGAGAATGATATTTTCGTACCATAATTTCCCACACTGACATAACAGTCTACCTTTTTTTTCCTGTTGCTATTTCTTTTCAGCTCCCAAGTTAAATCTTGTGGAAGCAGTCTCTAAAACCCAAGTGTGGAAGGACAGCTGTCTGGATTACCAGTCAATGACCAGAATCATCCATTTATCTCTGGTCTTTGGTCTAGTGATGCAAGTCCAAGGCAGGGTTTATTCAGCAGAAACTCCGGGCAGACTCAGGACACGTACTTAGGGGTGAATAAACATACAACAGAACAGTGACTATGCTGATCATCAAGTCCTTTACAAGTGTTAGATTATCTTCCACTCATTCTTGCACTACAGTTGACCTTATTTTCCCTTTGAGAAGGCATTTATCCTGAATGATAGTTCTTAAGATACACAGATCTCTCATACATAAAGAAGGCTCTGAAGAGAGAACCCGAGAAGACAGGTGTACAAGTGCCTTTCAGAGCATGTGAGGAGATGACCTGTGGGGGAGCCTTTCTCCAGCAAGGGAGAGGAGTCCAGTGGCAGCCAGGCAGCCTGTGATCCACCCAGCATCCAGCATCCACCTCCTATCAGGTATTCTGTTTCGCTGTAAAGGTACAAAATCCTTCCCCGAGCCTAATGGTGACAGAGACTTGAAAAACAACAAAAATTCTTTTTAAATACTCTAGTTCTTCATTTGAAACACAAGAAGAAAAGGAGCATAATAAAGTTGCTCCAAAGCAGATTTTGGATTCAGCTTGTTTCACATCAACACCCTTTAGAGGACACGTTTTTGTAACTTCACAGGGTCCAGGGATCTCTGAACTACTGCACTTCTCAGTGCAGAGATGACCCAAAGAATCTCCAGCAAACAAACAAACAAACCCAAGCAAAATAAACATTAGATGTCCAATTTTCTGACATCGACCTTAGTCAGTTGTGGTGCCCTCTTCATAAAATACACATCCTTAAAAGTTTTAAGTTCTATCAGACACTTCAGTTTCTATGAAGTCAAAGGGACTTTTTGCAAATGCTTTTCTGAGATGGAATCTTGACTGTTATTAACATCTCCTTTTCTGTTTGTAATATTTACTTCACCAGAAAACAGAAGTACTTGGAGTTCAGTACATGGAGCTGAAGAAATCACTTAGGTATTTATAAATATCAAGCCTGAAACACACATTTTGATTCAGGAAAACAAGATTAGTTTGTTAGTAATTTTAAGTATTTTATTAATTTTATTGCTGCTTTTGGCTTAAAACTTTAGCTTCTCTGATAAGAACACTGAAACTGAAATTTCCTGTGGTATTATTTCAACTGAACCACATTATGACCTCCCTCTACTTTGTATTCATTAGGCACAGTAAAAATCAAACCATAGCGCAGGGCCCACCTACATGGAGTCAGTAAAGATCATATATTGCTATATATTTTCTTCTACAAATAGTAGTATAACACAGCCATGTCATGTCTCAAAGTATAACAACATTCTTAGTAAATGATGAGTGTCTTTAACAAAACATTTCAGGAGAAATTCCCTCCATGACTCAAAAGTGAGACAGAAGAAAAAGCTAGGATTCAGCTGCCAGTTTCATCGTGGCCTACTCACCTCAATTACCTCAGGTTGGGACATCATGGAGGATGGCACCAAATCTGTGGGGATATCCATGGTAGCTCAAAATGTCCCTGCTGTCTTTGCACCCTTCCTCTGCACGCACAGACCCTTGGCAGGAACACAGAAGGACTTTCTCAGACCCTAGTCATGCTGGCATTTGCTCCTAGTAGGAAGAAAAAAAAGTGTTGAGAATAACAAGACAACTGGGTATGCAGTCAACACCCAAGCCCCTCGGCTGCTGCAAAACCAGCCTGTGAGTTTGCACAACACGACTTGCTTGCATGCCCATTCAGGACAGATTTGCAGGAGAAGTTTCAAAGGGCACATTGGAATTTGGTCCAGAGCAGCAAAACTATTCACTCGACCACACACACTAGAATTCACACGGAGTGAATACAGCAAAAAGACTAATGTATAGACCACGTACACATTTGCAAGGAACGATGGTCACCTACAGAGCACTGGAATCATGTTAACAGCTTTTTTTCTACACCAAAACCAAAAAAAAAAAAAAACCCAAACCAACCAAGCCTCACAGAAGAATATGCTGGAATTTAGAATACATTTCTTTCCTCAACAACTATTGTTTTACAGTTCAGTAATCACATGAACTTTTCTTCTGTGTTAAGAAAAAAACCATTATGACATCCTAATCCTTGATTTATTTTAGCTATACTTTTTTTTTTTTTTTTCCAGATAGGCACAGATTTGCTGTAGATAAATATACTGAATTGCCTTGTAAAGTTTGTTCAGATGATCCAACAGAATGAACTTATTTCCATAACTATCATGTATATCAATGTTAGATCAGCTTCTGCATATATTTATATGCTTTCGTGCAAAGAAACCCAAACAAAAGGGGAGAAAACTGTAAATAGCCAAGAAATTAAGCCCATTTAAAAATTCCAGATAAAGACTATTGCAGTTTTTTCCCCAGACATATACAACACAACCCACAAATTAGCCACCACAGAAAGGATTTCAGAGAGACACTTATTGCTTTCTGTATCTACCACTTCCTCTTTTGTAAGTCATGGCAGAAAACCACTTGTGCTAAGTGTATTAAGCATAGCAAAAATGACCTCAAACCTAACTGGTATTTTTCAAACTGAGACCATGGTGTAGTCATACAGACAATGCTAGTAATGTTCCTGGCCTCTGGTTCATGTTTTTTCAAAGCCAACACTTACCAAGCCAAGAAAGAACAGGTAAGTGCTGTAGGAAAGTTACACTCCACATACTTTTCTGAGTTGGTTATGTGGTGGGTTTTTTTTTTTGGTTTGGGGTGGTTTGTTGATGGGTTTTTTGGGGGGTGGGGGTGGTTGGTTTGTTTTTTGGGGTGTTTTTTTTTTGTTTGGTTGTTTGTTTTTTTGTTTGGTTTTTTGGGTTTTTTTTTTTTTTTTTTTGTGTGAGTGTGTGTGTTGTTCATTTAAACACAGCCTTTGCATGCCACTGTGGAAATTATTCCTCCTTCTTAAAAGGCATCCTCTTGAAATGCCTGCTTCACATTTCAACACACCCCTGCATGCCTTACGTCACATGTAACTGTCTCATCTTCCAAGCTCTTGGATCACTTTTTCCATCTTTATATAGCTTTCCAGTGACCCCTATGTTTTCCTACTCATTTCTTGCTCATAACTTTTCATTCTTTCCACTCATTGCTCCAAATTTCTACTACTATACCATGGAGAGGACAGAAAATGGAGATTTAGCATTCCTCAAGAAAGCATTCTCTGGAAGTCAAAGAACTAAGCTACACATCCTTCAGGCTTCCTGTTTTCTTTGCAAAAGCAGTTTTGTCTGTTTTCTGAAATTCACTAATTTTTCCACTGTGCATGACAGATGAAGGAAACAGATGATAGAATCAACTTGAAACTACTGCTTTTCTGACTTAGGGAAGCTTTGCTACTTGACCAAGAATAGAGTGATTTTCAGTAAAACTCCATCAAAAGCATCAAGATCCTCAACCAGCACATTTCATCTCTGTCTTGCGAGCTGTCACAAATGAAACTTAAATGAGATCTCATAAGACCTTTTTTTCTGTTCTTCTCAAAACATGTTTAAGAGCAGCAGTGTCACAGAATTTACTTTAAAGCTGCTGTGAGTTTCTTTTAAAATTTATTCTCTTAATTCTGAAATGCTGCTGCTCTTGGATCATGAAGATGGAGAAAATCTTACAGTTGAAGCAGACTTTAGGGAAGACTATCTAGATCAAAATCAGAGGTATTCTTAGAATCCTGTTTGCCACCTATAAAAAGGAGAGAAAATTATTGTTTTTACTAGGGAGGACCACAGAGCAGAAGAGAAAACCTAAGGGGAGGTAAAAGCCCCAAACTTAAGTCTGTTCAACCTTTAGCTAGCTCAGTGTGCCCCAGGTAGAACACAAATATCAAGAAAAGCTTAATGCCATAAAATGCAACAAACAATTTAAGGGAGATCAGAGGAGAAATATGCCTGTTGTAATTTTTCCCCATCTTTCCAAGAAATAGAAAACACAGTATTAGTAAAAAATTCCTAAGCCTATGACCATTTCACATTTCCCCTTCTGCACCTATCTGCATTTCTGTTGCTTGTATTGCACCGATCCCTCAAATTTGGCTAGGAAAAGGAAGGCTCTTCTGCGTACACCTTGCTTCTCAACCTCCTGAGCTTCACGTACACAACGATTAAGACTTTCCGCCTAATGGTTTAGGCTCCTAAAAGCATTCCAGCTGAAAACAGGTTGGACTGTACAGAAGGGGTCTTCCCTGGCTCACAACCCACCTCATCTCCTTCAGCAATAATGAAGAGCAGAAGGGACAGTGCTTTCACAGCAGTGCAAAAGCAGGCTGACCCCATTCAAGTGAACAAAGGTGGTTCCTAACTTAGTACTCGTGTGAGTTCAGGGCACAGCCCCATGTTTATCAAGAACTGCCAATACAGGGAATAGGTTACGCAAATGAACTTTGCTAAAGGGCATTTTCACAGAAAATGTATTAAAAAGACAGCCTGAAACACAAAAGCACAGGAGTGGCTTCTACTAATGAGATTTTGGTGGCTTGCCACACTACAAAGCATTGAAAAGAATACCTAAATTTTGAAGCATATTCACATATATATAATTCCCAAACATTGGAATTGCAGGTGTCGCAGGTGAATACCCCTATGTGTTCTGTTGACAGACATTGCTGTCTTTAATGAATGCATCTAGAGAACTGCATGGATGAACAAGCAGCTCCTGGACTAATTGAGGCACAAAAAAACCTACAGTGGGTGGAAGCAGGGACAGGGAGCAGGACAGGGAGCCTGTGAGGATTACAGAAAACTTGTCTGAGAGGTCAAGGATCAAGTTAGGAAAGCCAAAACCCTAACAGGATCAAACCTGACCAGGGACATCAAGGCCAACAAGAAGGGCTCCTATAGGTCCATAGGGGATATAAAGAAGATCAGGGAAAATATGTGCCTTCTGCGGAAGGAAACGGAAGAGCTGGTTTCCCAGAATATGGAGAAGGCTGAGGTGCTCAATGATTTTTTTGCTTCAGTCTTCACAGACAAGGAAGCAAGCCGTACCCCCAGAATCATGAAAGGCAAGGGCAGGGACTGGGAAAATAGAAAGCCACCTATGATTAGAGAGTATCAGGTTCAGGAACACCTGAGGAACCTGAAGGTGCACAAGTCCATGGGACCTGATGAAATACACCTGCAGGTCCTGAAAGAACTGGCAGGTGGAGTTGCTAAAACTCTATCCATCATATCTGAGAAGTCATGGCGATCTGGTGAAGTTCCCACTGACTGGAAAAGGAGAAAAAAACCCCCCCATCTTTAAACAGGGAACTAAGGAAGACCCGGGGAAGTACAGACCAGTCAGTCTCACCTCTGTGCCCGGCAAGATCATGGAGCAGATCCTCCTGGAAATTATGCAAAGGCACATGGAAAATGAGGAGGTGATTGGTGACAGCCAACATGGCTTCCCCAAGAGCAGATCATGCCTGACAAGTTTGATGGCCTTCTGCAACAGGGTTACGGTTTTGGTGGGTAAGGGAAGAGCAACTGATGTCATCTACCTGGAGTTGTGCAAAGTGTTTGACACCGTCCCACATGACATCCTTGTCTCTAAATTGGAGAGACATGGATTTGATGGATGGAGCACACAGTGGATAATGAACTGGCATGATGCTCATGCTCAGAGGGTTGTGGTCAATGGCTTGAAGTCTGAGTGGAGAGCAGTGATGAGTGGCGTTCCTCAGGCGTCAGTGTTGAGACTGGCGCTGTTTGACATCTTTGTCAGTGACACGGATGGTAGGATTGAGTGCACCCTCAGCAAGTTTGCTGACGACAGCAAGCTGTGTGGTGCAGTTGACATGCTGGAGGGAAGGGATGTCATCCAGAGGGACCTGGACAGGCTGGAGAGGTGGGCCTGTGCCAACCCCATGGAGTTCAACAAGGCCAAGTGTAAGGTCCTGCACCTGGGTTGGGGCAATCCCAAGCACAAGGACAGGTTGGGGGGAGAATGGATCGAGAGCAGCCCTGAGGAGAAGAACTTGGGGGTACTGGGGGATGAAAAGCTGGACATGAGCCAGCAGTGTGCGCTGGCAGCCCAGAAAGCCAACTGTATCCTGGATTGTATCAGGAGAAGTGTGGCCAGCAGGTCAAGCGAGGGGATTCTCCCCCTCTACTCTGCTCTGATGAGACCCCACCTGCACTACTGTGTCCAGCTGTGGGGCCCCCAACATCAGAAGGATATCAACCGGTTGGAGCGAGTCCAGAGGAGGCCACGAAGATGCTCAGAGGGCTGGAGCACCTCTGCTATGGGAACAGGCTGGAAGAATTGGGCTTGTTCAGCCTGGAGAAGAGAAGGCTCCAGGGAGACCTTAGAGCACCTTCGACTACCTGAAGGGGGCCTACAAGAAAGCTTGGGGGGGACTTTTTACAAGGGCCTGTAGTGACAGGACAAGGGGTAACAGAGTTAAATTGAAAGTGGGGAGATTTAGACATCAGGAAGAAGTTCTTCTCGGTGAGGGTGGTGAGGCACTGGCACAGGTTGCCCAGAGAAGCTGTGGATGCCCCATCCCTGGCTGTCTTCAACGCCAGGCTGGATGAGGCTTGGAGCAACCTGGTCTAGTGGAGGGTGTCCCTGCCCATGGCAGGGGGGTTGGAAGGTCCCTTCCATACCAAACCATTCTGTGATTTTATGAACTGCTAACTGAGAAAACACATTGGATTTCTATCTGAAGTTAATAAAATGAAGATTATAGTATTTCTTAGGCTCTGTGAAGAAGACTCATCTCTAAGAAATGATGTATTACAATAAACTGCAAAATTTAGAAAATCATTTACGGTAAGACATTGAGATCTTGGTTAATTGAGGAAAAGAAAGCAGCTGATGCTCAGCAGAGTAGGACATATCTAACATGCAGAGCAGGAACGCATCCTCACCAAACAAAACATACTGCTCTCTGGCATACTATGACTAAGCATCATGATTTCTGGATCAGCTGTCTGAGACCACAGAAAAGAGGAACCATGCAGTTTGGTCATTACTTGGAGTAGTTGAGAGAAATGCAATCATGTAGGACAAAAACATCATCATGAAGGAACCACTTCTGGAAAATCCATTACAATGACAAAAAAATTACTGTTATTCCTTCAGTTTCTTGCACAGTACAAGCGATCTGCATTTTAGGAGTGATAAAGTAATACCCATAACTTCTGCATCACTGCATATCTCATCTAGGCCCACATATATGCAGTGCCTCTGCTAGAGCAAGGTGCTGTGACTCAAAGGTAAATTGGGTTTTCACAATCTGTGGCTGTCTGCTGTGTCAGACAGTTTGAGGCGTCTTGCATTGCTGTTGTCCTTCAGCTTTAGTCTTCTGCACCCTTATCAGGGCACGTTTTGGTACCACACTTTGACTTCACAGACTTGAAGTTGCTGGATTACGTGACTTTGAAGATGCTGATTTGGTATGAGTTTGAAGCTCTTAAATGTGACTTAGCTAAACAAAACTACCCTCCCTGCACAGCTCCAGTGAATAAAAGCCTAACTTACAGTTTCTCAGAGGGCAATTTCAAGTCCTAATTGATCCCAGATGGACAGGACCTGTAAACCCGTCAAGGAAAAAGAAAACAAACAACATTCGAACAATATATAAAAAGGCAAGAAAGTAAGAAAAAAGATCTCACATAAGGGTCCTACTTCCAGACGTCATTTCAGAGACATTCCAAATTTCATGTGGTATCTTAAGTCTTGCCATCCAAAAGTAATCAAACTCACCTCCAGCAGCTTCCTTCACCAAATCACCACTGCTTGTAACCATTAGTTTGTTCAACACAAACAAAAGAATGGCCCCACTATGTCAGCCTTTCAAGGCACAAAGGCTGATGAATGCCATCCAAGGAAGAGCAACAGCAATGACTTGACCTGTCTACCACTTCATTTCGCCTCTTGTTAAAGTGATGATGATAACATGATTTTTTAGTTACCTACTATGGACACATTGAGGGGGTTTTGAGCTCTCCAGTAACCACTTAGTTAATAAAAGAACAACTACAGACACACTTGCTAGCATATAAGAAAATAAACATGAAAGGCAGAAAAATTGGTTTCAATTTCATGCTGCTAAAAAGAGGCCTTGTTGGTACTCCTTCCTTTACTACAGCGACTGCTAGATACTGTTGCAAAAGTTTGGATTTTCTTCTGCAAGTTACAGAGCATTAGATCATCTTCCTAACAGAAAGGTATTATCATTTTTGAGTCCTTATATTATTTAAAGTAAAGCCTTTACTACCACTGATGTTTTCACTTTGAACAGTGGACATACAGGTTCACCTATACAAATACCATTCAGTAGTGTAAAACTGTTCAGAAGAAGTCATTTAATAGCAGCTCTTCAAATACTGAACTTCTCTTGACGTACACATTAAAGCAACTAATAAAAAAAAATAAATCCTAATTACGCCCCCAGGATGTGTCAACACGATTTGATAAGTGAGCAGAGGTACCTGCAGCTATGAAATGATAGTCTCAGCTGGCTGGCAAAGGGCAAACCACACCGCAGAAAAGCAGATAAGAAGCTCTTGGTCTCACTGAAATTCTTGTAAGGTGATCCAAACACTGATGGCAGCATTGACTTCTCTGGAAACAGTTCGTTTCAGCACACCTTTGCATAAACACAGCACTCCATTTTTTTGCTGTCATCAGTCCATTACTGGTTAAAAGGAGGGGAAAAGCCACACACCAGCTCCCTGTCCTGTCACCTCAGGACTCCCCTCCTCCTTCCTCGCATGGCATACCTGGAGTGGTGTTTCAGCAAAGGTCTGGGTTTGTATCAGGGACCAGACTGCTGAATCTTTAGTTGAGTTTGGCACATGGTGTGCTATGACAAATAAATTTGCAGAATGAGCTGCACAAGGCATGTGCAACTTTACAGGGTGACCTGCCAAAGCATAAGGACAAGCTGAACTAATTTACATGGTTGTGATCTCTACAATCCATGTTTCCTCCCTATTCTGTCCTCTCTTTCTGTTTCAGGGTGTGTTTTGCCTGTAAATGAAGATAACCCTGCATTAACTTGCTCAGCAACTAAAAAAGCTGCAGCAAGTTAATAGCTGTGATTCAGTATTGGGCAAAACAAGAAAATAAATAGAGATTCCCAGACAGATGGTGTAGCCCTCTGTTGTACTTTTGCCTTAAAGTCCTTCTGAACAACAGCAGCTAGTCTTTTTCCACGATGCTGGTTCCAGGCAGGAACGAGCTCCTTTTCTGCACAGCGCTGTGGGCTGGCCCAGAGCGGCCGAGGGAGTGTTTCATTCCGTGGTACGTCAGGCTCAGGGCACATGCGCAGTGCAGAGGTGGGAAGTGGCCTGGGGGGGTTGTTAAGGTCTTGGGCTTGCTTGATAGTGGAGTTGTTCGCCCCTTTGTTAGCATTTGGTGGGTTTGTTAGTGGTGGGGCAGGTTCATTACTGGGTTGGAGGATCTGTTGGCTTTTTCCCTGTTTGTGTTGTTGCCCTGGGGCTCTGGCTCTGGGGGTTCTGGGGCTTGGATTGTTGCTACTTGGGACCTCTCTGTATGTCAGTCAGCAAGCGGTGAGCTATTATAGCATATGTTCTATTTTCTATTATTTTAAATTACTTAGTAGTAGTAGTGCTGTTAATATGAGTAGTATCATAATTTTCATTTATATTTAATTATGAAATACTTCTTAACTTTATGAGCTTCCTTGTCTTTTCCTCCAACTCTCCTCCTACACTGGGAGAGGGAGAGGTGAGCGAGCGGCTGTGTGGTACTGAACTGCCAGATAAGAATAAACTGCAACGGTTCTTTTTGGTGCTCAAGAGAGTTGAGATACGGACAGATCTGATTAGTGTGTGATAAGTATTTGTTGTAGCGATGTGTTGGTGGCTGATCCAGACATTGAGTTCTGGGCTCTTTTAAGTTGCTCACAGAACAGTGAGGTCTGCTGCCTTATGTGTTCCTTATTATCCTGGTCTTACATGCCTGAATGGGGTTGAGGGGTTTTGTTAGGCTATTTGGCGTGTTGCTGATGTTGGGAGGAATCCTCTATCTGTAACTGTATTTAATATTGTCAGCACCCTGGTACATCGTGAGTTATCTCCTGGAGGCTTTCAATAATTACACCTCTTTTTCTCCTTGGGAACTCAGCCCACAGAGGAGAGATTATTGGGTGCTGGGGTGGATGTGGAGAAATTATTCCAATTCTTCCCCTTTCTCTCAGGCCAATGGCAAAGGTGTATGAATATTTTGGAAACTTTTCTTGGGCTTGGGGTGACCTATGGTTAAGGATCAGCACGTTTCTTCTCATAATCTTGTGTAAAGTTAAAGAAATATTTGGAAACTCTGCCCCATCTGCTACTGGTGCTTGGTCCAGAGGCAGACTCTGTGCAGCCACTGAATAGCCCTAATGTGAATTGGGGCAGTGTGGACCCGCATGGCAGGCAGGGCAGCAGTCCAAGCCCGCACGGCTGCAACCAAGGCCACGTCACTTCCCACTGTGGCCACGTCACCCTCCACCACAGCTCCAACTGTTGCATGGGGCAATGTAACTAAGTAAACAGCCATATGCCAGTGCCATTGTCAGTGTCAACCAGCAACAGTGTCCACTGCCCCAGTACAGAAAAAGAAATGGACACACAAACCAGTCTATCTGGTAACAGGGCAGTCTCAAGAGACAGAAACGAACGAGAAGGAGATGGGAGCAGGGCCATCCCAGAGGTCAGAGACAGAGGATGAAGCAGTAGTGATCACTCACTCGATCTTTATCCCTGAGGGGGCTATGGGATATCCGTAGAGAATTCAGCTGTTGTCCAGGTGAACATATTGTCACCTGGCTGCTCTGCTGCTGGGATAAAGGGGCCAGTAGCGTGGAGTTAAAGGGCAGAGAAGCCAAGCAGTTGTGGTCACTTGCTGGAGAAGGGAGCATTGACAAAGTGATTGGAAGAACACAAAATGTAAGCCTCTGGAGATGACTCCTGACCAGCGTGAAGGAAAGGTATCCTTTTAAAGAAAGTGTGCCACATCACCCACAGCAAATGGACCACCATGGAGAAAGGCATCCAGTAGCTGAGGGAACTAGCTGTGCTGGAGATAGTTTATCGTGACTCGAACAATGCACAGGCACCCACAGCTCCAGATGAAGCTCAATGCACACGACACATGTGGTGGAAATTAATGTGGAGTGCACCATCCTTGTATTCCGGTGTGCTTGCAATAATAGCTTGGAAAGAGGATGAGGCACCGACAGTGGATGAGATGACTCGCCAGTTCCAGGAATATGAGGACACTATTTCTTCCCCCATACAGGCCTGTGTCTCAGCTGTAGAGAGACTGTCCCAGGAGTTTAAGCAATTCAGAGAGGAAGTGTTCTGCTCCCCACCTGCACAAGCCAGTATCCCAGCTATTAGGAATAAGTGTTCCTCTGCTCCAAGAAGGGAATACGAAAGTTATCCATCACGGGCCATCCTGTGGTTTTACCTACATGACTACAAAAAGGACATGAGGAAGAAGGATGGAAAACCTACCTCACTTCTAGAGGAACTAGTAAGTGAATTGAAAGGGAAATAATTCACTAGTGGGTATTCTTCCAGGAAAATGGCTACTCCCATATCCAAATGGGATAGAGGATCCAACCTGACCAATAATCTGTTCTTCCAAGACATGAGTGAGGCATGTCAGTATTAGAGGGGCCCTGCCTCCAGCCAGGTGGAGGAAAGGAACAGCTGCGTTTACTGGACTGTGTGGATTCGATGGCCTGGCACATCAGAGCCGCAGGAATACAGAGATCTATTAGACACGGGTGCACAGTGTACCCTCATGCCATCAAGCTATAGGGGGGTACAGCCCATCAGCATTTCTGGTGTGACTGGGGGCTCTCAACAACTGACTGTGCTGGAGGCTGAAATAAGCCTGACTGGAAAGGAGTGGCAAAAACACCCCGTTGTGACTGGCTTAGATGCTCCGTGCATTCTTGGCATAGACTGTCTCAAGAGAGGGTACTTTAAGGACCCGAAAGTCTGCTGGTGGGCTTTTGGGATAGCTGCTGTAGACATTGAGGACATTGAACAGCTGTCTGTCTTGACTAGTCTGTCAGAGGACACTGCGTTGTGGGATTGCTAAAGGTTGCAGACCAACAGGTGCCAATTGCCACCACAACAGTGCACCGGCGGCAGTATCGCACTAACAGAGACTCTTTGCTTCCCATCCAGAAGCTGATTCGTCAGCTGGAGAGCCAAGGGGTGATCAGCAAAACCCGCTCCACCTTTAACAGCCCCATCTGGCCAGTGCGTAAGTCTGATGGGGAATGGAGACTGACAGTGGACTATCGTGGCCTGAATGAAGTTACACCACCACTGAGTGCTGCCGTGCTGGACATGCTGGAACTCCAGTACGAGCTGGAGTCAGAGTCAGCCAAGTGGTACGCCACGACAGACATTGCTAATGCCTTTTTCTCCATTCCTTTGGCAGCAGAGTGCAGGCCACAGTTTGCTTTCACCTGGAGGGGCATCCAATACACCTGGAATGGGCTGCCCTAGGGGTGGAAACACAGCCCTACCATCTGCCATGGACTGATCCAGACTGCACTGGAACAGGGTGCAGCGCCAGAGCATATGCAGTACACTGATGACATCATTGTATGGGGCGAAACAGCAGATGGATTTTTTGAGAAAGGGAAGAAGATCATCCAAATCCTTCTGAAAGCCGGTTTTGCCATAAAACAAAGGTCAAGGGACCTGCACAGGAGATCCAGTTCTGAGGAGTAAAATGGAAAGATGGGCATCATCAGATCTCAATGGATGTGATCAATAAAATAACATCTATGTCCCCAACAACAAGCAAAAAGAAAATTCAAACTTTCTTAGGTGTTGTGGGTTTCTGGCAGATGCGTATTCCAAATAACAGCCAAATTGTCAGCCCTCTCTATGAAATGACTCGTAAGAAAAACGATTTCAAATGGGGCCCTGAGCAGCGCCAAGCCTTTGAACAGATCAAGCAGGAGATGGTGCATGCAGTAGCCCTTGGACCAGTCTGGACAGGGCCAGAGGTAAAGAATGTGCTCTACGCCGCAGCTGGGGAGAATGGCTCTACCTGGAGTCCCTGGCAGAAAGATCCAGGGGAGACCCAATGTAGACCCCTTGGATTTTGGACCCAGGGATACAGAGGATCTGAGGTCTGCTACACTCCAACCAAAAAAGAGATACTCTCAGCTTATGAGGGAATCCGATCTGCCTCAGAAGTGGTTGGAACTGAAACACAGCTCCTCCTGGCACCCCGACTGCCAGTGCTGGGCTGGATGTTCAAAGGCAGTCTCTTCTACACATCATGCAGCTGATGCTACATGGAGTAATTGGATTAACCTGATGACACAATGAGCTCAAATAGGAAACCCCAGTCGTCCCAGAAGGCAAAGATTTTGGTATGTCACCAGAGGAGAAGGTGACAAGTGCTGAAGAGGCCCCTTCATACAATAAACTGCCAGAAAGTGAATAGTAATATCTGCAGTTTACTGATGGTTCCTGCCGTATTGTAGGGAAATATGGGAGGTGGAAAGTTGCTGTGTGGGTCCCACATGACAAGTTGCAGAGACTGCTGAAGGCTAGGGTGAATCCAGTCAGTTTGCAGAGGTTAAGGCCATCCAGCTGGCTTTGGACATTGCTAAACAAGAGAAATGCCCAGTGCTTTACCTCTGCACTGGCTCGTGGATGGTGGCAAATGCACTGGGGGAATGGCTACAGCAATGGAAACAGAGCAACTGGCAGCACCGAGGCAAACCCATCTGGGCTGCCGCACTATGGCAGGACATTGCTTCCGTCTAGACAACTTCGTCGTCAAGGTGCATCACGTCGATGCCCACGTACCCAAAAGCCGAGCCACTGAAGAACATTGATAAAACCAGCAGGATCAAGCTGCTAAGATTGCAGTGGATCAGGTGGATCTTGACTGGCAACATAAAGGTGAGCTGTTCATGGCTCGATAGGCCCATGACACCTCAGGCCACCAGGACAGAAATGCCATGTACAGGTGGGCTCGTGATCAAGGGGCGGACTTGACCTTGGGTGTTATTGCACAGGCTATTCATGAATGTGAGACATGTGCTGCCATCAAACAAGCCAAGAGGGTAAAGCCTCTTTGGTATGGGGGGCGATGGCTGAAATATAAATACGGGGAGGCCTGGCAGGTTGACTACATCAGACTCCCCACAATCTGCCAAAGCAAGTACTATGTGCTCACAATGGAAGAAACCACTGGGTGGCTGGAAACATATCCTGTATGCCATGCCACTGACCAAAATACTATCTTGGGCCTTGAGAAGCAAGTCCTGTGGCAACATGGCACCCCAGAAGGGATTGAATCAGATAATGGGACTCATTTCTGAAACAGCCTCATAGACACTTGGGCTGAAGAACATGGCATTGAGTAGGTGTATCACTCAATCACATTGAGCTGGGTTCTTATCTCCACTTTTTGAGCTTCCTTGTCTTTTCCTCTAACTCTCCTCCTGCACTGAGGGTGGGGGGGGGGGGAGGTAAGCGAGCAGCTGGGTAGTACTTAATTGCCAGATAAGGTTAAACCATGACATCAGCTTAAGAAGACGCTTTTCCTACCATTTCCCCATCAAATTTCTGACGTCTCAGAAAAGACACCTTCCCTTCTCCTCCCTTAGCAGATGCATGAATACAGTTTGGAAGCTAGTACAAAATTAACTGTCCCTGTCAAACTTTGTTGACAGCATGTGTATTTGAATAGGCATATTTTACTGTACAAATTCTGCATCTTGGTTGGTGTCAGCCTGGCTCCTTCATCTCTTATTCCTCTCCAGAAAGCAGGATAAAGGCTGTCATCACATCCACCATCTACTATGCCAGCAATATGTATCAGAATAGAACCACTGTATGGTACCGATTAAACAGGTTAAATAGCAGTGAATATGAAATTATATTGCTGGAGTTGGAAATTGTTTTGTCAATAACAGCATGGAAGACAATTATCTATTTCTGATGTCACAGGTACTGATGTAAGCACTGGCTGGCTTGTCCGTCTGGTTGTATACATCCTTGTAGAAGGAAGTGGTTGCGACTATTCAGCATGCCTTCAGACCAACTAGCAACAAATTGTACAAGCTACACTTGTTATTACAGCGCACGCAACACTATCCTCCGTTGTCCCAGTGAAGACCAGTTATACAAACATGCCTCCTCCCAAAGCCTTTCCTGTCTGCTGCTTCTAGTCACTGGTCAGACTGCTTTAAAGAGCTACAGAGCTACAGCATCTTGTCTATTTGGAAGATCTTCATAAGAATGAATAAATTCACTGTGAAAACGGATTTGTGATGTTTTACTGAGGGGTCGTGGAAGTCTCGAAGGGGAGTGCCAGAGGAAAGGGACAATGTTGCTCCATTTCCGATGCTGGCTGTACTACCATCCTGGTGGAAACTGCATCTGATAGTAAGGCCAGATGTTTCTTGAGTCCCACTTCACTGTCTAGAAAAACAGATTTTATTGGAATTTGCTAACGTATGGAAAGGTTCAGACACAACAATAGAAAAATCTCTACTCTGCAGATACTGAAAAAAACCAACAACAAACAAACCACAAACCCAAAACCCAGAGTAAAACATACTTGATGGTCTCTGCGCTTCGCCACTCAGCAAGAGTGAATATCACAGAAGTTACAACCAGCCCCAAGAAACTGACCAGATTTTTCAGTCTGTGAAGAAAAATCAATGATTTGACTGAAGATACAACAAAACTGAGCTACTCCCTCACTTCTGCAGAAGAAACTGATATCCTCACAGGAAACAAGGTGAATTTTCCATGTTGCTGTTATGCTATCACACCACACAGGGGCAAAAATCATTTTTCACATGCACCAAGACAGGCAATAACTACACAAAGTAAAAGATGCTTATGTGAATAATACATCATCCCACACACATTTGCTCAAACCACAACTGAAGATCAATCCACATCCAGAAATATTTTTTCCATCAAATCCCTGTCCCCATGGAGAAATGACCTAGTCATTTCTTTGCAGTAATCAATGGTTAATTCACTTTGACATTAAATGTCAGTGTTTTGCAGATATTAAAAGAACAGACCTTTTCATTCGCAGACTGAGTGCTTTAATCGAACAGCATCAATTTCTAGCCAGATAATTTCTGCTCACAGAACTTTTATTATTGGTGAGGTAATGCAGTGTTTGAGAACAAATATTTCCAGAGCAATTGTTTAAAAAAAAAAAAAAAAAAAGGATATTTTTCCAACCTGACACAACAGATGAGCCATAGTGCAACTGCCTAAGGAAAACACCATTAAGGCATACAACGGAGGAAAGGAGGAAGGGAGGGAGACATGCAACAGGGATAATGCAGTATTTTAAATGTTTCACTGTCACTAACACATGACTTGTTAAATAAATTGGCAACTACAATGGACAATTGAGCTGGTTGGCCCAAAAACCAGAATCGGTTGGTACTAACCCCTCTCTCCTGCCATCACTGTCTGGCTCTGCTGTCGCACCATCAGATGTTGTAATATTCCATCCAACAAGCTGGGGTCTGCATCCCAGCACACGGACCTGCAGGAGCGCGCACAGAGCTGCCTTTACAGGATGTCCTGTGCAACGGCAAAGGCTTACAAACATCTTCAAAAGGGTTGTCAGCAAGGTAGGCTGGGACAGCCTCCTGCCCAAGCCCTGAGAGAGAGTAGGAGAGCCTCCAGCAGGAGCTCTGGGCAGCCAGAGCCATCACTACCTGCTATCTGACCTCCAGCCTGCTGCCTGACCCACCTCCAAAACCCCGAGACCAGTGTGAGAGACCATGAACACCCCAACAGACTAGATCACAGGAGCGGAGATCCCCTCTTCTGGCTGTTGAAAAACATCCGCTTTTATCCGGTGCGCAACATCTGCTTTCTGGTTTTCACAGCTTTTTTTTTTTTCCAACACTTTGAGCACTTGTGACTGACAACCAAAAAAATACTTTCCCAGTTCAGATCCAACCCAGCCACAGAACATGTCAAAGCAGGTACCGTTTACATTACTGCTGCTCCAACTTCAGAGCGACAACGTCCTAAACAATTGTCTTGGAAGTGATTCAGTGTCACAAAGGCACACCACAGAATCAGGGATTTTATTATTGTTATGGTCCCACGTAAGTAATACATCTATGTTTGTAGGATGCCTGCTTTGATAGCACTTTGTCAGCCAAAGTATGCATTCCCCATAATACATAACACAACCACCTCTCAGCCACTAACAGCATCAAGGCAGGACAGCAGCATGTTCAGCTGTGCATCACCTATCAGTTTGCTTTACTGCGAACAGCAACAGCTGGCCAGAGCATTTATCTTTTGCTTAATCCAAACCACAGCAAAATAAAAACAAACAACATTTTGGGAATTTTAACCTCAACCTGTCCAGCTACCTGAAGCACATCTTAATAAAACAAACAAACAAAAAAAGCGCCATGAAAAAACACCCCAAAAACATAGGAATAAGAGACTTAAATTAATGGGATCAAATAAAAATGCAGAAGTCCAAAAGTACTAAAGCAAAAAAAACCCCAAACCAGAACTCATCTTTCCTACTTTCCCTTGTGCTGTATACCTCAGAGTTTTTTAAAGGTGCTTAAGGGAAACTTCCTGCAGCTGGAAGAGACACTTCCCACTGCCTCAGTCTGCACTTTCAGGAGCACAATGCAGCTAATTAACCTTCCTTATAAGTAAGGAAAAAAGATGATGTTTTCAGCAGCAAGGCAAAGCTAGAAAGAAAGTAATTTCAACACAAATTAAAAAAAACCCACACCCTTGCATTCAGTAAGACTCTTCAACAACACAATAATCAACAGAGAATCTCAAATCTACATTGTTTGCATGCACAGCTCAGCCTGTACTTCAGAAAAAATTACATCAGTCCAACCTTTTTGAATAGCAGCTCTGTGGCTAATTGGGGAAAGATTATCATTCTGGCCTCAGTAATTAATAATATGAGTACTACAGGACTGCAGCTAAACCTTCCCATGGCAGAATTAATTCTGCAAGGAGTTCAGCAAAGTTGTGCCAGGTGGAGCCTCCTTACCCAAGCTGAAGAGCTCGATCAACTCTGCAGAGTCAGCGTTGTGTGAAACTGTCCCTTCTGCCCCACCGCAAGATTAAGGACACAATCTGTTACCTTATTCATTTATCACACACTGAACTGATGTACAACAGTAAACCAGTACCACAGTGCAGTGGCACTTCCTCCAAGAAATCATCTGCTCTGACAGTCATCCCACTGGGGCAAAACCAGAGCCCCTGCCCACCCCCCCAGATAGCAGAAGAACAATCTGAATATACAAAAGAAAAAACCCCAAACCCTCTATTCACAGATTTTCAATGAAAAAAAAAAAAAATCAGTAAATAGTACACTAACCTGAAGCATTTATCTTGCAGGGAAATCTTTTCCACATGCCTCTCTATTTAGCCTGTCACCATGCCTCATACCCTTTCGAGGATGACAAAAGCAGGCTGACCACAGTTATGCGCTGGGTCCCACCAAAGGGCAGACAGTTCAAGCGTCTGTAATTAACCTATGTATGTCTGCCTTTCTCCTTTACCTACTCCGATGTTTATCCTCAGAAGGGATCTTCAGATGTTTTACCGCGGCCACCGTGAAGGCTCTTCAGCGAGTAGATTATTCCCCAAATTACAAGCTGTTTATTCTTTCTGGAATTGTTTTTGTCGTGGGGTTCTGTTTTTTGGTTTTGGGGTTTGGGTGTTTTGGGTTTTTTTCCCTGGGGTTTTTTTTTTCATTCTTTTTTCTGGCAAACCAAGGGTCTGGCCCGGTGCCCATGAAGTTCAAATGCATTTCAATGATGTCCTGAATGCCAGGCAAGGAAGGCAGGAGGACTCCCACTTGCTCAATTATTTGTTGCAGGTCCAACCTTGCTGAAGTCAGAGCCCCAACACCATTCTTTCCGCAACACATACCCATGCGATTTCCTGTTGTTGGTTACTCATGGCAAAAGGTATTTGAGGAGACAATGTTACAGCATTGATGGAAGCAGAATGGATTCTCATTTGGCCGATTGTGACACTTTTTCCGGATTAATGGAACTGACCAAGAACATCTTGAAGGGAAAATAACAAACATCTCCGTGCCAGTGGTAGCGAGACGCTCACTTAAAAGGTCTTTTCTAAGGCACATAAACATCCCATCATGAAGGCAGGAAACTAAACATTGCTCTATCTGATCAAAAATAAAAAAAGATTTTTCTTGGCCTGTCCAGTTTTCTGTGTCCAACACGATTAACTCCTTCCCCCAGGATATTCTAGGGGATTTGTATGTTTACTATTCTGACTTCTGTTATCATAATAAAGTGCCACATTTTACTAATAAACGGAAAATGCGTTTTGAAAAGACAAATCCATAGTATTTGGCATTGTAACGTGAAATCATGAACACAGGAACACTCGCCCTAAAGCCATGTCAATTATGGTACAAACTGGATTCATCAGCAGCAGGCTAATCCACAACCTATGCAGCAGCACACCAGGTTTCTCTGTATACTGCTCTGATATGATTAAAAAAAATAAAATTTAGGTAAACCAAGAGTCACTCATCACTTACTTCTCATATCTCAACATTTCTGGTAAAAGTGACACCACCGTGCTGTCCACAACTGAATCATACTCCTTTCCTACGTTAAACATAGAATACCTTTTCTCTCCCTGCTACAGATTGAGGGATTTGAAATCTTACTCACCATTAGACAAAACTTCCATTTAGTTTGTGTAGCTGTCCTTTTTAAGAATCCTTTCTGTACTTCCCTGACCTAGGTCAGTTTGCACCATCCAGTGCAATTCTTACTTGCTCAACCTCCTTTCCTGATTACTTCCATATTGTATCTATTCCACACCCATCTCTTGGGCAGCGTTTTCTCGCTGCTTTTTAAATCCAAATTGTTACTTCATCTTCTCCTAAATCCTCCTACTTCTCTGAAAAGCCTCTGAGCTTTGTCTGGAAAGTCCAAAAAATTATGCATGGCTTCCTCAGTATTCTCATTTTCCTGCAGCTCCCTCTTTAAAGCCAACAGGTCAAGTTGCCTTCCCATTACCATTCGGAACCTCTAGACTTATTTCAGTCATTATCTATCAGGAATGTAGCTTTTCCTAACAACTTCTATTAATCCTTGCTTGTTAAGGATTGCTAGAGCTGATCATTGCTTTGCCACTCCACAAGGCTGGAGAACCTCTTCCCACTCTCACCTGGGGGAATCAGTGAGCATTTAACTTAATGCAAGGCGTGCTGGCATGTTTCTTCAACTGTATTAGAATCTTCTTCAACAGAATAAACAGGTTGGCATAAGATAAAATAACCACACACACAAAAATTGCTTTAAAGTATCCATACTAACCACAGCACCTGCTTGAAGAAGGAATGAAAGCAGCAGCTCCACTGTTTTGTTTTTTTTTTAATTAGTGAGTGCTGAAACAATAAGGCATCCCTGAAAGTGAATTTCTAATCTCTCTGTTTCTGGCAAAAGCAATGTGAACTAGTAAGCCCCCAGAGTAATAGTTGATTCGATTTCAACATTATCTCACTACTCTAAATTTCAAGAAAAAGCACCAGAAAATAAAGAGAAAAAATGCAGCTAGACACCAACTGCTGGGAAATAATGCCAATCTGCTCAGGCTTATGTAAACAAGTAACTACGACGTGGATGGTCTCTTGTAGCACAACCACAAGGAAGCTGCTGTCATATGGCAATGTTTTCATAATCCGCACTTTCATCGTAATGACTTCTAAAGTACCGAATACTTCTAAAATAAGCCATTTCAAAACAGTTTCTGAAACTCTTAAAATGTTTTCTTTCTACTGACAGCCTTTAGATTTGAAGAATTTAACTAACGGGAAGTTCAAAGTTACCATGGATAGCTCATCGTTTAGGATGCATCATTAACTGTTGCCAGCATCGTGTGTGTGTGCGTGTATGTATGTGCAAAAGATGCAAGTATGGCACATGCTTTTGTCCTCCTTCACTATAAATGAAAAAAAAAACCCCAAAAACCAACAAACAAGGAGCTGCTCATAAAAATTATTCTGGACACTGGGATTGCAAGAAGCAATTTTCACAACACAGAGCCAAGTAGAACATGTTGTCTCACACGGGTAGTTGAGAGAATAAAATTAGTGCATTGTCATTACTATTTTGCTTACTAATCAGTATAATTAGACAATAGTGGGCAAAGTCACTGGTATCAAGGTAAAAATCACTATATAAGACATCAGGATGCTTTTCTTTAGCTATTGCTCCTCAGCAGGAAAAGCAGCAAAAACTCATCTTCTCAACAACTTACAAACAGACATTTAATATTTACTTCCAAGAAGAACAAAGAAAGTGATACAATTCAACACTTCCAAGGGTCAGCAACAGAGGCTCCATTTGCTAACCCTACCTGACATGATCCACCTTTTGTTTAAAACCCAGAAAACTAGTAGTATGCTGACATTCTTCTGAAACAAGTTTGTATTTAAACGTTTAGGCAATATGGTTTTCACTAGGTAAAAAACATCTGATGATAACAGATTCTCTAAACAGCTTTGAGGGGGAGTAGCGTTAAAGCAAATACTTCTTTCTCCCCGCCCTGCATCCACAAAACAGATATTCAATCTTCAGACAGAATACACCACAACAAAATACAATAATCTGGAAATGCTGAAGCCGAGGAAGTCAACAATTCAGCATGCCAAACCCCAAAATCCAAATTACAAATGTGCCGTCCTAAGATAGATCTACATGGACCCTGACCAATGGTGCGCAAACAGGAATTTAATTACATTTATCTGAAATAAAAATTTGCCAACCACCCTCACAAAAAAGTACATTAAAGACTGCAAGGCATCAGCTTACCATGGCTCAGGGCAGCACCGATGCAGACACAGTAACTGTTTATCAACCCCTCAAACTAGAAATAACACTTTCATGCTGCTTCAGAAATATTTTTGTAACATCTGCATCAGTTCAACTGACTGTTCTCAGGCAATTTCTGTAGTGTTGTATTTTGCATAGTTAAGCTGAATGAAGTCTGAAATAATTTAGAACTGACAATAAGAAAGAATTATCTTAATGACAGGGTCTAAATTCCCTATTCTCACTGCTTTTTCCCAAGGCCACAAACAAACTTATCTGATGGACAGCAGTGACCCAGAAATAAGATCTTACCTTTGATCTTGCCACAATTGAGCAGGAGTAAACCCAGTAGCTCAAAACAACATAAATCCTAATGTTGACAAATGAAAGGTAATTACTTCTTGCCCACCATGCGAGTCTAGTGTGCTCGGGACAATACACCCAGATTTTGTGAGCCTGTGCTGTAAAATTAGGGCTGGTCACTAGTTTCTTGGCAGAGAATGAAAGGTTTCCTTATCTCCACAGTCTGCACCATATTGCCCACCATCTACAGCATCCCAACTCAACCAGTTGGGGTTTTTGAGGAACAACTTTTAGGGATGATCAGGAAGGAATACACTCTCCGAAATACCCTGTGAGCAGCAGCAGCTGTCAGGGATGCTTAGTAGAGCTGCAGCAGAGTACTGGCTTTTGGCCTCAGGTAGCTCATGCTGATCATTCCATGAATTCAAGGTTTATACTCACAAAGCAGTCCTGCAATAGACCCTGAAAGGAGACATGAAGAAAACACCAAGATTTCATCACCTTTCTCTCCAACCCTTCCCCTCTCAATTATTAAGTGAAATTTAAGGCAACTTAGGCTGCTGCCTACCTGAGTAAGCAGGTAAACACAGAAGATTAGCACACAGCTTGACTAATTCACTTTAAGAATTGACTTGGATTAACTCTGAGTTGTGTTTAGCAGACAAGATTTTAGTGCATACAAGAGGTCACATGAACTAAGTAGGTTGTTGTAAATTCACACCATACCTCAGTGATTACTCAACTTCTCTGATTAGGTCCTCAGCATACATACTGCCCAAAAGAAACAAAAAATATTTTAATCAGAATATTTAGGAGATACTGAGAATTCAAGAGGAAAATTAAAAGCTAGGATGAAGAATGCAGTCAGTGTAAAAACAAACAAACAAAAAATCTAACACATAAGATGACAGAAAAGTTAGTGTCCAAGCACTGTCTAGTCTGTCTCACCACACATGTTTTAAAGAGCATACCCTCATGTTTTAAAGAGCAAGAAAGGAGAAAAATCAATTCTATTGGAGAAGACTGCAACTGAACAACAATTCTTAAAGGAAAAACAAACTACATAGTAGTTTGCCTCAAACTCTCCCCTTGGAACTCAGTGAACATTTGCATGGGCACAGACAAAAGCATCAGCCATAAGGCATTTCTCAGGAACCACGAAGACTCTTTTTTTGCAACTATGCAAATAAACGAAGAAGTCCAAGGGATTCTGGCCACAAAAGGAGAAGGTAGTGAAATCCACCCACAAACCAGATTTTTTAGGCATCCCACAATCTCAACCCACCAGCTGTGTCCACGACACCAGAGCTAATGGCCCACACGGAGCTCCTCTGACCCCTGACAAAGCCCACTTAGGCATGCTGCGTCTGATTTTTGGTCTGAGCAGCCTCTCCTAGGTCAGCCCACCTATGCAAACACATGTCGTAGCATGCTGGCAGAACTGACACCATTTTGGAGAAACCCAGTGCCCGTTACTCGGTCAGCCCCTGCGTAAAGCCACTGATGGGTCTCTGCCTTCGGTCCCGCAGCAGCCTCCTTCCAAGGATGCTCCACTTAACCCAACAGGCAACGCTGCCAGCTGGGAAAAGTAAAGCAATATAACTAACCGAATACTCCAATTTTCCCAGTATACCTATACTGGCACCCCCCTCTAGTGGAGATGCAGCTTATACCACCAAGAGACCCCACTGCAGGGTCGCAGGGGGGAAAGTTAAACAGACAGGTCAGGCAGGGGAAGATAAGGGCACGAGGTGACTTCTGGCACAATTACAGGGGGCAGATGCATGGATGCTTCATGTTTGAGTTTGCCACCCCCTGAGAAATGTCACCTCATCTTGGTACAGTCACTTGGACATCCAAGGAAAATCAGTATTTTCTCTCTCTTCTGCCTGTTCTACATGCCTGCTGATGCTGAAGCACAAAGTACCAGGGAGTGGCTTCAATGCCAAATCCTTTCTCTAGTTCTGTGCCACTTTCCTGAAGGAAAAAGAAACTGCTTTCCCAGAATAACCATACCAAGTGTCCCTTCACAGAGTCTTTGTGGCATATTAAGAAAAATTTAGAGAGGAGAACTGAAAAAGTGGTAAACAAGTCTCCCAAACAGAACTTTGTCATGAAAGTCGGGGCAACTGGCTTCTTTGCAGAGGAGATGCTGAGGACAGAAACATGCAGAACCACCATGGCAGAAGTGTTTGTTCAAGCATATTGGTTTTCAGAATAAATTACATGTGTTCTACAAACATGTAATTCCCTCCTGCCATCAGGTTGTCAGCAGCTTGCACATCTCTCCTTGCACTTTTTTCTCTAGGCTGAACCTCTTTTTTTTTTTTTTTTTCCTCACGTGCAACTTCAGCAACACAAGACAGGTAACAGAAGCACATCTTACTTCTTGGAGAACCAGGCACCTCGCTGTGCCATTCCTATCAACTGCTTGCAAAATTGCAATAATTCTAGAGAACTGTTGTAAATCTATTCACTAATTACCATAATTATTTAATCACAGTAATACCCTGAAGTCTCAGTCAGCTTCCAATCTCACTTGCATGGGGTATTTGAAATAGAACACTGCAACTGCTGTAAACAAGAAGCTGAAAGAATTGGGGAGCAAACAGGTAAATTGAAAAGCTTGTAAGGTTTCTATACAAGGAAATGCTCTGAGGTAAAGTTTACATCAGTTCCACCCAAAGCTTTAGGAGGAGCAAAATGGATCTGATGGGCACATCAGGACAGCTCGCAAAGCCCTGTGCAGAAACTGTGCTCCGGACAGATCAAATGCAGCCTGGCTCATCTCCACGCCTGCAGCATTTTGGGAGAGACAGCAAACAAAAGGACAGACCACTAAACTCGATAGGCCTTTATAATTTTATCTTTCAAGCACAATACTCACATCCAGGATGGTATTCTTTAAACATTGGGTACATATCCAGACATCGATTTGCCTGAAGTTTGTTACCCCACTGCAACATCTCAGGAAAAGAATCGGTGAATCCCATTTCCTTGACAAGAGAAACGAGGGAGCAGTGACCCTGTTGGAGCACTGCCCTTGTGTCTGCAAGAGTGTGGTAGTCAGTGGGGGGACAGGTGGCTGGAGACAGTTGAATGTCCCAAAGAATCCTTCACTGAAAGCCAAGGCTTCGCTTCTTGACTGAATCTATTGATGACATGGCTGTTTAATATGTGCTCAGATGTGACTCCTGACACATGCTAGGTGTTATGGTGGCATATAGGACTATGTCCTCTTAGTACCTTGGCTGGTTCCTCCTGACAAGACAGGAGTGTGTGGGCCAATCTCGGCACAGACCCAGAGAAAAGTAAAAGTTATTCTCCTGTGACAATAATTTGCCAATCAGACACTTCAGCAGAGCTGTGTGCACACTTGCAGAGACATCTTCCAAGTGTAACAGTCAATAACATGCAATGCAGTATTAATGCAGAATTTACTGTGCAGCACTCTCTTTTGCGATTTACAGGCTTATCATCATCAGTCTGAATCTATTCTGGTCTACTGCACATTCCCCTAACAATTTCCCAAACGCTTTTGTACTTCAATAATTAGTTTCATATGTTCAAAACTAGCAGGCAACTATAGAAATGTACTACAAAGTTTAATCCTATAAGCACAACCTGAGGCAAAGTAGACAAATTGCCCCTTTACATCCTACATTACAGCTTCATTACCACATCAAAGCAACACCTTTCCACTGCAGCACATCTCAGGACCGTACACATCCTGTAAAACTACTGACCCAGTCTCTACAGGAATCACAGAAGACATACCTGTCACAATAGGCATGGAAACAGCAATTACACAGAAAGTGCGTAATTTACTTCTACTAGCTGGAGTGTCAATGAAAGCTCTCAGAAATGTCTGGATAGAACAGAAGACACAACCCCACCCCACCTTTGCTACTACTTCACATTTGGGTACAAGTAACTGTGAAAATGGTTAGTAAAATAACAAAGCAATCTTTAAGGTGTTAGGACCCAAGAAGTTACATCACAGCTGCAGAGTAAGTGATTGGAAAAAACACCGTAACTGCAAGAAAACGGATCCCACCCAGAAGGTCAGTGAGCACCTGATGCAGGCATGGGAACATCCCAGTTCAAGGCAACTTCTTCCAGGGGCAAGGTGACCTTCTCCCGACACAGCCGCTGGCCTGAGATACTAACCCGCAGTCCTCCACCGGGGTCTCCTGCCTTCAGCTAGCCAGTCGAGGGCCGGCAGCCATACCTGGCACGGCTGCTGGGCAACTGCTTCTCCTTGCCCCAAAGCCGGAGGAGCACGGAGGAGCTCACCTCCCGCCGGGCTGCTGTGCTGCAAGCTGAAGGGACAGCGAACGAGGCACTGGCAGCGTCCCCAGGGCCAGGATCAGCCCTTCCACCTTGCTCACCGCTGGCAAAGCCAATTCGGAAAAGAGCAGCAAACAAACTTGGGCTTTCTGTGACAGCCGCAGCCTGGCTGGGGATGGGAAGGGGTAAGCACGTTGCCCTTCACATGCTACAGCTACCCACTGCTGCCCCGGTTCCCTCGCTTCATCACCAGCAGCAGCTCAAGGCTTTGGGACACCATCCTGCAGGTCTGACATTCACAGCAGGTCACAGCCAGACTGCACTACCTGTGACTAAACATTTAGTAGAATTCAATGGCTATGACTCCTTTACAAGAGACAAAATACCACTTATTGTGCTTGCAAGGTACGAAGCTATTTCCTCCTGAGAGGTTAGCTTCCTTTCTCCTTTCCTGCAAACACCTACCTGAAGTATAACCACCTAACAAATAGATGTGATGTGCACAGCACCTCCTTGACTTCTCAGATACCAGTAAGTCCTTGCTGGAGTTCGTGTTAAGCTCAGTGCTCTTAAATACTCACCCACCCATCCAAAGAAGACACAAATTTCTCTCTGCAGTACACATTCAATACTCCTCCAACACTTTTTTTTTTTTTTTTTTTTTAAACAGAGCTGCAGCTAACTTCTTCACAATAAAAAAGGATACTGCTATAGCTATACATATATTTTTCCATCCAGACTGAAAACAATCATCCCCAAATGGCCAAAGAACTTCTAAGAAAAGTGTCTGCAAACTGCTCCCATAAATAATGCACTGGCACCGTTTCGTATTTGACATACACGCCCTTAAAAGATGGGAAGGGGGGAGGGAGAGGGGCTTACAATGAAAAACAGTATGCATTTCCTTTGCCAGATTTTTACCACTCTTAAAATCTCCAGCATTTTGTACAGAAAGATCTTGCCTTTGATGTCAATCCAATGCTTTTTTGCTTGCTCCTGCAAGCACTGCAGTATGCAATACATTTTCTAGCTGGCAAAGAAATGGATGTGCTGTCTAGAGAGTGCCTGTGAAATTCACCCTACTCAGAAGGTCACTGTGGCATGTAAATTCCTAAGAAAAGGCTAAATGGTGTGTAGGCCTCATGCTGGCATATTACAGAGGGTTGAAGTTCATCAACTACTGACAACTATAAAACTCATCAGCACTTTTTCCAGCAGTTTCAAAAATTCACTTCAGGAGAAGTTTGCCTGTTTTTCAGAGTCAGAAGCAAAAGCAGGAAGATAGTATTAGGCTCATATACTTGGCCCCTTTGGATTTTTAAACAGGCAGTTCCAATGCCTCTCAAGTTAAAGTAATTTAAAATAAAAATAATCCAGTTGGCACAAAACTGTAATGCATTTCTCACCAATACTGTACCTGTGCCCCAAAACATGTTTCCTCCTAAAAGAGGTGCAGCCTTCACACTTCTGCATTTCTCATGCCACTGAACCACGCAGCAGCAGACCATGCTGGGATCCACTTACCATCCATTTCCCCAGCAGGAACGGCAGCCAGATCATCATACAGCTCCACTGTGCAGGCCGATCATCCCAGGAGTGGCCTGAGGAGGAGGGATGCAGTTCCTCCCAACCCCAGCGGTGCTGCTGGCAGGGACACACGTGCCTTACCCAAACTTCTTGAACCACAGCAGCCACGTGAGTCTATGGCTGTTTTCGCCTGACAGAAACCACGGAAGAAGGTTCGATTTCTTTTTAAGAAATGCTTCTTTAGGCTGGGGTAAATGTGCCAGCCCTCACCCATTCACATGTATTAACATAATTGCCTACATCATGTGGGTCAAGACAGAGTCAGATGCAGTAGGAAGTAGATGCAGGACTGAGAAAAATGTGTTTAACAAAATACTCCAGGCTGTGACTGTCAGGAAATTCTGGAGACGTTGCCCTGATCCGAGCAAGGCTACCATTCCTCTATACAGAAATGCAATGCCTTAGCTGCCTCAAAAGCCTTTTTCAAGAGCTACTTAGGGAAATGCAATGACCATGGAGTCCCCATGTGGGATAGGGACAGATGTATACTACCCAAACTGGCACTTCTTGTTACCAGTGCTAAATGTTGCACAAGTGGAAACTACATGTTCAAGAGTAAGGGGCACCAGTCATTAAAAAATGAAAATTGATCCTAGAGTGCAATCTTCAGCCAAACCACAGCCAGGACTTTGCAAGCCAGGTGTACTGTTAATCACCTTGGGTGTGGGGCAAGAGTGTCAGGCCATCTAGGAACAACAACAGATGACAGAAGGAAAGATCTGGACATACAAAGGCAGGCACTTCTCAGAATTCTCCTCTAGCTTCATTAAAAATCAAAACAAGGCACCAGACTTGCTTCAGATGTTCACTTGCTTCCATATGGCAGTGAAGGGCAAGAATGCACAGGCAATACGTCTTCTTGTTTTAAGGCAACTAAGCTTGAAAGATAAATGAAGAAAACAAACATTCAAGTCCCCTGAAGTGTAAGTAGAACAGCAGCTCTTATCCCCTCGATACAGCTTTCCTCTGCCCTGGGAATAATCTTGTATTTCTGTCAAGCCAACACATCAGCCTTGTGGCTGATCCAAAGCTGTTCAATGCCAATATGGATTTCACCATTGATATCTATGGGCCATGGATGAAGCCTTAAGCTTCTGAGTTAGCTATGAAGGAATCTCAGGGAAAATACAAAATGTGTTAACTTCAGCCCTAACGCTGCACCACTGAGGAGTGTCACATTTCTACAGCATCTCCTTGTGATGCAAAGAAACCCCACAAGTCAATAACACACGTGGGTCAAGCCATTACCACCCCAAGTCCCGCATGATCAGCTCTCTCTAGAGAGCAGTAGGCAGTGCTCTCACTTCAAATTATCATTAAAACCTAAGACTTCAACCTGAAGAAAAAGCAACCTTAAAAAAAAACAGAACAGAGGAAGGGAAAAAACAACCAACCAACAAAAACCAAATGAGTGCAAATAGTTTTTTCAGCTATTGATTAGCTGCCTTTTATTGATAAAAGGCAGTTATCATTGCCTTTTGATAACTCTTTGGTTTATTTTTTTACTACCACACTGTTTACTTTTTTAGAAGTTTGTTTCCTTTCCTTTTCATACTACTAAACTGTTTAAAAAAATACAACCCATTGTGAAGGAAGAAGCAATGAAATGCACTACATGTAAAGAACTAATCCACAAACTAAAGACAGTGAAGGGATCAAACATTGTTTGCTTTATCCTTCATTCAGTAAAACAGTTCTGTGCTGCATCTCCCTAGCATTACTTGCAGCAGTATGCATCCCTTTTCTTTATGAAAGGGAGGAAATCCCACAAATGTAGCAAATTCCAGTTTTGCAGGGTGGGAAATGATAACAAAAAGGACAACAGACTCAGAGTACAACCAGTTCCTGCTCTCAGACTCTTGTAGGTGTCCTTGGGCCATTGCCAAACCCACAGGTAACATTGGTGAGAGCTCCCCATCCAGTCTTGCTGGCGACAGAGCTGCACTGGGTTTTCCCCTTTGCCCATACAGTCAAGAAGCCACACAGGCAGCAAGTGAGAGAGTAACAGTGCACAGCAACTGCTGGCAGGTCACCACCTAGAGGTGCTCAAAGCCAGCTGTTCAGACATCTGGAGGAGGCCACTTACCTCTGAGAGCTGACACACAAAACTGCCGGCTAGTCAGTGGTGGTCTCCCAGAGACAAGAAGCTACCCAGAAGAAATACTTGCCTTTGGGTTTAAACCTCTGGAAATCGGATAAAGCAAGCTCAGTATGGAGAGGCTACCATCAAGCTATTAACTACTCATTAAGGTGTTATTAATGGCAATGTAAAAGCCAACCCTTCCTAAGTCCTATCTAATTTTCAGCTGCAGAGCTAAACGCTTTCTTCACACACACACCACCTCCCCACCGGATCCTCCAGATGGTTTCACTGTGTGACACTTACTACAAGCCCAAGTAAAGACAGATTTTTATTTTCTCCCATTTCTCAGCAGAGAAGGAATTACCTTTTAGTTACAATCTTCCAGAGCTGCTGATGAAAGCCACGCAGCCCTAAGTATCTTTGCAGAGAGTGATAAGAATGTCTGTTACTCACACGTTAAATTCACATATTCAAACGGGGTACACTATGTAGCTTACTTCAATTTTGCATTTCCCATGTGTTTTCTCTCAAAAGCTGTTTAACCTTTCCACCCTCAATATTTGTTTTGAAGAGGGGAGGAGAAGAAAGCAGACACCAGTCTGGATTTTCCTCTCTCCAACCAGCACTGTTACTGGTAACTTCTCAGAAAAAGGTTTACAGCAGCCAAGGGTCTAACTAGTGCAACATGTAACAGGGAGCGATAAGGACACCACCAAACTGACTGAGCATTGAAACAGGATTTCCCAGTACTCCTAAAGAATGTTTCCTTAGTTGTTTGCAGCTGAAAAGCCAGAACAACCACAGTTCGTGTACAACTGCACAGGCTGAGACAGTGTCAGTCTTTTCTGGGGAAAGACAGCATTTGATTTTGTGTAGTTAATATTTAATAAAAACAACGGAGAAACACAGGCCTCTCAAGTTGCCTTCTAAGTCTGAGCACATATCAACTAAGGAGAAACACACGGCACGCCTACAGCCAGTATTCACGAGCTGCGAACATCACCTACGCGTGTGCACAAAGAGCACCACTTCAGTCCACTGCTGAAATTGCCAGAACTTAGTATTTTAGTACTACAGTACACCCCATCCCCGCACAAGAGTAACAGGCTGCATGGCACGCAGACCTGGCTGCCAAACTGAAACATGACTCTCGGACCTGAGAGTGACTCATTTTAGACCAAATGGTACAACACACCAAACCTGGTTTAGCATGCAAGAGACTTTCGTTGAAAAGATAGGAGTTGCAGCAGTTTTTAGTAGTAAAAGACCGTAGCCACCCTAATTCCCCAATGCTTTGGGAACACAGTTTGCCTACGGAGGCTCCCGCAAGCCATTTTGCCTTGAATCTTCAAAAAAATTGCAGCACAGAAAAGAAAAATTAAAAAAAAAAAAAAAGTGGAATGACATTATTAATTAAATTTCAAAAATGAAAAGAAAAGAAGTTAGAGCAGCTTCTAATTTATTCAGGAACAATTGAAAACAGAAAGGTGTGAGTTTGATTCACAGAGAAATCCACAACAAGAAAAAAGGTTCAGTTATTCCAACATTTTTCTGAGAAAGGGCTATACAGAAAACTTTTCACACATTTCCATAAGAGAAAGTTGGGTTTTGGTTGTTTGTTTTTTGTTTTTGGTTTTTTGGTTTTTTTTTTTGTTGTTTATTTTTTTAGGGAGAGAGGAGCGTGTCTCATTGTGGAGCTATTTCAAAAGAACATGCAGAGAGGAGGGAGAGGAGGAAACTTGGTCCCTCTGGTTCCACCTCTCTCTTCCCACTTGAGTTTGCTAACGGCTTTTGTCCTACAGCTCCACTCCTGCTCCCCACCCGCCCTTTGGTTTTCCAGGTTCCCTAACGCTCTGTACCCTTGCGCTTGCATGCATCCTCTCCCGCTCCTTTACCTCCGGAAAGATCGCGGACACAGCTCCCATCTGACTTCAGCAGCTCTTCGTCCGAAGGACTGAGGAAGTCAGGAGAGAGAGGTGGCAACCATTTTTTTCTAGCTAGGACTTTTTCCACTGCCTTAATTTGGTATAAATAAATCCAAAGAGACTTCACGGGCGAGGGGAAAAAAAAAAAAAAAAAAAAAAAAAAAAGAGGGGGAAAAAAAATCAGGACAGTAAGCGAACAACGGCACTAGTGTTAGTGTCCCCCAGTCGAACAAGTGTCCATGACCCGCAGCAGGCCAGCCTCGGAGGTGTTAGCCCAGCAGAACAGCCCGTCCCCCACCAGCCGGTCGCCGCTGGCACCCCCGCACCGCCCCCTCGCGCTGCAGCCCCCGCCGGGGCCAGCGCCGCTCGCGGAAACACCCCGGCAAACACCCGAAACCAGGGGAAAAAGAGGCGCCGCGGAGACCCCGGGGAGCGGGGATGGCGGGACCCCCCGCCCCGCTCCGCTGCACGGGCCCGCCGCGGGGCGCTTACCTGCGGGGGCTGCGCGGGCGCGGTTGGAGGGAGCGCGGCGCCGCCGCCGGCGCGCACGGAGGGAGGGAGGGAGGGATGGGGGGAAGGAGGGAGGGACGGGGGAGAGGGAGGGAGGGACGGGGAGGGACGGGCTCCCTCCGCCCCCGTCCCGCCCGCCTCCGCCGGGCGGGGGCCCAGGTGCGCCCCGCACCGCCCCGCCGGACCCCGCTGCTGCCCCGCCGGCGGCCCCCGAAGCATCCATCCCCCCCGGGCTCCCGGCTGCGGGGGTCGCGGGTGCGCGCCCCGCACAGCACAGCAGAGCTCGGCCGGTCGCGGTGCTACCTAGGGTGAGGGCTGCGGGGTGCGGGGCGAGGGCTGCGTGGCGGTGCTGTGCAGGGGCTCCTGCGGCAGCCACATCTCCCCTGCGGAGAACGCGCTCGGACCGGTGTCGGCAGGAGCCGCGTGGGAGCCCCAGTTCTGGGAAGAATCAATCTGTCGGTTCACCAAACCCGGATAGTTGGAAATGGGCAGGGCTGCACAAGGCATACTTTTCCAGACTTAGAAGAGTTATTTTATCACACAAAACCAGGTTCAAATTACTTCTCTCCCCCCATCACTTTTCACTCCGAAACAGTCCGATTTACTTGGATTGCAGTAGCATCTAGAGGCCACTCTTGCATGTGCACGCACCAAGTGAAAAGACAGCCAGCCCATGCTGCACAGCGCAGTGTCCAGTCGCAGAAATGGCTAGGCGTTTCTACACCCCTGTGGAGAGATTCCTAGTGAGATTGCTTACGGCCTGACAAGCCAGCAATGCCTCCAGCAGTACAAACGCCCGTAATGTAAGGGCAAGCCTATTTAAAGTACTCCTTGTGTTACCCGCGGAACCAGAAAGCACCAGAGAGAGTTCTCTTCAAGTCAAATCTTTGCTTATGTACCATGAGCACTGCTGGCACCAGCTTCCATAGCTACTGACTATATCTACTTTCACAGGTATTGCTACTAGAAACGCTTTCAGCATCAGCATGTGCAGATCTCTTGCTGTGATGGCTAATTAGGAGCTCTTTCCCTTTAGGAGGAAGTCAAATGCTTTCCTTGTGTATCACAAATGGTTATGTACATGCATGTACATCCATTTCAAGAGGACATGTCCCCACACAGGACTGGACCTTATTTTTGTACTCAGCACTGTGATTTAGCACAGACACTAGGCTTCAGTGTGCTGAAAAGTCTTGTTAAGCGTGCGCAGGCCATTAACTTTGGAAAATGCTCCATTTCATCTTCTACCTGTTTCCAAAGCAAGCTGCCAGGTGTTTACAAGGGGTGACCAAGAACTATGTTTTAAGCTCTAATAACAGGCTTAGCATCCATACCCTAAGTACTGTGACAGGTCTTAATAGTTTCCCACCTATGAGCAGACTGCATCCAGGCCGGCCAACAACTGCAGGCTTGAAACAGCGTGCTCAAACTGCCTGTGTGCCCTCTCCTCTAGCGAGAAGGGATGATTTGTGTGACCCACTGGATGAAAAACAGGTCTTCAGGATGTAAACATGATTCCTTCAGTGCTATGGCTATACGATTTTCTTACATAGCTTCAATATAAAATGGATTTTACTCAGCTTTTTGGGACAGAAACCACCTGCACATGTCTACAATTCCTGTCCTGTGCTCAGCCAGTTGTCCAGCTACCACTATAACAATGAGGATTAACTTAAAAAATAATCAAAGCTTCAAGCAAAGGATGAGTTGACAGGTTTTACATCTCTGTGGTGAGACCTGCCACCCCAAGCATACAGTAGCATGTTTCAGTGGGACCTGGCAGGTACAAAGACAGTTGGTGAGAAGAGCTACTGCATCTGTGAACTGGGAATTACCACTGCCTAGCATCCATGAAAATGTCTCACCTAGTGTGGTTACTCAGATTTTCTGGTTAGGACCTTCTCAGTGGTGACTAGCTACTGATGCTTGAAGGAAAATAGCAGTCCTGTGCTCATGGGGAAAGACTGTTTTGTGCACAGCGTAGAATTATGTGACGGCAAAATGATGACACACATGAAAAAAATATGTGTTTCTGAGTCCACTTTCAGTGAATTGATGTAGTTAAAGTAGCAATGCTTTTTCAGTTGCTTTGATTTCTGTTAGTGACTTCAGACATACTTGCTCAGCCCTAAAAAGTGACTTGCCATTTATTCAAGGCTAATATAACTAATTCTCAGTCCTCGACTCTTGCTCTAAGTACAAAATATAGGGACTCTTCAGTAAATCTTAGAAACAGGCAAATATTGAAGGTCCAGGGCAGATCACGTGGTCCGACAAAGTTTAATGAATGTAACTTCTATGAGACTTGGCTCTGCTGCTCCGCGGTCTGAAACGTGTTTATGTAATCACACACAGATGTACTGGATTCACATTAGATAGGGAAGTAGTTTTCACATCCTTCAGTCTGGAAAAATGTCTGTTACCCGAACAAATCACGTAAGTTCCATGTGCTCGATTTTGTGAATTGATTGAAATCATAAGTATGTTTAACATGTACACACACTGATATATTTATATTTAATTCTCAGCATTCATACAGTTTCTACTGAGTGTCTGCAAGATTAGTCACACAGACCCAGAAAAGCTAGACATCTAATTCCTCTTCAGTCTGGGCCTGGAAAGTACCTCTGGTGTTTTTAATTAAAAAAGTAAAAACTCAGGGAATTTACAGTTCAGATGTCTCTTCACTCTGCCACTTCTCTATGCAGCAAACTGTGGTGTTCTTTTAATAATGGGTAATTTCATTTTGGATTGGAAATGTGCCGAATCTTTCAGAGCAGTGGATGCTTTGAAGGAAGTGTTACATGAGACCACAATTAACAGTGTCTTAGCTGGCAGGAGGGAAAGCAAGCTTCAGCATTATCTGAAATAGGAACAATTAGAGAACTTGAAAAATATTTTTGGTGTATGCTTTTTATTGATCAGCTTTTAAGCATGTTCCAGTTACCCAAAACACCACAGTCCACAGTGCATTGCTAAAGCACGTGTTGCATTATGAAGAACAGCTCCAGCAATGCACACAGAATAAAGGGCTTTCTGGAGTTTGACTTTTTGTTCATCTGTTACATACGGACTATCCGAAGCCCAGTGCTCACATGTAGGGGATCTGTTCAGGACAGGATGCAGAGGCATCTCAGCACATAACATTACCCGCAGCTGGAAAACACACTGTTCTCCGGAGCAACTTCAGACACATCAGAAGTCCCGCAGAAAGAAAGCGTGCCTACCTGTAAAGCCATGATATTTTTGTTCCGTTGCAGAGCTTCTGCCCTCGTTCAGTCTCTTCTGGCCTCCTGCTACGCCTTTACAGCAGCAGTGCAGGATGTCCCACAAACCACAAGCTCCTCTGAAAACTGGAAAGCTCTCAAGGCAGAAATTAGCTTTTTCCACGTAGTCTCTCTCTCTCCCTGGCTTGACTTTATGCTGCTCCAACCTGAGCTCGTCCTAATCCTTCTGCAGTGTAGCTGCTTGCCGAAAAGCTAACGTGACTGTACTGCTACTGCAAGCCAAGGTTTGGCTTTTCATGGCTTTCTGCCCACCCCCAGCCCCTAACAGCAGGCCTGCAAGGCCAACATTGACGGAAGAGTGTGCCCACGGGTGCCCAAGCACATCAAAGGTTAGGGATGTACCCACAAAAGCAGAGGAGGTGGTTGTTCCCTGCAGTCTCCCTGGCAAGGTCTGGGTCAGGTCAGGTTGTTTAGGGCAGCCTAATGCCAGAAGATAGAGCAGCACCTGCCCAAGCACGCGGTGCTCCGCTTGTTGTGAAAGGGACCCATGTAGCACCAGCGCTGGAGCACATAGGGGTCGGTGGAGGTGTGCAGCGTACAGTGCTTGTTGGGGGGTGGGCTCGGGGGCAGGATGCCTTTTAGGAGGGGAGGCTGGGAAGCTGATGGTTCAGCATCAGGGTGGAGATGAGACAGCGAGAGGGAGCTGTGAGTTTTGGGGTAAGGACAGAGAAGGGGATGCCTGCAGGTTCCACGTGGGAAGAGGCTGAGGACATGCATCTCCCATGGGAGGGCAGCAGTACTGAACAGCCTCTTATGTCCTCTGTCCTTCAGCCCTGAGGTGTGCCAGGGCTGAGGCTGGGTCACCACCGCTGTTTCAGGATGCAAGATGCCTAAAAGCCCAGGTAGCCACAAGGACACTGTGACTCGGTCAGCATTTGGTTTTTCAGGTTCTCTAACAAACAGCAAGTGTTTGTAGGGTGTTGAGGGAAGACAGGGCAGGGACCGTTGTTCTGATTTGTGTCTTCATCAAGCACAGGGACCCAGTCTGCCATGAAAGGACTGAAATCCACCTTCCCATGAGGATACCGGGCGACATGGGAGAGCTTTACCCCCAGCAAGCCCAGCAGCAGCCGGGGGGGGCACTGCTTTAACACACGTCTCCAGCACCCGCCCTTCTTGCGCTAGCTGAGAGGTCCAGCAAATGTGAAATCCTGCCCCAACAGAGATCATTAGCTAACAGACAGCATCTAGAATGCATAATTTATCCTGTCTGTGCCCTTTCACCTGAAACTGAATGGTATTTTTCCAACAATAAATTGAGTGCCACACTCCTTTACAGGTTAAAAAACCAAAAAGTCACTCAGAAAGAGTCTGATGGGTGCCTCTGTACTGTATATAAATTTACACATCAGTTTCATCTCTTTAAATGTCAGATCTTTGAAGAGTTTCTGGAGCTATCATTCAAAAAAATTAAATAACAACAAGTGAAAAAGTCAGTCCTACATTACAAGTGCACTTCATTCAAATGACAGTATTTATTATTTAATATTTAATATTTTTACTTAAATATAATTTGCCCCTTCTCTCTCTTCCAGAGCTTCAGCACCATGAATGACTAAAAACTTTTCCAAGGGTTGCAGTGTCCACACTGGGATGGGGAACACACATGTCCCCAAAGGACAAGTGGTGTGGGACTGAAGCTTTGACAGAAGCTTTAACTGAACAAAATTGAAAAAAAAGAGCACCCTTAGAAAGCACAGGATAGGACCTGTAATGTTAGCTGAACTGTAAAGAATTTGGATATATTTAGTTAATGAAAGCTCTTGCTTGAAGGTAAGATTGGGTCATTTATGTCTGTACAATAACAGCCCCAATGCAAAACATATGAATGCCAGATGGCTGGAACTGTTCCATTAATGAACTGATGCTTTCATTGTGCTGAATTTGATTTTGTAGCTTTTTGCTTATAATGATTTGATTGCACCACTAAAAACCTTCAATAACCTCCTGATAAATTATTCAGTCCTCAGAATGCAAAAGAGGAGATGCCTCTCAGCCTCCACTTTCCGCTGGCCTTAAATGAGACCTGCAGGTGTGCAACACCTCTGGCAGTCGGGCTGATGAATACATTTCATGCTGTTTTCTCAGTGTTGCCATTTAAATAATATATGCAGGTCCCACGCACAGTATATTCTTCTAAGGCACAGGAAAATTCATTCCAGGTGATGCTCTGTTAGAGTCAATGGGGTTACCCAGTGATGAATATGCAGTACAAAAAAAATCATAGGTGTGTGTACATAGGGAGAAATGCCTTCCAGATATGTGAAAATACAGGAACGATGTCAGGCACTGGGAGATACGTTCTTCCCCCAGAGCACACACCTCCTTCATTAAACGTAATTCCTATTACAATGTCTTCCCGGTCTCCAGGTTTAATTAACAAGCAGTCTAGGAATCTACTTCTTGTGTACGTTACCACAGGCACATTCATTTTTCTGGCTTACACATCTCCTCTGTAAACCTGATCTCTGCTCCAACACTCAACTCCAGCACTGGCTGCATCTCCACCGTGGCTCCGTAGTCACCCTTTGTCACAGACAGACATGGTGCAGTTAGGTCACAAACACATCTATGTCCTCTGTGGCTCATCTCTGATTCTCTGATCCCCATGTCTGAACAGACCTGATGGACAGGGATCCTGGAAATAGGGGGGAAAAAAAAAAAAGAAATACTGAATATTAGGTTAGCAGCAAGCAAAGACTTCCTACCAAAGCTGGGCTTCTGCTGTACACCTCCCTTCGAGACGCTTGAGGGGTTCCAATCCCCAGTGCCAGCAGTGAAACCAGGTTTCATTTCTTCTTCTGTTTCAGTTCTTTGAAGGTTATACTTACTAAGAAAGCTAAAGTGAAATAACCTTACAAGAATGTAGGGGAGAAGAGGGAAGGTAGAGGAGCATGGATGCAGACTGCTCACAAGACCCTTGAAGACATGCTCTGCTTTCTTCTGTTCCCCAGGGCCTCTTTGCTCCCTTTTCCACCTAGTTCCCACAAACCTCCCCTGGCGTTAGTGGGGATTAGTTATCTCTGACACATATTTTTGGGGCAGGGCCACACTGAGATAGAAGCAGAGGTCATGCGGCAGAGGGAGATTTTCATGTCCACCCTCCTCAGCATGAACACAGGAGTGCAAAGGCAAGCTTGGATGGGGATTGGCAGGGGTACCAGCTAGCACAGCTGGCAGTCCTTTTTTCTAGACACCCCTTTTCCCTCAGCAGAATACCGTTTTTTCCAGAGGTGCTCTGTGCAATTTTCTACTCCTGGACTTCAGCATTGTGTCTCAGGGATACTACAGGCAGAGGCTGATCTCCAGCCTGGAAACCAGGCGGTAAGGATGAGGTTCACCCCGCCATCTCATTCCTCCTGGGACACTTTGAGGTATCTGAAATCCATCCCGTCGTCACAGGGCGTACAGGCAATCTGTGGGAAACCTTCCTTTGTCTTTCTGGAATAGTGGGACAGGACACTCTGGGGCATCTCAGATGGACACAGACAGGGTTCTGAGCAACCTGGTCTAGTGGAGGGTGTCCCTGCCCATGGCAGGGGGGTTGGAACTAGATGATCTTTGAGGTCCCTTCCAACCCAAACCATTCTGTGATGTGTAGATTTGGATCCAGTTCCCTGCCAAGGGAGAGTGAGGAGAGCCAGGGTGATGGAGACATCTCAAGGCTTTTCCCACCTCCATGGGGGCAAAACTGTGTGAAATTCCCCCTCTCCACCTCACACAAGCACGGTGGAAAGACTTGGGGTTAGCTCAGCCTTGTTAGTTAATAATTGAAGGCCTGGTTGCCTGCTACTATCTGTTGCCATTTAGGGTTGAATCACTGCTTGTGTTTAGAAACCCACACGTAATATTTGCAGCATTTGTTTGCAAATGTTCTTGTAGTTCCTTTGTCTTGCCTTCACAGGGCAGGCAGAGTAAGGGCTACAATGGGAAACAGAAAGCTGTTTGTTTAATGCTAGTGGAGTGAGGGAACAGGCCTCTTGACCTCATCGACTACAGCCACTTTAAACATCATGGAAGTCTAACTCCATGTTTTTGAGAGATGATCACACCTTTCCTGATCTCACATCTGCTTTTTTGAGCAGCTGCTAGAAGTTGGCTGGGTTGAACCATGGTTTACAAAGATATCTGGATGTCCAGTTCTCATTTCTTTTAGTAGGAAGAGGGTGTCCAAAGTGCAGAGGGAGGTCTGGTAATTTCCATGGTAACCCTTTGAAGACATGCCTTGCCCTGATTGTGACCTCCTCAGCACCAGGAGAAACTAGAAATAGCTCTTTTCTGGCTTTTGAGCTGTGCCACAAAACAAATGTGGGGCCACATCAAATTTTGGGGTTTAATTTTTGTTTTCAGGAGCAACAAGCCTCCCAGGCAGGGCAGAGCAAAGAGTTGCCAGAGCAGGGGCAGGGAGGGGGCTCAGGAGGGTGTACAGCTCAGAGGGGACAGCAGCCCATGGAGGAACCCATGCTAGGGCAGTGGAATCAGAAATGAAAAGAACAAAAAAACAACGCACTGACCCAGGCCTCTGTGCCACCTGCTGCATCACCGAAGGGGCTGAGTCAGTGCAGCAGAGAGCAAAAACGGGAGGGGGAGAGATGTCAGGAGCAAATCTAAGTATTTGTTTACTTGTTTTTATTTCTCAATACCAAAATCAGTAACCAGAAGCTTGTAAATTGATTGAAATTCCCTGGCACAAAACGAGGTTTTGGCCTGTGACAGAAAGAAGCTGTCCACTAGACAGAAGAATATGGGTTGCTGATTCCTATAGTTATGTTGATGGAAGCAGTGGATGTCACATTGTTCAGGACTAGCAATACCTGAATTCAAGTCTTTGTTCCACCATGGCTTAAGATCTTCAAGTCAAGGGTATGTATGTGTTCTTATGGAAAACATGCCTTATCAGCCATCAATTTTGCACACAAAGGATGAGTAGCCAAGGCAACATCTGTGGCAAGTATTACGTTTAAGGTCAGCCTTAATTACTTTACCCTGAGCCTTCAAATATATAGTTGAATGAAAAGGGCCAGCCTGATTCTGCATCAGCCTGGGCAAGAAACATCCTGCCTTCCAGCAAGCAATAACTCTGCTAAATGGAAGGGAAAAAAGAAGTGTGCTGCATTACAGGAGCGAGGCACTGACCTTTCCAGAGGTTAACGGGCAATGCACAGAATGGAGATTTTTTGTTCATTAAGAGGAAACATGAGAGTGTAATTAGAAACAGGCTGTGCTGTTTGGGTTTTGCCTACTACTGCTATTCAACACAGTAGAATAGAGGAAGGTACCCACTAGTCTGGGGACTGAATTAACGACTGGAAATTTAACAGCAAGTAATTAAAATAGGCGCTAATTTTTTCCCCATAGGAGTTAGGAGACTGACCTGCAATTGCATGTCTGAGATTAAAATAATTTGAATAATAGTAATTAAGAACAAGGTGGTGCTTTTTTAATAATTATTTAATAGTACAGGTATTGAAGAGGAATATACACCACTCAAATATATCATTAGGTGAATGCAACAATAAGAGGCAATAGCAAAACTGTAAGCATACTACCTGAGACTGATCTATTCAAATTGCCCTGGAACATGTTCATAGAAGACCCAGAACCAAAATTCAGTCTTTATCTCACCAGCTGAAAGGCATGAAGGCTGAAAACAAAGGCTTTTTCTTTCTTTGAGGTAGGTCTATACACCTTGTGAAGGTTAAAAGGAACTGCAGAAGCTTTTGCCCTACAGGAAGGTGGAGTTGGAAAAAACATATTTTTAAAATGCTCAACTCAGTTTGGTCTTTAGCACCTACAGACTACACACATACATTGAAACTATTTGGTTTTTTTCCTTCTCAGGGAAAACTCTCACAAAAGTTGTAAAGTGTTGAAGCTGAGCAGGAAGAAGTAGAGCAGGGTGCAAGTCTGTTCAACGTTATATACCGTGAGCCTTACTGCTGAATTCCACATGCACATTGCCACATATTTAACCTACTTACAGTAGAAGCTTTAAAAATCTGGTCTGTCCAGACTGTTTTCTGTTGAAGGCCATGGAGTTGAGGCTAGTTGGGAAGAACTTCTTAAGCCAGGGGTTTGACACAACCTCCTTGGTCATAGAAATGACTCCTGACTCAGGTGGCGTAATGTTTGAATCACTGGAAACAGAAGTGTCATTGCGCCTCTTTCCATTCAGCTGGCATCTACAGGACGAGATTCATAGCCTGGAAAAGACCAGAAATCCACCTGCTTTTCAGACAAAATCTTCCAGGTACCATTTTGAAGCACTTGGTCATAGATCTGTCATCCCACCAGTGTATCTTACTTTCTGACACACAGTAAAAAACTTATGTGTTTGGAAAGACCAGATTGCAAGGACAAGAAAGAAGGATTCAATTTATGTGCATGCCAAGAATCAAACTCTCTTTTCCAAGGAACACTTGATGGTTTTGAACAGGTGGATGACCCAAGTGAAATTCACTCCTTACCCTGGGTTCTTCCCAGCCAAGGGTAAACACAGGTGCATGGCAGCAAATCTTCTTTCCACTCAGATAAGGTGAGTTTATGTGCTCCTGCAAGCACTGAGTAAGTGAGTTACCTGTTGTGTGACAAACTTGAGAAATTCTGAGGCCAAATGCTTAAAGAAAAGCTATTTATGAGAGGAGTGATATAATGTATAGTCTCTATGATTTAAGTATCAATCCTTATAATGTGCTAAGTAAGCCTTTCAAATGCCGTGATTTATTACACCTTCATGAACTTTGCTTTTACAATTGTTGCATTAAAGGATATATTCTCAGCCAAGCACTTCTGGACCCTATTGATCTCTCTTGCCTTTTGAACTCTGACCTGTTCTTTGTCCCTAGTGTGATTGAGCCAAGATTTATTTACTGCAGTAAGTGAAAGATTACATTTGTGGAGACCTAATACCTAACAAGAAGACCTCCATAAAGTCATTCACACCCATCTTCCGTAAACTCCAAAATTCAGTTACTGGCCCAAAATACAGAGTTCGTGTGGGCAATCATGAGTTAATGGCTGAGGTCAAAATCAAGTTCCCTGTGTCAGGAAAGGGCTAATGTAAGTTAAGGGCCTTTACAAGATTTGGTGCCTGTCGTCCACACCACTGTCTGGAGCCTAGGTAGGTCAGCCTGTGCCAGACATTGAAAGGAGTGTAACACAACAAGATCCCTCATCTTCATAAGAGGAACACACCCTCGTATTGTAGCACATTCCCAGGAAGCCTGGAGCTATGCACTTCTTGTGACTTAGGACGGGTGGTTTCCAGATGCTCTTTTGGTCGGTCAGTCAAGCAAGGATTGTGCGCAGTGCTGCTTCTCAAATGGCAACCCTCGTCATGCTGCTCATTCAGCAGAACAAATACCCGTGCTTCCTGGGATGAAGTTTAAGAATAAAAGGCAGCAGGACTTCCCCATTCTGCTTCCTACTGAGTCAGGAGCTTGGGCTTTGTTATGCCAAAGACTTATTTACTTTACATTGCTGGAAGTACAAGAAGACTCTGGTACAAGAAATAGCAGACTTTCTCTCAGAGCAAGGATGGTCCCTGTACAGAGCAGAAAGACCTCCTTTCAGCATCCTGGGCATGATGAGAATATGCCTCTCTACCTCTCATCCCATTCTAGTTTCCACTCTGCCTCCCAGAGTTCACTGAGAACAATAAATCTGCTTCTCTTCTACCCACACATAGATTTTGTCTGGAGGAAGATAATGAGGGGTCACCTGTAAAATAAGCATCTGTCTTCTGAAAAATCACCATCCTTAGAAACGCCTAAGGATGTTTCAACTAGGAGTGATGCAGATAAGGCTGGAGGGAGACGAAGTGGGGGTGGCATGTGCTATGGTGCAGTTTCTCCATCCACTGGGCACCTGCTGCAATCCAGAACAGCTCACAGGACCTTTGGAGGCGATCAGGATCAGAAGCTTCAAGGAGAGTGAAACTGAGAACAAAGTCCCTCAGGGTGTGGGGTGCAGAGGGGAGCTTTGAAAAACTCTAAAATTAATCTTTGTAGTCATTTTTTGACAGTCTAGCAAAGCGAAACACCAGTTTTGAGAGGACCCCGCCAAGTGTTATAGTTTTAAACACCAAAATAAAAAATGCAGCTGACGATGCATGGCCACCCCATACATCTTGTGTTGTTGGAAGCAGGTGATTCTTTGGTTTGAGTTTCAAATGAAGTAAAATGTACATTGGCATCAAGTGTTGCTCCTGCTAACCACATGCCTTGCTGCCCACACTTATGGATGCAGACCTTGTCCTGGTTTCACTTAAGCTCTGTGTAAACTTGCATTTCACTGCCATAGCTTCACATGCATGAATTAAAGCTCCTTGATGACATCATAGCCATGAGACCCTCCTTGTTTTGCTAACTGGCAATGGAAAAGTCACGCCTGACTTTCAGTGATGCCGAAGACAGTATGGGCGGTGCAGGGGCGCAGGACAAGGGGGTGAAATCAGGGCCTCTGTGACAACAGGAGGCCAATCTCCAACAAGAAAACAAAGCCCGTGCCAGGATTTTAAAATCATCATGTCGCAGCTTGGAGCCGCTCTGTAAAAGCTCCACCCACTGCTGTGCAATGGCAGACGATGGCTCGCAGGCGGCAGAAATGTAAAAAGCCAGGAAACCATCAAGTAAGCACAGCTGTAACCCATAAAGTCCCCCTTCTACCCTGCAGCAAATCTGAAAACAGCCTAACTTTGAACGTCGCTCCTCCTCTTGTCCACAAGGCACAACAGATACAGATGGCTTGGGAGTGGGGACACCAAAGACACAAAACTGGGTATTAAACCCTCTTCTAACTCCACCGTCATCAGTCTGGCTGCTGACATTCAGAAAAGCTGTGCTAAGGAGATGCGTGTGATTGAATTGCAGAGAGCAAAAAGGTTGGGCACAGAGCAGAAGTCTTGGAAGGCTGCACAATGTTCTGAGTTTATAAAGCAGAAATTGATAAAAAGACAGGAAGAAAACTGAATTTTGCAAAACCAAGTATCTACATAATAAAATAATAATAAAAAGCCCTTTGTCTGCAGTATCATCCCTTGGGTTTCATTGTTTCCTCTTGCAAACGTCGTTATCTAGAGAACAGACAAAATTTCTGTTTAGTCCAAGGAAATTGGACTAAACAGTCTGTCTCCATCTTACAGTCATCTATATACTACAGCAATAAGGGGACAGCACAGACGAATTTCATTTTTTTAAAAAAAGTTATTTTGTTTGACAAATGTTTTAAAGGCAAGCATACTTCCCTTTCATTTTTGTTAAGACTAGTTAGTGATGTCATGAATTTGGAAAAGATCCCCCCATCTCTCCTGCCAGCAGTAAAAGACAAGTTTTGTCCTATGGCCATGACTGATTTTAATTTCATGTTACGATTTGATCAACACATGATTAGTGTATCTGAGCATTTCAGTGAATCAAGGCGGGCTGGCATTCAACGGTTGAGGTGACTGCTTGAAGCAGAAGTGTCCACACACAAGGACATGCATTCATCCTCTTCATTCAGGTCTCTTCCTTTCAAAGTATATATAGTCACTGACCTCCTTTGTCTCTTCATCTGTCTGCTTAAATATGTCAGTCAATGTAGGCTGCGTAAAAATGTCTAAGCTAAGTCTGACAAACATCTCTGTCATACTGAATATCACCTGTAATAAGTAATTCAGGGTGGTTTACAGACAAGAACACCTTCTCGTGGCTTTGAGAGGTGTGCTCAGGACAGAAGCAGCTAGTACTGTCCTTACCAGGATGGAGCACTATCAGCATGGGTGGGAAAGCCATTATTCCTTTACAACAAAAAAATGCATAAAGGAAAACAAGTCATAGCAGTGTTAAAGAATTTGTCTGGGTTGGAAAAAACACCAGTAAGTAATTACACATCCCTGCTCTTTAATCTTATTCTGTGTAGCCCTTGCCTTATGCCGAAGTGAGCAATAGGTTGCACAAAAGCTCTTGTGACCCATGGCTACTCAAGTGCTTGTCTCTTGCTCACCTGTTTGCTTACCCTTCACTGCATCCTAGTCCTTTACTGGTGGATATGGAAATTGTTACTACTGCACCAGCAGCTCCTATTGTCTCTCCTGCCTCCCAGGCTCCACCCCTGGGCATCAGGACTGTATTGTGCCAGATACATACATGCTAGAACCGAAATTCATAGTCTGTATAGCTTGCAATCTAAATCAGCAAGACCTGCAGAGAGCGGGAGGGAGGGAGGGAGGGAGGGAAGAGTAATATTCCCCATTAAGAAATAAGCAATTTAGTGATTTGCTCAAAGTTGTGCATGTAATTGCTGTCAGAACTAAGAATTGAAACCAGGACTCTGGAGCTCTCAAGTGCCAGAACAAAACAGCTAGAGTTGTGCAAAACTTGCTTAGCTCTGATTAAAGGAAATGAAAATATACCTTAAAAAAAGGATCCCAAAGGTTTTATGTTTGATGTGTATCAACACAAGCATAAGTAAAATTCCTCCTTTCTCAAACATGGATTCCGTGTACAGACACACACGAAGATGAATTCAGAGTGTAAGTGGGTGAAGTTTGGTTTACTCCCTTGGAGCTGTGCCTGTTTACATATGGCTGAACTAGAGGTATTATGTCTTTGACAACATACTCCATTAATATTTTTGTACATATGCATCTGTACCACAATCTCCAACTGTTGTCTATTACTCTGTTTTTCAGTTGTTTAAACTTTTCACCTTCCTGCTGAGTTCCTAATGGAACAGATTCCTAATGTTCTGGTTTCTGATTTCTGGTGTGGCTGTTTTTTTGTTTTTGTTTTTTTTTTTTTTTTTAAGGCTTGCACAGATTGTCTAACACTTTGAGCAAAAGCTTTAAGAATAAATACATAACAGTGGGACCAGTCCTTTTGCCCTTCCTCATTCTGAGGTTCCTCTTTTAATTTCAAGAGAAGAATCTGCCGAGCAAGACACTACTCAGCACAAATAAAGTTGGCAGGAGGAGCCACTAAGCAGAAACAGAACTCCTGTGCTTCAGCCAGAAGGCATTATAATTCCTGTGACAAAGGAGATCATGTTGCACTGTTGTTCCTACAGGCACAATAAGAGGAACAGTCAGTTCTCAGAATTATGTGATTTTATTTTAAGCAGTTTTGCACGGTAGAGAGACCTGAGCTAACACTGCAGCTAGGCTCCTGCAAAGTAAAATAAAAAAAAAAAAAAAACCAAAAAACAAAAAACCCTGAGGATCAGATCCTCTTGCCCCTTTTGGTCTTTAAAAATACAGCTGGATGGGTCTGGGAGTAGCGCACCAGACAGCTGTGACTGCGTGAGGATTGCACCCGCACAGGTCAGTCTGAAATTAACCTCCAAACTCGTCTCCATGGGACACAGCTGTGGAAAATGCTGGATTGGATGCTTCAAGTATCAACATTCAGATTTATTCTGTTACACCTCCTTGTTCCTACAATGTAAAGGACGCTAATGTAATCCACTTGGCACAGTGACAAAGCAGGTGCTAACAGATCTGTGCCATGCTGACCACCTCCTTGGGCTGAATGTATGGACACACCTTTGTGACCCCAGCATTTCTTCTGAAACAGGATCTAAGCCTTTAGAGACGGGGGTAATACACCACGGAAAACGCAGAATAGATGCAGTAACCTAAGGCAGTGCTGTGAGGAGCTCCTACTTTGCTGAGGAATGGATTTGAGAGGAAGGAGAAAAGGCACACTGAAAGAATAATTGACATTATCCAGAGACACCACAATTCAAGCTGCATGCAGAACAACTGCAGATCGACCCAGTGAACAAAAACTGGAGAAGCTGATAGACATGGAAAACTTCCCAGGAAAGAAAAGCACTGCAATGAAAGGTCTTGCAGAGCTCACTGTAAACTGCAGGCTGGAAGGAAGTGCCCAAGGGAGCAGTCAGAGCAGGGAAAAGCAATGCAAAAAAGGTAAGGAAGTGCAAATCTAATGATTGAAGTAGAAACTGCAGTAAAGTGGGCAAATGCAGAGCCTTCTGCCAAGCGACAATCCGCAAAAGAAGAAATGGACCAATTGAAAGCAAAGGTGGAAAACATCTTCAGATTTGGGTAGAATACAGAAAAGATTAAAAAAGTAAAAGGCACAGAACTTCCAAACAGAGTTAGTTCCGCCTTAATACAACATTCAATGAAATATGGGAACTCAGCCAAGATATCATTAATATCACTACAATAGAAATGTCAGAAAAACAAGCTGCAATTGAGAAGATGAAAAACAATAGAACAGCAGTGAAAAAAGTCCTAGCAGTAATACTAACGATATGTGACATCCACCACTTCAAAGAAACCATGGCCGAGCTCGGCAGCAATGCCTGAGAGAGAAAAGAGACCCCTCCAGCACACTGGAAACACAAAATTTTTGTCAAAATGCCCCAAAATGGGATCACAGGAACCATAATGTCTGGAAATGAGTTTTGAGATGTATTTAATCTCAAAAGTTTTCTGCAAGTGCTTCACCCCATGAAGTAAAAGGAGTAGTGGATGGAAAGTTTTGGGTACAGTCTAGTTATAGAAGGTATAGACCAGATATATCCACTTAGCCCACTGTAGATGTATGAAAAAATAAGTCACCGGCTTACAAAGCTCCCAAAACAGCTTTAAGGAATCTTTGATATGGAGTGTCTTTTAGTCCTAGAGAAGCTCAGCTGCTGTTATTAATAACAATGAGGAAGAGAAAAGTGAAGTGTTGTAGAAGAGAAAGAGTAAATGAACACTCCTACAAACATGGCTGCATTTCACTTCCATTGATATTAGGAGTTGCCGTGGATGTAACGTGAGGGTGCGCACTGACAATACAAATCCTAGTGAGTGTGGATTGGCAATAGTTGCTGAGATGACCGAGACTTCATTGCTGACATACTACTGGACAACACATTCAAGGAGTGATGAATAAAAGCAGAATGCCTGAAAAAGAAAAAACAGATTAAGCAAACCTCAGGTTCATTTATGCCAAAGAGATTATCCTTAAAAACTGGTTCCTTAACAGACAACATCAAGAAGATAAACATTTTACTTGAGCAGTACTGTAAAAGCTAACAAAAGCCGCAAGAAAGATGTGAAATTAAGAACAGGAAAAATATCTGTGGTATTCACCCAGCTTAACATAGCAGTCTCCCAGAGACACAAGAGAAGGAGGGTGTGTAGGAGAAACCTTTAAGAAGAATTTTTCCCAGGGATGACAGATACCTGACCTCATCTTCAGAAGAGACAGAATCAGCAGTTAAGGAGAGAGCAAGGTGAGACAAGTTCCCACACTGAGCACCAATGGGGTTTACGAGAAGGTGCTGCCTCTCCACTTTTGCCCCTAGGTACAGCGCAAATGTCCCTAGGTACAGCTCATCGCCACAACGCAACACAGTGTCCAAGTTCTCAGGAGTTCTCAGCAAAAGAAGGAAAGGCTAGGGGTTTGCATGGCTGCTTAGAGTACATGACCCTACACAGACTGTCCTTTGGAAGATACAAAAATAACCATACTAAAAATTCCAGCCTTTCTGGCCCGGTGATGGAGCCAGTTGTTATGCCACGGCTGTGACCTGCGATCACAGCTATTTTATATGCTCAACACATCTAGTTCCCTGAAGGGTGTAAACCACTGTGCAAACTCAAGTTGACTGCACTGCACATGTGCAGAACAAAGTGCCTAAAAGCTTTGAAAGGCTTCTGGGAAAAGTTGAGGGCAGACTACCACCAGAATGATGCATGAGAGTTACTGCTTGTTGTCCTCTTTTTCTCTATGCACCTGCCAGCAGGCTGGATGCATTTATCTCGTGGCAGCAGCACACTCCATGTTGCTACCTTTGCATGGAGTCCTGTAACTCCTCCTTATTTACATGGCAGCCTCATTTTTTTGGTTATAAAATATTACCATATCCAAATGAGAATTAAATTGCAGCTACTGTTTGTTGACTGTGTTGTCTACATTGATCTGAAACCATAGGTGTCTACTGCTTCTCCTGGAGGACACTCTCATAAACACACCTGCCTGATTTCACTGCAAGCAGCTGGCAGGTGAGCTGCCATACCATCATGGTGTCTCTTCAGCCTGTCCTTCACTGCCTCTCAGCCAGCAAGGCTATAGAGAAGTCCTGATGTGGACACACTCCTCTTGCATCCATCACACTTCTTTTCCCGTCCACTGTGCAAGGTGGTGCTTCTGAGTGATTTTTTGGTAATTCCCCAGAGCAGATTTGGGATGTGATGCTCAGCTTCGCAAATTAATTTTTCAATCACTTCAGTGCACCAGTGCAGTTAACTCCTTATCAACACGCTGGCATTTGTAACAAGGTCTGTAGTTTTGGGGAAAGGTCATCTAACCCTTCTGCTGGTGCTGCTTACACTGCAGGTCCAAGTCAGTAGCAGGTTGAGATTCCTGTGGAGTTTGCAGGGTTTGGCTCAAGGATGCGATACTCCACTGCCTCCTCCAATACGGACAGGAACCATTTACAGATGCTCCCAGTAGCATCTTCAAAGGGTGAGGCAGGAAAACACGTGGTGAACATGTGGCGGGGGCATGGGGGTGGTTCTGCTGTGATATTTTTCCTCTGTCAGCTGGTTCTGATACAGACAGCAGACCTTGAGGGGATAGCAGGCCTGTGCCCATGAGTGAGAGTTCTGCCTGCTCTGAAGCAGCAGGCAAAGCTGCCATCGCAACCGTTTGCACGGCCAGCAGCTGTAAGGCATAGGCTGGCTTTAGCGGGACGAGCATGGTGCCATAAGGAAAGGCGGGCAAGCTTTCTAATGAACATTTCCTGGGCCTTGAGGTTTGTTACTTCGTGGAAAGTTATGCAGCAGAGGAAGAAAGAAAGAGAACTCCTCCTGCTTTGCTTCACTACTTTTTGCCAAGGGCTAATTATCCCTTATGTGTTGCAGTTGTATAACTGATTATGCCAAAGTTAATTAAATCCTTGCAATCCTTAGAACCCCAAGCAGTTGGGTTGCCATATTTAACCATTGTATTTAATCAGTCAGAAGCGGAAGGAAACTCTTGTTTAGAACAGAACATGCTTTGAATCACTCAGCCTCTCCCTGTATCTTAAAGGAAAAACTCATCCAGTTTGCAAGCAGAAGTCATGTAAAGGTCCATTCTGCTTGTCCCTCCTGCAAACAGTACCACGGGCGTCCGCTCATGGTTCCGCACTGAACATAGTATGTGGGCAAAATTATTTTGTCTCTAGCTCATCCTGCCCTTGAAGAAGTAATCTGTTCCTTTGTTCCTCGGTCTTCAGCTCAAAGAGCAAAGCCTTGCCTATGGCACGCATGCAGAACTATTTCTTACGTACTCGCATGACCTCGGCTGCTCCCGCACCACAGAGTTTCACAAGGAAACTTTGTGCCATGACTGAGTTGAAACAGGATTCCAAGACACCAGGAAAATGTGAAAACTGCCCAAGTGTCTTAGCAATATATTCTATACTCAGTGAAAAACTGGGAAGGTTAGGAAGAGGCTGCCAGTCGTTAGCAAGAGGAACGATTGTACCCAGCAGAGTGCTGCATGTCCTTTAGGATGTCTCATTTTCCTCCAGCAAAGAAGCCATCCCTTTTCTTTCCTTTCATCAGCAAAGAAGGACAGTATTTTAAAGAGCATGTGTGTTCGCCAAAATTGTCTCAGTATTCTCAGAAGTGAGAAGAGGAAAACAAGCCCAAATTTTTTCATGTGCAAAAAAGTTAGAAGTCTGTTTCTCTGGATATTGTTTGTCTCAATGATGCAGTCACTTTGGTATGACCCTGATTGATTTCATGAGCGAAGTAACAAAACGTTGGCTAATGTACACTACTTCTATTGTGCAGCAAAGTAGAGAAAATAACTGAAGATGGCTCCTTCTCAGTTACTCCGGGTGGTTCTTGAGCACTGGCTAGAATGAAAGCCAACAAAAAATAATAATTTTGTGGCTAAAGCATCCAGACATGGCTCTAAGTTCAGACCAGGAACAGCACAGGGAGGAATGGAGGTGACACATTTTTTCACATTCCAGAGTAAAGCCACACTCCAAGCAAAGAAAGGATGGGATAATCTTCAGACTCGGATTCCTCAAGAAAGAACAAGATGTCTTGTAGCAACTGTGATATTCTGACATTTTGCTTCTGATCAATAACATTTTTGAAGTACTGGGAAAATCAGAGATTCATGCAAGTGAGCAGAGCTGACTTGTGCCACACAGGAGGGTTGTGAGTAGAGTGAACTGTATGCCTTCAGCACTGAATTATGAGCAGGTCAGAGGTAACGAGTGTAACAAATCACTGTTCCACAAGTGCTTTCCATGCCATTTAACGTCCTCCTGCTGCATAGTTCAGTGAGGACATGAAGCAATTGCACAACAGGTGAATACAGCAGGTTTCCCTCTGACAGCACAGATTTATGTATGGCCTAGAGTAATCTGCAGCCTCAACATATTTGAATTGCATTTGAAAAAGCACTAAAGCATCCAGATGCTTAAAGGATCTTTTAAGTCTGTGGAACTGGGTTAGGGATGATGCATAGAAATCCTTCCTTGTTAGGCTTTTCTCAGAAAATTGGTCCTTCTGTTTGGGCTCAGAAAAGACAAATTAGTCCTATCTATTGTAAATAACTGCCTTGTCCGTCTTCATACCCCCATCTTGAGGTTACTCAAAAGATTCAGAAAACCCTGGGAGAATTCCAGATTTCCAGCATGGGAGGTCTCCTCTTTAAGTACTATCATTTTCTTCTTCTTATCTCTCTTTACTTCCCTGGGTCCTCTTCCTCCAAAATGAAAGTCTTGCAGTGTCTGAGGTATGCTAGAAGCATCTAATTGCAGCCTCTATCTAAGAAATGCTTCAAAGACAGACTGTTGAGTAAACTGTTAGTATGAAAATAACAACTTCACCAATCTACCCATGCACAATCCACAACTGAGCATCTTTGTCACTAATATATTACAGAATCTTTCTTTGCTCCCCATTTAGACCCAAAAGTTTATAGTCAGTTACATCAGATGTTTTTGCAAAAACCCTTGCAGAAAACATTTTTTTTTTTTTTTAAATAAAAGTGTGTTCCATTCAAATTATTTTGCCCTGTGTTTATGGCACAAAATTTTTCAGCTTAAATAGCTTCTCCAAAGCCAACTCCCCTTTGGAGTAGTCTGGACCCAAGTAGATACTAGGGGCAAACCCTCAGGGGAAAACTTTCTTAAACTGGATATATGGCTTCTCCATCCTAATCTCTAGACAGAAGTTTTCATAGAATCATAGAATCATGGAATGGGTTGGGTTGGAAGGGACCCTAAAGACCATCTCGTTCCAACCCCCCTGCCATGGGCAGGGACACCCTCCACTAGACCAGGTTGCTCCAAGCCTCATCGAGCCTGGCCTTGAACACTGCCAGGGATGGGGCACCCACAGCTTCTCTGGGCAACCTGTCCCAGTGCCTCACCTCCCTCTCCGTGAATAATTTCTTACTGATATCCAATCTAAATTTACACCCTTTCAGTTTTAACCCGTTACCCCTTGTCCTGTCACTACAAGCCCTTGTAAAAAGTCCCCCCCCCCAGCTTCCTTGTAGGCCCCTTCAGGTACTGGAAGGTGCTATAAGGTCTCCCCGGAGCCTTCTCTTCTCCAGGCTGAACAAGCCCAACTCTCCCAGCCTGTCCCCATAGCAGAGGGGCTCCAGCCCTCTGATCATCTTCGTGGCCTCCTCTGGACTCGCTCCAACCGGTCAATATCCTTCTGATGTTGCGGGCCCCAGAGCTGGACACAGAACTCCAGGTGGGGTGTCACGAGAGCAGAGTAGAGGGGGAGAATCCCCTCCCTCAACCTGCTGGCCACACTGCTCTGGATACAGCCCAGGATATGGTTGGCTTTCTGGGCTACCAGCGCACACTGCTGGCTCATGTCCAGCTTTTCATCCCCCAGTACCCCCAGGTCCTTCTCCTCAGGGCTGCTCTCGATCCATTCTCCACCCATCCTGTGCTTGAGCTTGAGGTTGTCCTGACCTAATTTCCCTCAATAACAAAAAAAATTACTCAGAAGATCCAACTCACATTCCCCATGCAGTAAAGAAGAGAATAATTGTAAACAAAAAAAATTGTATTGTGCCAAATAAAGGCATTTGTTAAAGAGAATAGGTCAGTTTCATAATGCTGATGTTGAGAAGGGGTAAAAATTTCCAGTTTTTGCTGGAGGGAAACAATGAGTGAAAACAAGGGCTTTGGAAATTAAAGTATCTGGAGTTTTAACCCTTTGTGCCACATGGTAAAAGATAAAATTGATGCAGAGTTATTGAGAGAATGTGAATCCTGTGTGAAGTTAAGGTCTTTGTATGTTGATAGCAGTGCTTTCAAGAAGGATCTCAATAAGTTGTTGCAGTCATACTACAATGAAGAAGTTGGGAAACAAGTATAGAATAAATTCAAATGCTACACCAATGGTTTTGGATCAAAATAGAAGGCCGTATGAAAGATAGCATGCTGGAATCTGTTGGCTGTCCAGGCTTCCCTCTACTTAAAGGTGAGGATACCAGAAATCCCTGCTTATGCAAACTGTAAAGGTAAATAATGAATCTGGAAGCATTCCCATCCTTTATTATACCTACAACTATATTGTTAGACGTCTCAGTTTTCTTGTCATTTCACCTATGAAAATAACAAGGTCTCCTTTCAGAAAGATGCTTTCATAGCTGAACTAAATGTAAAATTAAGCTAAACTTTTGCGGTCACAGATTAGCAGAGAGGCAACTGAAAGCATTTTGCTCTGCAAATTGTGTGCAGGCACATTATAACCATCTTAATCATGTTTGCTTTGGAGTGGGAAGACAGCTTTAGGAAATGTAAAGCAAATACTAGAGCCAGGTCTTTCAGGAATTTTGCCATTTTTTTTTCCAATATGAAGCTGTGTAGCATATTCCCACTGTTGAAGATGTATCTCACTAAGGACAAGTTTTGTCCTTGTGGAGTTAGGCACCACTAACCCTCTGACTGAAGTTTAAAAGTACTGTTTCAAGTCGCAGAGAAGGCCTGTGGGGAGTTCTTTATGGGGAGTATGTAGTGAGTGCATAGGTGCTCCACAGCAATCCGTGTCCCAGACATGTTTTTTAGAAGAGAATTTTGCTTTTTTGTGAATTTTTACTTTCCTGGATCCATCATGGCAAATATCTCATTCTCAGACATAAATACACCTCCTTGGACGCTGTCACAGCTTAGCCTTGTGGCTTTCTTAGAATACCTTCTTGAACTTCTTTATAACTCAAATGGAAACTCAAATTCAAACCTATAATACCAAGAAACAACTTACTTGGAATGTAGCTTGAGGACTAGTCAACAAAATGAGTTTGGCAGAGTAATTTCTTCTCTATAAATCACTTTCATCTCTCATCCCAAACCTTTAACATAAGGGTCAGCTTTCCCTTACTGTCATTATTCTGCTTCTGCTTTAATGTACCTGGACTAACCTTAGACTTAGCCTTAGCTCAGTGATAACCAGTGGAATTTTTATTTCTGTCTCTTGGAATCTAAAACCTACTGTCCTGAATTCACTGCTTGTTCCTCATTGCTGCCACAGCTCTTTACACTCCACTGTACTAGATCAAAAATTAATCCCAGCTCAGTATTGCATGGGCTGAAGTGGTACCCTCCAGGATGAAGTTTCTAACTTTCCTGATCGAAGGACGTTTAGGCCAGAGGTCTACATTTACTGTGATCTACCCTTGCAAATGTCACTTGTGACTTACCTGTAGAGTTTAGACTTCTGTTTTATTGCACTCTCACTCCAGCCCTCTTTTTACATCATGAGTAGATTTAGGAACCTCGTGGGGAAGGCTTTCCTAATTTTGCCAGTGATAAGCCCTGCAGCTATTGTCCCTTTCCTAAACTTATCTGGAGTTGCTTTCCCTTGACAAACATTTCTGAAGCATGAACTCAAACTCCAACACCTTCTTTAGGCTCAGACTTGTGTTCGTGACACCCATAAAATGACATTCTCGATTTTATCAGCAACAAAGCAGCCAGCTGTTGACCTAAATTTACTCAGGCCAGCTCAGAATGCCACAGTGAATACACCCCCTTTCTTCAGCTTCACCGAATGTAACCCTTATCTTAACCTTTGTCTGTATTCACAGACAGAAAGCTATGAGACGTTTTCAGAAACTCTAGGAAAGAAATCTGCTGTCCTAAGTTTTTTTGGGGGGTGAGGCTTGGGGGCATCTCAAAATACCATTGTTATTATTTGCCTTTCACTTTGGCTTTAAGGAACTAGTTTTCACACCCCAAATTTACTCATCGCTGGAGTGGGACTTAACACTATTCCTGGGGACACACTTCTACCGCGGAAAAATATGCCTACTTATTTCCTATTGGTTTTTTTGGTTACATTCAGTAGGTTTTAATAGACCAAAAATGTAAACCTAAACTAAGGTAAGATATGAAGTAAGGAATATACAGCTCAGGACACTGGTTCACCTAACCCAGTTTTTGCTCTTGAACAGTGGCATAGTTGGGGACAGTATGCAAACCTGGCCCCACCTTGCAGTCCATTCTCCTTGCACTGCTCGCCCAGCATATCCGCTTGTGCTGGGGATGTTCGAGAGCACTTCCCTATGACTTACAGAGCTTACTGACAGACCTGTCAAATGTGAAAGCGCCCCAATCCCTTTTTGAAACTTTTCAGTTGTTCTCGCGTAAGGAACCTTTCAATTTTGTAAATGTCTATTCTTTCCTTTTGAAAGCGCTCTAACTTCTATGGACTGTGAACTATGAAGGGCTTGGTTTGCTTTTTTTTTCTTTTTGAGTTGTGGCACACAATTTACATTGGCTTCTAACACAGTATTTTTTAAAATCTCCCTGGCTGCTTGTATACTTATTTTTTTCTGCCTTAGATATTTCATTTGCTTTACAGTTTGCTTAATTTTTTGTAGTTCCTTTCTTGAAATTGGGCAGCTTCATGCTACATTTATTTGACACACTCTCTTCTGCTATAACATTTAACATAATGCTGAACCTTTCAAATGGAATTCCTACTATAGTTCCTAATTTTGTTATTGTAAGACCTAAGAGTTTCTCTCCTGAGGTCATTCTGTACAGTCTCCTGACTGGCATGCTGATGGCTGCTTCCTGAACTCTGTTCCTAAATTATGCTCTTTCTAGAGACAGAGACAGTATGGAACAACATTTGTAATCTTTTCTTTGCAAAATCTAGTGAATTCTCTCATAAAATTAGTACGGATTTGCTTTGCAGTAGCACGCTTATTGTTGCTCTACAGCCCTGACATTCACAAGCTGAAAACTAATCTTCATTCCAGCCATACCCAAGTAATGACACCCTCATTATCTCACTGAGAAACGTAACTTTGCATGTTCCAAAATTCTCTGTGATTTGCTTCTAAAGAACTGATTTTGAAAGATCTCTTCTGGAAAAGATAATTGGGGAACACAACAGTACGAATACAGCTACTGATATTTAATGAAAAAAGAGCCAGGAATTATAGTTTTATATACAGAAGGAAAAGAATCTTTGTAATTAAATTCCTAGAAGCTTTTAATATTAAGAAAGATCACTAACCTTTGTACAGCTGTATCTTTCCCTTTTGCTGACAGGAAACGGAGGTCTTGGTGGACTTGCTTGTGAGAAGCTCAGCATGCAGTGAGCCTGAGGACAGAAGAATATTTTTCCAGATGAGTGAAGATTTTTCATTGTCTAATCACTATTAATAATTTGTGTTATCACAAGGGGCTGTATTTAATTTGTTACTCTTTTTTTTTTTTTTTTTCCCCTAGGAAGGGGGATCTCTGTTTACACCAATTTTCGTGTTTTTTGCTTATCCTCACCAATGTCATTTTATTCTGTGGTCATTTGTAGCTGGGTAGCTCTTTTCCTTCTTCTGTCTCTGAGCCTCAGCCTCTTGGGTGCTATCTACATAGCCCGTGGAACAATAATCCTCCTTGTCTCTCCAAGAAACATCATGGATACAGTCCTCAGTACACCTGAGGTCCATTATGCAACTGCAGTCTAATTCTCACTGTATAGATTCTATTTTACTAAGCCGTAAACATACTACTCTATCCATAAACAATGCTCTTTTGGAGATAACACATGGAACATGTTTTCTAAATTTTCTTGTTAACGTCTTCAGGGAATACTATACCTAAAGCTGCACTGGGATTTGCTTTCCTGCTGCCCCCTTACTTTAATCCAGACCTGCCGTACTTTGGCGGTGGTGTTCTCACGGGTGATGGCCATTGCTGTTACAGCTCTCACTTTGCATTGCCACTGCTACAGCATCTAGTGGATTCATTCTTCTACACTCTTATAAGATTCTATACTGCTGTGTTGAGACTTGAGTCACTTTCCCTTGGTTACAAAGAAAATATGTGCCACTGCAAGTACTTGTTCCATATTTTCTAGGCGGCTTCTGTCTCGGACAAATGAACTCCTTTGAGTGACTTTCAAGGACAGCCAGCAGAAGGGACCCTGGTAGTACTGTGCCCCGCAGCTTTGTGACAGGCACAGAGGAAGGATGCTAAAGGAGCAACTTCTCCATGTAATTTTGTTGTTCTTTGCCCAGTGTCCTTCTTTGGGAACGCACACATAAACTGCTGCAGGAGCCTGTTCTGCACCCAGTGAACTGTTACCATGAGCACTGCAAAGATATCTCTGAAGCTGCTGCTTATTGTGCCTTCATTCGATGGTCTCACCCGGTAACAGATTGCTATGGCTAAAATCAACACTTTTGAGTGGTGAAAGCTTAAGGTGAATCTGTCTTTGGGTTTTTTAGCAGTGGCTGGTGTTCAGTTAACACAGCAATCTAACTGCTGAGACAGAGCACTATCTTGGCCGAAGCATTACCCATATGGCAAACAGCAAACTGTATGCAGTGAACCTGTTATCTTTTCCTGTTTGACGTTCAGTACTACTGGGCTCAGCGAGGCCACTATCTGCCCAGACTGTGTCATGCCAAATAATGCTTTGAAAGAGTGTAAGCTAACACAACCCCTGACACCTCTGTTGACTTTTCCAGTAGTGCTTTGGGAAGGTAAATTTGCGCAAATGTGAAGTGAAAGTAACTCAGTACTGCCAGAAAGCAAACCCTCTAGCATCACTTGTATACCTACATGCTGTCTGCTGAATGGGAATGGACTGGGACAACCCAGCTCTTCTGGACAAGACACAGTGTTCCATGAGTGTATTCCTGAATGCACGCATGTGTACCTGTGTGCACAAGGCAGGACACACAAAACCTTCACCTTCAAACAATGCAAAACCATAACCAATGCTCACACAGTGACCGTCCCGTGGAGTTACAACTCTGAGCTAAGATGTGATATCACACATCAAAGAGTATTTTATCGCTTTGTCCCCTGCTTTTTAGGTAAGGATATGACTTAAGGTACTGCCCATAGCTAAGTAAATTACAGATGTTCAAGTATTTATCCCTTTCGGTCTCTATGAGACAAGATTTCCCTTAAGATTTTCAGCTCAGTTGACCTGTCGGAAGTGCTGTGACCTCTCTCACCATATGGGCTGAGTGCTTTTATGTCTGTAATGTCACCCATCTTACAACCCCTCATGCACCAGAGCAGCACCACTGCCCCTCTCGCACTGGCAGGAGTGCTGGAGGGTAAAAGACCTGCCTAAAAAGTCCATGGCATAAGTGCGTTCCTTGTCCATGTACAACCCTCGTGTCGTCTTCTCTAGGTACTGCATGAAGACTCAGGAATGCTGCAACAGCATTCAGCAACCGAGCATGCATCAGGTCAGGTTTTGGTGCAGCAGCCAAGCCTGGAATGGGAGGGGGTGCTGCTTTGCTGAAAAGGTATCAAAGGGTTGATAGATACTTCTCTTCCTCTTGTTTCCAGCTACATGCATGAGATAGATAAGAAAGAACTGTGTGCTGGTAAGGCTGGCTTTGGGGATAGAAGGGGAGCTCTTTGTAATTCAAGACCAATAAAAAGCCCTTAACCCTGTTTGCTTTCTTTCTTTTTTTTTACAAAACACTGAGCTACCAAAAGGGTGAATGAACTAAGGTTCCTCTTGCTATGTTCTTTTTCTCCCATCACAGTTTCAAGATATTCTTCACAATACAATGCTTAAAGACAATTAAATGTCTTTCCAAACAAGACAGCAGCCAGAGGCAAAGTCCCATATCATCATACTTTGGTATGAGCTTTCAGACTGAGCCTCCTCTTCACCCTGAAGCTCTGGGTTCTTCCAGTGTCAGGTTTGGGGCATTAAGAATTTATTTAGAAAACAAGAGTTTAGCCCCTAAAAAGCAAGCCTTACCATATTTACACAGTCAGATGCAACAGCCACGACTGAAAGGCTGGAAACCCCTACAGCGAGGGACCTGACCGGTGCTTTCAACACGTTATTCAAAAACAATCTTTGTTGGGTTTGTAGCTTTTGGCTACATAGACAAAACACAGCCAGTTAAAAAAAAAAAAATAAAATAAAATCTGAAAAATGTCTGGTGGGGCTTAGGCTCTTTCCCTGGCTAACAGGACTAACTCACAAAGCATTCGGTATCCTTGCTGCTCTGGACACCAAGAGCTATTCCAATGACAAACTGTTCCTGGGGGTTTCTTTAGGCCTCCTGACACATCACCATAGTTCTTCTGCTAATGCAGTTAGCCTAATTAATTTGTTCCAAACTGGGATCTTCCTCTTGATTTTACTAATTTACTTTTTTATTTCTCTTCTTGTCATTACTGTACTCAGAATCCTTCAGGTTTGCAATAGTATGAACACCTTCCTCAACAAACCCTATAATTTCTTTGGTCCCCTGAAATGTGAATATTATTTCATCTGTCTCTGTCAGTTTAACAAATGCTGTTCAAATTCCAAGGCAGCCCTGCGAGAACACCTGTTAAAACAGTAAAGAAAAAGAGAGATAATAAATAGATAGACAGAGAGATAGATAGATAGATTACATATCTATTATAAGTTCCACCAAAATGATCAGGTGAAAAGCAGCTTATGTGTTTTTGTTTTTTTTAATAAAGACTTGTAGATGCCTAGTCCAGCAGTTATCTTCCACTGTTTGATGAAGAGGCACAAATTCACTTACACAGACAGGAAAAAATGCACAAGAGCATGTATATTAAGCAAAAAACCATGCTGTGTTTATTTTTTTTAGACCTCGTCAAGTGTTGTTTGGTCATTCCTATATTGTGGCATTTAGGGTTTTTTTTATGCTGTGGGGTACTTCAATGAGCTGTTGTTCTGCAGAGCTGTTCTGTCAGTTTATAGTCTTGTAAATATCTCTCTGAAATGGTGGAGAGCTAGCTAAAATTAAAATCATATATCTTTCCAGTTGTAGCCAGTAAACGAGGATAAAGGCATTCCTGAATCCCATTAGAGGATCTCTGTGGCATTTCAGTCATGTTGAGGTTGCTGTCATCAAGCCTGTCCTTACTAAGGATCACTCCAGCACTGTAAGGAGCTCACCCTTACAATTGTCATTACTGCAGTACTAATTGTCCTTAGGGTGGGTGGTCACAATGGAAGTGGGTGCTCTCTCTTGCTCCCTCAACCCTGGAATGATGGGCTGCTCTCCTATAAATAACCTGTGCTGGAAGACTCCTAGAGCCAGGTAGGCAGCCCAAGGGCATCATAGCCAACCCTGGTGGACTCCTGCTTACGTGGGTACTGCCCAGATGATGGATAAAGTCCAGAGGGTGAAATACATCAGCAGAAACAGAGAAGGAATGGGAACAGGCAGAATTCAAGGGTGCTTTGGACAGCATTTTGGCACATGGTGTGAGCCAGGGAAGTGATTATGCACAAAATATTAGGCACACATAACCTAAGGTATTAACAGCCACCAGAAGAGGAAGGAAATAAGACTTTGAGTCCAGTAGATACAGATACATAATACCATACGACTGTCCCCTGTAGCCACACCCCATGAATTTTGTACATTTTTTCAGACTCTATAAGCTATTTTGAGTTTCCAAATGTGCTAGCATTATCTGGTAAATCACCTGCCATCTCATTTGCTTACTAGAGGACAAAAATGTTTTTCACTTGCAAAATGAGGTATGACCAAGCAATTGCTTGTGGTTATTGCAAGACCATGTGGACTTCCCACACACAGAGCTATGCTGCAGCATGAGGCTTTGCACCACACAAGGCAGCTTTGTGCATCAGAGCCCTCAAGGGCTTGGGGTCACATTAGTTATCGGTTCCTGTATTAGTGTTGGTTCTGCGTCCCTCCTTTCAGGACAGGCAGGCATGCAGCTGTGACCTTGAACGCTTGCTCTCAAACCCTGCAGACCGGTAAAATAAAATGTTACTCCATGTGGGTGACATGTTCCTCCCCTCTCACCTCTGATTGCTTGACCTGGTACGAGGGGAAGACTGTTTCCTGGTAAAACTGGAGGCTGCAGTCGCTGAGAGCCGTGGGTAAGGATGGAGGGTGTGCAGTGTCAGTGCGCAGTGCCTGCCTCTTTGTGCGTGGACCTTTCCAAAAGGCAGCTGTCCCCAGGCCGACAGGTCTGCAAAATGTTCCAGAAGAGGCAGTCCTCAGCCTGCACCCCACTGCCAATCAAGCTTGTCAGGAATAAGTTTTGGCTGTAGAAGAGCAACTGAAGGGCAACCTCTGTCCCCGTCTTCCTTCCAAGGTGTCTTGTTGAATCACGGTTCTCCACTTTATACATGAGTATAGTGGCTGTTATTGATACTCAGTGAGTAGCTGTGTACATGCAGGCAACAAAAAGCTATAGTAAATATAAAGAAATAAGAATTTTTATTGAAGGGTGTGATGCTTCTTCCTTATGTTCTCTAAGGAGTACAGTGTAGATTCTGGAACAGAAAAATGTTTCTTTCCTTCAATTTTTATAGGCACTAACCTACATTTTAGGGCCTTTGTTATTCTTGGCTAAAGGCATTTTCTTGCCTCAGCTGCTAAAAGTATTTAGCTAATGATTTTCTCATTAGCCACCATTACCGGAGCTAAATGGGTGCAGTGAAGACTTTCACCAAATTAAAGTTGTAAAGTAAACGTATTGGTTAGTCTTTCATCCCATATTTTGCCAAGCCTAAAAAAGTGAGTGCTCTTGTGAAAGGAAGCCTGCAAGGCTGAGGTCACAGGGAACGTAAAACCAGGGGCCACAGGGACTCTAGGTTACGCACATTATTAAGAACAACAACCGAACTTTTAGAAAATGATGATAATCTTTCAGAATATAAATTAATTATAGGATCCTGCTTCTAGAGGGAATACTTACAAGTTACATGTTCCAATTTATGCATATTTTTCAACCAGATTATATCAGAAATGTTCTTCAGGGAACAGGGTGAGAGAATATCTACCTTATGAGGATCTTGGGCCTCTGTGAGGCCATCAGCTAGTCCTGGGAGGTAGAAAGAGCGTCTTCTGTGTGGCTTTCTTATCCTTCTGATGAAGGTTGACAGGGTCAGCTCTAGTAGGCAGGAGATGGTGGCAAAGATAGTGGGAAAAAATCTCATGGGGAAAGGAGAGGAAAAAGAGCTTCCATTCCCAAATTAGATTCTCTCACATGTGTATTGTAACTTCACTTTCTGGGAGACGTTTTCATGAAAAATGTTTGTGCCCCAGTATCACCTGCTTTGCACAGACACTATTTACCAAAATATGAATCTTCATTTCCTGAGTCTTGCCATGACCTAGATGCTATCAGTACCATAGCCCTCAAAGGTGGCATTGAGCAGTATGCTACGCAGACCATATAACAGCGTTAAGTCTGAGAAATTAAAAGTGTTGAGCATAATGGTCATTGTGCTTCAAAAAAAAATGGCTTTTCACCTCTCTGGAAACAAGAAACTGTACAACTGAAAGAGGCTTGAATGACAGGGATCAAGTTCAATCTGAGACCCCAGTATCCCCAGAGTCTTCTGGTGTTTGGATGCAGAATTTTCTATTAGAGCATTGCTACTGCAGCCAACTCTGAATTTAGCTGCGTGCACTGGACTGTCCCAAATCTCCTTCGGAGATCTTGGTCGGGGTCCACCTCTGTTGAGCACCTCTGGCAAACCACAAGTACACCAGGTTTGTTCTTGGTGAACACCATGTCCATTTATGCCCTCTGCTGGAAACAAACCCGGTGGCACCCATACAGCCACAGCAAACTAGGATGGTAGTTGCTGCCAGAAAAACATGTCCTTGCACACGCACACACGTGGGTGATGTCCCTTACTTTCTGCTTTTGTGGCTGCTGAACAGTTTCATTTGCAAAACCACTATGTTGCATGACAATGCAAGAACCGGAATAGTTTGTGAAATTGTGCGTCTGAACACTCTTGCAAATACACAGAGGATTTTAAGACCGTGAGGAAAGAATGAAAAAAGCCCCATCACTTGGTGCCATTTTTAAGTTCTGTGGTGCAGTGTAAATTTCTTCAGGGGTTTCTTCTGGCCCTAAATAAGAGGTGGGTCTGTCACACATGGATCACTGAAGCAAGTACCTATCCTTTCCTAACGGGATGACATTCAGGAGACAGCTATCACAGGCTTTCCAGTGGCTGCCAGATTTCTGCTCTGTTATGATTATCATTATATGACTATACTGGCTTGTGGCCATGTCAGTGTGCTTGTGAATGGGAGACAGTGGTTTGTTTGAGGGTTTGGGGAAAAAGGGAAGTAAATCTTTTCAGGAAAAAACAACCGTGAGAATGTAGATGAAATTATGAATGATGCTATACAGTCAGACAACATGAGTGAGTGGGGCTTTACAAAGGGAAGAAAATTCTAGAAAAACCCTTCAGGGACACCACTACCCCACGGTGAAGACATCATCTATAGATGCAAAGCTGCGGGTGCTGTCTGCAACTCTCTCCCTTGCCTTCTCTGTGAGGGTTTTCCCACTGACACTCACAACGAGGTGCACAGGAGAATTGGACACAGGAGTATTGAAGCAGGTGAGGCAAGCTACTAAAATGCTATGACAGTAGTAGATGGCTCATTTGGGAGTATTCAAGAGAACAGTGGGGTGGACTGAGGCATATTCTCTAATGAAGGATGAGAAAGCATCGCACGGTGGCAACCTAGCCAACTGAAGTCAGAATCTCAGTCCCTTTCAAGATCTTCCAGATTCCCCCTTCTCTTTGACCTTGAAAGGATTTTGTACCGGGGGCAATCCAATTAAAGGCTAATATTTACAACTCATGTTCTTCCTCCCTCTTTTTTGCAGGTTTTGACCACATGGAGGGTTATGCCAGTATTACTTGTTGTTCTTAAGTAAATAATGCTAAATCAATTCAGATTCTTTGTGACTAAATAAGAAGGATGGAGCCTCTGAGTCCTAAAATTTCTAATTCTCCCTTCACCACTTGGAATGGCCCCAACAGGAGAGACAGGGCAAAACCCAGCACTTCTAGACTGAGCTTTTGTGTTTGCCTCTTGCTCATACTCTGTTATTTTACTTTTATTTTCTTGTGCAAATCCCCACCAATGGGCTTAGGAAGCACCATACACACACAGCAAGAGTGTCTGATCTGAGAGCAAGTATTCACTGCAAGGAGAACTGTCCCAATCTAAAGAACCGCTGTATGAGGAAACAGCTGTAATACACGTTCCTATTTAGCTTCAAATCAAATTCAAATGGTTATTTACATATACGATACTGTTTGCCCTGATAAGAAAGTGGTATGTTGCCAAGCAGAAGAAACCAGCATGGGTTTGTATCTAAAAGTCTGAGTCGGTATTTTTTGGTGTCTCTAAAGACTTAGGGATTTCCTGTTAATTACTGTATCCTGCCTTGCACAAACTACAGGTTTTCCCCATTTTGTTGTTTAAAAAGAAACTCCACTCAGCCTGCCTTTCCTTCTTTGTGGCTTCTCACACTTCTTTCTACCAGCCCTTGCAGAGGTGAATTCTCTTGCAAGGAGGATGAAGAATTTCAAAGCAGTTAGGAGGTGGGTGGTTAATCTTCATGAAGCTTCACAACTGGTATCACTTAGCATTACTCTACACAGCCTCAGTATAATTAGGACAGCACTTCTGGTTTTCTGGTTTGGCTTCTGCTGCTTGTAAGTTTAAGGTCTTTGTAAGAAGCGTTAGGTTTCCTGAGCCGGTAGCAGAATACAAGTTCAAGCTGATGTCTGCAGTGAGCAGCCTCGTGGAAGTATGCAGCAGGCAGGCTGTTGAGATGACTTGTGGGAAAACTTCAAGCCCAGCAGAAACCCACAGCATACTTTCCAAAAACTAAACCCCAAGACCTCGCTGGCTTCATGGTCTGACCTTTCTTCCTCTGCAAGCGTCACGAAATGTGCAGGAAAGAAGGTGACTCTGCCTACCACTGCCTGCAGAGCTGCCCGGCAGCCCTAATGCTGGCGACAGGGAGGAGACAGGGCTCTGAGTCATGCTCCGGGTTGTTTGCCGCATCAGGCTGTGGTTCAGGGGGAGCATTGTGCATCATAGCTTCACGTCAAGTAGCGTGCTCTCACCATCTGCAGTTGTGTCAAATGCCTTGTAAGGGCTGTAATTCTTTCCCCGTTCCCAGGGATGGAGGAAAGTGACTGCACTACTACACCTAGACACAGCCTCACCACCATTAATGAATGCAAATGTGGGGTCAGCCATGGTTTGTGTGAAACACCAGGGCACTTTGTCCCCCCACCTTACATCACTGAGAGCACATGCGTCTTTCACAGACCTGTGCCCAAACCGTTGGTCAGCAGTCCCTCCCCTTCTCCCCGAACCGCTGAGCATTTCTAGCTTATGCTTCCCCCAGTTTAGCTTCTGCTCCACCAGTTCAGTGTTGACGCAAGTGGCGGCTTGTCCCTGAAGAGGTGACACTGTCTTGTTTAACTTCTACTTATTTCACTTTATCTAGAACAAGCATTTTCCTTGCCAGACCTTTTTTTTTTTTTTTTTTTGTCTCTCTCCACTCTTCACCCCATCCCAGAAAGGACTGGAGAGGGATTAATTTCCAGCTGTTTAGGAGAAGAAAGAGAGCAAAACAATGCACAGTGAAGCCAAATTTTAACTGAAAGATGTCATTGCATTTACTGAGCTGTAAATGCAGATGAAATTCTGCTCTTTAGTTAGGGAATGGGGGAAGGGAAAGCTTAGCTCAGTCAATACAAGTAAAGACAGGTGCAATATCATTAATTTACCAGCTTTTTGCATTATAGTATGAAGAATGCTTATCCGAGGATCCAGAAGCCAAAAGGGCAGAAGCACGAGGAAATTGCCCTCACTTCTGGCCAAGAGCTTCTTGTTTGCTCTGGGATTAGAAGAAATCCAGTCTTACACAGATTCACTTGACAACCTACGGGGAAACAGCAGCATCAGAGCAGAAAGAGCTAGTGGAAAGGTGTATGCTGTTCATCAACAAGATGTAAGGCAACACTGGGGAAAACTGGTCTGCGCTTACAGCTGTAATTTTGCCCTGAACAACTGCAGAGCCTATTTAATTCTGATTTATACTGGGCTCTGCCTGACCTAAAAATGGTCCATTGTTCTCTTTTTCAAAGTTTTAAACTATGAAAGCGTCAGGAAAATCAGAGTGCAGTCAGCCTTTATTTCAACCAGGTCTTTCTCTCCACTCCTTGGTTAGGATCTACCTTAACAGAAAGGGTGCTTGGCTCAGGATTTGCATGCTGAGAGAGGATATGACCACCACCTGGAGCTCCGTTCCCAGTCTGCAGTTCGAGGCAATCTGCAGGACTTGGGGTGACACAATTTCAGTCAAAGCCTTCCCTAAACTCCGCCTGTCATTCCTCGCAGTCGCCTTTTTCCAGTCTTGCCCTATTGCTTCAGGTGCTTTGCAGGGAGTGCCCTGGTCAGCTGTGTGAGACATCTCCATAACCCTTATGCAAGAACTATTCATCATTTTTTATGCAGAGGTCTGCGCAAGTGCAGGCAGACCCAAATGACAGTGGCTTGGCCGAAGGCATGGGAGCCAGTGGATGGCCATGCCACACCATCTCTGAAGGCCACCTTGCCTTTGGGCAGGAATCCCTCCTGCCTATGGGGACAGATCTACAGTCTCTGCTTCCAGACCAACTTCCTTGTCTGTAAGACAGCATCAGTTCCCAGACAACTGCACGTGGCTGTGGCTGAAATACCAAGAGTGTGATTCTGTCTCAGGGATTTGCTGCTTTCACGCTGCGCTCCAGCTGTGCTTTCATGGAAGATGACATCAGCAGCACTTCTCAAGCCCAGCATATAATATTCTCAAAGCAATACAGAAACTAATTAATTCCAAGTGTGGCCCTAATTTCCTGACACAGCTTGTATCTGCCTTCACTTTTGCACATGCAGGAACCAAGCCGCCTTCTTTCTCCTCATCCTAAGTGGTCTTGAAGTAAGCAACGTTAAATAAACATGCAAGGTTGTATATATTCCCTACAGACTGCATGGGGTTTTTTCAATGTGGCTCTCATTAAGATCAAATGGTCTAAGGGACTAGCAAACCTGGCATTGAGTAATAAAATAATCATGATAGTCCTTGTGTAAGCCAAAGCTTTCAGAGGCATTTACCACCAAATTCAACGTTCCAAAAAGTGTCCTTTAATTTTGCATGTGTAACTAAAGCCCTTCATCAATAAGCTATCTTATGCTGCATAAACTAATGAGGGCACCAAAAATCAGGAGACATCAATCCCATGCCAGTCCTGTTACTATATGATCAAAACTCAACAGAGTGAGTCAATGAGAAGACTTTCAGAAAATTCAGCCGTTAATGGATCACATTCTAAAAAATAATCCCAACCAAGACTACATCCTTTTTAGTGCTTATTTTACATCTAAATCCATTTGAACCACTCTTCAATTAAATATCTCACGAAGGCACTGTAGCTGTCTTAACACAATAAGAAATGGATTTGGTTAAACTGGTGTAATTTCATCAGAAGCACACTGTGGTACTATGACCCCGAGCTGATTGCCAATCGTCACAAAAAGGTGAGTTTCCTGCGTTTTCTGGAGCACAACACTCAGCTGCGAGACCCTCTCTGCCCATGAAGTGGTATCTTGAACTCCACAGACAGCTATAGCACCAGTCCATGTATTGATGCTGCAATACATGTAGCCTTCATAATGACATGCAGCGGCAGGCAAAAGGGTTTAATAAATTTCCTCCAAAATTCAGACTAAAAATGGAAAGAGAAATATCAATTTTACATTCATGCTGGGTTTTTTTATCCATTTTTTCCATCAAATTTCTCTTTCTCATCCTCTGCCTTATTCAGCTTTCTGCTTGAGGCTACACTGAATCAATGCACTTGAATGAAGCTTCAGGAAATGCATTTTTCCAGATCTACTACTGCTTACAGTGCTGGAAAAAAAATATTTGAAATGTGAGTAAAGTGATTGTTACAAGGTTAGCAACTGTAAAATAAAGAGAATGGAAGGCACTACATAGACCCAAAAGTTCTTCAGGCTATTTTCTCCTAAGCTGAATATAGCTATTCTGAGGCTCTCACTTAGAATTTTGGGGTGTTTTGGAATGATGACTACTGCAGCAGATAGAATAGGGTGACTTTGACACTTGAAAAACCTGGGGAGAGCAAAGGAACACATCAGCTGACACCTGCCAGACACTATTACCCTGTATGTTATTTTACCTGCCTTCTAGTGCCCTTGCCTGTAGTCAGAGTTAAGAGGATCCTTTCCATGAGGCTACAGCACGTTCCTGCACAGCTCACTGCACAATATGCATTTTGTGGGCTCAGTCTCCAAAGATGTTTTCATTCAAATCACAGCCTGAAGCCTGGATTTTTTCCTGCAATTTTGAGGTATTCCTGATGTCATGATCTGGGGTCACTCTGGACCATAAAAAATGGATGCAGCCTTCTATAGATACTATACCATTAAAGATTCCTTTACAGCTTTTGGGTTCAAATATGGATTTTCCAGCCCCCACAATCACACTTCCAGGCCAGCTGTGAATTAGGTGAATTACCTCAAGCTATTAGCTACAGCACATCTCCTTCCAAGTGATTAATGGGTAGGAGGGAAGAGATGTTTTCCAGACTCCTGGTGTGAGGTAAGAGTTGGCTCCTCTCTGTTTCAGTGCAGAAATGGCCGGAGAGGTACCCACCCACAGGAGCTGTGGTTATGTGACATCAGATGTGGGCTCCTGCCCGAGGGAGCAGCCTGTTGCACAATTTACCCCATGCCACTTGAGCAGTAATGAAAGAAAAGTGATAGGGGGTGGGGAGGGGTGGGGGGGGGGTGGGAGGGGAATGGAAGTGCGCAAGACCAAGACCATGCTGCCACCAGGAAATGTGGCATGCCTTGTTGGCAGCCAGTGACTTTTGGAGGAGAAGGTATGAGACTGACAACCTCACCATCCAGCACTTCTGTCACGAGGCACCAGCTTCTAGGAAACTGTTGCAACTCTTACTTGCAATGTTTTCTAAAGCCCATTCCCAGCTTTTTGCGTCATGATGAGCAACGTAATTTGCCAAGCTCTAGTTCTGTGTCAACCTCAGGTTGTGGGTACTCCTGGGATGGGATTTTCCTTTAGTAACAGTGCCAAAAAATGCCTTTGTCTGAGTGGGAAATTACCATCAGGCACAGGGAAGTCTGATCCCACAACTGGGACTATTCCTTACGATGAAGACAACAGTAACCCCAGACACACCAAAGGCTTCTGTGCAAGGTGGAGAAGAAAGTCTTTATCTGTTCCACTGGATATACTGATACCCTTGTAAAAACCACTGGCAGATGTGTTAACTGCATGGACACAGCCCAGAATCATATCCCTCATATCCATGTAGGTGGTATAGAATCACAGAATGGTTTGGGTTGGAAGGGACCTTAAAGATCATTTAGTTCCACCCCCCTGCCATGGGCAGGGACACCCTCCACTAGACCAGGTTGCTCCAAGCTTCATCCAGCCTGGCCTTGAACACTTCCAGGGATGGGGCATCCACAACTTCTCTGAGATGTAACATCTGTTGGCTTCAGAAAGGTTATGAGCCAGCCCTGAGGAGGACCACCACCCCATTATCCATTTATGAAATGATGCATCCAAAGGGGTGATGAGCAGGATAAGTGGGATCTCTCATTTGTGGATCTGGAAGTGTGACCTCCTTACCAGTTACAAGGAAGTCAGAAGCAATAGCCTAAACATCTGAGGGACACAAAAACACAAGGCACAAGCAGGGATTAAACTGGTAATAACTAGGAAACACAACAAATATTTCTGGGCACTTGGAGTACTGTGGGGCCCAAATCTGAAAAAGAATTCATTGCATTCAGAAGTTCAAGTGCATAGACATGTGATCGCCAAGGTTTTATCACACTTCTGCACTTATATTATTTTTTATTCCAAACCCACAAATTTATGAAGACCTTAAGCAGTTACTACGTTCAGTTTTCCATGAATGCAATCAAGCCCTAGGCTATGCTGTGCATTAAACTTCAGCATGGCTTACTCCCTCCTCCCTATATTTTTCTATTTTTTGCTGATGCCGTAAGTTTTGGGTTTCTTTGCCTGGAATCTTATTATTTTTAATTAAAATAAATAGTTTCAATGTATCTTTTCTCAAATAATGCAGACTGTCTAAAGAATGCTAGAGCAGTTATTTTAATTCACTTCCTTCTAAAACTTGCATTGTAGCTGGAGCATGCTTTGAGCCACTTCTGAAATTCCTGTCCAGTGCTTCCCCCTCTTGAATATTTTGCTCTATTTCCTTCGTTGTTTCCTACTTCAAGATCTACCTGACAGACTTTTCAAGTTTGAGGTTAGCGCAGATAAGATGTCTTAGTGTCTCTCAGGGGAGGACTGTGCATCACCACTGTTGTTCTGCCCTCATACTGGAGCACACCTGTAACATCAACCGGTACCCAAGGGATGTCGTATGGTGGGACGTGTCATAGAGGTGAGACAAGGCTGAAGACATTTCCTCCGTTTCCTGAACATATGAATTCAGCACCAAAATGTTGCTGGCATAGACATTTTAGGTCAGCAAATATAGTCTATGTTCTTCAAAGGAAGAGCTGTGCTGCAAGGCGCCACAGACAATATACTAACATAACCAACGTCAGTCAGACTGGCAGATGCTTTCAATGATTTTATTAGGCATTACTCATGTCCAGACTCCCATTTCTTGACATCATTACTTCAGTAGTAGCACGTAAGTCCCACGTCAGCATCTGCTGGCTCTTTGACCACTGTTTCCAATAACACACGTCTGGCTAAGAGAACTTTGCAAACCCCTTTACTCCAGTTGTACATCATTGTCTATGGCATTATGGGGTGTTGCAGGGAAACCATGGTCAGACCAATTATATTAAAAAGATACCTGGGCCATCTAACAATCTTTGCTTAGATTACAGATAATAGTTTCAGGTCTCTACCTTTCTATACCTGTCATCTTTTGCCAATTTAATCCATATTAATTTATTTTATCAAAGACAGGCAAGTTTTTCATCTCTGCTAACCACCCCCCACCCTACATGTGAAACACACAAAGGCAAGAGAGAAGTTGTACAACATTACATAATTCATTTACAGGGCGATATAAAATTGCAACTTAGGTAAGTAAGAAATGTTTTAGGGTAAACCAGAAATTATACAAAAATATCCTGACTTTTTGCTGCCACAGAATCTAAAATGGATGAATGCTTTTGCTGAACTTCAGAAGCAGCATCTGACTTGGGCCAAACAGGGGCTTGTTGCTGGAGACATAGCTCATGATTTTCTCAAAACGTAAGATCCTGCTTGCATTGCTGAGATTAAAAAAATTCTAAAGAATTAGGTGTGGCTTGGTGTTTACAAAGCTTTCCCATGGGATTTTGTGCTTGTCCATAGGTGAATTGGATGTGAAACTCATAGGAATCCTGGCCAGGTAGGAGTCATAAGGCTGAAGTAATTGCTGACTGCAACTTGCTGAAAATGCCAAGGACAGAGGGTTTGGAAGCTACTAGTTGTGTTCAGTTATAATTCCATGTCACTGAAAGATTTGTCTGTGAGTTCTCTGAGATTTTTGAACAGATGTCATAATGTTAAGGACTCTGATAACATAGTTTTAAAGAAATCTGCACAATAGTGATGCTGCCTTTGTTAAAACCTGGAATTTCTTGTAAGGACACAAGGTAAACAGCTCAAAATAAGGATGTCACCATAGTGAGCTACTGACCTGAGCCACCAAACATCTTCACAGAGTGCCTGACAGGATGTAACCCAGCAACAGCACGACACTGGAAAACTTCATGGTTTACACTGTGAGCAGCTGCAAGCGTTTCGTGATGCTAACCACAACTTGGTGGCCTCAGAGCCAAGCAATCACCCACTCTCCAGCTCTAGGACAGTCTGCAGCTTCCTAGTCCCTTCCTGACTGACAAGGACCCACCCTGGTGTTCTAGAGCTTTTGGGGGTGTACTGTGCTCTCCTCTGTTTCCTTCACACTGTGAGAGTCCCCCGTCAGCTTTGCCAAGTCCCCTGTTCAATTCCCTGGGTCGGACTTCATGCCTCAGGTTTTTAGATTAAAATGAAAATTATTTCCTCCCATCTCACTCCTTATCATGCGAATGAAACAACTGTTGTACTATTTATAACCTATTGAGTGGTTTATGTGCTATTGCACCTTCTCTTCTCTAAACTGGCTGTTGCGTCTAGTTGTCTGCAGGAGAACACAGGTAGTGTTTTCTAATTATCTTGTTCGGCTCCATCTTTCACAAAGTGAAGAGGCCAATGTATATTCCTGCCAAGGCTGCCTCAGCTGCCAGTAGGAAATATGAGGGATTTGTCCCCCAGATGAATCTGTTTTGTTTGAAGTGTCTTCTCTCACTATTAACCCCTCCCTCAAGCTCTCCTAAAAATGCTGGCATAAAATCAGGCCTCTGACAGTGCAGTTCAACTGGCTGGCTTTTCTGGAGGGAAAAAAGCCATTTCTGTTTGGTAAAAAACGGCTGAAATGCACTCACTCTTCAGAGAAATAGGGCCGCTAGACCATGTAATTGCCCAGGAAAAAAACTAGTAACAAACCCCAGTAGTTCTAATGACAAATGGGAGGTAAACATTGCTGGCAAATCCACCCGTATTTTGAAAGGTATGTCTTCTTGGGTTGCAAAAATCTAACTTTCATGACCTCTTCCTCCTGTCCTTTTTTGTCAGCAAGCAGCTGGTTCTGATTAGCCTTCAGGAATGCTGTCCCTGGGCTGGTGCAGAAGTGAGCGTGCCATTGCAACCTGCAGCCTGCATGGAGAAGGGAAAGGACTATCCTGCAAAGACCACTGAGTAGTGATGACTAATGATCCACTTCCTACCTACGCGACCTATCCGGAGACATTATCTGATTGACTAGTGTTTTTTCAGTTTCCTTTTTAAAACAAACATGGTTTAGAGAACAGAAGCCACTGGACTGACCCAGAGAGAGTGTGTATTACACTATCTTTATTCTTAAAGATGTATTAAAATTATCAACAAAATACATCTTCCCCACTTAGATATGACACAGGCAAAATCTAACTCTTTCTGTGTCCTCTCCCAGGTATTAAGAGTTTTATAACCTTGTTGACATCATCCTGTGCCACAGACACAAAATGTTTTTAATTATGGAAATGGTTGATAAAATTCATTTCCACATGCATTTAGCTCCCAGTCTGCTGTTCCTGTTTCAGACATACAGAAAGGCTTGTGTGTCTGTCACCTCATCAGGTTTTTGGTCAGTACTGGATCAGTCTGTCTAATAAAACATACCATCCATCCCCATAAAACACCTTGCATTGTTAGCCATCAGCAAAGTCACGCTGAGGTAACTCAAACAGCAGTGAATCCAAACACACAAGGTCTTGTGAAAGAGAGATGGTCAGTGAGACCTGTCACACATATGTTTAAGATATATGGGAATATTCTGAAGAGCTAAAAGGAAGAACATCCATTTTCTTTTGTCTCACACATGAAAATTAAGAACTTTCAGACATGAGATATAGACACCATGGATGGTTAACTTGAATTTGCCATTGGAGAGTCAGTAGATGATGGGAGGATGCTTTTTTAAAACTGAATGAGTTAAAAAATTCCTGTAAACTTTCTTTTCAAAATGGGAAAATGTAATGGTTATTTTATGTCCACATGTTCATTCATCATGTACTATTCTTTGTGTTTGAAACAGACTGTTTTCAGAAGTATACATACCAATTTTAATTGTCCACAGGTATAAAAAAGTAAGAGGACAACAGATAAGAAAAATAAGACAAAAGAAAGTTTTCTGCCCTTGCAGATGGTAAATAAGCTAAGGAACAGCTGAGAAATAACAATCCTGTCTTCTGTTTTTACAAAACTCATATTTTTCCCCCTGGAAGCTCCAGTTGCCTTGGGGGGCTCCTGACAGCCTCCCCAGGGCACGGGTCGGTCAGGCTCAAGTGTCTGAGCTCTGCAAACACACCCACATCCAGCTCTTCCTTGTAAGAGATTTGGGCGGGAGATCAGAGATCACATACGAGCTTAATAATGGACCGGCATATTTTATGTATCATCATTATTCTGCAGCTTCAGAAAACCTGGCTTGGAAAGTCACGCTGAAGACAGTCCCCGAAGATAGTTCTTCTACCCTTGTAAGTAAACTCTCCTACCAAGATAAGTATAGCTTAGCCATGGTGCAGGGTCCTCAACGTAAACTGGCTTTAGAAGAGGAATGTGGTTTGACAAACTGGTTTCTGTGGGTTTTTCACGGGTTACCACTGACTGGCCTGTGAAAGAAGTTATGGGTAAGAGACCATCTTGTTGAACCATTTGATTTCTATTTTGAGCCATGGCATTTTGTCAGCTGCCCAAGAATTTATGCAATGTCAGACAAATGCTATCAGGCCCAAACAACTGACGACCAACCTTTTTCCGGACCAGTTTTGGAAGAAGACCCTAAAGCTCACACAACCATTCTCAGAATCGTCCTCTGGGTACCAAAGGACGAACTTCAGACAAAGTCATTTTTCAGCAACCTTCTCCTAAAAAGGCTGCATTTTGTCTGGGGTGGCTGTCCATGACCATTGTTTGAACACAAGAGGATGGCTGCAGTTTTGAGCCTCCGTTGCCTGAATGGTGTCCAGATTCACAGCAGTAATGAAGCGTTATTTTCTTTCAGACCCTGTACATTGTATATTGCAAAATACTAAGGCATCACTGTCTGATCCTGATCCTCATCCTGATCAGAATATACACTGTTCTCTGTGACAATAAAATCTGCTGGGAAATGTGCATATTTCAGGTACACCTGGACATATAGGATTTATCCCTAAACTGAAGTGATAGACAGTGACGTAGAGCTCATTACCTCACATCACAGTCACAAGCAACCAAAATGAGAAGAGAAACAAACATGTACATTTCTGCATTTTCTACTTATAAAGCATTTCCTCCTCTTAACAGCACGTTTGACCATCTTCCCATTAACATCAATAGCATGTTTGCTCTTATTTCAAGACAAAATGGCTTTAAATATTTGTGTATGTATACGTGTGCACACACATGCAGTCAGACTTGTGCGCTGAACAAAAAAAATATGTGCGTGATGGTAGGATGTTCGGGCACAGGCCTTCTGCGTTGCCAAGGCATTTTAGCTATGTTCATGAGACTGTTTTAGTCTCATATACGGTAATACTGTCTCTTCTCCAAGAATCTGGTGCTATATTTAGCATATTTATATGTTAAATATATGCTATATATAAAAATATGCTAATATATATGTTATATTAGCATATTTATGTTTATACACACCCAGACTTTCAATAAGCAACACGAGAACCACAAGGTAACTTGAAAAACCGATCCCAAGAAAGGTCATGCTCCACGTGTAACCCTTTGAGTACTTACACACTGGGGCCAATAGTTGTACTTAATATCCGTGATATATTTCACAATGACATTTAAGGTCATATGTATTTTCATGCTTAGAAGCTAATCCTGTTATCAGATTTCTAAGAAATACACAAGCACTTCCTCCAGGCTCCTCCATTCTTAGAAAACAAGTAATTGTTGTCATTATTTGGCAGCAGGGGAAGATGACCCCTATCATAGATACTGGAGATAAGGAAAAACTTCTCTTGGGAGAAAAAGTAGCTGTTGTTGGACAGTCTGTCCAACAAGAGGGATATTTAAACTCTTTTAGTAATGAACACTGGGGCTATCCACAGCCCAGTTTTGCAAATCAGGAATCGAGTAGGAATGGCAAGGAGTGTGTGATTCTCCCAAGATCACACACATCTGTGGCACAGCCGGAGGAGCAGTCAGACTGATGAACCTGGGCAATCGCAGGGGTGTTGCTGACACATGGTGACATCACCTAGCTGCCTGCTCCTCCCTCCAAAATCTCTGAGGGAGGGATAGAAGGGGGGGTTGGGTCAGCCCTGCTAGAATCTTTTTCCCCCACACTTCTACCTAGCAAAGGAAAGCTATGAAGTAATTACCAGTGAGAAAATGAAATGTCTAGCATTATCCCTCCTGCCCAGCTATCCAAATAATACTTAAGAGATGTTACTAAAAATGCTGACTCAAGTTCATTCCCAGTGAAACTTCACCACAAGCAATGCAGACAGATTGTCAGTAGCTGAAACTAACTTACTATGTCCAAAACCCAGAGTTAACAAGGTATACAAAGTGTGGTACTCACGGATCTTACAGTTAGAACTGATGTCCTTACCTTATAAAAGAACAAATAAATCTGATACAGTGAAGGCCAAAAACATTAATGCTAATTAAAATGGCACTCAAAGCAGACTATCAGTCCCCCTCTCAGGCTGAAATGTCTGCTCAACAGCACTTTCACCTTGCAGTAGGGAGCACCATCACATGTTCCTCCAGCAAGACTGCAACTAAACCGATGGTGCTGTTTTGTCTGGTTATCGGATAACGCCAGTGAAGGCTTTTACATGCACAATTTGGATACAAGCTAGACCTTCAGTTTTCCTGCAGCTGAATGTCTCATCAAAATTATGCAAACATCCTCTCAAATTGCAGATGAATTCTGCCTGTGGCTGTAATCTGGCCCAGGTTCATGTGTAACAGCCGGCTCTGGCTCTCCAGAACACACTCACGATGGAGACCTTGCCAGCCTGCTCCCTCGCTGGTCCCTGCAGCTACAGTGCAGTGCCACAAAACGGAAGAATAAATCACGCACAGCCTTGCCTGGTTGTAGCTGGGATTCCTGTTCCAGTTGTGCTGCGGAAGGGACGACAGCCAGGTAGAGAACAAGAGAGGCTTCAGTGCTACACGACAGGCAGACATCTGACTTTGCAAAGGGTCTGAGTGGCAGCTCTTAAAAGTAATTTTGTGATGTTATTCAAAGCCTACACAGAGGCTGTATGTGTCAGTGCAGGGCAAAGCAGGCTGACAGTTTTACACCTTGCCCTCACCTTAGCTGAGGTGGGAAAAACAGCCCCGTTCCTGCTGTCCAGAGCCCATGCTCCCACCACACCTTTGGTCTCCCAGTCTCCTGGTGCAGGACAACAGCAAAGTTGAAAGCAAAACCTTTGCCAATTATTTCAGCTTTTCCATTTGGTTAACATATGATTTCTGTGCAAAATCTAGTGAACAGGTTTAAACTGAAAGTGGGTAGATTTAGGTTGGATATCAGGCAGAAATTTTTCCCGGAGATGGTGGTGAGGCACTGGCACAGGCTGCGCAGAGAAGCTGTGGGTGCCCCATCCCTGGCAGTGTTCCAGGCCAGGCTGGATGAGGCTTTGAGAAACCTGGTCTGGTGGAGGGTGTCCCTGCCCATGGCAGGGGGGTTGGAACTAGATGGTCTTTAGGGTCCCTTCCAACCCAAACCATCCTGTGATTCTGTGAAATCTAGGTCCATACATAGGGATGGTGGGGTTGCCCCTGGCTGGAGGTTGCTTCTCACCTGCAGAATGAAAACTTCCAGGTTTTGAGAGACAACTTGTGATGTGCCCCACTTCTCCCCTTCTGTGAACTACAAGGCACTTCCCCACCCCACTCCCCCAGCAGTGCTCACAGCCAAAGTGCTGGGCTTTTGCCCTGTTCTCAGGGGACTGTCATGGTGTACACTTTCACTTTTTAACAGAAATATTCCAACCACATCCCTTTAAGATTAGCCTGCCTTGGGGAATCCCTCACCCCACACCCTTTCTCACCCCGGCTGAACCTAAAATGGTTTTCCCAAAAGGCACCGGGAGTCCTGAGCTCAGGAAGGAGGCGAAGTTCATGGGAAGGCAGAGGTGCTGGATTTCCTGAGTGTGACATCCTGGGTGAACATCAGCAGCTGGCTAGCTTGGCATCTGGTTTGAGTTTGCCTGCTCTCTGACCCCAGGGTTCAGTTCATGTTCGGCCCAGAAGATGAAAGGGAGAGACGCTGCTGGACAAAAATAATATTCTGTATAAAATGGAGTTTGCTTTCCACATGCAGCATAACTGGAAGAGAAGGGAGTTAAGTGTGGTAAGAAACATCTGCTTGTGATGGAAATTAAATGTCACATTGAGGGACAGTACTTCAGTATTTCACAGAAGTGTCACAGGATACGTTTGTATATACTAACCTCATCCTTATTACTTGGCACCACATTTTTAATGGCGGGGGCGAATGAGTTAATGGTTTTATCTGTTTTCCTTTTCTTTCACCCTTCTTTTTCTTTTTTCCCCCTTTTATCTTTTTTCTTCTTTTTCTTTTTGGTCATGGATGGAGCTTTAAAACACCATTTTGATGGCAGGAAAATCCTGGTTTTGGCAAGCCCAATGGTTTGACAGGGACCCACACGTGACCTAATTTTACAGACAGCTTTGTGTCTCTTGTTTAATGGCTTGCAAATGAGTGCACATGAAGAAAAACAACAGCCAGTGGAGTATGAGTAATCCAGCCGGGAATGTGGTTTGTTACAGGGTGAAGGTCTGCTCAAAGCACGCATCACCCACAGCAGCAGCCCGCAGTGTAGGACTCCCCTGCTGAGGGGGACACGAGCTGGCCTTCACGCAGGGCCCAGTGGTGGACATGCTGGTTTTGTTGGGCAGGAATGGGAGGAAGGAGGACAGGGGTTGAATAACACCCTACTACCAGGTTCTGCTCCTTCCCCTCACCTTGGCCACCTCTTCTTGTGGTGCACCTTGTGGGCTTGGCTTTTTAAGTTGTTTTTTCTCCCCTTGAGGGCTCAGAAGCTTCCTTGGGAAATGACAACAGCTGTTGGCATTTCACCCATCTTGGGTCTTGGGTATCCACAACCAGCCATGATCCTCCCCTCAGGACACTTGTTATGAAATCTCACTCTTCACAGCCTTTCTGCACTTGGGGAAGACTCCTCCCACACTGCAAGTCCCAGCCTTGCCTCTCCTGCTTTCCATGACCACACAAGCACATTATCCTAGCCAGTCGTGGTCTTGGGATCCAGACTGTCATTTCAGAGGCAATATAGCTAGGAGTAAGCTCTTTTAAGAAGCAGACAACTCCAAACCACGGAATACAGAAATACAGCATTACAAGGAGAAAATAACCAAGAATACCCCAAAACTACTCTGCAATATCTTGCCAGTAGTGGTCCATTAGTACAAACTTCATCTGAGTGCCACACAGGGGACATGAGTAAAGAGAGATATTTCAATATATTTTTAGAGTTAACCTCTTTTAGAAGTTAATTCCAGATAACACTACTAGTCTTTATCACAAAGACCCTGACTAGTTTTCTGCTGTGAGATTGCAGCATCAGATAACTCACCAAGGGGCATGTGCACTGACCTCCTTGCTGTCACACACAGCCATACCTGCGAGCTGCTCTCAGCCACCCTCATTTTCTGCAGGACCTGTATGACTCCTTCAGAGGCTAGGAGCTCTCCAGGACATGGCGGAGCCTTTCTCTGGTCACCAGTTTGCTGTGGGCCCTGCACCACTCCTTCATGTTCTCATGGGTGCTTTCCCAGAGAGAGAACTGGGGTCTAATCTTTCCTGAAGCCTTACTCCATGTGTCTTGAAAATTCCTATTTTTCTACTGTATTATTCTACTCTATTATTTTCTGATGCAGACTTGTTGCTCCCAGGTTCACGAACAATCTTTTGACTATTCTAGAAATCCCAAAATTATGTTACCTGTACACTACAACACCCACCACAATAAAAAAAAATAAAGATAGCTGATTGTGGAACAAGTGTATGTAGTAATTTTTAAGTTTGAAGTTTCTATATATCATTAGCATGTGGAAGAAATAACAAAAGCAAGTACGGTTCTCTTTTTCAGAAATCATTATATTGCAAAGAAATACTAATATTATCCTGGGGACTCTTTCCAACACCGGTGATTGCAATACTTTATCCTTTCTGTTTTCTTGTGTTAAGAGACCCAGACAGGGGTTAACGTTTCCATAAAGCATGAAGATGTTAAAGAAGAAGATTTGTAACTGATCACAACATGGGGCTCCGTGTTAGTTTTAAATTTGCCATTCATTTGGCAAAGCCTGGATCCCTAACCAGCATTCAGTTTCAAGTAGGTTTCTGATTAGGAGAAATGGGCCACCAAGCACAGTGGGGTGCTTTTCCCAGCATTTGTTTTAATCCCTTTTTACATATTGAATTCTTTGTTTATGTTAAATTAACTCTGGAATTCAGAATGTTCTGCTTATTAAAAGGGTCTGGCAATGAAAAGGTGGTAAGTGGTCTACAATGAGAATTTGAGGACTGATGTCCAAATGGCTCTTGGTTGTATTTTTAGGCTTGAGATTCTCAGCTGTCTTGAGACTAAGGCTATATCTAGGGGTACTATGAGAGTTATGTGTTGGCTTAAAACTGTGATAAAAATTCTAAATGTCATCAGTATCACACTTAAAGGCCATTTAATTAAATTAAAAGCTGCTTCAGTACCCCTTTTTGGGTCTTTTTACATATCTTTAAATTAATGCTAGACTAGCTAATTTACAGCTATGGTCAGAAATCAAAGTAAGATGTTAAGATGGAGTTAGAAGAGGAGAATACATCATTAGGAAATTAAGGAATAGTACAAGAGCTGGTCTCCTTACTACTTTTAGTCCACAAATATTTGGGGATCAAGAGGCTCATTTAGCACTTGGGTTATGGTTAGGAAAGAGTGGAGAAAATCACAAAATACATGGACTGCAAGCTTCTACCTACATGAGGCCATGGTGTAAGGCCAGCTTTCTGGCTTCCTGAGGGTCTCTGGGCACAGCAGGGCAGAACTGAACTATTAGAAAGGGTTTACAGTCTGGGCAAGAATGACCCATAACCTATGTTTATAAGTGGGTTCAGCACAGATGCCATGTAGACAACTATGTTGTGATTAACTTCTAATGTAGGTTTGCTTGCTGCTTTGAGGCCAGATGCTTGTAGGGGTAACTTGGCTAAGACCCAGGGCTAGCAGCAGGGTCCAGACTCGAGCGGTGCACTAGTAAAGAATATATTTGGGACAGCCAGCCAGCCTAAAAGCACAGCTGGTCCCAGCATTCACCACCAACTTGCTTTTAGCCATTGGAGTCAGTGGGTGACTGAAACTGGAGATAGAAATATGGAATTGGACTGGAATAAACTGAGGCACTGGAGAAACCATAGGAAGAACCAATGCGAGCACTTTAGGACAGCAGAGGCCCGTTTCAAGGCATGCTTTGAGCTGCAGTTGGTGATGACCCCAGACATCTCTGCTCTTGGGAAGGCATGCAACTCCAGCACAATTCCCCTTCCCCGGCTCCCCTACACTCTGCTCCTCAGCAGAGCCCAGAACCTTCCAAGCCTGGGATATAAACACCAGGAAGGAGTTAGAGAGAGCCATGGAGCTACTGGGAGGGTGGTGGGTACTCAGGGTTAGGCTTCTGAGTAGGAGAATGCAACCAGCAAGGCCATCAGGCCCAGTATGAGCACTGTCCACAGGCTGCTCAATGTTGTCTTTTCATGTTTTCTGATTTTTGGCTTTTGTCACCCTTCACTTTCTCCCTTTTCTTTTCCTAACAGAATGTCACCAATAATCTAGGACACCGCCTCACCCACCCTGCAAACCTAAGATCTAAAAATATGCAACAGCTACACCAGGCCCTAACTTAGGCTGCTAGGCTTTTCCTCAGCCTTTCCCCCCCCACCCCCCCCTTTTTTTTTTCTCCCAGCCTGAACTTCAGCCTTAATCACAACCCTTGTTTTAGTTACAGTTTTAGATCTGCTCTGGTGACCTCTGTGAAACCCAAACCTCAACATCATACTATGTTGAGGATTTTTAGAAACTGAAACTCTAGTTCAGTGACATTAAAGCAGAACTTAACACTTCCTCTCTTCCTTCAAATACCATGATGCTGCTAATTCCAACACTGACAATACTGTCAATCTGAACCCTAGGCAACTGATACCTATGAAACTCAGGTAAAAATAGCTTGGGAATATTGGTAATAACTTTCAACTTATCTGGTGAGCTATTTTGAACTTCTTCCTCTATCCAATTATTTACCTGAACCAACATCTAATGCTGTTCTCAATCTATGTCATGCAACATTCATGGAACCCAGATTTAAAAGTAATCATGGGACCAAATGTTACTGCCACCGGTCCTGAGGCAAGATTATCTGGCAATTTTAAATTCCATTTTTGCTTTAACTTTTTCGTGTTTCTCGATTCTAATCCCAGAATATACATGAAAGACAAAAAAGTAACTGGGGGATTACTCTAAACACTGCTGTCATCTCACTTCTTCAAATTCTCAAAGTCCGATTCCTAATTATAACCCCCAGACTTAGCTTAGGGACCACTAAAAATGGAAGACCTAAAAACATCCCTGTAACTGATGCCAATTTCCTCTCAGCTCCATTTGGAAACTTGTCCTGAACATCCTCATCAGAGGTGACCATTCATTTCTAGCTGCCTAAATACCATTCAGATCCTTGGTCATTGTCCTGCATGCGTTTCTGAACAAGAGAACGTGGACCCAGGCTGATGCCAGCTCTCAACACAGCACAGCTGGTCTTTCCTGAATTCCCCATTTCTCTATATCTCTACATTTTCCTCCCCTCCCTAACTCCTCAAAGTAGCTCCAGGGACTTGTGATGATACAAAATTCAAAATGGTAATGTACTTTTAGGATGCATTCAAGCAACAGCCCCAAATACAATCTGTTCACAAGTCCTTCCTACCTTATATGCCATCCATATTTCCCAGACTGATCCCTCATCAGAGCTACAAGTCCTGTCTTAGTTTTAGTCTTAACGTTAGGCCTCTAAACTCTATGAAACTTCTGGCTTTACATTCCCAATTTGCACAAAGGAGAAAAAAAAAAAAAAAAATTACCCCTGTGAAGGTATTACTTTTTTTTTCTTCACTGGTTTGCCTCCCTAAACCCTAACACTGACCCCAAATTCTAGCCTTGTGGAATAGTTCCATAGTTTGGCATCACCTATAAATGCAAGACCTGTCTGTTTCTCTGAGAAAGGCGTCCAATCAGGCTCGCAGCCTAGCCTCAGAATAAATCTCGTAACATCTGAGAGCCCAAAATCCAAGAGTTCAGTAAAGAATTTTTGGTCAATTGTTTAGTATAGAGTCAAATGTTCTCCCACACTTCTACATTCTGTTCTCATTCAATGCCTCACTTTTCATGAAACTGAGGCTCAATATAGTAATGTTTATGTTAACCATGTAAACAATTTATGTAAACCATGGTGCCCTTGGTAGGTGCTTCCTTACAGTACAGGAGCTTGCACAAAGTGAAAGGCAAAGAAAGAAGGCTGAGGCATCCTGGTCATCCAGATAGAAGAAAAGGAAAGCTCTGCTGCACATCAGGAAGGCTTTCTGTTAAGAAATGTGGAAACATAAAATGCTCTTAGGTGCATACCAACACAGAGAGTAGTCTGGAGACATCCAGCACTGACTTCTGACTTGCTGGCCATAGCCAACTGCCCCCTGGGAACCTGTGACTCTGAGAACAAAGGCTTTGATGTACGGCCTTGACATAACTAAACAGACCACAACTCAAAAGTACTGGAAGTACACAGAGAGTGTTATTTCTGCAATGCATATGGCAACTTAAAGTGACACAAACTGAGGTGTTAAATATATAAACCTATCATGGGACAGAAAAGGCATCCTTCTACGCCAATTTTCAACCAAATGCTTGAAGAAGAATATGGCATTGAACTGTATTAAGTGACATTTGCAGCCCCTGACAAGGGAACACTGAGAAGTAATTAAGGAGACCAGAGGGATTGATTTTGGAGCAAGCGTCCCAGTAAGCTATTACATTTCTTGAAGTGCTGAAATACTTTGACTGATCCCATCCAGCTACATGCAATACTCACCTAAAACTGTCGTGAATCTGACACAAGTTACTTCATGGGGAAAGAGCAAATAAGCCTTTGCAATGGATGCTAGGAAAAGGTGGTCTTCCAGATTTTCAGATCAGGCACCAGAGAGATGATGTAGTCCAGTCACAGGAAATCTCTTTCAAATGTTCCTTCCCCCAGGACAGAAGAAAAATTGCTTCCTTTTCCTATGCCCTTGTCATCCAGAGGTCAGGGAGAAAGTCTAATGAAAGGAAAGCACCCCTGGTTTACTTGCATTTGCTACACTTAGCATGCTCATGTTTGGATTTGGGCTGTGCAATATGTCTTTTCTAAGGTCAGTGCTAGAAAGTTCTCTACGTTGTCTGGACAATAACATAAGCTTTTGCTTAAACAGACGTCTCATTGTGAAGAGTAATTTGCAGAATATTTATACAGTTTCACTTACTTCATCAGTGAGGTACAGTTTACCAACTGTTTTTAACCACAGTGAAAAGGTTGTGGTATTGCCTACAGCTGTTAAGAAAATGTGGGGTTTTTTACAGGGATAGTTCATGAAGGAAGATTTTCAATGATGACTGAGGGTTTTTTTCATTCTTTTCTGTTTGGAGGATCTCTTGTAAACCAAGTCCAAAGAAAAAGGTCTGTTCAAATTTTACATTTTGAAAAGATAAGATGAAATTGAAAGGAACAATTTACCAAGTGTACAGGTTTTTGAGAACACATACATAGGAAATTTATTTCTGGTTCAGAACTGAGGATTTCCTGTTGTGAGACTCTACATAGACTTGTTAGGTATAGTGAAACAAAATTTCCCCCTCTCATTCATTAATGTGGGGAAGAGTAGATCTCATCTTTCTGCTTGGGATGAAAACAGCATACCTCAGAAGAGTTCTGTAAGAACAGAAGACCTTAAAATAAAGACCACTGCTTTCCCACATCTTTCTCTGAAACGGAGATGCACATTTCTGTGCACCGTGTTGCACATGCTCCGCAAACATCTTCCCTCTAGGTTGACACTGGCTCTGCTGAAAGCATGACCTTCTGCACTTTAGCTCATAGCCATCAAGTAAACCTTGGTGTCCAGCTCCCAGGCGTTTCAATGGCAGACAGAAGCAGAAGCAGCTCTGCGTTTTAGACTTACAGAATCATAGAATTGTTCTGGTTGGAAAAGACTTTTAAGATCACCGAGTCCAACTGTCAAACTAGCATTGCCAAGTCTGCAAGTAAAGTCTTCATTCTTTACCTCTGTTTATATGAGTCTAAGCTTTCCCTTTGTGAAATTGTATTCTTTCTGTTCCCGGTCACATCAACAGGATGACAATACTGCACTTACACAGCCATTCCTGGCAGAGGAAGGCAGAAGGTAAGACTGTTCTGAGCCCCAGCACTTCCCTTGTACACCCCAGTGTACAGCTTCTTTGTTATGGGAGTCCTGGGTTTAGTTCAGCTGATCAGTTATCCAAGATCCATTTGTAAAAGTCAAACGTGGATAAAGACTTGTTTTTAAAAAATTCTGCTGTTTGGGTGAATTGTAATTCAAAATATTTATTCAAGCCTTATGTCTTTTTTTCTGTGCTGTGTTTACACACATGCAGTCCAAGAAGTTTCAGATGCCTGGTAACACAAAAGGCTTATTGCAAAAGCTGTTGGATTTTCCTTTCTCCTTTCTTGTAACACTGTGTTTGTTTTATGCTATCCGATGCAGCCAGTAGATGCACCAGTACTACAAAAAGACGCTGTTCTTCTCGATATGAAAGGAAGTGTACTCATTGCCAGTTCGGAGATACGAGCACATTTGCTAAAAGAAACATACACCAAACCCATACATCTTTGTCATTTCAGTTAAGTACTTTATGAGTCAGATATCTGGTCCTCACTGGATGCCTCTGCATAAGATCTTTGTTCAGTGGGCCGACGGTCCCAAGGCTGTTTGTAAAGACTGCAAGGCAAGCCTTGTCTTCTCCATCTGGGATGAGAAAAGCATGCACGAGCAGAGGATCCTTTCCCTAATGTCACACAACAAAACCCACGGGACATTTGTCTGAGATCATCTGTATGCACCTTTTGCCTTTAGATTACTACCCTCTCCAAGTAATATAATGTAAAAAAGAATGGCAAAAACCTTGCAAAAAGGGTTTCATTCAGCAATGGAAGCTTTTTCCTGATGATCCCCAGAGTGGATTCAATGTCAGTGACTTTCCAGTGTTTCCAAGACAGAAACTAACAGTGATAAGGACAACAGACATACCCCTCCAACTTTACTGAAGAACTATTTTGATTCAAAACACTTAGGCTGCATTTATAAACCACTTACTGGGGCCTGATTTCCGTTGCTTTGATGTCAATGTGCTTAGTTTGAAACTCAGTGTAAATCAAGTCCCCTTTCAACCCCAGGAAATATGGGGAAGGTGCCAACAGTGGGAAGTTCCTTGTGGGCTCATTGGGAAGAGCAGCTGCTGGACCAGGATGCGTAGAGAACTGGCCTTTGCTGCTCTGGGTGGGTGAATGTAATGTCGATAAGAGGGTCTCAGTGTGATTCATCCTTCAGTGTTTGAGCCAGGAGTCACGGAGGAAAGCTGAGACACCAAAACTGGGCTTTGAGGAGACTGATGTATCTTGGGAATTGGACCTTGCTTTTCTCAACAAAAAAGGCAGATCCTAACTCCAGCCCAAGCTTAGACACACTGGTGAACCCTCCTCGTGAGTATGCCCAGATCAACTTTGTTAACACCTGCCAAAAATGACCTCCTCATCAACCCCTATCAAGGTGGTCTTCCCTGGGATGACAGCAGTGCCAAAGTTGATAGATCCTTCCTGTCCTCTGCCAGATCAAGTATTCACCCTCATCCAAGCCTCAGCTGCAGCCATTGTTATTCCAAATTACCTTTACCAGCCAGAGTACAGTGATGGCTGAGCTGAGTACCAGGATGTTCTTGCCAGGCTGCAGGTGTTACACTGAAGAATTGTGCATAGAGCAGGAACAGGTGTACCTTGCACAACCACAAGTATCTACTCAGAATGTTGGCCTATGGCAACCTGGCCAGAATCCCACTTCTCATGGGATGTGACTTGTGGGAAGGAAAAGGGGCTGGCTATGTGAGATAATTTTCATGGAAGCAAGTGCATGAGCACATACCTCCAAATACTGGATACAGAGGAGGAGGACGTGGACCCCAAACACACTGAAAAATGGGCTAGACACCTTAGCTCTATGTTGGTCAGGACTAATTCCTTCATAAATATTTCATGCCATCCCTCTTTCATAAGCCTACAGGTTAGAGGGGAAATTCAGTCAGAACAGAGTGAAATCACATATTCCCTCTAATGAGGATGGGACCTAAATTTAGAAAACACATGATCCTTTAAGGCACTAGGTTTCATAGCAGAACACAAAGTCCCCTAATCTCAGTGAAGCAAAACAGAGTGTGGGATCTGGAGACCTCTGGAAAGACCTGTCTCAGACCAGTAGGACAACAAGAAAGCTGGTGGGGAGGCTGTACATATCCACATCATCTGATATGCAATTAACCATAGGGGAAGACCGTTTGTTCCTCCCAAGCTGTATTCCACACATCACATGGGAGACCCATGGCTCTCTTCCCCATCAGGCATGCAGGTTTAGGCTGGGGCATGTGCTTGTTAGCGTGACAATATAATCTTGTCATTAGGAGATCATCAGCAAACAGACCCACTGAAGGCTTGTTTACAAGTGTGGAGATGAAAACCAAAGCAGTAATTCTGCTGCTCGCTTCTGTTTGCTTGGATGCACTAGTGTTGATTATGCCTTCAGCAGCGCATAAATCCTTTTTCTCTTTTTTGTGTCTACACGTTCACAATGGCAGAAAAAAATCTAACAGTGTCACTTTTTTTGCCATTAGTCTTTGCTGCTGGCATGGAAATACTTATAGTTTCACACTTTGATGACCATGCTCAGACACTAAGCCCCTGACTGAAATGTTTGCCGGGTTTGTCTCTACTGTGGGAGTCCAGGATCATCTGTCACGTTACAGGAATCTCTCCTCCACCCACAAACCTGATCAAAAGCCAAAGGATTAGACCACAGCAGTGACCCCACACTCTTATATATGAATAAGTGACTTTGATGGCCAGGAGGTCACCACAGATTTTCAGGGTATACTCAATGGCAGCTAATTGCCTTTCAGTATGTTGAAAGGTTTTGACAATTAGATAAACAGGCAGAAGTGCACTCCTCGGGGAACTACATCAGTTTTCTATTCACCTGTCCTCTTCACAAGCTTGTGTGTTTGGGTGTACAGTGGATATCCCCATTCCAGACCATGAGGTCTGGTGACTATGTTTGGTCCAGACATTAAGGAAATTAATATTTTATAAGCCTTATATAGATTGCTTTGTTATTTACAGATGTTTTAGTGTCATTAACAGATACTGTAACCATGACAGTTATTTATTAATTATAGATTAGTATAGTAACTATACTAAGTATAGGCTACAGGTCATAAACCATAGACTAACTACTAACAACTAGCTTCAGACTAATTTACTAACTATAGTAACAATTATCTATTATTTATCCATTTCTGTCTAATCTGATACACTCAATGGATAACCCTTCAACAATATTTGGATTTAAATTCTTAAAAACCTCTCACAAGATGTAGCATTTAACACTGTCCCCTTGCAAACACCAGCAAAATTATAAAATAAATGACAGAATAGCTCTAATCACAACGAAACAAAAGCCCAACTTTACTATACATTAAAAATCCCATGTCTATGTGCATAGATACATGACAAGCCTCAGCAGCACTTGTGTAGAAACCATCCCAAGCCGATCCGAGGCTTGTGTCTGATTGAGGTGTAATCTCTTTAAACCAGGTGTGGGCTGTAATGAACAGCATTGAGCACACTGACTGTGACTGATGATTCACACCTCTGATGACTAGTATGGGGGACCTTATTTTAAAAGCTCAGTATGTTGATTTCCACATGGAAAGCACCAGCAATGCCTGTGGTTGAAATTTTGTGAGAAGGAGGTATCTTAGGTGAAGAAGTTTGACCTCTTGGGGAAATGACACTAAGAGGGGTAAAACTGAGGGACTAAGAGGGAGTTAGGTTATTGATGAAAAAAACACGGCTTATTATTCTGATGGATGTGGTCTTGCTGTTTCACAGTCTGTCCCTGTTTGTGCCTATTTGTGGCTTATCTCCCACTTCCATTTTTGTCTCTTGATATTGATTTTTACTATGATGTGCTTCATCCAGCATTGCATATGGTGTGGATCTAACCCGTGAAAGAGACTCCAGGACACTGGCTTTAGACAGATAATCCCTGACAGGAGCAGAAGACTAACACCTCTGCTAGCAGAAATCCCTGCCAAGCCCTGAAAAATCAGTGTCCAGTCCAGAGGACTCCTTGGCTCACCCAACAGACAATTCTGCAATGGTTTCCTTCCTGATTGCAGGAGATGCAGGGTAACAGGGCTTTTAACCTTACTGGTCTCCAGATGCTGTCCCCATCATAAATACTAGGATCAATGAGGAAGTTTATGAACCAGCACTTAAACAAAACACACACACACACAAAAAGCCAGGCAAATGAAGGCAAATCATACAAAACCCACAGATTTTTGCACCTACAGATATATTTCAATACCCCTGTGACTATTCTAAATTGAAAAGTGGGTTTTCACCAGCTTTCCTGGCAGTTCCATTGGTGCATTGTGGTGGCAATTCCTAAATAAACTTCTGAAAAGCAATACATTAACACTTACAGCACAGTTCGCTAATGACTGAGGCGCTGTGAAGAAAAAAAATGTATATATTTTTCCTTTTTCTGGCTATGCTGTTTGCCAAACCTGTATTTCCAAACAGGTAGTTAAGTGAGCACTTCAACTGGACAAAGAGTCCCAAAAAACACATACTCCGTTTCGCTTCCTGACATGCTCTGAATTGCTTTTAGCTCCATATTTCTGTACGAACACACCTAGTGGCTAAATTAGAGGATACGAGCCACAGCAAATTACAGAGCATGTTTGGACTCACAGCCCTGCTCCTCATAGTTAGGGGGAGGTTTGCTTTGAAATGGTTCCAGGTTTTTCCTTCTCGGTCTGCATTTTCTTCTTCAAACGCGCCTTTCGGCTTTCTATTTATGCCTCCCTCTTCCCTTTCAGCACCTCAGCAGTCCCTCTTACGTTGCAGGGGTGAGCACAGAACAAATGTCCTCACATGAAAATGTGAAACAAAAAAGCATCCAGCTGCTTTCCTGCCCTGGAAATCCATGGCTGCCAGACTTGGCTGGCACAGGCCACCACCAGACCCCTCTGCGCTTGTGGTGGGACCCGCAGTGAGGGGAGACAGGAGAAGACGTGCAGCCTCTTTGCTCTTCTCCAGACTCACGTTGCAACCATACATCCAAGCACATCCCGGAGCAAGTGTATTGGTGCATCCCTTGACGGTGGTGCTTCTTCTGCTCGGCCGCCTGCACTCAGCTAGGGCGGTTTGCAGAGCCAGCCACCCACTTCGTGCTCACAGCAAACATGAAGCTACCAGCTTTTCTGAAATCCCGGTTAAAAGCTCCACAGCAGAAATACAGAAAATGGCATTGGAAGTCCATATTTCAAAAGAAGCTACTGGACATAGAATAAAGACGTACAAATAAATATCTTTATGCATATTTTAACCATGGGATCTTCTCTAGTAACGTCAGGCAAAAACATTCTTACTGTCATTTTCAGTAGGCTTTCAGTATGAGGTAAATTTTAAGTTACTTTTTTTCAGCAGGTCCTCAGCTATGCCAGAACACTAAATGCAGTTGAGGTGTTCAAAGGAAATTTTCAGTATGGTCTGTTCCTAACACTACGAGTACCTGAGATCCAAACCAGACACAAGGTTATTTAGAACAGCGTTAAGACAGCTCTAACTCATATTTGGTTGTATCCAGAAGTTTAAATATCAGGACAGCCAGGAAATCATTACATTTTGGCAAAGTCCACTCCTACGATTTTCTTTTACATCAACAGAAGCAGCTTTTCTCCCTGCCTTGTATCAAGGAGTTGCAAAGCAAGAAGATTTGAGCAGAGAAGTCAAGCCCAAACTGGACGTCAGAAAAAATGTCACTGAGCACTGTTGTCAGCCCAAACAGAAATACTCTAGTTTTCATTTTAGAGCACTACTGCAAAGAAGAGCTGTGGGAGTCCAGTAACTATGTGTAAGTAAGTGCAACAAAGAAGAATCACTGACAGTCAACATAAAGCTATGATCTTGAAAACCATATGACAGAAATCTAGGAGGAAACTGAGAAATAAAACAAGCAGGTTTGGTCAATGAATGTGAAGGGGAGCGTGTGTGTGTGTAAGGATTTTGTCAAAATTGAAAGTAATGGGACTTTTCCAAGAAATTATTTAAATCTATCTACCAGAACTGAAATGAGCAGTGGACAGAGACTACAATGTACAAAATGTGAATGCCACCTTGATCATTTCAAAGAATCAAGGTGTGAAATTAGCAAAGGGCTCCAAGGATAGCTCCTGACACAACAGATGTGCACTCACGCTTGTTAATAACAGGGTTCCCAGGAGATGACTGCCAAACGGTAGCACTTCACATCTAGCTGCCAGCTCCACACAGACAAATCAGCCCGCTACATATCTAAGTGCTACCATCAACTGAGCTTCAAACTCACATGGATCAGCAGGCTGATGTGTAAGTGCTACCATCTGCATCCACTAAAGTGTTGTAGGAGCAAAACAGCTGAGAAATTAATGATACAAATAATCTAGATGCAAGTAATTTATTAACCCTGTATATGTAACCAGCTCTGTCCCTCTTGAAAAGTAACCCCTTCCTCACCAGCATGGCCTCTTGGAACTAGAGGTCTGGACTCAGAGGCCTGGATCCAAGATACTGGAGCATCTGCAAGCACTCGGGATTAAAGAAACAAAGGGAAGTACAGAAAATCCAAGAAATCGATTGATGGTCAATACATGGGTACATTCTATGCATGAAAATAAAGGAGAAAAAAACGTACAAAGCGGTGGATATAGCCTTAGAATCATAGAATAATTTAGGTTTAAAAAAACCTTTAAAATCATCGAGGCCAGCTATTAACCGAACACTGCCAAGTCCACCACTGAACCATATCCCTCAGCACCACATCTACACGTCTCTTAAATACCCCCAGGGATGTTGACTTCACCATTTCCCTGGGCAGCCCATTCCAACGCCTGACAAACCCTTCGGTCATTTTTTCTAATATCCAATCTAAACCTCCCCTGGTGCAAGTTCATGCTGTTTCCTCATGTCCCACTGCTTGTTACCTGTGAGGAGAGACCAACACCCACCTCTCTGCAACCTCCTTTCAGGTAACTGTAGAAAGTGATAAGGCCTCCCCTGAGCCTTCTTCTCCAGGCTAAACAACCCCAGCTCCCTCAACCACTCCTCACAGGACTTGTGCTCCAGACCCTTCACCAGCTCCATTATCCTCCTCTGGACATGCTCCAGCACCTCAGTGTCTGTCCTGTAATGAGGGTCCCAAAACTGAACACAGGATTCAAGGAGTGGCCTCACCAGTGGCGAGTACAGGGGGACAATCCCTTCCCTAATCCTGTTGGCCACACTGTTCCTGATGCTGGCCAGGATGCCATTGGCCTTCTTGGCCACCTGGACACACTGCTGGCTCATACTCAGCCACTGTTGACCAACACCCCCAGGTCCTTTTTCGTCAGGCAGCTTTCCAGCCACTCATCCCCCAGCCTGTAGCGTTGCAGGGGGTTGTTGTGACCCAAGTGCAGGACCCAGCACTTGGCCTTGTTGAACCTCATACAGTTGGCCTTGGCCCATCGATCCAGCCTGTCCAGATCCCTCTGCAGAGCCTTCCTGCCCTCAGGCAGATCAGCACTCCCACCCAACTTGGTGTCTCTGCAAACTGACTGAGGGTGCACTTGATCCCCTCATCCAGGTCATTGATAAAGGTATTAAAGAGAACCGGCCCCAACACTGAACCCTGGGGAACACCACTTGTGACCAACTGGATTTCACTCCATTCACCACCATTCTTTGGGCCCAGCCACCCAGCCAGTTTTTTACCCAGCGAAGAGCACACCCATCCAAGCCATGAGCAACCAGTTTCTCCAGGAGGATGCCTTCTCAACATCCCTCTTTGGGGTTAGGATTTTATGTCATCAGCATCTTTGCCAGTTGGATCTGATGACCATATTACTTTTTTTTGTTCAACTTCCTTAGTGCTCTCAGAAATAGCTATCAAATGAAATTACTTTGTAATTACATAGCAGGCTCATAAACTGCCCGTAATGACAGTCTGTTATCCATTGCTTTCATAAGCGTCGAGGTAACTTTGCCAGGACATTGTGCCCTCTTCAAGTACTTCACCCACGTTTGTTTTTGCTTAGCTATTTGCCATATGAAAAATGAGATTTCATTGCCCTGAGCTTGGGGATTTCTGTTAAAGGTGACAGACGCTCCCCAGTCACCTTGAACTTTACCATGGCAGTAAACAATTGTAGGTAAAACAGGATATTTTGCTCCAAAGGACATTGTATTCTTTCTGCGGCTAGTAATTACCAGACATGAGAGTCCAGCAGACCTGCAAGTCCTGCTCATGGGCGTACAATCCAAAACGACTCACCCTTTTCTCAAGGACAGTGGGAGCAGAGCAGGAGCAGGAGCAGGAGCAGAGTGCTCATGGCCCCTTTGAGCAGCAAACGATCTGTGGTTGAGGACCAGTTTGGGGAAGCAACATCCTGACATGACCAGGTGGGATATGGGGTGTTGGCATTCCCAGGTCCCCGCCCCAAAGTAGGTGGAGGGGGTGGGCAGGGAGGCTGCACAGCTGTGCTGTCCGTTCCTGCACATCTGGGCAGGGACACATGAAGGGCCCTGCTCTCAGTGCTTTGAAGCCAACTCAAATTAAAAACATGTAAGTGTCTGTGTCACTTTTCCTGTGACAGGACAGAGGTCAGAAGAAAACAGGGGGGGAGGGGAGAGAGGAAAGTAAAAGAAGAGAAGGAGAGGTTTTCTCTGCTGACACTCATCTCTCTCCTTCTTGGTTTTAATGTTCTTTCCTCAGTTTCTGAGGAGGGTGTATTAAAAAAGGGAAGGAAAATAAGAACAAACACAAGAATAAGATTTTTCTTTGTTTTTTGAAAAGTTAAGAGAAATGAAAGGAATATTTTCCTGAACTTGAAGTGCTTTCATAAAACAAAGAGTTTTGGCAAGGCTGCATTTCTAAAAAATGCTTTTAGACGAAAGTATTCAAAGCTTTAATAGTAATCCCAACTTTCAACACCTATAGCTCACAGTCTCTCCCACGTGATCTCTGGCAAGGGGGACAAGGGCAAGGGAATTATGAATGAACTGGACCCAGAGATGGACTCTTTGCAATACCTGCTGCCTGTCACACAACATGCAACAATATTTTTGAATCAGAGAGGACACTGTAGGAGAAGAATGCTGATCTGTGAGCTGGATACTGACCCTATTTCTCTGGTACGCAGCCATGAGCACTGTCGCATGACCTGCCATCAGCAGCATCTCCTGAGACTAGAAGCGCACTGCACCTCCATCCTCTCCTCTCTGCTGTGGAGGTAGGATCATTCGGTAATTATTGGCTGCTCTACATACAACAGAGGAGCAGGAATAACTCCTAATTGTTTCTTTTCTTCTAGTTGCAGATAAAGCCTGCACTCTAGTGGATTGTCTCTACAGGAAAGTGTAATCTATTTATTGATTTGCAGGCTCTAAGCACTGCATTTCCAGAAATGCTGGGCTCTGGTCTAGCTCTGCCTTTTGAGGACTGTGAGGACAGCAAAGTGCAGCATCAACAAGTGCTTTTTAAAGTCTTACCCCTACCTACCCCAAGCCCAGGTTCTCTGAAGAACCTCAGAGATTTTGGTTGTTCTAATGCCCTGGACTGTGCATTGGGGACTGAATAGGTGTCCATAGCTGTCCATATTGACACACAAAAGGACAGTTTTCCATTGATTACTTGGCTAAGGAGGCTCAGGAGTATAATTCATTCTAACAGAAATACTACACATAATGGACTAGCTCTTTGGCTAGTCTGGTTGTGAATAACTCCTCTCGAGTTCATGAAGTCCATCTGATAAAAACCAGATGAGGATCTGGTCTACCATGCTCATTGAATCATACCCCTGATTAGACCGGGGCAAATCACTCATACTAAAATATTTGTTTGACACTTGCAATTTTCTTGTTATGCAGTTTGAAGTCTCCTTCTGGCAAATTTCCACACTGAAGTAGCAAGGCGCACTTGCTGAGGGTCTATTTTGAAACCAAGGATGTCACTGTAACTATTTCTGTTGACTCCGCAAGTCTTCGGAGCAAGTTTTAAGCCCCTCATTCATGGAGGGTTCATGCTTATACTTAATGGTAAACATGTTAGGTTTAAAAAGCACTGAGGATGCTAGCAAATAAACATACTCTTTGCTTTAGGCTTGCTCCTAAGTCCTTTGCCAAATCTGGGCTTAAAATATTTACTAATACAATGGGGAGCTGGAGACAGTCAAAATGCATTGAATCTGAATGCTTGAGGAACCTTTGTTATACTGTCTCCTCAGCTCTTATTGCTGCCTAAACCCACAATGTTAGGCATAAATAATGGGGGCCAAGAGCTTAGTGTTGTACTATTAAGTATCTTAAGAAATGTTCCCTTGTGTGCACTTAATTTCCATTAAATAGTGGGCAGGAACAATGCTGTTTCCATCATGTACAGGTCTCACTGGCAGAGGTAACCCCAATTCCGTCTTCCAACAACTTGTCTCTGGCACAAATAAAAGGCATTCTCAACAACCAGTATCCTGTTTGTTTGAGTGTATGCAATCACATACTTTCCCTCTGTGCATGATGGGAACAATTAGACGACCGTGCCACACAAACTTCTTCAACAACTGGGCTTCCCCTCATGGTTCTGAAACTGCTCTTATTTGGAAGTTCTTTGCTTATCTAGTAGAAAGTGTCAAACTCTTACAAGCTTCAAGGACTCAAGGGCTATTGAAAAATTACATTTGAGGTGTCCTCATCTTTCTTTATGATATATAAACAGCTGGATTATGTCAACTTTAATAGTTAGGATGACCAGAAGCTTTTGTATTTGACAGATCTCTGCCAACAGTAACACTAACAAAACAATAGTGCCACTGCAGAAAAGAGGGAAATTGTAGCAGAAATGTAAATGAAGGCAGCGTTTCACAGACGAGATGCTGCACTGACTACTTATGTCATCCTTAGACTAAATACAGCAGGCTGTCTTTCTTAATGTCCTGGCTTCTTCTATTTAACAGTATTTGAATGTTCGTTTGTTGTTGTAACCTGACCTCCCCAGTATTAATTTTCTCTCAGCTCTGCAGAGCTAGGGAGAACCTCAGAATTGTGCTGCTGACAAGCGCTACCGTGGTCACCGTGGGGAGCCAAGAATTCAAGGAGCAAAGTCGATGTAATCTGCTTATATTTGGCTCTGTGCAATTTCCAGTTGCTTTATGCAAAGTCAGTCATTGTTTGTCATTCATCAACTTAAAAACTGAGAGGCACAGGCAGGTCAGTGTCCCAGGGAAGATGGACTGTGTTTTAAATTAGAAGGGGTGAGCCCATTGTCAGTCATTATCCAGGTTCCAACTCAACTGATAACAGAATCAGCCACCACTACGCATTTTCTCAAACTTTGAACAACTGCCAGTCCCCATCAAGTAAACGTAACTGTTTAAGCAACTCCCTAAGTCTTTTTCCCCTGTATTAATGTTTCCTATCCTTGATCACTTGGCTTAAAACAGGTAATTAGAGATAATTTTTCCAAAGCTGGAAAGATTCCCCTTTTCCTTCCATTCCCTGCTGCCAAATAGCTCCAGCCGATGTTAAATGGCTTGCACATGGTGTTTGTGGGCTCTTTAAAATACATTGCCAAGTTGCAGGTAGACTTCAGGTATGTGGGCCAACTCAACTTTTACCTTCATTCCTTTTATGTTGTGGCAGGGTTTGATAATGCCATAAACTCTGGGATCTTCCACTGGGTAACAACTCCCCATCAGAACACAGCAAGGTTTCCAGTGCCATTCTCAAGGATCCACCATCAGACCTATGGTATCTTCAGAGAGGAAATACTCCCCCGAGACCTCTTGGAGGCTGGATGCCCGCCAGCTTTGGAGATCGGCTGTGTGCTAGTCCCTGACAACATGAGGCTGGCACATCTTGTGTAGGAATCTACAGCAGATGGGGACATGCAGCCCTCTGTGCTGCTGTCCGGAAGGTCTGCTCCAGCGTGCGGCAAGGCTTGGGCAAGGCAGGGCTGAGTGCTGTGTGCTAGGACTGCAAACACAGGGGCGGGTGGTGGAGCAGGGTATGTCTGCTCCTGTATCGCTCTTGTTCGCACCATCTCTTCCCTACAGACAGGCCATAAGCAGCTCTAGGGAATACATTACTTGCAGATGGGTATTTTCTCAAAATTAACAGAGACAAGTTCATTTATACTTCTGAACAGAGCCAAAGACTTTCAAAGATCCTTACTTTTGTAAAAATTATGTGCAACGACTTGCTTCTCTGCTTTCATAAACAAGAGAAAAACGAAACAGCTGACAAACCTTATTTTCAGTGTAAACCAGTAAAATTTTTCATTTGGGTATTTCAGTTTTACTCAGCCTTTTTTCTTTTAGTAACAAAACCAGAAGAAAATTCCATTTCGTTCAACAGCTGTTTTCTCTCAAGGAAAATTATCAGAAGTTTCCAGTCGGCTTGTGGTGTTGGTGGATGATACTATTCAGAAAACTAATGATGTGGATTAGGAATCCTTATTGATATCATTCTTTATAATTCCACACAAAATATCAGGTGAAACCACTGCTATCAGGAAATTATGAGAAGAGTTTGCTGGTCTGAGACCAATGCATTTTGTCTTTTTATTACGCAGGCTTTAAACACCACAGGGTAGTCTCTTCCCACCCCTGCAAACAACACAATGAGGATCTTATGTTGTCTGAGACTACAAGTATTTCTACAGCATATTATCAAATGCTGTTATAATGCCTATAAGTACTTTTCAACACGGGGAAAGTTTCCATCCAGCTGGAAGGAGATGTGCTGCCCCAGTTGGAGGCTATCTCCAAGCAACCCCATCTGATGAGGTGGGATTGCCCATGAAGGATGTTTCCTGGATCACGGTCTTGTGACATGAGGACCAGCTTCTAACTTCCCTGAACACAAGCTCATGGCCCCACTATGGCAGAAAGAGAAACTGGAAATACTGTTTCGGCATTCATCAATTTTAACCTGCTTTTTGTCAGCTTTTCAATTTATTATAAAGGGCATACAAATACACCACCACCGGTCTTCTGAGTGCTGTTCCAGGTCTCAAAATGCTTGTTTTAATCACAGAATGATTTCTCATCAGCCTTGCTTTCTGGGAAAACCTTGCCTCATTCTCAAAGCTGTTTTTTTCCTTCCAGAGTAGAAGAAACCCCTTCCAAAAGGACTAGCATAAAACCTACGCATGAATACCATGCCACTTCTGCCTTTAAATGCAGCTTTTTGTTAGTCAGGACTTAGTTGTCTTGTGGGTCTTCCTGGCTTGCAGTGACTCCTGCAAACATGCAGTGGGGAGCAGGCTGTCTCTAGCAAATTGTCAGGTGGAGACTGCACAGGTACACATGAGGAAATAAAACAGAAGTGTAGAAATATTACAGAATTTTTGAAGACGTGATGAAAGCGGTGTGTCCTGGTGCTATGGTGAAGGAAAAACCCTATTCTTCAAGCGTGAAGAAGACTCATGCTGTGGCTGAGGGCTGGGCTCCCAAATGATGGCCGTGACAGTGGTCTGCAGGCAAGGGCTTGAACTCTCATATCTCTTGGACTAAGGGGTTGAAGGAGATGTTTAAAGAGATGCCACTGTTGCTATGACCATACTTTTTTCTCCTGCTGCTGGTCTCCTGTCCAGGAAGAAATGTCCAGAAAAGTTGCATACAAGTTCTATACTTAGAAGAATTGTTTACTGGTTACAGTCAGGGTCAACTGGAGAAAATCAGCAGCTCCTTAAAACAGCCCTTTACTTCCTCTGACTGCTCTCTCTGAGCTGCACACAAGCCACAGTTTCCAGTGGAGGGGGGCGGAGGAGGAGGAAGAGATAATCAGAAGCACATGTAGGCATTAACTACAGATTTGCTGAACCTTTTTGTAGGCAGCAGTTCAGGGAGACTGCCTGGCTAGGGCAGAGAGATGAGGAAAACAGCTCAGTGTCGCTGAAGCTTAAGGACTTGCCCTCTTCCCACACACACAGAGCAGTGTGGTGCAGTTTGCTATCAAGGCAGCAGCAAAACCCAGTACCAGCCTTGGTCCGGGGCTTAGCCTGGGGCATTGCTGAGGGAATGCCATATCATTCATTTTAGGTGAAGAAGATGGCTCTGCTGATTGCTTCACAAGAGAGTAGTTTCCAAACCAGCCTAATAAGCTATTTAGACTGGATTTACACTTTTCTTTGACTCACCACCTGTGCAAAGTAGGCAAGGGTACTGGTTAATACGTGAGAAATCAAGAGAGTTAGTCAGAAGACAGCAACAGGGACAAAGATCCTTCCCTCCCTTTTGCTTTTAATTCTCATTTAGAAGTATAATCTCTGGACAGGGATTGTCTACCACCTTGTTCTGTCACAGAGTTTAACACAGCATGGTTTGTGTTTCCACTGGGGAAATGCAGTTTACACCCACGGCATATACAACCACTGAAAAACTCTCCTCCTTTCACTTCCAGAGTCAAAAGCAAGGCAAGTCTTTCCTCTCCCAGCCCTGCTAATGAGAAAACACTTGGAAAGCCACTGGTGACCATCAATGGGAATGCTAAATGCATCTCTTCTCCACTTTCAGGAAAAGTATTTGGTGACTGTGCTCATCAGCAGGTATTTGGATACCAGCCTGCTAGGTATTTTGATACTGGTCCATCTGCTAAAGGAATATTTTTCCCAATTCCCTTGGTTTTTAATATAGAACATCTGTGTCTTCTTTCCTGAAATACTTTGGCTTTTTTTCCTTAAAGTAAATTGATGAATGAAATGTCTGCTTTGTTCTTGAATTTGCTTCGCTGCTGTCCAAAAATCTTTGCAGACACCTTAGCACACGTACAGAAAATAGTCCCAGATTCTCACACACACAAGCACACACGCAGGCCCCTAAACACGCACACAAAACCATTACAATCCATTTCATCTGAACAGTGTCTCGTCTTGGACTTTAGTTTCAATGAAATGACCCGATGAACTGTAGATTACCTGAGTCAGACAGCGTGTCTGACCGACTGCAAATAATTTTCCTGTTACTGAGAATGCCCTTGGGCCTCTGCATCTTCTCATAGAATAAAACTGTTTCCATCTGCATGAAAATGTTGACTTTTGACAGATTTCTCCTTTGGACACTGTCTAGAGAAGACTGGTGAATATTCAGAGCATCCTGTATTTCTCATCTAGCAGTAACGTACTTTCAAATGAGTCAAGTTGAAAAGTCCTGGTAAAAATCTTTATATACAATAACATCATCTTATATACTTTCCTCTACTAAACAGAAGCCTGAGGCCAACAGCAAGCTTCAGTGGTCCTCTGCTGATTTGTTAAGGCTTTGAGGCATGCTTTGAGATGTCCTCTTAGCTGGTATTACAAGGGATATGAGATTGCCCATGAAAACAAGAGGGAAAATGAGAGGCAGCTCAGTTGTGTGCTTCTTTTATTCTCCTTCTGGCTCACCATCTAACCTGAGGAACTATTCTGGAGTACTCAAGAAATGCAGGGTTAAACCAAATGAACTAACCAGTGCTTTCCTTTCACCCAAAGGAACAATCCTTCTTGCCTCTTCTCAACCCTACCCAATCCTTGAGGATGAAGTCCTGATCATTATATCAAGAGGTCTTCTTCTCTTTGTTAGCCTTTGTTGTCTCCCTCCGCAGGGAAATTTCACCAGTACAGCCACTTCACAGAATGAAATATCACACATCCTAGAAACATAAATACCTTTCATATTTGTAAGTCCTGATAAGAACTACTGTAAATGAAATTTTAACAAGATAACCAGTATTTTGCTTTCCATTAATCCTTGAAGCACCTCCCTCTGGGATAGCTTTGGAACTGAAAATGCATTACTGCACATCTCATTAATACCACGTGCTTTCCCTCAGTAAAAAGAGCTTCTGTCCTACAAGCTTTTTGGCAGAGGGAACCAAGCTGGGCAGCTGTAGTAAAAGCACACCACGGGTTTCCTTCTGTCTGCCCTCGATAGCAACCCTGAAAGGCACTGAGAGAGGGATATTGCAGCATCAGTCTGGTCATATCAGGAGATAGTTTTGTTGTATGGGTTCATACAAATTTTGTTCACCTGAGAAGGTAATTATAAATAATTAGAACTGATTTAATAGTAGAACTACTGGCTACAAAAGACAGTTCAGAAATTCATAGATTTTGAAGGATAAACAGGAGCACATGATCATCTTTATTGGCTTTCAACATATTATTTAACCATAAATCTTGATGGATGCTAACAGTAGACTAATAACATGTTTTTTGAGAAAAACAGTATTTTCTAGGATTAAACCTATCTTGAAGACATACAAAAGGTATTGCGCTAGTCTTCATTATTCACACCTTCTTTACACCCTGGTAAACAAGTGCTTTCTTTCTATTTTCACTACATTTTAGCTTGCCATACAAGCTAGTCCTCACCTATAATTCACCGGTGCCTATGCAGATCCTGAATAAGGCAGAGGAACTGCAGGACTTTCCACAAACACTGAAATTAGCAGGGGCATTCAAACTTTTGTGCACAGGAGTTATATGGTCCATTTCATAATTTCCTGCATTAGTTTGGAATGGATCCTGCAGACACACAGCTGGGCTGTATTTCAATAATTAAAAGAGCAGGTCACAGTTAATGTTTACTGTCTCAGAAACTGATTCCCAGGGGCATCAGTTGCTTGTCTTTGAAAGCAATAGCTTCGCACGCCAGAGCACCGTGGGCAAGAGGGTATAGGTGCGTGGATTCATTTTTCATCCCAGAGGCTCAGCAGGTTTCTGTCAGAAAAGTTCTCCTGAAGTCAATGCCACATTTGTCCCTTCACGCTCATGCCTATTTTAAAGTAAAAAGAGGATCTTTGGCACAACAAACAACCTCTTTTTCTAAACCCAAGATACCTGAACTTTCCCACACAGGTTTATCGGTGTTTGACTAATGTTAACCTAAAGGAAGCACCAGACACTGCAAAGCAAAATTCTTGCTTCAGTATTAGGTCAGGTTCTCAGCGGCAAACTTCCTAATTGCGAAGTATTTCCTGGCAGATTCAAATAACCAGAAAGGTGAGCATTTGTAAAGCACATTTTAGGAAAGGTATCCCAAAGACAGAGCAGATTTACAACATACAAGCTAGACAGTGGGCTAGGTCCTGCCAGACACGGTTGTTGAGACTCAGGACAAACTGCCTGCTGACTTCAGCAGAGTTTTCTAAGGCCTTACATCAAGTTCAAACACTCTGAACGGCAGGAAAGCACCCTTCAGATTTTGCACTTTCAAGCCTTCTTGTCAGATATTGCTATTTCTGGCATTCCTTATGCAGTTTGTACACCACAAGAAACAAATACTCAAGGAAGCATTGATGATTTGGCTAGAAGTGGTGACACTTAGCCCACATGTTTGTAAGTATTTTTCAAATTTTTGGTACGTTTTAATGGAGGAAAGCTTAAAATTTGTATATGCAAACCTGTATAGAAGCAGCCAGTTTAGTAGTACATCACTGCCAATTTATTGAAGTCATTAAATCAAACTACGCTAAGGTTAAGGATATGCACTTGGAAAACAGAGTAGGTTTCTTGCAACCTGATGCACTTCCACTCTTGCCATCTCTCCTCAGCATGGACTCTGACCGAGCTTGGAAGTTGGTTGTAGATCAAACTATAGCTGTGTCGTGTATCACATGATGCCTGGACTAAGTGGAATGAAGTGGTACTAATTGTGCTTCTGCTTTTATGAAGAGCATCAGCAGAGATACTTTTGTCATCCAAAACACCTTGATTGTTGTAACAAAGAGTTGAAGAATCCAGACTAGGTTTTTCAGTGTTCAAGAGAATAATGTCAGGTCCAGTTCCAGTGAGTGAGAAAGGCTATGAAGCAAGTTTTTCTATCATCTCAAACGCCTGGAAACAATAAAAAACAACCTACAGCATCTCTTCTTCAGAGTAAGATAGAATTCACATATGTAAATATAGCCTGTAGATATTTATGTAGTTCAAAAAAATAAGCACATATAGGGCGTGAATTGGCAACAGAATAGTCTTGTACATGACTTATTGTAAGTTTATGAAGTTTTGGCCACAGTTGATGGAAAGTTTGCCTCTGCCTGTAAATAGAAAGAAAAAAAATTACCAAAGCAACCGCTTCACCTGATGAAAATGTGTTATGTTGGTAATTATATGTTTGCTATCCAGTGTTGTGCAAATCTCTTGTAATGTCATTCTGATTATTTGTGTATCTAAGTACTTTGCGAGGGTTGCATGTCTTCCTTTGGTTTGGTTTTTGGGTTTTTGGGGGTTTTTTTGAGATCAGAGTCCAGTAAAAAACTCACATGGAAGCTGAATAAGAAAACTGTGCTGTTGGAAAGTCACACTTGCAAACTTGAAAATAAATGTGCCTATCAATACAGAAGCAAAATTCTAAAGCAGGATGTTATTCACTGCTTTGTGGAGTATAATTCTTTTTATTATTGCTTCACATGCTAATTAGATAACTTAGTGTAGATGCATAAAATTCCACTATTGGTAGCTCTGTTGTCAGTTTCTTTAATTTTATTATTTATTCTCACTGATAATCTGCAAACTTTAAAGTAAACTAACAGAGCTATGCATGCCATGAACCAGAAAATACAAAAAAACCCCAAATAGATGAAAACTCAGCTCCTGATGTATGGCCCACAGTTAATTTGTAAAGATCAAGAGGTACAGAAGTCTGTTCCCTTACTCAGAAGAAGGGCCTCTCAGAGTGGGCAACGCCTGATGTGGCTTAGACAGGGGAAGTGTGTGCATGCCAAGGACCCTGAAGTCACTGCTTACTTCAAAGCTGTAACTTGAGCTTCCCCAGTGACTTCACAATAAATCAAATAAACCAGGCTGATGGAGCACAGGAGTTAGGGCAGGCAAATGAAAGAGATGGGGAAAAAGAAAGTGCTGTGACAAGGAAATGTCCAAGAGATAACTCTGTCCTGCTATGGGTGCCCGGTCAACAAATGCAAAATTCTAGCTGTTGGCTTGAACAGTGTTTGCTTTCTTCATTCAGAGAACTGAACAGCTGCATGCCCAGATACAGGTAACAGACGTTGGGAGTAATGTGGGCCATGATGTGTAAAATTCCTCACACACGACTTCTTCCCAGTTACACAGTCCTGAGAGGTTTATTTTTTTAAGTCATACAAGCAAATGTCACACAGGGTAAGCAAAGCCAATACGTTTTTTTCTAAAATTTTTTAGCAAGCAAATTTCTTCTAGCCAGTAAATATTTTATCAGTGACATTCATCTCACAATAGGTCTCTAGAAGTCCAAAACCAGACATACACAGTGGAGGAGGAGAACAGAGAAGGAGATTGAGCTATGTGAGTTTTGAAGACCATGGACCTCTCCTATTTAAGGCCTATTGGGAGTCCTACTCAGAAGTGGAGCATTGGACTTAGATTTACAGATGACTGTTGCAAAATAAGATAGTATGCAAATTCACTGTATCTGTAGCTTGATGTTAGCCATCTGTGAGGATGCTCTTACCCTTCAATAAGCATGAGAAGGAAAGTAACTTGCCCTTGACTGAAGAAAGTCTAAGGTTGTTAAAATAAGTCCAGAGGAGGCCACGAAGATGCTCAGAGGGCTGGAGAACCTCTCCTGTGGGGACAGGCTGAGAAAGTTGGGCGTCTTCAGCCTGAAAAAGAGAAGGATCCAGGGAGACATTATTGCAGCCTTCCAGTACGTGAAGGGGACCTACAAGGAAGCTGGGGGTGGACTTTTTACAAGGGCCTGTAGTGACAGGACAAGAGGTAAAGGGTTTAAACTGAAAGCGGGGAGATTTAGATTGGATACCAGGAAGAAATTCTTCTCAGAGAGGGTGGTGAGGCACTGGAACAGGTTGCCCAGAGATGTTGTGGATGCCCCATCCCTGGAAGTGTTCAAAGCCAGGCTGGATGAGGCTTTGAACAACCTGGTCTAGTGGAGGGTGTCCCTGCCCATGGCAGGGGGGTTGAAACTAGATGGTCTTTAAGGTCCCTTCCAACCCAACCCATTCCATGACTCTATGATTCTACACACTGCAGAATAAGAGCAGGTGCTCAATGACAACGGAGGCCAAAACATCTGTTTAAACTAGTTTGGACCTGCAGGTAACAAAATGGTCCAGGAAAATTCCTTATTTTGTCATACTGAATAGAGTTAGTTGAATAACCTAAGAGATGCAGTTACATGGCAGATAAAAACACATATCAATTGTTTAAAGTATTTTGCCTGCCAAACTTCCTGTGAGGTTGACAACTCATATTATCACCATTTTAATTTTCTGGGATGACAGTGATGTATGGGTGACAGAAGAATCCTGGATCCACTGAAATTAAGGGATGTTTTTGACCCAAGGTGAAGTCAAGAAGTTCTTGAAGCAACTCAGGAAGACAGAGGGGGACCAGTGCTCACAACAGGTTTGGTCACAAAGCAGGATGTTGTTTTAATCACTGGGAGTTTTTTCATCTCTACAATTGTACCCCCCAAAAAATTTGTAAAATCCAACACCATGCCAACATTTTTGTTTTTCTTTAAACATAGAGAATTGTTAATTCTGTTTAATAAGAGAGTGTCTAGGACTGACACCTGTGAGCAAATAGTTACCAATAATCACTATTGGCTGTTTGTCATCCCCATAAACACAAAGTTTATCAATCAGTCAGGAAACAGACTCATGTCACGACTCACTGTCACTTAGGTAGGCAGCAGCACATATAAAGATGCTTTGTGGAGGTTCATATCACGTGCGATATGATTCGCAAAATGTGACTTATTCAGAGAAGAGATGTGATGGGCAACTATTGAAAATGGATGGATTTAAAATAATACCTTTCTTATACATTTTCTATAAACAATGTGGGATGAATTTGCTCAATGATTATTAAATGTCAGCTGCATAACATATACAAAATATGGCCTTTACCAGAATTTTGATAATGTTTTCCTTTTTGTAGTTTCTAGGAGCACTGGCAAAGCACATTTTCCTGGAACAATAATACTTCCACGGAGCAAAAATATTCTGTGATCAAGTCAAATGAAAGGAGCTTCTGCAATCTCTTCAGGGTTCACAATTAATGTCTCCTTGTTCAAGACAAGCTAAATGCTCTAGAGCATTCATGACCAGCATGCATTCACCTTTCCCCTAGTGAATCCCAGCCTGTATCTCCACACTGCTGTGGCACCCCAAACATAGGGCTACAACTGACAAAGCTGACCCATGTAAATTTGCTTTGTTTTCTGGAAAATGAACCTTGCAGATAATTCAAGGGAATGGCTAGCTCAAGGGGAGGTAGCTTTGCAGGGACCAGCCCTATAGGCTTGACTGTTCTTTTTGACTGGAAGAGATGATGAGAAAGGTTTAGCAACTTTAAATTATGTAAAAATTAATAAGGATGTTGGGGGAAGGAGAGTCTGGATGGAGATCTTAAATACTTCACTACTGAGTGTTAGGAAAAAGAAAAACAGTAATGAGTGGGTAGGCAGTAAATTATTAAGCTATCGTTCAGCAAATCTAGACAGGGGAATTATGTAGGGAAGGAGTAAAATTCTTAAGGATTTATTTTATTGACTAGTGTCCAACTTAGAAGAGGTAAGAACTTTCCCCTTAATTTGGGGGCAAAGGTTATAGCTAGTTCTTTTATTTATAAGGGATTGCCAATCTGTGTTATTAATCACCTTCTATGATACTGTCATAAACCTTGGCAGACCTGCACAGCACAGTATGATTGAGCAAGACCAGGAGCGCCTGATGACTGGCCAAAACCTCGGCATTACCTGCAGCTGTGCAAGGTGATTACTGCTGCTCTAGACATGAATAGCGCAGGCATCAAGAGACACAGGATCCAGGGGACTCCCAGGCACCATTCCATAAGAAAGAGGAGAGCAATACCATCAGAGTGAGCCCTGCCACTCCATGTGCTCTTCTAATCCCAGCCACTGGCCAAAACACTTGTTCAAAAGAAATGGGGTTGACTGGCCTCAGCCTGTGAGAAGCTGACCTACATCAACAGAGAAGTCACTTGTTCTTACACCAGATGTGTTGCCTTGTAAAGATCAAAGGGATTTTTGTGGGGTGGGAGGAGACCTTTTTAACTTCGTGTTAGAAAATGACAGTGGAAATTCCCTCCCTGGACACCAATAGCAAAATTTAGAAGCTGTCAGGGGGGTTACAATGAATGGCCATCAGGCCTTCCAGACTTCCTTGACTCACTTAACCCAGGTGGCCGAGCAAGAAAGAGGCCAGAAGTCTCAATTTTCATAATAATGACCCCTCTACGCTTCCTCTGATGTACTTTCACTGCCACAAGACAATGCCATGTTCACTAGTGCTTGTGTATGCACATATATGAACCCCTAACACTGACATTGCTGAAGTTGCGCCACCACTCATGTCTTCTAAATTCAGCAGCCAGGGTTCATATCTGGGAATACGCTCATCCAACTGATAGCAGAAACCTTGCAACATGGTTCATGAATCCTTCCAGTCAGAAGAAATAAAAAAAGGTGCTGAGACCACTGCAGCTTTAGGAAGAGACTGCTGAGAGTGTCACAGCATGGCTTGAGCTGAGCCCTGGCACCGCGTGGTTAAACCATGTTTGAGTCTTTAAGAGGTGACCTGTCCAACCAACGTCCCTTGCCTCTTCAGTGCAGCTCACAGTCATCTCTCCTCCCTTGACAGCCCACCATTCCAGCAGAAGGAAATTCAGGTCACACCCTGACCCTCTTTAGGACAAAATCTAGTGTAGTAGTGAAAATCCATTTTTATAGGCTTTTTAAAATAAGACACCGGATTTTGTATTGAATTGGCTGAGACATGCATTCTTTTTTGCTGAGTGGATGCTAAATGCAGTAACTCCCAGCAGAGGAAGGGAGATGACAGTTCAGGGCAGTAACTTTTCAAACTTCTGCCCAGTATTCCTCTGATCTTATTTTTAGTGCCTTTAGTTCTCACACTTGCCTGTTCTCTTTTATTTTTTCCCCTTTTATTCTTAGGTGGGTGGCATATTGCTTTCTTCTTATATGTGCAAGTATTTAAAAATGCCAGCATGATTAGGTAGCTCTTGGAAATGTTTCTCTGAGAGTGCATTGGATTATTAGCTACTAAACAGCTATGCTCATTTTCAAGATTGGTCTGGGACTTTTAAGTCAGTGGTACCCGTTTGGAGATGATTCTGTGAAATCATATATGCAAGTAAAATAATCTAAAGCTTCTGAAAGGATTTGTGCAGAAAGAAATAACAAGCAACATATGTAATAACAAGGTAGGAACTAATGTTCAAATCAGCAGAAGGGAAAGAATATTTGGTCCAATTCCACCATTCATTTCAGGGAATGATTTTTAAATCTCAGCTCAATTTTTTATGAAAGAAAGTAGGAGGGAAGGCTAACATCAGTTGTTCTTAGATGCCTGACATGTTGATGGGGGGGGGGGTTACATGATACAGTTAACTCTATGAATTACAGTACTGAAATAAAACACAGAGAAAAATATAAATTTACTAGTGACTCTATTTTTTGATAGTATTGTTTCACTGGCTGAATTGTTATTATCTTATGCTGCTAAGACCAGAATTTTCTTTGGCAGGTCAACTTGGTTCTCACTGGTCAAAGTTAAGCCAGTTAAGTCTACTCAATTAAGAAAAAAAAAAAAAAAATAAAAGAACTACTGTCTCATGCTGCAGAGAGTGTTTACAAATATTCTCAGAAATATCTTTTCCCAAAAGAAAGAAGTAAAACGTTGGGATTCTTTCTGACATACAGAAGAAGATAAATGGTTGAAAAAATATTTATTCTGAATCTTTGTTTTTATTTTAAAGCCAAGAACCAATTTTAAAGCCATTTCTTAGTCAATTGAGTTTAACATATTACAGCTGAATCCATGATCTGTCAAAGTACAGTGGGAACTCAGGAACCTAAGCCCCATTTTCAAACCCAAAATCTGTAAGTCTGCACCCAAGTGATTTTCAGTCCAGTTTAGGTACTTGTAAAGATTCTTCATGGAGCCACAGGGTCTTAAATTTCACTGCTTCTCAGTATGGTGGAAGCTTCTGATTTCTGAAAAAACCAAGATTCTAAAAGGTGAAGCGGCCCGAAGACCTCAACGATGTCCAACTTCAGGGTCTAACTTATGCGTGAGGATGGCTAGAATATTAAAGACACCTAGCTGCCTCAGAGAAAACACAACTGCCTACAGAGCAGTCAACACTCTGCCGAGATTTGTAGGCCAGCACATGAAGGCAAATCAGCACCGGTTTCTGCGCGCTGTAAAGCTTTCTGCTGCCATAGGTAGTGCAGCTGCTTGTTTCGGCAGCGGGATGGCATATGTGAACGGGCAGCTAGGCCAGGACCTGCTGCAGCCATCTCAGCGTAAAGCAATGCTGTTTGCACACCTGAGGCTTCAGGCACGTAGGAAATTTTTACTACCTTTTTCGGTATTAAGAAGAAAATAAAACATTCATTCATTTCTTTCCGCTCAGTTCTGAATATCTACAGACCATGCTTTGTCATACGAACCTCGAGGTATTCAAGGTGATCAGACTTGATATCACACATTAACGAAGACACACAACAGCTACTTGTTTAGTTCTGCAAAAACTAAACAAAGCACCACGACTACCCCAATCAAAAATGCCCTGCCCAAAACCATTTCTATGGAGAAGCAAGTCTGCTCAAAATTCTTTCATGGGGAAGTATGCAATCACTCATTCTTACACCAGGCAATGGCTTTGGTTTTAATCTTTGATCCTATTGCCCTCAGCTAATGAGAAGCAACATTCTGTTTGGAAAGGCTGGCAAGGGTTTATGTCATTGTCTTGTCTTGCAGAGCCACATAAAGTTTCAAATCCTTAACAGGCTGAAGAGTGGTGACACATGTTCACAACAAGTTCTCTGCCATTTTCTGTTTTAGTGGCTGGTGTTTCCCTTTCTGTTTTTGTACACAGCTTACTTTCGAAGGAATAGAGCTAGCGAGCTTTTGTTTGCATTTAAAAAAAATACCGTAAGTAAATATGTATGAGCACAAGTGGACACATCCCAGTAGACCCAGTCACCACCATCACCTTAGTATCAACATTTGGAAGCTGGCCAAAACCTCCCACTGGTGATGACTGCCCTCTACAACGTCCCAGCAGCCTGAAGCACTGGCCTGGAGTGAATTATGGCCTGCCCTAGGCATGCAAGGCTGCCCCCGCTCTGGGGATCTCTTAAGCGCTTCTTGGGTTTCCTGACCCAGTACTGAAAACAACCCATTGAATCCTACCTGAGCTGCCACTGAGTCCTGAAATTATGGACCTGACAAAGAAGGATCATCCATGCTAGCTGTCTTCCTTGCCAGAGTGAATACAGAACTGTCATTGTATGAGATTTTAGGGGGAAAATTAAGAAAAAAAAAAAAAAAAGTGGCTCCCTGATATTATATTTTCCCTGGAATTCTTTGCTTTGTAAAGTGAAGACTGAAAAGGCTGCTTGCAGACAGGTTCTGCCCTGAGTTTTGACCACTTGGTAACATGAAAAAAGTGGAATACACATAGGCAGGTATTTAAGCAAATAATTATTTCTGGTGTTGCTGATATCTAAAGATGACTCTAATCACAAAACATGGCGAAAAACAACTGTGTCAGCTTTGGTTGGAGCATAGTAGACCCCACATCTAGAAAAGTCTTCATTTCAAAAAAAGAGGATGAAGCAACATAGATCAGAAAAGACTTGGCAATAATTACTAAACTTGGCATGGACTGCTTGATACTATATTGTCCTATTGTCCTGACAAAGTGAGGAATCTCATGCCATGAAAAGGAATTAATGCCATCAACAGAATTTAAAAAACCCTAACTTTTCAGATCACACATCAAGTTACTTGTCTCATAAGCCTGAGAAAGAGAGAAACTATTACTATTAGTCAGTTTCCAGTATGCTCGGTCCATATAGATATCACCATGATATTCACAGATGCACAGAAAGTAAGCAGTCCCAGCAGGCTGCACCAGCTGATGGTGGTGGATAAGGGCTACACCACAACCACCTACCTGAGTTCTGTGGTCAGTTAAAAAAGGTTTAAATGGGTGATTTTTATCTTGTGTGTCTTTTTATTCTCTTCTCACAGTGTGAACTTGCTCCATGCTACCCAACTTTCTCTTTCCTATTTCAGTGCTTATCTTTCCACCTGTTTCTTTACCTCTTTCTCCATGAGAGACAAGATTTCTGTGCTTTTAATGCCGTCTTTCTCTCTCCTGACTTTAAATTCCCCTGAAACAAAAAAACACCAAACACAACCAAACTCCAAAACCTCCAAATCCAAATAAAAGCTCCAACGTGATTTCACTTTTCTTTTGCTTTTCTTTTACCAGTTTTTGCTTATTCATGTCTCTCTCTTGTTTTCAACCCATTTTTCAAAGCACAAATTGTTGCACAGGATTTAGGAAACACACAACAGATGAAAGCCAATTGTTTTGACTCTATGTTCGTGCCTAGAAAGAATTTTGAGAACTTGAATTTAGGATGGAAGAAGTTTCTTCAGTGATAAATGAAGCAAACATCATATGGAACTGCAGACATACCATAAATTTGACATTTCATGCCACTATTTCTGTGTTGTTCCGTTTTTGTTTTTAAGTGTGGTTTTGCAAAGTGCTCCAGAACTCTTAAGAAGTATTGTGAATACCTAGCACATATACCCTAATTGATCACATACTTTCCCCTGGTTTTCCCTCCCCCAAGATGTTAAAATTTTCTTCCTCTAAGACAACATCTAGGAGTTTCTAACATCTTTGCACCACTTTTCCTCTGCAAATAAATTCTCAGGTACCCTAACAACCTGCCACAGCTATGACAGACTTTAAACTTCAACTTGTTCTTTCCAGACACCTTTTAAAAATGGCTTAGAAATTTACTTGGGACAGGCCTCTATCTCTCTCACACCTTGCTGCAGGTGCCCATACCATGCCCGCGGGGAAGCTCAGGAGCTTCAGCCATGTGGGTGAGTCTCACCAATGACCTCATGGCTTTTGTGCCACTCTTGCTCAGATTTCCTAGCTCTCTGTCCTGACGAAACAGTCAGTGTGACTCTGGCACACCTGAGTGGCAATGGGACTCACAGAGGTGGTTCTCGGGCTGTTGTCTCTGCCCAAGCTCTCCTCATCTTTGAGACAAATCCAGCATGCATTGGGATAGAGATGAAAGCAGAAAGCTCAGCCCAGGATACTTATCAGCTCTAGTCCTTGCTGAAGCTTTACTTTCTACTGCTCCCTGAGATGTCCAAAACCCAAAAAAGTGTGTGTGTGGATATATGTATGTATAAATACAGAAATGTAAATCCATATACATAATACTACAAATAAAGACAAACCCAGGAATATTTTTAAAAATTAAGTAACTCAAAGATAATGAGGAATTGGGGAAAATGCATAGGATTGTGCTATGTTCTCAGACAGGTGAAATCATGAGTGAGAATGAGTTGTGTTTGCATTACAGGAATATAAGACCTACTTTTGACATGAATTTGGTTTTGAAAACCCATGGGTAGGATGTCCCTGAGCAAGGTTGCCCTGCGAACACTTTGTTGGGCGATAGATCTCTGTATGTTGGTGTTACATACAAACACATGCACCCTCTAAATGGGGCTGAAAATCCTGAACATGCTCTTGCTGTGACCCCAGGGCCAAAAGGAGGTTCTCATGCTTTGGCAGAGTGGTTCTTTGACCTGGATTCTGTATTCTGCATATTGTATATCTGCTGTAAAAGACTGTAACAGACCTACCACTACACTGTGTTTTCAAAGGAGGGGAATACGATGAAAGCAATGAACCTGGTGTGCCAAAGGGGTTCGGACATTCTGAGTTGTATTTGTTTCCTCGCATTACAAGAGAGGTATTCAGCAAAGCTAACAGTGGTCATATCTCTCTGGTCTGTGGGGACAGATGGTCCATTCAGAGGAGCATCCAGAGCCTGGGCTAAAAATAAGTCACTAGGAAGCATTCTCTGTAGAGAGATATATCTTCATTCAGCAGAGGAACCCCAGGGATATGATATCTGCTGGTCTAAAATTTGCCTTTAGAAGTACTCCAAGGATGACAAACCTCTCATTGCTGGAGGTGATTGTGTCCTCGAAATTATAGTCTTTCATAGCTGCAGGACTATGAAAAACTAAAAGTGTAATTTTCACGGATTCTTAACTAGCTGGCTTATGACACTGTGTGTTTAAGTTGTTTCCCTACCCAGATCTAGGTAAGCATAGTTCCTAAATAGACAAACTCCAAAGTGCCCTCATTTAGCAAGCTGCCTTCACTAGGGGCTCAGAAGCATGCCCCTGCTACTGCGGCCTGACGACCTCCATTCAAGCAAAATTGTTTTGTGCCACCTGACAGACTAAAGCTTAGTCTTGCCCCACCTCACTGTAAATGGGGCAAGTAGATGGATGCTCCCTTAGTGTAGATGCTAACCTAAGTGAGAACCTGAGCCTTGCCTGGATCCTTCTATGGTCAGTAGAAAGAGTCAGGCACCGCCAGAGGGTTGCTAGTCTCAGACGAGTTACAGAAAAATCTAGGTTTTAACCACTTGTAAAAGATCCATTTTGATTCATTGGTTATTTAAGCAGTAAACTTCTGCATAACATTAATACATTGCAAGTAGACAGTGTTAGGCTGCTGTAACAACAGGCACCAAGAAAAGCAAGACCTCTGTGCTTGTAGCTTAGTGACATCAACAGAGTAATTCAGGGGAAAAAAATAAGTGCCTGAGATACCAGGGGGACAAGGTCACTGTGGTCATGGAAGTCTCTAATAAGAGAAACTTAAGTTGTTAGACTTGGAACAGTTATTGGACACACCCTTGAGGCAAACAAAACCCAAAGCCAAAATACATGTGAAAATGAAAAAAAAAAATGGTAAAATGGTCTTCAATAATTTTGTTTGCTTGCAGGTATCTCAGGAAGTGCCTCAAATTTATTTTCCTGAGCTGCAATGTTTGGGGATAAAGGAGTTCAGGACAGAAACATTCTCAAACCTTGGCTAGAATTATAGTTCTATGGCCACAGAAGTGGGAATTCAGGGAAAAGTATGTGAGTCAAAGGACAGCTAGCACTGCAGGAGCATCATATGTACGCAGGACCCCGATACGCCCCTGAATTGGAAGAGTTAGTGCTCTGTCACAAGTGCCCACCTTCAGACAGAGACAGAGGCAAAACATCTGCCAAGAAATGAATGGTGTGTCATCCACGGGTTTACAGCTGCCGTGGAAACTCTCTGCTGACAGTCCAGGAGTGCTGGAATTGGGCATTGCTGGAAAAGCACACAGAGATGTGAACACTACGAGTGTTACCTCGGACTGAAGGAAGGCAGTGCACCTGGGAGGAAACCACGTTCAGGGAAATTTTTTGGTTTCACTTAAGGGTTTTCATTTTTACAGCTGATAGGCTTGAAAGTTCATAACACTGGTTTTAATGAAGTGGTAAGTGACAAAACCTACGAAAATGAGACGCAAAGCTTAATGGGTTTGGTTGTAAACCATGATGTTTTGGAGAGGGAGCCAGGAAAATTTCCAGAAGTGTTGTGCATCATAATTAACTGAGGAACTTTGAAACAATGTGCACCCTTTAGGACATCTAAAGATATTACAGTCTTAATTTTCCAGTGCTAAGGCTTTATTATTTGATATCTTATTTCAGCTCAACATGGTCAATGCAAGTGTGACTTACAACAAGAAAATCCCATAAAGATTAATGAACAAATGACAGGACAAATCAAAATGTTTAATGTTTAAATTATTAATGTAATGTGCTATGACTATACATAAGATGCATGAATGACACCACAATAAAAGATTATACTGCAATGAGTGAAGAAATTTTATAAAGTTGCCCGCAATTTTTATTTCTAGTTTACACAGTATCTACTCCTTTTTAATATTAATTTAATATTGACTCCTTATTTAATAGATAGTATTAAATGTCAAGTGGGATTTAGTGCTGCCTAGATAATGAAAAAAATTAGAATGAAAATATATAACAAGAAATTTTGGTGTAAGAATTTTTCTTAAAGAAATGTCTCAGACCAAGAGTCCACTGAAGGGTATGTTAATTCATCAACGGGTAATGAACAAACTGGCAAAACAAGCAACTTTCATGTATGTTCAGTGGCTTAATATAACCATAATGCAAATAAAATCTGTGTTCTTATAGATAAAGAGAACCTGATATTTTTTCCCCAAAGATAACTGGTCTTTAGTAGCGGTTTTCTTTAAACCAGTGGAAATCACACCAATTTTACCAGTTTCCTTACAAGTTTCAGAAATTGCATTCACACTTCATATTTGCAGCTGAGCCATCTCTAGTGTTTACTCATTCTTTAGTAATATTTTTAATTAGAAAAGCAAAATGTGACAGAAAAATGGTGATGCTTTCCTTAAGATGGGATAACGTTTTCAGATGTTATGCTACATTGGCATCGGAATGATGCTGAAACAAGTTCACAGAACTGATCTAAATCTATTAGCATCCATTCATTAGTATAAATGATGGCAAAATCTTGCTTGTTATTTCCAATCACAAGCATGTCTAGTTTTCATTTACAGTCACTACTACACAGCTACATCCAGGTACAAATGATTATCCACGTTCACTCACTTCACAATATGAGGTTTTTCCATTAAACAAAAATGAGACATGCAGTTGGCCACGTCTCTTTCCTCTTAGTCTCTGTGTAGCTACGATGAGACACTGAGTGTCAGCTGCTTTGCATAAAGAAGGATAATTACTATTGCTAGTGAGTATGGCAAGTAGGAATTCCATCTTTTAGCCATTCTAGTATTCCACTGACAGCATATTGTTAAAGATGGAACCAAAGACCAGAGAAACCACACAACAAAAATGTATCTAGAGTTGTGAGGGATGTGAACATTAACATTAAATATAAATTCCAGAAAGTGTATATGCTAATGAGAGACAGAGCACAAAATGCTTCCTGTAAATAATGTACACTTGGGGATGACTTCCAATTTGGATGTATGAATTCAGCATCCCCACAAGGTGACAGGTAACTTCACCAAGTTCTGCCTCACAGACAAATACTTGGTGCTACACTGTCATTCCTCTGTTTGTGCACCAATTTCTGGACACAGTCTCTGAACAGAGTATGAGGGTAAGGTCTCCAGCAGGGGAGGCAGAAACCTTTACATCGGGAGTTCAAACTACCAAAGGGGAAGCACGTGTCTGACAGCTGGCACAGTCACCTACTGCGTGCAGGACCCATGCTGGCACTGCAGCTATACATGAGCTTCAAAATCGGCCTCGTGAAGGGGGATGGAAGCACTCACTGATGTCCGACATGCTACAGCTTTCTCCCTCAGCACAAACAAGGGCCTGCAGACCATCCTGCAGACAAAGCACCTCTTGTCTTCTTTTGCGTTACCTTCCCCACCACGGCCCCCCGTGGTCACTCCCTCCCACTCCCCCCATCCTGCCTTTTTTTTTTATGTTGCTGAACTCAAGATTTACAAACCCTTTGAAACATGTTGTTTCCAGATGCAAGCTCCAAGTGCCCCATCAATAGCTTCCTGCCCTGCTCCAAGGGCCGAGCAGAGGGAGGCACAGATGCTTCCCCCCACAAGCCCACCCTTCATTGAGCACTGAAACCTGCCAGGACCTGCTCTCTTCCTGGCAGAACACCTTCTGCATCCCCTTGCTTAATGCAGTGAATTACCAGCTCATTAGGGCCCCTGTTTTTCCACTGATTAGGTGTCCAGGACAGGCATTTCCCCTGGTCTTTCTAAGGAGCTAGTACTCATTCTGTGTCTGCACTCCCCACCTGCACCAGTATGTAACTCCAGAAAAACCTCACAGGTCCGAATGAAACACCACAGTATGACATTAATAAACTGTGCCTTGAACACCAAAGGATGAGGAGGCAATGTTAATTATTTCTGCCGACTAGGACAACTTAAAAGCACAAACAACAGCACCTTACGTCAAATACCTGTTAGGAGCCTTTGAAAACTCGCCAGTCTCTTCACTGAGCCAGGCCAAAACAGATTAATAAGAGAAAACCAAATAATAGTTACCCCCTGTGAGCTCATAAGAAGAAAATTTTTGTTTTTAAATGTTGTATTAACCATCAGCTGTAATTATGCCACACAAAAGGAAAAGCTTTAAAATGTGTTACTTATGTGCAGAAAATGGAAACCATAAAATGTTCGTTCAACATTTTACTCCCACTACTTCTTTTCTTTGGTGATGGAGGTTGTTTAAAAATAAAAATTAAGTTAGAGCAGCATTGGAAGGGTACTTTAGTGACAAAGTTTCACCTTAGTAGGATTTCAGAATGGCTTTCTGACATCCACAGGCCCGACGCACCAAGCTTAGTCTGTGCGCATAGCTGAGCATCTTCATGCACACCGACTACCAATGAGGTGCCCTGCAGGGTGCCTTGGGATCTTCCCAACATATGAACTAGATTGGACAGTCAGACTGAACCTCAAACACTCATTTCTTACAGAGTTTTCCTGTCAAAGCTATGGCAGTGAGCAGCGAAGAGGGACTGGAGACTCCATACTCACCGTGCTACAGCCGACGTGCCCTTGTGTGATTGCTCTCCCAGTCTCTGTAAGTGCACTGGGCACTGGATTTGGAACTGGGGGTCTCCTGGCCCCTGTTCAGCAGCTGATGCATGAGGAGGTGAGCTTCATTCCCAACAGAGTCAGGACATTGGTGTGCTTCATGCTCTGGGCTGACATCTGGGTTTCTGCTCCCAGACTGTTGCCTTTTGGCACCTGGTGCTGGAGGATGGTGGGCTGGAAACACCCCTCTGGCTTCTGAGCCCTGCATACAGAATCTTCTTAGCAGAAGATTAAAGCCAGGGCTTTGGTTCAATATTACTAAATAGTGTTACTCTCACTTTACCCAAAGACCAGCCAGAGATTTCTACAACATGTCTTTCTTGATTTAGCAATGCATCTGACTGGGGCGCAGAGCGATCACAGCAGCAACAGCAGATTCTGTCACACAACATCTGCCAGAAGGCCACCGTGTTCAAATGTGTTGATCCCAGCTAGATCCACACAACCCCTTTCTGGTTATTAAGTAAAAAGAATCTCATGTAATGAGATGCCTAATTATGCATCTGTGCCTGCTTGGGGGCACAGGCAGGAGAGCGGCAGGTTTGGGAACACAGCTCAGACTCAATGAGGCTCTCCTGCAGATCCTTGCTAGCTATACATTAATAAATTTTACGTGTCTGGCAATATCATCTGGATGCTCGATTGTAAACCACAAAGCAGTTTCGAGACAATTCCAAAAGTAAATTAAAGACAGACAGGTCAACCTACACAACCCGCGGTAAAAATGACCCCGTTTGCTGTCCGTGCAGAGGTCTGTTTCACAGCCCTGCTATGCCACTGACTAATGTTATCTTTTTCAGACAGAGGATAACAGTGAATGCTTTGACAAGCTGGAGCAAAAAGGAGTGACCTTACAAAGAGAACTCTGTTCAAAAACGGATTTCTTTTCCTTGGTTTCAAGACAAACAATAGCTATTAGCTGTTATAGTAAATCACTAGTTGTTAATTTATGAAGGCTTTCAAACCCTTATGATTATCTGTGTGAGTGATGGGTCCCATTGTGCAAGCTGCAAAGCATCCCGAGACCACTCCAGCAAAGCTATTAAGCATGTGCTTCATATTAAGCATGCGAGGAAACACAGTAAGATCAACATATCTGAGTTAAGCATGTGTTTAAGTGCTTTACTGGACTAGGGTCAGAGTGCGTAGCAACTTGCAGGACAGACTTCTACAGGAATTTAAGTGCTTGTGTCCGAAAACAACAGTTCATGATGGAAATCTGTCTGAATCTGGACTATATTCCCAGAAATCTTAAGCTACCTTTCTGTGTTTCATTTGGAGATGAAATTCTTCTAAATTAGCAGAACTGCAACTACGCATCTACAGATGGAAACTGATGAATGCAAGTCTCCTATTCACCTACCCGAACTGCCTCTGAACTAGAGTACTGAATAAAGAAATTGATTACAACACACAGTAGGATCTTCTTTTCCATTTTAGAAAGCCTTGGCATTATCCATGTACCACACCTAGATATTATCTGGCCTAATTGTTGTCTTGCCAGCCAGGAATCTAAATACAGCTACAGGAAGTTGAGGAAGAAAGTATACAGTAAGAAAAGTGATAAAATAATTATACTGTCATAGCCTGCTTACAATGCAAAGAAGGGATTTGCAGCTGTTCACCCCTCCCTTCTCCCTTGCAGCAACCATGCTGACAGATTTGTCTAGCCCATTTTTTGTGGGTTTTTTTGTTGTTTTGGTTTTTTTTTTCCTTCCCTATTTCTTTTTTTAATCATTTTAACATGACATCACCAAACTTGTAACAATTCTACAGGATTTTCATGACCTACGGCAACTCACTCCCACTCAAGTTGGTAGAAGTGCAAGAGCCAAATCAAGCTGTGTTCTCTGCTAAAACCATAAACCCCTCTGAAGCCAGTGATGTTGTGCACACGCTAAATAAGTGGAGAATCGAGCCCACAATATACGTGCCAAAGAATGAGTGACTGAAGGGGGCAAGATAAAATTGCAGCTGGAAAAGAAAAGCAAACATATTGTAGGTGGAAAAACAGTGATGAGTGCAAGGTCCTAGCCATCTGCCCCCTTCTTCCTGACTCAGGAAAGAAAATAGTGTTGAAGTCCTAAGGTCACAGACAGAGGAGAAGAGAGGGCAAGAGCCAGACCTGGAGTTGAAGCACTTCCACACTTCAAGGGGTGATGTGGCAAAAAAAAAATAACAGACAGACGATTGGGAGGGGAAATGAAGCGCCTTAAAGGGAAATTAATGAATCAAAGCAGGCAAAACTCTCCCTAATGGTATAATATTTCACAAGCTTTAGTCCACACAACATGGGGTGCAAACTTTTATTTATTCTTCGTTCTAGACACCTGCAGCAACATTCCCCTTATTTAGCATAATAGTTGCTGTGAAGCTCGAGTTCAGTTCATCGACACACTGAAATGCCTTTTTCATCATGAAGTCTCCTGCATCTGGACATCTGCCTGCAATATTATGCTCTATGAACGCAAGGAGTACAGCGAGATGGCATTACCCGATCATTCTTACAGTCTGTGGGGCAAACCACTTATGAGCACAAATCAGTGTGGCTCCTCTGAAGTGAATGGAGGAAGGCAGAGTAACTGTCCACAAGGATTAATGAATCTGTTTTAATATGTTCCACAGCAGAGGAATAAACCATATTTGTTTTTCAGTAATGGGATAGAAGCCCTCACTAAACATTGCCTTCCCCTGATTGCTTCTTTTACTGCACCAGCTGTCCCTAATGTGTGTAATGCTTTGAAAACATTCCTGCTATTAGCCTTTGATTTCTCCCAGGTCCCTGACCCCTTGGTGAAAGAAGGCGTGGAAATGGAGATGAAGCTGTCTCTCTTCAGTCCTGTGCAACTTGAGGAGTTAAAGAGAAAAGCTTTCACACAGCCACAGAAACAGAGAAATAAGGAGCATTGACTAGAAGGACAATCTTATTACTGTGATTTTCCAGGATGGAAAACGAAGAGAACTCCTTGAAACTCCTCCTCTTCAACGCAAAGCAGAAAGCCTGACTGCATCAAATGAGGTGGTCAGGGACCAAAAGACATAATCCAGGCAGACTGGTTGTTACGAATGGACACCAGCACAGTCAAGTGAAACAGCAGGCCTGAACTGCTGGTTAGCTTTTGTTGACACTTGAAGCCACACACACGAGCAGAAATGAAGCAGAAGTTACAGAATTCCTTTGTGAGTGGCCAGGGAGGGAACATAGCAGTGTCAGGAGGAAGATGGGTGGAAGCACTGGCCACTGATCTCCTACACATGAAGGAAAGAATTACCCAACAGGGAAAATACATTGCCATCGAGCACCAAAGTTTTATATACTGAAAAAAAAATGTAAGGTGTTGCAAGACAGTCCCAGGTCTGCTGACTGTTCCCTGCTGACCGTTCCCTGCTGACCATAGTCTCCCTGGATCACGAAATAGGGAGATATGTTGGGTGCCCATGTCCGTTGTGAACAAGGTAACCCCGTGCTGTGTGCCTAGGAATAATGCTGCACTCTCACCCTCTGTATTCCCCTCTAAACACTGTGTGGTGTGATACCAAGTGACACCCACAGACAGACAACAGGGGAGGATGATGAGGTCAGCTCCTTAGTGGTCAAGCTGTCACCAGAAGGATCCACTTTTCCACCTCCTGATCATACTATATATATGATATATGATCATACTATGATATATAATATGGCATTATATTATGTATGCACAGATGCACAGTAATAATCACTACCATGTTGTTACTCTAGAGCATATTCTATCTAGGAATCTCAAAGGGTTTTAAATACAACAGACAAAACTGTTCTTACAAAGGGTTTCAGTACCCAGATGATATAGAAGGGACCTTAAGGAGTAATCTAATGTATACAGCAGCCTCAAGGAAAGACCAATGATTCGTATCATTCCTGACAGCCTAAGGAGTTTTTAAATATTTCCAGTGAGTAGTGACTCCTTGTCCAGTCAGTTTCTACAACCACTTTCCATCCTTACCATGAGAAGGTCTTTTCTCCTGATGAGCCTGAGTCTTACTTCCTCTTATTTCTTCTCAACAACTGTTGTAGAAGGGACTGCAGATAATGCCCCTCCTTTCTGCAGCAGGCTTTCATACTTTTGAGCATTGGTCAGCACCGGTCTATACCTCCTTTACTATCCATCTTGCAGACTAAATAACTCCTCTTTGTGTAGCTCTCTCTCATCAGTTACATTTTCCAGTTTGTTCTCATTGGCCTCTTCCAAACTGTTTCCAAATGATCAACATCCTTTCCTAGACCCTTCCAACAACGTGACAAAGACAAGATGAAGATATGGGGGGTTTTGACCTTGGAGCAGGGGAAGCAGTATTATCTTTTACCCAAATCAGTTAGGACACCTGGTTTTCTCCTCTGAGCTTCCTTCGTGATCTATTTCATTCTTAAGCACGTTGCTTTTCCACCGGGCATCTACAGCTGACTGTATGTCTTATGTAGACTTTTAACTTTCCTGGAGAGGAGCTTTGTGTCTGTACAGTGATTTTCAGGTCTTGGCTTAAGCATCTCAAAAATAGTTTATAAAAAGGATTGGACATGATACTGGTTGGCCTCTTTATTTTTCCAGCCTTTCCAGAAATTAATATCTAGGCCAGAATCTTCAACACTATGACTCTCACATCAATTTAAATCATTATTATCCATAAATAATGTTACTTTCCAGCTCTGGTAAAATCTCTTATATCTTGTCTTCTCAACTGTGATCTCTATCTTCAAGTTAAGACAGAAGAAAACATGCAGGCAGGCAGTCTTAAGCTGTTCCATTAGCCATTCAGTTTGTAATCATATAACTATACAGGCTGCATTTTGATGTATTCCTTGGGGAATTTGAATTGCATTTGCACTTGTCTCCTAGACTGGAGATAGTTCACAGATAGGCTACTGCACAAATGTACTACCTACAAACATGATGCTGCTCTGAGGGGGGATTAGCTATGGTGTTACTCTCCCTACGAACTCTTCCCTTCATCCTCCCTCACCCGACCCCCTCCAGGAAACCCAATGGCAGAATTCTCCCCTCTGTGTTGACAAACCCACTGCTCCTGTCTCTCTCAGACCTCCCCAAGGCTGTTACAGAACAGCTACTTTCATTTAGACCTTCTCTTATCCCTTAGAGCTGAAACGGCCGTACTGCACCCAGGCTCTGCAGGACTTCCAGCCTGACATGTCACTGCTTAAGATTTCACAATGTGAAGGAGTCAGCTGAAACAATCATGAATATTTTTCAGAACAGTCTTGACATTGAATTCCTGTGATACACCTGTCTCAGTGTTCCATGTTTTGTCCACAGGTAACACATCTGAGCTATTTGTGGGGAGTGTTAAGTCAATGGAGCTGAGTTTGCCTTTCACTCTGTTGAATCCAGTAGATGAGACGCAAAGAAACAAAGTAAAAGTTTTAAGATCAGTGATCAACTACTGGGAACTTCATCTGCCATCCCAAAAAGCAAATGCCATGTTTCAAAATGAAATCACGCTGTGTTTCAAGACGTGACTTCACTTTTGTCCTGCTGGAGAGACACAAACCAGACAATCTCTTGTGTTTCCTGCCATACCTACAGTTAGGGTGCAGTTTATATCCCTCGAGAAGACTGGAATGAGATCTACGCATCTGGGAGACTTGATGAAACTCAGACATTGCAAACTTTACTTACACTCTGCAGCTGAGTTCCACTCCTCCAGAGTCAGTAACACCACTGAAGAACAGGTTTTTTAAAATAGACCCAGTCCTTCCCTTCTTTTCTTCCAGATTAATGTTGTTTGGTATCATGTGCAAACACCTAGTCGTTCTAACCCATAGCACAAAACTACTTAATAGCTGAATATTAAGAGAAAGTGACCATTTGTGCATAAGATGTCTGTTTTCTTGCAAGGTTTCACATCCTTTCACCACATCTCTTCCTAGCAATACACACTGAATATCATACAGGTGGATGAATGTACAATTCATCCTGGAAAAACATACTACTGTTTATTCTTTTTCAGCTTTACTGAAACAACTGAACTTGACTGTGAGAAGGATCAGAATGGGTCTGACACAGCAATAAAGCAGGGACAAGCCCTCACATCTGATCAGTCCACATATGGAGTTGCTCTCCCACCCTCCCACCTTTTCATTTAGAGTCAGGGAGATTTCACCAGGAAAGAATCCTGGAAAACACTGTCTTTTTCTTCTCCACGCCCCACCCCCCCACCCCCCCACCCCCCACCCCCCCGCCAAGAATTGTGCAGGGACAGCAAGGGGAAAGTTCTGGAGAAATAGCAACAGTGCAGGAGCCAATGGTCAGCTTTGCACAAAGCATGTGTAATTCTTTCCCTCTACTATTCACATACAGTAATTCCCCAGCCACAGGGTTATATTCTCCCACATCATCATGAGGGGAACGACTGCAGCAGATTTCAGCAGTCTAGTAGCCAACGGAGCGGCCGGCAGTACTGGGGAAAACGTAAGCTGAGAAGACAGACTAGCCAAGTAATGAAAAAAGAAAGTGAGCTGTGAGATGTATTACTGGAATCCAGACAAGAAAAATGTCTGTTCTGGCACCACTACAACCAAACAACAATAACAGGTTATGACCCACGCTGTACTTGGGGAATTAGGCACACAGCCTTTGCATTCAGCCCTCTCACAGGGGTATGAGGTAAGGCCACGCCGTGCTGGTTCACAACCTTCTGTAACTCATCATGTTATGAAATATGAATTGGCAGACAGAGAGGGAGAAAAGGGGAAAGGAACGGAAACTTTGGCGAGGGTGTTCCCGTCCATCCCTCTCATGCCCTGACAATGCTCTTCAGCCACACACTTGGACATTCCTCATCTATTTTATTTCTGCGGAGGGTGCACTGCAGTGTTTACATGTCATGTTTTGTTGAAGCTGGTGAGGGAGGGACTGGAGCATCTGGAATTTTGGGCAGCTGTTTTGCAACACTTGTTGTTTGAAGAGGGCGAAACACTGTTTTCAGTTACCTCTGCATTGTCATGTCAGATCCTGGCCTTTTTAAAACACTTTTTCTTCTCTGTTGACTGAAAAGATGTGTGCTTTTCTTTCTTTCCACTGTTAAAATGTACATTTCTGCACGTATATACAGAGAAAATGTGCTGAGATTTTAAGAACCACCTCCGAAAACTTTACCATCACCCATTTTTTGCAGAAGTTGTATATTAGAAAATTAACAGAGCTGACATTTTTTCCTTTTTATTTTTTTCATAGCAGGAAAATCAGCTGCTGGACCAGTTTTCATTAACCCTAAATATACATTATTGATTTACTGTACTGGCACTTGATCACAGAGCCCTGTTTTTAAAGTGTGCTCCATGTTTTTGTGTGTAGTCTAAAGTGTAGCTCTGCACAGGGAGCCAGCACAAGACACAGAAAAGTTTTACATTCAGCTCAAACCCAAAAGCCTTATAAAGTTTAAGTAGAATACAAACATTATCCAAGTCTTCTGCAAAGGGTTATTGAACTCACCTGCAAATGTGAATTTAACCTAGGAGGAAATCTAAGGTACTGTGGTGTTATACCCTTAAACCATAATACAGACAAGATGACACACAGGAAAATGTATGTTAGCAATTTCACTATATGGCGAAGATTTTTCAATATGAGTTCCTAATAAATCACACTGTGATCTCTGGACTCTGTCCTGGTCACACACACACACAAAAGCATCTTTCTGAGAGTGTTACCCATTTAGAAAGGATTACACTTTTTTTTTTTTTTCCTCTGTTTTAACTTTCTTCTAAAAATCAGCTTTCGGAAGTTCCCGTAACACCACACTTTTTTCAGAGTCTACAGCTGGAGAGTGTCAGGAGGTGTAGTCTTCCATGAAAGAGGCATCATGAGGTAAAAAAGAATGACGGTCCTTTACACCTCAGAAAATTATTTCCTTAACGTGGAAGCACTGGAGATACTTGGTCCATGCTCGCAGGGCTTCTTCTGCTCCTCTGGCATCATCAAGCCCAGGCAAGCAGAAATCTAACCACTTCTTCTTTTGGGAACTTTCTCTATTAGTAGGATCCAGACACCAGCACAAAACACATCCCATCTGAATCCCTACAGGTAAGTACTGCTCAGGTGAGCACACGGTCCATTGACGCCTACCATACCTCCATACTGGGAAAATGATACCCTTGTCACAGCTTGGGCTTCAAACACAGGGCAGACTGCAATACTTCCCTGCCCCTTGTCCTGACCTGTATCCCACCTGGCACTTTACTTCACCGAAACCGCGAGAGATCATCGTAAAATCAATCCATTTCTAGGGATTAGAATCTCATGCGCACACAGAAGATTGGCTTTGACCCATTAAACCCAGAAAGTCTCAAATGCTTTAGTTCATACATCAGAATTTAGCAGAGGGTTGGACGAAAGGATGTGTGTGTGTAAGAACAGTTACAGCCATATTCGCACCAGTTTAAACCTTTCTTAATTTTTACCTATATTCCTTGTTTCTTGGTGCATGTTACACCAACATAGGCTCTCTGTGCACACTCAAATGGAAGAACAGGTTAGCTGTACTGCCCTCTGCTTTGCTGTAATAAGGCTCTGGTACTTCAGCTATCTCACGCCTGTGAAATCTTCAAATTGCAAAAGAAATAAGTGAAACCCAAGCGTGTGTTTTACTGATGAGTAACTACAAACATTATTGCTGAGGTAGCCCAGCTGACCCAATAACTTGGTCTGCGTGGTCCCAAGGGCATGTGAGTAAAGAAGGTCATTGTTTTCCCCTCCCTTCTCCATCTCTTCCCTGTTGTGATTTGATAGATGTCTCATGCAAATCTGATGTCGGGTTGCCAAAGGACCTTTCAGCATATCTGGAAATTGGCCTAAAATTTCAACTGTGAATATGCATTATTTCTTTAAACAGTTCAATACTTATTACTACGCATATCTAATTAGTGGTAGGTTTGGGATTTCTTTTTTCTGCAAAAACTAACTGGAAAGTGCCCCTAAGAGAACTGAAAATGCGGGTTGTCATCTTCATGCTGGCAGTCCTCCCACTCCTCGGTGAAATAGGGCAGCTTCTGTGGATTCTCTCATTTAGCTGTATGTCTATCTAACACAGATAATAAAGATCAAGAAGGACTTCAGCTTAGTTTAAAAGCTAACCAGGCTTTTCAGTGTGAGACATGATCTGAAATCCATAAAAAGATCAAGATGATCAAGATGATCTTTTTATGAACATGAAAATATTCCCATGAGTTTTTGAATCAACCTTTAAAAAGGAAGATCACCTTAAAAAAACCTCAAACTAAGCCTTTTGGATTCGTAAAATGATACCAAGAACAACATTAAGCCTGAAGTTTAGCAACAGTTAAGGATATCTTTAACTGCGATAGACACTGAAAATCATTCTCTCTTTTGAACTATTTTGATTTTGAGATTACTTTAAATCAACCAGTAGGTATTATCCAGACATCACAACAATGGTGCCAAATTAAAAATAACCTGTGGTCTTTCCTCAAAAAGAAAAAAAGGAAGGGAGTAGGTTGCAGTGGAAAATGAGTAGTCTTTCATGAAAGAGTAGAATAACTGTTCCAGTTTATATCAGTGGCTGCACATGACTTCGTACTCTCAGATCAGGAGGGGAAATGTGAGACAGCATTTTCTAAGGACTCTTGACTCTTTAGAAGAGAAATGTAATAAGAGAAATCCTAAAGCTGAAGGTAGAACTCCACTCGAGATACATAGTAAGGGAGCCTTTAAAAACACGGGTCTAGTATTTCATATAAATATATTACCATTTTTGGCTTTATGCATGAATCACTCTCCAAAACCTGAGTATGACTGGACTTGGTTAATACTGAAGTGCAATGAAAAATTGTATTGCAGCTCCCCTCAAATCTGTATCTTTTCTTTTGCCCCCTAAACTAACAGATAAATATCTGAGGAAAACAGTACTTCTGCTGTTAGTCACTGTGCGAATAGTTTTTGGGGTTTACTACATCATGTTCATGGTTAACAAAAGATTACATTTTAGTAAAATTTACCCGTGAAAGCAAATAAATGGTTACACTCCCATCTAAAGTCACTCCCATTTAAGTTTTCAGAAATCTGTCTTGCAAGAGGAACTTTCTGCTACCCTTCCCTTTTATTTGCTTTCTTTTTTCCTTTCAAACACATATGACTTGCTCTTTTCAACATCTTCCACTCAGTTTAAGTGTTCTCCTGGTTTTACTCTCTCATTTCAGTCTGTACTCTTTCCCTGTGTTTTCTCAATCACAACATGCCTATGCACTTGTGACCTTTCCCCAGTGCAGTGTTGAATGCTTCATCTTTAAGCGTTAGAATAATGCTAACAATTTTCATGTTGCTAATATCAGGCATGATAAGTAGTCGATGTATTTACGTTTGGAAATTGGAGAAAACAGAGGTGCAGTGACTTGCTGAAAGCCACATACAGAGCAGAAGACAGAACTGTGAGTCCAAAGGTCCTTTTCTTGGCCCTAATTTTGCAGAGTTATTCAAGACGCTCAATTTTGCAAAAGCCTCAAACTCAGTGGGACTGCTTGTGTGTGAAAACTGAAGTATGTATCTAAATAGGATCACTGCCACAGTCTGTCTTTCGATTTGCTTTCATTGGACATATACACTTGGCTTGACTGGAACAGATTTAGGAGGGACTGGACTGAAGTGCAAATGGAGAGTGATATAATGGCTTGAAAACATTTTAGAAAATATAGCATTCGAAACAGATCAGTGTAAACTAATAAAAGCTGGGAAGGCTCAGAAGCCATCCAGGCATGGATTTCATCCTGATCTGAAAGACAGCCAAAGCTTTCCTGCTGTTCCAATTTTTTTTCTGTTTGTTTTATGGCGGACCAAAGTAAGAAAGCTGTGGCTTGTAGGTGAAACAATAGAAGATCAAACATATTTAAATAATTTTTGTTTAGCTTGGTCCTGCCTTTGTTTTCAAAAGAAACAGTCTGAGGCTATGACATCCATGCAGGAGCAAACCCTATTTGCTACTTATCAGAAATGCTTTGTTCTTCTCAAAATTTATAAAAAATAATAATACAAGGTGTTCCATTGGCAGCAGAAACCATAAAAGCCTGATTTTCCAGTCCTCTCACCCTGGCACCAGATATGACATCCTTTGCAGCACTGGGGACTGCACTTTGGCTGAACTGGAGCACTGTGCGTACTGCACGGCTGTCCCTGCACACGTGCTCGGTGCCAACCCCAGCTGCTGCCGAACGCTTTTTACCCACCAGCCCATCTCGCTGGGGCATCTCTTCAGTCAGCTGTCAGTTCCTCTAAGGCGACACGCCTCTACCTCTTCTCACAAGATTGGCTGAGATCAGCCTCCAAGCTGAAACGCTGTTTGTCTGCCTTTCCCTTTTCATCCTCTTTCCTAAACAGACAGACAGTGCAATTGCATAAGCCTTATTTCCTTTGGAAGCAACATTAAAAGAGAAGCTCTGTGCAGAGTGGCTTGTGGATACATAACCATAATGGGAAATAAGCAAGCCAGTATTTGGGACAAACGTTCTAGCATTTGACAGGGGTGAAGCTTGTGGAGTTCTATATATATTAGCCACTTTCAGATCTTTTCAGGTCATATTCTCACACGATGCAAATCCAGACAGTTCTGCTAATTTTGACCTGGCTGTGCTATTTACAACAACTGCTGGTCCAAATATTAGAATTTAGCAACAAATCTTTGCCCTTTCTGTTAAAATTTGCTGTGCAAAAATACTGACCGAGGCAAGTTTTCTGATAAATTTTTAAAGGTCTTCAAAAAGAGCTAAATTTTACAGTCAAATGCTAAAGATTTTCCATACGGAGGGCAAGCTGTTAAAGATCAAATCATAAACCAGTGTCAACGTAGTTTCCAGAGGTTTTTCCTGTTTAAGCAAAAGTAGAAAGCCAAATCACAGCCCAATCAATTTAATTTTGTTTAGATTGTACTTTTTTTCCTATGCTATATAACCTAGTCAGTGAAATGTGCCCTGGGAAATGCTTTGCATTCACTTTCTTTAACTTCACGTTGCAGCAGAAGTGCACCAGGTGACATCAACAGAAAGTTTGAAGAAACCCATCATTTCTGACAGTGGATCTTACTTAACCCAGTGTGGCAGGAGTAGCCAGTGCTGAAATCAGCTAAGTTCCCCACAATACCTACAAACCAGGCAGGGATTGGACAACACTGGTCTTCTTAATTTGACTCAGCTTCTCCAGTTCTTCCAAACATCACTCTTCAGTGCACTGTGTTGAACATAGAGGTTTTAGCATGGGGTTAGGCTGAACAAGATGGAAATGGGGTCTATATAGTGGAGCCATTGCCTTGTTCCATCTGCTCGTGGGCAGGTGACATGGTCCGCTGAAAGGTTGTTAACATGAACATCATTAGTTGTTATGTTTGAATGCTAAGCAGTAATCTGGAATATCATTCTCATAAATTGCATGTAGATGTTCCACGGCAATGTTTGTGCATTTATATATGTAAGACACTTTATAAAACTAGGGCCAGTACCTGGCCACTCAAGCAAAAAGCAGAGCCCACTCTGAAGAAAACAAACTACTGACACCAACATTTAAAGCCCATCCTTTTGCAATTTTCCTATTTGTTATGTTTTATTCCTTCAACTTTACCATGTGTCTTTCATATACACAGTATTTTATTGAACAGAACTAGTTAAGGACAACTATACTTTCTTCCTGAAAACTGGGGACTTGTTTAGTTAACATTTAAAACATAATGAGGTAAATTTTATAGAAGTGTTGCCAAAACCAAGCATCTCAATCTTTTACTTTGGAAAATCACCATTTTTGAAATTCACAAATTCACAGATTCACAGAGTGTTAGGGGTTGGAAGGGACCTCAAAAGATCATCCAGTTCAACCCCCCTGCCAGAGCAGGATCACCTAGAGCAGATCTCACAGGAACAAGTCCAGGCGGCTTTGGAAAGTCTCCAGGGAAGGAGACACCCCCACCTCTGGGCAGCCTGTCCCAGTGCTTTGTCACCCTCACAGGGAAGAAGAGTTTCCTCACGTTCAGGTTGAACCTTCTGTTTCCCAGTTGATGGCCATTGCCCCTAGTCCTGTCACTGGACACCACTGAGAAGAGCCTGGCCCCATCCTCCTGACACCCACCCTTTAGATATTGATAAGCATTGATAAGATCCCCCTCAGCCTCCTCTTCTCCAAGCTAAACAGACCCAGCTCTCTCAGCCTTTCCTCATAGGGAAGGTGCTGCAGGCCCTTCATCATCTCAATGTCCCTGCGCTGGACCCTCTCCAGTAGCTCCTTGTCCTTCTGGAGCTGAGGAGCCCAGAACTGGACACAGCACTCCAGGGGAGGCCTCACCAGGGCAGAGTAGAGGGGGAGGATAACTTCTCTCAACCTGCTGGCCACGCTCTTCTCAATGCATCCCAGGATGCCACTGGCCTTCTTGGCCGCGAGGGCACACTGTTGGCTCATGGTCATCCTGTTGTCCACTAGGACTCCAAGGTCCTTTACCCCAGAGCTGCCCTCCAAGAGAACAGCCCCCAACCTGTACTGATCCATGGGGTTGTTCTTCCCCAGATGCAGCACTTTACACTTGCCCTTATTGAATTGCATTCCATTTCTCCTCACCCAGCTCTCCATCCTGTCCAGGATGCCATTTATTGTCACAGAAACACAAGTGGGTGTAAAACCCAGTCTTCACTCAGATTTATTAGTGAGGCTTAATGTATTTCCTCATAGCTTGAGGAAGTGGACTAACACACTAACAGAAAATCTTGTGTTCTCCTTTTACTCATTTTACAAGCTCAGGCTGGAAAACATGACCTATCTGCAGTCCGGTGGCTCAGAAAGCACACAAAACCACCCAGGATATATTATTATTATTATCAGCTTTATGATTTTAAGCCAGTTTTGGATTTGTGCTGGGCCTAAAACCTGCTGGCACTGGTCAAACTACAAAGAAGACAGTAGTGTAACAGGATGAGGCAAACAAGGTTTATCAGCTCCTTATTTAAGTTAAAAGGGCTTTGTCCACTGCATTCCTCCAACCTGACATGCCCATCAGGTGGGTTTACCTTCATTTATTAGGTAGATATACCTCCCTGATTTTTTTTTTTTGTTTGTTTTAATTTACCCCTACACTGAGACACGAGTTATTAAATTTCTAATGCTTCTAAAGTTTTCTCTCGCCCTACCATGCACATGAGTATGGCTTTTCAGTAGTGAAAATTCCTACATTTTCTAGCTCTTCCCTACATACTCTTTAAATGAGACCAGGATCCACTATTCATTGAGAAAAACACCAATCACAAAGCAAACCTTTCCCTTTCCTAATTAATTTACTTTCTTGCTAGCACTGGTTAGCCTTATATACACTCCTATCAACTCCCACAACGAAATCCCCTTCAGCTCGCAGACCGTGAAGTTCAGCCCATTCAGAAAAGCCAGTGAAAGACCTAGGAATCATTCAGCTTTCAGAGGGATGGCTGACGCTACGCTTGAGTAGTACCTTGCTAACCCCAGCCAACAGGTACTGTTAGCTACTCACCATGCCCTTTGCACAGAGGTATGAGATGGACAGACTCAGATACAACCATGAGCAGTTCACATCTGTCTTTCCAAACACCCCCAGTCCCCAAAAGTCTGTCAGTACCATAAGGCCCAAGCCTGCTCCCACAGTTCTGCACGGAAGTTTCTCGCTAAAAAGCTTGTGATCAGCAGGACATTTCTTCAGCTTTCTGTTTACTCTTCCTATATTTTCTGTAAAAAGAGGGAACTCCTTGTCCTCTTCTTCCTCAGCTTTCAAAGGGTTCCACTAATTACTGAATTGGGGTGCCTTCTCTGCACCCCTGGGGATGTGTTGTATGCTGGTGGGATGTGGTTTTTGCCCATCTCCCTCTACAACAACCAGCTTTTTTGAGTTGATGCAGCTTTCTATTTCCTCCTAGGTGCTCTCACCATTTGATTGAAATTATTAAGGGGTTGTGCTTCTGGGGCATCTATGGGATTGTTAAAATGGCAGTGGTGGTGCTAGTGCAAACACTGAAGGCAGAAGGCAATTCCCACGACACTTCGTTTCAGTGCTGGAACATGCACAATTAAGTGGACTCTTCGGAGTGACAACACACCAGCCAAGTCAAAATGGTGTGTTTTATGGAACAGACAGGTTACATTTCCTGTCACCTACTGAAAGATGCCCACTGCTGCCAACTTTTAAGGGAAAAAAAAAACCAACAACCCTAAAGCAAACAAAAATCCTCTAATAACCAACCATCTGTGGGTGTTTCACTGTCACATGCTGACTTTTTAATGAGGCAGATTTGTCTGACAGGTACTTTCCCTCCCTGATTGTGGGCTGAGGTTTAGGGGGCCACGAGCATGATTAGAATGCGATATCATTTTCTAGGGCCTGCCATTCTCCCCCATGCTCTGATATGAAACAAGGAAAGCCCTTCTGCTTTACATCTGACCTTGACAAGGGTGTTTCTCATTTCCTCTCCACTTTTTCCCTCCTAATCCTTCCTGAAAACATGTGCCTGCTGAATAAATTGGATCCAGTGTTTATAATTGGCATCTTCCTGGTGTTTTTGCCTGTGGTTGAATTTTACACGTGTAAGGTCCTTTTAAAGGGATGGGGGAGATGATTTCTCCTTTGACAATGTACCATCCGTGATCTTTCCTCCTGTTACCACTCCCCATCTCCATGTCTGCCTGGAGTCTAGCTGCTCTGCCTGCTAGGATGGTGTCATTTGATGAATGCCATGCTTCAGAAACACTGTCAGCAAATCAACCTTCCTCAGTGAGGTGCTTAAAAGCAGAGGCAAGAACACCAGTCGTTTTGTGCAGGTATTTAAAAAGCTTTTCTTCTTAGATGGGTCATCTCAGCTTGAAAGTGAGATATGAATGCTCATTTATTCACAAAAATCTTCCATCTCTAGCTCAGAATAAGTGAATAACAAAAGAAAATGGACACAGCTATAAGGAGAATTCAGATCATTTTAACAACCATGCAAATCAAACTTGGGACTAGGGTAATGTCTTTTCAGTCTCCATTAGGGCTGTATTAGGTTCCATCCTGAAAACATAAATATCTTCCAAGTCTAGCAGGCTACTGCTTAATAAAGTAACATCACTGCCTGGCCACTTTCCCTCTTACCAATGAAACTAATTTTACACATTGACTGAACACAAAAAATAAAATACTTGTCAGATGACACTAGTCCTACATTTCAGAATTGCAGTGGTCTTCAATAGAAGCTCGAGTATTTTTTGCTTCCATTTCCCTTTATCTATATGACTGCCACAAATCAACTGGTACTGAATTCTCTGCAGAAATTATTTACTGACTAAAACAATCACAAAATGGAAGTGTACTCATTTTGTAAATTATAACTGCAGGTTCTCTTCCTGATTCTTGTTAAATTGCTCTCTTTATGAGACCTCCACCAATAAAATGTCACTTGTCAGTAATGTGCACTGTTAAATGTCACATTAGCATCCCTTGACCTTCTTGTATTTTCAGGATGGGGCAGAGTGTGTGCTGTTACAGGCAGCCTGCAGTGGGACACACACAGGGCACAAGTAAATGACCACTTGGGCAATGAAGACATTAAATGGTTCACAGGAGTTCACTTATGGTTTGAGAAGAAAAGGGAGACCAGGATGATTGCAATTCAGATGTAGCAGACAGCTTCCTTCCATAGAGGAACACTCCAGCACCAAGACCCCAGTTGCCAACGAGGAAAGCCAAGTCCTGCAAGACTAACATAAAGGAATAAAACACGATTTTATCAGAAGATCAAGGAGACATTTGCAGCCATCGTTCTCAAAATATGTCCTTCAAAATGTTTTGATCAGACTTCTTTTCCTTTGTAAAAGGTTTGTTTCAGGAAGTTTTCAACCATGGCAGAGAGGAATAATCAGGCTCTCCTATCAATAAAGAGACATTTTTCTGAGAAAGACTAGAAGGAAAGCAAGCATCACAATGCTTCAAATTTTATTCACTTGAGCTGCAGACACAACTTGGGGGGTGCGGGAGGAAGGCCAAAACAGGTCCAGCCCTCTATCAGGAAATCCTATGACATTATGAAAGGATAAAAAACCTGACAGAATTCAACAGGCTAATTTAATAAAAAGCTATTAGAGGGAATTCTTTAGACTGGCTTAATAGTTGGTTTCCTAAGACTGTTGAAATTCCATTTGGTTGCAGTAACTTCCATACATATAAGAAATCTTTATTCCTATACAGCCTTATCAATTTCACTGTTTTTTCACTCTTTATTAAAAGAACACTAAGTGAAAACAACACAGCAAAACTGCTCGGGGAAAACAGCAGTTTCTAATCATTCCTGCTCCTTGTACCTCACCATATCACACAGAGAGGAAAGTAGCTCTCAGACAAATATGCCACATTAAAGAGCCAGCATGTGGTTTTAAGACACTCAGAGGCTAGGTTTTTAGGGATATGGGGTTGCTGCGGTGTAGGCTAAGGAGGGGAGGGAGGGGTTGTTTTCCACTAAATTTGGCATAATAACATGGAAAAGGTGGCACTGGACCAAAAATTCAGAGGCTCGAAAACTTTCCTGCTGACTACCCAGATCCTGATAAGGCACTGAACTCCGCACCGTCAGGGTCATAGAAACAAGCAAAAGTTTTGGGATGCAATCTGTGTATCTCAGTCCCCTAAGTCTCAAATATTCACATTCAGTATGGGCTACTCAGGACAGGTTTTGACTGCCACAGAGCTTCCACCTCAGTACCTCAGGAAGGTAATTCTGTCGGCTGTTAGCAACCAGGCTTCCAGAAACAGTGAAGATCCATACCTTCACTTCATCCGCCTGCTGAAATCAGGCCTGTGTTTCAGCATGGCTCCCAGAGGATCTGTCTTCCGGACAAGGTGGACTCTGAGCAGTGCCAGCAGGGTCTCCAGTGCCACCACACGAAGACTCAAGGTTCTGCCCGGTGAACTGAAAGAATCACCCCAAAGTCTGCATGTCTGGAAACAGCTGATCAGTCATCCACAGACTAAGGAAAAAAAGAAAAAATCCACAAAATAAAGAACCTGAATTAGGTATCTAGAAAAAGTAACTCGGTGGTCAGATCTTCACCACAGTCTTATGCTTACTTCTTGTTCCTACATAATTTTTATTCTACTGCTGTGAGGCAACAACAAATGTCAAGGCTGTCACAACTGGATTTAGGCATATATCTGTCCATCAACAAGTTCATAGAGCAAAGCCAAAATGAAACAGCTGCAGCACTTCCCAGACTAGAGAGCTGTTTCTAGGAATGTATTCTCTTGTAGAAATATGTCATCTTGACTACATCTTAGAAACAAATCTGTAGATGTTACTCTGTAAAGAGCCAGTACTCACCTCCCATGTTCCAAAAATTTGGGGCCAGAAGTGATCACCATGCATATGTGAAAGAGAGGCTGTAGACTCTTATTTTAACGTAGGGAATAACGATCCTTAGAAGGCAATATTCAAAAAGTAATGGGTGGAGAGTCATCATTAGGAAGACAACCAGCATAAAATTAATCGATTTGCCACAGACAAACATCCATAATGATAATCCTAATGCTGACCCTAAATATCTTAGTGCTTCTGAGTTTGGATTCTAATTCTGCAGGCTCACAAAGGCAAGCCAAATCACCCTGTTTGCTGTCTACCATGGGAAAAAAAAAAACCCCAAAACCTACACAATAATGCTTTGATGTATGAGGAGGAAGCCACTGGTCTGTCACTGATGAGAACAAGGGAGGTAACTGTGGTATCCTCTGTATGAATCTATGAAAAATACTGAACAGACTTCTTCACTTTGTGCTGAGAAGTAGAAGGAAAAAGTAATTTGAAAAAGGCAAAGCAACATACACAAAACTTCTGCCTGCACAGTGTCATACATAACTCTTTAAAGTAAGAACTGGAGGGAGGAGTCTGCTATTATGACTAACATAAGATGTGGGATCTCATGTCCACCATGGAGCTGACATGGAGCAGAGATATGGAGGAGTTATTGGATATTTTATTGCATATAGTCCGGTCCTCTTTTAACTGCACACATTTATTCTTTATGATTAGAGTAACTTTCTAGGTGTTGTGAATTTACCTGGCAGAGTAAGTCTTTGACAAGAAGAAAAAAAAAGGCAGAAAAGAAAGACGGAATTTTAGGCCCTGCAGAAACATAAACTTTGGGCACCGAAGCCCTGTGAGTAAAGCCAGTGCAGCACACGGACTGCTGTGCTCCAAATGAGATCACCACTTCTTCTCCTGGATGGAGGCAAATGGGTGAGGTGAGCCAGAGGGCGGACAGATGTGAGTCTGCAGTGCGGAGGGGAAAGAGGAGGGGAAGATGGAATAGGCAAACGTGGAACACGCACAGAGGAGCGAAGCACTGGAAATTACACTCTTCAGCACTTTTCCTTTCCCCCTGACATCCCAGCACCTTCAGATTGGATGGGCCAAGGCTCATTAAGATGTTGGCAAATGCACTCTCTTTTTTTAAAGAAAATTTGAGCAGCTGGAAGTCTTAAAACATCAAGGGAGAGGGGGGAAAAAAAAAATAGAAAAAGAAGAAAGTAAATCTAAAGCCCCTGGATTTTAGCACAGGCTTGAATATGATATTCATGAGGAATAAATGCCATGCTGTCACAACCAGTGAGTCAAACCTGCCGTGGCTGACTTAACTGGTGAACACAGTCGGAGCCTAAAGCTTCAGGACAGAATAGAGGCCTGCATGCAGGAGAGATTCTGCTCTTTGAAAGCAGAGATGTGGCTGCAGAAATTAGCCCTGGAGATCCCCAAGCAGCTCAGAAACCATGGCTGACCACAAACCAAATCACTTCTCTAGCTCATACACACAATATCAAAGGCCTGTAAGATTGGGCAAGCATTAAAATCAGGCCTTTTGAAGAACAACAAAAACAGTTTTATCAAGTATAGGGCTGTCGGAGCCCTTATCAGACCAGTATTCCTTTGGTCTGGGACCTTGCATGGACTCTACCAGACATTCCCAAAGGACACAATTCTTGTAACACTGTGAGAGACCTTGCTCCCACTGGCAGTTTCTCAACCGGCAGCACACCTAGGCATTTTCACTCTCAGGCATGAAGAATGCTATCACAGAGGTTTCATCCCATTTTGCATGATGATGGATGCTTCCTTGCTTCATGTTAATATCAGACCCTTCTCAAATCTGCTATGCTTGTATACACAGTGATGTTTGGAGCAGTGAGATTCAAAGACTAGATCTATGATACTGTTTCAGACTTTCAGTTTTTGCAATTTTCCTGGGTTTTCGACCCTTCAATTTAACTGATCCCAACAGTATATTATTTAAATAGGACACTAGAATGACCTACTTTGCCATGTTCATTGTTCCTTCATCTTCTGTAACACCTCCTTTTCTCGCCCTTTGACCTAAGAAGTTCGTTCTTTTTCATCTTTTCATGAGGAACAGCTTGTTATCTTCAAAAATAAACCATTGACTGTCAATACAAGAAGATTTAGGGGCATGGTGAGAACATTCTGCGAGTTTGAATGATATCATTACTATCATCACCTCCATTTTCTGCCCTGTTCTTTATAGTCCTATCCTCAATAATTTGATAAGATGCACAGAGTAGACATTTTCATTACAGCTCTGCCCTTTTGACAACGTGGAAAAGGTTACAGTTGTGTTTGCTCAGCAGCAGTATAAAGACTGCATGGCTTTTGAGTGTAAAAATCTTGTATTGAAACACCAGCAGCTAGATAAAATTACACTGTAGGACAGAACTTGTGTGCAAATGTGTTGGAGTGACCATCTGTGCAAATATTCTATTTGCTCCACACACCTAGTGCTGTGCATCACAGAAATGAAAGCAGAACAGTCACCTTCTTCCAGGAAACCTCCTTGGCAAGAGATTTCAACCTCTGGCATTATATCATGTCAAGGCAATCAATTTCCTGCAAATCCAGAGTCTATCACATCTGGAAGACCTTGTAGGCCACCTAAGTTGAAAAGATTTGTTAGAGGACATGGTTGATTACTGCCAAACATGCTGGTAAAGCCTCCAAAATGAGTGTTGAAGGCAACCTCAATCTTGACAACCACTCTCATACAGTCACCCAAAGCCTTTTCTCATTTTCCATCTTTGCTTGCTTAAAATAATCTCTGCATACCTGTGATGCTCAGAGGCAGCAGCAAAGGACTTCTCAGGACTTAGGGAAGTGGCCCAGAAGAGCAGGGTCATGCCCAAACCTCAGGGTGTCCTTGCAGACACCCACATCTCCCAGAGCTGACTCAATGGGGCACAGCCACAATGGGGCACAGCCTTAATGGGGCACAGTTGTGGCTGGCCCACCAGTGATTGGGTGTTGACACTCTGCCACTGTTCCGTACAACCCTAATGACCAATGAGAGGAGGGATGGAAACAGTCCCAAGCATTAGTCACCACAAAGCGAGATGGTCACAGGCTTTGCCATGATCTACTTGTGATCCCAGTGGAACTGTCTGGGTTGTTTGGAATTTAATGTGGGTGCCAGAACATTCATTTCAGTTCAGGTGTCACAGCAGCTCCATTGACAGTAAGTGATCATTCTTGATTTGCACTAAGGAGACTGTCACTAAGGAGAATTTGTGTGTTTTTTAATTAAAAATCTGGTTGCAGAACAAACAAGCTCCTTGCTGAGCTGTAAAATACCATAGCAAAAAGTTGTCTTTTTCTCTTTTTGCATTATGATGGCACTTGCCATTTTATTTGTACTTTCCTTTCTTAAAAAAGATAAATACTTTTTTCCCCTGCAAACACCTGATGTAACACAGCCTGCAACACAGGGGATAAATATATCCGTACTGCCATAGCTAGCTGCATACTGCTCACTTGCTCTTGTGCCATAAGGAAAACACAGCTATATTCATTCACAGAGAATGACTGCATTCATGGCACTTGGTATGCTGCTATTTATGCTTCCACCCTATAGTTAGATTCTGTATTTTCAGCAGTAGAAAGGGGAGAAACACTCTCAATGGGATCTGTTTCCTATTTCTTGGGATCACATAAAATTAAAGACACTGTCCAGCAATGATCTGAGAGAAAGAGAAAAGCATAGGATTAGAAATGCTGCTTGTGTTTTACAAAAGCCTATTCGGAGCACTACAGATGGACTATTTATACAGCTAATTCTTTTATATGACTTTGCTGGTTTCCTACAAAATGGACAACTCCATGTACTAGGTTAATGCATTCCCACACATTAATTAATACTCACTGCATGAGTGAGCCAGTATGACTGCTACACAGGGCTACTTACCTCTTGAAATCAGATGAACCATGATGTGCCAGGGCTACCCTGGCCTGTTTTGCACATCTTCAACACAGAGACATGAATTAGAAGCGTAAGTCTCATAAAACCAAAGGAAACCAAAGGAAACACTACATTTCACTTTTTTTCTGTACAGTGGCTCTGGAAGGAATTAGGCTTAGAACCTCAGGGTTAGGTTCATAACCCCAGGGTTCCCTTATGATTTCATGATGTTATTTGTTTACTTACACCAAGCAATTACTGTACAATGAACAAATGACAAAACATCAACAGCTTCAAACTCATTCTCAAATTATACTGGTATAAAGCCATTTGTATAGCGTTTCTTTAATTACAAGGCAATTTTATCAAAACCTTGATCTGTTCTTTTCCAGGGTGACAAAATACTGGGCTTTCATCCCTTGGATGGGACTGCATGAAAACTGTGGTATAGTTCACGATGATTTCAGTAGGAAAGCCAGATTAGGTAACCTCCCTGTGACTCCAGTAGCACAAGTGCTTCCATAGAAATACGTAGCGATTTTAGAAAACACCTATTTATATTTCAGCATGAGGTGGAGAAATGAAGAAATCACAGATCTCCGTCACCACATCATCTGTTATATCAGCTCTGAACAAAAGACTGACAATTTCTTCTCTGAAGAACCTGAAGCTGTTTTCACCCATTGACAAGAACAAAGCCAATGAAAATTGAGTGCGGTTTTGACATATATTACATAAAGTAGCATACTTTAGTGATGTGCTTCTTAAACACTTTCCAACATTTCAGAGAAAGATAACATGTTATTTAGAGGAACTAATTACAGGTCACTTAAGTAATTTTTGGCAGCCTGAAAAAAAACCTCTTCATATTTGTTCAAATACATGTGTTTTCGAATTGTACAATGTAGATTTGCCCTCTGTTGTTGTTGTTCTTGTTGTTGTTGTTGTTGTTGTTGTTTTGCTCTTCTTGGTTGGTTGGTTTTTTCTTGATTAGCACTAGTTATTCTAAATATGCTGTATCTTTACATGCATGGTGGAATATCAGGTAGAACACGTCTCTGCTATGGTGTTGCAAAGAGAATATTTACTTAATTTTGTAAAGTGTCTGGAGAAGAGAAGCAGTAAGTGTGCAGTGTGGAAATTGAAATGAACCTTTAGGAAAGAAATGGCAATACACTTGGACATGAAAAATACCTCAGGTGCACTCCACTTATTAGCTATGGGTGTAGATCACTGCAGGCTGATGTGAGCTAGCTGGCCTAGGGGCAAAAGTTCTGCTGTTGTACTCTTATAAAATAAGGAAGTATACTAAATCAAGCAATGAATGTTCTTTTAATAGTCACAAAACCAGATTTCCTTGGTTTTACTCACCCCTAATAAATGAATATGCTGATTCCACAGGAATTAGAAAGGAGCTAAGATTTCACCCAGTATCCCCACTGACCCGCAAGTTCAAAGGACCAGGAAGTTTGGGATCCCCTGGGATTTTGGTCTTTGAACACGGAAACATAAAAACGTGAGCACCAGACTTGCTGCTTGCATCCCAGACAGTCTGTGACCCCAGCAGTTTTCTGGCAACCTCACCCACTCACCCTGACCCCAGCTTCTTTCATGTCTGCTGTACGGAGCAGAGGAGACACTTCTACCAGGAAGAGCTTGCACGGCAGTGTTGGCTTGTACAGGTCTACCCAGTGAAAGAAGCTCCAAAGGACAAAGCGAGAGGCACGAACCCCCTTGCTGTGGCTGCTCTACATCCCCCCTTCCTCCCTCTTCCTCTCGAAGCAAGATGTCCCAAAAGTTACGAAAATATTGAATCCTGGTGCCTTTTATTTTTAAACAGGGGGAAAGGTGTTGGGGGAAGGGGAGTTTTGGCAGTCGGCAAAGTACTGCGCCATGCTCTGACGGGAAGGACTCATCGAGCAAGCAAGGACAATAGCTTACTTGTGCCGGGCCCTACCACATCACTGTCACACAGGAAGGGTATCCGAAGGTCACAAGGAGCAGACTACTGCCCAACTATATTTTCACAGGAGGAGATGTAAACCTGATGGATTGAAGGAACATTACACACTGGACCTTGCTGGGAGGCTGGTCATATACAATAACAAATTTGCAGTTAAAGAGCACAGGGGTTTAACGAGCTTCCTATATTTAAAAGAAACCCCTTCCCCTCACCCAAATTTGTGGTTTTTTTCTTTCTGACTCAGTGCTAGAATAATACAGCACCTCAATTATAATCCTAATTGAGCTTCACAACTAGCATGACGAATAATTCTGTTGGGCAATTATGAAACCCAATTAATTGGATTTTAAAGGGGGGAAAAAAAGCAACCCGAACACTCACTGTTCCAGCCTACAGAATAATCTGAATTCATGCTCACTGAGTATTTTATAGGCCTCTGGAACAGAACTGACACCTTTGTGAAGTTATATCTCTCTCCCATAAGACTCCAGTCGCTGAATGTGCCATTTGCAATAACACAACCTTGTGAGTAGAAACACCTTCCCAAACTCCCTATTTTCATCAGAGTGATCTGCAGAAGTTGAGAGAAGAGAAATAAACCATTCTCTGTGTTTCAGAACATATGTTGGGAGAGGCTTTCTATTGATAGATATAGTCAGCAGTACAGAAATATAGGCATGAAAGGACTTCCCTGCCTGGACAAGTTTCATTTCATGCAACCAACAACGTGTGCTAGACTCTGAAAAGAGTCACAAGAGAAGTTCCCCATATTTTCTTCAGACTAATAAGTCACACGTGACATTATCCCAAATGAGACAGAAGGCAGTAATACAGAACAAATAGCCTCAAATTGTACATTGCTATCATAAGAGAATTGCAGAACTGGAGCCCTTGGAACCCTGCAGGACCACAGAATTAATGGCACGAGCATGCCTAGATGCTGATCTGCAGGTCACGCTGCACAGGAAGGCAATTATTCCTCCTCCCTTACCCCTGAAACAACTCTCCCTGCTGTTTTGACCCTGGGGAGTATTTGTTTCTGACTAAACCTGACAAATAGAGTAAGACCAAGCAGAAGCAGACCATTCAGGGCTCTGAAAAACTTAGGACCAGAGCAGCAGTAGCAAATCCCACAAAGCACCAGTGCCCCATCAGGCATACATGCTTATTGTGGCAGTGTCTCTGTCAGGCTTCTGGTCCAGCATGCACAGTGTGCAACTGCAGCACAAAACAGTCAAATGGTCTAAAGATGACAGAGTTGCAGCTCTCTTGATGCATTTACGTAGCTTCCTCCCAGAATGGAAAAGTGAGTGTCTTTCATGGGGGCTACCAAGTGCTACAAGGACTTGCAACTTCTGCCTTCAACCATCCACGCAACACAGGAAACAACTTCAGCATAACATGCACTTTTCAGTCCTGAAAAGGCAAAAGCTGACACAACGTAAGTAAGTGACAGGCCATGGATAAATGCATACCTCCACAACATGACTAACATGGTACACGAGCAAAATAAAATAGATTATAAACTCCACTGCAGTCTTTTGGGAATGAGTGTGAAAACTCAAGCCAGGCTCCAGGAGAGGAGAACAAACACAGAATTTTGTCTGATAGCTTGTGTTCGATGTCTTCCAGTGAAGGTCTAGGCAGCAGAGGTGTCCTTTATGTACTGAAGGACAGACCATTGCCAAGATTTCTGTTGTGCATGTAGAATCAAGAGCCTGGCTACATCTGGCTGGTGGCATACATTATATCTTGGTTTGCTTCCCAATAAGACATTAGCTTTCCCAATGATGAGCCTAGGTCCAACAGGAGTTTTGGAAGGTGGCTTCCTTCTCTTGTAGCTTGGCTGAATAAACTCAGACAGTGAGCATTTTTGCCTTTCTCCTGCTTGCTAACCTATTTCCACGTAAAGGAATTCCTTGTTCAACAAGGCCAAGTGCAAGGTCCTGCACCTGGGTTGGGGCAATCCCAGCACAAGTACAGGCTGGGCGGAGAATGGATCGAGAGCAGCCCTGAGGAGAAGGACTTGGGGGTTACTGGGGGATGAAAAGCTGAACATGAGCCGGCAGTGTGTGTTGGCAGCCCAGAAAGCCAACTGTATCCTGGGCTGTATCCAGAGAAGTGTGGCCAGCAGGTCGAGGGAGGGGATTCTCCCCCTCTACTCTGCTCTGGTGAGACCCCACCTGCAGTGGAGCCCTCAGCATAAGAAGGATATCGACTAGTTGGAGCGAATCCAGAGGAGCCCACGAAGATGCTCAGAGGGCTGGAGCACCTCTGCTATGGGGACAGGCTGGGAGAATTGGGCTTGTTCAGCCTGGAGAAGGGAAGGCTCCAGGGAGACCTTATAGCACCTTCCAGTACCTGAAGGGGCCTACAAGAAAGCTGGAGGGGGGCACTTTTTACAAGGGCCTGTAGTAACAGGACAAGGGGTAAAGGGTTTGAACTGAAACAGGGAGGTTTAGATTGGATATCAGGGAAAAATGCTTCCCAGAGAGGCTGGTGAGGCACTGGCACAGGTTGCCCAGAGAAGCTGTGGATGCCCCATCCCTGGCAGTGTTCAAGGCCAGGCTGGATGAGGCTTTGAGCCACCTGGTCTAGTGGAGGGTGTCCCTGCCCATGGCAGGGTGGTTGTAACTAGATGATCTTTAATGTCCCTTCCAACCCAAACCATTCCATGATTCTATGATTATCCCAGATATGAGGGGAAGAAAGCCCATATTTTCATGCGATATCCTACTCCTTCTGGAACTCGACTCAGTCAAGAGGGCTCTCACTAGCCTTGGCCAAGGAGGTACGGAAGGGTGACCTAGCACTCCTCTAGTTTTACTTCCTTGAGATAGCTCAGTAATACACACAATAGCCTATTTACTTCAGTCAGAACCCTACACTGGTTGCAGGCAGAGGTTGTCTAATGATTCCAGGTCCCCACAGAATTCCCTTTAGCCTGCAACAAGCATCCCACAGTTCTCCTATCAGCTTTAAAGCACCTTGCACCACCTGGATGGCAACACTAACAGAAGAGGGATTCTGCCTCCAACCAGCCACAGCCTGGTAAGCAGCGTGATTTCATCATTCAGTGAAACTCTAAGCATGCCTACTGTTCTTCAGGCTCTTCCTCATGTCTGTTCTAGCTTCTCTTTGTAGATATATGAATTTTGTTCAGTAGTGTTTAATTTGTGGTAGTATCAGTTACGAGTAAATACGATGCACAATATTTCAAGTATCAAGTATTGACTATCACTTCAAGCTTCTATCACTTCAGACATATTTTTTTTGGTGTTTCAGACACCTAGACCTTATTCTGGCTCCCTTTCTATTGTGTTTTGTGGCATGCCCCCTCCCCACCCCGCACCTCCACCCTCAGTTTATAAATACAATTAGTACAGAAGATTTTTGGTAGCATCTTAAAAATTAGAGAAAGGCAGATGGTGGGGAAACACAACCATCTGGCATAGAACAGTCTGAACATCTACAGAAAAAATATCCAGCTCCCTGCTTTTCCACATTGCAGATTTCTTTGAAACACAGTCATTACTATTCCCTCACTGAAATGAGGTTTCACATCTAGTTTTGAATTTATATTAAATCTGAGAGATAGGCATGAGTTATTGAGAGTAAAGATCGATTTAACAAAAAATTATCATTATCTCAGCAAAAACATCTGTATCAAAGACTGGAGGAGTGAGGGGGAAAGGATGGGTCATAGTACAAAACTAATAGTTCAGGTTTAACTTTAAAAGTAAGTGCCCTGCCCAAGCTCAACTAGCATAAGAAATAATTTCACTATTAATACCTTGTCTTAAACTAGCTTGAGAAAGTTACAGAAAACATGACAGCCTCAACAACAAGACCTGAGAGAACACAAAGGTTTTAAAGCATTCCTAAGACCCTACAATGATATCTTCTTAATATTAAAATATTACTATATTCTCTCTTTTTTTGACCCTTCATACTTGTGATACCAGTTGATTACATATTTCACACTATGATACTTGTTTTATAGCTGTCGAAAAATCTTCCTTTCCAGATGTATTCACATGAAAAGAAATAAAATTTCTCCGCACAGACAGAAAACCGTATTTATTTTTTTTAATGAAGAAAGTAAACAGGGAAGCAAAAGCAAGCACCAGCACCTCAGAAGAGCTTACAGTATGATTAACTCCTTGCGGTTTTACATAGGTAGTATGCCACTGAGTAAGAACGTTTTTGAAAGCCTTCACTTCCACTTATTTCACTTAATTTGAAGAAAATAAAGGGAGGACTTATTTTTAGTAAGTTGTGAAGCAATTATTTTTCCATCCATTTTTTGTGTAGGAATTCAGAAAGGTAGAAAATTTCATGGAAGATTTTCCAGACAAAAACATGGATGAGGAAATCATGGTACTGGTTTTGCAACAGGCTTCCTGTGAGGTTTCAAGTTACAGAGGAGAAAATTGGTCTGATTTAGTCAGCATTCGAAGAATATTTCGCAGAATATTTAAAAATTTGTCGATACAAATTAAAGAAAAATTTGAAGAGCACAGAAATCAGGTCTTCAGTAAAAGAATGCAAGATTCGGGAGAATTAAATACTAGTATTTAAACTTATTAATTATTAATGTTACTATATCACACTACAGTCTTAATACTCCACTATTCTGTAACTATACCCCATAGTTTTCTTAAACTTCCCATAAAGCAGCGGCTAGTGCCAAGGACAGGGCATGAGATGGGATGGCCCACTGATCTGAATAATTTCTATGAACCAGTGCCAACTAAACAAGAGGAAATATTAACCATCGTAATTACAAAGTTTTTAATTTACAAAATATTTTGGTATCCTCATGTAACTTTGTGGACTTAACTGTGGGAGCAACAAACTGCTGTCAGGGACAAAGGTCCTCTGAAATGAGGAGTTTTGACCAAGAATAAGATTGGCCCATGTTACTTAGAAGCTGTACTTCACTTTCAGCTGACTAGAATATTCCTTTGAAGTTTACTCTGCCATGAAAGTTTTGAGGAGGGGATGAAAAATAATCAGAATTGCATTGCAGGGAGATTACTGCATGATTTCCTTGGGTGGCAACATGAAGCACAAGGCCAGCAAGGGTGACCTTCATCTAGGAAGTTTAGGAATTGGCAAATCATAACTGTTACAGAAAACCAAGGAAAAGAGAAATAGCATATTGCCTACCATGGCTAATCTATGGATACATGGTATCAGCAAAAGAATCACTAAATATTCAGTGTTCCATTTTATGATAGTCTCCATACACGCAGCTGAATGACACAAGTTTTGTAGGGATTGGGATAGAAGGAAGTGGAGTATTTTATTGCTTTTGGGTTAAACATTCTGTAGTCCCTGCAGGTCATGGTTAACATTTAAAGTCTAAACCAAACCACTGAAGAAAACAAAGCAATTCACTCTGGGGCTAACACTCTGCCCATCAGACTGCAGAATTCCAGTTCAAATTACTTGAATGTGCTTAACTTTGAACACCGAGACTTCATGCAAGAGTACACTGTCTGAGAAAAGGAATGGACTCAGAATTTTTTTCTTAGATTATTTTCCTTTTACATGACTTTATTGTCACAGGAGAGAGATTTTGGTGCAAGGGTTTCTAGATGTGAGCAACAGCAACTGCAATTGAGCTGGGAATAGTGTGGTTCAGAAATACAGGACTGGTGAAACATGACAACAGCATTTTTAAAACAAAATATTATTGCTTTGGGACATCCGTATTCCTTATAAAAAAGAGAGAGAGAAGGTTTCCTCATACAACAGATATTATTTCTATTTTATCAAAGCTATGATTTTCTATCAAGACACATTTTTGAAAGAGAAGTTTCAAGCACCATAATCACTGATGACTAAGCATACATAAGCATTTCTCTGTTCCAGAGACTAAACAAGACATTCATTCAATTCTTTTCTTGTGTAGTATTACTCATCAATACTTATGGTATATATTAGTCTGATATGAATCAAAGGATAATTTTGTTCTCTGAAGGATCTATCCAAAAGATTCTATCAAAAAACCAAAATCTACTCTAAAAGAAAAGCCCATCACACATTGTTTATATTACTTAACTTTAAAACCCATCTATGAGGACGGTCTGGTTTAATAATTACTGGAAATAGCTCAAAATGGTAAACATCTTCACAAGAACTCAAGCAGATTCTTTTCTCCTACTCAGGTTAATTGTCAACTTTTAGAAAGCATCCAAAAAGTGTTCATAACATGGCCCAAAGTATAGGACTGTACATTTTTGGAGGGAAGACACTGAGCTGTTGCTGATATCCTGAGACCTACAGGACACATGTGCCACACAATCCTCTGTGAATCTAGGCATTCAAGTTAGAACTTGCTCAAGGTCAATATCTCAAGGGAGAAAGAGGCCTCAAACCAAAGCACTTCATCTGCCTGTCCAAACAGTTCCTTATGAGAAAAAAAAGACCCCTGTATGTAATCAAGGAAAATGTTAACTTGCGGGCCCACCACTGTAATGAGTATTGCCCCATCCCTCAACTAGGTTTGTGAAAACAAGAAGTACTGGGGTGTATTTTGCTGTGTCTTCCTAGACACAGCAAAGACACTATTTTGCATATCACAAAATTTGTGCTCTAACTACCAAGTGATAAATCTGACTTAAATGATAGCTTCTCAACTGTATTTCATTACCTGTGGCATGGAATCTGGGCATCTATGAGTAAGTCGCCTTTCTTTCTGAGCAGGTGATTGGGGACAGAATGACTTACTGGTTCCTGGGAAGCTGAGATAGTGCAGGGCATGTTGCTGTATAGGTCTTTAGCAAATTAATTCTCAGAGGAGAGGAAGTATAGTGAAGGGGTCAGCCTGTCTTGGGATGGTGCCACTCCCCCTGCTGTTCAAAGGCTCCAGATTCCTCCAGACTTTGTGGAGTCTAACCTTTAATTTAAAATACTGAAAAATGAAAGGGAGGCAGATATTAACAGGGCAATATATTGTGGAGGAGCCAGGATTCAATTCATTATACCTACAGTGAAAATTCCCACCCTCACCATAACATAGGTAAACTGAGCAGGCAACTCTTACCCTTTCTCCATTCCCCAGGCCTTCCAGATTTCCTAAAACATGCCACCCAAAACACACAGCAGTGCCAAGTTCATGGTCATGCAACATTGCAAGTGTTAGCACAGGGTCACCAAGAGAGACACAGGCAAACAGCAGGGCATTGAGCACTAGTTTCCCATGTTCCTGGAAAAATACACTGGATGCATTGTGTGTTCCCTGATGGAGCCCAGCCAGCCTTGCCCAGATTGCTCTGCTTTCCAAGAAGTTGCATTCAGATACTACGTTGTTGACTGACTCTGCGAGGTACACCAGCATGCAGAGGCTGAAACGTCTCTTCTGACTGTTGCCAAGGCAAATGGACAGGACTTTATACTGTTGTTTCACAGACTCCACTCAGGTGGAGTCACCAAACACGTGCACAACATGTTCAAGATCAGACTAATGGCATGATGGCATCCTTCAAAAGGATAGGAAATCTAATACTTACTTGAAGCATTTTTGGATGCGTTAGTGAAACACCTGGGTCAATGATGGAAAGCAAAGCTCCATCAGAAGTGATGCTACAGAGACCTAGTGTCTCCGACACGGCAATGCTGCTAGCTTAAAGGGGGATGGGGCAGGGCCAGGACACAGGCTGTGTGTGTATCTCTAGCTTTCTCTTCAGCAATAGGTAATGAATGCTACAGGCACCTTCACCTTTTCCAGGGCATGGAGAGCACTTGAAGGTAACTTTGACAGACTGCGTTATGCCCTCAATGTAAGGTTTATTTGTAGAACAGCTTAAAATACAAATGGGAAGTTAAAAATGAGAGCATCTACCTTCTGCTGTCACTTCTATAGTGGTTAGAGTTTCCCAACCTGTATCTGCCAGCACTGCCATAATACTTTCAGTTTTAGAGACTTTTTCCCTCTCTTTTGGTTTGAACAACCTGCTGGGAATCTTAGGTGTGCCTGAAGAGAGTGATCCAGCAGTCTGGGAACAGTCAGTTAAAGTACATTAGGAAGCAGGTGGTGCTAGGGGTAAAAAGAACCATCACCGATCATTAACCAACTTGTGTGCAGAACTAGCATTGGATTAAACTTTTTCCAGTCACGTTTATGCCCAGCTGCATACTTGGAATTAGTTATTAAAAAGAAGATATATAAAAGATACAAGGTAAGAGGAAGACCCCACCCAAAATTGGACTGTTTGAAACAAGGCCAATTATCAACGTGTTCGCATGGAATGGGACCTGCAATCGACAGCTTGTCCCTGCCTAAGTGACCACCATTGCATGCCTGTGTTTGCATGCACGCAGTTTGTGGCTGGCTGCAGGGACAGACCACCCTTTGTTAAGCAGATGTCAGCATTTACTTGCGTCAACAGCTGAAGCTCTTGGAGGAAGAGGTTTCACGTGCAACTTTCAGTGTGTGCATCTGTGTGTCTTGGATGGGTTGCAAGTCATCTATTTTGCCCTTGAGCGTGTTTGCTCATGTCTTTGTGTAGGAGCACTGGGAAGTCCTACAAGGAGTTGCCGCTTGCAATCTGAAGCCTTTCTCATACAGTCATCTCCTCGTGGGTGGTCCAGCACACAGCGGGGAGTCTGAGGAGTAGTTTGAGGCTCCACCCATGCAGCACTCGTTGCCCTATTCAGCCTTAGCCTGGAGGGCAGATCAGGTTGTCTGGTGTCAAAGCAAAGGACCTTGAAATTGGGAATAAATCTATTTCAGCTCCGAAAAGAGTTTAGAGAACATTTCGCATGTGTTCAGCAATGGAGGCTAGGGGAAAGAAAAAGTCATTACATTGCAGATATCTGGAACCTCTTAGCACGAAAGGAAAATAACTGAGTTACTTCCAGAAAAACAAACCGCTTCTCGTTATGTGATCTTGGGAATGCCTGTAAAACCACAGTTTTGTTGAAGAGTAGCTCACCTCTTGCCTTTCAGAAATCTGGCTTTCCTCAGAAGGCCTCTGACACCAAGCCACAGTGCTTAAAGGGAGGGTGTATGTGTGCACAGAAAGGTTTATGGTATTTCTATATATTAAAATTCTCACTTGCCTAAGCAGCTAGGAACTAGTTTTCAATTATTTTTTTTTTATGCCTTCTCAGCAGATAACATTTGCTCAAAATCACCAGACACACATCCATCTGCCATGTGATCACTAACCACGTGGTTACATTACAGAAACAAGTCACATCTAAAATATTGAAACTACTTTCCTCTGACAGGTTGAGTAGAGAGGGAATTTCTATACCCAGCTACTAAAGTGTTTTCTCAAATACTGGAATCTTATTTCCTGCCCTCCCAAAAGCAAATCATGAAAAGCTCATGTAAAAATTTACTTATTTTTAGTTACAGAGGCTAAAGGTCTTCCAATTTTATGTTTTGACAACAAAAAGTGGTTGAATCGAAATGGTCTGTTCCCTGATACAAGAAGGTAAGAGAGTAATGAGAACAGGGGAAAGCAACACAGGCAACAGCTTGCTCTTCGGCTCACTCCCAGACCGATTTGCCTTCCAAGCACCTCCTCTAACCTCAGGGAAGGTTACAAGAAGACAGCCTTCCCTGAAATTGTTTTATGTGCTAAACAGCAGTGGTCACTGTACTCTCACAAAGATGAATAGATGAAGGGAAGCAGAAAGGAAGAGAAAATCTCAGAAGGGAGAACTTAATTTCCCAATGATCAAAACTCCACTGGTAAAGGACTTCAGTTTCAGATGGATATACAGTTGTTTGCTGCTCGCTTCAGTTAGGCTTCACAGGAAAATTCGTTGGTATTTCTATCAGACATCTAGAAGCTGCTAATGGCTGCAAATTAAGCAAAGTGAGAGGTTGATTATTAAAAGCAAAGGGATTTTTAATAGATCACAGAAATTGAAAGGTGGAAGAGACCAGTGAGGCTATCTCAGCAAGGCCAGAGCTCACCCTGACAGTGTACTTCCAGAGCTGCGTCCAATCCAGTTTTAAATCAACAATGGGACTGACTGTTCTTCAAGTGATGCCAGAATACACAGGTGTAATACCAACAGCCACGTAGATGCTGTGGCAGCACAATGCCAAGCACACAGACAGGTTGGAAGGAAACTATAATCAGGCAAGTGTTGGCATTGGAGAGAGGTTGGGGTCTTTCTCAGGACTCAGGTTTGCTGTAGGGAAGACCCATTTTTCTGGCCTCTGTACAGGCTGCTAGATTTGGGAAGAAACATTCTTACCCAATTTCTGTCACTTTAATACAGATAGCAATGAAAGAGTGATTAGAAATCAAGACGACTCACATGCAGCAGAATATTTCACTTCCTGATTCTTCATCCCACCAGACTATTTTTATTATCTGCAGAGTGCACAGCTTTAACAACCAGCAGTCAGCTGTGGCTGACCCTAGGACATAAACTCTGAGTTGGAAAAAGAGCCGAAGGTGGAGCTGGCTTGGAAGTCAAAGTGTGGGGTGTATAGCAGTGCTGGGTGAGTCAAGATGCAGCTAACACTTTTGTATCTGAGAGACTTAACAACTCATTTGTCAAAGATTTCAGGAATGCTTTTGTCCAGGCTTTGTCCAGGGGGTTGGACACAGCAGAATTTCTCTCAGTTTGCTTTTCAGTCTTGCTCAAGGAAAGGACAATGACAGCATTGGTTTTGTCAGTAGAAACAAATTCTGCAACTTCAAACAAGCCCACAGTCCAGGTGTCTCACAAGGGCCAGAAATCATTCAACAGCTTCAAGACGTTCCCATTGTTGTTGTATTCAACTGTGTGTATAGTAGTTGTATCTGGGAGTGTAAACTGTAATTCCTTACTTGTTAAAAAATAAGCTGCATTACTATTTCTTCCTAGGAACAATGTGGCTGTCATCTGACCAGTAAAAGGAAATTGTGGGAAGAAACTAGAGAAGTCAGAATTCAGAGTATTTCATCTATATCTAGAGGAGCAAGTTTCCATCAGAGGCAACTTGGCTTCACCCTAAACCCCCAAGAGCTGGCTACCTCTGAAGGTAGCAACTAGAGAAACAGCAGGTTTCCATGTGGTTGGAAGCAGTCTCAAGGAGAATATACAGAGCCTGCACTACCTTTAAAATGAAGACAGCAAGAGGATTACTTCCTGCCTTTGCCATTTCCTCCCAGAGCACCCACTGAGTAGGGTACACTCTAGAATAACCCAATCTACAGTGTTTATCCCAGCAGCAGAAGATCCCTTTGTTTTACACTTACTAACATTTCCTTTTCGGATCTTTCTAGTGCACCCTCCACACTTCCTGCCTCTTTATTTTCCTTTGCAGTTGATTGATGCTTTACCTGTATCATAGCATCAGCTAAAGCTATACAGTTTCTTTATCCCAGAGCTCTGGAGCATGCTCTTTGGAAGAGGTTCTTGCCCTCATTTCAGGCCAACCCTTTATTCATATTAATACTTTGGACTTGGGGGAGCTGAAGGGGAAAGGAAGAAGGGAGTGTTTTCATCAATTCAATTAGAGGTGCTCATGGCAACCAGGACCCAGCACAGTGCTGCTCTGCATTACTGCCACACGGATTTCATTTGGAATTAAACACAGAATCAGAGCTTCTCAAGTCATTTCCAAATGAAAACCAGGTGTCTCCAACCCAGAAGTGCCATGCAAACAGTGTGTCATATTTTGTCTGAAAAGGTTAAAAAGCTACAAACATGACCAAAAAAATCAACTTGCTGATCAGTCTTCGCAACAAAGAAAACAGAGAAATAAGGACCCTGGTTTTTCCTCTTTGTAAAGCAGCATCTGGGAGGAGTCTCTGTCGACTTAAGAATTGACCCAGCCTCTCCTCAGTTATCCCCCTTCTCTGGTAAGTTTGTCTCAAAGCTGATTTCAAGAAATAAATGGCTATAAAGCTCTGCAGAACTAACAGTTTTGCGAGATGTTGCCTTGTACAGGCACTATATATCCTGGACAGCTATGCAACTGAGGTAGTGTAAGCAAAATGCCTGTGCACACTAGGAAGGACTCCAACACAGAGCAAAGAAAGTCTAGACTGCTGTGCCTGTTCCTGGAAATTAGGGAAAAGAACTTGAAACACTGTGGCTTCACTCTCTGAACAATGTGGAAAAGTGTTTTCTTTTACATCAATTTATATCAGGCCTCTCTAACCACTTCCAGGGAAATAGTTAAATAGACACAGCCTTTGGATGAAACAGAGAATGCAACACAGATTTCTCTGAATCCTGACAGAGAAATTGTGTTAAGTACACACAGTGTCTCCCAAATACTGAAGCATGAAAACACAACAAAATTGCTGTTTCTTCAATATTAAAGTGATCTTTCTAGAGGCAAATACCCTCCTGAATGACAATAAACACTGATTAATCAAGAGCACATTATTAAAGCTGTAAGATTAAATAACAAAGCAAAACAGAGTTTAATGTAATTAATAAATGTTTGTTTGTGATCAAGTTACTTGGAGGATCAGACTTCCATGACATTCTATACAGTGCCGATGTTTCAGCGTCCCAGATGACATACCTCAGCTGATATGCGAGAAAGTGTAACCTTGGCTCCTCATAATTCATCTAGGAAAATTAACAGCAACAGTGCATTCACCTAGAGCTGCATGTAAGTCCTTGAACATGAAACAGAAGAACACGAGCAAATGCTGAATTAAAGTTTCACTTGCGTATTTTTAATCCTACAGGTTACTGGCTACATTGTCCTCTGAATGTATTTTGGGGCTGGTGGTGTTCTTCTGTGTCTGAAGTCAGCATTAAGTAAATCACAGTGTGTTATCCTCCTCTGCTTTCTGGATTATAATTTCCTTTGCGGCACTATTTTATAGAATTAATTTTAAAGGAAGTGGAAATTAAGCTGCTTAGCCAGAGAACATGATCTTCTGCGGTGAATAAATTATCTTCACTTTCCGTCATTTGAGAAGTTGATTTATTACCATTGTTCTTTTCCACTTTATATGTTGTATGAGCAATACAAGGGCTTTTTTTTTTTTGACAATGTAGAACACTATAAATTAGGTATTCTGCATATCCTAGATTTTCTCCACCATATCACAACTAATCAGAGGGTGGCTGTAGGAGTCTGGTATTTTAAGTCATTTAACAGCTAGGTAGCATAGCGATTCTTATAACCTGCCAGCATTAGCAGTTTTATATAAAGGGAGTCTCTCTCAACACTTGCAATGGAAATAGCTATTCTCATAAACCATAACACATTTAGCAGCTAAACCACACATTTATAGCACATATTTTATTCTCATGCTAATTGACAGACTTGCTGGGTGAAAATGCATCTGATGCTTAGAAAGGTAAACCCCAAAACCTTCTGAAAAGAAATTCCGTCCATTCCCATAAAATGGGAACAAATGCATTTCCTTTTGAATCTTCAAAATCACCAATTCACGGAGGAAGTTGCCACATGACTTTCTAGAAATATTGTATTATATAGAGACCTGGAAGATAATGCAACAAGCCTATTTCTCTGAGTAAGCAGGGCACATTTCCAGAAAAAAGTCAATATACCTCCCAAATTAAAATCATTTTTTAATATCAAGGAGCAAAGACGTACAAATGTTGCCTCATACTACCAAAAATGCTTGCCTTTGCCTACACCAAACCTGGTACTTTTAAGGTCAGATCAATATTTTCCAAGCACTCTTCATAAGGAATAATGTTTGATACCTCAGCACTATGAAGGCTATTAAAACCATTTGCACTAATGAAGTGCTCCTAAAGGAGAAAACAAAAATACATAAGCATTTTCCCTTTTATCTTACACAAGATCGCTGTTGAATGTTATTCAGCATCCAGAAAGGGACCTAGCTGTACAGAGTCATTAATATAAACATTATGAACAGCTCTAGAGTTTTCTAGTATTGATTTTCTTCTGTAACAAAATATCCTTCTCCTCTGGGGCACAGTGAAAAGATTAAAAAAGGACAGGAAAGCACAGAAGTGTTGGGATTGATCCCTCGCTCAAACAAGGAGGTAAAGACAACTCCACATTTGTCCTTACATTGTCTCCCTTCCTTCCCTTCTTTTCAATTCTCTCTTCTCTCCTATTTGAATAGCCCTAGGCTCCTCCCTGTCAGAACAGCTGAGATCCAATCCTTTCTAAGAAATCTGTTTTGCTTTACAAACAGCTAATTTATGAACAAATACAATGGACCATTATCTATAGCCATCTATGAACCTTCTCTAGCCTCATCCATGAACAGAAGCACAAAGAAGACCACAACTTCTGCAAAACCCCAATTCGTAACAGATAAATTATTCTTATAACATGACCTCAGGCTGGTTTCTGGGAGTTATCAGAAAACAAATTACGAGGTAAAGCAAACACCTTTTAAATCTGCCTTGGGACTGGCAATAAATTGAACAAATTAAGTACCTTGAGGAAAGGCATGCAACATGACCCCCAATCTAGATCCTAGGTGTGTTATCACTTAAGCCAAGGGGTACTTTATAAGCCACACTTGTAAGACTTCTACTTCAGTGGCTGGAAGTGTTGTTTAAACCATCTTGGCTGTTCATTGCGGTGTGTGGTTCAGATGCACTTCTAGAAAAGGTCAGGCATGTCTGCTTCTTGTAGCAATTGTGGCTCATTTGAAATGTTCTGCTCCTTTCTGGGCATCTCCATGAGGGTCTGACCTACAACACCTAATGGTATCAACAGGAAAACAACTCTGAATTTAACAGGAAGGATTAAATCATACCACTCACCTGTGTTTCCCTTTTGCAACCACAGTACTGCCTTAGGTCTACTTCTATTGTTGCCAATAGTTATTTTTCTTTGTACATCAAGGGTCAAGCATCATTCTATAACCACCTTAAAGAAGGTACTGATAAACAACTCTTCTTCATGACACAGGATAAATGCCTAGGTTTTACAAGCATTCTTAGGACTTGAAATTCTGCAGCAAAGCCAAACAATAGGTTTTTATGTGGATTTCAATAGAGCCAGCTCTACCAGAGGAGAGCAGAGCTGTCATCTATTCAAGTAATCTTAAATGTCAAGGATAACATTGTATGTCATGTAATAACATAATATATATTGGGCCCAAACACATACACATGGAGGCAAATATTCATCTAGGGTAAGACACGGTCACAGTACTGACTTCAAAAGAATATTCTACTTTCCTTAACCGCTCAACTGATCCAAACAATGGTAGTTTTAAACATAGGCACAGCAAGGTTTGGGTTAAGACGGAAAATTCGAAGAGGCCATGGTTCTACTGTCTAATTTGCAGATATCAGAGACCTGAGCTAAGGGATGATTTTTGTTTTCTGGCATCTGTTGCAGCCCCTAAAACCTAAAAAAGTGGTTAGCCTTACCCTCCAGACATCTGCCCTGCTTCCTGTTTATGTCCTGACTTTTCTCATCCTTCTGTTTTCTCCTTGAGGCAATAGTCCTGTTTCTCATCTTTGACTAGCAAAGCTTTTTTCCCGAAGCTGAAAAATCTTCAGCTGGCTCTGATTAAGAATGGCTCCATCAGGTGAGAGGACAGGCTTCTCACTTGTACAGTCTCACAGAATAACATTGATGACAAGAAAACACTGGTCATACCAAGCCAATTAAAGTTTTATCATTTTTATTAGGGCATATATTCAGTAATATACATCCGTTCTCCATGTTTAACCCTTAACTGAAAATTAATTTTCTGTAAGCAGCAAAATTGATGTTTCCTTCCACAGGAGGGAAAAATTCCATCCTATTTAAAATTGCATAAGATCTCATTGTTTGGATGACAAGGACAGCAGTGTTTGCTGGTATTTTCAAGCATTTGTGCTCAAAGAGGATCTTTGTCTGAGTGGTAGGAAAAAGTTCAATACAAAAATCACTATATTCCATTAGCCAGAGTATACTTGGAAAACTCACTTATTAACTGGGTTACACTTCCACAACAGCCAAAACAGTATTAAGCTAGCAGCCACTGAGAACTCCAAAAGGATCAGTTTGAAGATCTGGAAGACCAATATTCAAAAAGTATTAAAATATTTACACTTGGGATAATATTAAAATTCTAAAAGTTAAGTAAAATGCAGGGAACTTTGAAAATGCCAGCTTCTGGAAACAGGACAATCGCTAACTACAATGGTCACAAAGAACCTACTGCAGAAAAGGCAATTTCATAAAAAAAGAAACAAAACTCTCTGATACTCCTTTTCATTCTGACCAGTTTTGAGAATTATTTACTGCAGTGTGTTAACTGCAGTACAACTGTCATTATTTTACAGAGAATCAGTAGGAAACTTACCATCAGCCTCAAGGGATGAGAAACAATGAAGTTCACAGCTATATCAAAAAGCAAGTGATAGATATCAGAAAAAAGCAAGCATGATATTTTAAGCAAAATGCAAGAATAGAATAGAATAGAATAGAATAGAATAGAATAGAATAGAATAGAATAGAATAGAATAGAATAAGTTTCAGTTGGAAGGGTCATATGACAAACATTCAGTCCAACTGCCTGACCACTTTAGGGCTGACCAAAATTCAAAGCATGTTATTAAAGGCACCGTCAAAATGCCTCTTGCACACTGACAGGCAGTCGGCATTAACCTTCTCTCTGGGAAGCTGGTTCCATCGTTTGACCATCCTCTTGGTAAAGAAATGCTTCCTAATATGAAGTCTAAACCTCCCTTGATATATTTTTGAACCAATCTCACACATCCTGTTACAGGAGCCCAGGGAGAAGACCTCAGCACCTCCCCCTCCTCAGGAAGCTGTGGAGAGCAATGAGGTCACCCCTCAGCCTCCTTGTCTTCAAAGAAGACAAACCCAGAGTCCTCAGCTGCTCCTCGTTGCACATGTAATATTAATTTGCATTTAGAGAAAGTTAGCTTAAAATCAAATCCTTTTCCTAGAAAATCACATATATATTTTAGATTAAAGTTCATTCTAAATTCAGATTAGTCACTTACTACAAATTCCTCACTGCTGTCCCTAAACCACAGAACAGGGGGTTTTGGTTAAATACAGTTTCCACTGAACTCTTTTATGAGGAAATTTTTCAACCAATTTGACTTCAGTCTTGTGAGTTGGTCAGTCACCAGCGTGTCACATTTTCAAATTCCAGGAAAAGTATCTTGCTGAAGAACCATCAAATGACAGATCTGGGAGCTTTTAACTTTAGAATTATACTGATACAAATTACACAGACTTGTCTTTTCTGTTGAATTCCCTTCCTTGGGACTGCAAACCTGGCTCAAACATACCAATACCTTCGGCACGGAAAACACACTGCATCTTCAAGGATTTACTTACTGATGGATCAAGAGTCCTCTCCCGGCCAGACAGCACACAAGCACTGACATGCTGTGCTGCTGGCCCCAGCAGCCCTGTTCGTTGGCACTCTGTTGACATCAATATCAACAGAGAGGTTTACAACCACACAGGAGCAAAGCTGGAATCTTGTGTCCTCCAAAATTCAACAGAAAGTGTTCTAAATTCTCCTATACACTCAAAAAGGCCCTTCTGCTTCATCCTTTTCAAGAAGACTAACACAAGAAAGATGACAACAGGGTTTTTTGCAGCACTGCGTAATGGCTGTGCCTGCTAGAAATAAAGATCATGCAGGTTGAAGTTTTACCTCACAACTTTTCAGCAGGACAGGATCATTCCAACCACCATTATCTAAAGAAACATTTTCAAGCCTTTTATAAGTCACTTGTGACTAGAGGCTGCAACAGGGCCTATGTGAACCATTAGTAAACTTTACCTAATTTAACAATTAGATAAAGAGTTTGAAGAGCCAGCGATTTCAGCCATTTGCTGATAGCACCCACAGGACAGTGTATGAAGCATCCCTCCCCACTATTACCTTTAAAGGCAGGATGGCGCTGACCCATCTGCCTTATGCAGAGGAACGGCTAAGGAGCTGCACACCATCAAGAGAACAGGGACACACCAGGCCTGTACTACACTGTTTCACAGACAGTTGCTCAAAGAATGTCAGATAATTATTACAGTTTTTTCCATGAAGAAGTGTATTAATATACAGATTACTAATCTTCCAGGAACACTGGATCCAGTATAGCAGCCGTTCACCTCCATCCCATGCAACTCTTCATCCCAGTTCCCAAACAAGGAATGATGGGGCAAGGAAACACAAGACAGTTTTTCAGTTGACCGCCAAAAATTTGAACTGTAAGAAGAGGAGAAATATCATTTAGTTTTCCTAGCGAAACTTAAAAAAAAATAATTCTAAGCATAAGAATCTGAGATACTCTTCAGAAACTTGAAATTAAGCAATTCCTCAAATAGTTCGCTGAACCATGACCACATGGATTGGTGAACAGACTGAAAATTATTAGTTCAATGCAAGTTACTGTGAGTTCCTTGCTACCTCTGTTCCTTAACTGAATCACTGCTTATTGTTCATTTATATGCCTGCCTGCTTTTTTCACAATTGGAATATCTGTTTGCCTCACAAAGAGTATTTCCTCCCAGCCTCACTGCACATCAGTGCAAGACAGAAAAACTAAGCAGACCACAGAACAGTGGAAAAATGCCTTTGTCACCTTGTGCTCTGTCACCCCCCAGCTGAGACAGAAGTAACCCTGCATTGCCACATGCATGTGAGTTAAATGATGTGGCATTGCCTCTCATGTTCAGAAAGCAGGAAGGCTAAAAGCAGGTGAGAAAATCACAGACGTCAAGAAGTGAGATCCAAAAATAATATGTTATGGGGAGAGTCACCTACAGGGGACTGCATACATTTAATCATGGACATAATACACAGGGTCAAAGAAAATCAGCTGGCAAGCACTGTGGCAGCAGAATAAGTATCCAGAGAGTAGGTTTTAATAAAGTCAAATGGGATAATTCTCTCAACCTCTCCTCATAAGTCTCTGTTGTATACTCTTCAAACTTATCTTGGAGGGTGTTCATTGGAAGTATTTCTCTCAGTAATCATCATCACAAGTTACAAGCCCTGCTGCATGGTATTTGACTCCCAGAGAACACAAAGCTTAGTAAGCATAATGATTTCTGCTTAATTCTACCATGCATATCGCTCTAGGCCATCAGCTGTAAGCAAACTCTTTACTCCTTGTTCTCTGGACTGTATTTTCCCTAAAAAAGAGACTAGGTCTTCATACAATTGCCCACCATATAAAGTGCTAGCAGTCAATGCAAAATGGGATGTATATGTCCCATACTATAAGAGGTGGGAAGGTCTTTGTGACCCCAAGATAAACAGGTCTGTGGGTTGCAAATCTAGTGTACTATTTCATACACCCAAGACTTTTTCCATACGTTTATCAATACTTTTGATGCCTTAAGGAAACAGAACCACAAGGAACAATTAATCACCTAGTAAAAGATATCTTGGTGGTGTCATCCACCCAAACCCAAGTTATCACAAGGAGCCTTGTAAGGAGAGCATATATGGAGAGAGGCAGGAGGAAGAAAGCAGGACTGGGACACCTACAAATCACTATTTCTGGCCAGATCCTGTCCTACAGATGTCTAGGAAATAAGGAAGTATTAGATGCCTTGTCATGCATAACCCTCTCACTGAGAGCAATATCAGAGCAAGGTACCAGCAGTTTGCACAACATGCTGTGCAGTCTCTGCCGAGTCGTCACTTCCATGCTCACCTATCCAGATTTACCTTTTATCCTTTGGGTTAGTTCCAGTTTCTTCTCCTGCCAAGTCAAAGTCCTCCACCCTTCAAATCTCCTCTTATTCCTTGTCATCTTGCAAAGACATTTTCAGTGCAAAGCCCAATCTCTGGCTCTAGTATCTCCACTTGGAACATCCATTCTGCTTCTCTCCTACTATTACTTTCCAACAGTCTCTCTCACTCTGGGCATCTAGTCCTAAGTAGTCTTCATACACACAGATGTTTAGCTGCTATAGCCCTGGTATTCAAAGCATCTTCCTTTGCTCTCTTAATAACCTGGCCTCAGTAGTAGGATCAGAGGGAGCCAAGAGAAACTCCCTGAACATGTCTTCCACAGCTTCAGTGGCAGTTCTTAGAGTCTGTTGAGGACAGAATTATTAGGTTTGGCTAAAGGAATAGTTTGGCTAAAGGAATGGTATTAGGGCACAGACAAACCCACCAGACCTCCAGCAAGAAAGCTTATTTTTGCACTAAGGCCTCCATTCTATAGAAGTTAACTTCCTTCTCAAGGTCACAACAGACTTATTGCAAGGAAGAATATGGGGCAGATGGATTTCTGACCTTTAACGTGGATACAGCTTAGTATTTTCTCCTGTTATCCTGTTCTCAAACTATTGCTATGCTATTGCTGAGGACAAAGACACTTCCCTCTCAGAACAGGTCCAGCTTTTCTGTCTTCTCCAATATCCCAAACTGAGCTTTCTAACACCTTCTTGTTCCCTGAACGAATTTTAACCCTGGAGTTTATCTCAGAGCATTGCACCAAGCTGTCAGTTAGAGAAGTCTTCCAAATGTGTGGAAGAACACAGAGGAAACTTCACCAATGCTTGCATCACGAGTTGTGTAATGAGTATAAGGATGGAACAATTTCCTTCCCAATATGCAATGAATAATTTTTACAGTCTTGATTCACTACAAATGCAGGGATTACTGAGAAACAGGTAACGAGGGACACCAAGAGTTTTCCCATATGGTCTCCCAGTGAAGTCTTGTTGCTCTTTGGCCTTTAGGTGCCAGAAAGCAAATTAACTGCAAGGTTCTCTGTAAGTCTGAATTCCCTTTTTTTTTTTTTTTTTTTTTTTTTTTTTATCATTTGAAGGCAAACTTCAAGGATGTATTTTGGAAATACTAGGAAAACAGGAAATTATAAACCATAAATTTCAGAGAAGAAAAGAAATGAAAGTTCTTGTAACCCTCAGACATTCCCAGAGCCTGTGGATTACTGACAGAATAACCCATTCTGGCTATATCAACAGTGTCAATGGGAGTAGACATTTTCAGAGAAAGAAGCGCGCTAAAGCACAAATAGGTTTTAGCTAGGACAGCTTTGATTCTACAGTCACAATGGTTTGTGAGTTTTATGTGACAAAAAGAAAATCCTTTCAATGCACTCTTTCTATATCTGAAAGAGCAAGCAGCTCAGTTTTGAGTAATTTTGGGATTAATAAATTATCCAGGCAGTTCAGTGTAAAATAACTGCAGTACTGAACAGTGAGAGACCCAAAGAAACAAATCTGCTGTTTAACAGAGATTTCAGCAGACACAGAGAGGAACGTATGTAAACACATACATATACCGTGTATAGTCTGTCTCTCAGTAGTCCTCCATATCTGATGAGAAGAATTAAAGTGGCATAAAGCAGATCTTAAGCCTTGGAAAATAATTCCTTTTCTAAAGGGACAGCAGAAACCAGTGTTGATTTCCTTCTGAAGACCAACTCACAAGCTTGGTCTAAGGGTCAAACTGCAGAGGGCAAGGCAGAAGTCAACCACAGTATACACTGCTGTGCAGACCCAGGAGATGCATTTTTAATCCTTGTCAATGTACCTCTACTATCCATATACATGCAAGAGGCAATTACAATTCTCAGGCTCTGATCTTCAGTGGACTCAGAAACAACAGTAATAAGATCCACAAGATGACAATGCACTATGTAGAAATGGTTCTGTTTTCAGTTTTATAGATCCTGAGTGTTGGCCTATGAGCATGCCACAGGCTGGAAGGTCCTGCCCAAGCTCAAGAAACTTATAGGCAACGAAGTTTTTAAATGTCATCTGCTCCTGTCTCTTCCATACATGTATTGAATGCACCATATATACCCTGCAGCTCCTGACAGCGCTCAGGTGTAGGTCTGAGCAAAGAAACTTACAGGCTTTCATTTTTCATCTAAATCTTGCCCATTTTCAGCTGGCTTTCTCTCCTAGGTTCACAGGGGCCACAATACCTTTACCCACTACCAGTGTTTTTTAGTGGAACTAGTCCAGAAGCTGCTCTCCAGCAAGCTGTGCTTCTGATCCACACAGGCTCCAGGACAAGTCCTGATGCTTCTGCAACCAAATTCTTTCATGACACTTTGATCCAGTATCCCTATCCTAGAACAACAAGCTACAGAACAGAGTAAGAATAGATGACCATCAGAACTCCAAACAGTGTGTTTGAGCATATATTCAACGTTCTTCATCAATCTGCTGTCGTGGTAGGTCTAGATACAGCTACAGAAGTGCCTCTATTCTCAGAAAGGTCAGCAAGCCTGTGGAAGTTTCAGGTTCATGGTAGAATTCATATTTACAACACATATCATGGACAGGGGCAAGAGGAGTGGACAGAGAGGTTGTCCATTAGGAATGTTATCTAACAGAAAAGCCTAGCATAAACCTTGAGCACACTTGCCATATGAGATAATAGAACAGTTCTTTTCCTTCTTTCAGTTGACACACTCCTGTGAAACAAATTAACAACAACAAAAAAAACCTACTGAATTGCACGTCCTTTGCACTAACCAGAATGAATGTATCTTCCAGGGAAAAAAATAGTTTAGGTCATCAGTAACAAAAATATTTAAAGGGTCAATATTTGCATCAGTGATTTCACCAGAACATATTCTTTACCTAATTTGTTCCCATTACCAACTTTACCAGCTTGGAAACAGAACACTGAATTTCTGTAGGAATTGGAATGAATTTCCTTCCTCTGTTTGTCACCCATGTTGCTGCTATCTTCTCACCTGATGGTCATAGGACTTCTATTTCATACCTCAGAATGGACAACCTACTGGTGGATGAAAAGCTGGACATGAGCCAGCAGTGTGCGCTGGTAGCCCAGAAAGCCAACCGTATCCTGGGCTGTATCCAGAGAAGTGTGGCCAGCAGGTCAGGGAAGGGATTCTCCCCCTCTACTCTGCTCTCGTGGCACCCCACCTGGAGTTCTGTGTCCAGCTGTGGAGCCCTCAGCATAAGAAGGATATCGACTAGTTGGAGCGAATCCAGAGGAGCCCACGAAGATGCTCAGAGGGCTGGAGCCCCTCTGCTATGGGAACAGGCTGGGAGAGTTGTGCTTGTTCAGTCTGGAGAAGAGAAGGCTCCAGGGAGACCTTACAGCACCTTCCAGTACTTGAAGGGGGCTACAGGGAAGCTGGAGGAGGACTTTTTACAAGGGCCTGTAGTGACAGGACAAGGGGTAATGGGTTTAAACTGAAACAGGGAAATTTAGATTGGATATCAGGGAAAAGTTCTTCACAGGGAGGGTGGTGAGGCACTGGCACAGGTTGCCCAGAGAAGCTGTGGATGCCCCATCCCTGGAAGTGTTCAAGGCCAGGCTGGATGAGTCTACTGGATGCGCAACCTAGTCTAGTAGAGGGTGTCCCTGCCCATGGCAGGGGGGTTGGAACTAGATGGTCTTTAATGTCCCTTCCAATCCAAACTATTCTGTGATTCTGTGATGTTATCTGGTCAGAATATAAACAGTAATGTTTGCATCATCTCCAAAGGAACTTTATTGTGGTTAAAACTTGTGCAAATATACATTTGAGTGGCTTCTCTTCCATTTATGCAGGACGGAAAAAAAAATGCCTTAATCTCTGTTTCCTGTCTATAAATGTATTCACTGACCCTGTTTTATAATTGCTTGTGCCTTTGCATTCAGACAACCACCACTGCAGTTAGACCTAAAGATTCCTGTCTTTTCCTGTGGACAGGAGATGAGGCTCTTTAAGATCATGTCCAAAACTGGTCTTCAGGTCTTTGCTGAGCTAGTGTTACCCTCTTGCTCTCAATGTCACCAATAACTTCAATTTTAAACGTTCTCTGGATACCCTTCTGTATGAGCCCACCACTAGGGAATTAGGGATCATCACCCTCTAACAACTGCCTCCTTCCCACCAGCTGTGTGACACAAGCTGAAAATGAACCCCAAGGCTCCCCTCTTCCTTCCACCACATCCCACCCCTCATGGGGCAGCAGCAGCTGGGTGAGTTATCCGTCATGCCTCTGACATAACGCCCAGCCTGTGCCGCGGTGTGCCGGAGCGGGAAGCAGGTGGCACGTTTCGACAGGAAGCGCTGGTGCCTTGGCAAGAGCATCGCAGCCAGCAAGTCTGATCATCCCAAGCATGCGGCTGTGCTTCCAGGCCCCCTCACCATCACTTAAAGAAGCTGCGCTATTCCTGCAGGTGCTCCTGGCAACAGCTTGGAAAGCAAGTGTTCCGCCATATGGGGACCTGGGCAGGGAGCCACTGCTGAAGACACGTTTGGCACGTGGGCCTGCTGCCAGGGTGGAGATTAAAGCACACTGCTAAGGGTGGCGAGGGAAGACAAGACTCCCACATGACATGCCACTAGCGCAGATCGCAGGCAAGCAGCAGGACGGCTTCATATCTGACGGCCAACGTGAGGGTGGCAAGGCTGCTACAACCCCAGAAACTGAGCTATCACAAATGTGAGTCGGACAGGGCATTACAGCTGAGAGATGGCTGAGGGAGAGGGAAATAACTCAGTACAAACTCCCAAAGGTCTGTGGTTCACCCTCCCCACAGGAATCCCCACGAACAAACTTTATGTCCCCTCAGCTGTGTACAGGAGTGCGGACAAGAGGGAAGATGTCTCTAACACAGCCACGATAGCAGATGCGTTTGTATAAAGACTTTGGTGGGGTGGGGAACCCAGCATAAAATACAGTAATGAATAGTCTGTCCACATTGTAAAAAAATGCAACAGATTTCTTCACTAGTTCCTTTACAGTAACAGTGCATGCTATTACTCAGTCACATCCTTAAGTGTGGTTCAGTTACACTATGCATTTGTCTCTCTGCTCACTGTTCACTTATTTTCTTTCTAAATATAGGAAATATGTTCTGTAATGGCATGACTTAATTCCCCATGGGAAATGTCTTCTTAAATTTTATCCAGAAATAAGACTATAACTGCATACCAAATACTAAACAGTCACAGTGGGAAGTTTATGAACTGAAACTTTTACATAGGAATGAGACTACAAATATTTGTGAAATAGAGAAATTCATCAGGGGAGGAGGATAAATTAATTATTTACACATACAATCAGAAAAGTTATGATTCTAAACCAGAATTTTCTTGCAAAATGGAGCTCCACACTGTGTGCTGCATTGCACGATGCCTCAGGAGAATATCTATTAAACACCAGGGTTCAGTGTATTCTAGATATATTTCCAGCCTACATACTAAACTGCTCTGCAGAAAAGATCTGGCACCTTGGAGTTTTGGCAAGAAGGGGAAATTTAGATAAGTCTAACCACAGATTGGTTTGACATTTTGAATATGAATAAATAACCTTCTCACGTTCCCGGAGTCTCTGTGTACATTACTTACTGCTTGCTGTCTATAAGCAAAAACCTGTCATTGATCCCTTAAATTCGCTGCCATTAATTAAACTAATTACCAACTACAAACGCAGGTAAGCAGTTGCAGTAGGACTTCTTTGATTACCCAGCTCAACTGTTTTCATCAAAACTTCAGTGTGCTCAATATCAACAATATAGTTAGGCAAGAATTCAATGAAGCAGCATCCAAAAGAATGACACACAAACCAGCTGAAGTGTGAGACAGCAGAGCTATCTCACTCAATCCATCCCCCACGTTAATAGACAAGCAGATCTCTTTCCTGGCAAGTCTGACAGCATTTGGGAAAAATACAACACTGAATACAAACACTGCAGCCTTTAAATATCATTCTCAAACCAGAGCCAAAGACATGGTGTCAACTTCATATCACAAGAAATTCAGTTGTGGTACTCTTCTACAGTCACTCTGCTGCACGCGTTTGAAAAAACACAGCAATGTTTAACCATAAGGTTTTGTAACATTATGTAGTACAAGCATTGAATCAGAAAGCTGTGGTAGGTGAGGAAGAAAACAAACAGTAGGCAAGAGCATGTACTGTAAGGCTGTGTCTCAAGCTCCTCCTAACCACCTGGGCGCAGCCAGCTAGGCACTTTGCCCTGGAAACGGGCTGTTGAGGTGGCAAGGGTCACCCTGCCCATCCCACTCTACCTGGCTGCAGGAATCCCCACTGCCAGGCAGAAGCATCGCTCTCAGGGTGTACAGCATGGGAAAGCAGTGCCCGAGGATTTATGAATCATTTATTAGCTAGTTATTAAGAAGCCATCATAGAAACAGTGGGGTTAAAAAAGGGACCTCCTCATGACTCCAGATGTGCAGGTACTGCAAGCATAAAGGGAGTCCCTGCTCAGTATTACACATCTTTTTCAGATGCAAAGGGACGAACCACTATTTGGAAGTACTTGTAATATTGCTAAAAGCAAACAGGAACAATTCATAAAGGACAGAAATGCAGTGAAATTATACTGCCATAATAAGACAATACTGGCACCCAGTGGTTTTTAAAAGAGGTCATGCTTGGGTTCTTAGTGACTTTTTTTGCTTGGTTTGGGGTTTTTTTCTGTAAAGCGTTTCCTTTCGAAACAGATTCTTGATGCATCTCCCACACTTTGTCAACTAAGATGAGAGTAAAGACTGATTTATTTCTGAAGAAGAATGCAGAGTTATTTTTTTCCACTCTTTTTGATTCAGTTCTGGCACCCAATAAGGTCATTTGTTGCATCAAGAAATAAGACACAGGAGCATTTTGGTCCAACAGAGTTTATGCTCGACCAAGAGCTAGGCAGACCAGAGACCTTCAGTCCCCTCTGACTCTGTCCAGGTTCCTATGCTGGGTCCTGCAGCCATCTCCCTCCGAGTTAGAGGATTTGTTGTGCTGGTAGTCCTATCATTAACCCACATTTATGCCATGCCCCATTTTATTTTTTACCTAAGCAAGTATTCAACACAAGACAACACAGTTCCCTAAATCTTTTTCTTGGTGCTATGCTAAAATGAGTGGATTATCTTTGCTAACTTAATTATTTATTATGTGAAGAGGGGTGAATATGCATATGTTCTATTAATATTCGAAGGCAATCTCTAGAGTATGAGTGAGAACAGGAAAAATGCTTTTAGCCCATTATTTGTCACAGAACACATACTGTTGTGGCAAAGTAGTTTTTCTTCATCTGCAGTGGCTGACATGCAAACACCTGCACAGTGACACGAAACAAACTGAACAGTGTGATATACTGAAAAAGAGATGTACGTAGCAAGAGTAAAATGTGAAAGATAAAGAGGGGAGCCCCTCTCCACCCTTTCCAAAGGAAATCCAAGGACTCAGGGACCACCACCTGTACAGCTGTACCTGGGAGGTCTTTAGAGAGGACTGCAGGAGAAAGCTCTACACATTCACCCCTTTTGTGGATATGGTGATGCAAAATACAAGATTTTTTTCCACTTCTTTGAAGCCCACTGAACCTGTAGACGCCACCTGAAAAAAACTGCACCTACAGAGATTCGAGGGAAGATCAACAAAACACCTGATGTGCAATAGAATCTTTGCATTGCAAGGAGCAATCCAAAGCCTACGTCACGTCAGATAAAGGAGCAGTCAAAAGGACAAGGAAAACAGACCTTGTGAGGGGACTAAGAGGAGTGAGGAGAGCAGAAAGGAACAGGCACAGCCTTGTTTGTGCAGGACTTAAACAATAGCAAAGAGTTGCAATGTTAAGCAGGGAACACAGCTGGCCAAACCACATGGCTTTGCAGTGGAAATCTGGGATTCAGTAGAGTAATGTATGGACTGGGCACAGGAAAAGGCTTTGGGAGAAATATGCTAGCAACAGTACCTCTGAAAGTTGTCCACAGTGAATACATGTTGAACAGTCCTGGGCACACACAGACACACTCCCTGTCCATGCTGCCACTCAGACCCAGGACTTTGGGAAAGCAGTTCATTCAAGCTTGGGCTTTGCCCTCTGGGGTACGATGGGCAACTGAAGTGGCAGATTCGTAGGTTTTGTGATAGGGACTTCTTCATCCAACCATAGCATCATCTTTTGGTTGTCAGGCTCCACTATCAACAACATGCTTGAAAAAGGTTCTGCAGATCATTACCAGCATAATAGGGTTCTGGTCTATATTTATTTTATTTTTAAAAATTTTGTCCCCAAATTTTTGCTCTTTAGATGTCTGTCTCAAAGTAAACCTCCCAGCAATGTATTGGTTTCAGTATCTAAACCCTCAACGAGTTTAAGCTTATTCACAAATCTAAACACATTCTCTAAACACTGTAAACTCCACTGACATTCCTGACTTTACAACAGTTGTCAAATCCTAAAATACCCTAGCCTTTCACTGAAACAGAGAAAAGGCAGATATAATAATCTCTTTCTTTTGCTTGGCAAAACAGTGTAAAACTGGATGGTTCTGCTGAGTTAGAGAATGGTGGGCGATCACAGTTTACAAGATGAGACTTGTTAGAGCTTGAAACATCCACCCCTCTCTGTCTACTCAGAGTTTTTTGAGAAGCGTTTGCACACTGGCTCACATGTGACTCAGCTCTGTCACGCACATTGTTCCCATTTATTTCCATAAGAAAGAATACAATAAACCCCAGGTGCATTGCAGGAAAACGGCTTAGACTCAGACCTGCTACAGTAGATAACACAGTTGCCAAAGGGTAGAGAAGACTGTAAGACCTCCTTCATCAATGTGTGTTTTATTTCTTCCTTTTCATTGCTCAAGCAGTCACATCGCCTTTGGACAGAGATGAGGTTCTTTATTTAACTGGGAAAACAACAGAATAAAAACAATGGAGTAAAGTTATCTTTTTCCCCACATTTGACCGGTTATCAGGATTGTAAATTTCACTGTACTAAATATCATTTAAACATGAGAGCAGATGTCTTCATGTTTACAACATATTCTTTTGGCACAGGTTGTGAAAACACAGTCAGCCTTGGAAAATCTGGATATGAACATTTTCATGTAAGTGGCCTCCAGTCTGTTAGCCCAGGTGTTTAAAACCTTGTAGTCTTCAGAGCCCAAGGGTCCATTCTGATCACAATATCCTAATACACTCTAACTCAGATGCTAGTTTTGCTTGTATCTCTCACTCCTTTTATATCCAGGAAATTCTAACTGTGCTTAATGGAACGGTTTAACTGATGTGCTGGTTTCACTCTTGTTGGGAAACAGGGTTGACGCAGCAGACACTGGAAGGACAATGATATCTTCGCTTGGGTAAGGGAAGAGTACTGCTAGACACCTTTCCAGTTCCCAAAGTCCAACTGGGTGCCATTCTGGGTAACAAGTGAATATGACACCATAGCATGTCCCCCACTAAAGGCTGCATTTCACCTTCACAGGTGAGAAGGAGCCTCAGCTCATGCTCACCCTGGCCTTTACTAAGGTCTCCAGCATCCTGCTGAGAAAGGTCCATTATTGCATTGCCTGACTGAGCAGGCACCTATCCAGTTTTCACACCTTCTTAGGATGGGACAAGTTCACTTTCCCTCCTTACCTCCTCCAGATGAATTCAAAATGACAGAACACTGACAGACTAATTCCTTAGCTTAGAAGGGAAAAGGAACACAAATGGGGCTGAGAAAACTACAGGATGTGCTTAGTGTCTTGAGTGGATGTGATAATTATAAATGTAGAATTTTGCTTCTTAGATTCAAACATTCAAATGCAGCTTTGTCTTTTGTATTTGTATATTTGTTGCAAAAGCTTGGAAAGGGATTTTTTGTTGTTGTTAAAAAGATGCAGGTCAACACAAGAATTCAAGAAACCAGCGTTTTCAAGGAACACATCTTACTGTTGCCTCAGGAGGTGGCACTACCTGGGGTAAATCTGCAAGGATTAACAGAATAGGGAGCTGTTGCACACCTGAATTTAACAGACCACCTGCAGTCTTACTGGAGCATTTACATTTATACATAAAGCCAGTGATTAAACAGACGCCACGAGCTCTGAAGTCTCTGTTGTTCATGCAGTTTAAGTTTTTCCTCAGAAACCTCTTCAACGTATATTTCCAGTTATTGTCACAGCACTTACCAACACAGAAAGAATGTCTTTCTGTGGCAAAACTCTTGTGCTGTAGAGCTCCAGAAGTTGTACCCTAAGTTCTTGAGGAGGGCACACAATGGTTGCTAAAAGGAAAACAAGGTTTTGGGGTGTATTCATTTTATTTTCTTTATTTTCTTTGCCACTTCCTTAGCTCTGACTCTTGTTACAGAAAAGCATAGCTTTGTGGCATAATGTCTAGACTCTTACTTAAAATCAAAAGCAAATAAAGACCTATATTAAAACTAAATCCTCCCTTTCAGGCCTGAGGGTTCTACTTTGGGAACTAGGTAATCCTTAAGTAAGACTTAGTACAGGTTGATTGGTTGTAAGTAAGACTTAGTGTAGGTTGGTTGGTTGTTTTCCCTTAAGATAGTAAATTCAAGCAAGCGAATCCAAGACTTTGTATTTTTCAGCCAATATTGTACAAATTTTTTATGTCTGTATTTTAAGGATGGTGGCTTCTTTAATACAGATTTCCAGAAAAACCGTTAATTTTGTAATACATGAGTTGCTTCTGTTGCTTGTTTTATGAACAAGGCAGGTTCTCCTTGTTCACTATTTGAAACTTGGCTGTACCAGTGAAGCTTGTGAGGCCACAATTCAGAAGGCTGCTGATGAGAAAACCACTGAAGTGAGTACTGAATGTGCTATCAGCATGCTGTAAGTGATGCTGCAGACAAAGCGAGCTGGAGAAGAAAGCTTCACATGTTGAAAAAAAGTCACTGAAGAACGCTTTCAAAGAAACCATTATGATAGTAGGGAGCTGGACTCAGTGAGACAACAGTGATGACTCTGTGGCAGGACCCTCAGTGGCCACAGACTTGCTTCAACCTGTCTCTTGTACCGTCCATGCCCTAACTCCAAACTGAATCCTTGTGAAATCCTCTCCCTTTTCTGGGAAACAATATAAAAAAGTGAATGTAAGTACTGCCTTGGTTAGACAGGGTCATAATGTACACAGTCAGGGCTCTCTGGGAAAGTGACAGCCCATCAGGAGGTGCAGGTAAGAGACTGAAGGCAGCAGCTCAGAGTGCTGGTGCTTTCTCAAGACATTTTCTCAGTGAGGCATAGATGCACAACACTACACCAGTGGTGGAGACCAAGGACATTCCACAACTTGCCAGAATCGAGAAGCTCCATGCTTTTCTAAATTGAACAGTGGCCACAACGGAGGGCAGGGATGGATGAAATTGTCCTGCAGTAAGTGATCTAGCACAAACCTTGTGTGGATCCCAGCCCACCTCCTTTCTCATCTTTCTAGCAGTGTTTCTCTCTCTTGAGCCCAGACGCTTTGCAGCCCATGTTTCCTGCATGCCATGGACACAGAGGAAGAAAAGAAATTTATCCTCAAAGTCACTCTTGTGGGCTTCAATGTAACTCAACAGGAAAGGCAATACACTGACAATTCGATGAGCCTTGCAATATCAGTTATCTCTGCAAAGTTCTGTGCCATAAATTTGAATTAAAGTCACATGGTTGAGTCAAAAGTACTAACATGATGAAATAAAAATACCGACTGTATTTTAAACTTCAAATTCAAAATCTGAGAGTTTCCATGGCTGCCACACCCTGCGAAGAAATAGAATTCAGATGATGTGCAAGACACACAAGTTGGTGAAGTACTATTCAAATAACTACCTTTATAATATTCACACATTTGTAAAGATCACCTCTGAACACTCTAGTCCCTCTTCCAAAATAAACCATAAATCTGTGTATTCAGAATGACTTTCTAGTTGCTGCAATTCAGTGCGAAAATCACCAGAACTGAGTATATGTATTTTTTCCTGAAGCGTTCAACACAGCACCCAACAGAAAATCAAGAACCTTTGTTCTACTTATCATTTACTCATGTCTGCTGCTTCAGACACCCTTCAAAGGCACATGACTCATAGCATGTTCCACATGCCTATCAGTTCAAGACATTTCTTCTCTCCTGACCTTCCTGGTAAAGGGTAGGAAAGGGAAGAGCAAGCAATGGACCTACTGCAGAAGGAAAGAGGATGCATATATAAATTTGGGTGCACACGTGTAAAACACACGACCATGTACGATTTCCCTTTGATGTTCATAACATTTCTGCTGCAGAAGGTCATAGTATCACCCCTAACCTAGCATTCAGTGTGACAATTGTAAAGCTGCTCACACCCAAGAGCATCATTGTACTGACTAAGTTTGGTTGTTTTTTAAACTACATTTGGATTTATAAATCAAACAATGCATGGACACATGCATGTCTAGTGCATGTAGGGAGTGCAAACATTTTCTAGACATAATCAACAGAGCAACTGGGCATGAAACCTTAATTTCTGAAAAATTTTTTTTTAGCAGATTTGAAGCAGCATTTTAAATTGGGTTACTTTTGCCCTGTTATTTGTAAGGTGACAGGCTGCATCGAGCCCAGCTTGGCAGGAACTGAAAGTTGCAATTATCTAATAGCTACTTATAAGTCCTATGAAATGAACTGACACAGTTAACTTGACCCAAACAAGCCTAGGGCCAAGGAAACTGGAACACCTTTTACCCTTACATAGGGCACAAGGACAGGTGACCAACAAACGCTGTAATTCCGTTCTGGAGTGCAGTCATGGGTGAGTATCTATATAACGAAGGCATTTTAAAGCATTCCACTGAAAGATTTCTGTCATATTTGGTCCAGGTCCCATTTTCACATTTTTGAAAGTGAGAAATCACATTTAGCTGAAATTCACATTTGTCATTTACAAATGACATCATAAGAAGCTATTGTCACATACTTAATTCCACCAAATGGTACAAAGAGATCTTTTGTACAAAGTTGAGTCACATTTGGAACTGTTTTGCTTTATCCCAACATCATCTATTAAGATACACAAATGATCTATTCCTCAACAGGGCTTCTTTGTCTTTTCACTAGTTGGGCAGATGGGAGGTTCTCTGTACTCCAGGCATACTAGCTGATTTTCAAGAAGGACCCTAGTAATGCATGCATAATCCTATGCAACATGCAGTTCTTCATAGTTTACATTCTTCTTACATCCCCAATGATGAGATTCTGGCAAAAGCAGAAAACAGCCTAAAAGCCAGACAATTAAATCTTTGCTTTAACCTGGCACAGAAAATTTCTTACATTTGTTCTCCTGGAATTAATACTGTTAATCTTGAGAGTGCAATACAAGTAGCACTACATGCTTCTATACCTATATTATTCATATCTCTGAAGTTATATAACAATGGAGTCTGTGTTATAATAAAATTCAAGCAATGCTGAAGGACTGTAAAGTCAGGAACCATTTGTTGTGTGGATGGCTAACAGAAATGTCAATATGGCAGCTGTGTTTCCATAGCTGTTTAAATCTCTTTCCTTCTTTGATAAGCTTGTGTTTCTCCAAAAGATGTACAGCCTGTTTACGCCAGCTACCAGCAAATAAGGAGAAGATTTAGTACTTGTCTAACCGTTAATCCATACTTTTCAGTGTACATATAAACAATGTGTAACTATTTCCTATGAGTTTAAAAGAAGTAAGTTATCTACATAGTACTGAAAACACAGAATATGTGAAGATTGCACATTCAGAACACAGTGTTAAACTTGAGCCTAGTTAAGTATTCTCTGGCTGCTAGAAAAGCTCTGCATGTCAACTTCCAGGACCTTCATGCAGTAACTTTCAGTTTTCCTTGTATCCCACAACCAGCAGGGGAGATGCAGCCACGATTTACAGACTCCCAGTAGCTCTTCACAGCTGTGAAAGCCTGACTTACCACATGCACTCATCTTCACTCTGTACTGCAGCATACAGCCCTGCCTCGAGAATGTCCAAGTTACTCTGGAACAGAAATAAGAGCAAATTGAAGCATCTAAGGGCTGTTGCCTTTAACAATCCTGAGCAACCACCGTAACTGACTAGTAAAGTGTCAGACAGATCACCACTGCCAATTAAAGACCATATATTTTAATAACATTTTTCTGAGTTGCCCAGAGCAATATATTCACACCACTTCAGGGTGGTAACATTTTTCACATGTGAAACCCAGCTTAGATATTTGCCCTCACAACACCAACACAAGAAAACACGAACTCTAGTTTAAGGAAACCATGTACCCAGAGCAGCCTGGCTCACCCACACGGCACCTGCAGGACACTGAAGAATGGCACAAGCTGGAAGGTTTCGGAATTACTGTTGAGATCCTTGCTTTACCAAGCAATTCTTCCTCTTCTTCGGGACATTTCTCTGGAAAAAGGCCAAAAAACAGAGAGCCAGAGGGCTCTCTAATGGCGTGCTTCTAAAAACAAAGTGTTTCTAAAGGAACTGGGTAGAAGGCACTGATGCTTTTGTCATGTTGCATTACTTCAGTTCAGCAACGCCATCTGGGATAAGTTATTGTATGTTTGGTATTGGACCTGTATTTGTCTCCTGTGAAGTGCATGTTCCCTATTTAGTATTTTTTTCCTGTTTGGTTTAGTCTACTGAACTGCCACAGCTGCTAATGCTCCATAAATTCCAGGAAAAAGAGAACTTCTGAACCTATGCCCTTTGTTTTTTTTCTCTTGCAAGTTAGACCACACCACACAGTATACAGTTTTTTGTATGAGGAAGTTTTACTGCATGATAATAACCAGAACACATTTCACTCATGTGAACTCTATCCGTTTGTCTTTCAACACAGAAAGCAGAGAAAAGCCGAGATGTGTTTTTCACTTTTCCATCAGATATGGCCACATAGCCTAAGGAGCTACCTAATCTGAGCACAGGCTGGCTCCTCATGCTGTTGCAAAGCACCAGAAGAACTGAGGAACTCAAGTCAGGGGTTTCTGTATGCCCTGCTCAGCCCTTGCGCAGCTTCGGCTGTTGGGGACGGTCTGGTGGTTTCCACAGCAAGCACAGGACTGGCAACCTTGGCCATGCCACTGCGCACCAGTTTTTAAAAGAAGCTAAGCTGGCAAGCGCTGAGGGTCCGCAACCCCTGGGTTTGTTTTTTCATTTTTTCTTCTCTAAAGCTCATCCAGCCCTTTATAAACTGAGGCAATTCGCACTTCTGTGCTGTACGTGGTAGGTAGGGAAGAGACAGGGGCAGCTGCCAGGACCCCACGGATGAGGGTGGAAAGGCAGGACTGGATGGACGACAGCTGCAGGCAAGGCTACCTGACAGCTGAAACTCCCCATAAAGGCAAGTGCTGCCCTGGCGAAGAGGCCGCCAGGAAGGCGAAGGGGAAGAGCTCGCAGCACCCATGCTGCGAGCAACAAGCTGGCCACCTCCGCGGCTGCCCCATGCCCTCCCCCCGCCCCGAGGGGCCGCCCAGTGCCCAGCCTCAGGCCCCACGGGTCTTCCTCCCACGCGCTGCTGCGGGCAGCTGTCCCCCAACTGGGGCTGCCCGCCGCCGCCCGCCGCACACCCCACCACCCTGAGCCTCCCCTCCGCGGGCCGCCATCTTCCCGCCCCACCGCCGCCATCTTCCTCCGGCCCTGCGGGCGCGGGGGGCAGCCCATACGCGATGCAAGGCCGCCATCTTCTGGTGAACGCGGGGAAGGGGCGCTTCGGGAGGCCGTGCTGCCCCCCCACCTCCGGCAGAGCGGGCGGTGCGGAGAACACGGGCTTTTTTCCTTGGGGTTTGTTTGTACGTTTGATTTTTAACTTCTGCACATAACACACCTCGATTTCCCCGACAGGCAGCACGCTTCTTACAAATCCATAGGTTTTGGCATTTTGGGCAAAAGGCGTACTCCATGGCGGCTTGGTTCCCTCTGGCAGCGCTTCATGCCTCGCTTTCCTGGCCCCCAGCTCGGCCGGGGAACTCAGAAGCTCTGCTGGGGCTGTCAAAAACCGTGCAGAAGCAGGCTCTACAGCATGGGGCAGGCCCAGCAGCGGCACTGGGTGGCTGCGCGCAACGATGTGGGCATGGCCGGGGTAAGCTTCAGATCCCCAGGAGCCCCACAGGAATTGGGGTTTCTCAGCTCTGGTGCTGCCTGAAGGCTTCTGCAGCCCGAAGGACTCATCCCCCAAGTGCTGATGCTTCCATCACCCACGTTGCCTTCTCCTCTGGCTGCCACCATGCTGTCAGAATCACAGAATCATGGAAGTTGGAAAAGACCAGTAAGATAATCCAGTCCAACCATCAACCCAGCACTACCATACCCACTAGATCATGTCCTCAAGCCTTGAACGTGCCTTGAACACCTCCAGGGATGGTGACTGCACTGCTTTCCTGGGCAGCCTGTTCCAGTGCCTCAACACTCTCTCAGTGAAGAAGTTTTTCCTATTTTCTAATCTAAACCTCCCCTGGCGCAACTTGAGGCCGTTTCCTCTTGTCCTGTCACCAGTTACCTGGAGAACAGACCAGCACCCGCCTCCCTACAACCTCCTTTAAGGGAGCTGTAGAGAGCAATAAGGTCTCCCTGAGCACCCTCTTCTCCAGGCTGAACAACCCCAGTTCCATCAGCTGCTCCTCACAGGACTTGTGCTCCAGACCCTTCCCCAGCTCTGTTGCCCTTCTCTGGACACACTCCAGCATCTCTATGTCCTTCTTGCAGTGAAGGGTCCAAAACTGAACACAGGACTCAAGGTACAGCCTCACCAGTGCTGAGTACAGAGGCACAATCCCTTCCCTAGTCCTGCTGGCCACACTGTTCCTGATACTGTCCAGGTTGCTGTTGGCCTTGGCCACCTGGGCACACATGAAGGCTGGGAGCAAGCCCTGGGAATCTGGGCAAGATGATTTTCAAATCCAGCAAAACAAACTGTTGTAAAAATTTTGTCTGACTGGTGGTCTCTCCCTTACAGGAGGTTGCAAAGTTGAGATCCTAGCTCCTCAGCTTAATGGCAGCCTTTTCCACATGATGTTCTCATTTTTAATCAGAAGAAATGGTGTAGCTCTGGGAAGGAAAAGGACCATACTGGTCACACGTCAGTTTTTCTTCTGGAGCTTGCCTCTGCAGACCTTTAACTCCAGGTATGCAGGTTGTTGATGATGCTGACATTTGTCCATTAAAAGCAAAACTGACTTCATCAGTAATGAATACCATCTCATTGTTATTTCAAGTAATTCCATATTAATTTGTACTGAACTAAATCCAATAGCTGAACAAATAAATGTCACCTATGGTTATAGATTACTTTAAATTAAATATTTTATGACAAACAGTGGATCTCACTTTGTAACCAGCAGATGGCCATTACAGAATGTTACAACTGCCATTTACTTCTGGTAATGAGGAGAAGTAACTTCAAGTTCTGTCTCTGATATCAGACAGTTCCCATTGTGTACAATTGAGTATTTTACCTACCATTCTGTCAGGAAAATTGCTGCCAAAGAAGCCAAGAAACCAGCCCTGGAAATCAGTTGACGGCTACATGGCTGCTAAAATCTTGACAGGTGTTTCTATGTTTTCAAATGCAGTCCTTAGTAATTTCTTGGAAAGTCTGACTAGTGCCAAACAACTAGTTCAATGTCTTACATGGGTTTTTTAAATATATTTCTTTGCTCTTATTTGCAAGGAACAAGTTCACCAGGAACTTTTGTGCAGCATTTTGACAAGTGATCTGATTTGTTTGGCTTTGTTATGTTTAGACAAATCATTTGCCTTCTTCATTCTTTAATATCTGATTTTTGGCATTGACACATCTCCTAATTTTGTTGGCATGTATACGTCCTTCAAGCCAGCATTGTAACTGAAAGACAGAAAGACTATGTAACATGCATTTCCTTCCCAGTCATTTAATTCAACAAGCTACCACAGCTCTAAGAAGCTCAGTGTTCTTAAGAATCTATGGACATTGTATGAATGGGATAACATTGTCGACACAACTACCTTAAGGTGTTCCTACTGCCAATCTCATAGGCATCACATTGATGAAAGAAGCAGTGAATTATATAAATAGCATTTTAATGCACTACAAAGCCAGTTTGTGTAATTTATTAGATGTTTTTCATTATAGGTCAGAAGAGCTGCATTTATTGGAAAGGACTGCATTCGTATCTGTGTTTGTGACAGGATGATATTGATTCACCTGTTCTAATGAGGGCGGTCATAGAATCCTGAGATGTTTGGTGTCACCAAGGTATGTTCCTTATGCTTACTTTCACTTCTTCAGTATTTTGTATTTCACAGTTCCTACAGAAGATGGTGCTTATTCCTTACTGGTGTGTTCTGGTTATGTGTAAAAAACCCCAGTGCATCCACTTCTCTATCCACTTTCACGCATGTCCAATAGAACTGCATAAAATTTACCTCGTAACTCCATGTTTATATTTTTTAATGAAATAATTTTTATCTGACATTCTACTATAGCTTAATTGACAGTTGATCTTACTATCCCCCATGTAAAAATTTTAATTCCTTCCTCTTTTCCCAATGAGTAAATCGAAGTATCAAGGGACTAGAATAAGGTTTTCAAACTTTAAACATGTCAGCAAGAACTGACAGTGTGCTGTTGATCCAGAATACCATATACCTTTTGTATGTGATTCCCTGTTGTGTCAGTTACTACTGAATAGTAAAACGGCAAGACTGAAAGTGAAGCTTTAATAGATAGAAAACCAGCGAATGCCAAGGAAGCCAGAGGACTTCTGTTGACTAGACCAAAAGACTAAACATCCAAGTCTTCTGGTATTCAAGTGCTCAAGCTGTGCACAATTCCAGTCTGTTTCAGGACAAGCAAGTGGCTTGCTCACCAAGGACTGAACTACGGCACTCACCATGTATCCTTAGCCTGCACTGTGATCAGCACACCACTGAACTTTCCATGCCTTAATTTCCCATCTTTTGGCACTGACCCTAAAAAAAGGGAACATTTTATTAAGCATTGTCCTTTAATACATTCATCTATTTTGAGTCATATCCAGAGCCAGTTTTCAAGAAGACATTCTCAAAATGTTACCTCATGCATAGACATACAAAACATGAATGAACATTTTTAGGGTGGACACAAACATTATCCAGGTATTGCAGTGGCTGAGCAGTGGTTAGCAGGCCTAATGTAGTGATATTGCCTTACAAAGCAGGAAGGATCCTCTTTGAAGGCCAAGCTCTATCTTGTGCACTGCTAAATCAACTGCATACTCTAGAGACTTATGATTTGGAGCCACTGAATTTAAAACAGGAGGGATTATCAAAGCAGTCAACCATTGAAGAACTTGAAAGGCAGGATCAGTTACCCTTAACTGATCTACTCAATTGTTTATGAAGTGACTTCCACTTTCTTCCAAAATAGGTAACTGGGACCTTGATATTTTGTATCATTAAAGGAGCCAGTGACACTAGGCCCATTAGTAGAAGGTCAGAAACGATTACTGGTAAAGCCCTATAAAATGTGAGGAAGAGTTTGTTCTTAATTCAGCACTGCTCATACTGCATCATTTCTTCTTAAAAAGCAAGAACCAGAACCTATATAAAATTACTAAGATGATACAACATCCTGAGGAAAGTAGATTTTAAAATGGGCTCATGAGAAATGTCTAAAGGCTGCAGCTTGTCTCCGTGTGGGGAAAAAAGAGACGCTTCCCAGGCACTAAAAACTGGCTTCTAGGAAGGAGTGAAAATAGATGAGAACAAATGCTTCGTATCTGTGTTATTCATAGCCTAGTTGGAAGCAGGAACACCTGAACTGAAACCAGTATTGGGATCCTAGAAGTTGAAAATTGTGTTCAGAATCTCTGGCATTTTATCTCTTTTTTTAGGAAGGAGGCCACGAGGTCTATAACCTCCAAGAGGTTATAATGGATACTGAATTTATTTAATATCAGCTTGCAACCACTATCTGTAAACACACACACACACAACAGTAGGAGTCCTATTTATTCTTGCTCTTGTTCTATAACATTACTAATTCATAATGTATCATTACAAATAGTTTCTACAGAGCCATTCTAAAGTCGAATACATAGCCATTTTTTACAATACTTGTGGACTTTTTATATAAACATCTTCCTCAGTTCAGAACTGAGAAGCCAGTACAGCTTGGCAGCAATCACCCCTGCACCTTTGTAAAGCATTTTTTTCCTAATCTCTAGGTTGTTATTTAGCAGCCTTGTTTCCAAAGTAGGAAAGCTGAAGATGAGCAAAGTTCAACAAATTACACTAACACAGAGCAGGTCTGTAGCAGAGCTGGAACTGTTCCTTACGTCTGCTGGCCCATAATGTTATATTAGCATAATGCCATCTACATTTTTGAGCTAGATAAAGTCACGGAAGTAGCCCATCAGACCATTCAAAATCTGTTCATGTAAGGATATCAGTCTGCTTTAGTTGTTCACTAGCAATGACATCCCTGGAGCATTTTAGGTTCAATCACCTGAGTCAGTGGTAACCGTCTGTGGACCATTCTCCACTTCTGTTTCTTTCTTCTAGGAGTTTTGGACTGTTCACCATTGAAGACTTCCCTTGGTTATGAACTCTGACAGAACCCTTCAACTGAGACTAGGAATACAATTTTTTTTTAAGACTGGAGGTTTTGTAATGTCAGATCTGGGGATTGAAATACCTGTATTGGTTTAGTTAAAAAGAAAAACTCAAGCATGTATACATGGATTAAAATAATAGCTTGCTTTGCCAGACCATTGAGTAGGTCTCCTACTTGTGGTAAATCAGGATCCCTTAATTATGAGGCATTTAAGAGTCCTGTTCAAGCAATGAATGACTGCATATGTGCTGTGAACTGCCTTCTCGGCATTCTCTCAGGAGAGGTTTGGTAAAACCCTACTGCTATCAGACAACTGTGCTTATAGAGAGGTGGAACATGCCATAATGCAGTTTCAACAGCACCCAAATTTTTAACCCCTCCAACCACTTACTTTGTGTAATTAAATGAGATGAGCCTGGGTTTGTTTTTTCCTTCTGGGGCAAAGGGTTTCATCAGTTTGTTTGTTTTCACTCTGATGCCCTAGGAGCTTCGAAGCAGATAAGGTCACCATTTTCCTGCCTCATCTAGTTACTGACAATGCCCTCAGTTTTTGAAGTACCCCAGCAAGTACCCAGGTCCTCTGTAAATTCACTTTCCATGAAAGAGAAAGTCAGACAAATATGTCCCTTCTAATAGTCGCCATCGCCTTTTATGCAGAACATAGGTCTCAGAGTAAGTGCTGCTGAAAATCTTATAAGCAGATTAAAGAATCTCTCTCTCTCAGCTTTAAATGAAACAGTTAAAAACCAAGATGTAACTGAAATTCATAAGATGTAAGCTGAAAACTGAGGTCTTTTAAAAATATATGACATCTTCCAAAGAAAAAGAATTTAAGCTAGAGTTAGAAAAATGCTGGCAAATTAATTTGACAAGTATTTTAACCAAATTTTAAATGATGGTGAAAAAAATTGCTGAGAAGAAAATTGAATTAATCCTGACAGTTGTGATAGGATATATTTTACCCATAATGAAGTCCATCTCCTAGCAAAAAAAAAAAAAAAAAAGTTAGAAAGTCCTGAAATAATTATAATGGCACAATGATGCATTCTGGGACAGCTTTGACAAAACTGATTAGCTCATGGACTAGGATAAAATTCTGAAGGAAATTGCTTGAAGTATTTTTGATGTACTGAATGCCTAATGCAATCTAGGGAGGGAGAAACTCAGGTTACAGATCTGCAGCCATCACTAACTCAAGGCTTGTGAAGCCAGTAGAAAGATAAGAAAACTTGTAAGTTTTTCCATTCTGATTTATCTGTATCTTATGCTGTAATAAACATTTTTACTTTATATCTATTTCCTTTCATTCAACACTGTGCCAAAGCCAGAATTAAATACTTGTGTCTAAAGAATTCACCTTCTTGGTAGTGTTTCTTTGTATGGTTCTAACCATCAGTATTGTTACCTCTAACAGGTGATACATGACTCACCACTGAAGCAGAACTGAGATGCTCCATTAACAGTAAATGAATGTCACATACATAGAATTATGTTTGTGATTCCTGCTGTCCTAGGACTAAAGGAGTTAAATGAGTGTTGTCTTGAACTAACTAAAAGTAAGTATTAATAGAAGAGCAATATCTTGGCTAATGAAAACATCACCAAAAATGAATATGCTAAGAAGAGTAACATTTATCCTGGCTAAATCTAAATTCATAAGCTTTCAAAAAATTATTACAGAAAGTTGATGAAGATGTATCTGTAAAAATACTGCATTACCAGAGTTACCCACTGTGACGCATTCATCATGCATGGTCATTATAATTTTTATTTAGTTTTGATTTTTCGTTACAGATCAGGTAGAAACTTGCATTCCTCTTTTGCTGTTGTGTCTAAATGTCCCTGGTGTGAATCTGGATCTTCCACTCTAAAACCAAATCCCTTAGTAAGAATACAAGGCACAGGCAGAGCCAGGGATTTGAAAACAAAGGTGAAAAATCTGTATTAAGTATGTGACTAGAATCTTTTTACCCCTAAGAAATTATTTACATTACATTGCTTAAAATACATTTAAACAATACAAGCCACTTACTTGGATTCTGACAGTTCACCCTGAAAGCTGAGACTTCAGTTGTATCAACAAGTGTTTTTTTCACTATTCCTTGTAGATCTCAGACAAGCCAATTCTTTAAGCATGCCCTTAATTAAAAATGGAGACTTTGCATTTGCTACAGAAGGTGGCAGTAACAAATACTGACGATGGTTCTCCTGTGAGTCAGAGAAGATGCCCTCAGTGTCATCAAAAGGTAACTCTAGATGTGCCTAGATCTTGTCATTGTTCATTTCATACATCTAATGAAGAGTAAATACATATCTCACAGATCTGAACAGCACTGCCCTATTCTTCCCTAGCAACTGAAACTCATTCTTCCTTTAAGATCCTTTTGTCTCTCTCACCTAAATCAGACCAAACTGGTTACTAACACCCTTTGTCAGGGAGGGCCAGTAAACCCTGCACCTCTACCTACTTCCTTGCTTGCCTGTCAACTGTTGTTCTGCACAAATTCTCATTGCCATCTCCCAGTAATTATAAAGTCACAGGGCCATCTCTGCTGTGCCAGTGGTCAGCATTCAACAAATCTGTTGCCTCTCAGCTAGTTTCGTCTAGCTCTCAGGGTTTCCAGTCAGGAAAAAGGGGACAGCATAATAGAGCAGTTGGAATATGTCTGTATCCCATCAAGGTCACTTTCAGCCCAGAAATGCAGTGAAACACACTTGTTCAATGCAGAGGGACAAGAGCTTCCTCACCGTGTGATGCCAGATGGGTAAACCTTTGTCCTCACCACTCTGGTCTTTGATCCTGCCTGCTACTCTTTATTTTGCTTTCGGTCCTGAATATTCCTTTCTCCACTCCTTGCTCCTTTAACCGCAAATATTTTGACCATTTAAATTCTTTTAGAATGCATATAGCCCGTAGCACTCCACACAGTCCTATTGGTCATACAAGTCCAGGCAACTCTGAAGGAAATTTTCTTTCTTCTTCCCAGGCTTTAACATTTATACCCCAAAACTTTTACTTGGGCAGACTTCCCAAAGTTGATTAACCCAGGTTTCTCTGCATAGTTACAACACATACATTGCAATACTCCGTATATTGTGTAAGTATGTATGAATATAATGCTTTTACATATCATGACATCTTTTTTAAACAGAAGTGCCTCCCAAGCACACAAGAATGGAGTGAGAATTGTTGCTTCTTGAGAGAGGCAGAGTCTGGCCCACTGGCTACAGGTTGTGAACACAGGGCAAAGCAGTGACATGGTGCTGCTAATGATAGGTCATGTTCATTCCATGGTTGGAAGTGAAAGTGATCTCAGACTGCTTTTAAGAGAGAAGAGAATCTTCTTTGTGGGGACAGAAAGATCAGATTTTAAATATATCCTAGTCATAATATACAGGGATGGAGCTGTTTCACAGCTCACCGAGTCAGTTAGATTTGAGGGGGGTTTTTTGAAGCAGAACAAGGTGTAAGTTGGTTTAAGAACCAGACTTATGCACTGGGTATTTATCAAGCCACTGGTACATCAGAGGGAACAAAAATAATCACTGAGTTATTTAAGAGAATGATCCACTTGTGTTTAACCAAAGCCACACAAGTAATCTTCTCTTCAGCTTTATCCTAGCCACAGCTCCCCAGTGGAATTTCAATTTATCTCTCTTACATAATCAGAGCACACGTTCAGGGGAGAATTTGACCCTGAGGGAGGCAGGAGGACTGGAGAGACTTGCTAATAGTCATGTGGTAAAAATAGTCTTTTCATAAGCCCTGCATGAAGCATGGAGAATGCCTTGAAACATGCCCTAGCTAGTATCAGAAATAGCCGAGCCAGAGATGAAAAGCATCCTTCTGCTCAAATGTAAAGGGAAAAGAAACCCTAAGATATTCTATAACAGTCCTCATGAATCACTCTAAAGTGCTAATGAGTTTGTCAGAAGCCGCCATTTAAAATGGCATCCCTTTCTCACCAGCACAGAAGCACACAAGTTTCCCTGGACATTCAGATTCTCATACACTCTGTCTCTCCTTAAACGTGGAACATACTAACACCAGTCTGATTTCAGGGTCTGTAGAAATCAGTCCTCACAGCCCAGTTGTTTCGTAGCAAAAAGAAAAGCAAATAAACTTTATGATCCCTGGGAAGCAGCACTTTTTCCAGGTGTCGGGAGAAGAGTAATTTCTTTCCTGGTTTTGTCTATACAGCATATCTTGTTTCCCTGCCCTTTCTGCAGGTAGCCTGGCTCTTTAATCCCCTGTTGTCTGACCATGGTAGATTTGTCCTACTTCATGCTTGGAGAGCTGAGTATTTTGTGTACTGTTCTTCCAAATTAATTACTTGCATCTGTAACTTTCCCAACAAGTATGGAACTGCTAATTCAACTTCCATGGGATATGAAGGTGGAGTTTTTCTTCCCACTGAAGTACAGAGAACAAAATATATACAAGTCAAAAGTCATCTGTTGTTAATGGGATAAGTACCTGGGGCAAGAGGAGAGGACACACCTAGTCTGTTTTATGAACTAGGGAAAGAGTGATATTATGAACCAATGCAACAGCTCATAGTGGTCAAGCATTAACAAGAAACTAGCATTGTTAAGAAACTAAAGGTCCTGTATACATTTTATAAAAATCTCTAAAACTACAGCCAGTCTGATATTTTGAAGTAGAAGTGGGCCTGGAAATCAAACTAAAACAGTGATAATATTGTTCATTTAAAAATAGTATAGAACCCCCAGAAAACCCCAAGATATTGATAACATCTATATTTGAAGTTAACTATGCGTAGAATTCTGTCCTGATTAATACTATGAAAACAGTCTCTTGCTTGTTTGTAAAGAGAAAGTTCTTTACAATTACAGTTTAGGAAAAGATGCTGTAGGGAGAAGTCTGTATGAGGTTTCAAGCAAAGCATTTATATTTTAATCTCTGGGTAGAATTTTGCTTTATTGCACATAAATTCAGGATTCAGATGAGCAAGGTGCCTGGCCACATCTGGGCACAGGTACAACATAGCTCTGGCAGAAAACAAGTGTGAGAGAGAGCCCAGCCTAAAAGCAACTCCTAGGGAAATGTGGAGAGCCCATGCAAGAGCATCTCAGGCAGCTTTCCCTCACACAGCTTCAAGGCTGGAGAGCCTCACTATCAGTGTCAGCCCTGACACCAGGCAGCATAGTTTCCAGGAGACTGCAGTGGCACGCTCAGGACCCTGGTAGCCTGTGTCAAGATTGTGTTTTCTTTCATTACTCACTATATGCATACTTACACAAAAAATAGAGGAGATTTTTCTCAGAAGTAAAGTGGCAGTAAACCGTGGCAGAGTCAGTGGGCATTATGCCTCTGACTGCAATTGGTGCCTTTGAGAATCTCCTGCTTTTGGAAGTTTAAAAACCAAAGAATTATTATGTAGGAATGAAATAATAAGGAAAGTGAGGGGTCTGGAGGGAAGTGTAAGATGAGAAGATGAGAAGGCACAGCTCAACTCCTAACTAATATTTGTCAGAGCAGAGCAATGAAATACTTCATCACAGAATCATACTGACACCCCATGCTTCTTGTTAACCAGACTGCACTAGAAACCATTAAGGACAGCACTTCGGAGTGTGCTCTCTGAAGGGAATGAGATATCAAAAGACAGAAGAAAAAGCTTATTAGCTAGTAGCCCTAGGCAATACAAAAGTGAAATAATAGAAAATAAAAATCCTCTTTATAAATACTGACTTACTATGCCTACATTGCTCCTTGCAATGTCTTCTCAAGTTCTCCAGTCTGGGACTAGCATATCACTGGAAAAAAAAAAGTGTTAGGGATTTCAAAGTGAGGCTGAGCCCTAAATCAGATGACAGTTGCATTTCACTATATAAAAGGATACCTTATTTTATCCCAACAAGTTAAGTCACGTCAGGTATTTGGGTTTCAAATTCAAGAGTTTTCTGTCTCTTCTTCTTTGTCAGCAGTTGAGCCACTGTTCCTTGTGTCAAATCTACAGTGTAAATGGTAGATTGATCACTGTTTGGGTGCTAAACATGACAGGAAAAGAAGTTGCTGGCTCCCCAGCGGTTTCTGACAGAAGGAAGTCATGCCTAACTTCAGCAGAGAAAGCAATATACCCAAAGAACCAGAGAATCCTGAATAGCAGAGAAATCTTTTCAGGTTCAGTAGCATCTGAAAATCCTCAGCTTCTCCCATGAGACTAATTCTGACAACTATTCAGTCACAAAACAGTCTACAAAACGGCATTATGCCAAATTGAACAGTTACCAAGTTCAGTCCACTTGAGGCACAGATTTTAAAAGCTCATTGGAATGAAGTCTCCATCAGCAGAAAGACAGTTAAACAAACACTGGTTTTTACTTTTTTCTGGAAATGTAACATTTATTTTAATTACAATATGAGAGTGGTCTCATGATTATGATCCTGGGCAGCATTTGGGATCACTTGTTTGCATCCAAAGATCCAAGGAGAAGGTGTTCGTTTCTACTGTTAAAATACCTGTTCTGCATAGACTTACGCATTTTCTTTAATCAGTCTTTATTTCTGTATTATATTGCTAAAGGATAATCCTTTTTCCTTGTGAAGAAATGTGAGAATACATTTGTGTAAGGCATCTTAATGGGTGGTAACTGGCAGAAGCCAGAATGGTAACCACTTCAGGCATGCAAAAAGTATACAGAACATGCTACCTGTTCTCTGCATAGCTAAGCACTGAGCTGAAAATACAGCAAGGAAGAAGCAGGTGGGACCCTAAAGAAAACTTTCTAATAAGGAAGGGTGGAGAAGCATTGGACTACAGCACTAAGGGTTGGGGATCCAACACTGAGGGTCTTTAATGAAAGGTTAGACGAACATCTGTCTAGCCTGATGTATGCAGAATTCATCATGATTTGAGGAAAAGAAGTAGTTTGGACATCGGTTTCGTTGTGGGGCTGGTCCAGAGAGATGATCCTTGAATTAGAAAAGGCCAAGAGCCCTCCTGTCTCAGCTACCTCTCAGTGTCTCTTAGGAATTCCTCATTATGTGAGACCCTAGAAATGTGGAAGCAGTTGTGGCTTATGAAGTTGTATTTTTGGTGTGGTGAGAAAGGGTGTGTGCCATGTCAATAAATGTGCAGCACTAAAGTGCATAAAAATACGGGTAGAAAACAATTCAAGAATTCTGAAAACAAAAATGAGACATACAGTGAGAAGTGAGGAGAAGAGGAAAAACCCATTAAGGCAAAATGCAGATTTCAGCTGAATGCTGCTACTACCACTGGAGTGACCAGTCAGTCTTAGGAGCATGATGCAGGTAAGAACAGAAATGTCCCTCAGCTGCCATCTGTCCCTGGCACCTAGATCTCCACAGCAGATCTTAAAAGCAGCCAAGTTTGCTGTTCTTAAGCACTGAAGACATCTATAACATTTTTGCCTGTGTGGGAGGACTGAAAGATGGGAGGCATTTGAGAACATCAGTGATGTTCTGCTCAGTTTCTTCCCAAACAGAAAACTCAAATTATTCTGTGCTGAACTGGGACCAACTCTTCTTAAGCCTCTCAGGCAGTCATCCTATCAAATTTAAATTCAGGCTCACATTCTCAGACTTGCTGAATGCCCTTTGAACAATTACAGCGTTGACATGCTGTATTATAGTAACAGAAACCCAATGATTTATTCAAGCAAATCCCTTGATGCCAAAATCTCTTTTATGTACTTAGGCTAGGATTTTCTAAAGGTTAACCTGGATCACTTTGAAAGTGAAGTTCCTGTTGGCTTCTCTGGGAACTGTGAGCTCATTTTTTCTTCTCCAGTCTCTTTAGAGGTTTTCAGTCATCAGTTACATGAAATTATTAAGACATACAACATTTTCAGCTAGGGAGAACGTTACTGATATCTGTTCGTTTTCTAGCTGTATTATCCTTGCAGAATTCCAGATGTCATCATTCTTTCCACCTTCTCTTTAGAATAAGTACAGATTGCTTTACATGATGAAAATCCTGGAATATTGCTACCCTTTCACAACAGCCCATGTATTGGTCAATCCTCTATACAGACAATAGTGCATATTCTTAAAGAGGAATATTTCTCCTTCAAGTTTGTGAAATATCCCAGATGACAGTCTTCATACAACCTGCAGGGAGTATACATGATATTTTTTCTTCAAGTTTTGGTATATTTTCTAACATTTTGGAAATTATGTAAATATTTAAAGTTATTTAGTGCTGCAGAACAAACCCAAAGTGCAGGAACAGAACAAGCCTTCATGTGATGCCCCATGACCTAGAGTGAACCTGAGGAACACATCTATAAAAACATACATTTGTTCAGCACTGCCAGCAACTTAGGCGTTCAGTGAAGGTTACCTGCCAACTTACCAAAGAATACCGTTTGCATTTTTGAGGTTTCTGTGAGTTTGTGAGGTATCTATAACTTTGTAGGTGGTAGACAGAAGAAGCAGGTTCTTAGCTATAGTTTTCAATATCCCTAATTACCTTTTTACGAAACTCTCTGATCTGTCATGCTCTTGTACTGCCTCCCAGATCTATCCCATTGTGTAAACAATGTAAATGTTTGCTCCTACTGCTGCAATTGAATTAAACTGTCATCAAAGACTAATCATTTAACATTAACCTTTCAGATCTTTAGTAACAAATGTTTCATGACCTCTTTTATTTTTTAAGAAGATTAACATTCTTTTAGCCCAAGGCCTCGTTCTTTAGAATTCTCTCAAACTTCCAATATTTGTGAGAGTGTGTGAGGGAAGTGGAGAGGTACTACAAAGTTAAGGGATGATGTGCCACTTACTTAGAGCCACTAAGATGATTAGGGGCCTGAAGCACCTTCCCTATGAGGAAAGGCTGAGAGAGCTGGGTCTGTTCAGCTTGGAGAAGAGGAGGCTGAGGGGGGATCTTATCAATGCTTATCAATATCTAAAGGGTTGGTGTCAGGAGGATGGGGCCAGGCTCTTCTCGATGTCCAGTGACAGGACTAGGGGCAATGGCCATAAACTGGGAAACAGAAAGTTCACCCTGAACATGAGGAAACCCTTCTTCCCTGTGAGGGTAACAAAGCACTGGGACAGGCTGCCCAGAGAGGTGATGGGGTCTCCTTCCCTGGAGACTTTCCAAAGCCGCCTGGACTTGTTCCTGTGTGATCTGCTCTAGGTGATCCTGCTCTGGCAGGGGGGTTGGACTAGATGATCTCTAGAGGTCCCTTCCAAGCCCTACCACTCTGTGAATTTGCGCATCTGTGAATGTGCGTGCTTTATGCAAGGCTCAGGAGCTTGCTTTCTGCTCCCCTGCATTTCACCCGGCCCACACCTGTTGGCTGTTCATCACTCCCACTCAAGTACTTCTGAAACTACTGATCTATTACCAAACTTACAACAGTGTTTCATATTTTAATTAAATTGCCAAGAATTCTGGAGAAAATCAGATGCTGTTCTTTAATCTTGCTAATCCATGCTCAACTGAGGTCTGAGTCTCACTGAGCTACATGAAAACATAAGAGTGAGTTTTCACCCAGAACCGATGAGAAAAGAGAAGGGGTGGGAGGAAAAAACACTGACCCAGTTAAAACTAATGCAGTACAATAATAATAATAATAAAAAAAAAAAGGAGTATTTATAGCCAGATCAGACTTTTGATCCAATTGTCCAGTTCATCTCCTAAACCACAGAAAGCTTGGAGCACCAGCATCACAGCAAGGGCACGCAAGAAGCCGATACTGGGAAGGCCTCTTTTGCCCCCGATACTTGTTCGTGTCCATGTGGAATTACAAGACTGCGTAGGACAGCAGAGCACTTCTACACGCTAAAAGAGTGTAAACACATGGTTACGGCAACACAGTGGAGGTGTGATGTGCTGTGGCCACGTGGCCATACGCCAGAGCCCTGGGAAGTTCTTGCAGCTGTGCAGCACATCACTCTGCTGTTGGGAAGGAGTGAGGTAGCTGGGAAGGAGCGGGGTAGCTGGGAAGGAGAGGGGTAGCTGGGAAGGAGAGGGGTAGTTGGGAAGGAGAGGGGTAGCTGGGAAGGAGAGGGGTAGCTGGGAAGGAGAGGGGTAGCTGGGAAGGAAAGAGGTAGCTCGAAGGAGAGGGGTAGTTTGGAAGGAGAGCAGTAGTTGGGAAGGAGAGGGGTAGCTGGGAAGGAGAGGTGGTAGTTGGGAAGGAAAGCATTAGTTGGGAAGGAGGGGGGTAGTTGGGAAGGAGAGGGGTAGCTGGGAAGGAGAGGTGGTAGTTGGGAAGGAAAGCATTAGTTGGGAAGGAGGGGGGTAGTTGGGAAGGAGAGGGGTAGCTGGGAAGGAGAGGGGTAGTTGGGAAGGAGAGGGGTAGCTGGGAAGGAGAGGGGTACTTGGGAAGGAGAGGGGTAGTTGGGAAGGAGAGGGGTAGCTGGGAAGGAGAGGTGGTAGTTGGGAAGGAAAGCATTAGTTGGGAAGGAGGGGGGTAGTTGGGAAGGAGAGGGGTAGCTGGGAAGGAGAGGGGTAGCTGGGAAGGAGAGGGGTAGCTGGGAAGGAGAGGGGTACTTGGGAAGGAGAGGGGTAGTTGGGAAGGAGAGGGGTAGCTGGGAAGGAGAAGGGTAGTTGAAGGCTACCAGCTGCGGCCACCCAACTCCCGGGTGAGCATCTGAGATCAGGCAAGTTCTCTGCTGCGCTGCTCCTATATACCCTATTTGTGGCAGCTTGTGCAGAAGAGGAGCCTGTCCTTAAACCGGGCTGCGCTCGGAGGGGAGCCTGTGTGGCGTTGTGCTGCCAGGAAACCGCTAGAGGGAAGTGTCCGAGTGCTGCGGCCAGTCCTGCTCACCTCCCGGGCACACACGGTCAGTGTCGGGGACAGTGCTGGTCCGCTACGGCCACAGTCAGAAAGACACTCAGTGTCATTTAAAATGGTTTTTATTACAGCTAACACTGTAAAATGAGACTAGGCCATAGGATCCTACATCCCTTTAGGTGCCAGGGGCCTGCCTGGAGTGGTGTAGCTTTGAGCAGGATGCTAACCCACATGCGGGATCAATGTACTCTGCATAGTGCAGTTTTCTCTTTCAACAGCTTGTTTTAACTGCTGATTTCGCAAATGACAACACAGTTCCAATAAATGTGTCTTTGGAACTACATCGCTATGAAATTTCAAATGAACCCTGGTGGTGATTTTTTGAGATTGTTTTTTTGTTGGAAATAAATGTTGAAAATGGAATATAATTAAAAATGAAGTAGTTCGAACATCTCTTTTTGAACTTCAGCTTGTTATCAAGACAAGGACCATCTGGAAAATTTGAATGCCAGAATAAATAAATATTTTCAAGGATATTTGAAGCTTTCATCACAGTAATTTTTATTTTGGTATATTGCTGGAAATTGCTTTCCCAAAATACTTGACAAACATCATTAGCAAGTTTTATTCAGCAATATTTTAAATACTGTTGTTATTTTCTAAAAATACTGCACATGTATATTTTAGTTATGAGCTTTTTATCAAAACATTAATAAAAATGCATGTTTTACCAATATCTACAGTGATATTGCTCATGAAACTTTGAAATATATTTATTTTCCCTCTGTTTGACAGTTAAAGTTATTATTGAGTTAATAAATTAAATGGAAACCATGTAGCTTAAGGGACCATCGGAGCACAGGCAACACCACAGAAATAAATATGTAAACATAAAGTTATTTGAAAACCTTCATTTAAATCAGTAGAATTTTTTTTTTTTTTCAAATTAAGAGAACCTTGTAAAAGAAGAAGCCAATGAGCTGTGTCACTGCACTAGACCAGTCAAGTGGCAGTAGGCAGAATTCAGTTAATCTATACTAGATTGAGTCAGTCTGCGCCAATGAATTAATTTGTACTAAAATGCAATGTTAAGGTGTTCATGAGAATTATATGACAGCATATAATTTACAAACAGGAAGTGGACCAAAAGTAAAGCAAAGATTATTAGGTTTGAGCTGACCATCTCGCTTTATTAAAATCTTTTTCTGATTTACTTTATATGCAAAAGGTTGTAGATAGACCTAAAGAATGTATCACTCAGTAAGATGTTAATCCTTCCTTTTTACCAAGGTCCAATTATTTATATTGCAAAATAGTACTCTCTGACTTATTTTTTAAAACTTCCAGGGTTTAAATGCAGAGGTGGTAATGTGCTTCCCAAATAGCTGGGATAGATTATTAAATCAGATAACCACCAGCCATTCCAATCCATCCACCTTTAATTCAGGATTCCCAGACCAGCTTCCTGTACATGGACACTCTCCAGGAATTCAGAACTTGGTGACAGACAAGTAGCTATAAAGGTAATGTATGATCTTTACATTCCTTGAATCATGTTATTAATGCCATGTGAATATTTGACAGTCTTATTAAGAAAATAGGATCAGTCTGGTAATCTTTTGGCTTCTGTAGGGTCTAACAAGTTGTAATCCTTAGCTTCCCTGCCAGCAAATTCCTCGTTAAGCACAAGATATCCTAAAACAAACCACCAGTCAAACCTCTCCAAGATGTTAAAATATGTAGAGTTCTTTTAAGCAGGTAATTCTAGCCCAAAAAAGGCATTTTTTTCTCTTCTCTTTCTGCCAGGTACCCAAGCTGAAATACTCTAAAGGCCTCCACATATTGAAACCCATGATTTTGGTAAAATGCTCATAATGAAACACAGGAAGACACAACACAAACGAGGTTTAAGATTTCACTACAAACATAAAATTCCATCCTAAAATGTTTGCATTAGTTTGTACAAAGATCTCTTTTATGAGTGCATCCAAGCAGCATTTTTAATTGATCTACAACCCTTTCAAAATGAACTCGGCACACACTGCACTTTTTTCCATGCAATTTTGATGCAATAAATAGTGAAATCCAAGCATTTTGACTAAGATTCTTAATGTCAGCTTGGGCTAAGAGCCAGAATTCCAGAGAAAACACAAGGAAATATTCAGGCAGGCTGAATCACAACTGAAGTTCTGTGTGGGCAGTGACTTTGGCAAATAGAAATAGTTATGGACACGTCCATGTCTTTATGATACCGGCATGGCTAGGCACTGGTCTGTTTCAGCCATGTACTAGCAGGACATCTCTCTGGTAGAAGTTGCCCTACACCTCCAGCAACTGACAAATTGAAGACATAGGGTCTAATGCAATTCAGGCTGGGAGGAACCTCAGGAGGTCACCTAGTCCAACCTCTAGTTTTACAGTTTATCTTACATAGGTGACCTTTTCTTGCCTTGGAGTGTATACCCCTCTCCTCCCCAAGGTCCAGCTATGTTTCTGTTTTCATTTCCACAGTACTGATTCATCTGCCCAAGGGTCAGGCACTGCCCAGGTTCAACAAGGCTGCGAAATAAAATCCTTCCATTGCTTTTCCAGCTTTGAGCTGACAGTGGCACAAACTTCCGTGGTCTGAGAGCAGGCTTGCCCCTAAGCCAAGTGATGATTTTTCAGAGAGGTTCAGCAGAGTTGCAGAGGGGTGTTTCTGCCCTGCACAAAGTCATTGGGTAGGGGAGAAGAGGGAAGGAGGAGGTAGAACAGCTGCAGCAGCTGGAGTTGCCAGGACCAGCCTGCCTAGCAACCCTCTTCTTAGGCAAGGGCATCTAATACAGTAGCAACAGCAACATCAGAAGCAGCTCTGCCACTTGGTGCGCTGGGTGCACATTAGGGAGCATGAGAGCTGACAAAACACCAGCCTTAAGGCTCCGAAGCCTCCTCAGTTTATTGGTAGGTAAACTTCATAGGTACGTTTACTGGAACTTATCCCTGTGGTCTGTGCATGTGAAAAGAACCGTATATAGCTTATTGCAGTGAGACAGCTGTTAATACCAGAAAATTGTTGAATGTTATTTCAGTAATGTAGAAGTGAAAGAGTAATAGAAGAATATATTGGAAAAATCAGTTGTATAATTCTGTCTTATTCCATGATAAATAATCACATAATCCAGTAGATGACCATCCTCCAATAATATATAGAAAAATAATAGCAGATTGTATTAATAGAAACCATTACCTGTAACTAGAAGTAGAGTAAGACCAGGGTGCATTGTCATAATGTATTCTATTCTGTTCATATATACCCCAGAGTGTATATTTTAATACACGATTAATATATCTATTATAATGTATAATATATACAGGCATAATGTATATTCTGCCACTGTTGCAATTCAATCTGTATGCTATTATGATGCTGTATTCTACCTGTAATAGGCTTATGCAATCTTAATATTATCTATAATTATAAATTTTAACGTTTCTATAATTATCAGTTTTATTGTGTTCTTAAAGGTATAACAAAAATTACTCACTCAAACAGTTAGACGTAAAAGATTAAAAGAAACAGCAGTGTGGAGCAGGGGGGTGCCATTTTAAAAGCAAACAAAAAACCTCTTTAAATCAAATGTCTCTTTGTCCTAGAACCACCCACTCTTTCTAGAGAAAACCTTCTGCAAGAGAAGAATTAGTTAAAACCCCTCACCGTTTCATAGATATTTTCTGGATAGGTCAAAATATATAATCACTGAGTTTGTATACCCCTAGGAATCGGTCGTCTTTTGCTCCAGAAGTTGAAGTGAGCGAAATACACCAGGCTATGTTTCTGTATTTGGTTTGGTTCCTTTAAAAGAAATACAAACTTCGGAGGCAGAACTCATCGTTCCCCTGTTCACATACTGTCTTTTTGGGATCCTAATAATATGCTTTTTTTCTGGCAGGTGATGTTAGTAGAGGGGTGGCATGATTTAGATAACAAAGACTATGACTGTTGGCCCCTGGAAAAACCAGACGAGTATAACATGCTGGACTGTGGAGGTGAGTGAGTCCTAAAACTGCTCAAGAAAAACCATCTCATACTTGGGAAATGGTTCAAAACTCAAAATTGCAGTAGTCAGAATGACACTAAACTCATGACTAATGTTATGCTTAGTGGAAAGCGTCTGAGTCACTGACAATCTCTCTTCCCAGAGAAGTAAGTGAAAGAAAACAACCTAAAGATACTTCAGAGCAATTATTTGTCCTAATTCAGTGGTTCCAAAAGAAAAAGGAATAGCAACAGCTGAATCCCTTCCCCCAGGAAGAATGGAAAATATTTCTCATTAGAAAACCAAATGCAACTTAATCCAAACAAAGCAGGGAGACAACTCTGCATTGCAGCAAATTCTTTTGAGTAATTGCTGAAATTTTGTAGTGTCAGTTCAGAATCTGACTGTGTTCAAACCTTCAGCCATTAAGCAAAATCACTGATTCTACATGTCATGCTTTTCCACCTTGCACAAAACTGTGTTCCATGAGTACTTAAAAAAATCTGAGATGTTTAACCACTTTTTCCAGTCAGTTTCAAAAATGAATTTACATGATGAAATAATAAAAAATAGAATAATTTTTATTATGGAAATTGATTGTTCAAGATCGAAAAATAATTATAGACCAACTGAAATACAGGAAATTAGATTTAAATATAGGAAAGATCATTTACACTCTAAGGGTGATTAAAGCGTAGAGGACGTTGCCCAGAAAGGTTGTGGTTTCTCCATCCTTGGAGATTTTCAAAATCCAGCTAGACAAAATCTAGAAGCAACTTGCTTTAGGTGACCTTGCCTTGAGCAACACAAGGTTGGACAAAATGATTTCCAGAGATGCCTTCCAATTTCAACTATTCTGTGATTCTTGACTCTGTAACTGAAAAATAACTGATGTAATGGAACACTTACGTTCATGTTGGAAGAGATGAAACCAAAGACCATGTGTTTCAATAGGGGTTTTGGAAAAGAATAAAACATGTGTTAAACTAATACTGATAAAACACCCCAGGAAATATACCACTGGGTCACACTCTGAGCTCAATATTACAGTTGAACATTTTCCAAAGAGTTCTGTTGAAACAGTAAAATTCAAACACCATCTAGATGATCGTTAACTAAGACTTTTCTCGCTGTATGAATTTACTGTTGCTTTAATATTGAAACAACTGGTAATCAGAACAGATGACGTTGAAAACTATTCTTACTAATAACCACAGTGTGAGTTGAGTGCAAGGGAAACTAATATGAGTAGGTTGCTTAATTAACTTATACCCTTTACAACCAGTTTTAGAATGAACTTCAAGCTCTATCCTCTGTGGTTCTTCCTTGTCATCTTCTGGGCATTGCTAAAAGCAAAACAAGAGGTATATACTGTAGCCTCATCGCTGTGGATTTAATCCAAGATCTTGAAAGCATTTAGATGCGGGAGTATCTATCGTTGAAAGAAGAGTTTTGTTTATCTTTGTGAGACCTTTAAAGGGAAGTAGAAAGTAATTTAGCTGAAATTTATGCTGACCTTTTGCCTCTCACATTCTCTGAAGCTCAGCTCTCTCCTACCTTCTAGTGCAAATCACACTAGCTTGCTTTGTAAATCTTTATGCTGTAGTTTCTCTCATAGTTAGCAATTATAATGAATGTTTACTTTTCAAGGAAAATGTGAAATCAAGAGGTTAGTTTACAATTTGCTTCTTTACATATGAAAGGAAACTATGTTTAAGGGAAAACACAGCAGCTTCACTAACAGTGCAAATGAGAACACACTTCTAAAAACAACTCCAGAGTAATAAAATAGTTTATAATTGAACAAAACCAACAAAATAATGAGGATCTCTTGAAGGGCAGATTTACCCATCCTCTGTAGAAGGGATTTAAAAGTTCCTGATAAACTGAGAGCTACACATTTGCATGATGTAAGTATTTTGATGTGGCGCAATTTAAAACCTTCATCCAAGAGAATGGAAAGACGCAGGTTAATGGATGGGAAGATTTTCATAGTGTAGTTTGGGAATATGGAATATGAGAATATGGATGATAGTATATATAATTTATGTCTCATGAAGTTAAGGGTTTTGACTGAATTAGATGTGTGCTAGAGTTGTCTATTCTTTCATAACGAGGTCTGCACAGTGAAACCAACCAAGAATGAAGAGGAGTGTTTACTGCCTGATCAAAGAGGAAAGCAAATAGATCAGGACAAGCAGCACTGCATTATACAGGGAGCAAAGCTGCTTTAGATAGGATGACTAGATTTTTTGTCGTATTTCTGAAATTCCTTGATCTTTTCTAAGTGAGTGTCAGAATTGTACAGTTAACATGCATTTTTTTTTTTTTTTTTTTACCTATACAGCCACTAAAGTGGATGATCATTTTGGGCTCATAAAAAGCAATAGGAACAGTAGATGAAAATCACTACAGAGAAGGTTTTGTATTTCTATTCATCTGTAAAATAGAAAAGTACAGCAAATATGTTGGCCCACGATTGTTTTTTCTAGGCCTGGAGATGGCATGGGTGCAAAGACCTCCAGAAAAGGCTGTGAGTGGGGAATTCTTCAACGTGACCTATGCAGTCTTTGCTTCAGATGGCTTTTATAAATATGCAGTGCAAAATGGAATCCTTTCTCACAGGTATTGCCTCCTATAAAAAATGCTGTCATGATCATGAGTATGTGGGGGTTCTCTGTGTACATTTTCAGTAACATAATTGGAACACATGCTCTGGGGCTCCTTGCTAATCCTTGCATCTCTTGAGTTCTCATGTAGTTCTGTTTGCCCTGACATTTTCCCCCCTGCAATGGCTTTGCTCTCAGAGCAGCCATCATGACATGCTTGCCCACATGGTCAAGGACAGGACATCTCATCCCCTCATGGGCTCAAATGTTTTAATATATATCTGTTTAGATGCCTTGGGGATTGACAAATATGCTTATCTCTGATTCCAAGTATGTCTGTGCCTTTGTAAATCTGACCATGAATATAATCTGTGTCAAACTGATCCCCTACATATGTGTTTATTTCTTACAATATAGTGTTCTGTCTTAAATACACTCATTACCGGCTAGTTCGTCTTTCATTAAAAAGAAACTGAAAAATAAATCTTAGTGTCCCAGTGTTACTTTCAATGTAGAGATCCTTCACAAGTGCATAACATTTAAACTAAACCCCACAACTAAGTCTGGCTATATCTACTGAGCAAACCATGTTTGCAGAAAATGATTTTGTTTTAAGAATCTGTTTATGAGGGTGATAACCGACTGAAAGTGTATTTGAGGAAGGAGTTTGAAACACTTCGTTTTGCAGAAGCCTATTCATGAAGACACTAAATTTCTGGTTTGGGGAATTGTATCTGATATTATTGTACAATATAGTTATTTTCCTGGGCTGTTTGGATTGTAGAGCAAAGACTGAAGCTGAATGTATGAACTACATGCATAGATGAAGGTATATGATTGGAAACAATGGAAGTAGCTGGGGACACCTATTTCTGATAGTGGAAGTAGAGTAATGGTATGTTCTTCCGTGCCAGATGTAGCAATGCCAAATAATCCCATCTGGTCATGAAGTCAGTCTGGGGAGAGAAGTAGAGGTCGGTATCTGCTTGCAGCATTGTATCTGCCAGAAGTCCCTGCTCCATGGCAGTAGATGGTGGTCTGGTTGATGGCGATCTTCATGGCTGTAAGAAAGCTTCAGCCAGAAGCAAAACAAAGGAGAAAGAAATAGTGTAACAGTGTTTATTTCACTACATATGTTGTTCTGCTAATTTTTCTGTGCAGCATAAAGAACAGGCTCTCATGTTCTTGTTGCAGTTTTGGGGAATGAGAAATTAATATAAAAGTTTCTCTCTCTGCTGCTTGGCTAGCAATGCTACTGCTGCGAAGGAATTCTGTGAAGAGCATGAGTGCCCTGCCAGCTGGAAAGATGCAAACGGGGAGAACTGCTGTGTCCACCATGCCAACATTCACTCCTGTCCTTTGGCCTTCATGGTTGGTATAACGGGGCAGCATCATGTGCTCTGTTCTTGCTACTGGATGAGACATCATTGTAATAACCAGATTCAGGTTTATGAAGTGTTTCTGTGATTAAAATTAGACCAAATCTGTACTTCACTAAAACCTCCGTGGGGTTGTCTGTCAGTTTCAGATTTTTTTTTTGCACTGGATGCTGAGGGTACAAAGCAAAAGGCTGGATTTTTGGACAACGCAGTATTCAGAATCTCATTATACCTAGTGGGGCTGGTTTAATCTCTTTGAGATTGCTTGACTCAAGTCTCTGTACAGTCAGTAGAGAAAGACAGATCATTTAATTCTGAAGCAAGCAGAGTGAATTTTCAGTGGGAGGTGTTACTCTTTCTGCAGCTTATAGAGGGACCCTGAATGATTTGCTTGAATTACTGAAATTGAGTGGGGTGAGTATCACTGGCTGTGACTTGTAGAACTGAAGCCTGTATACATGTCCTGAGATGGAATGATTTTTCTGTATTAGATCAGAGCAAAAAAGGAACCCAAATACAAGATAACAAAATTTGTTCATGCAATGTAAGTAGGATCCATTCTTAACTTGTCTGTGTGGCTCATTATGAGACCATGTCCCCCTTTGAATGTGTATTTAAAGACTCTAATAATATAGTTTGGGACACCTGCTCTTTTTTCTTTTTTTAATCTGTGAGGTAAGATCTTCAGACAACCAAAATAATCCTCTAAGGCTGCAATCACTGGGAGGTTTACATCTTAACAGCTTTACTGAGAAACGCTCTGCAACAGGCACAAAAGAGATAACTTCATTCCTCATTTAAAAAAAAAAAATAAAGAAAAGCTTCTGTATCAAAAGTGAAGCTGCAGTAACACCACTTTAGAAAAATATAAGAAGTGGGATATGATTCTGTTGCTGGTTCTGATACAGAAAATACTGAAAAAGTGCATTAGATTCATAGGATTGCTGTGCTTAAGATTTGGGACAACATTTTGGTTCATGAATTTTAAAAAAATAACAATGTGAGATTTTAACACTATAGGCACAACTGCTTCTCTCTTATTTTATCTTTTATCACAGAACAGTGTTTCTTGTGCTCTGGCATTTTAATAGATTTGGTTATAAAATATCACTTTATTTGCTGTTAGAGATCACAAGTCATTTTAAGAAAGTAGAAGAGGAGGAGATAGGATTTTCATTACATTGTGGATTACTGACATAACCAATATGTCTGATAAAGGGTAGAGGAGGAATATGTGGTCCATGGATCCCAGATGATGGCCAGATATTTACTCACACTTTGTCTACAGCTGGCAAAATGAGCCAAAGAAACTGGACTGCAAAGGTAAGGTATACTTATTGCAAACAGGGTTTTGCCTGGTTTGCTCTTTTCAGAGCTTACTTGCTAGTAATTTAGCACAGTTCATGCACATGTTCCCCATCTCATTTATTTGTCACTGTTATGTGTGTAAGGAAGTGATACATATGGCTGGGCAATAACAATTGACTTGACTTGGAAGTAATAGCTTTTCACACTCCTACCCAGTAGGTAGCTAGGAGAAGTAATGGGGATGGGAGGGAAGAAAATAGCCCAGTCTGTCCATTTTAAGGCCTACACTAACAATATATTGCCCTACTGACTGGACTGTGTTGCGGGTTAATATGGTCATTATGGGGCTTCTACCCAGCAAAAGTAACAGGGAAGCGGACATAGCAGAATGCACAGGCTGATATCCCTGCTTGGCAAAAAGAATACACACCAGGAGGGGAATCAGACCTGCCTTTCACGTAAGAGTTGTCTCTCCTGCTCCTGTTTGTGTCCCAGGCCAAGGACACCCGTCGTTTCCAATTCTGAAACAATGCACAGGTTCTTACATGAGACACTGTAATTAGACAGTTGTTGTTATAATAGCCTACTGAGTGCCAGTGAAATTTTGATGTTTGCTGCTTTGTCCACTTGTTTGGCAGGTTGTTTTAGTTCACGTGGGTGTGACTTCTCTCATTGCACACATCAGAGTTGGGAGAATGCAAGTTGCTCTGGAAGCAAAAACCACAGTCCTTCCTGCAGTAGGTATGATATAAAACACAGATGTGAGGGAATTGCTTACTGACTGCAAATCTCAATGTTTTTGTTATTCTTGGATGACTAACAAGAGTAAAAGGGACTCCTAGCCCCGCTTACTGTTAAAAACACATAAAAGTCTTCCCAAAATTCTTCTTGATGTAACGCTGAACATCTGAAAAAGTGTCCGTGCTTCTAGCCTGTGTGTGAGTCTAGAACAGCAGGAAGCCACTCTTGTCAAATAGATAAAGGCAAATACCATGGCCAACAGCTTCAATTACTAGAAGTCTTGTCTGCGGTTGATGGCGATGTGAAAATATTCCATGTAGGATGTTGTGAGGATCTGGACACTCTTCCTCAGAAGGGGAGTGGACTAGCCTTAAGCATATTGGAAAGGTAGAAACCAATCTTGGTTCCCTTGTTCACATTAAAATTCAATTGCTCTCAAAGGCATCAGTCTTTCATTCACTTTAATATAGCTCTATGAAGGGAAGCAGAAATAACCATAACAATTCTCTTAGCAATGTAAAATTTAAAAAGTCGACTTCATTTAATAAATTAAACACCCAACCTGAAGAAAAATATTGGGTAAAATACAATGTCATCACAGTAGTCTTGTTAACAACTCTTACGGAAGTTTGAGAATATATTTCCCAATGTTATTATAAAAAAAAAAAAAAAAAAGTACCAAAGCAATTCCAGTGTGGTTCAGAGTATTTAGCTGTAGAATTTGCTATTCATTTTATGACAGCTGCAGCTGAATTTTCCAAGAAACTTACAATTTATCAGAAAAGAAATTTTTAAAATGCAGCTCTACCTCTGAGGCAGAAAGTGACTTCTGTGATTATCCTGGTATTGTACTGGAATCAAATGGACTGAGGCAGAATTATTACTGAGCAGTGGATTCTGTTCTGTTGAAGCTTTTTCTGAAAAAATATATTACAAAGTGACAGAATAATACCTTCAGCTCCTCTCAGAAGGCTGAAGTACAGCATGATATTAGTTTAGTCATAGAGGTAAAATTGAAACACTGTTCAGAACAAGGTAAAAGTTTTGTCCTTTAGGGCTTTTGTTTTAAATCACATCTGATACTGCTGATAATTTTTATAAGACTTTGGAAAAGAAGAAATCTTTGAAGTGTGGGTTACAAGGTTTCATTCTGCACTGCTGCTGCTGGGAAAGGGTCACCAGCTTCTAGGGATCAAAAGGTTTGGATTAAGTACAAAGAATACAAAAGACAATGCCTGCCTTGAGGAAATTTAAGTCTGAAAAAAAACCAAATGGACAATGAGAAACAGAGTGGTGGGTACACAAGACATGTCAAAGGCTCTAACATCATTAGATCAAAGAGATCCTGTATTAGTTTAAAAATTCAGATTATTCTTTTCAGTTTCTGGGGGACTATCTCTGGATTCTTCAAAAATTATTCTTTCTGGTCCTCTGAGGTTTCCCAGTTCAAGAACCATGTGTTTAAATCTGAATACAACCCCATGGATGGATGAAACTGCCTTAAAATATTCTGATATGTGTTTTGTTTTCTAATCAGTCTGTGGAGATGGCTTTTGCGAGGAAGAAGAAGGATGCTCTATCTGTCCAGCAGATTGTGGGGAATGCCCACTGTCTGCTGATGCTAGGATAGCAATTGCCTTACCAATATGTTTAGTCTGCACCGGCTTTGTTTTGACAGTCATGGTAAGCATCCTTTCTCTCCTCTTCTATTCACTTTCTCGTACTTCCATGACTTGAAGCACTCTCTCAGTAGAGGGATAGATTTTATTCTACATCCAGAACCTGTGTGCTATGGAAGAAAGCAGAAGGAAAGGAAACAACCTTTTTGGCTTCTTTATGGTGGGAGGCTCACTGGGCTAGGAATTTTCATCCTGTAAGAGAGAGGTGAAGAGGGAGGAACCTAACAGAGGGACGGATATGATGAAGGCAGATGAGTATTCTCGCAACATGGGAACTAGGGGGTGCCGGAAAAGTAAGAGTACTTTTCACTCAGAATAAAACCCTGTTATGAAATTAACTGCTTCAAAACTCTATGGAGGTCAGAAGTATAAATGAATTCAACAACAAATTACATAAGTTCATAAAGGAACTGGCTCCACCAGAGGCCATTAAATCTCGGAGTATAATGTAAAACATTCAACATAGGATATTCTCAAAAGAAATAATGAGAAGAGGATATTTCTATTTAATTATTTATTTATTTTTAATCAGCTCATTTTCCTAGTGTAACTGAACCAGTTTGATTCAGTTCAAAGTGATTAATTTTGCATAATAGTTATCAATTATTATAACAGACTCATGAAGGAAAAACAAAAAAGTAATGAGGAGAGAGGAGTGTATGAATATGGGAAAGGTAGGTTTGCATACCTTTGAGTAAAAATGTGTGTATTAAGAGGAGACAGCATGCTATTACAGTTTATTACTTCACCGTGTTTCTGAGAAAGAGGATCCACATTCCTTAGGTGTCTGCATCTTGAAAAAGAATACATTTCTGAACTTCATAATAAGGATTTGCAAGGTGTATATGTCATTTGTAGAGTCATTATATTGACTGCATAGGTAACAGATCATTTTTTGGGGGTTTGGTCTAAAAGTCCTCTAAATCAACAGGCACCTCTTTCCTCAGGGATTCCTTTTCCTTCCACCTTGTACTTCTGTTGCAGTGAGCATCTAAGGTAGGCAAGCGTGCTGAGAGGCAATGGACAGGAGAAGGCTGATGGCCCACCAAGTGAGGTGCTACAGGGAGCCTGAATCACAATTTGTTTTTTTCTCTATTCTGTGCCTCTCTGTGGGGCTTTGTGAGTTAGGAATAGAACCACTGTTGAAAACTATCTGAGCATTTAGAAACCACAGGGCAGTTGTGACAATGTGTTTACAGTAACTGTCCTGTATAACCATGTGATCTGATAGAAATGTGTAACTGGATAGTGAGAACTTCAGAAAGTTTTAAACTATTGGCATTTTAGAAAGAGCAGTGGTGTTTCTTGACCTTGCATAGGTTTATCTAAAGGTCTTGTAGCAAAATTTATCTATTATTTCTGCTATCTTTCTGTAGGTTTTGAGGTTTATTCTTTCTTTTTATGTTGCTGTATATTTATTCCTGTTAACATTTGCAGTAGCATCTTTTATTTAATGTTTTATCTAAGTGACAAATAAACAAGATAGGAAAGATCATTTTATCCAATTTGGCAATTAATATAATATAAAAAGAACCATCTAGGAATCTAATGCCTTCTTTAATCATTCAAAAAGAAGAGAGAATTCCTTTGCTATCAATGTCCATAGCAAGCCTAGTGGTCACTTCTAGCTAATATGTCTTTGTTCAGTCATACCTCTGCAAGACAAAATGTAGATGTCTTTTCTCAGAGACCTTTTGAAATAAATGAGATGACTAATTTTGATTCAGTGAGCTCCATATTTGCCATAGATTTCTATCAAAATACTGACACAATCTCCAGACCATGTTCCTTGCATATTATCTGGGCTTTTGTTACCTGTTTCAATGAATGCATAATTCCTAATATTAAATTCCACATTATAAAAAATGGTATAATGACGGTAAAATGCTGTTTAACGTTTTGGCGTTGACTGCATCTATCACAGCTGTATAATTTAATCTGCTGCTTCTCTTTTGAAAGTATGTGTTTACACTTTCTATGTTAGTTTTTCATGACAGCCCTACAAAAAACCAGCTATTAGAGCTATGCCTTCTTTACAAAGTAGCTACAGAATCACTACCTAATATTCTTTATGCTAGAGCATTTCACATACTCATTTGTGGACTGGGGGCTAATTCTATTACAGGATATTAGTTGTACTGCTCCTTATCATGGGGTTCGGATGCAGTGTGTGCATGTCATACACTTACATAACATAGGACATTTCCGTGACATGAGGTGCTGTAAACCTCATCTGGTGTCCAGGCTGAGATGCAAACGTACTGCATAAGAAGCATTGACAATGATGGAGAATTTGTAGCCAATGCAAAATATGACATGTAATTAGATTCTACAATATAGAATATACAGTTTTTAAGGTATTTATTAGATGGTGTTTTCTTCTAAGCTTGTTATTAATACTCTTGGTTGTAATGTTACTCTTAAGATATACGTTGGTTCCTTAAACACCACATATTTTTGTACACTTACAAATTTTCATATTTGAACAATTCAATCTCTGGTTTCTATTCAAAGTCAGTAGGGCTACATCAGGAATTACTTTGATTTATTTTTAGTGGTTTCAGTATCAGAAACAAAAGATGTTCTGGGATGAAAGCTGGATTATAGACTTCACCTGCATTAAACAAGGTTAGTAACTTGTCATTTTGATACTCTGATCAGTTTCCTTAATAATTTTGAGAAATAATCTCAATCATATATACATCTTCATGTTTTAAGGGTCTTACAAAAGGTTAACCAGTTTGTGACATATCCAAAGTTTCACCCTTGTAACCTCTGCAAGCTGTTCACTGATATTTTAATTTGTTGAAACTTTAGATGTCAGTGTTATTTTAAATATTTTCTTTTTTTATGGTGGTTTGTCAGTTAATAAAGACAGAGATATCCCAAAATAAACACATAACCTTTGGACTTGGACAAAATAAATTACAGTTGCTTCAGTGAATGTATCATTCTGCATAATTGGTCTCACTAAATTGCCCTGGATTTGCACAAATATAATGAGCAATATAATGAGGTCTTAATTTCTCTCAGTGTATGCTATCTGTGACAGACTTGCTGCAAAAGGTAATTCATTGTGGCCAGAGGTTTTTTTTTCATTTTATCTTCTGGATATAAAATATGATTTAATTGGTTCTAATTAAACATGTTAAGAATAAAATCAGATGTTAATATATGCTTTACCATGCTGTACTTAACATAGATATACATTGTTTACTTTGCTGTTCATTGTTTTAGCATTCAGAAGGAAAATGAATGCTAAAACATCCCTCAGAGAGGATAAATCCATAGAAATCTGCTGAAGTTGATAGGTCTGTGCTGATTGCTAAAGGACAGACCACTTGAGCGCTCATACACCATTCTAGGAGTCACACACTCACCACCCAAGTCTTCCCTGCTGCGACCAGAGTCCCTTCACAGCAGGCAACTCCAGTGAGTCGACAGGTGCCCCTTTGACTCCTTTCACACATACATTCTCACTCTCAAGTGCTTCTCTTTTTCCTTAGGTTCAGCTGTAGGTTTCCCACAGCAGAGTCTCAAGTATCAAGTCTTATATGTAAAAGATAATTTATTCAGATGTCACACCATCAAAAAAGCCCAGCTCGAGCTGGGTGCCACTGGAGAGGGACCCCAAACAAAGGAATTGCTGGGCAATTATAACCTTACAATCCATGCACCCACCGCTCACACGACTTCTCGGTCCAATGGTGATTTTTTGGTCTGTGGTCTTCTAACATCGTACTGCATTCTTTCTCTGTCTCCAGGTAGGCAGTTGACTGTTCTCATCTTGTTGATGGTTGTAGCCTCCTTAGCAACAACACAAACATCAATATGTTGTCAACATTATTCTCACACTAAATCCAAAACATAGCACTGTACCAGCTACTCAACTCTGTCCCAGCCAAAACCATACCTAAGTGGAAATTCACATCTTGAGGCCTAGGCCTTTGCAAATCTAGCTGCTCGTGCTAAATTAGTAATGAACAGTATACGAAATTGCTCAACATTAGTGTTGGGTCCAAGTGCTAAATGATCGACTCTGAATGATTCTGTTTAAAGCTTACTTACTTACTTAAACTAAACAGCTAGTATTCCTTAACACTGACGTACGCTTTCACTTTCTGTCTGTGAGGAATTGGTAGAAAGATGTCTGCTTTGTCTGTGTTATGTCATCATGTTGCTAGTAGAACTGTCAAGGATTCTTGTGCTAATATACAGGAGAGACAGTTTCAGCTTTGGTCTTGAACATTAATTTCTGTGCAGTTTTGATACGAACAGATTTTGGCTTAGAAATTAATTTGAGTACCAAACTGCATTTCAATCCAGATTTGTGAAAACTGAAACGGAACACTCAAGGAAGCGTCTTTAAATATAGCAAAAAGGAACACGAGCAAATTTTCAGCTGATAGTGAATTAGAAGAGGTCATAAACATCACACAGTAGGAGAAACAATTTCCAAATGAAGGAAATTAGAAGCATGATCAAAAAATAACACATTAAAAATTAATTCAAAAAATCCAAGATGAAAGACATAGTTTTCTTGGAGAGAACCCTGCGAAGCAACAATACTGTTTAAGACCTAGGTGTGATAATTAAGAGTAATGAGGACTAATGAGGACTGATAATATGATGAGATTTGGAAATAGACAATATGTATCTTCTGGACAGAGCTGTACAGAAATGTACAGTTATCTAAATGGAAACATAGCAGCAGTGCTGTAGCCAGGGTATGTAGCCTGCACTGTGAAAAATTATCTGTATTTTTTCAAGATAACTCCTTTTTCATTGCATTACACCATATATATATATACATATATATACACACACTCCTATTCTCAAAGCTATCTCAGGGACTTCTAATATATTTTTGAGTGGAATGCTGTAGAAAGACTCCAAACGTCAATGCAATTTTGAACTGCATATGGATAATACTATGGTGTGGGAACATGGCAGTCCTGATACGAGGTGAGATGCTGAACTTCCTCAGCAACACTTTGGTGGAGACTGATACCAGGGAGAGCTGAGAGGTTTCAGCAATGCTGAGATTAATTGGCTCAATCTGGGTTTTAATTTGAGATGGTGAAATTCTTTTTTTTTTTTTTTTTTTTAATCCTTTTTGTTACTTTGAGCTGGTCAACAGAGATTAAAAAATTTACATTGAGATCACAGATTTTCTTTTCATCTGCCTGTATTGTTGCTCTTCTCTGTCTTCCCTCTGGTGTCAGAATCACTTCCCACATCCCTGTACTTTACAGTATTTTAGAAGCTCCAAATAGACTTGTTAAAATATAGCACAGGGCTTGCTCTGCTTCCCTGGGTTCTGTCCTCGGCATCTAAGTAGCAGCAAGTGCTAATCTTCCCAAGAGCAGAGAAATGAAACTTTCATCAAATCCTGAGGATTAGTGGGAAAGATCTCTGGCAATGAATCACCTCTGGAACTCTACTTTTTATGCAGCACACACATTCCAAGCAATAGGTTTCTGTCTTAAGTGTTAACAAGACTAGCTGAGATGCAAAGTTTGGGAGAATTCCCTATATTTGCCTACCTCTGGAGTCTCTACCTTTGCCATAATATGCATTTTCAGATGCCTTTTCTCATCCCACATCCCATTTAGATCGCACAGTACGGACAGCAACAGGAAGTATGGTGAGCGCTCCCCCAGCATGCAGTGACTCCAATGCCAGCTGTGTCACCGCTCTGAGCTCCTGCACAGCAACTGTTAACATGCCCAAGAAACAGTACTTCACCCATACAGGGAGATAGTAAGTCATTGTATTCATTACTCGTTTACTGCAGCACCTGCTATACTATAGTTTCACCTTGCCTTCTGGTTCTTGCACCTTTACTGCTGATAGGTAGTGCAAAAGTTTGCATTGCTCTTGTTAGGCTAAACCCAGTAAGTTAATATCATCTGATTTTCGTACCACATACTGCTACGAGGTGGAATATCCTATATACCAGGCTTCTGGTTTGGTTTTCATTTCTCTTTTTCCCCTGGGGCTTGTTAAAAGGCTGTGGCTACATAATGTGTCTTGCATCTGTTAATGAATGGCCCTTACTGTTCAAATGTATTTGGAACCCAGGCTTTCATGCAGCCCTTCTTCTAAAATGTAGGCAGGGCACAGCTAGGTTTTTGCATTAAAGCGCGGCATCCTGTACAGTAGCACATTAGGAATCTTGTCATTAAACCAGCTGATGTGACTGAAGATACAGGACATTTCACCTCTGGATCATGTTGTGAAGGTGCGCATCAGGGGTGTTGGAACTAGATGATCTTTAAGGTCCCTGCAGTCTAAACCATTCTATGATTCTATGATCATATAACCTTGCAGGCAAACAGTAAAGCCATAACATGCTAACCAGAAAGCAATTATCCCCATAAAAATAATGTAATTCGGGAGTAGGGGCAGAACATGTGCAAAGATGTAAGTAACACCTACCATTTGAATACAGAGGACAAGATCTGTGCTTTTCAGGATTGAGTAGCTTACTTAGTATCATCAGCTGAGACAGCAGCTGCCTTTTCAGCACTGTTCAGGAAAATCACAAGTACTCCATTGATGAGACGCTCTTCAGAGTACATCTTTTACAGTGAGCATTTTTGCTGCTTCTTTGTGAATGATGACATTTTCATCATAATCATCTTCCTCAGATGAACCAAGGTCAAACACAGTCCTCAAAAGTGAAAGACGTAAGAATGAGGTATTCAGTCTCATTGGTGACACACCTACATCAGCTACACCACATATCCCATAGTCTGTATTTGTATAGTGGTTATCACTGAAGTTCCTGCATGTATCTCCACTGGATTCCCTTATTCTTTCAAGGAAAGTTGCTTTGCTGTCAATCAAACTATCAAAAAAAGGACAATAGCAAGGCAATTGTAAGCACAAGATGGGCAGAGAAAGGCTTGAGGGTGGCCCTGAGGACTTGGGGGTACTGGTGGATGGAAAGCTGGACATGAGCCAGCAGTGTGCGCTGGCAGCCCAGAAAGCCAACCGCATCCTGGGCTGCATCAGGAGAAGCGTGGCCAGCAGGGTAAGGGAAGGGATTGCCCCCCTCTACTCTGCTCTTGTGAGACCCCACCTGCAGTTCTCCATCCATCTCTGGAACCCCCAACCTCAGAAGGATATTGACCGGTTGGAGCAAGTCCAGAGGAGACCACGAAGATGCTCAGAGGACTGGAGCACCTCTGCTATGGGGACAGGCTGGGAGAGTTGGGCTTGTTCAGCCTGGAGAAGGGAAGGCTCCAGGGAGACCTTATAGCACGTTCCAGTACCTGAAGGGGCCGACGAGAAAGCTGGAGGGGGACTTTTTACAAGGGCCTGTAGTGACAGGACAAGGGGTAATGGGTTTAAATTGAAAGCAGGGAGATTTAGATTGGATGTCAGGAAGAAATTCATCAGAGACAGGGTGCTGAGGCACTGGAACAGGTTGCCCAGAGAAGCTGTGGATGCCCCATCCCTGGCTGTCTTCAAGGCCAGGCTGGATGAGGCTTGGAGCAACCTGGTCTAGTGAAGGGTGTCCCTGCCCATGGCAGGGGGGTTGGAACTGGATGGGCTTTAAGGTCCTGTCCAACCCAAACCATACTATGACTCTATGAAACTCAACTGCTTTATCAGTGAGAATGCTTCATCCCATGTGAACAAAAGGATGTTAAATATCACTGGTGGATTTCCAAAACAGCAGACAGAGGCAATGGATAGTAGGGATGTTGCTGTAGATGTTTTACTAGCTCTCACATTTCCTTTGCTGCTACTCCATCATCCAACCGCCTCAACTGACTCTAATACTGTCATGTTCCAAATGTCATCCACAGATAAAGGATGCTTGAATATAATTGCTAATGCTTCCCTTATCATATAAACAGGGCCCTGTCACCTGTTATGTACTCAGATTGAGATTTACACCCTTGTATGGACATGTTTAAATTCTGTATTTCATCTCTAGAGATATGAAACTGCTCACTGCAGAAAAAATACCCAGTCCAATTTTGTAGATAGGCTGGCTTATGAAGCTGGCCTCCAACTCTGTGAACAGCATTTCATTCTGTTTCAGTGATGGCAGAACAGTGGCCGTAAAGAAAATCATGAAGAAAACCTTCACACTTTCCAAATCCATACGTAAAGAAGTCAAGCAAGTGAGGTACGAAGTGAAACCTGAGAAATGTATGTTGTTATGTTTCTACACTGGTTTTTTAGGGATTAAAATCTGTCCAAATGTGACTGTAAATTCATATTCTTTCTTTCAAACTTTGCTTTGACACCAGATCAGAATCTCCTTATACTTCTTTTTACTTTTCTCTCTACATTGTGAGCCAAACCTCTTGGTTTTCCAGTTGCTCTACAACAAGCAGGAGGGACATCCATAAAATCATTGGTGTTCTCTGATTTCTGTTAATTTTCACAGGGAACTTGACCATCCCAATCTCTGCAAATTCATTGGAGGTTGTATAGAAGTGCCAAATGTTGCCATTGTGACAGAGTACTGCCCCAAAGGCAGCCTGAGTGATGTTCTGCTCAATGAAGATATTCCTTTGAACTGGGGCTTCAGGTAGCAAAACACCTTTTGAAAAGCTAAACAATACAAACTATACTATGTGCTGTTTAGGAGTAGATGTTAATTTTAGATAAAGATATTTATCCAAAGATAAATCCTTGGGTGGACAGGCCTGCACTGTGATATGGAGAGAATGGAACAGCAAGAAAGCAAGCAAATTCAAATATCCAACCCAACTTGTCTTCAGGAGTTTTGAGCAATCCTATGGTTAGTGCTGGTCACACTAATCACCAATGACTGTCCAGTGACTTTTTAACCTACTTCTAATTACACTGTGAAACCGGTTTTAAACCTTTTTTCCCATATAACTTCATTTTTTTCCCAAATATCTTGGGTATCCCCATTTAATTAAAAATCGCCACATCTCTGCTTCTGAAGACACATTGGTGAAATGATTGGCGTACCTACAAATGCGTTATTATATTTACCAACACAGAAAATGAGCTCACATCGTCGGTGAAACTTCCACAAAGGCAATGTCGTTTTTTGAGAACAGTCTTCTTGGCACGCTCTTTCTACTTCTGCCTTATGTTTGCCTTCAGCAAAGAAAAGGCTTGTAAGGGAGGAAACCCTCAAAGAAAGTGCGGAAGTTAATAAAAAATCATTTCTCTTGTAAGTATTTGAAAGCACGCTCAAGGATACAAAGGTACTGGAAATTTGTAGAAGAAACTCAGCTTTCTTTAAAGAGGCTAAAGGCCTGCAGACTTAGACAACTGAGTGGGAGTTAAGGGCTTTAAACAACCCACCTTAATTGTTTTGGGGAAATGAGCATGGGGACACAAATTGAAAGCTATTGCAGTCCTGCAGAGTCTTTATGTGAACTTCAGTGGGCTTTGGAGGCACTCTTCAGTGAAGGTTTAGTGGAAATACTGACTCACTGATTTTTGTCTTTCAGGTTCTCTTTTGCTACTGATATTGCCCAAGGCATGGCCTACCTTCACCATCACAAAATGTATCATGGACGGTTGAAGTCTAGTAACTGTGTGATAGACGACCGATGGGTTTGTAAAATTGCAGGTAAAAAGATAAGTAACAAAATTTCAAAACTGTCGAGCTAACCTACTAATTCATATAGATTTCACACTCCTCCCAAGCACCTCCATGTTGACATTTCATGTGGAAGTGCTGATTATACCAGCCTTCTCTAGAAGTGCCCTGTGCTGAAGCAAGTTCCATGACACATTATCCTATCAAGTCATTTAATGTGTCACTGATGCACACATCAGATCCCATCACTCTATCAACATCAGTCCTAGCAGAAACTCTGTCTCATTCTCAGTTTTGATACAGAGGGAAAACCTGAGCCACGGGCAGTGCTGAAAAAAACATGGAATAGTGCTCACTGATTGGTAAACACAAGGTAGTTTCACGGAGCTTCTCAGTCCTGTACCCAATACTGAGCTGTATTGTCCCAGCAACAGAGCTACAGGTCTGGTGCTTCTGATACAGGAAGACAGCCTGTGGAGACAGGAAAACCACTGGAGAGTCTTGTTTATTTTGCAGCTGCCAAAGGGAATGAAAGCAATGATCATCTCTTCTACTTCCTCCTCAAAGTAGTTATCACACTCTATAACCTGCAGCCATCTTAAAACCAGCAGCAACAGATTTGTATTTCAGTGGTTCATCCGAAGAAAGGTTCCTACACAGGGCCATGCCTGCTGCCTTCAGAACTTCCTACTTTCCTTAGAGCCTGTTCTGGAGAAAAGCATTAAAAATTGAGATAGTTGGATTACATCGACAGCATCACCTTAGCCCAGCTCCTCTGAATTAAATGTTGCCTCCATGAAATTATTCAGAATTTAACTGATCGCTCTGTGCTGACTTCAAATACTCATTGTTTACCTGGGTGTGATAACTTTAAACAAACCTCACAAATAACCAATGTGGGAGATATTTCAAAAACTCCAGTGACCTCCAATATAAAGAATGAAGCTCTAGGACCATCATAATTAGCGGTCACTCCAGACAAATCCAGACATCTACATCCTGCCTTCCCATGCACTCAGAAGAGTGTTGTTTGTGTCAGAAAGAAAACAAGAAGTCAGTTGTTTTTTTCTGCTTTCCAGTGCTGAGTCACATACTGAGAATCTCTTCTATGTTTGGGTAAAAGTAGAGCTGCAAAGATGTTTCATGTTTATGCTGCCTTTGTTCTGAAGCGAGCAGTGTGCAAGTAAAGCCCACCATCTGATTTTCAGTTGTTCTAGTCAGTCTGACTTGTAATTACTCTTAACAAACTGGCACCACAGATAATGATCCAGGGGACGAGTAGGACAGATATCTGAATTTGCATGCTAACTCTTGCACTGAAGTGAGCCTATTCTCTGAATATAACTTTATAAAATCATATAATCTGATTGGAAGGGGCCATGCAGTTCAACTTCCCTGCTTTCATGCAGTCTCACTCAAATCTTTGGTTTCCAGATCCTATATTTGCAATTGGTTTAGAGGGACAAGTCCTCCAGACACACACCATTTTTAGACTATTGTATATTTCAGATAAGGAAAACTCAATCCTTTATAAAGTTGGTCCTTGCCAACTAATGCACCTGTTTCAGAGAAGTTTGTTTCTTGTTTTTTTCCATGTTAGATTATGGCTTGCAGTCATACAGAAAAGAAGATTCTCCCGAGGAGTCAAGCTCATACCAGCAGCATTTGATAAACATTTACACAGGTCCTGAAATTCATTCCTTTTCAGACTTTGAACCCAATTCTATGGCAGACATCTACAGGTAGTTAACATTTCCTGTTTCTCACACTTAATAATCGTAACCCAAGTTGAGGATTCTTTAACCACAATTAGGCTCAGTGTAATTCTGTGGTCACCTCAGGTATATGTTTGATTGTTTTTCAAAAAGGATTGACCTTGGAATACAGAACAGCATGGATATCACAGGATCTTCTTTTTCAAGGTAGATAACCAAGTACTGAATTCACTGACATAAATGCAGAGTTGGTCTAATGATTTGTAATGTTACTCTGGACTGGTAGATAAAAAAGGGCATAAAGAACTGCTATTATCTAGCAATCCTTTTTTGTTGCTGTTTCTTATGAAAAAGTAGGTTATTTTCAATAATAGCAATACCTTAGAAGTTAACAGCATCAATTTTCCAGGATGTCATAATGCACATATACATCCCATAATTCTATAATTAGTGTCAATACATTATTTTGCTGCAAACACACAGTGACAACATTTGGTTTGCAGAGAAAAAAATAGAGGTAGGAAAAGGAAAGGGATGCACTAATGGATATCTCCATCCCTTTCCTTTCAAAAGCCTTTATAGGAGATCACTTTGGCTATTATGTTTAACCTTGAGAGTGATGGATAGCTTCTAACCAACCTCTTTACAGATAAACAGGATTACAACTGAACTTACAGAGAATAATGATCCAATGAAAAATGATTGTACTAGGATTTTTTTTTTTAATTACCTATATTTGTTGATTGTCCCATGAATTTTCTATATGAAGTAGGAAATTCACTGTGTTCTTGGTGTATTCTGTCTCATAATAATGATATTTCCTCTGTCTGCTAATTTCCAGTAGTTTGCTGAAAGCATTTGGGAGTGGAAAATGCAGAATGGTACTACAAGATATATTGTGGCCCTTTCCTCTTTCTTTTCCTTGCCACATTCCCTGCCCATCAAGTCATCTATTGCCTGGTGACTTTGGTAGCTAGCAGAATGTAAAGAACTGGAATTCAATTAGAAATTGAAATGCTGAGCAGAAGACATAGTTGTTGGCACTTTTTATTAACAAATTCACCGAAGAGTAGCTCTTACTGCCTTTTATCCAAAGCTCTGAGTTCTACTGTGGCATACACTATGCCACAACAAATGCTTGCTGCCTTATGTGACTGTTATGGGGCTACTAGTGAAAAGTCAGATGCAGAAGCTGAAAATGTTTAAATCTTCCCCTTTTATGCATATACGATATTCTAGAACACTATTAATTGTAATCCATTCTGTTAGAGAATCTAAGCAAGAATTTGAGGTCTCAGTAGTATTTATATCTGTAGGCTTAAACATACAATTTGTTTCAGAATAGCTCAGCTAAAGGCAGTTTGTCACTGTGTTTATGTTTTAGGCTACTGTCATTTGTCTTGTGTCAGTCTTTATTTTTCCAGCATGAACTGATCTTAGAAAGTACTGTGCTCCAGCTAAGCAGTGATTTTAGGATTGGCTTATGCGTTTGCTTTATCATTGTCTCACAGCTAAAAATGTATTCCAGAAAATACTTCGTTGGTGCTTCTCTGGTTCACACTTTTCCCCTGTTCGGGTTAGATATCATTACTTGACTCTGTAGGCAACCTGGCCTCCTGAAGCCATTTCTTGCCAAGGACTACCCTTAAAATAGTGCTAAAAGCTGCTTTGCTCATATCATAGATGACTATAATGAACTTTTGACAGATTCAGAGAATGCTTGCTGAATCTATCTTGCTGCCCGTTCCCGTGTCTGCAAAATCCAGGTCTTCTTTTGTTGTACTGCAGTTCATCCTTTCTTGGTAAAAAAGAAAGAACAGTAAGAGATCAAATCAGAAAAGGGAGAAGAGCAAAGTGAAGTCAAAGAAGAAAGATAGAGATATACCTTCTAGCATTAAAATGGTGGTCTTTTTAACTGAGCTATTCTTCAGACTTTTATTTTAACACAGTTTGTGTTTGATGAGATTAGCAGGTGCCAAGCCTTCCTGATACATGTATGTGGGCTCACTGGCCAGGGAGCAGTGTCCCAGTCTTGAAATCCTCAGTTTTAATCTGTGCAAAAATTCCATTAATATTCCTGAAGGTATGGCCCAGATAAAGAATGAGTGGAAACTGCAGGAGTGGGACTTGTAATTTCATGTGCTCTTACAGATGAATCACTTGCTTTTAAAGTTCTCCAGGGAATGTGTTGGTCAGATGGGAAAGCTAAAATGAAAATGAGAACAGGAGCATGAAAACAGCTCCTGTTTGAGCTGAAGAGGCTGTTTCCAGTCACAGTTTCCCCTACATTGGCTCCTCTTGATTTGTGATCGTTATGTGAATCCCACTATCCACTGTGTTAGGACCTTTTTGAGCAGTGCTGTTGAAGCTGAAGGAAATCAGTACTGCTTTATCAGATTTACCATCACCTAATTGCTCTCCTTGAAAATCTGTTTCAGCTTTGCTGTCTCACCAGGATTGGCATTCCTTTTCATACCACATCACCCCAAAATTAACATTAAAACCTCATCAGTTTAATTTCTACATTATTCAGCATGGTTTATATGTATTATTTTATTTGCCAGTGGTGGTCCATAAGTGGACTGAAAGATAGACATACCCCATTATAAGGCTAGAATGCCTTGCAGAACAGAGCAAACTTTAGCAGTACAACAGATTCAAACCAATATTCCCCATAAAAATAAATATCAAGTAGAGGTGCACGCGCATAGTTTCAACACATAGACAACAGCATCTTTATGAGGATTGTTGGCTGGAGGAGGTGCTGGCTTCTTGAAAAGCACTGTTCTGAAAGAGCTCTAGTGAGTTCAATAAGGAGACTGCATACCCAGTTGTTACCAGATTTTTTCCATCCTTCACACTTGCTGAATGTGTTTGACCTTGGTTCATCTAAGGAAGATGATGGTGATGAAAATACAATCCAGAAAGAACCAGCAAAAATGCTTACTGTAAAAGATCTACTCTGGATGCAGTGTTTCATCATTGACTTCATGGAGATTTTCCAGAACAGCGATCTATGCTGAAAAGAAGCCACTCCTCCAGGTGATGCTCTTAATGGACCTGCTTCTACCCCACGATTACAGCACAAACCTGTCTGTGTAGTTATTTGACAGGTATCATGTAAGTGCCTGCCCATACCCCCTCTGGATTCCAATAATTCTTCCAGAGAAAATTGCTTTTCTGTCCATCAAACCCAAATGCTTCACCTGTGGACTGATAACTGTGAGAGGGGACTACTATAAAATAATAACTGACAGATCTCTGACAACAGAGTAGTAACAGATAGCAGCACTGTTGACATCCTCCCTTTTGGGATTCTAGGCTTTCAGTCATAAAATGGGGCAGAATAAGAAATCATGGAAAGTGGAAATCACTGACTCCGTTAAGTGTTATTTCATTAAGATTTGTTTTGGTTTTATTCTGCAGTTATGCCATCATTTTACTAGAAATCGCCACAAGAAGTGACCCCATGCCAGTAAGTAAAAATGGACTTTGAAGTTTGCATGACAATTTTGATTCTGTTTCTGCTGAAGTTACAAACCTAACTCTGAGTGGCTGCGCCTTTGGTTTATTTTGTGAGTACACATTTTCCACTTGATTTTGTGAGTGCAAGTTCAGTTCCAGTGGAACATGAGATCAGGGATTCCTCTTGCATCTACCAGTTTTCCCTCCAGGACTTTGAGAAGAATGTACAACAAAAATAATGTAGCTCCAAAATTGCCTTTTGGTTAGGTCTGTGAGGCTTAATGGAAGGGGAGCAGAGGGGGAAGGTATGCCGTAACAGCTTGCTTTTTCTCCTGCTGTTCCTTTCCTTTCTTGCCGAGCACAGGCTTTTTCAGTGGAGTCTTGCAGTGGTAAGAATATGCTAGAAGAGCAAATGAGCTGCTCTCCACAAAGAAAATGTCTTCTCTGCATGTGTCTTGTGATCAGTACTAAATGGCAAACACAGAAAATGCACCTTGAAATTGAAACCAGATGTTCTGGATATGTAACCATGCCCTGTCTGAAATGATTTGCCTAACAAGAATTCTGACAACAAAGACCTGAATCCGCCATTCTTCCATTTCTCACAATTTGTGACAACAGAGCAGTGTAGGCCTTGTGTTTTCTCAAAAGCATCCCAATATCTTGCCAGGTATTTGTTAGTTTCAAAGTTCTTTACCTCATACATCAAGATTAAAACCTCCCAGCCTTGAAAAAGCTTTTAGACAAGGCCACACAGTTTTGACTGGGTTACATACTTTTTTTTTTTTTTTTTTCTGGTACTCTCATGTGAAAAGACTGATGTGGAAGTGATAAGGAAGACATCATAAAAGTAACAATGATCATAGTAATATGTTTTCAGTGGGTAGTCTGAAAAGCATGCTTGTTTGTTTCAGCATTGTTTAATCACTTTTTCTCTAGAAAGATGATTCAGCTGAATATTCTTGTTGCCCACCTTTGGCAGAATTAATTTCAGGAAAGGCTGAGAATTCTTGCCCCTGTCCTACAGATTACACAGAGGTGAGTAAGATACATCATTGTGAACCAAAATTCTTTACTGAAGTGAACTTAAGACACAGAATTTTTATGGCAATATTACCACTGATAAATGTAAACAACCCAGAAGTCAAGATACAGATCACAAACAAGGCACAATGAAATATCCTTAATAAAGAAACAGTCATTCTGACAAATTGAATGTTTCAGTTGTCCCCTCAAATTTCCAGTGTAATAAATGATGTTTTTACTATTCAATCATTGATTTTTGTGCATTTTCATTTTATTATAAAGTGTTGAGTCCTACACATATTTTATATTAGTAATATATTTTTAGCTTACTGACAAAGGACTTTCAAATAGTAAGCTATGTGTCTCAGGCAAAGTATGAGCTTGGTTTGATTCTCACAAAAATGTCTGTGTGTTCAACAGCCTCAAACTGTCAAATAAAACAAAATACATGCCCTTCCAGTACAATTAAGTCATAACAAGCTTGTGGCATATTTGTTTCAGGTTGAAAGATCTATAATTCACCTTTGGTGGTTTGCAGCAACCTAAATGTAACAAACTTCTCATGAGTAGCACTGGATTTTGGTCAGGAGTTAACATCCTTAAGACGTAGTTGAGTTTTTAATATCTTGTGAATTTTGTGTACAGACGAATCCTCTGAAAACAGGATGTGACTCCAGCAACACAACACTGTCTTAAAGCACAAGACAAGAGCTTAAGCCGTGTTTGGCAGAAAGAACATGAGCATCTAATTCAGCATTTCCCCCAGCAGAATTTTCATGAACTAGCATCCTACATCTAGCATAAGTCTGGAATTCTAGAGACCTCAGTATAGCCTTGCCACTTTTCACCAGCCTCAGATAGGGCTTCACGTGGACAGTTTGCACTGAGAAAATAGTAGTATTAATTTTAAACACTGCCTGTGCTTAGAATGACAAAAGGCTTTCTGCTTTTCTCACTCTCTTTCCCTGCTGCAGTTAATCAGAATGTGCAGAAAAAATAACCCTGCCCAAAGACCGACATTTGAACAAGTCAAGAAAATGTTATACAAGATGAATCCTAATAAAGTTAGCCCTGTTGACATGATGATGACTCTGGTAAATTTAGCTTTTTTAATCCAATCCAAGCCAATCTGCTTACTTGCAATAACTTTCCCTTGTTAACAATCCCTTCAGGTTTGTTTTTTGTTCTCCACCTGTTTGATGAGAAAATTCACAGTCATTCATTCACCTCTGCTGGGCTGATTGTACCTGCAGTTCTGCTTGAGAGCCAGCTTTCCTCCTCAGTCTGGCCATTTTTCTTAACTTCCTCAACTTCTTCAGGGCTGACAACTTTTGTTTCTTCAGTCAAATCTTTGGTTTTTAAACCACTCGCAGGAAAATATATTCCCCTTTTCCAGTGACTCAGTGGTGGTCTTACACTACTGGGGGTACAGAATCCCTGCATGCCACAAATAATGAGTTCACAGATGCATTTTGAGCAGAGTATCTTAAGCCCATCAGCAAAGAGACTCCTGCCTCCACAGCCTGTTGCCTCACAAAGAGCACGGGTGCAAAAAGCATAGCGTAGCCTACTGGGGTAGTTTACTAAACAGCATTGTGAGCTTTTGATAAAAGACTGAGACTTAGATACCTTTGGTGTTTGTAATTAATCCATGTCCACAGATAGGTCTCCGCATTGGATTTGCCCCTAATGTTTACATGGACTTGGAAGAGTCTGGAATTGGCTTCTGCCCTCTTAAGTGTAAACAACAATCTCAAGTCTAGAATCATAAATTTACCTAGGCAGAAATCTGATCTTTGGGTTTTGTAAGAAAAAATTAGTTCTCAGACCTGAGCCTTTGCCTATCTAAATGTTTTCAAAACATAATCATTAAAATGCTTAAATCCTATCTAACTATAAGCCTGTTTCACTAAAAAGATTATTTTGTGCAATTCTCTATGTTACTTAGATGGAGAAATACAGCAAACATCTGGAGATACTGGTTTCTGAGAGAACGCAGGATTTAATGCATGAAAAACAAAAGACTGATCGTCTGTTGTATAGTAAGTTATACAGCAAAAATACTGGATATTCTTCTAAATAATAGTTTGATTTTAACTGCCTAATTACAAACAGAAACCCTTTGATAGCTGATTATTTAACAACATTTAGTTGGCAGCGAATTAACATACTTGTTCCTTGCAAAGCTGGTAAGATATTTAACTACTTCTTATATATTTCCCCTAAAAATCAGTGTACTCATCTGAGAACGATGACTCTGGAATCCATAGTGCTCTCACTTTATAAATATTGGGGAATTGCTTTTGGACTGAGCTTACTTTTTATGGCAGTGTTTCTTCTGGAATTCCGTAAGAAAAATGGGACAAAAGAATGGGTGTGACACATAGGAGAGAAAAAGGAAAAAGCTGTAAAAGTGCAAGATAGGAGAAATAAAGCAGATTAAGGGGGGGGGGGGGGGGGGGGGGGAAGGCAAAACCAAAACCAAAACAAACAAAAAACCCAACAACAACAGAGAGGGTAAATAAACCTCACACAGAAAGCAAACACTAGCAAAGAATTGACAAAGAAGGAGTTAGTAATATCCCAAGTCACACTATTAGAATGTAACCTTACTCTGACGTGGAATGTATAGATATTGGTTCATTTGAACTGAAAGTCAGGGGTCATTTGAAAAATCTGGACTCATCAGTGAGATTTACTGCAAATTCTCACATTACAGCAGGACAGATTTTGATACTAAAGAGTGCTTTTGCCTTCAGAATATTTCTCATTTATCAACAGTGCTGGTTTACTTTTAAACAAACACGTTCTGTTTATTGTGTGCTTTCACCCATGGCGAAAGAGTAACAACGCTCTACTTTCTACAACAGGTATGCTGCCAAAGCAAGTAGCAGATGATCTCAGGCAGGGAAAACATGCACAAGCTCAAAGTTACTTAAGTGCCACCATCTTTTTCAGGTAAACAAAACTGAAAGGTAAGAGTAGAACTAACTCCTACTGAAGAAAATTCTAGGTTTCTTGTGGAGGTGAAACTCCTAATTAAGTACAGAATTTCCATCTAAACTGCCATTTATTGTACCAGGTGGCAACATTTGACTCTGCAAATGAGTGTCTTTCAAAATTCCCACATTCCTCCACCTTTCATTATAATTACCTAAGTAAAAATCGAGATTGCTGTGGAACACAGCAGCACATCGCTTCGTGTGTGTTACACACACATGCATGCATGTTTCCTAAGACAGGCCAAAGTAAAGGTTCCAGCATTTAGCTGCATAAAGGAAACTTGCCTACCATTAGAATCCACGTGGATTTACTGTATTTATTTATGATGTGTGCATTAAGCAACATAGAGATTGAATGTCTTTGTCTTAAATGGACAGATATTAGGTTCCCTTTTTCATTTGTATATAACTCAAAATTGGAGACTACTTAATCTGTTGCAGATTAAAGTTTAGCTGTTAAAAATGGTTTGCTGCACTGGTAAGCAAAAAGACTTAGGTCAGTCAGTTCTTTTAAATGGAAGGGCTCTGTTTTCAGTTTAAGTAAGTGTTTGAAGACAAAACTGTTCTATTAGATAGTGAAAGAACTGCTGTAAAAGAGAAGGTAGAGGTAATTCCACTGAGAAATTATTACTGTGTGTTTAGGATTACCAATCTGCAATGGTTAAGACAGTGGATGAGAATGGCTTTTTTGTTGTGTTTTAACAGTGACATTGTTGGCTTCACGCAGCTGTCCAGCAGCAGCACACCTTATGAAGTGGTAGATCTCTTGAACAAGCTTTATACCACTTTTGACGAAATCATAGATAACTATGATGTCTATAAGGTGGAGACAATAGGAGATGCCTGTAAGTTTTTTGAGCTGTGGGCAGTGTTGGGGAATGGGTATTTCATCAGGATACGGACTGATCTGATGACAAGGAAGAACAGATGAAGGGGATTTGGAAAGCTTCTTACCACTGAGAAGACCACACAAAACAATTAGGGGAGGAGTCCTAGTAAAGCCCTAGCAAACTTCAGGAACATTTTCCTGCATACCTTTCATCATGTCTACAACTCATGAATGTTGTGGATGGGACAAATTAGTTGAGTAAACTACTGGTGCTGTTTATTTGGTTCCTATAACCTGTACGGTCTGACTTTATACCTTGGCAACAGGTTAATCCCAGTTGTGTTTCACAGGAACACAACTGAAAATTTTACCTTCTATGCGGGAGCACAGATGCCATTCCATAAACTTTATAATTTCTGTCTTTTTGCTAAGTCTGTGACCACCTTCTGTCTCCTAATACTCTACAGGGACTTGGCTGCCCCTTATTTTTGGAGTTTTAGGAAAATGGCTTTCTATTTACTACCATGGGAATCTGCTGGGGATTGATTATCAATAAAACTGAGTTCCATCAAAAAAATAGCATAATCTAGCAGGATTTTTGGATGAGACAGACAGGAAATCCTATAAGAAATTGGGGCGGGGGGGGGGGGGGGGTTGTTGAGCACGGGGTGGCAGGGGGGAATCCTCTGGTTTTTTCCTGTGGCGTGGTTGAGTACATTCTGGAGCATAAAAGTCCTGAACAAATGCACCTGAGAGATCCTGAAGAGATCTGTCACTTCTCCTACACAGTAAGAGTCACTGCAGGAAGCATAGGAAAATGCCCAGTGGGAGTCAATTTCTCTATAATATCTACCCAAAGATAAAAAGTATTGAACAGCCACTTTCCCACTACCGGTCCCACTTCAAGCATCCTCAGTGCCGAGAGGGAGGAAAAAAGGGTCAGAGGGCATGAATATTATGGAAAAGTGAGAAGGAGATCCAACATTTTTCACAACTAGGGTAATTAATTACACACATGAGCTATTGCCGTATCTTTCATTTGTTTCTGGCTTTCTCTGCTCAGCAGGCACAACTGTGCAGCAGGATATGAAGGAATAGGGCTTTATTTATTTTTTTTTTTAACTTAGGCAGTATCCTTTGGTAAATCTCTGTATAATGACAAAGGTTAACACAGTTGCATCATTGTGTTAAGATATGGTGGTGTCGGGCATACCCAAAGAGAATGGGATCCTTCATGCCGGTGAGATCGCAAGCATGGCTTTAGACCTTCTGGATGTCTGCAAGACTTTTAAGATCCCACATAAGCCAAACACCCTCCTAAAGATAAGAGCAGGAATCCATTCAGGTATGTTGAGAGTCCTCCAGTGGTTTAACAAATGTTTCTGTAGTGGAAATTTCTAAACATGGCATGGAACACCTCATAGATGTCATCCCAACAGAAGAAATTATTGGCTACCTCTAATATTGGGAACACAATGTGGAATACAACACTGGAAACACCACATGGCCTCAGTGCCTCTGCTGATGTGAGTGTGGACTGCCATTCTCTGCCTGTTACTTGCCCTTTTCATCTGCTCTCTTCTCAAAGCAGTGAGTTGCTTCTTGGGTCTTTGGTCTAGCCTTTACCCTTAGACTCCCCGGTCCCTGATCTAAGCTGATGTGTGATTGCAACTCCTTCTTGACAGACAGCCAGAACTGGACATGTGCTGTGCAGTGCAGCAACTGCAAATTAAGCAGCTTACATTGTCTCAGCAAGAGATCCTATCTTCTATGTTTTAAATCCCTTGAGGCTGCCCATGAAGCAATCAAAATGCTCATTTTCTGCCTTCTGCTGGAGCAGGTTACTTCCTATTCCTGCTTTTACATGGGATTAGTGAGCTTTGCCTGCACAGCTTCTATCGCTGGCATTCCTGTCTCACTGCCCCTCAAAATATTCTGTTGTCATGTTGAAACATGATTCTGCAGGTGCTTTAATTCACACACACTACCTCCATCCCATCATCACCTCCCCCACTGTTTTCTTTTGAGGCCCTTTTGCAATTCCCTCGTGGCTCTGGAAGCCATCTGCAAGTCAGATGTGTAACCCATTTAAGACTGAACTGACACTCAGTCTTGATCTTGTTAATGAGTGAGATGGTAATGTAGGAATCAGCCATGAGGCTGTAGGACTGATTATATGATTTAAAACCATAAAATATCTTGTTTTCTTTAACAGGGGCAGTTGTAGCTGGAGTTGTTGGAACCAAAATGCCACGCTATTGTTTATTTGGAGATACTGTGAACACAGCTTCCAGGATGGAATCAACCAGTGAAGGTAACAAGGGTCAACTGCAGGTGTCGTTTTGACCACCCCGTAATGAGTTCTGAAAAATTGTTATGCTGAGCTTTGAGTCCTGTCCTGTTTAAATGACTGAGAATGATGTTCTGGGTCCAACCTCTCTATGGACAAGTTATACCAGTGATATTCTCTACAAACTTTGTAACAAGGTCCCCTCATTCCTCAAGTCTGAGAGAGAGATTTTCATGGCTTTGAAGTTCTCTACAATAAAAAAGGGTAAGAATCAGATAAAATGAGAGGTAAGTAGATATGTTCACTGTTTATTCATTCCTGGCACCCAGTTGAATTTACAGTAAAACTATTTTCATTACCTCTTTTTTTAAATAATAACTTCCTCTAATGGAGAACACAAGAGATGGTAGGACACCATGGGAGCTCTGTCTGTCTTTAACCAGTATAGACTATTATATATGCAAAAAAAGCATATCCAGGAAAAAAAAAAAATTAGAAATATCTAGAGAGTAAATCATAGAGATATCCTTCCTCACTGTCACTTTTCTCAGGAGATAACAGAGCACTCTGTTTAGTTATCAAACTTAATCTTTAGTCAGTATGAGCATTTGAACTTCAAATTCTGAAATATTTTAGCCTGATCTACAAGAAGGGGGGGAGGGGAGGGGGTAGAGGGAGAAGAATGAAGGAGTGATTCCAAGTCAAACAACCTTGATGGCTTGATTTTATTTCATTCATGAAATGAAGCTGAATCATTTTATGGCTCACATAGCAAACCTTTGAATTAGGCAAAATTAAGGGTGTTTTCAAGTTTAATTTCATGTTAAAAAGTGATGCTTTCAACACCCATCATGATCCACCAAAAGCAGAAGAGTGATCTTATGTGATGGTTATGAAGGTTTAGCCTGGGGATTTGAAAATCAGCCAGGATCCACTCCTCACCATTTTATGCATTTTTCCACAGCAAATTTTATGTGTTTTTCCACAGCAAATGTTCTGAGTGAAACACATATACTTCATTTTCCTTTTGTCAGTCTCTGTCAGTCTCCCAGATAATTCCTTTCCTTCTCCTCCTTATCCTTTCAGGCTCCATGTATCATCTCGTCTGAACTGCTTTCAAACTAATGCCTTCAAAATCTGCATCCATCATTCTTCATATTTCATCTTCTGAACTGTATGTCAGCCTGTTTCTCATATGGCACATCAACACTAATTTTAAGTATGAAGACAGAGCTTCTTATCTCCTAAGCCTTTCTTTTATCTTCCTCTTTCTCTGGCCATGTACATCTGGTTTCAAATTACATCAATGTGTTTTAACTCTCAGATGACAACTTTAAAATAGATTAATTAATTAAATACTGGCAATGCAAATTAAAAATTCTATCAGCTGGAATCTCAGTGCTAGTGTCTTGTTCCCAAAGATGACCACTTAAACTATCATGTATCTACTGGAAAGAATACCTCAGAGACATGTATCTGGATACGCTGAAACATATATTTCCTGGTCTGCAGGGAGTGTTTTGAGACTTTCAGTAAAAAACTTTTAAATAAACCAGAAAAAAGTATATATTAAAGAAACATCATTATCTGATACAAGAAAAACCAATAAGACAATCCTAACCAGTCCTATTCTGGGATCTTTTTCAAACAAAGAAATATAATTATTTACTCTGTGTTGCAGAATATTGAAGGTAAAAAAAAGTGCAGGGTTTTTTTGGTTTTTTTGTTTGGTTGGTTGGTTTTTTGTTTAATTTTAAAGGTTTTGGCAAAATTTTTCTTTCTGGCAAAAGTAGGAGCATTCAGAATTTATTCTACCTGTCCTTCTTGGTGCTTCCTCCGTCATTTGCAAAAGGTGAGACAGCCAGCGTTTACATGAAGATCAATTCTCAAATAAGGAAAAATCATATTGTTAAAAAAAGGTGGTGGAATTATGGTAATATTGTCTGCTCCCCCAGTTTTTACTTGCAGGTTTGGAGACAGCAAAGATGACAGTTTCTTTAATGTTTAGACCTTGTTGAAAACTGTACGTGCAAAGGAGGCACTCGCTTTTTATTGAGCAGGAAGTAGAACTATGTATGGTTTCCTTCGCCCGTCAGTAGCTCCAGCCGGGCAGCTACGAAGAGTAGACAAATAATATTAGATGCAGGATGTGAAGAGTAGTGTTTGTTGACAGCCACATATTTGTCCTGAGATGCCCTCACAAAGAGGCCAGGGTACTGGAGCTTGTGTGTGAACGTTTCAAATAACAGAGGAATGACAGCAAAGACATGAAAAAAGCAAGGGGGAGCTCATTAATGAGATTTGAAGTCTTTGGCACACAGAGGAGGATGGGTCTATCTTAGATGTTTAAATCGTTACGATTATATGACCATTGTCTTTCTTTCCAGCTCTTAAAATACAGTGCAGTTCAAGTGCATACCAGCTGTTGGAGCAGATTGGAGAGTATGTGTTAGTATGCCGTGGGAATTTACAAGTCAAGGTGTGTATGCAACATCTATACTCAGCTTTTCAGAGCTGAGAGTGTGAAAGTACTCTGGAGTCCCTGAATTTTAACCCATGCAATCCTCAATATCTAGTTCTAGGGGTAGACTATTTCCTGTCCCTGAAGGAAATTCAGGCTCAGATTTTAAATCAGGGCCAATCCCCTGGGTTTTTTCATGGGACAACCCTGATAATTCGGAGATGAATGACTTAGCCAAACGTAGAAGTACTTAGAAGTATCACTTTGTCCAACTGCTTGGAATTAGAAGAGGTCATTCAGAGACATCATAAATCGTCACAAGAGTTCCATAAGAGGACTAACATCCTTCTGGACTAATTTTTGGATGGGACCTCAAAGACTTGTTTTAATCCATTGTGCTGCAGCTATCTTGTAATGAAAAGTTGTATGCCTCGGTTTTCCTGTATGTAAAATGGCTTACAGGCTCGTGAGCTTCATTTTGGGACTTGCTTTGAGTTGTGTTAAGACTACTACACAAGTGATGGGTAGTTTTATAACCCCATGACTCATTTTCTTCTGTAGGGGAAAGGAGACATGGTAACATACTGGCTTGAAGGTAAGAAAGCCTCTGCTACCCAGAAGGCAGCCACCAGCACTTCTGTGACTCTTCAAGACCTCAACAGAGCCTCATTTAGTTTGATACCAGGTGTTCTTCCCAGTGATCCTCTCTCAAGTCCTGCTTACTAGCCACTCACTAACTCCAGCATCCATCCTGCTTCAGTCTGTTAAGTCATCCTGCTGAATTAGAAGCTAAGAAACAAGATAGTGTGCTCCTTTGGCCTTGTTGATGTATTAGCTCAGTCTTTATTCCCAGGTGTCTTTCTCCCAGCAGGGGCAGGAAAAATACAAAAGAGCAAAAACTCCTCTTGAGGAATTATACATAAGACTGACCCACCAGCTACTAGGGCAGAAGGTCGCTCCCAGTCCCACTTGTTCATTTGGTTTTACTGGGTGAGCCCATGCCAGCGGCCTCCAGCACTTCAAAACCAGCTGGCTGGACATTCCAGCCTGTAAGCTGTTCCCACAGGAGACACAGCGTGGTGTTGCTATGTAATGGCATGATAAATCTTGTCATCGTGATTGGTCTTGCGCTGTAAAAAGGAAAAATGAGGTGTGTATTGAGTTAGAAAGAAGGACCATTGGAAGAGGGGGATGAAGCAGTGCAACCATAGCAGACACAAACCGAAATGAGAACTTGTGCTCCTGCTTCTGTTTCACCTCCATTGCCTAGAGCAGAGAAAGAAGAATTAAGGAGAAAGTCCAGTTTAATTCCACAGAGTCAACACTTTGTGATACCTGCCATCTTGGTAGAGACATCTGAAAATGTTGCAAGAGAAAGGAAAGACACTGCACGCTGTTGTTAAACAGGAGCAGGTTACAGCTGTCCTTGTCGTTGGCTGCTCTGGGATTTCTCTGAAAAACTGCTCTTAACATTAGTTTGTGTTATGGAGTTGCTTTGGCTGAAGTGGCGGTGAACCTACTATTGCTGGCTAGCTGTCTGACTGAAACCAGGCAGCCCTCTGAGTCACTGTGTAATTTGGGACGCGGTTTAGGAAAGGGCATTCCTGAGCAAGCATTTCCTGTAAAAAGAGACCCATCACTACACGTGGAGTAATCTCTTGATGAGCACGGTTCTGTAAGCGCTCTGGTGTTGACTTTCTCTAAGGACAAAGTATAAGTATGGTGGACCCTGTGTATACTTCTTAGGGTTTTATTTATGGCAGTAAATTACATTTCAGGGCTATTCCATTTTGAAGAGCTTAGCCAGTCCAGTTGAGCTGATTGTCTAACCGAATACGTATGTGAAATACAGGAAGGAAGGATACCAAGTCACAGCAGCCCTACCATAATGTGAACTGGACTAGCCAAAGCTAACTGAGAGACGGTAAAAAGGGAGAACTGTGGGTGACATAGCACCATTTACTCCTCCTCATTCTACTCCCTTACCCTCCAGTCTGTCCCTGATCCTAGGTACAAGCATAAAAACACACGTAGATGCAATTTTTCTGGAATAAATTTGTGTAGCTTCAACAAGAAGCTGAATAGTTGTCCATGTTCCCATGTAGCTAGCATACCTTTAATGCTTGATATGTTAATATGCTGTGGCATAGTAACGGGAGAATCACACTGCAGTCCTTCAGCTCCTGTGGGAAGTAAATGCAGCGGTAACGTTAGATTTTTCAGAGATGCCTAACAGAGGTAGAAAGCTAAATCCTTCTGAATTATTGTAGACTTATTTGAAATCCAGAGAAAAATATAGGACATTCTGAGTGAACTTCAGCCTGCAAAGTCTGTGGGAATACTGCCAGTTGAATGAGACCAGGATCTCCGCAAGGGACATACACATAGCTGATCTTGGCACGAGATCCCAACCTAGAGTCCAGCAAAAGTTTCAAAATTAAAATTTTTGTTTCATATTTTTTCCTAAACTTAAAAGAATCCTTTCTCTATCTTTGAATTTCATATTAGTACATGGTACAGTACACTTACTCTATTTGTAATCTTAGCAAAATAAACCTGTTATCCAGAGCCCAGAGATGTCCTGTAATACAACCACTTCCTTATCCAAATGCTACCTAGATAGTGTGAAAATCTCTGCTCTATTATAGTGCTGCATGATGTATGATATAGTTTACATTATTCTTTTAAAGCGTTAGCATTTTTTACATTTTTATTAGAAAGGTGGACATCATAGGATCTTTTATGAAATGTGAATGTGAAAGCATGTGCTTTGTTATATGCTCATCTGTAGCAGTACTTCAGTTTTAACTCTTCTGCTTGATTTTAGTGTTGGCTGTAGAATTAAAAGGTTTAAAATGAGTGTCTTCTGAGTTTAAAATCTTCTAACTAGAAATGAGTGATGAGTGACCATTAGCAAGCTTGTTGGACTGACAGCCTTCACCACTGACGTGTCTTTGGGTAATATTCAACTTCTGCTGAAGACAGTCTCTTACCGACTTCAAGAGGCTTAGAGTCTGGTGGTCTACAAAACAGGTGCAGCTTGAAGAACACCTGTGTCAGCCTACCTCTCAGTTTTGTTGTTATCTCTTGGTCCTCACCTCGAGCAGAGCATCTCCACAATGAGAACCAGATCATTTTCCAAGAACCCTTGAATCTGTGCTCTCTTTCCTGAGGCTTCAAGCAGTAGTCCTTATTTGTGTCAGTTGTCTGGTGATTGTGATGATGTGACTGTTCTTCCTCCAGAAGACAGAAGTACAGGGTAATGAGCATTCTAGATGCAGAGGTGTCTTCAGTCAACTGACAAGTATTTAAGATCTCAGGCATTTTGACAGATGCAGTCAATGGCTACAGCTATATTTCATTGTCAAGTACCCAAGCTGTAGGCAAGTTTCAGGAACATGAGCTCTGTTTGGTTACACAGATTTTTGCTGGAAGTTAGCTACAATGCAGTAATCATTAGAGGCTGTATGACATATCAAATTCAGCAAAGGTGGTTGCAGTATAAAGCCTGTGAGATGTGCTTTGCTTTTACCTCCTGGGGATGGCATACTGCAGAGTTTAGTTTTTTTCTGTATTGTTGTGGCCATACAGGCATACATATGTATAATAATATATCTATAGAATATATATAATACAGACAGAATATGAACATGTTTGGCTATAAATATAACTGTGTAGGGGGACGTTACTGCAAATCTATACCCAGTAGATGGACATGAAATTGTTGACAGCTGTTGTCTCAGGTCTGAACTCTGCAAGCACCTGCACAGAACTACACATACAAGTGCAGGCAGTCTTTGTCGCACCTGCAAACCAAACCGCTGTCCCATTTCAACACTCCCAATCTATATCCTTGTATGGGGCAGCACTTGTGAGTGATGCTCCTGCAGACTCAGATCTCCAGAGACTCCCATTACAGCTCCTGCCCAGGAAATGAAGCAAGGAAGCTCATTATGGCTAGCACCGTAGCTGCTGACAAAGTCCCAACGACCTTGGCAATGCAGCAAGGCATTTACCAGCTGGTAAAGCTGGAGTATGATAACCAGCACAGGGCTCATTTGTGAGATGCTTTAAATCCACAGAGATTCATATCCCAGATGTGGAATTAGTCAGATAATCTAACAAGTATGCTTTCCTTAAATAGCACTCTATACAGGTAAGTATGTGGTGTGCTCCTCCTCTCCTAGGAAATTATATTCCTACCAGAAAATGGGAAAGCACTTGTAGTAATAGAGCTGCAGAACTGGAGGTGGTATGTGCTTTACAGATCACTTCTGTTCTTCACTCAATGGCCATTCATTGTCTATGGTCATGCAAAATAACGCAGCAGGTACTAATGCTGTATTCAGGATGTGGTACTTTTATGGAAAGATTGTGCATTTTGATAATGGTTTATTGCAGCTCCATTTACATACAGGTGAGGGTGCAAGCAGGTACATTAAATAAATCACGCCACACAAAAACTGACTTATGAAAGTCTTTAATTAGATCGATAAACCTTCACTTTATTGTTTCAGTTTGAATGTTGAGGGACAGAATAACCACAATATCTTAAAAAATCCCAACAAGTAAAAAAAAAAAAAAGTTAATGTATTTCCAGGTGTAAAACTTCCTAGATTTTAATCAAACCATTGGTATTGGAAAAAGATTGTGTTTTGCCACCAGAAAGTTAGTCTTTATCCCCTAGATTAGGTAGCAAACATCTTTTATTTAGCTTGTTAACAAGATATGCAGAGGGTCTTCAGTTTCATGGTTCTTTTTATGTAAACAGAATAATTAACTTCCTTCAGCTTCTTCCTACAGCTAATTAGTCAAACCAGAAAAATTTATTTATTTAAAGAAAATCAGAATGAAATCTGGTGTTCTTTGCAATCAGTGCAAGGGCACAGTATGAGTGTTGAGCCTGACTGTGCAGTCAGAGGATGCAGGGTCCCTATGTCTGAAGAAGAGCTTGGTGTGAGGTTCCCCAGCATGTAGAACATCTCTCTCTCCCACCCCGCTCACACCCCCAAAAGCTATTAATAGCACTTCCATCCGAACTGACCTCAATAGTAAGTGTCTGTGGTTTTTCAAGAGTGTCTTTCTGGGGCTGTCCTTTCAGACCAGTGAAAAGACAAGGCTGTGCAAGATTATTCTGATTATTCTCCAGCTGGATACCATCTGCTTTTCAGCTAATAAGTACTCTGTCCTCCTAATTCCTGTCTGAATTTTCCCCTACTTCCCACCAGTCGGTGTAAAACATTGAATTGTACAGCATTACATTCTAAATAGGAATTCAAAGGCAAAATCATTTGCAATCCAATGTTCTCTCCAAAGAAAATAGGGAAAAATTCCCCCTCTTCCTCATTTCAAATTCACTAAAATGCACTTTCTGATATAAAGATATAAACCAACCAGTTTGAAATGTGAGAGAGTGGGGTTTGTAGAATCTGTTTGCGTGAGAACCCCAGTAAGTGAAACCTTGTGATGAGCATGCAGGAGTCTACATGATGTTACTCAGTGTCCCATAGTATACTAACCATAGTATACTAACCATGGTCCTCTGCTTCAGACAGGGAACCAAGCGACCCCATCTTTCCACTGCACTGCATCTAAACGGCATATGCATCCTTTTTGGAACGACCTTTTAGTGCTGGATTTAAGTTTTCATACAGTACTAACTTTGACCTTGAAGCTCCCTCCGCGTGATATTTTTACTGTTACACCTCTGTGAATTTTGCTTTGGATTTCAATGGCAATGGAATTGGTACTTCCTAGCCAGCGAGTGATGAATGTGAAGCTATTGCAGTAGCATCCTGATGTTCGTGAGTGTGCATAACTGCACGTTAATGCAGTTAGTTAATGATTATCACTGCATTTCATAGTAAAATGCAGCGGTGTGCAAATAAGTGTTCAGATGAGATCTGAGAACAAATGAACGTCCCTGGCATCAGATCCCTACTACACACCAATTTTCCTCTGTAGCTCTTGGATCCTGCCTCCAGGCAGAAGAACCTGTCCCTACCTGAGGATTCTGTTCAGGGTCAGCTGCCAAAGAGCAGCTACACATATGGAAGGATGCTCTAAACATACTGCCTGTGTGACCAGAGTATAACACAGTTAATCTAACAACGTCATGGAATGCTGTCTGTGAAGCCTTTCTGGTCTCTTTTGCTTTCATGAATAATACCTCGCTTTTTGTTCTTGCCTCACTCCAACAAAGTAGAGAGTCAGATTTTCAAAGTATTAAACCCTTTTCCATTCCCTAAGTAGTGAAACTGTAGGTTGACAAAATACTAGCACTGCATCTGTCAGGACTGACCCAGGGTTTGAGGCTTTTACCGGTGGTTTGGGGAAATGCTGAATGCAAAGCACTGGAAAATTTGAGTTTGTGATTGGTAACAGAGACGTGATTTCACAGGGGCTATGATGAAACAGTCCTGGGACACTTAAACCCTGTGTATCCTATTAGAAGAACTGTGTGTCCTTGAAGAGTCACAGAGTTCTTAGAAAAAACTTTCTTCTCCTAGAGGACGTAAGGAATTTTAAATGGCGACAATAGGCTTGGGGCAGAAAATGGGGGTGAGGTGTCGGGAAGACAGAGGGGGCCTCTGGGCAAATCTCAAATGAACACATTGCTATGCTTGTGCGTTCTGTGACCTGCTCTTGCAGTTGCAGGTGTAATGTATATACACCCATGCATGGTGCAGTTTTTGTACGTAAAAAGATAAGGCATAAACACTTAGGCACGCGTCTGACAGTAGTGTAGTCAGGGCTAATCCTTCCAGCTGTTCTGAACGGAAAATAAATCAAGATTTAAAAACCAGTGGTAGGTGGGTCTCCTCGCCTGGTAAAGACAAAACGCTGACTGATGAAGGTTTGCCAGAGAGCATCGAAAGTGAATCCTAGATCCGCTCTCTGCGTTGTTTCTGACGACCAGACATAAAGGGTCGCACAGCAGCAGAGAAGCCCCCGCAGGGTCTGCACGTTCAGACTGGCTGCAGAGCAGGCTGGGCTCAGCATGGGCTGCTTTCCAGCCGATGCCCCATGCCGCGTGTTCAGAATGTGTCAGGAAAACTCCTCTGGCCTACATATTAGGGAACCTCTCTACAGGTTTTAATGCGGCTGACAGCAGAAACATACACGGAAACCTTTCGAGACTCAGACCCCCCATGTCAGAACTGCATTCTCTAGCAAGATGGCTTTACGGGCAACGTGTTGAGATTCAAGTTTCTGAGTGCAGACTGTGCTCTGCATATAAATAGATCAGTCCCTAAATGCTCATGAAAATCAGGCTAGAAGTGCCTTTGAGGCCTGACAGTCACCCACCTCTAACGCCTCTCTGCAGCACCTTAGTGTGGAAGGTGTTACACGGAGACGCACAGTCCCAGCCCTGTGCTGCAAGAACCGACAGTTTGGTTGGATGTCTCAGCATCACAGCTCACATAGGATGGATGATGCAGGGTCAGAGTCTACCACCCGGCCAACAGCAGGAGCTCGCGCTGCCAACGGCCTGGTGTGTACCAGGAGAAGTGCTGAGAGGGGGTCACAGTGGCTGTTACTCCGCTAATGACAACATAATGAACAGTTACTGGAGGCAGGACTGCCGAGAGGTGCGGTGGGATGGGGAGGAGGTGCCTGTGGAAGAGTACCACGCTTCTGCAGACGGCAGATGAGGAACACACTACCGAGGGGCACACACCCCGGGCACACTCACCCCCCGCCCCTTCGCTTCCAGGCAGAAGGGACCAGGTATTGTTCAGTGTTCCAGGGGGACAAACTGCACACTGATTAAAACCCCCAATTTTCTGTTAAAAGGTCTTTGCAATGACCAGCTTGAATGACCGTAACAATGCTATTTGTGATGACAGAAATTTAAACAAAGCAACACAAAATTGCCCCGTGTACAGTTGATCCATGTATCTCACATTATTTTTTAAAAGAAGGTTAAGGCCACTGTAGCACTATGAAACACGCTGTTCTAAAATTAAATTTCATGTATCTTAGGAACCTTCTCTGAATGTCCAAATCACTGCTTTTCTTCAAACACTAATACCTGCCCTGCCCCCATACTGCAGGGCCAAGCAGTATGTCACAACTGGCTTCCGTGAGACCAGGCGCTGACCCCACAAACAGAGCTCCACTTCCAGTGCGTGCGTTGTTTGGAGGACAGCACTGAGGAGGGAAGGAGGATTTTGTCCTAAAGGTGTTTTAAAGGTAGCAATGGCAGAAAAGCTCTCATCTTCAGGTCATGGCTTGGAATCACACTCCAACCTGTGGTAGCCTGACGCTAAATTCAGACCCAGGACTAGAAGCTGCCTTCAAAAAGCAACGTGATTATTCCTGCTTGTTGCAAGATCAGCACTGCTCCTACAGGTTCTAGTGGCCATCAGAAGAGCCCGCATGAGCTGAAGGAAAATACAGCCCCAGTAATTCTCTGGCCTGGACATGGTATCTGCATAAAAAGCTTGAAGCTGCTGTCATGCTGTCTTTGATCAAATAAGCAGTAGATTTCTACTGGCAAAACTATGGTGTATGAAAAAAAGCTCACTTTATTAAAAAAAAAAAAAAAGCTTTCTATTTTAAATGGACAAATTAGTATTTTTAAATTACTAAATTAATCTATTTCATTTTCTGCTTAACTAGAAGAAAAAGGAAGGAAAATTCATAGAGAAATATTTCAGAGGGAGTACTAATATATTCCTTTAACTTCAAATTCCCTCATGTTCTGTAGAAACCTTTTGTGGATTATGGTGGATTAGCCTCGAAATATTGCTTAAACCCATATTTTGTTATGAAATCTTACCTCAGCTAAATGAACAGAGAAGGGACATTGCCTATAAATGTCAGGTTTTAAGCCTACATTTTTTTTTATTTCTTTCTGTATTGTGGGAAATTCTCACTCCCATTAAACTTTGCTTTAATACAAGCATTCCCTTGTTTCTACACTAAGAATGGAATAAAGCACACGACTCAGATCTGCGTGGCTGTATCTCAAGTTATATATTTACCATTCCATTTGTCACTAGAATTTTCTGTCTTGCCTTGTAAAACCCTACATATCTTTTGACAGAGAACATCTAATCCTGGACAAAATGGAAAAACTTGACCTCTTCCTATATATATTTGCAGAACGGTACAAATCTAGGTTCCCAGCGGGCTGGTGCTTTGCTCTCTTACGCAAGGCAAGCGAATGCTCACAACCCCAGCAAAGGCTGTATGCAGCTACCCAGTAGCCTGTTTTGTTGTGGTGGGCCTGATCTTCAGCGATGCTGAGCACCCACGGGCACACGCCGGGACCCTCACCTGCTTCCCTTGGGAACAGAAGGCGATGAAAGACCCTATTGCTCATCATGCACATCTGCAGTATTTTAGCTGTTGGCTTCAGAGAAATAAGACTTCCCAGCACCATCAAAAAGCTGCTCTGTACGTTGCAGAGTAAGGTCCTGCAGTGACTGCGCCTGCAGGAGACAATCTGCCTGACAGCCACGGACTGCTTTTATGTGGAAGTGGGAGTTAAACGTGCCTGGGAGAGGGTCTGTTTTTGGGGAATTCCTTTGCTCAGTGGATAAAACTTGGGCTGTGGAGAGTATAAGTGTTGGTTTGTTCCCACAGTACTGTTGCTGCATGTCAGAGCAGCAAAGCTGCCTGTAACCAGCTACTGAGAGGCTTTACCTGACTCAAACTAGCTAGTATTTTTTAATTCATGCTAAGAGCGCCCCGATGCCCTCCAAAGCGTGGCCACAACCTTGACATTTCTTTGTTTGGTCTGAAAGAAACTGAACTATCTTACATGAAAAGATTCATTTCCTCCTTCTGCAAACCTCTTGAGAGACTGTTTTGTTTCAAGCTTTGAAACAAAACAAAAAAAACAGTGGATGCATAAAGTTTCCATTCACTTTCCAAACAATTCCGTGGGCAGCAAATGGTGGTTCAGTTCAGTGGAAAATTCCTTGCCACTTTCTACAGAACATCTCAGGCTGTCACAAAAGAAAGGCTGTTTTTCTTCTTTCCTACCCTGGTAATTCAATACATTTGCCTGGTAGAACTTACGGCTGACAAATAGCAGCTAAGTAAGAACAGTTATTAAGACTTCCATCACAGAGGAACTTGCTGGAATTGAGGGAGAGCTTAGCTACAGGATCTGGGACTTGGTGAGATGCTAGCAAACTACCCTATGCTTTAGTCAGCGTTACCCTAAGAACTTAACCCTCAGAGAGGCTGCTTAGCATGCGCATCCTATTATACCACATCTCTGTTACCTACATGGCAGAGGCCAGATAAGGTTTTTATTCAGAGCACGGAACGTGCAATTTACTGATGGACAGAACAGCCAGAGTTGGTGTTTCTGTATGTAAGCTGCAGGCTCAGATTTTGAACAGTTAATCCTCATTACTCACTTCATATTTATCCTGCTATGCATCCACAGGCTGTGAACAAAAACACCTGCCAGCCAGGTCCTCTGTGCCCTGCCCCCAGCAAAGCATGGCCTTGAGACCCCTGAGTGGACGGTAACCATTCATCACCCACAGAGAAACAACCGGCATTTTAGAAAAGGCACAGGAAAATAACATTTTTGGAAGATCCACACCCAGCTCTGAGAGCAACCCATAGAAGTCTATTCTCTAAGCAACTTTAGAGGGACTTGAATATATTTTTAAGACTCTGAGTCCTCTGACATCTGCTCCTGGTCTCTGCGAAACTGTCATAACGAGGCTTTGAGCAACCTGGTCTAGTGGAGGGTGTCCGTGCCCATGGCAGGGGGGTTGGAACTGGGTGGTCTTTAAGGTCCCTTCCAACCCAAACTGTTCCACGATTCTATGATTCATGTTGTAATCTCCTTGTCAGGCATGCCAATAAAATCCAAAAAGTGTTAGAAACATTCCAGGGAATTCCGTACCAGCAGCCCACAAAGCTAAAACCCGTACCTCGCATGCTAGTGATGATGGATTAGCCTTTGAGATCTCCCCGGAGCCTATCTGGCTCCTGAGAGACTTTCAGAAGAGCCCACAGGGTCAGCACATTGATTCCTTGTAACAGAGGAAAATAAAATCCTGCCAGGAAGAAGGGAAACAAACCACTTCTACACTCCCTAACATCAGCCAGCTATCGGAGCGCATGCTGACATCCCTCAATCCCTCCCAAAATGAAGTGACACTACTGCTAAGACCCATGCAGCCACAGAGCACCACATTCTGTCCTACAGACAGCTCCAGAGTCGGGATTCCGCTCTTGATCTCAGCTGACAGCCACTGCTGCCCTCCTGCCAGTGTGTCTACAGGCTTGCGTGCAATAGGCAGCAGGAAGACAAAAGGGAGGGAGAGAACAAAATTAAAATGTAATTTCTTTTTTTTCCAAAATGAAGAATTGAATTCTTTAACCTTTAAACATGCTTGTTTACTTACAGAAAGAGTATCTCAGGCACAAAAGGTTTGAGTATCAGTCACATACCAGGTTAAAGTGTAATAGTATGAGGATTGTCCCATGCAGTGCAGTCAGCTATGTTATCCCCTATCGAGAAGTTGAAGATGTAGTTTCTGTATACACACATATACATAAAGTACGCATCTTTCACACTATGGTCTCCTGGTCTGAGTTGACTCCAGTAGGGTTTATGTAACAACAGTATCTGTCATAAGGGCTGTTGTCCTTGTAAGAGCAGACAATGATACTGTCTTTAGGAGCAACAAAAATGTTGTCTTCCACGTCAGGGCAAGCAGTGCTGTCCCTGGTGGGAGAAGAGCTCGTCTTCTCCAAGGCACTGTGCACGGAGCCGTCTCCCACGAACACGTTCCCCGGCATCTCTGGGTAGCAGGTCTCCAGGTATCTCAGCATCTCCTCCTGCTCCACCTTTCTGATGAGGCTCTTGCACTCTCCCACGGTGGTGGTGGTGGTGGTGGTGCAGATGGACACGGAGTCCTCGCCCCGCAGCACTCTCCTGTCCTTGTGGTACACTTTCTCGGCCAGCTCGTCGCAACTCCCCTTGCCAGACTCCAGGTCCGAGGGCGTCCTCAGCAGCTCCATGACATCCCGGTCCTTGACTTGCTTGCAGCACGGACACTTGTTCTTGGGCCATTTGGTGCAGCCGTCGGTCTTTCTGGTGAGGGCGATGGCGGCGATGCCCGGCAGGCAGATGGCCGGCCCGATGGCCAGCAGCGGGATGTCCCCCAGGGTCTCTCCCTTAATGCCGGACACGGTGAACATGAAGCCGAACACCAGGAAGACGCTGACCAGAGCCACCACCAGCCCCGTCCGGGGGTTGATGTCGTCGGGTCGCATGGTCCGCACCATCCTGCCGGCGCGCAGGGGACCCGTCCTGCCCGGACGCGGCCCCGAGGGGCAGGGGGTGGCTGCTCCCAGGGAAGCGGCCGCAGGTCCCCGGACAGCGATGCGCCGAGGCCCCCGACGGCCGGCACCGCTCGGCTCCCCCCTCGGCGGAGCCGCAGCCGGAGGCGGGACGGGGACGGGGCAGGGGCCGGGCGGCCGGCGGGAGCCGTGCTGCCTCCTCCCTCCCCGGAGCCGCTCTGAGCCGCGCTCCGCCGGCCGCTCCGCTCAGCCGGGAAGCGGCCCCGCCGCGCCCTCCCACGCGTGACGGCCGGGTGCGGGGGTTCGAGGGGCTCGAACCCGCGAAAACGGGGGTGCGGGGGAGGAAGGGAGACCCAGGCGGCTGCTAGCAGCCGGCGGGCGGGGCGCGAGCGGCCGCAGGGGACACCTGCCCTTCCTCCTCCTCCTCCTCCTCGCCCAGCCCCGCCGGAGCCCCGCGGCAGCCGTGAGTACGTGGACCGCCCACGGCGCGGGGGGCTGCGGGGTTCGGGGGTGGTGGGGGCGGGGTGAGCTTTTAGGAGGGCGGGCCGGGGAGGCTCGGGAGGGGGTGGTTCCCGTCGTCTGATGGCCACCCCGGCGGGCTTCCCCTCCCGGGAGGAGGCGGCCGGGTCTGGGAAACCCTCGCCCCCTCCGCCCCGGGCGGCACTCGGGAAGCCGGGTCTGCGCTGCCCCTGCGCGGGGCTCCGCGGTCCCTACCCTTGCTGGGCTGGGGTTTGAGGGGGATGCCCCCCTCGGGCAGAGAGGTGCCCTGACCCAAACTCTGCCTTCCCACAAGCGGAGAACAAGGCTTTAGGAGCCCTGAACGTCACCCCGGGGCGGCCCTTTGGAGGTAAAGCGCGTCCCGGTGTTATCCCCTTCCCAAGACCCCAGGAATGAACCTGGCAGCGGGGATGCACCTGGCAGGGTTTCCCTCGGTGTCTAAGGCGTGCCGTGCGGCGGCTGTGATGGTGATGGGCAGCCCGTGTGTACGATGCACGCGGGTGATGGCAATTCAGTCAGCCCCACCGCCTGAACGAGTAGAGGAGAGGATCCGAGATGTGTGGGAATGGGGCGAGCGGCAGGAGGAGCCTTACGAGCAGCAGCATTTCCAGGCAGGTGGCTCCGACATTTAACGTGCCAGGAGTGCTTTCACCTGGGGCAGAGGTAGTGGGGATAAAAAGGAATGATACCAGAAAGTGTCCAAGAGAATAAAAAGGGACATTCTGAACTAAATCGTGAAAACATGGTTTCTGTAAGTTTTCCATTAACATAATTCGTTTCCCTCATACTAGGAATCTGGTAAGCTCAGAGAAGCATTTTAGAAAACACTCAAACCCCCCTCATCTTTCAGCCATGAAAAGGACTGGGTTTTATTCACACTCCCTACAGTACCACATAAAGAAAGCATCGCCGTGATGTAGGTTTCCAAGTTGCCTCGCAGAGAGCAGACCCGACCACATCCTCTCATCAGCGGGCACAACTCCAGCTTTACAGGACACCTTCTTCATGAACAGGGTGCCAAGGGACAGCCTGTGCTGTCTCAGTTTGAAGGAAGAGTGAATGTGGGAGCAGAAGTACACGTACTGCGGAGGGGTGTTTAAGCCGGTGGCAGCACCCTGGTTTTGAGATTACAAGTTTGTCACGGACTATGATCATCGTTTGAGCGTGTCCTCCAGAAAGTTGTTCAGCAAAATCCACACTGAGCCTCTCACTTGTTGCTGAATGGGCTAAAACAGATATAACTTGGACTCTGTTAGCAGTACCCTCTGTCTTGATTGAAAGACTTAAAAATCAAAACCTTCCGGTTAGATTTCAGCACAAGTTAACTTCTGCTTTTGTCACTGTGCAGGACTTATCAGGGTGAGAAATGACTGGAGCACCTCGGCTCGTATTTTCTGGAGTGAGAATGTGCTGCTTGTTTCCATCTGCTGTTACTCAGATATGCAGCTTTTACGTCCTCACGTTAGAATGAATAATGCCTTTTTCACCCGCCTGCTAAATTCTGGGCGAAGGGAAGTGATTAACCCCCAGCCAGGCTGTCCCACACAGCTTACACAGTGTAAACGTTATGCTGTGGGCAGGGTTATGTTGGTAACTACTGCTGTGACACTCATGTTCCTGCTCCCTGACTTCCCTCACCTCCTCTCGTACACTTGAAAAGTCTTTAAAATTTCCTCTTGGGTTGGAAATTGATCTTCTGCTGAAAAACAAACCTTGTTGCTTCGGAATAGCAATTAACTGTAGCTGCAGTCGTCAACAGTCCTTCAGAGAAAGGAAAACTACATCAGTAGATGACACAGAAATGTAAATATCATTAGTAGCATCAGTGGAGGGGAAAAAATACTGTAAGAACTGCAGTACATGTCAGAAGATCTAACAGGAATAAAAATGCCGTTCAAATTTAAGCGACAGGGTTACTGAGATGGAAGAGAGAACATCTACTTTGGAATGGAAAGCTGTTAGCGGGCAGAAAAATACTTACAGAAAATGTCAGGACAAAGGTGGAACTAAATGCCTCCAATTTGTCCCTTTGTGAGTGGTTTCCAAGACTAATATTATGAAGATTGTAGGCTTCCCGGGGCGGGGGATGGGGGGAGGGAATAAAAGGGAAACCACCCACCCTGCTCCAGGAAAGCATGTTACAATTGTTAAAATTGTCCTTCCAAGCTAGAAATCAGGAGATCAGCAAGTAGCCACTTCCACAACTGAGCAACAACACACACGGATGAATTTTCTAGCCTGTTCATAAGTAGAGAAAAAAAAAAATCACTCTTTTGGGGTGAAGTATGTTTTTTTTGTGGTGCCTTACACAAAGGGTTTGGGTTAGTTAGTGCAATGACTGAAAATCCAAAGTGTTAATTGAACAGATGATGACGGTGATTAACGACCTTTTATTGCTGTTACCTATAACTTACACTGCTCACTCAAATCAAAATTGGAGCTGAATTTAGGGGGGGAAAGAAAATGTTCTTATTCCGCTCTGTGATTTTGTCAGCTCTTTTAGAACCGGTCTAATTGGATTAATCTCTGGAAGAGACTTCTGGGAAGATCTAGGGCTCCTTAAGAGAAGGCTGTGAACAGACATCCCTTACCAGGGCAGGCAGAATGCTGATGCTGGACACGAGTTGTGTCACGTGTAAACAGGGATATTAAATGGTAAGCCAGTGTGTTCTGTCCTGGGATACTGATTTCAGCTTGCTCACCATGTATTGTCCCCCGTATACTCGGTTAGATACAAACCTCTTCTGTCCCACGTAACGCTTTAGTGTAACTGACCGTCGGGGGGTGTATGGCATCCTCTCACTGTTTGAAATTCGCAGCTGAAAGTAGTGGCCACTTCTGGCAAAATATGTTAAGCATTACTCATGCTGAAAGCCACTACAGAGGTGTCACCTGCCCCAGCTCGTTACGGCTGTCGTATGGAAGCTGGAAAACTGCAAATTGGAGCTGACTTCAAACTGAAAATAAAGATTTAAAATAAAGAGCTAATTCAAAGCGCAGTAACTCTTGTAATGTTGGTTGTGTTAAATATCCTGGGTGCCCAAGTGCTCAATCCTCTTTTTTATCATCTTGATCCCTCAAATGTGAAACGTATACATTTGAATGACCCCAGATGACTGAAACACAGTTGAGCGTCAGCTGGAAAGGTGGGAACTTCACGATGGCAAAGATCTGAGAGTCTTCAGCATCCCTGGTCTCATGCAGTGGTCTGAGCCCAGTGCATCTGTGTAGGAATAACTCATCCTTCCAAAAGAGTCAGATCCCTCAGACAGGGATGGCCCCATCTTCTTTTTTACCTCCACTATTTTTAACACCTGACACCTCAACAATGCAAATGTCCTCTGGCCTGCATTTGCTGACCAGTGGTATTGATGCTAAAATATCAAGAATCAGCCAATCAGGTTATTACTCTTTCAACTTGAAGTAATGTTTTAGCTTGATGGCAGGCTATTTCACAGTATCATAGAATCATAGCATGGTTTGGGTTGGAAGGCACCTTTAAAGGTCATCTACTCCCCTGCAATGAGAAGAGACATCTTCAGCCAGACTAGGTTGCTCAGAGCCCAGTCCAACCTGACCTTGAATGTTTCCAGGGATGGGGCATCTACCACCTCTCTGGGCAACGTGTTCAGTGTTTCATCACCCACATTGTAAAATGCTTCTTCCTCATATTTGGTCTAAATCTATCCTCTTTTCATTTAAAACCATTGTCGTATCACAACAGACCCTACTAAAAAGTTTGTCCTCATCTTTCTTATAAGTCCCTTCTAAGTACTGGAAGGCTTCTACAAGGTCTCCCTGGACCCTTCTCTTCTCCAGGCTGAACAAGCCCAACTCACTCAGCCTTTCCTCACAGGAGAGGTGCTCGAGTACTCTGATCATTTTTGTGGCCTCCTCTGGACTTCCTCATGCAGATCCATGACCTTCCTGTGCTGGGCACTCCGGAGCTGGACACAGAACTCCAGGTGGGTCTCACAAGAGCAGAGTAGAGGGGGAGAATCCCCTCCCTCAGCTTGCTGGCCACGCTTCTCCTGATACAGCCCAGGATACAGTTGGCTTTCTGGGCTGCCAGCGCACACTGCCGGCTCATGGCCAGCTTTTCATCCCCCAGTACCCCCAAGTCCTTCTCCTCAGGGCTGCTCTCGATCCATTCTCCACCCAGCCTGTCCTTGTGCTTGGGATTGCCCCGACCCAGGTGCAGGACCTTGCGCTTGGCCTTGTTGAACTCCATGGGGTTGGCACAGGCCCACCTCTCCAGCCTGTCCAGGTCCCTCTGGATGGCATCCCTTCCCTTCAGCGTGTCGACCACACCACACAGCTTGGTGTCGTCAGCAAACTTGCTGAGGGTGCACTCGATCCCACCATCCATGTCACTGATGAAGTTATTAAACAGTACTGGTCCCAGTATGGACTCCTGAGGGACACCACTTGTCACCAATCTCCATCTGGACATTGAGCTGTTGATCACTGCCTGGTAGATGCAATCACTGAACAAAGTCCTCATCCACCAAACAGTTCACCCTTTACACCCATATCTTTCCACAATGGTGGTGTGGGAGAGTGTGTCAGAGGCTTTACAGAAGGCCAGATAGACGACATCCATAGCTCTTTCCCTGTCCACTGGTGTAGTCACTCCATCACAGAAGGCAACTAGGTTGTTCCAGCAGGACTTACCCTTGGTGAAGCCATGGTGGCTGCCTCAAATCACCTCCGTGTCCTCCACTGCCTTATCATAGATTCTAGGAGGTCTGTTCCATGATCTTCCCAGACACAGAGGTGAGGCAGACAGGTCAGTAATTCCCAGGGTCCTCCTTTCTACCCTTTTTAAAGAACCCTTCCCAGGCTGCCCATGAAGACGGAGGCAAACTATTTGTTGAGTACCTCAGCCTTCTTCTTGTCCATTGTTACTAGTTTGTCTGTCTTGTTCATCGGAGGGGTACGCTCTTTGACCTGTCTTAATTACCATGGAGCAACCAAAACAGCTGTCTAGATGAACAACTTTGGATGTGCTACATCATTTCTGGCTTCATGTAGATTTGATGGCACAGATCAGAAGAGAGTGGACAAAGATGGATGTGGTGAAAAGGGAACCAGTTGAGTGACACTTAGATAAATTTTCCTGTCACGTCTTTCTTAACCCCTTCTCTGAACATTTTGTTTTGCAGAACTGATTGTCCAGTCACTGGCTTTGTGTAAAAGCAAAGCCTTTTTCTGGCCAGGCAGGACTGTAAAACGCATGGGAAAGTATCTGTACCATACTTTTTAGCATCCTAAAGAGAGATAGATCTGGGAGGTGGAGTTTCAAATGAATACATTACAACTGACAGCTGGCCTATGTATAACACCTCAGCCATTCCATACGAAGACTCCACGAGTCCTTAGTAAGATCACAGGTAAAATTAGACTCTCCTTCCCAACTTCCAAGCTTTATGGCAATACTAAAACTTGACATAGCTTGATACTGCTTCTGAGCGTGGGATCGCGTAAGGCTTGGCTTACCTAAAATTTGGATATGAAACAGGACTTGTTTTGCAGACAAGTTCTGTGCGGACTGGGCTGCTCAAGTTTCAAGCTTTTATAGCAATGTTCTTGTGCGCACATTTGAGCACCCCGTTAGCTTGAGTAGACTCCTGTCATTCTGCTGAGGTCACTGGCACTTCAAACCTGCTCAAGAGCTGTTTCACACAGTCCTTCCAGTTGGCTGTCTACAGAAAGCACTCCTTGCCGAAGGTGAGTGCTGAACGCCACGTCCAGCTCCAAGCCACACGATGTTAAAGCAGGCAGAAGGAAATACTTGCTAATTTCCTTGTGCAGTGCAAATGTGTGCTGCGATCCTCATACCCCTCAATATGCAGACTTTTTTTCCCCCCATTTTAAGGCTGTTTGTTGTTCACACAGCTCCACATACCAAAATTACCTTATTTATATTTCTTAGTGGGTCTGTCCAGTCATACCTTATGGCTCTCCCACCTCTCCCAACTGCTCTTAAAGCCCCAGGCAGCTCCCTGCCTCGTCATGTCCCCAAGCAAAAGCATTTCACCTGAGGGAGGATTTCTGGCTGTTCACTAATGCCCCTGGGTCCTCATCTTTGCAGGCAATAATTTGTGCTTGGCCGCTGCTTGCTGGCTGATTGGCCGTAGGTCAGATGTGCAAGGACTCTGCTGATGAGGGAGTCCCGTCAAGAAACAAGTGGCCAAAGGGAAGTAGCAGATGCCTGAAGGGCTTGCGCTCTGCCACCGAGCCATCACACCAGGAGCGGAATTCAGAAAACCTGGTAATGAGTCATGCATCAGTCTTGAGGTAACCTCGGGGACTTCAGCAGGGTTGCTGTGGAAGAGGTACAGGCTGTTGTATGAGTCACAGGATCAGACAGTAAATTTGCACCATAGGAGCAAAATCCTGCCCCTATAATTCAATGGGAACTTTGTCTATCTGCATCATTCTGCCTGGTATGCTTTTACCCTTTAAGATACTTCTGATTAAATATACTTTATTTCTTCTGTCTAAAAGCACTCAGACAGAAGATGCAATAATCTCGGGGGAGTCACCCAAAAGTACTTTGTGTTACACATAATGCTAAATAATAGGTGTCTTGCTTTGTCCCAAGGAACGCAGCAAACTGAAGCCCATACTGCTTAAAAAGGGTCTCTAATTGAAGTCTCTTGTCTGTGGAGAGAGCGAGCGAGAGGGAAAATAACCCATGTCAGGTTGTGTTGACCTATCTCTACAGAAGCAGCTAATGATTCTGGATGTCCTGAAATTCCTTTAAAACCATTTTAAGTACAATCATATAGAAATGACCACATATTATGGCACTTGAAATGACTAATTCTCCCTGGGAAGCTTGCTGACACCCTTCCAGTCTGTTTAGGAGAAGCTAATAAAAAACTAAGGGAATTGATCAAAAGAGCACCAGCAATTCATGTTACTTGCAGCCTCTGGGAGACTGGAACTTTTCAAGCCAACTGAACTTGAAGCAAATGAAAATGGGGATGAATGTCATGAAATCCGCAGCCTATAGCTCATTTGAAAAATGCAAATACCCCTTTTTTAAAAAATCATCCCATGCTGTGGATGTGAAAGAAACAGTGAAATCTTTGTCATGACAGTCCTGATATTGCCTGCCCTCTGATTACTCTGTGCCACGTCTGCATCTTCGCTAAGATGTAGCAGCTAATCCTGGAAACCATTTCCAGGCATATGAGTGATCAGAAAATAATCAGGAGCAGTTAGCATGGATTCACAAAGGGGAAGTCATGCTTGACCAGCCTGGTAATCTTCTACAATGGCCTGGTAGATGAGGGGAGAACAGTGGATATTGTCTACCCGGACTTCAGGAAGGCGTTTGATGCCATCTCCCGTAAGACAAGCGGTTGATGTGTGGGTTGGATGAGCAGACAGGGAGGTGGATTGAAAACTGGCTGAATGGGCAGATGCAAAGGGTGTTGATCAGTGACATAACATCTAGTTGGATGCCAGTCGCTGGCAGTGTACCCCAGGGGTCAACATGGGGTCCTTTGACACCTTCATTGATGATCTGGATGATGAGGCAGAGCACACCCTCAGGAATTCTGCAGGTGACATAAAACTGGGAGGAGTGGCTGGTAACAGAGCGTCATGCTGCCATCCAGAGGGACCGCAACAGGCTGGAGAAACATGCTGACATTCAACAAGATGTGCGGAGTCCTGCACCTGGGGAGGAACAACCCCAGGCACCAACATATATGCTGGGGCCAGCCCAGCTGGAACACAGCTTGACAGAATAGGACCTGGGGTCCTGCTGGACACCAGGCTGACCACAAGCCAGCAGCGTGCCTTGTGACAAAGGCGCTGAATGGTATCCTGGGCTGCATTGGGATCACTGACTGCAGATCCGAGGTAGGTGATCCTTCCCCTCTACGCAGAGCTGGGGAGGCCACACCTGGAGCGCTGGATCCAGCTCTGGGCCCTTCAGTGCAATACAGACATGGACATACGGGAGAGAGTCCACTGGAGGGTCATTAAGATGATTCAGGGACTGGAGCACCTCTTTATAAGGAAAGACTGAGAGGGCTGGGACTGTTCGGTCTGGAGATTGGAAGGCTCCAGGGGAACTCTTTAATGTATAGTGATACCTGCAGTGCGAGTGCAAAGAGGACAGAGCCAGGCTGTTTCCAGTGGTGCCCAGTGACAGGACCAGAGGCAATGTGCACAAACTGAAAGACAGCAGGTTCCCTGTGAACATCAGGAAACACCTGTTCACTGTGAGGGTGACTGAGCACTGGCACAGGTTGCCCAGAATGCTGGTGGAGTCTCCAGCCTTGGAGATACTCAAAAGCTGTCTGGACATGGTTCTGTGCAACCTGCTTTAGGCGACCCTGCTTGAGAAGGGGGATTGGATCAGATGACCACCAGCGGTCCCTTCTAACATGCAGCCCTCTGTGATTCTGTAATGGCAGAGAAAATGATGGGTGAATGACAGCGTGTGCATGTGCATGGGCTGAGCAGCCCCTCACCACTGTCTGCAGGGGCAGGGCATGTTTCACTGGGGCAGGGGATGCAAGCAGCTCTCTTTGAAGGTGGTGAAACCTGCTCGGTGCACCAGGAGTGCTCTGTGGGGAGGAGTGCAGTGTGACACAAGCCACGGGGCAGTTGTGTCCCTGAATAATGCCAAATCTGGTTTTTTCAGGAGGCAGCCAATCTAATCCTTATCAAATGTGGATGGCTTCCCTCCCCCAGCTGCTCCACCGGCTGCCGTCACATGGCTGGAGGCACTGGAGCTGGTTCCTGCAGTGCCACGGTGGCTCCCCAGCTCTTGGGCACTTCCCTGGCAGTTCCCCTTCCCGCTGCCTTTGCGGGATACCTGCCGCTTCACCAGCTACAGCCCCAGTCATGTACCTCAGCGGGGTTTCCTCCAGCAGTGCCCTCCAGCAGCTGTGGGGCCACAGAAGCTCCTCAGAGGATACACATCTCACCTCAGCCCAGCTAACTGCTGGTGGTGGCCACTGTGAAGAGTTTCCAGGCCTTGGGAGTCCCAGGGGAGACTGATGTGTTACGAGACAGGTATCGGTCAGGTCCGCTGTCCCGGTGAGCGATACCCAGCGACGGCAGCTGGGGATCAAACCACCAGCGTGTACGCGCTGTGCAATTCTCGTTCTTTCTTTGTCCTTCAGCTGCCCCAGAGACGGAGATCAGGCAGTGGCCAAAGTCACTGTACCAGTTTGTACCCACTGGTACCAGCCATGAGGAGTTTTGGGGGAAGGAGCGGAGGAAACTGTTGTTAGGAAGGTGTTGCTGTTTTCCTCCGTGGATAATGCACCAAAGGGTGGGAAGAAGTAGTAGCTGTGAGGCCTCTGTGACGAGTGGGGGAAAAACAGGAGATGTTCTGTTGTCCAGAGGAAAATGCCTGCGCATCACCATGGCTCTTGCATGCCACCAGCTGTCTGAAAATCAAGAGCTGACTTGTACGGGCACCACTTGTAAGAGCCCTTGTTGCCTCAATACTAGCTAAATCGGGCAGTTACGGGAGCAGCTTCAGAGATTTTAATCCTTCCTATGGACTCACTGCTGTTTTCTGAACCTGCCCGCACAGTATCCGTTAACTAACTAAGCCATCGCAGATGATGAGATGATGACGATCACGAGCCAGGCAGGGCACTGCCCTGTGTCAGGGAGCAGCGTTTAAAGGTCAGGTTATGTGTCCATTGTGCCGGGAGCGCAGCTGTGGGAACGCTTTAGGCGTAAAATGCATTATAGTGTTCACTAGACGAGGAGAAGTGCAACCGCAAAGAGTGAAGGATGGTGATGGGGGAGGACTCTGGCTGTGTCACACACCTTTCAGTGTAAGAGGCTGCTCTTGTTCTTCAGAGGCATTCGGCGTGGGGAGGGGTTGAAAAGTTTTTGTTTCTGTACACTTGGCCTGATTGCAACACTTAAAGCTGGTAAAAACCCTGGGTACTAATATCAGGGGATATCAAATAGCTCCTGATTGCAAGCGTGGGTGTAAATACACTGCTAATTCACTCCCTTTCTGTAGAACAGACCTGTGTCTCTGAAGAAACAGGGAAGGATGCTGTAAAAACAACTACATATGTTGCGGAGGAGGAGCAGAGCACAGGGAGGTCTCCAGCCAGCCCCCAGGAGTGAGGGGTTGGTGAAAAGCAAGCCTCTGAGCAGAGGCTCAGAACAGCCAAACCTGTCCCCCTGCTCATCCTCACCTCCCCTGCCCCCTGCCCCGAGGTGGAGCCAGCCCCAAGCACCTGGGGAAGCTCCCTTCGGACAAGGATGTTGCTTACAGTCCCCCATAGATGGGATTAACCTTACCGCTGGGTTATTTACCCACTGTGTTTACTACTGCAGGCCCTTCCCAGCCCATCACAAGCCCCCATCTCTACATCCAGCATGAGGCGTGAGGTGCCCACTGAGGTGGCAGACTCCCTTCTTGCTCAGCAGGCTGCTGTGAGGTATTGTGCAATGCATGTGTGCACAATTTTTTAATTCACTTCCACCAAAGAATACACCTTCCATTGGCATGGTGGTAGGGAAGGCACAGTAGTCAAAGTTTTGTAACAGGCTTTCTTCCCCTCGAGCACAGCACAGGCCTTTCTGCAGACTCTGGTGGTGTTTTGTGTCCACAGTGTACCGCATGTGTGGGCACTGCCCCTTTGGCTTTCACACTCCCACTCCCAGAAGCCCTGTTGCAGCAGGACATCTATCAGGCCTGGCGCCAAGGCCTCCAGTGAAGAGGCTGCTAAAGGAGGAGCCGGTGTGCTCCCCGCTTCCCCAGCTGCCACACCACATGCAGGTGCCACTCTGACCCCAGGTAAGGACCCTTAGGTAAGCACATCCTTGTGCTTCCAGTGCATCCCAAATGCCCACTTCCCATGACTCATTTTGATTTTCCATTCAGGAAGCAACCTTCAGTCGAAGCCACGGGATGTGGGCAGTAGACTCCTCGTCTAGACAGACAGCTCATCCCAGGCACAGACACTTGGCTTGGACACCCCCTCAACCCACCTCCCTACGGAGAGTGAGCTCAGGTTGTTGCGGGACCCTCGTCTGCTGCTCTCATGGTCTCTGAAAAGGAGCAACCAGCCGTCGGTGTGCGCCGAAGAGTACCTTGTGCTTTGACAGGAAGCTGCAGTGTGGCAAGATGAGTAATTAATTAGCCATGTGCTGCCACAAGCATTTCCAGTCCCAGCTGACAACAGAGTAATTAAGAACCTCCCTGTGGTGTCTACTTTAGATAACCATTTACTTTGGTACAAATTAACAAAGGCTTTTCTAATGGTTTATTTCACAGGCGACTCATTAGATTAATTTATGGGGCAAATAGCAGGAACTTGAATAGACATTTTGGGTTCCCAGCAGCAAAAGCCCAGACAATTTTGCTGAAGAGTGCTCTAATTTTATCAAGGCAAAACACTTGCTTCCTTCTGATTTTTTGTGTCATGTCATTTGTTCTCAGGCCTTACCTTAGCCCGAGTCCAGAAGCTTTGAACACTGAAGGTGACCTTGTAAGTGCTGGTTCTTAGGAAGAGATGAGTGTCCTGGCACCCTCATGCATGGGTTGTCCAGCAGGGTAATCTGGGGTGCTTGCAGACTGAGCACCGTGAGTGCTGAGTGCACCCCATCATCAGTGTTGTCTGTTTCGGCATCTCATTGGAGGCTGCAGAAACAAACCTCACACTACCCCTACGATCCCTGCGTCTGTGACCGCAGCAATGCTGATGCATGGGGTTTTGCAGGAACCCCCACAAAGCGTATGAAAATCAGAACAGGGCCCTACGTTCCTCATGGCAGGCAGCGCTGTCCTTCTCCACATTAGCTTTCAAATGTTAAGCCTGACCCCCCCTAACAACTGCACAAACAGTTTGTCTCTAGGGTGCTGCGGGAGTGTCAGAGATAGTTTGGAGCAGAGAAGGGACATGGGTTGATGGTGAGCCAAGAAGCAACGTGGTTATCTCTGCTCCAGGATCTGTCCTAATGGGAAAACCTGCGCAGGAGGGTTTTACCTTCCCTTACTGCCTCCGCAGTGTCTCATGTTTACAAAGTATAGCTGTGAGGGTGAAATACTTGACCCCCAATCAAGAGCGAGTGGATGGCAGCAAAGACAGCAGATCGGAGCTTATACAGCAAGGCGTTGTGTAGCTTGGGAAGGGAACTGGGGCTTCAGACAGCAGAGGAGAGTGAAGAACATGAGTTGGAATGTCTCGCTGGGGGAACAGGGTGGCACTGTGGCAGCAACAAAATTCTCTGTGTGGTTTTCAGTAGGGTGCAGTTCTCCAGACGACTCAGATCAGGCATCAGCACTAGAATTAATTGGGAAAGGTCTCTTTGCAATGAGTGTTGAGCAGCTAATATATTTTCCTTTTCCTCTGTAGGGATGCTAGCCAGTTCCCTGTTTTCGAACACCGGCAGAAACTTAGGTTAAAGCCTCAGAGTTTAATTTTTCTTCCACATTTGGTTGAAATTGGGTTGTGGATTAGCATACAGAACAATTTTGTCGGAGAAATTGCTAAAGCTAGGGATGCCTCACTGCAAGTTGTCTGCTCAGAGCCACCTGCTCAGAGGTGTACACATCGTCTTTGTTGATGAAGGGGGGCGTTTTCATGCTTTTTTTCCTAAAATGCTGTCCCAAGCTAGAATGCCTAGATTCTTGTCTATGTTAACTCATAGGAAGTGAAAACTCAAAACATCAGTGGGCTATCAATTTGCATTTCTCAGCACCTAATTGTGTGTAATTTTTGCCTCGCTCTCCTCCACCCCCAGCAATTCCACATGAACAGAAACGGGAATATTTCCCCTGTTTCATGGCAACAGGGCTGTGTAGCGAAGGCTCCACAAAAGCCACACGCATAACGATTTCTATCCCTTGTTGTAGGCTGGCGGTGCGTAAGGTTTTCGTTCCCATTCCTCTCTGACCCTTTTTGGATGCAAGCAGCTACGGCCAATATGAAACATGACTTTGCCATAGCTATCTGCCCTCCCCTTCCTAATCCTTAAGGCTGCTGATGCTTTCCTCCGTGTCTGGGCGCTGGGATGCTGGTGACCCACTTCCCGAGCCTGAAGGCATTGCAGAGCAGAGGGTAGCTGCAGCGCCCAGCAGCTCTGCGGAAGCTGAGTGCTGACAGCCAGGAGGCAGCAAGGGCTGAACACAATTGCTTCCGAAATGCACACTGCGCACTTCTCCCTAGCAGATGCTTCTGCCAGCACTACGTGACAAAATGTGCTCCTCACAGACTCCTCGCAGGTGTAAACTGGCTCCGTGCTACCAGCTTCGATTTCTTCCCAGCAAGGAGCTGTCCCCGCGTTCTCTACCAAAAGCCTCTGAGGACCCTATTAAGCTGGGGGTTATCGTCCTTTTATTCCGAGGAGTAGCTTTACGTAAGCCACCTGTGCCACACTGATGCAATTTGCACCATTGTCCTTTTCTGGCGGATGCTCTGAGTGTTTCACTGTGGCCTCCTGAGGCCACTGGTGCTGCTGGGCTAACTCCTACCTGGTGCGCTCCTCCCTCGGCTGAGCTCAGCCTGCCGGAATAGTGAATGTGTCTGCCGTGGGCACTCACGTCAACTTTGGGTGCAGCTGGCAGATTGTCACTCCGTTCAAAACCATCAGCTGGTCGGTTTTCTTTTTTCAACTTTAAATAGCTGTTTCCAAGAATACGGGATGCGTAAGACACCCCCCCAGGATGTAAACTCACGTGCGCTTTGCTGTGCTAATGGATGGGGTACTTGGGCATGTTGCAGCACCTGAGAGTCTGTCTGGTCTCTGAAGCTGACCTGATGCCTGCTGCTGATTTTCCAGAGCAGAAAATCTTTATGGGACCATCAATCTAGGCAAGGTCTTGTGGGTAAGATAGGTCTAAACTCCACGTGACCATACTGCGCTACGTATTTCTCTGCACAGGCTTGCTCAAGCACTAAACTGTGCCTTGTACCTTATTATGCAGCTTTGTCTCTTCCAGACTCTCCCCAGATACGTGTCTTTGATTGCTAGATACTGTCTTGCCTCCAGGTCCCAGACCGTTGCATCAGTTGTTCCATACTCCTGGCTCTGTTCAGGGACAAGGCTATCTCGGGGAGCGTGCAGTCTCCTGCCAAACACGCTGGAAACAGGCCATGAGGCATGTATCCTTGGGCTTGAACTAGAAAGTATGATCCTATTTCTCTAGTAAGGGTACCGGTTCCTATTGTAAATCCCTGTCCAATATCCCACCCTGTTCTGCCCAAGGGAAGCCACCAGCTGCCATGTTATCCCATGGTTTGTAGAGTTGCTGTCTGCAGCAAAGGAAGTTTTAGTGGTATTTTAGCATTCATTCAGACCCTGTGTCCCTGTCAGGGTCGTTTCCACAGTTCCCACCCAGGTGATAGCTGGAACACATGTAATCAGGCAGTAGGACAAAGACTGGATAAAAAAATCTTCAGCAAATGTTTATTTGACAGATCCATCCACTGTAATCAAAGGTGCTGCCCTCATCCTGTTGAATTTAATGGACATTTTGCTAATAACCTCAGGAGACCAGGTTCTGACTCTCCCTGATTTGTGGACATGGCCATTATAGCCTTGGGAGAAATTAAATCCCTTCCCCCAGTGTTTGGGTGGGGGAAAAGGCATGTGTTGTACTTCCTCTTTGGATGAAACCTGTTCTCACAACTGGCAATTATCTGAGACAGTAGCTGGTGTAGCATGTGTCAGAGGAGCGTGCTGTGGCAATTTCTCTCATCATCATATATTTAGCCCTGAGTCTGGAAGACAGCTCGTACTAGACAGAGGTGAGATACGGTTACCTCCGTGATTGTAGCTTTGCATTTCTAGTGCGTGCAACCACTGGTTCTGCAGAACCTGGCTTTGGATTTCCACTCCTTATTCTTTCCTAGCAGACTTGGTAGTGGAAGGGGTGTTGAGATGGTTTCTCCGTCTTCCCCTGAGATTTATATTTCAGGAGTATGTCTCAAATGCAATTAGGGAAAAGGACTGAATTTCAGCAGTAACAGAGCAAACAGCTCTGCGCTAACAGAGCAAATGTTTCGCTGGCAGTAGCTCTTTCCCCCTTCATGCTAGCACTGAATTTGTTCTGGTATTCCTGAAGGTCCCTTGTGTGAAAGCTAGCTTTGGGAAGAAAGCACTAAGCCTCTTATGACAGCAAAGCTGCGCCTGTGTTTAGACTCATCCCATCACCCTTTGTGGCATTTGAGCTGATTCCTCTTTTAATGACTATCACCCTCTCATTTCCTTTGGCTGGGATCCCTGTTTCTTCTGCTGAAATGTTTGGAGGGCAGGCAATTCCCTGTCTCCCTGCAGATGAAACGAGATCAGCTTTCGGCGTTGAGTTGTGTAACAGCTGCCCACTGTCAGTACAGAGCCAATTTTGGGACAGTGTCATCAGCTTTGTCAATCCATATGTCCCAGGAGATTTTTTTACTAGATCAAAGCTTAAATGCATTAACTGGATCAAATTCTTAAATGTGCATCCGAGATCTGAAGTGACGAATGGGACAGCCAACTATCATTAACCAAACAAATGTAAGCTGAAAGTTTCCCTGAATTCCAGCTACCCATAGGTGCACGGCCTCTGAAAGATTGTCCCATGCTCACCCCGGGCCGTGTGTGAACGTGCGCGAATGAGCAAGAAAAATTCTAGTATTCTCTTTGCAAATTTTGCTTTGTCTTTTAATAAAGCTTGTAGTTTTCAGGTTTGTGCTTGTGAGAAGCACATAGCAAAAAGACCAGTATGAATGATATCAGGGTTTCCGTTCGACAGAGCAAGTGTAAAAAGGCCTGGTGAAAGGTATATCGTAGCTTTCTAATAATAAAAATGTCTCACTCGTCTTAGATGTGGGACGCTGTGTCCTGGAAGATGGCCTGTTGTTACCTAAGAGCAGAGCCTCCTCCAGTGAGGGCATGCCCTAAATTGCTCTTTGCAATTGAATTCATTTCCGAACAAGGCGACAAGACCCCGGGGCTGGTAGGTCAGCACCGCACAAGCTGCATCAGGTCCCGGGTGGCTTCTGCTAGGAGGATCAGCATCAGCCCGTCTCGTCTGCACCTGCCAGGCGGCTGATGGGCTGCTGGAGAGTACATGGAGCTCAGGCAGCTGATGATCTACGTAGGTTTGCATAGACAGCTAGGTAACTGAAACACCCTGTGCTCCAGTTGTCTGCAGAGACCCTGCCGCTGAAAAGAAGGTTTCAGGACTGAGTTTGGGCATATTTCTCTTTGTCTAAATATAGAAGCAGGCTGATCGATTCAGCCTGCTCCACTTACCTTGTTTGTACTAGTTAAATTTTTGTACGATATTCTTCTTTCAGCCTAATAGTGGCTTAACTTCATCCATTATCTTAATATTTCTTTAACTGACTCGATTTAAGTAAGAAACCAACCACATCTGGTGCAAAATTTGTTGGGCGATTGAGATGTGGGCCTGCTCAGTAGCTCATGGTCTGACATTAGCTCTAGGTCACTTCTCAATAAGCTTCTGAGCATCCACAACGTGACAGCTGCCTTCAGGGTAGCCAAAGAAATGAAAAAATTAATACTTACTCATTTTATTTTAAAAAACCCTCTTATGTTGTAAACAAACTAATAAACATACCTTAGCCAGACGTGCAGCATTTACAGCTCAGTATAAGCAGCTCTGTTTCTCTGGTAAAGTCAATTGGTGTGTATTGATTTTCATCCTCCACTGATCAGACCTGCCTGCAGGTCTGATTAACCCCTTGACATTTTCTTGCCTTTGAAAAGTGAACTTGGCCTATTTCTTTGCAGGACTGGTAGCTTTTAATAGGAAAAGTCAACGCAGCATTCTGGGTGCTTATGGACAATGAGATTTGTTATGGAAGTTCCCATAATAATTTTTTTTCCAGGAATAAGCTGTTTTTTTCAGGCTGGATAAATTCCAGCTCAAGTAATTACACTCTGCCTTCCTCAGTTCCCCCAAAGGTCCAATTAATTCAGGCATTCTTAGCATAAAATTGTTACATGCTGCTACTGTACATGGCTAAACAGCTGTTGTGCTACCCCCCAGCGACAAATACATCTCAGTGGTGCGTGAACTGATTCCCTTACATCACTCTGCTGTGGTGTGCCCAAATGATTTCAATGCCCGCAGTCCTCCGAGAAAAAGCACATTGGCTACGCACCCTTTTATCATGGTCTTCCTAGTCCTCCTAGTCTTGCTTGTCCTTCCTCACTGGCTTTAACATTTGGAAAAGAAAATGGGAAGAGGCAGAAAGTCCTGCTGGTTAAGTCTACTTCTGGATTGTGAACCACCATAGGTGGGGAAGGTCTTGGAGCAAAGGATGGCGTGTTGCCAGAGATGCCGGGGGTACCACGAGGCTTTTCTGCCATGACACATGTTGTTCCGAATACCTGAGAGGGCACCCGTTACTGCAGTAATTAGTTATGTGTGAGTTGCTCAACAGACCCGTGACAACGTTGTGTCAGCCGTTCTCCATCAGTTGTCTCAGAAGTGGCATCGTTCACCCGGTGTGCAGCACCCCAGCACACACACAGAGCAGAGGGATTTTATTATTGCGTATTTGCACAGACACAGGGGCTAGGTGCTATTCCACAAAGCTAGACCTGCTCAATGCAAAAGTTACGGCCTATTTATCCCACTTAGCAAACCTCAAGATCCGCCTTTTGCTAAACTAAGGAGCTTATCCCAGCAAATCTCATTGGTTAACAGTACTCTCCTCTTTAAAGGCACAGCAACCCTTTAAATCAAGGTGCATGCTCAGTGAGGGGTGGTCTTAACTGGGGAGGGGGTGTTTATTGATTTGGTGCTCTCAAACTCCCTCTGCCGCCTTTACCTTAATCTTAGTTACTGTGGACTTCACACCTTGTGGCAACCATCCAGCTTTTGGTGCCAGGATGTTCCCTCGCATCAGTCTTCCACTTCTCTTCATGGGCATAGTCAGCAACATTTTATTGGTCCCTGGTTCCTCTGCAAAAGTACAGGCATGCAAGTTCGTAAACAGTTCCTTCTAATCACCGGACCCTGTTTTTTAAGTTGCTTGGCTCGTTCTCACTTAGTGGAAAAATCCATCTTCTGCTGTGTACCACATCTATAGTGAAGGAAGGCTTTAAAATCCTAGAGTTAGCAGAGATGAGAAGCCTGCAGCTGCAGCACTGCCTGTTCTGCTTTTTCTTTTGAAAGCGTTTTTACCTCAGCTTTATTGGCCAGGTCTCGGCGCAGTCGTTGCAGCAGGAGCATGCTGCTTTCATGCCCACTGGTTCCCAAATCTAATGATTGGTGTGACTCCCATGGTTTGTAAAATCAGCTGCAGTGCTCATCCCCAACCCTCCTTGTCAGGGGTTCGGAGGTTGACAATGGAGGGCTTTCCAGGCCTGGTCCAGCTTTGGAAAGCTTGGCACCATCATAACCACTGTGGAAGCAAGGCCATTTCAACATCAGGGTTGAAAGGCAGAGCCTCTTGCTTTTGTAGTTTGAACAGCTGAAAAGCCACGGGCTGCCCAAAAGGTAACGGCCAGGCCGCAGCAGGGGCCTGGTGGGACCTGCTCATGGCAGGAGGGCTGCAACCAGAGAGGGTCTCAGGAAAATAAAGCTGGGGATGAGAAGGATCAGAGCAGGGGAAGCTATCTGCAAGATACAGCGTGGACAGTTTGTTTTGTGGAGCTGCATGAGGATAATCCACACTTTTGTCTCTTCTGCGCCTATGGATGCATTTATCTTCCAGCCCACAAAGGTCTCAGTTCACCATCCTGCACTGCTGGAGGGATAGGATTTCAGCAGGCTGGCTTTGTCAGGAGAAGCAGCCCTGGGAGGGAGATGGCTCAGTGCAGGACCTCCTTTGCTGGTCTGCCTCTGATGTCTGTCAGGGTCTCACTCCATGCCAGTTCACAGCTTCCTTCCTGCATGGCTGGCAGGGATAGCTGTCATCCTGACAGACCCCTTTTCTGGCAGTGACACCAACATCCTCCGGCCATGGCGTGAGGCTCTGGGCACTGGCTGCAGCCACGGAGGTGGCATGTGCCCGGCTACCAGAGAGCCGGCCTTTGCTGGGCGTACTGCTGGCATCAGCCAGCTCACGTTTCATCCCAGCTCGGTCTGGAGGTGGACACATTCAGCACATGTGCTTCCTGGGGAAAGGCTGTCAGCCCTGGGACTTCACTTCCTCCAAGGCCATTGACTTCCAAAGCATGACATGGAGCAACTGATCCAAGGGTAAAGAACCAGTTAAAGCCATTAGGAAAACAGGTCTGATATCACACCTGTAACTGGGCACATTGACTCTCCCCAGAGTCTCTTACACATGAAAGTAGAATCATGTCAACTTTTTCTTCATCTGCCTGCCTTCATAAACACACCTGCATGGCGCTTGGGTACCATGGTGTTGCAAAGTCAAAACATTTCTGATTTCTTGGCACTAGGGTTGTGGTCTGTTTGCTCTTGGAGAGCTTTGCCTCAGCACCCACGAAGTGTGAGACCAGCACTTCTCATGGCAAGAAGTGCATTTCGCTGCCAGGAGGCAAGTTGCCCAAGTTGAGTTTGGTTGGCCTGCACCCATGGTCAGGTCCTGGTCAGGTCCTTTGCTGATAGAAGTGGTTGTAAAGGAAGCTGGAAGCAAGAACCTGCCCCTCCCTTCCCTGGGGAAGTGCTTTAAAGCTGAGCTCTATTGCTGGCCCCCAACTGCACTGCATCACAGCTGCAGGCAGATACATCTCTGACCAGTCTTGTACCTCCTCAATCCCAGTTCTGACCTGACCTTTGCCTCTGACTCCAGCCCCGACCCATACCTGCCGCTGTGCATCCCGGTGCCTGCTAGCGACCTCCCTGATCACGCCTGCCCCACTCACCCTGCTTTGGATGGAAGCTCTCCCTTGCTGCTCCCCAGTTTCTGTTTCTTCCCCACTTGTTCCATAGGTTTGATTTCTATCCACACAGATTCCCAGAACTTGTAGAAGTCTGTCCTTATGGGAGCAACTCAGTGACTCCTCAGCATCCTGGGATATTCGCTGGGTCTCTCTCTGTGACAGGCAGTTGTGGTTTAACTCCAGCTGGCAACTAAGCACCAAACAGCCACTCGCTCACTCACCCCTGGTGGGATGAGGATGAGAATCAGAAAGGTAAAAGTGAGAAAACTCATGGGTTGTGATAAAGACGGTTTAATACATAAGGAAGAGCCATGCACACAAGCAAAGCAAAAAATTCATTCACCAGTTCCCATCAGGTGTTAAGCCATCACCAGGAAAGCAGGGCTTCATCACACCTAACGGTTACTTGGGAAGACAAATGTCACAAGTCCAATTGTCCCCCACTTCCTTCTTCCCCCAGATTTATGTGCTGAGCATGATGTCATACAGTATGGAATATCCCTTGGGTCAGCTGTTCTGGCTGTGTACCCTCCCAGGTTCTTGTGCACCCCCACCCTACTCACTGGTGGGGTGATGTGAGAAGCACAAAAGGCCTTGATGCTCTGTTAGCACTGCTCAGCAATAACTAAAACGTCCCTGTGTTGTCAACACTGTTCCCAGCACAAATCCAAAACACGGCCCCATACCAGCTACTCTGGAGAAAATTAACCCTATCCCAGGCAAAACCAGCATACAGCCTATACTCTTTGCCTCGCTGTTAGATGCCTGAATAAATCATGACAGAGTTTTGACCATAACCTCAAACCTTCTTAGAGGGGGTGCCTCCCCTAAGCTGAGGTGCTGGTCTTACCTATGTATGTGTGCTGGTCTCGCATGTGTGTGCATCCCATCAACGGTGGGCTGCTATGCCTGCTGGCCTCCTCCCCACAGCAGCACCCACCCCAGCAGGGCTAGCAGCCGGGGTCTTCCTCTGCGAAGGAGAAGGGGCATAAGGACCTGATGCTGCAGTATGACAGTGCTTGGGGTTGATGCCAGGGACTGGCAGATCCCAGATCCCAGGAGGTGGTTGGTGCTCCGAGGAGCTGCATGCTGTGACCTGCAACTGTTATTATCTCAAACCCTTTCAGGCCCACACTGGGTGCCAAAAAGGACAGTGGTGCTTTTATCCCAGACAGCAGCTAAATACCACACAACTGCTCACTCACCTCCCTCCCCACCTCCAAGGAGAATTGGAGGAAAAGACAAACTTGTGGGCTGGGAGGACAGCAACCTAACCATTGAAAATAAATGGAATGAAATAAAATAATGATACCAATAATATTAACAGTACTATGTAATAAAAGTAATGGGAAAAAAAAATGATACAGCTGCTGACCACCTGCCAACTGACCAAGAGACAGAGCTGGGGAGGGAGAGAGAGAAAAAGAGAGAGAGAGAGAAAGCCCACCCCTCACCCAACCCTCAACCCATACACAGAGCATGATGTTTCATGGAGTGAAATACCCCTGCCAGCCGTCCTGACCGTGTCCCCTCCCAGCTGCTTGTAGGGAAGAAGCTGGGAACACAGGGGCAGCACCCGAAACCGAAAAAGTCCCTGAGTTGGTACAAACACTCCCCAGGAAGAACTGAAAACACCACTGTTACCAGTACTCTTCTCCACACAAATCCAAACCGCAGCCTTGTACTAGCTACTGTAAAGAAAATCAACTCTGTCCCAACTAAAACCAGCACAGCCAAACAGGGAATCCCTGTGGGGAGCAGGCTGTGGAACCAGCCTTTTCCCCTGGGCCAAGGGTGTGGGGCTATTAAATTGCCATTTTCAGGATGACCACCTGCCTCAGTGCAATAGTCACAGCACACCTTGTCCTCTTCCTCAGCTTTTCCACTCTGCTGTCTCCGTTTCGTTCATCTCCCTGCCCTCTTCTCCTTTCTCCTTAGTTTCTGCGTGACACAGATCCATATGGCTTTAACAGATTATCATTAACCTGCAGCACTACAGAAGGATGATGCTTCCTTACCAACACACCACTTTCTATTTTTACCCTCCCTGGACCACAGGCGCCTCAGACCAGGCTGCGGAGCTGCAACCAGCTGCTGTCTGCCTGTGCAAGCCCTAACCTGCCGGTGCTCCAGAGGTGGCTGGGGACCCAGGTTGTGTCTGCCCAGGCTGCGGCCCCGTTACAGATCTGTGACAATACCGCCTCAAAAAGGGTAGGAGGGAACTTGTGTTTTGCAAGATAGGCACATGCAAATAAGGATGCCGGGAAGTTTAGAGTACGGGGCTTTGTTCTGCTTCTGTATTTCAAATTCCCTTCTTCCCCCCACCCTCATCTATTTTTTCTCCTTCTCCTTCCACAAGTGCTGCAAGAAGTGGGGTCCCTTGCCTTTGCGACACTGTGAATTTGGTGTGGTACATGAGCGTGCTTGTGCTTCCCTCCCAGTGCACTCTAAGTTTGTCTTGTTGACATGGCTTTTTTAAGCAAGAGTCTGGTAATAGTTGTATCATAAGAATAAAAAACAGCTCTCCATTTTTGCCTCCCTCAACCCAGGTTGTATTTTCCTTATTTAATGGATGAATAAACAAATATTTACTGCATTTATTTCATGTGGTTGCTTTTCTGCTCAGTGATAATGATATCCTTTTATGTAGTACTTTGGCACATAAACTGGGGAGGGCATGTGGTTTGTTTTACGTTGCAGGCTGATTGCAGACCTTCTCAGCATTTACCAGCCATTGTGCTGGCAGCCAGTTAGTCACGTCGTTTGTAGGCACTGGAGGACCAGCACTTACAGTGGGAAGCAGAGAGCTTCAAAGGTACTTGTAAACTGCATTATTGTGGATGTCAAAGTAAGTTAAATTGCCTGAGAATTAAGAAGTCTAACGCTATGGGATCCAGCTGGACACCTAATTTACCAAATTCCAAGAATACTAAAATTAAGATGTTAAATGAAATTAAAGTCAAACTCTGAAGCCTGAGTAAGTGCCCAAGGTTCACCTTGAAAGACTGTCTTTACTTCTCAAATGTCTAAAGCTCAAAGCATGTGGACTGTACTGGTGTGACTGAAAAACTCCTTTTTTGCAGCACTTTTTCACTTGGTTGTTCAAACTCTGGAGCAGAGGAACATAAGGCATAGAACCAGATTTGGGAGTTTAATATATACTCAAGTGGAAATCGATTACATAACTTAAATGTATATAATCAACACCATTCGTGCCTTACAGCATCAGCCTGACTCTGAGAACTCACCACGATCACAGAGCATGCTGCCCGCCAAAATTGGGCTGTTCCAAACTGGCAGTTCAGGTGCCTAAAGTGTATTTACTGTGGGGGTTTTTTTAAAAAAAGAAGAATTAATTGGGCAGGTGGCAGATCTCTGCTTACCTGGAGATACTCTGTGCTGACAGTGAGCTGTAGCCGGAGTGGGACCTCATAATTTATGGCAATTTATTTCTGTCATGGCTTAACCATTCGCAGATAGATAAGGAAAGGGCTTCTTTTTTTCTTTCTCCAGCTGCAACGTAATGAGGTGACATATGCTGAAATCTGCATTCCCGCTGCACGCAAGGAGCAGGGAGGCAGCCCCAAAAGCCATGCTGTCCACAGAACCCAGCTGTCGTGGAAGCCAGACAGGATGTGGGTGACCACACACCTTTGCTACTCTCTTCCTTCTGGTCTCTGCTGGGGCTGCTGTTACGGCAGGAGTCACCTTCACCCCTGCTCACAGGTGCTACTTCACACTTGTTGGTGGGGTTTTTTTCGCCGTGAATAAGCACAGGTAATTTTAGGATGACTTTGGCTACGGCTTCTGGTAAAATCTTTGTGCTCTTTGTATTTCTGTACAAATTTCCAGGTAAACTCTTCAGTGCAGGGTTCTGCTTTTGCCTTAGGATCTTGCTCCAGTTTCTGCAGTCCCAGGGATGGGATGCTTTTCCTGACTTCAGCCCACCAGGGAGAGCATGGGTGTCTCAGTTGTGTTCACGCCTGCGGTGCAGCTCCTATTCCAAGGCCCTGTGTTTCAGCATTTAGGGCTGTGCATGCTGAACATGCTGTGTTCAAGCATGTGACGCTGCCCAGGCTCACACAAAGTGATGCCACACAGTCTTGAAATGCTCTCCCAAATGGTACTGCAAGGAGCTTTCCAAGTACCATCCTAGTACCCCTCTCTGAGGGGTTTGGGTTTATTCCTCTCCTTTCGAAACATTAGGCACAGCCATTGTGTGGGGAAGCTGAGATGGTGTGACCTAAAAGGACGATCTGCATGAAATTCTTGGAAGGTGAAAAGGTCTGTATGTGTGGGTTTACCTATTAGTGAGTATGGGAGGTTTTTGCTGCTGTCCTTGTCTATCTTTGAAAGCATGTGATTTAATTTTTTCCCCTTATCTGGATAGCTGCTCATGCTTTTTCCTCCTCACCTTCCTGCTGTTGGATATGGCTGCTGCTCCCAATGCTGTATGAAGGCTACTTTATACAGCCCTGGCTGTCTTGCAGTTCAAAACTGCCTCGAGCACAACCTTGAGCAGAGCACAACCGAAAGCACAGCACATCACAGCCGCAGACCGGCATTGTCTCATGGAGCAGCTTGGAAGTAACAACCTTGCTTTCTCACTTTGCTTAACAGCTTCTGTTTCAGACCCTTTTGACCCAGTTTTTCCAGGGCTTGAGAACTCTCTGCTTTACTTGGTGTCTGCTTTACGGCTCACTCTGCTTGGTGATTCCGCTTGACCTTTCCGGTTTCTCTGGCTTCCTTGTGATCAGCCAACCCAAGGGCAGGTGCTGGGTACGTCTGAGACAGCAGGTTGCTAATGCGGGCACCGTTCAGCCCATGCATGTGCATCCCTGCAGCAGCGTGAGGAATGACGGGAGGATGTACAGCTTGCTGGTAGCAGTCAGCTGATCTCAGAACCTGAAGGCTTTGCATAGGAGTGCCAGGGAATATTAAATATTACTCCATGTCCAGAAATAAAATTCTGCAGATACTATCAAGCTGAGAGGTATTTGTATCTTCCCTTCCAGTTGTTACCCAGAGAATTCCTCAAGGCTAGCGTGTAATTTTGCAAATATTCAATCCCTTCTGTAAGTGGCTGTATGCTGTACACATCTTATCTTTCTGATTATGATGCTGGTTTAGACTGTGTATCTTCTTTCATGTCCTGGAGACTGAATCTGTGTGGTTTTGCTTGGAGAATAATTTTTAAAGTTAAAGAATAATTCTAATTTAAATCCATTTAATTTTATAATTTCTTCCCCAGAGCATGATTATTTTTAAAGGTAAAATAGTTCACTGGATTCCAGGGACTGGGTGGCTTACAGGAGCAGTTATGAAAGCTAAGCCTTGCTTTCCAAGTTGCTAACTCAATTCCCATTCACATATTAGTGAGCAATGTTGCCATCTGACAGCTGCCTGCAGCTCACATCAAAATGAGATGGTGGCTCAAGTCCAGTCCTCGAGGCTGAAGGGAAGCCTATGGAAAGCAAAAAAATAAGCCCCTCTAATTTCTCCTGCAGGTTGGGATCTTGTGGGCAGAGAGATGGGAGATGCACATGTGCTTCTCTCTGCCTGGAAAGCCTCCTTCTCTCAGTGAGTAAACTCACCTCTCTAGCTGACAGATGTGTACCTCATGGCTCAATTTTCTTTGAAAATACTCACATTTAAAGAAACCCTTAATTTCTGCAAAAATGCATGCAATTGCTTCAGCATTCCTGAAAATCCTCACATCTTCCAAGGCTTCAAGTCTTTGCAGGAATAAGGAATCAAAATTTGACGTCTTAGAGGAATCGGCACCTACATTTGCAGAGGCACTACCAGTTTTGTAGATCGATGCGGTGCTAACGTGGTGCCGTTATAAGCCCCCATGTGTTGCCTTCAGCGTTTCCCTGTAATCAGAATATTGCTGATTTCATACCTTGATTTCAAGTTCTGAAAAGCTGCACAGGCCATCTAGGAGACAAGAAGATTGGAGAGGAAAGATTGGAGCGGGCTACACAGGGAAAATAATCAGTGATATCGCAGTTTCAGGAAACATTTTCCTGGGAAAATGGCCTTTCAGTCACTTACAGTTACAGATGCCCACTGATAAACCCAGGGACAGGATGAGACAGTAGATTAAGCCCATCAGGTGTGCTTGATGGCACAACTTGGATGATTTAATGAGTTGCTTCAATAGGTATTATAACTGACGTGAATTAATCTCTTCACTGCATGGCTGGATCTCATCGTTAGAAGTCAGGTTGCCTGGTCTGGCAGATGGTGCAGCCTGCAAGATCAGCCCAGAATGCAAGGCTAAGCCATTTGGAAAGCATCTTTTCCCAGAGAGAAATGTGGTTCTACCTGCTGCTTAAATACTAACCTATTCATTCTTTCTCTAATTCATGAGGGTGGGGGGGGATACTGTCCGGTCCCCAGAAACAAACAAAATCTGAGTGTGTTACAGTGTTGGTCTCCTCTGGGTGAAAAAACAGAGCAGAAAAACCCACCTCACATGGAGTTCTCCCATCTCCTCACTCCTGTGTCCTCACAAGTTTTATTTCGAGACACGCAATTCACATGCCAGCTGTCCCTTGCGAATGGTTAGTGGCAAATGCAACTCACCCCAGATAAGCACTCCTGATATTTCCTTCTGGTGCTAGCTCTGTCCTTACACAGGAAAAGCCAAACATGGCACCTCTCATGTGCGCTGGAGTATTTGGGAGCAGAGGGATCTGCAGTCAGTGTTGAGAAGAAGAGGCGTGGGACAAGACCAAGAAGCTAAGGACATGCCTTTTTGTTCCATTTACAGTCCTGCTGTAGCATTAGAAGACCCTGATGAAAGGGTAAAAAAAGCAGGGGGTTGATTTTTGCACTCTCAGCTCAGACTCTGTTCAGGAGTCCGAACATATTTTATAAAATATGCCTGTGTAGGTACTTAGGCATGTTGGAATATGTTGGGCTTGGTTAGTACTACAAAATACCTTCTTGATTCTTTGTTATCTTTGTTCTCATTATAAAGTAATTGATGAGTTTGTCTCTGAACAATGAAGCTCACCTGATAATTTTGCAGCATTTAGGCAGCTTTGTGGCTGTTGCCTTTTTCCAAGGACAGTAGGAGGACATGAAGTACACTGACCGATGCATAACTCTCAGGATGAGGCACCAGAAGCAAGCCAAGAAGGCAAACTGGAGAGCTAAGTTGCTGATTATACTTCATATGTCACATGTTCTTCTCAAGACAAAAAGCTTTAGGCATGAACAGGAGAAATGTCTGTATTCTCACACCATGCACGGGTTAAATTCTGTGTTAGTCTCTTCCTCTTCACATATTCTGTTTAATAAAGGCAATTGTTTAAGGTTAATTAGATTAGTTTCCCACATCTTCGAAGTCATGGAAAGATGAAGAACAACAAACAGATGAGATGCTCGGGAGAACCTCACTTTCTATATCTGGCTTCGAGGTTGCCCCATCCCCATGGCATCTCTCTGTCTTGTGGTCCTTCTGGAAATTCATTAATTCTCATCACTTTTTTGGTAAAACCTTTTGTCTTAGAAGACAAAACCTCTGCACTTAGTGTGTGCAAGGAGAAGTCCAAGATCTTAGCCTGTCACGATATAACCCTCTTGCCTTGCAGCTTCTGTACGTGCAGTGCTGGGCAGTTTCAGGGAGAAAAGGTAGAGATGATGCCCCAAACTCAGACATTGGTTAACACATATTTTCCCACTACCGTTTAAACTGAAATCACTGATAGATTTTAGAGCTAGCATTGCTCTGGTGTGGCAAGATGCTCTGGTAGCTCTTGCCCTTGAGGGTCTGTGCTGTCATGCAGGTATAAATTATCAGTGCATTTATGATTCACATTTTTAAGGCACCACCAAGTAATTAGAGAAGAAAGCAATAATTTATTGAGCTGCCTGCCATAAGCCAGCTGAGACTGGCCCATGGGTGAAAACCAAGACAGCAGAACATCCAGTAAAGATTAGATGGCCTGGGATGTGGTGGGAAACCTAACTGGCTAATTTAAGCAAGACATCTAACTCTAGGGTGGTGTATGTATGACACAGGAGGCCTGTCTTGGTTCTTATATGGTGGCCTAATCAGTTTCATGCCAGAATAATTCAATCTATCCATGCAGGTGTGAGAGGAGAATGAGGTGTTTAAATAGTTAAAGGTTTGTAAACATGAAGTATGAACTAGGTGCTATCTCATGGCTTTTAATAGCTATGTTAGTTCTGTGTGCTGCTTGAATGCTTCATTCAAGGTGTTTAATAGCAGTAAAAGACATCATCAACTCTGGTAAGATTGAGGCTGAATATAATGACTGCTACACTCTGGAGTAAGGGTTTGTGTAAGAGTCTCCTTACTTGCTCTTCAAAACTTTTACTTTACTATTCTGAAAATAGTACACTGTGCAGAAAATGGTACATGTGTGAAAATAGGAACATTGTGCAAACTTAGCAAAAACCTTGACTTCAGTTTGAGTTTTTAAATTTAAATTTGTGGCAAGATGTGCTTAGACTTATTATAAATGCAGCAAAGCAAGGAACAGGGTTTTTTCTAATTCTTTTCAAAGGCGTGACAGTGTGTGCTGAGCTGATCACGTCAGGAAAGAGAGTCAAACTTTAGCTGGTGGAGGTGGCCTCATATTCTCAGGGGCAAGTGGTTTCAGGAGTTTCTACTGGTGCACTTTGTCCCTTGGCAGGGACAGGGAGATGTGCCTGATTTCATGCAGACAGTTCTCTACATTCATATTCATACCATCTTACTCTTCATTTGGGCCTTTCACACAACACTAGCAGGGAAAGAAGTATTTCTTTTAGTGAAAAATGTGATTGTGAAAATGTGAACTCTCAGCAGGCTGCAGACATAGCTTGCTGTCTTCTAAAACTAATTGTAACTCATTTTTATTTAGCACTTGACATTGTCCGTTTAATTCAGCACTGAAGTGTTATGTGGGTTTCTAAAGTGTCACTTACAGTTTCATTATCTGACTTCAACAGCAAAAAACAATACAGGTCAGCTATGTTTAATTCAAAAAAAGCAATAAAATAACATATGCTTATTAAGCAATAATAGAGGAATCCTACTAAGCTGTTTCTAAAATTGCTTCGCAAACTAGAAGTATGCATTCTTCAAGTGAGTGTTGGGTACTCTTTTCCCAGAAGGAGCCAGTTAGTATTTATCATCAACGTTAATGTGGTTGAGAGAGAGATTTGGCCCTGACAGATTGCAGCATGAGAAAAGTAGTTTTGAGATGTGTTTATGTATCTTTCTTCCTGTTGGATAAAGACTTCCTAACCAGTTTCTATCTAAAGAAAAATTGACAGAGCAATCAATACACTTGTTCACAGATTAACTGGGTGAATCTTGCACAGAAAACACAACTGGGAGTTTATACCAAAGTCTGCTGAGATCTGTGTTAAGAAATTGTGGGTTTCTGAGCATTTATTATTTTGAGAAAATTGAAAATTATATTTATTATCCATTCAAATGAAGAGTTAGTGATCTGAGGTACAACCACTGTATAAAGCATATTAAAATACGTATTTTCACATAAGCTTTGTGCTAATACATGTTAATATACCCTGCTGTATCTGGAAATGTAATGAAATAGTTGAGTAGGTGCTTCTGAATTCTCAACTCTGTGCTAACATTTGTTGTAAAACCTTTCTTTTTACCATAGAATCATGGGATGGTTTGGGCTGGAAGGGACCTTAAAGACCATCCAGTTCCAACCCCCCTGCCATGGGCAGGGACACCCTTCACTAGACCAGGTTGCTCCAAGCCTCATCCAGCCTGGCCTTGAAGACAGCCAGGGATGGGGCATCCACAGCTTCTCTGGGAAACCTGTGCCAGTGCCTCAGCACCCTGTCTCTGATGAATTTCTTCCTGACATCCAATCTAAATCTCCCTGCTTTCAATTTAAACCCATTACCCCTTGTCCTGTCACTACAGGCCCTTGTAAAATGTGCCCACCCTCCCCCCCACCCCCCACCTCCCCACGTTCCTTGTAGGCCCCTTCAGGCACTGGAAGGTGCTGTAAGGTCTCCCTGGAGCCTTCTCTTCTCCAGGCTGAACAAGCCCAACTCTCTCAGCCTGTCCCCATGGCAGAGGGGCTCCAGCCCTCTGAGCAACTTCGTGGCCTCCTCTGGACTCGCTCCAACTGGTCAGTGTCCTTCTGATGTTGAGGGCTCCACAGCTGGACACAGCACTCCAGAAACAAAATTCCCTGTGCAGGTTTTTGTTCGGTTTTGTTTCGGGGGTTTTTTTGGTTGTTTTTTTATTATTATTATTATTATTATTATTATTATTATTATTATTATTATTATTATTATTTGTTTGGGATTTTTTTGCTGGAAGGAAGAATTAATAGACTGTTCAGAAAGAAACAATCTCTGTGAGGAAAGATGATTGGCTGTGGGTGGCTGATGTCCCCATACAGTCACTTGTGCTGGCCAGCCTACGGGGATGGAAGAATACCGCTCTCTGCCGACATGCTTCATCCGGAGGAAGGCAGCTTGCCGTTGCCTGCCAAGTGGAGTTGTCTCCCCTCCTATCCTACCCCTCAGACCAGGACTGTCCTTCTGTCCATCTTGCTCTCCAGCAATGAAACGCAAGGAAAACACTAGAGGAAAAGACTCACTGGGAGCAGAGAGCATACCTGGAGAGAAATACCAGTGGCTGTAGCAACTACCTAGGATTCACAGACTACTTTAAAGGAATGCAGAACAAGTGTTTGCAAAAGATGAAGTTAGCTCCTTTCTCCGTAAAGCACAGGTGAGCTGACACTTGTAAAAGAAAAATCTGCAGAAGTGCATGAGGAAAAGGAAAAAATTGTCAGTGGGTTTGAGAAAATGGATAGACCTGTCTTGGGACAGCAGGACGACGCTCCTGCTACAGCCTGCTGGTTCAGGAGCAAAACCTACATAAACTGTGATAAGCTGCTCCACTGCTGTTGGGCGCACTCGTGTGAAAGCTGGATGGCATGAGCACGAGCATCTGTCTCCTGGACTCATGTCATGCAAAGAGCTCCGCTGCAGAAAGAGGCTGGTGACTGCACATTTCAAGGAAACAAACTTGTTCTTTGCTCTTGCAGTTCATTGCAGTGTTAGTCATCAAATAACTATTGCCTCAGGTTTTCAGACACCAGCCTTTCAGTCTGGAGTAGTTCACTATGACACTACAGGGCCTTTTTCTGTTTATCTCTACACTCCTTCACTGTTACCCTTTTGTAGCTCACCATTCCCATCACAGCTGTGGTATTTTAGTAGTGTTTTAGAAGGCTTTAGTAAAAAGTGCATGTTAACTGTTTTTTTAAAGGCTCTGTGAAACCCAATCTGGCCTGGAAAGATGCTTTGGCGTGGGGCCCTCAGAAGGACTGTGGATGGTTGCTAGCTCTCAGCTTGCTTGTGAGCACAGCCAACTTACCCGCTCTTTTCTCCTCAGCTCCTGTTCAGGGCAACAGGCATGGCTGTATTTCCCTTCGCTTGTTCTTTTTGCAGCAGTTCTACATAAGACTGTAAACTCCACAGGATGTATGCCGTCTTTCACACTCCCACAGAAACTGGGCTATCTTGGTGTTTTGATTACATGTGCCCCCAACACCACAGTGCTGACGGATCTCCTTGAAGTCATTACCTATGATGTGCTTTGGATCAAGGCCTAATGAACTGCAATTATTTGAGGTTTATTATTAAGCTGACACCTCCATCACTAGACCAAGTCCCTCAGCTCTTTATTGAGGCCAATCTCCCCAGGTTGCAGTCAATAAAATCTGTAGGCTGTGGCTGGATGCTGCATGTTTGAAAGGAAGCATAATAGTTTAACTGACTACCTTCTGAATTGGTATGTAACTCCTAATAGGGGCTATCTATCAGCACAGAAGTGAAAACAAGGGCTGAAATGTTAACATTGCTTATTATAGTTCTGAGGGGACGTACCCAGACATCTTCTCTCTCTGGAGAAGGCAGCTTAGCATTACCAAGGCAGGGATTGTCGATTTGAAGTCATGGACTTTCTTCTTTTAATCAGGGATGGGATGATAATGAGCAAATGCATTCCACGGCAAATTTCACAGGCCTTTGGAGTACAAACACTGTAAGAATCCAGTTTGAAGCGGGTTTGCGCAAGCAGACACCAGCTAAACTCTGCACGCTGGCGGGACCTGGGGGCCCACTGCCACGTGCAGTCCTGCGTGCGAGAGTACCAGCCCTTCTTGGAAAGGGGTACTTGGGTAAATCTCTTCCCTGTGGTCTGATCCTGCACACAGGGTGTGGAACGTGAATGTAAGATACCGATCAGGAGGTGCCACACAGGGGTACACAAATGCTGATTAATGAATATCAGCCCTGCAAGGATTGTAGTCTGGAGCTTGTTTGTAGCTAGGCTGAATTCATTGGCTTTACGTCCCCATTCTGGAAGTTCAGCATGCGCTTTTGATTGTGAACAGTCCCCTTGAAATCACTGTGAACAACTACCAAGGCTGTAGCAAGCTTCATGTCTGCCACTGATCTGAAGCCTAGTGCAGATGTTTACACAGAGCACGATTTTTTAAATCACACGCTTTCACTGACTTTGATGGGATTATTTGCCCCAAGGTTTACTGAGTTGTTTGTATGGGACTGGGATTTAGTCTCCTACGGGAATGCTCCTTTCGAATTCCTTCCCCTTTTCCTGTGCTACAAATTTCTGCTTCTTACATTAGGCATTTCTACCCACTGCGAAATGTATTGTCCACCCACAGGTACATCTGAAAAATGACAGAAGACTGTGTTATCCTGTGCTTGAGAGCTGCTGTAGAAATGCAGAGAGACAGCAGGATGACTGCAGCTGATGGAAAAAGATAAGGTATGGTTGTCACGCTGCATAGCTAGAAAATTATTTCAATAGTTTGGGTTTAAATCTTTTTTCCTTTTGGGCTCTATTGCTGGCACTGAGCTTTTGGTTCATAATGAAAACCAATGTATATGTAGTCTTAATTACAGTTCATTACTTCATTATTTTAGTAATTTTGATTGCTACTTGAATCAGCACAATGAGAGTGAAAATGTCATTTGGAACAGAGGACTAGGAAAATAACTCTACCAAAAAAATAGTATGTTGGGTGATATTGTCATACTGGCTGTGATCAGTGACACCCAAAGTGTGAAGGAAGTAAACACTGTCCCTATCTGCTGGCAACACTGTGCTCTCAGCTGCTGTTATCATTTCAAAATAATCCTCATCTGAGTGGAAGAGAATTCCTTCTGCTTTTCTTTGGAGGGACTGTTGTCCTGTTCTTCAGTGTGCCATGTGCCGTGGAGGAAGGAACTAAAGGAACTTACTGCCTATGTTTTTCCATCTTACCAAGTCCAGAAATCATTTTTTGAGTAATCCTGTAGAGTCACAAAGCTGTGCCCGGTTAAAAGTTTTTTGTGACATTATTATTAGAAATCGCTGCAGCAACAACTTGCCAAATGAACCGTTAAAAGCAAACCAGGCTCACTGAACCACAATAAAATTCATTAAAGGCTGCTTGGGGCAACATACGGTCTTTGGAGGTCTTTATCTTTTTAACCATTTCTCTCTTCCAGTATCTGTGGCACAGCCCTCCACCTCTCTTTTTTATCTCACCTGTAGGCAAACAGCCACTTCAGAAACTGCAGCTTCCTTTCAGTGACAAGCTCATTTGGTGTGTGTCACCGCTAAATCGGACACCTGACATGCAGAAACATGAACTGGGAGGGAAACGCCTTTTTGCTGTAAAAGAAAAGCGTATATTCTTTACGCTTCGGGAACTCTGCTTGACTCTGTTTGGCTGTTGCTTTTCCCCATGAAGCGTGAGTACCTCTTTTGTGGTTGTTGGTCTTCAGGCTGAAGTTTCAGAGACGCTAAACTGTTTTTATTTCAGATGACAAAAAAGGAGGTCCAAAACTAATTCCTGTAAATGACAAAGCCACAGTTAGAGCTCACTATGCAAACCATGAGCAGCAGCTTGCCTGTGCTTCAGAGCTCATGCCGACACTGCCTTACAGCTGCTACCCAGGGTTAGTATACTCTTGCTTCGCTTTAGTTGCTCACGTTCACGTGTTGCACAGCTTTGTTGAGCCTCCGATGGCAACTGAAGGTCCTGTAGCGCTGGCTTCTGTTCAGATACACGTGTTCCTTTCCACAGAAATGCTTGAAGTGGTCACAGGATGGGATGAGCGATGGCAGATGGCTACAGCAAACGGTAGAGACCTGAAGTGGCAGTGCAGCCAGAAAACTCCCAGCCTGTACTTGCAGACGGGACAGAAACCTGTTTGTCCAAACTCTCACAGGGTTTTTGGCAGTACCACAACTCAGACTCACCAGTCCTAGGTCTGTTCAGTGTTTCTAATCCCAAAGCCTTGGTAATATCCTTGGACAGGGTCCTCTGACAGGTCACCTTCCTTTGTGCTCAGTGTTGCTTTCCTGTATCTCTCTCTTACCCTTATCCTTCTGTGTCTCATGCATACATGCTTTTTCCTCTTTCACCACAGAATTTGCAGCTTTTGCTTCTTGGTCTGTGGTGACCTGGGAGCTATTTGTAGTCTGAAGTGCTATCTTTAGGTTTATATGCGTTTTGTCTGGTCACCATTGGGATTTTAAAAGATTGTTAGGTTTCCATTTACCATGAATTTGTGTGTATTTATCAAAACCTATATTTATATAGCTTTTAGGTAACAGGCAATATTGCATAAATAATAGAGAGGATAATGAAAGCATATAATTATTATTAAGCAGGCAGAGGGCTCTATTAAACTCTGGTTTGAACTTGGGTAATTCCTTCATTGTCAGCGTGTAATGCAGGAATGAAGCAATTATTTTCCAGCTTTCCTGATGGTGTAATTTGGGAGAAATTGATTATCATCAGTATGTTAAAGTCACTTAAAGTCAAATTTAGCCCACAGTTGCCTGGCTAATGATTTTGTTGCTGTTCTCGACTGTTTTCAATAGCCCTCATTAAATAACTCAGATACAGCATTAGCTATCCTTACATATTCTTATCAACCTCATAATTATCATGTATCCATGGGTACTGCCGCATGTTAGTGAGGCAAGGTCGTATTTGAAGGAGAATCTTTTGTATCTGTTGAAGCAGCTGTTAGTGTGGCTGCATACCTGGCTGAATTAATTAATCATTTCATTAAACAAAAGTCCTCTTAGCTATGCTAATCAAAAACATGCTGATCACAATTTTTCCAAACAAACCCCTGAAACGTAAACAAACAAACAAAACACTTCAGGACTAATAAACTAGCCTTGGTCCTGATAAATAAGCTATGCCTTGTTAAAAAGGATTAAAAAAAAAAAAATGAGGGAGATTTCATCATCATTATGAATATATTCCTTTAGGGATGATAGCATTGGCAAAATAGCCATCTCTGCTGATCTCATCTGAATGGTTAATGCTGCCTAAACATCACTATTTGCTGTGCCATTTTTAATGTGACAGAAAACACATAAACACATGCTTTTCACTCTGCACTGCATCTTTGTGGGTGAGGAGAGGGTTATGGATGCTGAGCGCTGCATCCAAGCCCTTCCTGTGATGTCCCAGAAGCAAGCTGGGGGGTTTTGCATATGCCTCTTGACTCCCGAGCGCATGGGTGCAAGCTGAACACAGAGTTTGGAAGGGAGGGGGAGGTGTAACACATAACAGGTGATAACACTGCAAGTTAGCAGCTTCAGAGACTGCTTCTTCAGAGAGAGCTAGCTCAGTGTATTAAGAAATGAGACAACTGGCATCAAAACTGCATAGAAAGTAAATTTTTAATACTGCTATTGATGATAAGATGAGCTTATATTCTCTTATTTCTACTGACTAGGTATCTACCAGAGATGATCTTAAATTATTTTCAATCCATGTCTCAAGAGCTTGATCTCTTCAGTGATCCTTATGCCCTTGTCTTCAAGACAGTGCCAAACTTCTGGGCAGAAGAATCGGAGTGAAAGCTTACTCCAGTGTGGGAAACTGATCTGAATCTAAACCTGAAGTTTTGGGGATTTCTCTTGCACCTGGAGGTCTCTGGTGTATGTTTTAGTGGCACAACACAGAGACTTTCCTTGCTGAGGTGGCAGTTTCAAATCCTTGGGATGCACATGATTTTACTTCTTGCTTTCCTGAAAGAGCTGCTGTTACCAGACAAGTTGCAGAGGCAAGCAGAGGGGTGAGCTGCAGACAGAAGTGCCAACTAGTCTTGAAGGAGGTATTGCCCAACCTCTATGGGGTCTTTGATCCCGTGCCCATGTTACCTGGGAGAAACAAGGTGCTTCTTGCTGCTGCCATCCTCCTCACGTGGCTTCAGGCAAACGTCAGGATGCGGAGCCGAGGGTGTTCCTTAGGCTGCTGACGCTGACTCTGCCATGGGCTGTAGTAGCAGCACAGGAGAGGGAAGAGGAAGGTTAGAGCAGGGCGGCAAAGGAAAAGCTGTGAGACTCCCAGTTCCCTTAGCACCTCCAGACCCATCACGTTTTTCTCAGTTAGCTAAGGACCATGCCATAACACCAGCTATTCTCCTCCGGCCTCCCTGCTGTCACTGTGCCAGGCCCCAGCCAGCAGCAGGGACACTTTTGGACGTTTCACCTCCAGCCGTACTGGCCTCCCAGGAACAAGGGGCAGGCCTTGTTCCTCGGGAGGCTGTTGGAGAGGCATCCCGAGCAGGCTGAGCAGCAGCCACCCCGAGCGTGGAGCTGGGCAGCGCTGCTGCCGCTCCCCCGCAGCCCGGCACGGCACGGCTCGGCTCGGCCCGGTGCTGTGCAGTATTTTGCCATCTGGTGGCAGCTCGACGGTGAAACATCTCTGCGTGACCGCCAGCCCAGAAGGATGGAAGCCAGGGTGGGTGATTCCCATCGGGGTGGCTGCCCACCTGCAGCTGTAGGCCCACGCCGGCCGTGGAGCCTGGAAGGAGGGCGGGAAGCAGACCGCGAGAGGCCGCGGCCTGGGGCATGCCGGTGTCTGAGACCTGCTCTGGTGTCGGGGTAAGCCAGAGAGAGGGCCGGGGGTTCTCTCCCCCCAGGGACTGTGGGTCGCACTGTCCACAGCTGGTGCACCGCCTCGGCCGCTGCTCCAGAGGACGCGAGACCGAGGCCCCTGCAGCAGGCAGCACACCAGTTCTTCGCGTGCCATCTCCTGGAGACTTTCACTAATTACACCTTTCCCTTTTTCTTCTCAGGGACTCGGCCTATGGCGAAGTTACTCCAATTTTTTCCCTCTTCTCCCAGGCCAATGGCCAAAGCGTACGAGTGTCTGCAAATTTTTCATGCTCTTGGGATGCCCTGTTGCTAGGGATCAGCATGCTCCTGCACGTTCCTCAGAGCTGGTTCAGAGTTACGGAACCGTTTGGAACGCCGCCTCAGCTGCTACCAGTGCTCGGCACAAAGGCAGGCTCCGCTCAGCTCCCCCAACTGCCGTAACGGGCAGGGCAATGGCCCGAACCTCCGTGTCTGGAAACGCAGCTACTCCACCCCGATGGCAACCCCAACTGCTGCACCAGGCACGGCGGCTACTCCACCCCCCCAGTGTCAGGCAACGCGGCCACGCAGCCCCAGTACAGAAAAAGAAATGGACACGCAACTCAGCCTGTGTGGTAAAGGAGGAGGCAGCAGGGCCATCACCAGAGGCAGAGGAGGAGGCAGACGAACAAGTAGCCATTCAACATGATGTGAATGGTACGAAACTAGGGGTGGAGAGTGTGCTGGGTTGAGTTGGGACAGAGCTAACTTTCTTCACAGTGGCTACTTTGAGGCTGTGCTTTGGATTTGCCCTGAGTACCGGTAATACTGGTGGGTTCAGCTGGTGCTAAGGAGCATCTGTACCAAGTCAAGGACTTTTTCAGTTTCTGACCCTGCACCTGTGTTCCCAACTTCTGCACTAGAAGGAGCGGGGAGGGGGACACACAGTTCAGACAGCTGACCCACACTGACCGAAAGATTTTGTTCCACTGAACATCATGCTCAGTATACAAGCTGGGGGCGGACTGGGGGACCACAGTTCGTTCGTTCATTCCCTGGTGAGCTGGCTGGCTTTCCTGGTTGCTCCCCTCGCTGGTGGGGCTCGCTCAAAATCTGCTGCACTCTCTCTCACAGGCTTTCTGGCTCTGACTTTGCTGCAATCAGCCTTGGGCTGTTTGGATCTGACTCTCCCTGCTCAGGACCTGGCCGGGTGTCAGTGGCAGGTGGTGAGCAATTGTATAATTTATTTTCCATTATTTTCACTGTGTTCTATTAGTATTATTAGTATTGTTAGTATTATCACTATTTTATTAATTTATATTCAATGATTAAATTGTTATTATCACAGAAACAGCCCATGAGTTGTCTTTTCCTCCTATTCTCCTCCACTGGAGAGGGGAAGGTGAGTGAGCAGCTGTGTGGTACTTTGTTGTTAGCTGGTATTAAACCACACCACTAGTGAACTTCAATCTTTACTGGCAGTAGAGGGGATAAGGGACATGGCTGTGCTCACATTTTACCTGCATCCTGGCAGTATTACATGCAGGTGCTGCCGAAGGCAGCGCCTTGTCTGTGGCAGTCTGTAGAGCTAGCCATCTGTGTCCGTTTTTGGTACATCTGAGTATGTATGTCTCTTGCAGATATGTTCTAGTACAAATCAGAAGGGAGAAATCTTTTTCCTAAAACGTTTACCGTTTATTTACCTTCCCTAAGAGCTATTTATGCTTTATTTGCCGAGCTGACCACAGGCCTCCTCCAGCCTTCCAGCGCATCGCTCCATACGCTCAGAGACAAGTTCCCAGCGGTGTTCCACAGTCTCTGCCATTGCCTAGGGCAGTCCCTTAGCCAGGAAGCTGCTCTCCAACTGCCGCTGGGCGACCACTCGTGCTCCGTAGAGAACGAAGCCCCAGGAAAGCAGCACCACGGCGGCCAGCACCTGCGGACAAAACGCTGCGTGTCGGCGGCAGCTTCTGGACACCACCCGCCCCGTTACTTCCCGAACGCCGGCGTCAGCAGTCATCAACAAGGACGCCCAGCCCCGCCCGCCTCCGGCATTGAACCCGCCCTCCGGGCCTGGCGGACTCAGGCCTAGCGCTCCCAGGTCTGCCCCTCCCCACCGCCTCCGCCGCCGCTTCGGGCCTGCCCCCACCCCGCCGTTGCTCCCTCCCCCACCAAGCCGCGCAACCGGCCCCAGCGCGCACCAAGCGGCAAAGCGGGCGCGGATCCCGCCGCCCCGAGGAAGCCGTATCCATCCCCTCCCTTCCCAAGCCTCCGCTCGGCAACGCCTCCGCCCGCCAACTGCAGGTCGCCATCGGAAGCGGAAGTGGCGCCACGAACGGCGCCCGCTGTTATATCCCGGCAGGCAGCGCGGCAGCCCGGCGCAGCGGCGTTTGTGAGGGGGGCAGCCGTTTCCCGTGGCAACGGGGCTTCTGCCGCCGCCGCCCATGGCACAGCCGTTACGGCGCTTGGTGGAGGGTGCCCACCGCTGCTGCCGCCTGATGGGGGAGGAGCGATGGGAGGCTCCCAGCTCCGAGCGCTGCCGGACGGGCCGTAGGCACCACAGGCACCACAGGCTGAAGGCGGCCGCGGCCCCGGCCCGCACCAGGAGCGAGGGCCCGGTAGTGGTAAGTGCGGCCGTGGGGGCCGGGAGCGGCGCCGGGCCCTTCCGGAGGGCAAGCGGCGGTCGCCGGGCGGGCGGCCCGAGGCGTGGGGGAGGGAGCTGGGCCGGGAGGCATCCCACAGCGGGCGGGCGAGCGAGCAGCGTGGCACCGGAGGGCGCGATCCCCTTCCCCCCCGCTGCGCGTCTGACCCCGCCTGAGGTACCCCCTGATTTCCCGGCGCATCTCGTGCCCGGTGTACCACAGGCGGGTAGGACCTGCTCTGGGCCTTGCTGCAGAAGGTGGGCTAACGTTGAAGTAGCACGGTATCTTATTTCTGCTGAAGTACGATGCCGTAGGATAATATTGACACCTAAAATAACTTTAAAATAGACGGATTTAGTGCTAACGGCGCCTGACAAGGTACAGAGGCAGTGTGTACCTGAGGATGGGTGTAGGATTGACACCTGGCTCTTTCTGCTTCAGTCATAAAAACAAAAACTAATTTATGCTGGACTGTATCTCTGGAGGTTGTCTAGTCCAGCAAGCTGTATGTGGTGTAGCATGAGTGCCTAGCAAAACAGGGGGGCAGGAACTAGACAGGTACAGCAGAACTTAGAAACTGGTAGTTCAGTTTGAGTGCAATTACTTGTTTTGACTTTTTTCTTCTTAAATGACAGAACTGACTGTTTTACTTTTCATATGTGAATGCTGGTGTCTTTTGGAAGCGTGTTTCAGAGGATACCATGTTAATCCTAAAATTACTGACCATACCAAAGCAGTTATTTATGAGTGGGGAAGAAGACAAGAGTCCTGCCCGTTACATTCATATATGCCAGCACGAGTGCAGCTCTGTTTAAAACCTGTGACGCTGAAGAGTCAGATTTTGACACTGTCTCCCTAACATCCTTATAGATAAGCTTAGGAAGTGTGGGTCAGATGAGTAGGCAGGGAGGTGGATCGAGAACTGGCTGAATGGCAAAGCTCAGAGCATTGTGATCAGGGGCGCAGAGTCTAGCTGGAGGCCTGTAACCAGCAGTGTCCTCCAGGAGCCGGTACTGGGCCCGGTCTTGTTCAACATAGTCATTAATGACCTGGACGAGGGGACAGAGCATCCCCTCAGCAAGCTTGCTGATGACACAAAACTGGGAGGAGCAGCTGATATGCCAGAAGGCTGTGCTGCCCTTCAGTGAGACCTGGACAGGCTGGAGAGTTGGGTGGGGAGGAATCTTACGAAGTTCAACAAGGACAAGTGTAGAGTCCTGCGCCTGCGGAGGAATAACTGCATGCAGAAGCTCAGCCTGGGGTTGACCTGCTGGAGAGCAGCTCTGCAGACTGGGACCTGGGAGTGCTGGCAGACAATCGCTTGACCATGAGCCAGCCCTGTGGCCAAGACCAATGGTATCCTGGGATGCATGAAAAAGAGTGTGGCCAGCAGGTCGAGGGAGGTCATCCACCCCCTCTACTCTGCCCTAGTGAGGCCACATCTGGGGTGCTGTGTCCAGTTCTAGGCTCCCCAGCTCAAGAAAGATAAGGAACTACTGGGGAGAGTTCTGTGGAGGGCTGCAATGGTGATAAGGGAAAGGAGCACCTCTCCTGTGAGGAAAGGCTGAGAGAGCTGGGTCTGTTTAGCCTGGAGAAGAGGAGGCTGAGGGGGGATCTTGTCAGTGCTGATCAGTATCTAAAGGGTAGGTGTCGGGGCTGGGGCCAGACTCTTTTCAGTGGTGCCCAGCGACAAGGGGCACCAGGTACAAACTGGAATGCAGGAAATTCCATTTCAGCATGAGGAAACCCTTCTTCCCTGTGAGGCTGCCAGAGCACTGGAACAGGCTGCCCAGAGAGGTTGTGGAGCCTCCTTCTCTGGAGATAGTTAAAACCCATCTGGATGCATTCCTGTCTGACCTGCTGTAGATGAATCTGCCCTGGTGGGGTAGGGGTTGGACCAGATGATCTCCAATGGTCCCTTCCAACCCCAACCATTCTGTGATTCTGTGATCTCACTGAGAAGAAAAGCCAAGCTAGGTAGTTAGATCACGCTGCCTCTTTGTTTGGTGTTCTCTCTGTGCCAATGCAATCTTAAAGGCAACTGTAATGCGTTTTTGTGTCTAACTTTGACGTTTTTGTCTCTCTGAGACAGCAATGATCTTTTGTCTCTGTCTTTTGTAGAACATGATGTCAGCAGATAAGGAGTTTTCAGAAGACAGCACCTTTTCACCAAAAGCCAGCACGAGCAAGCTGCCAACAGATGCATCTCCTGACTCTAAATGTCCCATCTGCTTGGATGCATTTGACAACGTTGCATATCTTGATCGGTGCTTGCATAGGTTTTGTTTCCGCTGTGTCCAGGAGTGGTCAAAAAATAAAGCAGAATGCCCTCTCTGCAAGCAACCCTTTTTTTCCATTTTCCATACAATCCGTGCTGAAGATGACTTTAAGGAGTACATACTCAGCCCTTCACAAAATAGCTCATTTGCCAGCCCTGATGGCCGGAGATTTCGATACCGAACCACCTTAACAGGGGAACGCCGCAGTGGTAGTTCCCCTTCCCGAAGGATGGTAAGCCCTCCAAATAATGGACTGTTGTTTGAAGGACTGTCGAGTGAACCAGTGCGGCAGAGAGAAGGAGAGGTTCAGCAGATGATAAGGAGGCTGGCCTCAAGGAGACAGGCTAGTGCAGAGGGCAGATCTCTGCGTCAGATTCAGGAGGAGGACATGATCAACTTCCGCAGAGCTCTGTACCGTACTGGTGTGCGTATCCGTAGTATTCAGGATGGTGGCCGCTATCGAGACATTTCAGCGGAGTTTTTCCGCCGCAACCCCGCTTGCCTTCACAGGTTGGTTCCTTGGTTGAAGCGAGAACTTACAGTCCTGTTTGGTGCTCGTGGATCTTTGGTTAATCTTGTCCAGCACATTATCATGAGTAATGTGACTAGGTGTGATATTGAAAGTCAGGTCTTTGCTGATGATTTAAAGCCATTTTTGCTGAATCGGACTGAACACTTCTTACATGAATTCATCAGTTTTGCCCGTTGTCCGTTTAACTTAGAAGCATACGATCAACACGCCAATTATGACTGTCCTACGCCATCATATGATGAAGGAAGCCGCTCAAACTCAATTATTACAATATCTCCAGATACAGCATGTTCTCAAGGGCCAGATAACAGTTTGTCTGTGACTGGTCTTGGTCAGGCCCCCTGGGATGATGAAACTCCAGGTCCTTCCTATTCCATTTCAGAAGAGGTTCGTGCAACCATAGCTTCTCCCCTGGAGACATCAGGAAGTTCTGATGAGGACTTTGCGACAAAGCGTCTAAGAACCAAATTACAGGCTCAGCAACATGCTAATGCTGATTCAAACGATGGTGACAATTCCATGGACAATTGTGTTATTGTTGGGTATGTTAAGCCATTAGCTGAGAGAACACCAGAAGTGGTTGAGCTGTCTTCAGACTCTGAGGAGTCAGTCAGGGAAGAGAAAAGAGAAGATGTGAAGAAACAGCAGCCAATCCAGTGTCACAGCTGGAGTGACAGTGAACCAAGCAGGAGTTTGTCACCACATTCCCCTGCATATAAGGAAGATGCAGGTAGTTGTAGAAGCTGCATATCTCCTGCAGTTCAGAAGACAGAGTCAAAAGATCATAAGAAGAACAAATGTAACGTGAAAGATCTATCTCCACAGGACCTGAGCTGGAGACCCTCTCCAGGGAGTGACACAATATGTTCCCCTTGGAATCACAGATTGTCTAGAAAGCGAAAGTCCAGGAGCCCACAGTCCTGTTCACGGAACAGTCGAGGCAACAATGGCCATGGCACGAGGAGGGAGCATCGTAGCAAATGCCAACTTAAAAAGAGACGATCGAGAAGCAGAGATAGCAGTAAACATAGCAAAAAAAGCAGCAAGAGATCGAAGGCTCATGACACCAGAGTGTCTCTGAAAAGCCAGAGAGGCTCTCTAAGTCGTGAGAGCACTCCATCCAGAGTATTAAGCAGATCACGATCATGTAGCAAAGGGCACAGCAAAAGGAGATCAAGAAGTAGAGACAGCGATCGTTATTCTGTAAGAGACAATTCTCAAAGTAGATACCAGTGGGGTTATGCTTTCTGTAGTCAGAAGGCATTTGGTGATGGCTATGAATCCTCCAGCAGCAGGAGGAGGACTCAGTCCAATGCTCTCTATCCAAGGGATTCTGCTAGTCCAGAATACAGGATACGATCCATGGTTGAAAGGACAGATCCACGTAGCCAGAGGGCTCTCCGTGACAGGCACTATCACTGTTATGAAAAATGCAGATCAAGGAGTCGATCAAGCGACAGGTCAAGGACCCCTTCTGGAGGAACTGACAGAATGAAAAGTGAAAAGCCTGGGGGAAAAAGGAAGTATAAAACTCGTCACTTGGAGAATGCACTCATGGAGAGCACAAGTCTAGAAAGAGAAAATGACCCCAAGAAAACTTTCTCAAAATTCAGTGACTGCTACAAAAATGAAGACAGCCTTTCAGACCATCGAGCCAACAGCGAGACAAAGCGTAAGAAGAAGAAAAAAAGGATGAGGAGTCCAAGTGTGGAGATAGTCTATGAAGGAAAAGCGACAGACACAACAAGACATCTTAAGAAGAAAAAGAAAAAGCATAGGAAGAAACACCGGAAACATCACGTGAATAACTCCGCACATTCTTCTCCAGTGGTGATTACAATTGATAGTGATAGCAGCAAGGAGCCAGAAAGTACTGAATGTGATGGCAGTGTTACTTGGACAGGGACAACTCAGATAAAGGACAGGGAAAATGAGTCTCCACCTTTTCTGGGAAGGACAGGATGTGAAGATAGTAACAGAGTTGGTGAGGAAACTGGAGAAGCAGCCAAAAAGTACAATATTCCTACCAGAAAGGGAGACATAGATGGTGACATTAGAAATGTTGATGCCAGACTTAAAGAAACAGCAGCTCATCTGAGTCTTGCCATAGCAGATACCAGCAGTAACACCCCTCACACAGAAACTGTGACCAGCTACATTCAAGAAGCACCAGCAGCGCCTTCCAGTCAACTGCCTTCCCCCAAGATTTCCTTCCTAGAGTGTTCAGAGGGACGACCGTTGATACTAGGTTCGCCAAAGAGACTTGTCAACAGAGCCTCTTGGTTTGATTTCTCAGAAGAAAAAATGTAGCACACTTTCCAAGGAACACTTCTTAAAATTGTGAATTTAACTACTTTTTTTTTTTCCCTTTGAGAACAAAAACACCTGATGTGATATGTGTACGTTAAAAGATGTCTGGAAAATGTGTAAAACCTTTGAATGTGTATGCACTTTTAAGTCCAAGGAAATAGAATACTGCTAGCACATAATTTAAGGTTTCTCAGAAGACTGTTCAGAAGTTTTCATTGCATAAAGCCATCCTGTGTTCTTGCAGTATGTAACATGTATCCACAGAATATTTCAACTTTTTGTTTAAGACGAAAAAAAAAAAAAAGGGCCCAAACTGAAAGCCAGAAAACTCATTTTATGGGGATTGCTTTCCTTAGGTGAAGGAAAAGCTATTTAGTTCTTAAGAAATTAAGCTGGATTCCACCATTGTTCTACTTTATTTGTTTTCAGCTGGTCTCTGCTGAATAGTAGTCAGTGATTTCTATATAGATCTTCAACAGGACTTCCAGTAACGTAAGCTATGTCAAAATCTGAATAAAGCAATAAGATGATTTTTTTTTTTTAATTAATTTAAATGTGTGGACTGCACACTTTGCAAACAGAACACTTATCTGTGGGTTTTGGGTGTCTTACCAGCACAGACCATTGCATGTGTGTGCGGTCACGCATACTGCAGGTTGGAAGGGGGGTTGTCAGGTCCCAGCCGTCACTGAAAGCAAAAGCAACTTCGATCAGATTGCTTGGGATTTTTCCAGTTTTGAATATTCCCAAAGCTGGATGGCCTCTCCAGGTTACCTCTTCTAATGCTTGAGTATTCCCATCAGAAACTTTTCCCCCCCCTATCTTCTTTTGTGTTTCCCTTGTTGCAGCCTGTGTCTTCTGCCCTGCATCCTATCGCTGTGCAACTACGTGTTGTGCAACTACACAGCTGTGCTGCTACGTACTTGAAGACATCTGTCTTGTCAGTAGCCTTGGCACTAGACCCGCTCCCCCTTACCTCTTTGCTTTAGGCAACATACACCCAGCTTGGCTCCCCTTGGATGTGTTGCTGCATCTAGGTGCAAGGCACAGGGCTCAGGCACAGTTTGTGCTCCAGGTTTGGGCCTTCCCTGTGCACAGTAGTCCCTCTCTGAGCTGAACCAGGAAGTTGCCTTCTGCGTCTCCTGTGTTACTGCCTCCCTGAGTGGTGGGGTTTGCCTTGGCTGGTTGCCTGCCAGATACCCACCAAGCTGCTCTGTTACCCTGTCTCCTCCACAGGATGGAGGGGAGAATAAGATGGGAGAGCTCATGGGTTGAGACAAAGGCAGGGAGATTACTTAATGATTACTGGCACAGGTCAAATAATAGGCTCAGGGACAATCAATATTTCATTTATTGCTAATTAAAGATTGAATAGGCTGATGAGAAATGAAAAAACTAAACCCACCTTCCCCTCCCTTCTCTTCAGGCTCAACTTCACCCCTTCATTCCTGACTTTTCTACCTCCTCCCCCTCCAGCAGTGCAGGGGGACAGGGAATGGCAGTTGTGATCAGTCTGCCTGACCACACTCTGCTGCTCCTTCCTTGTTACATGGTTCCTCTGCTCTGGCATGGGTCCCTTCTGCAGGGTGCAGCCCTTCAGGAGCAGACTGCTCCAGTTTGGATCCCCCCGGAGTCATAGGTCCTGCCAGAAAACGTCTTCCAGAGCGGGTTCCTAAAGACAAGCTGCAGCTTCTGCCAGGAGCCTGCTTCTCCGTGGTGTCTCCATAGGCTGTACCTTCCTTCTGGTATTCCCCTGCTCTGGTGTGGGGCTCTACTTCCCTCAGGACCCTCCATGGCTGCAGGGCACAGCCTGCCCTCTCACCATGGGCTGCAGGACAACCTCGGGCCTGGCCACCTCCTCCACCCCCTCCTCTGACCTGCGGGGGTGTTTCACTCATGTTTTTCTCACTGTGGAACAGCTGCCCTGCAGCATTTTTAACCCTTTTCTTAATACATTTTCACAGAGGTACCACCAGCTGATGGGCTCAGCTCTGTCCCATGGTGGGTCTGTTTGGAAGCCCCCTGGCATCATCTGTGTCTGGCACGGGGCAGCTGCTGGTCTTTTCTCACAGAGGCCACCCTGCAGCACCCCCTGCTACCAAAACCATGCCACATAGAACCAGTACACCCTGGCTTGACAGATGTTGATCCCACGTGCCAGCTGTTGACTGTGTGTGCAAAGGTAGCAATAAGCACACGTGACAGCACTGGAGGCTCCTTATTTAAATCCCAAAGTGAGTCATTTCAGCAAGCTGCTGAACATGAATTGCAATCTTCATCACCTGCAAGGGACGGCGGTTTCATAACCATTGTGGATTAATAAGGTGACAGGGTGCTATTCTTCATGGAGCATAGGGGATTTTTGGAGAGGTTGTTGACCGTTGAGAGGTTTGTTGTTTTTCACACAAAGGTTTAATTCTGTATTTAAAATTCATTTACTCAATGAGATAATAAAAATACAGTAAAATCAAAACAAACAAAAAATGTCTCTCTACAACTACCTGAAAGGAGGTGGCAGAGGGGTGGGTGTTGGTCTCGTCTCTCAAGTCACAAACGATAAATCGAGAAGAAACAGCCTCCAGTTGCACCAGGGGAGGTCTAAACTGGATATTAGAAAAAAACTTCTTCACTGAAAGGGTTGTTGGGCACTGGAGCAGGCTGCCCAGGGAAGTGGTGGAGTCACCATCCCTGGAGGGATTTAAGAGACAAGTAATGCGGTGCTTAGGGACACAGTTTAGGGTAGACTTGGCTGTGCCAAGTTGATGGCTGGACTCGATATTAAAGGTCTTTTCCAACCAAAACAATCCCATGATTCTATAAGCCATTCAGTCCAACAGCACAGAGATGAAAGGATTTTCATGAAGAGAAGTGTTCTGACAGAAGGTCGGCCTGGTGTGGAAGACCAGTCTTTGTGTCTGGTAAAGGAGGAGACTGTGACTGACGTGTAGAGAGCTCTGTATGGCCCAGGTCTGTCTGACCAGTGTTACCAACCACGGACCATAGCACTGAAGGCACCAACACCTGAGCGAGCCAAAGCCGTTCCTGATACCCAGGCCCAAGCGTCCACCATCAGGGACCTTGCCAGCGTTATGGAGGAGGAGGCAGCTGCTCTCAGTGCTGCTGGGTGGACTGAGGCCAGCTTTGTAGTTCCCCAGGATGATGGAGAAGGAGGGAGCAAGACCTGGCCTAGGGTGAGGAGTGGCCACCACCCTGCCTTCTCTAGCCCTGGAAGAGAGATGTGCACATCCCAGGCAGGAAGTGCAGCATGTTCATGTAGGTGGCCATGGAACAAACTATTATTCTTGCAACTATGCTTGCCAGGTGAATGATCTTTAAAAAAAGTTCTTTCACTGCTCTGCATTTTTTAGCCCCCTACACTTTAGATATAAGGATAAAGAGGACAACTAGCATGGAGGCCCAGCAGCTTCCAGCAGGAAGGCAGGCTGGAGGCCCATGAGCCCTCCAAGGACAAAGGGTGTCTCCTTGGCTGACCACTCATCCTTCAGGAAACCCATCCCTCTGCACTGCTGGCTGGGGGACTGGCACACCAGGATGAGCGTGAGTGGGGTTGCACTGAGGGTACGCTAGTGGTGCTGTTTCCTATGGTTTCCCCATGTTCTGCCCATGATGCTCCTCTGCCTCCAGCTGCTCTTAGTAAAGCAGGAGTTAGGTGGTTTGTATCAGAATAGTTATCCCCGTGGGTGACAGCTGCGGGAAGATGTCCTGATCTAAAGCCTGGGAACTGACTTTTTTGCCTAGTGAAAGACTGAAGCAAACAGGAGTAGTTTTCAAGAGCTGACACCTGCTTGTGAGAGCCTGCGCAGGGGAGAGTGGCTGCAGGGAAAGAGCTCTTTGGACAGCAATCCCACGGCTGGCACATGGCTAAGGGTACTGTGGAAGTCAGGTCCCCTGGGGTCTGGGAAAGAGCTGGACTGTTTGCAGTTGCCTCTCTGCGCTGCCTTCCCCTCCAGACCTTGAATATGTGTGCGTGCTCCTGCTGGTCCTGGAGAGTCTCTGCTCCAGCCCTGAATTGCAATGGGGTGCAAACTGTGTGAATGGGAGGACAGCCCCATCACTGCTACACTGGCGAGTGCCTCAGTAAAGCTATTGACACATTAATACTCAAATTCATCACTGGATAAACCAAAGTGCTGCTGGGGCGTACATGTGTGCAGCTGCAAGCATGAGCAAGGATGAGTGTTAGTGCTACAGCACATCCTTCTGTGCAGCCCTACGGAGAAGAGCCTGTTTTGCCTTTCAAAGCAATGTTATCCCAGTGTCAGGCAAGTGGAGGAAGAGAAGTACCACCTTTCACGGAAAGAAAGTGGCATGTTTCCTTGAGGAAATGGGGCACTGTGCCCCATTGTCATCAAATTCCGCTCCTCAGTAAGCCAGGAGCAGCTGCTCCCTGGGACTAGATGTGTAGAGGTGTCCAGTTATGCTTCAGAAGACTTTGAGAAGCTTTGGCAGCTCGGAAGAGCTTGGGAGTGGGCAGCACCAGTGACCCTCTGGATGGGGTTGGCAGGGTGACTTCCTGAGGGTCAGCACTTCCAGCCACTCTCCTTTAAGTGTAGATTCCAGAGCTGACCAGGATGAGATGCTGAATGGCAGAGCAACAGCAGCGGCAAGACCCCTCCTTCCCAACCACCCATGTGGGCACTTTTTAGTCCTTGTTATCTGGTGGACTGTGAAACTCCACACTCTCAGGACATGACTGAAATTAAATTCCCCGAGAAGCCCCTCCGGTACGATTCTACAACCCTTGCCCTTCATGGTGAGTGAGACAGGGACAGCTCCCTGTCCTTGGAATGCAGACACGTGAGGTGAAGCTGACCGTGTCTTTTCCCCTATTCAAGGTACAAGGCTGGGCCAAAAGGAGCAGCAGAGAAAGCCATCACACACCCGTAAGGCAGCACGCTGTGATATACCAGCCTTTCCACTGCCACAGAGAAGAGCCTGGGCATCCTGAACCCTGTGTCCATCCTAAGCACGGTTGGTCGTCCAATAACTCTCTGCCGGGTCCCTCTTCTGTGGTTCCCTTCTCGGTGTCCTCTTAGCAGACCCAGCAATGCAAGGAAAGAGTTGATGCTCTGCAGTCCCTGTACCAGGGCTGTGTCTAGTGCTTTTGGTCTAAATTCAGACCCATTTTTGTGCTGGAGACCAAGAGAAGAATCAGAAAGAGGAAGACACTGCAGCACTGTTTGTTGAAGTTACCCCACAGCTTGGTGCAGAGAGCTGGTTCTGGGATGCTCCGGGGCAGTGCATTCATACCTGATGTCCCAAGGTGCAGTGCCCTGCTGCTTTTCCCTCTCCCTGCCTGCATGCGAGGTGCCAGGCCAACCAAAGCGGAGACATTGCCATTCTTACAGAGGCAGCTTCACCTTTTTTGGTGCCTGTCTTGGCTCTGTTGGTCTGGATCACTTAAAGGCCTGAGAACAGATGTCAGGGGACGCCAGTTACACCCTTTTTATTCGTAACTGCTGCCTCCACAGAATTTTGGTTTTTCCCTTCACACCTGAGCTCCCCATCTTCCCTTTAAAAGAGAAACCTCTTCCTCTCAAATGGCAAACCAGTTCCTGCCCAGCCAAACTGTGTACCCACAAGCAAGCACATGCAGGACTTTGTCACAAGGAGATTTGCCCAATTCAGCTTGTTGTCCCACAGGCGGGTTCCAGTACGCTGTGTGCAATAGGCCACTCCTACACACAGAGCAGAGATACTTATTTATCTTGTGTTTGTGCAAAGATGGGTGCTGGGGGCTAACTCCACAAAGCTAGCACACCATGCAAAGGAATTACAACGTATTTGTCTTGTTACACTATTAGTAAAACAGCAGAAAACCCAACCAAGTTTACATTAATTGGTTAGTAGTTACCACAACATTTGCTATTGTTTAAACATTTAAATTAGTGCTCACGCTCCTAGAAGGTGGGGGGGGGGGGGGGGGCTAATTTGTGTAGTTCCTCAATTGGTGTCACCGAGCCTGTGGTCATGACCTCCCCCTGCTGCCTTTATCCTCCTCACTGCGGATTTTGCTGACTTCATGCTTCTTTGGGAATCAACCAGTTTACAGCACCTTCTAGGGCAGGATGTTCCCTTTTATCAGTCTTCAGCTCCTCTTCAACAGTATAGTCAGTAATATTTTTTTCAGTCTTATACAATAAAGCTAACGATTAATCGTCCTCCTTAGAAGATCAATGTCTGCATTTAATCCTAAATTAAACAGTATCACTATAACCTAGACATGAACCCAAGCACAGGGTTTTGCTCAGCCTACAAGTTGTATTTCTGAACTAGAAAAAAACCCAGGGATGGACTCACGCCAATTTGTCTGTTGTAATCTGTGAAGCCTAAAGATGCCAGCGTCACTGCCAGCCTTGCAACTCTCAAGCAAAGCAGCAAGTGGCCCTAGTATCAGTGCAGTTTACCCTTCACTGGTGAGTGCAGCTCTGGGAGAAAGCTTTTGTGCAGTTCTTCCCAGATGAATTCCTCATCTGGCTTTGAATTTCATCTTGGGAGTGGGAAATTTCAGGCAGACCATGCTGCCTGATTAACATACAGGGATGGCAGGGTCAGCGGGGCACTCTCCAGTCCCTCCACCTCAGCGTTCCGCTTTTGGCAGAGAAATGGGATGGCAGAGGTGGGAGCATAACTCTCCCTGATAGGGTGTGGGAAACTGCTGGGCAGAAAAGGGCCTGCTGGACTGCCTGGGAGAGGACAGCTCTTCTCTCCGTGTGCGTGCCCTCTGTTGGGCCAGGTCCTGCACGGCATGACTCCCTCCTGATGACTGAGGAAGGAAATGGCCAGGTTGCTACCAGCGGTGCCCACCAGATTCTTCTTTGGGGCTGGAACAACTTCTCCTGCTGAACGCACAAGCCTGCACCTTTTCTCCACAGACCACACTTCCCTACACCAGTATTTTACACAGCTGGAGGAGTGAGAACAGTCTTAGTGGAGATTGCCAGAGATTTGATTTAACAGCCCTGTATGTTTGCTGAAGGGGGTCGGGAGAGAGGAAACGAGCAGTCTCCAATTAAAGAGGAAGGACTCCTGAGACACAGGGCACACCCATTCTGAAATACAAGCTGTGCGGAGGGCAAGCCTTAGCAGGCTGGCTCCTTCCTACTTGTTACAGAAATTTCCTGAGGAAAAAGGAGCGCTCCCTTCTGGCAAGAGCAGCATACAAAGGATGCTCCCTGTCCGCTCATCACCTGTCCCTGCCCAGAGACATCTCTGCCTGCCATGTCCCCTGCAGCCCCCATGCACTGCTGCTCAGACAGTCAGGCAAGCAGGCTGATGAGTGTTGGTGAACAGGGACGTGGCAAGGGTTTATGAACATGTGCTCACAGAGGTTGAAATGCTATCAATCTCCAGTGTCTCTTTCTCAGTGGAGGAAAGGACATTGTTTGGGAGAGATTTGCTGTTTCTGTATCTCTCTGCTTTGGTTGTCAAAACCAATGCCTGCAGCCAGAAGTGCCATGGCAGGGTGCTTGGTCTGATCTGGTGTCATGGTTTAACCCCGGCCAGCAACTAAGCACCACACAGCCACTCGCTCACTTTCCCCAACTTCTTGTGCACCCCCAGCTGACTCGCTGGTGGGGTGGGGTGAGAACCAGAAAAGGCCTTGACTCTGTGTAAGCACTGCTCAGCCATACCCAAAACGTCCCTGTGTTATCAATCAACACTGTTTCCAGCACAAATCCAAAATACAGCCCCATAACAGCTACTATGGAGAAAATTAACCCTATCCCAGACAAAACCAGCACAAATGCCCAGTGCTCAGATCTATCTAGATGCCTCTGCAAGGTGTCCCATCACTCAAGAGAATCAACAGCATCTCCCAGCTTGGTATTATCAGGAAGCTGGGAGGGGACACAGCCAGGACAACTGACCCCAATGGGCCAAAGGGATATTCCATACCATTTTGAGTGATGGTGTTTGTCTTCCCAAGTAACTGCTACACGTGATGGAGCCCTGCTTTCCTGGGAATGGCTGAACACCTGCCTGCCAATGGCAAGTGGTGAATGAATTCCCTGTTTTGCTTTGCTTGTCTGTGTGGCTTCGCTTTACCTATCAAATTGTCTTTACCTCAACCACCAGTTTTCTTACTTTTACCCTTCTAATTCTCTCTCCCATCCCACCAGGGAGGAGTGAGCGAGTGGCTGTGTGGTGTTTAGTTGCTGACTGGGGTTAAATGCAGCTCTGTGAGCAGGGTGCTGCATGCTGCATGGGAAAAGGACATCAAGAGGATGCTGCCTACATGTCCCTCTGCCTCCACTAATTTTTCACAGGCTGTGCTCTGTGCTGGGTACAGCAGAAGCCAAACTGCCCCTGTGCAGGTTGGGGACAATGGATGTCCTGTTCTGCAAGTGGCTGGACCAAGGACTATCTGACGTTGGACATCTCAGGCCCCGCAGGGTCACAGTCTGGAAACCACCAGGACGAGCACAGGGCTGCTTTTTCAAGAGCTACCCTGATAATGGGAGCTTGGGGTGCTGGCTGAGGGCCAGTGGTGGGAGGTGGCTGCAGTGGAGGGCACCATTGTGGCCTACCTGTTCCCAGGGGTTGGACAAGGACAGACAGGGCATTTGCGGAGCTGCCTGGTGGAACACAGGGGGACGTTGGTCCACCGGATCATGGCCACCACCATGCACCTGTGTGGCAGGGAGAACCCTATGGTATCAGGGCCAGCAGGACACTGGCACTGCCAGAGCGGAGGACAATGACCCCATGAGCAGCCCCAGCCCTGCCGCCCCCCAGGGTGGGGATTCCCATCGCGGCCTCACCAGCAGCCTTACAGTAATTCCTGTAACACCCAGTCCAGAAGAAGTTTTAGTTACAGCAATTAATGTCCATCATGCAATTTAATTCATTGGCTATTTCCTCCCAGAATCAACTCCCCCTGAGGCACACATCAGACCTCCCCATCTTCTCTCATTACCCACCAAGTACGCCCAGGTCTTGAGCAAAAGCAACCCCACAGATGGGTTTGCCTTTGCCGGAGGTGAGAGGAACCCAAACAGTTTTTCCCAACATATTTTTAACATGCACTACAGGGACTTTATCTCCTCCTACTGTATGTAAAAGTTTTGATTGGGCAGGGCCAGTGTGTTTGGCAGATCCTCTGGTGTTGATTAACCAGGTGGCTTTTGCTAAATCTGTGTCCCAATTCTTGAGTGTTCCACCCTCCATTGCTCTCAGGGTGGTCTTCAACAGCCCATTGCACTGCTCGACTTTCCGAGAGGCAGGTGCATGGTAGGGGATGTGATACACCCATTCAATGCCATGTTCTTCAGCCCAAGTGTCTATGAGGCTGTTTCCGAAATGAATCCCATTGTCTGATTCAATCCTTTCTGGGGTGCCATGTCGCCACAGGACTTGCCTTTCAAGGCCCAGGATAGTATTTCGGGCAGTGGCATGGGACACAGGATATGTTTCCAGCCACCCAGTGGGTTGATTCCACCATTGTGAGCACACGGCACTTGCCGCAATGGGTTTTGGGGAGTGTGATACAGTCAACCTGCCAGGCCTCCCCATATTTATATTTCAGCCATCGCCTCCCATACCAAAAAGGATTTACCCTCTTGGCTTGTTTGATGGCAGCACATGTCTCACATTCATGAATGACCTCTGCAGTACTGTCTGTGGTCAAGTCCACTCCTTGATCATGAGCCCATCTGTATCTGACATGTCTTGTCACAGTTTAGGGGGGTCAAAGGGAAGAATTCCATTTTTTCTGTTCATCATATGTCTTTGCTTTCCACCCTATTCCTTGAGCTTAGCTCTAGCTTGTACCCAGCCTGTAAATTGATCTAGCCAGGCAAGCTCTTGTACCTACACAAAACCTTTCTGAAGCCCAGGCAGATAAGCTAATGTGGAAGCAGTTGTCAGGATACAGGTTTAAGGGAAATAAAAGTGACAGTGGCAGATCTGCAATTACACTATAACTACAGAACATGTAATTCATAGCAGAACCTTTAGTTCTACTTGGAATTGCTGTGTAACAGTTCTTTAGATTTAGCAATAAAATTGCTATAAAAAGAGAGAGAAGAAGACAGATGAGATGATTAAAAAATACTAGTCCAGGAAGCTAACTGACAGCACAATCAGATGCAGAATTCTCTGCCCTGGATGTGGATCATCCAAGTTCAAACCAAGAAGGGAGGCTTCCATGACTGGTTTTCCTGATAGTAAGTTGTGCCATATACCAGATCTTAAGCAATAAATCTCACCTACCAGAGATCATACATATAGTTTCTTTCTGGACAGTCATATTCTACTTTTGCTCTCGTTTTCCCCTACTTTCATGCCTCTCTCCAGTCCGTTCTACTCTCCCCTTTCTTCCTGATTTAATAGTCTTTGAGCAGAGTGGGCCTGCTCATTTGGACACAATGCATTGCAAGAAGGAAAAACTTGTAATAGCGTAACTGTGTCAAAAATCCCAGTGAACTGCAGTGATAAACACATTCAGACTGTGCTTCCCTCCACAAATAAGGAGAGCTCCAGGAAAGCTAGGATTAGCTGGGACATTTTAGGATAAAACTGGTGTGACTGAATAGACAATCTCAGCTGTAGTGCCTGGTCTGCTCAAATCTGTTTGTGTAGCCTATTTTCTGTTTCACTGAAAGGAATTCTCTATTTCTACTACCATTTCTGCTTTCTGCTTAAATACGATCCATTGCTTCTCCCTAATACAGTTGAGTAGTAAGAAACGTTATGAGAACGTGGATGTTCGCAGTGTATTATTTCTGCAAAATAAGACAAGAGTCCCAATCCTAGATGTCACTTGGAACTTCACCTGGAGTTCTGGGAATGAATCCAGACCTGCCATAATGCTAACACCCAAAGCATCCAGGTAGAAGCATATCTAACGACAAGCAAGCTGGCTGTGGAGTATAGAAGAACTCGATATTGGGATCAAATTACTTGAGTTAACAGTGAAAAGCGTCATAAAAGAAACAGAATGCAATATTATATTTAACACGGAGTTTGTGTAATTCTTTGGTAGTGACTTCAGTTCAGACAATAGCTGATCTTTCAATTTTTTTAATAGCTTTCTTTCAAAGACAACAGCAAAATGCAGGCACTTTAGAGACTATCAAAAGGACTAGTACTTGGGGGGGATTATAAAGGGAAGTTATTCTAGGAAAAAGAACTTGAGTGATCCAAAACTGAGAAGATGGAATGGAAATAGACTAATCTCTTCAGTGGCCATCCAAAAATACCAGTGAGGAATCTGGGACTGGGATGGCATCTCTCAATGACAACGAAAGTAACCGGACTTAAGTTAGATATAAATAAGACTGTGAACTTATGATTTATGCAATGGAGCATGTTGCTAATGGAGGCTGCAAAATTGCTGTCTCTGCATATATTTAGGGTTATATGTAACGCTTATCAATTAAAAAAGTTTTAATAACAATTAAACAAATCCCAGATGACCACTCCAGGTCTGCTCTCTACAAGGATTTTATGTGTTATTTCAACAGAATGAATGAATTTTTACTTTGTTGCATCGAAAGCATGAATATTCATTCCTTATCTGATGTTCACAAATAGAGAAAGCCTGTCTTCTGACGCTTACTGTCAATCTCTCCAGGTGACTGAAGCAGAAAGAGTAGTTGCGATATAATTTGCAGAACAGAGGAACTAAACACAGAATGCTCTCAATGGAGGTTGCACAATGTCACTCATCTTTTAGGTCATCAGTCACACAGTAGCTTCAGCATTAGACTGATGGCATCCAAAGTGAAAATATGTCAGCCTTTACTGAAAGTACCTCATTTTGCCAAACAGAAAGTCACAAAACAGCAGCAGTAGCAGCAGCGCTCAAAAGTGTTTTGAGTGCAGCTATGTGATTTCCATCTCCTTTCTGACCCATCTTAGACTTTTCTGCCTGTGAGGCAATGGTCTAAAAGGTTGTAGCCCGTTTCTGCCTGAAAGGTTCATCAATATCTGGGCCGTCACAGGTTGTTTTTCTGAAGAGGAGGTGAGGATCAGTTACTTCTTCGATGCAGTCTTGTTTATTTACAAGGAATGTACATAATGCCTGCTTCTGTAACCATGGTAGGCTCAATCAAGAGGAGTGTCCGAAGGCTGTCATTCCAGTTCAGAGGCCTCCTGACAGCTCACTTTCTTTTGGCTTTCTATCAGGGCTACACTAGTTCTTCACTTGCTGCCTTCTGGATTTCTTACTGCTTTCTGCTGCCTTCTCCCCCACACAGCCAGACAGCTGCAGCTAATGCTACCTCCAATGCTCTGGGGCTTGCATCCATTCCAGTCTTTGGGCACAGTTTCCAGAATCAAGTATTGCTAAACAACGGGCCATTTAATCTCTATGGCAGTTGTCTCACGTTCCTATCAGGCCCAGAACTCACCCAGGAATCAAGTGTATGCTCCTCATCTAACTGCAGTTATAAAATTAGGGTAAGGTAGCTTCAGCTGCATGAAACACAAGTTACTGTCAGACCAAAAAAAAAAAAAGAAGTAAGTTCATGCAGTCTCTGCCCTATCTTGAAATGTAACTCTGCCAGACCCAGAGCTACATAAGCGCTATTTTCACTTATGTATACTAAAATGCAGAAATAGTCTGCTAGCGTAATCTCAGGTCAACAGTGTCTCCCTTAACATTCAGTCTGAAATGCTGGTCCCATCCACTTCAGGACAGGAAGGATCCTGAATGCAATTGCTCGAAAGAAGAATATGCTTTTTCATGTTTACGTGTCGTTAAGGAAAGTTTTACTACCATTTACTTCATAACACAGCATCTCCTTACAGATACTTTCAACATATTAAGAGAATGAAGACCTGGAACTGTCATAATCCAAAGCAAACTGAGGGATAACTTCTGATCCCCTTCCTATGCTCCATTTTTGCTGGCAGCTCTTTGAAAAACAGATGTACTTCAGAAGTGTATAGAAGTGTAGCTGTATGCCAAAATATATTAATAATTTACAATTAAAAAAACATGCTGTTGTGGCTTTGACCCCAGGGACCCTTTCCTGGACTAACAGCTGAGAAGCAAATTACTTAAATAGCTTCCTACACTTTTTTTTGCAAATAATGAAGACTGTCCTCCATGCCTGTGTCACACATCTCCTATTTTCATTCATATTTTTAATAAGGAATTTCTTAATGTAGTCTTGTCTCCTTTTACTAGCTTGATAACAAGCAGTTCTGTAGTGCTTATAAAGCAAGAATTAGCAAAACTAGGAAGTTTGAAATTTGTAGAGATTAGGCTTTTCTCAGTTGTATCCACATCCATCAAGTTACCACAGCACCTGTTCAAAGTGATGCACAACCTCATCACTCTGCTTCAGACATACATTCACTGAACGCTACAAAAATGAACTGTAGGATTTGTGCAAGTGTAGTCAGACACACAGCTGCTGGCAATTCCATGACATATCACATACATCATTCGCTAGACTGCATTTACACTGCATGCAGGACTGGCTAAAATCAATGTGTGAGGTAGCCACAGTTTAGACAACCCTCTGCAGATTCCCCATGAAGTTCATTCATTGCCAAACTACTGAAAAGACATCAGTCAACTGTGAAAAGGACTACTTTCCCCCCAGCCCTCCCATCCAAAATCTCTGCAACTAGGACAAACAGAGCCCCTAGACTGTGGAGTTTCCAGATTTGCCTGCAGGAGCCCTGTGTTGGTTGGAAAGCCTACATCACCCCCTTACCATTAACTCAGAACTTGCACTTTGCTTCATGAACAACAAAATTGTTATAATGAATCATGGAATGTGATCATCCTTCCCACCCCACAGAATTTATTCTTTCTGTGTATTCCTTACAAAAATTCATCCTCACACTCTAAGAATGCTCTGGGTGATGATCTCAGAAGTCATCTCGCAGCAGGTCTCAGAGCACGGTGATTCACATAACACTGCAAAGTCATGATTATATTTGCCTCCTAAAGTGCCTGATAACTGAACATATGAATACTGGGGTGGATGCTCTCAGACATTCACATTTCAGGATGTGCTTCTTTGATACCAGACTTAGTATCCCAAGACAAAGAGCTTACAGCGTTGGACTGGTTTCCTTTATATCTGTGTCATGGTTTAACTCAGGCCAGCAAAACACCATGAATGAATGAAATACCCCTTCAGTCAGTTTGGGTTGGCTGTCTGAACTGTGTCCCCCCCAACACTGCTTGTAGTGAGAGAGTTGGGAATGCAGCTGCACTATCAGAAGCTGGGAAAGACCTTGAATTTGGTGCAAGCACTCCCCAGCACCAGCTAAAAAGACACCCTATCAGTTGTTTTCTCAGGGTAAATTCAGAAACACACCTTCATACCAGCCACTGTGAAGAGAGTTAACCCCTTCCTGACTAAAACCAGCACAACCTGTAATCCCAGCCCTATTGAAATAGTGCTCTTCACCATTCAGATAATTTTATTCCATCTTAGAGAGTTAGATAAATATATCTACATACTGTCAATAGAAAACAATTTAAAAGTCAGGACATGTTTTCTATCTTGGTGTCTCACAGATATGTATAATTTTGGCCTACTGGCTCTTTAAAAAACTCTTGGCTTTGGATATTTGCCTGCCAAATTCCATCTGGTTATCCTTCTCTGCCTCTAATCATCCTACTGAAACCCACTCAGTCTTTTCCCATCCACTGGCATCTAATTCCAATAAAGAATTTCTCATCTTTCTTCCTTCACTGCCAGGCCAGTCCTTGTATAGTTGAAGACCTAAATATTACTGGCTATGTAACTGGGTCCCCATTCAAATCCCATGCAATCTGCAAAATCTGTTCTGTTTTTGTAAGAAATGGCAGCCACTCAATGGACAGGACAGACAGCCACAATGTCAGATACGCACAACCTTCAAAGATTGTCTGAAAGTCTCCAAAAATAAACATGGAACTAGATTGCACTGAAATAAGTAGTTTTTGTCTTATCTGACAGTAGCTGATGTTCAGACATGCGTTGCCTGCCTCTGTGTTATAGCCTGTGCTCAGGCGTTAATGTCAGCTCTGGATTCTATGGTGACAATGGGACCTGGATCAGCATTACTTATATGTCTGTAGTCCACTAGCAGAAGGACACTCAGGATACATCTCTGCAGAGATACCAGCTCTGCTATACTCTGGCACTTTGGTGACCATAATTAACTGCTCTTGTCAGGAATAATTACCTTGGGTTCACCTTCACAGGAGGTGACTAAATTGCTTCTGGTTGTCAAGCTGAGCCACCTCCCACTAGCTTGTGCCCTCCAGGTTTGTGCCTGGCCTCAGAATACTCTGATCGCCAGACTGCCTGGCTTCCACACGGCAGTTACCAGACTTACAGCCGGAGCAACTATTCCAGAGGTCTTCATCTAATGTAAAGAAACTCACAGATTCACAGATTCACAGAGTGTCAGGGGTTGGAAGGGACCATTGGAGATCATCCAGTCCAACCCCCCTGCCAGAGCAGGATCACCTAGAGCAGATCTCACAGGAACAAGTCCAGGCGACGTTGGAAAGTCTCCAGAGAAGGAGACTCCCCCACCTCTGGGCAGCCTGTTCCAGTTCTCTGTCACCCTCACAGGGAAGAAGGGTTTCCTCACGTTCAGGTTGAACCTTCTGTTTTCCAGTTTATGCCCATTGCCCCCAGTCCTGTCCCTGGACACCACTGAGAAGAGCCTGGCCCCATCCTCCTGACACCCACCCTTTAGATGTTGATAAGCATTGATAAGATCCCCCTCAGCCTCCTCTTCCCCAAGCTGAACAGACCCAGCTCTCTCAGCCTTTCCTCATAGGGAAGGTGCTCCAGGCCCTTCATCATCTCAGTGGCCCTGCGCTGGACCCTCTCCAGTAGCTCCTTGTCCTTCTGGAGCTGAGGAGCCCAGAACTGGACACAGCACTCCAGGGGAGGCCTCACCAGCACAGAGTAGAGGGGGAGGATAACTTCCCTCGACCTGCTGGCCACGCTTTTCTCAATGCATCCCAGGATGCCACTGGCCTTCTTGGCCATGAGGGCACACTGTTGGCTCATGGTCATCCTGTTGCCCACTAAGATCCTTTTCCCCAGCGCTGCCCTCCAACAGAACAGACCCCAACCTGTACTGGAACATGGGGTTGTTCTTCCCCAGATGCAGCACTTGACACTTGCCCTTACTGAATTGCATTCGATTTCTCCCCGCCCAGCTCTCCAGCCTGTCCAGGTCACGCTGGATGGCAGCACAGCCTTCTGGCGTGGCAGCCACTCCTCCCAGTTTGGTATCCTCAGCAAACTCGTTGAGAGGATGTTCTATCCCTTCATCCAGGTCATTGATGAATGTATTGAATAGGGCTGGACCCAGCACTGACCCCTGGGGGGCACCACTAGCCACAGGCCTGCAACTAGACTCTGTCCCATTGACCACAAGTCTCTGAGCTCTTTCCTCCAGCCAGTTCCCAACCCACCTCACCACCCAATGGTGCAGTCTGCCCTTCCTAAGCTTGGCTATGAGGATGCCATGGGAGACTGTGTCAAAAGCTTTGCTGAAGTCAAGGTAGACCACATCCACTGCCTTCCCCTTGTCCATCCATCCAGTGATGCCACCATAAAAAGCTATCAGATTCGTCAGGCATGACTTCCTCTTGTTGAATCCATGCTGACTGCTCATGATTAGCTTCCTTTCCTCAACATGCTTGGAGATGGCACTCCTTAGTTTTAAGTCTTCCTTTAATCTTTCTCCTTTTATTTATTACCAGAACACCCTGGGATTAGCTCTAATGCAAGTATATCAGTGTAACTGAGTAGGAAATCAAGCTCTTCAAAGAAAAATGTGTGTTGCCTAGATGTACGTACAAAATAGTGTCCTAAATTTTAAAACCACTGAGCAGCTGCCGCTACAGACACTGAGCAGTGGGATTTCTGTAAAGAATAATGTGGGTGAAAAAGTAACATTACTTAGGACACTGGCTGTACTAGTAAGGAAGGGATGAAGGATGCTCTCCTTCCATCTTTGACTATGAGAATGTCACCCTTTCTTTTGTGTTTCCTGTCAATTCTGCCTTTTTTTCCCTTCAGTGATTTTATGAATGCATAAAATGGCATTCTACTAAAATATTTTCTATAAACTCTGGGGCTTTTTTAATGTGTTTTGCCTCCCCTTTTTATCTCCTTTGCTGACAGAATGTGTGTCACAGGATGCTAAGGTTCCAGACTCGCTATCCCAATGACTGATACTTGCTTAGAGACACTGGGCCAAGAGAAAGGTGGCTACGTGAAACATATGGCATGTATGCTATTGGCAAAACCCCTTCCTCTGAAGTCCTCCTCTGCAAAATAAAAAGGAACTTACTGGATTGTAATAATTTTCTAAGTGCCAAAAAAGGGAGAAAAACTAATTAATTTTTTTTTCCTGCAGAGATTCTTTAGACAGATGAACCTGGGTCTTCTGTATGTAGGGTTTCTGTCACAGCAAAGAAATGGGTGCCAGAGCAGAAGCTAGTTGGGATGCTTGATTTGATCTTTTTTTAAGATGGCATATAGTCTTTTTACATTAAAATAAAAAGCCTTGTTATAGAAGTTTTAACTTTTTGACAGACTTAACAGAACCTTAACAGTTCTTTCGTTCTCTAGTATGTGACCTGTCTCTTTTGCCTTCCTCCATTTTTGCCTTTTTAAAAAAAGGAAAACTAATCTTCTGTACGTTGAGATGGTGTTGGCATGACAGTGCTTCTGTACAGATAAAATGTGTAGGCAGCATGTCTCAGGGGGCTATTCCAAACATAAATTCCTGCTTGAAAGCACTTTAAATATCTATGATATAGATGTGAAACATCACTTCTGCTAAAATCAGGGTGATGATCAGAGGTACTTCTCAACCTGCTAGTAATGAGCATCACTATAAAGGTACACAGATACCACATAGCTAGGTAAATGATACAAGACTGCTCATCCCTGAGAGGTAATGAAAGAAAAGAGCTTTATATTCATGGGTTTTTCTGTGCCATTCCCCACCTTCCTGGTTATTCTGCACTTGAAAAAACTGCTTTGGAAATAATAACGCTTCTGTCAGGAACCTGACAAAAGTCAGAAGTGAGGACACATTTCCCCTACCAAGCCCCTTGGCCTTGATAACAGAAGAAAGGTCTGTTTCAGACCCTATTCAAAGTGCTTATTTAATTAATGCATTTCTTTGAGACTGGACATGATAACTTTTAAGACATATTGACTAATGTCTTTGGAAAGAAAAGGACTTTGCCTTGCTAAATTATGTTTGTTGTGTTGGCACTTACTCAAGAAAGAAAAAGAATAATAAATAGCTGGAATCATATCAGAAAACAACCTCCAAGGCCAGCTTTCTGGGATTGCTTTGAACTCTCATTGTTTTATGAACTCAATCTCTTTGTGGTTATATAAGGAGAGTAAGAAACAACACAAAACTTCCCTCTAGGATCTGTAATCAAAACGGCAACTTTCCTGATTGCAACAGTGGATTTTCAAGCACCAAAACAATTGTGTAAATTAAAATCCCATGGCTCTGTGGCCTGTGAATAGAGCTGTTTGAAATGTTCTTAACAAGAAAAGCCTGGTCTTACTGCCAGAAGTGGAAAGGAATTTTCAGGCTCCCATTGCCCCACACAGTGACCTGTGACTGACATATCACCGCAGGCTATGAGTGCAGACTTGTGAACAGACTGAGGTCTCCACCCTTCTGGAGTAAGTCCTCACCCAAAGCACCTTAAAGCCCTTAAGAAATTTCCAACAGGCTTTCTTCAGATTCACCTACCCCTGGGCTGAGGAACAGAGAAACTAGTGACACATGCAGCAGAGGAGGCAAAGGGGTGGTCATTTCAAGAAGTACCTACCCCATGCACAACACAGCCCCTAGCCCCCTAAGACACCAGAGGCACATCTGCTCTCCCAAAACACTGTGTAGCAAATTCAGTGCTGAAAATGTAATGAGACAGAGAAAGAACATCAGATTGGATCCACAGCTATTCTAATAACCCAACCAAGAACTTCCCTGCCACAAGGCCAAGTTTTTCCTCTCTCTACCCTTCTGCCCAGCTGCTACATTCTGCCTCTGCGTTTGTGATGTCAGATTTCCAGGTAGATGTATATCAATCAGTCACTGTTAGTCCTACAGGGACAATAGCTCCTGCATTGGGTGCCCAGCATAAAGAGAAGCCCATTAGCAGGTGTAAAGAGAAAAGAGATGGTGAGCAGCCTCACAAGAGGGAAGCCCAGCCTGGGGGGCTGTGCTGTGTGTGCAGCTTGCCAAGTGGGGTCCCAGCTAAGTATGGAGCTGTTGGCGGCTGAGACGGCCTAGAGCTGGGAGGTGCGGGAAGGATGCGCATGGGGACAGGAGGCTGCCTGGGGCTGTCCCAGCGGGGCGGCGTTCAGGCCAGGTGTCAGGGGCAAGGGACCAGGGGCTGGGATCGGGTCAACGGTGTGGGTACGGGTAGGGGGGTGGTGGCTGCAGGCAGAATGATCGTACTATCATTAAAAGCACATCTCCTCCCATTGTGCCTGTGCTGGAGAGAGGCGCTGGCCCACCGGCTGCCCTGTCAGTCACCAGCAGTTGCCCACCTGGCTGCCCCTATCACCTCGGGAGCTGCCTGCTGGCCCTGCTGTGCCTGGACCTGCTGCTGACTATGGGGACGCTCATGGTGAGTCTGCCATGTGGCTTCGTTCAAGTTGGGATTGTGGCGAGGGGTGTGTTTGGGATAGTGAGTTTGTTTGTTTGCTGTGTCCTGCAGAGGGACCTGGATAGACTGCATCGATGGGCTGAGGTCAGTTGTATGAGGTTTAATGAGGCCAAGTGCTGGGTCCTACATTTAGGTCACAACAACCCCAGGCAGCACTACAGGCTTGGGGACGAGTGACTGGAAACTGCCAAGCAGAAAAGGACCTGGGATTGTTGGTTGGCAGCTGGCTGAATATAGGCCAACCGTGTGCCCAAGATGGGCAAGAAGGCCACTGGCATCTTGGCCCATATCAGTGTGGCCAGCAGGAGCAGGGAAGTGATTGTGCCCTTGTACTCAGCCTGGTGAGGCCGCATCTCAAGTCCTGTGTTCAGTTTTGGGTCCCTCAGTACAAGAAGGACATAGAGATGCTGGAGTGTGCCCAGAGGACGATAAAACTTGTGAAGGGTCTGGAGCACAAGACTTATGAGAAGCGGCTGAGGGAGCTGGGGTTGTTCAGCCTCGAGGAGGCTGCGGGGAAACCTGATCACTCTCTACAGCTGCCTGAAAGGAGGGTGTAGGGAGGCGGGTGCTGGTCTGTTCTCCTGCGTAACTGGTGACAGGACAAGAGGGAATGGCCTCAAGCTGCGCCAGGGGAGGTTTAGATTAGAAAATAGGAAAAAATCCTTCACTGAGAGAGTGGCCAGGCACTGGAACAGGCTGCCCAGGGAAGCGGTGCAGTCACCATCCCTGGAGGTGTTCAAGGGATGTGTAGACATGGGGCTTGAGGGCATGGTCTGGTGGGTGTGATCATGTTGGGTTGATGGTTGGACTACATGACATATAGATCTTTCCCAATCTTCGTGATTCTGTGAATTTTTTCCACCTGCCTTTAAGCATTCTCAGCTGATGCTCAGAGATGCCAAGATCTTGGGGGTCAGGGACTGGAAAAGGAAGGGAAGTATTGCCGAGCTGTTCAGGCACACATCAGGATTCACTTGCAAGATTGCAAAGTGCAGGTTGCATCCTGTAAAGGAAACAGCTCCTGACAAAGAGTGCTTCCCGTGAATGTCACCTTCAGGGATACCACAGGATTTCCCCTGCTTAATGCCTAAAACTTGTTCCCTTCTTGAAGCTGAGGTGGGTGAGAGGGTGGCCTCCACTGGGTGCTACTGACAAGGCAGTCCTGGTGTGGTCAGTGCTAGCAGCATGCATTTTCCACAGGTAGAGAACTGGCAGGCCCCAGGCCCAGCCCCCGGGTGCAAGGCCAGGGTGCATGCAGAGATCCTAAATACGATGCATGGCAATGACTGTGTTTGGTCAGCTGGAAAGAAACAAGGAACAAAAGTGACAGTGCATCTGTGAGGCTGCTGTGCTTTCAGGATTTTGCAATTCCGCCTGGTGAGATTAATGTTGGGCACCAAGGTGGAGCGAGTTTCCCAAGAGAAATGGGCAAGAACCATGCTCCCTCAACAGCCCCGGAAGCCAGGCCGCGGATGTGTCTTGCGCCGGCTGGCACGTCCGCAGCAGCGGGCTCCACAGCGCCCATGCGGAGCCACCTCCCTGCAGGCCCTGTTCTCGTCCCCACAGCTCACCGTGTCCGTGTTGCTGTGTATCTGAGGTGCGCCATCCCGTACCGTCCAGTGGTGATGGAGCACGATGGAGCCCTGACCCCAGCGAGGCACGCAGCGCGCTGGTCACGCACGGTGTGCCGTGACCGAGTTACCGAGGGCGCAGAGCTGGGTGTGCTTGGAGCCCGGTCTGAGGACAAGCGGGCTGTCGCGGACCCTCTGGCTGCTATGAAAATGCCGCGGACGTGACTTACACCGGACGGGCCCGCCTACGGGAGGTCCCAGCCCCGCCTGCGGGGCTCCCGCCCCCGCCCAGGCCGGTGTTAGCGCGGACCTCCCGCGGCCCCTGGCGGCGGCGCGTAACACTGCGGACCCTCCCGCCTCGTGTGCGCAGCCAATCACCACCGCGGGAAGCGCTGAGGGCCGCCCCCGGGGGCCGCCGCGATTGGCCGCGGGCAGCAGGATGATGCGTGCAAACGGACGGGAGGTGGGGCTTTTTGCACAGCGTCCCTGTTGCTCTAATCAGCTCCGCCCCGGGGGGCGAGGCCGCGCCGACGATACGTCGTGGAGTTTTGTCGGACAGGCCTGATAGCCAATGGGAGATGGCGGGCCGGGCGCAGTGCGCTCGGCGGCTGCGGGCTGCTCGGGTCGGCGGGCTGCCACCGCCCGCCTTCTCTTCCCCCTTCCCCGCCGCGCCCGCTCACCGGCTCCTTCCCTTTGTGCTCGTCTCCTCCTGCCGCCATGCCGCGCCGCCCCGCGCCCGCCCCGCTGTGGCCCGGCGGCCTCCGCTCGCCGCCGCGCCGCTGAAGGAGAAGGAGGAGGAACCGGCGGCGGCGAGGAGGAGGTTGCCCGCCTGCCGCCTCATGCCGCGGCCCGGTCCCGCCGCCAGCCGGGGGACCTGCATGGACGGGCATGGGGAGAGCCGCGCCTTCCCGCGCCGCCGGGGCTGAGCAGTCGCGCCGCCTCGGGCCGCGCCGCCCGTCGCTCGGCGCCCTCGGCCTCCTCGTCGCCCTGGGGCTGCTGCTGGGCTCAGGTACCGGAGCGGGCCGGGGCCCGGGGCGGAGTGGCCGCCGGGCGGCACGGGCCGGTGCGGGGTTGCGGGCAGCGCCCTGCGCGGGGCGGGGCGGGAGCCTGCGGCTGGGAAGGCTGATGGAGCGATGGGAGCGAAGCCAGACAGCGCCGGGGAACCGCTGTTCCCGCTCCGGGTAGAGCCAGTGTTTGCTCGGCACGTTGGGAACTGGGAGCCCCGCACGCAGCAGGTGCCTCCGGCAGCGGCCCGTGTTTTCGGCTCGGAAGTGCTCCGAGCAGCTGCGGGTCTGTGGAAGTGTTTCTGTGTAGCCTGAGCGCTCTTACGTATTGACAGCTTCAGTGAAATAAACTGTAGGGAGGGGTCATCCGATTGTAGTCGAGTAGCTGTTCGTTGGCCCCCGTTTGTGCCATGAATCTACTGAGCGCAGCAAGTACTTCCTAAAGTTGAAAGGAGTGTGGAGGGACAGATTTATTAGAGCGTTTGAGCCTGGCTGACTTGCTCAGCTGGACTAACTTACGTGTGATTAAAATGTCATCACGAATCATAACTGAAGGGGAGTCCAAGAAAAGTTTTGATGCTTTCAAAGTCAAGCTCTGAACCAGCGTTGCCTGCATCGTTTGCTTGGCACAGCTCCTTTTTGGTTTTGTGTGTGAAAACACAGGATCTGATTGGTTTTGTGGGTTTTTTGGGGGGGGGGGGGGGGGTTGGTCTGGTTTAGTGGGTTTTGGTTTGTTTGTTTGCGTTGTTTTGGTTTTTTTCCTATTCATTTGCAAAGCTACATATCACTTGAACAAAGATAAAGTGAGAAACTTACTGCTTACTCATACAGTTTATGGTCTCGCTTGACTATGTGACTGTAGAGACTAGAACACTGGAGACTTCCTCCTTCTCCTCTGTGTTGTCTTGGGATTTTGACAGGAGATTTGTGTTAGCTACCCATCGATGGCAGAACACGTTTCCCTTAAACTGATGGTTTGGATATTCAGAGTAAGTCATGTGAGTAATGACTCACAGGAGGGTCAGCCAAGGGGCAAGCAAAGAAATTGCCAATATCCTCTCATCACTGTGAATTACAGAAAGAGACTGTAAAAATGCAAAGTGCTTTATTACTGTTCAGTCCATTTTCCACTTCTCATGTCTCAGGAGTTTAGGAACATTTTAATTAGGCTGTTAAAATTACTTTGAGGACACACAAAACAAGTGGGAAGTGTTGAAAAGGGGCGGGGGGGGGGGGGGGTGGAGGGGAGGGAAAAGAGTATCTGTTAGGTATATTGTATTTTCCCTTTTTTTCACACTTAGCATGTATGTGTGTCAGGATATCTGTGGTGTTCAGAGTCTGCTTTATGACAATTTGAAATTGCAGATGAATGTACACACAGCTGAATTTTATAGGTCATAAAAGGAACAGATAAGCACAGCATGTTTTTAGTTTGGGTGCTTGGACGGCTATTACATGAGGTCCTGCACATATTCTGTATGAAGGTCCATTTTTTGTTATGGCAGTTTTCAGCTCTTTGATGGGAGGGAACCCCATGTCTCTTTTGACTTGGGTCCTGTTTTTAACCCCTGTGGAACCTGTGGCTCTGTTTCCTTGAGTGCAGCATGCAGTCTTGTTTGGTTTGTTTCTGCTGCCAATGAGTTCTTGTGTAAAAGTTACCTGCAGAAGACTGTTAACTGCCATGAGAATCCGGAAGGATTTCACATTGTGGCACAGGGCTGTGAAGGAGGGGACTGTAAAATCACAGTTGGCTTGCTGGGAAGGTAAATATGCTTTCTTGTAGAAGTCAGGTGACCAGATAAGGTCTAAGTGGTTTGTTCATGTAAACTGGACTGTGTACATCTGACAAGTACTTCAGGTTTTCATGGGGAGGGGATTTTTTTGCCCCTTGTCTTACTACTGAGTTACACTGTGAGAGGTGCTGCTGTTGCAATGTATGGGTTTCTTAGCTGGCAGCTTGCACTTTGGACAGCTGTGGGTTTTCTCACTCATTGGTTCCCAAAAATGAGCAGTGAAGGTTTAGCTATGGTAGTGCCAGGGAAATAAAGCACACTGAATTTAGAGCCTGACCACTTCCCTACCCTGCTTTCCACACCACCACCACCCCACACACACACTGCTTCCTAGAAGAGAAACTTCGATTTCTGCTTAATTCAGTTTGTTTTTGTCAAAACATGTATTGTTTGCTGCCTTTACTGCATCCTTCTGAGGGGCAGGATTTTGTTTAAATGTTCAGTAACTTGTGTAAAGCACTGAAAGACTAAACGGAGACTTGCTTATTGACAAAGTGATTGACTTAGCACAGAATTGTACCATCACCTTGATACCTGGGAAAAAATTCTGGGCTTATGTTTGGCAGGAGTTAGTGCTCTTAATTTCCATCTAGACAATACTTGGTATTGGACTTAAGTCATGCATGAGTTGTCTCAACCTTTGAGATTGTTTGTATTTCTGTCTTTCTGCCTCCCTACCCTTTTTCTCTACTATGTAGCGTTTCTCTAATGGGTGAGCACTGTAAACTGTCTTCAGGTTGTTTCCTACAGCGTATGTGGGTGTGGAACGAGGTATTGCAACCTAGGAGGCTTGCTTGATTTCCATCTGCCATCTCTTTTGTGCTTAGGTGACTGCCAGCTGCCACCACCTTGCCAAATCCAGAAATGCACCACTGAATTTGTGTCCTTAACTTCACATCTCAACTCGGCTCTTGAGGGCTTTGATTTGGAGTTCTGTAAGGCCCTACGAGCTTACTCTGCCTGTACCTATCGCAATTCCAAAGTGTGCCGTGGAAACCTAGTCTACCATTCTGCAGTGTTTGGGATCAGTGATCTCATGAGCCAGAGAAACTGTTCCAAAGATGGACCCACATCCTCCACCAACCCTGAAGTGACCCATGACCCCTGCAATTACAGTGGCCACACAGAAGACAGAGAACATCAGGGGAGGGACAAGACTCCCCCTCCTACTTACCTGTTTTGTGGCTTGTTTGGTGATCCTCATCTGAGGACTTTTAAGGATCACTTCCAGACATGCAAAGTGGAAGGTGCTTGGCCCCTCGTAGACAACAACTACTTGTCAGTACAAGTGACCAATGTTCCTGTGGTCCTAGGATCCAGTGCTACTGCTACAAGTAAGGTATGGATTGTTCTTAAGCACATGGTATACATACAGGGTTCAAAAGCCAAGACAGTAGAGTAACTCACTTAGCCCTTAACAGTTAGGAAGTGGAGCAGCTTGAGAATCTTCTATGCAGTAGTCTAAGAAAGTAAAACTCTTAGTCGCTTCTGAGAATCAAACAAAACAGGTCCTTTTCTTCCTTCTGCTCCTCCCTACTGCAACAAAACCTTGTACATGTCACCATGTAAGCCCTTAAGGATTCTAAAAGTAACACTTTAAAACAGTTACAGGATTGTAGCATCTGTGACAGCCTCTGCACTAAGTAGAAATTCTAGACAAAGAGCAAGGAAAAAGTGTCTCTGCTTTTCATTCTCTAAATTATGTAGCCATAACGGTGGAAAACAAAAATATTGAGTGGCACAACGAGTGAGTTACCAAGACACTGAGGGTACATAGCAGAGGCAAGAAGGGGAACTGTGGAGAATTGAGAGGAGGTATAAAAAAAAAATTCCATTGATGCCAGGTGGTTGACAGAAGATCTTAGGACCCTGGCATTGTTAAAGAAGGAGCAGCCTGAAAATTCTGCTGAGTGTAAGTTCCTGTTCAGACACGCAGCTGTTCTGGTATTGATAGTTTATGACATTTGCTTACCTTAAGAAAAGTCTCTTTCAGCTGAAGTCAGATAGCAGGTGTGTCAGTAGGAGGAAAATTAGGAGATACAAAGCATAAGCCTGGCTAAGATGTCCTTAGATTTATCTCCAGAGCCAGGGGTGAAAAGTGTTGTGAACTTTTGGGGGCATCTTACATGGAATCATACGGTCTTTTAGGTTGGGAAAGGCTATGAAGGATCATCAAGTCCAACCCTTAACCTAGTACTGCCAAATCCAGCACTAAACCATGTCTCTAAGCGCCTCATCCACACATGTTTTAAATACTTCCAGAGATGGTAACTCAGCCATCTGCCTGGGCAGCCTATTCCAATGCCTGACAACCCTTTCAGTTGTTTCGTTTGAATCCTTCAGTGCAAAGCAATTTTTCCTAATATCCAATCTAAGCCTCCCCTGGCACAACTTGTGGCAGTTTCCTCTTGTCCCATTACTTGTCACCTGGGAGAAGAGCACAACCCCCACCTCTCTGCAATGTCCTTTCAGGTAGTTGTAGAGAGTGATAAAGGCTCCTCTCAGCCTCCTTCAGACTCAACATCCCCAGTTCCCTCAGCTGCTCCTCACAGGACTTGTGCTCCAGACCCTTCCCCAGCTCCGTTCCCTTCTCTGGACACGCTCCAGCCTTTCAGTGTCTGTCTTGCAGTGAGGGTCCCAAAACTGAACACAGGATTCAAGGTGCAGCCTCGCCAGTGCCCAGTACTGGGGGACAATCCCTTCCCTAGTCCTGCTGGCCACACTGTTCCTGACACAGGCCAGGATGCCATTGGCCTTCTTGGCCACCTGGGCACACTGCCGGCTCATATGCAGCTGCTGTTGACCAACACCCCCAGGTCCTTTGCTGCTGGGCAGCTTTCCAGCCACTCGTCCCCAAGCCTGTAGCGCAGCAGAGGGTTTTTGCAGGATCCAGCACTTGGCCTTGTTGAACCTCATACAGTTGGCCTTGGCCCATCGATCCAGCCTGTCCAGATCCCTCTGCAGAGCCTTCCTGCCCTCAGGCAGATCAGCACTCCTACCCAACTTGGTGTCTCTGCAAACTGACTGAGGGTGCACTCGATCCCCTCACCCAGGTGATTGATAAAGACATTAAAGAGAACCGGCCCCAACACTGAACCCTGGGGAACACCACTTGTGACCAGCCACCATCTGGGTTTCACTCCATTCACCACAACTTTTTGGGCCCAGCCATCCAGCCAGTATTTTACCCAGCAAAGTGTGTGCCTGTCCAAGCCATGAGCAGCCAGTTTCTCCAGGAGAATGCTGTGGGAAACAGTGTCAGACGTTTTACTAAAGGCCAGGTAGACAACATCCACAGCCTTTCCCTTGTCCACTAAGCAGATCACTTTGTCCTAGAATGAGATCAGGTCAGTCAGGCAGGACCTGCCTTTTATAAACCCATGCTGACTGGGCCTGATCGCCTGGTTGTCCTGTATGTGCTGCATTTTGGCACTCAAGATGATTGTCTCCATAACCTTTCCCAGCATTGAAATCAGACTGACAGGCCTGTAGCTCCACAGATCCTCCTCACGGCCCTTCCTGTAGATGGGCATCATGTTGACTAACCTCCAGTCAACTGGGACCAGCTGCTGGTAAATGATGGAAAGTAGCTGGTGAGCACTTCACCAGTTCCCTCAGTACCCTTGAGTGGATCCCATCTGACCCATAGACTTGTGGGTGTCTAAGTGGTGCGGCAGGTCATTAACCATTTCCCCTTGGATTGTGGGGGCTTCATTCTGCTCCCTGTCTTCCAGCTCAGGCGGTTGGGTACCTGGAGAACAACAGGTCTTACTATTAAAGTAATAGAGACAAAGAAGGCATTAAGTACCCCAGGCTTTTCCTCATCCATTGTCATCCCATCTGTCAATAAAACAAATTTCTTGAACATACATTTGGAGCTGATTCTGTCACATATCTCATTCCCGCTGTGGTAGTGTAGCTCTTGTATTGTCAAGGTATGTCAGGCTGTGTGTACACAGTTTCAAGACCATTAATATTGGGGCAGGTGAGCAAACAGCTGGGTGGTGCTTTGCTGCTGGCTGGGATAAAAGACTCTTAAATAAGTACAAGAAAAAGCTGCATTTCATAATCTGCAGTAAGCTTTTATCCTTAGTTTTCTGAAGTCTTGCAAAATGTTATTTGTTTGTGGTAGTACTGGAGGAAAAAATTTAGCTTCTTCATGTGTACAAGTTGTGTGAGTGGCTAGGGTGCGATGGTAGTAGGTAAGTGATGTTACCTTACCCTTTAGCCACATTCTGAAAATGATTCACTATGGTTGCATGGTATATGTCTTCTCCTCTTGGTTATCTGTTTGAGAATTTCAGGAGGTAAATGTCTCTATGTACTGGAGGAAAGTATGGGTTTTAAAGGGTGTATATTTTGTCTTTATCAATTCTCTATGTTTTTGTGTTTTTCTTTGACTTGCCATTCTGGAAACAGTGGTAATAGATCTCTCTCTATTGCAATTGCGGTTTACCAATTCCTGCTGTCGCACGAGTACAGCTAAGTGTGCAGAAGCAGTTAAATAAGATGTGTGTTTTAGGATATTAGAAATGTCTCTAATGCTAATACCTGTTACATGTTGCACAGTCCTGGATTTTTTTTCTTTCTTTGACAGCTAGTCAAACTTATCAGCACACCTCTGTAGGAAATGAAGGTTGTTTGAGTGTACAGGTGACTCTGCAAGATAAGTTTTAATATCTCTGAGGCATGCTCTTGACTCCTTTATTTCTTTGTGGAGCTGTCTGCTATTAAAGATACAGAAAAGCCTTGTCAACCTACACTGCCACTACTAGTTTCATTCCTATTTTTCTCTGCAAGTGTTCCATTCTGCTGCTGGGTGTACTTTCCTAAATTTGACCACAGTTTAGCTGAAGTCAACCTTGAAGAGCTACCAAGAGATGTTCAGTGACTTTAATCTACGTAGTGTTTTTTACCTAGCTGAGAGCATGAATATAGGTCTTCTACCCTCTTCGTAAGTAAAGTTTCCAGAATATAATCCATTCTTAGTCTTGCTGCTTTTTCATTGAAGATATTTGAGATAGATCTTTAATGGGAAATAATAATGAAGTTTTATGCTGAACTAAATTGGGCAGAAGTCAAAGCAAATAATGGCTGACAGCCTATGTAATCTACTCTAAAGCAGACCTAATGAAAGTAAAGGCAAAAAAGTAGAAAGTTAAGTTTCTCCTGAATGCACGTTTTTAAAAGATATGTTTAAGAAGCTGTAGGAATATTTAATATTATATAATGTATATAATAAGAATATTTAGTCTTCACCCCATATGCAGTGTGCTTTCCAAAGGGGCATACCATCGCTTGCCCTCGTAGGTAGTTATTACCTTCAGATTTGACCACAGCTTTCTGATGTACCAAGTTTTAAAGGATTCAGCAATGAAGCGAACATGATGTGTAAAGACAGTTGTCTTCTCTCTACAAAACCTAGGAGACTTGAGTAACCCCAACAGTCCGAGGGCTATCCAGTAGGTTCATAAAGGACAAGAGAGTGTCAGGAGGCACTCTTAAAAAAGTTTCCTCACTATTCGTAAAAAAGAATATGAAGAACAAAGATACGTTTTCTCCCCAATCCTCCATGTGTCTGGTAAAGAAGTAGGAAAACTCTTCTTTAATTCCTTAATTGGAAGAGCACATCCTCTTGTGGGAGTTGTGTGTTTATTCACAAAACGCTCTTGGCAATTTGTAGGTGTTTTGCATAGTTATGATGCCCATAGTAACAACATCTGTTTCTTCACAGTGAAAAAAGCTATTGTATGTTCTGTGGTCGGGCTGAAACCTGAAAGGCCTTTTTTTTTTTTTTGAGTTTGTCTGATGTGCTTATGCCCCATGGTGTGGGATCCCAGGGCCTTTCAGATGGCACATGAAAGATCATCACCAAATACATGGGAAACTGCGTTCAATCTCTCCTTTCTTTTTCTAACAGACTTCCTGTGTGAGTTTTGGGTAGGTCACTACCATCTTTGTCTAATTTTTCCAGCTGTAGATAAAAAACTGCCTTATCTTGGGAGCTGCTTTTGGGATTTCCTGAGTATAAATGGCTACTACAAGGGGCTGTCAAGGGTGCAGGTAGAAGGGTATTGTAGAATGCGTTCAACAGAAGAGCCTTTTTTATTTATTTATTGTGTGCTTTATTTGGAGGGGTACAGAGCTGTTACTGGCTTTCATTGCTGTGACAGGTGTTCTGGATATCACTAGCGTAGTTGTTCCTGAATAGCAAATGAGAGAGAGAGAGATGCTCGGGCTTGTCTATGGAAAACTTCTTGTTTGCAGTACCTGGAAATGGAACTTTTTCTGTCTGGGTGATTTGTAGTGGATAGCTTGAGGGTGAGACAGTGAATGGAAGGGCCCTCAGCGAATGGAAGACATGCTCAGTAGTAAAATTCCAGTATCTTAAGAAGCGTTGTGGATACAATTTTTCAATGTGCATATTCCACTGTTTGGGTATTCACTGTTAAATACTTGCATAACCGAAGTTCCCTAGGGCATCTAAAGTCCTTGAGATGCAGGATTCTTTTCCTAATCATCCTGACCTGGAACCTCCCTCTTTGTATATAAAACCGGCACCACCATATAAATCACACCTCAAGAATGTATGGTTCCCCGATGGATCCTCTAAGAGAGAAGGGAAGGTGTGGCAACATTGAGCGAGCGGTAGCTCTGAACGCTGACACAAAAGACAAAATCATAACAGAAGGAGAGTGTAGGGCACAGGTGGGAGAATGGGTAGTGGTTTGGAGTGTGTTAAGAAGCTGAAACCAAGGAATCAGTATTCATTTATACTGACTCATTTGTGGTTTTCAAAGAAAGTATTGAATGACTTCCCTTCTGGGAGCAAAATAATTGGGAAGTTAATAGGGTACCCATATGGCAAAAGGAAAAGTGGGAAGAAATTTTAAATATTGCCAGGCCGGGAACATTTTTGGTAGAGTGGGTACTTGCACACCAAACAGGGTATCACCCAGCTCACCTCTTGAATAATCAAGTAGATTCTTTCACCTGCTTAGCTGCTATCTGCCCCAGCAAAGAAAAGTTGCTGGTGGCTGAAGTTGAGGAAGAGAAATGGGAACCCTTGTCGGCATGGCTACATGTTAAACGTGGCCACTCTGAAACTAAGGGCTTGTTCAGGCAAGTGGATAGTTGAGGGTGACCTGGAACTAGGGAACACTGTCATCTCTGCATGTGGAGTGTGCTGGACACGCCTGGAAAACAATCGCCTACATATTCGAGGTGAGAAGAAACTGTGGAATATGTGGCAGGTAGACTATATAGGTCCTTTTCAGATTTCAGAGAGGAAACAATATGTTTTGGTGGGACTGGAAGTTATCTCAGGATTAACCCAAGCAGTGGCTGTAAAATGGGCAACAGGAGATAACACTCAAAATCCTGAGGCAATGGTTTAGTTGCCTTGGCCAGAATCCATCCAATCCGATAATGGAAGTCACTTAACAGCAGAAGTAGTGCAGGATTGGGCAAGGGAGGAGGGGGTAGAGTGGGTTTTTCACACACCCTGTTATCCTCAGGCAAATGGTAGAATGTATTAATGGGCTATTAAAATGGATCTTAAAACCACACAATTCAGGATGGGCCCTGTGCCTAACTGAGCAGTCACCAAAATCAGTAGTCGCGGAGGAGTGAATGGTTGACCTACAGCCTCTGTCCAAACCCTGGGAACAAAGTAAACAGAGAACCGGAATTACCCACTGTGGGGCAAGTGCCCCTGATTCTGGAAGCTCCCTTAAATGCCTGGGTAGCCACAGATGCCCATGGCAAAGAACATGAGATAAACACTCAGTGGATCGTTCCATCGTTTTAAAAGCGGTTCCCGGTGAACCGAGTTCTCTCCTTTTTTTTTTTTTTTTCTTTTTTGTCTACAGAGAAAAGGAATCTAGACCAGCGACTGAGACCACCCGGCGAGTTGAAGGCAAACGATCATCACAGTTGTTACGCTTGTCTGTATAATATTTAGCCTCCTGGTTTTTGTAATGTTATCACCAGAATCACTGTTTTGGACGATATATCTCATAACCCTTGGCACCGCGGGAGGAAAGAGCCATGACGACCGAAATTTAGCATGGGAACTCATTAAGGGGTTTGTACGAGTGTGGAATCATACTGAGCAGGGTATGTGTATTGCCTTGCCTCAGTCTGCTGAGGAAGGGCTGCCATTTTTTGTAATCCCCGTTGATTTGTTAACCTCCCTGAAAGAGGGCTGGCAAGCCACATCCCTTTGTTATTTTGTCCCCTGCTTGGGCGTTTTATGATGAGAGTTCGGTCAGATGTTTGCACGGGAAGGGAAGTCTTCTGGTAGACAGTGTAGAGGTAACATGGACTCTTGGTAACTTAGAGTCTGTCGGAAAAAAGAATGATAGTTTAAATCTTAATGATACTCCTTTTGCTTTTAAAATTAATGGGAGATTCTGTGTAAGGGATTGTTTCCTACCCCAAAGTGAACTTTATACTGTCTTCAAGAATGATTGGAATCAATTGTGTAAGCAGAGGGGGAATAATATAACAAATTTGCCAGGAATGTACCAGCGAGAAGCTGAGGAAAATCATTCCATCCTCAGCCACTTGGCAGATCCGAGGTTTCTCTTCTCTGAGTTACTGAGTTTTCTTCACTAGGCATAGAGTTGTGAGGTGGTCTTTATAGCAACGTGGGTACTTGTGCGTTTTCTGGATTTTGGGCGTAGGCATTCAAGCTTAGCTGCGATCCACAGCCATCAGTTTACCAAATTGCTTGGGTACTCTCAAGCTAGGTGTATAACTGATTAACAGAAAGAAAAACCATTGGAAAACTCCAGTCAAACAGCACCAGTGGGAATATATGAAACCAAAATAGCGAGTGTTGCCTGCGCGTATGGGAGAGAAAGACTGACACAGTGTCAACCAACTGGGGCAAACCAGACATTGAGGAGCAATGCAATACTGTGCAGGGCATGTCTGCATGCTCCAAAGGAGAAAATGGTGCGATGGGAGGCGGGAGAAAGGAAGACTTCTGTTCAACTGGTATGGAGAGGTGAGGCTGAGGAGGGTAGAGGTTTTGTTTGCAGTGTCTGTAATCAGCTGTTTACTTATCTCCAGATTTTACTGAAAGCAGCGGGGCAGGAAACAAGAGCTCTTGTGCAGAAGTGTGCTGGTTAACTGAATTTAAAATGTGAGTTTCTTTAGAGTAGATTTCAAGAAAATGTAATGTTAGATTGAAAATGTCTTCTGTTTTGGAGTACTCTGAACCTGGTAGCAGACTGCTTAAACCATAGATTGTAAGTAATTTTGATGTAATCGGTCAGTGATGAAAATAATAATTAAAATACCTATTCCTGGTGCAAAATTCCCTTTGACCTTTTCAAGAAGTCACTCCCCTCTGAAACTCTTAAAGGAAGCAGTGTGTCTGTTTCTAATATTTATATGCGATTCTTCATTGTAGTTTTAATTTTAGAAAAGCCACTAGACACTCCAAACTTGGTCTGCCAAATAGTCTAATTACTCACTTCAAGTAAGACTGGAGGACCTACACGTTCTGTTGTGGCTTATTCAAATAAGTGTAAAGGCTTAAAAGGCAAGTGGTAATACTAAAAGAATAATTGCTTTATGCTCCTGGTTTCTGTGTTGGAACTCACTCTACAAAGGCATGTCTTTGAGTATCTTTCAGTCTTGTTTTGTTTCTCCATGGTCACATTTTCTAGCAACAGTGGACTGGAAGTTTCAAATTTCGCTGTTCCTAGGACTAACGGATCCAGCAGCCCTAAGCAGCTTTTTGACTAATTGTTCTTCCTGGTCATGCATCTGTCATCTCACTGCCTGTCGTGTTGACACCTGATAAAGCACTAAACACGTCTTTGCTTTTAAACTAGTCTCGCACAGCTAACCCTGGCAACACATCCAGCAGGTGTACAGCACCCCCACAACAGTCATACCGTAAAAAGAAAGAAGGAGAACATTGGGAGTGAGGGAAGCTGAGTTCTCTTGTGCCTTCCATGATTTCACAGTCCCATTCTGGTTTTGCCGTAGTGGCTAGCATTGTGGGAATTACTTGGCACTTACACTTCTCTGTGACTGCAGGATGCATTCCAAACTCTTAAAAACCGTCAGGCAGGAAAGAGTTGTAATGCTTAATTAAATACAAAGCCTTGTCCTTCCTTGACCTTGTGGCTGTTGCCACATGCTTCCAGGCCAATTTAAGAGTAAATTAACAATGGCCATCTGGTAAAATACTGCTTTAAGCGTGTATACAGGTTGTTTTCCTTTAGGTATGGTTTGGGGACACCTATCAAGTTCTGATGTAGTGGGCAGTCCCAGATATTTTCAGCTACAAAATGGAAAAAGGATTGAAACGATTCTTTCCACTAACTTTGCCTTTTCTTTCCCCTCCCTCCCAGATAACTATTATCTTTAAGTCATACCAAGACTGTACAGATCAGAAAGTGTATCAAGCAGTGACTGATGACTTGCCTGCAGCTTTTGTTGATGGTACAACAAGTGGAGGTGATGGGAACACCGGGAGCTTGCGAATTGTGGAGAAAGTCAGTGGCAAATACGTTGAAATGCATGCCAGCTACATTGGGACCACGGTGTACATACGCCAGCTTGGGCACTACCTAACATTGGCCATTCGCATGCCTCAGGAGTTGGTCACGGCCTACGAGGAGAGCCAGGATCTGCAGCTGTGTGTGAACGGTTGTCCTTCAAGCGAACGTATTGATGACAGTGGCCGCTTGCCGTTGTCTGTGATGGGGCCGTTGCTCCCTCAGAGTGGTGCTGCTTATCCCCGGTCAGCGTACACACTGGAAACTGCCACCTCCAAATGCCACGAGAAGATGCTGGTGAAGGACCTTTATTTTTACTCGTGTGTATTTGACCTGCTCACAACTGGTGATGCTAACTTCACGGCTGCCGCCCACAGTGCCTTGCGGGATGTGGAGGCACTGCACCCCAGAAAAGAGCACTGGCATATCTTTCCCAGCAGTGGAGGTGTGGGCAAGGGTAGCAAATTCTTTCTTGGTCTTGGACTTGTGTGCTTGACCCTTGTTGCATTTTTTGTAGGGTTTTTTTTGTCTGTAACAAAGTTTTAATATATATATATTGTCATATCAAGTGAAGATGAATATATGTGTACATACCATGTATATGAAGGGGTGTTTTGTCTTGGGACACCCACCAGATTGTACATACTGTGTTAACTGTTCTAATGTATGTTTGATGTAATGTTCTTTGTATTTAGTTGTTTTGCAGTTGGTGAACTGTTTTATAGTGTCCCTGCATTGGGGCCTGATAGAAAGCACTTTATTTTTTATATATTAAATATTTATGTGTGTATCTGTGTAACTATGTATTATACATATAAACATGTACATACAGTACTGAGTGCTCCCTCAAGTACTACTTGGTTTAACACGTTTTTTTAAACTGAATTAATTTGTGAGGTGTTTTTTATCATGTCTCTTACTCTAGAGACAGCCTGTCTCTTGTCCTGTGATGACACTGGTGATTTTTGCTGGGCTCACTAGTTCAAGTCGTTAAGAATGGAGTTGTATTCTGTCCCTCAAACAAATAGCCATCCTTCTTCAGAGGGAGAGAGTGAAGTGCTTCCCATTAGCTCAGATGACCATCTGGGATAACATGAATTGTAGAACCTTCTTTAACTCTGACACGTCCTGGTTTCATGGCATGAATTTCAAAAGCAGAAAAGGGGATGCGTTCGAGTGAGACTTACATAGCTTTATAGAACCAGTGGAGAGATTGGTTTAAAATATATTAATGGTCTAGTTGTGTAAGCATGTAATGTTAAGTATTGCAGCTGCCTCTAACCTCCAGGGTTAAGTCATTCTTCAGGATGGACTGGTGAAATCAGAATTCCGAATCCTGTCCTTTGCTTAGGCGCTAATTCTGTCTGTACATTCAGAATGAGGAGGGGAGTCAGGGCACGGGCTCTGACTGCTTATACTGAAAAGCTCAAAGAATGATTTAGTGGCCTGAAGTTTGCTTTTACTTAGTGCCTTGATCTGCTGCAAGAAGGGGAAGCTTTAATACATGCTACAATAAACCCAGCTCCCGGACAGGCTTATTTCACTCTTGAAACTGTTCATCTGAGATGGGCCTGATATGTTAGAAGTGCTGTCTGAGTAAGCCTCAAATAGCGCTTGCCTTTGCTAAGCCAGCTGGAGCGAGTGTTTGCCTTGGTGGAGGGAGATGGAGTTCATTCATGGAATGAAAGCTCCTAGTCTTTATGAAGACTCTTGACTAGGTTAGGGACTGTTGACTGGTAAGGACAGCAGTACTTTTCTCAAAGAAACTAATTAATTCCCTGTACAGGTGGGTAACCATACAGTTGTTATTCTGGGAATACTTGAGAGAAAAGTGGTCAGAACCGAGCTAAGGCTGAAGGTAAAACTTAATTTTGGGCTGGACAATTGTCAGCTTGTTCTGTCTGTGCTGTCTGGTGGTGCTGTTTCAGATGAGTTAGACTTGTGGATTTATGATGCATCCGATAGTGTGGCTCCTGCGGTTCCCCTGATGGTGACTGAATTTGAAGTTCTCCTGGCTGGAAGCTGATGGATGAACCTAGCGTTGTTTGCAGTGACGCATATACTTACTGGGCAGGCACCACATACTAGCTCATTTCCTCTGTCCCTGGTTCCCGTACACATATACATAGATATGCTCTATATATGTATACTAACACTGAGTTACAGGTCTCTCAAATAATATTTTTAAAGTGTAGTAACTCCCCTACAGACTTTTCCATTTTCTTGTTCCTGCTGTGGAATTTCTTGAGAAAATGTTATTTCCACATGTTCATTCTTGAAGTCTGCCATTGCCAAGAGAGCTGTAGTTAATGCCAAACGTGGGTGTTTTGAAGCCAGTGAATGATCTCTGGAGAGAACTTCAGCTTAGAGGGAACGCTTTCACAGGCCCTCCGAATGTCTCCTTTAGAAGGCTGCAGATAACCCCTTTTTTGTTTTTTTTCCCCCATGCTTGGAAGCCCCAGGATGTGTCAGCCTTTGCAAAACCTTCCAGATGTGGTTCATGAATATACCAGTAAGTGTATGGTTGTGTAAAAGTGGCTGTGCAGTGTGTAAATACTTTAAATTATTATGATAGCAGAATAGTTGCCTAGCCTGCTGAGGAGCGTCTGTAACGTGGTGTAAGTGACCCATGGCGGGGTGCAGAGAAATTGGGAACGTGGGCCATGTACTGGGCCGGCAATCTATAAATAAGGCCGCAGTTTGTCTCCTAACCAGCACTGGTTGGATAGGAATGTGCTGAGTACAGTCATTATACTTCCTTGAAGATGCTTGTTTCCCCTCTGCTAAATGAGCTGCGCAGGGAAGTTTACGACCGGCAACTGCAAACCGGACCAGTTCCAGCTGCAGGAACCATCCCCGCAAGGATCCCGCTTGCACAGCTCCTTGGCAGTGCTGGTGGAGATACTCAGAAGAGCTTTAACACCGTGATGTGATGTTGCTGCACCCACGTCAGAGGCGTTACGAAAATCCTCTTTTAAAGTTCCTGGAGAACCCTCAGGCCAGAAGAACCCTGGAAGAAAAAACTAATCGTTGAAAAACTGAAGAAGAGATTGAGGCATTCGAAGAATTAACGATATAGAAGACTCCATAGGATTACAGAACTTTGTGTGCGATGATCTGCCGAGTAAGCGTTCGAGCTGTAACTTTTCAGCTGCAGGGCTATCACACAGTAGGAAGGTAAGTTGGAAGTGCCAAAACGTAAACCAAGTTATGATGTCAGATACTTACCAAGAAACATAGACCTAATAAACTCAACTTTGAATGTTGTTTTGCTAAGCTTGTGTTACAGCTAGAATCTGAGGGGTGTGTGGGACAGTCCTACGTGGTAGATGCGTTGTTGAAATGCTCTGCGGAAGCGACTGTAGAAAGCAAAGGGAGCTTTAACTGTATGTTCAGTGTATGCAGGGGATGGCCATCGTTTCCCTAAGGGCTACAACCAGTAAGCTAGTGCAGATGGCCTTTCCCTTGCTGGCCTTTCCCTTAAAAAAATTGGTTGATGCCTTGGATAATAGTGGCTTATTCACCAGGTTACTTTAAGTATCTTCTAGAGCATTTCTATTTCCTAATCCTCTGCTAACAGAGCTCTTAACAGCAGCTGCGGATAGTTCTCTGTAGTTGTGGACTCTAACAACTCCCTAGTAATGCGTGTCACAGAACCGAGCAGAAAACCAGGTGCCGAATCCTTCATTTTGTATGTCCGTACGGCTCCTAAGCAAGGGTACTGTTAAAGGAAATGCTGTGCTCAACTGACTGTCAAACCAAAAAATCCCTTTTCCTCTCTCCCTGGAAAAGCGGTGTGGAAGAATAATCTGCATGGAGCACCGATAAGTGTACACAACCCGACCGACTGCATGGGCTGAGAGCAACCTGGTTTTGGTTACGGACAGGGTGGGGCCCTTCAGCAGTGCATTTCCCTTCAAGCTGCTGCTGTACTGCAGGAAAATAGACCACCAACTTTTTGCATTCTCCTACCTTAGCACCACCGAGACGGTGCATTTGTTCATGGGTTGTGAGGATGTGCAAGTGGCTGCTTCCACACACCCTGCAGCGAAGCAAGCTGTGTCGCACGCTCTGCACGGCCCCACGAGGATTTTATCAGTGGACGTGTTTTGAATAAAAGCCCAAGTGGCTTGTGGCTTTCTGCTCTGCTCACAGACTTAGCACGGTTGCAAATTTTGCATTCATTTTCTTCACTGAAGTGCAGCTGCAGCGTTTCACACTGAAGTGGTTAGGCTTCGGGGGTTTTTTATTTCCCACCTGTGTCTTGACTCATAAAAACTATTCCATTTTGTCCTTCCCTACTCCAGCCATTAAAGACGATACCTGTACAATGCATACACATGAATAATAATGACTCCCTTTTTTTTTTATAAGGTATTTGTTGTTTACAAGAGAAGCATTCTCTGTGATGTGCTGCTAGTTCATCCATATTCAAAACAAACAATGGTTGTGCCCTGCCATCAGTGTTGTTCATTGGATTGTATCATTCTTAATAATTAGCTTGTTTTGGAGAGCAGCTTAGCCACAGATCAAGCACAGGTATGCAGGTAAATCCATTGTGATGCTGATGTAAAACAGTTGCGTCTGATCTGATTCAGAATTCTTTTGACTGTGCTGGTAAAAAACACTTCACTGAAATTAAAAGCTGCTGATTGTATATCAGCTGAGGACAGTAACATTGATTACAGACTTTGGATACATGCAGGGGTGTGTATCAGAAATGCTAACTAGATAAAAAATTGCTGAATATGTTGTGTGTGGAGTGCCTGTAACATTTATAGGAATTTTTTCATGATTACTGCAGTTTTAAAGCTTAACTTCCACTTCTTTCTACACTGTAACAGTAGAAGAATAATCCATTATATACACACAATGTGTACGTGTAATTGCTTCTAGTATATGCTGGGGGCTGGGTCTACAAAAGATTTTATATATCTGGTAGGTGTGTGAGGTGTTTAAATCCAAAACTGAGATACACAGTAAACCCTTCTCGGCTTGAACACAGGCATGTATTTAGGATCTCTGCTTCTCTCAATCCAGTGGAGTCCCTCAAGGAACCTGTATTTTTGCCGCTGAGCAAAAAATCCAAGTGCAGCATGGAGGGTTGTACCTGTACCCCAGCCAGATTCACATGTTCCTCTGCCTGGTTTCCTTGCAGCACTTTCTTGGCAGGTTCCTGACCTGCTCACTTGGGTTTGGCAGATGATTGTAGGAGTTGTTTATAGCGTGGTGGTAAGCATTCTGAGTTTGGGCGAGGCAGGTTAAAATTCTTCCTCTGCTTCAGTCTTTTGTGTCTTGCGAGAGTTCCAGGACCCTAACCACTGGCAGCTGTTACCAAATAAATGCCATTCTGTGTCGTTGCAAAGTGGTAGCTTTGTCCAACCAAGGTCTTAGGTGCCTTGAAAGAGGCTGGAGGCATACTTCATGCCTAAGAGTTATTTCACCTAACTGCAGTCAGCTAAATATGTAGGCTGCCTCTGTAATCAGTGGAGCAAACGGCAATACTGCAGGTTGGGTTGAACTGTCTTCTGGAGGTGCCCACTCATACGTTTCAGTAGAGGGGAAGCCCAGGCAGCTAACTTTTGAATAGCTGAAGTCAGGTGAAATGAGTCCAGCCCTGATGGGTACGTACTAAATTCCAGCCTAGGTTCCTATTCAGGGATTACCTGTGTTCGCTGGAGACAAGGCAGCTGACCCAGCGTGTCCTGCACAGCACCACGGCTGTCTCCCAGGCCTGACTGATGGGTAGATACTCCTTGGCCTCTGAAAGCCTCACACCTAAACTTTGTGGCCTGGCCTGTACACTGAAACATTCAATATTTGATGATTTATCATGAAGGAATACCTGAAGAAAGCATCAAGCCCACCCCATCCTGTCTGTACTGGCCCCTTCTCCCCTCTATGCGGGGAGGGGGGAAAAAGGAAACAAGAAGAGATTGGGTGGGATCCTAGTGGGAAAGGCTTCTAATCTTAATGTTGCTCTTCAGTTCCCAGACTCTTCACGTTTTCCAGTGAATGGCACAAAGAATGTAAGTTTGCTTAGGAGCAAGGGCTGTGTTTTCTATTAGTGTGTTGTATCTTCTCAGCTGTCCTTCGGCGTGTCCCTTGCTGCCATTGCCATACACGTGTTTCACAGAAAGCAGAACAGTTTCAACAAGTGAGATGATTGCCAAATGACCCACAGCCAAGTTACTAACGTATTTGACTAGAAAGAGATCTGTGTTTGTTGGACTCCCTACTCTATGTAAAGGAGATGTTTAAACAAAGGTTTTCTGCCTTCTCGGCTGACTGTAAAAATCAGTGTTCTACTGGGTTTATCAGCTTTTACCTGGCAGTGATAAATTAAAGTGCAAGCTGCCTCCTCATCTGGGAACTCTGGTGGAGGTCTCCTCTGGGCTGGAGCTGTCAAGTCCTCTGGGAATTTTACCCCACTGTTTCCTGCTAGAGAGCTAAAAGCTACAAACCTGTGCAGTAGATCCTGACAGACTTACTTGCTCCAAGTTATTTCACTCCCAAAGGTCTTAAACTAGATAGCAGTGCCACCCAAAGGTCTGCATGCTGTGCCTGCACTGCAGTGCTAAGAATCCAGTGCTGGATTGCTGGAAAAACTCTCCCTTGCTCTTTGCTTTCTCTTTTTCAGGAACCCTAAGGGTTGCACAGTGCTGTCTATCATCATCCATTACCCAAATCCATGATGGAAGTTTCACTTCCTTTATCTGTCACCTGACAACTTTATTTTAAAGATCTTCTCTTAGATTCTGCGATGTTTTTCTTCTCTGTTCTCATCCCTCTATCATCAGCTGTAAGCTTTCCTAGAAATCTGAACTTCAAACACGAAAGTACATCAGAAATAGCCGTTATGACCTTATATTTTGCCTTAGTGATTGTTTTAGAATCTGATTGGTCTTTCAGTGGGAAACCAAAAAGGACTCACTTCACAGCCTAGAAAGATCTGAAATGAATTGTGCCAACGGTCTAGTTCTCAAATTTTCAGTTTTGGATTTCATTACAAGAAGACTGGTCCCTTCTGGAACTCGAAGTACAGCTAAAATGCGTATTTTACATATGAATTAAGTTTAAGAAAAATACACAGACCATAGGAAGCATGAAAATCTCACCTGTCAAATTGAACTGCTTACCAAGCTGAAAAGAAATACAAAGAATCTTACTGTTAATCATCAAATAATTAACATTTAATTGGCAAGCAACCATTCCCAATGCTTCAGAAAAAGAAATCATCTGTGTTAAAAGTATTCAGGGTGCTGCATTCTTTGAAATTACTGACCTTTGCTAGTAAATTTAGGGAAATCAGTGTTTACTGTTCATGCAAATGTTTGCAAGCGGATTTCTTTCAACCATGTATGTATTAGGCTTTTAGAGGCACGCCGTCTCAAACCCATGCTCTTGAGTTTTCCACGGGAAGCATTTCAGCAGCTCGCCTGCTGTTTAACATAGCTGGAAGAGTAACCTCCTCTACTGGCTCAAACTGCTCCTCTGGATATCTGGCCAGAGAAGGAACATTCCCACCCTACCGCACCCCCCCATCTTCTACTCAAGATGAAAAATTGAACCCTAACTATAAAAATGTATCTATCATATGAGACAATTGAATAGCAAAGATGATAAAGTACGTTCTGTTACGAAGACTACATCATTTTAAGTGAATTTACAAAACAAAATGCAGCTGAGCTTAGTAAATAAACATCTTGCGCTTCAAGCACTGCTTTCCGATTAGTAAATGCAGCCATACTTGCTCGCTCATAAAAACCTCTCCATGCTTCCCCTGCCTGAAATCATGCTAGGAGGCAAAAAGGGCTGTTAGTGTCTAAAAAATGGTCGTAGACATAACAAAATGCTTGAGAGATTTGAAACGTACAAGCAAGCACTTACAGGAGCTGCCGTAGGGCTTTTTCTTGGTGACATATATGAAGGGAAGAAATAATCATGAAGCAGGGAGGATAACCCATCGGAACCCGTCTTTTCAGGCACGTTCCACTCAGTCCATCAGATGCATTCCCTAAGTACAGTAAATTGTTCTGTCTTACCATTTTTGCTGTAGTGGCAGCACAAAACATTTTGAATATAATACAGAATATTTGGTGCAAATGGAGAGTACCTCGCTATCTCATTAACATCCTTAACTGGTAAGCTAAAAGCTAACAGTGCCTGAAACAGCTGGTGCTGTGGCAGATCTTTGCTAATTCATACCTGTGTGGGAGATCGGGAGTAACCATGAAAGCGCTGGAATCGGCATGAAAAGGACAGTCTCTGTGGAACGGCCATTTCAGGGCCAGTCTTCCGAACCTGGTACCTGTCTTGCAGCTGCGTTCAGTGTTTGGCAAATGCCAAAAGATTTGGTGCCTTACAGATTTACTTTGCTGTCACACTCCTAACGCAAATGGGTGATACACGGGAGCAGTCATCCACAGGGTTTGGTGAGACAACGAACTACTCTGAGACCCGCAGATGACGCCGAGGACGTAGCCCCAAGGTTGCTCATTTTGGCTTCTGGGGACACCAGCGGACACCTGGTGCGCGGGACACCAGCAAGGCCAGTAACCAGACGCCTAACGTTAAAGATTACGTTCAACCAGTCGCCTTCTCGGCAACAGATGGGAAGGGAGAACCAAGGGAAGGTTGCAGCTGGCCCACAATTGCTCCCTCACGGAGGTACAGGCAGGAATCTGTCTCACTCGTGTTCAGAATGCACTTGTGTTCAAAAAAATTCCAGAAGAAGCAATTTTATCAGAACAGCACTGGTGCACTGGAACGCTGAACTTCAAAGTTTTCATCCAACTTATCACTCAAGTTTTGAACTGTGAAAAAGAGAGGAAGATAATTACATATCTGTAATTATCTTTAATTACCTGGAGTTCCTGCCACAGAGGAACGACCACATCTGCACCCAGTTAATTTCCAGCATCCGTGAGCTGGTGCGTGCTTTCAGCTTCCTCATCTTCTTCCTCACATCTGCTGAGTGTTTTAAGCCAAGAGCCAGTGAAAATACTTGGTTTTGTAATCAGGATCCCCACATGCTGTTTTTCAGACAAGCAGCGAGCTTGTCTCATGTCCCAGCTTGCCCCAGCAGGAGCACCTAGCGCTGCCCGCGCCTGCCTTCCTGCTGCGATCGGAGCTCCTCCCCGGAGGGCGCAGGGGCAAGCCAGCGGACAGAACCCTAGGCCAGGAGATCTGAGCCAGTCCTGATGGCTGGAAGAAGATCGAGGATGATAAATTTTAGTATGTGGAAGCACCAGGTAAGTATAAAAGTATCGAAATTATTTTGGTGTTCAAAAGACATTGCTACTAACTGACGTGTGTGCCTCGTGTCCACCGTGTTGTGTTGGAGTAACACCAATTCATCTCATAAAACATACATTTGAGGTGTTTGCAGTACGGAGTGCACCACCGCACCTGGGAAGGTTCGGGGTTTTATTCTGTGACCGTACGCTGGTAAAAGAAAGACGGAATGTACTAGGTGCGCTCTGCTGTGGGTGAAGCGGGCTTCCCTAGGGAAGAGCTTTGGGGCTCCCTCATTAAAGCCGCGGCATGAGAGCTGCACAGAGGGGCCTGAATTGAGATTCTCCTAGACAGCTTAGCTCTGGAATCTCCTAACTTTTAGGAAATTTGTTTTGCAATTCTGCAGGTGTCAAGTCACTCTTACGGGAAAAAGAATTGAAAGTAGATACCTGAAAATATTCTTGCCTCAGTCCTGAACATTTGCATCACACTCGTTGAAAACATCTGCCAAGAGCTGACAGCTGTCGGGCCATCTCTTTGTTCTGTATGTCACTGCACTGCCAACCCACACATTAACCCTCTAGGTTATGAATGGAAAAATAACCTGCCTCGCAGTTCATGCAAGCACGGGTCAGTGACGACCTCCTCCTCACTCTGGCGACACTCCTCAGCGTGACAGCCTAGCAGTCATCACAGCAACCCCCGCCGGGGCCGTACGAACTGAAGTCAAGCGAACTCCTCATTAAGCGTTTCCCAGGAACACGCCATGCTTCACAGAATCCCAGGTACGGTACAAGAGTAACTTCCCCAGCCATGCCCTCCTTTCCTCTTCCCTGAAAATTCCCTTGGCTGATTCTGGGGAAGTGCAATCTGCCTGGGTTTCCAAATCTATGCTCGATTTTTCTGGGATGCACAAGCTTCGCTCGCTGCAACCGCCAAGGTGGGTGTTGGCTAGCGACAGGAACAGCACGCTTCAAACGCCATCAGCTGTGGAGAGGCTGGAGGCCTCCGAGTTGGAGGCCCTGGAGAAAAACTGATTGGAGGGTGCAGTTAAGGGTATTGGAAGCTGAAATAGTGTTGGGAAGACAGATTCAGAAGCAATAGTGAGAGGAAGGCCGAGAAAAACGCTTTCCTCCCTTGCCTTGGGCAGGTTGACAGAAACACACACTGAGGGTGAAGCTGTGGGGTGTGAATTGGGGCTGGGAAAACCGAGGGCATTCAGTACCAGGCTGGGCTTGGATGCTTCAGGTTTGAAGGGTGGGATCAGAGGGACCAGCAGTGACCTGGGGTACCATCTCCCCTGTGATCGCTTGGCTCGCACCCAAGAAACACACACCCACCCCACGCCGATCCCACCCCACCCAGAGCTGTAAGACAGTCATCCTGCCGGCAGTGCCCTTCCTGTGGGTGCACACATGGTACCCCTGACTACTGTGGCAAAGCCCAGCTCTCACGATTGGTTACACCAATTTGCTCAAGTTTAGAATTACTATTTTTGCAGGAAACCTTAAACAGAACGGTACTTCACAGGGCTTGCGGCACTAGTGTGTGTTGACACTGGCTTTTGTTTACAGCTTTCCCACGAAAAGGCACCCTGTTGTGTTAGAAGTTGGCAGGCTCCAGACAAGGGCTGGTGCAGCTGGATTAGTTTTCTCACTAACAGTTTTCCCAGTGCAGTGGAAAATTTGCCAACCAGATGTGGCCCATGGCCCATCCCTTGCCAACTCTTTTACCAGTGGCCCTTCAAACATTGTCCATGTGGAATGTGTGAATTGTTCTGCGGTCTGTGTCCTGCTGCCCTTTCCTCAAAGCGCCCTCGGGTCCTCCACAGCCATGTGGTAGGAGCCAAATTCATAGAGTCACAGAAGGGTTTGGGTTGGAAGGGACCCTAAAGACCATCCAGTTCCAACCCCCCTGCCATGGGCAGGGACACCCTCCACTAGACCAGGTTGCTCCAAGCCTCATCCAGCCTGGCCTTGAACACTGCCAGGGATGGGGCATCCACAGCTTCTCTGGGCAACCTGTGCCAGTGCCTCACCACCCTCTGCAGGAAGAATTTCTTCCTGATATCCAATCTAGATCCCCCCTCTTTCAGTTTAAACCCATTACCCCTTGTCCTGTCACTACAGGCCCTTGTAGAAAGTCCTCCCCAGCTTTCTTGTAGGCCCCTTCAGGTACTGGAAGGTGCTCTAAGGTCTCCCTGGAGCCTTCTCTTCTCCAGGCTGAACAAACTCAACTCTCCCAGCCTGTCCCCATGGCAGAGGGGCTCCAGCCCTCTGAGCATCCTCGTGGCCTCCTCTGGACTCGCTCCAACCGGTCAATATCCTTCTGATGTTGCGGGCCCCAGAGCTGGACACAGAACTCCAGGTGGGGTGTCACGAGAGCAGAGTAGAGGGGGAGAACCACTTTGATCAGCACCTTCCTTACATCCTAACAGATGCCACCAAGGAAACCCTTGGGGCGGGTTAGGTGAAGCAGAACACCACTGCCTGGACCCACACATCCAGGGCACGCGCAATCATGTTAGTTCTGCGACAGAGCGGAGGTCCAAGTGCACAGGAACTTCCCTGTTGGGCCACGTGCCTTTGCCGCGGCCAAAGGTTGTGGGTCACAAGATTAAAGCAGTTAACCAGGGTAAGATTCCTGAAGTCACACCCTACGGCGGAAGAAAACAAGTTTGAAATACAGTCTTGATAATCCACAATAAATGCATGTATTTATATAAATGTATTTATCGGTTTATGTAAATAATGAAGTTCTGGAGTAAACTGGAAATTACACACTTGACCAGGTCTTGCCACTTCTGTAAAACACCAGTCCCCTCACTTTTTTCTACAATACGTATTTGTTTGCATTCTGTGTAAGATATTTAAAAAAACTATTCTGCTGCTGTACTGTAAGGGGGAATTACGTTGTCATAAATTAAACACCTAATGCTGAGCTTTAGAGTGCAAAACAAAGCTTCCACAAGGGGTTTATGAAGATGCTACAAATATTTAACAAAGCAGAATTATTTTATTTGTATGTCAGGTCCAGAAATAAGTTATTTTCAACAGGATGACAGCAAGTCTAACTTATTTATGCAAATTAACAGCAATCATTAAGTATCACTGTTTATCCCCAAGCAATCTTTCACTTCTTCAAAGTTTTGAAAACAAACCCCAAGACAGTTCCCAATAAGCTGGTAGGGCTCGGGGTTGGAAAACACGGGCTAGGCACATTCGTGGCTGTAGCAGTGGCCATATCCAGAGGAAGATCGTCCACTGACCCCCGCAGTGTGGGAGCGTAAGGATGGGTGGAACCAGTACGTGCTCCCCACTACTCAAGTCATTCCCAACCCGTATCTCGTGAGGAGTAACTGGACTGCAGAGAAGGATGGAAAGAAACAAACAGCAAATTCCATGAACCTCCTTCTGCCCTAGCAGTGTCACACGACTGTGTTTCTTTGCTACTGCTCCTCACAGAGAAAAGTTCAGCGCAGAGTTTAAGAACAAGGCTTATATTTCAGGTGCAGCCATGCTGGCTTTTTGGAAGAATGAAGGGATGCAAGTGACATCACTACAGGTCTGTCCCAACAGAGTTCAGTGAAACGAACCCTGGCCAGTACACGCAGGTGACTCAAACCACGCGTCAACCTACGGTAACAGTCTCTCTGGTAGCAGAAGCAAGAGATTATCCACGTTTGTTCCTGTAAAGGTCAAAATGGGAGGACCTCATTTCAGCCACGGCGCACGAAAAGGAGCTAGGATTTAATTAACCTGCTGCTCAGAGCTTGGGCACAGAGAAACCGTCAATAACATGTCTCATCAGGCAACAGAGCTGTATCAGGATGATGTCCTTTAGTGCCTTCAGCCTTGCCCATCCTCCTAAGTGACGGTGAGATCATTTCCTACCAAAAAAAGATGTGGCTGAACACAACACTAAGCGTAACACTGGAGATGGAAGCAGCTCCTCAAAATACGTCCCTGCCAGAGCACTCCGCTGGGATTTTACACTTCAAGTAGAAACCTGCATCTGATGACACCTGTTTGTAGATGACAGAACATCATAAGAGGGACAAGCCAAGCCAATCGGGCTCCAAGAAGAAGGAAGACAGGCATCAAAGGTACTCAGCCTCTGGAGCTGGTCCCTAGGCGGCCGCACTGTCCGTGTCTCAGGGGCGGCTGGGGCACGCGGCTTCTGTAGGAGCGTCACCTTCCTGCACCAGTTGCCATCCTTCTGGGGCTGGTGCTGGAATCCTTCGCCAGTCCCGTTGTTGATAGCAGCGAAAGGCTCTCCGAAACCAGCTGTCCGAATGCCGCTCGGACATCAGGACCCCTGCACTGAAGGCCAAAATGGGGAAAGCACAGCGCGACTGTGAGCAGGGAAACGGCGCCGCCAACCCAGCAGCTGACGAACAACGGCGACCCGTCAGAGCGCGCGTCCTTCTGTCCTTGAAACGAGCAGCAGCAATACGCCTTTTAACGTGCTTTTTCAGACCGACCAACAGCCTGCTCTTTGTAGCTAGTACTGGGGATGGTACACTGGAAATACGTAAACAGGATTAAGACGGAAATCTTATGTTTCCACGCGTGGTAGATAAAACACCTGAATCTTTATCAACAACCACACGAGTCCTCCTGCAGCCAGCAGAATTCTTACTTTAACACCTCTTACAGACAGGCAACATCATTCCCTGATGGATGGTTGGAAACTGGACATACCTTGAAGACTTTTCATTGCACATGAAAAAGATTGGAAGAAAGACCACATCTGCATGCATGGAAAATGAGTTACAACTGGCTTATTTGCAGAGGATACAGGATTCCCCTGAACAGCAGATACACCGTAACTGTCAGCCGCTAAGCAACGGAGGTTATCTCCACCATCAAACTTTGTACTTAAGACTTCACTGAAACCAGAGAGGAAGAATTTGAACTGTTGCAAATGATTTGTAGGTCTGTAAATATGACTGAACACAAGCTGACACAGCCTAAGCTGACTAACTGCCAAAGATCCTTATCATCAAAGCCACCAGGTAGGCGTTGCTTAGAGACACCTTTAACAAAAAGGGATGCAGACTGTGTCAGGCTAGGTGCGCTCCGCCACAATGCCGCAGCATCGCTACGCTGCCGGTGAGCCAGCCTCAGTGACACTGCTGCCCCAGTGCTCCATTGGTGGGCCTGCGCTCTACCCAAGCAGTAAAATCAGCCAGCGGTTGGAGGTGCTCCAGCTTCCGGATTTACTGCTGGAAGCGGAAGACGCATGGCACACGTGCACGACCCTGTCAGACAGCACTCCGCTGCCCAAACACTGCTTCAGATCAGAGCGGGACGGCTCGAACCCCCCCAGATCCTGGGAAGGCGAAGAGTTAGGAAATGAAGCAGCACTGACTGAGCCTACATTAAACGAGCTGAAAACGTGGTGTGCGGCAACTGTGCCCGCAGTGAGATCCTCACTGACACTCTGGACAGGTTCCGGTTCTGTACTGAAGTTTCATATAAACCTGTTTAATTGGAAAACGAAGGCTCGGCATCGCAAGAGCAGAGGAAAACTGCAGCAAGAAACACAGCTCCCACCACATGATGCCAAGCTAGGTATCTGCCCTAACTATCACACTGCACATTAAAATTTAGTAGTTGGGTTTAATGTTTTTAGGGGTAAACCTGAGAAAAAGTAATGCTGTAGAAAAAAATACACAGCAGAAAACTACAAGAGCCCACATATCCTTTTAGTTTAGATTTAATTTGTCAGATAGAAGTTACCTATGTACAATCAGTGTGCATTGTAACAATTCTGTCCATAAAGTCATTCAAATCTTCTAAAATATTAACTGGCTGCATAGCACATTTGACATTATTGCCCATGTTGAAGAGGGAACACAAATGGATTCACAATAAATTTTGGCTGATTTGGATTCTGAAGTGTCCAGAGGTTTAACACTCCCTTCTTTAAAACCAATGCACCTGAAAAGCTTTCCAGAGCGCAGTTTAGGTGGATTTTTCTTAAAACTTCATTAACAAACAAATCACAACAACTGATAGTTAATAGGAACAAAAAAAAAAACAAACCAAAAAACCACCAAACCTACAACCACAAACAACAACAAAAAAATCCCCAAGAAAACAAAGCATGTATCTAAAGTATCCAATAAAAAAGGAGCACTAAATGACATAAAATGTTCCCTTTCCCCATTTTTACATTCTGAACAGTGATTCCATCAGGGTATTTTAACAAAACATGTAAGTACACTGATTTTGTTTCATACTTGCGGTAAGAAGGCCTGAGTTGGTGGGGAAAGGAACAGTCAAAAAAAGCCTGAGAGGGAAAAAAGCTCATTTAATTAATTTACAATAATTTACAGCCATTTGTTTGTGTGTGGGGTTTTTTTTATTATTATTTTTGTTTGTTTGTTTTGTAAAAAGGCATCATAACTGATCACAAACAGGAGAAATCCTGGCTATTTTACAGTTATAGGTACAGAATTTAAATATTCAAGCTTGCAATGAAAAGCGGCAAGGTGGTCGCAGTGTACAATGTAAACAAGTAGCTTTGGAAAGTGAACAAAGTCCTTGAGAGTTCTTTACTAAGAAACAAAAGAAAATAAACTCCCCATTCCTTCCTGAAATATGAGCACAGGTCAGTGTTTCAAAGTTCATTTACAAACATAATTTAAAACGTGTTCAGCCTAAAACCACTTTGACATGAAGAGTTTTATAGTAAGATCCAGTCTGAAAGGGGCAGTGTTGAGGTCCCTGTAAAAGTAAACATCTTCCATTTCTTAAAAAAAGAGTGCCACAACATTTGCAGCACAGTGCAGCATAAATTTTAAATACAAAAATATTTTTCTTCTGTTGGGATAACAGACCTTGCATCCTGGAAAGAAGTAACAATACTGCTACTGATAGAATATCCAGTCCGTATCTTTCAAGTCACGTAAGGCAATTACTGTGTTAGTTTACTGTATATGGCTAAAAGAAGGTCCAGAAAATGTCAGTCTTTGTTATGTTTTCCGGCTACTCCACGTATGTTCAGGAGTACTTTTGTGATCTGAAGAGTGTTCAAACGGAGATCTGTGTCCTAGGGGAGATCTTGAACCATAAGGAGACCTCTGATCTAACGGAGACCTCGGGCCACTGCCCGATGCTCTGTGGTCCATCTGCCAGTCTGAGTGGTACCTATAATCCCTAGAGGATTTATGATGGCTGTACTCGGAAGTGGAACGGTGATCTGAATGTATCCTGTGGTCTGAGTGGGACCGGTGGTCTGAATGAGCCCGGCTGTCTTTTAAGCTTCCTTCCAGGCTTGACCTGTGGTCTCTGCTCCTGTAGTCATCTAACTTTCTATGTTTACTATCACTGTAGTATCTAAAAAACAAAAGCCATTTGTATTAGCGTGACTGAGCACACGCTACGAGCCACAGTGTGTCAGATCAACAGAACTGCGTCACAGAGAGGTCATCACTGCCCTTCTGCATCACTCGAGATGTTTCGGTGCCTGCTACAAGCACGCAGGGGAATTCTGAACAGATTTTAAAACTGCTGAAAAAACTCACCTGCTGTCTTGTTTGTAGTGATCCCAGTCTCTGTGATCTTTTCCATTGCTGAAGGCTGAATAGGGCCTTTTCCTAGAGTCACTTTTCTTGTAAGCCTCTCCCTGATGCCTGTCTTTATGGTGATCATGGTACTGTGACAAATGCCTGTCAGAAGAGTAACTGTCCCTGCTACTGTCATCGTGGTTTGCATTCTCCTTCAATCTTTCCACATCTGTTCAACAAAGCAGAGGTTAGAAGGAAGCCTCCAAGTCTTTTCTTCACCTAATTCAAAACAGCGCTTCTCTGTCAGTTGTGAAGAGTACAGAAAGTGGCATTGGACAGAAACAAGATCTAAACAGTTGTAAGACAAATTTTGCACTAACATGAGTGAACTGCAAACAACCTCCGAGGTAAGAGGAAAGCAAGCCAGAATGCAGATGTGTAGGACTCGACAACAGAACCTCCCAGCCTCTCCCTAGACCGAATGGAGCTAAGTGTGGCCCAAAGGAGCAGTGAGTAGAGGTGCCTCCAGTAGAGCACTTTTACACAGAATGGTAGCAACTTCCTCTCTAAGAAGGGGTGGCCTTAGCATGAGTAAGAGTTGTAAAGGTAGACCTTGTTAATGAAAGGCTTTCGGTGGTATTCCTAAAATACATGGCATTGATTTTAAGTCCATGAGAATAGACTGGAAGTGTCACATAACACAACATAAAAGCGAGTCTATTACAAGAAGGCAGGCGGTGTCAGAGCATGGAAAAATCAGTGTTACTGTCAACAACAAAATGCAGCCCACGTGACCAACGATAAACTATGACTTGAAGGAATAGCTTGCTTTCTTACACAGCAGTGACATTACAACAGCTACAGACAGGCACAGAATGCCCAAGAAGTTACAGGTTTTGAGCAGACATCTCTCCCTCCACAAAATTAAACATAAAAAAATGTTTCCAAAGAAATTTTAAAGGATGGTCAAATAACTTGCTGCTAAAACCAGTCAGTACCAGCTTCAGTATGTCCTCAGCTGGAATCCACCAGCAAACTGATGAAGTTTTGCTATCAGCCTATCAACATGATTCTTAGCACTGTGTGAGACAGATCTAGGAGACATGTGAAATGAAAAAAGCATGAAAACTAAGATATCTAACACAAGAATATACTTAAGGCTTCTTACCTGGATTTCTAATTACATGTGTATTCACATTGCTGCTAATATTCTGGTCATTGTGCTGCTAAAAGAGACAAGTACAAAAACTCATTGCTAAATCCCAAAGTTCATCTGAATTAGAAAAATATCCTAACGAAAGAGACTACTACAAACACAAATGCTACTTGAGGTATACGTCTGTGTTCCTTATAATCCTTTAGTAAGAGAGTTATAATACACAAACAGGCATTTTAAGTATTTAGAAAGGGTCTGAAAATATTACCTGAGACTCCTGGCGTTTTTTGATTGCATGTTTATAGAGTTTGTGCAGCTTTCTGGCATCAAATTCTGTAAACTTGGAGACAAAAATCCACAAATTTCTGAGGAAAAGAAAAGAGAAGTTATAATTGTTCTGTACACTTCTTTTTTCTTGAATTATGCAACAGAACATAGATTTAACTGAAATTATTTAAGAAATACTTAGGTAAACTGAAAAACACTATAAAATTCACACAGTATTGCTTAGTTGCACAGCAAGTATTACCCAGCTGTATTGCACGCATTTGAAAGATTAATTCCTTTAAGAATTTGTCACTTTGTAATATTCATCCTGAGTGCAAAGTGCATGGAAAGTAGTACTTACAGCTGTGTTAACAGAATGACATGTGAAACTGCTTAAAAATGGAGCTATCAGTTCATGTATGTCTTCTGAAAGTTTATTTGAATTTTGAGTATTTACCATTCAGTAAAGATTTAAGTAAGTAAAAAAATTATTCCAAACTTGAAACCTCTTACAGTGTAAGACATCTGACCTAAAAGCATTATTTCATGAAAATATCAGTGATTTTTCCATTAAATTCCAAAGTCTGCCCAAAGCTTCTGAAAACAAACGAGAACTATGGAGGAGGAGGGAAGTGGCATGGCAATAAATCTGTGCCTAGTCTGTGCTCACAGGAATGAAAGAAGAACCAATCAAGTCTTCTGCTTTCAAACCTTGAAAAAAACCACATTTGCTTCCACGACCACAGGAAACAGAACTAAAGTCTGTAATTCTTTTAGTCAAATTTACAGAATCACTAAGGTTGGAAAAGACATGAGAGATCATCTAGCCCAACCATCCCAGCACTACCATACCCACTAGACCATGCCCGCAAGCGCCACGTCCACACGTGCCTTGAACACCTCCAGGGATGGTGACTGCACCGCTTCCCTGAGCAGCCTGTTCCAGTGCCTCAACACTCTCTCAGTGAAGAAGTTTTTCCAGGTGGAATGGTTTTTTTACAGGTGAAATGCTTAAAAGACTATATGGAACACTAGTGTTGAGAAGTATCTGAAGTGTGCAGGTGCAGGAAGCAACAGCCTGCTCCTTCACTGTGATTACTTAAACATTACAGTGCTGGCCTAGAGGTTTGCAAAAGCAGACAATCAGTCAACGGTTCACCTGATGACACCTGTATAACTTCAGATAAGCTGAACAGCCTAACAACACTTCTTCCTACCAAAAATAGCTGTAAGACGTACTTTGTTAATCTACAAAGCATTATTGTAAGTAACAGCTTGACTGCAAAATTCCACTTAAGCAAATACGTTTACTAAAATGTAAGACATGTATCTTTTTTATCTCAGATCACCTTAATATTTTCAAATAAGGCCACGTAAAATCAGCAGAAGCATTTCACACCAACAGAAGTCTTTGAGAAAACGAAACACCTAACAGAATTCTGTACATGGAAGCACAGGGTGTATTTTCAACCATAAAAGATTGAAGTGTACGTTCCAATAAAACTAATTCAAATTGCATTAAGAACTTAATGAAGTAAGAAGTTTACAAACCAAGATTTATTATTTTTTTAATTGCCACCTGATAAAGATGCAAACTCTTCTTTCTGAAATACATCTGAGTATGTTACAATAAATACTTTTATCAAGCCATAGTTAATATGTAGCTTAGTTTTAGAGTGTATTTTAAAAATAATAAAGAATTCTGCAACTCAAAATCATGCAAAGATCATCACAAATTTTTAGCAGGAATTAAAACACCCCCTACCCTCAAAGTTGAAAAAACAGATCCTGAAAGACAGAATGGTTTTCCACCAAACACGGTCTAAGTAAGTTATCTAGCGCTTGCTCTCTAAGAAGCGAGATGACTCCACCTACTGGACAAAACGCATTGCAGTACAGTAGGAAAGAGTCAATCATTACAAGTCAGAACTATCTATAATCATCTTCTTTAGATGCCTATTTAAAACAGCAGACAGATATCAGAAAGGGAGAACCAGAAAGGAGAGAAATAATTAAAACCTATTCTCCTTAATAAAAGCAATCACAGAGTTTTCTTGTGCAAGAGAAACCACGAAGAATAACTTACTTTCTCCACTGTTTAATTTGTTCAGGATTTGTGTACTCCTTTAGACATTCAGTTATGTGATCCCCAATTTTGATTAGACATTGTCTAGTATGTTCCAGCTGCTCTCTTTCAGAAAGGCCTTTCTCTGGTCGATCCAGCTGTTTCAGTGCTGCTTTGACAGGCCTCATTCTTTCTTTGCACTGTAAAATGGAAAAAAGAAATGTATTAATTCAAAGGAAAAAATAAAGAAAACCAAACAAACACTAAAGGGTGGATCATGTTTTAGAATTATGTATGTATGCAGGCAAAACCAGTACTGTTACAAGACAAATGAAACACAAAACTTGCTCACAGCTCTTAACATTTTACAGGTTTCCTTTGGAAGAAGTTGTATTTTAAACCCACTTGGAAATGAACTGCTCTGTGAAAGTAACAGGTTGCATAAAATACAGATACCAAGGATTTAAAAAAGCACTAGCTTAATACAAGGGATTTTCTGAGGACAAGGACTCATCACAACTGGGTTTTACAATCACAGTTATAACTTTGAGCACAGACACAGGACAAAACTTCCGCGTCCTAGCACCTTGTAAGCTATACAAACTCAGTGTCAAAATTCAATACGAGAGTGTTGGGTACATTTCAAACAGATCCTTCCTACCACAATTAAACCTGGCATCCAGCAGAGGACCAGCACGGCTTCTCTGAGCAGATTTTGAACCTATGCAGATACTAGCCAAACCTTCGCTATCCAGAGTACAGCTCGTTTGGGTGTGCCTACATTAGGAACAACAGTGACGGCAGCACAGATATATGCCATATGCGTGCTCCTCAATTTTTAATTTGAATAATAAATCCATATAAAACCAGTTAGCATGATTTAAACTACAGGCACTTGCTTAGGAATACCATCCAACTGCAATGACATGGTAAAGAGATGGAAAATATATTGTCCTTGTCACGGAGAGCCGAATTAGTTAGGCCTGAACAACCCACAGTAGTAACTGCCATTTGGAAATGCAGTTACATCTGCTGATCAGACTGCGTCTGGCCATGCGTAACGATGAACATACATTCCAGAACAAAAAGCCTGCACCAAAAAAAACGGTTTTGTATACGCAGACCCAACCTAGAACTGCTCCCTGTAAGAACGAAAGGAAGTCTGTAGATGAAGAAAAAAGAAGGAGGAAACAAATGTTTGGAGTGAAACGGGATATCAACGTTACCACATAAGCGTCTAGGGAGAACTAGGAAATCAGGAAAGCTGTTCCATTTCCAGCTTATGCCACTAAATAATTAAGTAGCCTGTAAAACACAGCCTGCAGAGTGCACTGCTTAAATACAGAAGTCATCAGAACAATATAAAACTGTGTGTGGAAATAAAGTGATTTTCTGTCACTCAGCCACACAAACATATCCACCTGAACCACTCAAGGCTCACCCTGGAAATCACAGATGAGTTAGTTGGAACGTTTAGAATAAAACCATACACAGACCAGTCACTGCTGTACTCGGGAGAATCTTATTTGCGTGTCACAGCCAAGAGTAAGCCTGGCTGGCAAAAACTGCTGGAATCTGAACAACAAAACACCCACAGGAGAGTAGCTGCACCAAGTAACTTACTGATGCTTTTCCAAAGGTCCCAGCTGACCTATAAAACTTTAATTAATTGTGTTTAAGTACTTTTTTCCCTCTAATATTGATTCTGTTCTTAGTCAGGAATAGTGTTTAAATGAGATTCTTTTGGTGTCAGACATCACTCCAGCAAAATATTTCTAAGGATTCTAGCATTTCTTCCTTCCCTTGTCTACTAATTCAAGTCTGCAATACCTTAGGAGGGAAATGCTGAAACTAAATTTCTTGTTGTCTTACAAAGAAGAAAGGCATATATGGTAAAGCGAAGCCAGAGACTCCAGCAATTGCACTGAAGCTTGTTTATTCATGTCTGCTCTTCAAGAAGCAGGATACACAAGTTACTCTTGAGGATGTACCTTTACGGTATATATTCTAAACCTATTCCGTACATAGACCACTGCGTAAGTTTTCCTACCCTCCTGCATTACATACGGTAAACAGAACGGAACTGCTGGAATGAAGACAAAGGTTACGCTAGTACAGCGTTAATAATGTTCACTGATCTGAGACTTTACTAGCAAACGATCACCCGTGTTACTGTGCCGAGTAACAGACAGATCGGAAATTGTCCCCATTCACGTTGTCAAGTATAAACACGCCCTTATCAAAAGGGACTTACCACACTGAACGTTTTCTGATCCAGTTCTTCGGATTCTTCCGATATAGGAACTGGTTCACTAGTTGCAGTAATATGAACTGGAGTATCCAACAATGGAGTTTTTTTAGTTTTTTCTTTATTTTCAGATTTGACTTCATTTACCTAATAACAAGATATAAATATATTTAAGTACACTTTATTTTGGCTCTGGAATCATCCTGTAATGTATGACAATCCCCATAACTACTCCAAGAATAAAAACTATGCTGACATTGAATGACAGTACGTTTTACTTTGTGGAATGGAAAAGGAGAATGGAAAAGGAATAAACTTCTTGCCACATACTTCTACTCTCAGTCCTACCAAGACACATATCACTGAAGATGTAATTTCCCATTTTAAATGACTGTCCTCATGGTTTTCAGGGAGTAAAAATGTGACTTCGAGTGATGTAAAAGACTTCAATGAAATGACAACTGATCAGATCCAAAATACCTTTTCATCTCAAAATCATTCATGTAAACCTAGTGGCCTTTTCTAGTGCTATATAAGATAAGTAAACCTAGTTACCTTCTCTTCCTTTACTTCTTTTTCTTTCTGTGTGGATTCTTTTACTTTGTTTTCTCTCTTTTCTTTAATATCTTTTTCTTTTAATTCTTTCTTATCCTCTTTTTCTTTTTTCTCCCTTTTCAAATCCCTCTTATTTTCCTTTTCTTTTGTCTCTCTTTTTTCTTCAGCTTCCTTCTTTATACCAATATCTGGCTCAGGTTTTTCTTCATTTTCTTTTTCTGCTTTAATTTTTTTATGTGGATGTTTCACTGAAACAATCTCATCCTGCAATACGCAAGCATATATGTCACATCAAACCGAGTTCCTATCTAATACAAAGTCTGTAAAGTATCAGATTAAAACGTACTTTTTGTCTGCATGTTTTTTCTTTTTGGACATAGATTTAACCCCTACCAAATAAAACTTAATGTGGTAAAGAAAGTTGAGAACGACTCACTTACTTCCTTGATGTGACAAAGCAAGTACTGATGTGGCAGTGGTAGCGGGGGTGAGAAATTATGTCCGTTTAATTTAGAATTAACTAGAGTTCTGTTCCGCTAAAAGGTAGTTAGGGTTTGAAGAGCAAAAAAAAAAAACCTATAAAGGAAGTAGGACTCGCAAAACTGAGCTGATTGCTCAGGACACTGAAGAGATGGGGATGTTACAAGACCTCTGTTCTAGCTTTGTCCCAGTAACTTTTTCTCAATCTCATGTTTAACATTCATGGGAGAAGGTAACAGATACCCAACTTTCTCTTCTTCAGAGTTGTTCTTTCTACTAGGCTTAAAAGAAAACGTTTTAGTTACAGATTCTCGGATAGGGGCCCATTTAATTATTTGGAGGTGAACAAAACACCACCCCACTGGTCTTTGCAATATTCTCTTACAATAGATGGAAACTCAAAACCTTTCAGACAGAAAAATACTGTAATAAGTAACAAATGTATTACATAAAGGTGCAAGAATCATTATCATCTTTGAATTTATTTGAATACACCCTGGAAAGGCACGTACAGAATCCACTGCAGAAAAACAGCTGAAAGCATGCCTAACACATGAATCTGAACAAGTTACTTAGATGAGATAGCGAGCAATAGGCCCAAACTTCCCAACAAAAACTCCAGTGACTTCAAGAGTTTCCGAAATGTTCTAGCTGCTAAACAGGTAAGTTTTAAATACTGCACACAGTATGTCAGCCAAAGCCAACTGTTTAGGTGGTTCAAGCCCATTCTTACAGATAGTCCAATTTTCAGAAGTCCAATTGTTAGTTTGTGTCCAAAATGATTAAACTGAGGAATATCTGTTACTAAATACACAAAACGAGACAGCATTCTAGGCACTTCCCCAAAACGTAACAAGTCCATCAACTGATTGGCTCTGTGTCCTGTTTTGACTGGAGACGAAGTCTAACATTCATTTTAAGTAGTCCAAATACTTCATTTGCCTAATTTTAGGATGCAGTTGCCCCTGTTAGTTTAGTGGGAACTATAACAGCACTTACGGCTCTTAGTCTTACGTTCCGGACAAATAATTGCATCTATAAATATAAGCTAGTCTTGGTTCAGTAATTTTTTTTTTCTGGCTTGACATATTATTCTTCATAATACAATTCAAATACATACAGGAATGCTTTAGTTAAAAATGACTATTTTTTATAGATGCATCATGGCTCTTCCTAAGGCTGACTCAATTTTAACCATGCATTCCCCTAAGTATTTTTCCCTAGAGCAAGTTGACAATTACTATGGTTTGTTATAGTTTAAAATGGTTACGTAAGACACTTCAATTGAGTTTATTTTAAACCAAGTAGGACGTATTTTAATGACACATATAGATTTGCACTGAATTACTTTAAAAACCAAAAAATTAGCTGCGACACAACACTAAACTTTAGGTAAAATTTATCTCTAGTGGTTTCTACTGTGTGATAAAATATTAGAAATAAAAAGACTCAACAAAAGTAAAGGCCTAAAGGAACACAACAGAAAAAACAGAACACATCAAGGTTAAATAGTTCATTGCATCGACTTTTTGGATAATGAAAGTCATGATGTATACAGGAGCTTTCACATGCAAGCCTTGAAATATCATTTATTTATGCCTCCCATTCTCACTGAGCTTCATGGGTTTTTCCTGAGCCTGAATAACTTCACCTGAACAATCACTATCAGTAGTTACAACACATTAGCCAAAAGCATTAGTTTTCTAACTGCGTATTACATTAGGTTTGCATTTTTAGCAGATACAATACTGAAGTCTTTAAAAGAATGCTGGAACTGAGCTGTGCCACTTACAGAAAAAGTTATGGTCTAATTACCATATAATTTGACCAGCTACTCATAACTTCTCAGCCACTGTCTTATCATTAAATTACAACAGATGCTGTCTTCTATGTGCCTGTACTGATGCAACATCAACTGTACTGGCCAAAGGAAAAGGATGACATTCAGGTGCTTCAGATTTATTAAGTCAAGCAGAAGATTAAATAGAAATTGGTATCGGTACGAAGAAATGAACAGCCATCTTTACCATATGAAAGATATTTACCTTGTTATCCTCATCATCATCTTCATCAGATTTTTCTGAGGGTTGTGGTGAAGAATCACTTTTTATTTCATCCTTTATTTTTGCAGCCTTAATCACCTTATTCTTCTTAGTTCTTGTTTTCCTCCTCTTTGAGCCACCCTGAATGCAAATTGCTTTTTTTAATGTCAACTGACAAGCATCTTTGCAGCACAGCTGCAAAAAAACCCCCCACAAATAGAGGGTTAATTTCATTTCATTAATTGCCACTGACGACCACTGCTGTTCTCAGGACTGGACAGAGAGCATAGTGCAACAGTAGAGAATACATACAAATAACAAGAGAATAGCACAATATGAAACCTGCCATTAATTTCTTGAGTTAGTCTCATGTAATAGGATTAGCAATACAGAGTAATACTACACAAAGGAGAAAAGCATAACTGAAAGTGATCAGCTGACATGCCCATCAGTGTACTGTTTTGTCTCACTAACAAATGCCAAATTTTACTTACTGCACCAGCAAGCCTTTGTGCTTCCTTCCTCGCAAGGTCTTTATTCAGTAATTTAATGAGGTAGTCTGCACGGGTCTGTAACTGCTTCGCCTGGGGTTTCTTATCAGGATCATCAGGCAAAATCTGAGGAGAACAATGACAGTATCACAGCTATGAGTACCTATTACTGTGTTTGGAAGATGCTAGCCGGGCGCACACAGGACAGAGAAAGCTCATTTTGTGAGTGAAAGGCAGCTCTAAGTGAAGCTGGGGAGTAAGTGGGGATGGGGAAACCAAATCAAATGTTGAGAAAAACCTCCCTTCCAAAAGTTGAACACAAAATGGACAAAACTAGAACATCTGAAATAGAGAAGGAAAAGATTGAAAAGTTCAAACGACAGAGGTCCAACTACATGGAAATACGGCAGCACACCTGACTGCAAGAAGGTATACTTGAGCTGAATACGGAAGCCCTTACATCTAGTAATACACCGCAAGAAGGGTAACGAGAAGTACAGCTGACGTGTAATGTCTCCACAGTTACAGTTAGCGAAAGAGCTTCTTCTGTGATAACTTTCCTTAGCAGCATTATTGCCTTAACAAAAAGGGTCCCCGATTAAATGTTATAGGTGACATACCTTCTGTGTCAAACTGAGATCAGGATCCATTTTTATCATTTCCCAGCTGCCGTAACCATATTCATAGATGCCTATTAACAGATTGGAATCATCTTCCTTACCCCAGTCTATATCAAAATGAGCAGCCTTGGTGTGGCATGGGATGACATATCTAGCAGAAATAAATCAGACAAGTAAAGGATTTTTACTCCTGAAGCTTAACAAGGGGGAAGGGAACATATTTAAAGTGATGTAACTAGGTTCATTTCTTCTGAGAAGATGCTGGTATATTTATGAAATTAATGAAAATATTTAGTTATATTTTCTTAAGACTTCTATAAATTTACTAAAATCAGCATGAATCAGTGTTTTAAAGCTAATCAAGTCTAAAATATAGAAAACAGTTGTCTCTATGGCCAAGAACTGCATCCAGAGTTGGCTAACCATGAATAAAAGAACAAACCATCATCCAAGTGTAACTGCTAATTGAGTGGATAGTTTAGGCATTGTGATACACAAGGTAGCAAGGGGAAAAGTTCAGAAGGTAACCACTGTGCTTTTGGACAGATACTGCCCTCCCCTCAAGCAGAGATGACACATGCAGCAGCTCCTAAATTCCAGTCCTGATTATATTAGTAACTGAACACAGTCCCCAGTGAATACAATTGACCAGCCAAAGCTGGTAGCAGCTTCCACAGCACGGGGAGAAAGCATGAAGAACAGATGTAGAGCAGGTTACTGCTGCCATTCGTTACAGGGGACATGGGGGGACAATGCTGTCTCAGTGTGCCCGGGGTCCAAGCTGTCCAAAAAAAGCCAACAAAACTGGAAAGATGTTCTACATTAGTACTTCCTTAAAAAAACCGAACAAACAAAAATATTACCCAAAAAAATCCCCCAGACCAAAATAACTGCAGATATTAATACCTTTTTCTTTCTTCTGGATCTGAAGGAATGGATTTGTGCAATGGTGCCAACTCTTCTTCATGAGAGATGACTAGCTTTGCATTCACTTGCACTCCTGAAATTCGGAATGTTGGGCCTTTAACTTTCCCAAGTCTACCTCCTTAAAATAAATGACAAAGCTATTAAAATATTTACTTTTACAAATACCATACAGGAAAAACGTAAAGAGAACAAGTAAGATTGATGCTACAGCAGCAAACTTTTAGTTACATCAAATTACTTTTTCTTAACCAAATGCTTCAATTAAGCTCCAGAATGAAAAGGTCTTCCAGATAGTAACAGAATACTTCTAAATTTCCCAGTAAAGCAAAAAACATACTGCATTCTCTAATGACAATTCACACAGAAAGGGAAAAACCCACAAAACCAAGCAGTCATCTTGCTATAACCCTTTTAAAATCACCCAGCAGCATGCCAACTGTTTTGCATTTTACCAACGACTGTTTTCTGTTATGACCAGACTGCAAGAACAGTTCACACTTCCTGGCATTTTTATTGCCCCCAAGTTCCCTGAACACATCGTACCTGCTCTTTCTTGTCCAGATGAATTGTCCTTTAAAGCTTTAATACATCCATTATGTACAAGCTCTCCCAAACGTCTGAGATCAGTCTCTGATTTATCAACTAGCTCAGCATCTCTAGCCACAGCATCTAACCTGTAATGAAAAAAACCCATGTTTTCATAGCTCTGAAACTTTACTAATTGTGAATGACTCCTTCAGACTTTGAAACCAGAGAAACAATTGTGTAAGTTATCCGTCACCTACACTTGCTATGCTATGTACAATTTCTTAAAGTGGTTCAGATAGCAGAGGGACAATACAACAAGCACTGTAAAGGACCCTAACCCTACAGTTACGAATTAAATAACTGTCCATTTCTTATTATATATTATGATTCCTTTTATTACATAATGTTTCATATGGACTATAAATCTTTTTAAGAAAAATAAGGATGCAAAGTTTTTCTTAAAATACGGAATAATAAGCAGCTTATGGAATAAGCTTACAACTAAGAACTGACAGTAAGGAATATGGAAATCTGACTTTTTCAGCCACAGGGGATAAACTGGTCGGCTTTCAACAGGCTACTGAACAAGACAACTGAATGATATATCACCAATGAAGATTAAACAAGACAGCAGATAAAGTATAAAGGAGTAAGTAGTCCTGCAAACTGAAAGGTTTGTTGTGTGGCAGTTTGCACACATACCATAAGGGAAGATATTAACCTAAAGACATGTTATATTCAAGGTAAAAGACGGGTCACTATTTTCTCTTCAGCCTAAGGCTTCTTGGTATATTGTTCTCATTGTTATGAAACCAGAGTTCCAAGTTACCACATAAAAAATAGTCAAACAAGTTTACCTTTCAAGAGGGCCACCAAATTTCTTGTAACTCTTGATAAACCTGGTGACAGAAAATAATTTTGCCATTTAAAGGTATGCTTGACCTCATTGGTTTTAAAATTGTATTAATACAATTGTTCAACATTGTATAATGCCAGATGGCTTGGGGAAGTGGGGGTGGGGTGGGAGGGGCAGGAGACTAGAGAGAGTAGGGCAGCTTAGTATATCCAGATAGCCCAAACGAAGTCAGAGTTTTATTGGGTAAGAACTGGTATAAATAAAACAATAGAAAGTACAATTTATTTTAGAAATTGCTTTATTAATTTAAAAAAAAAAGAAGATTCAGCAGCTGGATGTGTCTAATAAAAATTTTATGTGAATTTACAGTAAATAGGTATTTCAGACATTATGTTATTCCTTATATAGTAAAAGAAGAAACCAAGATTTTGGAAAATACCACTCTTTAGGAATGTGTAAGTGATGGAAAGAAACTGGAGATACTGGGATAGAAAGGAAACAAAAAAATAAAATTATTCTGAATAAAAAGAAAAAAATTTGAACAATCAATGCCTCAAATTTCTAGTGCAAGCACAAGGAATAGCCTTGAAATAAGTACCAATTCACTTTTTGTTAGATGAAATAAGTCAAACTGGATCTTTGAAGTTATTGCTATAACTAAAAATATTTTGAAAGCTTTACAGCATTTTAGAGAAACATGCATACCTAAATTTCAGAGGCAAAGTAGCATTTCACAAGCACCAAAAGGTAGAACAAAACAGGTCCTACTCCTTCTATCAAACAGCTATTTTGGCACCAAATACTGAAGGGACCTGCTGTGCAACATTCCAATAGGATTTGATTGGTTTTTTTTTTTTAGTTTAAGGAAGTATGATATAACATATCAATTACAGTGTTAAGAAATTTAAAAAAGAAAACAAAATCCACCAAAATTTTTTCAGTTGTCACAGAAAAGACTTACATATTCTTTCAGCGCTGCAATTTTTAGATAAGATGATGGGAAGCAGATTATTTTGCTTGCATGCTAAAAGCTCACCCACTGTAACAACTGCTTTGAAATCACTGTCTTCATGGGGTACAGGAATTATCAAATTTAAAATAATCAAGTATTTTTCAAACCTAATGTTAACCCTCATTACATTGCATTCAAATTCTTGCCATGACAGTTCACTACGTCTGAACCACAAAGTACACAAGGTAAAACATTAGGTGCCTAGAATAAAAAAATTTCAAATAAATTCAGGAAAAATAGACTGCCTTCTGTACTTCAAGCCTAATAATATTAATAATAATAGCAATAATAATAGTAATAATAATTGTCCTCTCCCTTTAAATATTCATGTCCCCCAATATCTTACCGCCTGATCTCTGCATCACTAAATCCTTTAATGTTTTCTCGAGGTATAGTTCGTGGTCTTCCACGTTTTTTCGGCCGTTTTCTTTCTGAGATGGAGTCACTATCAGATCCAGAGTATCTTCTACTCCTACTGCGCCTCCCTTCACTTCCATTAAAGCTGATCTGAAATTTCAGAATAAGTTCCAAGCTATGTGATTAACAAACATAAGTATAACTAGCCTATCAAAAATATGTGTACAGAAAAGGAAAAAAGAAAACCAACCCAAACCAAACCTCAATGACAACCCCTAACAAACAAACGAAACCAAGAGCAACATAAAAGTACAAGTCACTCAGAACCAAGACACACCTGTTTTGCACAGTTTCTCATCCTTGGAAGCATGTATATTTCTTCAAGTTCTTTTTGTCTTTCCTCCTCTTCTATTCTTCGCCGCTGGACTTCTGGGATGATTTCTTCCCAGTTTCTTGAATTTCTTTCTGGTTCCAACTCAATATCATCTTCATCCATGTTGGAAAAGTTGGCCACCTTGCACATCAGAATATATGTACTTCCATTAGATCAACACATGACTTTATTTGAAAAAGACTGAGCAACTAATATCTTATGAAAAAGTTCAGGATGGCATGTATTATGCACTTATATATTTTATGTATTTATTTACATGCTATTGTTTTATTATATATACAAAATTTGCACATACAGAATGTTTCATGAAACACTGCCTCTAATTAAAGCATTTTTATTCATTTACAAAAGGCAGACTCCACACAACATGGGCTAAGACAAGAAACTTTTTGTCCTATTAAAAGTCGGCTAATACAGATGTATAATGAAACACCTCCCCGACAGCTCCATGATTCCTATATAACTTTCTTCAAAACAGTGCCAACATAATTTCAATGCCTGAGGCAACGTGAAACCATAACAATAATATAAAACTGGCCAAACATTAATATACTGTACAAGTCAAAATGTTGCGAATGAATAACCAGCAGCAGAGCTATTTGATAACCTGCCAATCTAAACAAACACATCATGCTCTCCATTTTTTTTTTTTTTTTTTTTCACCCAAATTATATGATATTTAACTGATAACACTTAAAATACCTGGCATTCAAGTTTACTTCAGGGCTAAAAGCTATTTTTAGAAGTCATCAACTAGGAAATGCAAGCTTTGTGTTCAACAACACCACAGCTGCTAAAGAACAAAGGCAGTAAATAAAAGACAAAACTACCTAGGACTCTGATCATTAACACGTTCATAAATATCTCTTATTTTATTGGCAAAATACATAATGTATTTTTAAATGTTTGTACTGGTGGTAAATATCCTGTATAGGTGAAGAGACATTTTCTTAGAAAGAGATATAGAGTTGACTTACTGAGGCATCTAATTCATAAGAATGAAGAGATGAACAGGTACACAAAAGAAACACAGCACCATGTATAAAGGACAGTATAACTATGGCAGGAAGGAGGCAACGCAGCAATACCTTGAACTGTGAAAGCAACTCATCTCCTACAGTTAATGGACCTGGCTCATTTTCCCGAGTTTCAGCCCTCTTCAAGATTTCATCTATATCCATTTCCTAAAAAGGAAACAGTTTATTTTTACAATGAGATAATTCATACATGGTTTTGGTTGTTTTATCTATCCAGTCTAGAAACATGACTTACCTGGGGCTCTTGTTCTTCCCCTTCAGGTTCTTTAAAGAGCTCCTCAGCACCAAACTTCAAAATTGCTGATAACTCCTCCTTGTTAAAAGGTGTTGAGCTGAAATAAAGGACGTTTCAGGAAAAACATTTTAACTTGGTAACTTCAAAAAGTTCTCTATAATCGTAAGTCAATTAAGCTTTCTTTTTACTGTTAATTAAAAGCATATATAGCTTTATAACATTTATTTTATATGCAAATAAAAACCTACAAAGACAATAAACTTTTCATCTTATTAACCTTATTTTGCCTTTCATCAACCAAGTGAAATAACTTCTATTTTTACTTACTTGCCGCATACACTTAAGGGTAAACTGGTATGGAAATAAATACATACCTTGAAGGAGTAGAGCCTGTATGTAGTACAGTTTTCCCTGTAGTGTCCATTCTCTGAATTACTAAATGATCTAACACCATTTTTTTCTTGGCTCGTTCAAGAATATCTTCTTCTACTGATCCTTTTGTGACTAGCCGATAAATGTTAACCTACATACATTTTGAAAAAAAAGTAAGCAACAACAGGGAGAAACATCAGTCTACGTATCTTTCAAACTTACTGACTGGTTTCAAAGATGAAATACTAGGTCAATCATGTCACTAGAGTCTTTACATAAGCATTATAAAAAAAAAAGAAATAAATTGTTACACCTATTTTAAACTTCAGTGATTTGGCACAAGCATTGCCACAGGCAAAACTGTCAAATTTCCAGTTATTACTTTATGTTGTAGCAGCTATTTTCTAGAATGATGTGATGCCAATGAATGTGGGACAGACAAGTTCACAACTCTTCTCCCTCTCCCATCCACATACTGCAGCTGCCATATCATCTCTCCATAACAGGAGACTTTTTAAAAGAAATTAAGTTAAATGACAATTACTAACATTTTGGATATATGCAGCAAGTATTAGTTACTCTCAAAAATACATGAAGAATGAATTAATGGTGCAGAGTAGACAGCTACTGTATGGAACCTTCCTTCAGGTTTGGAGCTTAAAGCTGCATGTGCATACCTGTTTCTTCTGCCCAATCCTATGCGCTCTAGCCTGTGCTTGCAGATCGTTCTGTGGATTCCAATCAGAATCAAATATAACAACAGTGTCAGCAGATGCCAAGTTGATACCTAGTCCTCCAGCTCTTGTAGACAGTAAAAAGCAGAAGTCCTGAAATCATAAAATACGAAGTACTTTTATATACAATACTTCTAATATTCTTAAATGAATAAATATGACACTTGTTTATGCAGTCCGTGGTGGTACTACCGATTCTGTAACTGTTCTGTAGTTAAAGCTTCTTTAAGTATAAAGCAAATGTTGGTAACAATTTCTTTCATAAATAGTTAATGACTTCTCAACAGTTTAAAGGAAGCAGCATCCTAGAAGATGATCAGCAACAGAAAAATCCCAACCAAAGACTGTTAAAGCCCTATATATAACAGAGACCCACTCCCACACCCCCTTGCCCCAAGCCCTGAAAGACTAAAAAGCCATGCCAGAAGAGAGCAGATGCTCGAGCCTACAGTTAACTGGTGAAGAGACAAGAAGCAAAGGCCTTGGGCCAGGTTCAATGCTGGCCAACATATTCATGAACAGTATGAAAACGGGATAAGCAGTGAGGTGAAAGTGCCTGTAGAGGACAGAGATTTATTCAGAGACAACTATGAAGGACTGCAGAAGAATTTGAGACATGCAATAAAACAACATATGAAATTTGAGAGAGAGTAAAACAGGTTAAAAAAAAAAATCACGGTTTTCAGTACAGTTACAGACAATGGCAAACTATTACACTCAGGAAAGAGTCCTGAGAATTGTTCTAGAAATTTCCATGTAGCCCTTACTTCAGTAATGTTCTGAATTTTTAGGAAAGAAATGAAAAGCAAAACTGAGAGCATAATTTTGTTGGTGCATAAATGCATAGTTTGCCTCCTTTTTTGACATGCATGAAGTTTAAATTTCACCTCAAAAAATGTACAGTGTAACAGCAAAGAAAAAGGCAAGAATATCTATGCTAGAAATTCAGAACAGAATTAACTTCTGTATTTAACAAATATCTGAAGTTTACATTATAGAGTTACGTTCTCCTCCCTCCATCTAGCAGAAACAAGCTCAGCAGCAGCTGATCATTTGTTGTACCATCCTTCAACTACTGATAAAAAAAACCCAACTCAAAACACCCCAAAAAACCCCAACCACCACCAAAACAACCTCCCCTAAATTTGCCAGCACAGGCCAAAAGATTTAGGCTGATCCAAGATATGGAATGGCTTGCATATTAGGAATGCTAAATAAGCCACACATCTTCCAGCTAAGCAGACAAAGAATCCCTAACAGACACCTGTATATTCACAGGTTGCTCACCAAGAATGGCTAGAAAGGATCCCAGGGCAACTAAGTAGGTAGCAACAAATGAAGATAACAGGAGCCAGATCTGAACAACTAAAGATGGCTGTTCATGCAAGGACACACACAGGTCAGTCCTGCCCACTGCCAAAGGATGTGTTTGATGCTAACTGCTTGGGTAAGTTCAATGCTCTTGTCAACACTGTTGGGTTAATTTCTACACAGCAACAAAGATGAGGCTAAATTTCTGCAGCATTTATATATTAATTAGAATTACTTTGATAAACAGCCTTGAAAAAAAAAAATCAGCTACACAGCCGATTATATACCAGCTTCATAAGTTCTGTTTTTGTTAAAAGGTTGACTAGAAAACAAATTATCAGGTGCAAACCTTGTAGTCTAGGCAGTAATAATGAATTTTCCACCTTATTGATATATTCCTCACTTTCCCTCAGCCTTCATTTTTTGTGCACTGTTTTTTATATTTCTTAGGAAAAAATAAAAGATTCCTTAAAAAACCCAAACAAACGCATACCTCTGATCCTTCTGCATTAAAATGATCCAGTGCTTGTTTCCTCAATTCCCCTTTTATTGATCCATCAAGTCTCTGAAGAGATTGAATACTACAGTTAAAAAGTAATTCTTACACTATATTAAAAATCAGAGCAACTTGGCAATTCTCAACTGCCAAAACTGTTATGTGGGAAAAAAACATTGCAACACTTCATATAATTTTTTAATTCATCTTTTTTCTTTCAAAATCACATTTCGCATAAGCAATTACCAGTCCTTCTGAAAAAATAACACATTTTCTTGTATCTTTTCTTAAGCGAAGTGGAAAAAATATACACAAAGGAGTTGAGGTTGGAAGGGACCTCTGTAACTCCCCTGCTCAGGTGGGGACAGCTAAAGCAGGTTGCCCACGGTCATGTCCCGGTGCCTTTGAATATCACAGAGGATGGAGATTCCGTAACCTCTGGACAACTTGCTCCAGTGCTCTGTCACCCTGAGAGTAAAGAAAAGGTTCTTTCTTCAATCAAAGCTTCTCTGCTACTACCAAGATTCTTACCTGAAAGGGAAACTGACGATACTTCAAATATTCTGCTAGGATGTCCAGCATCCTCACCATCTGTGAGAAAATTAGTACTCTGTTGCCACGTTCTCGCAGACGAATCAGTAGCTTGTCAAGAAGGATTAGTTTCCCGCTGCTACGTATTAAATGCTACAAAACCCAAGAAATACATATTACAAAATAAGTTCATCTCAACACTGATACACACTGCTGTTGGTTAGACATTGCATAACTCTTTAAGTATTTTTAAACAAAGCCTACCAATCAAGTTTCTCGGGCAAGATAAAGTGAGAGGAATCTTGGGTTTGGTGCCTAACACTGTAAACCACCTAAAGCCTGTTAAGCCTCCTCAGTGGCATTGGGAGTAACAAGAACAGAAACTCAAACAAGTATGACTTTAACAGTGAAAATGACAGGCCTCTCTAGGTGAAGATGCTTGGGACAGAATTTTGGGGAATGCTAACTTTTGAGTTAAGTGCTATTATTATTCGTGCCAGAAAGGAGGATATTTGCCATTGCACAAACTAGTAGCTTTAGGAAAGTATTTAACTTATCAACTTGAACGCTTACAGGAAAAAAAAGTCGTCTTTAGAGCATTTATGTTGGTACAAACTGTATCAGTAACAACAGCCTTCTTACCTGTTGCTGTGCTGCTCAACAATTTTGGTACAAATATTAGGTATTCTTAAAAAAACAAAACCAAACAACCAACAGACAATCTTTGTAGTGATGATAATTGTCTTAATCTGTTGTTTTACCAACAACAAAATCAGACTGAGCTTTGGATGCTGGTAACTTTCATTTCCTTTCCCTCTGTTTGCTGGCATACAGAGAACAGTATTTGATTATAAAAAAAAGCTTAGATGCATTCTGTAAATCACTTCCTGCTATCACAGATCGCTGGTGTATCACTCCCAGTCACATGCATTTCCACTCACATTTACCTGCTTAGCTGCTTTATTTTACTTCAGTTTACAATAGGTCTCAAGTTTATTTTGCATGAAAATACAGTCTGTTTCAAACCCTTTCTTTTTCACTTCGGTTGTAATTAATTTCAGGGATATTTTATTTATTCAATTACCTGTCATTTACTCAGTTACAATTAAGGATCAAAAATCAATTCACATGCCTGTAAAACCCAGGATGCACATATTCCAGAGAATGTGCTTTTTCTTCAGTAAGAATAAATTGCCCGAGCACTATAAAATTGTGTGAATATTACAGATGTGTGCAGGTTTTAGTTGGGACACAGTTTATTTTCTTCAGAGTAGCTAGCACGAGGCTGTGTTTTGGATTTGTGCGGAGCAGAATATTGGTAACACTGGTGTTTTCAGTAGTTGCTGAGGAGTGTTTGTGCCAAGTCAAAGGCTTTTTCAGCTTTTGACGCTGCGCCTGTGTTCCCAACCTTTTTTTCCTGCCAGCGGGGGGTGGGGGGTGGGGGGGGTGTCGGAGCAGGGACAAAGTTCAGACAGCTGACCCAAACTGACCAAAGGAGTATTTCATTCCATACAATGTCATGCTCAGTATGTAAGTTGGGAGTGGGCTGGGCAACCATGTTGGTTTTCTTGGTCACTCTCTCGCTCACAGAGCTCAACAAGACCTTAAACAGGACTTTTAATTAAAAAAAAAAAAATAAAAAATAAGGTGATATTACCTGTAAGGCCTCCTGTTTATTATAGAATTCATTATCATCTGGTGATTTAATGAGGTAGCAATGGTTACAACACTTCTTGAGTTCCATCATGATGTTCAAAAAGCCTGAGGTACTGCCTTTTGAACCTTTACTGAGGGCTTTATAATTCCTGGTTAAAATCCACCTAAGATACAAGATGTGCAATGTAAGTACTTTCAAACCATATGTGGAAGCAAGACAGATGTAAGATTTCGAAATATAGACAAGCTCAAGAACAAAAGCGTCTCCCAAAATAACGTACAAACATGCCAGACAAAAGAGCCTCCATGAACAGACATTAGACCAGTTCCATTCTTGACCTCTTGCTTCACAGAATTTTACTGTTGTGCAACCCTGCAAGCCTCAAGTTCAAAGTGCATTATAAAAACTATTACTTCAGTAAATTGCATGTAGATGTATCACTAAGCCAGCACAATTTAAAAAGTATTGTTACTAACTTGTAATACTGTTTCTGCAATGCACTCATTTCCATCCTCAGAATTTGCTCAACTTTAGCAGGTAAAGACTTTTCTACATCTTTTTTAACTCTTCTGAGCAGAAATGGTTCAAGTTCTTTGTGAAGACTTGCATAACCATACTCTCTCCCTTTGCCATGCTCCTCTTCAAAATCTTCCCAGGAGGAAAACCTTCAACATAATAAAAAATGAGTGCAAAATAGTGACATACTGTGAATGACCTGAAGAGGCAAAATTCAAGAAGATGACACAAAGACAGAACATTTTATATATAAATATACTACATGTTTGAATTCCTTCAGATGAAAATTCAGAAACTGGACTGATTAAACAGGAGGCAGTGGGGAAGAAAACCCAAATACTTCACCTGCAAATAGAAGAATGAAAATTTCCAAAAATCATTTACAAAGTTAAACTACTGAATTTTAACTTCCCCAGTGGAAACCCACCATTTTTCTTCTTCTGCAAGGATACTCACCCAGGTGGTTGCAGAAATTCCATTATTACATTTATCAAGGGCAGCATGAAACACCAGCTGCATGGCAGTAGGGTGTGGAAGAGAACAAGAGACTACTTAATGTAGGTTCTGCAGCTTGTTTGGTCTAGCTGAAGCATAACTATCCTCTGTGCTACCAGACTAGGAGAACAGACTTTATGATCAAATGAGGAATGGGTACTAGACCATAGTGGCTTTGCTTGCAAGGTTCTGAAGAAGTCAGTACAATCCATAGCTCTGACTAAACCGAGCTATGGTGCTTGGCATTTACAAGGTGTCTGATGGGAACATGTGCGCTCACATGAGCTCTAATTTATCTTTGGTATAAACAGAGGTCAGCACAAAATAAGGTCAATACAGTAAGCTTACTGTATGCAAGCTGTATGGGAACACCAGCTATCCGTGTGAACTACAGGATACAGGGCATCTTGGTACAAATTTGATTTCATTACTAGTATCAACACAGAAAAGATTTCACTCTATTTTCCCAGAGTATATCCATACAGTTTTCCTCTTAGGCCAAGATAAAGCCTTTATTCCAGGTTCTGACCCATACATCAATCCATCATTTTTGTGGACTGCTAAAATGGAAAAGGCTGACAACTGCTACCAGCATTACTTATCAGGAGCAGCATCAAAAAACATATGCATCTACTTTATACCGAATATATATATTATCTTTCAGTGTGATTCTCTGCCTCTACTGATTCTCACATCACAATAGCAAACTTGACCAGAAAAATTCTTACTTACTTTTCTGGCATGATGAAGTGCAACAAAGACCAAAGCTCTTTGAGGGAGTTTTGCAGAGGGGTTCCAGTAATAAGAAGACGATGGTTAGACTTAAAGTCTATTAAAGTCTTGTACAGAAGAGAGTCGTCGTTTTTTAAACGATGAGCTTCGTCAACTCCTATGAACGCCCAATTCAGACCGCCAAGGAATGACTTAAAGAAATGGGGGGGGCGGGAACATTATATAAATAAACACATTGCATAATTTCCCACATTTTATAATCAAGCTATATACACCATCACTTCTCAGTTTATTATAATAAAATATGGACAGCAATGTGTATTTAGTACCAATTATGGCTTTTACATTTGCCAGATTCAATAAAAGGCTATGCAAGCATCCCATGAAAGTACAGATTAAGTTTAAAAGGAAAAAAAAAATGGCCAAAGCTACCTACACAGCCTACATTAATTTTACATAACAGAGAAAAAACAAAAAATCATCACTTGATCTCTTCTTGCCAGCACATACAAACAAAGTAAAAGTGTTCTGCTTCTTGACCATAAAAATTTCCATATACTGTCAGAAGGATTAACAATGACTCTGTGTGGTACCGCTACGGAGACATAGTAACACATGTACACATACTACTGTATGCACAACAACAGAGAAAAACTCTATGGGATTTTAGGGCTCTGTACAATGTTTAGGACTAAGGGTTGGGTTCTTCTTCAGTTCTGTGATACGGTGGTGTGCAAAGTAGAGTTCTTGAAGACGGGAGATTATTACAGTAATAAGAATCCCGGGAAAACTGGACAAAAAAGGAAGTGTTATCCACTTAATGAAATGGAAAGGGCTGAAAGCCTCACCACAAGTAAAGAAAACCCAGCTGTGCTTTAAAAAAACTCAAAACCACCACCAACAACAAAAAATCCACATAAAAGAAAACCCCCCCAAAATCCTAGCAAAAACCAAGAAACCCCAAGCACCATCCTTCCCCCCCCCAAAAAAACAAAAACCAAACGACACTGTCATACATCCAAAAGCAAAAGCTATCACCCTCTCCATAAATTTAATGGCCCACAAACCAAATACATGCAACTTTAAAGAGAGTTCTGTAGTGGAGAAGTTATTTTTATCTCCCTCCTGAAGAAGTGTGATTACCTTATCCTTCAGCAAAATTTCATATGTTGTCAGAAGTATGTTAAATTTTAATCGTTTGGTCTGTGGATGCATCCATTCATGAGTTCTTATCTACAAAAAGAATCAAGTGAAGTCAAAGGATGCTTTGTTTAAACTTCTGAATAAGTGACAATTTCTACAAAATGTTTTTTCCATTAATGGATAACATTACTAACATTCAGAAATGCATTAAGAAAACAAACCAACAACACTTCAGAAAATAAATTAAAAATAAATCTGTAAGCACACCAGTCATGATCTTAATGTATCCACCTCAATAATCATATGGCAGTAGATAAATCGTTTTCAAATGAAAGACTAAGTTTATAGTCCTGTTTGCTATTAAGCAAGAAGGAAATCTTTCAGACACATTTATATCAGATCAAAATCTAAGCTTTCCATTTGCATCTTTAACTCACAGTGTTGCATTACACATTCACTCACTCCTAATCAAAATATTGGAGATTAGCAAAGGACAGGAATATGAAGTGAGTCTTGTTTACATACAAAGCTTTCCAATGAGAAATACTCACCATATTTCTGCTAGTTATATCTCCTAAGTAAACCACAGCATTCATCTGAGGAGCCCAAGTTTGAATCTCTCTTTGCCAAGATGTCAAAGTAGAAAGTGGCACGACCAGCAAGAAAGGCCCATACAATTGATGTTCGTGAAACAGGTAGTTCAGAAAAGAAATTGTTTGTATTGTTTTACCCAGACCCATTTCATCCGCAAGAATACAGCTATTCCCTCTAAAAAAAAAAAAATACAGGGGGAGGGTAGATTGGGGGAGGAATTGGACAAGAAGAAATTATTGTCTTTTAAGTACAAAACCCACTCACACGAGTTTTCAAAGTTTTGCAACTCTACATCTTGAAGAAGTTTATTTCCCACTCCCTTCCCCTGAATAACTGAATTAACAAAATTAACAAAAAGCTTGCAAGTATTCCTCATGAGTCTAATTTTAAAAGTGTAACACTAATGTTCTGGGTTTGTGGTTTCAATGTTTTAAGTTTGGTTTTTAGAAATACAACTTACCCCATATGAAATCAAAAAGCAAAGCAACAATAGAGCTTAGCTGTTTTTTGAGAACAGCCACAGAATGGTAAGTTTTAGTACTACTCAGAGCAAAATCACTTCCCTCAGACCTCTACTTCGACCTTACTGTACAAAACCTTAACTTTCAATTTTTAAGTTTTACAAATGCTTACAACTGACAAACAAAACCTCATTTCAGACTATACTTACTTGCACCATGAGTGAGCAAGCCAATTCAATCCATTTAACTGATAATCTCTTAACTCTAAACTTTCATGTCCTCCAATGTAAGATGGTTGTTTCTTTAGTGCAACAAACCTTGGCCTTTGTTTCAGAACCTGTCAAAAGCAAATTGATCATCAATCCTACTACTGACTGAAGTTACCAAAATGTCTTCCTACAGAAAAAAACAGCAATATGGATCAACTGGTTCACCAAGTCTAGTCTCCATCTATGGACAAAAACGAGGCCATACGAAAACACCAAGCAATTTGCAAGTTGAAATTAGGTGGACTACTAATCCAAATTTCACAACAGGAGTGACATTAACTCACTCAGTTTCTTTTTAAAATAAACTACTGTACTAAACAAGAACATTTTATGAACACCAATAAAAACACAGGGGACTAGTATCTACAAAAAGCTACTGTTAGTAGTCATAATTTCTGTATATATTGCTATTATTACTACTATTCTGAACAAAGTTCAAAAAATACTTCAAAATATGTATCTTATCTCCACATTCATAGAAGATTTTCACATTTTCACTATCACACCTGATGTGGTAGCTTGAACATGGATGGCAGCTAAGCTGCAACCCAACAGCTTACTCACTCCCCACCACAGTGGAACAGGGGAAAGAACTGAAAGGGTGAAAGTGAGAAAAACGTGTGGATCAAAATAAAGGAATAAAACCCAACCAACCAAAACAAAACCCCGCAACTGAAAAAAAAACCAACCCCAAACCCACAAGTGGCAGAAAGGGAGTCACACGTTACCTCACCAGCAGGACTGATGACCAGCAACGCTCCAAGCAACAGCCACCTGCAACCACCGTGCTCAGCCCACCAAGTTCTATTGCTCAGCCTGAGCAATAAAACATTAAATGACTTGGAATTTCTCTTTGGCCAGTTGGGGTCAGCTGTACTGGCCCCAACCCCTCCCATGCCCAGCTTACTCTTGGCAGGGAAGGCACAGCAAGAAACAGAGAAAAAGGCTTTGACATTCTGCAAGCACTGTTCAGCAACGGCCAAAACACTAACGTGTTATCAATGCTGTTTAGGTCACACATCTAAAACACGGGGCATACAGGTTGCTATGGAAAAAATTAACTCCATCCCAGCCAGATCCAATACAACAGATTATGAATCTATTGCAAATTGCATGCTCACCTTGCAGTCCTTAAAGGGAGTGGTCTTGGATTGATTTCTGCTGAAATACTCATCAATGCGTGTCTGAAACTTTTTGGCAATGAGAGCACCGTCTTCCCAGCTACATTCTGAGTAAGGCAGACCCTGCCATTTACAATAGTAGTCTGGATAACCAGCTGCTGATTTCTGATTTGAATGAGCTGCAGAAATGCACCAGAGAGATCTGATCAGCATTTTACTTCCGTATCTTATGAAAACACTCATTTTAGGTAGTAAGACAACATAACCTAGCCTCATAGAACAGAAAGCATGGCAAACTTACGCTTTACACGATGTTTTGGTCTGGGTTAAAAAGTTACTGATATTAAGATTCTGAATTTCTTAACTACAAATGCAACATATAAACAGTGGACATCAACAGTTTCCAACACTGTTTTCTGTCCACAGGTTTGTAACATACCAATTATTCTTTCCACTATCTGATATTGTTTATGTAGATCATCTGTAAGCTCCTGCTGGCAGTTGTAATATTCCACATCTTCTGGAGAAGCATTTTTCAGCCTGTAATAGAAATTAATTTACAACACTTACTACGCTGTATAGTTCTAAAACTCAGAAAATGTGGAAACTAAAGCTCAGAATACAGGCATCACAGGAATGCTACAGAGCTTCTTTGAAAGGACAACTTCAAAATTCCTATTACAAAATTGCTGCATCTGGTCTAGATGCCTCATCATTAATGACCAAGAATGCTTATCGAGAGACACAAGTACTACAGCTACAGGTAGTACTAGATGTGCAGCTGTTTCAGAATACCTATTCTCAACAATAAGTAGTGTATTTTACACGGTGTTTTCATGTAACAGCATTCAGGGTGGCTCACTCTATACTAATAAAACTGAACACCAAAGAGGTAACTTTAAAATGTATATATTGCCTCAGGTTTTCGGTCTCAGACTTGGACCTCAGTTTTCAGCCAAGAAAACTGAATTCTTCAAAGTAATATGAAATTACTAATGCACCAAGAAAACCTTAATCTCTGCAGTGATTCCTAAAGAACTCTGATCAAAGTATGACAAGATCAGTAAAAAGTAGATATAAATGGAGTTTAACAAGATGGGTAGTGTTTAACACACACACTGAAATGAGGTTCAGAAGATTGTTTTACAGGAATATGTTAAAGAGGCTTGAAACTGCACCCTCAAAAAGAGGTAACAGGTCTCAGAAACACAACAGAACGTGTACATTGTTACAAAGTAAGTATCGTGGAAGTCTACATAAAAATATTCACCATCGTTTTGTTTCCTGATCCTTTTTCTTATAGTTGTCCAGTTTCTTCATTCCTTTAACATTTTGTTGCTTCAGTGTTTCCTCAGTTTCCCAAGTGTTATGGATGTGTGACCAACCTTTCCATTTAATAAGATACTGTATTTCTCCTGGCTCCTTTGACTTTTCAAACCCAGCATTTGGGTCACCATCTGCCTCAACTGCATAGATGGTGGTTGCAGCACCCGTGGCTGAAAAAGAAAGCACATCATAAGCCTTAATTAATTGTCGTAGGTTAACTAGTAAGAAATACAGTGTAGAAAGCAATTAGTTATACTTTTAGATGAGCATATACTTGACTAGTGTCTACAGTTCCCATGTCATCAGTCTTATTTGAACAAGTATGATGTAAATATGTGAACATATACACGAGTAGTCACAAAAGAATCAAAAAAGCAACACAAAACTTCTGCACCTAACTTACGGTATCTTTTCTCATAAGAATTTTCTTTGCATTTCTAGTTTTTAAAGTGATCACCAAGGAATACTCCACTAATGCTGCTTGTCATCTTCTCTGTTTTATTACTCTCATCTCTGAGCATACACAAGACATCTGATGTTATGCTTGGTCAGCCCTGACACATCAATAACTTATTGCTATGGATACTATAAATCTATTTCTCCTTAAACATGTTTTAGTGTTTTTTCTGCCTTTGTCATCTTACCTGGCAAAATTTTTAATCAAGTACAGCGTGTATCACTGCTGAAGCATACTAGCAGCAGGACATGGGCTCATTTCTGTGCAGACAGCCAGGTAAGGAAATGAGCACAGCAAGCTGCAGGGGCCAGACAGAGCAACAAAGAGTGGCAACTGCAAAAGACACTGCAAGCTGCAACATCATCTGGGCAGGAAGAATATAAGAAGCTTAGTTCCAAAGAATTTGCCCACAGCAGTAACGTTACCCATTGGGGCAGGATATGCTAGAATTTGGGACAGCACGGCAGAAGAAAATTGAGAGGAAGAAGAGTGCACGTTTGGAGATGGGTCAGAAACCAATTTAGAGATTGGGTATAACTAATGGAGAAAGGTAGCTCTTAAGTTCAAGGGGCCCAGGGTATGGGGGGTTTTTTGAGTTTGCTTTTATAGCTAGAATCCTAATTTGCAGACTCAGACACATAAGCAGTACTGCTCGATACTGCATCCCATTATTGCTGGAAATATGACATGACTTCCACTATTCACAAAATACTTGAAAGAGTTCAAATCCAAGTGCGCCACTGAAATTTTAGATGCATTTTGTAGTCATTCTATACATTGCACTGTATTGAGACAATTTCTACAGCAGTAACCGAAATCATAGCCTCAGTGGTCCAGCCTTGCCAACACCATCTTTCAGGGTTCAGGTTACTAGCCAGCTCTCCTATCTGGTCCACTTCCTCCACTCCACTGTGTGTAATTTATACTGATCAAGTATCACTAAGCTGCACAAACTGTAGAGTAACACTGCAGTATGCGTTTATGCTACATGGAGCCATCTTCCACTTCATTTTTATTTTCTACTTAGGTATGCAATTCTTTGACATTCTACTTTGCCACATTTCGAAAGGGACTTTAAAGAGGAACAGCCTTATGAACATGAAAGACAAAACAAAGTGACTTTTCAGTAACTTTAAAATTACTGCTGTTCACAAAACTCACAGGTGACCTACAACCGAGAACATCTGCTGAAGTTGCACCACAATGCACTCCACGATCTCAAGAACACCAACAGGAAAAAAATATACCTCCTTTTCGGCCAACTCTACTATCCATGAACTTCTCTATAGTTTCAAATTCATCTTCCTCAGTTTGTGGGACATCTTCTCCACAAACTTCCAGCAAATCATCAGAATCTGTCTTGGTTTCTTCAGCTTCTTTGTAACTAATGTTCACTGTTGCTTGGCGACGAGATCCTCTCTTATCATAATCATCATCATCATCCTCATCCTCATCCTCTTCCTCCTCATCCTCCAATGAATCAAGTTGCCTCTTTTTCAGTACTGCACTCTTTTTCCCACTTTTTGGCTTAATTCTTGAAAACAATAATAAGGTATGACACAACAATGATGTTTCGACAGGGACATCTATAAATCTTCTGTATTTCTCTCTGAACACATATTTAATGAATGCTCAGTTACTTCACTTTCTTTTACAGTGAACAGGAAAAGCTATTCTCTAGAAAGCATTAGTATATTAACATCTTATTCAGCTTTAAAAAAACCCTTTATTAAAAAAAAAATCAGAATTTGTGTTTTCATTTGCATGTACAGTAGTAACTCAATTGCTTATTAGAATTAATAACAGAGTACCAAAAAGCACGACTTCTTACCTGCTTGGAGGCTTCCGGCTTTTGACCTTGTTTTTTGGCTCATAGTCAGATTCACTCTCTTCACAACTGCTTTTCTCCCTGTCTTCCTCTGATTCAGAATCAGAACCAGTTCCAGATACAGACCCTGATCCCGACATTTGCCAGTCTTCACTGCACATATTGAAAGACAAAAGAATAACTTACATTGTGGTTTTCTTTTTTCTTTTTTTTTTTTTTAAATCAGGCATTTATCCACAGGTTATCTGCTGTAATTGGAACATTCTTCATACAAATAAAAACCTTGCAACAGTTATTTCAGCTGATGAGACAGAAAATTATCATCAGTGAATAACAGATACGTAAAAATGCCCAGCGACTTCAAAGGGAGGAACAAGGAACGCAGCTGCAGTACCAGAAGCTGAGAAACATCTTGAATTTGGTGCAAGCACTCCCCAGCACCAGCTCAAAAGACACCTTATCTGTTCTTTTCTCAGGGTAAATCCAGGAACACAGCTTCATACCAGCCACTGTGAAGAGAGTTAACTCTGTCCTGACTAAACCAGCACATTTTTCAACTACTGTTTCTTTAAGATACTACACAGGCAACCCTGAACACTGAGGTGATTCATGAACTGGGAGAAGAGGAATGATAGAGCAGTTGAATTTCTGCACACCATTCATACAAAACGCAGGTCACTGCCTCCCACTGCCACAGTAACAATGTGTAACACAGTAACAATCCTTTTCACAAACTCTTTGGTCTATCATTTAGAAGGTGCTTATTTTCAGTTAAAATACTTTGCTAGTCATTAAATTTAATTATTATCAGAACTATTACAACTTTTCAACGTATCTGAGGAACACTCCTCTCTCCTCTCCACATCCACCCCCACCCCCCCCCAAAAAAACCCCCACCAAACCCACAACAAAAATAATTTGGCATTAACTAAGGGATTCTAACTTCAGTTTGTTGTGAGACAACCTACTTAGGTAGTATCCCACTTCTGCAAGAATTTTGAGGGAGGGATCTAAGCTTCAACAAAGTACTTTAAAAATCAAAGCAGTGACAAATGTTTTTGAACAATACTGCAGACTCTTTTGCTCAGAAATTAACATGACATACATGTTTCTCTAAGAGTTTAAGTACTCCAAAACTTTTATCAAATTTGGAAATGAAAAAATCGACATGAATTAAAAAGGGAACTTAAGCATTTCAAATGCGGAGAAATGAAGCATGAATTACGAGCCTATGCCATGATGACAAAAAAAGAAAGTGGTTTACTTATGAAAATATCTTACTCTTTATGTTTTTTCTTCTTGGTTTCACTGGATGAGTCATCTGCAGAATCTTCACTACTTGATGAGTCCTACAGGTGAAGAAAGAAACCCAAACAATTCGTTATCAGAAATGAGGTACTCTTAACACTAACAAGACAAATCAGCTCCCACTTTCAAACTGGACGCATATTCATGTTTTACGCTCTTCAAACACCCACCGTGTAGCTGTTAATGCAGAATGAGATAAGGACTGCTTCTTTTTTTTTAAAGAATTTATCCAACTATGAAAACATTATGCTTACACAGCTCTAGAAAGCATCACAAAAACCTGTCTTAATAAATAACCATTGTGCCTACATAAAACCAATCATGTTTTAAGGTGCCCAAAGTTAATCAAGATGATGCTTCTATCAAAATCCTATTAAAATTTCCTACCCTCAGGAGTTTTCTCACCTTACATACTCTTTTACATTTAAAAAACAGTTTAAGAACATTTTGAGAATAGCACGCCTCTTCTTTCCCTAGGCTCAAAGAAAAAACAAGAACCCTTTTAAATTTAGATTTTCCTAAAACCCATCTCATCAGGATTAAGTTTAGATTGTTTCATCCTGAAAATATCTTTCAGAAAGAGACTACTCAGCCACAGCTGTAATCTAATATTTCAATGATAGGCGTAAATTAATGTTTTAATGAAAGATCTGTGTTTAAGTTTTAATGATGAGCTGCTAAACCAGACAAAACTAGAAATCCAACCAAATGAGTGTGACTACACTGCACAGTTTTTGCAATGAAGAAGTCTGCTTCATAAATAAATAGTCACTAGTGTCCTTAAAAGCTGTTCCTACTGCACAAAAGTCAATGTTTCTTTAGCCTATGACTTAGGTTTTTAAATATCCAGAATACAGGCGTCAGTCTTAAAATACCAGAATTCTTTTGTACTACCCATTGCAAAATTTGCAAAACTGCAGTTTGCTACTCCATATGGAATTTTTGAAAACCACAGCAGCTACTATACAGAAGCAAGTTGAAAAAAACCCCTCTTTTAGTATTTGTAACCACCTTTACAAAACTCAAGAATACAAGTCAGTACTGTGTGGCTTGCAAATTTTATCCACACATCACAGAGTATCTACCTGAAAATACCACATACTCAAAGCTACTGTAATTTTGGCACAACTCACTTTGTAAACAAGTAACTACATATTAACTGCGTATTATAAGCAACTGTATTTTTTTAGGTTTCCTTATAAAAAGGTCAGTTGCTTGAATGTTACTTTTTTTTTTTTTTTAGACTAAACCCAGATTTTTTACACACACTAACAGAATATAACTTGGCTTCACATAATTTATTCTAACATATGAGGCAACAAGGTGAGCATGTTTACATTTAAAAAACTAAATAATCTTATTCACCTCTTCTGAATCACTGTCTGATGAGGCTGTCTTTTGTTGCTGCTGCTGCTTCTTGAGCACTGCTGATCTCTGTACAGCAAGTATACTTGGACTAGACTTCCAAAACTGAAGAGGAATGGAGATGGAAGAGTCAGTTAAACATACTGGAAGTCTCCAGTGTATCACATATTTACTTCTGAGTAGCACCACTATTAAGATCTGTATTTTATCAATTAAAAAAATTCACTACAAAACACTGCATGCGCTGATAAGACTGGACAGCTTTTTAAAGTTTTAAGATTTCTCCAGAACAATGTTACACAGTAAATTCCAGAAGAATTTTCTGCAGCATGTTTAACATAGTTGTGTAGGTACTGTTAAGGTAAAACATTAAAAAAGGTGAATTTTTAAAATTACTCAGATAAATCCTTTCAGACAAGTTAGCTAGTTATGTTTTTGTTTCATACAGAAATATTGAACAAAAATATATCAGAGAATCCTTAACAGTCTTCAGTTCTTGTGGTAACTAATGCATGATTATGACTACCCTTCATAATATGGACTACCACCCCAATTAAGTCCATATAATACAGGACAGTGCAATTTCAGTCCACTGGATTTAAGAACTTTCTAAACACCATTTTTTCCTGAATTCAGATGACTTACTGATAAAGAAAGCCAACTGTATGTAAGCTTGGAATTTTTTCTAGAATCATTTACTGATACATGAAAACCAATCATTAGAGAAATAATGCTAAAAAACAGACTTTCAGAAATAGCATTATGTGCACCTTTGTCTTCCCTAAGTTCCAGCAAATTAGTGCATGCTTCTGCATGATGAAATTTAGGAAAGCATTTAACTCAACATACTTGCATATGTGAGAATTTTAAAAGCATTAATTCAAGTACTTATCCATGAGACACTTAGCCCAATGTTTAAGACAGCTAGCACATGCATTCACTAACCCAAGCAAGTTAAAATCTTACTTATTTTTTAATGAAAACTGCTCCTGAAACTAACTTCACAGAATGATTTTTTAAAATATTTTTTTCCCCCCAAAGAGTTCATTTATACATTTTGTTTACCTCTGATCCATCAACTTTTGGCGGTTTAGCTTGAATTTGTTTCTTCTCTCTAGATGTGTCAGACTCTGATTCTGACTGACTGCCTGACTCTGAACCAGAGTCAGAGTCACTGCTGCCTGACTGGCTGCTGCTTCCATCACTACTGCTTCCAGAGCTTGAACCAGACCCAGAACCTGATGCTGACCCAGAATCGTCATCTGATTGGCTGCAACGAGAAGTTAGTAGGATATTAGATAATTGCCAAAGAGGACTAAAAGAGAAAAAGTCGCCTCAGCTTCACCTATAAATCATTTGTTAAGTTAGAGCAGACAAATGTGTAGCATACGAATGGATGCAGTCAATAAAATAAGTTGAAATTTATTAATAAAGTTGAAAATAAACAATGTATGAGAATTCACAGTGTAATCATACACTTTTTGTGATGCCTAAAGGTGGCTAGATAAATCAAGAACATTCAAATTAATGTGGAGAAGTCAAGCAAGGGAAATAAAAGTGGTAGAAATGTTTCTTACCCACTCAAAATTTTCCATACCCAACCACTCCAAAACCCTTGTTTAGCTCTATCAAACCCCATATATATATATATACACACACCTGTTAACAGTTAAGTCTACTCCACAAAGACCTGTCCAACTAAAACAAGATAATTTTCAATCTTTATATATCAGCAGTATGCCTTAAAAAAAAAAAAAGAAAAAAGAAAAGCACATATCTCTCTCAAAAAAAAAAAAGCTATGCAGAAAGTGGTTTTCTGTTGAAGCAACACCAGCAAAACTTCCCGTGCAGACAACTCTGAATTTGTCACTGATGAATGGCTTGTGCCAATGTGGCTTCCTAGGCATATACTTGAGCTGCCAGATTACTGTACCTGTTTATTCATTTTACTCCAGACTTAACAGACCTAGAAAGCACAATAATTACAGACAAATATTTATTTTATGCCCATTCAAAACTTAGAAACATTTGGTTTTCTATAACAACCGCACAAGTAAAACCTCAGTAAGATTCCTCATTTCAAAGGTATCAGGAGAAAAAACATCAGAATCACACCACCACAGAGCAAAATAATTTCAAATTATGTACACATCGACTGCCAACACTTACAAAAGAGAGTAAACATGAAACTAGAATCGAAAATGATAAAACCAAAAGCTGGTATCAAAACCTAGCCCATGTCTCCCAGCTCAATTCAGCTGGCTGAAGGTCAGCTGGAGAGGATGGGGTCAAGCAGGGAAAGAGCAGATTGATCATCCTCTGCCCTAGAATACACCTGACAACATTTTTAAACCACAAAACAAAGTAACATCATTCCTCTTTCTGCTTTTGCTAACACCAACACAACTGTACTGAAGAAATGAAGCTATTCATAAATAGACTCCTGCAGACTGCACCTCAGTCAGTCATCTCCAACTGACAACTTCGAAAGACAGGCCATGATGCTTCCTTGTTCTGAAGGGTGAGATATGGAGAAACACTGCTGCTGGGTTTCCTTGCACTTCCTGAGAGGAAAACTGGGAAGTAGCAAGGCTGCTCTCAAACTTCGTATCTCTGTCAAAGGCTTACTCCAGGCACAGCGCTGTGCCACTAAACTCACTCCCCAAGTAAAGCAGGGTACCTGCTACGGGGTATGAACGAAGTTTGAACTGTTTACCAGAAGCTAACGGCATTCCACAATGATATTCCAAAGAGATTTTAATTGTAATAGTGTTCACGTACACCAATGTTACCTTACCTTTAATGCTGGGTATATCATACCATTTTACAACAACCGCATTTCTCAGCATAGCAAGGTGCCATAAATAAATGACAAGGGAACTGTGGAACTCAGCACTAACTATAAACGAAGAGAAATAGAAGAAAACTCAGCGTGGAAAAACCTTGAGACACAAGTAAATATCAGCCAGACAAGTCGCAGTGACAAAAAGCCACCAAAAAATGTGTAAATCCTATGTAACCTTGGAGGAGGGAAAGGGAATCAAATACTTCCACGCAGGACAAGGCTTGCTCCAGGAGGGTAAAAACTGAATTACCAAACCTAAAAAATATGCAAAATACTAAGCCGTAAGAATGGTAATTAAGTTAGCTTTCCATACAGCAGTAAAATTTTCATACACACTAATATAGTACTAACCATAGGTTCCATTGCACACAGAGCTAGAGGCAACCAAAACAAAGCACCTCTTTTCTAACTAAGGTAGCAGGAGGAAACTGATGGGGTATAAGCCATCATGGTCAATCAGCGTGCCAGCATTATGAGAAACATGGACACCACCTACGGGAGAGAATGTTGGAGAGACCAAAGGGAAAAAAAAATGCAGTTTGCTTAGGTAAGTAAGCAAAAATCACATCAGTTATAACTTCCCAACAACTGGGGATCTAAGTGGTTTGATATTCTTCAGCACAGGAATTAAGTGGTAAGTTCAAAACCAAAAGAACTGAGATAGTTTTAAAATACAGTCCTCTGGAGCCAGATAAAAAAAACACAACTAACTCCAAATCTTTTTCTTCAAGAGATCACCTAGCTATCATTTAAGGTCTCCATTGTGTAACACCAAACTGTCAACAGGCGTGGATCATACAATATTCCAACATTCAGACGAAACACACAGGCTCCTTATCTTGCCACCTAGCTCTCAACAAAGCTAGGAGTCTGTGAACGAATTCCTATTAGGCTTATGAGCAGGCCCAGCAAAGCAAGAGCTATTTCAAGCACCCTGTTTCTCACAACAAATTGGCCTGGTTTCGACTACAGCAGATTAATACAACCCAGCTGCGTACCAACAGTAGCATCTGACAACAGTAAAAATCTCCAAGTCAGTATTTAACCACAGCACTAATAAATGCAAGACTACACAACAAACCTGCAGATAGAAGTAAAAGGGATGGGGAGAAAAAGAAAAGGGAATTACAAGGAGCAAGATCAACAAACAAATAATAATGTTCACCACAACTTATTTAGGCCTACCCTAATGATACCATGTACAAAGGGCAGTGCAGGATCACTACCATAGCTAATTGGTACATAGATCAGGGAAAAACAGAAAGACTAAATGTAAAGTCCATTAATCAATAACGTCTTACTAAGATTTCTTATCCCACAGTGTTAAATCAGCACATGGAAATGAAAGAAACAAAACCAAACTGAGTATCAGCAAGTACTTTTAAAACTAGGGAAACAGCAAGAACTTGCTAAAGCATTTATCACATCTCAAATGCTACGGCAGTATGTTTGGAAGAGCTTACTGCAATTCTAACCATCCAAATTTAACGAGTCACTGCTACTCATTATCACATGAGCAGGACCAGAGTCACCCTGTCTTAGGACTTAACGGAGAAATGTACCTCTGAAAACCAGTCTCCCTAGAGATAAAGACAATATTTCTGCTACCTAATGTGAGGAATGCCAGGGTTTCACCAAAGGCTTTATCACCCTTTAAGCTGCCAGTCTTTTAGCTGCAGTCTTTGTTCATGAAAGAGAAGCAGCTCCCCCCCTCTCCCCACCTGTCCGCACTTCACTGTCAAGACAAGACTACTGGCACAGGGAGACACTGGTCTCCAAAGAGGGGTGCACACACCCAGGAGGGGCGTAAAACAACCCAAAAGAAAACAACCACCCGGGGCGGGGGGGAGAAAGAAACCCAACCAACCAACCAACCAGCCCCACAAAACCTAAAAACAACCACACACAACACACAAAACCACACCAAAAACAAACAAACAAACAAACAAAAAAACCCAAAAACACCCAACCACAAAAAACCCTACAAATCATCAACAAAACTAAACTGTAAATTCAGCTTTACAAACATTTACTATATGGGCTGGCAATCTTGCCCAGTCCGTATGTCTGAGGGTCCTGTGCCACTTACGGTATGTGAGGTGTCCTGGGAGCAATACAGGGCAGGGGGGCGTGATGGTGGCAGATACTGCAGTTTGCCCCTGACTGGTTAGATGTCTTTGTGGGTTAAATTACTTAGATTTAACAAACTAACCCTCACAAAATGGAAAAACGGTTTAAGAAGATGCCTGCAAAGAACTGTGGACTGAAGATAACATTAAGACTTTTGAGTGCAAGCAGCAAGAAGACGGCAGAGCTGACACATCTCCTACTCCTGTATGACCACTTCATCAGTCGCACTGCAAGGTAAAAAACAATGGCAATCTAGTGGGACCAAAAAAATAGGAATTATCAAGACTATTTGAAAGATGTATTTACATCCATTACTGTTAATTAACTACACCCTATGTGTATATTGTGTCTTGAGGTATTAGCTACCCATAGTATGAAGCCACCACAGCCAGTGAGACATTTGAAAGCTACCCATGCAGAACACAAAGACAAACCCCTGTTTTTTCCAGCAATGTCTCAAGTCACGCGATACTCAATCCTCTACTTTACAAAATTTCACTAAACTGGATGATAAATGTTAAAAAGCCTCTTTTGAGAATCTTTTATGAAAGAGCAAGCGACAAAAACACAATTTGCCATAGATGAATCTACTTCTTACTGCTGTAAAAATTGCTAGAAGAATGCGTGGAAAACAGTGATAACTGAAGTGCATTTCTTTGTCAGCAAACACTATTGAAAGATGCACAGGAACATTGGTGAAGATATACAGAAACAAGTATCAGAACAAACCATGCACTGTAGGAAGTTTGCTCTATGGCTGGATGAAAGTACAGATGCTTCTCACAGGTGTTTGCTAGATTCTGTTTCAATGATGAAACAGATGAACTCCTTTTTTTTGTGAGCCACTGAAGGAAAGATGTACCAGAGAAGATATGCTCTCAATAGTAAACGACTTTAATTAAAAAAAACCAAACAAACCAACCAACCATGCAAGTGTAGCCGCTGATGGACTGTCTCTGCTTTGACTGGAATAAAAACACAGATTCTGATAAGGGTCACAGAAACACATGAATTCCATCCACTGCACTGATCATAAGTAACCTATTGCAGCAAAGAATCTACAGACGGAAGTGCACAAAGTGTGAAATGATGTCATCAATGTGGTTAACCTTAGGAAGACAAGACTGTTATATAGTAAAATTTTTGGAATTCCTTGTAGTGAGATGAGGGGTTGACCACAAAAATCTTGAGTACCATGAGAAGTTCACAGCTTAAAAGCATTGTTGAACTTGAAAATTAGTTTTGGTGGGGTCTGGGGGTTTTGTTTCTTTGTTTAACAAAAAAAAAAGAAGGCAAGTGTTCCAAATTTGCTGAGTGTGAAAACAAGTGGTCACCAGTAGCATGCTAGCTGGCAGGTATTTTCAAACATATAAACACACTTTGTGTACCTCTTCCAGGTGACGTGAGGTTTTAACAATGAGAAAGCAACTGCTTTTCAGAAGAAACTCAAGTTACAGAGACAGCATTTTGAAAAGAGATGTTTGGAAAGGTTTCCATCATTACGTGGTTTAACTGCCAAAAAACATGCATGTTACCTATAAAAGCTATCATGCCTATACACTTAAAAAGTTGGAGAGGGAAGTTTCTAACCTGTTTAAAAATCTTCCCAAAAATTCCAGTGGGGTTTGAACCATTTGTTAAAACCATAAAATTGCAATGACCTCTCATTGCAAGAACTGATCGATACTAGTGCAGATAGAAATCTACTAGCCAAATTTTAAGGGATTGAAAAAATTAGTATCATGAATTAGTAAGCACAATAATGTTCTACTCCATTTGGATTCACGTATCATTATGAGGTATCTTTTTCAGCTAGGTCAGCCATTAAAAACAAGTACCAAAATAAACTAAACTTAGAACCATACCTTCAAACCACTGTACCACAAAGGGTTAAGCTCAGAGTTTAATGAGAATATTCCTAACAATTTTTTAGTAAGCACACAAGCAGGGTTTTTTGCCATTAACAAAGTAAAATATTTTCAAATATTATTTAATCTTTATCTTATTATTTTAAAATCTGCTTCCTGTGTATGTTTTTAAGGTACATATTACTACAGCAGTACATGTATATAATTTATAAGTGAACTATACATACACTGGGGGCGTGCGCTTGAATTTTTTTATTGTGTGCAAACAAAAATTTTGAGGACCACTGCACTAAGGAATTAAAAAAACGTAATGGAGGAAGCCGCCTCTTCTCCCTAACCCAGACACATTAAGCAAGCCTTGGCTATTAAGAATGAACATAAATCCCTTTCACTGGATTACCTATGACCCTCGTCCACGTGAGCCACAATTCAGATTAAACCCTAGTATGGTAGGTGCTAACCCTAAGAGTAAAGATGTAATTATTTAAGAAAAGGTACACACATTTATACATGTACATGCATTCAAGAATAAAATTTACATTTGTCGTTTCCTGACAGTAAAGGTTGAATTCGGGAACGAGGAACTTAAGTTTCCCTTTAACTGCTTCTACCTTTTGAGTTTCAGCGATTTCACACATTTGGAGCAGTAGTATGAGCTACTGCACTTTGAAAACACGCTCAGTCCTCACCTGTTGGTGATGGTTCTACAAGAATTACTTTTTCTGATGTTACTGCTGCCATCTCAAATCCCCCCTGTGGTGTCTGTGCCATCTATACAGGGAACAGATTCAGCTCTTTAGAACATCCTCTGTTTTCATATATATTCTAAAGGGCCAATGAAGAAGTGAAATAAGTAGGACTGAACATGCAGTGTTTCTTAAAACTGCTGCCCTGAAACTGAAGTATGTAACAGTGCAAATCAATGCAGAATTTAGAAAACATATATCAAATGAAAAAGGATTTTTGGTAAGTTTCAATTTATTACACACACACTCCACACTGAATCATGACATACTGCAAGCCATTTTTCCAAGTGCTCGAACTGCTACGTGGTGTAATACCTTCTCTCCCTTCCCAAGGAGTATGGAATCACTGACATGACTAAGAACAAGGGCAAGAGCAATCAGAACTCGTAGTACATTGCAGTGTGTACCAGCATCACTGGAAATGTTGTCCGTTTGTTTTCCAGACTTTTTAAAATGTAATTGTGTCAGTTTTTGAAATTCATAGGAAAAGACACACAGGATATGGAAGTTTCTTACAGATTTCTAGTAGCTTTGATGACATTCTCTTCATCTGCTGAAATGGATACTGTAACAGCCAGCTATAATAAGGCAAAACCAATCATAATCAGTTTGAGAGTGTACTTTTCAGAGTTTCAAGTCAAGTAATCGCTTATTTTAAAAACTTGTATCAGCAGAATTCCAGAAATTGTTTAATATTCCTTGAAGTGGATACAATCTAACAAGGAAAACGTGTATTTTCTTTAAATAACCAATGGAAGCTGACACTGAAAACAAAGTGATGAGAGCATTTCATACTGTATTAAAAACTGACTTTTAAAATAGTTGCTTCATTACACAAAAAAAAAATAATTCTGATAGCAAGACAATTTACTTGCATTAAAGAAACAGAACCTAAGTTTTGTAATAAAGATGTTAAAACATCAATTCAGGGAGATAATAGCTGTGCGGTAGTCATAACACCCTTGGTCACTTCCATGTTTGCCTGTGGGGTTCTGTAATTTTCCCTGCATTTTTGAGGCACAGTCTGTAAGGCTCTTTAACTAGAGAAGGAATTGCTTAAGTATTATCCGATGTAGTCTAGCTAGGGTCCATAATTTCAATAACTCATCTTGCAGTGAGTAATGCCCATCAGTGCAAAACAGGACCACTGATTTCCACAAAATTTATCACCTGAACTTACTTATATTCTGGTATCATACCTCTAGGGGTAGGATGTAAGGAACATTTACTATTTTCTCAACCAAGGGTTGGAATACCTGTCCCCTGCTGCCTAACGCTGTGACACAAATATTACCTGAGGAGCAGCAGTTCTCATCCCCTGCTTTTCAGAGTTCTCCTTACAGAAAAGGAAAGGTGAAGCGCATTATTTCTTGCAACTTTCTCTTCTTGTACAGGCCAGGGTCATTGCCTTCACTCAAGATGCTTTTACTGGAAACAGTCCAGCAAAAGGCCAAAGTGGACACCAAATGCACCATGCTGTGGACACTTGAGGCAGAGTAAGACAGACGGTTTGGGTACAACTTAACCAGCCTTTTGCCTGTGCATCTGTACCCTGTTTTCTCCTTAATGGAAAATAGGAAAATATCTCCACTGTTTTCAGACAGCTAGCATAAATTAGGACCTTCCTGTCTTTCCCCTCACCCTTTCCAAACACAGTCAAGATAGTCTCTCTGCAGGACAGTCCAGAGCTGGAGCCTACCTTCTTAGTTCAGCTCTTCTAGCAGGAAAGACATGCATACCTCCAACATAATCAGAGAAACTCAGTATACAAGACTCCATTCCCAGTTAACTATTCACCTGTTTGTGAAATTTACCCTCTTCCACCATGTCACATTATGGCTCCCATTTGCTCTGGTCTTGTACCGCTGACTTCTAACCAACTCTATTTTGTGGTCTTTTTTTCCTACTTTCTTCACCGATTAATGGATTTGAAAGAACCAAATACTAACAGAAATTATAAACACTATCAAGACTCGAATAGGAAGTGTAGGTGGAAACAACAGGTCAAAGCAAGTTAAGCTACAGAATACAGATGGTATTAATATAATGTATACAGAAATACAGTATTTGCTAACATTAACTGTTGAAGACCTTTTGTGCTCTTTTAGGCACGTAACTCCTTATTCAAAATGGAATTCCTGCTTTTCTAAGTCCCTCTTCTAAGAATGTATCGTACAAGTTGTCTTCCCTCCTTTTGCTCCAAGCAAATTACATTATTTAAAAAAAAGTAACAAAACAAAAAAAATTCAGTAAAATGAAAACAGCATGATCTGTTTAAAGATATTCCCGAATATAAAACCTTACATTACATTCACTGTACTTGTTCAACTGAAAACAAACAAAAAAAACCCTAACCAAAGACAGCAATACACAAGACCATACATAACAGTGGAGCACCATGCCGCTATGGAAATGAAACCAAACATGATGGATAAAGCAATAACGATGATCTCTTCCACACTGTTGGAGTGAAACTATACCACGCAAACAAACCACTGTGATGATGACAAAGGTAGCTGTCACTAGTTGCTACTTGCAGTAGCAGGCACGCAACAGTATATGCTAAAATTAGTGGTATGTTCTCGGGACAGAATTTCTACATGAAAAAGTGTATCATGCATGTTGACAAACTGAGGTGTGAAGTCTATAAAGAGCATGCTTCAGGATATGTAGTCAAGAAACCTCTCACCCCTAGCTCTGGAGTCAAGTAGTTGCATTTGTACAGCAGCACATGTCAAATCTGATTTGGTATGGAAGTTTGACACACTGAAGTAATGTGTCTGCTCCTTCTTATAAACACTGTCTCCAGAAACTCCCTACATATTCAATACAAATTTATGACTGAATGCAGTATTTATGTACAAACTTTGCAAAAAAAGCAACACAGCTTCATGAAAGTGCTAAAGGAGAAAAAGTTTCACATCTGTTTTCACCTGTCTTGGTGTTTGCTTGGTTTTTTTCCAAACACCGTCGTCGTTCCCCCCCCCCCCCCCCCCCCAGTAAACAGCTATGCAATGAAACAAAAATGCTCCGGGGAGATTTCAGGCTTAAAGAGACAGATCACAAATAGATCCTGTCACAGAGGCATTAATTCCTTTCAATAGTCTCAAGTTCAGCTTCACTAGCTTACCTCTTAAAACAAGGTGCCCTGAGAGGATCACACAGTGAGGAAGAAAGTCTGCTAATTTACAGAAGGCATGAGGAAAAGAAATCCTAAAATGGAAAGCTTCACAAGTCACACTGTGAGAGAACTGATTAAGCATTTAGACTCTTGTGTAAGGTCTAGGTTAATAAGGGATCCAAGAGTGGGTAATTTATCACCACTGATTTCAAGTGCATTTATTAGGTTAAGCTACGTTAAGAATCTTGTATTTTAAGAACAGCAGGAGAGAAAGTACCAATTTGAGCAAAATAAAATTCAACACAGCAATAAAAAAAAAAGAAGACCACACCTAGATTACTTTCTGCATGACCTCTAAAAAGCATGAGATAACAGTGGACTGTTTGGGTTTCGGGGTTTTTGATTATTTTTAAAAGAAACCAGAAGTTGAACAAAGGCAAGTACTGGAAGACCAACAACCTGTTCAAAATGTGCAGAAGTAATAGACATTAATGCCAAACTGTTAAAATCGCAATTTCACAAGTTAAGCTTCTTTAGGCAAATTGCTAAGTGGTTTTAGTTTTATTTCTAAAGAAAATTAGCTATTTGATTTAGATGCATAACAAAGATTTATCTTACCACTGTCAGGAAGAAGCAGAGGGAACAAAAAGTACACATTCTAGGCTAGAAAGTGTTATTTCCTGTCCTCATCTGTTACAAAGTATGAACCCAAAGATTTTTCCTGATACAGGCTAACAACTCAGAGATGCACTATATCTAGTCCTGCAGACCATTCTCTGCTGCCACTACTATAAAGTTTCCCCAAAGCAAAGATAGCAAAACTATACCAATCATCTACAAAGTTTCATGACCCTATGAACCGCACTGAAAGTCTTTATTTGAAAGCCACAAGTCACACATAAAAGCAAAATGAAGTTCCAGGAATCCTTCACAGGCAGGAAGTATCAGTGGTTCCGCAGGGGTCTACTACTCAGTTGTGCAATGTGACCATAGTAACATGGCCTCACACGCACTTCAGGGGCCACATCTTCATAAGTCTGGTACACTGCCTGTATCACTAAACTTCATTCTGTTCTGAGGGATGTAAAAAGCTTGCATCACCTGAAACTTTGAAACTCTCATAATGGTGGAATTGAACCTAAAATATGTGGGAAACGTGTTTGCCAGCCAGTTAGTGGGACCTGGATAAACTCAGCAGGAGTCCCAAAGACAAATGAGAGACCACATGCACAATCAAAGCTGCATCATGCATTTACACTTTCTTCTTTTAGTTGGAAAGGTTTCTAGACAAAAACCACTTAGATGTTGACACCTATTCTAACTGAACTCTTCAAAAAGAAGCAAAAAAATACTTTCACCTTGGATCAGGACTCCTTATCATGCTTTAGTATGCTTACTTCTGTAACAGATCATTCCTGATAAAACAGCAACTTACTAACCAAGGAGAAGGTTACTGCTAACAGAAGTGAAGAGCTTGCTTTATCCACTACCCTTTCACAGCAAGTTCTACCAAGTTTTCTTTACCATTCAGTGATTTTTGTTGATCCAAGAATTCCTGCACACTAACATAGAAGTATGTGTCTACACATATATAGATTTATGTATATGATCTCTCTCTTGCTGTAAACACATTTTTATGAATATTATCTGTTAAACTTCTATCAAAAAGAAGCCAGCACATGGGAGTAATTCTGAAAATATACTTGGAGAATCTCTGCTTTAACTCCCACTTAAGATTCCTTGAAAGCAAGAACCTAATGGTGTGGCTTTCAATTCATCTTTTTTACCTCCTATGGAAGGTATGAATTTATATGGCAAATTGAAACCTGCTGACAAAGCCTTTAGTCTTAACTACCTTTTTGTGGTCCACAGACTATTCAATTCACAAAGCAAATTAAACCCACTGAAATTACCATCTTCTATTAACATTGACTTTCAATGGTAAAAGTCTTTGGTACAAGCAGCTGTTTTCTGCTTCTTGCAAAAATGGTAGTACAATATATTCCAGCCAAGCCGCACTGAGCACAACCCTTTTTACCTGCAGAGAAGGAAGGTTTGCTCAAGTCCTCTATACCCTGTTCTGCAGGAAACATAGGAAGAGCAAAGAGACAGGAAATCAGATTGTAATTCAATCAGCACCAATGCTTCCCTTCTGCAGTCCCTGTTCTACCTGGAGCTTGTCTTGCAGTTCAGGTATAACTGCCCTCCCTACCTTGCTGATTAAACTTTCTTATTACTGTCTAACTACAATGTAATCATACTCAGGTTTGCAACAGAATGCTTTCAAGAACACTACACAAACAGGATTTGCTTGACCTAAAAGTCAGCTTCTCTGAGTATTGCTACAATTTTTTTGTGTCTACACTCACTTGCTGTCCAGGTGAACAGTATCTGTGATATTTTACCTTGAGCTACTAAAAATATTCCAGAGTAGTGATTTCAAGTAAACAAGATGTTGGAAAGTAGACTCCACTATAATTATTACACAGAAATCAGAACATCAAACAACAAGATTAGGTAACAGTGTTTACACTAGTCTACAATTTCCATCATGCTCAGTTCTAGTACTGATTTATATCTTCAGAGGTTGCTGAAAAAGGCAAGGAAATTCCAAACGGTGCAGACAGTTATTCAACTGTGAAAATACAAGAGATGCACTTTTCCACCTGCAGCAAAACTGAACTTCAGGCTCAACACCTACAGCAGGAGAAGTTTCCTGCTCATCTACCAGACAAATGAATAGCTGCAACACTGGAAATGATGTAGGAGCATGGCAAATTGGCCATTCCTTTCACACACCTCAGAAATAATTCACCTTCACAGCCAATCACAGGGAGTGAAGGACAGCTACAATTCCTTACCACTATGCTGACCAGTGCATAAAACTGAAGGTTTGTGATCAGTACCTTCTCCATCCCTTCTACTGCTGAGGATACTACAGCTTTCCACAACTTCTGCAAGTCACAGTGTTTCAATAAAACAATACAATGCAGGATCCCTGAGACCTGTTTATATTAAGTCCAGACCTGATCCACTGCTTCTCTTAACTTTCTAATGTCAGTGGCTCTCCTACCTCAGGCTGTACTTGTTATCAAGTGTCACTCCAGATGTTTACACCAGACATCAGCAGGAAGCAAATGGCTTTACTGCACTTGTAAAATGTCAATTTTGTAAAGTAACACAAATTTTCCAATATTTCTTGTAGTTATCACCAAGAGAACTATCACAACTGTTTAAACTGTCACTGTATTCACCTTCATCTCTTCCTCTTTTCTACCAAATCTTGAGAGTTTGATCCTTTTTCATTTTATTCCCAGCAGCAGTTCTCAACTGCTTTCTTCACTTGTTCCACCTCCCACCCTAGCATTCTGAATGGAACAGGACCACCAGAAGCTTAGTAAACGTATTTTGTCACTGATCTCTATTTCCAGTAGGTGGAACATACATTTCCAGATTTGAAGACTACATAAAGCAACACTTGCCAAGTTGCAGTTAGCTATCTGTTCGCAGTTGCAGCTTGCTAAGGCAACTCCCCTTTGAGTTCTGAGAACTTCAAGAAGAAAAAAACCCAAGACTAAACAACAGTGGCAAGTCATTTAGAGATAGTGTCACACTCCTTTTGCAGTTACTATTTTAATACAGGACTAGACTAGACAGAAGAAGGTCCCATCATTTAATATTGAAAGCTTTAACCTTTCATTTACAAAAGGTTTCCTAATAATACTTGCAAACATGAAAGTGTTTTCAAGACCCACCTGTGAATTAGGCTATGGGGTTAATGACTGATACAAGCCTAGGAAAAACATTTTTAGCATTCTAAAACTTCATAAAGCTTTAAGATGTGCTCAGCAGAAGATTTTAAATGGAGAGCAAAGTCTTGCTACACAGGCAAATACCAAGTTTTGAGTACTATACATCCTCCTGATACTTACTTTTAATGAATTTGTTCGCAACTTTATAATCAATTGGCTGGTTTAGTACAATGAATTGCTACAGTTTTTAAGTAACTACATACCGGTATTTATGGGCAGTCACACTTCGATACAAAGTATTTGTCCCACACATCTTTAGCCAGGTGGCGTGTTTCAAGTAGTAACAAAATTCACACAGAAAACTATCAGACTTGTCGCTGATAAATTCATGTTTATAAGCAGTCTTACCACTCTGGGTAGCCTTGCTCACACCATTTTATTTGTTCACGTTAGTCTTTTCACCTGACAAGGATTTTTTTTTCCTTAAGTAACCAGGAATATTTTACCCCTCACTAGAAGAAACTACATATTTGTTTGCTAACTGCAACAGTAGCAACTTCATGAGAAGCAGAAATCTTCAAAAATTATTACGTATCAGAGCTTGCAAATTATTCACAAGATTGAAAGTTTACTGCTTTCTAGGATATTCCTTTGTATAACAGGAAGCTTGACATAAAAATACACACAAGTTATTTAAGCTTAGTTTTACTGTTCACAGATTTCCTTGTGATTGCCCTGAAGACTTCTCTCTTCCTCTTCTTCCCACTCCATCATACACTAGTGTGCTACATGCAAACTCAACGGCCAGCTCGTGCTAACTGACTTCTTAAACCTTCAGCATTCATCCTATTTTGAGTTTTAGAAATCTTAACTTTCTAGCACAGGAGGAACTTTTTTTGAACGTATTACTCTTCTAGAAAGAGAACTTAATTCAACCCTTACATATTGGATGTCATCCTGCATGAATGCAGGGAAGTTCTAGCCAGGCTCTTCCAAACATGTGAACACTCTGCACATGCTAGAAGACTAGCATTCAGCATTAGACGACTGACTTTTGAGAGGGGGAGGAGGTTTAATTCCAAAAAAAACCCCAAAACAAAACACACCACAGCTGGAAAACTGCACTTTAACTTCAGAAAAGAAACACAAAGTTAACACTCTCAGTAATACTGCTCTGAAAGCTCTACAGCTCTAAAGAAAATCGTGAAATAATCTCTATCAAAACCTAAACTGAAGAGTCCCCTGCTCCACCTTTAGAGATAGCCTAGCTAAGGTTTTATACAACACATTATGCATGTGTGCCTTCCATTTTATAAAAAGTAGCTGTATTTCACCATTCTAATTCAATGCTTTTGATACTTCAGACTTTTTTTCCCTCTGAAAAGAGTAATATTATGCTATTAGATGCTGACATAGTTTTAACAATATTTAAGCTTTGTTATGTAAGGCATATACAAGATCATTACAATCCTCAGCTGACGCAATCTGAAGGTAACAAGCAGAATAAGCATCTGTAAGAAAACATGCCCGGTCCAGGATCCTAACTATGATCTGCTTGCTAACCAGGAAGCTTTGGCACCAAGTTCAAATATAAACCAGTTTTACTAAAACAAATACAGGAGAATACATAGTGAGGAATAACTGAAACACGCCAGTGCTTACCTTGACTCTCCACTACTGTTTCTTAGGCTTTCTTCATCACTGTGCCCATTCATTGTAAATATTAATAAGTTTAAAGGATAAATAAAAGTCCAGTCAGGTTACAAGATGGGTATCAAGAATCCACTTCTTGGTAGTCTGTATGTTTTCCAGGTGATGTGTTTGCTCTAGTATTCTCTGCAGGTATTCAAGATTTCTCCCCAAATACCTAAAATAGTAAAAGAAAACATTGACACAATTTGAAAGTATGTTTGCAACTGAAAAGATACTAGAAATAACTTTATCTTTCATTAACACTGAAAGGGGGAATCATGTTTGACATCCTGTTTTTAACTGAAAAATAACTTTTAGTGTTACCTCTTCATAGTTGATCATTTTATCACCATTTTTTTGTCTGGCAAAAAAAAAAGTCTTTCCTGATATCTGTGAAAACCAGGGGAAAAAAAAAATCTTCTCAAGAGAAGAACTGGTCTTTTTATTAGTTATACTTAAAAAAAAGGAAGGAGCTAAATGAAGTAGACAAAATGCATGAAAGACCTGTCTAGCTTTTTGTTCAACTGCAGTTGTGTCGCAGCATACAGGCCATTTTGCTTCTTTATGCAACTTTCCATTGATGGTGCTATAAAGATGGCAACTTCTGCTGAACCACTAGCTGCAAATAGGAAATGTTAGATGAAATTACATTCTCCGTAGCTTTGCAGGGTGAGAAGAACAGCTTTACAGCGTGTGTGCGCTATACCTCGTGGCTTAACTTTTGCCACAGTACTGACTTCGGGACAAAGTAGATCTAAATTGTAGATAAAAAACGCCTACTTGAACACAGAGGTAAAAACCATAGATAGTAACATTATGCTAAGATCTGTTTAGTAAAAACCTACCTGAATGCACAGTTCGGTCCACTATGCACAAAACACAGTGGAAGCATTACCAGATACACACTTAATGTTTACATCCAGCTGTGGGCAGAGGCAGCAGGATAAAGACTGGCGCGTTTAAAGCAACTGTCTCCACTAAAGGAAAGCAGCAAGATCCCACAGGTGGGATGATGATTATTTCACATACAAGAGCACCTTAAATCAGATCACTACAGTATCCGATGCAGCAAGAGAAAGTTTAGGCTCACGGTAAATGGACTGCAAGCATAAACTCACTGATAATCAGATAAAGAGGAGCGCCTCTCACAGATTGAGTGGTGTGAAAGCGATTAGGGGCTCGCCTGCTGGCTGCCTGCCCCGAGGTGTTCTCCTCTAATATGTAAGAGCCCAACCCCGGAGCTCATGGGGCGGGAAGCCTCCCTCCGGGGTGGGAAATGCCCTGCTCTCCGGCACCATCTTAGACACCCGGGCCGCTCCGGCCTGCAAACAAAGGTGATGAGGGAGGCGAAAGCGATAAGGAGAAGCTCCGAAACCGCGGAGGGGCCGCCAGGCGAGGTCAGGGACTCCGCGGGGGCGAACCGGGCGGCTCCCCGCGGCCCAGCGGCGAGGCCGTTCTCTGCGCCGCCTGGCAACAAGCTCCCCGCCACCTGCCCCCCCTCCCCGGCACGGTCAAACACCCCCCCTCGCCTCCGGGTCCAGCACCCTCCGGACCCCGGGAAACACCCTGAGCCGCGGCGAAACTTGCTGCCTGATCCGCGGCGATCCAAGCCCTGGCCGCCCGCTCCGCGTTACCGCGGCCTCCCACGGCCGCTCTCCCTCTGCCCGCCTCCAGGACGCTCCCACGGGAGCCGGGGCCAGGGCGGCCTTCCGCCCCCGGGAGACGGCCCTCCGCTAGCGGCGCGGCCTGCACAGGCGCCGCTGCCGGCCAAGGCTCCCTCGCAGCGTCTCCACGGCCGCCGCCGTCCTCCATGTTCGCTTCCCTCGGCGCCCCCCACGGCCAGAGGAGAGCCACGGCCGCTTTCCTGCCTCCCGGGCGGCTCGACGCTGGCTCCCCCCGCAGGAGACAGCGAATGCGGCTCGGCCCCGGCTGCCCGCCTCGGCCCTCCGCGGAAAACAGCGAGCGGGCCCAAGAACCCAGCCCCGCGCCGGGCATCCAGCCTCCCCCGCGCCTCCATGGCCGACAGCGGGCTTTGGGCCCCATCTCCTCAGCACCCACGTCCCCCTGCCCCCCCCCCGCCCCCCCCCTTCCATCTTCGGAAGCCGCGCAACTCCCGGCCGGCGAAAGAAGAGGAGCCATGGCGGGCCTCTGCCTACCTGCGTGCGTCCCGCCCGGCCCAGCCAGGCCTTCGCAGGGCCGCCCCGGCCCGAGACTGCGCTGCGCCCCACGCGGAGGTTGGTGCCGCAGCCCGGGGTCCGGGGGCTGCTCCCGCGGCCGCCGCGGGGCCTGGGCCGCCGCTCGTCCCGCTGGCTGCCGGCTCCAAGCAGTCCCGCGCGGTACGCTCGCTCGAACAATGGGGCCCCGAACCGGGCTGGGAGGGGCGCCGGGAGAACCGGGGTGGGCGCTGCGTCGCTCTGGTCCGCCACCGCTTCTCAAGTCCTCCCGACCGCCGCCATCACGCTGCCGCTCCGCTCGGCCTCCCCCTCCCTCGGTCGGATGGAAACCCCGGGCGTGATGTCAGCCCTGCGCCCTGGGACCGACCGGCAGGAGGAGGAGGAGAAGGAGGAGGAGGAGCCACGGCCCGGGTCAACGGGCAGTGCCGCCGGGCCGCACAGAGGCGGGAGGGGAAGGCGGGCTGGGCCGCTCGCCCCGCGGGGACGGTGGGGCTGGAGGCGAAGGGCGGCGCGGCGGCAGGTCCCATCCGTATGTGAGGGCGCGGGGCGCGACGTGGCCTGGAGGGACGCCGCGGCCCGGCGAGGGCCGCCCGTCACCGCCCGGCGCGGCGTGTTGTTTTGTTTTTACTCCGGGGTTTTCGGTGTAAAATCACGGCCCGGAGAGAAACACGAGCGCATTTCTTACTCTAATTACGCAGTTACGAGTGGTACCGGGACGTACTGGGGAAGGCTTGGCGCGCTGCTCCTGGGGTATGAGGACTGTCCCCTGGCTCGGGGATGGTCTTCCTCCTTCCATTCCAGAACCCAGCCTCCGCGATTTTCGAAGTGACTAACGTGAGACGTTTCTTTTAACGTGCCTCACGTTCTTTATGGAGGGAAAAAAAACTCCACACGACCCAACCACTAAACCAAAAAAAACCCCACGGAAGTTATGTAAGTCGCGTGCCCAAATGTTCCCGGAGTGGCCGAGGACAGTTGAGGGAAAGAGTGTGCTGTAAAGAAGGCAATGCCGCAGCCAAACGCGCTGGTGGAAGGAGGTGGCAGCTGCCTTCTCCCCTTTGGAGGCACACACGTGCAGTTACTGCTCTGTTACGCTAAAGGAGGGCTGTGGGGCCATTGCTGACTGACATCTAGCACCAGACCTTTGGACATTTATTTGTTTAGCAACCTGCAAGAGTGGAAGATATCAAGATCAGCGTGAAAATTCAGCTTGCTCATCCACGAAGGGAAACTCCAAGGAAGCCAGTTGCTGTGTGGGTATACTAGAGGAAAGTGGTTATAGTAACTGTTAATTCAAGCTTGAAGAGTTGTTTTGGCCAGGAGCCAACGCCTGAGCCACAGTCAGTCAGCTGAAGACCTCTCAGGGCTACAGCTTACCTCATGGTTGCTCTTCTACGGTGAGCAAAGCTGGTCGCTTCAGTGCTCAGCGGATAGTGGGCAGCCAGTGTACATGCCACCCTGGTTGCTGGGTTTCATGAAACTGCACCAAATATAGCTGAGGCATATACCCTAGCCCAGCTCTTAAACACCACACAGGGAAGTACCCAAAAATCTCAGTGGTTGATGGCAGAGAATAATTTTCCCCCACTAGAGTTAAAAAAATGAATCAGGAATTGCTCAGGCAAGAAAGCAGCTTCAAAATTTGGAAGAATGCTGTATTACACTATGTTCCTTATTGAAGCAGGTAAGTTTGCCTGAGCTTAAGTGAGAATATTGTGATAGGCAAAAGTGCTGCTAGATGAATGGACTGAAGTTTAAATTCAAGAATGTCAAAATGAAAGCAACTTTTAAATCAAGGTACTTAATAACAAAACACTTTACCATAGTTCAGACCCTAATGGAAGGATTTTTATTACTGTTAGGGATTTGTAAATTTTAAGGAAAGAAACAGTAGAAAGCCACCTCCTTGTTCAACCAGAAGGGGTGGGCCTTATGTAGAAATTGTGGACTAAAGCAGTTACCTGAAGCAAGCAGGAGATAAGACCATGTTGATAAGCAATCTGGTACATGCTAGGTGTTAGGTGTACAAATGTTGTGACTTACACAGATGAATAATGTGAGTTTCAAAGATAAAAAACAAAACGGTTTTCAATGGCTTTTAGACCTGGTTGCAGAACTTCCAAAGGTGAGTATAGATATGTAAGTACATAATTTACACCTTTAATATCAATATGATCCTCAGAACCAGTAAAACGTTTAATAATGCAACCACACCTTTTTTTTTCCACCAGGTCTTTAACACCAGTAGTTTTCAGATCCAAATTAATAAGGTTAAACCTACATCCTTTCCAATGAGGATCAACCCTTCACTTTTTTTTACACTTGCATGATTTAGTCAGAGGTAAGAGATGTCTGTACCAGACATGCTAGCCTGTGTGCTCACTAGTATGAATTGTTTACTGAACACAGCAGTTAAACAATACTAGCCTACACTTTGTAACCCAGGAGATAGCTTGCATTCTCTAAGTCTTCTAAATATGTGCCAAAGTGCTGTTTCCCAGGATGTACACACACACACACACCCCCCCACACACACCCCTCTTTCATTTGTCGAGAAATGAAGGTGCCTCACATTTGGTAACCTCACTTGGAGTCACTGCAATACGAGTCAGGCTTAAGATTCAAAGAGAATAAATTTCTGTTTCAGCAGCGTATGAATTGAACTCTGAATTACAGAACTTGGAAGAAGTCTATGTTTTTAGTTGTATTTTACTTAATAGTCTTCTTAACTTCTTCAGTTTCCTTCACCTAGATCCTTTTCATAGAATTTCTCAGCTGCCTTGGAAATGCCCTTTGAAAGTATGGTTTCACAATGGTTTAAATTAACTGGAGTCAGAGTGGCTGTAGTTGCATCCTCTTGTCTGCCATACCAGCCAAACCCTAGCCCCATTCATAAACTGATGCTTGCTGGACACTTTGACTTTCTGAGCTAGGTCACCACACAGCTGCACAGGCGGGAACCCTTACACAGTAAGATAGTAGCAGCAACTGTTACCTTAGAGTGGTTACAAATCGATGCAGCAGAATCTGGAGGTCTTGTCCCTGTGAGAGACGGAATTTTCTTTCAGAACTTCTTAGTACTGCACCTTTAAGAATTCCTTCTTTCCGACATGTGCTGGTTTCAGGTAGGAACAAGCTGCTGTCCTACACAGAGCTGGCTGGCCCAGAGCAGACAGTGCGGAAGTTGGCCTGGGGGCAGGAGGATCTATAAGGCTTTTGGCTATCTGATAGCTGCGTCCTTAGCTCCTTTTGTTAGCTCTTGGCACGGTTGTTAGCATGGAACCAGGTTCATTTGTTAGTGGGTTGGGGTGTGGGTCAGCTTGGGTTTTTTTTTTGATATTTTTTCTCACCACTCTCAGAATTATTCAATGCTTTGGGGATCTGGGTGTGTGTTGGCTGGCATGTGGTGAGCTATTGTATCATAAATTCTATTTTCTATTGTTTTAATTACTTAGTAGTACTGTTAGTATCACTATAAGTTTCATTTATATTATTAAACGGTTCTTACCACAACTTTTAGGAGCTTCCCTTGGTTGTTTTTTTTTTCCTCCGACCCTTCTCCACTGTGGGAGGAGAGGTGGAGGTGAGTGAGCAACTGAGTGGTACTTAATTGCCAGATAAGGCAAAACCCCAACACCAGATGACGCAGTAAAGTATGCATGACATTCCTAACTTAACAGCATTTCACATCATAAGTAATACTGACTTCCATTACACATAGTGTTTAGTCTGCATCAAGACACAAATACACGTGACTCAACATTTGAAGGACAGCTGGACAAAGCTTTTTATTACAGAAAAGCTATCGCCAATGGGAATCATAGAATCATGGAATGGTTTGGGTTGGAAGGGACCTTAAGGATCATCTAGTTCCAACCCCCTGCCATGGGCAGGGACACCCTTCATTACACCAGGTTGCTAAAAGCCTCATCCAGCCTGGCCTTGAAGACAGCCAGGGATGGGGCATCCACAACCTCTCTGGGCAACCTGTTCCAGTGCTTCACCACCCTCTCTGGGAAGAATGTCTTCCTGATATCCAGACTAAATCTCTCAATTTTCATTTTAAACCCATTACCCTTTGTCCTGTCACTACAGGCCCTTGTAAAAATGCACACACCCCCCTCCCCCCCCCCCCCCCCCAAGCTTCCTTGTAGCCCCTTCAGGTACTGGAAGGCTGCAATAAGATCTCCCCAGAGCCTTCTCTTCTCCAGGCTGAACAAGCCCAACTCTCTCAGCCTGTCCCCATAGCAGAGGTGCTCCAACGCTCTGATCATCTTTGTGGCCTCCTCTGCACTCGTTCCACCTGATCACACCTGATCAATATCCTTCCTATGCTGAGGGCTCCACAGCTGGACACAGCACTCCAGGTAGGTTTTCACAAGAGCAGAGTAAAGGGAAAGAATCACCTCCTTTAACGTGCTGGCCACACTTGTCCTGATACAGCCCAGGATATGGTTGGCTTTCTGGGCTGTCAGTGCACACTGCCGGCTCATGGCCAGATTTCATTCTCAGTACCTCCAAGTCCTTCTCCTCAGGGCTGCTCTCGATCCATTCTCCACCCAGCCTGTCCTTGTGCTTGGGATTGCCCCAACCCAGGTGCAGGACCTTGCACTTGGCCTTGTTGAACTCCATGAGGTTGGCACAGGCCCACCTCTCCAGCCTGTCCAGGTCCCTCTGGATGGCATCCCTTCCCTCCAATGTGTCGACCACACCACACAGCTTGGTGTTGTCAGCAAACTTGCTGAGGGTGCACTTGATCCCACTATCCATGTCATTGACAAAGATGTTCAACCACACGGTCCCAACACCGACCCCTGAGGAATGCCACTTGACACTGCTCTCCACACAGACATCAAGCCACTGACCACCACACTCTGAGTGCAACCATCACACCAGTTCCTTATCCACTGAGCGGTCCACCCGTCAAATCCGTGCCTCTTCAATTTAGAGACAAGGATGTTGTGTGGGACAGTGTTGGAGGCTTTGCACAAGTCCAGGTAGATGACACTGGTTGCTTTTCCCCTATCCACCAATACCAGAAGGTCACCAGACTTGTCAGGCACAATCTGCCTTTGGTCAAGCCCTGTTGGCTGTCACCAATCACTTCCTCCTTTTTCATGTGCCTTAGCATAATAATGAGCTGTCTTTCTCTAAAAATCTGTTACACGTTTCTGGCACCTTAGCACACTTCCAGGATACAGGTGAGAATATTTAATTTGCCTAAGGGGTTACCAATTTACTCCACCCCTGTCCCCCCAGGCTGTTCTTAAATTGGATTTGTGCTTGTAGACAAAACATAATCAATGCAGGTTCTATGTTAGGTGCACTCATACACAATCAGCACAATCCATTTCCATGTCTATGTTTTCATCTTATTTACCTTAACATATGTTTTTCATTGTGGAAGTAGTTCATGTTTATCACAGTATCTTATCTTAAAGAAAAGATTTATCAATGTTATATTCTTAACTTGTAGAAGTTTTTCTGGACAAAGAAGCTCTTTTCTTTTTGAAGTAGTGAAACCTTAATTAATGGATCTAGCATTCTTTAGTGTGGCAAGATAGACACAGGAAGTATCCTTCCCATTAAACTATACAATAAGTTTTGTCCTGGTTTCTTCCCTTTTTCTTATCTTCTTTCAAACAACTCCCCTGCCACGCTTAGTACTTTGATTTTTCTCCTTCTGCACTTCAGTTATATCTAAAACATGTCCGGAAGGGTTCAAAGACCACAATACGAGATATAATAAAACAATAAAGATTCTCTTTCTCCTCGGTAGATGTTATATACAGCAGGCATAGCCTGGTTTGCCTGCTTTTCAGTCATTTTGTACCCCTACAATTATTCCATTTGTTATTGGATTCTCCCTTGTAGTAAGAAGCCATCAATAGCAATCTAAGTAAGTAAAACTGTTGTTATCTCATCATGTAAATACTACATCTTTTTTTACCACCTGCTTAACTCCTTCTAGCTCTTTTATTTACCACACCCAAAAAACCCTTCTTATTTACATCCCTTCCTTACTTGGGCCTCATCAACCAACCAGCTGCACAATGCTAAAGATTAAGGAGATTAAGATTAAGGAGAAAACAAAGGTGACAAAAAAAAAAAAAAAAAAAAAAAAAAAAAAAGAGAAACCAAAACCAAATCCCCAAACCTTCTTTTCTAAAACTGCTAAAAGAAAAATAAAGGAAAAAGATTAAGTTTTAGAAGGGAAAACCCTAGTCTAAATTTTTTATCTATTATTTAGCATGTAGGCCACTTTCAGAGTACTCTTGTTAGAAATCAGTTCAATTTAAGTCCACTACTTGCTCATATATTGTCTTCACATGCAACTGGTTAGAAGTAGTTATATAAAAATAATTTGGTGTGTATATACTTACACCATAGAAATATACAAAGTTTTGTTAGCTTTAAATGTCATTAATCTCCAGAGAGTTAAAAGACAGGTAGATTTGTTAACCACAGTGCATGGAAATTGGAAGTATGGAAGAAAAAATTAAAAATCCTAGTGGCTAGTTTGAAAAGTTGGCTGAATTTCACCAACTGAGCATAGGGTTTTTAATAATTTATTTATAAATGTCATAAATTATTTATGCAGTCACTTAAAATTATGTAAGTGCATCAGCTTCAAGTAAATTATTTTCAAGTTTAAAAAAAATATATCAGCTTTGAGTAGAAGTGTATACATAGATTTTCTTAACTATAATTAATTAAAGTAATACTATTTAATAATTATTATAGAATTAAAAATGCTAAACAATTAATATATAACATTATGCAAGTTAATTATATATTTATTTTCATTCAATTGAACAACAAACTGATAATTGGGCAAGTATGAGTCAAGGCTTTACTTACACTTCATACATAGTACAATTAAATAAATTTACAAATTTCTGCCTTGTCTGGACAAAGTATCTGTTCATGATTGGAACATCTGAACAGAGACATTGGATCAGCTCACTCAGTGAATGTTTTGCTGAAAAGATCAAAGAAGTAATTAAATGAGTGGCATTTAAGTGATTATAATGAGGTTTTAAAGTTAACATCCATCAGGGCAGCTGAGAGAAATCCACACTTTTCTTTAGACTACTGTTTTGTTTGGTCTATGTTAACACTGATTTGTTGGAGACATTAATTCCCTATAAACGCAGCTGCAGGGTGCAGACCTTGCCTGCTTTATAAGCATGGTGTCTCTTAGTGCTATCTTAGTGTTATGCTAGAGAAAGTGTAAACTGAGATTGCAGTAAATGTTTTCCTTTTTCTCCTTCTTAGGCAACAACCTTGTTATTTTCAGAATAAAGACAAACCTCTCACTATTTCTTGCAGAGGTAATGGTAGACTGCTTTAGACCGTGTTCTCGAATGGGAGAAAGAAATTAGCTCCTGGAGACTTACTTGCTCACAGTAAGCACTTATGTGTTTGTAGATAAAAATAATAAATCTAGTGTCCAGAGTTAAAGAAGCAGCTTGCAGTAATGATCCTTCAAGTCACAAGTAGTCATTGTATAAAGAATTGTCAGATGATAGGACTAAACGTCTATTTTCTTGTTATCATACCATTTTTATAGCCTTTTCTTCTTTCAATCCAGAATGATAATTTACATAGTAATTTTCAGACCATTTTTTAAAATAAATAAGGAATTTTTCTATTGAGAAGAGGAGGAGCTTGTCATGCTGTCAGATTTTTCATTTGTTTAGTTGTGCTTTGGAATCCAATAATGAAAGTAGTAGACTGTTTTCTTTTAATTGCCTTTGATGTCTTCATTCTGTGATGATATTGTGTCTTTAGCTTTATCTGGCAATTAAGTACCACTCAATTGCTCACTCACCTCTGCCAGCCTCTGCAGTAGAAAAGGGTCCGAGTTAAAAAGAAAAAAACCCAAATGAGAAAAGCTTGTAAAAGCTGACATAAGAACTGTTCAATAATATAAATTAAACTTATAGTGATACTAACAATACTCCTACTACTAAGTAATTAAAACAATAGAAAATAGAACATATGATACAGTACCTCACCACCCATGGACTGACAGCCAGATCCCAAAACAGGGAGAAAAATTCCAGCAGAGAGAAATTCCGGAGCCTGAAAATGGGGGGAAAATCCCTCCGAGCTCCAGAGCCCCCAAGAGGGATGAAAAAAACTTGCCAACCCCCCAAACCGCTAATAAAAGAACCTGCTTCTCTGCTAAGAGCTGAGCCAAGAGCTAACAAAAGGACTCAGCTATCAACTAGCCCAAAAGCCTTAATGATCCTCCCAAACCCTGCTTACCCCCACGGGCACTTTCCCGCCTTCCCAAACTGTGCAAGCACCCTGAGCCTGACCACTGAGCCTGAAGTACCATGGAATGAAACAAAATCCCTCAGCCGCTTTGGGCTGGCCAGCTCTGTGTAGAAGAGCTCGTTCCTGCCTGAAACCAACATATACTGGCAGTCTTTAGTTTCCTATAGTTTGGTGTGTCTGGAAAGGGAAGGACATTATCTAATAGGAATGGAATATGGATGGCCTTGCTTTGTTCTGAATTTATTTATCTTTGGCTGTTTTCCAGTCTCAGATTGTTCTGCTAATGAGGGCACAATGACCTCTATTACTGTAATTATTAGAAGTTGTAGCCTTGGCCCATGGCCATGCTGGCAACCTGATAGTTTTAGGTCTGTGGATTGTGTCGTTGGTTTGGTTTTGTTTTTTTCTGTGGAGAGACATGGGACACGCTTAGTATCCACTAAAGCTGAGAGGCTAAACATACCAAAGATAGAGTTCTTGTTATTTTAAAGAGGGAATCTAGTGGTCTTCTTTGTTGCTGGTGATAGGAAGCGATAACTGTTCTGACAATGACCTCTACTAAGTTCTGGTTTACAGCTGTCTATCATACACTTGTATTCAATTAGGTTACAAGGTATATTAAAGAAAAATTTTAAAAGCCAAAATAAATACTAGCAATGCCCAGGTGAAATGAACAAGTCCCTGTAAAGATGTTTGAAGTAGCCTATGCTTCAACTAGCAGGCTTTTGGTGCATTACTTGAGGCTGGAGCTAAAGAGAGTAAAGCCTGATTCTAGTTAGGTAGGTAACATTAGTGAAGCTTCTAAAACATCGTTTTAGTATATTACCTCTCACTTTGTGGATCTGCTACTATTTGTTTTCAAATGGTATCACTTTTTGAAGTGATTATATTAATAATTAACTGATTTTTAAAAGTGTTCTAAACTGTCTTTATAGTTCTGATTTTATTTGGAAATCACATTACAAATTAGAAGTTAACAAATAAGTCATTGGCATATCTGATTTTTTACTAAGATCAAAGGAATCGAGAGAAGCTGAAGAAGGGTAGGGACCAACAGTCATTTAAATAAAACAAATATCAGAATATTGTAGTCTCCAAGCCTTACTGAGGCTACTCTGTTTGCATGTCACAATCATCACTGTAAGCAGCATAGAAATGCCTCATCTGTGGCTGCACAGATGGTTAACACTGTGTTTGTGTTTCCTGGTCCTGTACACTAGAGCGGCTCCAACGTGGGTGGCAAGCCAGTGCTGAGCAACAGCAGCATCTTCAGGTTGTTTCTGTTTGCCGTCATTTTCCCTTTAGGGCAGGTTGTGCTTTTTTGCATATTACTTGAATGCTTCAGTTACTTGGAATGCTCCAATTCCATATACTAGAAAAGTATATAGGTTCAATAGCAGCATCCAAGATGGGATACAGCTTATTTTGATTCCTGCCTATCACTTTGAAAATCAGTGTCTTGTTTGAAAAGAGGACTTTGGTTTTAAAATCATTCAGGCTTTGAATGAAAAACAGCTGCCTATTTTTAGAAAAGAAAACACAATGACATGAGCAGACCCATCCATAATCACACCAGTAGTAGATACCTTTTTCTTTTTAGAGTGAGACTAGGTCCTTTCTTGCAGGTTCACACTGTACCTGACAGTCTCAGTACTTGAGAGAAGAAAAACAAGTGTTCTGGGAACAGTTAAATAGGATCTTTATTCTGCAAACTTGTGTCATATACCACCATCTCAATCTCTGTTACGTTCTCTGACCTTTCGCACTCTTCAACACCTCAAGTTCCTTTTCATGTCAGCTAACCGTTCTGTGCTGCGGTGTGAGGGAGGGGGAGGGCAGGAGGAGGCTAATTTGGCTTTTTTGGATACCAGATACTAGGGACATTAATTTAGATTTCTGGTTATAACCACAGACTATATTTTCAGAGCTCCAGCACTTTTGATAGGCTTGGTTGGACATACTGGCTGATTTCAAAGTTACTGGAGAAGAAGACAGTGCATGAAAAAGTAAACAGAGTCAATGCGACCATATGGGTTTTTTTCATTAGGAGTTTCTACTAGGAGAATGCCAGTAATGCATGGGAAAGAAACTAGCCAGTCTTTCAAAGACTCTACTGATCACTTCCAAAACACCCCTAAAAATGTGTTTAAAGTTACTTAAAACTTCTTCTGAACAATAAAAAATGTCAGCTCCTACATGTAGACTTTAGCCATCATTAAGTCTTTTTAGAGAGCTGTTGTATTTCTAGGGTAGATTGCCTTTTTCAGGGTTTGCAACAGTAATATCATACAGATCTTGTTAATCTGGCTCCTTTCTTTCTTTTCCTGTTTGTGTGCTGGTGTATCATGAACTTCCAGTGGTCTCCTTCCTCATCAGTCCTCCCAAATTCAGCTGGCTGGCCAGCTGGCCTGGTTGGTAGAGGGTTGACCAGATACACATGGCAGGTAGAGTGCTGCAGCAGAAGGCAAGGTACTGCACAGCTATCGAGCACTATGGACCTTTGCATAGTGGAGTCCCACCATAAGGCATTTTCTGTGCTGTAGGCCCTTCTCTGTGACCATATATTACCGGGAACCTGCTTTTCATTTGATAAGCATTATTGTTATGTGACCTTATCCATAAAATGGCCATTCTTTCTAACATGTCACTGCAGCCATGTGCAGTGACATGTTATTATTTATTATTAGATTTCATAATTCACCAGAAGTTAAGAAGCATAAAGTGGCATAACTATATGCCACTATATTTACACCTGGAGCTTTTGTTTGCACAGCTATTTCAGTAACCATCCTCTCCTACTTGTATCCAAGCCTGACAGAGTTAAAGCTACAAACATTTACAAATGTAGATGTTTGGAGCTTCCCCTCAGCTACAAGAAGGTTACTCTTACACATCAGTTTTAACAAACCAATATATGTTACACTAGTAAAACTATTATACATAGCCAAAACCTTGAACATCATGGCTCTTATGTACTGGAGAAATGCAATTTTCTCACTAGAGCAACTGAAATCATCTATTGCCTTAGACTTGGTCCAAGTTGTGTAAGACTGCTATTTTTGCTCTCAGTTGTGCCAGTATAATGGGTAGGTCATGCTAGCAGTTATACTAACAAGCGGTCTGTTAGTACTTCAGTGCTTCTTTATGTAAATACATTTATAAAAAGTAACTGAGCATTTTCAGTGTTTAAGGCCTTGTCTGAGACCATTCATTAACATATTGAAATGTAGATCTCTGTCTTAGGATTTTATCTACAAGCTGGGATAAAATTCTTTCTGAAATTATCGATACCGAGTTTTAATTCTTCTACCAAAAGATTATAGAAGTTAATGACTTATAAAGCTAAGAACTCACTTTAGCAGGAAGAAATATCTTACAGCCAGGAATTTATAGGCTGAGGTAGAAGAGAGCTAAGACACCCCTAAAATCTAGAGAAAGGTAAGAGAAATAATTTTTCAGTCAGGTAATCGTTTAAGACTCAACTGTGCAGTCACAACAGGCAAGAAAATAGGAAGAGGAATGTTACATCATGTTCTAGAATATATGAAGCTGTATGCAAGAGCAGGAACAGAAAAAAATAAAGATCTATGAGTTCAGGGTAGGGGAACTGTAGAGGCAAATTAGAAATTAGAAAGCCTCACAGACATGCTTAGAAAGCAGGGTGGCTAAGGAGAAATTGTAACATGAATTTTAACTTTTTTGTTTGTTTCTGCTACAATCTGCAATTTTAAGTAAACAAGTTATTTGTTCCTTATAACTTGTCTGTCAATGAAACTGAATCCTTTTATCTGACTCTTCTGTTTATTCATAGTGACAAATGACACTGTGTGTGGTGGGTTGACCTTGGATGGCTGCCAGATGCCCATGGCCTCCCCCTCGTCAACAGGATAGGGAGAAAATAAGATGAAAAACTCGTGTCTCAAGATAAAGACAGGGAGATCACTTGCTAATTACCATCACAGGGAAGACAGGCTAGACTTGGGAAAAAAATAATTGCATTTATTGCCAATTAAAATAGAGACACCTTCCTGCTTTGTGACAGACTCAACTTCATTCTCTCATTCCCAGCTCTTCTACCTCCTCCCTATGAGCAGTGCAAGGGTATAGAGAATGAGAGCTGAGTATGGGGAATGAGAGCTAGGACCAGTTCATAACAGTTCCTCTCTGCCACTCCTTCCTCCTCACACTCTTTCGCTGATCCAGGGTGGGTCCTCACCATGGGATACAGTCCATCACAAGCTGCTCTAACATGGGTTGTCCATGGGCCACAGTTCCTTCAGATAAACTTCCTCCAGCATGGGCTGTCCGTGGGCTTCATGGGAATAACACTTCCATGGAGGTTTGTCCCAGGGGGTGCAGAGGAATCTCTGCTCCACTGCGTGGAGCACCTCCTCCCTTCACCAACCCTCATGCCTGCAGGGCTGTTTCATGTATTTCTCACTCCTCTCAGCTGTTGAGAAGCTTTTTTTTACCATTTCTTAAATAAATTTTCCTAGAGGTGGCATCATCTTGGCTGAGGGGCTCAGCTGTGCCCTGTGGTGGAGGGCTGGAACTGGCTGCATCTGGCATGGGGCAGCCCCGGCCTCTCCTCACAGGCCCCACCCTTGCAGTCCACCCCAGCTTTCAAAATGTTGCCTTGTAGACCCAATACACTGAAATATTGTGTCACTGTCACAGTAACCAGAACGCCAGTATCTCCAAAAGGTTTCATATGGTACCCCGACTTGAGATCTGATACTCCAAAATTCTGAGGGTAAGAAGTTTTTTCTGGCGGTTGACAGTAGCTGGATACACATCCAGGTCAATAGCGGCACTCCTGAGCCTTGAAGGGAGTGTGCAGTATTTGCTCTAGGACTGGATAGACAGTCCTTCCAAGCACGGATCAGGGGATAGAACTCAAGGCTGATTTTTGTCCCATGGAGGGCCATGCACCAAGATGTGGGTTATGTAACAGAAATTTAGCAATTACCTCTTCCTTTTGATGGCCATTTGTTGAGATGCTCCTCCATTTCCTGAGGAAGCCCTAGTAAATTGCTAGCTGTGTGGCAAGACCTTGAGGGTCCTGATGACTTGAAGTAAAAATACTGTATTGTATTGCCGGAAGTTGTGCTCTTATATCCTTGCAGTTACGTGTGTAAAATGTAAAAAGCTGCATAGCAGGAGTTATGGAGCTGGATGTGAACACAAGCCGTGCACTGTCTTTCCATCAGAAAATGGGAACAACTGGCCCCTCCACAACTAACAGAATTTCCCATCCTTCTTCAAGGCATACAGGATCCTGAGGGAACTGGCAAAAGGTTTCAACCTGTTTTTTTTTGTTTTTCTTGTGTTTGTAATTTAAAAGTCTCCCCAAAGGGGTGGCAGTAAGGAACTGGGAACCATGTGTTGTTTTATGTATATGTTTGTAAGTTTGGGCATGTGCTTGTTTTTAGCATGACATTCAAGACAAGAATCCGAGTAAACTTGCGTCTTGGGATGCTGGCAAATCACATCCTGGATTTTTCAAATTAGGCATGCAAAATGACTGGACATCTTGTCTAAGTTTCTGCAGTATGGCTCTCCAGGTGCAGAGCCGAAGTAAAAGCACTGCTGTACCCCCCTGAAATTTTATCAAGCTTAGTAAGTTATTATGAAACAAGAATATGCAATAAGATTGTGGGTTTTTTTGGTTTTGTTTTGCTTTTGTTAAAGAAAAGCCTCAGAGGAAATTAATATCTTTGTATTCATGGCAGGAGTGCATTAGACCATTCCATGTTTTTTAAAGGAGAACATTCAGTGGTATGGATACCAAACATTCCTCTGTGCGAAGCAGCAGTGTTGTGTCATTGCAGTGTGTGACTGTCTTTAAGAGGCCTTTAATCATGTAAAGAAACTGACAGCTTAAAAATTACAAAGTGTCAGATCAAGTATATATGGACAGCCTTAATCCAATCTTTTAGTTGGGATATATGTACACAAATAAACTAATTAGAAATCCTACTACAAAATTACATCTAAAACTGTTGGAATATCCATTTAAAAAAGAAAAAACCACAACCCCCCAAAATATGTGGTTGAATTTTTTTTTTTTTTCATTGAAGACATGGAGAATACAATAATATGAGACATTCAGTGAACCCTATCAAGTGTCTTGATTTAAAATAAACCATTAGTGCTCAATTTGTTAATTGTCTTGATGTTAAGCTGCAGGTTATGATATCATGATGAATCTTACTATTATTACTGATACGAAAAAATATATTCACATTAAATAACACATCTCAATGCAGCTGTTCACATGAAATGCTTCTTTAATTTTTTTCCTTTTTTAGTTTTTGATTGAGGATACTTTCATACATAAGAAATTCTACCACATTTTCTATACACACATATTTCAAATACAAAGACTCTGCTCTCCTGACTCTCCATCTTATAGATGTCAAAAGTTTGTTTGAAAAAATAAATTGGATTATTGAATTTAGAGTAGAAAATGTACTGAGTTTTAATTGAAGAAAAGGAAAAGAAAGTGTTAGTTCAAGATAAAATGGCAATTTCTGTTTTTAAAGTCCAGGAAATATAAGTCCAGTAGTGCTCTTAAATTTTGGTGTTGACTTCGGCTATAGTACCAAATAGGAAAATATTTTCACAATATTGAACATGGTTATATAGAATAGGAATGCATCCTACCTTCAGTTTATTTTAATTTCATGTGCTATACCAAAGAATTTGATAAATAAAGTGTATGCTGACACTAAGGAAGCACATACATACATATTCAAAGGGAGAAAACTAATTACTTTTTCTGTATATTATTAGACTTTATTCCTGAGCTCCAGAAATGAGATAAATGTTAAGACTAGTGAGGAAGTCAGAGTGCCACGGTATATGTGTGCATATGTCTTGCTTTGGTACACCCTGTTGCTATGTAAAAAATCCAGAGTTGCATTTATGAAAATGGGAAGATAAATAATGATTGTGAATTGCTTGAGATCACACAGCTGTGTGAGAGAGACCTGACAATTAAGCAAAAATTTCTTGGATACAGGCATAGAGATAGATTGTGCTTAATGAGATACCCTATGGTGGACAGCAGAGATTTACCTTCAGAATGATGTAACTGAGAATTTCTCATCTGATTTTACAAATAATGTCTATTTTAAATGTTGGGGTTTTTTTGTTTTTGTTTTTTTTTTTTTTACTCTGTGTACCACAGTCGTGTGAGAATGAATTCTCCTGTTGGAAAAGAAAGATAATGTTTTATAACAAATGTTATAAACTTGAACCAAGAAATTGAACCAGCTTGTCATAAATAGGTATGTATAAATAAATAAGTATATCTTAAAATCATTATTCCACTAGATAACAAATATTTACTGTTGCAGTGCTGTGGTTTTGAGGATTTTGTTTGTTTCATAGAGTCATAGAATTGTTTGGGTTGGAAGGGACCTTAAAGACCATCGCATTCCAACCCCCCTGCCATGGGCAGGGACACCCTCCACTAGACCAGGTTGCTCCAAGCCTCATCCAGCCTGGCCTGGAACACTTCCAGGGATGGGGCATCCACAGCTTCTCTGGGCAATCTGTGCCAGTGCCTCACCACCTTCTCCGAAAAGAACTTCTTCCTGATATCCAGTCTAAATCTCCCCGCTTTCAATTTAACTCTGTTATCCCTTGTCCTGTCACTACAGGCCCTTGTAAAAAGTCCCCCCCCAGTTTTCTTGTAGCCCCTTCAGGTACTGGAAGGTGCTATAAGGTCTCCCCAGAGCCTTCTCTTCTCCAGGCTGAACAAGCCCAACTCTCTCAGCCTGTCCCCATAGCAGAGGTGCTCCAGCCCTCTGAGCATCTTTGTGGCCTGCCCTGGACTTGCTCCAATGAGTCGATATCCTTCTTATGCTGAGGGCTCCACAGCTGGACACAGAACTCCAGGTGGGTTTTCACAAAAGCAGAGTAAAGGGAAAGAATCCCCTCCCTCGACCTGCTGGCCACACTTCTCCTGATACAGCCCAGGATACGATTGGCTTTCTGGGCTGCCAGTGCACACTGCCGGCTCATGCCCAGCTTCTCATCCCGCAGTACCCCCAAGTCCTTCTCCTCAGGGCTGCTCTCGATCCATTCTCCACCCAGCCTGTCCTTGTGCTTGGGATTGCCCCGACCCAGGTGCAGGACCTTGCACTTGGCCTTGTTGAACTCCATGGGGTTGGCACAGGCCCACCTCTCCAGCCTGTCCAGGTCCCTCTGGATGGCATCCCTTCCCTCCAGTGTGTCAGTCACACCACACAGCTTGGTGTCATCAGCAAACTTGCTGAGGGTGCACTTGATCCCACCGTCTATGTCACTGACAAAGATGTTCAACCACACGGTCCCAACACCGACCCCTGAGGAATGCCACTTGACACTGCTCTCCACTCAGACATCAAGCCACTGACCACCACACTCTGATTGCGACCATCACACCAGTTCCTTATCCACTGAGTGGTCCATGCATCTAATCCATGTCTCTCCAGTTTAGAGACAAGGATGTTGTGTGAGACGGTGTTGAAGGTTTTGCACAAGTCCAGGTAGATGACATCGGCTGCCCGTCCTCTATCCACCAAGGTCATTACCCCATGGTAGAAGGCCACCATATTAGTCAGATATGATCTGCCCTTGGTGAAGCCATGGTGGTTGTCAGCAATCACCTCTTCATTCTCCATGTGCCTTAGCATGATTTCCAGGAGGATCTGCTCCATGATCTTGCCGGGCACAGAGGTGAGACTGACTGTCCTGTAGTTCCCTGGGTCCTCTTGTTTTCTCTTTTTAAAGATGGTGGGTATGTTTCCCCTTTTCCAGTCAGCGGGAACTTAACCAGTCCACCACGACTTCTTGAATATAATGGATAGAGGTTTCGCAACCCCATCCACCAGTTCTTTCAGGACCCACAGATGTATTTCATCAGGTCCCATGGACTTGTGCACCTTCAGGTTCCTCAGGTGTTCCTGAACCTGATCCTCACTGATCATGGGTGGCTCTCCATTCTCCCAGTCCCTGCCCTTGCTTTCCGTGACCTGGGAGGTACAGCTTGAGCCCTTGCCAGTGAAGACTGAGGCCAAACAAACATTGAGCAACTCAGCCTTCTCCATATTTTTTTGTATTTTTAAAATTGTTTTGACAATCAACAATTAAAAAAAAGCTTAGGGGGATCATGTAGATCTTGTAAATGAGAGGGACGATATGTATGTCTCTACCTTTGTTAGAGATGCCTGGATTATATACATATTGCTTCCTTCAATACACATTAATTCTTTCACATCTTTAAAGGATCTAGGATTCTGAAGTAATTGTATGATGGAAAAGAGTGATATTAACACTGTTTCTCCTTTGTATTTACAAAGCATAGCTTCACCAAAAATGAACGAGAATATGATGCATTTTCTTCCTTTCGGAAGAATGCACCCTAGGGAGTCAGCTGGGGAAGAGGCAAAAAGAGTTTGAGTAAGGAAGGGAGAGGTAAGAGTAACCAAGGAAGGTAGTAAATTCATTATGTGGGTCATTGATTGACAAAATATTAGTTTAATTCTTTGATCTGTGATTCAGAAGTAGGATTTGCACATAATTTTTCTTGTGTGGGAACCTAGACATTAAACTGTTGCTTCTGAGTTCAAATAGACTTTTCTTGTAAGATTTAACCTTTTCATCATGAACCCAGATTTTAACTTGATTTCAGAGTAAAGAATGAAATCCTACGGTGTTATTTGTTTCAAAGAATGTGTCAGAATCAGCACATGGGGAGAAAATGAGAAATGGACAATAGCAGGGTTGTATTTTCTAACTAGTGAATTGTCGTGGTTTAACTCCGGCCAGCACAAATACCACAAAGCTGCTCTCACACCTCTACTCCTTCCACTTCTCCAGTGGAGGGGAAGAATCAGAGGAAAAAGACAATGAAAGCTGGTAAAATTGAGATAAGAACTGGTTACTAATTGAATACAAGTGAGTTTTATATATGTATAAATTAATATATAAAAATACTACTACTAATAAGTAATTTAAATAATAGTAAACGAAAAATAAGATACAATTGCTTACCACCCACTGACCGATGCACAGCCAGGTCCCGAGTAGCGAGAGTCAGAGCCAGAGAGCCTGAGAGAGACCTCAGCAGAGTCTTAGCAAGCCCCATGAGCGACAGCACGACCGGGAAAGCCAACTGACCCACCAGCTCACTCATGAACGAGCAAGTAAAGGAATTAGCAAAAGAGTTAGCAAAGGAGTTAAGGAGCTAGTGAAGGAGCTAGTGAAGGAATTAAAAAGAGTTATGGCACCCCAGCCCCATGTATTGAGCATGACTTGCTATGGAATGAGATACCCCTTCGGTCAGTGTGTGTTGGCTGTCTGAACTGTGTGTCCCCACACTGCCTGTAACGAGAGACTTGGGAACGCACCTGCAATGTCAGAAGCTGAGAAACGTTGAATTTGGTGCAAGCGCTTCCCAGCACCAGCTAAAAAGACACCTTATCAGTTCTTTTCTCAGGCTAAATCCAGAAACTTAAGCTTCGTACCAGCCACTGTGAAGAGAGTCTTTTTAGTCTTTCCGGACTAAAACCGGCACATGAATACTGCAGCCTTCCAAGAATGGTTAAAGATTTGAGGAAGGATGGTATAAAATAATGGGCAAACTGAAACCTGTGAAACTTCAGCTCTCATCTGGGGGGAATTTTTGTATATGAAACAGAAAAAATCACTTTCATGGCTTTGAGGATCATGTTAAAGAATTGAATAGTTGTTCTCTGACATGTTAAGAAAAGCAGTACTAGTATTTAAAATCACAGGGAGTTGTCCATTTCATGCTTATATGGGAGCTCTAAGTAAGCATGACTTCCCAAACATTCATTTCCAATTTAAATTGCCTCCAACAAGGTGGATTGGTCCATATATTTTGTCTTTCTTTGTACTACAAATTATACTGAGTTCTATGGTTTGTACTATCCTGCTGGTCATTCTTAAGAAGGAAACAGGATTATTATGGTAGCTAATGTTACAAAAAAATAAATCCATTGTGCAGCAGTTCCATTCTGGGAAGCTGTTGGTAAATTAAAGATAATAATTCTTCAATTAGGGATTCTTAATTGTTGTGTAGCTGTTGTGCAGACGTCTGTATTCATAGCATTCTAGTACTGCTGTGTGCATGCAGTCTGAGATGAGGTCATTAATCTTGAAAATGTCAAAGTGTGTATTCATTACATTAGTAAAAATTAGTAATTATTAAAGTTTGAAATGATCCAATATGTCCTTAGGTTTGTATTGCTGAAGCATTATTTTGTCTGACTTGTCACTATGCAGCAGATAGACCACCAGTGAGAATCCCAGTCAGACTCAATACAATTATTTAATTGAATTGTCAGTATTCTTTTAAAGTGTAAGTTCATTTTACATATCTTTATTGTCCTTTAACCTTTATAGTCCTGAAGTAGTCATAATTGACTTGTAATAACCCACAGTTGCTGGTCTATAAAAGGTACTTATTGCATCAAACTAGTATGTAGGTCCACTAATTCTAAACCTTCTATGCTGATGACTTGTCTTTCTATGACAGAGAAATGGGCAGATTGATCACAATTGGAAAAAATAATTTGATAAAAAAATACAAATACTTACCTAATCATTGAAGACATCATGGTAGATTTATTTTGGAAAAAGTGTTTTACTAACACTGTCTCATTCAGAGTGTCATCATGATTTTTCTTGATTGATTGAAGAGTTTGGAACAATCAGTGCTTAACTAGGATGAATTGATGATAGGACAGAACATCATGTGTTAAAATGCAGGTGGCATGAAGACTGAAATTAATCATTAGTTATCTATGGAGAATCTCAGTATGTTTTATGTTCTTTACAAGTTCTGCAGCAGAGGGTGGAGTTTCACTCCATGTTTTGAAGCACCATTTGTTACATAAGCCCGGGCTGAAAAAATGGCTTAAGGATTTTATTAGAAGCAGTCATCATTCTACTAGAATGTAAGGTACATCACTGTGTTTTACCATCATAAATTTAAAAACAGTTGTCATAGTGAAAGGCTTTATGGTGAAACATACGATCCAATACCAGTAGCTCAGGTAAGAAAATCTTAGAGCAAGGATATTCCATGAAATCTCTAAAATAAACCCAATTTCAGTCAAGAGTTAAGCTTAAAAATTTCTTCTTTTTGCTGCTGTAACTGAAGTATAAAGGCCTTTGTTAAATACATTTGTGTAATAATAAACTGTGAGTATGGATGAAGTAATAAATGGAGTTCTGGAGGACTAAGCAACTTGGTATGTATAAATTCAGTGGAGCTATCAAAAATTGTTGAAACATCATGCAAATTGGAACTTCTCTGTATCTACATGAGGAAACAAAATACTTCTGTAACATTTAAAATCCTAGATTAAAATAGGTGCAGTTCTATTCCAAGAAGTTTTAGAAATCAAGGTCATACCCAACAAGAATTTTCAGATTTACCAACTACTAACATGTATGAAATGGCTGTTGGCTTACTCATACTAAATTTGTCAGTTAACAATTTTCTCTTTTTTTTTTCTTTTCGTAGAATACAAGGTGGGAAAAAATATTTTCTCAATAATTTATTTCTTTCTTCCAAGAAAATGTGAAGTAGCTGCATATTCATTTGATCTAAAAAAAATAAATACACCACCCTCCCACCTCCCTGGTATGAAAAAATTTTAACTTCCTGAGCATGTCATTCTTTAGTCCCTTCCTCTTGAGTTGATATGATTCCATTGCCTTTGGTAAACTCTCTCTCTACCTGTTCCATGTTAGAAGGAAGAAAATTTGAGTAGAAAAGCTTTTCTACTAAGACATTTGCATGAGAGCTAATGGGTTTCACAATATTAGAGATCTTGTATTAAATATGTGCAGAAAGTGGTGTACTTTTATTTGCAAATCAAAATGATGTTATAAAACCACAAAACCCTGAAAAGATCTCTTTACAGTTTAGTATGGGAATAACGTGACCTTCAGAATAGATTTAATGTAGAGATAATGCAGCCTTCTGTTTGACAATAACAGCTCAATTGTCTTAAAAATTCCTTCTTGCAAGTCATCAGCAATTTCCCTATGTACCTGTCGTGGTCTAACTCCGGCTAGCAAAATACCACAAAGCCACTCACAAATCTCCTCTCCCCTCCTCCAGTGGAGGGGAAGAATCGGAGGAAAAAAGAAATAAGGAAGCTCATGCAACTGAGATAAGAACTTTTTATTAATTGAATCTAAATCAATATATACAGATACTACCAATAATAAATAATTAAAATACTAGAAAATAAAACCTATGATACGATATATACAATATGATACAATATGATACAATTTCCCACCATCCACTGACCAATGCACACCCAGATGTTGAGGGATGAAAATCAGACCCCGAGAGCCCAAGACCCACAGCCCGAGAGTGATCGCAGCCCGAGAGCCGCGGCCCGAGGGCTGGAGCCCGGGAGCTGACGCAGCAGATTCCGAGCGAACCCTGTCAGCGATAGCATGGCCAGAAACTCTAAACAACCCACCAGCTCCCACACGAATGAGCCAGCACAGGAGTTAGCAAAGCAGCTAACGCAGGAGGAGTAGCAAGTGCCCAGGAGCAGACGAGCAAGGGAGTAAGGGAGAGAATAATGGCTACCGGACCCCTTTCCCACCCAAGAGGAACCGGAATATGATGTACTATGGAATGAAATACTTCCTTGATCTCTTTGGGTCAGCTACAGTATCCGAAGCGGACAAAAGACCTAGAATCCAGTACAGTACCTTTATAAGGCATTTGTTAATCAAGTAGCCCAATGTTTACTGTGTGTAACAGGTGCCTGTTGCAGAGCAGGAGTAAGCCTTGGTGAGTGTTTTAGAATGAGCTCTTATGCCCTGTCTTGCATGACCTTTGAGTAATTTCCTATATGTAAATTTATTTGGCAGGCTGCATGTTTCTGACTTGTGAATGCTGTGCTGGGTTCAGTCAGGAAAGAGACAAGTCTCTTTACTGTGGCTGCTATGAAGCTGTGTTCCTGGATGCTGAAATAAACACTGATATTCCCCCCAGCTGCCGCTGGGGGATACCTGCACTGAATTCAAGGTCTTTCTCCACTTCTGATCCTGCAGCTGCGTTCCCAGCTCTCGCTGTCTCACTACAGGCAGTTCAGACAGCTGACCCAAACTGACCAAGGGAGTATTTCATTCCATAGTACGTCATGCTTGGGGCTTAGACAAGGAGGGGGTCCAGGAGCCATTACGCTCCCTTACTCTCTTGCTCTTTTACTCCCAAGCACTTGTTAACACTCCCCCTGACTCCTGCCTTAGCTGCTTTGCTGACTCCTGTGCTGGCTCGTTCGTTAGGGAGTTGGTAGGTTGTTTAGTTTTGCCGGTTGTGCTATGGCTGATAGGGTTCACTTGGAATCTTCTGCGACAGCTCTCAGGCTCCAACCCACAGGCTGTGGTCACTCTCAAGCTGTGACTGTCGGGCTGCGGCTCTCATGTTCTCTGACTCTGACTACCCGGGACCTGGTCGTGCATTGGTCAGTGGGTGGTAAGCAACTGTATCATAGTTGTATCCTATGTTTTTATTTTCTATTGTTTTAATTACTTACTATTAACAGTATTTGTATATATTAATTTAGATTTAAATAGTAAATAGTTCCTATCTCAATTTTACGAGCTTCCTTATTTCTTTTTCCTCTGATTCTCCCCCTCTACTGGAGGAAGGGAGGGGGATTTGTGAGAGTGGCTTTGTGGTATTTTGCTAGCTGGAGTTAAACCATGACAAATGCTTACTACAGGTTCAGGGAAAGGAGATCTACCCCGATGCAAGGTAATAGACATGAACAAGTGCTTTACCTTTATTAAAATTATTTATGGTCAGAGTTTACTGCTGAATGAAAGTACAGCATTGCTAATGTGGTAGCAGACCTTTGTTTCCTTACTACTCATTACATATCACGCTTGCAAAGTCTTAGTCTTTCTAAGACACAATTCTAGATACAATTCTAAAAAATGTATAAGAAATTAATCTTTTTTTTTTTTTCACTCAGTCTTATGCCAAAGTTTCTAGTCCTGTGTACATGGGAATATATGCTGAGCTATAAATGAGGTTCAAAACAAGGATTTATCAAAATGGCCTGTTGTTTTATACAGCTGTTACAAATAACAGAAGTTTAATATTTTTCAATGTTTCTAATATTATACTTCCATTTTGTTTAAGGGACAGCTTAGTGACAACTTTCTTTAAATACATGCTCAAAGGAAGTATTTTTGTAAGATGACACTTATGAACTGGTTGAAAACCTGGAACTGATCAGCGGTCTCTAACTGTTAATTTAATAACTGAAACATCCACCCCATTGCAGTCTTCAAGCAAAAGGAGCTACTTGCCCAAATTCTAGATTTTGAAGTACGTTCTTCCTGAAGTTTTAATAAAGGCAGTCAATGACAGGTTGTTATGACAGGTCACAGAGTTTCACATGGAGTGTTGTTACGCGTCTGACAAGGAACAGGGGATTGTTTCTGATGCATTCTTAAGATGTGTCCAGGATAATGTAGTGTCTTGCTGTGCCTAAGTTATTTGCTCGTACCTGTCTAAATGTCATGTATTGGTATTTTCACTGACATATACAATATTGTTGTAAGTTGATCTGTTAGAACAGTGAGGCAACGGTTCAAAGTTTCAAGGAGATCATATTTATTAAATAGTTCATAATATAAATCCTTTTAAGGGACAAGTACTAAATATGATATTAATTGTGGTTTGGATACTTTTTATCTACAACAGCTTGTCTTGCAGGAAGGTAACTTTGAAGGTAGACATTAAGTGGCCAACAGAGTGTCAAAGGCATAATGTGCCAGAGACTAATTTCTTGCCAGTGTCAGACTGGGACAGACTTTCCTAAGTCAGTGAATTTATGTCAGGCCTCTCATAGTGTAAGGGTGCCTACTGTCCTCTGAAACAGCCAGAAAGGTTTCTGACCGACAAGAAAGCAACAGCCTCTTCAGCCATCATCAAGAGTGTTTTTCGAAGTCAACCTTCCCTGCTTCTGTCCTAGCAAGAGAACGATACAAGGTGAGGATTCAAAATGAAGTTACAGTGACTAGAAGTTTGATAGCTGGGTTTGGAAGTAATATTTGGGAATAGCCACCTGTGTAGTTTCTTTAAAGAAAAGGTTAACAAGCAACTTAATTGTGGTCTATATATACCCAAGGAAAGGATTTCTGATAGCAGACAGCTTTATATTCACTTGGAGATAAAGAAGGATTTTGAAATACATTTTTGGGGGCCTGAAAATAGACATTCAGACTACAAATAGGGTAGAACTTTTGACATCAATTGGAACATAGTATGAAGGGATTACATAAAGATTTCTGATGTAGAAGTGTCTATATTTGTGCAAGGTGCATTACTTGCAAATGTCCTAAGTTTGGACTCATGAGAAACTTGATGCAGAAACTGTTGGTTACAGACTTTTGGTCTGTATGGCACCAAATTCCAGGCTAGATTCTCAAAATGGTTCCTTACTAGTCTTGAATACCCATGTGTTTTAGCACTCCAAGGTAGGTGGGTTTCTTTATGACTTATTATTTATGGGCACCAAAGTTTGCCTCTGAGGGAGAATTTAACTCACTTCACTAACTGGAAATTCTACAGTTTCTCCTTTGTTCTTTCTCTTTGTCCTTCATTATTACTCAAAAAGTAATTTCCTCCAGTAGCTACACATAGTTTGCCTTCCCTTTCTTTGAGGTCATCATGAGCTGATTGCTGTCCTCCATTTTGAAGATTACATCATTAATTCTTCTGATTGTTTTCTGCTGTGTAGTGGTGTTTGGGTGGAGCAGGGAGTGTATACAGAAACACTGGATTCTGTTACAACAGTTAGAGATGCTATTTGTGCTCATACAAATACAATACAATGTTTTTAAAAGATTATTTATTACCACGTGCACTGGAATTAGTTTGGAGGGGAAAACATCTTACCTGTATGAGTGTTTCTTTATTATTTGCTATTCATTTTTTTAATTTGATTATTATTTCATCAGTGTAAGAAATTAATTGGTCTGATTTATGACAGTAACAATATCTACAAAGAGGAGAACAAGTGTTTGTTTCACATGAGAATCTCATGTCACTCCCATGTATTCCACTCCTTTTGACCCTATCACAGTAGTAATAAGGGAATTCCTGTTTTGGTTTTGTAAGGTTGTGGTGATGTAGAGAAAAGTCATCTTAAGGATTGCAAAAATTACAGAGGGATTTGTTAACAGGGACTACTCTGGTTACTCCCACTCTTTCTTTATGTAGTTGAAGACTTCAGAAGTACAGAAGGCTGACTGCTGATTTCCATACAGCTTTACTGAAAGCAGTTGTTAACCAAGGCTAAACCCACAGTTTATGTGAAACATACTGGCTATTTGCATATGTTCGCTAGAACAGTGGATGCTATCATTTTTATGAGAAGAGTTACTTTAATATCTACTGGTTTATTTCATAGTGATGGCACAGCAAATGTTATAAAGTGATGTGCTGGTTTCTGTTTTAGGAGGTGATCTGTGAATGCCCGCTATTTTAAAGAACAACTGTCCCATTGCTTGTGTTCACTGCTGAACATCTGCTCTTACCTTGAGATGTACACGAATCTAATAATTATTCCTGATATTACTAATTTTAAATTATTTAGTGCCTCAAAACCACTAAAAAATGGAAACTCTGGGAGACGAGCCATGGACTGGATAAGCAAGCTGGTTAAAGAGGTGCTTCTTGCTGTTTGGATTAATTTGTTGTCAGTCACAGGGCACATAAGAAGTCACACACAAGTGGATAACAACTGTACACTTTATATAAAGACGTGCTGACAACGGCCAGCAACTAAGCACCCAGTCAGCCACTCATTCTCCTGCCTACCTTTCCCCTCCAGGCGGTTGAAGGTACAGGATTGGCTAAGCAAAAGCATGAAAAAGTTACGGCTTGAAGTAATGAAAGTTTAGTAAATGAAGAAAAGAGGAAGAGAAGAGCAAGTGCTGCAACGGTCCTCTCCAACCGGCACATCAATGCACAGCTTGTCTCTGAACTACTTTGGGAAGACTGCGCCCCCGGTTTTTACTGCTGAGCATGTCATTATATGGCATGGAATCGCTGTTTGGTCAGTTTGGGACAGTTGTCCTGGCTGGGTCTCCTCTCAGGGCCTTGCTCACCCCTGGCCTAGTCCCTGGGGGGCAGAGTGAGAAACCGAGAGGGCCTTGACTCACTGCAAGCACTGTTCAGCAACAGGCCAAACACTGGTGTGTTACCAATGCTGTTTTGGTCACAAATGCAGAGTACAGCACCATAGGACCTGCAGTGAAGAAATGTAACCCCATCCCAGCCACAGCCTGTACAAGCATATGTTTAACCCCAAGTAATGTTTTCAGACTATAATGCATAACTCTGTTATTATGATGCAACTTCTTAGACAGTCTTAACAGCTTTACTGCTTGGTTCCTACTTCCTATTTTCTGTACACAGCGAGCTTTATTACATCTCTAAAGTGCTTTCAAGCATAGTTCTGTTATGCAAAGTAAGTTATAGTTTCTGTACGGTTCACTGAGATAGCTTCCTTTGAAATTACCCCCAGCTGCATTGTGTTTATACTGCGACTTACACAGTGCAAAGGTGAGTGATAGAGCAGACAGTGCTTTTGCAGTTGTGCTTTGGAGAGGTATTCTAGACACGGAAATTGAATAAAGAACAGAGAGAGTTAGAAGGTGCTCTTCACTGATACAGCAGAATGGCTAGAATGCCTGTCAAAAATCATTAGGGTCAGGGACCTGAAGCTGGCACTAGTAGCTACTTATTGTGCAGACACTGATTATGGATCCTCAATCCAACATTGCCCAGGTCTGAAAATTGAAGGGGTTTTAGATACTAAAACAAATATGTATTTATCTTTTGGTTTTGTTTGTGATATGATTAGAATTGAGCAACTTTTAAAAATACATTGAACAGATATTACCTACCCTTAACTCCTATTATCTGTAGGAAATTTGCATTTTAACATTTAAATTTTTTGCAGCATAAACCTTATCTTAAAATCCTATCAAACTTTGCCAAAACCTGACCGTAAGTTCAAAGCACAAAGGCAGTGCAATTTGCAAATCAAAGTCTGCAAATGCAGTGCAATTCATACATCAATGTCTGCGTTCAGATTCTGAGGAACTAACTTAGGTTAAATTACCTTAGTTATGCCTATGATGTCCATCTGCTATACTAGCAAATCTATGAGAGTTACTTGCCCCTGGTGAAGAGCAATTACTTTACCTACTCGCTTCCAGTTTTATTCCCTGTTAGACAACAAGATTAAATGAAAGGAAAATTGAAATAGACTCAAAAAAAAAAAAAAAAAAAAAAAAAAAAGAAGAAGAAAGAGAACACTCTACTAAGGAGCATCTAAAAGATATTTTGTCGTGGGCAATTAATATTTCCTCTGGAACAAAACATGGTAATCCCTTTCTGTACTAGAAGTCAAGAAGGACATGTTGCTTTCAAGATTAACCAGTGCTCAGATTGTATATTTTTAAATTCTTTTTTCTAATGTCACTTAAGTCACTTTCGTATGGTGAACCACCCAAAGAAACAGCAACACACGGTTCTGTGTACATTAGGGTTGATCTGAGCTGTTCTTAGTCCTGGGTAAATTACAGCTAGCAGCCAAAACCAAATAGGAAACAGAATAGCATAGCAACCTAGGTAAGAAATGAAAACAGTCTCGTAACAATTATTTTTACAGGGATAAAGAGGATTATAAAGCTATGAAAAAGTAAATTTTATTTTCAGTAACTTAAAACTTCTAGTATTCTGAAGTTACTCAGAAAAAAAAAAAAAGAAAAAAAAAAAGAAAAAAAAAGCTCAAACTCCCAGGTCCGCCAGTCCAGTTCCTTTAGTCTCCATATGGAATCTTTCGAAAAAAAAAAAAAAAAAAGAAAAAAAAATTCCAATTTAGTATTGCAATGTGACTGGAATTATCCTAGAACCATATGAAAAAAAAAATTGAGCTTTTTCACAATATAAAAATGATGGAGAAGATCAGTTATTCAGCCTAAAGGTACATTTGAGCATCCTCCTTCTTACCCCCAAAACGAGTACCATGTTCTCTAGCTGTATATGTATATATATTAAGTGTACAGCTAAGCCAGGCTTGGTTCTGTAGTGTCCTGTGTGCTTGCTTGGTGATACTCTCTGGGTTACTACAAGATGAACAAGCTGCACTAATATTGCAGCACGACTCATCCTGTTCTAAAATTCCTCACCTGCTCTGAGTTCCTGTACACAGTCTTTCTGTGCGAAAGGAATGCAAAAGTTGAATGAGGAAAGCCTTAGTCTATCTCATAGCTGGTTCCTCACACCTTTTTTCTTCCATATAGTTACTATCCCTGCTTTGCCTTGGCTCCTCAGAGAAACTGAGTCTCAAATATGCATATCCAATGACAAGTATGAGCAATGCACTATAAAGTTAGCTTGTGTTCTGGATTATCCTCTGTCACTGAAAACAGTGACACTGTCACAGACCTGTTATAAACATAAATTACTGCATGAGATAATTACCTTAAAGTTATTTCCTTATTAGTACTAAGATGCAAATGCTTGTTGCTATATATCAAGACTTTAAGTTCAGCTGCCTGAATTCCTGTAAACTTATACCAGCAGGACTAATCCAGTATCTAATTTCCACCTTTTTAGCCTGCAATAATTTATTATTATTATTACTAATAAAGATAAATAATAAAATAATATAAATATAACACATAACATAAAGATAATAAATAATTTTTAGAAATTCCTGAAGTAGCATGTTTAGCTTTACCACACTAGCTGCTAATATAGGACGGGACTGAAAACTTTTGAATGTTGTTACTTAAAACCACATACTTAGAGATTTTGGCTCCCTCTAGTGAAAAAATGCATAAACATTCAAGGGACGCATTCAGGCATGAAAGCGAAAATAATTCCGGGGTGTTTGACTAATGCAGCTGGATCTGCTGCACGAGGTGATTGATGTGGGACTTTGCTGACATAAGTTTCAGCACTTGATGATCTTTGTTAAACTACAAAGACATTTCTTTTCAAATTTTCCTTACAAGTATTTTTTTTTAAATTTAAGGACTTGATTGACTGTTTGGTTTTTTTTTTTTTTTTGAAACAGCTATTCTTTTTCTATTAAAGTGCTTGTGAATCGTCAAAATAATAGAAAGAATGTAGAGAAGAGAATAAGGTGGAGTGTGGAAAATTAAAATTTTTAATGCAGAATTTAAAAAAAAAAGATATAGGTTCACTTCTGGATAGAAGGGGAGTCTGGATACACCTATTCTGATTCAACTTCCTCTCCTCTCCTCTCCTCTCCTCTCCTCTCCTCTCCTCTCCTCTCCTCTCCTCTCCTCTCCTCTCCTCTCCTCTCCTCTCCTCTCCTCTCCTCTCCTCTCCTCTCCTCTCCTCTCCTCTCCTCTCCTCTCCTCTCCTCTCCTCTCCTCTCCTCTCCTCTCCTCTCCTCTCCTCTCCTCTCCTCTCCTCTCCTCTCCTCTCCTCTCCTCTCCTCTCCTCTCCTCTCTTTTTTTTTTTCCAAATATTCGGCTGAAGAACAGCGTGTCATACCTCAAAATCTGTGTGTGCTTTTTTATTTCTCCTAGATGGCACAGCTTTGCTTAAAGTGATTATAACAACCTTTCAAAACTTCCTACTAACATTAATCAAAAAGGCAGTGGCCTAAGAAAATAGGGTTCATGTTGTTTGAACAAAAGAAGTCCATTCTTTTTCATAATTTGTTAATACTTTTAAAGTTCTATTTACCTCCATTCTTTTTTTTTTTTTTTTTTTTGTCAAGTCAAGGCATGAAAAACGTCACTAAATTTATTACTTGTCTGAATATTCCTTTTTGTTTTCTTTTAGATGCATCTCTAATAAACTCAGTCTCCTTAACTGACTGTCTCAAAGACATATACCAATTCCAATAGGTGAGTATGGTATGGTTATTTTCTGTGTAGGTGCTCAGTTTTTTAATTGTGTAGTTCAGGAATTTGTATTATTCAGATAATTTGTGCTTTAATTTAGATTCTTTTGTAACATTGTCGTGGTTTAACTCCGTCTGGCAAAATACCACGAAGCCACTCTCACAAGTCCCCCCTCCTCTCCTCCAGTGGAGGGGAAGAATCAGAGGAAAAAAGAAATAAGGAAGCTCATAAAATTGAGATAAGAGTTATTTACTAATTAAACCTAAATCAATATATACAGATACTACTAATAATAAATAATTAAAATAGTAGAAAATAAAACCTATGATACAATATATACAATATGGTACAATATAATACAATTTCCCACCATCCACTGACCAAGGCACACCCAGATGTTGAGGGATGAAAATCAGACCCCGAGAGCCTGAGACCCACAGCCCAAGAGCGATCGCAGCCCAAGAGCGGCGGCCTGAAGGCCGGAGCCCAGGAGCTAACGCAGCAGACTCTGAGCGAACCCTGTCAGTGATAACACGGCCAGAAACTCTAAACAACCCACCAGCTCCCACACGAATGAGCCAGCACAGGAGTTGGCAAAGCAGCTAACGCAGGAGGGGTAGCAAGTGCCCAGAGGCACAAGCAAGGGAGTAAGGGAGAGAGAGAGAAGGGAAGAGTAATGGCTACCAGACCCCCTTCCCTGCCTCAAGAGCCCGGAACATGACGTACTATGGGATGAAATACTTCCTTGGTCAGTCTGGGTCAGCTACAGTATCCAAAGCGGACAAAAACCCATGAGTTCAGTACAGGCCATCCCCAGCACCAGCTGAGGCCTTATCAGTGTTTTCTCTTAGCATCCAGCAGCATAGTTCCCTGGTAACCAGAGTAAAGGAAGTTAGCCCTTTTCTGACTGAACCCAGCACATTCTCCACCCCTTATTTCATACCATGTACGTCATGCTTATTTCCATAAATTCACATGAAACAGGTTCCCCTTTCCCATCCCATCCCACACAGATATCATTCCCTTAGTCTATGAACCATATTGGCAAAATGTCCATTAGTCCATGACTTTGGGTTCATATCAAGTGGTCACTCAGAACAGAAAAGGCGAAGTGTTGCGGGGGATCGTTGGGCACTGATGCCAGCTCAGGTCAGGTCACTACTGCCCTTCTGGCAAGGCTGGACCTCTTGGTCCAGAGGTTCAGGTGATCTCTGCCAGAGTGATTACTCCAACACAGAGCTCAGAACAAGGGTTATTTGCAGCAGTTAGTGGCCATCATGCAATTTAGTTCATGGGCTAGCTTCACCCAGAATCAAATCTCCTTGAGGCACCCATCAGACTTGCTCAGCTTCTCTCATTACCCACCAAGTACATCCAAGTCCTTGAGCGAAAGCAATCCCACGGATGGGTTTGCCTTTGCCTGAGACAGGAATAACCCAGATTGTTTTTCCCAGCGTATTTTTAACATGCAGTACAGGGACTTTATCTCCTTCCACAGTGCACAGAAGGTTTGATTGAGCTGGGCCAGCACAGTTGGCAGATCTTCTGGTGTTGACTAACCAGGTGGCCTTTGCCAAATTTGCATCCCAATTTTTGAAAGTTCCACCCTCCATTGCCCTCAGGGTGGTCTTCAACAGCCCATTGCACCGTTCGACCTTCCCTAAGGCAGGTGCATAGTAGGGGATGTGATATACCCGCTCAGTGCTGTGCTCTTTGGCCCAAGTGTCTATGAGGCTGTTTCGGAACTGAGTCCCATTGTCTGATTCAATCCTTTCCGGGGTGCCGTGTTGCCACAGGACTTGCTTCTCAAGGCCCAGGATAGTATTCTGGGCAGTGGCATGGGGCACAGGATAGGTTTCCGGCCACCCAGTGGGTTGATTCCACCATTGTGAGCACACGGCACTTGCCTTGGCGGGTTTTAGGCAGTGTGATGTAGTCAACCTGCCAGGCCTCCCCATATTTATATTTCAGCCATGGCCCCCCCCCATACCAAAGAGGCTTTACCCTCTTGGCTTGTTTGATGGCAGCACATGTCTCACATTCATGAATGACCTGAGCAATAGCATCCATGGTCAAGTCCACCCCTCGGTCACGAGCCCACCTGTACGTGGCATCTCTCCCCTGGTGGCCCAAGGTGTCATGGGCCTATCGAGCCATGAACAGCTCACCTTTATGTTGCCAGTCCAGATCCACTTGAGCCACTGCAATCTTGGCAGCTTGATCCACCTGCTGGTTGTATCGATATTCTTCAGTAGCTCGACTTCTGGGTACGTGGGCATCGACATGATGCACTTTGATGACCAGGTTGTCTAGACGGGAAGCAATGTCCTGCCATAGCACCGCAGCCCAGATGGGTTTGCCTCGGCGTTGCCAGTTGCTGTTTCCACTGCTGCAGCCACCCCCACAGAGCATTTGCCACCATCCACGAGTCAGTGCAGAGGTAAAGCACCGGGCATTTCTCTCATTTAGCAATGTCCAAAGCCGGCTGGATGGCCTTCACCTCTGCCAACTGACTCGATTCACCTTAGCCTTCTGCAGTCTCTGCAACTTGTCGTGTGGGACTCCACGCAGCAGCTTTCCACCTACAATGTTTCCCAAATACTCATATACTTGCGCCATTGACCACAGAGAAGAGGGGGAAAATTGGAATAATTTCCACACATCCGATCCACTAGATAATTTCTCCTGTACAGGCTGTGTCCCAGAAGTGAAAAGGGAAAAGGTATTATTAGTGAAAGTCCCTATGACATTACATGAGAAACATGCAAACGCTGCCAGTACTGCATACAGATACATGATTATTCCCCAAACCAGTAGTATACAGACCAGCCAAACCAGACTCTTCAATCTGGTCAGAGCATACATCATCAGTATCATAAGGAGCACCCAAGGCAGTAAATCCCACCTTTCTATCATCCACTTAAAGATCCAAGAACTTAACGTGCTGACCAACCACCACAACATCTCTGTAACCAATACTTATCACACAATCTGCTTTAACACACAGTAATCAGATCTGTTCTTATCTCAACCCTTCGAGCCCCACGCTGGGCGCCAAAAAGGACTGTTGTGGTTTAACTCCGGCTAGCAAAACACCACGAAGACGGTCTCACAAATCCTCCTCCCCTCCTCCAGTGGAGAGGAAGAATCGGAGGAAAAAGAAATAAGGAAGCTTGTAAAATTGAGATAAGAACTATTTACTAATTAAACCTAAATCAATATATACAGATACTACCAATAATAAATAATTAAAATAGTAAAAAATAAAACATATGTTACAATATATACAATGTGATACAATATGATACAATTTCCCACCATCCACTGACCAATGCACACCCAGACGTTGAGGGATGAAAATCAGACCCAGAGAGCCCGAGACCCACAGCCTGAAAGCGATTGCAGCCCGAGACCTGCGGTCCAAGGCCTGGAGCCCGGGAGCTGACACAGCAGATTCCAAGTGAACCCTGTCAGTGATAGCACAGCCAGGAACTCTAAACAACCCACCAGCTCCCACACGAATGAGCCAGCACAGGAGTTGGCAAAGCAGCTAACGCAGGAGGGTTAGCAAGTGCCTGGAGAGACAAGCAAGGGAGTAAGGGAGAGAGAGAGAAGGGAAGAGTAATGGCTACCAGACCCTCTTCCCCACCCAAGAGACCAGAACATGACGTACTATGGGATGAAATACTTCCTTGGTCAGTCTGGGTCAGCTACAGTATCTGAAGCGGACAAAAGACCTTGAGTTCAGTACAGGCCATCCCCAACACCAGCTGAGGCCTTATCAATCAACTCTGCCATGTTTTCTTCAGAGACAGAATGACAGTGCTAGGTTTTTCTGCTGTATGAGTAGAAATGAATTCAACACAAGGAAATGAATTTTGTAGGAAGTAAAAGGTAGCCCAATTGAGAACTTTGCCTGAAAAAGAATATCAATTTACACTTGCTGCTCAGCAATATGTAATATTTGTTGACAGAAGTGTACAAGAAAGTTGAAAACTAAAATCAAGTTTGAGTTTGATTTCATTGTAGTGATTAGAAACGTGCAACAGAAAAAGTTTGTTCTGACAAGTGAGATTTTCACAATTAAGAGATTAGGAAAGATGATGAAATCTTTGTTTATCATACTCAAACTAGATTGTAAATCATTTAGTAAATACGACATTGTTTTGAACTAATGAAGCCTATTTCAATGTGCTTTATGTGAGGTGGTATTGTAATAATTTGCAATAATACTTAAAAGTTTAATAAAGCCCAAGAGACAAGATCCTTAATTGCCTGCTAAACATTACAGAAATGAAAATGAAATTTTCTCTGTTGTTTCTAACCTTCAGTGGTGCACCTGGGTTACACTTTCTCCATAATCAAGGGACTAAAACCATCTCAAGGAAGCTAAAAATGTCTATGAGAAAAACACCAAAGGCAATACAGCTCTGAATAAAAAACCCCCATACGTTGGGTATGCAGAGTAACGAAAAATACGGTAATTGTGCATAATGTAATAATTCCAGGCTTGTCTGGAATATTATCAGTCATTAACCATACATATACAGTCTCCTTGCACTCAGACAATGAGCCCTAGATTATATTAACAACTGATGTTTCTAAGAATTAGAGAAGCAAATTGCAACTATTACTGCTCTTTATAATACACCAGTTAAACCGTAACTGGACAAAACTAACATCTCTGAACAGTTGTTGACTTGAGCCACATGGGTAATATCCTTCATGTAATTAACCACAATAAAAGAAAATACAGATACTCTAATTACAGATCTTGGTAAATTCTGAGCTATTTTTGTCTTAGGACTCTGAACAAACTGGGTATTTCTAATTTATGTCCCAAATGTCAGATAGTAGAAAGGGGATGTGCAGCATCTTGATGCTACCTGTCAGCAGAGGTGGTGGTAGAAATAACAGTGCCTTAGGAATAAAAAAGTTAAAAGTGGGAGGAGACATTAAGCTGAATGCTGTGAGGGTGTTTAAAACGCTGAAACTTTATAGAAGTCTCATATAGTTAAACATAAAATATAATTTAATGGAAGCAGGGAAAGCCGTCTACTTGAAATGAAGGGCAAGTTGTTTTTGTTTTAAGGAGTATTATGAGTCAAAGATGTTGTAAGTAGTAGGTTTTTATATGATTGATATGTGTAGGGAAGTAAATGAATAAGTTAATCTAAAAGCCTCAGGAAATTTGGAGCTCATACAATGAATAAACATTGTTAGCCTTGTCACTTAAGCTTGTTGCCAAATTTAGTGCTTTTGTACTGTCCATCGGTTAGAGCAACCCGTACTTCTGAGCCCGCTAAATCTGTGTGGAACATGCTCTTTCTTTAGGTTCTGGCTTTATGCCATTTCCACTCTCTGGGGTGGAATTATGTAATTAACCTACTATTAGGCCAGGTTCTGTGCTCCAGTGATCAATTAAGATTACCTCGCTTAGGGCGGATTTGCTTTCTGCTAATCCTTTCCTCTAGGAGCAGTGACAGCATTAACCAGTGATTAGACAGCCTACTGCCATTCTGAAAGCAAATAAGGGAGCTGATCGCAAACCATATGGTACATGAAAGACTGTCTTACCATAATCCTTTCCTTGAATCTGAAAAGTTCACTGATTTCCTCACTCAGAGCCTGACTTCATGCTATGTTACCTCTCCAGACAATCTCTAGCTGTGGACTTTCATGTGCGGGTCTACTCAGCTCTTTGTATTTGCAGAACAGGTCTAGCTGTGTATCTGGAAGCACAGTGCTCTGATGAATTCAGCCTCTCCACTGTTTCATAGGAAGACCTTTTTCCTCCTTTTTTTACCTTTTTTAATGACTAATACAGGTAGTCTGATAGGTTCATACAGGAAAAATGTGAGAATCCAGTGTAATTTAATTGCATCTCTACTGTCATAAGAATCATTCAGTTTTGTATTGGAAGAATGCATAGTGTTTAGTTAAGGAATCTCTTTATTATCATATTATTTTTCTAATTATAGTGTTGCTTTTTCCGCAAGGTAAGGTAAAGCCACATGGCATTTTCTAAATTATTTCTGTTGCTCACTAAAATAACTTCTACACCTGCAGGGAATAGAATATTAACTTTTCTGTATATTTACATTTTATATAAAGTTATTTCTGTTTGGCAAATGCATGGGTACTCTTTTTTCAATAAACTGATTCAGAGCAACATTTTAATATAATTTATTGTTAAATGAACACTTCAAGGCAGGAAAACTTTCTGAAAGTCTCTTCTGTCTCCCCAGAACAGAAACTCCCTCACTCCCACCAACTTGGACTGAAGTACCACTTCTTAAGAAATATGAAAGCATTGTTTTTAAAAACTCTGAATTGATGCAATTTACCTGACTTCTGTCTCCAGTGCATCATGCTATTGTCTTACAGTTTAGAGGATGGAGCAACTGCCTTACAAGGGGAGACTGAAAGAGCTGGTAGAATAGCTGTTGTATAATAGAAGGGCAGTATAGTCAAAGTTTACAAAATTGTGAATATGGTGGATTAGGCAAACACAATAAGTATTATTTTTGTCACAAATACAGTAAATACTGTTTCTGTCAAGTCCTACAAGACTAGAACTAGAGGTACTCACTGGACTAGTAGGAAATAACTAGTAAGAAAGTGATTTTAAAAATATAAAACAAAGCATTTTTTCTACAAAACTGACAGTGAGTTTTTGCTGCAGTAGTCTACAGACACATCAACAGGTTCAAAAGGGATTTGAAAAAAATCACAGGCAATGGTCTGTAAATGAGCATGAAGTGGAAAAGGTAGGGATATACACTAAGTAACATCTGTGTTTTTTCTACTGTCTGTGACAGCTGGACAAGATTGACCACTACTCACATTCTTAATAACCCCCATCCTTTCCTAAGGAATCCTCTGTTCTTGCACGTGACTTCAATGTACTTGTTTTCCATTGGCTTGCTTTCTGTTACCTTCAAGCTATTGCTTTGCCATTGTTGCTGTTCCTTTCGCATGCTTACGTGCTGTTTGTCTTTTGTCATATGCTCAGAGCAACATGGGCGACTAATGAAAACCTTGAGGAGCTGCCTAACCCACTCGATACATTCTTCTGCTACGACAGCAAACGGAGTTGGCAGTAAGTGGGCCTGGGAAATGTATTATGGGATGTATGTGAAAATGTAGGTCTGGTTTCTACTGATTTCTGCTCTTTATTTTCTGTTATCTACTGTCCCTTTCATCTATTTGTAAGAAGGACATTCCCTGCTGCACCTCTTTTTCCCTGTAACTTGAATGTAGATTGGGTTCTTCTTGGTGCTCATAGACACTGTGGAATAACTGACACAGAGGTTTGAAGAAAAGTGCAGTTAGTGCAGGGAACATGCCTGGGTAGAGTGAAATATACTTATTACAAATGATTTTTTGAGCAACTGTTACATCGTTAACATCAGCTAAGGAAACAGTTCTAGGCAACACAATAACTTTTAATTTCTTCCTATGAAATATTTTATCTAAGCTCAACACTATTTGGAAGCAAAGGAATTCATGTACTGTTTACGTTTTGTGGACTACCTTATTAGAGCTGGCTTCAATAAATGATTCTTTTTTCACTAAAAATGAACTGTCAGTGTGAAATAGGCTATAATTTATATTAGAAATAGGAAGCAGACATGCAGCATTTGGATACTTGTATAATATAAACTAATGGAGTTTCAGGAGAGACTGAACTGATTGCACATTATTACTTATTTTCTTCTGGTTATACAGAGGTAAACAGTTATCTTTGACTTTGCTGTCTTAGTTCAGCTCATTCCATAGACGGTTATGTAAATTTAAAAATGTCAACGCATCTGCACTGTGGTGGCATTTTAAAGGGAATGTCAATCTAAAACTTGCAGAGAATGCTTAATAGGATTTCTTTGATAGCTTTTGTCTCCTTAGATTAATATTTTATAAAACTTAGATGGTGTTTTGGAAAACTACCTTAGATATAGAAGTGGGATTACTAGTTGTCTTAATTTTGTTCTATAGCTTCTCCACTGTGAATGTAAAATTCCCTTAAGAGGAAAATGTTGTCTTTCTTAGACAGTTATTATTTCAAAGAGGAAGCTTGCTTCTGATTTGAGGAAGAGGAGTTGCACTAATGGGAGGCATGGCAGAACAGTCAACAGCAGCTCTGTTGGTGTCAAGTATCTACTTGCATTATCAAATAAACTGTGTTTTCCATTGCTCTGATATGAAGTGGCAGTATTGGCCCCTCCTCTTAATGTTGTTTAACATACAGCATATACAACAATCAGTCAGGCACTGCCTAACAATCTTGGGACTGAAATTTTGGGAAGCTTTATCGCATACGCAATTGATGTTACTGAAGGGGAGGTTTTGTTTTTCCTACACTGACACCAGCCCTGACTCTTCACCAAGCTGGCCAAACTCACTGAGTGTCAAGATGTTACTCACTGCTGAATTAACTCCCTAGCACTTTGGACTGTTTCACAGAGAACACATTAAGGGGTGGTACCATGCAACTGGGAAGACAGGAGACAGGGAAGTGAGAAAGAAGTGTGATGTCTTCCCCACTGTTTCCTGTAATATTTGCCTTGTTCAGCTCTACCTGAGGAGGAGATGCTTCTGAAGACTCAGAAATCAGAGAGAGTAATACCTCTGATCCCTGCCAGGTATAGGCAGGGACTAGGTGTAGGCAGGTGTTAGGTCTGGGTTGTTGATTGTGGACATGAAAAATGAAAGAATTTTGCTGCTTCATTTGGGGTCTTCTGAACAATCTGTCCCTTAACCTTTCTGTAGTTCCATTTCCCACCTATAAATCACATAATTTCCCTGTGTTTGCAGTGATGTTGTGTGGATATCTACTATTTGAAAGGGCTGGGATGGTATGCAGTCATCAGAAGTTTCTGAGATACAGGTTGTCAGGCTGCAGATAATTCTTTATTGAGTTGCCCATAGCTGATAAGCATTAACAAAATAACTGTTAGACTGTATATACTCTTCTGAGCAATTGTGTTTTATTCAGCAGGAGCTTGTAAATAAATAGCAAAATGATTTTACAGTGTTGTCAGTATTTTGCAAATGCAATCTAAAGAACCAACACTTAAAGCCTGACAATATAACACTGGAACAGTGTGCTACATAAAGGCTGGGGAAACGCTGGTATTATGCTACCCATGGCTCTACTGAATTTATTTCTGCATGAGACATTAATCATCTGCTTAGTGATCCCCAATGTGTCAAGATTTTGTCTTCTTTTGTTAATTTGTTGAATGCTCGTTTTCAGATCACAAACTAGAAACACCTTGGAGAGACAGACATTATCGTGGATTCTCACACAGAACAAACAAAACCAGGCTATCAAGTAACTTCTTCAAAGGCCGTTGGGTTTGTTACTGAGCAGTTACTGATTCTTTGATTTGAACTAGTTAAGAAGGTTTCTGGGGCTCCTTAGTATTATGGGAGTCAGGTGCTGTTTTCTTCTCACCTTTCAGGTAAGATCAGTGGTTTAGTTTTAGGTAGTCCTGCAAGGAGCAGGGAGCTGGTCTCGATGATCTGCTGTAAAAGAGAAAGCGTAAACTAACATGGTGTATAAACCACCACCTTAATTTACAAGTATCTTGTTCCCAAACTGTTTTATGTTGTAGGTAACACACAGCAGTGCATGGTTAATAGGAACACCATCTTCATCCTGTATTTTCTTGCTGCAACACTTTAAGATGTAAAATCATGAATAGTGCTAAGTATCAAAATGATTACTGCTTAGGAAGAGGTAGGTCTTGACTCTCTAAAGAATACATTCAGAAAAGGGTATGAACCAGAATGGAATTTTCAGAGCAGGATAAAAAGTGGCTTGCATAAATGGATATTTCATCATGACAGTTAGAAAATGCTCTGAAATTCTCTTCATTAGAGAGAACAGAGACAGAATGTGAATTTCAGGGTGTAATGTAGTAAATCCATAGTATTTAACACACCATCACTAAACTTGCCAAGCCCTCTAAAATGCTGATTTCTTTGCCTTTTAGTCTTGGTTTCTTCTTCACATATCTCTATAAATTTTTTTCTGGAGAGTATGTAACATTGGTATCTTCTGTGACATCTTAAAAAGACAGCATTTGGTTTTGCTCACCAAAATAGTCTTTACAAGCTTTTATTTTTTTTTTCTAGCCAGTACTTGTCCCTGTAATGAAAAGATGTTGAGTTTCTGTGTGTGAAGTCAGGCTTAGCAGCAATGTGGATAGTAGTCATAAACCTGAAAAATGCACAAGTGATCCTGAAGGAAGGCTGAGAAGTCCAAATTTTGCTTTCTTCTGTTGTATCTCACAAACTGACCAGTCGTTTATGTTGTGTTTCTTTTTAGGTTAGTCTTACTGCTTTTCTCAGTTTACAGGAAAAAACAACTTCATTATTCTGCATTATTCTGACAAGAAAGTAAACCACCTTTAAAGATCCTGAGATCCCATCTTACAAAAATTTTTTGCCTCTGAATAATGATAGATTTGGAAAGAAACCTACACTTTAGAGAAAATTATATTTTTCTTTTTTCAGTTTTATTGGGTTATATGGTTGGTTGAAATAGGTGAAAATTCTCACAATTTCAAGGCTACTGTGAATTGTCCACTCTGAGCTTTGAACGCCTCTATTCCTGAATGAAATGAACCGTAATGAATCTATGAAAATATTGAGACATGATTACACTAAAAGAAAACTGCAAGGATGTGTTAAACCCAAATTATAAGTTTCAAAATAGCATGTCCATGAGAGTCTCCATAGTCACTTTCTCATATTGGACAGCCTTCAAGTAGATGTTTGACCATGGTTTAACCACATTCTGGAATACAACCGAGGAGATCCTTGGTGCAGATGACACTACTGAGACACTGGGAACATTTCTTTATGCAGCTAATGATAGTCTATTAGAGGAGATACAGAGCAAATTTTGAGATGGCAATTTCATGGATGTTACTTTGTTACTAATGTACCTCCTTCTTATTTGTAGGTCTACACAAACCGTCTCCTGCTCAGTCCTGTTTAAAGCAGTCATGGTCTTTGTAGCTGAAATCAGTATCAGCAGCAAGTCAAATCAGAGATGAACCTAAAACACCAGGTCAGGCCTCTTTAAGCCTGTTTCTAACTCTTCCAAATCTGTGTGGCATTCTTCTTTTAAACTCCTGGACCCAAACCAGTAATTTCATGGACTTTTTCAGAATTGCTGAAATTTTAGAATATTTTACAACAGGGTAAAATGTTTTAATTAATTAAAGGTTGCATAATTTAAACCTTTCAACCAGCAGGAAAAGTAAGAATTTTCTTCATGTATCATTAGTGAAAGTAATTTCCCTTCCCTCTCAAGTAAACAATCCCTTCACCTTTACCTAGACTGTGAGATAATTTACTGTTAATGTGTGGGATTTTTGTTTTGTTTTGTTTTCTGGGAGGCTAATGTTTCATTACTAGGTTAAGGCTGAGCATTTAAAGGGGGTTGGATCCCCAAGCATGTTAAAACTTGGTGAAAACCGTTCATTGAATTCTTTCTGGTCCTTTACAACTCTGGGTGCAACCTGTCAAGAACACAATTCTGTCCGTAGAAATGAGAGACCCTTGACTAGGACAGCTGAACTTCAGGACTATGGAGCTAGTGCTCCCCAGCATTGCATCTGTTGGAGGGCAGGTGTTAGTGATGTTTCTGAACTGTGGGCTGGGCTGGTTAAAGTGCAGTTGTGTACGTTTGTGCTTTTTGTCTTACGGAGGTGTAAGGTCTGGCAGAAAGCTGGTATAAACAGCTCGAGATTGTGTTTTAAACCACTTCAGCAAGATTCACACCTGTGAAATTCTAACAAGAGCCTGTAAAGAGACGTTTATGAATCTGGTCGGAAGAAAATATATAAGGTGCATCTGTAATGAGTGGAGAAACTTGTGTGTGCATCTCTACAGTGCTGTCATTTAGAGACTTTCCACAGTTGTTTAGTTTCATAGTACTTAAACCTGAGAGCTCAGTATGATTAGTTACGATATCTTCAAAACTGTTGTTACGACTGTGAAATAGGTTTGTTTCCTTTTCTGCTACACACCCCACTCCCTGTGCCCTTGTTGAGAGCTGCTTTGTTAAATATGGAGTTTGGCTGATGTTGACTGAAAGTGAAATTTAGTACTTTGCACTGTAGGGCATATTTTCTGAGGAATTTGTGAATGTTCTTCTGAGATACCCCGTGTGACACAATAGGACAATGATGCCCTTCATACAATCAAAAACCTTCCTCTGAATTTGGTCAGTAGGTGGCATGTGAGTTCACTCATAGACCTCAAAGCTTCAAGAAATTTTACTTTCATATCTATTACCATTGCACCCTGTGAGTCTGTTTATATAGTTTTTGTAACTGTACTGCTGTTGATCTGAGTTTATTAATTAAATCTAATAGGGCCAGAAGGAACATAAATTTACAATCTTCAAGTGTAGCTCATATTTCTGGACTAATAATCTCTGTGGAGGCAGATATTATAACCTACAAAAATCAATTTTGTAAATTTAATATTACCTTTCTTAGATCTACAGAACATAAAATATAAACATGTAAGCTAATTCTTAATATACATTTGATTAATAACTGATTTTTATACAGTCTGTTGAAACTGGTATTTAAAATGGAATTGTTCATTTGAATATACCTGTAGTAGTATGCTGACATTTGCCCTCAAGCTTTAAAAATCAATACTTTTATGACTAAAATTTCACAGGATCTTTCCAGGCAGTTCTGTTTGGAAATTGCATTCTAAAGCATTGAAATGGTGATTCAAAATTAATTAAAATATGTGCCCAAAAGAAATACATTAACATAGGTATGTGGTCCTTATCAGATTATAGGTTATTAGTATACTAGATGTTGTTTTAATGAGCAAATAAATAAACAACTCCCTTTATGGTACACTGCAGCCTTCTGCTTGATTTATGTCAACCTTCCTGAGCACCTGCTTGGTTTGAATTTGAAATTGCAGGTGAATCTTTATTAATCTCTGCAGGTTGCACCTACACAGATGAACAAACTAGGTGGTACACTTGCTGAGTAGCTGCAACGAAACATAGCTCTGTCCCTTTCCCTACACAGCCCTTTCTTTTTTTGCCAGAAAGAACTACCTTAAAGTGCTGTACTAAAATCATTTGACCTGCTTGTCAAGAACTACAGGTTAAACCGCCTTAGTGGGTATCGAAGGGACAATTGACGTTAAAACACATACACATAATTACTCTCAAAAGGAAGTCAGTAATAGAAACAAGTTTAGAACTCTGAATGTTATAAGTCTCAGCCTTTTCTGTTTGAAATAATAGCGGTATCTTTCTTGTAACATGATTTAAGGTTAGGGTTAACCACTTCTGGATTACAACACTTCTTTTTCCTTCTATTCTAGCTGTATCTCCATTCGTGGAGCTCTCTGAGTGCAAGTGTGACCCCATGGTCATATTTAAACACAAATCCATTTGGTTTTATAACCTAGAACATCTCTGTATTGATGGAATTCACTTCCTATTTGACTGCTTGAGCTGTGCTTAAGCTCCTGTGCAGATGCTTGGAAGTCTTCTCTGGTTGTCCTGGAGCTTTGTTTCCTTGGGTTTTGTGTTATTTGCTTTGATCTTAACTGTGTGTTGCTGGTGTCCTGGTGTAGATTAGAACATGCCTAATTTTTGATAGTAGGTACTGTTCTGGGCTGAGGGATTAATTTTGTCTCAAAGCGAAATAAATATGACAAAAATTTATTGGTTCCTATGTCAAACTTTTAAAGTTGTGCTGCTCTGGTGATAACAGAAAGTTGCATCTGCTTCTACGGATGCTTTTGGACTGATAGATCATTTGAGCTGCCTGCTGCTGCTCGCTGAGCCATGCCTGCTGCCAGCTCTGCACCCCTTCCCACTCCGGACCCTGTAAATTTTTGGCTGAGATGAGCTTTCTTGTAATTGCTTTGTCTGTATTATCTACTCAGGGTTGTCATCGTTGTCAATAGTGCTGTCTCAAAGGAATATAGATGCACATAATTCGTGTTTCCTCCCTACCCATCATGGCATGCATTTTCTTTAGCATTTTATCAAAACCAGGCATGGTGTCTTACGTACGAAGGAGTGGGAACGGAGTACGTTCCCTTAATCCCAACCGATGTGTGTTTGCACGCCTAGCGCAGCTGACGTTGCTGGAACCGTGGAGCAGTTCAGCAACAGCGGTTGCTTTATACTGCAGCCATGCTCTGTTCAAAGGACTCCAGCCCGTTGGACAAAGTGCGCCCTGAGACCGTGCTCACCCTCCTAATTCAGAGTTTACCTGCTTTGTCCAGACGAAGGTAGCAAAAAACTAAAAGGAAACTCCTCTGCAAAACCCAGCTAAATCACTGAGAAAAAGGGAATTTATAATTTCCTACTCAGCGGTGAATTTGGAGATCCTAAACCCGCGAATGAAAGTACAAGCGCTGAAGAAGCCCTCCAGGGAGCCTGAACACCGCCGAGCCTGCGGCAGGAATCGCCCGCGCGCTGCCCCTGGCCGCCAGGAGCGCGATTCCGCCCGCCGGCCGGCAGGTGGCGCCAGCGGCACGCGCTGCGCACCACCACCCCCCACCCCGCCCCAAAATCCGGGCTTTACTGGCTTTACATGCTCGAAAAATTCAGTGAAAGTAGCTGTGTACAGCCACTCAAGTATGATACACAAGACACGTGTCAGTCTGCTATTTTGGAAAAAAGTGAATTTAGCATCTCCTATGTTTTGTCCATCTAATCCTGCATGATTTCTTCTCCCTAAATTCCTGCTGGAAGTACAAACTGTTTAATTAGAGTCCTTTAAAAAGGTTAGTATGACAAGCTCTATCAGTTGTAATGCAGAATTAAAAAAAAAAAATCCAAACCCTTTATTTAGATGCAGAAAAAAAAATCGAAATTTTGTCAGAATTTCTGGTATACTCCTGTGTAGTTCCTGTAACAAATCAGAATTCCAAACTCTCAAAGCACATACATTTCCCTGTCAATCTGTGAGGTACTTCTAACTGTAACTTCTGCGAGACATGGTATGGCAGGAAGATAGCATCAAGTGTATATTTTCACGTCTTTTTCCTTCTTTTATGTGTTTTATTGTTCAGAAGTGAATGTTATCTGTAACAGGCCAGGCACAAGGGAGAAAAAAAATAATGATGTAGATGAAGATTGACAGCTAAAGAAGATGTGCATTTTCATTTAGTTACATTCACTAAACAATTATGTGATATTATTAGCAATATAGGTGCAGCCACTGCGGAACTTAAAATAATGTGCAGCTGCTTGTGAAGTGAGCGTCAACCAGAAAAAAAACTAAACTCCCTTTAAGAGCAAGTCTGTTCTGTTTCTCTTCAGAAAATTCATACTTTATCCATTCTTATTTTAATTAAAGATATATTTTTTCCTGTCAATGAAGTTAAAGGTTTTATATGTTGAATACTGAAAAATAATTGAAAATGGCATCCTAATTCTGTTCTTTTTGCATTGGATTAGTGCTGAAAGCTTAAAAAAAAAAAAAAAATCCAGTCCTAAAAATAATTATTGTAAGGAGGCTGTAGATGGAAACTGCAGGAATGGTAGATCCAAGTTTCGACAGATCCATCCTGAATCAGGTATTCTTCAAGACCCATTCAGAAATGTGAGTATTTTGAATCTGAACATTATTAGAAGCTGATAAACAGGATTGAAGGTATGTAGTCAAATAATTCTGTGGCCAGCTAAGGTGAAGATGTTAAAACATCACCAGAACTTTGGTCACAGTATTCATGTGCTTTTGTTACAGAAGCCATTGCTTATCTGAGCTGGAGACTTCCATTTGACTGTTGTTGAAGAGAACTTCATGGATTGAGGTAGCAGGTAGTTCCGTAGATTGCAGAAATACTCATGAACACTACATGATTCCTTGCAGATGCATTTTCTACCTAGAACTAGCCTGTTTAAAGAGTAACACTGAAGGTAGGGTTAAAGAAAGATTGGGGGAAGAAAAGTTGTCTCCTTGACAAGATGAAGCAGAGTAAAAGCAGCACAGGTATGTTACATGCGTGTCTTCTGCCTAAAACTACTTTGTACGTTTGCTTAAAGGTACTCCGTGTGTGTGGAGAGTTTTTTCCCTGTATGATGCATTGCACAATGGTGGCTTGTGGAAGTGCTTAGGGAAGGATGTTGCTGGAGTTTACTAATTCTTGGACCAAGGTCGGTTAGATTTAATGAGCTTTCAGAATATTGCAAAGGCTGCTTGTTTCATAGAGTTTAGGGGGAAGGGTCAGGACATGTGTTTGATGTAACTGGGAGGTAAAGATTTTTTTTGTTGTTGATTTGCTTTTATGTGAACTTATCTCCTCTCTTCAACTGGATACTTAAATCTTCCACTGAAAGACCTCTACCTTTGTTAGGCTTGCTGAATGTGTGTGAAGGTACTGACCATGTATTTTTACTGGTGCTCTTGACTCTAGTTATGCTTCAACTGATGGTCCAGTTACTGTTACACCCATTTAATTACAGACCTTGATCAGATATTTGGGGTTTTTTTTGACTGGCAAATCTCGGGAGTCAAGCTTTTATTTGTATCACTAGTTTTCTGAAGGGGAGGAAAGATGTGACACATTTTTAGGGGCAAATGTTACTGTTTACTGCTGAATTACTGTTCAGTGCAGTGGGAACATTTTTAGTATTAGCCTGGCTGGCAACGTGAGAAATGCTTATAGTAAAGAATCTGGCAGTACTTGTAGGTAAGATCAACTGAGTTTCCAGTAGTACTGGAAAGCTCAAGAAAATGTGTGTCTTTCCTTATGTTTTTATAGGTTGACTTGTCTAGCCAGAAGTATTTGACTAGTAAAGGCACAAAGTGACCTGTAGCAGTGTCAAATTCACAGAGACCAAAGTGAAAGAAAATATACTCTGCAATGTCGCCAGCACCTTGGATTCTTTTGAAGTCAGTGATGCTGCTGATTCTTTAAATAGGAGTTCCTTTGCCACACTGAAGTATTGTTTTATTGGGGATTTTTTTGTTGTTTTGTTTTACTTCAGAGGACCTTCCAGTATTTTTTATTCTAGATAAGTGTCTTCTTTTAAAGCAGGCTTATGTAGAGACCATGGTAATTTTTGTACTTTTATGTGAGCCAGTGAGCCCAAACATAATTTTTTAACTGCTTAGGCAGTTTATTTTTCATCAAAGATCTGGTTTCCTGTTGAAAATGGAATTCGTATTTTGTTGTCATGACAACAGATTTCAGTACTTGTTTCCCACAACTTATATTTTCTGTGTTGCTACAGTCCCAGAGCTTATCAGTGTTTTATCTAGTGAGTTTTATCCATTGAGGAGGAAGGCAGCTTTCTGCTTTGTGTGTATCAAGACTTTAAATCTTTACTTCTTATATAACTATGTAGTTAAAAGTAGATAAAAACATTGAACAAGAGTCAACTTTTATATTATAGCCTGAATGTTTTAATTAAAAAAATACATGTATATTAAAGCACAAATATAAGCTGTTGTTTTTCTTTGCAGTCAAAAACAAGTAGAGTTTATCCGCAGAGTTTAGGTGCAATAATAAATGTGTAACTTCAGTGGAAGATAATATGGAAAATGGGAGGAAATCATGCTATATACAAATACTTGAAATCTGAACATCATGTTTTGAAGTCGTAATATTCAGGAAATCGAACGTTTGTTAATTTTCAGAAATCAATTAAATTTTAAATTCTGCCCTGAATGGGAGGCAAAAGGCTACCAAATCTACAGGTGAAGTGCAAGGGGATATTATTATGCATCAAATCAAGTGGAATAAGGAATAAAAAGATAAGTGAGAGAAGGCATATATCTCAAACTGTAAAGTACTAGCTACTAAAAGCATTTCTTACCCTAGAAGAAACCTAGTGTGATTAGGGCGGATCTCTGCACTGCTCCCACAGTTGTCTTACAAGCAAGCTCTGCTGCGAAGCCCCAAGGCAACAGTGTAGAGCTCTAAGACTGTGTGAATGTCTTACACAATGAGCCCGCACCACTTTTACAAAACACTACGTGCTTCAGCTTGCTCAGAGTTGCTCTAATGAGTGATTTGTTACCCAAATGAACAAGTAAATGATGGAGTAAAGGGCAATAGGCCTGTGCTACAGACTCCATCATTGGAGGATGGAGCTCATGCCAGTTATGGAGACATGCCTTGCAAACGTGCCTCATAGCTGCTTGAAAAAGATGTACGTTTGGTCAGGTGTTAAACTTTCTAGCCAGGTAGTTTTTTTCCAGTGAATATTATATTTGATTGTATTTCTTTTTCTGTAATCTGAAATTAGTGCTGCCTATTGAAGCATTAGTTTTGTTCTGATATTTAAGAAAACATAATATTTATGTAACATCAGACGAGTAAAAGAGCACATTGCAGGCTGTCTCTTATATGATTATTTTGTTTCAGAGAGAATTTTCTCCTTTTTCAAGCTCTCAACACTTCTAAAACACCATCTGTTATCAGACTTTTACAGACCAAAAAGTTAGATTTCCACATTCTACACACTGAATACTTGCATACTGTACAGAGATTTTTTCTGAATTACCCATGCATGGCATGAATAAAAAAAGCTCATGCTTTTAACTACAGTGGTGTAATGACTTAAATTAACTTCGGGTTTCATCTGTTTGTTTTTGTCTTTACTTTGTTTTTCATTCAACCACATTTAACTTTAAAATCTTATCTGTGGTACTGGGCTTTCCATGCCTGATCAAATTTTTGTTGTTGTTGTAGCATACAGAATTTGAATAAATTAGTGGAGATAAGTGCCAGGGTGCTGTGAAAAGATGCCATATAAATGCCTAAATGATAATTAGAAGCTTTTTTTCCCCAATATTTTTCAATTTAAGGGACTCTAAAATGCTTTGATGTTTGATTACTTTTCTCCTGCCTACAGATCTTCTAACAAAATGATCTCCATACCACTCAATGTATATGTCTCTCTCTTCCGGTAAATATTTCTAATACAACCACATGTGTTTGAGTCACCTACAGTTTCTGGCTATTTTGTTATTTCAGAGTAGCTGCACGAGAAATACAACTTTATTTGTTATGCTGGTTGAATGCTGCTCCCCCTTCAAATGGGCATAGCAGTGTTCTTAATCACCATTTTCCCTTCCCTCTTTCCAACTTCCAGGAGAATAAAATAGTGATCCAAGCTCACTGATAAGGATTTTTATGCTCTGTAAGATTTAATTTGGAGGAATAACTTAATTCCTTACACTATATTAGTAAGAGGATGTCTACATTAAACTTACACTAACTGTATGTGCAAATCCACAGTTAGAAGGCCGTTCTGTCTGTGACAGGGTAAGCCTTGTCCCCTGCTTTGCAACAGCTTTAGTGAGTATGCGGATACACTGTGTCTGGAGAGCCCAGTCAGTTTGCTTAGGATGAACTGAGGAAAAAAAGGAAAAGGTTTGTTTTCCTGCAAATCAGTACAGTGATTTGAGTTGCTGCATGCCTGCAATCACTACTACTGCTGCTAAATAGGGATGGGGAGAGAAGAATATCCAGCTAAACTGGAAAGATAGATATAACCATTTTAGAGATTCGAGTTAGGACAGAGTTCTGTCCCAGCTGAGCAGGAAGCTGTGGTTAGTACATGTGTGTGACCTAATTTCAGTCCTATTGAGTACTACGATCTGATAGCCAAAGTAACTGGTATTTTAGCAAATGCTGGCCTTCTGAGTATTTATTGAAGGAAATCATAGTAAAAGACCTTCAGAAATGTTTTGGCTTGTTTTATCTTTGGGGTACCAGTTGACCTCAAGGCCTCTGATGACAGTTTCATGCTAATGTGCAACGGGTCAGGATTGAAAGTTGTTTTTTATAATTGCTCAAAATACTACATATTGCTATCTAAGTGCACTAGCAGACTGGACTGGTTAGAAAAAATTGCTCAAGGCAAGGCTTTAGATGACAATCTGCTTCACTCTAGGAAAATGTAAGAGTGTGTGTATGGATTCAAACCAATTGCTCTCCCTCAGAATCCTTTCCCAGCAGGGGCAATTGGAAACTAGTCATAATAGAATAAGGAGAGAGCAAGCACGTGTGATGCTTCTTCTGAGTAGTCTTCAGCCTCTAGCCATTTCCAGTTCTATGGGCAGATTACTTCATAATCCTAAGTAGTTATTCAGTGTCCCTTCGAACCCATAAAAAACTTTTTGCCTCCACATTGCTCTGTATGCTCTATTGCACCCTAGATCCCTCTCATTTCCTTTGACTGACCCTCAGTGGTTTTGCTTGAAGTTCCCTGGAACTAGTACTGGAAGAGACTGATTTTTTTTTTTTTGTCCCATGATACCACTGCTTGTTTTTACACTTCCATCATATTGTCCCCAAGTTATCACTTTTCCAGATAGAATAGTTCTAGTCTAGTCGGGCAGATCTCATATATAGCTAATCTCTACATATTGTTACCCTCCTCTGAACCTTTTCTTCTTTCAATGCATCCTTTCTGAGTTGAGGGGAGATACACATACAGGATTTGAAGTCTGGAAGAAACATTAATTTTTACTGTGGTATTATGGTATTGTCTGCTGTGTTATCTGTTCCTTTCCTAATATTCCAAATCTCTGGCTTGCTTTTTGCCTTCTACTGAACATCAGGCTGGTGATTTCATGGATCTGTGTGTCATAATCCCAAGATTTTACTTCTTAATGGCAAGGTAATCTCATACCTTTGATTTTAAATGTAAAGATGGCTTTATTTCCTATGTTCATTACTTTTTGTTCAACTGCTTAAGGTACAATAAATGCATTTAACTACAGTGAATTTCATCTTCCATTTTAATGCTGAATCACGTAGTCTGATGTGGTTCTTCTGTTCATATGTGTCTATAGCCAAAAAAAAACATATGAACTGTTATCATGATATAGTCACTTAAGGGAACTGTAGCAGGGGAAAGAACAATTTTCCTTTAGACTACTCTGAAACTAGAAGGTAGCTACTAATAAATCAGAGAAATTGTATTTATTCATTAATGAGTATGGAATCACTTCAAGTTATGACGGTGCTTAATGAGAATAAAAGTGTTAGCAAAAAGCTTATTAAAAATAAGTGAGAAATGACTAAAGAGACCCTTGTGTCTTTTTTCTTTTTCTTCTAGAAAGATTTAATGCAATGTGAGCAAAACTATTCAGAAATGTTATTTAATGAGCAGCATCGTTCACCGCCAACTTCCTGTTTCCTTGCCTGCTTGATATACTACGGTGAGCTCTTGGTTAATTTCCCTGTAGGACGTGGGTTTTCCTTGGCTTTGTACTTGTGGCTTTGCAGTCAGGACCTTTACAATAATTTTGAACTAAATGCTGCTTTTGAAGTCTCTAGGTAAAAGAAGTCAGGACTAGTTGCTAAGAAGACTGACTTTCACTGTTTAATTGTGGCAAGGGAGGGATGGACATGCACACAGGCAAAGTGTAATTATTGCTCCCCAAAAGAACTAAGGTAAAAATGATTACACAACCTCTTGTACTGTGCTTGATCTTGAAGGTCATACAGGCTAGCTTCCTGTTCCTTGAATTTCAACATTTTGTGCCTAGAATCTAGTCATTATTATGAGTATGAAATTCTTTGGAGGTCACTATGTTCATGCCAAAAGGGGAAGCTGCCATTTTTAACTTCTGTCTCTGTCACTTCCCTGACACTCACTGCAGATATTTAGTTTTCCTTCTGGTTCTGTCAGAACTCATAGGATCAAAGGAAGATTATCTTGGAAGGACCTTCTGAATCCAGCAGCATGGAGCTGCTGCTCCATGCCTCTAGGCCCAACCAGTAGCAACGTTGTGCTCTATTCCCAACAGGCACATGCAAATACACGTATACAGTCTTCATGTCGGCAGGAGGCCACACAGATCATCGGCAGACAACACAGAGCTCTTGCAACTGGAAATAGCATCAGTGGCCTCATCCTGTTCTCCTCTCTGGCAGATAAACTTCTGTTATTGGGAAACACGTGTGCACAAGTCTGCCCCAGAACTGACTGAGGTGCCTGGTCTGCCCAGTATCATACCCTGGTCCTCAGATCTCTCTAGCTGCTGGGACCTGGGCACATGAAGCCCCAGGCTGCAGGCTCACTCCAGCTGCTGGTACAGACACAGCAACAAACACAGACGCACACATTATGTTCTTCCCTTGTCTCCTGTAATATGTCCTCAACCACTAGGCAATAACCTCTCCCAGTCTCAAAGTTTGTTCCCCAGGGCTCCACACATGCATGTGCACGTGAGTCTTTTCTCCTGTAACCTAACATTTTGGAGTCCTGTAGTCCCATTCTGCTCAAAGCAGATCTAACTTCAAAATATGATCATGCTGATCAGGGCCTGGCTCAAGTGTCAGAAATGGCTGGGGCTGGAGTCCACAACCTCTCTGAGCACTGGTTCCAGTGCCTGACCATCTTCATGGGGAAGAATTTCTCTACTTATAGCAAATAATCATTTTCCTATGATTTCTTTTCACATTCTAGGGATGGTCACTTTGAAGAAGAAACAGAGTCGTAGAAATGAGATAATATAGGAAAGTAAAGAAAGAAACAAAGATCAGTACTGGTCTTGGATCTTTGATGAGTGTGTCTTTACTGCTTCACCAAAAATCCTCAAACATCTATTTCTAGTAGCTGCAGTAGTACATAATTTTGTTGCTCTGATGGACATGCAACTTCCTTTGTGCCTATAATAAATCATGACACTTCTTACATAATTCAACACACCTTTGGTATTTAGAGGAATTGCTGTTGACCAACAACACTGAACTGCCTACAGTGAACTTTTGCTCTTGGTCTCTAGTGGAACATTTTCCAGTTGGCTGTTTGAAACTTGTGCAAATGCTACAATTAAAAGGATGATGTAGATGAGCACAGGCATGGTCTGTGTATGGCTGTATACATTTTGCTGTTCTTAATGTGTTACTGACTGAAACATTTAATGGCAATAGAAAAATGAAAAGTTCAATATGGAGTGGTTAACATTTCTTGGGTTTCTAACACCTGAATTTGACAACTGAAATCTCTGCATGGCCAAAAGGCATAGACTAGAGTGCAGAGGCATTATTATGCCATGTTAGCAGTGTTTATAGCTTCAATTTAGTTATATTGTTGACAGTCATTCAAGGTATTATCATACAAAAAAAGTTTAAATTCTGAAAGACTTTCTAGTTCTGGTGTCACTGACACTGGAATTCTGTAACACTTCCATTTTAATGGAAATCCGTCCTTTATTAATGGAGGTCTGTGTTTTCATCATAATAATCTTAAAATACCAATGATTAACTCATTTTCATTTTATGTATGACACAGTGGAAAAAATAACCAATTGCTATACTTTAATAATATCAGTTTAAGGCTTGTACAGTGACGTGATTATGACTAATATATAAAATAACCTCTTTTATATTTTAAGTGCTGTGGAAGATGGATACATAATGTGAAATTTAAAGTTTTATGGAGCTTAAGGCTGAAATTGAGAACTTTGGCTTCTTGACTTGTCAAGAGGTTCTCAAGAGCTACAGCAAAGCACGTAATGGTTTGGAAATTATTTGCATTTTCTCTTTCTTTTTCTCTTGGTTAACTAAGAGCTAACAGAGTTAAACATATATTTAGAATTCCACACATCTACATTTAATCATAGTTTTCAACCACTTAAAAAAAAAGATTTTTTGTCAAGTATTTCAGTGAGAAAAAGGCCTTGATCAAACGACTCCTATCGATATCTGTAGGGCAAGTACTTTTTTTTAATAATGTGACACCTTCTTCTTTTTCTGTCTGTTAATGTTTCTGATTTAAGATTCAAAAGGAATAGCTGTATTGGAAAGTTTTTTGGTTTAGCTGTTAATGACCACTTTTCACTAGCTGAAAGTTGCCACACTTTCTGTGAGTAGTGTTATTAAGAAGGATTATCTGAGTGATATTCCAGTAATATACAGTTGGTTTTGATTAGGTCTGTTATCACTTGCTTTTCACTTGTAGATAGCTAGATCTGCTTTACTTATTTTGTTTTGTTTGCTTGGATTATCTTATATCGAATGATCTTCTGAAAAAGAGAAGATCTTTCCTCTAGTTTCATTTTGGAATGCAACTGTACTGTTTTTTTGAATCAATATATTAGTGGCTAGGAATCTTTTTTCCTGGGTTGACCTCTTCAGTTACATAGAAAAATAAAGTGTATTTCTTGTTCTAGAGATCTTATTCTCAGCTAATTTCTCAAATCTTTTGAAGGTAAAGAAAAATTGGAGGTAAAGGGATGTTAATTCTTCCAACATGGAGCTGAAGGACAGGGAAATCAAACTGTTTATTTAAACTAGTTGAGGGGGATAATGAAAGTCTCTTTCCAATCTCCATGTTAGTACTGCAGCCACTGACCTGTCCTTTCTCTTGTTATATGCTCTCACATGAGCAAAGTCTATTTAGTGATTTTCTCATTTGATCTAGTTCTCCAAATACTAGTAAGTAGCAGGGTGTAAGGTAATTTATACCTTAAATTCAGGCTATGAATAATTTGAAAGACAGAATCTTAATCTGAAAACCTCGATGGAGTTGAACAGCCTAATCACCACCTTACCATAGTTGTGAATGGAGTGGTAGACCCAGTTAATTAGACTAAAAAGGACGGTTGATAATGTAAACAGCACTTTTTAACGTCTATGTTGCTCTTCTCTTGATTTGGGACTGGAAAGAAAAATTTAAAAATATCACAGCAGAAGATATTTTAAAATATATTTGTTTTAACTGAAACTAAAAATCAACATGAGACTTGCAAAAGCACTTTTAAGTATTTTAGCTTGTTTTTCAGGTCAAAGAAATGCAGTGTCTCAGTAGAGCTTTGAATAGTCATCCAAATGGATTTTTTTAAAACTCTTTGTATGGTTGCCCATTGCTGCTACATGCCTCAGTCAGGAATATACCTGTTTTTAAAAGAATGTGTGTACCTTTTGCAAAACCTTCCAGGCAGTGTTTACTGTCTATCATCTGCTATTGAACTGAAAAGTTTATTTTGAGACATAGCTGTATATAGTTATCCTTTTTACAGAACTGGCAAGAACAAAACTTATTATCTTCAACAGTGTAGAGTTTTCTAGACAGCTGTACCAGAGTCCTATTATTTAGTTTTTTATATAGCTTGGACTGTTCTGTCAGTTTCTGCACTGGCAGAAACTTGACTGAAGTTTTGATTCAGCACTTAACACTGTTAAAATGAATTGAATCAGAACCCACCATTTTATTCTCACAGCATAATTTTTGTGGTGTTGTTCTTCTTTTTTTTTTTTTGAATGTTATCAATCCAGGACTGTAGAACAATATCTAACAGGGATTTTTACTTCATAGAAACTTTTAAAATGCAGTTTTTCTGCAGTGGACAAATACAGCTTCATATATTTTATGGACTTTTATCTCTTGCATACACTTTGGTTTGCTAAACTTAAACCATAATGCTTTATCGTTGAATATATGAGTTTCTTTCAGTTTGCACATGTGGCTAGGTCAGTGACCTCTTTTCTCTTTATAATTGCTGGTTAATACATTTTTGAAAATACAGATAATCAATTGACTGTGTAGTGCTAAAGCAGAACAGACTCTTTAGACTTAAATCTGTAATCACTACATTTACTGTAATCCCTCAGAACACTTCAGAATTTCCATTTTTCACCCAACAGTGATTTCCTCAATGACTTTTTACCTTTAATTTATACTAGATTCTGATAAGACATTAGACACCAGTCTACAGACTGTGCCTTTGGGTAGAATGCTTTGACTCAGAGATTTCCAGCAAAAATCTGCCTCATGTGAAAACAGCTGAAAGACTGTGGTCAAAAATCTTAAAGCTACAGGGCAAAATCTAATCATGTCAAATCACTTTGATGCTTAACAATAATATGAGACATTTGGAAATTCTATTCAGGCAAGAGGCACCAAACGGGGAAAAATCATCAAGGCTAGAAAAGCCTACTATTCATGCATGAATGCAATTAGATTTTCAAAGCCTTTTAGAGTGAAAATTTATTTATTGACGTCTTAAAGGAACTCAGACATGCTTCCATCCACACTTTGCCACACATGTTAACATTTCAGCTATCAAGACTGTGCTAGGAAGGTTCCATGTGTTTGAAAAGAAAAGAAAAATAAATCAATAGCTCAGTCTGTTTTCTCTGTTCTATATAACAAGGAGACAAAATGTCTCACCAGCCTTAAAGCTACCATGTAGAAAAGGCTAAAACCACTTCACAGGTGACAAGCTTGCACTTCTGGGGCAGCACAGAATATAGGTCACAGTCTTTTAAAGGTTAGAGGTTTATTTTTGGTAAGGCTGTCCTAGAAATTAAAAATCTTTGCCATTTAAACTTGGAAAGCTTGCCTGAAGATGAGTTCTAATAGCACACTGGTCAAATTTAAGTTTGCTCTGTGATATATTCATATTGCAGGAAATTTCAGAGTTCTATGTGGTTGGGTTTACCCAATATGATTTCAGTGGTTTGAAAAGATACCTTCCTTCAGTGTCAGTCTGTTCAGGGGAGGAATCTGATTTGCATAATGGAAGAGACAGTGCTCGGCATTGCATACACTTTGTTTTGTTTCAGGAATTTGAAATTATGTAGTGTAAATGCCTGCACAGAGAGAGATTTATTTCACAATTTATTTCACTTACTCCTCCTTAAAATCTGTTGATACTACAGGTGAATAGGCTCTGGTATTTTAAATGTCTCTCTTATTTTCTCACAAGCTCCACATATACTGCAAAAAACTCTTATGCATACACATTCCGTGATCCTACAGTAGATACTACCAGCACTCCACTGCAGAGTATGCAAGGATTCCTTTCAAAGTGTTTCAGGATTTCTTTAAATATTTCCTCAAATATATGTTTACTTTTTGAGCTTCTCTGTAATTTTCTATTGATTCTTCATGCGTCACTAGGTCAGCATTGGTTTATTCTATTGAAGTTCTCCTCTACCATCAATCTTCGGAAGGTTAAATAAAAATACACTTTAAATCTTTCAGGCCTTTTCTGTGTAGTGGAAAAGAAAATAAAGGCACTATGAAATCCTTGGTAACAAATCTTGCAAGAAAATTTATTTTGAAAAGATTTTTTTCAGTCTGACCTGACCTCAGTTTGGTTTTGTGACAGGTGAAAATGAGATTCTGGTAGAATAATACCAGAAAGTACATTCTTCTGCTCAGGACAAATACAGTATGTTGCAGACAAATTAAAAATGGTGAATGAAGATGGACAAATTTAGGGTTGAGGAATGAAACTTCTGAAGCTGCTGTTTCTCAGAAATTTGGTATGTTTGCAGGATCACAGAACAACTCAGGCTGGAAGGGAACTCAGGACTTTTCTAGTTCAACTTCTCACAGCAAGGTCAGCTATGAGCTCAGACCAGGATGCTCAGGGCACTGTCCAGCAGGGTCTTGAGAACCTCCAAGGAAGGGGAAAGATGGCAGCACCTCTCTGGGTAACCACTGCTGGACTGTCCTCATGGGTGGAAAAAGATGCTTTTCCTTCTGTTAATTTGGAATAATTTTTGATTCAGTTTATGTTGATTGTCCCCATCCTCCTACTATGCACTGCTGTGAAAAGTCTGGCTGTCTTTTCAGTAACCAGCTCATGGGCACAGACATTCCTAAAGCTCTCTGTTCTCCAGACTGGATAAAGCCAGCTCTCTGTCTCAACAGCAAGTGCTCCAGCTTCAAACCATGTCAGTGCCCCTTCACTGAACTTGTTCCAGTTTATCAGGAGGGTAGGGTTTTAAAGTACCTGCTCATATTCTTTGTCCTTTGGGTTCAGTCTAGTTCACACAAAATTTGGAAAAGTATGGTTTTTTTCTGCACTCTGCTGTCTACAATTCAATGCATCTATTCTAATGACGAGGATACGAACATCTGGTTTGCTGACTGCCTGTTGCACTGCAGCCTGGGAGAAGGACAGCGTAGTGCCATTACAGACTCCACACTTGTAGGGAATTCCCTCTATGGTGGAAGATGAGGGAAGTATAAACAACATGGCTGTGTGTAGCTTTGCTTTTGGAACTGTGATATTCCAACTACTGGGCTCTCTTCATGATGCCATTTAGGAAGAAAAAGAAACAGGTATTTTCTTCCCATGTTCTCACAAATCTGGTCATTACAGTCACAAAGTGGTCAGACTACTCCACTGAGAGGCAGAAAAGATCATTCTATGCCTTTTTGATTTTTTTACCTTACAGCAGTGTTTGCAAAATCTTCTTTTTTACCCTCTTCCTGAAGTCTTAACTAAGGCTGTGTATTTCAGTGTTGCTGTTTTTAGTGCTGAGGTAAATTGCTTCTGTATGTCAGGGCAGTGAGCCTGTCAACTCTTTGTGTAGACCACGGACTATTTGGTAACATGGCTTTCAGTCTGCTCTAACATATAAACGTTCTAGTCTCATTATAATTTCTTACATCATACATAGTAACATTTCACCTTTTCAGCAAATTTTATGTCTGTTAGCTCTTTTGGGAGTAAATTTGGAATCCATTTATAAGCTTTTCTAGACCTGTTTATCTTACACAGATGTTCGAGCTGAACTGAATGTTGAGAAGTGTGGCTGCTAAGGGCAGTAGCTGGTGATACATGCTAGAAATACTCACAAAAAATCTGAGTCAAATGATTTCAGATTACATTGAAAATTCAGAAACTGTTTCCATGATATAACAAAACAAGCCAGAACTGAATGCTTTTAGGATCAACTGTAATAGAATAATTAATTTTGGAAGAAAGTCTCAAAGGGACTTTAATGTTTGGATCATATATGGACAAAGGTTGTTACTACTCTTGAATGTAGATATGGAAAATGAAGATTTGTTGCAAATAAAAGTATAGGAAAACATAATAGGGGAGGATTAGGCTAGGAGGAGAAAGAGAGGTAAAGTGTTTGTCCAGAACTGCTGAATATTCGAATGATGAAGCCAGAAATAAAATGCAGTTTAAAAAAAAAATTAGCTCCAAAGTTAATTCATCAACAATCTGACACTGTCATACGAAAGGCTGTGATGGTTAATATTATGCCCTTAATCAACTTATTAATCAAAAGAAAGAGTGACAGAATGTTTAGATTTCATCATTCAATAGCTTTAGCATTGTTTTTTTTATGTTTTGTCAGAATTTTTTAAGATGTATTTTCCATCTTACACACTCTTTCTCCTTGAAGATTACTCACTATTACTTTCTGCTTGCAACTTTTCATGTTCAGCTAGTTAACTCTATTTGATCAAATAATAACACTTCTAAGATGGTTGCAAAGAAGAGTGGTTAGGCTGCTTAAAAGATCAGCGTCACAGACACCGGGGGAAAAAGCTATTCTAAGATAAATTTGTAAAAGGTGCAACTTAGCAGAATTTGGTGGCAAGGTCTACTCTGTTACCTATTTGACATGGAAGAACATATAAAAGTGACATCAAATTAGCACTGGATTAAAAATATTTTACACAGGGTCAGGAGAATTTGAGTCAGAATTGGATCGGTGTGATTTTTATATATAAATATGTGTATATATATATATATATATATATATATGTATATGGACTAGGAGAAAAATGTAAGGAAGTTCCTCCCATTGAGCCATGAAGTTCAGAGTGGAACCCCTGGCTTTCTGAACTTCTCAAAGAGAAGTCTAGGTGTAGCTAAATCCACTCCTGGTTCCAGACTTGTGCAACAGTTTGTGCCTAAGGGATTGGGGAAAGAGGGTGAATTAGGGAAAGAGGGTGAAGCAGTTTCTTTTATTGAGTCACTGTCATGGTTGAATCCCAGCCAGCAATCTGAGTACCACACAGCTGCTCGCTCACCTCCCCCTGTCTTCACTGAGAGGGCTTACAATATGACTGTAATTTGGAATATGCATCCGCCAGAAACCCACAATGCCTAGAAAAGCTTGAGTTTCCTTTTTGCTCGTTGGTGGGGACATAGCTGTTATTTTGTTGATCACATCCATTGGGATCTGGCGATGTCCATCTTGCCATTTTAATCCTAGGAACTGGATCTCCTGTGCAGGTCCGTTAACCTTACTTTGTTTTATGGCAAAACCGGCTTTCAGGAGGATTTGGATGATCTTCTTCCCTTTCTTAAAAACTTTGTCTGCTGTGTCGCCCCATACAATGATGTCATCAATGTACTGTAGATGTTCGGGAGCTGCACCCTGTTCCAGTACAGTCTGGATCAGTCCATGGCAGATGGTAGGGCTGTGCTTCCACCCCTGGGGCAGCCGATTCCAGGTGTATTGGATGCCCCTCCAGGTGAAAGCAAACTGTGGCCTGCACTCTGCTGCCAAAGGAATGGAGAAAAAAACATTCTCAATGTCAGTTGTGGCATACCACTTGGCTGCCTTTGACTGCAGTTCATATTGGAGTTCTAGTATGTCCGGCACACTCCTGGGACAGTTTTCCACAGCCAAGATGCAGGCCTGTGCAGGGGAAGAGAGATTTTCATTGTATTCCCAGAGCTGTGAAGCCACCTTATCCACTGTCAGTGTCTCGTCATCTTTCCAGGCCATTATTGCCAACAAATTGGTGTACTTTGTAGTACTTTCTGCCACATGGGTCATGTGTATCAAATTCCACCTGGATCTGTGGGGAACTGTGCAATGTTTGGATCATAACAAACCATGTCCAGCATAGTTAATTCCCTCAGGCACTGGATACCTTTCTCTATGGTGTCCCACTTGCATGGGTGATATAGAACACTTTCCTTGAGGGGATACCTTTCCTCCATTCTTGACAAGAATTATCTCCAGAGGCTTATATTCTGTGTCCTTCTTCCAATCACTTTGTCAATGCTCCCTTCTCCAGCAAGTGACCTCAACTGTTTGGCTTCTCTGCCCTCTAATTCCATGTATGTTACTGGCTGTGTTATCCCAGCATTAGAGCATCAGGTAGTAATATACTCACCCAGTTGATGGGCAAAATCTCTTCACGTATCCTGTAGGTCACCCAGGGATAAAGATCTAGTGGTTACCTCTTGTTCCAACTCTTCTGTCTATGGTTCTTGTGATGGCCCTCCCACATCCTCCTTCACTGTATGGGCTGATTTTCATGTCCATTTCTTCTTTTGTACTGGTGCAACTGACACTGGCACTGGTGGATTCTCTGATTCAGTGGCTTCTCTCATTACCAGCATCTGAGTGGTTACAGTGCCTATTGCTGGGGCTTGAGTAGCCAAATACCTTGTCACTGGGATTAGAGTAGCTGCAGTGCCCCTTGTGGGGCCTGGAGTAGCCTCGGGTTGGAGTAGCCACAGCAGTTTGCATGGCTGCGTTGACTGTCACGTGCATTCAGGTAGCTGCCTTGCCCCTTGAAGAGGTTTGGGTGGCCGCATTGCCTGTTGTGAGGGTTCGGATAGCTGCACAGTGCCTACATTTGCACTGAGCACCGGTAGCAGATAGGACAGCATTTCCAAATGGTTGTTTAGCTTTGAGCCAGATCTGGAGAACATGCAGAAGCCTCGTGATCCCTACCAATGGGACACTCCAAGAACATAAAAAATTTCCAAAACATTTATACATTGCTGTCATCGGTCTGGTAGAAAAGGGGAATAATTAGGACAATTCCTCCTCCAAAGGTTGGGTCCTCGAAGAGAAAAGGTGGAAGATGTAACTGTTATAAGTGTCCAGGAGATGGCACCCATAGTACCGGGGTGGTGACAATACTGTCTACAGATGCTGGATTGTACGCACTCCCGTTGCCACACGGCCCATCCAAGCAACAGCCTTCAGCCAGGCTCCAACACTAATAAATAGAATAGCAAGGAACATGTAGTGGAGTAGATCCCACAATTCCAATAGCAACTCTGAGAGCAAAGATGTCAACATCCTGATCAGCCACCACCACATCCCTATAATGAATACTTACAACAATTCTGTTTTAACACACAGGAGTCAGATCTGTTGTTATTTCAACCTTTCAAGCCCCACGTTAGGCACCAAAAAGGACTGTTTTGGTTTAATCCCAGCTAGCAACTAAGTACCATACAGCTACTTGCTCATCTCCCCTCCCTGCCCCTCCCCACCCCTCCCCTCCAGTGGAGGAGGAAGAGAATTCGAGGGAAAGACAAGGAAACCCATAAGCTAAGATAAGAACAATTTAGTAATTGAATATAAATTAATAAAATAGTGATACTAACAATACCAATAATACTAATATTTCTACTAATAATATCTAATGAAAATAATACTACCAATAATAATAATAAATGAAAATAGCAGAAAATAAAACAAATGATACAATTACTCACCACCCACCAACCAACACCCAGTTAGGTCCCGAGTAGTGTGCAAGAGCTGGGGATCTCAAGCCCAAGAGACCGAGAGAGATCAAATCAGAGTCAGAGCGAGACCCATGAGCCAGAACATGAACAAGAAAGCCAATCAACCAACCAACTAACCAACATGGCCCCTGGCCCACCCCCAACTTATATACTGAGTATGATATTTTATGGAATGAAATACCCCTTTGGTCAGTTTGGGTCAGTTGTCCTGGCTGTGTCCAGTCCTAGTTGGTTGTAAAGAAGAAGTTGAGAACACAGGCACAGCACCAGAAACTGCAAAAGTCCTTGACTTGGTACAAACATTCCTTAGCAACAACAAAAACCACCAGCATTGTAAATATTCTCAGCACAAATCCAAAACACAACCTCATACTAGCTACTGTGAAGAAAATTAACTCTCTCTCAGCTAAAACCAGCACAGTCATAAGGTTCAGAGTGGATCCCTTTGTTTCATAAACTCTTCGAAGAGAAGCCTAGGGGAGTCTGAATCTACTCATAGTCCCAGACTTGGTCAACGGTTTATGTCTAAGGCATTAGGTATAGGTATCTAGTGTGGTAGGTTTGTGTTTTGTGTAACTTTGGGATAGCAGCAACTTAAAGTAGCAGCAACTTAAAGTTCATTAACACTGTTAAAATGTAGCATACAATTAGAATATCTAATTTCCTAGGAAAACTTAACTATTAGTGGATCAACACAGCAACTTTAATAAAGACTTAACAAAGTTATCGATATAAAATTGCATGCACACACGCGACAGATATAGAGACAGATATATACAATGGTACCTGTTAAAATTTCCCCTTGAGTTTGGTGAAAATATTCATATAGGACACCCTGCATCTCTCAGCATGCGAAGATCCCCAAGTTGCGAGGTCTTCTGATTTCACAAACTTGGGGGTTTCTGAACTCCAAGAGGCGTGACACTCAGATGGAGATAGTGAGTGCAGCTCACTGCATTCCAGAAGATCTCAAAGGATCTTGGAACCACTGTTTATAGGATGATGAGATAATTGACTTCAGGCATCAGTAACTTTCCACTTTGGCCACAGCTTGGGTTGGTAATTACTGGAATGTCAGTAACTGATGGTAACAACTTGTCCAAGTCTCAGGCAGGGTTGCCAGAGAATGATTAGTTATTCCATTCTTACTCCTACCATGGCCATGTAGTCAAATTCCTGGTACGCACCGTGGTCAGGTAGATGAACTCCCAGTACTGTCAGAGCCATTTCCCACCTTAACAACACATGAGTGTTTGGTACGGTCAAAGGATGCTTAATCACCAAACTTACTGCACAATGGTCGAGGCTGGATGGGAATCTTTAGCCATGGAGCAATCTGGGATGAAAGGCACCACCACAAAGACTAGTAATGGAAATTTTCATGGTTATTTGAGATGTGTAAACAGGAACTTGTGAGGGTCCATTGCTGTCACTGTTTACATATTTTCTCCTATGGTCACTTGCACTGCAGTCATAAGGCCACTTAACATTTTCCCTTAACTAGAAAAGTCCTTTGGTTCCCTCTCAGGCATGAGCCTTTATCTTTGCTTTACAATAGCGTGTGACTGAGGTTTTAAAAACAGTGCTGTCTGACACTGCCCAACAGCTCAAGCTGTGTTTAAGGTTTTCTTGGAATTGCTTGATATATGTAGATAATTTGGTGAGCTTCCGTTTTCTTCCTTTGGGTGGCTCCTTGAACCGGGCCATCACAGTAAGGTTTGATGGAAGCATTACTTACGGTCAAGACTTTACGTTGGTCATTAGATGCCAGTCGTTCTAACAAAACCAGGCATGAATAGTTTGGAGTGGCTGCAACCTTTTGTCGTTTGGTTATTAAAGGTATCCCTTTCTCTTACTTCTCAGTGAACTGCGCCAGCTCACCACAGAATCCCAAACACACACACAAAAATCTCCAACCAGGCATCTGAAGATTAAATCTTCTGTAATGTGTGGTAGCTAGGAACACTGTGAGACCTGACCTTTTCTCTTGCTGCTGAAAAGTTCCATGGCTGCTGGAACGCTAAGTAACTTGAATGGCACTGAGAGCTGCCTCCTCTGGGACAGTACTGACCATTAGCACTTCACTTGTTCTGCAATTACAATACTGAATAAAATACCCCGGTGTGTTCCAGCTGCCATAGTTAGTGCCTGTTCATAATATCAATGAATGCCTATGTTTTATTTCACTTCTGCTATCAGTAATACCCCTTTGATTCAGAGTCATTGAAAATCAGTTTTGTGGTGTTTGAATGTCAGTGTCGGTATTTTGTTTGACCTTACACAGGCAGACCTGTACTTGCTGTCTGGTTTTCATGCTAGCAAGCAAGTTCCTATATGGAGGTAGCACTAGCTTTGTTGAGATAGACCTGCATGCCTTGTGGACAGCAGAGCTATGCTAGCAAAGGTAAGTGTCTCCTTGGTCATGCTTTGGTTCAATCGTCAGAGTACAGACAAAGCAAGAGTAGACCTGGCTGAACATGTCTGTGTAGGTGTACTGCTTCTCTGCGGTAAAGGAGAGAGAAAAAACTGTCTATTTAGTTTTGTTGAAACAGAGATTCTGTGATGTTGATCAGTTACAACAAAGCTCTATGAAACTCCAAAGCTGAGCAAAGAAAAGTGAAAAGCTTCATGTAAGGTTATAGTAGAAATTAATACATATATAGATTTCCCAGAGAATATCAATTACTGTAGAAATTCTTGGGCTTAATCTACTCACTAAAATGAATCAACAAATGAATATTTATGTTCAAAATGCCAAAAGGACATAATGTAGAAATTATAGTAGAGTTTGGGAAATTTCAGAGTTGTTAAACATGTTAAATGACTTAATAGTATTGTCTAGTGATTATACTCAACAGGAATAACGACCTTTTTCCTCTGTTTGTTCTGAATGGTTTCCCATCAACAGAAGAATAAATGTGGTACTGGTATTCAAAGGGGAGACAGAATTTCCTCAACAACTTCAATGTTAACTTCTGCAGAAATGTGCTATTCACCTTTACGTTGTAATTCCTACAAGCCAGTTGAGTCAAAGTGACTATAAGAAGTTATGATTAATCAGCTAGCAATGAATGAAGAGTGATCTGGGATCTCAGCCTTAACTCTCAGGTAAGAGCCTGCAGCATCTATGCTGTTGCTTTCAAGATATTTTGTGACATCCCACTGCCCCGTGATAACAGCTGCATGTGTAACAAACAAGGTAAAGCAAAATACAGTGATACCCAGAAATATAGGACTAATTTTTTCTGTGCTGCAGGTTATTTTAGTCTACCTTGCACGTGCAGCTTTCCTGTCAAGGTAAACTTATTTTTGACAGTTCTAGATACTTGCCTTCTGATACAATATTCAAGACTGGAACATATCTATTGTATAGCCAAGGAGTACTTTTATTCCTGACTTTTTCTGTAGAATACAACTAAAATAAGATCCTGGCAGTGGTGTCATCAGATTGAGATAAGCCAAAACTAACGGTAAATGTAATTCAAAGCATACATAATAAACTTGCTATGAGACATCTAGTGCCTCAATGATTTTCTTTCTTAAAGATGACTAACAATTAGGTGTTGAAACATCCCACTAAGTAGTTATAACAGCAGTGTCAGGATGTTTCATCTGGCTTTTCCCTTGGCAACTGGCAACGCATTTGAACTGAAATTTTTTGTAAGCCCTACAGATAATGGTTGTGACATTACCATATCATACAGATTATTCCTGTGTTGGTTTTGAGACTGATGTTTGTGCCAGAGTTCTGTTATTTCTGACACTACCTTCTGGATTACTAGGATGTTCAAGAGAATGTTTCTTAAAACTGGTTTAGTACATTCTCACCAATCCTGACAGTGTTCTTTTGGGTATGGTGCATCATGTCAATCATTTGATAAGGGTTATTTTTATTCTGGTCTGGGTAGCCAATTATACAGGTATTTTTACCAATTTTTGGAAAGCTGTGACTCTAACTAGAACAGTTTTCCCCTGGTATTTTTATTTTTTCAGTTTTCTTCCTCTCATCATTTCGCACTGGTGATGTTAGATTTCTTATTGTACAGCTGCCCATAAAAGGTCTGTCTTTTGCAGATTTGGGTTTTTGTTGTTGTTTTTACTTTTCATACAATTTCCCTCCTCTGTTATAAAAGCTATCACCAAATAGTAATTAACAGTTAACAAAACTTACGTTCTTCAGTGTGCTGGTTTTAATTGGGATAGAGTTAGTTTTCCTCACATACCTAGTATGAGACTATGTTTTGGTTGTGCTGAGAATAATATTGATAGCAGACTAATGTTTTTAGTTGTTGCTAAGGAATGTTTATGTCAACTCAAGGATTTTTTTTTCCAAGTTTCTGATACTGCACCCATGTCCCAACTTCTTCTCTGCAAGAAGCTGGGAGGGGATGCAAGCAGGACAGCTGACACAAACAGACCAAAGTGATATTTCACGCCATAAATGTCATGTTTGCTCTATAAAATGGGGTTTGGGCCATGAGGGAGTCTCCCTCTCTTTCTGGCTCTGGCACTCATCAGTCAGCAGATGGTGAGCAGTTGTATCATTTGTTTTCTTTTCCATTATTTTCATTACATATTAGTAGTATTGTTAGTATTATTGATATCATTATTTTATTCCATCTACTTTAAATTACTAAATTGTCCTTATCTCAACCCACAGGTTTCCCTGTCTTTTCCTCTGATTTTCCTCCTCCACTGGAGGTGCGGGAAGGTAAAAGAACAGCTGTGTGATACTTAGGTGCTGGCTGGGATTAAACCACAGCATTCAGGAAATCTATTATAATGTTTTTAATATGAGAGAAGAGGACTAAATACAAAACTTGTGATGGAAATATTCTGAAGCAACATTTGTTAGTGTCACTGGTGCTCATTGATGACACCACTTGACTTTATTGGAACATTGGTAGCCAAAACCAGGGTGACAATGAATGTAAACAAATGACAAATGAAAGTCATGCCTCTTTTTTTCTCAGTCTCTAGAGAGGAACAGATTTTTATTATTAAAGAATTTATAGAATTGTGAAGAGAGAATTGTGTAAGAAGAATTCTTTCTCTTGTTAGACATCTTTTTCCCTTCTCTATCTTGCTATGGTTTTACTATTGCTAGTCATCTGCATTTCCCATGAGAAGCCCATGAGTGTCTTTCTCTGTATACATAACAATTGCATTGTAGCTGGTAAATACAGCTTGTGTGGGCACTTGTGCTGTGCAAGTAAACCACCCATCTGTCCTCGGCAGATAACTTGAGACAGTCTCATGGGATCTGATAGAGAACACCGATATCATAAACTATGTCTCATGTTGTTCTGATGTGTTATTCACTGAAATTCTGAGAAATAGCTCTACAAAATCCTTGAAGTAAAAACTCCCACCCTTGTATCTTTTGTTGGCAGTTACTCTCTGTTGGATCAATGAAATCTAAACCAAAAGATCCTTCTTGAATTCCCAAGTGACAGTAGCAAAATGGTGCTGTTATAAAATGTATTGACTTTTTGTGTGACATAAAGTTTGTATGTTTTTGCTTTCTCAATTTCCACCCCCCTGCTATTTCTGTGCATTCTGGACTACTCTCAGAAAGCATTAACTGTGCACTAACTGTGTAAAACAACTTTAAAAAGGAAATGTCACCTTTTTGTGTGTGGATAACTTATCTACATTTCTTAATTCTATGGAATTTGGCTCAGATTCTGCCAGAGAAATTGTGCCAAATAGGAATGCCTGAGTTGAAAAATCTTTTTGAAATGGGTATGATTTTCATGTGGTAATCAGTCCAGTTTCCAAACACTTTAAAACTTACACTCAACCTAGAGAACATTGTTTTCATGAATACTTATCATTCATCATTGTATTAATTTACTGTCTTGTTCTCTAGACAATTAAAAAAAAATATTTTAATAGTGTCATGTCACCAGGAGCGAATAAATTACTTTGTTAAAAAAGGGGCACCCTAATATTCAACATATAAATGCCCATGATTTCTGGTTTCCATATTCTGGATTTACTAGTGCAACTAATTTAATACTCAAAACCAATTAAAATTATGAAGTAACTGGCATAAAAGGAATGTTTTACAATAAAACTCAGTGTCTTCAGTCTGTTTCAAGCTCACACAAACCTATGTAGCTGAGAAGTTTTGACTGAATCATTTGTTAAACGTGATTTCTGGAACTTTGATCTTTTCTCTGTTTTTATTCTCAGGTGCTTTTTGGGGAAGCTATCTTCTTTCCGAGACAGCAATAGTTAATAAGCCTTTTTCCCTCACCACTGTAAGTGTGAACTTGAGCTTGTACTTTGAAATTCCTCTGGAGAACAAGAAACAGGCTGCATATTCTTCAGATTTGAACGGTTCTGTCTACGTCTTTCTGGTCAAGATTGACTTTCAATTTTTGCCTTCTTGTTCATATGCCATCGTGATTTTCTGTACTGGTCTTTATAGACTACTGAGGCATCATGCTGTGATCTAGATCATGTATGTCTGTCCACAACTATGAGCAAACTTTTTTTTGCCTAAACATATGCAAGATGTAATTGTTTTAAAGCTCACTAGCACACAAAGGTGCAGATGCCTAGCTCAAAGTTTCAACACATTGTCTTCAACCTTTTCATGATTTAATTTTTATAGATATTGGAGAACAACCAATACTGATAAAGTCTTCAGAACAAGAAAATAAAAAACTAGAAGAGAACAAGGAGTACAAAGTGATCTGAACTGGGTCTTTAGGGCAAGATGTTTGTCGTGGTTTAACTCTGGCTAGCAAAATACCACGAAGCCGCTCTCACAAATCCTCCTCCCCTCCTCCAGTGGAGGGGAAGAATCGGAGGAAAAAGAAATAAGGAAGCTTGTAAAATTGAGATAAGAACTATTTACTAATTAAAACTAAATCAATATATACAGGTACTACTACTAATAAATACTTAAAATAGTAGAAAATGAAACATACAGTACAATATATACAATATGATACAATATGATACAATTTCCCACCATCCACTGACCAAGGCACACCCAGATGTTGAGGGATGAAAATCAGACCCAGAGAGCCCGAGAACCACAGCCCGAGAGCGATCGCAGCCTGAGAGCCGCGGCCTGAAGGCTGGAGCCCAGGAGCTAACGCAGCAGATTCCGAGCAAACCTTATCACTGATAACATGGCCAGAAAACTCAAAACAACCCACCAGCTCCCACACGAATGAGACAGCACAGGAGCTGGCAAAGCAGCTAACACAGGAGGGTTAGCAAGTGCCTGGAGAGACGAGCAAGGGAGTAAGGGAGAGAGAGAGAAGGGAAGAGTAATGGCTACCGGACCCTCTTCCCCACCCAAAGAGCCCGGAACATGACGTACTATGGAATGAAATACTTCCTTGGTTAGTCTGGGTCAGCTACAGTATCCGAAGCGGACAAAAGACCTTGAGTTCAGTACAGGCCATCCCCAGCACCAGCTGAGGCCTTATCAATGTTTTCACTTACTGTCCAGCAACAGAGTTCCCTGGCAACCAGAGTAAAGGGAGTTAACCCTTTCCTGACTGAACCCAGCACAATGTTTCTAGACAAATTTAATATGTTTTAATATGGTCAGGTGTAAGGTGTAAGAAAAAAAGATTGTAGGCCACGCTGCATTGTGAAGAGAAGTCACTTGAATGGTGTGGGCAATGTGGTATTTTGATTCTCAATCAGGTATCACAGTAGGTGTTTGAAGGGGCTAAAAATATATACTATCTTATTCAGCACTACAATACTAATTAAATAAACATATTCTCCCATGTAAAATCATTGTGCAGTAGGTAAAAAGTGAACTAGTCGGAAGACATGTATTGACGTAACTGTGCAGAATGGGTTGACTGGTATCAAGGACTTTGTCCCCAAAGCTGAGCAATTTCAAGTGTATGTAATACTTTTTATTAACACTAAAGTTTCCTAGTTAGGTCATCTTTTGAAGCATATCTTTCCACTTGTAACTTAAACTGGGGTTTTAAATAGCTGAATAAAATCCATGTAACAAATAAGAGTAGCTGTTTGCATGGTTGGTTTTATTTTTTTTTTTTAACAGTATGTATTTGTCAAAAATATTTTCATAATTAATTGGAATAGATAAAAATAGGAGAGATGTTCTGTGGACCGTGTAATGAATTATTTTGGCTTCCAACGTGTCCTATGGATGACATGTGTGTTCTTCAGTCAGCCTAGCTTCATAACCAATGTGCTGTGCCTGAGAGGCTTACTTCTTGTGGATTCCAAATGATACTATGCTATGATATTTTATTGTCCAGGAGTGTTTGTTGGCATGACAACTATGGGGCAGATGCCAACCAGATGGTATGGGGAGAAACTAGCAGAAGAGCAGCTGGACTACTCCTGCTTGGTAGACGCCTGATCCATTATGCAAATATGTTCTCTGCAATTCAGTAAGTGTTTGCATGTGTACGAGACTTACAGAATAAATACTGTATGTGTCACGCATTTGCCAAAAAGGCACTAAATTATGAAAAGAAAAGAAAGGTTCTTAGTTTAAAAAAATAATTTAGCAAATGCAATGTTTTCTACACACTAACAACTCAAATACTGGCTATCATGCCAAGTAGTTAAAAAAAATATATTCAGGAAAATGATTGTATCATGTTTACTGGAAACTCTTGTCCAACCTGGATGAAATGTTATTAATTAAGAAAAAATGAAGGAATTGGTTATGAAACACTTACTAAATGTAAATGGAACAGATAGGCAGTTATAAATGAAAATGATACAACCACCATAGAGATTTTAGTTGAAAATGCACAATAGATCATGTCACTAAAATGAGCCATTGGGTATCAGGATGTGTCCTCTAAGTCTATCCACAGTCTTCCGCCTTTCCGCTGTGTTTAAGAATGAGAGATGAGGAAAATACACTAGCAGCAACGAAGAGGCATGTTATTGATACCAATTTTGATTTTTCTGTTGCACTTGAGATAAACTGTGATTTCATCAAAGTTGTTTTTTTTTTTTTTTCTTTTTTTTGCTTTTGAATCACCTCAGAGGTCCGCAACACTCCATCAGGATGAAACTGATAGAAGGGTATGGAAATATTCCCTTGTGTATAACAGTGATATTTTAATATGGCAGAGACAGAAAGCTTGGAAACTATGTTTGAAAGTTATCCGCTGTGTTTTATTTGAAATACTGTTGAAATGCTAAGTATCATCTGATGCACTTACTGGAGGTGGGAGGTATCTTCTTTTCTGAAAGAGGTTTAAAAACATCTTGTTTCTTAGTATCTACCTGAGCTAAAATCTAAGATTGTTTAAACATTGGAAACTATTAATAGGTGCCACTCATTAGCACTGAGCTTTTGCTTCTTTTAAGGTAACACAAGAGCTATCTTTTCATTTGACATGAAATTATTTTCAACAGAAAGATCGATGATGACTTAGATTCAAAAGGAGGGTGGTGCAAGGATGGAGTTCTTGCAAACATATTTTTGTTGGAAAGCAAATTCCTCAGAAGGTTCCAGCTTGTGTTCTTAGAGTTGGCTGCTCCTCTCACTGCACTGAGGGAAATTCTAGGCCACTCTCAAATAGCAAAATCTCACTGTAAAAGATTAGGCGTGGAGGTAAGAGAAAGTCCCATAGGAACATAAGGTGATAATAGAAGAGTTCAGTTGGAAGTGACCTACAAAGATATCTAGAACAACTGTCAGGGCTGACCAGAAGTTAAAAGCATATTACTGAGGGCATTGTCCAAATGCCTGTTAAACTCTGACATGTTTGGTGGCATTGGCCACCTCTGTAGGAAGCTGGTTCAATTGTTTGACCAACCTGTCAGTAAAGAAATGTTTCCTAATGTCAAGCCTGAACCTTCCCTGACACAGGTTTGAACCATTCCCAGACATCCTGTCTCTGGATATCAGGGAGGAGAGATCTGCACCTCTTCTCCACTTCTTGGAAATAGAAATTTCAATACATTTTAAGAAGTCTTTGTCACTTGAGTCTACAAATGTTTGAAAAAGCATAAGGAGAAAAACATCTGTTGTTTGAAAGGTAGGGAGCAGTTTGTGGGAATTTTCAATATACTGTCATGTCCACTGCTTTTCATAAAAGGTCAGGAATGTGTGCTTTTCATTCTCATCTACCTGTATGAGTCAATGACTTTCTAAGGCTATTAGATACAACATAAGAGTTATCAGTTGGCATGTGCTTTATCCTGTTTCGAGGAGATGGTCCGTCTCCTGTTGAAGACAACAGGACCTTCAAATAACTGGGAGTTGGTGTTTTGTCAATTGACAGGGTCAACAGAAAGGACACAGACACCGAGTTATAAAGATAAGCTTATTTTACTTCAGTTTAAAGCAGCAGAAAGAATAAGCAAAGTAAGGCACCTGACTATTACTTCATAAAGTTAGAAATAGTAATTAAGAAAAATGCATCACCAATTGCCCTAATAGTCTACCATCATCCAGATCTGTGCATCAACTGGGGAACCCCATTACAACAAAGGGTTGGAGAACCTATCCCGGCAATTGGGAAGTCCTACGCAGTGCATCCACTCATAGGTAAGGCTCCATCTTCTCTGTGAAGATGATTTTATACAATCTAACAAACAAACCATATTAAAAAAGGCACAGAAACATCTGGAGATTTTCTTCACTTCACTCGAGCACATTCTGGATCTGGCCAGGAGCACAGGTGTGTCTGAGGAGTTCCTGCTTATCTAGGTTTAGGGTCCAAAAAGATATGTTCCTTATTTATACATTTCAGGAGATATTCCCATAGTCCTATTTCAAGTTGATATGATGCTGGTCGGGAGGTTCACTCAGAAGTCAACTTTGGTTTGAGGCCAATGATTCAGACCTTTTTATGTCAGCTGGACATGATTGTTGAGTGAGGATGCAGCAGAGAGAATGTTTTATCTATAGTTGTCTAAATTACATGCCCTTCATCTATCATGTAACCGTGCCACCACTCCTAATAGTTGAAAGTCCTAATACTGCATAGATGGGCTGGACTAGCTCACTGTCAGTATTTCTGAAGTCAGTTCAGCTCCTCTGACCCTAAAAATGGAAAGTAAAATCTCAAAGGTGAATACCCTGATCCAATTTGGACAGCAGTATTTGCAGAAATCCTGTATGGACTTCTTTCTGTAATAAAATCTGTACAATGCACACAAGGTATATGGCCTGTGCTGCTTGATAGAAACTGGTATTGTAGAGAAGCTACAAATATTTGTAGAATTACTTGCACTGGAAAGCTGGCAGATAGTCTTCTTTATTTATTTATTTATTTATTTTTTAAAGTGCCTAAGAAATGTCTCTTTGGGAGACAGATATCAGAAAACATTAGGCAAAGGTGATTTTTATTTTTAAAAATAAAACAAGGCCTTTAATTTATGTATCAGCCTCTAGTCTCTGCAATGTCACTATTTCCTATTACCTAGACAGGAAGAAATGAGTAGGACAATTTGCTGTGAAGAAAATCACTCCACTGATCCTTTCCATGTCACTGCTCTTTTATGTTTGTAATGTGAACCTACTTCCTTCAGCCTTATTCTATACTAGTTGAACATGCTGTTGCCATACACCGTGATATGCATGGACAAGATTTTATTAAATTTGTACATATCACTGTCCCAGTATGGTATGGATTCTGGCTTTGTAAGCCCTGACCAAGTGGTTGCAATTCATCGTCAGACTCCTCCTTTAATTTGCACTGCAGGGAACAGTGCTGAAGGGGCATATGCATGCTCTGGGAAATTGTCCAGAATCACTTTGAGTTAATTGAAGCACTCCACATGGCCTGTGCTAAACAGGTTCTGCAGCTTTCTACAATACTTTTGGAAATGTGCCTGATAAAACTGCTGCTGGTGCTGCTGCAACTGTAATTGGGATAACTGGGTGAGGAGACCAGGGGTAAAGGTAAAAAAGATATAGCTTTCTTGCTCATGACAGACTTCTTGGCTTTTTTTTTTCTTGCTGTCTTCCTCATTGCCTGACAAGATCTTTTCCAGTGCTGTTGTTGCCTTCAGCTCCTCACACATCTGTTTATTGCTATGTTGTTTTCACACAGACTATATTGCCTTGCCTTGTAACTGATGATAAAAGGAGTTTTCTTGCATCCAGTGGTGGTAAAATAATAGTTAGTAGGTTCCTGCTCAGTCCGCTCATGTCTTAAACACTTCTTGCAGCACTAATATTTCTTGATGCAGCCAAGCACCTCTCCAGTGCTCCCTGTGTGGCATAGGGGAGCACATAGGATGAATGAGAGTGAGAAAGTTCTTAGGATGAGGTAGACAGGGAAATCACTTTGTAATTGCTGTTGCAGACAGAATAGGCCTGACTTGGGGAATTTAACTTATTGGCACTTAGTGAAAATATTTAGTTACAGATTTAAGTACTGGGAAACAAAAACAAAAATGAAAGAAACAAACATTAAATCACTCATGGAAAGTCACTTCCTACTTTCCTGGACTCAGCTTCACTCCCAGATGCAACTCCTTCAGAATACTCTCCCCCTGGCATCGTCTCCACAGTTTACACTCAGTCCCTTCAGCAAGACAACTAGCAGCATGGGGAGGGTTGTGGCCAGGGTGTATCAGTTTCTCACTGCTCCTTCTTCTTCCTCACTTTTTTCCTCTGCTCTTGTGTGCCTCCATGGGCTGCAGTCCCTTTATGAATATTTACTCTGCTATGAAGCACTTCCTCCTCTGCCCTTGGTATTCCCACCTTTGTTTTCCACTCCTTTTACGTTGTTCCCTCCTCCTCCTCCCTGTGCGCCCTCATTACCTCTGTGCTCTCTCCTGTCCTCTCCAGCATTTTCTGACCTTTATTTAATATGTTTTCACAGCAGTGCCTCAAACTTACATGGTGGGCTCAACTAGCATCTTACGTGGACTGACGCCCTCCGTGTAACACTGTGTATGGGAACCTTTAACTCTGCTGCTGCTCCTCATCATGTGATGAGGAACATGGATTTTCACATACTGGAATTTTGGCAGATTGACAAGTTTGCTTTTTCCTGGAGGCTTCCACTCCAGACTTGGTTTTCCTTGGATGTAGGTTCTCTCAATTACCCTGTCTCTACTCATTAAGGTGACATGAAAGCTTTTATGGTAAGAAAAGCCAGACCAACGATAGATCTTAGACCACTATCCTGTCTTTGTCAATGATGGGATGTGGATATCATGGGATAACAGTAAGAATGGGCACACACACGAGGGCATTTCTTCAGAACAGTCTTTTAGTTGGAATTCAAACAAGTACTAAAGAAAGGTGTGCAAGACAGAAAGACATCTTCCATATTACTTTCCAAATCTATGGGTCTAATAAAGGACATTTAGGAAAACAGCTTGTGGTTCTTTGAATAAATGAAATGTTATGCCCACTCAGATTTCCACAGTTGTTTCTTCCTGGACTGTCTGGTATTTAGTTAAGTTTAAATGGAACTGCCACAGTGTAACTTACACAGCAAGGAATAGGGTGCTGGGACCACTTGATGCAATTTTAAAATTTTATTTCCTCCATTTTCAGAGTGATTTGGTGTCCTAGAGGCATCTGACTTTGACTTCTAATCTAAATGTCAGGAAGTCAAATTAATATTTCATGGCTTACACAGGCACAGTAAAAGGTACCAGAAGATCAGAGGTGTAGCATAGATCAAAGAAGAAGTAACAGTTGAAAGAAGTAAATCTGTGTGGCTTAGTAAGTTACGTGGATTCAAAACTCAAGCACAGTCAACCCTACAGTATCAGATCCTCCAAACAGACTCAACTATTTTCATATTCAGGCCCTGTCGTTCTTGATGATCATTACCTACTTGTGCAACATGGCTTAAGGCCAAAGCTATCAGTGCACTGGTGGAGGATTTTTTATGCTATGCCAGCTACGGTTTCCCATTTGTTTTGTAATTTTGGACTTGGGATGGTAAAGCAATAGACATCTAAAAGTTAGTGTTGACAATATTGAGAAGTCCAAAAGTTTCTGCCAGCAAACCCCCTGTAAATAACTGCAGGTATGAACAGTACGGTAATAATGAGGAGGTACAACACTAGGGTATTCTTATGTAATCCTAGGTACTCTCTTTTCTCTTTTCCAGTTGTCCCCCATCTTGTTTTTTAACAACACTCTAAGGAAGCACAAAGCTTCAAAGTTTTTCTTGGAATTAAAATCAATATTAATTGATTAGTGAAGTCCAGGGTAAGGCATACAACATAAAACTGAAGGCAATAAACAGACAAGGTAACAAACTAACAGGTCCAGCTGTGGACTGATGTGCTATAAATAAGTTACTAAATTTATCTAAGTTGATGCTTATTTTTTTTCCTTTCAAATGAAATTCATATTCTACAAAAAATCCTGAAGTCCTTCAACTTACATTAGCACGAGTATTATTTAAAACAGAGTTTAAAGAAAATAGCTCATGCAGATGTTAAAAAATTATGTTTTATCTAAAAATCAAAGAGCAAAGCAATGTTAACTGAAGAAGAAAGAGGAAGAGACCTAATACACTGAATTTGTGCAAACTTCATTTGACAACCTGCCTAGAAAAAAACATTTGTTTTTTCATCTTGTTGTAGAAATATTTTCCCTTATATTCCTTTGATATTATTCAGAAAAATGTGAGATAAGAACAGAATATTATTACCATTGGATAAATGGGTAAATATGATAAAAATCTGTAGTGTGTATTTTTTGGTGTGGTGTTTGTTTTTTTTTTTTAGTAAACTGGTATTTCATTTTAACAAGGACTTTGGGTTACTGCTCCTTTTTACTGCTGGAAGAAACTATACTTCCTATTTTTCAGACAGAGGTAATATCTAGAAAGGGAAGAGTGGTGGTGTCTGCTGATTACTAGTCAGATAAGATACTGTCTGATTCCACAAAGGCTTTAAGCATATAAATGGTCTGGTAGACCTGTAGAAAATGAACGGTAGGATAGGGTCTATTGTATAACATACTGCATATTGTATGCTTGCTCTGCACTACCAAGACTGCATCTTAAAAGAACATAGCAGCTCTGTTGTCTGACCTTTTGTCAGTCCTGTGGCAGAGTGCCCTGAAGACTCTCAGAATTATTCTTGTGTAGATGTTAGTGAAATTTGAATCAAGCTCAAATTTGAATCAACCTCAGCTCCTTCCAGTGCTCATGATTCAATCAGTTTGTGTAAAGTAACCTAAATGCTTACGTGTGTTACAACTGACATCTTCCTTTGCCTTAAGTTGTAGTTGTGAAACAGGACTGATCTAACTGAAAATGAAGCTTCCTAATAAAACCTATATGTAAGGCGTTCTTTTTGTCATCATTACTTTCCAATCTGGTTTTGTCATTTTTAAATCAGACACAAGAAACACATTTCTCTTTCACCTCCTATTTTATTGTGTATAGTACTAACATTATTGCAAAGTAAAAGAAATACTTTCAGTGAATGTTTTTGCCCCTGCTGGTATTGTTTTGCATTCTAAGGGAAAGCGGTACCTTGGTTCTATGCACTAGTCCAGAGTCACCTAGCTCAGCTGGCGGCAGGCCAGGTGCAGAATTTTCACTATTTTCAGTGTGTTTATAGTGTACGTATGCACACTAAAAGGCTGCTGGGAGTAGAGGGACTTACTGTCTCATGATTCTGCAGCAGCATAGCTCTTCAAATGCCTCTGGAGGTGCCCCAAACCTTACAGATAATCTGAGGGAAACTGTAGTACACACTGTTCATCAGTCTCATTTTTAAAGTGTTGAAAAGAAGGGAAAAGAAGAGAAATATATTTGAAAAAGGATGAAGTGTAAGAATTTCCAAAAATGTGGAAGAGTTCTTACGAAACAACAGAAATGGAATTTGTGTACATCACACGCTTGATAAGTGTCAAAACCCTAGACATGAGCCTTTTATCTTGGATGGCATTACAAGTTCAACTCTTCGATGTTCACCTAGAAAAGAGATGTATCAACTTGATGTGGCTATTTACATCATAAAAATAATGTAATGTAAATGCTGATGTGCTCTGCTGCAAAGCACTCTGTGTTTGCCTCAGTCTTTCAGCACCTGAATAATTAAGACGAGTTCAAAATGTTGATGACATCCAATGAGTAGTAAATGGGCAGGCCATGTGAGAAATGACCAGATTTTATTAAAATTGACAAATTAAGATGAAAGGTCAGGAGGAGGAGTTTGTTTCTTGTTTATTCTCATTACACTTAATGTAACCTTTTAGGGATGTTATAAATGAGTATAGTGCAAATTCTTATATCTTTCTATGGCTGTTAGCAGGCTACTTAACCATGGCTAATAATAAATAATTTAGTTATAACAGAGATGTTACACTTTTTAACTGTGAAGTGATTTATTGAGAATTTTGGTAAGGCTGACCAATAGTTTACAAGCATAAATACAGTTACAGCATCATTAACCTGGGAAAATTCAAAAGAAGCTTATAATGACCTGAGATAAGTTAATCTGAAGGTAGTTCACTTAAATATGCAATGCTGCAGACCATAGGCTCTGGTTATTCTCCTGACTCCTGGGGGCTGATTGGTGCCAGAGTCTAGGGAATACTCAGTTTTGGGACAGGTATTTTAAAGGTATGAACAAACGGAGAGTCAGGGCGTAAGCACGCAGTTTTGATCCATAGTGAAAGGCCATGGTAATATACTTGAAATAGGCTTAAATTGCAGCAAGGGAAATTTACCTTAAATATCAGGAAAAAATTTCTAATGATAGCCTAGTTAAGTATTGAAATGGATGGTAGAGTTAGTTGAGGGGTGCTAAGGACTTTCTGTTAGTGAAGGCTGTCAGAAACAGGTTAGATGTGTCAGTTGACTTGGTTATATCATAATTTACCCTGTCTTGGGACTGGTGCACTTGGACTAGATACATGTTCCTACCAGCCCTATATTCTGTGATACTGTGCTTTGATTGTATTTTGATTAATTTATTAGAGCCATTTGAACAGACAAGCAGAGAGAATCCAAAGAATGGAGAAAAAGTTTGTCCACAAGTGTCATTGGTATCACTAGTTTAGAAAGCAATTACCAATATTTTCTGACTACATATGTAGGAGAACACTTCAATTAAATGTTTGGTTTTTACTTTTTTTGTCTCTAAGAGTCTGCTAGTTTTGTCTGGGATAGAGATAATTTTATCAGAGTAGCTAGTATGAGGCTTTGGTTAGGATTTGTGCTGAGAAGAATGTTGACAACATACCGGTGTTTTTAGTTGTTGCCAAGCAATGTTTATATTAAACTAAGGACTTTTTCTGTTTCTCTTACAGTCCCTGTCCTCCCAGCTTCTTTTCTACAAGAGACTGTGAGGAAGCATAACCCGTACAACAGAACCAAACTGACCAAAGAGACATTTCATGCCATAGAATGTGAAGCTTAGTATGTAAGTTGTGGGGGGAGTTAGTTGGGAGGCATGGTCACTGCTTGGACACTGGCTGGGCATTGTTTGGTGACTGATGAACAGTTGTATAATGTTTTTTCTTTCCCTTGTTATTTTATTTTTTCCTTTTCCCTTTTCATTGCAAATTATTACCATTATTATTAGTAATTTTTTAATTACATATGATTATCATTGTTATTAATAGTATTATTACAATATTTTGTTTGATTTGATTTGATTTGATTTGTTTTCAATTCTTAAACTGCTCTCAACTCAACCCATAAGTTCTCTTATCTTTTTAGAATAATAGAATCATTTGGGTTGGAAAAGACCTTTAAGATCATAAAATCCAACCATAAACCTGGCACTGCCATGTCGACCACTAAATCATGTCCCTGTGTACCATGTCTATGAGTCCTTTAAATACCTCCAGAGAAGATGACCCAACCATTTCATTGGGCAGCCTGTTCCTATTATCCAGTCTAAACCTTGTCTGGCACAAATTGAGGTTCTTACCTCTTGTCCAATCATTTGTTACTTGGGAGATGAGACTGACATCTGCCTAGCTACACCTTCCTTTCATGTAGCTGTAGAATAAAATAAGGTCTCCCTCAGTCTTCTTTTCTTGAGCCTAAACAGCCCCAGCTCCCTCAGCTGCTCCTCACAGGACTTGTGCTCCAGACCCTTCCCCAGCTCCATTCCCTTCTCTGGACATGCTCCAGCCCCTCAGTATCTGTCTTGTAGTGAGGGGCACAAAGCTGAACACAGGATTTGAGGTGCGGCCTCACCAGTGCCCAGTACAGGGGGACAATCCCTTCCCTAGTCCTGCTGGCCACACTGTTCCTGACACAGGCCAGGATGCCATTGGCCTTCTTGGCCACCTGGGCACACTGCTGGCTCATATTCAGCTGCTATTGACCAACACCCCCAGGTCCTTTGCCGCTGGGCAGTTTTCCAGCCACTTGTCCCCAGGTCTGTAGGGTTACAGGGGGTTGTTGTGACCCAAGTGCAGGACCCAGCACTTGGCCTTTTCGAACCTCATACATGTTTCCTCCCATTGTCTCCCCCGTCTCACTGCAGGGGGAGAAGGTGAGGGAGTGGCTGTATGGTGAGGAGGAAGGTGAGTGCGGGGCTATGTGGTACTTAGTTGCTGACTGGGGCTAAGCCACAACAAAGACAAAATGCAATGAAGAAAGACACACTAAATTACAGTTGCTCTAAATGTATTTCAGTTAATACATTTAGAGAAAGAAACATCTGTTCAATATTGTCTTTGTCTCCTCTATAAAGAAAAGAGAATCAGAATGCAAGAGAGAGAAGAGATTTAATATGTGGCCGTTCTGCAGAATGCAGTGACTTACTGCAGTTTACTAACAGATTGTGTTTTAATCTTACTTGTGTGTTTCTTACACTTGGCACCTCCTGCAAATGCTGTGTCTTTCACTAGTGTGGTTAAAACCCAGTTTAAGCAAAGAAGGTCACTTTGAACTTCTAGTGACAAGGCACATGGTTTCCCTGGCAACATCCATCAGAATAGCTCAGTTTTCGTTGTTTTCAGTTTAGCCTTGGATGCATCAGTTTGAAAGGACAATCAAATGTGTCTGGTTTTAAAACTTAGGAGAAATGAAATAAGAGTTTGTTAGTACAATTGAATAAACAAGCAAATCATACTCTCCATGCACTTGGAGTGAGGCTAGATGTGTTTGTTTCTTTTCTAAAGTGCAGACCACTGGCGAATGGATCTGTGATTAGAAGTGCACTCCATTTCTCAAAGCGAGAAGAAAAGAACCAAAAGATGCAAGTTATCAAGAATGCAGAAACAACCAAAAAGACTTCTTAGCACAAGCAAAAGTAGTAATAAAATCACCATTTCTCAGTTTTTTGATTTCCAGTATGCTTTTCCTTTCTACCCTGAAAATCATTTGTAACTCAGTTGTATGCCTTTGTAATAACCGTTGACATGCCATGCTGTCTAACTTCCTAGTCTTTAGTCTGTCTATTATTTTAATACAGTGTTTTTATCTTTTGGTGTTATTTGTGGCTGTCTTGAAAATGACACAATTGTTTCTCCTTTGTGACAAGAAAAATTGTCAGTAGTACTATCTATAATTTAGCAATTGTGAAATTCAGACAACTGCCGAATAAACCCAGAAATACTGGTGAGAGGTTAGTGTTTTTATAGAACAGAGGACAACAAGAGGTCTACTCTTACTATGCTGTAGTGATTCTGATGGGAAGACGTTGAGGAGTTAGTCATGCATACTCAGTTAACCTGACCCAGGTGACCCAGTGACCCAGGTCTGTGTTGTGCTGCACAAATCCATTGGGCCCAGGAGAAATTTAACCAACTAATTCTAAGAGAGTCTGCAAGCAGTTCCCACTGGGTACCAGCAATTACATCAACTGCATGGCCTTGCTTTAACAGCAGCAAAAAGTTCTCATGTGAACAACCTTTCTTTTAGACAGTAGAAATGAATAGTGTTGCTTCAAACAAATGAAATGGGAGAATGCCATCTATGGACAGGGTCTGTCATAAAATCATGAAATGTTTTAGATTGGAAGGGTTCATCTTAAGATCATCTAGTTCCAAACCCCCTGCCATGGGCAGGGACACCCTCCACTAGACCAGGTTGCTCCAAGCCTCATCCAGCCTGGCCTGGAACATTTCTAGGGATGGGGCATCCACAGCTTCTCTGGGCAGCCTGTGCCAGTGCCTCACCACCCTCTCCGGGAAGAACTTCTTCCTGATACGCAATTTAAATCTCCCTACTTTCAATTTAAAGCTGTTACCCCCTGTTCTGTCACTACAGGCCCTTGTAAAAGGTCCCCCCCCAGCTTCCTTGTAGCCCCTTCAGACACTGGAAGGTGCTATAAGGTCTCCCTGGAGCCTTCTCTTTTCCAGAATGAACAAGCCCAACTCTCTCAACCTGTCCCCATAGGAGAGGTGCTCCAGCCCTCTGAGAGTCTTCATGATCTTCTTCTGTACTTGTGCTGGGATTGCCCCCACCCAGGTGCAGGACCTTGCACTTGGCCTTGTTGAACTCCATGACGTTGGCAGAGGCCCACCTCTCCAGCCTGTCCAGGTCCCTCCAGGTCCCTCCAGGATGGCATCCCTTCCCTCTAGTGTGTCGACCCCACCACACAGCTTGATGTTGTCAGCAAACTTGCTGAGGCCGCGCTCTATCCTACCATCCGTGTCACTGACAAAGATGTTAAACAACACTGGTCCCAACATCGACCCCTGAGGTACACCCCTGGTCACTGGTCTCCACTCAGATGCTGAGCAGTTACCACAACTCTCCAAATGTTGCCATCCACTGAGTGTTCCATCCATGAAATCCATGCCTCTCTAGAGGCAAGGAAGTTGTGTGGGATGGTGTCAAAGGCTTCACACAAGTCCAGGTAGATGACATCAGTTGCCCGTCCTTTATCCACCAAGGTCATGATCCCATGGAAGGAGGCCACCTCCTTGTATAAATCTCTTCTTGAAAACATCAGTACTTCTGCACTCCACAACACTGTGTGGCAGTGTGCTCTTCAGTGCAATTTTGTATTGTTTCATGTCGTCCGCGACAACAAAAAAGCACCTTTGGTCTGTGTGAAAATTTCAGTCTTTCACATACTGTGGAAGTGGTGAACAATCATTCAACTACGTTTGACATTAAAGTCCACTTTTATCCTGAATCTACATACTTTAATACAGGCTTGCAAATTTGTATATGTAAGTCCTAATTTTTGTTGAATCTATCCCACAAGTACTTTAGTATTGCACAATATCTGTAAGAAATCTGTAAGAAAACAGTAGCAGTGCCTGGAATAAAATAGTAAAAAACCACTAGTGCTGAATTCTACAGATGTGTAAAAATGAGAATGATTGGATAGGTATGAAGTACAGGTGTAGTTTTAGTTTGCCATTATTCAAAATACATTTCACTTGGAAACTGCATAACACTTAAAACAATTCACATGTTTGTTGCTCAAGTCTCCTGAGAAATGGCATCCCTGGCAATTTGTCAAGAACTTTCTCAGACACAAACAGCAGCAAAACCAGACAACTGCTAAAATCATTCCCTGATAATGTGTGCATATATACATTTTTTTGTTAAGATTCTTATTGTATAAGATTAGATAATTTGTACTTAAATTTAAAAAAAACTCCCACATTTTACATAGGTAATATGTAGAGGTGACATCATGGAAATGACTCCATAAACCTCTGATGACATGTGATTCCCTTCTAGTTCTGTGATATTAAAATATTACATAGTGTACCTGGAGGTACTTTCTTTGTTATTAAGGAAATTATTCTTTTTTTTCCACCATAGTCCTTGAGTTACAATATTGCCTAAGAGGCAGATGACATACTGAAGTTCAACTCGTAAAAAGAAGTGATCTGATTTTTGAAAAGAATGTCTCCAGATAGATTTCAATGGAGGGTTTTTCATGTGGTGGGAACATCTGGCAGATAACTGAGAGAGCTGTGTGGAAGAGCAATATTCAAGAAATTACTGTTACACTCGCTCCTGAAGTGTGGTTTGAATCTGTTTATTAAAATATGACACTGCAATGAATTACATTTTCTGATGAAGAATTTCACTCTATCTTCTAGTTCAAGGCAACTCCTGATTAAGACAGTAGTCTCTTACACCAGGAATTTCTTCTTGCTGCATGCAAACCTGATTAACAGAAGGTTGTGCTGCCATACAGCGAGACCTGAACGGGCCAGAGAGTTAGGTGGAGAGGAGCCTATTGAAGTTCAACAGGGGCAAATGCAGGGTCCTGTGCCTGGGGAGGAATAACCCCATGCACCTGTACGGGTTGGGCTTGACCTGCTGGAGAGCAGCTCTGCAGAGAAGGACCTCTGAGTCCTGGGGAACAATCAGTTGACCATGACCAGCCATTTGCTCTGTGGCCAAGAAGGCGAATAGTATCCTGGGGTGCATTAAAGAGGCCGTGACTAACAGGTGGAGGGAGGTCATTCTCCCGCTCTACTCTGCCCTAGTGAAGCCACATCTGGGGTGCTGTGTCCAGTTCTGGGCTCCCCAGGTCAAGAAAGATAAGGAACTACTGGGGAGAGTTCTGTGGAGGGCTGCAATGGTGATAAGGGAAAGGAGCACCTCTCCTGTGAGGAAAGGCTGAGAGAGCTGGGTCTGTTTAGCCTGGAGAAGAGAAGGCTGAGCGGGGATCTTATCAGTGCTGATCAGTATCTAAAGGGTGGGTGTCAGGAGGATGGGGCCTGACTCTTTTCAGTGGTGCCCAGCAACAGGATAAGGGGCAACAGGCACAAACTGAAATGCAGGAAATTCCACCCCAACATGAGGAAGAACCCTTTTATTCTGAGGCTGCCAGAGCACTGGAACAGTCTGCTCAGAGAAGTTGTGGAGTCTCATTCCCTGGAGATGTTCAAAACCCATCTGGATGTGTTCCTGTCCAACCTGCTCTGGGTGAACCTGCTTTGCCAGGGGGTTGGACTAGAGGATCTCTAAAAGTCCCTTCCGATCCCTTCCATTCTGTGATTATGTGATTCTGTGAGCATGTCTGACAGTGTCACCCGAAACTCTTGTAATTCGTATGAGAGTGGGTTATGCTGAGGTAAGAGATGTTACTTTTGTAGTAACTACAGCACAGCAGTAATTTACAAGTTGCAACTATTTCACTAGACAACCTGACCTTGGAGCCCAGAATACGACCTGTTTTTCCTCATGGGCATGACGAGTTCGAATGGAAAGATAATAATCCTGTTTGTAATGAAAAGGATGAGAAAACGAGGATAAACCTGTACATTGTGGGAGCATGTATCTCAGTTTAGCTTCTGAACTCCCTGGCTTTCCTATCTCACAAATAGTACTTAAGTTTGAAAATAGTTGATTATGCTGAAACTTTCAAATATTTGTAGACACTAATTTATCTTGTGCTTGGAAAAAATAGGATATGTACTCTTTTTTTTTTCTTTTCTTTTCATTCTATAAATAGGAAACTGAAGAAAGAAACAATTCCTATCTGGTTTCTGGAGTAGAGGATACAACTCCAGTGCAATGTGCCTAAAGTGTGTTACAACTCTGAAGGTGGCTGTGCTGCCTTAGCTCTATTGGTTACTAGCTGCGATTTGGGGTCATGGGTTCTCCTGTGGCCTACTCAGTACTAGGTACCCCATTTGCATTACATTGCTGTTGTGTCTTTGCCTCTCCCAGCTATCTTGTGACCATCTTGATGAAGACAGCCATTGTGTGCTGCAGTTGTGTACCCAGATGTAGTCTCAGTTAGTTGTAGCTGAGTAATGGTTTACTGTGGGAGCATTACCCTGAGTAGTAACTTTTATATACAGAATAGAGATGGGGTGCTAACAACAGTTGTACATTATACTATAAATCTAGAATAACTCAGTTAAAATAAAGGGGTAGTTCTAGAGGTACTGTAGGAATTATAAGAGCAGAATGCAAGTCTCCTGAGGTATCACAATGTATGTGTAAAGATTTATTAAAGCTTTTATTACATTAACAGACAAAACACTCTGGAAGGTAATATGCTGACAGTTACTGGTATTACATTATTTAATTAGATAAACCTCAGCTTGAGAGATTCACACCTCAGTAATTTAATATAATCATCATTTTTAGATAAGTATTTAGAGAAAAATACCCTAATTTTTGTTTTGAAAACATTTATTTAGAAAGTCAGCTGTATGTCTTGCCCTGTCTTTTTAATATGCCTCTACAGTGTAGGTCAAATCCTCCATTTGATTCTACTGTAAGACAAATACAATATCTTCTCTCCCATCTCTCATGTACATGCCACAAAAATAATCAGTCACTTCAAGTTCAAAGCTACACATATTCATCACTCATCAGAAAACGTCTGTTTTTCAAGCACAGCTAAGCATAAATGCCTTCCTCTTATTCATCATAAATACTTTCATGTGCACTTTAAAAAGAAGAAATATGCTAATGTCTGCTGTATATTATCCTTTCTGCCTTACATTTCTAATTTACCATCTCTATGTCACAGCTATATTTGCTTCTTAACCCTGTCTCTGTTTCTGTTCGCACAAAGAAAGGAAGTTCTAGTTAGATTGAATGGACTGTCTGGCATGAGGTAGATTCCTTTGTTACACCCCTCCTCATCCCAGGGCAGGAGTAGAGATGGTTTGTCACTCTTGCGGTCCTAGAATGTGACTGGCATAAATTTGAGACATCTTGTGTGTGTTATGTGTTGTAAGCTGTGGCTGAAACAAGATTATGTATAAATCTAGAAATCTGGCCTTCTGTATGTTGACTTACCATGGTGTACTATGGTTTTTGCAATTCTTTTGATTTCATGTGTGTCGTGGTCTAACTCTGGCTGGCCAAATACCACGAAGCTGCTCTCACAAATCCCCCTCCCCTCCTCCAGTGGAGAGGAAGAATCGGAGGAAAAAGAAATAAGGAAGCTCGTAAAATTGAGATAAGAGTTATTTACTAATTAAATCTAAATTAATATATACAGATACTACTATTAATAAATAACCAAAATAGTAGAAAATAAAACATATGATACAATATATACATCACCATCCACTGGCCAATGCATACTCAGATATTGAGTAGTGAAAGTCAGACCCAGAGAGCCCGAGAGCCGCGGCCCGAGGGCTGGAGCCCGGGAGCTGACGCAGCAGACTCCGAGAGAACCCTGTCAGTGATAGCACAGCCAGGAACTCTACACAACCCACCATCTCCCACACGAACGAGCCAGCACAGGAGTTAGCAAAGCAGCTAACGCAGGAGGGGTAGCAAGTGCCCAGGAGTAGACGAGCAAGGGAGTAAGGGAGAGAATAATGGCTACCGGACCCCTTCCCCACCCAAGAGGAACCAGAATATGATGTACTATGGAATGAAATACTTCCTTGGTCAGTTTGGGTCAGCTGTCTGGACTCCCGAGACAATAAGAGCTGGGAACCCAGCTGTGGTATCAAGACCTTGCATTCAGTGCAGGCCTTCCCCAGCACCAGCTGAGGCCTGAGCAGTGTTTAGATCCTAGCAACTCCCTAGTAACCACAGTAAAGGGAGTTAACCCTTTCCTGACTGAACCCAGCACAGTGTGCTTCATTCTAATTTGAAAGTGTCCTTTAAATTTGTGCTAAAGTTCTGTTTGGTCGTCATGGGGGTTGGAAGTAGCAGTTTGGGAAGAATCAGAAGAAGAGATGACTTTAATGTTTTTAAGGACTTGATGGTAAGAAGAAAATCCAAGCTCAGCCATTGAAAAGTAAGAAAAAATTTGACTTTAAACCTTATATATATCCCTCACTAGTGTTACTTATGGCAGAAAGGTAGAAGCAGGTGGTCATAATGAACTTCATGAAGTTCAATAATGCCAGGTGCAAAGTCCTGCATCTGAGTCAGGGTAATCAGCAATATCAGTACAGACTGGGGTATAAATTGATTGACAGCAGCCCTGCAGAGAAGGACCTGGGGACTCTGATGGTCGTAAAATTGGACAAAAGCTGGCAACGTGCACTTGCAGCCCAGAAAGCCAATGGTATCCTGGGCTACATAAAAAGAAGTGTGTCCAGCAGGTCAAGAGCATTAATTCTCCCCTTCACTCTCATGAGACCCCATGTGGAGTATTGCATCCAGCTCTGGTCCAGAGAAAGGACGGAAAGATGATCAGAGGGCTGGAGCACCTTTCTCGTGAAGACAAGCTGAGACAGTTTGGGTTGTTCAGTCTGGAGAAGAGAACGCTCCAGAGAGACCTAATTGTGGCCTTTCAATTTGTAAAGTTGACATAAGAAAGACAGAGACTTTCACCACGGCTTGTAGTGACAAAACAAGGGACAATGGTTTTGAACTAAAAGAGGGTAGATTTAGACAGAACATGATGAAAAACAATGTTATGATGACGGTGGTGAGTTGCTGGAATACATTGCCCAGAAAAGTTGTGGATGCCCCATCACTGGAAATGTTCAAGGTCAGGTTGGATTGGGTTTTGAGCAACCTGGTCTAGTGGAGGGTGTCCCTGCCCATGGCAGGGGTCTTATATGATCTTTAATGGTCCTTTACAACCCAAGCTATTCTGTCATTCTATGATAATCACTTGGCACATACTTGATTTACTTATTCAGAACCCAGTGAAATTACACCAGAATATGAAGTAGTTTATAAAATTTAGAAAGCAATTATGACAGAAGGGTGTGATCAAATTATCAACGTGTAGTTTTGGCAATAGTCTTCTTTCTTCTTGCAGAAATTTGGGCTAGATGGTCTCTAAAAGTCTCATCCAACTAGAATTATTACCTTTTCTAAACATTCATGCTTTCATTTCGACTTACGAAAGTGAATAATATAATGGAATGAAGCTTCCAAAATTGTGCAAGTGACAGTAGAACTTATTTCTCCATCCCCTTACCACATCTTCAGCGTTGTTTCTTTACAGTTTTGTATGTATTCTGTTTTATCCTTTTCTAGTTTCTAGAATTTAGTCAAAATCAGAAAGAAAAAAGGAAAGAAGCTGTATCAATTGTTGTGGTTGTTGTATTTCTGATTTGGCATGTTCCAGGGACTTGATGAGTTACAATGAGGTGGCCTGAGTACAGTGTCAAAAAGATATTATCAAAAGCAACAGTGCAACATTTAGGTGAATTTACTTTTAATTAGCTAGTAAAGACTTTGATTTTCTGCTCCTCATCAATGTTGGTCTTTTTTTTCCTGTGAGTACCTGATAGTTTTGCTTATGTAATGCAAAATTGATCTTTATAAATCATTAATGAACTTGTGCCCTGGAAAAGTACTGCACTGCATCTCAAAAGATCTGTCAGTGTGTTGTCAGCAGCGCATTGTGCACCAGCATAAGAATTTTAACCTTTCCAAATGCCTTTAAAGGATACTTGCTTTCCTTTTTAGAAATAATTTGACTTTGTTAGTATATTAGTCAAACCAGAGACTAGATGCTTGGCAAGGTCCATGTCAAAATAAACTAGAAAAGGGATGTAATTGTAGTATATACTAGAGTTTCTTGATGTCAAAATTACTTGTAAAGGCATGTGATTTCAGCATACATTATAAAGTCTGATGCCAGATTTCTTCCATGTGTGGATCAAGCTACCACAGAAAACATGTTTCAGTGTTCACTTCCCTCTGTGATGGGAAGCTTTAGAAACTAATTTACTTTCAATTTGCTTACTTTTTCATATTTTCTTGAAAACCACAAATATCAATTCTTTAGCTAAATTGGTGAATACTGCACAGAGTTTATTAAACCTCCCACATTATCTGTGTCCAATTTTCTGGGAATAATGCTTGCTTGATAGTAGAACTCTGCTTCAAAACTGCATTACTTATTATGTCAGGGTTTTAGAACCATTTTCTTTATACTCATAGACCATTAAACTTGAGATACCCCTCTACTTTGGGAATCAAACTAGACCTTTAAATATCTTGTATAAGTGAACTGGAGATATTATGGTTTCTCAATGTGCAATAACATAATTCAGTGATTTGTTTTCTTGCTGCTCAAATAAATCACTGGTTTGTCTGTGCTGAATGGCTAGTGTTTGCTTTTCTTCTTCTTTTTTTTTTTTTTTTTTCTGTTGTGCTATTTTTTGACCAGTTCTACTCAGAGATATATGAAATGGTTTGTTTTAACCATAAAAGTACATATCAATAAACTGAGGAGAAAGCTAAAATATATTCTTTAAAGATGTGTGTTTTCTTTCTTTTAAACAAAGATGCTGTGTATCAATGTGATATTCTTTCAACATTTTATGGGACAGCAATTGTACTATAATAACTTTGATCTTCAAAACTGTTATTTACAAGTAGACGAGAAGAGTGCTTTTGTGTTCCTTCTTTTGGTGCCAGTTTGTTTTGTTAGTTATAAAGTTTGATCTATGCCATTCTATTCATCACTTAAATGACAGCACATCTCTATGACTAAGAAGGTAATTTAAGTCAAGATTTTTTTTTTGTATTGTAAATTAATATTTTCACATACTTTAATGGATGTGTTTTAACCTAATACATTGTTCAACTTTCCTCATTACATCTAGAGAGTTAATAGCTTTTGAATTTTATTTGTATGAAGGAATTGCAGGAAATTAATGAAAAATCTGAATTCAAGTGGTAGAGGAGATTGGATTTGCAGATCCAAGGGTTTCTTTGTAGTCCTCTATTTCTGGTACAAATGTATTTAGGAAAATTGGTGAGGTATCCCAAGTCAACATAACCTATATTATACATTTTCCTTCAACTAATTTACAAAACTTCAGCTAAAAAGTTTTAAAATAAGGTTTGAAAATAAACCTGCATGTGAGTTTGTACTGATAACTCAGGTCGGACATTTTGGTCACATTGCCTTCCTGCTGTAACAGCATTAGGAGATGAATGGTACAATTATTTTATCTTATTATGAAGTTATGACAATCTGTTTTCCTTAGTGGAAAAATGGCCTACAGGTTCCCAAAGCAACCCCCTCCCTTTACTACTGAGGCAGAATTAGAGATTCCCTTTTCCAGCTACATGGTTTTAACTCCTGGCATTTTTCAAAACAAAGAAAAATATTTCTTGCCTCCAGTTATCTGAGTTGTTTTGGTGTTGTTTCCCCTCCCCCACACCCCCCACCTTTTTTTGGTGACTATTTAATGATAATATTATAAGGAAAGAGATCTAGAGAGTGATAAAAAGGCCATTCTTTTCAGTGTCTGGATGAATTATGAGGTGTTCTTCACCAGTCTGAAGAATTCAGACTTTTCAAATGCTCATCCAGTTCACTTGTACTTAAAGATGAACCAGTTTCTTCCTTTTAGGAGAAAAATATATTTGTAATTTTGATGCAGTACTTCTTCCTATCCATTCTCTTAATCTTCCTTTTGTAATTTTTCCTATATACTTTTCATCAAAAATAGCTTCAATGCTACTGTTATGCTATAGCAAAGTTTTTTTGCATAAAGTTTGACTATAATTGTACATTTTCCACTGATGCAAATGGTTCTGTTCCAAAGTAACTTTTACGTTTTATGAAAGATACTAAACCATTTGATTGTTGTGAAGCTGCCAGGGGACTAAATACAGTCTAGGGTGTAGGTTGAAAAGATATTTCTACCTGCCAGCTACAAGCAAACAGACCTAAAGATGAAAATGATTCCCAGCAGCCTTTCCAGCATGTGTTTTCACATGGGTGAATGCATCACTGAAACTTGTTAAGAGAATAGTGTAGGATACTTTACATCTTTAATTTATTTCAAGACTAATAAAAAGAGCCTTTTCTTCACATATTTCTTAACAGTTTAACAGCTACTATAAAAAAATAATCTAGTAGCTGCCCTAAGGCACATCATAGTTTTTCCTCAAAAGACATATACCATACCTTAAATTGAATAGATTTTGCTGCTGTTTATTTTTCCTGTTGTCTCTCTCAGATATGATCAATTGTGACTTTCAATACTTGCTTAATTAGCTAGTATCTTCCACAGATCTTCCACATTGTTCACAGCTCTGTTTAACTGGAGAAAAGTTTTGATTCTCATTATTAATACATAAAAGTAGTAACTGTGTTCTGTAGGAGTCTATGAAGTTTTTAGGCTTGACAAGTTTAATTACCTATTGCATGAATATCATCAGAAACCTCTGCAGTGATTAAATCTATTAATTGAAAATTGATTGCATGCAAATACACAGTGCAAAATTATGAATGATCTGGAAAAGGTATGTCAGTATTTGGCTATTTTGACTTACTAGATAGATTTTAGGCTAAAAGAGACCATAATGCTATCTAATGTAATCTTTTCCTTATGATGAGCTTTTGAGATTAAACTGTCTGTCCTTCTGAGATCAAGAGCATGTATTTCCTTAAAATAAAGCCTTGCAGAGTCCATTAAGAACTATGGAGAATTTTTCACCTAGGAAAGACTTTTAACCCAGCATGGGAGATTGGAAATCTTGATTTCTACTGAATGTGCTGAGTGTTTATTTCATGGTGTTTCAAGTGTTGTGCCTGTGTTCTTATAAAGCAACTATGCATAATATTTTAAAGGTGATCTCATAGAATATTTTGACTTGCCTGAATGTAATCTTTTCATGTTATATATATAAAAAAATTAATTCAATTTTACTTACTATTTGCTAATATTCAGTGAGTGTCCTGGACAACGTTCTGGTACCTGTAATGATACAGTTGTAATTAATATGCATTTGGCAAGAAGAACTTTTGTTCTAAAGGCGAAAGTAGAGATATATGTTAGACCTGGCCTGTTGGGACAGGTTTATATCATTTCAGATTAGGGTACAGCTGCATATGACCACAGGCAGCACTACAATTGAATTTTGAACTCAGGAAGTACCAACATGGCTGGAAAGGTGAAAAATGGGTAGTAAAATAAAATAGTAGGAAAGAGAAGAAAATCCTCTACTGTATGCAGACAAGTGCTTATGAGAAACTGCTGTATGGAAAATCCACGACGGACGCTTTATTTCTATGTATCCATTTATAGGAAAGAGGCAGGATTATGTAAGGAACTAACGCTGTGGATGAAAGACAGAAATAACCCAAATGAAACAAAATCCTAAAATTTCTTAGTTGCATATGATCTTTGGTGGTTGACTAGTTTGTAAATTCAGAAAAGTGTTTGCCTGTTTTCTTACTTAGTTAATGGTCAAGTGCCATGCCTCAGAGCATCTGAGAGCTGAAAACAATCCATCTAGGCAACGTTTAAGGCAGCTACAGGAACAACCTGAATTCATAAAATGCGTATAAGAAGTATAGCCAAATATACTACTTTGTGATACCTGATGGGGCACCTGTGTGTGTTCAGAACTGTAGATGATTGTGCAAGAGTTGGTTTTGAAAACATTTAAATAATGATGTGTCTTAAATTGTCCCCTTCCATCGACAAAGACTACAGGGTGAATAGGCAGATTGACTTTGGCCTAACAGCTGTACGTTGAATGAATAGCTGATATGGTAAGAAGTTCAGTGTGAACCTGAAGAGTCACTGCCCCTACCTGCATGAAAGGATAGGGTTTAAAGAATGGAATTTCCCAGGAAAATTGGCTTCAGGTGACAGAAGAAGGGGATATGTGTTTGCCTTACTGAGCCATATGGCACACCAGGGCCAGCAACATAAGGTGTCAGAGCAGCAAAAGGAGTTGTATTGTAGGACAATATCCTGAGGAAATTGCAAGAAGACTGATTCAGAGAACATACTGTGAGACACATGAAAAGGAACACAGAGAACACACACGAGAAGGAACCTGGACAACTGTGTGTGACTAAAGGGTAATTCAGAACAGTGAAGAAACAGAAAGACAAGAAGTATATGGACTATTTTTTTTCTGTGTCTGTTTTTGTGTGTGTGTTTTAATAAAAAGAATATTATTAACTAAAGCAAGGGGGAAGAGAAATAAGAGAAGAGAAGAAAAAACACCTCTCAAATCAAATATGTGACTGCCAAAGCAAAAAATCATGTCATGGTCAGATTTGAAGTTGTAATTTGGTAACAATTTAGTATCCTATTCTTGCTCTGAATTCATGAAACTTCTATTTAGGCAAGGAAATAATATGAGGTGTCTATGACTTTAATGTATTTTATAACACCTTCTCATGTATTCTTGTCTTTCTTCCTGGTTATCTAAATAATATTATGAAGCTTGCATTGCAAACACACTTGAATTTTCTAAGAAATCAAATGGATCTGTGATGAGTAGGAAACATCAATCAAGGCAGTTGCCACAGGCTCAAATATAAACTTGCTTCTTAGATGCCATTTTTTCATTCAGATTAGGCAAGTCATTTTACTATGTTTAACTTTATGCAAATTGTGTATTTCTGGCAAATCAGCAATACCCATCACCTGCCTCAAGGCATGTACTCATGGGCTTTTGCATGACCTCCCTCATTATGAACCAGAAAAGGTGATTTTCAGGATTCTTGGTTTTCTCACTGTGCAGATATTTAGCTCAGAAATACCTCAGGTTAATTCTGATGTTAACTGGTAGTTCACCCAGAGAGATTTGATTTTTAAGACCTTTCCCCATATATATGAAAAATAAAGGGAGTTTTCTGGATAAAATTACGTGAGACTTATTCTTGTCAGCTAGGTATTGGCTGAATATTCTCAATTCATCTCACACAGCAGGAAATGGAAAATGTTTTGCTGTTATTGGATCATCTAGATGTGCAATTTTAAAATAACTTGATCTGAGTGAACACAGCGACATATTGACACCACAGTTCAGTGATGACAGTCAGTTTAAGGTCTGGGATTAGAGATTATATCCCAATTTCTGGCTCAGATGTGCATTCTGGACATATCCCAATCCTGTGCCAGAATGTAATCAGTGTGTGTCATTTTCCTCTTCTCTGACTTTCAAATGTGAAACCTATGGAATGGAAGTCCTGGACGTGTGTGCAGGAAGGAGGCGCAGTATACTAGCTCAAAATCCAGATAGTGGAGAACACTGTTATTACTTCTGTGTCAGGTTAGAACTGCAATCTAGATACCCCTTTTGAAAAACATCTTTTCTTATCTTTCACCCCTTTTTCTTGCAGTTTTCTCAGTCCTAAAATACTAGTTTGGTTGCAGCATTCCTCTCACTTAAAATACTAGAATGTACTGGTGCCATTATGGCTGAGTAGCTGCCTGTGAAGTCCCTACAAATTTTACTCATAATGTGTGCAATGAAACATACACCTGCAATTCCTACTCTCAAATTCTACAGTAATGCTTTCCTATAGCGTTACCGTATAGCATAACAGACAGAGAAGCATGTTTTGACATGCATATATTCTTCCATGTCAATCATTTTTCTGCTTGAATTACGCAGACTGTAGAGCTGTTAGGTCAAGGTCAGCCACCTACTAAGACGTCTAATTCTTAAACTGAATTTCACCTTCTGAAATAGCACTAGAAATCTATGCTTAGACCACAACATGCAAGAACATCCACAGGAAAATTCACATGATTAATGAAAAAAATACTGTTATATGTTCAAACTTCAAACTTCAAAAGAAAAAGAAAGAGAAAGAGAAAAAAAGAAAAAGGATCCAGATTACTTTTAGCTTGTGGAAAACCATAGTGTCTATTTCTATAGTTGTACTTAATGTTACTTTTACAGTGATTCTCTTTTTAGAGAGGCTGAAGCTGTGCAAGTCCTTGGCTGCCCTGTTCACCTAGCTAGAACAGTAACATTTTTCATGTTTGCATTTTCCTTTCTGTTGTAATGTAGTATGAGCATGATAACATGACATGTCATCAAATTTTCAAGTACAGTAGCTCTTTTGGCATTAGATCCAGCATGTCTAGCATGTAAGAATCAACCTAGAAAAGCAGAATGGCTTGTGATTTCTTCCTTTGTACTACTGTTCTGCAGTCCTCAGCAGGCACAGAATTAACTACTAAGTAAGTCAAGTTTATACTGACCTTTTATTCTCTCAGAAGTACTTACTGTAGCTATTACTGTATAACCACAGGGGAGAAAGCAGTTGAGCTTCTCTCTGTTTTCCCAGTTTTAGACATTAAATTCTGGTCATCTATGTTAAGTAAAAGAGATAATGGATATGGGAGTTGTGCAATGGATTTCTGTCATTCAGAGCTAGATTCTTCTCTTTGTGCACATGGCTCACCTTAGAGCTATTGTGAATTACAAACAGATGAGAAGCTTTTCCCTTGTCTCGGCTGATGACCAGCTCCAGGGTCATCTGTTCTGGGACAGAACACTCCGTGCACTTTGTAGAATCAGAGAGATTAGATCTTTGCCTTCACTGAATACTGCTCTTATTCATTTGTACACTGATGGGTTAGGCAACCCCAGGTCAGATTTCTGCAATACACAGGTTATATTGAGTTTTTCAGTGTGAGATTTCCATGGCTGTTGCCTCTCTCACACAGAACCATAATAGTCTAATGTGTGCTACTTCTCTTGCATCAGAATAAAGAAATGGGGAAGACTGTTCCAAAATACTGAAGAACAATTTCCCTTTAGCTTCTGTATTTTACTTTTTCCTTGTTTGGCTTCTCTTGAAAGAGGGAAATTGTCTATGTTTTCCTGTTTCTTTCTGTAATTCCAATTTCCAGAGAGAAATGCAAGATACTAGTCCACCAAGAAAACATGAAAATGGTATGGTAAATAATTTTTTAAATAGATTTGCTCAGTAACTGTGATAATCCTTTGAAAGCTTGAGATTAATTATCTTTTCTAGTGGATTTAAAAGATATGCATTTAAATATTTGGACAGGAAGTAAAGGATTGTTCAGTCATTTAAAGATGCTGAGGCAAACCTTCAGGCTCCACCCCACCCAGAAGGAAGGTACATCTATTTCAGTTGTGTGGTTGGAAGTTTTCCTCAGAAAATGTTTGGTAGTTTAAGAAAAAGTATTTTTAGTTAATACAGACTCTTCTCTTTCAAGGAGTACTAGGATGAAGGTGTATAAGTTTTCACTGAAGTACATGGAACTACTACTTCAACTATTTCACTGAAAATCATACTTAAAATATTACTGTATCTACTGTAAGCTAGATATAAAAACTTACAATGAGTGCAATAATAGTTACACTTAAGACACTCTCCAGGGTCAAATTCTCAGATAATGATTTGTAAGCAACTATTAGTGAAAAATGGAAATGAAATATCTTGGAAATATCCAAGGTGCCACTAAAGCAACAACCAATGAACATGGCAAGTTTAGTGTAATTCTATCATGTGTTTAATAACAGTGACTCTGGAAAAAAAACCCTTAAAAACCAATGTGTGGCAGTGTACAATTATTAAAGCCTTAAATACTGCAATTCTAGAATTATTCCTTTTATTCATTACTTTGTGAGTAGACTAATGGAATTCATTTTCAACAAATGGTTCAATATGAGTGAGAGTGGTGGGGTCAGACCCTAAGTGAACAAAGCTTATACTGTCGAGGAGAAAGAAAATCTTTCCTTAAATAGAAAATATGTCCCTTTATGTCATCTTAAAGACAAATGTTGAATGTTGCTCTGTCAGCAGGGCATATGTTATAAGCCTGGAAGGTTTAGAAAGCCAAGTGATACAATTCTTTCTCAGGGTGATGATGAAACACTTTCATTCAATACCACTCTGGTTACCAGCCTCCATCAGATCTAGATTTTTTTACACTACCAAGTCTATAAAACATGCACAAAACAGTATTAAAATAGCTGGATGAGGGGGACTCTGGAATATTAATATTTGTTTTCAATAAATCTTGTACCAGGATGGATATTTCAGAAGACTGAAAGTAGCCTGCTAATATTTAAAAGTGGTAAATGGAGTAGCAGAGGTAATTGATTTTTTTCTGCCTGACACCAAACAATGAAATCACAGCAACTTTGCAGGTTTTATTAAAAAGTACAGCCGCATAATAAAGCAACACTTCCATTACTATGAACCTGAGGATATTTTTCAATCAATATGTATGGAAAGTATTATTTGTATTAACATTGTATACATATATATATAATAATTTTGTTGATGAATGGGATTGTGTAAGAGCACTTTGGTATACTGACACTTCCTTCTTATGCCATTCCATGTCAGAAATGGAAAGAATGTCAACATAGTGTGGCTCTCACTACATTGACAACAAAATGACTGCTAAGACTGGAGGTGTAACTATAATGAAGGAATCAACAAATGGTTCTAGTAGAATCCCATGTGATCTTGTTCTTGCACCTGAGTTCCATAACATTACTATTGGTGAGCTGAGGCCAATATAATTGATCATATTTTCGGTGGTTCAAAGGTGGATAATATGTAACAATACAAATCACTGATTCAGAATAATCTTGAATACTTTCTAGTATAAATTATGTTATTTTACAGGAAGAGTACAGTCTAAAATGAGAATCAATAACGGTATAAAACACTGGGGATCAAAGTTGTTAGTAGGATAAATGTCATCTCTCAATACAGCATTGGTCTAAGAGACTAATGTGACCACTGCTTATATAAAAAGAGGATTCTGGTTATTTCAAAAGTTTAAGGTGGAAGTATAATTTAAATTTACGAAGGAAACTGGTAAATAACAGCAGGATTAAAAAAAATATAAGAAAGCTGATTAATTGACTATAAGATGTAAGACAGAGATTCAATGAGCTTGACAAGGTTAACAAATGAAAGGACACTTCTGAGGAGAGGAATAAAGAACATTTAATTATAAACCCTTAAATATCATATGAGTTTTCTAATATTAAATATCAAGATGATATTTACCAAATCTGTTTAACATGACACTCAAAGGTAAGAAACATCAAGTACCTGGAAATTTTCAGCCAACATCGTTCATAAAGGTTTTAAGTAAATGATGTATTCTGTCTAATTGTTTGTTAAAAATCTGATCTGTACTTCCACTAAGGAGCACAGAGTGACAACGGTAGGTGGGGGATCCCTGTCCCGGGTGGTACCAAGCCCATAGACCAATCACAGGTCTATCACAAGTGCAGAGGAACACATGGCACATGGGTCAGATGGCTCATCTGTCTGTGGTGCCAGTGACTGGAGAGACCAGTGAGTGAACTTAAGCACCATCATCTGGGGTATGACTTTGAGTCATGGGGGCCCATGAGTCTGTCATGCCAACAACTGGAGCAAGGGAGGGTCTGAGTGCTGGCTACCGGGCTGGGACTGTAGGCTAGAGAACCTGGGTGTGTGTGTGCTGGCAAGTGGAGAGGCGAATGAGTGAAACCAAGTGCCAGTCACAGGGGTAGGACCAGAGTCAGAGTGTGTCCATGATTCCAGCAACAGCAGTGAGTATGGGTGTGCTGCAAGTGTGTGAACACTAGTAAAGATCAAGCTGGAATAAATGGCAAGTACGTGGAGTGGCTCAGGATCCAGATGTGTGTTCATGTCTCTAAGGGTGAGACCATGGGAAAAGTTGGCTACTGGGGACACCAGGGGAGTCCAGACAGCTGCGGGAGACATCTGTATGTGTGTGTGCACCTGTGTGTAAACGAGACAATCTGTATCAACAACTAGAGTGGGTCTATGGCCATGTACCAACAGCTTGAGACACTCGGATCCAGGGGCCAACTACTGGGAAGATTGACCAAGACCATCTGCTTGAAGGACCCACATTGTACTGGTGTTTATTTATTTTCACTAGGGAGGGAAACGAGATGAGGCTGTTGCTGCTGTATGTGTCTGTGTCTGTTGCAAACACTGCAGGCAAGGGTGTTGCATTGAACGGCTCAGCTCCAAAGGTGGCCACACATTTGTCTGCTCTGGGGGGGTGGAAGGCCAGGTGAGCCACAGTCAGCGTAAGGGTACTGCAACTGTGAAAAATTACCATCAGCAACTTGACCTGTACATGACACTGTCAACACATATCATTAAAATTGCCAAAGCTTGCAGATCTAATAAAGTAGCCTCATATAAAATGAGATAAAGAAAATAGGAATTAGTTCAATATAATAATAGTCAAACCCAGGCAAACTGTAAAAAGCAAAATTAAGAAATTAATTCATGATTGGAATATATACTGTTCATGAGCAGAAGATGCATGCAGCACTGGCATAGCAAGTGCTGTTATTGATTGATTAAACAAGGCATGAGGGTGAGAAACCACATAAAAGAAGAGAGTAAACGCCCCTTGCTGTGGACTGAGACTCAGTGTCAGCTAGCCTGGCAGACCAATAACCCACCCATCAGTGAGTACACCCCTTACACAAACAACTGGGAAGACCCAAGTTGACTTGGTATGGCTGCAATGTAGTGAGAAATTTTTAAAGAAATAGTTGGAAAGCTGGCTCATAGGTAGGAGCAGGAATGTCCCTAGCATTGTGCACCTTTGGTTTTGGAATAAAGGCTGTGTGTGTGTGAGAGAGAGACAGAGAGAGAGAACTTTCTAACTAAACAATTTAGCTTGAATAAACATACTAGTGAATCTTGTGTTAACTAACCTGGAATCCAATGAACCCTGCATGCTTCAATACAGTGGCACACCACAGTCTGTAACATGTGGCTGGCTGTGAATTTATGTATATATCTGGTTGTACTGGGTTTGCAAGACAAGCTTTTGACCTTGGGTGGGGGGTTACAGGGGTGGAAAAAGCTGTGGTCTGCCCTGTGCAGTGTACAGCCCATTCTGGTTGGGTCCAACAAACCCACTGTGGCGCAGATGGTCCCATCAGCCTCTGTGAAAACTTGTGTAAGAAAACGTAAAAGTGTGTAGCAGAGTGCAGGAGAAGAATAATAAATATGTGAGAGAAACAATCCTTCAGACACCAAGGTCAATGAAGAAGGAGGGGGAGGAGGTGCTCAAGGTTCTAGAGCAAAGATAGATTCCTCTGCAGCCCATAGAGAAGACTGTGGTGGAGCAGGCATTTCCCTGCAGCCCATGGAGGACCACAACAGAGCAGATATCCACACTGCAGCCTATGGTTGACCGCATGCTGCAGCAAGTGGACATGCCACAAGGAAAGCTGCAGCCCGTGGAGAGGAGTCCATGCAGGAACAGCTTCTCTGGCAGGCACTGTGGCCTGGCTCATGGGGGACCCACACTGGACCATTCTGTTCCTTATGGACAACACCTCATTGAAAGAACCCAAGCTGGAGCAGTTTGTGAAGGACTTTATCCAGTGGGAGGTACCCCATGATGGAGCAGGGGAGAATTGTGAGGAAGGAACAGCAGACAGAGACTGTTATAGACTAATTGCAGTGCCCGTTTCCTGTACCCTCTGTGCCGTTTGGTGGAAAGGAAGACTCAGAAATGAAGGAATGAAGCTGAGCCTGGGAAAAAGCAGGAGGGAGATGGTTTTAGTTTTTCCTTTTTTTTCTCATGTTCCTCTTCTATTTTTAATTGACAACAAGTTAAAATTACTTTCCCCAACTCAATTCTGTTTTAGCCATGATGGTAATAGGTGAGTGATCTCTCTTTTTCTCGACTCACAAGTTTTACCATCGTATGTTCTTGTGCTGTCCTGTTTCGGAGTGGGAGTGCAAGAGTAGCTGGATGAGGGTCTGGTAACAAGCCAAGGTCAACCCACCTCAAGGTGAAATGTGGTGTTTTGCACCAAGAACTTTCAAGTCAGTATTGTTCTTTTCCTAGGTTTTCATTTGACTTTGTGAGTTTTCAGGACTCAATGTCATGTTTTTATTATCTTTTTCAAATTTGGTTTTTTTTGGCTAGAGGTAAACTTACTGAGCAGTAGCAAGGGATTGAAATGTATAATTGCCTTGTTTGAAGAATAAATATATGAACATAAATAGGGATAAAAATTACTGTATATTTATAGACAACATCCATCAAATTTGATTTGATTGGTTACATCAACTTCAAAGGTAGTTAAAATCCCAAGCCATATATGAGCATTTGATTAGGTGTGCACAGTCCTTCTAGAAGGACTTCTTCAATGACAGCAAAGGAGAAAACTGTACACAGAATTCTCTTGAATCTGTCTGGTAGACTGGGAGATGGGCCCATCACCTACAGAGTCATTCCTTTTCAAACACTGCTTAGTCGGAGGTAGTCAGCCTGAGGCCAAAGAAATCTCCCTTTGTTCCTTGCCTGCTTCGCATATACTCACAAAGGCATTTCCTCCAGTCAGGCCCACTGAAGAGCACACTACCAAGAGACATTTCTTCCCTGCTGAGAAGCTGTATTAATTTCTTAAGAGAAGCCCATGTTGATGTGGGAAAATATGTTTGTTTGGCTCTTTCCACAGTAGTCTGAGTGATGTTTTATATATATATATATTTTAAAAATATGTATTTTGCATATATATTTTATTCTAGGAAGGAATGTTTTAGGACAGACTGGTGATGTCTGAATTAAACTGTGAACTCCCACTAGTAATATAACTATAACCAATGTAGATTCCCAGCTTGTAGGAAATCCCACATTTATTCCAATTTTTGAAATCACAAAATTAAATTTCTGAAGTGTTGTTTTTAAAAAGCCAAAATTCTTGTTTGTGTATTTTTTATATCAATCTGTATGATATGTCAAAATATCTTAATAATTTAATGTCAACAGTTTTGGCAAAATCTGTGAGGTTACCCAGCATACTAATGTTTAGTTGAATCAGTATTTCCTAAAATGTGACAAGGTTTAATTGTGGGTCTTATTTTGTATAATTGCATCTTCTGAGATTAAGAGATACCTATATTTGCCTAATGCCATCATATCAGAATGGGTTTCACGTTGTCACCCCAGACCATTAAATGTTTGACAGATTATTGAAGAGAGATATTTGAAAACTATCAAAGACCACCTTGGGACCATGACATAATTCATTGCCTTTCAACTATCTCCACCGAGCAATGGATTCCTTATACAACACTTACGAAGTCTGAAGACAGGCATGTTAATAGACGAAGAAACTAACAAGAGAGTAATTTCTTTGCAACTGAGCTCTCAAACATTGTATTGATAAGACTGGCTTCGATACAGGAAAAACTAGAAAGAATTTTCCAAGCACAGAAAAGATGCCAAGATATCAAACACAAAGTACCACAGTGAATTAGCTCAGGTATATTTCAGGAATATTTTTTTTTTTTTCATTTTACAAAATGTTAATCTCAATTGATTTTATTCAAGGTGGAGTTTTATCTGTTTGTTCATCAAAATGTCCGCTGTTGCATTCCCTTCTTATGTACAATATGCTTTGCTTTTCAGTCACTGTCAAATTAGGAGTCGGAGTATTTATAGCCAAGTAGACATGAGTGTGAGACACACGATGTCTGGGATGTATGAGGCAATTATTTCAAAGATGAAGAGAGTTGTACTTAATTCTGGAAATATGGACAGGTTATGTTGACACTTGGAGCTCCAGTACACTACCTAAAGTTTGCTGATTGTCCAGGAATGTTGTGAGATACTAGTGAAGGAATATGTGGTAAGAGTAACAAAGAGACATTGTCATTTAAGAGACAGATCATGTCACACTTAATTGATTAGAGAAGTTAAATGAAACAGGAGCTGTGCTGGGTTTCTCTGGTGGGGGGATTTTGTAGCAGGGAAAGGCCACGGGGTTGGCTTTTGTGAGAAGATTCTAGAAAACCTCCCCCAGCTCCAAGTCAGACCCACCTCCGGCCATGGCTGAGCCAGTCAGTGCCTCTGAGAACGAATGTGTTTAAGAGTGGAAGACACAAAAAAAAGTGGCAGGGGAAATAGAAATGGATGGAAGAGAGTGTTGGAGAGAATCCGCATGGAGAGAGGAGTGGGTCATGAGAGAGACAACATGGCAGACACCAACAGTCAGTGCAGAAAGGCAGGGAGGAAGTGGCTGGGGTAGAGGTACCCTGGCAGCCCATGGTGAGAGGACAAGCTGTGCCCCTATAGCCACGGAGGGTCCCAGGGGAGCTGGAGCAGTGAGTGAAGAAAGCTGTAGCCTATGGGAGAGGCTTACGCCAGGGAGGTTGGTGGAAAACTGTCTCCTGTGAGAAGGACCCCACGCTGGAGCAGGGGAAGGGTGTGAGGAGTCCTCCTCCTGTAGGGAGGAAGGATCAGCAGAGAAAATTCATGGTGAACTGACTGGGAAATCTCCATCATGTCCCCTCCCCCCCCTCACCTCCCCAAGGGGTAGCCTGGGAAGAAGTAATGGTGCGGGGAATTTTTATTTAAGATCTGTTTTCTCTCTCATCGTCTTACTCTGATTTTGATTGTTAACTTATTAAATGGGTTTTCCTTCCTCAAGTGAAGTCTGTTTTGTCAATGACTATAATGGGTGGGTGATCCCTTCCTGTCTTTGTCTCGACCACTGAGTCTTTCCTTAAATTTTCTCCTCCACATCCCATGGAGGAAGGAATGAGCGAGCAGCTGCCTGATGTTTTGTTGATGCTGGGCCTAAACAAGTACACTGGCTCAGATCTGGGGACTTTTCAAATGCTGGTGTCCTTTTGCTGCCAAGCAGTCCAGCTCAGAGTCCACTTGTACATGCACTCGCACACAGAGGTTAGAGATAACATTCACACACGAAATTTAAAAGGAGACAAAAGTACAAAGCCCAACCACACAGGCATACTGACCATCAGTCTGCTTACACACAACTGGGTTTTCCATCCTCCTCCTTTATATTGCTATTTCTTCCACTCAGCTAGAGTCTTCCCTTTCTCCCTTGTCTCCTATTAAAAAACCTCTGTTTTCTCATTATTTTTCTCCTTTATTCCCAGTGTTGTTACATCTATACACAAATTTGGTGTTTCTGATAAGGTTACCTAGGTAATCTCAGCCTTTCCTGGTACTAATGATGCAGTGCAGTACTATCTAGGTGGTGTTTATCTTGCAGTATTCTAGTCCTCAAAGAGATACCCAAGGCTAGCTTCCGATTATCTGCGAATTTTGCACAGATCTCACATAACTCCTGAGAACCGTCTGGGAAAAACACTCATTTCTCACAGCACTTTTGCGAGCGTCACAACCTGCTTATTCATTAAATCTAGTGTTTTTCCCATTACATACAGTAGATTCTTGTGTTTTGTTTGGTTAGGCAAACCTCCAGCCAGGGCTAACTGACCAGCCTGCATACTCTAAAACTTTTTAACTTGGTCTTTGTCCACTGCAACTTAATTCATACGATCATCTTTTCAATTACCAGCGAAATCTTAACTAAATAAGAGATGAACATGGTTAATGCAAAGTTTAAATTTAGAAATGTATTCAGAATTCAAAGTGAGGTCTTCTAAGTACCATCAATTATTGTCAATTGTACTAGTTGCTCTTGCCCTGTGGAGACATGTCTACTAGGAACTAATCAGAATCTTATTTTCTATACAGGTCAGTAAGCAAACAGGTGACCTTTATTCATTCTAAACTTGTGCTAGATTCAGGTCAGTATTTTGGAAGCAAAAGACTGTGTTCCATCATTAGTTCCTGAAGCCATGTAATCACTTAGAACTTGTAAGCATAAGGGTAATTGAAAGTCCCTCACATATGATGGTTTGGAATGTCTCTGTTCTGTAAGCAAAATTTGTTGTCAATTTACTATTTGAACCATATCACCACGGAGTAAAACCCATCAAGGATTTTAATTAGTGTACGAAATGAGGAAATTCCATTATCACTCATGCATGCTGCAAGAAGTTCTTAAATATTCAAAACTGCTGCTTCACCTACATTTATGGACATATTAGTCTGTTTTCCTTATCAGTTCTTTTTACCTGCCTTTCAATGATGTGGGATTTCTGCATTTTGAATTCCAAAGTTGTCAATGCTGTGCACACAGCTGAGCAGGTGACACGGGTTGTTTAATTATTGAAAAATAGAAATGTGAGAGAGAAAAAAAAATGGAATAACAGCAGGAAAGCCCAAAGGAGACATAAACCAACCAATTTAAAGCAGACTTGTCATTGAACAAACTCTTTAGATTGTGTTATTCATTTTTTGCTACAGCTATTTTACTGCAATCTGAAAGATCTCAAAGAATAATAATGTGAAAAAACATATTCAGTGGTGACAGTGTAAGAAAGAACTTGAAACAAAGTGATGTAATTGCTATGTAAAAGGCTCAATTTTCTTACACTTAAAAAGCAAGTAAAATAAAGCAATTACTGCTTTATTATTACTTCAACAGTATGTAGTTACTTCTGCTTTATATATCATTCAAAGAGAGCTTTGCATGTAGAAGAAATAAAGCAGTTCACATTAAAACTAAACATCTGTAGCTATCTGCACAGATTTAAACTTACAAATTTATTCATAAGGAATTCTGTACACTCTTCACTGAGAAAGTATTTAAGATTAATATCCTCTAATCCTGTAATCAACTTTGTATAATACATTGTTTTAGTCATATTATATAGCCCGTGTTTTTTAAAAAAAATTTCAAGGTTACGATTTGTTTTGTAAGCACAACTCTTTTACCTATTCTCCCAGATTGGTAACAAAGCAGACCAGAATTGGAGCTGATGCAGTATACAGTTAGATACTGACTTTTCCAAAACATGGGACACTTAGATCCAGAGTTTTCAGGCTTTACCCTGCTTTTCAGACGTTTAATATCATAGATTCTTCCACAGAAAATGACTGCGTTGATTTACACAGTCCATCCTTAAAACTCATTGTGAGCCAAGGTGAATACTCAGTCAGTTTAGAGTATATATTATAGACTTTACATATTTGTTTGTGATGGCTTTTTCTTATAAAATGAGCTGATAAGGCTAAAAAGCTTCAGGAGACATTATGTAGGCATGCAGGTTTCTTACTCAATTTCTGCTTGTATGTTTTGCATCTTTACAGTTTTATATCAAAGGCTTTGAGGATGCTTATGGCCAGATTTATACAGCCCCACTTCCTATAGGTTCACTCCTTTTGCCCTTGTTGTGGATCAACTCCTCCTGTTTGAACTAACTGAACTTAGTTAGTCCAGGCAGATGCTCATCAAGGAGGCCTCACCGAAGTTAACCCTATTGTGTGAAGCTATCTGTGAGAACACAGCACCAAACCAACCAACCAAATAAAAAACCAAAAGTGGTTTCATTGGAGACTGGGCTGATAAGTGGCCAAAAATGCATGAATATAGCAGAATATCTGAATACAAATCAACCACTTTACACTATAAATATCTGCAGCCATCATAGTCCAGTTGACCTCTCCCTCCATAGTAGCTGGCTGTGCAGTGGTGATCTCCCCTTAAGGAGGGATGCCTCTCAAGGTTAACCCTCAAGGCTGAGAGATCCCTTACCTGCAAACAGGTATTGGTGGGTTGGCAAGTGACACTTTTTGCATGCATATAACATTTAAGATAGATATAGTAAGCTTACACAATAAACGTATCCCATTCTAACTTTCAGTGTAGTAAATAGAGTCTGACTGTCAATCCACCTGTACTTACTAAATATTTTATATATAAATTTACTTATTAGAACTCAATAAACTAACTGCTAGATCAAATATGAGTGATATCTGACTCTTCTCTTGTGACAACCCTACAAAGTCATACCCAAAAGGATGAGCCTGCAATAGTTGGACATATTAGAAAAACTTCCAGAGTGCAATGTAGGGATTTGCATACAAATATTCAAATGTAATAAAACCAAATAAAACTACACATGCACCTTTTACAATTTTCAGAGAGAATGTAAATACATTAAGGGTCCAGACAACTGCTTCTTACTTTCATAGCCTGGCTATTTCCTGTTTCCAAGAAGATGACTGTACTTTGTCATATTTTTGTTAACCTAAATATACTTTCATCCTAATTTAGATCAAGTGCTGTCTATTTTCTTGTCCAGGTCTTCCAAGAACACTTCACTTGTTGAATAGCTTGTGCTATGTAGCCAGTATGAGAAGGAAAACAATAGAAAAGTTATTATAGCACTATCATAATTTTAATTTCCAGCTTAAATGATCTATAAAAATAATAATGTCTAAAATTGTCCGACATCCCATCCCTTCCTATGATCAACTATTTACTACTACTTAAAGAATGTAAACTTGCACTATTATCAGTCTGCATCAATCCCTCAAAAGTAGAGTTCTTCTTTAAACCATACGTTCCTTTGGAAACCTTCCTGACTGGTCTCATCATTAAAATAAGCTCCACCTTCTGTCACAGTTAAAACTCTTACAGGTTTATTTTGCTAGACCTTACAGAGAGTGATATTTGCAGAAGTGTTAGGATGACTATACAGTGACGTCAAATGGACCAAAGTAGTCTGAATTTCTTTATAGATACTAACAATAGAATATAAATTCAAGAATAAGAAGTATGAAATCTTGGTTTTCTATCCTTTGGATTTCTTTTTAACACATGCTACTTCAGATATTGTAAAATCTACAGACCAAGAAACAGTATAATTTTTCTCCTTTCAGTCAAGGAATCTAAAATGGTACTTCAGAAAAGTTTGACTCAGAAGTACAGAAATTGCACTAGACTTACATGAATGTCTAGCTACTACTCCTTGCAGCTCCTTACATTGTTGTTATTAGCCTTGGGAAGCAGCTGAACTCCCACTCAGCTGCACACTCCTCCTGAAGGAACAGGGGAAGAAAATGGGAACAGGAGAAAACCAGCTCCTCGGTTGAGATAAAGACAGGGGATTGTTTACCACTTAGCCTCATGCACAAAACACACTTGACTTGGGGAAACTAACTTAATTTGTTGTCCATTAAAATAGATTGAAGGAGTAAGAAACAAACAAACAAAAAAAGGACAAACATTGAAACAGCTTTCCACCCTTTCCCAGGCTCAACTTCACTCTTCTACACTCCCGAGGGCTGTATGGGGTGTGGGCTGTGGTCAATAAGTAGATTTCTTTCTGCTGCTCCTTCCTTCTCACAGTTTTTCTCTGCTCTGGTGTTGGCTCTCCAGTGGCCGCTGGTCCTTCAGGAATATCCATCTCCTCTGGCATAGTGTCCTCCACAGTCTACAGTGTGGATATCTGCTCCACCATGGAGCACTTCTTTCTCTGATCCTGCTGTTCCACAAGAGTGCTGTTTCTTTTTTCCCTTTCCTTCACTACTTGTCCAGCAATTTCCCCCCCTTCTTAAATACCCTTTCGCAGAGGAGCTGCCATCTTGACTGAGGGGCTGAGCTGTGCCCTGCGGTGGGTCTGTTGAGGCTGTTGGGAACAGGTTGTGTCTGTTCCGGGCAGCCCTGGTGTTTCCTCAGAGAGGCTGTCCCCTCAGCCCCCGCTGTCAGCACCTGAGGGCCTGTACTTTATACAGTTATGAAGAACAGGTGCCTTGGAACTGATGGCAGGATACCTTTCCTGAGTTTTTCCTACAAAACACAGTTAGCATCCCATAGTAACTTGTATTTCTGACTTGCCTGCAAACAAGCAGGAATAAAAGTATGCTGCAATATTAATTATTTGATGAAATTGTATAGAGATCAACAAGTAAAATGTCATGGGACCCTGATTTGAAGCCATTCTGTGGGAGTTTGGCAGTGTTGTAAGGAGGCAAAAGTAAAAATAATTGATGACATATTGAATTTACAAACTCTTTCCAGCATTTTAGGGAAGTGGAGATCTTTATCACCTCTATCCTGGAATGTTAACACAGGGCATAAAGAACTCACCCAATCTGCCCCACCTTTAAACTTTTTGACCTTTATTGATCTAAAACCCACATTGAGGAAAAAGACTTTGTTTTTTCTTAACCTCCTCAAGGAGAACTGAAGACTTACAGGTATAAATTATTGATCTAATCCTTCTTTAAAATGGAAAAATAATGTATATGCAAGAGCATCTTGATTACTTTGTTTGACCTGGGAGAAGAACCAAGCATAAAACAGCTCCCCTCTTCCCTTATGTCATCTTGAATTACCATATCAATCACAGTTAATCGTAGATTCTTACACAGAAGAGATCTGAAGCAGTCCAGGGAGAGAGGCAGCCACGTTCTCTTGAGAAGATACCTATTATATTTTAAACATTTAAAAAGAATAAAGCAACTAAAGTGTCTGTGTCTGGCCTATTGGCTTAGGGACAAATGTGTGCTGGGAGGAATCTCTGGTATCAAGACCACTTCAGAATCTCTGTTACATGCACTGTGTCAAAACCTGTTCTCTAGGGCAGGCTTCAAGCTGTACTTGTTCTTGTAACCCTTGGCTCTTCCTCAGCTGTGTAATTTACTGAGCATTTTTAGCAGAAGTCCCAGAGGGGATGGCAATTCTTGTTCTACTGCCTGGTAAAGTTGCCTATAGTTTATTTACAGTCACTTCATGTTGGAGAACTTATGCCAACAACTACAGAAAAAGAGCTTCACTAGTACAAAACCTTAAATCTTTACTCAAACCTGCTAAGGCACCCATAATAATAATGTTATTAATTATTGCTTTCAGTGTGTTGATGAAACAAAAGTGTTAACAGTCACAAAAACTCTAGGTTTCCAAACCAGGTGGGCTCCTGTAGCTGATGAATAGGAGACGGGTGGGGTTGGACCCAGGGCTGGGAACTTGTTCCCTGATCATCAGACCTTGTTAGGAGCAAACTGGTCTTCAACAAAGACAGTAGGAGTATCAAGATAAGAGGATGGTAGATTTCTGCTTTCATATGTGAAGTTAGGAGTAAGGCATGACTGATTCATCATTCACTGTGATGGCTACTTCATTGTTATTATTTGATATGTAAGACCTGGCTTATATCTCAAAAGGTGTGCTGGCATTGTGGAATTACCACCTAGCACTCATCTCTATGCAGACATGCCATAAATATGTATTTTGACTCTGTGTGTGGATCGGTTTATTGCACACTGGGTGAAGAACCCAGATTTGGGACAAAAATATGACATGTCTTGCGTCACTAGCCCCACTCCTGGGAGCATGAAACTATAGCTATCACCTGTAACACAAGAGAATGCCACACAGTAAACCACTGTGAGCGCAGCCTAATGTCTATATTTGAGGGCCGTTTGGTGCTATCAAGATCTGATGACCTGGGGACAAATCCCAGCACCTTGGGCCATCCTCACCTATCCCTCATTTATCAACTGTACAAGCCCATTGTGTTTCAATACCTAGAGGTTTTGTGACTCTTAACCCTTTTCTTTTATCAGTGACTTCAAAGATGATCCACATCACAGGCTCTGGAGTCATCCAGGCATTCCTTCTGAGTGGGTCTGCTGTGTCTGTGCAGAGAGGGTGTTGCAGAGAAGCTCATTTTGAGTAGGCAATGAGTTACTTTTTCAAAGAATCATAGAATGGTTTGTGTTGGAAAGGACCTTAAGGATCATCTAGTTCCAACTCCCCTGCCATGGGCAGGGACACCCTCCACTAGACCAGGTTGCTCAAAGCCTCATCCAGCCTGGCCTTGGACACTTCCAGGGATGGGGCATCCACAGCTTCTCTGGGCAACCTGTCCCAGTGCCTCACCACCCTCTCCCTGAAAAAATTCTTCCTGATATCTAATCTAAATTTACCTCTTTCAATTTAAAAAACATTACCCCTCTCCTGTTGTCACTGAAAACCGGGAATAAAAAACCACTCAACACTAATGCAGTATGAAGAAGCAGGCATTCTTTATTATGGCCGGGTGTGGAGGAGTCATTTCAGCAACAATGCACACACAACTTGTGTAGCATGCTGATTATATAGGATATAATGATGCATAGTAAACAGATTCTCATACATTCATCAATTTCGGTAATTCATTATCTCGATTCCACCCTTTTCCGATCATGTGCATTTTGTCTTTAAATTGAGTCGAAGGGCTGCTTTTATGACTACCATGGGTCACTGACTCAATAGAAAGACCCCTCAATGTCCTTGACTCAAAGGCTTCGGCTTACAGTACAACTTTAACGTGCTTCAAGGCCCCTTCACAATGTATCCTTGAGCATCAGGGCACTAAATCGTCCTAAGCACAAAGAGCTTAACAATAGTGCCTAGTCAGGGAGCTTATTCTTTCAATAGAACTCTTGTTAATGATTATTATTGGCCGATGTAGCCTTGGCCTGGGACTTTATAAAGGACTTTAAGCAGCTTTTAATAATATCAATTTCATTTTTTACTGTCATGGTTTACTCTGGCTAGCAAAATACCATGAAGCTGCCCTCACAAATCCCCCCTCCCCTCCTGCAGTGGAAGAGTCAGAGGAAAAAGAAATAAGGAAGCTTGTAAAATTGAGATAAGAACTATTTACTAATTAAATCTAAATTAATATATACAGATACTACTTATAATAAATAATTAGAAATAATAGAAAATAAAACATATGATACAATATAATACAATATGATACAATTTCTCACCAGCCACTGACCAATGCACACCCAGATGCTGAGAAGTAAGAGTCAGACCCAGAGAGCCCGCGAACCACAGCCCGAGGGCCAGAGCCCGGGAGCTAACGTAGCAGATTCCAAATGAACCCTATCAGTGATAGCACAGTCAGTAACTCTAAACAACCTACCATCTCCCTCACGAACGAGCCAGCACAGGAGTTAGCAAAGCAGCTAATGCAGGAGTCAGAGGGAGCGTTAGCAAGTGCCTGGGAGTAAGTGAGCAAGGGAGTAAGGGAGAGAGTAGTAACTACCAGACCCCTCCTCGCCCAAAACTCGGAACATGATGTACTGTGGAATGAAATACTATCTTGGTCAGCTTGGGTTAGCTGCAGTATCAGAAACAGAGAAAGACCTTGAATTCAATACTTACCAGTACTTCTCTCAGTGTCCAAGAACACAGATTCCTAGCAACCACAGCGAAGGGAGTTAACTTTTTCCTGACTGAACCCAGCACATTTACATTTGACCATTTTATCTGAAATATCCTATTTGATATCACTATCACTACAGGCCCTTGTAAAAAGTCCCCCTCATCTTCCTTGTTGGCCCCTTCAGGTACTCAAAGGTGCTATAAGGTCTCCCTGGAGCCTTGTTTTCCCCAGGCTGAACAAGTCCAACTCTCTCAGCCTGTCCCCATAGCAGAGATGCTCCAGCCCTCTGAACATCTTTGTGACCTCATCTGGACTTACTCCAACCAGTTGATATCCCTCTGACACTGGGGGCTCCAGAGTTGGACACAGCACTCCAGGTGGGGTCTCACAAGAGCAGAGTAGAGGGGGAGAATCCCCTCCCTCGACCTGCTGGCCACGCTTTTCCTGATACAGCCCAGGTTACGGTTGGCTTTCTGGGCTGCCAGCGCACACTGCTGGCTCATGGCCAGCTTTTCATCCCCCAGTACCCCCAAGTCCTTCTCCTCAGGGCTGCTCTTGATCCATTCTCCATCTAGCCTGTACTTGTGTTTGGGATTGTTCTGACCCAGGTGCAGGACCTTGCCCTTGGCCCTGTTGAACTCCATGAGGTTGGCACAGGTCCACCTCTCCAGCCTGTCCAGGTCCCTCTGGATGGCATCCCTTCCCTCCAGTGTGTCGACTGCACCACACACCTTGGTGTCATCAGCAAACTTGCTGAGGGTGCACTCGATTCCACTGTCCATGTCACTGATGTTAAAAAGCACTGGTTCCAATACTGACCCCTGAGGAATGCTACTTGTCACTGGTCTCCAGTCAGACATCAAGCTGTTGACCTCAAGTCTTTGAATGTGACAATCAAGCCAGTTTATTATCCACCGAGTGCTCCATCTGTCAAATCCGTACCTCTCCAATTTAGAGGCAAGGATGTAATGTGACAAGTTTTCGTACTCTTTTGGAGTAGATGCGTAAATGGGTGAAGGAAAGTCAGTCACTTCTTTTCCTACAGTTATTATAGACTGTCTTTTGTAAGAGGAAGATATATCCATTGGCGTGTTCTAGTATAGAGTATTTTAATCTGATAAAAAGCTTGTCAATAATGTTGAAAGAATCTGTAACAATCTTTTCCGCTAAATATCTTGAGCATCTGGCATGTCATGTGTGTATTTGTCATGTAAAAAAAAATAATCATGAGACCGGTCTGATTATTTAACAGGTTATCATTAAACATATATTTACATCTAATTTATGTAAATATAGACATTTTATGATAATAAATAATAATAATAATCCTTTTATACATAAAAAGGATGGCTATGTGTCCCTGCAGTTGGATTTGCTTTAAGTGTGCATTGGGTGTGTAGCTGCAGGTGAAGATACCAACAGTTCTGTTCTGAATTAGAGCATTCACATAATGAGGCTTTCTTTATTTTTTCTCTTTCATGCCAATGGTCACAATTGTTTAAGCTCATGTCTGTTCAGACTGAAACAAACAAAAAAAAAGGTATTACTTATTCTTGACTTTAAATGGGTCACTTCGGAGTTAAAATTCCCTTATTGAATAATAGATTTTATGGAAGATCGAGCTAAGGAAGCAAAGACAGGACAGTTTCTCACTGCCAGGACCAAGGACACTTTCATTCTATTAAGAAAACGAATGCATTTTTGGAAGGTTCAAGTGGCTAGACTTGAGACATTAATAGGTGTGTGGAAATCAAACTAAATAACATTTCTTTCCAGTTAATTTTTCTTAAAAAAATGGATACATTTAACGTACATAAAAAGTGCATACAGAATGTTACATTTATGATAAATTAATAATTTGTTAAAAATTCTAGTTTGACTAGGTTAAAAAAATGTTAGAAATATTCAAGAGAATATACATAGAAATTAAAAAGTAATTAAATGATTTGATTTTAATAAACACAATTGTCAGAGCTTTTCTGATTTTTAGGAATTTTAATCCTAATTGCAATGTCATTCATTTAGGGATGATTTTAATCTCCCTTAGTTGAAGATGCAAGATGGCTATATGTGGAGTCTGTTAACCTCAACTCACATGGAAATCCTGCCAAACTCAAAATAAATTGGATACTGCATTGTTGTGTGAGACAATGGCACTTTATATCATTCCTCACTCTTTTAACCAAAGCCCTTCTGGTAATTTATTTCAGGAATACAGACTAGCAGTCCCCACTAGCAGTGTTATAAAACATTACTCACAAACACATTTGTTATGGAATTGGCAGACAGAGCATTCTTTGCAGTTCAATTCTCCTGTTGATTCATTCCATTAATCATAAATTATTTGATTTGAATGTCAAGATTCAGCAAGACTGTTCTTTTATCAAGTTGAAATAGTGTTGCAAAGATTGCTATGCATTATAATTGAGCTGGGAATCAAACTTCACCTGTAATTCTTAGCCAAATTCAGACTGGCAGTGTTCCCTTTGTAAACAAAAAGATTTTCAGTTTAGAAATTGATTGCCAGCATTTACAAGAAAGGCACAATAAATGACACCTGGAACATACTCAGGAATGTAATTTCAAGTGTAACTTAGAGTAAAAAGGATTAAAATACATAAACTGGTAAATTTATAAAACAGGACCTCCAAGAAAAAAGCAGTGACGGAAAGAACTCTAGTTCTTCAATTGCAACAAAGGTAAAGACTACAGTTGGCTGTGTTAACTTCAAAAATACAAAACCACTCTTGTTTCATTACTTACTAGGAGTGATAATCCCAGCATTAGATTTACATTAATTGTTCCACTGCTGGATTATGTTAGGAAGGACAAAATCTGGAAGTCAGACTGACGTGGCTGCTGCAGCTCCAAGTCCAAGTGGAAGTGAAGCTGAGCATGTATTCCCAGTAGGCACATGTGCACACAAAAATGTACACACATATACACAAACACCCCCCCACACCTGTGTTGGGTTGACTTTGGCTGGCTGCCAGACCCTCATCCAGCCAGTATCTCATTCCTCAACAGTATAGGAAGAGAAAATAAGATGGAGAAAAGGTCGTGAGTTGAGATAAGGACAGAGAAATGACTGGCAGATTACTGTCATTGACAAAACAGACTCAGCTTGGGAGAAATTAATTTAATTTATTGTCAATAAAAATAGAGCATGATGGTGAGAAACAAGCATAAAAGTAAAACCCATCTATACCATCTTTTTCCCAGGCTCAACTTCACTCCTTGCTCTTCTACCCCCTCTTTTGCGTGGCACAAGGACATGGGGAATAGTGGCCACCCAAATGTGCGTAACAGGAAATCCTTCTTCAGGCTTGGGGTGTGGTACTGAGAAGGACTGTGTGCCACAGAGAACATGTGAATGGTACCAAAATGGGCAGTACCAGTTTCTGGAGTGTCTCCTAAATGTGTTTGAGCAATCTGGCTACTGTTAGTTCAAGGGTCTCGCTTCAGTGTCAGAGAGCATTCTGACATGCAGACGAAATGTGGTGTGTCTGGGAGTGTACAATAGTAGTGCATGTAGCATGGCTGTGCTCACAGTGGTTTATTGTGTGGCATTCCCTTGTGTTACAGGCAATAGCTTAGTTCCATGGCCTTCAGCAGTATATTTTATGAAACCTTGTTTGCATGTAGAAAGTATTTTTCCCCATAAGGTACATTTGGACTAATTTGTTCTGAAAATTATTTGCTTTTGTTCATCAGTCTGGCAACCTCATTGGTTTGATATATGGAGTAGTTTTGAGGACTTTCATTTTACTGTAATCCTTCCCCACAGAAGTCTTCCACAGAGGCTGTGTTGATTGTTGTCCAGTTTTCTTATATGCCCAGCCTTTAGAGACCATGTACAATTATACAAACAAAAGAATTCATTCATGGATGTTCTTTCATGATTTTAGGGTTTTTTTTTGTTCTTCACAAAACACACTGGTACAAGGGGGAGATGGCTACTGAGAAGAAACATTATGCTAGAACAACTCTGTGTCTGGGTCTCATGAAACTATTATGAAACCTCTTCCCCCAGGCTTCATAATATTTGATCACAGTGCTGTTACTGAAAATTATATTGTTGCTCACAAACAGAATTTTCAGAGCTTGCTTTCCTTGTTGAAATGCAGTTATTTCCAGTGTTTTTGCTTAGCACAATACTGATTTGATAAACAGCAGTGAGTTTTACTTCATTTTCTATTCTGCCCTCTGGTTCTGAAGTTTGCCTGCTAATAGCCTTTTTCAGTTGTTACAAGTGGAATCTTTTCCCTGTTTACATTTCTGATTTTCTCAGGCAATGGTCTTTTACCTACAAGTAGTTTTTCCATTACATTTTATTCTTGGGTCACATTAATAGCACTTCCTTATGGATATCTATTTTGTAATCCAGAACAAATATAAGATTCATCCACAAAAATGCTGAGTATTTCAAGTATGCTGGTTTGAATTTATTCCCACACCACTTGTAGTGTAAGACTAAAGATAAAACTAAAAAAATAATGTTTGCAAGAGATAATTTCATGTCACGATGCAGTCTAAAACACATCCCAGAATCTGGATTAACCTTTTATTCGTGCTAAGTCTTAAGGAAAAAATCAAGTAATGTAATTTTTCTCAGAGTAACTGGTTTGTTTATTTATTTATTTCTTATAAATGTTACTATTTGGAAGATGGAATTTGAAGATTTGCTTCCATCAGAAGCTGATAGAAGGCATACAGCAACATAGATTTTCTTATGTTCTTTTATTTTGAATATTCAAACACTTTGACTTTTAGGTCATATATTAGGCTATGTTTTAGGACAGAAAACATGATATAATGTTGTAGTTTAGGCCCAGCTGGCAACAAGAGACCACATGGCCACTCACTCACTCCTCCCCCAAGTAGGATGGGGAGGAGAAAATAAGAGGAAAGTCTTGTGGATTGAGAAAAGGACAGGGAGGGATCACTCACCAGTTACGGACATGGGCAAAACAGGCCCAAAAATCAATGTAATTAGTTACTAATCAACTCCACAATATCTCTGTACAATCTGTTCTAGTATTTAACCACTTTCGCCGCAATAAGAAGTACTGTTCAGATTGCATTTCCTGTATTTCAGTTGTGCTCATTGCATCTTGTCCTGACACCACTGAGGACAGTCTGACTCTCTTCTTTACACCCTTCCTTCAGATAACTATAAACATTGAAAAGGTCACCCTCAAGCTTGTCTTCTCTAGGCTGAACAGTCTCAGCTCTGTCAACTCTTCTTGTATGACAGTTGCTCCACTCCCTGCATAATTTTTGTGGGCCTTTTCCAGATTCCTCTCCAGTATGTCCATTTCTCTCCTGTACTGAGGGAGCCAGAACTGCACACAACACTCTAGGTGGGTCTCAGCAGTGATAAGCAGAGGTGAAGGATCTGCTGCCATGACCTGCTGGTAATGCTATTCCTCATGCAGGTCAGGATACCCTTGGCCTTCTTTGTTGCAAGGGCATATTTCTGGTTTATATTCACCTTTTCCACTAGAACCCACAGATCCTCTTCTCCAAAAGCTACTTTTCAGCTGGTTGTCCCCCAGCCTGCACTGGTGCATATGTTTTCCTCTCTGCACACCATAAAGTATTTCAGAAATGGGAGGAACGGTGTTATTGCTTCTGTTTTCCCTCTCAACATTCTGATTAATGAATGAATAATGGCAAAGTGAAAAGTTGAATATTGCTTATCACAATAAGACAATCAGATTATTATCAAGAAGATGTGAGGCTCATGAAGTTTGTTACATTAGTAAATAAACAGACAAAATAAACCAGAAGAAGAGCTGACTTTGAAATGTTTGCCCTAATAATAAAGCAAAAGTTATTACATCAGTACCAATCAACTTACACACAGTGCTGTGTTTATTATCCAAAAAGCATGACCACACAGAAAGTACTGGGTTAAATTATTCCCCTACTTGAGGAAATTAAAAAATTAATAGCTAAAAAGAAACAGACAGATCTGTTGCTTCTAAATAACTTGTGATATTTATGCTAGCATTCTCACACGGCAAAATATAGGTAAACTTCTGCCTAAGGATGATGTTTTGGTGGGTCTTATGTATCTCAAGGTAGACCCATGATGGAGCTTGATAAACAGCTTAACATCATGATTATATTTGTCTCACTAGAGTCATGTGTTTTAGATAATATTCACACTTAAGTGCATAATTGCACTAGAACTGTGTGTTAGCATCTGTGTAAACAGCAATAGGACCAAGTTCTTATAAAGTTTCTTTTGTTTTACTTTTTGGATGAAGAATCAAGTCACTCTTAAGTCCTTGGGAATTAATACATACAAGCTTGTAAATAAATATTAAACATCACAGAACAAATATTTTTATGTTTTACCCTTTGAATTTTTCCAGATTGTCCTGTACTCAGCTTTATGATATTGAATTGAGGTCCCCAGCTGTGACTTCTTTAAATTAGCGAGAATTGGAATAATACTGTGACTTGAATTGAAATGCTAGGTGCTTCCTTGATGAATACTGATTGGTGTCCTTGGTAGTGTTGCAATTACCTTACTGCCAGCTTTACAACTGCTCTTATGGAACCCCATGCAGTGACTGCTGTGTAAACTGGTAAGCGACTCCAAGAGCAAGAGTCTTAGGTGCTATAGCACAGTGGTTCACTTGATATTTAGCATATAAGAATAAGGATATAAGATCTAAGGACCCACAAAGATGAAGAATACTATAAAATATGATTTCTTATAAGGATGGGTCAGTTCTGTTTAATATCTTTATCAATGATCTGGATGAGGGGATCAAAAGCAGCTTCAGTAAATCTGAAGACAACACTAAGCTGGGCAGGAGTGTTCATCTGCTCCAGGGTTGAAAGACTCTACAGAGGGATCTGGACAGGCTGGATCTACGGGCCAAGGGCAGTTATGTAAGATTCAACAAGGCCAAATGCTGGGTCCTGCAGGCCTGGGGATGAGTGGCTGGAAAGATGCCCATTGGAAAAGGACCTGGGAGTGTTGGTTGACAGAGGCTGAATATGACCCATCAGTGTGTCCAGGTGGCCAAGAAGGCCAACAGCACCCTGATTTGTATTAGAAGCAGTGTGACCAGCAGTAGGGAAGGGATTGTGCCCCTGTAGTGGGCATTGGTGGGGCCACACCTCAACCCCTGTGTTCAGTTTTGGGCCCCTCACTTCAAAATATTGAGGTGATGGATTCTGTCCAAAAAAGGGCAGTGAAGCTGGTGAAGGGTCTGGAGCACCAGTCCTGTGTGGAGCGGCTGAGGGAACTGGGGTGGTTTAGTCTGGAGTAGTCTCAGGGGAGATCTTACCACCCTGTACAACTACCTGAAATGAGGTTGTAGTGAGGTGGTGTTGGTCTTGTGTCCCAGTTAATGAACAGGACAAGAGAAAACGACCTCAAGTTGCACCAGGGAAGGTTTAGATTGGATATTAGGAAAAATTTCTTCACTGAAAGGGTTGTCAGACACTGCAGCAGGGTGCCCAATGAAGTGCTTGAGTCACCATCCCCAGAGATATTTAGAAAACTGGTAGACCTTGTGCGCAAAGACACAGTTTAGTGGTGGACTTGGCAGTGCCAGGTTTATGGTTGGATCTGATGATCTTAAAGGTGTTTTTGAACCTAAATGATTCTCTGATTCTATGGCTCTGTAACAGTAGTCTCAACACTTTGACTGCCAAAGTTTTATCCTTTTGTTTTGTTTTGTTTTGGTTTTGTTTTATTTTGTTTTGTTTTGTTTTGTTTTGTTAAAGCATCAGGGTGAATGAGGACTCTTAGGAATTGACCTTGCCTCCCAAGAATAGAGGACAGCTTAGGAGGAAATACTTATACAAATGTGATATGGAAGAAATATGTTTATAAAGTAGCAGAGGATCAGATCTGTGGATTACAGGGTTTGAACTGAAGGAATTTATTAGACGTAGATGTAAATTGAATGGGAAGACTTAGAGACTGTTTTTAAGTTCCCTAATCTACAAAGTGTTCATATTGGAGAGCAATTTATGCACTGATTAAACTGAACAGTCATCACTTCAAATGAGCCAAACACTCAGGGGTTTGAAAATTGAATGATAGAATTGAAAATTATATGATAGGACTGTTCAGGGCCTCACCAAGTTTCCAAGAACTCAGTCCTTTGACTGAATCAATAATTTCATCAAGAATTACCCGGAAGAAGAATGTGTGAATGCTGACCTACCGTTTCCCACAGAATGCAGTAAATTTGTAAATCAAAACACTCACAAATGTTATCATTAACTGGGATTTTAAATCAGAGTATATATTTGGATCTTCCAAATATTATCTGTATAAAGTATGGAATCTTTTCATACATTAGCTATTCAAGAGCTAATCATAGATTATTCTTGTAAGTAAGAAATAAAGTATTCACAATTCTCTGCAAGCTTCTATATTCTAAGAGTTCTGTTGTACTGTCTAATTCCAAGTTCTAAAACACACTTTAGAATAAGTGGTCAAAATCATAATCCCACTGAAGGGGTACAACTCCTACAGTGAAAGCAGAATTAAGATTTTGTGAAGTCACTCATAATTCAGATATCTTTTTCTTCAAATTTGATCACAATTATGAATGCATAACAGTAAAAAAAATAAATCCAGAAATCAGAAATTTTCATTCAAATTTTCCTATTAGAAAATGGCAGTTTACCTTCTCCAAAAGTTTTTCTTCAAATGAATAATTTTGATTCATCTCAGTGACATGGTTTGTTTTGCACTCAAAACCTGTCATACATAGACTCCTACCTTCCAGCAATCTAGTTGTACATCAGAAAACGAGAAGCAACAGAGAACAAAAGAGCCGAGCCCTAGCTATATGATTCAGAACACAGATTTGAGTATGACCATCCTAACCCAATCAGACGTCTGGTTTTTTTTTTATTTGCTTCCCACTGAAACTAGTCAGCTCTGTAGAGTATTAAATGTTTCAGGACTGACAGAGACAGAATAACAGTGTTACATAAGGTTGCAGTTCTTTCATGAGATGAGATCTAAGCTCAAGTCCTGGTTTTAATTCAGGCAGGACACTGTAGATATCTATTTCCTTATTTCCCCTGAATCCTGACGGAATATTGTAATTGGAACAAAGAGCTACAGTGGAAGAGTAGACAGGTTGTTCTTTGAGAAAAATTTCATAAGGTCTCAAATGTCAGGTCTCAAACTGATCCTTAGACAAATCAGACACTTGTGTAAATCAGGAAAATTCACAGAAGACTGAGAAATTATTTTTGCACTATTCAAAATGAAAGACTGAGTTTTGTGGGAAAATTACATATGGAATAGCTGAATGTCACTGATAGGAAAATTCTACTCTTTACACTGCAGTAAAAATTCGAGACATTGGGTGCACAAATTCTGTGTAATTGTAAGCTTGGAGAGATATGAAGTGTGTTGTGAAATGGACTCTTCTGTTAGGCCTATGATTTTCACCAAGTTCTATGAACTGGAGACTACTAGTATTTCAAACTGTTATTTCATAATTTTTATAATTTAAATTATAGGAAATACCCTTAAAAACTTTAACTGGAACACAACGATCTATTTTCTTTTATAAGAATAATAATGATGATAAACATTTCTTACAGAACCTGTGCATGCTATTGAAACCCAGCAAAAGAGAACAATAAATAAGAAAAAGCCTCAGACTTCTTAGCACATTTTGGCTGAGATATACAGATTTGTCAGGACAAGATTCCTATCACCATGCAAAGATTGAGGTTGAAATGACAAGTATTTCAGTAAGTGTAATTCATACCCAGAAGCACATGATGACATTTTTTGGCTGAAAATATGCAATTATTAGTTAGAAATAAAATCACACCATGGCATTACAAAATTACCTCTGTGAAAAGGAGAAAAAATCCCTTCTAGATGTGGTGACACTTTTTTATTTTTAAAGTTTAAAATTATCCACTGTTAATTTATAAGGTACAGCAGAAGCATTAAACCATTTGTCATACTAAATAATTTCTAAAGACATTATCTGTTTTATATCTGACTAGAATTTGTCCAACAGGACAAAATAGCTCTATTATGGTGAACATACAACTACAGCGTCTCTTGTAGAAAGGTTACTAGGTAAAAATAAATTATTCCTGAAACCAAATGAAAAAGAAGCACAAAGAATGTTGACATTGACTTTAATGAAGCTGAGATTTCACCCTGGAAATACAGCTTTGTCATGATTTTTCCATCTTTCGAATGGAAAAAAGATCTCTGATTTGCTTCCTGTGGTTTTTTTTCCCCTTTTCTGTAGCTATTCAATGAAAGGGTTCTCATATTTTGCTACAACTGTTTGGACAGTTACTTATTTAGAAGCAGTTAATTCTCAGAATTTCTAGCAAGTTTACAAATCACAGTTTCATACAGACAACTTGCATGACATGTTGAAGGTACAAACCTCCTTTAACATAAAAAATAAATCATTTTGATAATACCTAGTAATATTCAGATACCCTCTTTCGTTTCTTCTTCAGATGATGGAGTTTTACCAGTGACTTTAAGGACTGAGAGGCTGTTTTAAGACCTTTTGAGTATTGTTACAAAAGGCATAAGTTTTCTCATGACTAGAGCTAAAAAAAGTTCTGCTACTATTTAGTCATTCAGGTTTGTTATTATGATAAGAACTTGTCACCTTTATACCACATTGTAAACAAATACTTTGCATGTATAGAAGATATATATTTAATGTATAAAAGTAATACATATAAATGAGACGAAAATATTGAAAATTATTTCTATGCTGTTTTTAATTATCAGATTACATAATTATAGGGATTTTTAATATCTCACATACATTAGTTCACATATAAAATTATACTTTATACGTATACAGAATATATTTATCTAGATGACAGAACTTTATAAATAAATTCTTTTTCAGCAAAGATTTCAGTTTGTGATTAAAAGTGAAATAATGTCATGCAAATACCTTATGTTCCAATAGCTTCACTCTAGACAAACATATTATATCCCTCTAATCCTAATCCATCTGTATTCTGTACCGGTCATCTGCTCAACAAAGACCAAAAATTAGAAAAAACGTAACCCATCAATTTATTTTCCACAAACTCCCTTTTTCCAACAACCTTAGTGGCAGAATAATGGATCTTTCAGTATGCAGCATCTGCCGAACTAAAAGAAAGTGACACTATCAAAAATGTCACTTTTTGACAGAGAAAAACAGAAAGGGAAAATATGCCTGTTTTGCAGCTGTCATCTATATCTTTCTCATCAGATAATAGACTAATATTACTCCCACCAATATATTCTTATGTTCTTTCAGCACTTCAGTGTTTATCTGATGTCAGGATCATATGAACACAACAGTTTATTTACAATGAAATTATAAAATATTAAAATGTTAAATTTGCTACCCACATGTAATAAGATTAGATTGGGCAACAAACAAGGTCATGAAAATTTTGAAAATGTTTTAATGAATGAATTCCAATATTTGTTCATAAATTATTTGTCATCAATACTCCTCCCCTAATATCTGATATTTGATGTTCACAATTATTATTTCACATTATTAGTGTATTTCATATAACATAGGTTCACTTTATTATTAGCTGAATTTCACTTTGTTCATTTTCCATTTCTTTAGGATCTGGTGTGTTTGCCTGTTAACAAGTCCTACTTATTTGCTGCAGGTATAAATTAGGAATGAAATTTTACAGGAAATGAACTTTTAATTAGATTTTTGCTAATAAAAGAAATATAACATAACCTGTGTATATACACCTGATTTTATTACATTCTGGATTCTTCCCATCCTGTGATCAAAGGCAGGTGCAGTCTAATATGCATACCATGACATGCTCATTTGATCATCTCTGACTTGTGAGGTGTGAACGTGTTCTGTGCCAGCTGACCATAATGAAGTATGTAAGGAGATAAAGAGCCTTCTTCCCATGTTTTCTTCTTCATAAAGCCACAGAAACACATCAGAGTGCTGGCAGTAGGTCACTAACAGTAGCCACTGCACTTAAAAAATTTCTACATAGAAAATTTGAAAGAAGTCAAAATCAGGTGTCATGGTTTAGTCCCAGTCAACAACTAAGCACCACACAGCCACTTGCTCACCTCCCTCCTCCCCCCGTGGGATAGGCAGAGAATTGGAGGAAAAAGATAAGAGGACTTGTGGTTTGAGATAGGAACAGTTTAATAACTGAAAACAAATGAAATAAAATAACGATACTACTACTACTTCTTTTACTACAATGTAATGAAAATAATACTCCTAGTAATACTGATAGTAATATGTAACAAAAAAAACCCCAAAGCCAAGAGATACAATCGCTCAACACTGGCCAGCTGATGCCCAGCCAGTCCCTGAGCAGCAAATGCCTGTTCTGGCCAACTGTCCCAACTTATATACCAAGCATGATGTTTGATAGTATGAAATGTTCCTTTGGTCAGTTTGGTCAACAGTCCAGGCTGTGTCTTTTCCCAGCTTCTTGTAAAGTCTATTATTCCATAATAATAATAAAAAATAATCTATTTTTCCATTGCAGCTTAATGTAGAGCTGGGAGGACAGGGGTAATATGAGTACCTGAAAAAGTCCTTAGTTTAATATAAACACTGCTGGGCAACAACTAAAACCACCAGTATGTTGCCAACATCCTCAACAGAAATCCAAAACAAAGCCTCCCTAGCTACTGTGAAAACACTATCTCTGTCCTGGCCAAAACCAGCACATCATATCATGTTAAAAATCTAGAAGTTCTGTTACTCTTCCTCCACAACTCAGAAAACCTCAATCTGACTGAAGGAGAATTAAAAGTTGAAACAAGTAAAATATGAATATAGAGAACTACTCATCCCCTGTTTTGCAAACAGACCCAGAGAGAAGGACTGGTACACTCTGGCTACGAGGTGAAGACATAAAGATCCTGAACTTAGGGAAGTTCCACTGCTTGAAGAATGAGTACAGTATGCTGGAGACAGAGTGTTCTGGGATTTGATTTTCTCATCGGTGGTCAATGTAATTCCTCATTCTAACCAACTAAGGGGCAGTGGTTTTGGGCTGAAGAGAGATGGAAATTCAGAAGACACGCCTCATATATTAGGTGAATGCTCATTGTTTGGCCATCTATGAAATGCTTTGAAAATGTTTGAAAAAATTATCAGCAGTGAAGTTAAATATTTCATCTGGAAATAAACACTGTCCAAAAAGCAGTGGTTAAAATCCAGTTATGGTAGAACTGCTGAGGGTCTGTTTCATGCTACCGGTATCAATTTGTTTCATAGTTTCCCTCTATTACACTAACCCACCATTCTCTTTAATGAGACTTCTAAAATGAGAAAATAACGAGACTTTTGTGTCTTTAATATTACGGCAATAAAATAGTGTGTAAAGGAAGGTCCCAGTGAAATTGGACTCATCGTAAGCTAACTGTAATTGATATTTATTTCCTTAATACACCAAATATTATCTGAATATTTTAGTGTTATGTGGTATTAACTGCAAAATGAATGTAGTAGACAACAGGGTCAAAAAGCCTTTTGTAATAGAGATTACTTTAAATAAGGATTTTATATAATATTTCAATATGTTCTTATTATTGCATTCACCATTTCTGCATGCAGCTAGTCATTACCCCTATATATAGAATAGCTATATGTAGATAAACAGAGAAAATTACATATTCAGTAAGTCATCTCTTGTATGTAAATATACCTTTAAAGAGTATGATCACAGTAATTTCTTGTGCAAATTAAATGCACAGTTTAATTATTCACCTTTTCACTGTTCATGAAAGATCAGGTCCAGAACTCAATCCTTTATCCCTGATAAATGTGCATTAAGGGTGAAAGGTAGTGGTCCTTGCTGTGTTGATTTTAGCTGGGATGGAGTTAAATTTCTTCATACTAGCTTGTATGGGACTGTGTTTTGAACTTGTGCTGGAAACAGTGTTGATAATACACAGATGTTTTAGTTATTGCTGAGCCATGCTGACCCAGCATCAAGGCCTTTTCTGCTTCTCATGCTGCCTCATCAGGGAGAAGGTTGTGGGTGCACAGGAAGGTGGGAGGGGTCATAGGTGGGATAGCTGACCCCAACTGACCAAAGGGATATTCCAGACCTTATGATGGCAAGATTAGCAATAAAAGCTGGGGAAAGAAGGAGGAAGAGGGTGATGTCCACAGTAAGGACTTTTGCCTTCCCAAGTACGGGTTACGTATGATGAAGCCCTGTTCTGCTGGTGATGGCTGGACACCTGCCTGATGATGGGAAGTGGTGAATGAATTCCTTATTTTGCTTTGTTTATGCACGTGGCTATAGCTTTCCCTATTAAACCATTTTTAAACCTATGGGTTTCCTCCCTTTTACCATTCTCAACCCCTCCCTCATCCCACAAGGAGGGAATGAGCAAGTATATGTGGTGCTTAGCTGCTCACCGGGGTTAAACCATGACAACTGCTTCTAAGCCGACTGGTTTCGACTTATTTAAATGTGGTATCCAGGTTCTAAAAAATGCAGCCAATTACAGTGTTCCTGTACAATAATTCTGTGAGGACAACCCTACTCCTAAGAACTATTGGGCACAAGCTACCTACATTTCTTGTCACAGATCCTATTAAATCTACTGATATTTGAAATATAAATCTTCTCTCACTAATGGACCACTTTAATTGTAAGAAGTCTGAAACTCAGAACAAAATTTTCAGAACAACTGTCTTCAGCAGTGTCTGCCTGTCACTTTGAAGAATGTTGCAATTTGGCTTTTCTGCTGAGTATATCAATATAGCAGATCATTGTCATTCTTCTAGTGCAATCAGAATATGATAAATAAATGTGTTCCATTTAGCTCTGCTACAGTTTGATTTATTCTAACAAAAGTGGCGAAATTGTACTCTCATTTTATATTGAGCAACGGTAGCTGTGCAGGATTAGTGTGGCAGGAAAGATTCCAAACAAGGATTCTTTTAATGCCAGATGTCAGGGAGATTTGAAATGAAATACAGGTTGAGAAACAAGATCAGGCCAACATATGCCTTTGAATATTAAGACCAATTGTTAAAATTAAATCAAAAAAAGTATTTTTATCACATGATAACAAATCTGATTGCAAAATGAAAGCCCAAACACGCTGTTCAAAGACTTTCATATTGCTGTCTTTCCATAACGAGTGCTTACTTAGGAAAGGGAGTTGCGTTTTATTTGTCTGTTTTGCATGCCATGTGGGAATGGAGAGACCATATTGTGTGCAACAGAAAGACAGAAATATTTAACCTTGTCAGGAGGTTGGCTTGGAATGCAAGGAGTTGTGTCCTTTGATTACTCCTTGCATTACATGGAACAAAATTAATAAAGCTATGTGGATATGTCTGAACATGAATTGAATTTAAGACTGGGTATTTTGTAAGAACTTATGATTACAAGCATAGAAGACAATATAGCCTCTGGGTTTTTTTTTTTTTTCTTTTCTGTATATTGAAATATTATGTGAATTCCTGTTCAGCAGGTGCATACAATGCAATACATACAAAAAATTTGTTACTGTTTTATTTTCTAGAAATCAAAAGAAAAAAGAGGAAAATGAAGGTGAAATATGCAGTTTCATTATAAAATGTGTGATGGTCTTAGCTTATTCTTCTGTGAACTGAAAGTCTTGCAGAAAAGTGTCTAGATGGGGCTTGTTACAACTTCCCTTCCAATAAACTTTATGCTATATTGAAGCAGGAGTGAGATCTATAATCAGAATACCAAACTTAGGTTTTATATTACACTGAGATAATACAAGTTTACCATACTGTCTTTCACTTTCAATAACCTTTCTACCTTGCTGCCTTTTTCTTACGTGTCACCCTTCATAATTTTTTAAAAAATTTGTCTAACAAAGACTATCCAAAGACTTATTTTTAAGGATACTACTTTTAATGGGGTGCGTATTATCTGATATACACATGAAAAAAGGATAAATGTAGTACTAGGTGAACATTGATTGCTGCTCCAGATTTTTGATAGTTAATTACATTAACTAACAACGTATTTTAGACACTGCAATTCAGACATAAAATACTGGTTTAGCCAATCATATCACTTTCAAAATCAGTTTCATTATTAAAACTAACATGGACTTACAGCACTTGATATAATCAAATGATTGGAAATAAGAAGCCCAAGAAAATATTTCCAAAACAATTCAGAAGATTGTATTTAAAAATGTGTTTTCATATTTTTCTGAGACTATCCACTGAACACATTATTGAACAGCAACAGGCTTCACCACATGGTTAACTTGGGTGAAGCGCTTTGTTGCGTCCAGATGTACGCTTATGTGGCCCAGTTTTGACTACTAAATAGCATCAGATAAGAATATCATCTGTGACTCAAGAATATCTTTTAACTTTGACTCATTTTTTATAAGTCAATTTAGCTGTCTTTTGGCTTATATGTTTCAAAATTGAAGTCTACGCCTAGAGAGTTTGATAAGTGTATTTTTATAAATTGAGGTATAAATAATAAATAGACATTCCATTGTATGAGTTGTTTTTATTTTCTTCAGCCAGTTGAATTTAGTGGCTTACGCCACTACAATCACACTGCTGAGAAAAACATGGAATGCTTTCTTTTTTGAATTTTGAAAGCAGCTGTTTCACTGCAGGAACTTCTTTGAAAAAAAAAGTAACTTTCTTCAGTGGTCTGGACTCAAACTCAACTCATCTTTTGTGGATGTAAGCATTCCCTTATATGTCAATTCCTGAGACTCTCATTAGCAGAATTAGCTTCCACTTGTATGTATTTTCCTGTTAATACATAAACATACTTGTCCACGATTATAGCCAGCATTTTTCCTGTCATCAATATGACATTGAATTCTACAATATTATTGACTTTCTTAGTGCTGCATTCATTACAGATCCAACTTAGAGATTCTACTCCTTGTAATTTTCAGCTGTGTTCTTTTCTCTACTCTTCCCATCTGATTTTCCTCCCTACACCTACTGTAATGGGGCAGTCTAGTTGGAGGCCTGTGGCTAGTGGCGTCCCCCAGGGGTCAGTGGTGGGTCCAGCCCTATTCAATATATTCATCAGTGACCTGGACGAAGGGATAGAATGTCCTCTCAGTGAGGTTGTTGATGATACCAAACTGGGAGAAGTGGCTGCCATGCCAGAAGGCCGTGCTGCCATCCAGCGTGACCTGGACAGGCTGGAGAGCTGGGCAGGGAGAAATTGAATGAAATCCAATAAGAGCAAGTGTAAAGTGCTGCATCTGGGGAAGAACAACCCCATGGATCAGTACAGGTTGGGGGCTGGTCTGTTAGAGGGCAGCTCTGGGGAAAAGGACCTTGGAGTCCTAGTGGACCACAGGATGACCATGAGCCAACAGTGTGCCCTCGCAGCCAAGAAGGCCGATGGCATCCTGGGATGCATCAAGAAGAACGTGGGCAACAGGTCCAGGGAAGTTATCTTCCCCCTCTATTCTGCGCTGGTGAGGCCTCCCCTGGAGTGTTGTGTCCAGTTCTGGGCTCCTCAGCTCATGAGGGACATGGAGCTACTGGAGAGGGTCCAGTGCAGGGCCACTGAGATGATGAAGGGCCTGAAGCACCTTCCCTATGAGGAAAGGCTGAGAGAGCTGGGTCTGTTTAGCTTGGAGAAGAGGAGGCTGAGGGGGATCTTATCAATGCTTATCAACATCTAAAGGGTGGGTGTCAGGAGGATGGGGCCAGGCTCTTCTCAGTGGTGTCCAGTGACAGGACTAAGGGCAACGGCCATAAACTGGAAAACAGAAGGTTCACCCTGAACGTGAGGAAACCCTTCTTCCCTGTGAGGGTGACAGAGTGCTGGAACAGGTTGCCCAGAGAGGTGGTGGGGTTTCCTTCCCTTGAGACTTTCCAAAGCCACATGGACTTGTTACTTTGTGGTCTACTTTACATGATCCTGCTCTGGCAGAGGGGTTGGACTAGATGATCTCTAGAGGTCTCTTCCAACCCCTACCACTCTGAATCTGTGAATTTCAGTTGTCTAAGTATCCACACTTAAAAAGAATAAACAACAGAAAATTAAACCTTGTTTTGGAGGCTTTAAAACATGCAAGTATTTTACAGACACAATTGAAACCACAGTCACATAAAAATTGAATGTTGTCAAAACTAGGAAGTGGATTGCCTTTAATCTGTAGTGGGAGAGAGTGGCTGCAGGCTAGGGAAAATACAACAAACCCTTGGTTTGGATCTGCAAGCTACTGAACAGAAAGGTAGAATATTTCAAATATAGATAGCTTGCCACACTTGTTTTGTGTGAATCTGAGATCAATGAAGAATGGTGTTTATATTTGCAAAGTGTAATAATTGACCTTGTTTCTTTGTCCATTTTGAAACAGGTGTCATAATACAGACAGGACTAACTCAATGAAATCCTGAGAGGAATAGAGAAGGTAAACTGGAAGACTATTATTCAATTCCTCTTATAAAATAAGAAGCAGAAACACTGTTAGCAGGAGGAAGATTGGAACGAAAAGAAAGAAACACACACACAACATGGAGCTTGGCTGTGATTTTTTTTTAATTTTTTAATTTTTTTTTTTTTTTATATACACTCTGTTGTTTAGGTTTATATGAGTTCAGAAACAACCTTGAAAAATTCGTTGGAAGAAAAGTCTCTAAAACCTATCGCATACCAAGATACTATCTTGTAGATAATGAAGTCCCTAAATGGCAAACTGATGGAATTTTGGAAATTTTACCAAAGTTATTACTGTATGGTCCTTCTATTCCCACATTCTTATGAAGGGATGCCACCCTGGGCACTATTAGAGAGAGAATATAGGGTTAGGTAGACCCTTTGTCTGCCTCTGTTTTCATGTATGTGCCTGGTTTGCCTCTTGTTTTTCTTATCTATACTATTGTCTCAGTCACTCTAAGCAGTGATAAGTCCTATCCTTCTTCTCTGTAATGATGTCAGCATCCTCTGTTGCACACAAACCTAGTTCCTTAGCAACAAATGTAATTGTGGACATGGTTTCAAGTATAGTAAGAACTTCACATATTCACAGACCCTGGATTTAAAATACAACAAAATTATTTCTATACTTTGAGTACAGAGGCTGTGAATTTAAAGTATTCCATAAAGAATAAAAGACACCAGAAATAATGCTATCATTCTTGTATTTTGAGTATACAATCACTGTTTATCTGTTTATTATGTGCCTGTGACAGGCAAGTGCAAATGAGTGATGCTATCCATCTGTTCCACTGTTTGTTTCTTTTTGCTGAGAAATATTTGTTTAGAGGCACCATTGTGCTTTTGAAAAAAGTTCAGGAGAAAATTTAAAAGCATCTGTAGTAAGATGTTTCAATTGCATTGACCATTTTTTTTTTTTTATTGTATTGATCTTAGGGTCATGAAATCACCAACAAATAAGCAGTCATTAACTGCTCGGTATCTCCAATATAAAAAATTATGTTATAAAAATTATAACAAACAATGTTTAGATCTAGAGTAGCTATGAACAATTTGACCGTGACCACCAATTTAAACAGGGCAAACTCAGCATCAGTGATGTCTGGAACAAGATGCCATTGATTTCAGCAAAGAAAGGATTTCACTCAGAGACCTGAGGTACTGTAATGTGCTTTTCTTACAGGCTCTTTGCTATTCCAACTGTAATGCAATATTAACTTTTAATAACAGTATAACTATGGACATAAATATGCAGATATGTTTAACAAAAGAAATTAATCTCATAACTGAATATTATAACTTGACACATTAACCTATGTGGTTAAGACATTCTGAGAAAATGAATATAATTTGTATTCACCCTTCCAATCTAATACATAGCATTTTGTAATAGTTATTTGACAAAGTAAAATTCACTTACAAAAATTACATCAGAATGCTTTACATTCCCATTTTCAATGTTTTTTGTATGTTTACATCAGAATAATTCTTTGTCTACGTATTCTTCTATGAATGTTATCTGCCTTTGGACTGAAATATGTGTAAACGTTGCTTATGCCAATAGCATCCTGTAATCTATCACAAAAACCATCAGGTCCTTTCTATTTAAAGATAAGAAAGGGAAATAATGAAACAAAGACACAAACAGCACTCCTCTCTCCCCCAAGCCCCAACTGTTGGTGTTCTTCAGGCTCTGTTTAGCTTAATTGTAATTCATGTCGAGGTATTAGGTTTCTTCCTTCATCAAATTAGAGATTTTACTCTATTTGCCTTACTAGTTACAGAGCCCAGTACTGCATGAAAAGGCTTGCCCTGTGGTCCCAGATGTGCCTTTCTAGATTTATATAATATTCTCTATTTTTTCTGCTCTGTTTTTGCATTAATCTTTTGTCTGTCTTGGGTACTTCAGTAACAAACGCTTCACATCACAGTGGATCACTTAGCACGTGACTGTACACGGTAGCCAACCAGGACTTGAATTTATATGGAACACAAATGCTGAATAGTAAGAATGGAAATTTTATGTTCTAAATGTCATTTATTCTTTTGAGCTTGCTCTGGTATTGCCTACTGACTTTCACTGAATAATGATGTGTACACTCGGCATCTTGCTATTTCTTTCCCCAGAAAATAATCAGTGACAGAGAAGAGCTTAAAAAGCTTGAGGAAAGCTGTGTATGGAGATATTATTTATGCAACAAGAGCAGCAACCCCAGGTACTTTTCCATTCTTGCTTAATCAGAAATGGTTCCACCTCTTACAGAGGTATATCTCCTTAATAGTGTTACTTTGTGGAAGTCAAAATAAGTATTGTTTGTGTACAATGAGGCTAGAGCTCATTGTAACTGTACGCTGTGTACACTGTCCATTTGCCTCAGGTTGGGGCTCTGTTTATTTCTTGGATACTGTATCTCATGACAAGAAACCTGACTTCTCTGAAACACTGTAGATTTTTCAGAAGGTGGAAATGTAGTGACAAAGGACAAGGTCAAACCTAACACTTAAGGAACTTAACACCTTCTTTGCCTTAGTCATAAGAATAAGAGCAGTTGTTCTACAGGTACCCAGTCTCCTGAACTGGAAGACAGGGGAGCAGAATGAAGCCCCCATAATCCAAGGGGAAAAGCTTAGTGACCTTCTATACCACTTAGTCACCCACAAGTCTATGAGATCAGATGGGAAGCCATGGACAAATACTGTGTTTTTACCGGTGATTTATTTTTTCAGTAAAGGTGATTTCTCCTGAACTAAAACTTTAGGATTTAAAAGGAAATATCACAATCTAGTTGAAGCCAAGCATAAGTTGGTTTTACTAACTTTTGAAATACTTTAATTTTATTTTTTTTTTCACTTTCATTAAAAAATTCTTGGAAAAACACACTTTTCTGCTCAGAAGGTCTGTTTTGACCAATAGTTATTTAAATGAAAATGAATTCTGAACCAAAATGTTAGGTCAAATCCTCTGAAATGAAAAATAGCGAGTGGAACTTGGAGGAAGGATTGATGATGAATAGGGTTGGTGTTCAGTCTATGTTTGTAAATTGCAAGATCCAGCCATTTGAAGATCTAGACAATGCAAAGATCTGGAGTTACGTGTTGTTCTTAAGCTGAGGGCCCCACAGCTCAATGCAGTACTCCAGGTGGAGTCTCACAAGAGCAGAGTAGGGGGGAAGAATCCCCTTCCTCCACCTGCTGGCCACACTGCTCTGGATACAGCCCAGAATACGGTTGGCTTTCTGGGCTGCCAACGCACACTGCTGGCTCATGTCCAGCTTTTCATCCCCCAGTACCCCCAGGTCCTTCTCCCCAGGATTGCTCTCGATCCATCGTATGCCCAGCCTGTGTTTGGGATTGCCCCGACCCAGGTGCAGGACCTTGCCCTTGGCCTTGTTGAACTCCATGGGGTTGGCACAGGCCCACCTCTCCAGCCTGTCCAGGTCCCTCTGGATGGCATCCCTTCCCTCCAGTGTGTCGACCGCACCACACAGCTTGCTGTCGTCAACAAACTTGCTGAGGGTGCACTCGACATGTCATTGATGAAGATGTTAAACAGCACCAGTCCCAACACCAACCCCTGAGGAATGCCACTTGTCACCGGTCTCCACTTGAACATTGTTTTACTATTGCTGTTTGTAAGTTTGTAACTTCACAAGAAAGCAAAACTTAACATGTTTTAAAATCTTTCATGACCTACTGTGATTAACATATTGAAGAAAAAAAGAAAAAGAAAACCATCAGTGGAAACAGGAATTTTGTGGAGAGAGGAGAGAGAAGTCGGATGTAAAAGAAACAAGACAGACACCAAAAGTCAGTGAAGAAAGGAAAGGCAGGAGGCAGGCCAAAGCAGACATTCCCCTGGAAGCCTTTGAGGGTCCTGGGGGAGCGGAGACCCACCTGCAGCCCAGGGAGGACCCCACACCAGAGCAGGTGGCTGTGCCTGAAGAGGTCATGACTCCATGGGAAGTCCATGCTGGAGCAGCCCACTCCTGAAGGACGGCATGGCCACAGGAGGAACCCACATCAAAGCAGTGAGTGAAGAAACTCCAGCCTGTGGGAAGGACTCATGCCAGGGAGGGTCATGGAGGACTGTCTTCCCTGGAGCAGGGGAAAAGTGTGATGGGTTGTCCTCATCTGAGGAGGAAGGAACATCAGAGACAACATGTGGTGAACTGATTGAAAACCCCCATTCCCCATGCCCATCTACTGTGGGGGAGTAGGGAGAGAAATCAGGAGCAAAGCTGAGCCCAGTAAAAAGGGAGGGGTGTAGGGGAATATTTATTATTTTATTTGTTTTGTCTCTCATTTCCATACTCTGATTTGATTGATAATTAATTAAATTCATTTTTCTTCCCCAAGCTGAGTCTGCTTTGCCTGTAACCATAATGGGTGGTTGATCCCTCCTTGTCTTTGTCCCAACCCAGGAGACTTCTATTTTTTCCTCTCCAGCCCATCAGAGGGAGGAGTGAGTGAGAGGCCATGGAGTCTTTTGTTACTGGCTGGGCCTAAACTATGACAATGGTTTATATGCCCTAGGGTTTTTTTTTTGGTGGTGGTTTGTTTTTTTCTTATTTTTTCTCCAACAAGCTTTGTCCTTGGCAGTTCTCTTTTCTAATTGCTGTCACATTTTGCATGTGGTTGTTTTTATTTTTTTTCAAAAGAATATAAAATCAGTAGCTTTGTCTAAAAAGTAATGAAACTTTAGGAAATTGTCAGTTACTTCAGCGTACCTAACCACACTACATATTCATTGTGGCTGATTTAACATGATTGTTTCTACTGTCAATCCAGTTTTGTGAAGTGTCTTATCAACAAATTGCATTTTATTACAGGAAATCAAAATAACGAACTGATGTGTGTATATATATGTATATATATATATATGTATATAGTCCATCAGCACATTCTCTTCAAGATAAGGAAAGAGGGAATAATAATTTCAGGTTTAAAAGAATGCAAATTTTCTTTCCCTTGTGATATCTTTTAGTGTTAAACTGTGTGAACTCAATTGAAATTCTGATTTCTATTAATTTTTTCACTAAAAATACTGTCCTTACACTGTATTTAAAACCATTCCTTTACTTTACAAAGAAATTATTGATTAAAAGAACTAAATCAGATGTTATTTTTCTGTGTGTACTGATTTTTAATTAACTAAGCAGTGTTGCTGTTTGCTTTTAAGCAATCAGATAGACAGGAATAAGGTGGCATGTTATGTCTTCCAACATGTCACAGAGTGACTGTGGTGTGGTGTTACAAGTGTTAGTGCAACAGTGAAGCTACTGTAGCTCCCATGATACTGCCTTTATGACAGGAAAAGACTGTCTTAAAAATGCAAGTCTTGCTCCTAGGATCTTGTAGAGCAGAAAGTTGTGTGATGATCCCTTGTATTGCCACTGGCTTAACATACTTGTAGTGCAAATCGTCTTAATGCAGCACAGCAGAAAAGTGTTTTTGGCTTTTAAAAGCCACCCCAAAAGTAGCATGTCCAGATTATAAGCTCTTGGTTGTCACCCCACTGAAGAAAATCAGCTTGCCACAGTAAGGCGAGTTTGCCACAAGTGTGATAGGAAAGAAGATCAGGGAGGACCTGACTGTCTTTAGACACAGCATAGCAGTGCTAATAACTTCTGTATCAGGTTCTTTTCCATCTGCTCTCCACTTACATACACTGTCTATGTTAACTTGGAAAAAGGCACTGCAGAACTGACTGCCAAGTATAATAAGAGCTACAGCAGATATGAGCTCCTGGAACCCAAAATTCTTGCTGCCAACGCGACACATTATGCAGAACCATTGCTGTGTCACAGGACCCTTGTAAGAAAATCCTCATAAGAATTATTCCTGAGAATGGTGACTGTCCCCTCATGGCTGCTGTGTTCTGGGTAAAATTAAAACAGAGAAAAACACATATGCAACTGTCAATTGTGCATATAATTACTAGGTTCTGTTCATAAAGATAGTGTTTATACATTGATTTTTTATCGGTGTATAAAAAACCTGACTGGAAGCCACCTATAATTTTTCCTTAACCTCAAGAAAGCAGTTTATTTTTTCAAAGGATAGCTCTTTTTCTGAGGAAATTATGTAATGATTATATTGAACCAACATAGAAAAATTATAATAAGAGAGAACAGAACTGATGTCAATTTTTTACCTCATGTAGTCTGTGATGTAAATTGAAGGTTATGGATAGGTCACGTAATTTGCTAAGTAGAAACCGCAGATTTCTCACCTTTTAGAATTGATGCAGTTTTAAAGTAGGTATAATGTCTGTAAAAGTAAGAAATTATAAGAAAGGCTACAATTATGCATTTTTCTGTGGTCTTTTAATTCTAATTTTTGGCAACTGTGAACAAATGAGATGTTCTGACATAAGTGAGGAAAAGGAATATGGAAGTGATTTCCTCAACAGAGTAGATGCAAGCTTTCTGGTTTGTAATCCAGATTTATACAGTAGAAATAAAGGGTTAGTATCAATCATATAACTGATCTAACAAAAATTCTTTGTCAATAGCTTGTCTCCTTCATGAAGAGTTTAACTAAGAAATCTTTGGAAAATTAAAAAAAATGAGAAATATTTACTCCATTGTAATATGGTTAGATTCTCTTAGCCTGAGACACAGGGTTCTGATTCATTTTGGCTCTGAACCTCCAGGACACAGGATATTTGCATCCTGTGGCAAGTCCCTAAATTCTGGCCTTTCTGTTGTCCAGAGTTATGACCCCAGAGAACTGCTACCTGTCGGTATTCTGCCCCACGTTTAAGATCCTTTACTGTCAAAATCAAGGCAGAGAAGGAGGAGGAAGACCAAGGGAAAACATTGTTTTTACTGGGGTCTTGCTCTGACATGGACTGAGGTGTGAGCTGGGCATGTGGTCATTCCTCAAACACAGCATGCTCTCTTAAGACCCATGATAAAAAAATTTGCCTTTCAAAAAACCACCAGGAGACAGACACTTCTGTTTTGAACCCCAAATTTCCTTTAGGGCAGAGACAGGCTTGTTTATGATATACCAGGATGTTCAGATACACAGCTATGCTGCATTTAAGAACTTCTACCAAGCTCTGGTTAAAATGGGATTTGGCATCAGAAATTAACTGATATTTACTTAATGCAGGTCTTGACAAAACATACTTTAGTTTTAAGACGTTTCTTTGCTGAAAATCATACAAGAAATGATTTAGTTTACTGAACATGAACAGCAGCCAAGGAAAAACGCAGTCTTAGAAAAATGTTTACACATTGTGAAATGTACATTATAATATACGTAAACATAGAATCATAGGAAACTTTGGGTTGGAAGAGAACATAAAGATCATCTAGTCCCACCTCCCTGCCATGGGCAGGGACACCCTCCACTAGACCAGGTTGCTCCAAGCCTCATCCAGCCTGGCCTTGAACACTTCCAGGGATGGGGCATCCACAGCTTCTCTGGGCAACCTGTGCCAGTGCCTCAGCACCCTCTCTGGGAAGAACTTCTTCCTGATATCTAATCTAAATCTCCCTGCTTTCAATTTAAACCCATTACCCCTTGTTCTGTCACTACAGGCCCTTGTAAAATGTGCCCATCCTGAGCTTCCTCGTAGGCCCCCTTCAAATACTGGAAGGTGCTATAAGGTCTCCCTGGAGCCTTCTCTTCTCCAGGCTGAACAAGCCCAACTCTCAGCCTGTCCCCATGGCAGAGGGGCTCCAACCCTCTGAGCATCTTCGTGGCCTCCTCTGGACTCGCTCCAACTGGCCGATATCCTTCTGATGTTGCGGGCTCCAGAGCTGGACACAGGACTCCAGGTGGCATTGGGGAACATCCATAATTGTTCAGCATCTTCACTACCTACAGTTATGTTTTAATGCTGCAGGTTTTCTCAAGAAATCCGTGTTAGATTTGGAAGTTTTATCAAACTGAGACTGAGTCAGAAGCAGCTCTGAAGAATCAGTATGTAAGAACGATATAAATAATTAGAAATAATACATTACTTAAATGTTCCTGCCACATTGCCTGACAAACCTAGCCTAGACATCTGCGTATCCTTTCTGTTTAAACCAAACTTTGATATTCCTAGTTATTCCCCATTTTACAGTGACATGAATTTTTTTCATTGTTGTTATTGGAGATTCCCCAGATATTGTTAGAATGGGACTACACTGATAGTTCCTGACAGGATTTATTCAGTGAAGCTTTTGATAAGTGTGGGTTTACTTGAATAAATTTTCTATAAAAGATAATGATTTTTTTTCATTAAGTGTTTCTTTACATATGGGTGCATATGTATACATACGTGGATGCCCCACCCCTGGCTGTCTTCAAGGCCAGGCTAGATGAGGCTTGGGGCAACCTGGTCTAGTGGAAGATGTCCATGCCCATGGCAGGGGGAACTAGATAATCTTTAAGATCCCTTCTAATCCAAACCATTCCATGATTCTATGATTCTATGATTCTATGATATAGGTACATATATATAGGTGATTTTACTCATGATGTTAGAAGTACAGTTTAACACAAAATAAATAAACAAATTTAAATATATTTCTGTTGATATATATGATAGTAAATAGTGGATAAAAATAGTATTTCTGTCTCATCTCCTGCAACAACCTTTTTGAATCAGTGAAGTAACAGATATTGAAATACTCACCTCAAGGAAAGCAATGTCACTGCTGTGGCAAGTGTTTTTCATTGCATTTGAAAAAGACACATGAAACTTGTTTGGTTTCATTTCTGTGAACTGTCAGAAAGGTCACTATTCTATTGGCTGCTGATAAAATCCTGACTGAAATAAGGTTTTGGAATACATAACCAGGGTATCTAAACAAGTTATTATGCTGGGCTGAAAGGAGGCTTGATTTGTGCAACTGTTATAACACTTGCTTTTCACCTGGCCAAACCACCGAAGTACTGTCTCACTGGAAATCGGAATTGTACTAGAAGAGTGTACTACATGGTGGTGTTAATATTATTTAAACTTTTTTTTTTTTTTTTTTTTTTAATCCTTTTACCTGCCTGCAGACTTACTTATGGAATATGCCTAGAATAGCACAAAGAAAAAAAAATGACAAATGAAACTATTATCTGTTAGGAGAATTGACTTTTTAAGAGCAAAGGAATATTCTGGTAATCTGACTACCAAGGCGAGACAAGCTGGTTCCCCTGAAACTGTAACCTCATTTGTTGTTATAGTAAAGGCTCATCATAGTTATATGCCCTGATAGTCCTTTTTTAAATCTTTATCTAGAATTGAAATGAGTAGTGGATGGACAGAGGTATTCATAACTCAACAGAAAAAGGTAATGAGTGACCTGATCAAGCCACAGATCAGTCTCTAACTTTGAGGCTGGCCTGCTATGAGTGACCAGATGGCCCTTGCACCACAAATTATTGTGTGATTTTACGTTACATTGCAACTACATTATACTACATTAACTTACACTGGCCTTTCAACAATACAGCAAAACAAGATTGCAGTCAGAATAATCTCCTTCTTATCAATACTTATCCTAGACAAATGCTAGAGTAAGATGTAGATCTGTCCTACTATGCATTTAGGACAGGTAGGGCTTCTACAGATCAGAATCAAGGACTAAGAGAACTGCAAGTCATTAACTCTGAAGAATGCTATATGTTTGTATCGAAGTTAATATCTTTTATTGCGTGTTTCAATAATTAAATTATTCTTAAAAAAAATCAGTGTAGGCTTCCTAAAATTAATGGAGTCATCAGTTTTGTATAAGGCATTGTATGGGTTGGTTTGTTTGTAAATTATTGTTTTTTTTCCCAAGAAATGCAGAGTAAAATGTAACAGACAAGGTATATCTATTTTATTTAGCACTTCTAATTTTTATAGAAAAACCTGTGCTTGGGAATTCTTTATTTAACTCCTGGAAAATTGCATTTTGACTGGATACACTTAATTTTCCTTGATATAGATTTAGATGACCTAAATAACAGATGAGACTTGATTGAAGACTTGGTTTAAAGTGTATTTTTTTCTTACTCTGTAATGAATAGCACAGGTGTATTTTGAAGAAATCATAAGTATGCATTTTAATCACCATAAGAATAAATGCTATTGTATTTTAACTTTTAATATATATGAAGAAAACAATACAAAATTTCCCTTTTTTGCATATGGACTTTGGATATAGGATATACTTGATCATACAAAATGAAATATAGTTAAAATTATGTTTTCAAATGTTAGTATAGATGACCAGAAAAAGGTAACAAGGAAAGGATATTATTTGATTGTGACACATAATAAACAACCACTAAAGACTAAAACAAAGAGTGCTTCAGACTATATTTTGTGACAAGTTCATTTCACTTAGTGACAAAAAATGAAGTGATAGTAAAATTTCATTGAAACTTGTGGTGCTGTAGATCTTTCTGAATTTGGAATCTGCAGAATGTGCACAGACTTAATCTCTTCCTTCTTCTTACAATGTTAAGTTTACAATCTTGCTGACCTACTTAAACAATGAATGTGCTAGGAGCAAAGAAAATGGGAATGTTATGTTAGCTAAATAACTGTTCTCTGTAATAACTGTAACAGTCAAAACATTAGTGATTTTTCTCACCGTCTACATGAAGAAGGAGGGAGACTGTTCTTTCCATGCTCATTGCTGCAGTTTTTTAATTTCATGAGTAGCTTTATAGTTTCTCTAGCTGGAGAAGAAACATTGTTGTGGTTTTGTGGCTATGTTTCCCTAATCTAATCTGGGATTTTTTCTCATTTTCCTTTTTTCTTTGTATGAGAAATCTGATAAAATAAAAGGACTTCATGACAGCCTATTTGTCATCAGCGTGTGGCAAGGAATAGCTGAATATAATTTTGGAGGCATCAAAGTAATAAGGAATCTAGGATTTATTAGATTGTGATAACACTAAAAAAGTGTTCATCGCCCTGGTGCTAACACAGAAATGATGCTTTCTCCTATGTTATAAATGCAAGCGATGTTGTAAAAGCAAGACGTAGATGTGCGTAGGTTTTATACTGCACCTAAATGATACCTTCCATGGTAGTTCTTAACCCTATTTCTTGATGCTACTCAAATTTAGAAAGTATTTTTCTGCCTGCATTTCCTGTCAAGTTTATGATTTCAAAGAACTGTCAGTCATGATTCCAAACTTTTTCCTGGGATGTGGTTGTCAGTTGCAAATTCTGCATCATGTAAGCATGTTTTAGATTATTTTTCCCTAGATGAATTGCCAGTTCTGTAGCTCGCTGACTCCTCGCTCAGTTTTGTGACTGAGAGTTAACTCACAAAACCTCTGGAGTTTTTGGGTAGCACTAACTATCCAAAAAAGCTTAATCTTCAAACTTGCAGTTTCAATGTTGACTTTCTTCTCTAGGTCGTCAGTGAAGACTGAATAAAATTGGCCTTAACACTGACCATTGAGTGTTTTGCTAAGCTTTCTCCGTCCTGAAAAGGGACTGTCAGACCCTGTTTTTGATTCCTTGTCTTTCATGAGCTTTCAGTTCATTAAATGATATTTCCTTCAATATTATCTCTATTTACTTCCGTTAGTGACTTGTAGTGTGGAATGTTTTTGAAAATCTCAGTGCAGTAGTGCGTTCACTACACTCCTTTTGTCCACATTGTTGCTGCCCGCCTTGTCAAACTCTTGTGAGGCAGGATTTTCTCTTACAGAAACCACACTAGCTCTTTTCCAAGTAATTTTCTGTGTTCAGTAGCCTTATTTTTTATTGTAGATTCACCCATTTTACCAGGGATGGAAGGTAGATTTGGTGGTTTGTAACTCCTATGATCCTTTTTAAAGCCATGTTTGTGACAGGGATTTTTCTGTTCTATATTTGCCGATGTTATTGTAATATACTGCTGATACCTTTACATTTTCCTACAATATTTTGTAAAGATTTGACTTAGTGGGTTCCATAGTCCCCCATTACTATACAGTAATATATATTCCCTGGAGGAAACAAAAAAGAGAAAAATAATTAATTGTAACATTGGTATTTTAGTGTGACATCTTGGATTGGTACTTCAGATCATGACATTTTCTAGACAAAAAATTTCTTGAGATTGAAAACTAGCATCAGAATCACTGTCCAATTTCAGTAGCTGTTAAAGAATATTTCATAAACTTGTGCTTTTGTCATGCAAAAAGCAGCTGCAGACACTGCAAAGTAGTCCCAGAGATGCATTTAAACTCAATTGCCTTCTAATGTATTCTACACATTTTACAACTTTAACATTTCCACAGAAATGCATTACTTAAAGTTACAATTATCGAGTGATTTGGAATGTTTCTGCTCAAAATGTAACAATGGGAAGGAAGTTGTTTACATATAAACTCAAAAAATTGCCTGTTTTACATTAAAAGATTAAAGAGTGAATTTAAATCAGCTTTTATTTGGGTACAATTACATGAAGAAAATGAATTCCCACCTAATATCACAATAGAAGTTAGGATGGAGAGTTAGTTAAGTGAAATGATAAGTGGGGTGCAATAATAGCCAAGGCACGAAGTGATGAACTTAAAGTAGCTTAGAATCATGTAATGGTTTAATGATTGCAGGACCCATGGATGTATTTCATTGGGTCCCATGGACTTGTGTTCCTTCAGATTACTCAGGTATTACTAAACGTGATCCTCTCTAACCTTGGGTGTCTCTCCATTCTCCCAGTCCCTGCCCTTCCCTACATCCCTGACGTGGGGGATATGTCTTGTACCCTTGCCGGTGAAGACTAGGGCAAAAAAACCATTGAACATCTCTGCCTTCTCCATATCCTGGGAAAGCAGCTCTCCTATTTCCATCCACAGAGGGACCACATCTTCCCTGATCTACCCTTTATCACTTATGTACCTATGGAAGCCCTTCTTGTTGCCCTTGATAACCCTGGCCAAGTTTAATTCTGTCAGGGCTTTGGCTTTCCTAACCTGATCCCTGACTTTTCAGACAACTTCACTGTAATCCTCGCAGACTGCCCGTCCCTGCTTCCACACACTGTAGGCTTCCTATCTGGGCCTTGGTTAAGGAGCTGTTTGTTCATCCACACAGGCCTCTGGACACTTTTACCCAACTTCCCCTTCATTGGGATATATTGCTCCTGAGCTTGGAGGAGAAGATCCTTGGATACTCACCAGCTTTCCTGGGCCCCTCTTCCCTCCAGGGCTTCATCCCATTGAACTCTGCTAATCAAGTTTCCTGAAGAGGCCGAAGTCTGCTCTCCTGAAGTCCAGAGTAATGAGCCTGCTGCACAGCCTCCTTGCCTCCGTAGAGATCTCAAACTCCATCATTTCATGGTTGCTGTAGCCGAAGCTGCCCTTGAGCTTCACATTCCCTATCAGCCCCTCCCTGTTGGTGAGAATAAGGTCCATCATGGCACCTCCCCTCGTCAGCTCCTCTATCACTTGGGCATCTGTTGGTGACCCTGGCCTCCCACTGGCAGCAGTGGGATGGGTTGAGCTTCCCTTCAGCAATGAGCTTAACAGTATGATTTTGCTTGTACATGGAAAACCAGATTTCAGGCTGGCAAAATTATTTCATGCTGAAGTAAACAAGGTTAGACTAAAGGCTTCTAATTTCTCTTTGGAAATTAAAAGGGAATTTATTCTTTGTAATTTGGCCATGTTTCAGTACAGAATTTATGGTTGCCCAAGCAAATTTCTGCAGTTTACATAGCTGCATGTCTGAGCTGATAATTTAGACTTTCCAGCTGCAACTTTAGGTATTGTTAATGTCTTAATCGGATTTGTTGGAGATAGCATTGAAAAACTACTGTATCACATACTGTCAAGTATCAGCTTTTTGCAAATTTTGAACTGCTTTTGTGTCCTGGTGCCTGTCACTAAAGTCAGAGAATGCACAGGTATTTCTGAGGGCTTGATTTTATCATTATTAAATGAAAATACTTCCTATTTAAGTGTGTGCAATCTTAAAACCGATAAAACTGAAATAAACTTGAAGTGAAACTGTCCTCATACTGATAGCTTGTCATCTTGCCAGCCCACTCCGATGAGATTTAATAGTGTTAAAAAAATACATCAAAGTTTGAATGTATGACAATACAAAGAACTATTTAAGCTACACATTATTTATTTTTATATTTTATTGTGCTTTTTGAGTCTGCCACCATTTTCAAGCCTACTGGAGATGACTGAGGAGAAATATACCTACCAGGATTATTTAACCTCTTGACACATGGCACATTAATCATAAACTAGATCCTAAGTTATAGCTCCAAATACTTAGAAAAACAAGGATAACAGTGATGAAATTGCTTTAGATGAGTTTTGTCTGTTGGTGTTATTCTGTCACAAGTTATTCTGTTGGCAATGCTTATGATAATGTATAGGCAAGTAGGGCATAGCTAGCTGTGAAGCCTCATCTTCATAGGTGTCAGCTATCTACCTCACTGCTTCCTTCTGCCCCAAACCCAGTGTATCCACTCCATTTTCCCCAGCTGCAAGTACTTTACAGAAGAAGATTGCATATTAGCCATGCATATGTGGTGGATCTTCAGCTTCTAAATCATCTGTTGAGAGCTTCGCCTTGATGTTATAGGGTAATTTACACCAACAAGGAGTTACCAGTCTGCCCTGAAAAACAGAACTGGGATCAGACCCAGACCCAAATTCAAAGTTTTGGCTTACATTTTTTGGAAGTATATCACTTCATACATATCTGTCATACACTTCCTTCCTAATTTTTCCCCCCCATTTCCGTCCTCCTTTTCTTTGTATCTTAGTGATTTGTACTCTGAAACAGGCTTCACCAAAAGCCTACCTAGACACTGTTCTTTTTTATGGTGGATATTTAAGCAAGTAATTGAAGCCTGGCAGAAGAGCCCTTTGGGATCACTTTGGCTGTCCTAAACTCACTATTTATACATGAAAGATGGGCAAAAGATTGCCTTCCAAGATCCTTAACTAGTTGGAAGAAAAACATAGTTTTAAATGCTATCCCATTTTCCCCCAGTTCTTTGAGCAGAGTCCTAGCACCTAGGATAGCTCAGTGACATTTTTACATTCAAACGTCATAACTGAAGAACATTGTGCTGTTAAATAGGACAGTGTTCTTTTCTTCTTTTTTCTTTTCTTTTCTTTTCTTTTCTTTTCTTTTCTTTTCTTTTCTTTTCTTTTCTTTTCTTTTCTTTTCTTTTCTTTTCTTTTCTTTTCTTTTCTTTTCTTTTCTTTTCTTTTCTTTTCTTTTCTTTTCTTTTCTTTTCTTTTCTTTTCTTTTCTGTGAATTCCAATTAAGGTGAGGTAGAATTTTGAGCAACAAGTATGTACATGTTGCATATTTTATTACTCTGTGAAGATCCTTGAACTACCAAAATGAGTTAAGGATAAGAAATTATGAGGCCACATTATGTGGACCTTTATCTAGACTAATTTTATCCATGGAGAAACTTATTTCCAGTTTCCTGGGTATGGATGAAAACCCATTCAGCCAGGTACTGTGCTGTGAAGAACAAAGCTAATGAAGAAGTTTGGATCTTCTGTGCCATTTAATCCAAACTGATAAACCTGAACTTTTGAATGTTCAGAATTTAACCAGTCTCACAAGGATTGTACAATACTGTTTGCCATGGAGTCAGAAAAATAGTCCTTTTTGTGTTTGTTCTTCTCACTTTGAAAAACATTCATTGCTCATGTAAAATTTTTCTTTGGAGGCAGGAATGTCATTCAGTCAGTTAACCTAAACATATAAATACCATTCCTTTGGCTTGAAAAATTAATAAGAATGCTCAGTTATTTTGAATCTGTGCCATGGCAGAGATTTTTATTGATTCATGTAACCCTGCAGGCTGTGGCTATTATTTTTTCTTTAAAGTCATAGTAAAAACATCTAATTAAAGAGAGCTATAGCAGATTCCATTGGATTTTAGTATATTTGTGCGTTCTAGGATATTTTCTTAACTTTTGTTATCTGTGACAGTAATCGTATTTTCTTGGAGCAGAAAAGGTGTTGTTGGCTACAGTCAGGAACTTCCCACATGAATTAAAAAAAGTCCATGTTTTTTCTATCTTTGTATTTTTTCCCCCTTGTACATCTAGTGAGCATGTAGGTTTATTTCCTTTGCATGTATTTGGAAGAGTAAATGGTAATAGTTGTCATCTATGGGGTAGTTCTGTGAACTGTTTAGGTCTATTAATAGCTTAGTGATGTTTTAAAAATAGGTATGATTCTTTCTTCTTCTTGCTAGAAAGTTAACTAGGGATCATTTTATTTTCAGAGGCTTTGGAGAAAGTGCCTTCCAAAATAACAGCAGTTATGACATGCCTTTGCAGCATAAGGTTTGAATAAGATCAGTATTGTATAACAAGTCTCAAAGGAGCGAGGCTTCTCCAGATAAGCTTATACCAGTTAAGTGTAATCTTAGTTTGAAGCAACATGAATCATCACATCCAGAAGAAATCTGAGCATTCAGTCTGTATTCACACGTCAAATTTAGACTTGCACTAATATATTACATTTTTATGAAGGGTAAACTTTTTATGTTTGGTGTAGAATGATTACTTCTCTGAATATAGCTTCAAAATCTGTCCTATAGTTTCTAGAACTTCACTGATAAAATTTTTTGTACAAAAATGTTTTTCTATGTGCTTAGATATTATAAATCAGGAGATTCCCCCAGCTGGACTACTGCATTCAGCTCTGGAGCCCTCAGCATAAGGAGGATATCGACTGGTTGGAGCAAGGCCAGAGGGGGCCACAAACATGATCAGGGGGCTGGAGCCCCTCTGCTATAGGGACAGGCTGAGAGAGTTGGGCTTATTCAGCCTGGAGAAGAAAAGGGTCTTGGGAGACTTTATAGCACCTTCCGGTACCTGAAGGGGCCGACACAAAAGCTGGGGGAGAACGTTTTACAAGTGCTGGTAGTAGTGGCTTTAAACTGAAAAAAAGCAAAGTTTAGATTAGACATAAGGAAGAAATTTTTAGTGATGATGGTGATGGAAGTGGTGGTGGTGAGGCACTGGGACTGGTTGCCCAGAGAATCTGTGGATGTCCCCCCCCGGGAAATGTTCAAGGCCAGGCTGGATGAGGCTTGGAGCAACCTGGTCTAGTGGAGGGTGTCCCTGCCCATGGCAGGGGGGTGGAACTAGATGATCTTTATGTTGTCTTCCAACCTAAACCATTCCATGATTCTATGATATTTATGTGTATGTATTTCACATTGTAGATGCAACACCCTATCTGCTTTATGCAGCTATTCAAAGGAAACTTATTCTAAATCACTTATGCACTACAACAAAATACCATTATGAATCTTGATATGTAGACACTGTATTACAACTGAAAGAAAACATCAGTTCCTCCCCTACACTGAAAATCCATGATGATATGCAGGGGAGCATCTGTAGCTGCACAAGTAAAGCTAAATTGCATTGACACTTGCTGGAGACTCACCAGAGCTTTTGTAGATTGTATTATCTGAGAGAGAAAAAAATAAGTAAGTTTAATTTGGCAGGTTTTATCTAATGAGAAAGGTTTTATACATGTTTCATTGTCAGGAAAACAATGTTTTGACTGCATTTCTGAACTGAAAGAAATAGTGCTTTTTTACAGTGATGCTCTGTTGCTGTTGAAATCACTTCTTGCAGGTATCAGTCTGTTCTCTGTTGTGGTATTTTGTGCCTGGAGCCTGGTGTCCTTCTAGGCAAAGTAACTGAATTTTAGTATTTGTTATCACATCCCTAACTGTGATTTTATATCTCAACTTGAAAAGGATAAAAATACTCCAAGACTTAGGGATTTGATATTAAGTGGAAGAGGAAGAATGGATTTTAATTAGTGATGTCTGTAGCCTTCAAACACATTAAAGATGCTTTATTTCTGCTTGGTGAATGTTCAAAAATAGGGGTGTCATTACGGGGGAGGATGATTATGTAAGTCATGTTTAAGAAAACTCAAGTTTTCTTAAAAGTCATTAATGATCTCTGATTATAGATATATGAATTAACTAAGTAGTTGAACTTGGTACTTACAGTAAACTTTCACCAGTGAAAAAGTAGCTGTCTGTCAAGGCAGTGGGCACCTCACTCCTCGTCTTCTCACCTTAGTGACTTCCTGAGATCAGGACCCATGAAGATAGTATGACACCTCAGTGTAATCTAATTTGATTAAATCTGATGAGAGCTAAATTGTCAAGTTGTTCTAATGCAAGAAAATTGCAGTCTTCCTTTGGTGTTGCTTGGAATGACTGTTTCTACACACAGGGCTTTAATGTTGGAAATGTGTGACTTCAGAGTGGATGAGTTAGAGCTCAGGGCAAAGGAAGACATAATTTAGTAAGTCTGTCAAGAACAAAAGAGAAGGCAGACTGTCTTTATAATATTTCCAAGACATTGTGGAAGAAAACTAAAGATCTCAGGTCTTTTAAATAGGCTGCAGTTACAGAAACTTCTTTCATACTTTGCAGTATCTGCAATATAAATTCCCGTTAAGTTTCCCAAGAAATAATTAATATACTAGCTTTAGTGAGAACCCATAATCAACTGTGACTATTGACTGGTGAACTCTCAATTATTGGATGGAGAGACAGCTGTATGTTTTTCAGTTTTCAGTTTAAGTTTCAGTTAAACTAGCTCTTGATATCTTAACATGTAACCAGCTCTTTTGACTGACGATTGATTGTAACAAATAACCTGATCCAAAATGGTGAACAAGGCTGTAGGTGCCAGTGGGTCCACTCAGTCTCTCCATCAAGGCAATGCTATTGACAGCATCTCTGTAATGAGAAAGCAAGCTCTGTATGCATTATAGGTAGGTGCATTCCAAAACTTTTTAATTATATAGGTTTTTATCATGCAATTTTCTTGGCACCAGTATTATCTGAGATGACCTGTAAGCAGATAATCTGAAAGGTTATCTCTGAGTCGTACAAAATGGAATGCAGCATTTTGCTAAGATGTTCAGTGTGCTAAATGGAAAAGCCTGCTTCTGTTGAAGTTTAGTTTTATTGCCACAGTGGATAAGATGACTGGGAAAATACAGAGATAGTATGTCTGGTTATCAATGCCTACACAGTGTAGAGAGTTTATGGCTTTTAGCCCTTTCTTGGTCCAAGTTACAATATGCTCAGAATACATATGCTGTATGTCAATTAGCAATGGGCAAATGTTCAGAAATGTTCATAACTGGTAGAATACTACTGAAATTTTAGGGAAGGATATATAACTGCCTACTGTCATGTCTTGTGATGCCTGTGGAAATGTCTAAAATCTAGTACAGAACATCAGTATCAAAAATCTGAGAAGTTTGGTATTGATTTGTCCTAGCCATATTGCTTTTTATTGTATGGTAGGACGAAATCAGTCATTAAAACTCTTTAAGATGAAGCTTTCATGTAGTTCTATCAGTAGTATTTCTGTACTGTTTTTCTTATTGATATCTTTAGGATGAGACTTTATCACATAATATTGTTATGTACTCTGTGTTCTTGTGGTTACAAAAAGTTCTAATAGCACATATATCCAGTAATATCCAGCACATCATCTTAAGTGATGTTACTAAACATTTATCAGCATCATTTGGCTAGAAAGAAAAATGCACTCCTCTGAGATGCACCCCTCTGCACAATTTTACAAATGTCTTATGTCTTTCTCCATCCATGCCACCTTTCCTTGTGACCTTTTTTTATGATCAGGCAAATGCAGAGCTCAGTCTGTACTTCAAAACAACCAGTTTTTACATAATAGATGTGAAGTGTCTCAATGGAAAGTCAGTTTTAACATGTGAAAGCAGCTTTGTGAAATGTTATGAAACAAGCTGAACCATTACACTTACTTTTAGCAAGCATAAAATTTCCAAACCTTTCATTAAAAATGGCTTTGTTGCAAACTGTGTATTTTCCCCAGACTCCTTTGAAATGTGTTAATCCACTAAGAGTCCGAACGCAGCACAGCATGCTTGACTTAAATAGTTCACAGAGCTACACCTGCACGTTCAGGAATCCTGAATGAAAACTACCTGAAATATAAAGCTAACTCAGGAAACTAGTGATTCTGCTCGCTCTGACCCTTCACTTACAAATGAAGTTCACCTTCAACATATTAAAGACATATTTGAGGCTTGTTGAATGAGTGCAGATATTACAGTGATGGCAAGCAATGATTGGTGCCATAGACAAATAAATGATTTTGCTACGCTTGCATGAATGTAGTTTCTATTCAACAAAAAGTATGGTTGTTCGGTATTTTGATAACTATTTTCATAAATAGATAATGTATAAAGAAAAAACTTCATTTTGACTGTTGCAGCTAACATTCTTAAGAACAGCGGAGAAAGGAATGAGAAAGTCAGGATGTTTTAAAAGAAGAAGACCTTATTTCTTTCTTTATTTATTTTTTTTTTTTTTTTTTTTTTTTACTTAGAATAATCAAGAACAAGCTAGTTTCCCCTGCTCCTGCTGCAGGATTCATTGTAGTCTTCTCTGCAATCCATGATGGCAGAACTGATGATATTGAATCTTTAACAAAGACATATTTTCCCCAAGATTTTTGGCTATATGTATGTTGAAAAAACCAGTATTATCAGCCCCAATTCATCCACTTCAGATTTTCTGAAGCTGTCATATCCATGACAGTTCTCTATTTGTCCACAGAACCTAAAACAAAACCAAAGGAAAACTGTTAGGTATTTTTCCCTACACTTTAAGAAAGAGAAAGTACAAATGTGTTTTTAATTAGTCGGTCACCTCTGAACATCTGACTACTGGAAGATCTTAGCTAATGTTCATCTAGTCTTTTCTAGCAAGAACTGTGATAAATTGAGGCCTTGATACTTATAATAATAGCAGCAGTGTAAAAATTGTCACTGTGAGTATAAAATGCTTCACTACACTTAGTGAAGCAGAATTGTCCATGAACTGCTAAAAATGTAGGATTTTGTGCGGAACATTTAAAAATCTTTTACAGGAATATCGTCTTCATGGCCTTAGGAACTGAGTTAAAATATTATTTAAATATTATTAAAACATGATTCATGCTAGACAGATAGGTTAGATCCCTCTTCTCTGAAGATATAAAAAGAGTCAGTTACTGAGTCTCAAATTCTTCAAGGCACATTGAGCAAATTGGAATGTAGGTCATCACAGAAAAGTCCCCAGACTGAAGTTTTTAGTCTTAGTGTTGTCTTGACAGCAAGGTGAAGTCTGCAGCGTGAACTCCCACAGATTCTTCCTCTTCAGAGACCCTTTACCTGCTTTAAAGGAAAATCCCGCAAAGAAAAAATGTATCTTCATATAATTGTAAAGTTCCAAACTGTCATTTAATCTTTGTAAATGCTTTGCCACATAATGAAGAACATTTTCATTCCATTTGTGGACAAGCCATTCCTCCTTCAGTTTTCGAAATCTCCATTCTTTCTATACTGCCTCTGGAACAGTAGAAAAACGTAAAAAGACTACAGTTTTATAAAGAACCACTTTTGCTCAAGAATTGTGTCATTTTAAACAGATTATTCTACTCATGTGCAAATATGATGCTACAAATACCTTTTTCCAATGTGATTTGAACTGTTCATAACAATGACAGAGTTTTTTGTCACAGTCTTTTAAAGTGTAATTTTTAGACTACAGAAATTGAATGTGGCTTTATAAAAATTCACACTACTCATTTCAATCAAATAAAGTCTGCTAGTATAATGAGCAAATAATTTATAATTGTTATTTATAATTAAATGAAATTTCATCAAGCCTGAATTGTACAAATCAAGCCAGATATGTTTTGAATTAAAATTATGAGGGAAATATTTAATAGAGAGAAACGACTGTCAAAGTGGTGCTTCTATACTTTATGTTTTACCTTTTTCTTCTGCCTTGTAAGTAACATTAATCCAAACAAATTTTAAAACTGCAAATTAGAAGATGCTGATACTCTTATAGAAGAAAGAGAACAAACAATAGTATATTTAATTTTGACATAATAATTTTTTCCCTCTGTATGGATCATATATTCCTCAGCATAAGTGATATGGGAGGACAATGAAGCTCTTCATAGTAATTGCTGAGTATTTGAGTCAGCATGTTATGAATTTCTGACATATTCCAGATCTTTTCGATCTTTAGAATTCTAAAGTGCAGGAACAAGACTCTCTAATGGCAAAGCGAGACAAGTTTAGAGTGAAAATTCTGCTAAGTGAAGAGAGAATAAAATGCATAATCTACAAACTGACCACTCAGAATTGGCGTAGAACTGATTTTAAGGTCATCTGAGCACCTTTACCTTCCATCCCTTCTTAACTATAAATTGTAGTCCCCACCATGTCTCACAATGTTTTTACACTTCATGCCTGACATGTATGTATTTGAAGCGGGCATGCACCTTTACATTGAAAATGCACAATGGTGGAAACCTTTTTGACAGAAGAATTATTGTGGGTTACCGTAGTGTATTTACCAAACACAAAATCTGATAGTTTTTCAAATATTTTTGGGAGAAGTATGAAAAGTGGAAATGTGGGACAATCAGGATCTAGTCCTCAATCTGAGTTAAGGTTTGCTTGATGAAGTGCAGCAGAGCTTCTTTCTGGCCCTGAGATTCTCCTTACATGGAAATATAGCTAAGAGGAGAGAATGGAGAAATGCTGATTTATGCGTCCCCATACATAGGACTTCGTGACATGTAACTTAACTGTCCCACTGAGTAGATACAGGTAAGTAATTACACCTCTCTCTACCTTCCCAGAAAGAAAAACTCCATTCTCATTTAGAAAATAAAATACATATTTTTTGCAAGAATGTGAACTATTATTTAGCTTTCATCTAATATTGAGGAAAGCAAAGGGTGAAATTTGTCATTGTCAGACTAGTTCTCCATTAGTACTGGAAGAATATTCCTTTTGCTACTTACCTTGAACATTCAGTCACATTATCGAATGGGTATGAACTTTGGTAACTAGCTGAAACCTGAAAACCATACCATTTTGTAAGTCCTTCCAAGAAAGTGGGGACAGATTTTCAGGACCCAAATTTCTTCATGGCACAAAGATCTGAAGGTCATGACAGGATCCACACTGATATTTCTATCTTCTGAAAAGTCTTTGGTCTTTATGTTACACACTTTGAGTTGCATCACTTCTCATATACCTATGATTAAGTTATTGTTGTGGTTTAACCTTGGCTAGCAAAATACCATGAAGCCACTCTCACAAATCCCCCCTCCCCTCCTCCAGAGGAGGGGAAGAATTGGAGGAAAAAGAAATAAGGAAGCTTGTAAAATTGAGATAAGAACTATTTACTAATTAAAGCTAATTTAATATATACAAATACAACTAACAATAAATAATTAAAATAATAGAAAATAAAACATATGATACAATATAATAGAATATGATACAATTTCTCACCACCCACTGACCAATGCACAACCGCGTACTAAGTAGTGAGAGTCAGACCCAGAGAGCCTGAGAGCCGCAGCCCGAGAATGATCGCGACCTGAGAGCCACAGCCCGAGGGTCGGTGCCTGAGAGCTGTCGCAGCAGATTCCGAACAAACCCTGTCACCAGTAGCACGACTGAGAAAACTAAACAAGCCCACCAACTCCCTCACGAATGAGCCAGCACAGGAGTCAGCAAAGCAGCTAACGTGGGAGGCAGGGGGAGTGTGAGCAAGTGCTCGGGAGTAAACGAGCAAGAGAGTAAGGGAGAGTAATAGCTCCCAGACCCCCTTCTTGCCTAAGCCCCAAGCATGAGGTACTATGGAATGAAATACTTCCTCGGCCCGTTTGAGTCAGCTGTCTGAGCTGTGTGTCCCCTGCACTACCTGTAGCGAGACAGCGAGAGCTGGGAGTGCAGATGCAGGATCAGCAGTTGAGAAAGACCTTGAATTCCGTGCAGGCATCCCCCAGCACCAGCTAAGACCTTATCAGTGCTGCTCTCAGCGTAAATCCAGAACACAGCTCCCTAGCAGCCACGGTAAAGAGAGTTAACTCTTTCCTGTCTGAAACCAGCACATATAATTATATTGAATTATTTACAGCAGATTGCATATTGAATGTACTGCTAATAGTGATTGGAACCTTCGGTTTAAGTAGCGTTGTACCAAGTTCTACAAATGAATAATTTACACAGAAGAATGTATATAGTTTTGTATTTTCACAAACAGTATCAAATTTAAAGAAGTTTCTGTTACTCTAACAGCAGAGCTTTTCCATTGCTTTTTGTAGGCTTATGTCAAATATACATGTAGGAACATTTGGACCAGATTTCATCTGTCAGTATTCTCTAGGCTGACCAATGTTAGTGTATCATGAAGAAGTACCACGACCCCTTTAAACTATTACAGATCACTGCAACCTTCATGGAAGGCTGAAATTAGTTTTTATGGGCCTCTTTACCATGGTTTGAACCTCTCCTGGAAGTACCAGAAATAAAACTGTCTACTAGTGACAGATTGAAGATTGAAAAGAATTTTGTTAAAAACTTACCATCAGTGAGAGTTTAGTCAGTTACAGAATTTAATATGAAATCAGAACTACCTGGTTTACTGTTCATCACCTCTTATTTACTCAAAATTTTGATAGGATCAGAATTCTGTTCTCCTTAACTACACTTTATTATTCTGACTGCTCCCTCTCTGCTATTCCAGGAATTTTTCCAAACTTCTACCATCTGTGCATCTTTGCATATTGTGAGAAAAAGGTGATACTCTCTAACAGAGCAATGTTGAACAGCTTAAGAGAGATTTATACTGTGAAAATAAGTTTCTATCAGCTCAATTTCCCTTGCTTGTTAGGGTTGTGATTAAGAGAGAAAGCCTGACTCACTAAAAATTTGCAGATGCTTCAACTCAGAAAAGCCATCAGCAGAGCTGTCTCAGCCCTATGGTAACTTTCAGAGTAACGGTAACAGCCATGAACATAGAACCACCTTGACTTTTTCAAGCAACTGGATAATTCATACTCTCTCCACCAGGTATTTTAATTGCTTCTAAAAGCTTTCATAAAAGAGGATTTTATGCTTATTCTGTGTTAGAATCACAATCTGTTAAGGGGATAAAAGTATGAACAGACTGACTCGTGTCTTTCTGTTCCCTTCTACTTCCATTCTGGTTAAAAACACTTACACAGCTGTTTTTTGTGGATGCAATCCATGGTCTTCGATTATACAAGGATTTGCACCATCAGAAAGTTCCATTTATGATAAACGCTGAGAAAGGAATAACAGAGAATATTTTTTTTTTTTTTTAAATTATCAAAATCTTTAATGGTGCTATTTTAGAAAGTCAAGAAAAAATTTTGGTCAGTGTGGTCTGGCAACTTCTGAAGGTATATGAGGACCTTTGGAGGATACTTATTGCTCTTCATAAATGTTGTTAGTGTTCTCACTCTTAGTCCACCCCTCTATAATGCAGACTTTCTTCTTACTCTTCCAGTATATATAGTAGAAAGAGGGAGGTAAATCTGAATTATTTCTGAAATGTTAATGTTTCTATCCTCATAACAGGGGTATTGTCACGTTTCCATTTTTCCCAGCTATGTTGGTTCTTCCACTTTCTGCAATCCCTGTATCACAGCGCAGCTGATGAAGGTATTCTGCTGCATAGCCCCAGGTAACTTTCATTTTATGTTTCATCGGAATCTCTTAATGGCATCTTTTGGCTAGAAATTCTACTCCCTCTTTGCATTATGCACCCAGTGATTAGGCATGAGCTGGAGCCTTAGAGAATCTTGCCTGGTGTGCCAACAGCAAAGTTGCTTTATCTGTGAAACAGTTTTAATGGGCAATGACCTTAATGAACACAGGCCTCCTTACTGGTGCTGAAAATGTAGGACAAGGTGTTTTTTACATTTCTTGGTGCAGGAATAATTTTAGTTACTTTTGTTTGCAAGTTTACATTAGATGGTTGTTAACACTGATAAGAGAAGATACCGATTCTGCAGTGACCTATTTGGCTGTGACCAGTTTTGCTGTAATAACTATGGTGGTTACTGGCTTCATTCATCTCCCCCTGCTTTTCCTGTTTATTCACCTTAATTATGGATTTGGCCTTCTAGTGTCTCTAAAGGATTCTGGGCTTCTCCCAACTCTAACTTGTGTTTGAACAGCCAGGAGTGGAGAGAAAGATCCCCTAATAGTTCATGACTGACAGTCTGAATGTTACAGTAAATCAATTCACCATTCACAGGGAAAATGAAGAAAAATAAGTTCTTCTGGGTTTTCTTTAGGATCCACAGAGAAGAACATCCAGTCAGAGAAATAACTGATTGGAAGTGACTAATGTAAGAAAACAATTGAACTAAGAAATTCCAGTGGCATAGAAGTAGAAAATTTTCCAGGTTCTCACTGTAAATGTAGGCTCAGTCAGAACACAGAATGCACGAGTTAAGCACAATGTCTGTGAAAGAGAGGACGTACCTTCTTGTAATGAAACCTCTCTATGAGTCACTCGTAGGAATCACATTGCTTTCTGCATCATCAACTTTTAGATTCATTCACTATTCTGAGGTTCCCTTAGAAGTACGATACTTGTCCTTCAATGAGTTCTAAAATACCGTTCACTTACTGCTTTATTTGTCCAATGGCAGCTATGTCAGGGTATATGTAACCTTCATATTCCAATAATATGCAGTGAGAAGACATTCAGATCAACAAGACCTACCTCAAAATAGTATATGTATTTTACAAATAAGGACAGGTTATATAGGTATATTAATAGATAATTACATTAACTATCTATGGTCATATACCTGGCTTTTGAAAAAGGAAAATACTTGTCAGGATATTGACATCTGGGATTTATTAAATCTTTTTCCATATTCTTGTGGAGAAATACCTTTTATGGAGATCAGCTGTATGAACTGTCATATTCTCCTGAGAAGAAAAAAAAAGACACAAGCAAAACCTGAAGCCCTGATATATCAGTTGGTTGTGTGGAGCAAGCTAAGAAACCAAGGGAGATGGAGGCCTTTATGAGGCTACATTGGAATGTAAGTACGTGTAACATATGTTTTCTATAATTTGTTCACCTGTTACTCTTATAAATGACTGTATTCATGGTATTTGTTTGGGACAGGTTTTAAACACTGGGAAAAAGTTTATGACTTGGAACAATTGTTTTCCAAAACAAAGACACTAGAATTGTTTAGGTTCATGCAGTTTATTTTTGAAAAGCTTGACATCTTTCATTAAAAAGTGTTACACAGTGATGGTCAGCATTTTTCGTGTGCATGAAAATTTCTGAGAAAAAGAGAACTTTCGAAAAGAATCTTAAAAATATTAAATACTTATAATAAATTAAATATTTACATGAAAATTCTGGCAGAAACTTAATAAAGTAATGAAATTTGTTGTCACTGAACATGTGGGGTTTGTATAAGTAAAAATTATTGACAACAGTGGTTTGTGTAGTGTGGCAAGTCTCATCTTATGAAGGGAGGGAATAGACCAGGTATTTGAAAGATTGTCGTTCAGTAGCAACTGTTAGTTGCTGTATAATACTGCAGTTATAATTATTTTATTATATGAAATGCTATACTAGTCATCCTCTGTAAAAAACAAGAGTGCTATTGATTTCATTTGAGTAATCCGGAGTAAAACCAACAACGTAAATGTACAAAGAGAAAATTCTCTTTTGGGTTTCTTTCACTGTAATTTTTTGAACAATTCCTTCAGATTGGTCCCCAGTTTTGTATTTGTCTGTACCCAATGAAGATCCAGCCTGGTGGAAACAGGTATTGTAAGCAAAAATTCTGCCACATAGTTCCACTGTTATAAACACTGAGGTTTGTTGTATTTCACACAGAATTTGTTCCTCTTCACTCTGTCTGATACTTGCTTTAAAGCCATCAATGTTTTCCTCTTTTTAGTGATAGTAAATGATTTTTTTTTCCTGAGTTGCTAATGGAGCAATTAAATCAATGGCACAGTTTCCATGCCAAATGCCAGAATTAGGCAAATGTTGGAAAGGTGAGATTGTGTTCCCAAGTTCCTGCAGTTCCCCTTATATGAGATTTTTAAAAGTAATGTTGTAATTGGTGTACATATGACCACTGATGTCCTTCAATATCTTGCTTTTAAATATTAAGAGACTATTTTATTCTATTATGTGTAGAGAGGCAAAATAGGAGATTGTGTATTCATGTAACTTTTACTGCCCTAATTGAATCAATCTTAAATGTCTGAAACTGTCTATTTTAAAAGAGAAAGTCTTCAGTCAAACATTCTTATATTGATTGCATATATCTGTATCTTTGCAACAATTGCTCAGAATTTTAGCAACAAGTTTTTAATTTCTATTCTCTGCTTGATTTTTCATGTCTTCCACTTGAGTTACCAAGAACGGATTTTCCATTTCTATTTTGTACATATTTGGATTATTGAAAATGTGCATACAAAAAAATCCCACATGAACATTTGAACACACACAAACATTCCCAACAATGTAGTTTAAGGTCTGCACATCCATAATTTGTATACCACATCCACTATCATATGTTCTGCCTAGGACATAGAAGTAGGTATTTTGAATAAATCAGTCAATTTTTCCTTTTCTTCTGATTTTACATGGTTCCATCTTCTGTCACTTTTTTGTGGCTGTTTAACCACTGTAAAGTTTGTCTGTGGATTCACATACATACTCTATATGTAGTAAGACTACTTAGCTAGACACACAGGAAATACAGTTTAAATTTTCACTCTAAAATAACCTATAATATATTATCTTGTTTTATTAATCAGATTACCATGATATTTGTTATAAATGTAATGTATCTTTTAGTTCCTATTATTTCTTTTATAATCCTGTTTCTTATAAATAACTATATTAGTCCTTTTCTGTTTAAAACATTTTTTCCTACAGTAGAGCAACACTTACTATATTTATATTAACATTGGAAATATGCTGGATACATGTTAGTAAGCAATTTATTACCCATTATTTAAAGATTTTTGCACTTCTAGCCACTTTAAAACACTGTGCAGTTGTGATTTATTTGATAGTCTGAAAATTTTGATATTATATCTATGTCCCCATTCTGATTTCAGTGTCTGACTATGAATCAAGTAGCTATAAACTTTAAAACCCTTTTTTTCTTTGAGTGCAGTAAGTTTGATTTACAGGGGGAAGGGGAAAGGCCTAAAAATGGTAAAGGAACCTGGTCCTTTTTATTCATCATGAGAAAGCTAACATCCAACTTTGTTTCTGAAGCCAGTGTTTAATTCTGGTAGAAAGGAGGGAAAATTAGTTGAAGAGCAGAATTGAACCAACTGTGCATCATTTTTTTTTTTTTCTGTAGCTAAGAATCACTTGGGAATAAAAATACTCCAGCAAGTAGAGAGAAGAATGAGGTGTCTATCTCATAAAATGGTGTTGGCTGTGATTTCAATGAAGGATGTTAAGGTGCTTGTTGATTTCCAGTTAGCTTTCAAAATTTTCTGGATGGCCTAAGAAAAAAAAGGAAGTGTCATTTATTACAAAGCCTCTGTAGCCCTTATTTTTAACTTTTACATAAAGTGATAGATACACTATATACTAGACAACCCACTGAGAGGAAGGCCTGAGAAGGACAGGCATACAATTGGGAAAAAATTGCAAGAACTTGCTTCATATTTCATTGTCAGTTAGCTGAAAGATGTGAAGGTGACAAGCTGAGCAAGGAACCGTTGAGAAAGGCAAGAACAATATATAGAGACCTATATCCTAAAAGATAGATTCAATATAACACTTGTTAACCTTTTGCAATTGCAAACTGTCCCGGCATATTTGGATGTTACATCAGGACTCATTAATTCATGTCAAAATACTTAAAAATATGTCTCACTTGGCATATTAATGTATTCTGTTTTACAAAATAGAAGAAACATTCAAATACATTGCAGCTGTCTGTATCAAAATTCATTCTCTGTTTGTGTTTTTCTATCTCTTTGGGATAATGACAGAGGATTTATCTCTTTTTTTTTTTTTTATTTTTGGAAATGACTGTTAGTATTTTAGTGACATTTGTTTTAGGGTCTTTTCCTCATAATATATTTTGTTCCTGAAATTTGAAATGAGATTGCATATGTTGATGAAAGATTGCATGCTTTAGTGAATGAGTCTGCTGATTCAAATATTAAAAGTAAATCACACTTGAAATTTCAGGAATCTTCCTATGGAATTGATAGAATGATGTATTTTTCAGAATGTGGTTCATTTTCTTATCTTTTACAAAAACTGTCTGTGTCCCAGGCACTAAAACTAATCTCTATGAGGACTCTTAGGGAATAACAGACACAATGAATTACTTTTTCATTCCCCTACATATGAATCTCAAAGATAGCCTTAAGTTGAAAATCCTTCCCTGAATGTAAAAATTCCCAAATGTAGACAAAGTTGTCAATTGCACATTCATATCAATCATCAACTGTAATTCCCTATGTATGTATTTGTATGGATTTTGGGAATATTCTGACATACATTCTGTTTGTTTAATATTAATTATGCAGAATAAAAATTGTGTCCAGGATTAAATTAAAGAACTTTGGAAAGGTTCACATAAAAAGTATAAAAAGTGAACCTGTGGTATTGCCAGATTTCCATCAGGTAATGCTTGCTATGAGATGTGAAAAATTCATGCCTCATTCATTATACCATTCCAGCAATCATTGTCAGTAGATATGTGACAATTAGATGTTTTTGGTGCAAAGAGTAGCTTTCTGCCAATTTCTCTTGCTGGAGTCTTGATTTAACAAATCATGTATTAATTTTGCACAATAGGGGAAAGCCAAGTGAAAAAATACGTACTGTGGTGGAAGAAGAAAACAGATGGAAGGAAGAAAGAGACAAAGAAAAGGAGCTAATTATATGTTAATTTTTTGTTACTCTCATTCAGCAAACAATTGTTTTATGTCACTGACTGCAGTTCCATTGTGAGGAGGCAGAGGGGAGGCCTTATCGTGCTCTACAACTCCTGGTAAGGAGGTTGCAGAGAAGTGGAGGTTGGTCTCTGCTCCCAAGTGACAAGCGACAGGACAAGAGGAAATGGCCTCAACTTGTGCCAGGGAAGGTTTAGACTGGCTATTAGGAAAAATTTCTTCACTAAAAGGGCTGTCAGGCATTGGAACAGGCTGCCCAGGGAAGTGATTGATTCACCATCCCTGGAGGAATTTAAAAGACTTGTAGACATGGTGCTCAGGGACATGGTTTAGTGGTGGGATTGGCAGTGCTGGGCTTGATGATCTTGAAGGTCTTTTCCAACATAAAGATTCAACGATTCGATGGTTATGGCGAGAATGATTTTGCATGGGAATGAAGGGAACTTGCTTAAACACTGGTTTCTGAACCCAATTCAACCTCCATGGGGTGTCTTTTCAACTCTTTAGTCTAAAAGCATCAGGATAACAGTGCTATGGTTATCACAGGGGAAACTTTTTCTTTATAACCACTTGTGCTTCAAGGCATTTGCATTGTTCCAAAAAAGTATTATGGCTGAAATTTCCTATGTTTACTTTTATCCCCTAGGTAATGTAGAACAACAACAACAAAAAATTCTATAATTATGTTTGGTCACATTGCTGACTTACTCAAGCATGGATGATTATACAATTCCCTTTCCCAATGCTTATTGCTTCATTCTCTGTGTGTGTGTGTGTGTGTTTTGTTTTATATAACTATATTTCTTATGGAGAAAACCAAAACAGATGAATCTCAGAAGTTCTTTATTAAGAACTAGGAGTTGCCAGTTAAAAATAGTGGTATATACTGGTTCTATAAGGCTGTGTATTGCTTTGCATGTGTGCATAGAGTAGCAGTTATAACAGTGAGGTTCAGTGCTAAGTTCTCCTCAGTGTAGTTCCTTTGCATAAGATAGGAGAAGAGAGACACCTGCACACTCTGATTTAGTTTTTGTATAACTGTGCAATCTATGAACACATACTGAACGTGTATCATGTCATTGCACTCCAGGGTCTATGCTTGTGAAATCCAGACAGTTTGAACATAACTAGGAAAGAAAACAATTTTGAATGAAGACTTGGAAAAAAAAAAAAAGTGATAAGGAATCTAGTAACAGATCCAAAGATGTAAAAAACCACCTAAAGAGATATCAGAAGAGAAGGATTGTATGCTGGACCTGGAAATAACACAGCAGAAGTGTCAAGGTATTAGGAAAAAATGTACAAAATGATAATTTTATGACTTAGAACAAAATGATAATTTTATGACTTAGAACAAACCCTATAATTAACCACTGAAAATGTAAAGACCTGTGGCAGATTTTTCCATATCTGGAATTTTTTTGACACCAGATGTTTTCACAGCCCCACTCTACCAAAACCTGGGGCATCTATGCCCAAAACAATGTATTCTCCACAGTACACTTGATGCTAAAAAAAGGTTCAATGGGGTAATATTTTGCCAGAGATAGTCTGTTTCTCTAAACTGTTTTTTCTTTTTTTTTTTTTTTTTTTCTCCCCCAATCTCCTCAGTTTTGATAGAATTAAACCAGAGACAAAGCTGACCACCGTCAGGCAGATCTAGAAATCTTTCTGCCTTGATTCCAGGCTCTCTGCCTGGCTCCTGAGCAACTCTCTCGACAGGCTGACACACTGCCCACAAGCCCGGGTAACATCCTTCGCTGGCTTGTGGTGCTGCCCCTCTATTTCTGGTCCCTGGGGTCTGGGACCTGCTGCATAGGTAGGATCTGTTTGCTGCAGAGAAGCTTTCCGAAGGCTTGCTTTTTGTTGCTGACCAGAAGAAAAAACAGTCTTAGTGTATAAATACCTTCACAAAACCGAATCACAAATCTTCACACTGTTTTATTCATGTTTTTATTTCAGAGGTAATTCTATTCACTAAGAAAGAATTAACTGCTTTAAAATCAGATAATTACATAATTATACTAGATAATTATGTTTAACCCACTTAGTCTCCAGCTGCTGTCATACTATGACTTTCCATGAACGACAAAGACATTGTTCAGGTTCATACTCATCCAGTATTACATACTGCATAGCTGCCATGCCTGTCATGGGAGAGAACAGATTTCAGTGTTAAAGCTGTTTTCTGATCTGTTTTTCAAACATTAAGTACACTAGTGAGACAAAATCCAGATTCACACAGAACTATAGAAAAGGAATGGACAAAAGCTAAGTAGAGAATGATGCACCTATCCACTTGAAGGGAAAACGGAGAACAAGAAATAGGTAAAAATCCAGCTATTTTTTTGGATCTGGATTGCTATGGTATATTGTAACTTGAAATGAATTTGCACAGAGAAGCTTTAAATTGATCTGACCTTTGAAAAAATCAGTTGCCTGACACTCACAGCATGTTTTGTGATTAACAGCACATAACAAAAGCTGCAGAAGGAGCACAAAGTAATCCTGGGGCATGGAAAGAAATTCAATAAGGAAAGTTTATAAATCAATGTCATGAATGCAGACTTGAATTCACAATCAGAGTACTGGAGAACAAGAAAAGGATGGTTAGGCACTGGGAAGAAAAGTAAGAGGTAGGAAGCTTTTCTAACTGCATTCTTATTGTCATCTGCTTCCCTGTAAGGGCCTATGAAACAGTGTTTCCAAAATGCCCATGGTATTGGTCACCACAAATGTAAAAAAGTGTGGAAGTAGGGCTAAACTCAAAGTAGAACGTGGAGAAATATTTCATTTCCTGATAGAATTTAGTAGAGCCTCATGGTAAGATGTATTCTTTTCCAGACAGTTTTTTTCCTTTAGCTGGTCCATCTCTGCTCTTCCTCATCATAAGTGACGGTATGTAATGCATCACTGGCTTCTTCATAAGTAAAAACAGGTGGTCTTTTTCCAACCTGTCTTACAGCTTGTCTGGCCTCCTGGCATCTGATATAGCAAAGCAAGTAAAGCTCTCTTATTCTCCTGGAATCCTGAAGGTTAAGTGATGTGTGGCCTGTTTATGAAAGCGAGTGACATGACCCCAGCTGGAAGGGGACTGCACTTAAGCTCTGCACCACCACCTCGGTCCACTGACCCCTAAGCCTGAAGTTGGGCTCAGTGAGGGAGTTCTTTCATCTGTTTTCTGAGTTAGCACTGAGTAAGAACTTACAGAACTGAAAATGCTCTGGATATTTAAGGTATTCCTAAATACCTTATTAATTAATTAATTAATTAATTAAATTAAATAAAGTGATTGTCTATTTTAATTTCTTGAAACTAGAAAAACTTCTGGATGTCTGCTAGACACTTTGCACTGCTGCTCTATAACCTGTGTGTTTATGTTTTCCAGTGTATGTTTTTTTAGCTGTGAACCATTATTTTTAATTGTTTACTTTGTTTTATTTTCTTTAGGACTTGTATTTAAGCTTATCATAAAATGGAATTAAAATTCCCTGAATTCTGGCTAATATGATAATTTAAATGCCCTTCTGGGAGTCAGTATGTGTAGTCTGTCCTGCAGTGGCAGGTTCACTGTATGAAAGGAAAAAAAAAGCAGTGCAGTTCCCTGAGGCCTCTTCAGAAATAGTTACCTACCACTGCAGCCTTTTCTGAAAGGGTTTTCCTATCTGTGATACCTGACTTGCCCATATGCCTAGTTTTGTCCAGGAATAAATACTTAATAACAGAAGTCTGCTGCAAGTTCCTGTTCTGAAGAAGAGTCACCATTTCTACTGTTCAGCTGTTAGTTAAAAACAAACAAGACAGATTCTTTTACCAGATGCCATTTTTTTTAGAGCCCTGTGAAATTAGTCGTAAATGTTTAAAACCCTTGAACTTTGGAAGGATTGTTTTAATTTTTTTGAATGCTGTGACTCTTAACTATATAAAAAAATACAAATTTTATGACTTTATGCAGTTTTCACTTCAAATGAATTTTCTGGTCTAAACTATTTCCAACTAGCTCAGCTCAGAAAGCAAGACAAGAATTAGGAACATTCCATTTTATCAGAAAAAAATATTATGTACCTTCGGGATATGTTCTTATTTGCTTGAAATTTCCAGAAGCAAGTTGCATCCCTGACTCTTTCAATGACCTATGTGAAGTACTCATAAACCATTCAAATGACCGCATGAATGCTGCATCTTTTGCATCTTTGCCTCTTCCAGGACTAAAAAGTGTAGAACCTATTTCTGCCATGTAATTTGAAATCTACTAAGGGCAAAATAAAAAGCCCTAAGGAACGGTTTGATTTTTTTTTGCTTTTGACATATATTATTCTTTTTCCTTACAAAATCCTTACCAGTTTATAGTGATATTGTGATAATAACATATTTATTTGCTTATGGCCCAAGTTAAATTCCCTTAACTTTTATGGGGGAATTATGTTATGAAGTCACATACCTTTAACTCCTTTCAAAATCACTGCATTGCTGTCTCACAGTTTTCTGTGCTTCCACAGAATGTTACAAGGACCTATGACTTGGGTAGCAAATAATATGAATCATCAGTTTATATTTTGTGTGATATAATTAATGTCTAATAAACATGTATTAGTTTCATGGTTTAACCCCAACAAGTGGCTAAGCACCACCCAGCTGCTTACTCACTCCTGTCCAGTGGGATAGGGGAGAAGGTCAGAAGGGGAAAAGCAAAGCAAAATAAGGAATTAACCTACTGCTTCCTATTGGCAGGCAGGTGTCCAGCCACCACCAGGAATTCAGGTCTTCTTCACTCTTAACAATTTGTCTTGTGAAGAGAAATGCCATCCAAACATTGTTCCCATTCTTAACTTCTTCCCCAGTTTTTATTGTTTATCGTGACACCACATGGTCTGGGATATCGTTTTGGTCTGTTGGGGTCAGCTGCCCCATCTGTGTCCCCTCCCAACTCCTTGTACATCCCCAGACTGCTCACTAGCAGGACAGTGTGAAAAGCAGAGGCAGCCTTGATGCTTTGCAAACATCCATGTGTTGTCAGCACTCTTTTGGTCACAAAACCAAAACATAGCCCCATACAAGCTGCCATTAAGAAACCTCTTCAAATGTGTGAAATAAATCACTTAACATAGTTGTTCATTTTAAAGTATTTATTCAGAAGCCTTTTCTAACATCCTGAATGCGTTGTTCATCACAATGAAGAAGGAACATTCACATTCTAAACATTTGACCAAATGCTTGGAAAAAAACCCCACAAAAGGCATAAAGGCAAAAATGCATTTGCCAATGACCCGTGACAGGATTTATTCCAAATATATAATTGATATTGGAAAGTTTATCCCATAGAAAAGTCATGTGGACAGTAACTTCCCGTGTTAGGCTGTAATTTCTTAATTTAACCCTCCCTGTTTCCTCCCCTGACCCACCCAAAAACTCACAAGGGACAAATATATGTCTTTTTAATTTAAACTGAAAATCATATCCTTTCTATCTGATGAACTCCTTAGAAATGAATATTTATAATAATTAATAAGTCAATGATTAATCAGATGACTTGGAGCTCCTAAAAATGGAGATTTCTAAACTAAAATTGATGCTATGATCTAAAGAGTAAAAGTTGTTTATTAATTTAATTTATTAATGTGAACTTCTTTTTGACTGAACTACATTTATAATTATTCCTTGCATAGGCACCCAGAATTAGAAACCCATTCCTTTTAGCGGCTGTCTTTCTTACAAGGTAAAGTTGTGGTGAAACGTAATATCAGGCTTGTATGTGTTATAAAAGACTTCCCTGCAGGAAGAATGACATATTTTGTTTATGTTTTTTAATATAATCGACTCTCTGTTAACATTAAGAAAAGTGAACTAAGAAGGTCACCCTGTCTCTCTCACCCTCAGGAAACATTTTCCTTCCACATTTAAATCTGTGTTTTTCACTTTGTAGCTATAATCTGCTATCTCACTGAAGGGGTTACTGTTCAGTTGGGGATGGACAGTTTTCTCCTTACCAGAAAAATCGGGGCTAAAATCTTTGTCATTCCAACTTAATGATGACAAGGAAGGTAAATATAAATTTAATACCAAATTTTTACAACATGCAACAATTCTCTGCATCTTACTTTAACTAGCTCTTAAATGTCTTGCAGAGTTACAGTGTGTATATCACTCTCTGTTAGGGTTCACTCATGAGCTTCCTAGTATGTTGAACTGATTTTTCTTTCTAGTAAGGGTCCACGTTAAAACATTAATTTCACTAGCTAAAGCAACCAAATCTTAGAGAGTTTATCTTGGTTAAGTTCTCCAGGGAGACTCCATGAGCATCCTATCTCTTCCCCCCTCTTTCTCTGAAGTGGTACAACTGATTCTAGTAAATATCCTGATCCTCAACACTGAATAAATTATTTTTTTCCTAACTGAACATGACACTATTCAATCTATGGGTGACATCTTCAAATCTGTCTCCTTGGTATATTTCTGTTTACCTCTGGGCTCACTGAAACTACACTTTGCCAGTTCAGTAGGTGCAAACTGGAGTTAGACAATTTGCTAATTATGGAAGAGAAAGGACATGAAGACTGATAAGAAAATCTTCAAAACCTTCACTATTATGTTTTTTTATTATGTTATTTTTATGCATTTAATTTTATCTTTTATCTCTTTTTAGCTTTTTGTTTTAGTGAATACAGTAAAATATAAAAAATAGACATTCAAGTCTATTTTCAAGTCTTTCAAAAATTTAGATATTCAAGTCAAATTCACACATCTATTGTAGCATAAAAATGTTCAGTTAAAGTGCATGTGAATGAAGACCATGAGCTTCTACACTGAACCATTGCACTGATGTTTTCAAAACAGATGATTCTTTTTGACATGCAATATTTCTCAAGCAGTGAAGAAACTGACCTTAATTTCATGAGACATACAGTTTTGAAGAATAAGTCTGCTGCAACATGATTACATGAAAATTTCCTATATTAGCAGAGATACTCCAACTTAGAGATATGTTCCTAAAACTAGAGTTAGTCATAGGAAAATAATTACTTATGAATGCCAGAGTCAGGGATCAAAATTTTGGTTCAATCTATGTTCTGAATAGAGTAGAGGCAATTCCAATACATTTGTTTGTAAACTAAAACTGGTTTTCAGACAGTGTGTAAGTGTGGTTTTCAAATGAATAATATTTTTTTCTACAGTGTCATTTAGAGCTCCTGAAGGATTCTTGTGTGGTAGCTGCAAAATAGGAAGGCTTATCTTCACACTTATTACAGTGTTTATGTTTATATTGTCTTCAGAAAAAAATATGAGGCAACAATACTGTAAATTATCTTAAAGAGCTTTGTTATTGATGTGAGACCACTCAAAAAAACCTCCAAACTTTTTTTATGCCTGTTCAGAAACTGTTTTCTTGGTCATGATCTCAAGAAGGGGGATTTCAGATCTTAGCAAAGTGAACTTACCTTCATTGCAGTAACCAAGATGAAAAAGCTTACTTGTTTTTCCTTAGGCTAAAGTGATGGCAGTGCTTTTAATTTCTTATTAATCTGTTCTTCAATACCACTGATGAGGTATAAATCCCAGTGTGGATAAATAAAGCTTAATTAGACAACAAACACTACAAAGACAAGATCCTAAATCTTGAGCCCATCTGTGGTCTGAATATGTTCAAATATTAAGTGTGACTAAAGGGTTTTGTCAATTTTTATTTATTTATTTTTTTTTATTTTATGAGCTTTGTGTCCTTTGTGTTCCTTCCATGCTGCTTAGGAAAAGACTTGCGATCAGAGTATAGGGTTTTATAACCTTGTGCCTGGGCCTCTATTTTCATTCACATTTTTGTCAACAGTTATATTCCAATGAACATTCAAAAAAATAAAACTGAAGGCTTGTTTCCACTGCACCTCCCTGAAGCAGATTGCTTGGCCATACCTCTCAGTTCCTACTCTGGCAGCGTATGTACGACAACAACATCTGCTGAAAGTGTGGCACCTTAATGTCTTTCCTTGGTCCTACAGATTTTGGAAAAAGTCTCCTCAGGCAAAGGTTGCCAGGCTTCATCAGTCTCACAGGAACAATGTTTCTGCACTAAAATAAAAGAAAGGAGCTTTTTCATCTTGCATAAACCTCTGTGTTTTTTGAATTAAGGCCACTCACTAGGGCCTTAGGTTACAAGTTATCCTTTTTGTAACACATCAATGTCAATATGAATGAGTCTCCTTTTACAAAGACAAAAGAAACACTAAAAATAATATAGCAAAATCCTCCAAGTCCTTGTTCACTGTTATGACAGACAACTAGAAGACTGTCCTCAAAATATTTTTAAACCTTTTTTCTGCATGTGTCTTTTGTTTCCTCTTTCCCGCTTTCTCCTCCTCTATCCCCCTTTTTCCTCTTTTTTTGTCTCTCTCAAATTTTTATTGAATCTATTAATAAAGATATTTTGTTTTCTCTATGTCTGTACCTTTGTTTTAATCAAGCATGCCTACAATAAGTTTGTCATTATGTGTACCGTTATTTTGAGTGAGGTTAGTATACGTGTATGAAGTTCAGCATCCAAACCTACTGACTCTGCCCATTTTAAAATTTACAAGTCAAACAAATTTGTCTCTAAAGGACAAAGGCTCATGATTTTTGGAGTATTTTGCTTTATTAATTTCTCCAGTTTCCATATACACATTGAAAAAAAAATTATGTCAGCTACATAAGCTGTAAAAACACTTTAAGAGTCATAAGAAAAGTGCACCAAGAAGTTTCAGAAGTATGTGTGCGAAAACTAGAGAACAAGTAGTTTTTTAAAACTAATCTATTGAAGATCCAATTTTATTCTTCAATAAGGAGCTCTAAATATTCTCTGATAGCTTCTGGATGTATATACCTAACCTTCTGGGAAAAATCACTAAGGTCATTACTCTAACAGGCACTCATGTCAATAAATAGATTCACATACATATCAAAATGTGTCGTCAAACTATACTTAACTGATTTTTTAAATTCTTATAAAATATGTCTTTTATTAGAATAAATAAATAAGATTAATAACAGGTTTCTCTCTAAGTCTGATTTTATATTAGAATCATAGAAACATAGAATGGTTTTGGTTGGAAGGGACCTTAAATATCATTTTGTTCCAACTCCCCTTCTACGGCCAGGAACACCCTCCACTAGACCAGGTTGCTCAAATACTCATTCAGCCTGGCCTTGAGCATCTCCAGCAATGGGGCATCCACGACCTCTCTGGGCAACCTCTTACAGTGCCTCACCACCCTCTCTATGTAGAACTTCTTCCTGATATCTAATCTGAAGCTCCTACTTTCAGTTTAAACCCATTACCCATTGTCCTGTCACTACAGGCCCTTGTAAATGCCACCCCCCCCCCCCCCCCCCCCTCAGTTTTCTTGCAGGCCCTGATGTGTTGTCCCTCCAACAGATAATGGGGTGGTTGAAGTACCCCACCAGGACCAGGATTTGTGACCTTGAGGATGCTGCTATCTATGTGTAGAAGGCCTCATCCACTTGCTCGTCCTGGCCATGCGGCCTGTAACAAACTCCTACTACTGTCTCCTCTCTTCCTGCCCTCCCTTTAATCCTGGCCCATATGCTCTCTGTCAGCCCCTCATCCATCCCTAGGTGGAATGCCACACACTCCAGGTGGTGTCTGATGTAGAGAGCAACACTGCCTCCACATATCCCCTTTCTGTCCTTCCTAAATACCCTGTATCCTTCCACTCTGACACTCCAGTCATAGAAGCCATCCCACCATGTCTCTGTGATGCCAATGGGGTCATAACCTGTCATGCAGGCGCATGCCTCTAGCTCTTCTTGTATATTGCCCATCCTCCATGGGTTCGCATAGAAGCATTTAAGATGGACCTACAATGAAGTTGTCTTGCAGACTGGAGAAGCTGGATTTCTCTTGTTTTGCTTGCCAGGTGTTCTCAATTCTTCTCCAGGCTCTGGGCATCTGTTGATGTCACTAGTGGTTTTGCCCCCTTCCCCTTCCAACCTAGTTTAAAGCTGTATTGATGAGCCCTGCCAATTCATGGACGAGAATCCTTTTTCCCTTTTGAGACAGCTGGACACCATCTGTCGCCAGACGGCCTGGGCTGTGTAAACCTCCCCATGGCCAAAACCGGTTAAATTCCACTGTTGGGCCTAGCCTCTGAGCCACATGTTGTTCGCGTTTGCTTTCCTGTTCCTTCCCTGCCACTAAAGGGATTAAGGAAAACATTACCTGTGCTCCTGATCCTGAAACCAATCGCCCCAGTGCCCTGAAGTTCCTTTTATTGTCTTCTGGATTTCTGTCTGCACCCTCATCACTGCACACATGCATGATGAGTAGCAGGCAATTATCCGAGGGCTGTACAAAACCAGGCACTTTCCTAAGGATGTCTCTAGCCCAGGCCAGGAAGGTAGCAGACTGCTTACAGGGCTGCATGGGCATCCCAGGGGCATGGCACTTCAGGACAGAGCTGTGCCAAGTACACCAGCCAGGGGGTGGGCAGCAGGGCTGCGGGGTGGTCTCTGTGGTGGGGAGGCAGAGGCTGAACAGTGCTGGTCACTGGCTGGTCACAGGCTCTGCAAAACATGTTTAAAAAAGGGTGGTAAGGTCTGAAAAAAAAATGTCGGAGCAGGAGGGACACATGGGAGGAGACACACGGGAGATGCTAGAGTAGGAGGGACACTGAGGTATGGGAGGAGACACAAGAGGCATTTCCAGGGCAGGAGAGAAAACTGAGGGGAGTGGGAGAGAAACCAGAAGGATTCTAGGGCAGTAGGGATGACAGAGCAGGAAAATCACTGAAGCAAAAATTGCCCCTTGAGTGGGGCAGCACAAAAACCAGGTGAAGTTAAAATGTCTGCCCCAGGTCAGGCAGAAGAAAAGAAGCACCTGAGCAAAACAGATGGAGAAGGAAGGGAAAGTATGTCTATGGGCAGTGGAGAAGACCATGCTGGAGCAGAGGACTAGGAGCTGCCATGAGCAGCCCCCCATGCCCTATGTCACCCATCATCATATCTAGGGGACTGACTACAGTGTGTGATGAGGGGGACTGGAGACCAGCAAAGGGGGAGGAAAGGTGTCTGGAGGGAAGCTGAGGTGTGTCTCACTGAGTGGTTGGATTTAAGTTTCAGTACCAGAATCAATAATTAAAAGTTTGTTGATTGGTAATTACACAGAAGTTTCTGACAAGTCTGAGATTAATATTCCTGATGACCATTAACTATAAAGTTTAATTATGCTGCATACTCAAGTACTCACACTATACTATATGTAGCAGAACAGTGACTTTGATTTTCTTATTAAAAGCTGATAATCGTCTCTCCAGTTTTGTTATCATCTAAGAGCTGTAGTATCTTCCAAAGCCTTTGACAGTAGGCTTTACATCTGCGTTATTTGAAATGTGCTTAGCAATACTCTGATCTAAATATTGAAACCTCTAATAGTATTCACTTGTGTTTCAAATTATTTTGCATTAGACATGCTAGTGCCACTTGTATTACTCTTCCATGAGGAATAAAGGTCACATTTTGTCAGTATGTGTGGCTTCAAAAAGACAACTTTAAGGTTTTTGGTTGGATGCTTGTTAAAAGATGTTTTTAAAGTGGTTTTCCTAATATATTTATCACTAAATGTTACTGGAAATTTTTAACAGTTCTTGTATGGTGTTTTCAGGGCCTTGCATCTTCTCATAACCCTGATTTTGTTTTGTTTTCTCTCTCTCTCTCTTTTTTTTTTTTTCTTTTTTTTTTTAATACAGCAATAACAACAGCAGAGGCAGGAAAGCCAAACATCTGAAATTTAAGCAACTCATGTTTCATCAGAGGGTATCTCTCTAGAAACTTGTTAGACTCCAGCATAATCACATTGTCCTCACCTCCAAGGCAGTAAAAAACGCCCCAAACTACTGAACTATGCTTACGCCTTTATGCACTGCTGGTAGGAATTTGAAATATCAGCAGAGACATGTAGCTGTCTTGTTAAATGGGGGAAGCTTTATGGAACTTTAGCATCCTCTACAATTAGAAAATCAAATACTTGGATAGCTAGATGTAAATTGAGGCAAACAAAGCATTCATGCTGGTGTACTGCAGCCTGCAGATGACTGCAGTGCTCAGTGCTTATTGGTGACATTATAAACTTACAGTCACAAAGGCACCCACTGACTTCAAGCAGCCTTCATACCCTCACTATGAACATACTGCCATCTGCCATACAGCTGAAAGTCTGTGGGAGAGTTGTAACATACCCTAGGGTACCAAATTGTGTCTACTGATAACATGAGATCTTGGGATTTGTTTTTAAGATTATGATGGCTCAATAGCTCTAGCTTCACGAATGGCATTTCTCTTCTGAACTTCTTCAGCATGTTGTCCGTTGAATTGTTGATGGATAAAAAGCCTCAGACATGAGGTTGGCACATCTTCAAAAGCAGCATGTTTGGGAGCAGAGTTCAAGATTTACGTTTGGTAGGAAACTGATAAGTAACTGTTCAGCTAACATGTCAGGAGGACACTCAGAGTGAGAGAAGTAAACAGACATTCAAGATTGAATCCATTACCCCAGTTGAAATTAGGACTGCTGGAACTTTTCCCTTCTGCTGATGTTACTAGAAGTAAATAAACACTCCCAGGAGAATATTTTTGGTAAGTATGATTAATCATTATGACTATCTAAGTACCACGGATTTCAAAATTAAATAATTTATGCAGCTGTATAAATGTCTATGGATCTGTTAATTTTTAAGAAAGGTTGTAGATAATATCACCAAAGTTCTGGAGTTGGTGTCACCTCAGAATGAGTAATGAATACTAAAAAATGTGGTAAAGGGATAGATAGTTGTTTGTGTTAAAGGTAAAGGTCTGCTCGAAGCTTCTCCCTAGTAATTCTGACTGGGCTGGTTTCAAGCAGGAACAAGCTCCTCTCCTACACAGAGCTGGCTGGACCACAGTGGCTGAGGGATTTTGTTTCGTTCCATTGTTACACCAGGCTCCGTGGTCGGGCTGGGAGGTGCACATGTGCAGTTGGGAGGGCACGAGGTGACCTTAGGGGAAAGATCCTTAAGGTTTTTGGCTATCTGATAGCTGGGTCATTAGCTCCTTTGTTTAGCTCTTGGCACGGTTATTAGAAGAGAAGCAGGTACTTTTGTTAGTGGGCTGGGGTCAGGGTTTTTTTCTCTCTGCTCTCAGTCTTTTGGACTTGGGGATTTCTCCCCACTTAGATTTTCTCATTGTTTTGGGATCTGGCAGTGTGTCGATTGTCATGTGGTGAGATACTGTATCATAAGTTCTATTTCCTATTGTTTTGATTACTTAGTAATATTGTTAGTATCACTGTAAGTTTCATTTATATTATTAAATAGTTATTGTCTCAAATTTTACGAGCTTTCCTTGGTTGTTTTATTTTTCCCTCCACTATGGGAGCGGGTGGAGATGGGTGAGCAACTGAGTGGTACTTAATTGCCAGATAAGGCTAAACCATGACACTGACATACTGAGATAGGTTGATTAAACTGGAATTGTTCAAGTAATAACATAAGATGCTAATAAAAAAGTAGACCTGCCCTCAACATCATTGCATGGTAGATAAACAACACAACAAATTCTTATAAGAACTCTAAGTGACTTTGTGAAATAAAAAACTCACACTGTATAACATCTGAAATACAACTTTTAAAAGGTGGATGATATGTTTTTTTCTGTGTTACCCAGCATTACAGCTCTGCACCATGGAAAGCAATTACGTGAATGGTTTCTTGAGCTGACAAATAGCACAAGATAACATTCAAAATGTGTTAGGAAAGTTGTAAAACTAGATGAAATAATAAATGTTTGTGAAGAGCTTAAATGTCTTCTATGCTTTTAGGTCAAGTCTAAGTTTATCTCCTATGTAGTGATTAAATAACATAACCTAGAGCAATCAAAATATTTAAAGCTAAGTTGAACAAACCTAAATAGATTTCTATCTTTCTTCTTACATGAATTTATTCTTCCTTATTTTGTGACATTTTTCTTTGTATTTTTTGTTACTTTAACAGGTACCTTTTCAGTTCAGAAAAATACACAGGAAATGTTTCAATAATTTTAGCTGTAATGGGTTCTGAAGAAAATGTCTAGCAATAATATATAGTTCCTTTCTTACTGAAGCCTGAGAACATCCATTCTTGCTTAAATATCCATGCAGGTACAAGATAGTTGAGCATAAAATATTGAAAAATATCTCAGAATTACTCCTGATTCTACATTTTTGTATACATTAATGATATTTTACGAGTGCTTCCAATAAGCCTTTTATTTTACTGAAATGTAAAAGCCATGAAATCTATTTCCTTTAACATTCTGTTTTCTATCTCTATTTTTATGGTTTGCATCACACAGAAAGCCTGTCCACTGCTATGTAATTTCTATCATACACAAGGACATTGAGGCTTCAAACTTGTTAGACCTGTCTTCCATTCTGCTGAAATATACACTGTTCTTTCACCTTTGATTCCATGTCATTCTTCAGCATGATTATAGTGATGCTCTCTCAGACTTCTGGTAAAGGTTATGTCAGCACTTCCATTACAATATGTTACATTAAAAGGTTTTTAATTTTACTGCTTAAATGTGTTTTTCACTCTGTTCTTGAGTTTGCCATATGAGCTCTTCTTCTAAGGGTGAGTGGATCTTTGTTTCAGGATTTTTGTTTCAGGATTTTTGTTTCAGTAGTTTGCGCCCTGTTTTCTACCACTCAGCATTTAAAAATCTACACAGCTCCAGCTCATATTATCGGCAGAATCACACAGAATCACAGAAATGTTGAGGTTTTGACAGTAATGCCAGCTCTAGCAGGTTGCCGACTACCATGTACGTTCAGGCTTCGAGTATCTGTCTACAGTCTCTCTGGGCAGCCAGTTCCATTGCTTTACTACCCTAAAGGTAAAAAACAGTTTTCTTGTGTTCAGAAGAAATTTCAAGTGTTTACAGTTGTGTCCATTGCCTCTTGTTCTGTCACTGGACTCCCTTGAAAGAAGCCTGGTTCCATCTTCTTCATTGCTTCCCATCAGGTATCTATATCTTCACTGGACTCACTACAGTAAGTTCATATGTGTCTTGGGTAGTGGGTAGTGACCAGCTGGGTGTGGAACCCTAGATTCTGAGTAGAGGAGACTCCCTCAGCCTGCTGGCCAGGCTTCCTAACGTAATACAACATACTGTTTGCCTTCTTTGCCTTAAAGGTTCATTGCTCGCTCAAGATCAGCTTGTTGCTGTACTCCAATGTCCTTCTCTGCAGAGCTACTTTCCAGCCAGGCATTCCCCGTGTGTAGTGGTGCCTTTGTGGAAATTCATGAGATTCCTCTCAGCCCATTTTTCCAGTCTGCCAAGTTTCCTCTGAATGGCAGCGTAACCCTCTGGTCTGTCAGCTGTTCCTCCCAGTTCTATTTCACCTACAGTCTCCCTAAGGGAACACTCTGTCACAGCATCCAGGTCATTAAAGGAGATGTTAAAAAAAGTTAGGCCCAGTGTCGGACCCTGGTGTCCACCACTACTGAATGGCCTTCAGCTGGACCTTGTCCTACTGATAGCAACACTCTGGATCTGTCTCTTCAATCTGTTCTAAGGACACATCACTGTCCATTTATCTAACCTGGACATTGCTAAATTGTCTATGAGACAATGTCAAAAGCCTTGCTAAATTCAAGTTAAACAACATCCATGCTTTCCCCTCATCCTATCATGCTGGTTGGCATGATTGTCCTTTTGTAAACCCATGTTGACTACTTCCAATCACCCTCTTGCACTTCAGGTGTTTTGAAATGGTTTCCAGGAAGATGTTTTCTATGAACTTCCTAACGACTGAGGTGAGACTGACTGGCAAGAAGTTTGATAGATCTTAATTCTGGTCATATTTGAAGATACAAATGATATTTGCTCTCTTTCAGTCTTCAAGAACCTCTTCTAATCAACATGACCTTTCAAAGATAGTTGAGAGTGGTCTTACAGTGACGACAACCATCTGCCAGGATTTTTGGGTGCAGTACAGGCTCTATGGTCTCATAGTTTAACCCTATCTGGCAACGGTTGCTTGCTCACCTTCCGCCACCCCCCATCCCCCCGCTGCCTCCCATAGTGCAGGGAAAGAGTCTGGGGAAAAGACAAAGAAAGCTCGTAAAATTGAGATAAGAACTATTTAATAATATATATGAAAATTATAGTGATACTAGTACTACCTATACTACTACTAAGTAATTAAATTAATAGAAACTAGAACATATGATACAATAGCTTGCCACCTGTCGACTGACACACAGCCAGGTCTCAAGCAGTGAGAATCCTAGAGCCCCAGAGCAAGGAGACAACCAGCTGACCCCTCAATCCACTAACTGGCCCCATCACTGACAACCACACCCAGTGCTAACAAAAGAGCTAACTACCCAGTTAGTCCAAAGCCTTACCGCCCCATCCCATCCCCGACCAGGCTACTTCCTGCCTCAGAACTGTGAGTGTTCCCTGAGGCTGAGGTACCCTGGAATGAAACAACTGCCTCAGCAGGTCTGGGCCAGCCAACAGTACTGTGGAGAAAATTAACCCTTTCCTGCCTGAAACCAGAACATATGGATTTATGCATGACTAGTTTCTTTAAGTAGCTCCTCACCTGGTCCTTTTCCATTGAGGGGAATTCTTCCTTGCTCCAGGCTTCATCTCTGGTCTCAGGGACTTGGGATTCTTGAAGGCTCATTATATTGGTAAATATTGAGGCAAAGAAAACACTGAATATCTCAACCCTTTCCATGTAATTTGTCACAAGGTCCCCTGCACCTATCCATGTTTTTTTTGAAATATATTAAAAAATTGCTGAAACTGCCTCCCTCCATATATTCTCTGTTATACTGGTAAAAGTCCACAGTCAATATCAAAGCAATGTAAACATGAGGATAAATATCCTGGTCTTTTTATTTTTTTAACAATTTCTCATTAACATAAATTCAGACATTATTTTAAAAGGGGATAAATAAATTAAAAAATAAATTAATTTTAAAGGAGCATCAACTGAGCTTGTTTTAGTAACTTGAGGATATGTGTGTCTGAACCAGCCTGTGAGATAATGGGTTATAGGTGAAAAGAGAAGAGGGGAGGAGAAAGGAATTGCATTCAGGGAGTTAAAAATTAGCATCCTCCTGTACTCCAATTTAAGGATTAAATGAAATATGTAAAGGGAGTAAAATCACATATTATGCATTTATATTAGTGCTTTACTTGATATAGGGAGGTTTTCAACAAAACTGTGCTGTTATTTATTGGTCTCAGCTCTTTATTACAGTGTGGGTGTCTAAGTTCTCAAACTGGATTCTGTAGGATTAGACTAAACCAGAAGATGCACAGCTAATTTGCTGTCTCTACCAGCAAGTGTTTATTCCTTGGTACCAGACTAAAATGAAAAAATATATATATAGTGCAGATAATGGCTCCCTGGCACTGTTACACTGCTGCTGCTATTGATCTGCACCACCTGCTACTTTTGACATGATCAGTCCTTCACTGTTCCCTGCTCCTGTGTCCATTATGTCTGAAAAACATGATGGTAGCTTTAAAGAGTTACAGGACAGTAACACAGTAAAGTATTCATTATAAGCTGCTCCGTTGTTTGCACCAAAGGAGCATACCAAGAGTATGCTTAAATGATCTGGTAACTTCTCGTATGAATGCAAATGTGTAGAAATAGCAATTTCTTTTGGTGAGGTGAGATTTTTAATGGATGATCTATTCATTCACATTTTTTACTGAAAATCATAAGCACCTGTAAGTTACTTCATTTGAAAAGAGATTTAATATTCTGAAGAGTTGATATTAAACATGATGTAATAGGAACACTTTTGCCTTTAGTGAAAAAAAAAAATCATGAATGTAGAACTGTACAAAATATTTACTTGGAGAAAGCTGAAGGCACAATAGGTATTGCCATTACTTCCATGTATACAGACTGGGTATATTCACATTGTAAGTGGTGGGCAGCCTGGTAATTCATGGCTGTATGAAGGTGATGTGTCACTGGAGTCTTTGTGCTGCATTAGGATATAGTAGTGATCAAATATTAGACCAAGACTATAATTTGCAAAAATAATTCCACATTCCTATTTATATGAATATCAGGACAATTTAATATATATACAATTAAGCATCCTACATATAAATAATAGTCCAGAATTATGAGAGTGTAAATTACAAACCCCTTTATCTGATACCTGTACGGTTTCTTTGATCTTGAAACTGTTTGGTTTTGGTTCAAATTTTTGTTGTGTGCAGAATTTAAAATTTTAAAATTTTTGTCTTCCCAGCTAAACCAAATTTTTCTACATGCCTGTGAAAAGTTTTTATTGGCTACACAATATGGGTTCCTTAAAAAAAAAAAAACCAAAATCTTATACCAAAAAGAAACAGAAAAACATGTTCAGTGTTGAAGTTCCTGTCAAATAATTAAAGAATCATGGAATGGTTTGGGTTGGAAGGGACCTTAAAGACCATCTAGTTCCAACACCCTGCCATGGGCAGGGACACCCTCCACTAGACCAGGTTGCTCAAAGCCTCATCCAGCCTGGCCTTGAACACTTCCAGGGATGGGGCATCCACAGCTTCTCTGGGCAACCTGTTCCAGTGCCTCACTACACTCTCCATGAAGAATTTATTCCTCGTATCTATCTAAATCTCCCCACTTTCAATTTAAACCCATTATCCCATGTGCTGTCACTACAGGCCCTTGTAAAAAGCCTCCTCCATCTTTCTTGTAGGCCTCTTCAGGTACTGGAAGCCTGCTGTAAGGTCTCCACAGGACCTTGCACTTGGCCCTGTTGAACTTCTTGAGTTTGGCACAGGCCCACCTCTCCAGCCTGTCCGGGTCCCCCTGGATGGCATCCCTTCCCTCCAGCGTGTTGACCACACCACACAGCTTAGTGTCATCAGCAAACTTGCTGAGGGTGCACGCGATCCCACCATCTGTGTTGCCGACAAAGATGTTAAACAGCACCAGTCCCATTACTGACCCCTGAGGAATGTCACTAGCCACTGGTCTCCAGTCAGACATCAAGCCATTGACCACAACCCTTTGAGTATGGCCGTCAAGCTGTGGCCTATCCACTGAGTGGGCCATCCATAAAGAAATGCCAAATTTCATGAGGCCAGGGTGAATTATACTATAATAATTCTCACTATTAAAGAATGAACCTTAGTAGAATTGTAATTTTCATTTTTTTAACTAAAATATAGCAATATCTTTAATTTGTATATCTTGAAGAAGCGAAATGGTGGTTCAGTTTTATGGATGTTCATCCTGTTAAGAACGAAATATGAAGCACATTAGAAGATCTAACGTTATAGGTAGAACAAAGTAATACTGAAGAGTATAATCTGAGAGTGCAGCAAATAAACATCTGTTTCTTTCAAGAATATTTATCAAACACATTTATATGAGAGTTCATTTTCTTTAACTTTATTATACTATTGAGGTATGATGTTTATATTGGCTATTCATAGACAATATGATAATGAGGTTCATGCTATTTAAGATAAACTACCTGTTTCTAACTTTATATTGTTAAGACACATGTTTTTTCAACTATGTTTGTGTTCCACTGCCATCTCTATGTTCTGAATCCTTGCAGGTTTGGTAATCTGGTCCGTTTGACTGTAATTGATGCTTTCATTTTGGCAATAATGTAGCCATTCTTAAAGGTTTTTAAAAAATTTTTTTGTTTGCTTTTTTTTTTTTTTTTTTTTAATAAACCACCATTCTGCAGGTATAGGAAAAGTATGTTCTGTAATTGCCAATTATAGTGACATTTCTGTCATCCCAGTAACTGGCATAGGTCATATAGATGAAAAAATGAATAACTGGTTTCAGAAGAGAAACAGTGGGTCCAAGTAATTTATTTCAATTCTGTTGAAGAATAGTGCTGACTTTTTTCTACAGAGGATGTGAACTTTCCTCTCAAGTCTTAAATTTGTATTTTAAAAAGAATTCTTGGTAGACATACAGTCCTGACAGCTATTATGCAACTTACATAGCTCTCATCATGGTGCTGTTTGTGCCATTGATGTCTCTGAAAGTATAAAGAAAAACAGCTTTAATGGACCTCTGATGCTACCTCAGAGAAATTTCAAGAATTACAAGAAAATTATAGTAATGGAATTTTCCATTGTCTTCTCTCTTGTAGTGTGCCATTATATTAAATAATATGTTTGGGAGATTGTAACAGACCACAGCTAGTACACAGGGCAAATTCACTGCATCTCCCCTACTTATGCCCTCCTGAAGAAAAACAAACAGATTGACTTAAGTGATCAAGAGAGAGAAGGAGAAATATTTACAGAGTGAAACATTTGTCATAGCTGAAGAATGGTGCTGTAGTTCCTTTGCCCTACAAACACCAGTGTTGATTGAATGAGACCTTCTCTTTCTTTGTTCAAATTAAAGAAAGGCATTTTAGCTTAAATCACCAACTGCAATTTCATTAGCCCTTTTTACTTGCCACTATAAAACAGAGAAGGCAAACTGTTCGACCACACCTCACTAGGCAGTGGAAAAAATTATCTCGGATACCATTCTTACTTCAGGAACAGTAGTCTTGTAGTCACTGCTATTAAAAATGCATGGAGGACTACATTACATCTGACCAAAGCTCCATCTATCAGGCAGCCTGTTTCCACCCATGATCAATAATGTTTTATTGGAAGCATATAAACCCAGAGCGAGCATGCACTCCCAATTGCCATAAATATTTTCACATGCTTCAGTGGCTGAGCACTACACTTTGTGTGAGAAAGGTCTTATCTCCATTTTTAGTAGCCTTTGGTGGATTCTTCTTCCATGAATTTGCCAAATCTCCTTTGAATCTTAGTAGATATTTAGTATTAACATTATACTGTTTCTTACAGTAGCATTGTATTTGGAGTGTTTTGCTAAGATTTTCTGTTGTAGCTCCCATGCTTCTTGCATCAGAAGAGAAAGTGAAATGTCACCTCCTATTCATCACCTCTGTGTCATTTCTCATTTGGGTCAGATTTCAACAGCTTTTTTTCTGGAGTAACAGTATTAACTATTTCTTATACAGAAGCCATTTGCTGTAACATAATATTTCAGTACTGCTGTACCCTTCTAGAGATGGAGTGGCTTACATGGCACAGACAGTTTGGGAAGAATTTATGAGGTGGCCTGTCTTCTGTTCTGCGTTAATTTTTCCAGGCATTTGCTTTTGAGCAATGACATTGTATTTTATAACCCTGAGACTCACAAATAACTCAATTTATCACCATGTCTATATAATTGAAAATCTTAATTCATTTGGCTATCTTTTTACATTTGTTTATATAGAATTATAGCTGCCATTCTGTATGTCAGTATTGTCAGGTCCTCCAGGATTTTTTTCTCAGCCAAATCTTTCCAACTCTGATTTACTCAGGAGCAGGAAACTTTGTCATCTCATTGTTTTTCACTTTTTCAGATAATTTATAACTAAACAAGCAGCATAGAGACTGCACCAAATACCTCTCTCTACTGATAACTATTTGTTACTACTCTGTTTTTGAATACCTGTTAGCTACTACTCTATGTTTTGGTAATTTTCAAATACAGATCTACCCTCTTAAATATGAGAAAAAAACATTCTATAGACTTTTTGGTTATATCCTATTCTATCTTACCACATTACGTCGCATCGCATCTCATCACATCACGTCACATCACACCATGCCACGCCATGCCATACCTTAAGCTTCTCTAATACAGCCTGGGATTCAGAGTAGATTGTGTATCCCCCTTACTTATGCAGTGAGTCTTTCAAAGAAGCCTGAACCTGTGTTGATTGTGATTTGTGGCTACCAGTGTTGCTCTTTCACTGTAGCAGCTCTAACTACAGAGTTCGTTTAAACTATTACACAGGCTACAGGAGAAATCTCACCTGTCTAGTACTGGTCTTAGAAAAAGCAGTATTTCATAGCTGGGTTCATTCAGAATCACAGACAAATGAAGGTAGTAATTTTGTTTCTGTTGTTAAAACTTTGAACTCTGTTGTTTGCTGAACGTCATCAACAGAAAAAAGATTGTTCCAGACCCAAGCTGCTTCAAACTATATGAGTAGTGATTCACATACTGAATTTCTAAGGAACAGTACTGGTGTACCATATGCTATTTCAAATGTTCATTCTAAGACTGTTAATATCATTTGTTCTTGCTATTCAAGTTCCATTTCAGCAATGAGTGTAGACTGCTGACAGCTTGAATTTGCAGCCTGAGGTCTGTGAACTGAATCAAGATCTTTGACTGTGCTATGGTGTATTTGGGAGACTTGATATCTTTTACTGGTACAAATGTCTGTAGGCCTGATACGGTGTCCCAAGAAATGTGTTTGTAGTGAAACAAAAATTTTGCTTTTTTGAACAGCAGACATGCTGAGATTAATTTTTTCAATTATTTTCATCATATTCCTTTCCAAATCAGTCAAATCCCAGAAATAAAACCATATGATAGGAATGCCTCTAACAGATTTTTTTTTTAAGATCTTTCAATTACTGAACCTACAAGAAGAATACAGAAATGTGAACGTCAGTCACAGAGTCACAGAATAAAGTAGTTTATTTAACACTACACAGGAACTTGCCAAGCTGAACTGACAATTTAAACCAGAAATACTGGAAGGATGTGGTACGGTTTAGTAACAACTTCCTGCAACATAAAGACTTTTTACTGCAACAGAGGGCTTTTTATCTGAAATTACACATAGAAGTTTGTTTTTGTCGGTGTTCATTCTGGTGCACTCATATTCCCCGTTATAATGTTGCTGATACAATCCCTCTGTGAATGCTTCTGTCACTTCTCCAGTTCTTTCAGAAGAGACAGTCTCTTCCTATTAGATTATATTTTTTCAATAAAAAATTCCTAAATTGTGTCTCTTGCTGCTATTAAATATTTTCACTTTCCAGTAAGGACTCAAAGATGTTCTCTTCTTTAGTAGGGAATTTATAATATATCTCATATAAATATGCATATCATTGACATTCCAAAACAGATTTGGCATAAAGCTTTGGTATGAATAGCCTGTAGTTATTTTCCAGGCTTTAATTTTATTTTTATTTTTTTAATTTTATGTCAGTTTTCACAACCATACAATTTTTCCCTTCTACTGATTAAAAAGTGTTTATTTGAAAGATCAGAGGAAATGGCTTTCTTCTCTGCTTTGAATTATCTCTTTGTTTCTATACCAAAAGCAGTTCAGTATCTTTTAACACTGATTTAAAATGTCAGCAATTTCATGTTATTCTGCTTTGGAATGCAGGTTGTGAGAATGGAATTGTCCATACAAGACTTTTTGAGTATTAGCTAGAAAAGCATTGATGTTGTAATAGCAGTTACTATTACTAAATAATTTCCTATCACATCATCAACATCATAAATATTATAGACTGGGCAAATCTAATGAGTCACAGTTTGCTAAATATGTCAGTATTTCAACCTAATAAGTAGAAATTATAACCACAGAAGTTTTTATTACTGATCTTCAGAGGAACAAGATGCAACACAATATACACTGGCAGTTCAGGTCTGGAAGTGATAGGGTAGTAAGCCTTGTCTCTCTTTTGTGTTGCCATTTCCCTAGCCTTGCTGGGGTCCCGTGAAAATGGCTGAAGTGTTCCTCCACATGAATCCCCAGTAGTTTTGATCCCAATGTTACTGAGTGTGGAAGTCAGCTTGATTTTGTCTCTGTCTTTTAACTATGCAATGAACTTCTAATGACAAGTAAATCCAGTATGAAGAAAGGAAATAAGAACTTTTAGTTTGCTGTAAAGAATTATTCTCCAGTAACCAAAACAAGGAGATTAAAGAACTGAAAATACTGAAGTTCTGTTGCCGTATGTCTTTGTCAATATTGTCAGTGATTAGTGGATTAAATTCCTAATGTTTATTGTAGAAAGTCTTTGGCTTGTGGCAGTGATCAAAACAGAAGAAAGCTTGTGTATGCATGGTATCACTTTGTTTCTTTTGCATTTTTTAGGTAAGAAAAACAAAGGACTAAGTAAAAGAAAAAAGCAGAAGGAGATGTAACAGAAACATACCATTTTATCATCTATGTAAGGCAACTTAAGAACAATTTTATTTTTACCAGAATGTTATAGTTACCAGTTATCTCTAGATGTTTAGATAATTACCTTCAGTAAGTATTTACATGAAGAGAACTTTAGCATGGCTAGGAAATTAACTCTATTGTTCATTTAAATATGTACATGTCAGTGGATAGTTTTTTGTTTTTTTTTTTTTAATTAGAAAGTAAATTTGACATTCTGGATAGGTGTTATTAGAAACTAAAAAAATTGGATATACACATGGATTAATTTTGGTGCATATAATAAATGTAACTTACACGTGTAATAGCCTGATTTGCTGTATTTAGATGTCCAAGTAACATTCAGGGTGAAACTATCAAATTCAACACAAATTGATTACAGAACTTCATTAAAATTTTTTCATATATATATATAGTAAAGTATGAAGTGATACTACAGACTTTTTTGTCAGTATTAATCATGCAGAATTCTCTGTTCTCTAAGTTTGAAATGGTAGCAAAGAAGACGAGGTTAAGAATCTGTAAATTTATTATTTTTCATTATTAACATGAGGAATGATAAGGGTAGTACACTTTTCATAGTTTTATTTTACTCTTCCTGAAAGAACTTCCTAAATTTTCATTTGTCGAAGACCAATCTCTTAGAAGGTGTGGTGAATTTTGTTATTTAGAGGTGAAATAGGGGTCAAAGATGATGCCTAAGAAACTTGGAATACTACCAAAATTTAAATTTGTTTTCTTAGCTAAAACTTTACAAATAAATCTCCTTAGTGGGAACATATGGCAAAAAAAAAAAAAGGCATGGTTACACGTATTGATTAGACTGTAGTTCACAGATAGGTGGACGGTGGCAGTGTTTTGACCTTAAATTGATCTTTGAAGAGGATTTAGCTGGGCTTCGGTTGTAATCCTTCTTTAATTGCTGTGTTGTAAAATACTGGAAATGTAATCTTCCTTTTTCTCTGTTAGTCTTTCTTTCTTGCAGGAGGATTTTATATGACTGAGTAATCAGCATTCCACCCATTAATTATAATGGATTGTAATTTACAGGAAACAGTTTCGTATGGATTGAGAAAGAGAATACTTCTAGATTTAAGTTGGAGAAGTTTGGCTGTAGAAAAATGTACTATCTTTAAGCCTTTCCTTATGCTCTCGCTCTGGAGGAAAATGAAAAGAAACCTGAGAAAATTGAAGAAAATAGTTGACTCTGAAAATGGATTCGTGTAGTCTGTCCTGGAAAGTCACGCATTTTTAATTTCTGTTAGGACTGGGTGCTATTTACAGCCTTTTTAGAAGAAAAAAAACTAAGGTAACTGTTGCTTAAATAAATCAGTGGTCTTGGCTGTAGATATTTGAGCCTATGGTTCTAAGCTACTAGAGCATATGTATAGTAGTGCTCTGCAAATGTTCTCTGCTAGGCTAACTGTCAGTAACTGGGACTAAGAGCTAAATGGTGTAACTCCTGCTCTCAGTATTTGGCAAACTCGCTACATTATGTTCGTCAGGCACAGTTAACTCACAGCTACAGCATCATCGATTGTCAGCTGGCTACCAGCTGGGAAGACATTGCTGTCAGTTTTGTAGCCAGGTCTAGTTAACATCTTCACTTCCTACCTGGAAACAAACAAAAAACCCCTCCGAAACCAAAGAATCTTAAGATGTTTCCTCATCTGCTTTTTGTCTTATGCAGAGCTGCATGATGCTGTAGAGTCATGACAGGGTACAAAGCGATGGTCTGCTAACATATGATTATTCTTTTCATGGTCAGTTCACAAAAAGGTATGTGAATTATGAACATTGAGATTACTTTTATCAGTTATGTAGGACTGTATGGGGGAAAGTGCAGGGTACAGCTGCTGTTCTGGATTTCAAAGGGCAAAATTATAGTGAAAAATCATGGGCATATTTCTGCACCCATGCTTTTCTATTCACTTTTCCACTGCAAATTGGAAATTATCCTGATACAGAGACTAAGTCTATAACTGAGTTATGGGAGACAAACTTTAACAGGATGTTTCCATTCTCTGGAATAAACTCTCTGCTATAATGATTTTTTTTTTTTTTTTTTTGGAGACACCTTCCTCAGTGTCTTGAAAGCCTTGTCATTCTATAAAATTGTGATAATTCATTTTCATTCTCCACTGCATTATATTGAATGTCCTGCATTATATTGCTTTATTTTGCTGAAATATGTTTCAGTAGCACTGTCTGACTTTTGTTCCCTTAGGACATTCATGAAAATGAGATGTGTAGCACATGGAACCAGACTGGTAGGCAAATTTAAAATAGAGTAAGCCTTCTACTCTCCCTCAAAATAACTGAAGTAAAATAATATCCATGCTGTTTTAACCACAAGAAATAAAATATGTAGTTTTACATAATACTTGTATATATATTTTTTTCATAGTCACAGGACTAACATTAGGTCCTATTTGGTATGTCTTTATAATAAAAGAAGATAGCAAGAAAAAATAGTATTTATCTTTCCTTGAAACTGGAGTGGTATTATGTTTCAGAGTACACAAATGCATTTTGAACAGAAAGACATTTTTGAATCAAATTTCAAATAAAATATAGTCCATACATATCTTGTCAAATTAATAAGGATTGCAAAAATATATCCTATGTTAAACTTTTGCTTATCTTCATGCTATATATTCCTTGCTTTTTCTTTGCATTCAGTCTTCTATTTTATGATCTCTACAAAGACAACATAGTTCAGTGTTGATTATACAGCTCAAAATACTAAAAATAATCCCTAGTTTTTTGGAAAGATACATTTGAATGTAAGGTTTGTAATATTTATTCATCAAGGTTCTAGCTTTGAGCCTCAAATTCCAAATCCAGATGTCCTTGATATTTTTGTTCAGAAATTTTTATTTTTATAGTTCAGAATCTGTAATATTTCAGTTAAGTACGAGTCTTGGTAAGTTATAGCTTTGATAGAAAAATACACTAAAACTTTTACATTCACTTCATGGGTTTAAAGTCAGTTTGTGCCTATCATATGTTACTTAATCAAGACCTGCATGTACATGGTACCAAGTAAACAAAAGATACTATGTATGAATGAACATAATCCATGATTTCTGCCTAAGAGGTTGACCTTTAATTACATGAATCATAATGGATATGAAGAAATAATGTCAATTCTGTTATGAAAAGAGTTACATATTTCACAATCAATACATTATTCTTTGTCTGAAATTACAGTTTTTCCTCATCCTCTTCTTACCCCCATCCGGTGATTTGCTACTTCTGGTTTAAGTAATTTTGTCTGGTTTTTTAGCAGAGATTCACATACTGTCTGAAGAATTAGAAATAGATGCCCACGAGGACTGCTTGCTCTCATGATAATACATAAATACATAAAAACCTGATCAGATCTCACAAGATTCCTTATTTCAATTTTTATGGACTCTACCTTCTGTTTCTGATCCTTTTTTCATGTCACTCAATAAGTTAACTGAGGGTGGTGAGGTACTGGCACAGGTTGCCCAGAGAAGCTGTGGATGCCCCATCCCTGGCTGCCTTCAAGGCCAGGCTGGATGGGGCTTTGAGCAACTTGGTCTAGTGGAGGGTGTCCCTGCCCATGGCAGGGGAGTTGGACCTAGATGATCTTCAAGGTCCTTTCCAACCTAAACCACTCCATGATTCCATGTAAATCAATGTAAATACAGTGTCCTTGGCCATTATAAAGTTTTCTTTGTTCATGAAGAGAAGGAGCAAGATACTACTTTAATGCTGATTTAATAGTCCTTAATTGTATCATAGGGATATTGATTTTCTCTTAAGTTATTACTCAAATCTGTTGTGTAACCTATTCTGGCATAACGGCTTGGGCATGAAAATAATAACTTCAGTGATTTTCAGAATCTTGGAGTAATAATTATTTTGAATGACTACCTCAATAGATATGTTAAATTGAAACAGTCATTACTGTTTGATTTCTGAAATATTAAGGGAAATACAAACTCACATCATCAATATACATCTTTTGAAATTTCAGAGAAACTTTAATTTCCTTGACAGCTAGAAATTCCAGGAGAACTTCAGTGACAGCAGTTTCCAAAACAATGGATCTTCTTTAATTTTCTATTTCACTCTGACATACCAAACTCTTTTTGTCTTCAGACCTAAGAAGTCTTTTTTACCGAAGGGCTCTGCTATATCTGTGACTGACAGTATAAAATGTTAGGGTTATTTTAGCTTTTAGATAAAATGCTCTGGGTTCTTTGTGGTGATCTTACCCTTCTTCCCAAATATTTACACCCAAACTGTTTGTTATCAAACTTAGAGGTTTCCTATAGAGGTTTAACATCCCTAAGTAATCTCTAGTTTTTATTTTATTCACTTATTTGCAGATATTTAAAAATGTTCCAAATTCCTTCCAGGTGACAACTATGAAACTGGATGAAAAGAGGATGTCTGTTTTGACACTTCCATGTATTTTTGATCATAAAATACATTCAATGCATGAAGGGAAGTGAAAGAGCAATATATTTGAGAATGAATTACATTATCTGTCAGTGAGACAAATAATACACATTTTTGAGGTAAAAAGAATATTACCTTCACAGAACAGGCATTATTTGTTTCAAACCAGCCATGCACCATTTCACTCACTAATGCTTTATGGCAGAAATAAAGCTAAAATCCAGTTCTTCGTGGTAGTTGTAGTTACTTGAATCATTAGATCACACTTGAATTTTATCTTCCTCTTCTCACCCTCTAGATAACCTTCCAAATTACAAGTGAAGCAGGATTCTATAGACAGTGTTCGCTTTTCTTAGACAATCCTGCTTCATCCTCTGCCTGCAAGGTAGTACCTTGAATAAAGAAAAGGTTTTGTTGGAGATCTGTTTTATGACACTATGAGAAGGTGATACATTTACCAGGAGACTGAATAAAAGTGGTAGAGACAACCTTAATTCATGTTTCAGACTAATGGAAGATTATTGGAAAATATTAGTGTCTGTTGAATTGTTGGTAGATTCTTTTAGATTAGATGATGGTCATTCTAGATTCTTAAGAATCTGAAATGCATATATTTACTTGATTTTTTTAGACTAAATTATCAGTTTGGTAGTATGTTCAACTTTTATCTTTTTTAGTAATGATTTTTCTGAGGGCCAGCTCGAATTTGCTAGGGTCCAGAAATCTCTGAATTACCAGTTATGTGTTCAACATATCTCTATAGTTGCTAAGAGAAACTGAAACAAGACTTAGAACATGATGAGGTATTCAACATGCATATCACTTGCACCAGCAGAAATATTGTCTTATCTGTGATTTTCTGTAATTATGAGATAGCTGTAAATGAAATTAATCAAACTAGGAAGAAAAATTGATTAAGCCAATAGCACAAGTGCCAAACCTTTTCTGACTCTGTTGTATAATATCTGCCTCATGTCAGAGAGAACCAGCAGGTGTACTTATGGCCTTCTTCAATGATAGATATTTAATTTGCATTTCCTACTAGGAAAACAGCATTGAAGGCTTTGAAATTCATGGCTGTTACTGCTCTCTTAAAGTTTCTAAACTTTAAGCATTCAGTTGCAACTTCTCAAAGCATACAGTGACTATCTGAAAAATGAAATGTATGTTTTTCATTGCTTAAATGACAGTTTCATGTCCTGATGAACGTAAAATGTATAGGTTTTAGTTACAGAAGAAGAAGCACAAATATAAACAAAAGAAAATATAAAGGGAAAGAAAACTAACAACCCTGATTAACAGAATTTGTGTGTCATGAAAGGGGGACTATGCTGAGTGGTTTAGGCCGCTTAAAAGATCAGCATCACAAATATTAGGGGAAAAGCTAATATTTTTAATATGAATGTGAGAAGCGTGGCTTAACAGAATTCGATGGCAAGGTCCCCTCTACTACTTATTCGACATGGAAAAGCATACAAAGACAAAATCAAATTAGCAACAGATTAAAGTAGTTGGTACATGAATTAAAAATTATTTACAGAGTCAAGGAAATCAAGGCAGGATTGGATTGTTGTGACATGGATTAGGGAAAAGGGGCAAGGAATTTCCTCCCGTTCAGTCACGAGGTTCAGAGTGGACTCCCTTGCCTTCTAAACTCCTTGAGAGAGAAGTCCAGGTGCAGCTGAATCCACCCCTAGTCCCAGACCTGGTCAAGGGTTTATGTCTAAGGAAGCGGGGAAAGGATCACAGTGTGTGGAGTTTGTGCTTGGTGTGAAGCTTTGGGACAGCAACAATCTGGAATAGCATCAACTCCAAGTTCCTAGTCCCAGACCTGGGTAATGGTTTATGTCTAAGGAGTTGGGGAAAATGGGAATGATTTAAGGAGAGAGAGTAAGGGAATTTCCTCCCGTTTGGTCACGAGGTTCAGAGTGGACCCCCTTGCCTTCTAAACTCCTCGAGAGAGAAGTCCAGGTGTGGCTGAATCCACCCCTAGTCCCAGACCTGGTCAACGGTTTATGTCTAAGGAATCAGGGAAAGGATCACAGTGTGTGAACTTCCGTGCTTGATGTGAAACTTTGGGACAGCAACAGTGTGGGGCAGCAATAATTCAAAGTTCCTTAACACTATTCAGATGTGATACACAATTAGACCACACAATTCCTCAGCAGGACTTAACTTTCAACAAATCAGTACAGTAACTTAATCAAAGACTTAACAAGGTTATCAACATAAAGGTGCATGCACACACAGATACAGAAATAGAGAGAGATACATGTATGAAGGTACCTGTTAAAATTTCCCCTTGAGTTCGGTGAAAATATTCACATCAGATGTCTGTGCATCTCTCAGCGGGTGAAGAGTTGAGCCTCAAGGAGGGTTTATTCAGCCCAGTTTGTGTCGACTATTCTCTGATTTCACAAACTTGAGAGTTTGTGAACTCTGAGAGGCATCCCACTCAGAGGGAGATGCTGGGCACAGCCCGCTGCGGTCCAGGAGGGCTCAAAGGGTCATCCTTGGAACCGCTATTTATAGGGTCGCGAGATAATTGACTTTAGACATAAATAATTTTACATCCTGGCCTTAACTGGGGCAGGTGGTCATTGGAATTCACAGCTGGTACCGATCTATCCAGACTGCGATAAGGTTCAAGGCTGGCAGGGGATGATTTCACTCTCATCCCACACTGTAACCAGGCCAACTGACCCCTAGTATGGCCATTCCCCACCTTGGCAGTGCAAGAGTATTTTGATATGGTAAGGGGCGCTTAACCACCAAACTGCCTGCACAATGGCCAAGGGTTGACAGGAATCTCCAAGGCCATAAAACTTTCCAGGAGTGAAGAGGGGAAGAAATGCACCATCACATTGTGCCTACCTCAAATTGTTCTTCTTCTTTCATGGACCTCTGAAAGTTTAGGAATAATATTTTTCCAATGTGTTGGGATCATAATTTCACTCCTTGATTCAATAATTTCTTGTAAATTTTCTGTATCTTTAAGCAAAACAGATAAAGACTTGCAACATGGTAAATATATTAGCTACTGAACTGAACTGCGCCCTGACAACAAGCCAGTCTGCCACCACAAGGAGATACTGCAGGTTGTTTGTCTGAATCTGATCCTTAATCAGCAAGACATTGCAGCTACCCCAGTTAGGGAAAGTTGGCAGCCACTGTTCATCAAAGGGAATGACAGGCCATGACAACATGATATGGGACTTTTACTAGAAGGAACCTAGCAGAATAGGTATATAGACATGTACAAATCTATCTTCTTTATCATTTGCTATTTTGCAAATCTATAACATGTTCCACAGTGTAATGAAGAGGTTTAGTTCTGCTGCAGAAGGCCCAGTCCTGCATATTGTATTCATGCATCTGCTTGGTTCATGAAGGTCATTCAGTATACATAACAAGCTCATGCTCACATTTTAAAGCCGTGGTGAAGGTTCCTGTCAAGTCTATATCCTGTTTATTTTGCAAACTTTGTTGTAGTTTTTTTTCTTTTACAGTAAGTGTGACAAATTTAGAAGTGACCGTCATCTATGCTCTAGTGTAGAGAAAAATATACTCAGCAGCATTGTATTTGGCTAATATATATTCAGCTTTTCCTGAGTGCATATCATGGAAATGACAGTGAGGAAGAAAGAGACTAACTCACCAAATTCCCTGCTCACCAGAAAAGGCTTGCTAAACTGATTTTGGTGACAAAGATAACCTGTTATTTTAAGTGAAAGACCCTAATAAAGGTTGCTCAATACTTGCTACTGTCCTTTGTGCTGTCAGACAAACAGATCTGAGTTTCTTGGAGACTGTTTACTGCTAGGCTGAGGCAGCTAGTCATCTGGCTGCACTCAGCATTCTACATGTGTTTTCTCTCTGTTAAGGGTCATTTTCTCCTGTGAGCACTATGGTGCTGTAATGGCAAGGTGTGCAATGCAGATGTGAGGGACAGACATTTTTGAGGCATGATGTTTACTGGCAGGACTCTGACATAAATTTTATGATAGGGCCTTGCAATAACAGTGATGGGCTGGTACTGGGTATGAAAAATCATCAATTCACCCAAATTTCCATCTCACACACCCTGAAAGTGCTGCAGAAAATGTCAACCAGACCATTCTCCTGGCATTCCTGAAGGATTCATGAAGGTTTAAGCAAGAAGGGGCAACAGGGAAATTTGGCTTCAATTATACTACTGTGGGTTTATATTTTACAACAATATGGGAACATGCCTTAACCTGATGTATATATTGTAGGTTCCAGGGCTCTAAGGAGGATAAAAAGAATTTAAGACAACGGTTAAATGAAAATAAGTGGGTTTTTTTGTTTGTTTGTTTTTTCCCATGATGCCTGTAGTATAATGACCTGGCTTGGGCCAGAATTGTTACCCACTATAACTTTTCTAAGAGAGGAACACCTGAAATAACTGTCTAAATTATTACTAGTCACTTTCCCTGTGAAAATACCTTTATTAAAGTGAATGTCATATAAGCAAAACAGAAAGAAACAGTGATTCAGTAGTAACAGTTGCTGTTTGCAAAGCTGTCATATAACTAACTAACTAACTGCTGTCAGTCCTGCACTGCTTCAAGAAAAGTTTCTGTTAACTCATTTTGTTTCATAAGGGTCCATTCCTGACACATTTTTATTGTGCTAAAGACAGGTATAAGACCATATTACAATGCTGCTGTTTCTACAGCTTTCCCCTTATTTTTCCCTGAAAACTGGGATACAATGGAAACAATTGCAGGAATCTACATTTTAGACCTCACATGTTTACCCAGGATGGCCCAGTAGAGGTTTGTAAGAGTAACATAAACAGTGTTATCTGTCTTTTGCTTGGCTTGAAATGTGAAAAACATTTATTTAGATGCAGGAAGTAACCTCACCATATGGAAATAGAAATGACATTTGAGCAGGCAACATTTTACCATTCAATTATTCTGCATAGCTGTACCAAAGCACAAATGTCAATATGCTATTAAATGTATTTCTTCAGATGGAGAACCAAGAGCTGGGAGAAAAAATATTGGGGGAAAATTATGGTTTTGGAAATAAAAAGGAGAAAATATAAGGAAAGAAAAATATGGATGAAGGAGAAGAGGCAAAAAATCAGAAAAATCTGTATGACAGTGTTACAAACTATGCAGTAAATGTATTTATGGTAAAGCTTTTACATTGTCATGACCCCTTTGTTCACTGATTTATGTCCATAAATGTTCCAATATTTCTGATCTTTAGAAACTTCAGCTGAAGTTTCTAATGCCCTCTTCAAAATATGTACACTCAGAAAGAGTGTATTCAATTATAGAAGAACTAGAGAAAGAATGAAGAGAATCATTCTTTTCATTCTCTTATATTTGTGGTAATCCAGCAAAATTGATTTCTACACAGTCCTCTCAGTGTCCTTCAATAAGCCTTCCACTTCACAGTGGAACTGGTAGCACTTGCTAGGACCACAGTCAAAATACTTCAGAAATTGACTATATGAATTTATCAACATATTACTGAAGATGGATTCAGTGTCAGGAAACAAAGACAAACCTATTGAACCCAAAATAACTAGTTGACAAATTTAATTTGGTTTAGTTTTGGTCATTTAGGGTTTTCTTTCCCTTTCACATGAGTATCTTTTCTGTTAGAGAATCTAATAGTCATCAAAAACTTGGTAGAAGAAAACATGTTGCAGGCAAGTTTTTGGAAACAAGATAAGACTGTAACTGTTTAACACATTAATAGACATCTTGAATTTGATTTTCTTCTGAAATTCTGCCAGAGAGAAGAATTAGATAACAGATGATTCTAAATACTGCAGTGTAATGAGTAACTTCAGAATTAACAGCTATTTGTAAAACAATTTTTTCTAATGCAATATTTAATTTTTGAACATTTTTCTTTTTTTAATAAAGAATTTCTACATTGCCAAAATAAAGAAAACATCAAGTTAAAGACTGGGAACCAATACATTTATGTGTAATAATGTTTTGTGGATATTAAATTTGACAATTTATTCACTGTGGGCTGAATCTTTAGCCTTAGCACAGTCAGAAAAGAAAGCTCTTGTGAGCTATACAATCATATCAAATTTAATATCTATTGCAGCCTCTTCTGGTCTACAGAAGGAGTCTGTTAATAAAGATAAGCATTTCTACAGATAAATGAGTCTTTAATTCTTAGTACTTGAAAGAAAATATGTGGCATGCGACTGTCCAGAACTGTTCAGCACTAGAAAAGTTAGTGATTTACTACTCTCCTAAGGAAGAGAAATATTTCCAGTCTCACCTCCACTTCTGTGAGGAAATGAAATAAACTCTCCAAAAATATTTGGCAGAAATTTTGTTATTCTGTACATTAAAGTCCTCAACATTACTTACCTAATCTTGTGGACAAGCGTAATTTTAGGTGAAGAGGAAAGAGATATGTATTTGAGGAATTATATTTGCATGTGAGGGCCATTAAAAATAGTTATGAAGTTATTTTCCCTGACTATATTTGGCTGAATTAAAAAAAGTCTGTCTTAACCTGGATCAGTGCTGTGGTTCATATTCTGCTCTTTCTCTGAACTCCATACAGGGTTGTCTAATCTACTGATACATGTATTTTTGCCTTTTCACAAGCAGACCCTATTCTGAAAGAGAAAGAGATATCTTTCCATTTTCCTTCTTACCTTTCCTGTCAACCATCACCTGAGGGGTAATTTTCTTGGTTTTACACACAATCCTAGGGGTCCTATGCTGAGTTAATTTCAAGATTACAACTCCTATGGAGGTAGGGGGCAGGACTAAGGGAATCACGCCTTAATAGGAAACTCCAGTATTAATATTCTGAGACAGAAGCATGGTAGTCCTCTAACTTAAATTGTTCTTGTATCTATAGCTAATGGACCTGACAAAGAAATAGTCTGTGAGAGGTTTACAAGTTTTTCTTAAGTTTGTGGAGTAAATTCATGTTATTCGGTTGTTCTGTTTTTGTTTTACAGTGTAGCATTCTTCCACATTTACTTCCTCTTCATTGGGATGCACAGTTCCTGAATTTGGAGGAGAAGATCCTTGGATACTCACCAGCTTTCTTGGGCTCGTCTTCCCTCCAGGGCTTCATCCCACAAAACTCTGCCAATCAAGTTCCCTGAAGAGGCCAAAGGATGCTCTCCTGAAATGCAGGGTAGGGAGCGTGCTGCGTGCCCTCCTCGCCTCCTTAAGGATCTCAAACTCCAAACTCAAATTCTTTTGTTTTGTTTGCTAGGTGCTCTCCTGGTGACCTGTGCTGCTTCTTCAGGCTCTGGGCATCTGTTGCTGGCACTAGTGGTTTTGCCCCCTTCCCACTTCCAACCTAGTTTAAAGCCCTTTGGATGAGCCCTGCCAGTTCATGGCTGAGAATCTTTTTTCAGCTTTGAGACAGCTGCTTGCCATCTCTCGTCAGCACACCCAATGCTGTGTAAAGCTCCCCATGATCAAAAAACCCCAAATTCCACCATTGGTACCAGCCTCTGAGCCACGTTGATCAGGTGTGCTTCCCTGTTAATACATTATGCAGAAAATAGCAACTTTCATGTGGCAAATACAGAACTGGAAGAACTAAAATTTATGCTTTATTTTACCACAAAGAAAATTAACCACTTGATGTCTTCTCTGCCACTCGTGATGGAATTTGAAGTGTCCTGGGATTCCAGATTTACTTCTACTTAATAATCTTATATGAAGGTGGTTGATTTTTTTTTTAATCATTACTTTGCAGTGATAAAATAAAGTGCTCTCGTCAACCTAAGAGGAATATGTAAAAATGGATTGAAAAACACATACTGTATATTCTCATCCTGTATGCTGTTCTTATTTGCTCTCTCTTAACCTTCATTATTCATTATTGTATTAAAAATGAACTGGTGAAGGGATTGATTTTAAATTAATGTATATTTCATGACCGCTTGCAGGTTACAAATCACAAAATGGTATTTTATTTGAATCATAGGTGCATTTTGAAAATATTTTTCAGCCAAGTTTCTTCAAATAACTGATAAATATTGCTTAAATCAACTAGACATTTTACAAATGAGATGACAAAGAGAATGAATGGTTTTCTGTGATCATAAAATAATTGCTCAGTACATGGGTAGAGCGTAAGATTCCAGTTGTGTTTTTTCTTCTATGGTTTCTTAACCATGTGTTGTTACTTCTCAGTTTGGAGCAGGCATCTTTGTTCTATTAGTCATTCTGCCCAGATAAAATTCAAATATCTTAAACTTGCTTGTACTCATCTTCAGGTGAGCTACATCCTAAATCTTCCAAGTAGGTTCCTTCATTTGGATAAGGTGCATTGTAGCCTAAGATAAGCCTTAGATGTAGAATTCTTTAGTAAAGAAACTTATCCAGACTTGTGTGAAGAGGCAAAATGTGAATTTTAGCAGATTTGTTGCCCTACTATTGCTCATACTGAAAAAATAGCAAGAAAAGACGATGGAGAGAAAGAAGAAAAAAGTAAAGAAAAAAGAACAAGGTTAAGGAGGAAAAGAAAAAAAAATCATATAATTATGGAAAAAGAGAGATTCTAATCTAATCAGATCGGAATATTTTAAAGAACTTTATAAATGATGTATAACACTTTATAAATATGCTTAAATACAGATAGATTAGGTATTGCTTTGTACCATGGATACGGAGGCATAGTGCAGATTTCTTTCTAGATTACAATAAGATGGACATAACAGCAAATACCATAATAAAATAATTGTTTTAATAAATGTAATGGAAAAAAAAATAGATTGTGGGTAAACCTTACATCCCTTCATATGTTGGGAACCTTGCTTTTGTGCAGATCCCAGACGATTTTTTCCCCAACACACTGCATAGGCCTCATCTGTGAACAGATTCAGTCTCTCCCATACCATAACCCTTTTTATCATGTGTAAAGCACAAAATCTTATATCTTCCCCTGACAAGCAGGAAGTTTGTTTTGTGCAAGATCATTAGCTCCTCAAATACAAGATCTTTGCAGGACATATGTAAGAGATCATAAAAATCTATTTGTAAGCATATATCCTTACTGTTAAGGCTTGTAATGAGCTCCATTCATGTCACTGTATGTTTGCTCTTCAAATCTGATATTGCTACCTGAAAAAAAAATTAGTATTACTTCAGTTCTTACAGCCCGTCAATATATCATACTGTGTATAACTACATGCTTAGTGTAGAAGTCAGTACTTTTCAGACAGTTGCTTAAAACCAAAATACAGTATGATGTTGATTACTAAAAGGAACCCCTCAAAATGTCTGTAGCTTCACCTGAGGCATAATTAACTGTATTTTGATGTTTGCTAGCCATGTATTTAATGCCGTTGCTTAAAATGGTATTAGCAAAGTAGCTTTGGAAGTTAAAATAGCTACTTACTGGTTAGCAAGATACAGGAAAGTACCAGAAAAAAAAAAAAAAAAAAGATAATCATAAGGAATAATAATAAAAAACTTTAGAAAAGATGTCACAAGGACTAAAAATCGTAATTTGATGGTGTGAAAGATTAAAATCAAAAGTCCTTTAAATTGCCATAGCTCTACTAAATTCTCTTTAAATATGGGAACAGTAGATGAGGAAAGATTTTCCTGCCTCAAATTACTGTCAGTGAAATCACATTTGGATAATGCTTACAGAGTTAGTAATATCAAAGGAAAATAATATAATGTGTGGTATATGGTTCACTTTTTAAAAATGCAATAAACAGGTCTTCCCTTGTGAATTGGTGCACACTGAAAGCTCCCTAACATGTCTTCCCATCTTCATGGCCTGTGATCCACAGTCCTGAAATCTGGCAAATTCAACCTTGATAACATATGGGAAGAAGACAAGGACTGGGCAAAATTGTATTTTAATTTCTCTGCAATGGGTTTGTGTGCTTGCTTAGCTGCTTGCTGGAGTCAACCCACCAGAAGTCCGGAATAGGCAAAGGACATTGCACAGGCTTAGGTCTTTCCTTTTTTGCAAGTTTAGATTCCTGTTTCTTAACCCAGTTGTTTCACTCTCTGGGAAAGGATTCTCAACATATTACTTTGCTTTAAAGAAGAGATGCTGCAGTGATTGCTCTGTTTATACGTGACAGTGGGCAATGACTACATGATTTTCTGGGCTATAGATAATTACTCCAAATTGAACATTAAAGAAGACATTGTAAGATCTTACATAAAACTGTCTGAAGCCAAGTAGTTTTCAAATTTCAGGAAGAGTTCACTTGTAAGTAGCAGTGTTCTGATAAACTTCTGTTGCTAACTCAGTAAAGATGAATAGGCTATAGCATAAGAAAGTGATGAACACATAATCTGCCAACATGGAATCATAGAAAATAGACTGAACACAGGAACATCGTGGAAAACTGAATGCTTATTGAGTTACCACTTCTGCCCAAAGGCAGCAAGAACTATTCCTATGTCTTTCCTCACAGACATTAGCCTAAATTGTTCTTAAAATGAATAATATAATGAAATATTCTATGTGAGATTCTACATAGTAATTTCAGCAAATGTGCTAGGTACACAAAGATCCTGCTTAGAATTTAAGAGAAACGTGAGAAATTACTGTCTTGATCTAAGCCTTCATTAACTCTTACTAATCTGTTCTGCAAAAATGAAGAAATAATTCATCCACTGTCTTGGAAGCATTCACAAATACTAATTAATCTATTCCAGTGAGCTCTGTTATTTTGCTCTGTTATTTTTTACTATATTTGTCTTAAAAAGTGGTTAAAGATATCTCTGCTCACCTGTAGCATTGGCTGCCCAACTTACGTCTGTGTTGTATTTTGCTGTCTCTGTTGTGTGCATGGAGATGTTTGCTGGTCCACAGTGTATAGTGACTTACTGTTGTCATTCTGCCTAATTTAGGAAAAAGAAAACGTTATTGGTTTAACCTTGATGAGTTCAGTTATCAGGCTATGGAAGGGCCCTGTAGAGAGACAATTAAGGAGACAGTGAGTTGCAACAACGAGGTAGGAACGGGCATTCGTGTTCTGGGAAGAGAAAACAAAATTTCTTAAGGTTTAGAATTATTGAAAATACAGGTGTAACACCCCTCAGTGATATTTAAAGGCTGATGTGACTTATATAAAACATATAAAACATTTAAAACTGTACAGAGGTTAATATTACTAAATCTGAGTCTCTTGTCTTTTGGATTTATAGCACGGGTCTTTGGCCTGATTTTTAGGTAGAAGCCAGTTCTTCGGAAGTACTGATATTTCCCAAATCTGCCAGATGTCTATACACTAGTGTTGGTTTTTTGCTTGCTCAAAAGCACACACTGTGATAAAGCAGACAATCAGGAAGCAAAAAAGGCTTAATGTTGAATAGTCAGTACCGAATCACTATATTGGAAGATTCGGAAGTCAAAACTAAGATAGCATATTTCTTCTACAGATCTAACCCTATAAGCAAAATTATTTCTCAGCTGTGGCTCTGTGGTTCTGGTAAGAAATACATCTAAACCCAGCTAAAAGTAGTGCTGTAAAATATACTGGTATTTAAAGGACTAGTCAGAACCTGGATGATGCATGGGGTTTTAGTTCTAACTTCAAAATTTAAGCTTTTTTTCTAAATGTAGTTTCTTCCCTCTGCTCCCTCTGCCAGCTGGAGTATACAGACAAAAGCAGTTCTTGCTTACTTGCTTGGATTCTTGAATGCAGTTCAACCTTTAAAATATCTGTAGACAATCTCATTACAAAATGTAAAGCTCCCTAAAATTTCAGCTTAAAAACTGTTTCCAGTATGTTTCTAGTTCTGCTGCAGAACAGCTCATCTGGCTCACATATCTGATACAGACACTAGAAAGACAATATTGTCATTTAATGTCAATTTCACATCCAACCTAGCTTAGAAAAAATTCTTCTGTTGTAATAGGACAATTAGATTTATTTTTCTGTATAATTGTTTAGGCTGTTTTTCCATTTGTTCCAATGTAAATTGACATTACTTATGGTTGTTGTACTTTAAAATTATTGTCTTGGTCACTGTTTCAGGATCTTAATATTCTTGTTTGATTAAAAAAATATTTTGTTTAGTCACTTTCTAAACCTGATAAATCTTTAAAACAGTAAAAACTTAGCAATTCCATTAATGATAGTATCTCATAAATTCACACAAGTACACTTTTACTTTAATCTCTATTATTTTCCCCAAAACAGAATCATAGAGTCATAGTATGGTTTGGGTTGGAAGGGACCTTAAAGATCATCTAGTTCCAACCCCCCTGCCATGGGCAGGGACACCCTCCACTAGACCAGGTTGCTCCAAGCCTCATCCAGCCTGGCCGTGAACACTTCCAGGGATGGGGCATCCACAGCTTCTGTGGGATAACCTGTTCCAGTGTTTCACCACCCTCTCACTGAAGAACTTCTTCCTGATATCTAATCTAAATCTCCCTGCTTTCAATTTAAACCCGTTACCCCTTGTCCTGTCACTACAGGCCCTTGTAAAAAGTCCCCTCCAAGCTTCCTTGTAGGCCCATAACTAAGTTATTATTCTCTTCTGTCCCAGGAAAAAAAGTAGTTTGCAATATCCTTCAATAGCTCTACCCTAAGGATTTAAAATGTGTGCATGTCAACAAGAAAAAAAATTGTTAATTTTAAGAATAGAAACTATTTAAAATCAAAAATCTTGCAGTAATTTGCAATATTTGAAACAAAATAATATTTTAATATCCTCACTAATTGAATGTATATCCTCATTATTGAATGTATTTTTCAAACATTCTTTTGTTCCAATATCAGAGACCTTCACCTTAACCAGGAGGCAAACTGATATTTTATCATAACCAACTGTATTTAAAGACCAAACTTTGCCTCAAAGGAGGCAGAATTCTTTTCAAACAAGGATTTTTCCCTGGTGGCTGTGCCAGGTAACCCCGTCAGGCTTAAATATAGAAACAGTTAATGACAATACATCAACAGTTTTAATTTTTATTCTGCTGAATGAAGATAAAGGTACTGGGCTGTATACTGGTAGGAGCCATCCCAGCTGCATTCTAGACATGTTCTCAGGAATCAGTTTTTCAGCAGACGTGGTGCTACATAAACTCTGTGCTGCAGTGAGGTTACTTCAGTTTGAGGACTAACAGAGAGTAGGTCTGCTTAAGTCCATCAAATCTACAAGCTCCTTACAAAACAAGCTCCTTAAACTTCTGAGAGTATGAACCCACCTAGCCTGGTTGCCCTTCAGCAGTGTTCACAAGCAGATGCCTGGACTGCCTGGAATAAGAACAGGGAAAGCATGAAGAATCACCATAATCTGAGGTTAGCAGATGTACTGTGTTGAAGGAGGTATTTTGCAGCAGATGTCATTTTAATCTTCCCAGATTAAATTAATACTTCTAATGTTCCACTCATACCTGCGGATGATTTTGGAGTACATTTAGATCAGAATGTAAGCTCATCCAGGGTGATTTTGACTGCTCTATCTACACACTCTTCTACCCACAAAAACCTTTTGGATTACCCAGAACGGAGCTAGAAAACAGAATAATCCAAAAAGGCACACTTTCAATCGTCTCAAAAACATCTTTATATGTTATCACTGCCATATTAATTAATTTTTTTTCCAACTAGACAGCATTCTGTTGCTATTTTGTCCATAATTCTCAGTAATTCCCATCTTTATATTGGCTGCATTCTAGAAATGCTGCTCAGTGAAACAATGAACTGTTCAGTGAGAGAGACATACAGAAGTGTAAATCATCAAGTATATTGATACATCTGACATCTAAACTACCTCATTATTTCCTCACATTTTCATACACATTGGAAAGAAAAGGAGAACAAACCTCTTCAAAGGACCATCTCTCTTGATGTGGATGAGCAATTGCCCACTCATTTTACCTTTCATTAGTTCTGCTCTTTGCAGTCATTCAGAAAATCACAGCAGCAGTTAAACCAACAGGAATTAATTGTCAATGGCATGAAAAGCTGTAGAAAGAACTGCAAAAATTAGAACTGACAGCTGCATTTTGTTGATTCCTAGAGGGAAGTTGTTAGTCAGTTACATGAATACTGAAATATCAACATGAGAAGAAAAAGTGTGCGTATATACATATTTAGTCTTAATCTAAACTGAGTTCTCCATAGTTTTGGGTCTTGTTTATAAAATTTTCTGCTTTCCCACTTCATCAGAACTCTATCACATTATTCTAGCTAATTTTTCTGTTTTCATTCTTAGCCATCTGGCAAGGCATTTCCTTTTCAATTTCTCAGACAAAAGTGTGAAGTAGATATTAGAGTGATGTTGGCATGCAAAGGAAGGAATGAATTCTAATGGCAGATTTGAAAGGCATTGTTGACAGGACATGTCATACCAAAATCAGACCTAAAATATTTTCATTAATTCAGTTTTGAGTCATAAGTTAATAGAGATTCAACCTCACTCATTTAAATAAGAAATTAACCAACCACATTTAGTCAATTATTTTTGCATTACTGAATGATAGACAGGAGCATAAGACCACTATTATTGTTAAATTCTGTAAGCGTTAAGTTTTGCGTGCTCTTCTGTAGTGCACTTTTCATTGTCTCTAATAGAACATAGATCAGTTTCTTGAAGTACTCTGTAAATTAAAGTTGTTATAGTAGGAGCTATCCACCTTTGAAAATCAAGGTGTATTTTATCCACACCGATAGTATGCAAAAATCTTTGGGCACACAACTGGGTCTGTAATAATGAAGGCAGAAATACCATTAGTGAAATCTAGGTGATGATATTTTCTTCTGGGTAACATCAGGAAAAACAGTAAGACATATCCCTTCATAAAGCTTTCCATGTAGCATACCTATTTGGGGAACATACATACAGCAAGTAATTCATTAGGAGTTCTGTAGTATATTCAGGAAATAAGATTTTTATTGCCCTTCTTTTATTGTGTGTGAAAAATAGCCTATGAGGCAACATACTGCAGAACCCATACCCACCCAATGCTTTTATTACTGTAATTAACTTTCTGACAAAAGAAAGATCAAATCTGTTACATGTTATGTCATGGCAATAAGCTTTTTATTGTTTAGAAATCAAGAATTAAAATATTTTACTAAATTCTGTTCCAGATTTCTGTATCTATCATCTTTTATTTAAAGCAGGAATATCTGATCTGTTCACAAAGTTCAGTTGAAGATTTTATATGACAGGTTAATTTTCTAGTTTGTATTGGTTAAAGAAATTACCATACTGTATTGCTACATTTTCTGCTGTTTTGTCTAAATGAGTCTCCTTGCATAAATCTTATTGAATAAAGTGGAAAGAAGAATTTGCTGGACCTTAGCAACAGATGGCATGTATGTTGTTTGGAATAGTCAAACCTCAATTTTTTTAATGTTCTGGATTTTATGTTGCAAAATTAAGAAAAAACAATACATGAAGGTTAAAATTTTCTCTGGAGAAATGCATGAGACATAGGATGTCTCTCACTGGTAAATAAGATCAAACATATAATATAAAATTATTTTTATTTTTAAACATTTTTAATATTTCTGTTTTTCTTTTGCAACTTCTTTGTAGGTATTCAGTCTTTTTTGAAATGCACAGAATTTAAAAATGAATGCATTGTGCTTGCATCTCAAGTTTTGAGATGGTCAGAATACTGTGAGATAACACAAGTATGTAATGAGAAAAGAACTGTATTTTTTGTATATAGTAGTTATCATCTTTTTTAGAGTTTTCTTTAAATTAAATCAAATCAATAATCTGGTTAGAAGATATGATTTACACTGAAAACAACAGAAAATAAGGTGAAAAGTGTAGTATAGAACACTCACAAACCTAGACTAGTTGTGCTGGGTTTACCTGGCAAAATTTTAGTAGTGGGTGACCTTTAGGGGTGCTTTCTCTGAGAAGACACCAGGAACTGCCCTTGTGTTGGACAGAGCCGGTTCCAGCTGGCTCCAAGACAGTTCCAAAACTGAGCCCATCAGGAACACTGGTGACAGTTGTGGTAACATATTTAAGAAAAAGCAAAAAATGCTGCAGAGCAGCCGTAAGAAAGTGTCATTGGGGAGAGTGGTTTAGGCTGCTTAAAAGATCAGGATCACAAATATTAGGGGAAAAGTCAATTTAATATGATTTTTTGAAAAAGCACGACTTAAGAGAATTTGATGGCAAGGTCCACTCTGTTACTTATTCAGCATAGAAAAGCATACATAGGCAAAATCAAATTAGCAATAGATTAAAAGTCAACAATTCAAAATTATTTAAAGAATACAGGAGATTAGGTCAGAACTGAATTGCTGTGATATGTATTGGTGATGTGTATGGGGGAGAAGAGGCAAGAAAAGAGGGTAAAGGACTTTCCTCCCATTTGGTCACCAGATTCAGAGTGGACCCCCTTGTTTTCTAAACTCCTTGAAAGAGAAGTCCATGTGTGACTGAATCCACCCTTAGTCCCCAACCTGGCCAGCGGTTTATGTCCAAGGAACTGGGGAAAGCCTTTGTAGTGTGTTGAGTTTAGTGCTTTGTGCAGAACTTTGGGATAGCAGCAATTTGGAAGAGCAGCAGTTTAAAATCTGTAAGCACTGCTCAGATTTGTCATAAAATTGGATTATACAATTTCTAAGTTAAATTTAATTATCAATAAATCAGTATATTAACTTGATTAAAAGACTTAACAAAGTTACGGATATAAAGTTGAATGCATACACTCATACAGACAGATATGACGGAATTGGAAATACTTCAATCACTATTGTACTGAGGAAAATAGATATTGAAAATTTAATACCAGATTCTGCATCTATCAGGTAATGTGTTCACTGGTGGTAGGACTATAGCACATAAATATTTTTCCTCCAAAATGATTTGTAATTACATCAGGATAGACAACAGATTTCTTCAATGTATAAGAAAAGTCAGCAGATAGTTTTCACTTGTCTTCCTACCATAGGATTGGATTATTCAAAAGGAACAACTTTTACATTCCCATCTGTAGGTGCATAGTACAGCTTGCAGATTATAATTATCGTTACAGATTAATTAACAGATTTTGTAAGAGATGTATGAATTAGAAAAAATATCTGAGAGGTTAAAGTAATTTTTATTTTATTATTCTTCAATTACAATCAGTACACTAGCTATCAACACAGTCCAAAAGCTTGTCATTTTAACGAAATATTCCAAAGCACAGCAAAACCCCTTGGCACAGCTGTGCCCTTCTTGTCTTGTGCCAATACGGAAAAGTATTGATTCTGTACTTAGATCTTAAAAGGAGAACTAGAAATAATAATTCCTTTTCCAGGTATGGTATTTTGACAAATGTTAGACTTTTATGTCTTTTTCCTTTATTACTATTTCTGTGAAAGGGTTTGTTTATGTTGAAACATTTAAAAGTTAGGGAATTTTTACTGAAATATGCGTATGTATCTTATATTTTCATTAGAAAAAGAAATTTAGCAAGCAGTGGTTTCCACTAGAGTGATTATTTGCATATTAGTTAGCCAGTCGCAGGAATTTTCTTTAAGTTTTTTCAGTCTGGGATACTCTGAGTTATCTTAATTAGGTTAAGAACTATAAAGTTTTTCCAATATAATGAAGGTGAAGATATGTAAAACATAAACCCCAATATTATGAATATAACCCCTTTTATTTTGTGTTTAATTCACTACAGGAATTACTGCTTCAAAACTACTCTATTTCAAATATCCACATTCATGTTTCCATTCTTAAATAAAAGTATCTTTGCTTGAAAATGGATGTTGACCTTTATCTCCTCTGCATATAGTATATTTTTTTTTGTATTTTTCAGGCAGAAATCAAAGAGTATTTTCCATTATTGGAGAAATCACTGAATGCATAGCTACAGAAAAAGCAGTAGTCATATTTACTGTATACTGCAGTGTAAATGAGCATTGTATGTTCTGTATGGGTGAGAACAGGTTGGTGCTAGAACTCAGTGTCTCACTTAAGCTGGTGTAGGCTTTTTGAATTTATATTAGCAAATTGCAGTAAAGATATGATTATCCTTTCTCTGAACTGTGTATGATATACAGTTTCTCAGACACAGTGTTTGCACCAGAATGTAGATGTCTTACAGGAGCTCTAATTAACAACCTCACTTTTGATTATGAAGTGTGAAAATTGTACCTAAACCACACTATACTATGGAATTTATTATCTTTTATGTCGCTGAATTTAAATAAGAATTGTTATGCTTAAGAAAATTAGTTAGAAAGATAAGGATATCTGTGTTGGTTAAGTCTTGGGTGTTGTCAAAATTTAAACTTGAACAATGTTAGGTTAATTTTTCTTTCAGGATCACAAAGTGGTAGCCACTGCTTTTTTCCTTGATTGAGACAGTTAGTTTTAGCCCCTAGCAGGATTCCTTTCTCCAGCAGAAATATGATGGGGAATTATGGGATTGGTCTATATAATTTAAAGCTTTGCAGCTGTATCATTGTTTTAATGTCCTGTGTGTACTTGTCTAGAGTGCTGTAAGTCCTGCTTTGCGGGACAATAAAACTGTAATTATGTATGTATTCTTTCAATCAGATGTTTTACATATTGATCAGCAAATATTTTGCTATTTAGACAATACTGAGTATCACTGGACAATAAATCAGACACCAGATGGTTCAGGCTTCAGCAGAACTGGTACAATTCCTGTTTCCAGAAGAGAAAATGTAGGAAATAAATAGTTGTCACAGTTCTGAAGAATTTTGTTTTCTACAAAACACAGATCATGATCTTCCCTTAAAAATCTAGTGGGAGAATAATAAGGAAAAGAAAGCCTGTGAGGAAGTAGTGGGAAGGCACTCAGTCATATTTTCATTCACCTGTAAAACATTCAGTCTTTCTGCATGGAAGATACACCTATGTCACTGTAGCAGTAAGGATATAGACATAGTTATGAGATGCTTCTTCTGAAGGTTAGAAAATATTTCAGTTTATCATTTACTCAAGTTTACTCTTTTGTTCAACATCTTTACATCGTTTATGCACTTGGACTGAGATTTGGCTGTAAATTATACAAACATGAAAATAAACTGTTGGTATCTTCTGCTTTTATTTTGGCAATATTTTGGCTGTTTATCTTATGACAATATGGTGTGCTTTACCATACTGTGGAATTACTGTTTGCATTGATGTTGCTGATAAATGTTCCAAGTGTCATGTAAAACCTCCTCACCTAAGTTGTGATTAAGCAACATGCTTCACGCTGAGAAGTGCCTTGCCTCGGGCTGCTGTATCACCTAAGACATACTGAGCAACTTATCCCAATCTAGCATTTGTGTTTTCTGTTGTTTCACACGGTAGGGTACAGGCTTTGCAGAATATGCTATTATGAATTCTCAGATCTCGTACTGATAATTCAAGTTTTTGCTACGATTTAGACATGTTCTTCTTAAACAGAATTTTTTTTTTTTTTTTTTTTTTTTAATTAATCTACAGAATAGCTATTTCCATTTTCATTCTTGGAAACTGAGTGCCTGTCTTAGTACTTCTCAATACTTTGCAGAATTCCAAATACGTTGTTTGGGTTGTTGGTTTTTTTTCCATTGAAAGTTTGCACACAGTGTAGATTGTGCCTCTTTAATCCAGCTATTTCAGTATTAAGGAAATGAATTAAAATTCACAGCCATTGCAACGGAGCCTTAACTGCTAGTGATAAGGCTAGAGAAGACATGAAGGGACTTCCTAGGAATTTTCTGATAATTCTGGGAATGTGTGTGGCTAACAAGCTTGGCTAAAATATGTCCTTAAGCTGGATCACCATTCCTTAATTTGATGGAGTGTTGCTATGATTTACTGAAGGTAATGAAGGGTTGAAAGGGAATACCGACTCCTCTAAAGGATACAAATAAACAGTTACTGAAAACGTTAGCTAGGAACAGAGGACCTCTCTGATATTCTTGCCATCAGAGATCTGCAGGAACTGAAGGACTTGAATTGGCATCTGTCAGATTAATACTTCACTTAGGCTAAAGATGCATTTCAGTGATGCATAAAACTGACATTAATAATTTGCAGACCATCATGGTGTCTTGCAATTGTGTGAGGGTACAGATATTGTACTAAAAACATAGAAGGAACTTTTACATAGAAATTCTTGATCAAGCTTGGCAGTGGGCTTTGAAAGATTTCACGTGCCTGGATTTAGCATAACTCTGTTGCCAGAGAAGTTTGGTTTCATTAAGTCAGCTGCATCTCAACTACTTTTGTTTCACTAAAGATTTATCTTCCTTTCTTCTGTGCTCTTGTCATTCTAAATAAGCTCAGAAACCCAATTTATCTTTCAGCTTCCTTCTTGTACAGTTGACAATAAGCAAAAGACTAGTTTGCTTTGTGTAACAAGAAAATAAAGGAATAAAATACTGAAGTTCTTTTATGAGACAATGAATACATAGAGCAAATATGTTAAACAAGAACCATGTATTAATGAAAGAATATATTAACTATATCATATATAAACAAAATACATGTGGCTAAGTTATGTCATTTCTTCTCAGCCATATTTTGTGTCATTAAAAACCTGCTTGAATTAAGATTCTTAGTTCAAACTTATTCTTGTGACAAGCTTTCCTTACTTACCTAATGTCTAGTCAGTTAAAAATTCCTGGCATTCATCAATGTTGTGACTTTGAAATAACTTTTTTTCTTAAATCTGACGACAAGAGACCCAGGACTTTACAGAAAGATGAGAAAAATTAGTGGCAGAGGCAACTAGGCGAAGATGAACTAAATTGTCAACATTTTGCTTTCATGTAATTGACAAAGAAAGACTTTTGGTAAATAACTATTTGTGCTGTGTTATGTTTTAAAAAAAATAAGATTTGACTGACGATTTTCCAAAGACCAGAAGCAACCATAACATCAGTTTTAAATAAATTTATTTAACAGTTTCAGTCAAGTACTTTTCTTGATTTATTATGTGATCAAACTTCCATAATTTTTGTTTTCATCATGAAAAATGAGTACTGGACAAAGCAGTATTTTTACAGAAAGAAATGTGACATGGGTTCAAACTGTTGTCAAATGCATAAAATTATCAGATACCAAATCCCATAAACAGCAAACCACCCCTCCCCCCCCCCCCCCCCAACCCCAAACCAAAAAAACAACCCAGAGTGTTGTAACCCAGCGTATCTTGCGCATGTATTATGTAAAATTAGCATTTTGTGTGTTGATTGTACTACTTGTGATTTCCTTCTGTACAGTGATGTGTGTTCTAAACAGACACCTTTGTGATTTAGGAAACTTAGACAGTGCTAAAAAATTCTAGAAAAATATTCTCTAAACCCTTGACACCTGAATATATTAGACAACAGCCTGTGTGGAAGTGGAGAATGTTGTCATGGGAAGTGTTTAGCTACTGTTGTTACACATTGTGGTACAGCTGACTACACCCAAAAGTAACCAGTGATGGCAGTACATTCAACACAGCTCTTGTGAAACTTTTGAAACTTTTTAATTCCTTAGAATATATTTATTCTTCAGTACCATTTCCCTCCTTCCCCAGGTTTGCCCACTGGTTCTTGTGTCAGCTCTAACATGGTGCAGACTCGCTCCCCTGGATCAGGCTGCTGGGAGCAGAGCTGTGTCAGCAGGAACTGGGAGAAACCTTGTTGGGGGCACCCGATCCTGACCCACTGACCTCACTTGCTGGCGTTGCCCAGGACCTGCCTCACCATCACGTTCTTCTCTGGCAAGTGCAGTCCAGCTGGCTGTCCCCAGCTTTTGTCACTGCTCCCTGCTCTCCCTGTGCCCCGGGCAGTGTGGGGCAGCAGTCTGTCCCCTTGCCTGCTTCGCTGCCACCTGCAGCACCCAGCTGTGGCAGCCCGCTCCTGCTGCTCCATGGCCCGCGTTTACCAAATGCCACTTTCCTCATGCAATATATTATATCTGTGTTTTAAAGCTTGTTATCACACTCCAGTTTATTTACAGGTCCTACTTAAGATTAGTTTTGATTAATGTTGTAGCTCAAAATTTGGCTGTGGGCTAGAAGAGTTTTATCACAGCAAAAACATCATGTTAGTTCCTTCTGTTTTTCTGTTTTACCTCCTATTTACTGACCTCCAATGTTATTTTTGTGACTAATCTGCATAGCAAAATATGAGCTTTCTTTTACCTTCTGTTGTAACTTTCTGTGACACGCTTTACAATACGCTTTTATTTGTGTATGTCCACTTCTGGCTCATTACATTTAGGTGTTCTCTCCTTCTGTGCACCATTCCTACCCCATAGATTTTTATCTTTATCCTATTTGTATCTTGAAGGGAATACTTATGAACAATAGGATATGGTTCTATAATTTAAAACAGATTTTAATTCTTTCACAGAAAGACATAAATTGTTTCCTAATTATCTGTGCTTAGCTTGATGATGAACTTTTACTGCCAGCATTTTATACTATATAAGAAAATGTAAAAAAATTTTTTGTTAATATTTTTTTAAAATTAGAAAATATTATTTTATTTCTAGGACAGCTTTCTTTTTTGCATGAGATATGTTAGAAATCAGTAATCTTAAAACTAATATTTTCCCAATTTCTTAATTACTACTGTGAATTTGCTAGAAATATTTTGTGTTTTATTCTCATCCCATTTTTTTGTATGTAAAGATGACTGAAATGACACTAACTAATCTCATAATTTACCTTGTAATAGCATATTGCATCTAAGTGAAACATTTCAATAACTCCTTCTGATAAGAAAACAAAGCATATAAAATCACTATACATAAAAGTTAATGTCTTTAGAGAATGCAATTCAAAAAGAATAGACTAAAACCCGCAGTATGTTTTGCTCTGATTTACTCTTCGAAACAGTTGGTATACTTGAATCTGAAGTGTACTTATGATCTAGAATCTCTGGAGTACTGTCTGATAGTTTGCTAGTGTGAAAGGTTTTGATGGAGTGAGATGTGGAGGACTTCATCAGTGCAGTTCTGGCTAGTTTGCTTGACTGATTGTGGCAGACATAAGCCAATTGAAGGATAAAATGATAGCCTGAGTTTAGCCACTCAGAAGGTCATAGGGCAGAAAGAGGTTGATAGAGGATTTTTAACTTAAAGCTAAAATGTTCCTCCCTCAGAAGTAGAAATCTGTTGAGGAAAGTTCTTTATCTTTGGGATCTAGGAGTGAAGAATTATTTTTAGTAGGAGGTTTAAATAAGAGATAAGTAGGTGACCATGAACCTTGGAGGCAAATTTGAGAGGAATGAAAAACAATGGTGAAGGACTAGGAGGGATTTGAGTCTAAAGTTACCCAAATATTGCAGAAATCTGTCATAAGTAGAGATAAATTAGAGTTTCTGATAAAATCAATCTCAGCAGGGAATCTATACTATGGAAGAAGGAGTTGTTTTAGTTTTATTGAATAGTGATGTGTGGTAAACTGGACAATGGTTAGGTCTGTCCTTAAGATTTCCCTGCTACTTGAACACTACCTGAAATGTAGTTTCATGTAGAGGGCTTCCAAAGAGCAGTAAACACTGAAATTTAGAATTTATGCACATGCAGCATCACAATAAAACCAAAAGGAGATGCAAAATTCTTGGATGTCACTCTTGAGTGCTTAAAAGGAGTAGAAAGGTAGAAAGGTATTAAATTGTCTGCTGATGACATAGCTGGTGCTCCTGAAAAGTGACAGGCACTAGACCAGTGAAAGATCTATAGGCTGTAAGCAAAACCTGAAAGATCTTGGATCTGGTTGTAGAGGGCATGACCCAGGTGTTTATACTTTAAAAGAAACTGAAGCTCAGAAGTCTCTCACATTTTCTATAACCCTGATATATAATTTAGGTCTTGCTGGTGTTATTGGAAGACATCTGGTTTTGTTTGGGTTTGGTTTTTTTTTTTTCTTTTCAGGGTAGAGGGAAGAACATAACATCTCTTGGGCTGTCTTCTGATGATGGTAACATCATATGATGTAGCTCTGGTATGTCAATCTAGCTTATGGATATTCCTTCCACTTCTTTGGTTTACTATTTTGTAATGAAACTATGAAAATACGTCTAATTTGTAGGAAGGTTAAAGCATTAACAAACTGCCATCTCTATGTGAACAAGGCTGTGATAGTGTTTCCAAACTTAATGACTGGCTGGAACAGATTTTATTGCTGAGTATTTTAATTTGTTTGACTGAGCAGCAGGACAAACAAGATTTGTTTATAGGATAAACTAAATTAAGTTCAACTAAATTATATTACAGAGGGAGAAATTAATTATGGACAAAGCAGCTGTATTTCTGGGACCCTGTAAGATATTTTAAGCTGTTAATTTCTAAAATTCCTGGTTTGTGCCCTAACTCACTAGTGTAGTGATGACTTCCCCTGACCAAGAAAATTGGTCTGAGTTTATCATATCCATTTTTGTTTAATTAGAATAATAGAATCACAGATTATTTTGGGTTGGAAGGGACCTTAAAGACCATCCAGTTCCAATCCCCCTGCCATGGGCAGGGACACCCTCCACTAGACCAGGTTGCTCAAAGCCTCACCCAGCCTGGCCTTCAACACTTCCAGGGATGGGGCATCCACAGCTTCTCTGGGCAACCTGTTCCAGTGCTTCACCACCCTCTTTGTGAAGAATTTTTTCCTGATATCTGATCTAAATCTCCCTGCTTTCAATTTAAACCCATTACCCCTTGTCCTGTCTCTACAGGCCCTTGTAAGAAGACACTCCCCAGCTTTCTTGTAGGCCCCCTTCAGCTATTGGAAGGCTGCTATAATTCTTTCTGCCCTAACAGCAGCATAGGTGTAGTGTCAGGCTAGGGATAAGTCAGGAGATGCATGTCCCTGTATTTGCATCCCCCTCTGGTTAGTAGGACTGTTTAACTGAAATTCTTTGTTCATCAGTTTCCTTTCCTGATGAGCTGTAAGATATATGACAGCACATGAAATAGAAGCACAGCAATAATGACTGCTTATCCACTCCGTGTTAGAGCTGGTCAAACCACAGAATTTTCAGTCCATTCCTGGGAGTGTTAGACAATTCCTAGGTGAAAATAATCCAATCTCAAACTGCAATAAAAACCTACTAAAAAAAAAAATCTTGCAGAAAAAAGGCATTCTAGAAAATAAAGGTCAATTCTAGAATCTCAAATAAAATGGAAAGGGTCCTCCAAAGAATTATCAAGATCTTAATTCAGCATTATTAAAAATATCCTCAGAGGAAGAGACAGCGGAGGAGTTTTGCTTCCTTCCTTCTCTCCGCTTGGAGTTGGGAAAAGCTGCCCTCTCTAGCTCAGAGAGGCTGGTGGAGTGCCAGTCTGGCAGTGACAGCAAGTTGTGCAGTGAGGGCCCAGAATTGCCACATGTCCCCTCTTCCCACCTTGTCAGACCTACCAAAACTCAGTTCTCCCCAAAGGCATCTATGGGAGCCAACCATTCTAATTTCTTTGACTGGCACAAAGCACCCTGAAAGTTTCCGACTCCAAAGCACTCAGAGTAGCAGGGCTGCCCATAGCAATGTACACTGGTGTAGTGGATTGACCTCGTCTGGACACCTAGTGCTCACTAAGCTGCTGTATCACTCCCCTCCTTAGCAGAATGGGGAGTGGGGGAGAAAACAAAAGGAAAAAACCAAACCCTTGTGAGTCAAGGTAAAGGCAGGTTAATAAAGTAAAAACAAAGGCTGTGAGTAAAAGGAAAGGAAAACAAAGGATTTATTCTCTGCTTTACATCAGGAGGCAATGTCCAGCCACTTCCCGAGAAGCAGGGCTCCAGTTTGTGTAGAAGTTGCTCTAGCATAAGTAACAAATGCCCTGCTTCCTCCTCCATTCTCCCAGCTTTTATTGCTGAGCATGATGTCATATGGCATGGAATATCCTTTTGGTCAGTTTGGGTCAGCTGTCCTGGCTGTGCCCCCTCCCAGGATGAGAATTATACCATTGTGCTGGTTTTAGTTGGGATAGGGTTAATTTTCTTCACAGTAGCAAATATGAGACTATGTTTGGATGTGTGCTGAGAAGAATATTGATAACACAGGTGTTTTCAGTTGTTGCTGAGGAATGTTTATACCAAGCCAAGAACTTTTTCAGTTTCTGATACTACACTTATATAGTATGAGATCATGACACTGAGCGTGATGTTTTATGGCATGAACCATCCCTTTGGTCAGTTCCTTTGGTCCAGCTTCTTGTAGAGAACAAGAAGTTCTTCTCTACAAGAAGCTGGAATGGGACACAGCCTGGACAGCTGATATAAACTGTCCAAAGGGTCAATTCATGACATAAATTGTCATGATCAGTACATCAGTTGAGAGAGTCAGCCATGAGGGAAAATTACTTCTTGGGAATTTGCTGAGCATTGGTTGGCCAGTGGTGATCAGTTGTAACATTTCGGTTTCATTTCCTTTTTCCTTTTTTAAAAATCACATATTATTATCAGTAGTAGTATTTTCATTACTCAGCATTAGTATTATTAATATAATTATTTTATTTCACTTACTTTCAATTATTAAACTGTTCTTATCTCAACCCACAAGTTCTCTTTACCTTTTTCCTCGGATTGTCTCCCCTGTCCTACTGGGGAGGGACGTGAGCGAGCAGGTTTGGTACTTGGTTGATTGCTGGGGCTAAACCATGAAAGCCACGAAGATACATATAGATACACTGTCTATTCGATATCACAAATTATAGTCAATGTCCTACTTACTGCAGAAATACCTGCAGAATAAAATGTCAGGGCCATAGAACTGGTGACTGAAAAATCCTGAGAATATGGAAAGTTAACAGACTGAATAAAGCAGATATTCCAAATTCAGCAGTATTTCTATATAATTCATACTCATTAATACTAAATTTAAATCTAAAAGAACAACTCAAATACCATATTTCTGTATAAGAAATTCTTATTTCTGCTGCTGGCCAAGGCTGAGCCCATCAGTGATGGTGGTAGTGCCTCTCTGATAGTTCAGAAAGGGGAAAACTTAGTGTGCAACCACAGCCAAAGAGAGGAGTGAGAATATGTGAGAGAAACAATGCTGCAGACACCAAGGCCAGTGGAGACGGAGGAGAGGAGGTGCTTCAGGTGCCAGAGCAGATGCTGTCCTGCAGCCTGTAATGAGTGAGCAGACTGTGCACTTGCAACCATAGAGGGTCCCAGGGAGGCAGACACACGCCTGCAGCCCAGGGAGGACCCTACGCAGGAAGAGGGGGATGGGCCTGAAGAACCCATGATTCCATGAGAAGACTGCACTGGAACAGGCCTCTGGCAGGACCTGTGGGTATGTAGAGAGATCAGAGCTCAGACTGGAGCAGGTTTGCTGGCAGGATTTGTGACCTTGTAGAGAATCCATTCTAGAGCAGTTTGCTCCTGAAGGACTGCACTCTATGGAAAGGACCCATGCAGGAGAACTGCAGGCCATAAGAAGAACCCATGTTGCAGAAGTTCTTGGAGGACTCTCTGGAAACCACATGCTAGGGCAGAGAAAGAGTGTGAGTCCTCCCTGTGAGGGGGAAGGAGGGGCAGAGACAAGGTGTGAGGGACTGATCACAGCCTCTATTCCCGGTCCTGCTGCACTGCTTGTGGGGAGAAAGTAGAGTCCAGGGTGAAGTTGAGTCTGGGAAAAAGGGAGGGGTGGGGTGAAATTGCTTTAAAGTGTGTTTTTATTTGTCTGCTACTATGATTTATATGGAAATAAATTAAATTCATTTTTCCCAGGTGAAGTCTGTTTTGCCTGTGAACATAATTGCTGGATGATTTCTCCCTATTCTTATCAACCCACCACAAGGAGATAGATCCATTTTTATCTGGCTCCTGGAAGTTGGAGGTAATCTTGCACAGATTAGCTTATCCTCATTTTGGAATGGTCAATGTTCTTGAGGTAAAGTTGTTTACAGTGATATTCATCCTAATGTCTTAGAAAATTATTTATTACTTTATTTACATATTGTGGAATAAGGACATTCAGTAATAAGGACTGAAATCTTGTACTTTAATACCTGCTACCTAGAGGACAATTCAATGGGCTTATGGTAGTTCTTATCCCTGAGTAAAGATATTTTAAGGTTCTGTAATAGTGGGAATTGCCAAAATATGAATGACTTCATGGTTTATTTGCTAAATAACTAATAAAGAGCAGATCAATCCCTATTACTTTTTGTCTTCACAGAGAGAATATAGTATTTTTAAAATCAAGATTTTACCTTTTTTATTTGTGGTTTTTTTTTGAAAGTAAATTATCAGTAAATGTTATTCTAAATAGATTATTCTATTAAGAAATTCAAGTTGATGATTTACCTTTAAATTATTGAAAGTAAACAAATTTCATATTACATTCTGCTACAGTAAAAATCTAAACTCTATAAGTATATATCTTGTAAATGGTACAGAATTTGATTTGTCAGTTTTTTTTATCATACTGGTATACTTTATAGATCCATTCTGGAGTTCTGGGCCATATGCATTAGTTTTCCTTAGTGCTGAAAAGTTGAAAATAGGATAATGTAAATGGAGGAATTGTTGGAAGTGGCAGGGCAAAACTGATAGAATTTTAGCCTGGCCAAATACATTCCCTTTCAAACACTTGATATTTCTTTCAGGAATAAATTTCTTTAGTTTAGAATGCATTTTACCTCAATTTTTGTTTATCTATTTCCTTCCTTTAGCTTATCAATAGGCAAAAAAATATGCTAAGAGAGAGTATTTTTCCAACAGTTACTGTTAATTGAACTTTAAAGAATTATTTTAAAGCATTTTTCACTTTCACTGTTATGATGAATTCAATGGTCAATAATTAAATTTATATACATTCACTATTCTTCCTGCCTGTTAAAACGCAATCCTTTGTAAATGTGTAAAACTGGCTTTTTCCATTGAGCATGCTGGACAGTAGTTCCATTTGTTATGTCTTAGTAGACCTAAGGCAGGCTAATGATCGAGGTGAAGCAAGCAGAAGAGTCAGGAGAATCTAGTATTGTGTTTTGTGTCCCTCACATTTCTTTGAATTACTACCAAGAAAAGTAAAAATCACTTGGGGCAGATCAGACACTGCAAACCAAGAAACATCTGCATTTGTTCCTTGCTGGGTAGTGGTATCCTGTCTGTTTGGCAGGCTTGATAGCTAAGCATATGCCTGAACTACTAAAAAGACTTTTGGCACCGAGTTTCTGTAATGAGTTTACGTAATGAGTTTACAGAAAGACTTCTTAATTTGTCATACAGTTTTTCTACTTCCTATAACTTCAAAGCATTTAATTTTATCTCCATGAAATTGTGTCTTCCTTCAAAACATCTTCTTATTTCAAATCATCTCAGGAAGATGGGATTGAAGGGTGAGATTTGTTAAGGAGATGTAGAATACATATCTAGTACAAGATAAGCAATTGCTCTACCTACAGTTTATAAGTTTCTGAAATTGTAATTTAGGATAGTTTTATTCTTTTATCACAATTTCCTACAAGAAGAAACTCGGAATTTATACCTTGAAGTGTTTGGCCTCCTATAGAGTATGCTTATACCAAAAAAGTCTAGGGGCTTTTTCTCTGTGTTTTTTGGTTTTTGGTTGGTTTGTTAATTTTTTTTTTTTTTTTTAATTTTCCTTTTTATTGGTCTAGTCCTGTTTTGTTCATCTTGTGTGAAGCAGATCTGAAAGTCTCAGGATCAAAATGCAAGCCTTTACAATTTAGTCTTGAGGTACTGAATACAGGCAAATGGAAGATGGGCCCATAAATGAAGAATACTGTAGAAAGAAACATAACAGGGTGCTCTGCACAGGTAGAACAGCAGGTATATTTGGCTTGCATATAGAATCTATTAGAGTATGAAGATAAGATGGGTATTTAGAACCAGGAGAAACTAACTGGATTTCAGAGATGAGTAAAGGACCCAAGACTGGATCCTGAACTTTCTTAATGACAGGAAATTAGGTATTTAATCCAGAATGTTTCACCAAACTTTAGCTCAGTATCAGTCACACACACACAAAAACACCCCAAACCATTTTTTAATGCCCTATGATAAGTTTTATTGCAAAAAATGAAATTATGATGCATTACATATAAGAGCAGAATACTTCCTATCCATGCAGCTAAAGTCTTTCCAGGATGCAAGGGAAGCTTGTAGCTCAAATATTGATACTTGTCCCAAAATTTTTCTCCAAGATATGTTTAGTTTTAAGTGATGGCTTAGGAGTCGAACAACACATTTGTAATAACAGATGCTTTTGTAAGAAGGTAATTCTTTGATAAAAATATACAGTCCTAAATACGCCCAGATGTAATCTTGCAGGCCCAGAATAAGTTATTGCTTTTCTACTTTCTTACTGATTAGATAAACGTATACATACTGCAACACTGTTAGCGAGATATTTTAGTCTTGCCTTAGGAGAGTTTATTGGCAGCCGAGTTGTCAAAATGTGGCTTAACCATTCCCCACTTCCTCCACCTCCCCTTTTTATGTCTCCTTTTCAAGACAGACTGTTTAGTTAGAAAAAATGTAAAAGAAAAGGGTTTGAAAATGTTTTGCTATGTTTTTAGGCTGTCATAGAACAGATGATTAGATGAAACTGCTTAACAATCATTATTGTTGTATAATCTGAGGCATGGCATGAGGGAAGGATATATATACAGCTCTTTATACATCAGCAGCAGCTTGCTGTAGGGATCCTAGAAAGACTGCACCATGACTAGAAAAGAAAAATCTAATATATTCTTTCAGTAGAAACACACATTTTGAAAAGAGGAATCTAGTTCCATGCCCAATGATGTGAGGTGTCTTGTCTTATTGCATAAGTCAGAAATTATCATCCATCTTTTAAGGGAACAGAAAAGACCAAAAGAAATTTCTTTATACCAAAGAACTAGATAGCTGGTCTTTTTTCCTTATTTAAAAATGGAATTCTTTTGCATAGACACAGGAAGTATGAATATGCAGAATGTCTGTGTGTCGACTCAGTCTTTGCCTTTGAAGCATAATACAGTCTTCAGCAAATTTCTTCAGTAAAAAGGGGTTCCAGCTCAGAAATGTAATACCTCCAGTATGTGAATGCCTTCTTAACAGTTTAAGATTATGTAGGAAATATCAGACATTTTAGTGGCAAAATATTTTTTTTCCAAAACACTGGCCATTGGCAAATTTTAATTTTAACCTTTCTACAGTCATCTTTTCTTCTTCCTGTTTAAAGCTTGGATAATAAAATTTGTCCTTCTGTCTCAATGAACAATGGAGACCTTAATGAAATGCAGCTTAATCATACTGTGAAAAGGTAGTGTTAGGTATGATCAAAGAATTTAACTGCAGTATGGTATCAGCAAAACTACATGTCTAATGTCTGCAATAAGGTAGTAGTTAACTATGGGACTGACAATTGAATCTAGGTGAACAATGACATTTAATTCCAACATCATTACTTATATTTCCAGAAAGAACCATAGAAAAACCATACCTCACTAGCAAATCTACCAGAAATTTGTGGTGCATCCACATCACAGCAGATAAACAGTGGGACTTGTAGTCTCAATAGTGAGTAGTCTCAAGTGGGAATCCAGATTTGGTTTGGTTCTCATGGGTAATGTAAACTAGTGGGTACAATACCTTCTGCCTATTTTGATTTAGTCCCATCTTCAACCTGATTTTCCCCAATCTTCTCTTAACAGGGCATTGTTCCTTTTCTGCTTTGCAAAGCAGTGCCTTTTTTCCCTGCTTAATCTCCTTTCCCAAGTTCCATACTCCAGCCTATAGCACTGCAACTACTGTTGGCTTCTTGTATGCTTCTTTATTCCAAGGATCTTCATGTCCATGTTGATTTATTTACTACGTTTATTACTCCAGATATTTGTTCCAGCTTGCTTGCCTACACATTTAATTCCTGTGCTTGCTTCCAACACGTCATCCTCATTCCATGTTCTAGAAAACCATACCAACTGTATCTGCTGCTTCCATGATCAGTTAAACAATAGGGACTTCACCCAGCCTTTTAGCCCAACAAGTTTAAACGTTGTTTACACTTCTCAAGTTGGGTTCCACCTGCTTCTGCCAATTTTAAAATATACTTTCTATAATTTTTCCTTTCCCTAACGTGCCCTCTGACTACTCAGCACATGAAACATGTTAAGCTGAAGAGTGACTGGGAGATATATTTTCTGTTCATGTTTCCAGTGGGGGACTGAACTTATTCTGGGCTGACATGGAGCCAACCCTGCATGAAATCTTCAGCTTTGCTTGAATAGATCTAAACTGTTTTGAGGACCATAGTCTGGCCATCTGTAGAAACTATGAGGGGAGGAGAATTCTCAGAGTACACAAAATCATCAGATTTTATTTCCTAATGAATTAGACAAAAAAGAAACCAATAACTTGGAAGAATGTTAAGATTACCCATATGCAGTAAAAGGTATTTAAATAAATATTCGAACTTCACATTTTGCTAAGAAATTTTAAGAGCTTCAAAAAGAGTAATTAAAATTGCTCAGGGAGAATGTCACTATAATATATTTGTTTGTGACTAATTTGTACCTCTCTCCCTAGTCTTATCTGCAGAAATGGTTAAAAAAATGGTTTGCAAATTGGCAGAACATTGTTTTGCAGAAGAAGAAACTAACAGCAAAGTTTTACAATAAAGAATATAATTAAATTATTAAATTATTATAATTTAATATAATTTTAAAATTATTAATATAATTTAATAATTACTATAGATTATTGTCAAAAAATTTCTTACAGACCTTACAAGTTAATAGGGAAGATAGAGCACATACAGGAAACACTGTGTGTATTCCTGTAGCTCTAAATATTGTATTCTTATGACAATGGTTTCCTTTCCCACCTGTTCCAGACCTTGCTCTGGATAGAAAGTAGAATTTAACTAGAAAGAGAGAAACTGAGCAGCTGTAAAAGTGACAGGAATGAGGACAATGAAAAGAAGGGGTGAGGGATCTGAATTTGTGAAGAAAAGGGATTTAAAAATGTGTGATGTAAATTGTGGGTTTAGTATGAAAATATTTTAAAATATTGAGACAAATTACCAGTTTCTCAATGGAAGAACAGAAATGGCTGTGGACAATCTTGCCCTCTCTGAATGTTAAACTTTTTTTACCCCTCTAGAAGTTTATCTGTGTTAAAACTGATAAAACTTGATCTGTATTAAAATTTTGCTTAAGGGCAGCTCTAAGTCATCTTTTAATGGCCTCCAAGCCTCAGGATTGGCATCACACAAGAAAGCTCTAATGTGACCTTCCCTGCAGCTATCCTTGTCTCACATGAACTGTTGACTGGGGACATCTGCAGCAAGATGTTTTTGCATGGTTGTGCCTGTGTGCATGTGTATACACACCTGACTGTCATTACATGGATCTTATCTCCTGGGCAGTTATACTCAGTCTTAAGGGATGAATCACCTGGGTGTAGCCAAGGCGTGAGCCTTAAATGTGAACTAGAAGCACTGTGTAGATTAGCTGAAAAAGCTAATGTATTCATATGGTCTTGGTTCCATTTCAGGAACAGTTGAATCAACTTCTTAATACGGAACTCTTTTGGTATGAGATATAATCACAGTATTGCTCAATGGAAGGTAGGGATCACTACTCATGAGACAAGAAGTCCTTTGCCAAACTAAACATTCAATCTCTATGTAATAAAGGAAATTTTGTTACTAACTTTAATGAGGTCCTTTATTCAGTTGAACTGAGCAGAGTTCACTTAATACTCATAAAATTGCATTTCAAAAGGATAGATAAAAGATTGATTATTTATCTGTATAACTGTAGATACATGACTGCCATGTACAACAGAATACTGGACAATTTTAACACAGTAAATTTTAAAGAGGTATGTAGCAATTCTGCAAGGATATATTTTTTCCTTTGCAAAGTTTTCTCAAAATTCACTTCTACCAAAATATCCAGAAATGATGGGAATTTTAATAGCTATGTTCAAGCTATGGCTTATTGAGCATATATCAGCAGATATTTAATGCATTTACAAAAGGTTTACATCTATGTCAGACTGGGGAGAGAAAAGGAGTAGAACACATCTAGTTCCAGAAAAAGAGTTGCTGGAAACATAGAGCAGAACACACTATGCAATAAAGAGGGAGAAAGAGTATTTGAATTTTGGCATGATAGGCAATGTACACTTCTGATTACTGAGATTAGAGGAAGCAGGAAACTTCAGAAGGGATATTGAGTTTACTGAAGGTGATGAAATAGAATGGATTAGTGTATACACGAGATGTTGGCATACGTATGCAATGATAAGACCTTCATTCTGGTAGCTTATTTGGAGTTGTAAGCAATTTTTTTACCAGAAACAGTGTTCTTTAGATGAACCTCAGTAAACAACATTCTTAGACTAGGAATTTGAGTTTGTTTGGTTTTTTTATTTTTTAAATTATTTTTTAGCCTTAATAACTACCATTTTGTCTAGACCAGGAAATTAAAGGGGTTTTATTTTTTTGTTTCACTGGAGAGACAGTGTTTATGTGTTTCATTTTTCTTCTTTTTATTCCTAGGTTTTGTGATTTATGGCTGGTTTAGAGGCATGAAATAAATATTTTGAAACAGGGTGATAAAACCAGTGCAATAATCTACCCATTCTTAATCCACAAATAGTTGCACTGAAAAGTCACACTTAGATAAACAAAAAGGATTCTTACCTCAATTTCAGAAGAAATAATAAAGTATTCCAGTAGAATTTTGTTTAATATGCAAGTTATGTAATTTTAGTTTCAAACTGGAGGATGTTAGTGGAAAATGTCAATCTAAAATACCCTCTGAATAAAATGTATGATGAGAACTTCAATATTTATCCAAAAATATGAAAAGCCAGAAATGGGGAGGAGAGGGTGTGAACAAATTTGTCAGTTGAAAGTTAAGCATTCCGTAACACCAGCAAAACTATATTCAATAACTCCTTAATTCTTGCTGGTAATGTTTTGTTGTCATTCAAATTCTGTAATGACAGCATTTTATAGTGTGTTTTGGCACTTCTTATTCAGCAAGTCAGAAATCTATCAATAGATGAGTGAAGGAAAATGACAGTGTGCTACAATGGATTATCCTAATTACATTTATGATGCTTGCCTACAAAGTAGATTACAGATTATATTATAGATTAGAACATTGCCTAACAGTTTGGCATTAACATTTAGGCTGTATCATTTGCTGTACAAGAGCTTGCTGTCTGTTTATAATAGTGTTACTAGCCATCTGGTTTTTCTCAGATTCCCGTGGGAAGAAAGCCCCAAATCAGTAAATGTTGTTAAAGCGTACATAAGATTATGCTTCAGCTCTCTGTTTATATTTTCCTCTTCAAATCCCAGCGCTTTCCAAGACAACAAACAGAACAATCTTCTCATGCAATGGTGTAAGAAATGTCCGGATTTTTGAAAATAAATTGGACCTTTCTAGGTGCATATTCTGGAGAAGCATGGCCAGCAGGTTGAGGGAGGAGATTCTCCCCCTCTACTCTGCTCTTGTGAAACCCCACCTGGAGTACTGTGTTCAGCTGTGGGGCCCTCAGCATAAGAAGGATATTGGCCAGTTGGAGTGAGTCGAGAGGAGGCCACAAAGATGCTCAGAAGGCTGGAGCACCTCTCCTGTGAAGAAAAGCTGAGAGAGTTGGGTTTGTTCATTCTGGAGAAGAGAAGGCTCCAGGGAGACCCTATAACACTTTCAAGTACCTGAAGGGGGCCTACAGGGAGGCTGGGGAGGGATGGGGGGGGGACTTTTTCAAGGTCTTGTAGTGACAGGACAAGGGGTAATGGGTTTAAATTGAAAGTGGGTAGATTTACATTGGATATCAGGGAAAAATTCTTCATGGAGAGGGTCATGAGGCACTGGAACAGGTTGTCCAGAGAAGTTGTGGATGCCCCATCCCTGGCTGCCTTCAAGGCCAGGCTGGATGAGGCTTGGAGCAACCTGGTCTAGTGGAGGGTGTCTCTGCCCAGGGCAGGGGGGTTGGAACTAGATGATCTTTAGGGTCCCTTCCAACCCAAACCATTCTATGATTCTATGATTCTATGTTATATAGAAACATGCACTCACCACTCTCCTTCTGGGTGTCCCTCCTCTCCTTCTGGAGCTGAGGGCAAAAAGCTTCTGGGATTTGGCAAATTAGGCTGACTTTGGGACCTTTCGGGCAAAGGTAGCACTAGTTCACAGAGCTATTAGCAGACCTAACACCTGGTTTCCTTTATCTATGTTTTTTTTCCGTCCTGCACCAGGTAAAGCCGTATTTGACCCAATAATCATTACCTTCATGCAAAGAGGGATGTCTATTTCAGGTTAATTTGTGTCTGAAGTTGTAACCATGTAATGCTTCTATTTAGCATGTAACATTTGTTTATACATAACATATCTTGTTAAAGCCATGCTGATGACAGTTTGCCTTTCCTTTTCACAGCTGAAAAGATAAACACCAATCAATAAGGAAAAATATCCAAAGAAGGTGACAAAGATACGGTATGGAGGCATTTACCTTCTTTCTTTATTCTTAGCTAATTAATGTTTACTTATATCTTATTATTATTGGCTGTGGCAGTTCCTAGAATAGAAGAGAACCCCTGCATTTTAATTCATGGCAGACGAGAAATTCTGAAGTTTTGCTGCCTTGATTAAATATAATACAATTAAATGGACATTGCCAGTCACTGAAAAAATTACTCCTAGAGTAAAAATGCTGTGTTCAGTATCTGATTAGAAGGAATATAAAAATATATGAGAATTGTTATCAGTTGTAACATTAAGAGTTTCTTTTTTCATATCTTTTTTAAAAATTTCCTCAGTGGTCATTGGCTATGGCAAACATCTGCTCATTCTCTGCTCTTCAGTGTGAAGATGGTGAACCTAAATGATGTGGAACGGTTCAAGGTTGCTTCTATCACAGTTCAGGGTGGGGAAAAATTTGACTTCAGGTGTTTATGACTGTATGTTACAACAGCCTTCTCTGGTACAGTTCAAAAGAGCATGACTGCTGCAACTGTGTGTGCCTGTGTGCATGCACACGTGTGTGCTGCTCTCTCTCCTTCTCTCTCTCTCTGAATTAGACTGCTGCTGTGGGATGGCTTGTAAGTCTGATTGAGCAGACCACTTTCAGACTATACGACAAGGCTGTCCTGAACTGATTTGTTAACAAATTTCTTACTAACAAAAAGGTCTCATACCTCATTAAACATTTTCACTACATGTTCACTACATAGAAAAGATGTTAGTTTTTAGCAACTACATCCTAAATCAGTTTGTGACTATTCAAAGCCATGGAGCTGATGCTGTGTAATTAGTGCAGAAGGCTATGATCCTTAATCATCATTAGCCTCTGTGACCAAGTTGATCAGACTTCAGAGCTCTTTGATAAAAGAAATGAGAACAGAAGTGGACAGTTTTCTTTCTTCTACAAATGTATGTGGTCATTGTCAGTAGTTTATGGTTTCTTTTCACCTTGAATGGGATATCTCAGCTGCTTCTGGTGCTGTTTTCCTTGCTCGTGGTTCTGCTCCTCAATCATCTTGTGTGTTTGGCAAGATGTCCAGACTATTTGCAGTCCCCTGTACTTCCCTTTTTCTTGATCTTGAAATCCCATTGATTGCTGCTTTGGTGGTTATATTGCTCATATGCTTATGTAAAACCATCACATATTGTGCTTGGTTGTATTATCAGAGTGCTACAAAGAACACAGGTTCACTGTGCAGCATGGATTCAACAAGGGGAAGTCATGCTTGACCACTCTGATTGCTTTTTACGATGGCATCACTAGATGGATAGAAGAGGGGAAGGCAGTGGATGTGGTCTACCTTCACTTCAGCAAAGCTTTTGACACGGTCTCCACGGTCAGTGCTGCATCCAGCCCTATTCAATATATTCACCAATGACCTGGACGAAGGGCTAGAATGTGCTCTCAGCAAGTTTGCTGAGGATACCAAACTGGGAGGAGTGGCTGCCATGCCAGAAGGCTGTGCTGCCATCCAGCATGACCTGGACAGGCTGGAGAGCTGGGCAGGGAGAAATTGAATGAAATCCAATAAGAGCAAGTGTAAAGTGCTGCATCTGGGGAAGAACAACCCCATGGATCAGTACAGGTTGGGGGCTGCTCTGTTGGAGGGCAGCTCTGGCGAAAAGGACCTCGGAGTCCTAGTGGACAACACTAGGATGTCCATGAGCCAACAGTGTGCCCTCGCAGCCAAGAAGGCCAGTGGCATCCTGGGATGTATTGAGGAGAGCGTGGCCGCAGGTCGAGGGAAGTTATCCTCCCCCTCTACTCTGTGCTGGTGAGGCCTCCCCTGGAGTGCTGTGTCCAGTTCTGGGCTCCTCAGCTCATGAAGGACATGGAGCTACTGGAGAGGGTCCAGTGCAGGGCCTGACGCCCCTTCCCTATGAGGAAAGGCTGAGAGAGCTGGGTGTGTTCAGCTTGGAGAAGAGGAGGCTGAGGGTTGATCTTGTCAATGCTTATCAATATCTAAAGGGTGGGTGTCAGGAGGATGGGGCCAGGCTTTTCTCAGTGGTGTCCAGTGACAGGACTAGGGGCAGTGGCCATAAACTGGGAAACAGAAGGTTCAACCTGAACATGAGGAAACCCTTCTTCCCTGTGAGGGTAACAGAGCACTGGAACAGGCTGCCCAGAGGTGGGGGAGTCTTCTCTGGAGACTTTCCAAAGCTGCCTGGACTTGTTCCTGTATGATCTGCTCTAGGTGATCCTGCTCTGGCAGGGGGGTTGGACTAGATGATCTCTAGAGATCCCTTCCAACCCCTAAGACTCTGTGAATCTGTGTTTTGGTATTTGCCATATTTGTGTTTAATGTGAAATAATATATTTTGTAAATGTTACAGGTCTCTGTGTTGGCTAAATGACTACAAAATAGTTTTTCTACTTTGCTTTAGTGCATTTCCAAACAAACTTTTGAAGGAAATGTGGCCATATCTACTATAAGTTTTCCGAGGTCAGAGTAACGACTTAATTTCTCACTGTTGTGGTTTAACCTCAGCTAGCAATAAAATACCACACAGCTGCTCGCACACGTCCTCCCCTGCCCCCATCCAGTGGAGGAGGAGAATCAGAGGAAAAAGACAGGAAGCTCATAACATTGAGATAAAAACTATTTAATGATGGAATATAACTGAATTTTGTAATGATACTACTAATTTAAACAACACTATTACTAAGAAGTAATTACAATAACAGAAAATAAAACATATGATACAGTTGCTTGTCACACACCAACTGATACACCGGCAGGTCCTGAGAGTGAGAGTCAAAGCCTGAGAGACCCCAGAGACAGAGCCTGAGAGCAATCGCAGCAGAGTCTGAGCAAGCCCCACAAGCGACAGCACAACCAATAAAGCCAACTGACCCACCAGCTCACTAACAGATGAGTAAGAAAAGGAGTTAGCAAAGCAGCAAAGGAGGTAGCAAAAAGAGTAAACGAGTTTTTACTTTTACCCAACCCACTCCCCGCTGATGTACCAAGCATGATGTGCTATGGAATGAAATACCTCTTTGGTAAGTTTGGGTTGGCTGTTTGAACTGTGTGCCCCCCACCCACTGCTTGTCATGAGAAAGTGGGGAACACAGCAAGTATCACAAGCTGGGAAAGACCTTGAACATGGTGCAAGCACTCCCCAGCACCTGCTAAAAAGACACCTTATCAGTACTTTTCCCAGGGTAAATCCAGAAACAAAGCTTCATACCAGCCACTGTGAAGAAAATTAACTCTTTCATGATTAAAACCAGAACACACACTTTAACCTTTTCCTTCCCCAGGTAGCTTCAAACTACACCCTGACTTCTTTTCTCAATGGATACAAGAAGTGAACAGACATTCTTAAGGAATTGTTCCCAGCTGTGCCTATCAGAAGTATACTACATAACAGTATCTACCACATGAATGAGATGTATTAATTCCATGTCCACCCTTCCTTTCTAAAGCCTCAAACTTTTTACCACTTCTTAGTGCAGTAAGAGCCTGAAACTTTGTATTTATTTATTTCATCCTAGCTCTACAGACAGATTTTTCTTCCACACATCAGAAAAAGAGGATTTGCATGGCTGAAATGACCTTTGACTGGAAGACTAATGAAGCTCCTTTTCATATTCACAGGTAAATTGGCATATTTTGGCCTCGTACAAGTATGAGAGAGAAGCAGGATTTGAAAATCTAGCCTGACTTAGGAACACCTCTTCAAATTGCCACTCACCTTTATATCTACATAACTATATCTATGGATCTGTAATAAAGGTTAGTGAACTGTTCTGTGTCATGTTTGAATCAACTATTATGAGACTCCAAGGGAGATATTTAAAGACTAAGCCTGAAAGAACCTGAGCACTTTTGATGGAAGATTTTTAATGGGAAGTTTCTCTTAAGTCAATGGTATTTGAAGGGATCCAGAATGAAGGTGGATTAAACTCCGAATATGCACAGTGGTTTTAGTTTTCTATCAGCATTTTGGGAAAATGTATAGCTTAAAATACTAGAACATCAAAAGATTGATGAAACAAATACCATCAAAAGAGATTATAAATTTTCAAGACTAATTCTTGCACAGTCAAAATATACAAAAGTGCATTGAAATAATTTTAAATTGAAATGTCTGAGAGGGAAAAGAAATGGAAATATTAAAAATAGTGCCACCCTTTTGTGGACAACTTATACTTAGATCTTCAGTATTTCTGGCTAGGTATTTCTTGTTTGATTACGTAACACCTAATATTGTTTGACTTCTATTCATAGCTTGAGACCTTATCTGTGACTCCAACACAATTATTTTTAGTGATGTCTATTTCCAGTACTACTTGTATTGATATATAAACAGGAAGAGCCAAAGGTTCTATTATATTACTAAAATTACAATTTATATGAAACAGATATGCTGGTAAGCTCATATGACTGATTATATTAAAGAGAGAAGAAAGGAAAGACAAACAGGGGCAGAAAGGCTAATGTATTCCATCTTTCTGTACCATTTGCTTTAAGATTCAAAACAGAAAGCGAGAAGTACCTGCTGAAACTCCCTGGATGCTAATTAAAATTGAAAAGGTAAAGGGCAATATGTAAAGACTATAATTTTCTAATAGCCAAAATAAGAATGATTTTATAAGTCATGTCATGCACAGTTTGCTCTCTGCTAGAATGGGGTGAGCACTTTTCATTTGAGGTGGTCCGTAAAGGGCAGGCTGAGAAGGCGGATATGTGGAAAACAGTTTTGGTGATGGTGGTCTGCTACTCCTAAAATCATAGATGTTAGTGTGTATATGAAACTTGAACTCAGTTGTTTCAGGACTACAAACTTTCTCTAGGAGAGTAATTAATGCATGTTTTATTTTGTGGACCTTAGGGTGTTTTTTAAACTTAAAAAAAGTTAAAAAACCCACCTCTCTGCTGCAGTAATCTCAATTACGTGCATAATTTTCCTGATCCATCTCCAATGCCCTTCAGCAGTGTCACATAGCTGCTGACAGGCAGAAGAGGGACATTAGAGACATTTCCTTGAGGTATCTGTATTGGGTTTCCATGGTAAAGTTTTGGTACTGGGGGCTACAGGAGTGGCTTCCGTGAGAAGCTGTTGGAAGCCTCCTCATGTACGACAGAGCTAATGCCAGCCGGCTCCAAGACAGAGCCACCACTGACCAATCACTGTTGTAATACCTCTGTGGTAACATGTTTAAGAAGGGGGGAAAAAACCCAGAAGAGGAGATTTTGAAGACAGAGTGCAAGACATGAGAGAGAGAACTCTGCAGACACCAAGGTCAGTGGAGAAGGATGGGGAGGAGGTGCTCCAGGCATCGGAGCAGAGATTCCCCGGCAGCCCATGGTGCAGACAGTGGTGAGGCCAGTTATGTCCTACAGCCATGGAGGATCATGGGGGAGCAGACACTCACCTGCATACTGGGGAGGATCTCATACCTGGGCAGGGGGATGCCTGAAGTAGGTTGTGACCCCGTGGGAAGCCTGTGCTGGAGCAGGCTCCTGGCAGGAGCTGTGAACCTGGGGGAAGTCAGGGTGGAGCAGGGTGCTCCTGAAGGACTGCACCCCGTGGGAGGGACACACACCAGACCGGTTTGTGAAGAACTGTAGCCCGTGGGGAGGATTCATATTGGAGAAGTTTGTGGACAACTGTCTCCTGTGAGAGGGACCTCACGTTGGAGCAGGTGCAGAGTGAGAGGAGTCCTCCCTCTGAGGAGGAAGGAGTGACACAGACAAAGTGTGATGAACTGACCACAACCCCCATTACCTATCCCCCTGCACCGCCTTGGGGGAAGATATAGAGAAAAGCAGGAATGAATTTGAGCCCAGGAAGAAGGGAAGAGGTGGGGGAAGATGTTTTGAGATTTGGTTTTAGTTCTATTTTTATTATGATTCAATTGATTTGATAAATTATCTTTTCCCAAGCTGATTCTGTTTAACCTGTGACCATAATTGCTGGCTGATCTCTCCCCCTCCTTATTTCGAGCCACAAGACTTTCACATATTTTCTTTCCCCATCCAGCTGAGGAGGAGAAGCTACAGAGCGTCTTGGTAGGCACCTGCCCTCTAGGCAAGGCCAACCCACCACAGTATCTTACAAAGTTTTTCAGACTAGATGACAATCTGCCCTGGGGAAATTGGGTGCTCCCAGCCAAGCTATCAGCATCCTGATCCCATGTTAGTGTATGCAAAGTCAAACCAAGAAACATAGTGATCTCTAACCCACAGACACTGTGGATAACCAGGATATATCTTCAAACAAATCCTGTTTTTCTTAAGCAAAAAAGTATTCATTGAAAATAATATGTATGAAAGACGATCAATTAGTAAATGTTTGTCACACAAGAGAAAGAGTAACTACCTCACAGTGAATACTACCTATACTCAGAGCAGAAGAGGCAGAAATAATACTGATTTATCTGACAGTTTGATCAATTACAGAAAATCCCATACCTTTATTTTATCTAACCCATCTTGCTATACTTGAAGTATTCTTTTTTATTTATTGATTTACTTCATTGCCAAGTGTTTCCTTAAGAGAGTCCCATTGCATTGCTCAGTAAGATCTCACTTGCTGCACAGAAATCCATGATGTTCAAACACACTAATCTTTCAGAAGTATTTATTCACAATAAGCTGCCCTGTGGTCTCCCACCCACACAGTGCATCTGTGTTTGAAAGCTGTGATGTATCGTTTTCCAATGTAGTTTGTAATTACAGTCATATAAAAGAGCGGTTTACTGTAGACCCAGTACACAATGAAATTTGCTTGTTTTAGAACTGACAAATGTGTCTATTATTATTTTGAACAAAGGAAAATTTGAGTCATGAAACAACTTACAAATGTATTTATTTATTTATACGTTCATTTATTCATTATTCATTTATGTTAAAATTTTAAGGATATATTTTTATTTTTTTCTTTGTTAAAAACCACCACCACCACCAAAACACAAACAAACCCACCACAACCTGACACAATGATGTGTTTTCTTTTTTCAGTCACAGTAAAGTGCACTTAGTTTTGATCACTCACAAGCTAACCTACCTCCTCCTTGACGTCCCCATTTTGGCACACATTTTGGCCAGTGTTTTTTAAAAATCTTGACCTTATTTTTTGAGAAAAACAGCATTCTCTGGAGCAGGCTTTGTCTGGTAAATCAGCTGTAGTGCTAATCAGTACAAACAATCAACCTCTTAGGCAAAATCTATCTGTTTCAATACTAGCAATAAAGTGTTTATTGGTTTTAAAAATATCTTGTTAAGAAACAAAGAGAAGGACACCAGTTCCTCACAGCTGGTCTTGAAACATTTGAATTCCAAATCAGGACAATGTTAGAATTCCTTTGAATGTGCATTTTTGAATAAAAACAAACTAATGAAGCTAGAAGGATTATGAAATTTTTGCCAGCTGCTCAGTAGGCTACAATCCTTTTAGATAAGTCTAATTGTAAGGGCAGTGTTTACAGCATATAATGAAAATATATTCCCAAGCAAACAAGGAGTAATCAATCCTTACTGCTGTGTTTTGAGGGATACTACAATATTATTAGACTGGAAAATATGTGACAGTTGAAGCTGGTCAGTACTGTAGTGGATAACAAAATAGACTTTTTCAAGACTTTTAACAGCAAAAGGAGGACTAAAGAAAACATTGGTATGTTACTTGACGAGGTTGGTCACCAATAGGGATGAAGATATAACAAAGACATTTAATGCTGTCTCCACCTCATTCTTTAACCATATGATGGGCCCTGGGATCCCTGGAGCCCTGGGTTGGAGAATTGCAGCTGAGGGAATGATAAGCTTCAAGTTGACTTTGAACTTGTATGGGATTTGCTGCTGCAATTAAATGCACGTAAGCCTATGGGGACCAACGGGATTCATCCCAAAGTCCTGAAAGCATTGGCTGATGTTTCTGTGAGACCTCTCTGTTATTTACCAAACATCTTGTGAATCTGGAAAGGTCCCTTTCAACTTGAAGCTAGCAAATATTATTGCAATTTTCAAGAAGGGCCAGCAAGTAATTGTAGAACTGTCAGTCTCACTTTGGTGCATGTGCGTCATAAAATTAAGCCAGGAGTTACTGAAAAGCACTTAGAAGACAATGTAGTCATTGATCATAGTCAACATGGGTTCATGAAGAGGAAGTCATGCCTTACTAACTAAATATCTTTCTTTGACAAGGTTGATGGAGAAAGAGAAGACAATGGATGTGTGACTTTTTTATTTTATTTTAGCAAAGATTTTGATACATTCTCTCACATTCTCCTTCTAGACAAAATGGCCATCATACGTGTAGAGTTGTACACAATACAGTGGGTGAACAATTGGCTGAAGGTTTGGGCTCAAAGAGTTGTAGTAAGCGATATCTGGCAGGCAGTCAGCTACCAGGCTGGCTCAAATTTAGGGCCAGTTCTCTTCAAGGATTTTAGCAATGACCTGGAGTTGAATGCACACTAAATAAATTTACCAAGAGTACTGAGTCGGAAGGAATTGTTGATTCCCTTGAGGCTAGAGTGGCCTTACAGAAAGACCTTTATAGGTTAGAACTCTGGGCAATCTCGTGAAAGTTAAGAAGGACGAATGCTAGATTCTACACCTGGGAGGTGTAATCTTGGATGTGCATACAGACTGGGGGACAGGAGCTGGGAGTGCAGAAAAGTGGGTTTGATTGATGGCAATCTCTATGTCAGTCAAGAATATACCCTGGAAGCCAAATGGGCCAAGCCTATCCAGGGGTGCATTAAGCACAGTATAGCTAACTGCTTGAAAGAAGTGATTGTCCACCATACTCAGCATAGTTGCCTTTTGGACTACCTTGGAGCAGACCGGCAGTATTTTCACAGAACTAATCTCAGTGATTCTGGAATCATTTTACTGATCTGTAATTCATAATTAAAAAACCATTTTAGTGTAAGTATGGTCAGGATTATATAGATAGACATTTCATCTACTATTCCAACATATTCAATGGGCAAAAAGAAACCCTTCTGCAGTTCTTCTGTCAGCTTTCATTACGGGACGGTGTCAAACATTTTGCACAAGTCCAGGTAGATGACATCAGTTGCCCTTCCTTTATCCACCAAGTTCATGACCCTATCTGTCGTGGTTTTAGCACAAGTCGCTCTACCACTCTACCCGCCCCCCGACAGTCAGGAAGGGTTGGAGGAAAAACAAGGAGGGCTCATAGGAGTTGAGGTAAGAACCATTTAATTATATAAATGAAACTTAGGGAGTTGCTAACAATGCTGGTGCTAATAAGTAATTAAAAGAACAGAAAAATAGAACAAATTATACAGGATCTCACCACCCGTGGATGGACACAGCCAGATTCTGGGCAAGGCAGGAAAATAAATCCAAAAACCATGAGAAAGGAAAGACAGAAACCAAAATGAAGAGAGACCCCCACTCCCGCCCCGTGCCCTCAATCAGCCCTGGAGCCAAGAGCAGGGAGAGGAAAAGAAAAAAACCAAAAAAACTTTCAAACCCTGACTCTTAGATCAGTCTGCTTGACAAAAGATGCTCTTCTTGTGCTAAGCACTCAGCACCTGCCAGGAGGTCCGAACAACCAAAAAAACACTCTGGCCTCCTGGCCGGAACCCCCCTCCGGACTCTTCCCCCTTCTGGGTCATGCCCAGCTGTAACCCTTCCTGTCCACATCCCCACCCCTTCTCTGCCGGTTTGCAGTGCTACTGACACCAGGTTGGCATCGCCTATTCAGCTTGATGTATTAGGGGGTGAAGCAAAATATAGACTAACTGGTGCAAAATATAGACTAACTGGTGAAAAATATAGACTAACTGGTGCCTGGGACTAAGACACCATCTTAGAAGATCCCTGTATTTGTCAGGCACAGTCTGCCCTTGGTGAAGGCATGTTAGTTGCCACCAATCACCTCCTTGTTTTCCATGTTCCTTAGTACGGATGCCAGAAGGATCTGCTGCATGACGTTGCCAGCAACAGAGGTGAGATTGACTGGGCTGTAATTTCCTGGATCCTTCTTTTTTCCTCTTTTTAAAGATGGTGTTTATGTTTCCCCTTTCATAGTCAGTGGGAACTTCACCAGACTGCCATGACTTCTCACATATGATTGATAGAAGTTTAGCAACCTCATCCACCAGTTCTTTCAGGACCCGCGGATGTATTTCATCAGGTCCCATGGGCTTGTGCACCTCCAGGTTTCTCAGGTGTTCCTGAACCTGATCCTTACTAACCATGGGTGGCTCTCCATTCTCCCTGCCCTTGCCTTCCATGACTCGGGGGGTATGGCTTGCGTCCTTTACAGTGAAAATCAAGGCAAAAAAATCATTGAGCACCTCAGCCTTCTCCATATCCTGTGAAACCAGCTCTCCTGTTTCCTTCTGCAGAGAGCCCACATTTTCCCTGGTGTTCCTTTTATCCCCTATGTACCTATAGAAACCCTTCTTGTCTGCCTTGATGTCCCTGGTCAGGTTTAATTGTCAGGGCTTTGGCTTTCCTAACCTGATCCCTGGCTTGTCAGACAACTTCACTGTAATCCTCGCAGGCTGCCCGTCCCTGCTTCCACACACTGTAGGCTTCCTATCTGGGCCTTGGTTAAGGAGCTGTTTGTTCATCCACACAGGCCTCTGGACACTTTTACCCGACTTCCCCTTCATTGGGATGCATTGCTCCTGAGCTTGGAGGAGAAGATCCTTGGATACTCACCAGCTTTCCTGGGCCCCTCTTCCCTCCAGGGCTTCATCCCATGAAACTCTGTCAATCAAGTTCCCTGAAGAGGCCAAAGGCTGCTCTCCTGAAGTGCAGGGTAACGAGCCTGCTGCGCAGCCTCCTCAAGGATTTCAAACTCCACCATTTCAAGGCTGTTGCAGTGAAGGCTGCCCTTGAGCTTCACATTCCCCACCAACTCCTTCTTGTTGCTGAGAACAAGGTCCAGCACAGCACCCATCCTCGTCAGCTCCTTTATCATTTGGAGAAGAAAGTTATCATTGGTGCATTCCAGGATCCTCCTGGCTTGCTTGTGCCCTGCCATGTCGTCCCTCCAACAGATATCGGGGTGATTGAGTCCCCCATGAGGACCAGGGTTTGTGACCATGAGGCTGCTGCCTTCTGCCTGTAGAGGGCCTCATCCACTAGATCGTTCTGGCCAGGTGGGCTGTAGCAACCTTTTACTACAGTAATAACGACTGTAATATGTTTCATGGTTTAATCCCAGCCAGCAACAAAGTATCACACAACCACTCACTTCCTTCCACTCACCCCCCACCTCCCCAGAGGAGGCACCAGTCCACTATGTCAGAATAAATCTCTACCCAAATGCCTGTGTCTCCTCTCCAGTAGTGCTTACTGATGCATGTTTAGGGAAAAGTAGAACAGAGTGAGCATATTTTTCCAACTTCCCTGACTCTAAGCATTTACACGTTTCTTTTTCTGCTGTATCTTTGAGAAGAGACCAGTTTCTATAAACTTTTAATGATCTACAGGAGAATTCCTAACTGTTTCCCCCATGCGAGCACCAAAATAAACCAACATTCTACTTTTTTGTCAGTCTAGAACATTGGCATCTGTATATTAATTTTGATTTAGTCTTCTACTCTTTTGTCACAGACCTTAAACTACTGTTACTGAGGTTTAAAGGCAAAAATCTTAATGCCATCACTCCCAACAGAACAACACAAAATTCCATCATTATATAAGTAAGTTAATATAAAATTTGTTTTATTACAGCACATAACTGAGGGTAAGAATCTGGCATAACACTTTATTTGGAATATGGGAATACTGTGTGGATCAGTATTTCTGCATTGCAACTGATCATTGCTCACATCTGGCATCTGAGATCTGCTATGCAAATGTGAGAGGTAGATTAATACTGTGTTCAGCCGTGCATTAGTATTAACTCACCATAAAACTTCTTCAGCATTTTGTGCTGATTTTTTTTGTTTGTTTACGGTTTCGTATGCTTAGTGAGGGAGCAAAACCAATTCAGATGAGTGAATGAAATCAGATCTGTTGGCTACTAATAATGGCAATAAGAACAGTAAAGCTCTTCTTTTGTACCCATATTTAGTCATGACATTTTAACCTTCAGTTGTTCCCCTTCAATGTTACATTACTAGTGGGATTTAAGAGTAACTGCAGAAACCTTCATGACTCAGTCAGGTTTTTCCTTCCTACAGCAGTACCTTTGTCATAAAAATATATACTTTCCTCATCATTTAACACAGGCACAGAGTGTGTCCACTCTCATAGCTGAATTCAGCTGTTCTGTAGTCTGAGGAGTTTATTTACTGTTGAGAAGAGTATGACCACTGTTCAAAGTGTTAACGTCTCATTTCAGAGCTGTCCATTTGAATAGCTTAGTAACTTTGTGTATTGCTGTGTGGTAAGAGGTACACTATGTGGTACAATAGCAGTACTAGCAGGACCCTTCCCTAAATTGGTCAAGAAAAGGCATTACTCTATGAAGAAGTTTGTTTACGTTATTTTGAGATATTATTTCTCAGTTAAAATCAACAATTTGTATGGATTTCCCTACGCCAGAGGTTCTTCTGAAATGTTCAGGTTATTAACAAATTGGCATTCATGGCAAAAAATACCTGAAGGACACACGCTTGTCAGCCTGTAAAGTTGCTCAATGTCTCAGTGACCCACCTGTGTCTTTGTGACGGGATCTTGTTTGGTTATGAGTCAAGCTAGGTTTTGTTCCTTTCATCAAGAAGTTTGAGATATTTTCCAATCAAAATATAAAAGATTCTGCCTTTTACTGCAATTACATAGAATCTGTATAAATGATTATGGTCATTATTCTATCAACCTTCATACATATTCTAAGAGTGTATTTTTAATTCAATCAACTGGGTAGTCGATATCTGCTTACGTCATGTTGACGGTGCAGGTACTTATATTTATTTACCTTACGGTTTAGACGTTGTAACTTGTTATCTTAGTACAGAGATATGCAAAATACATTTTACAGGAGACTTTTGAGTTCTTTGGTACTTCTTCCTATTCCAACGGTAAGGCTAAGATTTGACTAGAATTGTATATGTGATGTATTCATTTTAACACTTATCTCTTTGAGGTTAGAAAAATACATCAGTATTGAGTTTTTCATAAACAATGTTACTTTCCTGTCAGTACATTTTACTGTTATTTTTCACTCACTATTTTTTCATGTCTAATTTCAGTGGAGGAAGGGATAGAAATTTAAAGATTGCTATTGAAATACAAAATGCATCATATTTTTTCCCAGCTCAGGGAAGCAATCTTAATTGTTTTAAACTTGCTATATACGTATTTAATCTTGGAATGATTCCAATATTATATATAATAATTTGAGAGAGTTACATTCTGTTTAACCATTTCTTGCCAGAAACCTTGTATGCTTTGGTACCAATCAAACTGTGGTCAATAGTCAATGTGGCCCTCTGCGGACTTCTCTATTCTGCTGATCCCTGGACAAGAAACCAAAGGATTTCATAACTTACTATCCTTACTTTATTCACCCCAAACTTTCAAATAATGGCAAACAAACAAAACTTTAAGTGGTTTTGTCTGTGTAAATAAGATTTTTATTAATACATTATACCTACCAGTTTGATTACCATATGTGAACATTTCAAATAATTTATGATTATTTTTACCATTTCAAGTTCTGCAGTCAGGTTTCCATCCATCTTCTGTAAGGTGCAATAATCATTCTCTTGCCCAAATTATACTCTGCTATCTGATGATTTCTCCAGTGTAGCAAGGAATATTATTTACAATATATGTTAAATATGTTAAATGAAAGTTGGCATATTATCATTCAGTATTACTAGGCTTGATAATACAGTCTCAAAATTATTTTCAGTGTGAAATCATTACTTGCTTCATATTGATGAACATTATTTCAAAAAAACCCAAGGAGAACAGCAGGTAGAAGGCTTGTGAGCAGCTGCATATTTTTACCTGATTTATATTGTTGTTGTTCATAGGAAAGTTACTGAGTTTAAGAGCTATGTTAACTATTATTATTTAATTTTGTATGAGATTGTCTAGTTTAAGGTTAATGAAGCATATGAATGTCTCTGCTGAAATGATTATATACTTCCTCTTTATAGTTTACTGTAATATTATGAAGTAATGCATGACATGCAATGAGTAATTGTTGTAATTCACCTTTACTGAATATTTGTCTTAAGCTAAATTGTGACTAGCCAGTTTAGTATCAGTCTACTTCCTATATTTGAAGCACTGGTTTAATGACTCCAACTTCTATCTTCTCATTACTTCTCATTTTATCATCTCTCTATAATCCTTTGAATACAGCTCAAAATTATAAAAATTTCTAATTAGCACTAATTTTCCTCTGGAATTAAATAGTAACTGACAACATATGTTCTTTCATTGGGGCAGTAGGAAGAATTTTCTAAAATGGAATTAATAACACCTCTTTCTTGACCTTAGTATTATAAGTTTTAATTTGGCTTTTCTTAATGCCAATCCTGAATAAATAAGTGGCAAGACCAGCAGAACAGGGAATGGCATGAGCATTGCTGATCAAAAAGAAAAAAAAAATCCCAAATCCACAAAATTATGGAAAGCATCCAGAAAATAATAATGCATTGGGTAGAAAATGGGTGAGGCTACCCATTATTGTGGATGAAGCTGATCTAGTTCTTTGCATCTTCCTTAGTAATAACTGTTGAACCAAATTATATGTAGCAAAAATCACAAAATTGGTCAAAGCAAGGTTTAATTAGTGAAAAGTGCTACTGACAGATGACTTAAGAAGAATCATTTAAAAATGACAATATGAAATATAAAAAGTAATTCAATTGATCTTAAGTAATAATTCAATCTATTTGAGATTCATCTAATCTTTACTAGAAGTCAACCATTGCCACTATTATGGCCTACAAATCAACAAGAAATTAGAAGAAAAACCCCCAAATTATTCTCTGACAACTACATCAAAAAGGAAATTAAGGAAGCGAGAGTTATATCATGGTTTAGGAAAATTTCTGTATCTAGACAAATCTAGGACAACTTTGTGAAAAGAAACCAAACCAAACCAAACCAGAAAACATAAAAGACATCACACACTGTATGTGTAACTGGAACAATTCGTAGTGGCACGTGATACAAGCTTCTAACACTAAATTACTAACACTAAATTATTCAAATCTCTGCCTGAGAATCTACAAGGCAGGATTTACTCAACTAATTTTTATGTTCTTTGACCTGTTTGATTAAAAGAAATGGAAATTAGGAGAGAACTTCAGCAAAACCTGCTGAAACTTCAGCTTTATATCAATTGTATGAGTTGTGATTTTGAAATTTACCATGGAATAAATATTTACTACATTACACTGCATGGATGCTTATATGATGAACTGCCTGAACACCTGAAAACCCATAAAACCTTTGCTTATCCTCAAAGACTTGGAAGACTTGAGCCATGTGCTAGCGTATACAGGTATGCGTACTGGGATGTTGTGAAATGATAGAAACTAGAGTTGGATTTAGCAGATCTGTGTGAGCAGATCTGTTCCCATAACTACCTGAAGAACTTGCTCAGGACATTTCAAAGGCAGCTGATGACTTAGGACCATAAATATCAGTGAAAATCAATGGGATTTGGATCCCAAGATCAAGATAATATTTTCTGAAACTTTTGTTTTCTCTGCATCAATTCACCTTGGGGTTAAAACCATTCCCACTTGAAGCTGGAGGTAATGTTTTGTTTTTCCCTCCTCCATTTAAATTAAGTTATAATATCAGACTATTCTTATGATATATAGAATATTGCTCCAGCTTCAGTCATGAAATCTACTAATTGATCAGTGTGTAAGTGCATGCATTATTTTATTCAAGCCAATATAGAAATTCAAATGACAAAAATGCCACTCAGATAGCCTGTATGTATACCATTAGTGCAGTTCCTGACACTACTGAAGTCAGTTTCAGGTCTGCCATTGTTTACATGTAACTAGGATATAGCTCACTGTAAGAATGGACTGAACATTGTAGACCCAACCATGGTTTGTAAATCAGTTGCACATTAAGGAAAGCTTCAGGAAAGTATAGTAAGAAATTGTCCTTTCTTAGGCTGGGACAGCAACTAAGCTGATATTGGAAGGATTTATCAGCCAAAGCCAAAGTATTGCTTTAAAAGATGGACCTGCATGTAAAAGAGGACAGGAGAAACAGTTAGCACAAACTGCCAACGGCATATGGACAAGCACTCAGGAAGATGAACCCAAATTTATGCCTTTTGCCTACAGAAAAGAGGAAACCACTTGTTGAAGTCCCAGCAAATTGGTGATAAAAATGTATAAATAAAAGCAAAAACTACTTCTTATGCTATTTACATTTCTTTTCCCCCTGAAACTGGTGTTCAAACTAAATGGATAGAAGAGATATTTTGTAGTTAGACTGATTTATAAAAGCAGATGTTGGCTTTTATGATCACTCTTTTTTTGGTGACGTCTAAACTATAGACTTTAGCAAGTGTCGCAGGTAAGTCACAAAACATTTAAAGAGATATTGAGAACCAGAATGTTGCTAGTACTATTTTGACCTGATTTGGCACTAGGGATATTAGAAAAACTGGGTAAAAACACTGATATTGCAGACGAAATGTACGTGGCTTGCAGTCACAAAAGTTCATGTTTTACTGTTTGATGTAATTATGTGCTTTTCTTCTGAAAACTTTTCCAGAGATGGTGATTTAATAGAAGAAATGGAATAAGAATGGATTTTTTTCTCTGCAGGTGAAACATAAAACATCCTTTCACCATTTTACAAGTTCACAATAATATAAAATTTTGCCTGTCCTCTTGAATTACTGAAATAGATCAGTCTAGCATAAGATGTAGATAACATTGAATATAGGGATGAGTTTCTTGACTAACTTCTATGGAAGCAGGATGTAGGTGTGCTGCTTCATGCAAAACTCCCCAGCAGTGTAAGAATGAACTTCATAAGGATCTTTTAGGAAAGAGCTTGAAGATCTTGGATTCCACCTAGCTTATGAACCCTAATTTGTCCAAGTTAGAGCCAATCTTCATTCCTGAGGAGTACAGAGGTAGGGATATTGCAAACATTTGTTTTGAAAAGCAGCTTGGCAGAGAATGACCTGGGGGTCCTGGTGGACACCAAGGTGGATATGAGGTAGTAGTGTGCCTTCACAGTGGAAGAGGGATAATGGTATCCTGAACTGCTTTAGGTGAAGACCAAAGGTTGAGGGAGGTGGTTCTTCCCCTGTACTCAGCACTAGTGAAGCCACACTTGGAGTGCTGGGTCCAGTTCTGGGCTCTGCAGTCCAAGAGAGATAGAGGTAGTACAGGTAGCCCAGTAAAGGGTCACTGAAATGATTAAGGGATTCAAGTGTTTGTTGTGCAAGGAAGTGCTGAGAGACCTGGGCCTGTTCAACCTAGAGAAGAAAGGGAATGGGGGCATGTTACTTGTGCACATAAATTCCTAAATGGAGGGTGCAAGGAGGAGAATAGAGTCAGGCTCTTTTCAGTGATGTCCAGCAACAGGACCAGAGGCAATGGGAACACACTGAAACAGAGAGGCTATGGAGTCTCCATCTTTGGAGATATTTAAAAGCTGTTTAGAGATGGTCCTGAGCACATGATTTTGCCTGAGCAGAGGAGGTTGGTCAAGATGAGCCCCAAGAAATCCCTTCTAACTTCCCATTCCCATGATTCTGTGAAATGGGTAGTTGTCCTGAGTGAATGTTAGGTAGTTTTTGAGCAGTGATCCCAGCCTCACTCCAATAAGTATTTAAGTTGCTAGCTCTTTAGGGAAGCAATTAAGCTATTTTATGTAATTTTTTAAAAAAAAATGTATTTTAGGATTTCATACTAGAAGAATTATCTTAGCAATAACATTGATCTGTAGAAATATTGTCAGCACATTGATTTGTGAAGCAAGAAATGTGTTATATATAATTGAAGTGGGCAAGGAGTTGCAGAAGTACCAGGTCTGTTCCCAAACCAGAAGTAGACAAGTCTTGCTCTAACAAATTAATGAAAAGTTCTATTCTCTCCAGTGACTTTGGATGTAAAAGCTTGTTTTGCTGCTCCTGCTGACAGAGGGATGAAGGTATATAAGGTGGTTTCAAGAGCTGAAACCAAGTCCTGAAACATATCAGTGACTTGTGCACAGAATATATAGCAATAAAACTCAATTATAGGTTTCAATAATAGATCATAAATTTCTGTATTTCTTTAACTATAATGGCTAATTTCTTGTTACATGCATATGCTATTGTTCTTTTATTTTCTCTCTCTAAATTTTCTGTGTTTTCTAGGATCTTTTGAAATTACTCTAACAATGTCATTTAATCTTTTACACTAAATTTACAGATCAGCAGGACATAGTCAAAACCCCTTAAGTATTAGGGGACAGTATTCAACTATTTAAAGAGAAAGAAAGTAATGTCTTAAAAAAGAACTTCCTAATGTGTCTCCCATTGAATGTTCACTTTCTCAGATATTTTAGTCCAAGTTGTGGAGCTCTTATATTGGTAAATTTAGATGAACCTGAGAAAATACTTTCATTTAAAAATTAAAGAAATAAGCTTTTCTGTAAATTTTTAGGCAATTCTTTTGGGACTTCAGCAAGAAAAATAGCATTAGGTAACATCTGTTAGAATACCATATCTTGCTAAATCAAGTATCACAGATAATTTCTAAACATATTAATTTATAGACAGTTATCTTTACCAATTAACTTTATAAACCCATCAGAAATTAATGATCTTTTCTTGGCAAAATTTTGGTAGGAATTATATTTCAGTCTCTTGCTGCTCCATCAGTTCTTTGTAATTTTTCTATTATTTTGTGCATGACTGATTACTTGTCACAGTTTCTTCTGCCTTTTAATATAAATACAATATTGACAGTTTTCCTGAGTTATGGAATATCCATGATACTTAAGAATTTTTAAAATGGTTTGTCACCTACAACATTTAGTGTTTAATGGGTTCTTAGAGCACAGTTACTGGATCTCCTGATAAAACAGTGATAATGTGTAATCTGTCTCAGCCACCACCTTTCTCAGCTCCTTATGACCTTTAAAATACTACATAGATTTCACATGTTATAAGCATGTGAAAGTTTGCATCCAAATATATGAAGCATCTGACAGATTTGCCTGCTGTTTCAGGTTCCTGTACAATTTTATTTGTTCAAATCCAGTATGCCTTCCACACTCTAGGTAGTCTCCTTGGTCTAAATCTCTGATATATTAAAGTACTTACTGCACCATTCAGAAGAGGTGAGATGTAGGTCTTTGCTTTTTTTTTGTAAATTATATTTAAGTAGTTAAATGACTTAAATTATTTAATGACTTAAATACCCCTCCTTATTATTCTTACCACTGTTGTGTAGGTTATTTTTTCATGTTCCTTTAGTTTTCAACTTGCTTTTCAACAGTTTTGAACCCAAAATTTAAAAATCATTGCAAACTGCTTCTTTTTCTAGTTACTGTCTCTGTCATTGAACTAGGATGACACTTTAGCTCTACTTGCCTTTTTTCTTGTTTATGGAGTTCTCTGGCCATCCAACATGCTCTAATTAAAGAACTTTTCCGGTTCTTGTAAGTTTGCCTCTTATTTCTTTTATACCAGAATTTCACCCACAGTGTAACAAAGCAGCTTTTCTGAAGTCGCAGGTTTTAATATGTCTGTATGTAAGGTTTTGCCTTGTTTTTCAGCCATTTGACACTATCCTCTGCTTGCTCATAATGAATGTAATCACACCAAGACTATCACTGATCTCTAGCCAGTACTTTCTTCTCATTCAGTCATTAATTTGAGTGGTAATGTGTAGTATCTCTTGAGATATTATTAAAGCAGGAAGACTCACAAAAGAAAAACTAGTAAAAGAGAACAGCTGAAAGAAAAAAGTAAAATTGTACTTAATTGTCCCATAATATTTCAGCCTAATTGCAGCATTAGTTGATAGAATTTAATTAAATGAAATGATAGAAGAGATCTGAGATCTTAAATGGAATTACAATTATGCATAAATAGGAACACTCTTTTAAATGGGTTATAGTGGACAAGAATATGATATATGTATGTAACATATTAGGATAAGAAGATCAAAAAGCATATTTTTCAAAAGGAAATTTTTATGAAATTACTTGAAATTACGGAACAGATGTATTGGAAACAACAAACTGGGAGAGGTTTTAATATATGAAAATTTAAGCACGGTTGTCCATTCATGAGTATGGCTAAAAGATAAAAATGTCTTTTCACTAGAAAATGAGAAGATTTCTTTCTAATCATCATGGAATGATCTGTGATTATATGGGTGTCATTTAGGCCCACATATAGAGAAAAATGATTGTGTAGCAGTTGTAAGTCTCTGAAAATCTCCTAACCTTGAAATTATTTTCTTTTGCCAGAGGTCTATACATGGACTAAAATCCAGATATTTCTCTGTTGATACTTATTTATCATGCAGGGCAACCAAAAGCAATCCTAAAGGGTGGAGACTATTAAAACTGAATAAACATGCAACCCATATTACAGTACAGTCTGAGAAAAAGCTTGAAATAATAAAGAACCCCTGAGCAGGACAAAAGAAAGGAAAACTCTAAACCTCCCCTCAAAAGTAAGTTTAGACTGCAAAAGCAAGGTTTGAACTTTATATTTTGGTTATTTTAATAAAAAGTCATGATATGGAAAATAATGTCTCCTCATAAAATTCTGCAGGGAAATATCTTTGCAAACACTTTCATTTTAATAGCATTTTTTTCTGGCACAATGCCACCACTTTGATTTTGGTTTAGTATACAAAACAAGCATTGCTAAAAAATGGAAGAAAACCAGAATTTGTGAATTCTTTTACTACCATTTCATGAAGTGCTTTGCTTATTTGGAAGCTAATAGTGCAGGGATTACCTCCTACCTTATAGGACTGAATCCCTTTGAAAACTGAATATATACGTAGAAGATTTCATCTGTCCATACCTAGACAATTGAGTACATCAGGTGGAAAAATTCACATGCACTAGAAAGGAAAATGGTTTACTTATCGAAAAAAAAGAAAAGCTACTTTGTAAAGCATCTGAATTCTGTTGCTGGTCTTACCTGTAACATTTCATGTCTGGCTTTGCAGACATGAAAACAGTCAATCTTTCTCTTCCAGCTAGGAAGTAAACTGTGAGAATCTGTAAAGAAGGATCTCCCTGATAATTTTCTTAATTTTTTTGAAAATGCACTGTTTCTTCCTCAGGTATCGTCAGCCCCACAGCACTGAGCTTGGTCAGGCAGTAAAGCCACTGTTCACTGTCACTCAAGGTGGGAAGTGTGAGTCAGTTTAAAATTAAAATTCCAGACAGATAAAATGAGTTTGTTGTAGAGGAGAGGCTAATGTCACAGTTACTGAATAACTCTTCGCCCTTATGTGTTGAAACAGAAAAAAAAATAAAGGACTCTAGGGGCGGAAATCTCAAAGTAGCAATGTTTTAATTTTTAAAATTTTATCCAGTTTCTATGCAAAACAGTAAAATATGTTTTCATTTACAGCAATGGGAGCTGTAAATGGTAGCTAACTTAAAAAACAAACAAACAAAAAAACCCAAACCAAAACCAAACAAAACCAAAAAACCCACAACAAAACACACAGTTAACTTGGAGTGCTGGGTCCAGTTCTGGGCTCTCCGGCTCAAGAAAGATAGAGATAGCACAGGAAGTCCAGTAAAGGGTCACCGAAATTATTAAGGCACTCAAGTGTTTGTCATACAAGGAAATGCTGAGAGAGCTGGGACTGTTCAGCCTAGAGAAGAGAAGGAATGGGGGATCTTAATCATGTATATACATTCCTAAATGGAGGGTGCAAGGATGATGAAGCAGGCTCTTTTCAGTAGTGCCCAGTGGCAGGACCAGAGGCAATGGGCACATACTGAAACACAGCAGGTTCCCTCTGAACATCAGGAAACACTTTCTCGCTGTGAGGGTGACTAAAACACTGGCAACGGTTGTCTAGAGGTGTTGTGGAGTCTCCATCCTTGGAGATACTTAAAAGTTGTCTGGAAATGGTCCTGGACAACCAGATCTAGGTGGCCTTGCTTGAGCAAGGGCGGTTGGGCAAGATGACCTCCAAGAGATGACTTCCAACCTTAAGCTTTCTGTGATTCTATGAGATACTTCATAGAATAACTAGTTGTAACATGTTTTCTTGTCTGCTATTTTTGTCAGTGATCCATGTAGATGACCAGTGAAATGCCTGCAAGCTGGTTTGAGATCATGTGCAGATGTTAGCAGCTATCAACAGCTTGCTACAAGTTCAAGCATATTCAAGTATACACTTTTTTTCATTTATTTAAAAAAGTTTGCAACAGGAAACACATATGAAACCAAACCCTTACCTTTAAGAGCAATGACTTAATTGAAATAAACAGACCGAAGCCCCAAAACTCAAATAAGCAATGTAAGTTTCTGGGAGATGTTATTTAGGCCTGTGAATGGATGTAATATTTAAAGAAAAAAAAAAATTACTGAGAATTTTGAAGGGTTTTGTTGTTGCTGTTTCCATGTGTTGGCAGAAAGTTTCTGCAGAGTAGAAGTGGAATGTAAAGGCTGATGGTTTGTACGTCAGAGTGTTTTCCATGATTTCAACGTTATAGCCCAAACTGATTTATACTGCTGACCGCAACCTAAGTCCTAGACTAATACTCTGAATGAGCTCTGGACTGGCAAGTCATTGCACACATTTTAGCTGTCTCAAAATTTTCAGAAAGTTAATGGTTAATTTTTCTGGCATAAGAGCAGAAACCCATGTTTAAACCTAAAAATGAAGTCAAAAGAGAATTCTTGTTTTCTGGCCAGCCATACTTCCTGGAACACTGAGGGCTTGAAAAACTTATCACCAACACTTTGTATTGCACCCAGTAGCTCTAATTTTCATTTCAAAGCAACTTTTCTTGTCAAGAGTACCAAAGGTCTCAAAAAACCCTAGGGAAAATTCTCAGTCAAATACCCCATTATTCACAGATTCCCCAGCCTGACTTGAGAAAATTTCTGTTCTTCTGTGATAATGAACTAAACTTTTTTTACTGAAGGTGTTGTGAGGATTATCTGTAGCAAAGTATGTTAGGCAGGAATATTTTTGAATACTGAAACTGAGGCAGGGTAAGGTTTTTAAAGGGTGCTGAACACACACATTTTCACACCAAATATATCCTTCATCTGCTGGTTCAGAAATATAAACAGGGAAGCTATTTTGTACCATGATAGAAGGCATAACGATGTGGAAAAGGCCATTTTCATATTATCAGAGTGGATATGCAGACACTGTAACAAACCTCTAAAGTCTGACCTTTCAATTTATCAAAGTTCTCAAATCTTTGTCCAAAATAGAAATATGATTTTCCTCATATAGTTAAAATTTTCAGAGGTTATTGTAATCAAAACACAAATAGGGATGAAAAAAAACCCCAAGTGATAAAGCATGGTAATAAGGATGTACCTTGTTAGTTACTCATATTATGGGTCTACCTTTTATATTTGTTTTTGCTAATTGCACTTGGAATAAAAGCACAGAGAATGCCTATTTTTGGAAAGAATGCATTTCCATAAGTTAGTAGCATGAAATATGATTAATTTAATAAGATTGTTGAGGAAAAATATCCTAAATTGATTAATGGGGAAAAAAAATATTGCAGGTATTTGTCAGGTATCTCCAACAATATGATTTATCCCAGATGCTTTAATATGAAAAATCCAAATCTACCAAATGCAAGTTAAGACCAGAAAAGTAGCTGAATTCTGCTAACTGAAAAGGTAATGGTAAGTTTGGCAAATGTTTCATCATAATTTTCATGTCTACTCCTAAGTTGTTTTTAGAAAACAAGAAAAATGAGAGTACACGTCATAGGACAACATATGTTGGTTATATATTTCTTTCTATGGTGTAGTTTAAAAGAAAAGTGGCTTCTCTGAAAGAGTTTGCACTGCCTTTAGTTTATTGTAGTGTTAAACACCCCCAAACTGCAGCAGTACTATTCCTTTTTAGTCAAAATATCCATTGACTCCAGTGTAAACATTTTGAAAGTCAGGTATTCCCCAGTGAAGGAAAGGATATTTCCTGGCAGAGATGAGGAGATTTGCTACAGTAGTCCTTTGCCAGTCCTTATACATACCAATACTGCTACTATAAGTAAAGAAAGGATTTAAATTTCCAATGGTTTTGTCTTATTTTAGATAATTGCTTGAAATGTAAACAATAGGATTTAAGTAATTAGAAATTATTTAATTTCTTGTCTAAATATCTGCCTTATATTATATTTTGATTTCCTGTAGTCACTTGCTTTCTTGGGAGGATCTCCCTTTGATAGGCAGTTCTTTACAGATATGAAAACAGGTACTGGCTACCTGTCTCATCATTCCTCTGTCCTGCAGGCTCTGGGGTGAAAAAATGTACTGTTTCTGCATTTTACTTGCTAGTAAGGTTGTTGTCTTAACAATGACTGTTTTATGTGAAATTCTAGGTGGTGGCAGTAGTTGAAATATTTCTCACAAATCTGTCACAAGGAAGACACAACTGTTACCTTTCCTTTTTTTTTTTTTTTTTTTTTTTGTCCAAATGTCAGGGCAGCACCGTTGAATTTTTACAGTGGGGAGCTGCAGATATTTTGTTGTTTAGGGGAGAGATGAAGGAAGATTTTAATGAACTTCACAGTCTGAGGATAATACAAAATACAAAACTTTGACATAACTTTTCCATAATGTATTTATTTTTTCTACTTTTTCCACTGTGATAAATTGTTAATCCCAGGGAGTCTTATTCAGTCCCTACTCTGAGCAGATTGCCTGCGGCTAACGTATAAGCACAAGATCTTGTGGGGATGCCTTAGTTTCTTGTGGATAATCCAAAATGTTTCAGGACTGAGGTAAATGTACTCTGTTCCATGGTATACTTCTGAGTTTCCTTGCACAACAATAAGAGTATGTTCTGTGATGGTTTTATTTCTTGTTTATACTTTAGCATACAATCAACCACTTTCAAATAGAAGACGGCATTGTTATATATATATATAACTTTTAGAAAAAACTACTATAAAAAATATCTTGTAACATCTTAAAGGATCTTTAATGATATTTCTACATAATTGTTTTGTCACTTATGCTCATCAAACATTAGATTCCTCTTTCCCTTCTGTAGTCAGTAAAATTAAACAATTAAACTGCAATCAATATAATGCTGTTGTGTAGTTTGTACTTATATGTGACATTTGTTTGAGAAATGCAATATATTTTCTCTGTATCATTTTGGTTTTAAGAGGAGATTTATGATACTATTTTTGTTTTGTGTGATGGTTTGTATCAGATTATTCTAATATTTCCCTTTTATAAGTCACAGCTCTCCGTTTCAGTATTTTATATAGTATTTTACAAATTTAACTTATATTCAGATAAGTACGAGTTTTGAATCAGTCATTGTCCTGATAAATTTAAAAAAAAAAGGCAGCATATTTTGTCCCCATTCTTAAAGCAATATATTACAGCAATATCTTATTACAGAACAGACTGGATAACAAAAAAAATCCTTATCTTCTTGAACAAGGAGAATTTACAATGAACATTCTCAAGAGGAAGAAGTTCCTCGAAGACCAAATCAGGTACAGAATCTTCATTTTATTACTGTTTCTTGTGTTTTGCACCATTTAAAAGCCTGTGGTATTACTTGTCTATTGGACACTAGCGGATATCTAAGCATTGAATGACAGCTTTCCAGCAAAATACCAAAATAATAATAAAAAAAGGTTTTGTTTATACATTTGCACAAATCTTGAAAGGAAAGCACCAAAACCCCTTATGTTACCGAGGATCTCAGAAAAATGATGCTTTGTTCCAGAATACCATTATTTCTAACATAATTCCATTCTAATTAGCTCTCAGGACAGATAGCAACATAGTAAAAGCCTTTTGCGCAGCTATGTCTACCCTAGAACCCTTACAATGTACATGAGCTTGAACTTGAAACTTTGGGAAATAAAATTCTCTAGGGTATTATATAAATAATTATTCTCAGATTCTGTTCTTAATCTCATTAGAAGAAATATCCTTGGAAGTATCCTGGATTTCAAAATGTCTCTCTCACTATAGTTTACTCTTTGATAAGAGTCTTGTCTTTTTGTCTTTATGTGCTGAAAACAGTATCTCTGAAGCATCTTCATATATGCCATACTTCCGTGTCCTTCCCCAGTGGTCTTTCAGCTCTTCCAGCTGATCCTATTCCCCGTGAAAATATTTGTTAACAACTGCATTTAAACTTTTCTGTTGTATAAGGAGACATTTTCTTTTGTGGTGAGAAAGCTTATGCATGCTCTCCTTTCTACTAAGAAGCATTGAAATGATTATTTGAAATACTAATAAATATGTAGTCTATTTTATGTTGTGTCTCTTGCAATGGAAAAGGGAGCTTCCATTCCATTATTTTAGATTCTCTTACAAGGGGTTACGAAGAAATGAAATGGGTGAATATATCTTATTTTGAAACGACAGATTCTACTACTTTTATAGCTGATTGAATTTGTATTTTCTCGAAGTGACCTAAAGCTGTTCTGTTTAATGCAGATGTTTAGAAGGTATTAATATGAATAACTGGTAGCAATTTTAGCCTGAAGATGGCAAAACGCAAAGGTTATTTTACTTAGGAGCTATATATGTTTACCCGTTTATACTTCATATTTATGATACCAACTTTCAGTTGGATACATTCAATTGTTGGTTCACTTCATTGGGTCTTAAATTAGGTGTTTGTGAAAAAGCAAGTGATATGGTAGATAGGTTCTACTGTGATCAACATTATACACTGCTCAGGGTCATACCTCAGGAAAGGATACTGAAATTGTATATGGTATTGTAAATATTAAGGCATCATGAAGAATGATTTATTTAATGAATATGTTACCAAAAGATAGTGTGACTAGGGCTTGGATGAGAACAGCTGCTGCTTTTTATGTTTTGGCTATATAACCAAATAATTCGTCCTGATTTCTGATATCAGTGCAAATTCAGGACAATTGCACTGATTTTAATGGAGAGATGGAGGACTAGATGCCTGTAAATTACAGCAGAGTTAATTCTCTTGAAGTATACAATAAGGCTAATTTGGCTGATGGTCATGGTATAACTGAATAAGTGTCCTACAAGCTAAATAGAGAGTCAGAGATCGCTGCATGGAGCTGAGGTATTTCTCTCTGCTATGCAGTGAGGTGCTACCATTTCTGTAGTTATTGCCTCTTTAGTCTGGGTGCTGTGAATTCTGTTTTGCCAGGACCAGAAATCCAACACAGGAAAAGGACACAGGATCTTTGGGTGGCCAGCCAGTCTTTCCTGTTGGACTACCTCTTTATATTCCTTAGGTTTTACGGATTTCTTTTTCATCTTTATTTCAGAAAAACAAACAGAAATAGATTAATTATGATTCCTACGAAGTGTTAATATGTTTTATTTTATTACCTCTATATAGGTATATAAATACACTTGAAAATCTCAGAATATCAGGAAGAAACCCTCTCTGGAGATTTTAATTTTTACCAAAACCCTGGTTTCTGAAGTTATCTCTGAAAATTCTGCTCTGTTTTGTGTTTAAATGGCTAGTTCTGAAATTTACTGGGCAATTCGAGAGTCAAATTCTACAAAATTCTGAACTTTCCTACTAAGAGTTGCTGAGAGTGCCTCCTTCCTAGTAAGTCCTGGAAAGTAAATATAATGGCATTTGGTGTCGGTGTTCAGCTCCAGGCTAGCAATCAGCACCTCTCAGCATTAAGATCTTTAAATTCTCAATTACCAGGAGCTGTGTACAGAACATATTACCATTCTCTGAAGGAAAAACATAAATATCTGAATTATATTGCACTACCATCTAGAAAAGCCCAGTTTTTGGGAAATGGGAAATACCCATTTCCTTTATTTTAGTACCTAATTTTAACAATGGCTCAGATTTTTTAAAATGAGACTCCGAAACAAAAAATCTCAATCACTGTATCTTTACTAAAACCATGCTAAAATATAACTATAAAGAACAATGACCTAAATGCAAACATTCGTATATCTTTTTCATTTTGATATAGTAACTATTGTAAATAAAGAGGTCTCTTGTTGTATCGAAGGAGTCCCAGATCATCCCCAATCATTATTCTTTTTAGATCATAGTATATTTTAAAAACCTAATAACTTCTTCATATTTGAAAAAACAAAACAAAACAAAACAAACAAAACCAAAACCACTCTGCAATATAGATTAATGTTTTTATATACTAACTTATTTATCTTAAAAAAACCTGGATTCAGAATTGATAATGGATACATTATGAAAGCTGAATGTAATCCACAGGCATTTGAGTCTCAAAAGGAATTGAAGCCTACATACATTTACTGATCCCTCGAACACACAGTAAGTGCCCTGAGGAAGCCTCAGATCTATTACTCATTCAGCATTACTCATGATATGCACCACTCCTCTGAATTCCAAAATCTGTTGTTGCAGGTTATCCCTTTGGTCCGCTGAAAAATCATTTCTGTCTGTGCCTCATGTTCAGGGAAAGAGCCAGGAAACATCTGAATTGTAAATGTAATGACTCTTCTTGGTTAGAGATTTGTAGGCCTATAAAATAATTTTCTCCCCTATGGCCAGCATAAGATCTTACCAAGATATTTAATCGCAGCTACTTTGTTGTTTTAAAACGATATGAACCCATTGATGGAGATAGATGAATGTTACAAATGGGATTCTGAAACATCCCTGTAGTTAATTAATAATTGATTGTTATTATCTTTCTCATCTATTTATGTAAATAGTAAATGAAATGTATAATTTTATTGAGCATAATAGCTCAAACAGAGCAATATTACAGATTATTACTTCCCCTCCCCCCTGCCCCCCTTTTTTTCCTTTTTAGCAACTAATTATTTGTTGCTGATTTGGACCACTCTGTTTTTTCTTATATTTGTATTTTCTGTCAGGAATAAAAAGTCCTTGTGATGCAAGTTAAATATGTTCCCTAGGAATCCAGACTTTAGTTCTCCGTGTTTCTTTCCAGGGGTAGCCTTATTTCAGTGGGAACAGTGTTAAATATAGGCTAAAGGCTTTCTGCAACTCTTGTCCAAATTACAGTTTTAGTTTGGTTGCTGTGAAAAGAAGATCTATGTGAAAGAAAACATGAGCAGTATTTCCAAGCCATAGTATGTTAGCAGTTTTTAACCACTGAAATCACTGGGGAATTTTGCCTTAAAAACAGTGACATAATTCTGTCCTGCTATTAATCACTGCCCCTTGGCAGTTTTCAGGGACAGCAGTCACGTTGCACTCCCTATTGTCACCATCAGCAACAATGTATTTGGTTCCTGCCTATAACTGCTTACTCTGTACGAATTCTGCAAAAGACAAGTTTTGTCAGAGACTACTTCCATAGCTTCAATCCTCTTGTGCGACTGGAGAAATGATAGATAACCTGTTACATGAAAGATAAGCTTTATGTTCTCCAGATTTCTGTTCTCTAAACATAAAGCATCAGTGAATTGCGAGAGTAACTACAGATCAGGATAGAGAAGAACATGTTAGGAATTATTGCTTCTCTTTGTGTACAACATCCATGCACAAATAGTCTAAAGGAAATACCTTTTGTGACCTGAAAATACAGACTTCTACTTTCAGAGAGTGAGTGAAAGTATCAAAAACTATGTGTCTTAGAAAACAAGGACTAATTTTCAAAAAATAATTTTTAACCAGATACACAGAAATGGCAGATTACGTGCATAGAATGAGATGGCCATTGACTTCAAACAATTAGATTTCTAACAATTCTAGCCTTCTATCAGGGTTTGGGGATTTTTTTTTTTCTTAATTGAGATTTAGATTCATAATGAATTTAAACTGTTTTTAGGTGTTACTGGGTGAATCAGATTCCTGTCATGGAAATTATTTTTTACAATTGTTATTGCTTAATGCCTGTAGGCATATGAATTAGAGGTGTGTGAAAGAACGGGAGAGATCAAGGGAGAGAAGATGTAGGGAAGGAGGGGGGATTATATTGTGGGAGTCAGTCATGAATTATTCACCATAAATGATAATTAAAATCAAAGATGAAGTATATAATTCAGAAACAACATACAAGCTGCAATATGTTTACTAGAGAGATTCCTTGAAAAAATTAAAAACCAAACATATGTAAAAATCAAAAAGCTGTTTGCGCTTATGTCTGAGAGACTGTTGAAGAAGGAAAAAAAGATCTGGGGGATCACATAGGGTAAGGTTATATTGAGTTTATTTAGAAAAAATTAAAACAAACCCAAAGTGTAAATAGTTCAGATTACACAACACAGTAAGGGAGGCAGGGAAGGGTGAACAGGTTGAGAGAACATAGCACTCTGGATGATTGCAGGGATTAGATATCTGGGATTTAGTATCCTCATTATGTTATGCATTGCTTGCGAGATGATACTGTGTAAATTTCTTTACCCACACTTGAATGAACAAGGAGAGTGAGAAGAGCAAATTGTATTTGGCATTGTCTTTCCCATCCACAGTATCACCTTTGCTTGTGTTGCTGGCTTCTTCTCACTCCTTTCTTTCATTTCTTTAGCTGGCACACTTTGAACAGGTTTTTTGGAGTATTCTTTAATTTTTACTTTCAACCAAAATTAACAAGTCACCAAAATAAGACATGAAATGCTCATATACACAAATTTCCTCTTGAATCTATCTTCCTTCTCTGACATCTCTCCAGTTTCTCCAGCACAGGCATCTTCTACACAGGTAGAAGTACAATTTTCCTAAACCAAAATGAAAAGAGACTTGTCTAAGATTGGTGTAATGGTCTTGTAACTTTAAATTGGACACAGTTACATGCCAAACATAGTGAAACAGCCAGTGTGACCTGCACCAAGTTCATTAAGTTGTAGCTTATAGCTGTGTCCGACTTTATTTCTTATCATCTGTATCTGGAAAAAATGGATACCTAGAAATCAGCAGTAATCTACACATACAAGAAGAGAGAGGTAGTTACCCTCTCATGAATTTGCTTTCTCCTGACAGCTGAGAATATAGCAAGTAGTATAACACTTAGTACTTACTAATAGTCTGAAGATCTAGTAAAGTGATAAAAAAAATATAAAAGAAATTTGGAACTGAATTTTCTAACAAGAAATAAAAAGAGTTTTTCAAATATATGAAAAATTAACAGACTATTAATAGTGGTATTAGTAGTTAATAGTGGGCCTTATCTCTAAATTGGAGAGATGAATTTGATGGGAGGACCACTTGGTGGGTAACTAATTGGCTGGATGATCCCTCTGAAAGAGTGCAGTCAACAGCTTTATGTCCGAGTGGCGACAAGTGATGAGTTCCTCATCACAGATTCACCAAGATAAGCACCCTGAAATCACAGAATCACAGAAGGGTTGAAGTTGGAAGGGATCTCTGGAGGTCGTCTTGTCGCTGCTGAACTCCCATTGCTCAGCTACAGAATGTTGTGCATGAACATCTCCATAAGGGTGTTATATATCTCCACGATGGAAACACAATCTCAATGGTCAGCTTGTGACAGTGCTCAGACACCATCAGAGTGAAAAACTGTTTCTTAATGTTCAGAGGGAAACTCCTGTGTTTCAGTTTGTGCCCACTGCCTCTGGCTCTGTTGATAGGCTCCACTGAATACAGTGTGACTACCTCTTCGTTGCACAGTCCTTTCAGGTACTTGTGTTCATGGATAAGATCCCCAGATCCTTCTCTTCTTCAGGTTAAACAGTCTCAGCTCTCTCAGCATTTCTTCATAGGACAGATGTTCCAATGCCTTCACCATCTTCATGACCCTTTGCCAGACTCTCTCTAGCTTGTGCATGTCTCTCCTGCACTGTGGAGCTTAGAACTGGACACAGTACTCCAGTACTGGTCTTACCTAACCTGAACAGAGGGATAGGGTCACCTTCCTTAACCTGTTGACAGCACTCCTAATGCAGCCCAGGATATCATTAGCCCTCTTTCTGCAAGGGCACATCACTGCCTTATGTTCATCCTGTGTTCAACTAGGACCCACAGGTATTTTCTGCCAAGCTACTTTCCAGGTGGGTGGCCCCCAGCATGTACTGCTGCCTGGGATTGTTCCTCGCAGGTTGTGCACTTCCTCTTGTTGAACTTCATGAGGTTTCTGTCAGCCTATTTCTTCAGGTCCCTCTGGATGGCAGGGCAGCACAATCCTCTGATGTTCAGTCAATTCTCTGTTTTGTATCATGGGTACATGGGAATGTAAGGTATGTATTACAGTAAAATTCCGGGAGCTAGGTCTCTTCATCATCAAGATGATGGGAATGTCAGTATGTTTTCTTCAGTGTAAATTTCATCAATAAGTAATTTAAAAGCAAAGATTTTACAAGACCACTAGTAGGGCACTGAAACTAGACAAATTCAGAACAGAAATAAGATACATTTATTTAACAACAGGAAGTAATTTATCATCATGGTAGAATTTCCACTGTTAGAACTGAAACATTTTCTTTGTGTTCTTGTTCCAATCAGCAAAAATTTACATCCTGTTTCAGAGAACAGATCAGATAAAATGTTTACTATTATACCTTTTTAAAATTTATGTCTCTACAAAACTGAAACTGTAGCAGCTTGCACCCGGTATTGATATTATGGTGTTTTCTAACTCTACTTGGTCTGTCTGGGAAGGAGTCAATTTTCAGCTTGTATAGTGCTTGTATAGCAGCTTGTATAGCGCTGTGTTTTAGATCTGTAACCAAAACAAGGCTGATACCACACTACTATTCTAGTTGTTGCTAACCAGTGCTTGCACAGCACAAAAGCTTTCTCTGTTTCTCATGCTAGTCCTAGAGTTAATAGATTGGGTGGTGTGCAAGAGATTAGGAAGGGACACAACCAGGCAGATGACCTGAACTAACTCAAAGGATATTCCATGACACATAAGGTCGTGCCCAGCATAAAAATGGAGAGGAACGGCCTTAGATGAGGTAGACATCTTTTATTCTGAAACTAACTGGACATCATTCTATGTGTGGAAGATGAAATACACTAAGCCTACTGCTTACTCCAAACCTGCTCTGAGGACCAAATTTCAGTTCAATAAAAATGGCTACCAAAGCCTTGAAACTACTAGCAAAACTGAAACCCACAATTACTGAGATGATTATAAGAATTATGCAATGTATTCAACGTAAAATATGTGTGCCATTAAAATTATCATGTGTGCCTCATGAGTTGTAGGTTGAAAGCTCAGCTGCTGAATGATATTGTCAGTTTTAGTGTTTCTCTTGATTAGCTGGGTAAATAACTCAGAGTTCAGTTCTCTTTAATCTTCTTTTTAACTTGATGGTGGCCTAAAATTTCTTTCAACCACAAATAAAGTATTTTTTAATATAAGATGAATTACATTTTAGATGTAATACAAAAGAGAACATTAAAAAGCTTTTTTTCAGACAAGCAAATCTCTTTTTGAAAAGAATTTTTGAAATTTAAAAGAAGTTTTTGTTTACATGAAAATCTGGCAAAGATATAAGAATTTATAAAATATTCTGCTATCAGTGAACTTCTTTGCATTTTTTGTATGAAATTTGTTACAGTTTTCAAACCCATAACCTGAGAGGCTGCTAAGACTTTCAAAATGATGAAGAAGTTTTCAAAGCAGCTTTCAGAAAGTCAAGTGTACCCCAAAGAATGTTTTCTGGAGTCAGGTCCAGCCTTTAACAGGCCTAGTCCAGACATTCATAGTCCTTGGTACCACTACAACACGCAGAGAGAAACAACAAGGAATAATGAAACCCTGCAACTCCAGTCACCTATGAGAGGAGCTAAATGGAACTGAGAGTCCAGAAAGCCTTTAAGGATATTTATCAAACATATATAAATTATACATGCTCCTTTTCTGGGTTAAGCAAATGTGGCCCACCCACCTAAGTAAAAAATTAGTAAGGAGAAGTCCAATTGGTAATTTGTCTAAATAATAATATTAGTTCAATCAATAATTTGGGTGCACGTCGTGTTTCCAGTTTCCCAATGTCCCTACATACTCTCAAGTTCCTTGATATCAGGCACTTTCCATCATTGTTTCTAAACCCTAAGATAAACTTTTGTCAACTTATTGGCAACAGGCTCTCAGTTGTAAACCCAGGGGTTAGGATCTCACTCAGCATGTTGAAAACAAACAAATCCATTTATTTACAATTACAATACAGTAGAATTAAGATTTTAAAGCAGTTCTAGATTTACTAACCCACATATGCACAATTTGTACTGATGTAAATATTGTACATAGTCTATGCTAGATAGTCTATGGGCAGCGTTTTCTTGTCAGGAATCTGAGAAGCCAGTTTTTATTAAAAATTCAAAGTTACCTTGGTACCATTTCCCTCTAGCTCCCAAGGGGAAGCCCATTAATTTTATACTTGTAACATCTGTCAGTTCTTGAATTTGATTTTTAAGCTGCTGGTATTTTCTAAATTTTTCTGCCCCTGCATGAACCACAATTGTTGGTTTACTCTCAAATCTAATTGTTACATCAACTACTAATGTTTGATTTTCCTTCACACGTACCAGGTCTGATTTATATAGTTCATTGTAAATATACCTCTAAATTGCTTCTTTAAACACCATCCATTATTTTGTTACTGATTTTATCCTTCTCAAAGTTCAAAATTCCATAGGCCTGGGACACTAATTTGGTTCAATCTATAAAATACTGCTTATGCCAATTATAAGATCTCAGAAAAATTTCTTTTGGGGTGGACCTTTCCCAGTCTATGTCTGGTTTCTCCTCCTCTCTGTCCTTGGATATCACCATAATCACTTTCTGGTCCCATATAGATACTTTATCCTAATCTCCTGGTCTCATATAGATACTTTATCCTAATCTCCTGCTGTAACCCCCAATTTTTCAAACTCCTTCTTGATACCATCTTGTCAGAAAGTTGATCTTATTGTTTCACCTGAAGACTGTGAAATTCTTCGCAGTCTTCAAGTCTGTATGGAGAGAATCTGTTCCGAAAATCTGGTAGTACCTAGACCACCACACTGGGTCTAGGCTTGGTTGGATAAAAAAGACATGTCAGTTCTCCCCTTCCACCTTGAGACCTGTCAGATCACAGAATACCTCTAAAATTCCAACATTCTTCTGCATCCCATCTCACAACACACTTAGCAACACCAAGTCATCTGCAAACATCACAGTTATATTTTTTGACTTGTGCTGGAATCTACCTCCCTCCTCTTCTAATTTACACAGTAGAGGGTCCACAAATAAGTTGAATAAAATTGGTGACATCAGATCACCCTGCTTCCAATGGGATCTGATTGCTCATTCTTCAAGTCAATGTAAGTATTGATGTTACAATATTAGTTGTTAATCAGGGCTATAATATGATTATCCATGCCCTTTATTCTGGAGCCATAATGATATGTGCATGGCTCACAGTGTCAAAAGCTTTGGCGAGATCCTTGACGACTACCCCCAGGAACCAATGTTCTCTTTTAGCATTGCGGATTAAAAATTTCAAGTTCTATTAACAACAGAGGATTTTATAAATCCTCTCTGTCTTGAGTTAATAGGACATGCCTTAGTCAACCTAACTGTTAAAATCCTCGAGAATAATCTCAATATGGTTGATCTGATAGTAATCAGTCACTAATTACTGATGTCCACTGGGTACTCCAGTATAGCAGATTTAGACATGTCCTACACATGTCCTACATTTCCTTATCATGCCCAGTCATGTTAACCATATATTGTAAATTTGCATTAATTCTGTGTAGTGGGGATCTATCTTGATCATATCCCTCAAACTCAACCCATCAGGTCCTGGGGGCCATGTTTTTGCTGACCTCTTTATTATTCTTATAGATGTTTTTCACTGTGACCATGGTTTTGAATGCCGAGTTTTCTGCTTGTCCTATAGTTTGAAAAGCATAAAGGCCCTTGAATGTTCCTGGTGACTCCCATCTTAACTTGAGAACTCATTTACTAGGGTCATGCCACATTTTGGGGATTTTACATCATCTAAGATAATACCACCTTTAGTTTTCCTCTACTCTGTAGATTCCACAGGTTTTGTAGAAATTGTCCCTTTTTCTTAGCCCTATCCTTCATCCAGGCTTTATATGGTTCTGAAGAGGGGGTTTTATGGGTCATTTCATGCTTTTGTTCTTGACTTACTTTCAACTTGATGGACTTCCTAAACAGGCAGGAATTGCAGTCTTTGGCAGCCTCATCAACCGGTGTTGATAGATGTTCTTTTCCTTTGATCACCTATTCGTAAAACCTTCAAAGAATGGGTAATTTGTCAGCTGTTAAACAGTCAGAAATTACTCTTCGAAAATGGGATCACAGTCCTCCTTCTCTATGTGATTCAGTGTCAAGAAGATGTTCCCCTTCTTTCACTAGATGTTTCTTCCATTCTTGATTTTTATCTTCTCTTTTCTAGGAACTCTTATGTAGTCCTCTTCTCTTGTCACTTATCTCTTTTGTTGTTTTTGTTGGAATATGTTCTGCAATCAATTTATTCATGTTCTTAAGCCCTTCCTACTGCTTATTCAACTGTTGCAACAACTCTACCTCCTCTTCTGTCCAACACTGCCAATGCACCAGTCTTGCAGTACTCTTCTTAGGGTGGGAGGCTGTGATCTGACAGGATGGGCTAGTAGTTTGTGTTGTCCCAGGTCAATTTTTGATTTAAATATACTTCTGCATTCCCCACAGGTTAAACCCTCCACCTTGTGAGGTTCCTCAACTCCCTCACACTTTGGGAAATGTCAGGCAATACTATGATGTTTCCCATCTGACTTCCCAGAAGAGGCATACTGGAAGAGGATCTTCCCCTTAACCTTGTGTTCTCTTCAGCTGTTTAATCAGTCCTGACATTTTTACTCTCAGGTTTACACAACACAGACGTGATGGTTTCTTGTCTGGGACCTTCACCTCTGGTGTTCCTTCAGCTTGTAGGTCAGCAGAAGCCCCCAGGGTAGGCATTGATGGCAATAAAAGAGGTTGAGCTGTAGCTCCTGGGAATGTGTTTTCTGCCTCCTCCTCACTTTCGGCTCTTGCCAATCATGAACTGCTAGTGTATTGGGAGGTAGGTACCTCATAAACCTCTGGAAACATGGATAATCTATCCTCACAGATGGGAACCAAACCTCAGTCTAAACCAATATTCTGTGAGTTGATAAACTCCAAACCACCCCTTTCTATCTCCATTCCGAATCTTCTATAAAACTGACCCAACAGTGGTCAAGGCTCTGCTTAATGCTCACATTGTCTCACCAGCCAGATGGACTCGCTTGTTTGGCTATTGATACAAATGCAGCTCAAATGATGGGGAAGATCCCTTTTACCAATCCAGTTATTGAAGGTAAGTATAAGTCAGAGACCACCCCCTCAAGTGCTGTCAGACTGTCCCTAAACTAACCTGTGGGCAAAGGCTTCAGGCACCAATTCGGTTTTGGTGTCCGAAATTTGTTTCACTCAATTGAATACTATCAATAGGATGGTGAAGCTACTTGATAGGGAGGGAGCAATTATAACTCCTTATTCTGGGACAGAAGTTGACTTGCTTACCCCAAAGGGTATCCACCAAGACCATGTGGATGTGTGGCCTCTGCAGCTCTGCCCATTTAGTAACTATGATCCCTTCTTAAGAGAGTCATAGTTATTCCTGTCCTGAATCCCACTCCTAGTAAAGTTGTCAAGGAATCCAGATAAGTTTAAATATCTGTTTGTTGGCAGCTTGCAATGGAAAAAAAGTCTATGATTTCACAACATAATTAAAATAAAAATGAACAAAATTTATCACAAGTTTTCACATGGATTTCTTATATTTTCATATACATTGTTTGTTAGATGTGATCATGCCCTGTTGATTCTCAAAATTGTGTCTGACAAATAAACATACATCAAAAGATGCACTGGAGAATTATGTGCAATCAATATTATACCTCAGATATTTATAATATGGAAATTTATATTTATGAATCCTTTGCAAGAAAATATGATTTTTTTTCTACAGTTTATACTACGTAAGAAGAGAATGATTTATTTTCTGATTATAGTCTTAGATATATGGTCATTTCAAAATCGAGCTAGCAAAAATTAAAAGCAAAATAAAACTTTTTTCTGAGCTATGTTGTTTTAAACTTCCTCATTATTGTTTCACACAACAAAATAAAATATACTGTCTAGCAATGAAAATTCAAAGAGTTGTTCTTTTTGTTAAGACTACTTCAAACTTCAAAAGATTCCATAGTTGGTATTTAAAACTCATTTCTTACATGGTCTAAATACAGATCAATAGAAGTTATAATCAGACAAAATAAAAGCTGAAAACATCTTACTTTATGGTGGGTTTCATTTTCATTACCAGTGTAAATTATATTTATTGATTTGCCTAGTTTTCTAGCTCAATTTCCATAAAACCAGATCACACTTAAATTGGATTTAGCAATATCTTCAATGTAACTTGAGTTTGGGTAAATACATAATATATTAAAAGAATCAACAACAGAAACAATGAATGTGAGAAAATCTGATAAAACTGTAAAAATATCAATATTTTAAGCTATTATTTTGATTCACAGTATATAGGGTGGCTAATGCTTCAGCTGATTTCTGTGCTCATGCAGCTAAGTTACGCTTTAGTTTTGTCAGCAACAAAGCTTTATACTTGTTTTAAATGGACACATGGAAATAAATATTGCTATTTCCTAAAAATTCCAGATGAAATGCAGAAAGAAATGAAATGAAATGAAATGCAGAAAGGAAAATTAACCTTTGCCAAAGAACATTCTATTCATTTGAATTTAATAATTTGTGCTCAATGAAGTTTTCAGATGGATAAATAACCAATTAGAAATGCTATGCTTCTTTTTACTTTTTTTGTGCTAACTGTGATTTGCAAGCTTAATAAAACAGAATGTAACTATATTGACTATTTCTCTGAATGCATTGCTGGATGGCCGATAACTTGGGAAGCTGAAAATAACAGTGTTTCTTGCACTGGGAAAGTGACCCTCTCCCTACCGTGGATTCCATGGTACACAAGGTATTTATTCTGCAATTTAATACAGATAAAAGGAAATTTCACTAGTTTTAATGATTTTAATTTGGTGTACTTTGCATTTAGTGCATTTAATTCAAATCCATTTTTAGGTACAGCAGAAATAGAATGAGAATTTTGGATAACTGCAGTGGAGCATATATAATCTTTGTTGTTTAGACAAAACTCCTAGCCCTGGGCTTACTCATTTTTGTCTCCTTAGTCAGGATAATTGTCTTACTTGGTTTTCATCGTTGGGAAGTACCAGTGAATGTATGACAGATGGAGCTGGATCTATCAGTTACATTTAGGCCTAAGGCAAAGTTTGTGGACATGGTGTTTGCAGTGTACTTCAAAGAGGGTCAGAAAGAAGTGGGAAGGTTCATTGAAATTCCTCTGCCTCCTCCACAAGCATTCACAGCTACATGAGGTATCACATAAACAGCTTAATAATTTTTCTTTTTTTCCTGTGCTAGTCCTAAACATGTAGAAGAATAATTCAAAAGCAGTGACTGTAATAAAGAATATCCAGTCCTGCACTACTGCAGAGATGAAGTATTCAGAAGATGAGAAAACAGAGAAGAAAGCACATTGTGAGGTCAAGAATTTGTACAAACACAAATACACCATCATTTGTCAGGTGTTTTTTTTCAACCCACAACCAATATATTTTCCAAAATGCTTACTAAAAATTGCTATAGCAATTTTTTGAAAATAAAAAATGAGCAACTGTTTCTTTTATATTATATACTGTAGCTTTTACTATAATACTGTAAGTATACTCTGGTCTATTGCTTTCCAAAAAACTAGCAGAAGCAATAGGGGAATGTTTTTCTGGCTATGGACAGAATAATATTTTCTTTTGATGAGGCAGATGGGTAACAAGATTCATAACTCAACTGCCAAATTGTTTTGTGAACTAGTTTGTTGTCTGTAAAATGGAAGAAACTGATCACACACGACTTAATCTCACATGAGTATTGCAAGGCATAATTAAAGTTTGTAAACTTTTTTGAGAGCTTCTGATGAATAATGCAATATAATGCAATGTCATTACACCAATTATGATAATTATTATTAGCAATGTGCATCTCAGTTCTCCAAACAACAGAATCACTAAATTCTTTATTGCCATAATTGCACTGTGGGCTAGGATTGTCTGGCTGTATCACTGGAATTGCCAATAAGAGCAGAAAGAATTTTCATTAAGGAAGAATAGCAAGTGTCATTGCTTATATAGCAAGACTGATAATGAACATGAAAGCATTTTAGAAAATGTCAAGATGATAAAATTATTGGGCTTCTTTGGACTTTACCAACACTTGCCTAAAAAAGAGGTTTTGCTTGCTTCTGAGTTCACTTCCGCTAGAGTAAGAAGTTGTGTAAGGAGTTCTCTAGGGATTAACCAGAGAGCACAGTGCTATTTAAACAAACCTGTCACAAACTTGAGTAGATAGTTCAGAATCTTTAAGCCCAAATAGTGTATCATACTCAGCTCACTGTTATTGTCAAAGAACAGTTATGTAACATCATAAGAAGAAATGCATGCAAGAGTCAATTGCAGAGTCTTTATTTCCTCTTTTTTTTTTTTTTACTTTCATGTGACAGCTTTTGTCAGAGAACACATTTCACTTGTGAAAGGGTAGACTTTAGGTAGGCAGAAGATACATGAGACTAGAAGAAGAAGTCTTTGGAAAGTTTATATAAGAAAGCAATGAAAAGAGAGGTTTAAAACTGTTTGCAAAATATTTTCGAGTAAGACTGACGTAATGTTTGGAACTTATAGCTTAGTCCAAATAATTCTTTTACTGTACTTTTTATTCATTCTTTTATCTATTGTTTAGCATCACTTAAAGGAATGTGCTTGCTTGAACGACTTCCTCTGCAATGCTGTATTAAAAATCACCTTTCAAAATATTAAACAGCTTCTTTAGTTTATGTGTACGTATTTTTCATTATTTGCTCGTTTTAGAGGATGATGGAAAACAGTTGCCACAGTAACAGGATAATTTTTTATGAATATATGTTTGCTTTTTTTGAAAGCTCGGCTTGACTGGAACACATTTGCTTTAGACTGCAATTTATAAAAAACACGTAATTACAAGCCCCTTTTCTAGTATCCTGAAAGTTAATACAAGGTCTGGACACCTATAGAACTTACATATTTGTGTGATAATAGTGTTCTTTTAGAGCATTGGAGAAACAAAACTCCAATTATATTTTCACTTTAAACCATTATATTTTTAAATTATATGTAGCCATCAGGATTATAAATTGCCCATGAGATCTACAGAAAAGAAATAAGCAGGTTTTTTTCTTCTCTCTGCCTTCAATCTATTCTCCAGAGCATACCAATCAGCCCAAATACTTTACCAGTGTTTAATATTTTCTTTTCCGCCCAAGAGGTTTGAGTTCCCTTTTTAAAAGGACATGTAGATTATATTAATTACACTGAGTTTACCATAGATTTTTATTCTGTGGTTTTGGTCAATGACGAAAACAAGTGGAGAAGAGATATGTATTGGAGGTCACTTTCCAAATATTATACAGTTCCCACAGTATACCTCTTAAAAAGTACATTCACATTTTTCATAGGAGTTATACACAAAGATGAGACTAGAAAGCAGAATCTAGGCAAAAGAAAGAAGAAATGAGAAAGCCCAATTGGCACTTTTACAAGGTACCACAAGTAAACTGTAAAAAATTTTAAATTATTGTTATCAGACTTCCTGCTGAAAATTGAAGTCTCTCTGAAGATGTAGGTTAAGATACTTTTCATTTTCATTGAAATAATGTTTGGTATGAGATGTGTTTTCACAGTCTCTGACTTTTCTGGTATTGCATTAGGCTTTTGCCAAGAACAGTTTTTTCTGCATCCGAGATTTATGCAAAATTTATGGACTTTTCTTAAAAAGACCCATATTATTTATTTCTGCCTTTTTTTCTTTTCCCCCCCCACCAGCATGCTATGTATTCTTGTAGTATCTATTCTACTTGATGGATAGTAGGGTGAACATATATCTTGCTTTGTTACTATATAGACTAGAATAATTCCTTTGCTCCAGACCTGCAAAAACTTCCTGCTTCAGCCTTGTTTTCTAAGTCCAGGATAAGGGGCAGTGGCAAGCTGAGACCTTACTATGTAATGAAAATGGTGTTCAGACTAAAACCCGGGTGTTTCTTTTTTTCCAGGAAAATAAGAAACCTGTCTCCTGAGGAATGTCCCTATGTAATCTTCTGTTTTATTAGTAGTCTATCACTATGTGACTGACAAAACCTGAGAATTATTCTACTGTTTTAAAGAAAATATGTCTGTCTCCTAGGAACAGTTTCCTCATCTTATCCTGAATGACATTCTTTGTTTTAATTTTGTGCTGTTGCTCAAGTATTTTTCAGAGTTTAAAACTGTCAGTTTATAACATTGTTTACAACTTGGCTGTAATCCAAGTCATGATGTATTTTCCAGAAGACCATTTCATTACTGTTTCCATTTGTGACATTTCTAATACAGTCTGGTTTGTAATCACCTTGAGACCCAGCAATCTAAACTAATATCCCAAAAAAGAACATTTTTATTACATTTTATTTGTATGTAATAAACTCTTTTATTACATTTTAATTTAAAAAGAGCACTAAAAACATATGCACTAGCCCATATGTGAGGACTGGAGGGTAGTGCAAAGTGATAAATAGATTAAAGTATTGTAAGAAAAGGGGTTGCTGAGATTATTCAGAGAGAGACAGCTGAGGGAGATATTCACAGAGGGCTACATAATTGAAAAGAGTTCTATTTCTTATCATTAATATATGTTTAACTGGACTGAAGGGAATCCTTAAAAGCTGACAAAATGATTCAGGCATAGTAGGGACAGTACAGGCCCGCTTCAGTTTAAGTCTCTGATGTAAATCCTCCTTCCACTGAAAGTTCTGCTTTCTTACATTACTCTCACCTCCTAATTTACATGTGACTGTGGGGAACAGCTGACCTCCGAATAATGATGTATCTCATTTTGAGTGTATGCTTCCAAAGAACATTCAAGCCTACATTTTATCCAGTAGTTACTCTAACTTGCCATAACATAGGTGTTTTCTAGAAAGACTCATTCACATGCAAGTAAAAAACCTTACTTTTCTCCTAAAACCTTCCACTTCAGACTTGGTCTAATACTCTCAGATCCTTGGCTATATTTTTAAACTACAAGATTGTTTCTCCTCAATTTGGTCAATATATTTTACTACAATCAATCTTAACAAAACAAAAAAAATTAATGAAAACAATATTTTTGACTCCATATTTTGGCCATATCTCCACATGACTTGTGTGTCTGTCCCTCCTGTAGAAAATATGTGATTGGGTTGTTCATCTTCTTTTCCCTTGCTAATCTTACCCATTTTAAGGGAAACAGTTTCTCCCTGAAGCAAGATGTAAAATAGGCTATTAACCCCAGATATCTTCCCTGCTCTACTCCTCTTATTGCGGGCAAAAAGGATCCTACGTCCATTCTTCATGTACTCTATGTAGTTTTAGTAGCTATTTTATTTGCACAAAGGTTGACTTTTTTTCCACTTTTTTGTTAGAGTACTTTCTAATGTAATCTTTTCTGAAGTATTCTGACAGTTTTTAATCTTTCAGGTGATCAGTCTGTATAGAAGCAAAGAGGAATAAAAAAGGAAACAAAGTCCCAATACATGGTTTCTAGAAGACTGACTACACTATTAGCAATGATTTTTAAAATATTTAAGTATTATTAGTGAAGAATGGGAAAATTTGAACACCTCACTCTTCTTTGTGTTCAGTGGACTAATTGTGCATGAGGTAATGTGAAGTTAGAAAGTTAGAATATACAGCAAGACAAAGTGTGTGGCTTTCATCACAGCTGAAAGACAGTGATGTCTAAAAAAGTTATTTTTTATTTTACATACTTATAAACCTTTCATACAGCACACTGTCTTTTTTTTTTGTTTGTTTTGTTTGGTTTTGTTTGGGGTTTTTTTGTTGGTTTTTTTTTTTTTTTTTTTTTTGTACTGAGGAATAAACTCCATTTGAATTATCCTTTAACAGATAGCTGAAAGACATTTCTAACAATACAAAGTAAATATTTTTTTTCCTGCACATGCATGTTTTTTTATCGTACCTCTAATCGTACCCTTTGTTGGTTTTATCAGTTATACAATATGGATGGATGAAGAATGCTGCTTTTTGTAATGATCTACAAATGTGCCTCAGGCAAACTGTACTTGCTACAGGCATGTTTCTGAAAGATTTAAACTGATTCTTTATATAGAGGAGAGTTCCTAGGAATGTATTTTTCCTAGGAATGCTTAATTCCTAGTCATGGATCTGAAGTTCCTTACAGGTTCTTTTGTATGAAAGCAAGTCAAGGAACATTATGAAAGCCTGGCAAGTCACCTGTAAACTGTCAACTGCATAAACTTAAGGCTTAATTTTCCCACATCTGTGATGACTTAAATCAGGGGTGGTATGTTGCTTTTTGTTTTGTTTTTAATACATAAATGCATATTTTGGGAAGCATGACAAAAATATGGCTGGTTGAGATTGTTCTCTGTTTGCTCATATTGACCTTGATCATTTCATGATTACCGGCTGGGCAGACCCCAGGTTCCAGATCAATGAGCAATTTATCTTTCTCTGGTATCGTAATGAGATCCTGGAATCCTCAGGAAAGACAAGAAAAGCATAAGCTGTTTTGCAGTTGATATAAAGCACAAAGAATATAGAAAACTTGAGTATTTGAGGTACTGGAAAATATTTTCAAATATTTCAGTTTTGTCAGCAATTTCAGTTTTGTTAACTAACATAGTGCCTGTGCTTTACTGTAAACATGGCTGAAGCTTCAGTGAGAAGTTGATTATAAACTGTTCTCCACACTGTGTCATGCAGTGTACTGCTGTGAACCGGTTGTTGTGGTTTACTTGCAGGCATAAACTAAGTACCACACAGCTTCTCACTCATCTTCCCTCTCGTCCAAAAGAGAAGGGGAATCAGAGGAAAAAACAATGAAATCATGGGATAAGAACAACTTAATAATTGATAATAAATTAAATAAAATGATACTACTACTACTACTAATACTAATATTGTAACAAATAATATGTAATTAAACCAATACCACCATTACTACTAATAACATGTAATGAAAATAAATAATATATGCACTCACCACCCACTGCCCGATGCTCAGCCAGGTCCCAGATAGTAAGAGCCAGAGCTGGAGACCCTGAAAGGTAGGCCAAGCCTCAGAGAGAGATTTCCAGTTTTCTAACGCATCTGGGATGCTTGGGGACCAGATTAACTGGTTGGAAAGGAGCTGTGTTATAATGCCCCAAATTAATAAAGATTCATCTTATTTCTATAAACTATGTCTTGCCTCTCTCCCGTCTTTGCCTTCCCATGATGGACTTCCCTTGGAATTAGAACATATGTCTGCATGGAAACAGATTGTGATGTACACCTGGCAGCTTCCTGACGTGTTTCTCTACTTGGTGATACTTTGTTGGCTATATTATGTGTATTTAAATTTATGTGCATTGGACTACATGCATAAATGATATTGCATTTACATTTTCTTCATTTCCAACACATTTATTAAGACATCATTACTGGAGTTATAACTAAGGAGAAAAAAGTACTGTAGTAATACTGTTGGTTAATTGTATATCAGCTGGTTTATGGCACAGTAAAATATCTTTTTAGGTTTCTGACAAATACCATCACAATCTGTATTATATTATTTCCTCCCAGCAAAAGAGAAAATGTAGCAACCATGTTAATTTGATCAAAACATCACAGGCCATTTGATCAAGACATCACAGACTATTGACTGAACTTTATAGAAACCCCAAAGTAACTTTTTTGTCATAAAGACATAGCTTTAAATTCAACTTATTATTGGATAGGTGTAATTTAATGAAAGAGAGTTCTTGTCTGTTGTTGGGAGGACACATAGATGTTCTTTTTAATTATACCTTTTTAAGATATTCTGTTAGAAGGTTAGTTTGCAATCTGTCCCTGAAATGCATGAAAAAACTATTAGTTTTTGGCAAGGCATTTTAATACAAAGTAGTTTTTTACTAAGTTACACAATCTTTTCAACCATATTTGGAAAATAATATATATAAAATATTTTACAGCTGCAGGCACAGAAGACTGTGCCAGACGTTTTCAGAGAAGCAGCTTAATTTCAACACACTGTCATGCCTTTCAGTGACCTGTTTTGTCTGAAATCATAATATCACAGGTGAAGGAACACATTGCTTTCCTACTTTTTTATATAAGTAAGTACTTCTGATGGAGAAGACATTTATGGTTGGTGCATTAAATAAAAATAATTGTTACTTCTGGTGGCTGTTTTCAAATGTCTGCACTTCAGAGGAAATAAAAGCACCACCTGACTTTTTTACTAATGCTTCTGGCAATTGTGAAAACTAAACAGTCTTCTCACCTCAGGATAAAGTACAGTGGCAAGATCTGCAGTTCTAATAATACCTAATTTAAAAAATGCACTACAACTAATGGCAGTAGTTGTGTTCAAATTAAACCAAAATGTTAATATCAACTGAGTAATAGCTTGACTGCATGCCTTTCATTAATTATCCATTCTTAGGAAGCTAGGAAGGTAAGGTTTGGTAGAAGGTAAATGTCAAAGCTGACATCATTTGATGTTAAATTTCAAGGTCACACAAAGTACTCTACCAAGAGAGTCCTTGGAATGCAGTAGAAGTCCAAACTTAGTAAGTAATATGGTTAAATACTTTTTCATAGTATCCACTTGGTGAAAGAGGATGGATTCTTTGTGTAACTTTTCTGCTGCCTGGAAATCAAAATATATCTCTGTTACAAACTTAAGCATTTTCTCAATAGAAATTAGCATATAGCTTAAGGATACTTTTTTTATGTCTTGTCAGTATCTTCTGATGCTAAGATGAGTCTCCAAAGTTTGATTTCCCATGTGTCACATCACACAAAAGTGCGTATTTTGCTTCAGGATGTAATTATCTAAGGTTTGTATATATGATAAGACAGGAACTACTAGATTCAGTATCAGAACAAACCAGTCATGATTAGAAAACAAGAATTTAAGCTCTTAATCTTAGCTGATAACTGAATTAAAAACCTTGAAAATATTATGTTTTAAAAAATAACAGAAAATTAATTTATATTATTGCAACAACTTGACTTCATGTTGGTCCGGATATTCTGAAAACATGGGAAAAAGAAGAAGTCCCTCCATCATCAAAAAACTAAAAATATTTTAAGAAATTGGTTTCAGAATTGATAATGCTAACATTAGAGAGATTTGGGACCAGTTGTCCAGTTTGTTTGCAGCAATGTCAGAGGATAATGTTTGCATGCCTAACAAATTTAATTAAATTGGGGTAAGTTCTTTGATTTTATTTTTGCTTGCTTTTGTGTCATCTTGGAGTGACTGAGTATGTGTAGATGGGTAAAATTATTTGTTTACATTGGTGGGTATAGGCCTCAGAAAAAGAGGAAGAAATCTCTATGGTAATATCCAGACCTGTAAGTCCCTAAGCATCACTAACTATTTCTTGTTGTTTTGCCCTTACAGTAGTAGGTTTATGCAAGTTTAAGCACTAAGAATTCACTGTTGTTTCCACAAAGACTTGCCAGTGATTCCCAAAAGTACAGTGGCTTCCACCACACATCCCAGCTTGATGGGCAGGCAGCAGCCCTGCTTCTGGGAGCGGACGAAACAGAGGATCAGGAAGATCAGTAGAGAATTGTGACACTTCTTGAATGATACTTGGTTTGGAAAGCACTGCGGTAATATGTTATCTACGGGGAGATGTGACAATAATAACCTTGAGGTTTGCGTTTCTTGAATATAGATTTATTCTTTAGAATGCACTGTCTTTTCTGTTTGATGTTTTTATACCTCCTGCCTGCTGATTTGCCTAATTATCAACAGTTAGTAAGATGATATCCAAATTAGATGTCAGCACTCAGCAGAGAGTTGTCCAAACCACTGGAGTCAGAAATCTCTGCTGGCATCAGAGATTTAAATATTAGTCATCCAAAGGAGGAGAATAAAGAAAACTGGGTGCAGTGTTGGTCTCCCCTTCTCAAAAAATGATAGTGGAAGTAGAAATGGTACAAAGAAATCCAGAAGATATGGAATTGCTCACACATGAGGGCAGACTGAAGAATCATCAGCTTGAGAGAAAAATTACAGGGGGAAAAACTGTCACAGTCCATAAATCCTATAAAAGGCAGAAGCAGTATGTAAGAATAACTTTCTTTGACTCACTCCAGTAATGGGAGGGAAGAAAGAAGTGAACCTCATAAGGGGACGCACCTGTCATATAGCCCACAGTGAAATACTAGAAATCACTCTGCTGGATGTGGAGAGGGGTGTTACACTATTATTAGGAAATTCTTATTTTATGAAAAACAGGTTCTTCTAATGTTGAACTTCATTGCTTGGATGCAGTCTTCAGGTTCTCCTGAACCTGTTGATTTTAGCTGGTGACATAACTGTCCTGGAAATTACACATTAGGAGATTACATTTCCTGGTTCTTATCATCTCCCCAAGCATCTGCCACCAAGTGGAGACACAATACAGATTTACACACACCTATTTTCTGATTCATGTAGCAGTCTTTATGCACTGATGTTTTTCTCTGCATTATGAAACAAATTCAAGACCAGGGTTCTGCATTTTCTGTGTAAATGCTTAGCACGTGACACATGCAATTAAACTACCAATTTTATAGGAAGAATGACTTCTGAGGTTCAGCTTTTCTTTCTTCACTTAACAACACACAGTGAAAAACCTAGATACAAGCTCAAACATGAAAACTGTATTCTTGTGGAACCGTGATAAAATGAAATAAGCAATTACAAACATGAAGCATAGTCTGGTTTGTTAAACCCTAAAGCCAACTTGAAATATTGCACATCATGTTGTATTTTCAGCATGAGCGCTGAGACACAGACCTGGTGATTTCTAATGTCAGGTGACAAACTTGTAGACCTCAGTGAAAACTAGTGGGGTAGTAAGACCTTTTGTGACTAACTGTTAAAAACACTCTCTTGCTGGAAAAACTTAAACAGATTTGTCAGTTTAGAAAATGGTAAAGTATCCCTTCCATCTTTTTTCTTTGCTTAGAGCAGCTTTTCCACTAGTTTTTCCCATCTTTTCCTTTCTATTTAATGCTAATAAATAAAAATATTTGGGAAAAGATCACATATTTAAAAACAGAGTAAATCCCAAACTGGACACCTGAATGTAATGCAATTTTTGAACAATCTCAGTGTTTGTTCTCCACTAGATAATAAGTTGTGTTGTGATTTTTCTTTATACTAGAAGGAGTTAAGTTTAAAAATATGTTTTTCAAAATTTATTTTAGTAATTCAGACTTCTTTTATTCTATTGTTTGAAACTAATAAAAAAATATGTCTTCAGAATTAAAATATGGGTATCAGGAGGCTAGGCACAGAAAGGAATATGTGATGTGATACCACTAAGAAATTTACTTGAAATTTTATTCCCTAGATGATCACTTTACACATCATTCCTTAAGAGACCAAGGGAATTAATGACAGAAATTATAAGCCTACAGTTTCCTATTCTTTTAGTACAAATTTAAAGGTAATATTTGTATATAATTCTTCTTTATATGGAGAATTTCATGAGCTCTCTGAGTATGACATTTTAAACTACTTCGGGGAAAAAAGGATGTGCCAGTCTGGAAGCAGATAAAAAATTCTGAAAAATATGCCAGTTATTTTTAGAATTCAGCAATAGAAAATTTACTACATCCCTTGAAATTTCCATTTTCCTTGTATTGTCTTTTGTTTTGTAATAGTGGCACACAAAATTCTTTCAATAGCATTAAAATCTTTTTACTATACCTGATAAAAATATCACTCTTCCCTGACTCTTTTAAAGTATTGTATTGATAGAAATAAATAATTTTGTTCATAGACAAAAATTCCAGGTCAGTTTTTGAAGACTGACATAATTATTGTATAATTTATGTTAAAAAAAAAAAAAAAAAAGCGTGCAGTGATACGTGGTAGTGACTGCTTTTAGAAAAGTATAAACATGTTAATCTTTTGGAACAATAAATAAACGGGTATTGTTTGACTACTATCATTTACAAAAAAAGTTCTTCTTCTGCCTTTCAAAATTTCAGTACAGACATTGACTAGAATTCTATTTTTTACATCAGAGGAAACTGCGCTTGGCGACGGAAAACTATATCCATTTTAAATCACTAATCTCATGCTTTGCAGTGGAAAAGTCACTTTCCATGTATCCTCAAGGTTTTACAGTAATAAGTAGTAGTTTGGGAAATGCACAGTGTTTTTAAGAAGCAGTTTGCTTGCAGATTTTGTATGCTTTATAAGCCATGTAAACAGTCCCCCACATACATGTGCTCACACACACAGTTCCCTGAAGCTAGTTGGTATGAATCGAGACACAATCTTTTCACAATTGACCAGATATGTAGGAACAGCAGAATAACACACACTCCATGCTGTCCTAATACACCGCCAGATTCAATACCATGGACTGTTCATTTTCCAATTTTCCGAGTGATGCTTTGGGGAAACTACGTATGAGTAGACTTGTTGCTTATCTGAAAGCCCTGGTCTTCTGGAAGGATTTGGACTTCTCTGAACTTGTTGTTTCAGGTTTAAAAATGTAAAAAATATATCCAGAACTTTATTTTTACTGGCAATTCTATTAATATTTAATTTCTACTATACTGCTGCTGTGACTGACTCAACTGCAATATAAACACCTGAAGTTGAAGCCTTTATTATGTTTTCTGAAAAACTGCAATTTTTTCTATCTTATTACCTAGTTAGTACTTTTATGAAGCAAATATTTAATTCTGACAGAACATATATATATATATGAAATAATTTCCAGATTATAATGAATGCAGTCAAAGCCACTTGTATTTACAACACAAGATAAAAGCTTTATTTTTATTGTAAGAACACTCAATTGAATGAAGAATTTCCTTTGCTAATAAGCTTAATTAATTGAAGAACATATGTCTGCCAGTATGTCAGCCTGAACAGCTTTTGGCAAAGTTAGTCTGTTTTCTAGGGAACATTGAAAACTGAAGGAATCTGCCTTATTTTTCATCACTTTTCTTGTATGTGTAAAAGGTTTGCTAATGCCACAGTATCGAGGACACCTTTTCCTGAAAATACTGATTTTTTTCCTTATCATAAACAGAAGAAACACTACATTCCTCATTTTAAATTTTTATCAAGAATAGGCTGCAGAGTTTAACAATGAAATTAGTGAAGTTTGAATATGTAATGAATAGTTTAGACACCTAATTAAAGAACTTTATCACCCTATATTAATGTTAAGACTAAGCACAATTCTTTGTATTCAACATATTCAAAAATTATTTGGAGCAGTAGATGAATGATGAAATAAGGTTTGAAGATGTTATCAAATTAATGAGAATGGGAAAATCGAAAATTATTAGAAGGAGTTGTGAAAGATATTTTGGAACTGGGTCAAAAATGTCAAATGAAAGTCAGTATTAGAAAATTCAGAGTAATAAACTCAGTGGAAGGAAAACTTCCTGATTATACATATACATTAATTCACTGTGAATGGGATTGCCAGTCAGGAAAAAAGCTCCAATTGCCACTGTATATAGTTATTTAGGAAAACCTAACTAAGCTGCTGTATAAATTGCTCCATATGAATGTGTTGTTTGTGTCAGTCATCTTAAAATAGCAAAACAGAACTAGAGAAACATGGAGAGGATGATCAGAGCTGTGAAACTGCTCCATAATGAAATCAAAACATAAGTAGACTTAACTATTTACTTGGGAACAGGCACTGTACAGAGGTCTTTGTAGTCCATGAATATGAATAAATTTGTATCTTCTCAAAAATTAGATTACATGGTAAAGTTATAAGGCCTGTGTGTTAAAACAAAATGTAGCCATGTGCAGAACATGCAAGTGAGGGAGACCAACTCTTCTGCCATAGGCAGTTAAACCTCAGGTCAATTATATCATACCCACCTGTGACCAGTAACTAAAGTGAAGAATGAATGCAGGATCAAAATACACCTGCCCAGTTCATCCACCTTTTGCTTGTGACTCTGCTGTGTCCTTGACCAACTTTCAGGCCTGGCAAGTCTTGTTTCCACATCCATGTTGCTGTGAAATTGTTTCTGAATCATTAGCCTACTGAAATGTTTTTTTCCCCCAAATTCTAACGATGCCTTCACCAGATTAACATAAAGAAAAAAATGCAAAACTTCCGAAGCAGAACTGAATAACATCAGGTACTCTATTGCTTTAATAAAGTATAATGTAATTTGAATGCAGTCTACTAGTATAAAGTAGACTTATCTGGTAAGGTAGGGTGGTTTCATCCTAGCTACATACCAGCATATTAGCCTGTAGCTGTGTTTTGCTGAATTTCTTCAGTGGAAATTAATAAAAATAACCAAGCTAAATTTCATTTTTATATTTAATGTTCTCATTTTCCCCCTGTTTAAAAATTTAAAACCGGAATCATCTCTGTAACTGAGAAGAGTGTTATACCTGACCCATCAAATTCATGTGCCTGCATACCAAATAAATAATTCCTAATTTAAAAAGGATTTAGGTGCATTCAGGACATCACTTTCCTCATTGCTGATACCTTCACAAGCATTACCATCTTATTTGAACAAAGGAAGCAGAAAAAACAGGTCTCAGTAGAAAAGATTGGAATAACTACTATACATCACACCATGCAACACATTCAGCAGTGATCGAAACTGTAGACCCTCAGCAGTGATGCAGGTTAGGTCATACCGTGTGTAAAAAGTAAATCTTATGTATGGCTGAAGTAATTTTTTATATTGCCAAAACTACATGATGCCCAGCTGGAATACATAATTTATGTAATCCTGGAATAAGGTCATTACTTAGGCTATATTATCTCAGCCACATTGAACTGGGATTTGGTGAATTGTAATGCTACCTTACATGTCAGAGAATTAAGGAACGCACGTCAGGTGAGTGTAACCAAAGCGATGTGCATTCACCTCTGTGGCCCACATTTTTTAATGTTTAAATAATGAACTCATTGACAATGCTGTTTGCAGAGACAGAGGTGTTGGATTCATGCCAAAATTGACATGTGGATGCTACTAGGTGTGCCTCTGCATAGCTAAAAATACCGTGAACTGCTTGCATAGCAGAGCTGTGCTCTCATGGTGTTTCTCTGCAGACACTTTGTTCTGTTTAGGACATGAAACACATGTCTCAGCTTCTTCTTTTTCCTTTTTTTTTTTTTTCCTATCTTATCATTGTATCACTGGCACATATGGAAGTAGAATTTATCCTGAAGTGGTGATGACATCTGCGTCCTGGGAGTAAGTTAGATGAAATCTTTGTACCTTGATAACATATTTTAGCATTTCCTGTAATTTTTTTCTGACCTTTCATCCCATTCCCAAACCAGATTATTCTTCAAGGCATATCACAACTTTTCAGAAGTTTTTCACTATAAAAAATAAAACCACAAAGCAAAAGTATTTCAAAATGGTTAATGGGTTTAGATGGAAAGCCGGGAGATTTAGATTAGATATCAGGAAGAAATTCTTCAGGGAGAGGGTGGTGAGGCACTGGCACAGGTTGCCCAGAGAAGCTGTGGATGCCCCACCCCTGGAACTGTTCAAGGCCAGGCTGGATGAGGCTTTGAGCAACCTGGTCTAGTGGAGGGTGTCCCTGCCCATGGCTGGGGGGTGGAACTGGGTGGTCTTTAAGGTCCCTTCCAACCCAAACCATTCTATGATTCTATGAAAATAAGCACAAGTTACCTGATTTTTGGTGAAAAGCTGTCAATTGTTCTGCAAAGCCCACTTCAGATATTTGAAAGTGTTAGGCCACATGTACATTAAGATACTTTCCCTTGCCCATATTTGTTAATACAAATGAACCTCACATCACTGGAGGCCTTTGAGAAGTAGTGTCTGGTTCAAGACACATAGTCTGAAAACTGATAAGACAAACTTGTATTTCAAACCTCAGCTGGATACTAACTTCCCGTCTGATACCAGACAAATCACATAAGATTATATGTCTCTCATAACGTCTTTCATCTCAGTGCTAGAACTGGCCTTGAACTAGTCACCTTCACTCAATCATGGGAGTGGAACAAATATTATTTCATCCTGTCCTCAGGTAAGTGTCTCAGATAGGATGAAATTCACCCTCATGGGAAGGGAAATGGCCCTATCACTGTGTTAGTCACGAGGTTAAACTGCGAAAGAACATTAGCACACTTAACACTAAGATGGCTATAGTTAGGGGGATTAAATCACAGCCCATGTGTGCACCTGAATCTTCTCTCTCTAAAAGTAGAATAGTGAATTGATACATTACAAACATTACAAAAATACACTGTCTGTAATTTATTCAGGTACTACAGCAATGCCTTACTATAAGCTTCTAGATAGTTAAATGGCATCTGGAGATTGTTCCAAATCAGATTTTTAAAATGTCCTTAGAGTCTCTACAACACAGATCCACCTCTAATTGAAAAAAATAAAAAAGTTTCCCAAAATATTATACTGTTTAGAACCATTGTTTGAACTAATATTTTCCATGCAGGTCTACACATGGGTTGAAAAAAACCATGAGACAAGTCACTGAGCTCAAACAAGGAATACCAAAATACTATTACTTTATCATAGTTTGTCATGGTTTATCACTAGTCCAGTATTTAATTTTAATTAAAGATGTACAGAACCACTGGCAGGGATTATTCTAATTGTTTCTTTATTTTTCCCTCTTAAGATGGAAGACACCACCGATTGTCTCCTTGTCAACAAAGAACAAAGCGTGTTTCCAGAAAAGAGCACCTCTCAAGAAATGTAACAAGAAATATACTTGTTATAGACTGGAAAAGAAAATAATTATGGTAGATATTTTTCTTGTGAGTGCTGGAATGGCACACTATTACTTCTGTTTTCTAGGGATCAGTATAATATAAATTTTGTGTTTCGCATTCCCTTGTCACCTTTATTTTTGATTGATCTGTTTTTAACCATTTTAATTCATCGCTTTTGTTTACTCATCTGTAGCAGTGGACATGATTCAGTTTTATAGTTAAAATCTGTTGTTATTGTTGAGTATAATAATTTTAAATAATGTCTGCAAACACCACCCCCACAAAGAATAAAATTTAATTTTGATTAATTTTAGCAATCTAAACGGCATATAGATCGAATTGATTGTTTAGGCTGCCCTTATAGAGAGCAGAGGGAAACAGATACCTTCTCATATTAATTTACCTTGTTTTAACATGTGTCTGAGAAAGAATGAATCAGTATTTTGAAGTTTCTGGTTTCTTCCCTGATTGTACCAAATACCTGGACAAGCACCCTAGTTTAGACGTCTCATGTTTACATGTCTGTAGGTAGATGAGATGAATGTCTCCACTGATATCCGTAGCTGGCCAAAATGAATTCAGTCAGCCACTTCTGAACTAGCTTTCCAAAATATAATTCTGTGTATCCTCACACAAATATGTTAACCTTAGCTGGGAACTGGCTGCTCAAGTCCACCAGCTACCTCCATTTTATATCTAATTGGTTCCTCCAGATGAAGGTAGTTATGCCTTCATCCTGAAGAACACTTTTTAATCTGACCTGGTAAAACCAAAACTGTTGCTGCACCCAGCCCTTCACAAGCTTTTCCTCTCTGATCTTTTTCTACCTAGGCAGGTATCCAGCTCCCTACAGCTGAGGCACTATCAGTGGAAGCAGAACTTCAGAGGCCTTTTTAAAAGCTGCAGGAGTCCTGGTCTTTTGAAAAAGGAAGAAGTCAAAGGCAGAAGGGACATGCTTTCCTCTGGAGATATGAGAGAAAGGTACAAAAGACTGCTACCATTTTTTGTTTTTTTCCCCCTGTTGGAGAACAGTGTGAACAGAAGGCAGAGGGAGACAAATAAATGTTTCCAGTGGGGTATATTCCTATTGACTCACTCTTGAGACTTTGTTTCTGTTTTCTTAATTCATTGTTTCACTCATTAGAAAAACACCTGAAAAAAAATCCACACCTAGGACTGTCTGCCTGGAGTGATGGTCATGACCAAACTGGACACCGTCCAGGTCTGGACACTGAGTGGAAAAAATAAAATAATCAAATAGGAAAATATTTTCTTTAAAAATAATAGCTGCTCCAGATTTATTATTCTTAGCTCTCAGGAGTTTTATCATCACTACCTTTCTTTAGGGATTCTGTTTCCTAGGATTTCTAATACAATAACTTCCGTACATAATTTTTATTGCTTCAGATTATGACAGTTGGAAATTGCAGTCTCCTACTTTAAGATTTACAACCTAACAAAGTCTTCTCTGGAAACTGCTTATAACTAACCTGGTAGAATCTACAAAACAGAAATTATTTTACTGTTTTGGGGAAGGACAGAAAAAAAAGAACTGGTTGGATTGTTTGGTTTTTGTATTCTGATACTGATTGAACCTATGTTAATCCTGAGGATGATGTCATACAAAGACTTTAGACCACTGTCTTCACTTATAAATAAATGAAAATATTTTGGTATTTCTATGAAAACACAGAAGATGGGCTCTCTCATGGAAAGTACACTAAATGAAAGCTGACCCAGTCTTCTTGTACAAAAGTTACAGTTAGGCATAGGCAGACTGAATCAGACCCAAACACACTGAAAACTTTTTAGTTACAGTTTTTTGATTGGCATCAGCTTATTACTTTGATGGGAGAGTTTCCAGCATTTTCAGAGCCTCACATATAAAGAAACTAAATAGTGTGTCCAGCAGGACTTTGTTTTTCTAACTGAAAATGAAAATCAGGTTGTGGATGACATGAAGAATTGCAAAACATTTCACACCAAAATGTTCTATTCCTTTGTCTTGTTTCATTAAGAAACACAAAAACATATTTTCAAAATCCTTACACTGAAATAAGTGATAAATGTTATGCTGTTTAGTACGTAAACAGTGTAATGCCTGTCTTCTTTTGTAATCAATGCACTTGCTGTGAACTCCACGGGTACAATGTGGCCTGTTTCTGTGATTTACCTTGTGCTATGAGGTTTAGGGTTTTGTTCTTGTCTTTGCTTTGTTGGTTTTATTGTTGGTTTTTTTTTTTTTTTAACCAATGAAACCATACCCTAAGAATCAGGAATGAAAGCTCTTTCTAAGTTGATATCCTTCCGTTCTCGAGAGCAAATGAAAACTACTTGTGAAATACTACATACTTATCTCTCTGTATGGTCCATACGAACTTTTTAAAGATAATCTTCATGTGTTCATGGATTTTTGGACCGCAAACTGAAAACCTGACAATTGCGTAGTAATCTAATGGTTAGGCTGTGGAATTAAATTTCTTCACCACTGACAATGGCACCATCTGGTCAATCTGTCTATGGTTTTTCTTTTTGTTTAAGTTTCTAGTCACTCAAATTTCTATGGAATTTGATTCTTACAGTGTTTACATCTGTGTTTGAACAACATTACAGTGTTTTTTAGACAGGCCTTACTGCAGCAAAACGCTCAGGGGACTTGGAGAGTCCAATCTTCAAAAAATATTACAAAATCAGAAAAGCAAAGGAGGAAATGTGAGACAAGTACAAACTTGGAAAAAAAAGAAGAAACTGGAAGAGAAGAAGGAAATTTTGTGTCAAAGGAGATGATGTGTGATAGAAAAGAAAGGAGAAAAAGGAACAAAATCTTAATAATTTTAGTAAACCATATATATCCTGCTCTGTAGATGAATTGTTTGGTTTTGCTTCCTATGTATGAAAGATAACTCTGGACTTAGTGACATCATTCTCTCTGTGTTATAAAATAAGGTGTGTTTATGTGAAACATGGTATTTCCCTGTTTATATCCTAAGGAGGAAGAAGAAATTTAGAGATTTGCTGGTCCTTCATTTGTGTCATTCATTCCCTTTGTTCTGCTGTGCCACAGCAAGGATGGTGCAAGGTAGTAATGTCTTGTTAGCGTAAGCAGTTTCTGTCTTTCCTGCCTAAATTTTTAGATAGTGTATCACTGAGAACCATCTATGTGAAAAAAAGAAAAAGTCTTTTATTCACATCATTGAAAATAATGTAATCTGTTGTTTCCATGGCAAGGAAAAATACTGTACAATCTCTAGAAAACAATTGTTCCCTTTCATCTTATCTTGTAAATGTACAGTTAAATTACAGATAAGTCAAACTCAAGCTTTCCAGCTTTATTAAATTAGGTTGCATCTTGAACTTACAAAATCAGCCAGAAACCTCATTATTTACAGCTCTGATTTGGCTTCATGTTTTCCCAGATTACCCTCAAATTAAGTAAATACATCATGACAATACTTCCTTTAAGTAATTTTCAGTGTTATCATTATATATCACATAATGCATAACTAGGTCTTCCAAAATGCATACCTTCCTAAATGAAAGTGATGTAAAAGATATGTTTTAAATGTTAGACAGGAGAAATTTGTATACGTATTTACATTTCAGATCCTCTAGACTGACATGTTTGAAGAAACTCTGTGGGAGGTTTCTTACAGGAGAACGGATATGTTGGTGAACAAAGCTACACAGAGCTGGAGTAGGCTGCAAACTGCCTGCACGGCCTTGAAGCATACTTGAGGACGATAAAGGAAGAAACAAAGATAAAGGGGATCAGAAAATTCTTGGCAGAGAAAAGCGGAGTATGGGATAGCCAATCATGTGTTAGCTTAGAGCGCGTGGACAGCTTATGGCAAAACAGATGCAACCAATCAACTTGCGTATGTGCGCGTGGACAGATAAAAATACTGTATATAAGCGTAGCCAACAAGGCAATAAATGGCTTCATATTATATCTCTAATAGAGTTGTCTTGGAGTCCATATGGTCCGCCTTGTCACTTGTCAGTTCTCAGTTTGTTATCTCTTGTGGTTAAAGCAGACAAGATATCAACCAGTGACGCTACCTGCTCTGATTGTACCTCACAAGCACATCAACAAAAAATATTTGAAATCCACGATGTTGCCCATGTATGAGGATGCTAAAATATTAATGAAGGGAACATGCACAGGCTGGTGCTTGGCAGTTATTGATTTATTAATATTAACTCAAACATTTTAAATATATCTTTTTTGCTTTAACCAGATTCAGTTTATTTCTTAATTTATTTCTGCTTAATAATAATAGTTTAAGAAATTCAGAGGGTTTAGGAAAATCTCTCTGAATGAACTCACTGCATTGTTAAGGCTCACATAATTTTGAAGAGCACTTATATCCTGTAAGTTACAGAAAACTGTGCGTTAGAATTTTGAAAGTAATTATTTTCTGTAAAATTTGAGCTTAGATTTTTCAAGTCCTTTATAGATCCAGAATTTTAGGTCCCATTGAAGAATAAGTGATGTACACATCACACATCTTGAGTCACACATTTACAGTGAGAACCATACACGAAGTTAAACCCCCAAAACAAGGGACAAAGTGGTCTGTAAACTCTGAAAAGAATTACAACTTCTCTAGATGAGAAGAAAGCCTGGACATTGTTGCTTAAATACAACTCACACAATGACAATACACTTAGATGACTTAGAGTTCTAGGTGCAGGAAAACGTATCTCTCACCTTGTTACCTGTGTCCACACCAGCAGTTAGTACCGTACTGCAGGACAGCAGCACAGGGAGCATTTGCGGCTCTCACAGGGGTAACCTGGCAGGGGTGGAAGCTTCCTATGGCAGCTCTTTGAGCTTCCTATGGCAGCTCTTCCAAGTCACTGTGCATGCTTTGCCAATCTATTTAGGGCATCCTACTTAAGCAGGCATCGTAAACATCCTTTAGAAGTCTGAAATAAGTATTTTCACAGTGGTGACTGGAGACGGTCAAACAGGACTTTGGAAACCTCTTTCAGGAATGTTAACTGCTCAGCTCTGTTTGCTCTAGCTGTAACCTACACGCATCCAGTTTGCATCCACTGCCTGTGCAAGACTCCTACACTGCACATTATTTCAGAGCAGGGGTCATATTCTCATTATATGTTTATACAGAAAGTAGCAAAGATCCAGTCTTAGACAATCATAACAAAATACAAGTAATGAAGAATAAAAAGTTTCCTCATGACTTCCAACTCATCATATTTAAAAGAAAACCCCTATCAATTCTGTTAGATTCTACTGTTTCAGAGAAAAAGGAAATGTATATGTCTTGCTCCCATTATTTCAATTTTTGTAATGCAAGTTCTGTGTTTTTTATAGAAGGGAGGCCTTATTTTGGAGGAAGGAAGTAGAAATTGTTCTCTCCCTTTCAGAGGCTGCAGGATAACAAACTCTGAATTTCTAAAACCCTCCTACAAGCTTCTGCTAATATGGCAAATGCATTTTATATTTGATTATTTCCCACTTCCGTCAGCCAAACTGTTAGAATGTTCATCTATTACTCTCCTGTATATAAAGCAGCAGTGCAAGTGTGATACGGAGGTCACTAAGTTCTTATCGTTGGTGTAGTCCATTTATTGGCACATTTCTTAAAATTCAGGTTGGACAAGTCTCCAGAAAGTCTAAGAGGGTTATCTAGGTGACAAAGAAACAAAAAAACCTTAAGAGAAAGTCTGAAGAAATTGATTATTATTTTAATGGTTTTTTTCTGTGCAAGTAGTCCATTTATAAAATTCAGGTGGTAAATAACTTGTTGGATGTAGAAGAAATGACTGAATTTAATGAGGAGATATTATGTTGAAGATGAACTAAAACAGAATAAGGAAAGAGGTAAACAGCATAGATTTATAATGAATATAATTTGAAGTTAATTAACAAACCCATTTCAGTGTGCTGTTCCTGAAAGAAGAAAAGGTGAGACCTGCTATAAGGGTTGTTTTTTTTTTCCCTAAGTGCTAGCCAAAAAAACCTAACCAACCCATTATACATATAATGTTGTTTTAACACCTAGGAAACAATTGCTTTCCTGGGGTGGGGGTGAAGGGGCAGAAAAGAAAAGGGAGTCTTTGGAAAGAATTTGTGTTGGCTGCTTTTAAGCTTCACATCCCTTTTCTGGAAATGTTGCCGTATCATGATATATCTAGTGACAGCCATGTTCATCGGAACAGTCAGCCACAATTTCCTTCCAACACATTGACACTGGACAGAGGATTTCTTATGGCATCCTCAGAAAAGAGGTAGAGAGATTTGAGGGGAAAGTCTGCTTAAGAAAACGAAGGGTGATTATCATTAAGGAATATGATTACTGGTGACACATATTTTGTCAGATGTGAACTCATTTACCAAAAATGTCAACAAGAATAGGGATTGATCTCAGGATATTGATGTCATGTTTTTCTCACTCATCTTTCCCGTTTTTTCTGCACTAATGTGTAAAGAATTCTGCATATAATTTAGAATATCTGTGAGGTGTTCAGATATTTTGGATGAGGACTTTCTCCTTATAAGTAAGAGAAATAGTCATTGCTTTCCCCTAATCATCAAGAATCATTAAAATATTAGGTTTTCACAGATCTATCCCTTATGACAAATACTTTGCGTTATGAAGATGAGGACACGGAGAGATTTTTCTCTACCCCGCATCGGTTTGTTCAAAATAATGAAAATATTAGAAGTGGATAAATTATCAAGCTTTTCTTTATTCAGGCTGCTTGTTTGGACAGGTGTGTCCCAATTTTTCCTCCTTTCATTGTGCTTGTAGGTTAATCTGTAAACTGCCTTATTTAAATGTCATTTGAACTTGACTGTTTTGTTTTATTTTTCTTTCTTTCTGCTTCTCATGCTGCCTTACCCTGAGAAGTATTTTAGGATTGAAGGTAAAAATAAAATGTTTATAAGGAAAAAGTCAGATTAGAATTACGATGTGGAAAGAAGGGAGAAAGTCTTTTGTCTTCTATTATGGCTTTGCAGGTGGGCTTATTTTTCATTTTATTTTCAGATGACACTTTCATGTTTGTGCAATAAACAAGGCAAAGGAGATATTATCTTTTATTTAATCTAAAAGGATCATGAGAAGTCCTAAAGCCATGTGGCAGCCATGTGGTTCAGAATTTATTGCAAAGTATTTGAATTTTTGTAAACCTTTCCCAGTTTTTGATCAACTCTGCTCAGGTTGTTTCAGTTTTGCATGAATCGCAGAAAGAACAGTGAAGACAATCTGTGTGGGCTTCACCATATGCTAGTAGCTCAGTATAGGCACCTGTGAACACAAGAAGGTCACAATTTGACTCGGTTCTTGAGGGGTGGGTTGTTGGTTTTTTTCCTCAACACCCTTTTTTTTTAGACCTGGGCTCTTCCATTTTGGATCACATGTAACTCCAGACAGGCAAGCAGCATATTATGATAAAAGATAAAGTTTGTACTTATGATTAGGAAATAGAGGGAAGTTTCATGACTTTTTGGACAAGCAACAAATCCTCTGTGGTCTGGTGCAGAAACCGGAGCTGACGTAAGTTTTCCCTTAAGACTTCCTAAGTTTTTGGCTTCTGCTAAGTTACAAATAATACGAGTATAGCCTCTCCCTGTGTTTCTTTAATATTTCAATGTTTGACATCTGGTCTTGGCCCAAAGCTGCAAGTACTAGATAAATAAAAAATTTATTAGTCTAGTCTCCTCATGGACAACTTTACTCAACTTCCAGGAAATTCTGGATCAGTTTAGTGCCAAGTTCTAGAGAGAATTTCTGGGGTTATTCTCCTTACTTTTATATTTTAAATACAGCAGAAGTGCCTATCCTAGACAAAGGAAGTTTCTGTGCATCTTTAATGTTGATTTTTGCCCATCAGGTCTGGCAAATTTGAGATTTTTCTTCTGTTGAATTTAAACTTATTTCATATCCATTTACATCTACAAAAGAATGAGTTTTACTGTTCTGCCATATCCAGGTATTTTATTTTAAAATATCCCTGATTTTGTTGGTGTTCTTGGTGGTGGTTTTTTTTTGTTGTTGTTGGTTGGTTGGTTTGGTTCGTGGTTGTTTTGGGTTTGGTGGTTGTTTTTTGGTGAATGCTGTCAATTTCCTTCTTCAAGACTATACATACTAATCCTAAGAAATATGAATTTTTACTAGTATTGATTTTCATTTAAATACTTTTGCTTATGCATCTGCTTATTTTGTTTCCCTATTTGATCCTCATTGAATTTTAGAATATATTTACAAGACTTCTGATTATAATTCTGTTCTTATCCTAATTTATTCTGATAATACCTTCATCATGCGAAACGATTCTGGCATTTCACTTTCTTAATAATTTTTTAGTCAATATTATTTAATTTAATTTAATTTAATTTAATTTAATTTAATTTAATTTTATTTTATTTTATTTTATTTTATTTTATTTTATTTTATTTTATTTTATTTTATTTTATTTTATTTTATTTTATTTTATTTTTTATGGTTTACTTTTTATTTTATTTTATTCTTCAAAAAATCACTTTCATGTCTTACTGAAATCCACAGATTTTTTTTTTCCTTCTTCTCTTTGACTGTTAAAGATATTTTCTGGTTTGGGTACTTTTTAAATCTCCATGTCTTGCATCTCATCTGCTTCTTTTTAATTTGCTAGCTCATATAGCAATTGTGTCACAGAGCTTCGGAATCATCTATCAAAGATGCTTCTGCTACTTACTTTTCATAAATTGTTGGCACTGGACAAGTGTGGAGATCTTCTTCAGTACAAATTATTGTTCATTCAAGCCGAGGATTGAAGCAAGAATTTTTTATTGCTTTTCCCTTCAAATTTCCATTCCTACATTCAACTGAGAAAATGAGATTTTACGGAGGTGATGTCTATTTTGCAATTACGGTAGAATGAACATTTTTTTCGAATTACAGACTTGGAATAAAAGATGACGTTTTGGAATGTTAGGGATTAGTGTCCATCCCTGGCATTTAAATATTTTATTTTCCCTTGTGACCACTAAATGCCTGTCAAAAATGTCTTAGAAAATAAGTTTTAGAGTTTTTCTGTATTTACTTTTTTCTCTTTACATTTCACTTTGAATCCATCTGTTGACTCATGAGGAAATAATAGTTTCATTGTTAAATAAAGATATCCCAGTTTCTTAAAATGAAGATCATCTAAGCAGATAACCATTGCAATACAGGTCTAAAAATCCCCAATTTACATGATAAATTATGAACTGGAGCACAATGTGACAGTCACTGTAGCCCCAAGCTTCTTTCTGGTTGCTATGATCCTGATGTCATTCTTCTCCAAGTCAGAGAGGAGGAAAATGAGCAGAACCAATGAAAGGTGAAACATGTGGAGCATCAAAAGAAGAAAAAGAAGGTATTACACAAGAGCTGTTCAGCTTTACCTCACAGGGAAAAAAAAAAAAAAAAAAAAAAAAAAATCTCTGAACAAAGCATTTGGCTGATCTTCAGTCATGAAATGAGATCTAAGTGTCTGCCCACATTTCCCATCTGTACACTGGAAAGCTCTGCATTTGTAAGTATACTCTATGGTAGCATTGTATTAGACCTAAAACCTTTCATGTACTGAACAAGAGGAACAATAACAATAAAAAGGATATTTCCATAATCTCAAATTCTAAGAATACATTATTTTTGTAGGGATTAAATGTCACTTCCCTAAAGCCTTCCCTAACTGTTACAAAAAAAACCCTAAATACAAGACTATATTTTTGTTCCCTAGATTGAGAGTGGAAAGATACTAGTTATAGAAGCCTGGTAACCAGGATGGTGAATCACTCTGCTCTTCCTTCTCATGGTCTGGAAGTTTTGCAGAAGGAAGGCACAACTGGATATAGGCAGACTACTCCATCTCAGATAACCACAGGAGGGATGAAAGAAATCTGAGAAGCACAATAACATCTCCTGTCTCACTGACATGGTGGTACGGGATTCAAAAGTGTTGGTAACTTGTTTTCTAAATAGTTATGAGGAGACTTCCTCTAAATGAGTTTGAATATGATGGTCTGGGAGTAAAGTATTAAGGCCCTGTGGACCTTTCATGCTTTAAAATTTATGTTATTTTGTAAAATGTGTGAATAAATTTTTGATTCAGGAAAAGGGACTGAAAGAAGCCCACTGTGATCTTTGTGTTATGAGAACAGGTGTATAAATGGAAAAATCTATGTAAGTTTGGATAAAACTCTGTAACAAGTAGATAGTAACTTGTAATTGGACAATATTCCTAGCCCTCTAAAGTTTTCCCAGATTTGTTTTCAAGAACATGAATTCTCATTTAGTCTCTAGGGTAATTTTAAAAATACGCAGATCAACACATTTTTGCACAGACATTCTAGTGAAGAAAGAGTCTTATCTACATGGTCCTTGGACTCAGGTGCTTGCTCTTTCCTCAAATGTGAACTGATTGTGCTTTAACGAGTAAAATCAACTTTTCTATGTATTTATTGTCAAATATGTGAGGAGAGGAGAGGAGAGGAGAGGAGAGGAGAGGAGAGGAGAGGAGAGGAGAGGAGAGGAGAGGAGAGGAGAGGAGAGGAGAGGAGAGGAGAGGAGAGGAGAGGAGAGGAGAGGAGAGGAGAGGAGAGGAGAGGAGAAAGTCAGGAGTAAAACTTTCAAGAAGTATGCAGTCTTTGCATCATTTCTGCTTCAGAAAACAGCAGCCTGCCCTGATAAATATCCTTGTCCCTTCACTTACATTCTTTATGACTGACATTTTTTGGATAAAGCAGGCTTTTTGATTCTGCCCTCTGAAGAGGTTTATGTCACATAGAGAAGAATACAATAATAAAAAGTATTACGTGATTTCCAAGATGACAAATATAATCATACCTTTCTCTTAAGTTTTTATTATTATGTCATTAGAATCTTGGAAAGTGATCCCATCAAAGGGATAATTTCTACTTCTGATCTTGAATGTTAATATCTATTGGGTAGTTTCCAGTCATCATGAAAATTAAACGTTCTAAATATACATAAATATTTACCCTAAATCTTAGGTCAATGATTGTGACTAAGTCACTATGCAGCAGTCTTGCATAGAGCAAGATAACCTGGAGTGTCATAAAACTCTTCAGAGCTTCTTTAAGGCTGTTCTCAGACTGATCTTTAGAATAAGCTGAGAAATTAAAAAAGAAAATAAATAGCTCACCAGGACAAAAGGAAGTAAGCTGGTAGGGAAGAAGGATGGCCAATGATCTCTGAGGCAACTTTTTGTGCTATTGGCAGGACTATGAGAATTGAGTCAGGTATTTCCGGCCTTAGAAACTCTAAACAATCGATCTTTCCTGACTTACTGCATTGAGACGGGGGGGTGCCACTGCTCCTCCACAAAAATCCTGTGGCAAAATGGCATCACATGACAGCTAGAATTTGAGCTCATATTTTTAAAGGAGTGAACTTCACATATCTTTATTTTCTTCAGAACTTTCATGTTGCTTATTATTCTCTGCTAATAAAGCAGTCCCTCTTCAAGGAAAACAAACAAATGTCCTAGAATTGTCCATTCCTTCATTTCTTTACAAAATAAAACATTCAAGCACAGTAATGAACCGTTCCTCAGAAATGTTTGCGTATTCAAATTTGAACAGTTTATTTGCATTGGAAGCTGACAATTAATTTTAGAGGGGGATTGAGATAAAGAGAAGCTAGAGTGTCTTTGTAAATGAGAGGGAAATCTGTCATATTTGCTGTATTGTGCTTTCGTGAGGACTTTAAGTTCTTAATAGTTGCATACTAGTGCTGAAAGTTTCTTGTCTCAGGAGACTCACAAATATCCAAGATCTCACTTTATTCTGGAGCATGTTAAAATGTTGATAGTTTGCATATAAAAGACATTCTGAAACTGCATATTTAAACTTTGAGACACTTCATTCTTTTTCCATTAAAATGAAATGCCTGGTTTTAGGAATTCTGTTGCACTTTGGTTTTTTTGAAACAAGTAAAAATACGTCGTTTTATATCATTTCAACATTGTGTACATTATTCAACATGCATTTGCATGCTATAAGTTAACATTCACAACTGTACTACTGAGAATGATACTGTGACATGCTTCTCAGAATGTGTCTATGCAAGTATCATAGACACTTGCATAGTGATCATAGAATCATAGAATGGTTTGAGTTGGAAGGGACCTTAAAGATCATCTAGTTCCAACCCTCTTGCCGTGGGCAGGGACACCCTCCACTAGACCAGGTTGCTCAAAGCCTCATCCAGCCAGGCCTTGAACAGTCTCAGGGATGGGGCATCCACAGCTTCTCTGGGCAACCTCTTACAGTGCCTCACCACCCTCTCTGTGAAGAACTTCTTCCTGATATGCAATCTAAATCTCCCTGCTTTCAGTTTAAACCCATTACCCCTTGTCCTGTTACTACAGGCCCTTGTAAAAAGCTCCCCTTCCAGCTTCCTTGTAGCCACTTCAGGTACTGGAAGGCTGCAATAAGGTGTCCCCAGAGCCTTCTCTTCTCCAGACTGAACAAGCCCAATTCTCTCAGCCTGTCCCCATAGCAGAAGGGCTCCAGCCCTCTGAGCATCTTCGTGGCCTCCTCTGGACTTGTTCCAACGGGGCGATATCCTTCTTCTGCTGAGGGCTCCACAGTTCGACACAGTACTCCAGGTGGGGTCTCACAAGAGCAGAGTAGTGGGGGAGAATTCCCTCCCCTGAGCTGCTGGCCACACCTCTCTGGATACAGCCCAGGATACGGTTGGCTTTCTGGGCTGCCAGCACACACTGCTGGCTCATGTCCAGCTTTTCATCCACCAGTACCCCCAGGTCCTTCTCCTCAGGGCTGCTCTCAATCCATTCTCCACCCAGCCTGTACTTGTGCTTGGGATTGCCCTGACCCAGGCGCAGGACCTTGCACTTGGCCTTGTTGAACTCCATGAGGTTGGCACAGGCCCACTCCTCCAGCCTGTCCAGGTCCCTCTGGATGGCATCCCTTCCCTCCAGTGTGTCAACCGCACCACACAGCTTGCTGTTGTCAGCAAACTCGCTGAGGGTGCACTCGATGCCATCATCCACGTCACTGACAAAGATGTTAAACAGGGCAGGTCCCAACACCGACCCCGGAGGAACGCCGCTCATCACTGGTCTCCTCTCAGACATCAAGCTACTGACCACAACTCTCTGAGTGCGACCATCCAGCCAGTTCTTTATCCACTGAGTGGTCCATCCACCAAAACCATGCCTTTAAATCCACTGACGATCCATGCTGTCCAAAGAGAAAAAGAAATAAATACACACCTCTTCGTTCTACATAGCTATGCAGGTTGACAAGAGGAAAAGAGATAGACAAAGCAAGGAAAGTTGAAAAAAATGTAGTTCTTCCAATGTTGGGCCAGGAGTTTTCATTAACCAGTCAAAATTAACTTGTTACATGGGTTTGAAGATAAAAAAAATATAAATAAATGAATGAGCTTGGGGACAGGATCAAGTCTGTTTGAGATAGACATGGGAAGAAAAATCAACACAGAAAATAAGAAACATTCTCTCCTGGAAATTAGCTTGAAAACATCTTTAAAGAATTTGGAGTTGACAGAGTAGGTGAGGGAGTGTTAAAAATAGGGCATTCACACAAAAATATTGTCTCCAGAAAATTTCACATATAAACTTATGTGACTTCTTGGAAGACTTGTAGCTAAATTTCATGGCAACTTCCATGATTTTTTAAATTCTGATTAAGAAAACTTTCAGATAACCCTGTTTTAAATATTCTTTATGCAGAGAGATCCTGAGATAATCCAAATATCCTCATTAGTATTACTATTTAGTCATTAGTATTTACTCGCATAATATTTTACTAACAAAAAAAATTTTGGTTGTAGATATCCTACAAAAGCTGCTGCACTGAAAAAATTTTCCAGAGGTGGTTAGCCTCCATCTCAGTTGCTGTAATTATATTTTGCATTGTAAAATTCTCTTGAATTATAGGACAGTGACATGGAAAATAATATATATTTCAGCTTTTAATTCTTAGTTCTACGTGATAAAGGAAAACAGCACCAAAATAAAAAAAATCTTTTCTTTTTGCTGCTAAATGGAGAAAACTGATACCGTATACTTTAGTAAGCGAGATACTACCTCATTAAATCAAAAGGCAAATGTCATTCTCAAGCTAATATGATGCATTGTGGAAAGATCATGTCATTTAAGGCTTACCTACAATGGGAATTAATTAAGTCTTCATGAGTTATGATGATTATCATTCACTGTCCTAGAATTTCTAATTACTCTGTAGAATTACTTGTGAAAGTTACCAAAACATGAGGCAATTTAAAGAATGATAAGGCTGGAAGGTTAGATGGAGTCAATACTATTTAAACTCTCTGCTTATCACAGGAAGGCTGACCTTGCTGCATGTTTCACTGAGGTAACATTCCCACAAAGTCAGTGAAGCCAAAGTTTGAAGAATTACCCTAAAATGGGGTGAATGCCTAGAACAGCTGATGCCATTAAGGAATTATTGAGTTTGTTTGAGCAAGGATTTTGGCTGTGATCTGTTCTTAGCCAATGTAATTCTAGTATTTAATTTCTTTTCTGTATTGCATTACATGTCTTCTCACTAGAACACTATAATCTGCTTTTTAAAAAATTATTATTATTCCCTTCTCTGTTACCCTATCCTATCCTCTCTGTTACGGAATGTTGTGACCATCTCCACCAGCTATTCTGGGCCAGGATCTATCCTGCCTGACTGCTGCAGTCCAGCCCAGTGGCCAGGAACCTGGGGTCTCTGCTGAGGCTGAGGGATGCAACTGCTGCTTCCTGTTTGCCAAGTACCTATCCCAGAGACACACAGGCAGACACACAAAGGACACCAACACTGCTGTTTACAGACTGCCGCAGATGAGGCACTCCCTTCAAAACTGCCCACGTACAGGACTTGCAAAATACATAAGCACAGTGAAGGTTGTCTCCTCCTCTGTCTGGATCCTGGGACACCTTATCTGCTTCGTGGGTCTTCTACTCAGCAGCTGGTCCCCCCTTAAATCCTGTGAGCAAATGACAGTGTACCTTGGCAGCCAAAAGGGCCAGCCGTGCCCTGGGGTGCATCAAGCACAGCATAGCTAGCTGATTGAGGGAGGTAATTGTCCCGCTATACTGCACTGGTGTGACCCCACTTCAGGTACTGTGTGCAGTTTCAGGTGCCTCAATACAAGGAGGATATCAGACTATTAGAGTGTGTCCAGAGGAGGGAGACCAAAACGGTGAAAAGTCTCAAGAGCAGCTTCACTTGGTTTGTTCAGCTTGGACACTGGGAAAAAGTTGTTCACTGTGAGGATGATCAATCACTGGAGCAGGCTCCCCAGGGATATGCTCACAGCACCAACCCTGTCAGAGTTCAAAGAGCATCTAAACAACGCTCTTGGTCAAATGATTTCATTGTAGATAGTCATGTGAGGATCAGGGAGTTGGACTCCATAATACTTATGGGTCCCTTTCAACTTGAGATATTCTATGATTCTATGCATGCCCCCAGAAACCCATTGCTTTCTCCATGCAGGGATCAGGGTACTTTATTTGGTAACTTATCCATCTACATGTACCTCAGATGTTCCCAGGGCAAAAAAGGTAAGTTACTGGCACAAATGCAGCATGAGATGCCTATAGAAGACCACCAAAATATAGTATAAATCTTATTTCCAATAGAAAAATATTGCTTCTGAAATATTTGGAGCAACATACTCTGAAAATCTTTACATCTCATAAGACAGACTTCTTTACCTGCCAAAAGGATTCCTCAAAATCACATACCCCAGGTCAATGTATACTAAAGGAGAAGAAGAAAAAAATCGCACTAATAGATTTTAAAATACCATCACATTTAGCTTATAATATGCATCAATATCACTGTTCTACAACTTTAAGTTCCAATTAACCAAGACCTCCCAGAACTAGAAGCAGGTATTTCTGACAGGTTTTATTCCCACATTTAATCACATTACAGCTCTTATGGGTTGCAAATTAATTAGATTTAACAGCTGTATCTAGTCTAATGTGATTAATGTCCATTTTCCCTACAATGCCCATGTAATTTGGAAGGAGATTTCCATTTGGATATTTCAGAAACTGGTTTAGGGAGAAGATTGATTTTGTTTTTAATAGAGGCTGTCAAAACTTTTGCAGACCCCTAGTTCAGAAAAACTGGTTTGTAAATTAAATGCATTGAGCTTGTTAAACAAACTTTCCTGTTTTATGGGCAATTAATATTGTTTTGTCAAAGACAGAGTACTGAATGCAAGGGATGAAAAATGTAATTCCTTACTTAAAATATGTTTTCTTATTATGAAATTATCTTCCAAAGCAAAATCCAACGGATCACTTACATGTACACTTTTCAGACTAGCTTCTGGTCCATCTGAACAGAGATCCTGTTATTTATTCACAAAAGCTGTTAGTTTCCATTTTATGCACTGCTTTTGTGCTTCCCTTAGTCCTCCAGCTGGCATAAGCAAGGGTGGTGCTGTGTTTTTATCCAGTAAATAGTGAGAAAAATCAGACATTTACTCATGAAATAGTCCAACAAGGCAGCTTGGATGAGCAGAAACTACATAACAAAGCCAACAGTCAGGCACAGCAGGGCTGGAGTAACAGAGGCAGGCAGTGGTCCCACTGTTGTAGTTACTATTTTGGGCCAAAATCACAGTAGAGCAGCTCTAGTATCAAACTAATTAATTCATTGCTTTAATCCAGCAAAACCAAAAAGATGCAATTCTAAAACTCACTAGTACATGAGTGAGCTCTGAGCAGAACAGATTTTTTCTAGTATAGCCTGACGCGGTGGCAGATAGTGAATACAGGCTTTTTGCAGTGGCCTTGTGTGGCATTCCAACAAGAGCCAAGCACTCTTTCAATATATAATTTATTTTCATTTTCATGCCAATTATAAAAAGTTTAAAAAAATTCAAGAGAAATAAATTAAAACATGCACTGGGATTGCTTCAAAACTTGGCAAGCTACAAGAAGAGTCTTCCAATACAGGAAACTAGCCAGGGCTAGAAGCCAGAGCTCTAGCCATTGAAATCAGATGATCCTCTCCTGAGAATGTTTCCAACACTGCATCATTTGCAGTGAGTTTAAAAAGAGACAGCCGGCATCAGAGCAAATACAGAAACTACAATTCTTTGTTTAGTAAAGACCAGATGCTACACTCTGCTTTGCAGCACAGAAGTGATTGTGCAGAGCAAAACTGGAGCATGGCGTAGGATCTTCTCTCTGTTTGAGCCAAGTGGCAGCTCTTGAAGGCAAAGATCTCTCCGAGGGGTAACAAGCACAGGAGGGCCTGGTCCCCTGGCACAATGGACAGATGTGCAGCTGTTCCAGGCTCACCTGAAATTCATCCATAGAAAAATTATGTGTGATCCACAGGCTCTCAAGCCACTAAGATTTAAACATAAATGCTGCAGCTTTTAGTTTGAAAAGTCTAACTGTATTCCTTGCAACCACTTCTGTGGTCTTTTGCTTGGAAATTGAGATATGGTGGCTGTAGCAGACCATGAAGTGAAGGTCAGGATTTCTGTGCTGGGCCATAGCACATCCATGATCTCCTTTGCTTGTTTGTCCTCATCCCAGCCCCAAATGTGATGTAGGCTGTGGTCACTCAGGACTTGTAGATCAGTTTTTGGAAACTGAGGAAAACAAACAATGCCAGATGAACAGAGGACTTTTTCAATCAATAATTTGTATTGTAATTTGATCTCAGTCATTGATAAAGTGAGTTTCCAGTCTTTAAAAACAGACCCAAATCCTGACCCCCTCTCCCACTGCTTCCTGTAGCTCTTGCTCATAATCATTTTAGACTTAAACAGGACCTCACTGCCCAGTAACCTCTGTTGGAATGTATTTTGCCAAAACCAGCTTTCCAGGTGGGCCTGATTTCGATGTATGCATAAGATCAAGATACAGCTATTCCGTATCTGGAACAGTGTATGTTACAGCTGCTTAATATCCTGAGCATGATCTGGGTAACCAAGCCTGGTCATTTTAGATGGAAATTTTTCTCTTCTTTTTCAGTGAATGACCAGCTATTAACTAGAATTTAGCATGAGTTTCTACACTACATGTATATTTCTGCCCACAACCACCTATGGGTTGTCTGAGCTGATTTTGGCTGAGGTAGAGTTATTTTTTCTTTAAGTTTTTTTTGTATGGTGCTATATTTAGGATTTGTGATGAAGACAGTTTTGAAAACACAGGGATGTTTCAGTTATTGCTGAACAGTGCTTAGACAGCCACAAGGCCTTATCTGCTTCTCAGGCTACTCTGCTGGTGAGCAGGTGGGGGGTGCACAAGAATATGGGTGGGGATACAGCTGACTGAAACTGACCGCAACTGATCAAAGGGACATCCCACATCATGCTCAGCAAAAAAACCTAGGGGAACAAAAGAAGAAGAGGGAAACATTCAGAGTTACAGTGTTGTCTTCCCAAACAATGACTACACATGATGAAGCCCTGCTTTCCTGGAGATCACACAATCACAGAATAACAGTCAGGGTTGGAAGAGACCTCTGGAGATCATCTAGTCCAACTTCCCTGCCAAGGCAGGTTCATCTAGAGCATATCGCAAAGGAATGCGTTCAGGTGCGTTTTGAATATCTCCAGAGGAGACTCCACAACCTCTTTGGGCAGCCTGTTCCAGTGTACTCTGAGTACCCTCAGAGTAAAGATGCTTTTCCTCAAGCACAGATGGAACTTCCTGTGCTCTAGTTTGTGCCCGTTGCCCCTTGTCCTGTCCCTGAGCAACACTGAAAGGGGTCTAGACTCATTCTCTTGGAAGAACAAATTTGATGATGGGAAGTAGTAAATGAATTCTTTATTTTGTTTTCCTTCTGCGTGCAGCTTTTGCTTTACTTATTACTATCTTTATCTCAACAGATGTCTTGTCTTAGTTTTCCCCTTCTTACTCTCCCCACATGGAGGGGGAGTGAGCAGGCAGCTGTGTGGTGCTTAGCTTCTTGTTGATGTTCACCCGCAACACTGTCTTCCCATGAACTCATCTAAGCATGTAGCTGCAAAGTACTTGAAGTCTTTTGGTGGCTAATATTCCTCAGCAAATTATTAATTTCCTGCACACAGCAGCAAAAGAGAGCAAAATAAGCCAGATTTAGATGTTCAGATGTTCAGTTAATTCCCACACAACAGCAGTTTCAATACACCAGGTCACTTACTTTCCCTCTGAACAAACAGGTACATTCTGTGCATCTCATCTCAAATTTTTTCTCTCAGTTAATAGAAGTCACAACATTGTATGCAAGTTTTTTTAATTAATAAAAGTATTTTACTGAGAAATCTTGTATCATGGCATTGAGACTTTTTTTTTTGTTTTTTAATGTGAGGAATAAACTAAAGTAAAATGTTTCAAACTAATTTGTTGTTGTTGCTGGTTTTTTTTTTGTTTGTTTGTTTTTTGTTTTTTAATAGGAATCTACTGTAGTGAAGTTTTGGACATTATCAAACCTGAAAATTTTTTAATATTTTGTTTTAGTTTTAGAATCAACTGTGTTTGGAATTTCAATGGCTGTGTAACCACTGACACAAAAAACAGCTCAGTAGGTGTTGTTGTCTTTGTAAAGCAATGTATACATAATGCTGACCAGGCAATCCAGTCTTGTTGCTGCCTTCATATATATCTCTGATATCTTTAACACAAAGGGCTTGTTTGTTTGTTTGTGGAAAATTTTAGAGTTTTGGCTTTCCATTCTAGTTTCCTTTTACCCCTTGTGCAGAGATATATCTTGATTTCTTAGTGAATTTTTTTGCTACTGGAGATTTTGCAGTGATATTATGTTTGTCTACAGAGTAGGCATAGCCTGATTAGCCATCTGTTCCCTTATCAGATGTAGTTTTCATTTTTCTGTGGGATTAATGTGCTTTCTGTTCTTTGCTATTCCAAAGAGAACTGTATTAATTTACCACATGACTTCGTAGCCCTTGCAAAATACAGCTTTATATTTTATTTTATTTTATACTTTATCCATATTTTAATATTACATATTCTACTTTACAAATGTTTGAATACTAATTTCACTTAAAATTCATAGAGCTGAACTGAAGAATATTTGGGTGGTTTCTCATTGGGCATGAATAAAGCCAGAAGCAACATACAAATTTGAATACACAAAATTCAGGAGTCAATAAATGTTAGCAACATAAACATGGTTGGAGAAGGAAGGTCAGTAACACATGTGATACAGTACATTCTGCAGACAGAATAAAAACCTGAAAATCCATTACAGTTATTGTAGAAAACCTAGTAGCATTTCTACGTTTCCTTAAGATTTTGCAAATGTAGGAAACTTAGTAACTTGGGAAAGCAATTTCTATCCTGAGTCACTGCCCAAGGTGGAATATTAATAGAAAATATCAGCCAAAACAGTTCAACTGGTTTTCTGAACAAGAGCAGGGAAAAAAGACTGTTTTACCATTGTGTTAAAACATGCAGGTGACAGGAAGGGGGAGAGGGATAATGTCAGGCTTGCCATGGCAAGCTGTGGGGTGACACACCAAGGTTGGAGGGCTGGTGTTCTAGTGAGGGTTCTCAGCTTGTCGCTCAAAGATGCACTGGCTACACTGCAGCACACTTGAAATCTTATGGAGACAAGTCAGGAACTCCTGCGGTAAGAAGGAAGCCAACAGGGAAACACCAACAAAATATCTCAAAGGAATTAAAGGGTGTTCCTCTAAGAAAGTGACACAGCTGAGAGCCCAGATGATGTGTCTCTACACTAATGCATGCAGCATGGGCAACAAACAGGAGTTGGAAGCCACCAGCTATGACCTAGTTGTCATTACTGATACTTGATGGGACAAATCATGACTGGAGTGCAGCTATCAATGGCTACATGCTGTTCAGAAGGGACAGGTGAGGAAGGGTGGGGGCAGTGTCCTGTACATCAAGAAATGCATAGAATGTGGCAAGCTGGATCTGAAGAATCCATGAGCTTGTGGAAAGCTTATGGGTAAGAATGAGAGACCGAGACAACAAAGGGAATCTTCTGGCTGGTGTTTGCTTACAGGCTGCCTGATCAAGTGGAAACTATTGACAAAGCCTTCTAGCTTGGATGAGGCATCTTAAAGATGCCTCCAGCTACAGCAGACATCACGCTCACAGGCTCTCATCCTGTTGGAGGACTTCAACCACACCAGCATCTGCTGAAAAAGTAGCATGGTGAGCTATAAGCAATCCAGGAGACTCCTGGAATGCATTGAGGACAGCTCCTTAAGCCAGGTAACAGGAAGTCATATCAGAGGGGATGTGAGACTGGACCTGCTGGTCACCAACCCAAGTGAGTTAATCACTGATGTCAAGATTAGAGGCAGCTTGGAATGGAGTGGTAATGCACTGGTGGAGTTCTCAGTCCTGAGCAATATAGGTCAGGTGTAAAGTCAGGACCCTGAATTTCAGGAAAATAAATTTCTAGATCTTCAAGGTGTTAGTCAATAGGACTCTCTGGGAAACTGCCCTCAGGGACAAGGGAGCAGAACAGAGATGACAGATCTTTAAATGTGCTTTCTGTAGAGTGAAAGAGCTCTCAATCCCCAGGTGCAAGGCATCAGGAAAGGAAGGCAGGAGACTGGCATGGATGAGTCAAGACCTGATGGTCAAACTAAAAGGCAAAAAGGAAATGCAAAGGCAGTGGGACCAGGGACAGGTATCCTGGGAAGAGTATAGGGAAGCTGTCAGGTTATGTAGGGAACAGGAAGCCAAGGCACAACTGCAGCTGAACTTGGCAAGGGATGAAAAGAACAAGAAGGACTTCCACAGGTATGTGAGCCAGAAAAGGAAGGTCAAATAAAGTATACACCCCAGCCCCCTTAATGAGCAAGAGTGCAAACTCATTACAACAGACAAGGAGGAGGCTGAAGTACTCAACAACATTTTTGTCCCAGTCTTCACTGGCAGCCTCTCTTCTCACACCTCTCAAGTGAATAGACTGCAAGATGGGGACTGGAGAACAAAAGCGTCTCCCATTGTAAGAGAAGATCAGGTTCGTGAGCACCTGAGCAACCTGAACATACATGTTTATGGGACCTGACAAGATGCATCCCAGAGCCCTGAGGGAATTGACTGATGCGGTTGCCAAGTCACTCTCTGTGATATTTGAAAAATCACAGCAGTCAGGTGAAGTCCCTGGTGATTGGTAAAAAGGGAAACATTGCACCCATTTTTAAATATGGTAGAAAGGAGAGCCCTGGGAACTACCAACCTGTCAACCTCATGCCTGTGCCTGGGAAGATCATGGAACAGACCTCTTAGAAGTTATGTTAAGAAACATGGAGGACAGAGGGATGATTTGGGACAGACAGCATGGTTCACCAAGAGCAATTCTTGCCTGACCAACCTAGTGGCCTTCTGTGGTGGAATGACTACATCAGTGGACCTGTGTGAACCTCAGGCCAAATTTAATCCTCAACAAGATAAGTGTAGGGTCCTGCAGCTGGGTCTGGGCAACGCCGAGTATCAATACAGGCTGAGAGATGAAGGGATTGAGAGCAGTCCTGCTGAGAAGGACCTGGGGATACTGGTGGATGAAAAGCTGAACATGAACTGACAATATGCACTCACAGCCCAGAAGCCCAACTGTATCCTGGGCTGCATCAAAAGAAGCGTGGTCAGCGGGTTGCAGGAGGTTATTCTGTCCCTCTACTCTACTCTTGTGAGACCCCACCTGTGGTACTGCACCCAGCTCTGGGGCCCTCAGAATAGGAAGGATATGTACCTGCTGGAGAAGGTCCAGAGAAGGCCACAAAGATAATCAGAGGGATTAGGCACGGCTTGTATAAAGACAGACTGAGAGAGTTGGATTTGTTCAGCCTGGAGAAGAGAAGGCTCCGGGGAGACCTTATTGCAGTCTTCCAGTACTTAAAGGGCCTGCTGCAACAGGACAAGGGGTTATGGTTTTAATCTAAAAAAGGGTAGATTTACAGTAGATATAAGGAAGAAATTTTTTACAAGGGTGTGAAGCACTGGAAGAAGTTTTCCAGAGAGGTGGTATATGACCCATCCTTGCAAAAATTCTAAGTCAGATTGGATGGGGCTCTGAGCAAACAGGTCCAGTTGAAGATGTCCTTGCTCATTGTATGGGGGTTGGACTAAATGACATTTAAAGGTCTCTTCCAACCCAAACTCTTATATGATTCTTTGACTTATTCTTTTAAAGAGCTGCATGCCCCACATCAGAGGCATACAGTCTGAAATGTCACAGTGCCTATGTAAGAAAGCTCTGCCTTCTGTTCTGTCCAGAGAGATCTGCTGGTGCTTGGCTGAATTACAAAGTTTTCTGCGTACATGTTCACATTTGGCCTGCGTCTGAGATCTGGGAGCTTTTTCTCTCATTATGTCATTGAATATGTCATAGGAATGAAATAGGGTTTAAATTGGTTTTTTTTCTGAATAACTGCCTGTTTCAAACTGTGAGCAGAATAATAACTGGCCCAGAATTATGGAGAGACTGTGAGAAAACATACAGTCTTTTATCTTCATCTGAAGATAAAAGGTCTGGAATTTTGGACTGACTGGATGAGGAGACTGGTAATTACCAAGAGAAAAAAAATTATGCATGGAGATAGAATCAATTGAAGTTTGATGACAGAGACAGGAAAAACGTAGAGTGATAGGATAACCTGGACACTCAGGTTAGGAGTTGATTAAGAAAGAGCAACTAGAGATGGAGAAGAAATGAGAACACAGAGAGTTGTGTAAGTCAGATGGATAACAAATTATGGGGAGAAATTGCTTCGATATGAAGGAAAAGGAAGGGAACTGAATCTGCTGTGCAGATAGTGGAACTTCAAATGCCAGAGTATGGGAAGAGTTGAGCATTAAAAAAAGAGTTTTCTAGACCAGGCAACTGAAGTTAATGTCTGAGGACTTGTTACTGGGACAAACTAGAAACCGGTAGTGGCAAAATGTGAGGACACAGTAACAGAAACTGAAAGGAGTGGGCCGAAAAATTATTGAAAGGGAGAAAGAGTTGAAACAGGAGTCAGAACAGAAAGCAAAGACTGCATCTACCTGACTGTGTTCCCCTCTGTAAACTGCAGGTGACCCTCAAATTTCTGACTGAAAAAAATTTGATGTACATTTCTCTTGTAGACTTAATTCACCCCCTCCTTCCATACACATCACGTGACAGCTATCAAAACAAAGTTAGACAATATTACCTTCATCTACTGCACATAGCATATCTGTATTGGGAACAACCAAGTTATGCCATTGAGGAGGCTGTTCCTGCCACAGTCCTACTTCAGCTGTTGTAGAATGTGAAGTGTGCACGAGGAAGGAATTATTAGGAAAGAAATGAGCTTATCTTGACAAAAGCCAGTGGATGTTTAGCCAACAGATTGCCCTTAGTCCAGTGCCTGAGCAGGGAATATTGCTTATATCAAGTATGTCACACATGTTCACTAGTGATGCTCATTTTCTGAGACATGTTATACCTGTTATGTGAATTGTAAAAATACAGTACATTCACACCTCCAGCTATAAATATACAATGGAAATTTCTTGGAGTGAGAAGGCAGTAAGAGGACCATACAAAATCCTAAAAAATATCTTCACAGGGCTCCTTTGCATCATGCAGAACAATACAGACTCTATAATCTGCACATCGAATCTTCATCCATAAAATGAAGCTATATAAACTTATTTTACAAAATGCTAAGGGTGTCAGGTATTTTCACACTTGTACGCATTAGGTCACAAGCATGACGAATACCACCAGGAAGTTTATTATTAGTAAGCACTATGATGTTTAAAAAATGTATATCACTCACTAACTGGCAAGAACAAAACAACCCCTTCCTGATTATCCTCCCTGTGCACCAGACAACTGGGCCCTGTAAGAAAAATAGTTCTTCATCAGGTAACCATGGCATAATGAAAATACACAGAGGAATTTTTTCTGAGTTCCTCAGGCAATTTTAATTCTGGAATTTCCTGACTGGATAATCACTTTTCAATCCTAATAACATTATTGGAAAAAGGAGTTATAGCTATTATTTTGCCAAGATGATTAAACTTTTGGAAACCCCTATTTATTTAAGACACAGGTTCTTGAAAATATCTTTAAGTACCTAGGAAATTAAATACATTGTATAAGAATAATAAATTGCAGTTATTTCTCTCTAGTTTTCCCCAGCTTCCATTCTGTTCTTTTTATATTCAGACAGATAGGAATCAACAAAAAACCAAGATAAGTAATTTAGAAAATCTGAATATTTATCAAAACTCAATGCATTTCTTTATGAGTTGAACGAGTCTAAATGTTAATGGAATTCTTCGTTTCAAATTACATCCATAAAGCCAACACTAGATTAGACCTTGTTATCAAGGGTAAAATGTTATTAAATTGCTGGTTTTACATTTTCTAAATGGAATGATGTTGTAGGTCAATGTAAAAGTATTTAAGATGTTTATGGTTTTAAGATAAAGCAACTCTTCATTCAGGGTACTCTTGTCCAGATTTTGGTACCTCATTACTTTCAAAGTTTTTTCTTTATTGTTATATATTTAACAGTAATTTTATAAAAGGAAAAAGAAAAAAACAAACGAAAAACAACCACACACACAAAAAATAAAACTAAACAAACCAACCAACCAAAAAAACCCCCACTAAAGCCCCTACCAAAACCCCACAAGAATAATATGATAACTTAAGGTTGATCCTGACTGAACTTTTTGTGAGTGATTAAGATTGGTTTCACATGTTCTTTCAAGCATCATGGTTAACACTGTCTTGAGTAATATATAGAAATTCCTTTTGTGATGAACAGAGCAGGACTATCACTTTCCTATGTCACAAACATGTTGGGATCCAATGGCTTCTTATGCATGCTTATATATGATGCTGAGAACTACATGGATGTAGATTTATGCATTTAATTGCATTCAGTAACTTCTACAGCTATTGGGAGGTTGTTAATTCTAGGGATTAGTTTCAGGTCAAAAGCAGGTGATGCTGACTATCAAAGGCAATTTTGAATTTGGATTACCATGGTGCCAATATCTCAACATCTGCAGGAAACCTGGCATACAAATATGTAGAACTGCTTGCCATCTATGTTGTAGTTTAAGTGTTATTCTCATTAGTTATTTGTGCATGCGTGTAACCCATTTTGCTACGTTATATGAAAAGCTCAATACAAGCAGACTGCTAGTTAAAAAATTTGGTACAAGAAAGGTGACTTAAACAAATAAGTATTTGTTTCCTGATCTGGTATAAATGTAACAATTAAATTGATTCTTCCCATGTTATTTGAGCTATGGAGTCTCTGAAAAAAAAAAAAAAGAAGAAGGTAAAAAATCACATTTGAATGTTTGTTATTTAAAGTGAGTTTCATTTCTGTTTTGGAACCAAAACCTGAATATGTAATCATAATTGTTGATTTATAAAATTATAAATGATTCTTTTGAAACTGTCTGTTAAATTAGAATATAGGGGAGAAAAGGCTTTTAGATTGCTACTTTTTCTAAATCAGAATAAAAAATTCCTCATATTCGCAGCCAAAATGTGTTCACAATTGCCTCCAGTGTAATTGTTCATGCACATGTACAGATTCATGATGTGAAAACAGTCTCTGCTCTGAAACACTGAATGCACTGCCTAATTTTAAAATACGTATTTGTGCTGTAACTTTGCAGCGTGCAAAATATTTTCCAGAAACCTTAGTAATGACAATGAAGCTTACTGCACTTCATGGACATTTTCATATTTTCCTATCAGGCTGTTAGGAAAGATTACCACTGGCTCAGCCATTGTGGACATTCCAGTATGTCTAGATTGCCTCTGTTTCACACCTAATGCACTATGCATAAGGCACAGCACTCTTCTGCTGTCTCCCATCTACCTTACGTGGACTATTCTACATGAGTCCCTGTCTGGCTCTAAGCATTGCCTTACTGTGCATAAAATCTAAACAAAGAAACCCCTTTCTGGTTATAGTCATGTGAAGAACCCATGAATTACCTGTGTCATGTGTCTCAAGCCAGTCAAAAAAACGGGGTGAGGTTTTGCCTGTAGTCTTGGGAAGAGAATTAAGACTTGAAAAAGGGAATCAAGTGCCAAGGAACTTTGTTTGCCTGACAACAAGTTCACAGGTGCAAAAGGGAAAAGAAAAGGAGGAAAGAAAGAGTTAGTTGTGATAGTTACCACTGCAGAGCTGTGGCATCCCAACAGCCTGATCCACTTCAAGTCCAGTGGAGGAACAAGCATTCCATACGATGTAAGTTGTTTCTGTTCTTTTATAAGGCTACCTTATTGCATACCCAGTCTCCTTCCAAGAACTGCTTAGGATATTCCATAAGCTCCTTTGCTTAACCACACCCACCACCTGACAGTGGTGCACATGCCCAATATCATCACTGGGAGGGTCTCCAGGCCCCTCTGTCTTCCCAACCTCGGGCCTGGGTGCGTGCGCAGGGGTTAGACTAAGTGTCTTGGAATTACTTTCTCATCAGGTTCCTCAGAAGTCAGGAAACTTCTAGCCTTGCGGTCCAACTTTTTGATGCATTGAGATAACAGGGAACCTCCAGCCTTGCGGTCAAACTTGCTCGGCCCAACACAGTGGTGTCAGCCAATGGCCCCATGTTTCGGCAATGTTTAGACAGAACATCTGTCAGTTTTAAAATGTCCGATGCAGTTCCTTACACCATGTACCAACCTGTTTGTATGTCTTACAATGTTTGAAGTAGAATGCAGTTATTTCTAGGTCTCATAAAAGAAAGACACAGTAATAATGACAATTTGTTGAGCTATTTCCAATTTCCTTGTTTATGGAAGTATTAACAAAGAAAATGTGTAATGGACAAATTTCTGGCTTTGAGACCACCTGGTAAACTATGGCTTCCATCCGTAAACCTTCCAAAACAGGATGGTCACATCAAAATTGGATGTCAGGAACATTTTCTGAGGTATTCCTTGGTGAGTGTGCATTGGCAAGGACAATATTATGCCAGGAAACATGTTAAAAATCCAGCTGGCTTGGAGAAGTGCTGAAGTCCCTGCCATGCCATGAACTGGCTTTGTGTATTTTAGCGGTAGAGACGTAGTCCCAACAGCCAATGAATCCAGGCAGTGGGAGTTAATAAAGTCAGTCACTGAATACAATGCCAAGCTGTTTGTTTAATGCTTATATTTGCAGTTGCCAACTCCTTTGGGAAATATTAGCGGAGACCGAAAAATATTACAATTGGTTTAGGAATTTTAGCTTAACTTGTCTGGTGGGAAGGCTTACACTGGTGATTCACTTCTTTTAAAAATTAGTGTCTCAGTCATGGAAAAGGTACAGAGGGATGAAAGTTGAATTCCCTACTCTGTCTAATTGAATCAATATCCCATTCAATGTTCTTGTCAGTAAATAACAATTTTGATATACTGTGAGAGCAGAAAAATGTCATGTTTTTATAAAAGGGCAATGAAAAGGAAATGGAGAGACTATAAATGTGTGGAAGAATTTTAATTATCGAAAGCTATTATACATGAAAATCTTAATCATACCTCAAAATTACTTGTACATTTAGATATAAATGTGTGGTTCAGTCGACACGCTGGAGGGAAGGGATGCCATCCAGAGGGACCTGGACAGGCTGGAGAGGTGGGCCTGTGCCAACCCCATGGAGTTCAACAGGGCCAAGTGCAAGGTCCTGAACATTGGTCGGGGCAATCTCAAGCACAAGGACAGGCTGGGCTGAGAATGGATCGAGAGCAGCCCTGAGGAGAAGGACTTGGGTTTACTGGGGGATGAGAACCTGGCCATGAGCCAGCAGTGTGTACTGGCAGCTCAGAAAGCCAATCATATCCTGGGCTGTATCAGGAGAAGTGTGGCCAGGAGGTCGAAGGAGGTGATTCTCCCCCTCTACTCTGCTCTTGTGAGACCCCACCTGGAGTTCTGTGTCCAGCTGTGGAGACCTCAATATAAGAAGGATATTGTCCAGTTGGAGTGAGTCCAGAGGAGGCCACAAAGATGTTCAGAGGGCTGGAGCACCACTGCTATGAAGACAGGCTGAGAGAGTTGGGCTTGTTCATTCTAGAAAAGAGAAGGTTTCGGGGAGACCTTATAGAACTTTCCAGTACCTGAAGGGGGCCTACAGGAAAGCTGCAAGGGGACTTCTTACAAGGGCCTGTAGTGACAGGACAAGGGGTAATGGGTTTAAATTGAAAGCGGGGAGATTTAGATAGATATGAGGAATAAATTCTTCATGGAGAGTGTGGTGAGGCACTGGAATAGGTTGTCCAGAGAAGCTGTGGATGCCCCATCCTTGAAGTGTTCAAGGCCAGGCTGGATGAGGCTTGGAGCAACCTGGTCTAGTGGAGGGTGTCCCTGCCCATGGCAGGGGGGTTGGAACTAGATGATGCTTAAGGTCCCTTCCAATCCAAACCATTCTATGATTCTGTGTATAAATGGAGGGAATTAAGTGAGTATTTTCATTCCTTGGCCTTGTAACCAGGAGTTTGTAATGATCAGTACAAAACTTAGAAATGTAATATAATAAATGTTATTCTGCATAGTCCTAGGGCACTTTTGTTAGATGATCCTGACATGCAAGTAATTATGATAACCCCTGGCTAAACCACTGGTCAAATTCAATCATTAAACTTGAAAAAAACCCCAGCAGTTTACACACACTGGGTTAAAAAGAAATCCTAATCACATATAGAACAGAGGCACCTTCAGAGAAGCAACTGGGATTTACACCCGCTATCTTACTGCATTTCATATTTAAAATACTGTTTCATTTCAGAAAGTACAAATAGGCATGATCTGGAGGTTGTTTGGAATTTTGTTCTGTTTGATTGTTTATTGCTTTTGTTTTTGTGAGGATTAATTATGGAATACTAACGTGTTCTAATTTAGCCTACATTGTGATCAAACACAACAAACCATTGTGAATGTCAGATATAGAATGCACAGATACAGATTCCTACAGATTTGTAATTTATTCACTAAATGGTTGGAAAATGGTAATATAGGGAGACAAAATGTTCGAAGTCAAATCTTAGCATCTCCAAAGAATCAAGGTCAAATTTTGAGTAGTGTTCCATTCAGTTCTAGAAACAAAAAAGGTTACATTTTATCCTGAATGTGATAAGAGATAGAACATGTGTTTCCTTTCCAATCTTAACCCGAGTGACTTAAACATCATTCATGCTACTTCTTAAGTGGATAAGAGCCTCATTCCCTCTTGGAAAAGGGAATTTAAACTTCTAAAGAACACCTGAGATCATTACTGTTCAGGATAAGTATGATGTTACCTGACTGCGTGTCTACCTTTTCTTTTGCAATTTAATCTGTGATCATCATACTGTGTTATGAACCAGTCTCACAGGAGACAGAACCACGCTAGAATCCGTGTAATTGTACAGTGGCAACAGCATAGCAAGTAGCTTGGAACATCCAAAATACCCAAGGGTACAGCACTGTGTTAAGTGTAGTTTCACAGGTTTAAACACAGAGCTCAGTATGTGAACAAAGGATGCCTGCAAAGGGTCCCTGCAAAGGGCTTATTCTTCTCAAGAAAGACAGAGACAACCACAGGTAAAACCTGACGTAAATTTCTGAAATAACTTTAAACTTACAGGGGACTAAATATTGGACTTTAACTAGAGTTTTGGATCTGTTTCTTTTGGTTTGATTTTTATGAATTCCCTGTGTATGTGTGTGCATGCCCGTGTGCATCTGTCTATGTGTGTGCGCGTGTGTCTGTACATGTCTGTGTGTATACACACAGAGAGAGGCAACATACATATAGGGGACTCATGCATTTCTGGAATCCTGGACTTCTGTGTTACAGTATCCATTACAGTAAGTCACTTTCTCATAAAAATTTATTGATATTACATGAAGTATCCTAAAAGTCTGCAGATGTGGACTTAAGAAGTCATATTATGTCATTTGTATAAAGGAATGGAAACTACAGTCAAAACACTTCCATACATGAAGTTATATGTTGGGGTTTTTTTGTTTGTTTGGGGTTTTTTTCTGCTTTCTTTAGCAATTTCTATTTTTAGCGATTCTACACTAACACAGAAGGGAACATTCTACTTTCTGGCCAGCTTTCACTAGTCAGATTTTGCAAAGAGAAATTCCCTCAGCTGTCAACCGCAGCATAGCTCAACAGCTACTCCATGGCCACAGCTGAACAGAAGGGAAGCTGTGTAAACAATTCTTCCCTCCTTATGAGAAAACAGACTGAGAAAGTTTGGGAAATTTATTCCATCCTTCAGTTTCCAACAGATAAGAATGCGAAAGAGTCTTCAAGGAATGAAGAGAGTAGTGTCTAGTTAAAAATAGCTTGAAGTCTTGCTTCTCTGATGTAGCACTTTGAAGAGGACAGAGATAAAATACAACATCCTCACACATCCCTCTGTTGTAACTGATGTGGAGAATGGACAGACTCTGCCTTCACAGCTATTAAATACTATGCTAGCCATACTGCTGTCTGGGACTGAATATGCTCTTCAGATTTTCAGAAACAATTTTGCTTAAAAAGCCACCCTTCAGAAGCCTAATGCAATGTATGTATGCAGCAGAGAAGAAAATGTTATCTCCAAAGAATAGTTCAGTGAGCTAAGAACACTGTGATCTGAGCGTTTCAGAGATCTCAATTACTGCATTTGCATATAAGACCAAATCACATTCCTACTGAATGGTTCACAAATTAAATTCCTCTTGGCTTCACAAAATGGAGGATGGAATCTAATGTTTGTTTCTTGGCGTGCTATATGCTGGCACCTGCAATTACAATTGTCTTGGTCTTGATGAAACCATATGACGTGCAATACAGAGCCTAAGAAGACAGACATTGTACATAACCCAAATCTGTCACAAAAATAAATCAGAAGTAAGCTTTGCAGAGCATGGCCACTGTGTATGCTGCTGGTACGGGTGGTAAACTGATAGGCACAATAATGTTCACAGATCAGTAATTAAGTGCTTTGCAAAATATGACATGAAGTAACACACAGGTTTCAGCATGATTGAAATATTAAATAAAATGGATTTAGCCACATAGTAGCTTGGGGCATGTAATTAGCCAAAATTTCTCCTTCTTTCTAGGGTAATGACTAGAGCATGAACAAAATTGACAGAATTGACACAGAAAAGTGAAAGCTGTTTTCTGCTCCAATATATAGAGACTGATCATGCAAATGGTTTGTTTTCTAACTTCAGGACAGAATCTCTGACTCCATGACAAAGAATAGGAAAGAAAACCAATCTCATCAATGAGAACGATGAAAGCACGTATATTTCTACAATAAACCTAGGAAATATATAACTCACTATTATAGTAGTGTATGGATTATGTCAGTGCACTGGCTCGTGTTTTTAGTATATTCCTCCTTTAAGCAAGTGGTTTTGATTTTTTTTTTAATTTTTTTTTTTACTACTGCTGTCACTACATATCTAATCATAAAGAAAAACATGAAATATTCAATTTATTTTGTCCTCAATCCGAAGAGTTGTTATTTGACATACTTCAATTATTTGGAGTGAAATATTGTAATGTTTCTTTTCTTTTGTACTATATATATATAACATCTTGCAATCACTGGCTAAATATCTTACTGACAGACATTACCTGTTAGGAAAACATTCTTTTTGATGTAAGAATCACCAGCCTGGATGAAACTGAAGATGCCTCTACTACAGGAGGTTGTCTTTGATAACCCCTAGCAGAACCTTCTTGGGAAGACAAGGGGAAAACAGATTTATGTAACCTATTTGTTTCCAGCTATCAGTGACATAGAAACTTCTTCAGCAGCAGGTTGCTATTGGATCTTACGTTTAATGAACATTACTCCGCACGGTTGCCTCTGAATCTGTGTAGCTGCAGTTGGAATCCTCATCATGATGTGGCCCTACAACAATGTTGACAAGTTGTTTGCAGCCCTGGCTGGAGAATGTATTTCATGCTGTTAAAAGATGTTACCTTCAGCCACAACAAGCTTAGTAGGTCAATCTGAATGGCATCACAGGAAAAAGTCATCCCCCTAACTCCTCTTAACTTCACCGGCTTGCCTGTGTTGTATGAAACAGTGAATGGGGTTCTTCCCCAAATATGCTTTTATGCTCTTAGTGACTTTACTGACCCCCGGTGCTTACAACAGACATCAATGCTCTGTTTTACAAGCTGAAGAGTTACACGATATTTAGCCTCCTTTACTCTGAAAATCGCTCCTTTTTTCGATTATTCTAATTACTCATCTTTTCTAGCGTACCACAGATTTTACACTAGCATAATTACAGATAATGTATTTTCTTCTCTGTTGACCCTGACATTTCCTAATTTTATTGGCCTTTTTGACCAGTGATACACACTGTGCTGATCTTTTCAGGGAACTCTCCATGGTGAGACTCAAATACATTTTTGGAGTGACAAGAACTAATAAACAGCTCATCATTGTATCTTTTCTGTTTATGTATTATCCCATACCATGCATACATAATCAGTTTTCTACATGGCAACCAGGGTGAATGATTAAGACATTATCAAATCAGACATTTGTATTTCCAGCAAGAAAGGTCACAGACTCCACCAAGTGGCATTTACCTTCATTTTTTTTTTTGTTACACTAGGAAAAGAGTGCTAAATGTGGACTTGTGGCTTTGGAAATTGTTTAATTTAATATGATATTATCTGACTTTAGAAGTAACACATAAAATTCACAAATGTATATGAAAAACAAGCAATAATAATGAAATCAAGAGGTACCAAAGTTTAAAGGCAATAAAAGATATGGCAAACATATAGTGCATAAAACATTAACCATCGAAGACCTTAACCATTGCAAACTGTACAAAATATAGAGACAAAGCTGGAATCTCTTTCATAGCTCAAAGAATGGTCCATTCCATGACTTCCTAAAAAGAAACCTAGGGACATGAGACAGACTTTACTGAAAATAAACTTACTGACACAATGAAGTTGGTGGAAATTGGAATATAGAAGAGACAATGTAAGGATTACGTACCAAAAATTGTAGTTCCTTGTATACTTGTGACTAGTTACAGTGATGATTTCAGTTGTCTCTTAATTAAATAATACAATTCTGTAAAATGTAGACTGACAGTTTAAATGGTTTTCACTTGCTTTGTGCTAAGGAAGAGTTTCTTAAATAAGTAAGTATTATATCTGTGATGGAAAATAAAGTTTTCAAATGAAATTGCTGAGAAACAGTATTTTGCAGGGATTGGACTGATGAGAGCTCAAATTCATAAAAACATAGTCATAGAATGGTTTGGGTTGGAAGGGACCTTAAAGATCATCTAGTTCCAACCCCCCTGCCATTGGCAAGGACACCCTCCACTACACCAGGTTGCTCCAAGCCTCATCCAGCCTGGCCTTGAACACTTCCAGGGATGGGGCATCCACAACTTCTCTGGGCAACCTGTGCCAGTGCTTCACCACCCTCTCCAGGAAGAACTTCTTCTATGTCAATTCCGTGAACAGTTCCAGTTCCAACTATAACTGGAGGTGGAAAATAGGTTTTGAAGGTGTCAAAACATCTTTTCTCTCTCCAAGCTTCTGTTGTTGTCTTAGCTTTGCACCAGCCAGTCTATGTTTTGCTTCACCCGATAACACATCAAGCTGCATAGGTAGTGCCAGCCCAGGACCTGTGGCACGGCAGGACCGGCGGGGAGGGAGTGGGGATATGGGTGGAAAGGCTTGTGGTTGGACACGACCCTGGGAAGGGGAAGGGTCTGAGGGGGCTTCTGGCCGAGGGGGCTGGGGGTTTGTTTGTTGGGGGACCTTGCGGCGAGTGGTTGGTGCTCCGGGCAGAGCCAGCGTCTTGCCGGGCAGATCGGTCTGGGAGTCGGGGTTTGAAAGTCTTTTTCCTCTCTCTTACTCTCTCGGCCCCCGGGCGGTTTGGGGGGGGGGGGGGGGGGAGGGGGGGAGGTTGCTCCCTTCAGGTGGGTTTTCTTTCCTTTTTTTCCCTTTTTTCCCTTCTTGGGGTAGGATCCTGTATCATTTGTTGTATCCTCTTCCTCTATTCCTTAAATTACTCATTAGCACCAGCATTGTTAGTAACTCCCTAAGTTTCATTTATATAATTAAACAGTTCTTATCTCAACTCCTACGGGCTTGTCCTCGGTTTGTTCCTCTGACCCTTCCTCACCAGGAGGAGGTGGAGGGGAGGGGGGGGGGGGGGGGGGCGGAGTGGTAGAGCAGGCTTGTCGTGAAACTACGACTGTTGTGAAGCAAATTTACAAAAAAAAAAAGTCTATTTGTATTTTTTTTAAAAGAGTTTTACTCATGTTAAATAACATATATTTTGATAATAGGAAAACATTTCAAGTCAAATGAAAATAAATTTTGAAAAGTGAAAACTTTGAACTTTTGAAAAGTTCATTGGCATGAAAAATAAGTTTGACATGAAGAAAATATTACAAGCTTGCTACTGAAAAATGCATTATTCAAGAGCTGAAATTATAAAATGAATAGCTCACTAAAATAGATATATTTGTTTAAAAATGTATAAATATGTGTATCTAATAAAGACAAAAGGAAACTCAAGCAATAATCGGAGGTCTTTATCAGTAATGTGCTCTGTCGTGATTTGCAACATCAAACATCATAGGTCTAGGATTCTTCTTGTCTACAACTAATGCCTATGACACTAAACTACGAAATGCTATATATCAACTTTCCAAAATAGATATCAGTCTTCAAGTTCACTGTATACTATATTGTCTGTATATTCCTTCTGTTGTTGGCATCATAGGATCATTAAACATTACAGGAGAGAATAACAAGCTACTTTAGGCACTCAGTCCTTATTTCTAACAAATGCAAGTCAAAATCGAGTTCTTTCTGTATAATTCCTACTGAATGTATACTGAACGACTAATAGCATATTTTATTGTTAGTGTTGTTAGTACAGCACTTGGTTTTTGTCGGTTCTGAATGTTGTAATTTTCCTCTCTGACATTAGAAATTTATTATATATAATACTGTCATTTCCTTACAGTGCTCCATGTCAGCAGATTCTCTAACAACTCATTTCAGAAATGTTAATGCAGTTAAATGTAGTTGACATAATGCATAAATTTATATATTCATCAGGACTCTTGCCAAATGCAACCTCCCAAAAAAGTATTGTCAAGACTACAGATTCTTAATTTCCCTGTTTCCTCCAGATTCTCTCTGGTCATCTATTTTAAAGCAAACTTGGCTTCAGCAAAAACCTCTGAGTAACTCTTAGGACTTGACACAAGCTGCACACGTATCATAAATTGTCTATCATGTCTGGCTGGGACAGAGTTAATTTTCTTCACAGTATCTAGTATGAGGCTGTTTTGGATTTGTGCTAAGAGAAGTATTGATAGCACTGTCTTTAGTTGTTGCTGAGAACTGTTTTAGCAAGTCAAGGGCTTTTTCAGTTTCTGATACTGTGCCTGTGTTCCCAACTACTTTGATACAAAAAGCTGTGAGGAGACAGAGTCTGGACAGCTGGCCCAGACTGACCAAAGGGACATTTCACTCCAAAGCATATCATGCTCTGTACGTATGTTGGAGGTGCGTCAGGTTGGCTTTTCTCATTCACTCTCACTCTGGTTCTGGTGCCATCTCTTTTTGGGCTCCGGCTCTTGAGCTCTCCAGTTTTGTCTCTACTTGGGACCTGACTGGACTTCAGTCAGCAGCTGGTAAGCAGTTGTATAATTTATTTTATTTTCCATTATTTTCATTATGTTATTTGTGGTAGTATGATTTTGAATACATATTATTAGTAGTAATATTAGTATTATTAATACTATTAGTATTATTGGTGTTCTTCAGGGTGAGGGTGGTGAGGCACTGGCACAGGTTGCCCAGAGAAGCTGTGGGTGCCCCATCCCTGGAATTGTTCCAGGCCAGGCTGGGTGAGGCTTTGAGCAACCTGGTCTAGTGGAGGGGGTCCCTGCCCATGGCAGGGGGGTTGGAACTAGGTTGTCTTTAAGGTCCCTTCTAACCCAAACCATTCTGTGATTCTATGGTTCAATTGCTAATACTATTAGTATCACCAATTTATTCATTTATATTCAATTGTTAAATTATTCTTATCTCAATCCACGAGCTTCCTTGGCTTTTCCTCCTATTTTCCTTCTCCACTGTGGGAGGGGTGAGGTAAGCAAGCAGCTGTGTGGTACTCAGTTGCTGGCTGGGATTAAACTGCAACAGTGATACAGAATCTTTTGACTATAATTATGAAACCAAGTAAATATATTTGTAGCTTGGATATTTTATCAGTCTGCTGACTATTCTGCCATGACTTTTTTCTGTTTGTGGAAAAACGACAAATGGCACTTTGGATTTCTCTGCAGCTAAGAAAATTATTGGAGTCTAAACTCTTACTCTCTTTGTATGCAGGTAAATATCCAAATTCTGTATTTTTCAGCTGGTTGTTTATGCAAGTGAGATCTTTTTGTACACATCAGTGTCTCTGAGATCAGACTCACTGGATTGCCATGATGCCAGCTTTGGATACCAGTCTTCTTGCTTTCTTTCAAGAGCCTCAATCCCTCAAGATCTTATCCTTTCCCCTGCAACATTCCTTCCATGGAGAAATAGAAATAAGGAACAGATTGCATCCTGTCAGAATACCTTTTGTAAAACCAGCTGATAGAATTGAAAGGGAATACTTTCAAGAACACAAAGCATTTCTCCAGATCTGAAAGAGGATCCCAAGCAAGCTTAGTGAGTTTGGAGTAGAGGTCAAAAGAGGTGCATCAGAACTGAGGATTGAATTATGCAAAGTTAAGTGATTTACTAACATTTATGGAAGAAAATAATTTTCTCAGTTGTTCTTATGACAGAATTTCTATTGTCACTGAGCAACTTTTTTACAATAATTTGAGAGGAAAACTGGAATAATTATCCCTCCACTCCTTCAGTTTTGAGCCACATCAGGGTCACTGATGTCTCACCATGATGTGTGACACCAGTAGATGTTTTACTGCTGCAAATAAGGCAACACAGGAAGCTCATAAAGTTGAGGTCGGAAGCCTGGCTGGCATGGGACATGAAGGATGCCACTGCGATCTTAAGATTCAAATATGAAGCAAGATTTAGCATGGAAAAGATCATTAAAACTTACAGTTTGGAGTACATGCTCCCAGTATCTCAGTCAGGAAACATTTCAGACAGCTTTTCTTAGCAATCAGTACAGCATTTTTTTCATTGTCCTGTACATTGTCGTTGTCAGGATGTTGTTGTTTTCTATTTTTCTACTACTGATTGATTAGTCTCTGTGTTTGAGGAATCTTCTGACAAGAGAACCATAGTAAAATTGGGAAGTAAGCACTGTCCAAAGGGTAATGAGAAGTGAAGAAATTAGAAATAGGAAGTGTACAGCAGAAAAAACTCAAAACATACTAAAATGACTTTAGGATCAGGCTGTTCAGCACAGAGAAGTTGTAAATGAGTTTATTCTCGGTAAACATCAGCGACTGTTAGTAACAGCCTAAAGTATGCAGATGACACCCTCTAATATGGAGAAAGGCACCGATGACATATCAAATCCAGAGGAGAAGAAGCAAACTGAAGGAAGATGACTGACACTCAGCCTGCACTTTCCCACCTGGGGCTTGACTCAGATCCCACCTGTCAGCAACTGGAATTGGTATTGTGAGGCATCAACACCTAGTAAGCGGTAGAGAAGGTGTCTCAGCCCGCTGCCGTCTATCTGCATTCTGGAAGAGGGCAACTGATGTACACTCAACTGCTGTATGTATGTTACTGCTTTAAGGTCACTAGCTTACCTCTAGGGTTAGGGCTAGGGTTAAGGTTAGGGTTAGGTTTAGAGTTGTCAATTGGGTTAGGAGTTCAAGTTAGCATTAGTACTAGCGTTAGGTTTCAGGTTTGGGTTAGGGATTACGGTTAGTGTAATAGGGTTATAGGTTAGGGTTAAGGATTAGAGTTTATGGTTATGTTTAGATCTGGGGTTAGGTTTATTGTTAACAGTTATTTTTAGCATTGGATTTATGGCTTAGAGCTAGTGTTCTAGAAAGAATTAAACAAATTCTCAAGCAAAAGGTTTGAGGATTACATAATCTTAGGACTTCTAGTGGTGTAAATATTAACTACTTTGGTCCCCAAAACATAGAAACTGATCTTAGCCTAATATGCATTATGAGTCTAACCTTAAACAGATATGCATACTGGTTTATGAGTGGGAGGAAGAGAGAGACCAGGTCATTAAATAGCCATAAGGGCAGCTAAATATATATAGTGACACATATGTATATTAATACCAGTAGTATCTGGTGTCTATTTTTCTAGGGATAAAGAATTCTATGGACTAAGTATAGTGTAGATTGTGAAGAAATAATTTCATCTCCTCAACCAGGGAACAGACCTGAACTGGCATCCTTTGGCACATATTTCAGCCTAGTTGCTGGAATAAGTTTTGAAACAAAACCTGGAGAGCCCAAAATGCATTTAGCTCTTCACACCAGGTCAAACTGTATTGCACTGTTTTCTGCCTCTCTTCTTGTTTAGAACTAAGGCTGCTGCTGTAAGCATTTTGTAAGAGGGAATTACACTATGTTTACCTCATACTATAAAGTAAAATGTACTTGCAGGCTTGTGTACAGCAACGTACACTTGTGCCTATTTTCTGACCTTGAGTGCATGTTTACAAGTGCCATTGACATGAAGAGATAAACTGACCTTAAATATCTCAGGAGACACTTCCATCACCTGATGATTTCGTGTTGTAAATAAAACAAATATTGTCTGCTGTGGCTCACTTGGAGTGCCAAATAGCCTGAAAAATTTTAGGTTCAGACAATTCATCATGCAAAACTCTAGATAAATACAGAAAACTACAGTCCACAATAGCCAGTCTGAATATAATCAACCTCTGAATCACAATGCTCCGAATGATCATGCTCTAAGCACCAAATGGCAGAGCATATTATCTTAATAGGATGCATCTTATTATACATTATTTTAGGACACTTTTGTCAATGAGATGTTTACCTAAATGAGTCTATCCCTTCCAGGAAGATGATAATAAATATGCCATATCCTTGGAATTAATTCAGATCATTCAACACCTAAAGCATGTTTAGAACTCTTCCCTCTAGTACACTAAATAAAACTGGAGGGCTTCAGTACTTCAATTATGTGCGTAGATACTGTAAAACAGGTTTTGTAGGAACCAGCTAAATCAATTGTTTGCCTGGATGAAAATAATAATAAAAAACCCCACCACATTGTGGTTGAAGTTCTAGGAAGCATACACAAATTATGCCATATTTCAAAATTTGGTCTAGCAAAACAAACTACTAAGGTTCATTTACACTTAATTTATGTAAATGATTGCCCTAGTTCAATTTGTGTCGCAAATATATTTCCCATTTTTTACTCCCAGCTGAATCTTTCTGGTTTTTCAATCTTTCTACCTTTCTTACAGCAATGTAAATTAACAAATACTTAACTTCTCAAATAATCACATGCAAACCATGAGATTTGTTGTAGTCCATTTGCCAGAACAAAATTTATGAAAATATAGTAACTTTTCTCCCAGCATACATAATATAATATTTAAAATAGGATAGTGTCCATCCTGTGGGCAACTCCATGAATTTTATTAATTTTTCATAAACATAAATTGCTTTTCAGAAATATCAAATGACTACTTTTGACTATCTTGTGCCAGTTCTTTGCCACTCCTGTTTACTTCTTGGTTGTTTTCTATCACTAATATAGTCTAGATACTTGAAATAAACATAAAAGTGAAAAAAATCCCTCCAATCCCTCAAGACCATATTATTATTACTATATTTTTCCACATCCTCAGCTATATGGTGGGATTTTTTTCATTTATTAATGTTGTTATATGAACAATACTGACACAAAAAATTGTATACTTAGAATTATTCTATACTTGAAGTTGTCACATAGTTTAACCTGGAAAATGAAAGAAGGAAATTACTGTGTTTGCATTCATCTTTCAAAAACAATTTTGAAAATGTTTTCAGCTTTAAACTTTACCCAGATGTGAACTAAATACTAAAACTAAAGCACATATTTAAAATATAATTAAATTTGTGATATTTTTTTATTTGTTGAAAATAGGCATGTTCATTTTCTGTTTCAGACAAATGGTGGGTTGACCTTGGCTGGATGCTAAGGCACCTACCAAGCTGCTCTATCACTCCTCCTCCTCACATGTATGGGGGAAGAAAAATATGATGAAATAGTCATGGAATGAGATAAGTACAGAAAGATCACTCAGCAATTACAATCACAGGAAAAACAGACTCAACTTGAGGAAATTGATTTAATTTGTTACCTATCAAATCAGAGTAGGGCAATGAGAAAGAACACCAAGTCTTAAAAATACTTTCCCCCACCCTTCCCATCTTCCTGGGCTCAATTTCAGTCCCAGTTTCTCTACCTCCACCTCCTAAGCAGTACAAGGAGATGGGGAATGGGGGGTGCAGTCAGTTCACCACACACTGTCTCTGCCACTACTTCCTCACACTTTTCCCTGCTACAGAGTCCCTTCCACGGGAGGCAGTCTTCCAGAACTGTTCTAACACAGGTCCTTCCCACGGGCTGCAGTTGTCCATGAGCTGCTCCAGCATGGGTCCTCTCCACGTGTTCTTTCCATTGGGTACAGTCCTTCAGGAACACTGCTCCAGCATGGCGGTCCTCTGTGGAGTCAGAAGTCCTTCCAGTGAACCTTCTCCAGCATGGGCTCCTCTCTCCAGGGGACCACAGCTCCTGTCAGAAGCCCGCTCCAGCATGAGCTTCCCATGAGGTCACAGTCTCCTTCGGGCATGCCCCTTCTCTTGTGTGGGGTCCTCCCTGGGCTGCAGGTGGGTCTCTGCTCCACTGTGGACCTCCACGGCTGCAGGAGGACAACATGTCTCACTGCGGTCTTCACCACAGGTGTGCTGGATTCAGGCAGGAATGAGCTCCTCTTCTACACAGAGCTGGCTGGCCCAGAGTGCCCGAGGGATTTGTTTCACTCCGTGGTACCTCAGGCTCAGGTCACATGTGCAGTTACGGAGATGGAAAGGAGCCTGAAGGGTTCATTAAGATATAGGCTAGCTTGATAGTGGGGTTGTTAGCTATCAAATGTCTACATCTTTAGTAATGCAGACTTACCATATTACAGTTTTAACTGAGTAAGTTATTAAACTTTAGAGATGCGTTTATCCCGAAACCAAGAGAAGTATATGTATTGGTGACATTAAGAATGTTTTGACCACTGATCTTCAGGTCATATTCTTCATCTGCTTCCACCTCTAATGCCTGAAATCAATAAATTTAAATACCATGGTAACTCTGGAAGCAAAAACATTTAGCAGCCACACAAAGAACCTCTTTACTTCATAATCATCTGGAAGTCTAGTGAAGACAAAGAACACTAACGTGAGGAAACTTTTAAACTTCTTTTTAATATAATTATGAGAGATCAATGTACAGGGGAAATGGGAGTAGAGATAAACTGCTTAATGATGTGCTACAGAAAATTGTTTTGAAAAAAGTTATTTTCATCTTAAATTAAAATGAAAAGTTATTCTGCAGTAAGATGTACTGCACAAAATGATTTGGCGAAGGATCTCTGCAGAAGTTAATTTGCAATGAGAGAACTTGAGGCAGAGTTACATAAAAAAAGATTGCATAAATGGTGAAAGAACATTGGAAAATTGACTAGTGAAAGAAAATGATACAAGCATACAAGGATTACATTTATTCAAAAGTTAGAGAAATTAGACTTTAATCCTGTAGCTAAAAAGTGAAAAAAAGGTAGAGATAGGTCATAGTGTTTTGGAGAAAGTGGAAAGAAAAGTTGAATTAACAGTATTTCAACTAATGTCAATCATCATTTTTTTAAACAAAGAAGACAACCTGTTATTAGGTACTTATGTGCATGTTTACCATACACTGTTGTGGAAAATGTGTCTCTTGATGTTTCCTTCTCCAGATGCTGACATATATTTGTTATCTCTAAATTAAGCAATGTTATTCAGTTTTTATTTGTATTACTGTTTTATGTGTGATGCTGACGCAGGGCGATAGTAGAAGCACAGTTTGTTTCTGTCATGGTTTGGGCCCAGCCAGGAACAGACCACCACAGAAACCTAGTATCATTTCATTCAGAGAAACAGTAAACAGTGAAAAACAAGATTCCTTTGAAATTGTTTTCAAATTACATGATAGTGCTGCATTTTTTCCTTGTTTTCTAATTGTGTCTTCATAATGTCTGTCCAGCAGTCCAAAGGAGAACCTTGCCAATCAATTGTTTATATTAACTCTGGAAACAAAACCTTTCTAGTGACATCTTAGATTTTCACTCAGCTATGAAGAAAATTAATTAAACTAATTCTGTCATATGTATTTTTTCTTGGTTCTTTATTTTAACATTTGCAATTACAAGAAAAAAAGAAAATATATTTTTCTTTAGGATTTAGAACTGTAATATTTAAATTATGCCATTTTAATATGAAATAATTCACAAACCAAATTTTTTACTGTTAAACCAATTCTAAACTCTGTCTTGCCATATGTATACCTCAATGTTACACCTATCTGAGTTTGCAGATACTATACAAAGTGTCAAAAATGTAAAAGGGAAAAGATTGTTCAGATATTGGTCATATTCTTCCTAGGTTAACAGAAGTTTCTATTTCAATTAATGAAGCCCAGTTTTTAAGTATGGACTTTTTATGACCTTAGAAATGTATTGTATATACCATACATTTTTGTTCATCTCTGTCTTTCAACCGTGTACTACAGTCAGAATATTTACTAAGAAAAACTGCTTGCTTAAATCTATGTTTTCTTCATTTGGGATATCAGCACATATTAATATATACTTATACATGATAATTTCCATGAACTCTAAAGAAACCTATTTCTAATTTTAAGGGCATCTAATGTCTTAGAATTCTTTTACTTTTGCAAGAAGACTCAGTGAAATCACTTGAAATAAAGAAAGTCTACTGTTTAGTATGAAAAAGAATCACAAAGTGAAAGTGAGATTAAACAAGTAATTATTCACAGAAACAATGTAAAATATATGCATCATTAGTTATTTATTTTAAACTTCTTCCTCATATTAAAAATAAAAACCTAAAAAGTATATATTTTTTTAAAATGGCTATTTTGTTACCTGAAAATCTGCTCTATCTTTGCATCTTCCCCAAAGGATCTTTTTTTAAAATTATAAATCCAAGAAAATAAGGTTGTAGCATAAAAATCCTGACAGAATCTTAAATACAGTGTTGCAACCGTGACAATATTATATGTGCAATGAACTACCAAAAGCAATAAAAGAAGCCACTAATATAAATTGTTTTAAAATGGGAGATGGGCAAGGATTTGGAAAAAGAAATATTATGGGGGTAGAAATGCTAAATCAAAGCAAAGATGTGCAGTAAATGCCAAGCTACAGAGCTGCTGTAAGATTTACTGCAAAATCTCAATGTAGCTTTATTTTTCCTCAGAGCAAAATGAAGTTATTACCAGATTCCATGCCAAATCTTATGGATTGTCATGATAAAGTGGTAACAAAATGACATTTAGTGTGCCAAGTCATTGAATGGATCTTCCGCTTTCCTACACATAATAAAATGTCTTACATTTTATGTTAATATCTTCCAATCTTTTTACAAATGTAGCTGTCTATTGTTTACTTCTTACAGCCCTGAACTGCAGTACTAGAACTTCTGATATGAACACAGAAAATGTGTAAGTGCTACGCAATTCTACTTCACCAATCTTGTGCATCTGTGCAAATACTGAGCTTCAATATTCATATGTAGTGTCTACATAAAGAAAAATATATATGGGCACAGTTTGCAGTGCATTTCCTTGAAGAAAATCATATAGATATAAATATACCACCAGCTGAAAAAAGAAGGGAAGAAGTTGTTAATTTGTATCTCAGAACATTTATAATATTGAATAGTGAAAACAAATACATAAATTATTTTTATTTAAAACATCAAATCTGTTTTGAAGTGTACATTAATAAGGTTATAGCATATAAAAATGTAAGTAATTTTGTTACTATCTTTTTTTTTTATTATTTTACTATTTGGTTTTGATATTGGATTTTTTAAAATCAGGTTGTTACACAAGGAGAAAACCATGGCTATTGAGATGAGTAAGGAATAGAATTTCCTTATACTAAGGACCAACTACAAGTGTTTGACTTGTGTAGTCAGCAAAATAACAGGAGATCAAATTTTGACCATTCATAAACACTTTCAGCAGGAAAAAATCCAAAGCTAAAAAAACTCCAATAAAAAACAACATACATTGCTAGCCAAATAATAAATAAATGAAGTTTAAACCTAAAATATTTCTTATTTCTTTCACAGTAATAAGGCACAGAACACCATTCTGCTGTGGAGTGTGGTGAGAAAGTACAGATGGAAAAAGAGTAGGAGGGAAGTATTAGTGACAATGTGGGCAGTGTGAGTGAGAACTATAATGACCAGGCAGGAATTCCCTGCCTTGTCCTGCCTTGTTACAACAGGAATATGTTTCTTGAATCATCATTTGCTAGTATGTGTGGATGCAGTGGAGCAGAATATTTGCCTCTAAAATAACTGATGAAGTGTACAGAAGCTCTTTGGCTTGTGGAAGTTGAAGGGAAAGTATTTCCTACTACAGCTTCTTCCAGCTTCTGTTCTGTGAATTACCCAGGTTTCTGAGTGGGCCTTGAGTCCCTCTGCAGGCATACAACCTAAAGGGTTTTCCAGAATGGCAATGCCTCATAATACAATAATCATGGAATCAAAGAATATTTAGGTTAGAAAAGACGTTTAAGATCATGTCCAACTGTTAACATAATGCAGCTGATATACCACCATTACACTGTGTCCCTAAAAGTACCTCATCCATGTATCTTAAATATCTCCAGGGATGGCAACTCAAGAACCTCCATGGGTAGCCCATTCTAATGCCTGATGACCCCATCCATGAAGACATTTTTCCTAATATCCAATCTAAACCACTATCTGGCACAACCTGAGGATATTTCTTCTTGTCTCATTGCCTATCACTTGCAATAAGTCCCCAACCCCTTTCAGGTAGTTTCAGAGAGTGATGTCTCCCCTGAGCCTCCTCTTCTCCAGGCTGAACAATCCCAGCTTACTCAGCCACTCCTCACAGGACTTGTGCTCCAGACCCTTCCCCAGCTCCATTGCCCTTCTGTGGACACGCTCCAACACCTCGGTGTCTGTTTTGCGTGAGGGGCTCCAAACTGAAAACACTATTCAAGGTGCGGCCTCACCAGTGGCGAGTACAAGGGGGACAATCCCTTCCCTAGTCCTGCTGGCCACACTGTTCCTGATGCAGGCCAGGATGCCATTGGCCTTCTTGAGCAGGACATGAGTGAGGCAATAGTGGTGGTAATAAAACTTTTCTGCAACCCTCAGTTCGGCAGATTGAAGAATAGTTCCCAGTTATATGCCCTGACACACATTCATATACCATAAAGCCCTTTTATGTACAAAACCAGACTTAAATCCAGTAGGGTTTGGAAATGCAGAGAATTTTCATTGCATTTGATGGTGTTCTGCTTCAGTTTCTACTAAATGAAACAAAAACTGAAAAACTAAATCCTTCAACTCAGACAACATGTCAAATCTGAAACACTACCAACAGCCTGAAAAGCACATCTGACTGAAGGACTGTTGGGATAAATCATGGAGAAGATGTTACTGAAATTTCCTGAATATCGGAATTGTCTTACTGGATCTCATCTGTTCAAATATAACATGAGGAAAACATAGAATCTCTCTGGAAGCAGTTGACAAAGACAGAAACAACCAATGACACCATGGAGAGCCTACTCACATCACAGGAAGTGTATTGCTTTAGTATTTCATTAAATTAACTCACTAAAGTGAGAAAGTACGGTATTTAGCTCTTTAGACGTTTCAGATGCCTTTAACAAGGAACTTTCATTCACTAGATTTTTTAGTTGTCTTAAACACAATATACTCTTTAGATGACTTCAAATCAGCTTCAGCTATTTTCGCAAAATCTGTTTTCATAAGAAATTGACAGGATAGGCTTCTGATAAAAGAAACCATTTTTCAGTGTCTCTGGAGTCACATTACTGGCTGACATGAAGATTATCCTAAGACTGCTAAAACTTGCATTTCCCTGTGAGTTGAATTAAAAATGTCAAGCAAATGAAAGAATTATTTCCATGCATCAGTTCCTATATTCACTCTGTAAAGATTATTCCAAGTTCCCCTAATTCAGTGAGTTCTAGCTAAATGAAGATTTATTATTTCAGGATATTTTTTAGGCTAATCTGTTTTCTATGGTGATTTCTCATTGTCTTTATAATCATCCAAGTATTCTGTTTGCTGCAGATTTACTCTGAATACATAATTTTTAAATGGTAGGGGTAGCATGAGCAAAGAAGCAGTCCCAAGAGTATATGCTAGTCAAGTAAGGAAATTTCATGGTAATGGATTTTTAAAATATACTAACAATCTTTCTTCCCTAAGAGGTTTTACTGTTATGCTTAGAAGTTCTGGTTATGGATGGGAGTCTGTCTTGCAGGTGATGAGTATATAAGATAATTTCTGCAGAAGTAATATGTAGCATATTTGTGAAGAAATGACAACATGCTTGTGGTTAACATCTTCAGTGAAATACAGCAACTGGTCTATAACCTGTATCAACCGGTACATCAGCTATACAAACTGAAACATCAATATAGCAATATAGCAATATAGCAACTGGTATTGCTTGCTGTGTTTTTGTTCAGAGCTGTGAATGTTTTTATTGAATGTGCTAGGTTTTAAGTCTGTTTGCAGACATGCCTGTTACTTTGTGATCTGGTCCATTTCCTATACGTACCCTCCCTCCAGATCTTATGTATTTTTGTATAGCATAATTACAAAAAAGACTTTGATGAACTTAATACAAAGAGAAAATGCTTTTTATATATCTGTCTGTGAAAAATGCATTAAATTATATTTTCCAAACAGAAACTGGAAAAAAGGACCCTTTGACTACCCTTCCACTGTTTATCCTCTCCACACCTGTTAATGAGCTCTCAGTACATGCTTGGAAGGAATGGGGAAAGGGGCAATTCTCTTGATATTTCCAGTAGCAAAATGATATTATTGTGTTAATGCTAAAAGAGGTGATGGTAAGTGTGTATCATGTCTTTCCCATTCAAAATTGGTTTTCTTGAGATCAAAATTTACTTAGGTTTATTATATGGTAGGCATTAGCACTTTGTTTCATACTTAGATCTAACTATAGTCACTGCACCAGGGTTCATAGTGTGTTTAAGGACATGTCTGGTTTGGAAAATACAAGCGAAACATACCAATTAACGTGCTGAATGGTGAGCTGTACTATAACTACCGGTTAGCAGTTCCACTCACAATTTATATATTTGGGGACCACAGTGTCAGTATGGAAACAGCTATTAAACTGTTGACGCTGGTCAACTTGAGAGATCCAGAAAACTTGGTCTTGAGGACTGGGGGTAAACTTGGGGTTTTTTTGTGGTTTTCTTTTTGTTGTTTGTTTGTTTGTTTGTTTTGTTTGTTTGTGGGGTTTTTTTGTTTGTTTTTTTGTTTTGTGTGTGTGTGTGTGTTTGTATGTTTATTTTGGTTTGGTGTTTGTTTGTTTTGCTGTTTATTTTTTTGTTTGTTTGTTTGCTTGTTTGTTGGGGCAGGGGGTGGGGGTGGTCTGGAAAAAAGCATTTCTGGTAAAGAATTAGAGACATGTTTGGCATTAGGGATGGTTTCTGCACTCTGTTGTTAACCTCCCTTCAGCTCTTCTGTCTGACAAAGTCACCTGCATCTGGCAGAGAGATGGCGTATTTGTGCCTCTTTGCTGTATCCCTAATAGGTATGCCTAGGGATTTATTGAAGAGTCTTCAACTTCCTTACCATTGTTGTCAGTAGCAGAAGTTCAAAAAGAAACATGAATGTCACTGTGCTATATAAACACATTAATGTTTGCCCCAAGAAAATGTCTCTGATTTTCTTTCCTTAGTGTTTGACTTTTTAAATTTCTTTTCACTATGCATTTTAAATCTGATCTGGGAATAGTAATACGGAGCACATGCAGTCTTTCGCAGCTGGTTGAGCTGTTTCTCCTCTAGTTCTTATAAAAACTCCTGAACTGTTCTAAACACACACAAACATACCTCTTCAAACGCCAGTCTCCTAGAAATGCTAGCTTCTTAAAAGGATGACATTTCCAGTTATATATTTTGGTCCTAAGCAAAATTAAAAAGCAACCGTTGTCTGGGCCAAGGCCACCTGGTACAGTACAAATCTTATCTATTCTAGTAAATTCTTTTACTCTCCCTCCTGTATTGGGAATGATTTCGAATCCATGCTGCCTTATGAACTAGGCATTTTCTAATGTTGCGGAGATGATTGTTAGTTGGTAAGGGTCAAAACTAAGCAATGGACGGTAGTAATAACTTAAAGAGCATGGATGTTTGGGTGACTGTTTGGGCCCATATCCTGTCTTTATTTTGATAGCATAAGTATAACACCGTATAATCTCCTGATATAATATATATCAGGAGGTATATAACTCATATACATATTGGTAAATAAAGATAGGAAGAAAGGGTGAACTTAACTCTTTATTAATATCCTATGAAGACATTCAAAAGACAGAGGTACCAGTTATAGTGAGAACTACAGTTATCACCAGCTTGATGAGAACATTCACTGTTTGAAAGCATTCCCTTAGCCAGTGTTTCTAGTCAGCAGTCACTGTGGGTCTCCTGCTAGCAGGTAAAATTTACATAGCTATGATATGATTTGCTCTTAAGTAAAAAAATATTATCTCCCTGGTCCTGAAAAATGAGCAAAGATGGCTGGAAAATGTATCAAAACTATTAATTGGGTTGTTTTGGCTTAGCATACGCTGGTAAAAATACGACAGGTCTTGCCCTTAATGTTTACCTTCTATATTTGCTTGCTGCATGCTGAAATGGAAATAGTATTGGCTTGAAGTAAAGGGGTCTGTAAGTACGACTAAGCTTTGATATAATTGAGTAGAAAGGCATATATTTACAGCAGATGATATTTAATCAGGTGTAGTAATGAAAGATCTCTTTTAGGGTTCGCCCATGCAAGTCATCAAAACAAGAAATTAAAATAAACAGTGGGTTATGTGAATGTTCTTACTTTTTTTTTTTTATAATGAGAATAAAGTATTGAAAATACTGGAATTTTCAATTATAATTAAATAACAATTGTTACAAGGTATCTTTGAAAAACTGTTATATGTCATTCTTTTCAGGAAAAAAAATTAATGGGAGTAGAGTACATACTATATAATGTACCCCTCCATTCTTATTTGATTTTTTGTTTTTAATTATATCATCTGGAGACTAAAAAAAAGAAAACTGCAATTCTGGAGACCAGACATGAAATTCAGAAACATTTATATTTACAGACACTTAGGCTAGTATTTGTCTGACTAAACACAGAGAAGGACATTTCAGCAAATAACTTTCAGATCCCTGTATAATCAAAGACACAGAAACTATTCTGGGATATAATTAATCTCATCCTAAAAAGTACTTTCCAATTAACTCCATATCTCCTAAATTGTGTCTACTTCAGGGTCGAAAGAAAACTAAAATTTCATTGATAAGGCTTATGTAGGCTAGACTGACTAGCTCACATATAAACATCTTTACTTTGGGTGTGTGCATTCAGTCACATGAATAGTCCCCTTGTTATTTTTACATTTTATCCTTAGTGATGTTGAAAGAAACTCTTTGTGGAAAAGCAGAAGAGGATTTTTTTTCTCTCTTTTTTTTTTTTTACATATTCATCTACTAAAATGAGCATGATGTAGAAGTCTGAGAGGAATGTCTGGCTGTGATAGGTGTTATGATTTACCTGTGGTGGGTGAAACTTTTTTTCAGATTTTCTTACAGATACATTAGAAGGAAGGCCAGAACCTTCTGGAATAATCTAGAAATTATAACCTCTTTAAGAGACCTGTCCTGGTTTATATTTCCATGATTTTAATATACTTCTCTAGAAACCTTATGAAACTGTTGGTTTCTATTTCCCTTGAGCTCCATTTCAGTTTTCATCTGTCTTTTTTTGCTCCAGAAATCACAGGTTTTAAGGTTAGCTTTCATCTTCTTACCCTCATAAACCTGATTGGTAGACTGACTAATTTACAGGTACAATAATATCAAGTAAATGTTTCACTTCTGTCCTGCAAACATTTCCCTTGGAGATCTGACATAGATTAAGTTCTCTAATACTGCATGTGATCTCCAACTTTCATAAATATTTCTAGACTATTTTAGTTATGAATGTCCTATTTGATTTAATCTTTATGTTTCTTTTCTGCACTTTCTTCATCTGTTTAATCCACCTTGTTATATTGTTTGGTTTTACCTGGGCAATTGCAAATTTGTTTTCTCCATGATTAGTGAATCTAAATCAAAACAAACAGCAGTTCAGTATAAAATATTCCTTGCTCCAATATATATTATTCTTACCTATCTTAGACTACACATAGCCCCTTGAATCTATCAGGACACTTAAAATTTAAAGAAACATACAAGAAAAGAAACCCATAAACTAACCCTGCAAGTTAAGAACACAAAGCTAACAAGCTCATTGGCCCGAAGTCCCTGCCACAATGAAATCAATAAAAGTTGGCTTTATAGAGTGAGAGTTTAATTTACCATATTTATACTAATTTCTTCAATGTGTCACCTAAATTCACCCTTATGTAGCTGTGCAACAGTTCTTTTAAGGCAACAGAACTATATGCTCCCTCAGATTAGTGGTGAGGTCAACATCACCAGTCTATAGTTCTCTTTCATTAGCCCACCATTAACTAACTTTTGTCACTTTGTTTACAGGTTAATTAGTAACATTTTAGCCAATATTCAAGCAACGGTTAGAAAGAATTTATGCCTCCATACCAAATGCATCAAGTTTTATTTCCCCAATAAATCAATCCTTTCTTAGGTCTAGGACAAAATCTGTACAAGGGAAGAGCTGATTTAAATGTGTAAAATAACAAGAAAGGTTTAACAGTAAATTTCTCAGTGTGAAGTATGGAAAAAGTGAAAACCAAAGATTAATCTAGAGCAGGCACATGCATTATATCCTCAGACATGTTGAGGAACTTCACGTGCGAATCACTAGGAGTCTGTGACCACTACGGAATTCTTTTCCCTCAACACCGCTGAGAAGCAGACACTGGTTGAGTGCTCAGATTAGTAGTTTCCGCTACTAAGTTTAGAGTTTTATACATAGAATAAATCAGTTTTCCAGGAAGTAGAAGTCCGCCTCCAGGAGATTGATATATTTAATCCAAGGGTATATTAAACAAAAAAAATCAGCAATCTTGTAGCAATCAGCCCCTGAATCACCCAGACATGTAGTGGGGTCTTTAAATGCAGATATAATGACTTCTAAATAGTAATCTAAGTCTTACACAGAAGTTACGGATTTTCTTCAGAAATTATCAGATGGAGTTCCTCACTCTGTATTTTCTATGGAAGCAGAAGAAATTATCAGTAAGTGCACTTCTAGTTTAAAAACTTGTGATTCATGTTCTTGTTTGTTTTCTTGCTTTTAAGGGAATGACAATGCAATACTAGTTAGAGTATTTGGAAAATTTAGCACAAAAAAAATTGCATGCAAAGTCTAATTTACACTATTAAAAGAAATGAATGTTTTTGGTTTAGGTCTGGGTTTTGATTTTGGTGGGGGGTTTTTTGTTTGTTTTTGATTTTCTTTTTGGCAGGTTTTGGTAAGTTCTTCCAATTATGAATTACTGTAGTTGAAGTAATGCAGAGCTGATTCCCACAGAACAACAATGTAGTCATTAGACTTCAGTGAAGGACACTCGTTATTTATGAAATCTAGGTTTAATGTAGCAGATTTACGTACACTATGGACTCCCTTCCCTTCCATGTCCCTACTGATTTTGTTCCCATCTTGTTTGCTAAGTAATTTTGCCTCTTGTTTTGGTTATTTTTTCCTTTTTTAATTACTAGTTTTTATTTTAAGTGATTAATGTGTTCTTTTGTTCCTTACATGAAAAAAGAAAAAAATTAAAAAACAATAAATCTGCTTATTTTTGTTGCAGCATGTACATGTTCCAGGGGAATATCATTTTCTGCTTACTTAGAGAATGTCAGCCTCTGGAGTGGACACTGTTCAGGAATGGAGACTGTAACAGAAGACTACCAGTACTGTTACATTCAGTAAAAGTTCCTCAGGAGAAAGATGGATGAGATACTAATTTTGAAAGTTTGGAGATGTATGCTGGTCATCTTATTAATTAGAAACGTGAATGAACATGACTATGGACAAATTTTCTCTTATTTGTTTTAACCTGATACTGTCATTTTGCTATTGGTTTACTAGGTAAGACCGCTGAAGTAATAAAACTATCAACAGTCTGAGTATAAGACAAAAAATCAGGCTTCCCTGGAAGACTTATTTTCTTATGTATTGTTCATATAGCAGGGAGCCTTTGCTAGACAAGGTACGGGGAACTTTTATTGCCTTGGTGTCCTTTATCAGTATTTCATGACTTATAACCATAGCCTACAACATGATTATGGACTTAGCAAAAATAATCCTTAAATGGAATTTTTACCTAAAAAATTAGGTTTTAAGGAAATTTGTAATGTAATCATAACCTGAAATGAAAACAGTTTCACAGACTAAACAAAGCCTTATTCCCTGTCAATCTTGTAGAGCACTAACATCTGGGGAAACTAGAATGACAGTGAATATCATGATTTCAGAGGAAACCAGTTACACTAAAATCACTGACCTGTGGATTTTCCAGCATCCACTTGGCTGATTTACTACTTCTACTGCCTATTAATCTTCCAAGCTTTCTTAAAAAAAAAAAAAAAAAAAGTTACATAATCATCATATAAGGTGAAAAAGACAACAAATTATTTTTACAGCTTTGGATTTGTTGTGCAGCTTCTATTCCTGTGCAGTACAATTTGTTCATTGTCTTCAAACAAAACAGGAAGCTTGGAAAACTCTTGCAGGTAAACAAAGGGAAACAGAACTAGTTGATTTAATTCAATGAAATGTGTGTGTCCGAGACAAACTCTTGAATACTTTTTTAAAATAATCTGTATTCATCTCCACTGGAAACACTGAACAACAAAAGACATTTTCAGAAGTTCTGTTAGGCTTCCCCCCCCCCCCCCCCCCCCCCAACTGTCAGAGATTACATTAATTTAAAGACTCCAAAGTTATCAGATCTTCTGTCAGGTGTCTTCCAAGTCTTCTACCAGCTCTATTTTTAGTTTTTCTCTTCTCTCCAGCTACAGCTAGCTCCTTCAAGAATGCTGTCAACAGCAGTGGTATTGTATTCAAGCAAAATATCTCCAGGTATATCACCTGAAAATGCACCTTCATAGCAATTCTTATATAAATACTAGGCATGGTCACATCGCTGAGGTCCAGGGCCAAAACTGGTCAGAATACAAATAAAGAGCAAAATGATGTGGACATCTTCCTGAATTAGAAAGGAAATTGAAATAATGCATCAAAAACATTCAAATTATCAATTAATTTAATTCAGAGGTAAACCCAAAACAGGCATTACTTCTACTAAAGAGCATTTTCTGTTGCTGAAACTTGGCAGAACTTGCTGAAACTCCCTAGTTTGTGTCACTTGTTCTAAAACCTTGACCTGGATTAATGCTTGTCATTTATCCATCTGTTCATCCTTGTCAAAACTGATTATCCTGGTTGGTTGTGATCACTTTTCAAAAACAAGCCTCAGAGCATAGTTGGCCTTGACTTGATTAGGAATGGATTCAACCAAGATTTGGATGGTGAAGAAGTACAGGCATACAGATTCTTTGATGTGATTGTACAGTATCTGCACCTTGATACTGCTCCCCTCTATAGTCTTCTCTATTTTCCTGGCAAACCATTTCCCATGAAGTGATATCACTGTTCCATGAAGGTTCTCATAGATTTTGTCTTGCAGCTATGTTGGGAATAGATCTGTGATGTGCTGTGTGACACCTTGTTTGCACTTCTCAGATTTGTAGACAGAATTTACTATAGCACCGTTTTGAGCTGACTTTTTACTGGATATGCCTGCTCTTTGGGTTTCTCTCCTCTAGTACACTGCCACACCACAGATTCAGCATTTCTGCAAGTGTTTTCCAGCCTTCAGCTGCTCAGTTTTCAGACAGCATTAGTCCAGTGCCTGTAAAATAAGAATAGGTAATGTAGGAACAGCTCTTCTTCCATTTGACAAATGAGTCTCAGGGTTGGACTCAGACGTGGTAGCTAAGACATGGCACTGCATGCTCAAAGTGCTTATGCACTAGTACCATGGGACCTCCAGGACCAAAGGGTAGGAAAACCAGGGCATCAGCCTACCTTGTACCTCGGGCACTTTTTCCAACATTGCACTTTCCCAGGAAAGACTTCACAGCACTTCTGCTAAAATCATAACAGTGGGAGAATCCAAATTAAAAAGAAGAAATTTGGATGCCTTGTGTAAACAACCTTCTCATTCCTGGTTGTCCTGGTTTAGGCCTAGCCAGCAACAGAAGACCACAATGCTCCTCGTTCGCTTCCACCCCAGCAGTGGGATGTTAAGGGGAAAGCACAAGGAAAAGTGTGTGTCCTGAGACAAGGACAGGAAGGGATCACCCACCCATTATGGTCACAGACAAAACAGACTTGACCTGGGGAAGAAAAAACAATTTATTTAGTTACCAATCAAATCAGAGTAGAATAATATGAGACAAAGCCAGATCTTATAAAACTTTTCCTGCATTGTTCCCTTCTACCTGGGATCACCTTTGCTCCCGATTTCTCTCCCACCTCCCCTCCAGTGTCACAGTGGGGTGTGGATGGGGGTATCCCAGTCAGTTCACCACACATTGTCTCTGACGCTCCTTCCTCCTCACAGGAGGAGGACTCCTCATACCCTTCCCCTAATCCAATGTGGGGTTCCTCCCATGAAAGACAGTCCTCCATGAACCAACCTGGCATGAGCCCTTCCCACAGGCTGCAGGTTTCTCCTTTAACTGCCCCAGCACATCTCCTCCTCCCCTTTCTTCACTGACTTTTGCTGCCTGCCTTGTTGTTGCTCTTGTGTCTCACTCTTGTCTCCAGACAGTTTCTCTCCACCTTCCTCTTCAACCTCTTCCCATTTCCTCAGCCACTTCTTTTAGTGTTTTCCCCTCTTAATCATGTTCATTCTCAGAGGCACTGGCTGGCTCAGCCATGGCCAGAGGTGGGTCCAGCTTGGAGTCAGGGGAGCTTCTTTGGAAGCTTCTCACAAGACCCATCCCTGTGGCCCTTCCCCACTACCAAAACCGCCACCACAGAAACTCAACAAGCTGGTTAGTGTGTATATGATATTGTGCAACATTATGGTGTTCAACATGCAAATTGTTAGTGCTGTTTCCAAACACATCAGAAGCTGAAGCAGTCTACATGGTGGTGCTTACATATCAGTGTGCATTATTTTCTGTGTGTCAGTGCTCACTCTTGTAAAATTTAGATTTGTTAAGAAAACATGAGTTTACAGCTTTGTGGCTATGTCTATCCCCTTAAAATGCCCGTTTCAGGACACAAAACATGCATTGGGAACTTTCACTAACTAAGAGAGAATTTGTGAATTAATTTTTATTTGATAACAGAGGGCAACACCACGTTAGACAGTGCAAAGTAAGGAGGTAATTTATTTTCCATGTTAAAGTTTCTGGTATTAAAATCAGAATAACTCCCCGCTACAGAGCAGAACTGACCCTTCAGTTTAAGTGACAGAATCATGCAACTTCCACAACCTCAAAGTCTTGAGTTGACCAGGTTAGAGGAGCAGTTCTTCTCCTTTCCTCTGGCAGCTGTATAGAGTTGGGTGAGTTGGTGCTCCAGCCCACACCAGGTTCATTGCTCGGTGCTGTAGTTACCACTGATGGCCTGCAGCCCAGGACAGTGAAGCACAGTGGAGATCAAGGCTGCAGCCAACAGCTAAGAGCAGCCCCATTCCTAGGGATTTCTGAAGTGGCCCAGACTACCATGCTCTGCCGTGCCCCCAAGATTGTTACATAGGCTGGCCAGAACAGGAAGCAGCGTGGTTGCCTCAGAGTTTTGTTCTTTAGCAATGCTGTGAAAAATACACAAGCCATTTAGTTTGAAATGTGTTTGGTTCCTGTCCTCTCCCTCACTAAGGACTGTAGCCTCCTTACAAGTAATCTTAGCATTTGTCCAGTTTCTGTGTGATACCATAATATAATCCCAGAGATTTATCTCTCATCTTATCTTTCATAGCCTGCTAGAGAAATGAAAGGATGAAACTTTAAAGCAGTAGGATAATAACAAAAAATCCCTCTCTGTACGCTATGTGTATCCACCAGGCGACACCTCTGTCATCTTAAAATTCATTTTAAGCACTTAATTACATCTCTATTTTCTGTCTTGCCTAGAAGCAGCTACTAATCCCTTATGAGTCCAGAGAAGCTCAAGGAGGAATTTTTAAACGAATAAGTGTTTAGAGGCTCAGCATACATTGAGAGTCAATGTCCTACAGAATTCAGGGACCTGCTTTAGGAATTTACAGCTCGTTTATCCAGAAAGACACATGCCCTTGTGAATTGATTTTTTTTTTTTTTTTTACATTTTGCAAAGAGATCTGCATTTCCTAGGGTATGGTCCTTGTGGCTTGATTCTTCTATCATCTCTGGGATGGTTGAATTTTACTTTAGAGAGAAGAAAATTCCATCCGTGGTCTTGTATTTACTCTTTTACTATGGGAGAATTCTGGAAAATATTTACTGTTTCATCTGCTATTTTCATGATCTGTTGTTTTCTCTGAATTTTGTGTTCACAATTAAGTTGATCCCATGTCACCTCTGCTAACTTTACTATCTAGTGCTATGGTGACTTTTATACTAAACTCATGACTATAATTTTCCTACGGCAAAGGAACCACAGCCTTTTGAGACCATCAGTCTCTGTACTTTCAGGATAAGTAGCTTTGGTTGTTTTGAAATGAATGATACACATTTGATAATTTGAGGATTGCCTTCTAAATGCCAGTGGGACCAGAACTGGACTAAATGGACCGAAATAATGAAAGATGTTTATAGAATTCCATCTGGGAGTAACACTGAACAGTTGTATGCAGATTTTTAATTTGTATTAGGCCAGTGTCTATACAACAAAAACATTAGGACAAGATATGAGAAAAATCGCATAACTTTTTTCTACCTTATTTTTCATTTAAGAACACTAATTAATTGTTTTCTTCTAAAATACACTGTGATTTTTCCTTTAGATTTAATTACTGTTTTCCTAAGATGCCCACAGAAAAGTATTTATCAGTTAAAGGAATAAATATTATGATAACATTTATGATGCAGAATCAATTATTCTTTAGTGTCCTCATAAACCTTGACTCTGTGCCCAACTAACACATGAAGAAGATGCAATACAAATGGATAGTCTATTATGTTTTATATCCTTTTAAAAGCATAACAGCTTCAAAAACCATTTTACAAGCCTTTGGGGACTGATGAAATTTATGCAAGCAAAAGTTTTGTTCTCAGTGCTATTTACTGCTTTCTTGCAGCACTTCATATTTGTGTGAAACCATCTGTGGTTTGAGGAGAAAAGGTTAGAGTTTGACTTAGCTTTTTTTTTTTTTTTACCATTCCACTGAGAGGAAAATACCTCACAGGCATTCACTTCTGTGGAGGATACCAATATTAAGAGATACTTGAGCACACTGGTGAAGCTAAAAGAAATCTGTCTCTTTGAACGGAAAGTCCTGGAGCAAGCAGGTTTTCTCTTTTTTCCAATAGCAAGAAGCTGAGGGTTTGGACAACAAAGAAGAACAGGAGCTAGAAATGTGGTATGCCAGAGCATTGACACCCTGAGAGTGTGTAAGCAAGACTGGCAAGCAACTTTCTGCGTTTGTGTTTTATTTATGTGAAAACCTGACCTCCTTTCAGAGAGAAGAAACTACTTAAAACAGACCTCAGTCAATGTCAAGTGCTGCTGTTTCCTAAAAGCAAAAGCATAGTGACTTGTTTTGCAATGAGGTGAAGGAGAATTTACAAAAAGATCAGTGGCAAAGTCAATAAGGTGTTTCTCATGCATTCTCACTGACTCTGGGTGATTTCTTCAGGGAGGGATGTGAAGCTGTGTACCTGGATTCTACTTCTGAAATAAAAGGCAAGTGAAACAGTTTTCACTGCTATGTATCCCAGGATTCAACTTCTGAAATAAAAGGCAAGTGAAACTTACAGTTTTCACTGCTATGTATCCCAGGATTCAGTGATGTAATCAAATCCTTGCATAACCCATGCAAACTATATTTATATGTAAACCATACCTCACCTTTTGTGCTCATTCTATTGTTGCTTTCATTTTTTTTTCATTTGTATTTGTCAAAAACCTGAAGAAAGATTAAAAATCACTGGTATGTCTTCTGCATTGAAATCTCACTGCTTGAAACATAAAGCTCTATTAGTTATAACCCACACTTTGCCTTTTTTTAATTCTGAGACAACTTCGACGTATCACTGCAACAGCTGTATCTACATAAGCTTGAGTCTATGGCTCATTTAAAAGAGGAAAAAACAAGAGTGGTGGATTGACCTTGGCTGAAGGCCAGGTGCCCACAAGCTGTTCTGTCACTTCCCTCTTCAGCAGGATGGAGGGTGGAGAAAATAAGATGGAAAAAAACCAAATTTGTGTGTCAAAATAAAGGCCATTCCATAATAGGTATGAGGCTCTGCAGGTGGAACTGGACGATAATGAGGACAATGGCTCATCTAGCTTGGAGGTGTCACCGAGGTTACATCAGCCTAAGCCACGTGTCAAAACTACTTCCATAAAGAAAAGAAGCTGGGTTGTCATCATAGGAGACTCCCTTCTGAAACGGACAGAAGGCCCAATATGTGAACTGGACCCACTTCTTCAGGAAGTATGCTGTTGCCCTGACAGGGAAGGGTTAAAGATGTGAAGAGAAAGCTTCCTACCCTGGTCCAGCTCTCAGATTACTATGCATTATTGTTTTTTCAGGTAGGCAGCAATGATGTTACAACAAGAAGTCTGAGGTCAGTCAAGACATACTTCAAAATCTTTGGATAATTGGTTAAGGGATCAGGAGCACTGGTAGTGTTCTTCTTCATCCTTCCAGTTGCAGGGAGTGATGAAGGAAGAAATAGAAAGAACCAACAGATCAAAACCTAGCTTTGAGCCGGGTGTCACCATCAGGATTTTGGGGTTTTTGATCATGGGTCAGTCTATAGGACACGAGGCCTGCTGACAACAGGCAGAGTACACCTGTCTCAGGGCAGGAAAAGGGTCATTGCACAGGAGTTAGCAGGGCTCATTGAAAGAGCTTTAAACTAGATTTGAAGAGGGAAAGGGATAAAACAGGTTTGCTAGAGATAAGCCTAGGGGTAGTACGTCAATATTTGAGGGATAATGTGCTAGCAAGGTACTTCTGTTTACCTTCAGTGGAGGTAGGGGATGGAGATCCATGTGGCAGCAAAGATGCAAGAGTAATTGATGTGTTAGAAGCCATGGAAGCATCTGAAAACAGTCATACAGGAAGTAGGGTTTCTCCTCTAAAAAGGTGGTGGGATCAGAAGCCCAATTGAAGGGCATCTACACTAATGCACATGGCATGGGCAACAAAGAAGAGGAGATGGAAGCCACTCCTCAGCAGGAACACTATGACACAGTTGCCATCATGGAAACATGGTAGGATGACTCACACAACCAGAGTGCTGCCATGGATGGCTAGAAACTCTTCAAAAGGGGTTATCAAGGAAGGAGAATGTGAGAGACCAAGAGGGTTAATGTGTATTGATGTTTCAAACATTGTGGTGGGAAACAGTCACAGTCTGCCTAGTGATAAGAAACCACAAATGAAAGGTTGGTTAGCACAGAACGGGGATGGGAGGTGGGGTGTGTCAGAGGATGTGAAGTTCTGTATTCTGATCACCATATATGGCCAGAGGTCATGCAGAGTTCATTTGAGGAAGAACCTCATGACTATCAAAAAGACCTTTCACAAACACCCACCCTAATATTGCCTGCACAGAACACCACTACTCTGGAACAAGAACCTCAAGGGGTCCTCAAGGGGTGTGACTGGTGGAATCAAGGGGCGGGAACTGGACCATAAAAACTGCAAACCCAAGGAGCCAGGCATGTGCTCACTGCCAGAAGATTGCTACATCCATCATTGTCATCATGGCATCCAAAGGTGATGATATCTCTTTATCTTTCTTTTCCCTCTTTCCTCTCCTTTCTTTTCTTTCTATAAATGTTTTAATAAGAGGCCACACCACCTACCATTATGCTTTCCAAGTTCATGGTTGTTTCTACCATAAACAAAATGCTTAATTGATTGTTTGGTGTCATTTCACTTTAATTTAGCCCAAGGGAATCACAAAACCACTACAACAGGTAATCCAGCTTGGGTCGTAACAGAAAAGCTGTGTGGTAGCCCTGCATGTTATGGAGTGTTTTGATTGTCTAGAGCTTGATGGTGGTGATGATAGAGTTAAGTGTTTATGGGTAAGAATCAAGGGGAAGGGAAACAAAGCAGATATCATTGTAGGAGTTTGCTGTAGACCACACAACCAGGATGAAGAGGCAGATGAGATATTCTTTAAGCAGCTGGAGGGACTTCAAATTGCCAGATGTCTGCTGGAAATACTATACAGCTGAGAGGAAACAGTCTAGGGGGTTCCTGGAGGGAACTTTCACCATTTGCTAACCTCCAGTCAACTGGGATCTCCCCAGATAGACAGGACTGCTAGTAAATGATTGAATGAGGCTTCCTGAGCACTTCCACCAGCTGTCCCAGGTTCCTCTTCTCTGAACAGAGAAGGAATTGTCAGTGATGTGATGTTTGGAGGCTGTCTTGAGAATAGTGATCACAAAATGATGGTTTTCGATTCTTGGAGAATTAAGGAGAAGGGTCAGCAGAACTGCTACCTTGTGTCACTGGAGGGAAGACTTTGGCCCATTTAGGAGACTGGTTGACAGAGTCCTTTGGGAGGATTCTATCATTCTATGATATTGCCACCAGTGCACTGTCCTGGTAGCAATTGGCACCCACTGTTCTTCAACTTGCAACAATTCCAAAATGAAGGGATCTTCCGAGATGCCAGTCAAGGTAGATAGCTGTTTGATCTTCTCTGTGCTCACAGTGGCTAAACCAAAAGCCATTAGTACTCCCTCAGATCCTTCAAGTACCCTCTCCTGAGGTAATCTATGCCGAGGATACAAAGTACATAGTTAATTTTTGTATTAATTTGTTCTCAATATCAGCAAATAATAGAGATTAGCAGTGCATCCAGCAAACTCTTGACCTGCACAGTAGCTTGCCACTTAATAACTAATATCAGTATAGCATGCTTAATACAACACTGCTATTGACTCATGCCCCATACTGGGTGCTTAGAAGGACTGTGGTGAGTTGACCTTGGCTGGACACCAGGTGCCCACTAAGACACTCTATCACTCCAGTCCTTAGCAGGATAGGGGATGGGGGAGAAAACAACATGGAAAAGAAAAATCCTCATGAATCAAGATAAAGTCAGTTTAATAAAGCAAAAGCAAAGACAAGGGGGGTGAGGGGGTGGGGGGTTGGGGGTGGGGAGGGGGAAGAGAAAGAAGAAAGTGAAAAGTGAAATAAGCAAAGTGAAAGGAAAGAAGAGCAAAATATTTGTTCTCTGCTTCCCATCAGCAGGAGATATCCAGCCTCTTCCCAGGAAGCAGGACTCCAGTATGTGTAGTGGTTGCTCTAGAAGACAAGCATTGGAAATAATGAGTGATCCTCCACTTCTTCCTCGTCCTTTCTCCTAGCTTTTGTTGCTGAGCAAATGTCATATGGTACAGAATATCCCTTTGGTCTGTTTGGGTCAGCTATGTCCTCTCCCATGATCTTGCCTAGCCCTAACCTACTGGTGAGGGGAGAATGTTGGAGAGACAACCTTGATACTGTGTGAACACTGCTCAGCAGTAGCCAAACAGTGGTGTGTTATCAACACCTTTCTAGCTACTAGTACAAAGCACAGGACTATGAGGGTTGTTGTGTGAAAAATAATCTCCATCTCAGCCAGATGGAATACAATAGCCAGTGAAAAATTCCCTTCCACGTACTGTTGTTTGCATTCTAAAAGCCTAAAAAAATAACTCATGATTCCTCACAGATGACTTCCAGTGAGCACGAACCAATGTAGCCCTTCAAAATAACCATAACACTTTTGCTTACAGAAAAGCATGGTTCACCTATCAGTCTGTTGCTTATCAGTCTTTGAAAAGAGGCCAGACTTCAGTGACATTGCTACAGAGCAGCCGAGAGATGACTGCTACACATGCACCATTCCCAAACTAACTGCACTAGATATGCTAAGGCTGCACCCATGCTAGTCAATTATATGTGTCTAGAAGTGCACTCAGGCACGGGATCCTACAGAAAAGGGATATCCATTGATGTTTTTTAGCCCTCATCCTCCAGACTAGGCTGGCTGCATTCATGGGGATAACCCAAGTGTGCTCTGCCCTGAAGCATGCCTGTCAATAGTCCACATGACATGGAACAAAATCACACCTAGTAATATGCTCCTAGACAACTGCATTTCAGTACAGGGAACAGCTCCAGGCATCATTTAATATGCTAGGGTAAGCATATCCGTAAGGACCAGGGCACAAAACCATGGTATATAAACTTAGCCGAAACCCGGTATTTGCTCAGCTCACCAGATGCTTCTGGATCTTTATAGTTCTGCTGTTCTTTATGCTGAAGAGAAGTAAATGAAAAGTTTACAGTGATTTGAAGTCTGCATACAGTAGTCCATAGGAGGGGAAAAACAAAGAGGAAAAAAAACCCTTTTTTTAACATTATATATTTTGCATTTCTAGTGTAACTACAGAAACATAAAAATAATTTCATTAGCCTTCCTTAATAAGCTTTGTATTCTAGAAAGAAATTACTTGGTTGTAGTTCATCAAAAAAACATATCTACCTTGGTTTGTATTTTTACTCTTGGTAAAGGTAGCACTGTTCTAGAATAACTACGTTAAATGCAAACACTCACCTTCTCTTCACCTCTGTACTAAACATATATTTCAGTAATAACATTAACTGAAATTGCTGACTGCTTGAAGAGACCTCAACCTCAGAGTAAAAGGCATTCCAAAGAATCAGAACAAATGGAAGAGTAACAAGCTCTGTTTCATTCCAGATAAGGTACTCCTGACTCAAGCAGTATTGTATGTATTATAAGTGCATTTTAAATCATATATTAATTAAATAAGTATTACCAAACATTGACTATTAAGGATTACTGGGATTTTTGTCAGTTTTTCTTTTTCGTGTTTAGCCTGACATGATCTTGATGGGCAGAATTCAGTTTCCAATAATTATGTTTATTTTTCTTTTTTAATATCAATTTAGATCATGTTTGCCTACATAGAATCTTTATGAAATAACATTGAAAGAGGCAAGAGATGGAAAGCCAAAATGATACTGGAAAAGGATTTTAATCATGCATTTAAATCTCAATTGTTTGTTAGTATTTCTTTAGCTCATGTACATGATGAATATTTTGGGGGAAATTATGTAGGTACAGCTACATCTATTCTTCCATTCAGCACAAAAATTATACAGAATATACAACCTGTTTTTCTCATCAGATTTGGATAACATGGTATAACGTATCTCTCATAAAACACCAGAATAAATGTAATTTAAAAAGAAACTTCAATAATTTAAATTAAAATGAAAATTAACAACTCTTTTGTCCCATCTACGTTACAAAAGACTGTTCAAAGATCTTTTGCAGCTGTGCTGTTCTCCGGAAACTGGAAGCACAAAATTTCGTAGTCATAACTAAAAGTAAATATTTTATTCATGATGGTTTGAAGTACATATATGATACTTCCACAGTATCATTTGATTTGATTTACTAACAATTAAATATCCAAACTTCCATTTTCTGAGATTAAATCTTGTAACCTTTTGTATTATTAATAATATTAGACAGGTGACATCTGTGATTGAACAAGAATTAGTCATTTATGCAAATTTATGCATATATTTCAGCATTTTAGTGTTATTTATCCAGATCACTCTCTGAAGATCTTGTTACAGTTTAAAATACACAATAGTTATCCATAGATTTTTATTCCATGCTTCAGAGGAGCCTTTCTTTAAAAGAACGAGACATACATTTTATTATACTGGGCTATGAAAAACAAAAGAACCCAAAAAAATGGCTTTTACAACTTTTTTCATTGTTTGCAACTGAAAACTTAAATAGAAAAAATTAGTTTTTCTTCCTTTAATTGTATTTTTGCTGACTTTATTCCAGCTGTTAATACAATTTCAAGCACGAACCTGGCCTGTTTAAATAAATACTTATACTTTCTAATAGTTCATGTATATAGCTGAGTTAAAGTAAGTATAAAAAACCCTTATGCCATTGATATAACATAAAAGCTATTAAATGTGATCTGAGGAATGGGATTAAACGTGATCTGAGGAATGAGAACTAACTACATCAGTACCATGCTTAACACTGGAGAAACAGGTCCGTAGACCTGGCTGCTTGGTGTCAGTGACTCACAGCAGGTCAGAAAGAACCTACAGACAAATGCCTAAATTCTTCCAGATCTGAGAGCTGGACTCAGACTAGGGTCTTCTGTGGGCCAGCACTGCTAAGGACATGAGACTGCTGAATTGTCATTTGCAAAGATCAACTTCTCTCTTCTCGTAGGGTACCTCAGCACTCAACATGAGTTGACTGAGTCCACCATCTAGGAAGGGCATGACTTTTTCAACATCTATATACATTGAATGGGAGGGATAAAACCTAACAGGGGTAGTGGAATTAAAAAACAGCCTCAAGCGCTTATGTTTGTCAAATCTTACTGTAGTGTAACCTACACAAGAGGATACATTACAATCAAAGGGTACATATGAAATTGCTGAGAGGATCAGACACAGATATGAATTTTTTTATAGTAAAAGAGCCAACAAACACTTAATTTCTAAATTATGCCTTGCCCAGGTGATCAGGCAGGACATAACTTCACACCTTATTCACCACAAAGTTCAGCAGGAATGATAGAATTTATGGTTGCCCTGATAAGGATAAGAATTACTATTGCTTCCTACAGGTTCATATACAGTTTAAAACTACAGATCAACACAAATTCTCAAGTACTGTTACTAAAGCAGGTTGTCCTAAATCCTTTAATTATTTAGTTATAATGACTTGTTTCCTAATTACTTACAGGCCTATTGTGTTGATTTTTTTCCAAGAAAGAGGTCAGGAGGCTTTTTCAATATTTTATTAATAGTGAGTAATTAAAAATAAAATATTTTGAGAGGGTTCAGAAGAAGCATTATTAATAATGTCTTCACTACATGATGATATTTTGACTATGTCTTTATCTATTCTTCAAATCTCTTGGCTTTGCTTTCCTCTCATATTATTTTCTAATTTTGAAAGTGCTTCTTGCCTTTCACCAGCTAAATATTTTTTTTTCTGACTCATAAGCTACTTTTAAAACCAATCTTTTTATAATCATTTCAGTACATAGCTGATGACTCATTCTCCTATTTTAAGTACAAAATTTCAACTACCCAAGTCAGACGGCAGCTGGTGTGGTAGTAGCCATATCACAGATGTTAGGCACAAAATAGAAATGTCAATATGCAAGAAAGACATAATTAACAAAACTGAGTTGAAATATGACAACTGTGTTCAGTGGGAATGAGAGAAGCGCTATCAATAAAACCAAAAGCTAGTAATACTACAGAAGACAAGTGTTCTCTTTTGTTTATTTATCTTTTTGATGTTATAAGTAGAAGATAATTTATACTGCAAAACCAGGATGAAAAGGTGGTATCAAGACCCTGTGGACTTCCCTTTCAAGATTTTTTTGTTGTTGTTGTTTTTGTTTGTTTTTTTTTTTTAATAGCTATGTATTTTAACTTTATTTCTAAATTACGGCCTAAAGCTGTGATAATGGTACAAGCAATATTAAATCTGATAAGAGACAAGGTTGTGGAATTCAAGGACTTCCATGCTCTCCTCAGCAATAAACAGCCAGAGGTAATCATGGAGAGAGAGAGAAGGAAAGGCAGGTCAGCACAGTTGTTAGGTGCAGTGTCTGATGTCTTCAGCCATTGTGTTTCTTCAGAAGTTAATTGGTACTGTTAGTTACAGTACCAGATGCAAGATTTCTTCTGTGATGATTAAGACTAATCTAGATTCTGGAAGACTTCTGAGTTGCTGGCACATCATAAATTACCTAATTAAGAGTTAATACTCCATAATTACATGTTGTAGTTCAGCCAAAATAATTGTTCAACTTGCAAAATTGCCTGTCCTTATATTATTTATTTCCAACAATAAAAATGTCTTATGCAAGTTATAAGCTAACAAAGAGAGTAGAGTTAAAATGTGGTATGTATTAGCCACATTTACCCTTCTACCCTCTTTCCCACAAGAGAAATCAGACACACTTCATTAAATTTTCAGTTGGTATATATGCCCTAAGTATATAATTATATCATTACTATTGTCAAAATATCTGCTGTGTCCCATTGACTATTTGTTTTCTTCAGAGATTGGCATACCATACTAAACTGACAGAAGAAATAGTCAGCATCTTTTACCTGTATAGCCTCTAAATCTGTTGATACTGAAACTAGAATACTCTGAGATCTTATATGCATCAATCCTGTTACTGGTACAGTGAATTTTAGTCAGCAGTCTTTTTGCTTCCTTGGTGTTACTGTTACATTATAAAGCTCGAAGTAGTTTATTTAACGGAGGTGAGTACCAGAGTATGCAGCAGCTGAATGGTTAAGAACTCTGCCACAGATCAAAACATGTGAGGCCATATGACTGTGCTTATAATGTCTCTCACTTTAATGAATGCCTGGCAAAGTGGATCAATACACAAGTTGACCCCAGATTCCTACCAGAGATTGGCAATGGTGTCTCTTTACTATACTCATGTTAATGTGTAGCCTAATCAGAAGTGGGTCAAACCTGTTCTTCATGCCAACTCTGCATCCAAAAATGCCATTATGTCTATCAGACCATCCTACTGATGCTCCAAGCTGCCAGCACTGAATCTCAGGAGTACCTGGACTCAGCAGCTGGGAAAGAGGTCAGAATGCTTTTCACAAGGTTCATAAATTATGCCCCAGAGCTGGAGCAATGATAAGAGACTGGTATGTTTTTTCTAGTTGCTTGATATTTCATTGTTCCAACTGTTGGATGGAAAATAGGTCTCTGACTATTGAGATAGATAATGATACTCTAGTTGACAGTGAAAACACCAAGGATCTGGGATTACAGCATAAGGTTCCCGTTTCTGCTTCCTGAGAACGGAATTTGGCGAGCCAGGAATTTCCCAATGCCACAAAATTTGCACCTAGGTGGTGGCCAAGCTTCTGTTCCTTTAGCCCTGCTTTTCCACTTGCCTGGTGCTGGTAAAAGTCTGAAAAGGAGAAAAGCATATGAAGAATAACCAGCCTCTCATTGGCACCTGATGGTGTACATGTAAGGCAGAGGACAGGAAAACAGCTATTACAATACCAGATACACTCCATGATAAAAACTCCTCGAGAAATAGCTAATTTATTTTAATGTTTCATTCTGATGGGCAAGCCAGGTGGATTTAGTGGCATCCGGATGCAGTGTTACCAGCAACCCAGTTTGTGTCCTCCTTGGCATCTATCCCACCTGCAGTGCCCCGCTCTTCATAACCTGGGCTTGACACAGGAGTCTAGGCCATGTGTTTCGCTGCTTGAACATGGCACTGAAAACCTGCAGTACTGAAGATAAAAGTGCTTACAGATACTTGATATCAGGTGAAGTTAAAGGCCTCAAAAACTTGTTAGATGGAAATCCACTTGAAAAATATATTTTGAAACACAAAATGTAGAAACATATTGAGCTTATAAAAACTGCTTTTCCTTATTGTTCTAAGCCAAGTTCTGTTAAAAAACTATCATCTGCTGCAATTTTATTTTAGTTACACAAAAAAGCATAAGCAGAGCCATGAATTTTCCCATGCAATAGGTGTACATTAACCACAGCCTTCTGCTGCGTTATCTGTGGTACTGCTGTCAGGCAGGAGTTCAGATCTCTGTCCCTTTCTGTCCCAGTGAATATGCCTGTGTCAGGTTTATATGATGTTCATATAATCTCTACTCATACAGCCCCTATTTGCTTATTTTCCAGTGCTTCTTTTCTTTTTCCTTTAATCAGTGAACTGATTTTCTGAGATGATAAACTAGCTAGCCTTCTCACAGTTTCTTTATTAGGGCTATGGAAACCAGGTGAAATACAAATGAGATCAAACTCTTCCCTTGAACTTCCCTTGAAAAAACTAAGCAAAATGAAACTCACATTTAAACTTCTATTTCTGTTGATTCCTGCAAAATGCTAAATTCCTCCAAGTTTACAGCTTCTGAGGCAATCTTCATTAGAATATATCAGAATATTTGAATATATTAGAATATATTAGTATATTAGAATATTTTCAGTTGGAAGGGGCCTGCTGTGATCATCAAGTCCAACTGCCTGACCACTTCAAGGCTTACCAAAAGTTTAAACATGTTATTAAGAGCATTGTCCAAAAAACTCTTACACACTGACCAGTTTGGGGTATTGACCACCTCTCTAGGAAGCCTGCTCCAGTGTTTTATCATGCTGCTAGTAAAGAAATGCTTCTTAATGTCAAGTCTGAACACGCCCTGGTGCAGATTTGAGTTGTTCCCAGGCATCCTGTCACTTGATCCCAGGGAGAAGAGGTCACTACCCTCTTCACTTAGAATCATAGAATCAAAGAATTGGTTGGAAAAGACCATTAATATCATCAAGCCCAGCCATTAACCTAACACTGTGTCCTGGTCCCAGGCAGCGATGAGCTGCTCTCCTAGGGCAATCTATAACACTTTTTGTTCCATTCCATAATCTATCAAGCTGAGCGGTCACTGTTACCCCCAGTACTGGCGCCGTTTTCTATAGGGCTGCTCCACAGTCATTCTCCCATTTTATACTTGTGTCCAGTTCTACTTCATCCAAGGTGCAGAATCCAGCATTTGGACTTGTTAAATTTCATCCCATTAATCATTTCCCAATGCTCTCAATCTATCTAGGTCTCTCCTCAAGGTATTTTGTCCATCAAAAGAGTGAGCAGCACTACTTAGTTTGGTATCATCAGCAAACTTGCTAACTTGCTAATGGTGTATTCAACTCCCGTGTCCAGATCATGGGTAAAAACATTGAACAGAACTGGCCCTAGAACTGAGCCACGAGGAACAGGGCTGATGACTGGTCACCAGCCAGATGTAGCCGCCTTCACTACCACCCTTTGAGTCCTGCCATTCAACCAGCTCCTCACGCACTGCACCATGAACCTGCTCCTCCCACAGCTGGACAAGGATGATGTTGGACAACAGAAGGATGCTGTGAGGGACAGTATCAAAAGCCTTATTAAAATCCAGAAAACTGACATTGACCACCTTCCCTTCATCCTCTAGGAAGGTAACCTTATCCCTTGAGGCTATCAGGTTAGTTAAACTTGCCTTTGTGAACACATGCTGACTGCGCCTCATGGTTGCATTATTCTTTAAATGCCTTTCAAGAGCACTCAGTATAAATGTCCACAATTTTTCCAGGTACAGAGGTTAGACCTGCAGATCTGTAGTGTCTTGGGTCTTCCCTCATGCCCTTCTTCTAAACTGGAATAATGTTGGCCAACTTCCAGTCAGCAGGGACCTCTCCATAATCCCAAGACATTAGGTAGATGTATGAAAGGGCTCCTGTTGTAAGATCATCTTGGTCAGCATCTCATTGACCAGAATATATTCCTAAGTATAGCCAGAGATTTACAGAAAATAAAAACTATTTACTGTTTATTAAAAAGAAAAAAAAAGCACTGGAACAGGTTGCCCAGAGAAGTTGTGGCTGCCTCATCCCTGGAAGTGTTCAAGGCCAGGCTGGATGAGGCTTTGAGCAACCTGGTTTAGTGGAGGGTGTCCCTGCCCATGGCAGAGGCGTTGGAACTCGATGGTCTTTAAGATCCCTTCCAACTCTAACCATTCTATCATTCTGTGATTCTATAAATTGATTTTTCTCCCCCAAGTGGAGTCTATTTTCTCCATGACCATAAAGGGCAAGTGATCGCTCCCTGTCCTTGTCTTGACCCATGAACCTTTCGTTATATATTCTCCTCACCATCACCCTAGGGGGAAGGAGTGAGTGGGCAGCTGTGTGGTGCTTTATTGCTGGCTGCACCTAAACCACAACATACACAAATACAACTGACATTTTAAAGAATTCTACACATTATTTTCTTCATCTTTTTCTTCAGTAAAAATTAAGTGTTTAAAGCAAAAATGATAAAATTTACATTCTAAATGCTACATGAACAATTTAAATAAGGAGCAGTAATATTTAATTTCCTAGTAAGTTGTTGCTATAGGTATAAAACACTGTGGAAATATTTCTTCTTTCTGTGTTGTGTGACAAAAGACTCATTTTCCATGTCTAGGGCAAAAAACACACAACCAGTTTTTCTACTTCCAGAATAATTTATAATCTTGGAATCCTGCCAAGGCAAGGTGCTTAAGCATCTCAAAATTTTAAATCAATTATGGTTTGATGGGGGGATGTTTTTTGTATGTTTCTTGTTCTGGTTGTTGGGGTTTTTTAGTTTTTTGTTGGTTTTTTTTCTGAGCAGAAAATGGCTTTCACCTAGCAGTCTGAATCCAGTGCCAGCTCAAACACAGCAAGCAGATATAGCATTTGCCAGAGATCAAATCATCCTCACTATAACAGCAAAATTTCTCCACAACACACACAGAGTCATCATTCCTACACATCAGTACTGGCAGTCCTACTTGAATGTCCATCTTCTTACCAGTAAGAAAGGAAAATAGGCAGTACATCACAGGAAATTCAGAATGCTTTGGATCTGCAGAGAAATTAGTTTCTAAGACACTGTAGCATTAATGGAGAGCTTCCTTACAGCTTTGCTTTCTTTCATATTCATGGGACTTTCAGTCAAAGTAATATAACTGATTGCAATAATATTAGTATGTCACTAGAATGAAGGTGTTTTTTTAGATTTTAGAAGTAAGCCAAAGTATAGCAACTTTTTAATACACAAAAAAGCTTTTCAGAAAATATTGCTATAAAGATGAAGAAAACAAAGTAGAGAAAATTTAAGGATTCCATTACAAGATTAGCCAGTGACAGAATAAGGAAGATAATTCAGCTCTTTCTACCCACCAGATTATACACCCACAGGAAACTCATAGAGCTAAGTGGTTGAGGAGCATCCAGGTTGGCTGTAGGTGAGACACAGGTAATTTTCTTTCATCTTTGGACTGCACATACCTGGAAATGAGTTTTAATAGCTAGTGCAGTTCTTATTTGAACTAAAATCAATGTCATTTTATACTGACTATATCATTCTACTGATTATATTCAAATCCAAACTTCTAACCCCAGGAAACAGGCTTGTTCAAGAAATCCAACTAGATAAAAGAAAGAAAGAAAGAAAAAAAGAAAGAAAAAGCCCAAATCAAACCAAAACAAAAACCCATACCACCCACAAAACGAAAAATAAGCCAACCCAGGGGAAAAAAGCTTTAAATGCAGTCTTTCTTCTGGCAAGCATATTCAAGCCAGGCCAGTATAACTAGTCTTTGTTTTGCTATTGAATTATCTGGTTTCCAGGAAAAGGATTAGTTTTCTATAATAAGTGGCCTCTAACTAGAGCTTATTTTCATCTGAGCTCATCTGAGCTTTGCAGAGGGAGAAGCAAGCAGATGTGAAGTGTGGCTTGCTCTTCTAATATTTTTTCTTTAAAGCAGGTGACACCTAAAAATGTGTTCTACGTGCATCTAGTGTCTAAGAGCAGAAGATGTGCTGAATTTCTGTGGAACTCACAAGTCTTGTCATTATGACAAAAGGTGTGTAATCTAACGCTTAGAGCTGATGTGCAAGACTTCAGGAGGATGGATACCACACCATTGCTTATTGCTGGGTATTTATCTGGCAGCGAAAAATTTAATCCTTAAATCATCAAAATTCTTTGAATGGGATGTGCCTGGCATTATAACTACAGCTTTCTAAACAATTTGCTGAGTTATGGCAAGAGGTCTAACTTTCTTTTTTTTTTGACTGGGATACTGACTAATGCACAGGGCTGTTTTATTTACAGTCAGAGGTCAATAGCTTCAGAGCAGTGGTCTGCCCTTCTTCATGTCTAAGACAAAGGTTTTCATCATACATTACCAACATCTGGTATTTTTTACAGCACACCATATTAATACCTATTAGCCTATGGGGTTTTTTTTTAGAAATTATTTGATTACATTCTTATTGACGGTAGTTGCATTTGGCTGTATGATGGCAATTATTCTTTTTTCATGCTTATATGCTAGAAATAATACTCTAGGCTTTGTCAGCTTCTCAAAGTAGTGAATATCTGCTTAAATTGAGAAAGAAGTACAACTGTATCTTTACTTGTAAGCGTATAAGAGTGGTTACAGGGGAAAAAAGTAATTAAAAAAAGTAAATACTACAATCATAGTGGTGTAACAGCTATATAACCTGAACTCTGGTTCCTTGCTGTCACACTTCTGCTGAGGGAAAGAGGATTTTTATTATCTTGCTGGCTTTTTCAACATGGAACATTGTGTGGAATATTTAGGAGTGTGAATTTTCTTCTTTTTAACTAACACACAAATTTAAGCAGCTGCTGATGCTACTGAATACAGTATTTACACTCTTTAATGGTGTGCAAACAAGAATCTATGATCAGGAAGTTAATTTGCAGCTGAGTCTTTGAAACTTGAGTACTAAGAAGAGCTGTATGCAACTGAAGCCTATTGACCACATTTGAATAGAATCCACAGAACCCAGTGTCATGGTTTAATCTCAGCCAGCAATCTAAGTACCACACAGCAGCTTGCTCACTTCCCCAATCCTCCACTGAAGGAGGAGAATTGGAGGAAAAGGAAACACATGGGTGGAGATAAGAACAACTTAATAGTTGAATATAATAAATAAAATTGAGGAGGCCTGTATGGATGAACAAGCAGCTCCTGGACAAACTGAAGCACAAAAAGGAAGTCAACAATGGGTGGGTGGGAGCAGGGACAGGCAGCCTGGAAAGATTACAGAGAAATTGTCTGAGAAGCCAGGGATCAGGTTAGGAAAGCTAGAGCGCTTATAGAATTAAAGGTGGTCATAGATATCAGGAGCAGCAAGACAAGCTTCTAAAGGTACATAGGCAACAAAAGGAAGATTGGGGAAAGTGTGGTCCCTCTGCACAAGGAAGCGGAAGAACTGGTTCCCCAGTATATGCAGAAGGCAGAGATGATCAATGATATATTTTGCCTTGGTCTTCACTGGCAAGGGCACAAGCCATAGCCCCCAAGTCACAAAAGGCAAGGGCACGGACTGCGAGAACATAGAGCCACTGACCCATGGTCAGTGAGGATCAGGTTTGGGAGCACCAAAGGAACCTGAAGGTGCACAAGTCCATGGGACCTGAAGAAATACATCTGTGAATCCTGAGGCCATTGGTGGATGAGGTTGCAAAACTTCTATCCATCACACTCAAAAAGTTGTGGCAGTCTGGTGAAGTTCCCACTGACTGGAAAAAAGGAAACATAACCCCCATCTTTAAAAAAGAAAAAAAAAAGGATCCAGGGAACCACAGGCCAGTCAATCTCACCTCTGTGACTGGCAAGATCATAGAGCAAAACCTTCTGGAAACTGTGCTAAGGCACATGGAAAATGAGGAGGTGATTGCTGACAGCCGACATGGTCTCACCAGGGGCAAACCATGCCCAACAAATTTGGTGGCCTTCTACAATGGGGTTCCAGTGTTGGTGGATGAAGGAAGGGCAACCAATGCCATCTACCTGGAACTGTGCAAAGCATTTGACACTATCTCTAGTGACATCCTTTTCTCTAGATTGGAGAGATGTGGATTTGACAGGCGGACCACTTGATGGATAAGGAATTAGCTGGATGGTCTTAAGCAGAGTTGTGGTCCATATCTTGATGTCTGAGTGGAGACCAGTGACATGTGGCCTTCCTTAGGGGTTGGTATTGGGAGTGGTGCTGTTCAACATCTTCATCAACGAGACGGATATTGGGATCAAATGGACACTCAGCTTCACCAGTGCCAGGGGTACAACCACTTCCCTAGTCCTGCTGGCCACCCTGTTCCTGATGCTGGCCAGGATGCTATTGGGCTTCTTGGCCACCTGGTAACACTGATGGCTCATATTCAGCTGGCTGAGGACAAACACCCCCAGGGTTTTTTCCTCTGGGCAGCTTTCCAGCCACTTGTTCCCAAGCCTGTAGCATTGCAGGAGGTTGTTGTAACCCAAACGTAGGACCTGGCACTTGGCCCTGTTGAAACTAATTTCCTCAGGTGCAGCTTGATGAATGTTTAGTCTTTATGTGAAAGGGGGAAAAAAAAAAAGCCATTCTAGTCTTTTTTCTATTCTTATGTGAGATAATTTACAATTCCTAAGAATAGATTAATTATTATTCTGTATTAAGACCTAGTGGTTTTAACAGAAACTTAATCCGTATTATGCTAATTATTGTACACATCTATACTGAGGAGCAGTCCCTGCCTGTGGAGGAACATACAGTCTGAACAAATAAAATTAATAAGGGGTAAAAGGTAAGAAACCATAATTGTTTTCATTTCAAAGAGATGAGTAGTAGATACATGCAGGTATAAATTTCATTATGTAGTAGCAGTCTGTATTTCTTTGTTATATTTGCCCCACAATACTGTTGGCAATGGTCAAACTGCTGAGCAGCAACCCTTTGATTGCAGATGGGCTAAAAGTCCTGATTTACCTAGAGTGATGCACCTTTGCAGTGAGTAAACAAAATAATCTACTTTCTCTTTTGCTAGTGAACTTTTAAAATTCACAGAGACTAGAGATATGCTTTTCTCTGTGTTCAAAAAAGGTTTGGTTCTCTCCGTCAAAAGTAAGAAATCAATATAACCCTTGAAAGAGGTATATTATTTTGAAAAATAAATGTTGTGATAGATGAGAACACAGTCCTTTTCCTACAGTTGTGTGTTTTCCACCTACTAATTTATCTTACATAGTCAGGATACATTTCATTGGACTTTTTTCTCTTTAAATCTTCTACAGCATCCCAGAAGTGAGGTAAGTTCAATTAAGTAACTGCAAGGAAGGTAAACATTAAGAGAAAAACTAGTAGGTTTCTGTATGTCCCTGAATTGCAACATGTGCCCAAGAGTACTGACACTATTTTAGTGACTACCATCATTGCATGCTTTTTTTCAATTTAACTTTTCTGAACCTTCTGCCCTTTGAAATTTGCTTGTGCAATATTCCCAGACACGACCTTAAAAAAGCTTCCGGTCTCCAATGATCACTTACTAACTCTCTCCAGAAATGCTCTGAAAAGCTGGGGAGCAGGGATATGAACTCTACTGACCTGTACTTCAGATGAGACACCTGAAAAAAACCCCAACAAAACAAAAAAATCCAAACCAAAACTGGCTTTGGTGAAATAGGAGGTTTTTCATGTGTTGGGTTTTTTTGGGTTTTTTGTTTGTTTGTTTGTTTGTTTGTTTTTTTAAATTTAAGCCTTATATATAAAAGTGAAGCATAGTTCTAAGAGTGAACAGAAGTCCAGACCAACCACCTCTGTGTGAATGTGTGTGGGGTAAGAAGTCATCCTCATTTAAGGCAATACTTTGGATGTTACAACCTGAAGGAAGAAGTTATTTTCTTGTGAGGTATGTAAGAGAGAAGAAATGTTTAAAAGCCTTCCTGTGGGCTGAGGGACATGTTCTCAGCATGACCTATACTTTTCCAAGAGGCAAAACAAGGGAAAAAACAAGAGCAGAGCTGAGAGTGTTAGCTAGTGAGTTAGACTGCCAGGAGAAGAGGTAACAAAACATCACTTGGTCCCCTCAGCCTAAGTTAGACTTGTTACCCACTGAGACTTAAAATCATTAAATATAACTGGAGATTACTGCAGTCTGTTGCTCTCACAGCCATATGCCTACATTAACAGACTTCATATTGTTTTACCTATGCATCAGAAAGGAGTGATCCTAACCTTATTTATCTATCTCATTGAGTTTTCTCTTCTACCTTAAACATAAATATTATTTGTTGAGCACTTCATTCATGTTAGTGAGCAGGGAAAATTAGAACTTTGAGCAATAGAAAATTATTTTCTCCAGTGAAGAAAGTAAAATCTTTATATGGTAAGTGAGGTGGAGAGCTTTGATATAGAGCATATTTTGCAGAGAGGCCCTTAAATTGAAGACGACCTTTGTTGCTACCAGTCAACTCCTGGCAGAGAAGCTACAAAAGTTTAAAAACTAATAAAAAATAAGCGGTGGTGCACCAATCAGGTCAGGGCTGAACATGTGACATTCCAACACAATATGTTATTCTTTTCTCCTAATGCAAAGAGTTGTGCTCTTAATGACTACAATGGAAAATAACAATCTGGTGACATGTTACAGTGGCAAGAGATAGAAGATGTTTAACAGTTGATTTGATAGTTATGAATCATTCCTTCTGCCTTGTCCACAAGATGTGAGAAACTCAGATTTCTCTTCAATCAACTGTAAAGCAATTTTCAATGCTATCAAACAAGTAACAACGCTTATTATTTGCATTGCTTGCCAGTGAAGGTCTTGTTGGCAGCTTGATAGATATTGTAAATGGAAAAATATTGACCTAATGAACCTAGAATCTACTTAGAACTAAATATTGCAATCAACTGGCATATTCCTTTTCAGAGGACTCATTTTGATGACACAAAAGGCTCTGAAAAATGCTACAGTACTTAAAATTTGTACAGCAGGTTTCATCAATGATTAAGGAGTATGTGCTTATGCCCATGTAGGCATAACGGGCATCAGGGAGACTTCCTTGGAGTTGCTTCACACAATGAATATAAATTCTATACAGATAGAGAAAATTTGTCTATTGAGATGTAATTTGCAGACAGAAAAAAAACCATGCCTGGAGAAGGTGACATGATATGCTTTGTCTTTGACTCCTAAACTGTGAATTTATTACCCTGAATGCAGCCTACTATACAGAATCATTACATGAATTCCAAATAATTGTGGAATTGTTTTTAAATTAGATGTGATATAACTGCTGTCTACTACAAGTTTTAGGTCTTCCATATCTAATTGTTTCATGACAGCTGTTTTTAATATTAGGGATGTAGATTAGTCAGTATGTAGATGATCTGTGTTTAAACAAAGTCTCTTCTGGGACCTACTTTTTATTAAGTTTTGTTATGTGTTCTTTTTCATTCTTATAGTATAAATGCTTGTCCTCAGATGAAAGAAACAGTTTCTTCAAAATAATAAGGATTTTAGTTGAAAAGAGGGCATTTAAATTTCTTCAAGTAATTAAAATTATATTATAGTAATAATAGAAGTAATAAAAGAATACATCCAAAATGCCAAGTTTGGAGTATCTTCATCAATTTTCTTCATCTTTTTAATAAAAAAGTTAAAGCTAAAAATGTGTAGCTTAGAATTTCCCTTCCCTCCTTTCCTCTGGTTTTTGTTTGGTTTTTTTTTTTCCCTTTGTACTGGTAATATGGGTGGTAACTGGAAGAGAACAAGAAGTTATGTGAGAAGGGAAACAGAAGAGATATAAAAGGAGGACAATTCCAATGTTGTTGCAACAACTGAGTTTTGGCGTAGTGGGTGAGGCCATTATACAATGAAAATCTCAAGCAGTTACTATAAATCCTCTGCAACAGCTCCTACTGTACTCAATGGTCTATGTATGTCATAAATTTGTTCATAATCCTAATGCTGAGCTTGTAGTCGGAAATGAATGCCCGCGTATGTCATGACATGAATAACAAGAAACTTACTGAGGTAGTATTTGAAAGTTTACTACAACCATTCCCATGGAAATAAACCAGCAGACTGGAGGAATCTCTTCATTGATTTGGTAGAGGGAAACAGCAAGGGACAGCTGGTGGTAGTAACTATCTTCACCAGATCAACTGCAGGGAATGGGAATGCAGAACTAGTAGGAAGACCCAAATAGGAAGGAAGGCTCTTTTAGTACTAATTTTGCCTGGTGAGATGTTTCTTCTGATTATTACTCCTCATGTTGTAGTACGTTGAGTTCTTATAGCACCTAAATTAATGAATTGTGATCAATATTTGGTATTGTTGGTAAGTAGCACTTGAGTTAACTAGGCGAAATATGGAGTAAGAACTCAAAATGCTAAATACCAATTTGCTTGAAATTGTCACTCTTTTAATTATAGGTCATCATGGAAATCAACAAACAGAAATTCTTGGAAATGGGAGTGCTTGCTGTATTAAAGGAATATATGTATCAATATGGAATTTGGATTACAGCATGAGTATAGTGTGCTTTTTTAATAGTAGTAGTATAATACAGAATTATCAGCAAAAGCTCAGGCTGATTAAAAAAAGTGCCTCATTTCATCAGCTTTATCCTATACCTGTTTTTGTAATGAGTGATGCTGTGTATAAGTGTTCAAAGTGTTTGCTGTAACATTGTGAATTTTTAAACAGGAAGCTTTTTGTAAACCAGACAGGACCAGTGGTTCCTTTTCTTAGTAAATGTTTCTAGAACCTCTGCGTGGTTAGGCATACAGTGAGTATTCAAGCAATAGAAAAGCAGAAAATCACTGTCCTTGTGCAGTGTTTTTTCAAAACATTCTATATAGCTTACAATTTTGAGATGTTACAGATCCTGTTGGAAATACAGTCATTGTAACTCCCTGAACCCAGACACGTAAAATAGCCATCAGGCTATGTTTAAAATGCCTTTGACTGCATTTTTCCATCAATCTGGAAGACTGGCTTATTGTTTTGCATTTGTGACACTACCAGATGACTGAATTAGCCAGAGATGAATCTGAACCCACCCACACTCAAGTGTTTAGCCAATACATGTTTCTAATCTTTAGCTTTTAGCTGCTAATGAGGTCTCCACCTTACAGAGCAGGTTAGCAAAATTAAATTTTATCCCTAAACCTGGCTGACACAGATGATATCAGCACAAGGAATGCACAAACCTGGCACTTGCTTGCCTTGAGACAGCATACATCGGAGGGAAAAGGAAAGGGGACTGAGGGGGCTACATAATGATACAACATGTATATATTTTTTTGCGTGACATACTAGACAGCTGCTGAGAAGTAACTGGAATTGTACTGTGATTTGCGTGAGATGTTTTGTAAGCAACTATATTTTTCAGTTGGAGAAGATTTATTCTGCAATTTGAGTGTGGAAAGCATGCTCTTTGTAGAGCATGTCATTTGGGCATCAGCAACATTTCTGTAATTGATTTCTTAGTAAGTCATTTGGTCTTCTGTGAAATGACTGTCTGGGTGTTTGCCTGTTTCCACTTACAAACAAGTAAATTGGTGTTTGCATCAGCAAATCCTATCACTGCATGTTTTTAGTCCTGGTGCATTATGTCTGTGCTGCAAACAGAGAAGCCTGAGTGCAAACTGTCCCTAAATATTCATATAAAAGGGAGAAAAACCACAGTTGTCTGGGCAGAATATTACAAGTGTTAATAAACAGGCAATAATGATCACAGCATAAGCAAATTCTAAATGTCTGCTGTTTAATATCTTATGTTGGGGGTGTTGAGACAGTGAAAGACTGATGGAAAGAGTTTAAATGTGAACTGAAGAACTTAAAGTAACAAGATGCATCTTTTGTAGTCCTTCACTGGTGGAAAGGACTTCCTGTTGTTTAATTTCACTACGTTACTCTTCTTCCTCATCCTGCTAAGACAATTGTTTAGTTTTGTGTCACACTGTCTGTATCTCATTGAATACTTCTTAGAGCATCTTCACCTGAGCTAAGGACTGCCTCAGCAGCCAAAACCTAGTAAGAGAGTAATGTAAATATAGTATATAACTGTTTAAGGAAAGATGAATATGCAGGTTCTTGTAAAAAATTCTGAATCACATATAGGAAACAAAATCACATGAAGCTACTAAAAGTGTCTGGATATTGCTATGCTGTCAAATCTTGGTATGTGTAGAATGTGTGGAATCACAGATACAAAATGTAGTGCAGGGTGCATAGTAAAATTGCAACCTAATTTCACCTCTTTATTTATCCCTTCAAAAGCATTTTTTTTTTTGAAAGCAGGAGGAAATAAGGTGCAATGATGTTAATATGACTCTGAACAATTAAGCTTTTTTCATCTTAACGGTCAAGAAGTAGCTAATATTTAGAGCAACATTTGTGATATAATAATACAGTGATGTGATAAATATTAGTATTTCCTGCTTAATATTTCATGTCTGTTAGTCTTTCTCAAAACATGTTCTTGAGTTTTGTTTTCTTCCTTTCATCCTTTGATTTCACTGGACTTATAAAGCATCATGATGTTCTTTACCAACAGATTTTTTTTCTTTTGTTCCCTTCTCTCCCAGAGTAGACAACATGATATTCACAAAAGCTAGCTTTATATGATTGAATTAAGAAGCTAAAACACCCAGTGCTGAGGTTTTTCAGCTCTTTGGTATATGCAGCTCAGTTGTCCTAATCCTGCAGTGGGCAAGCTTCAGATTGAGTGTGGTCCCCTAAACTGTGTTTTACATATGGTCTGATGTTTTACAGTTCCCTTGGATATCAGGCGCACCTGGGGAGCACCATATTGTTGTCTGGTTTGTCTCGTGTCCATGACAGGAGCGTTTTGGTGTTTCTGTTTACTGCCCAGTAAGGCTTGGTGAAAGCTGCATTGCCGTTCTCCCTCTGCCACTTGTGAGCGATGACCTGTCCATGCAGATCAGCCTTGCTTGGATCTCTGAACAATCTTCCTTGAACGATTAAGTTGACTTTGGTAAAGGAGTGATGGGGCAGCACCCTGATCTCCTTTGAGGCCAGAGACATCTGTGCTGGTGCTGTGTGGGAATCAGGGCAGTACTGCTGCAGGCAGGTGTGTGCCCACCTGGGCACTTGACAGTGTGAATCTAGTAGCACAGACAGGAAGGATCTCACAACAGGGGCAGTTCAAAAGATTTCTTGTTGAACTCACTGTCCTGGTAAATACAGTTAAAACACATATTGTCAGTCTAACCTTACGAGTATGTTACTTCTTTGCAGCTCTGAAACCAATAATGCAACCCCTCTGGAAACCTTGGACTTTCTTCTCCCCCTTACCCCTGACATGTACAGCAGGTAACTAATTTCTAGCAACACAATAGTACAGAGATAAAAGAAGTGGTATGAAGTGAAAGTAGAAAATAAGAGTGAGAAAAATAAGAAATGAGAATTTCTAGTAACTGAGATAGAATTCTTAAAAACTTTGATGTATGTTGTTATGAAGTTATGTTTCAAGTAGGGATTATATATATAAGTCTATCTACCTGTCTATCAGGTTTCTGTGGTGGGAGGATTGGTGGCAGGGAAAGGGGCACAGACTCTTGTGAGAAGCTCCCAAAGAAGTTGCCCCAGCTCCAAGTTGGACCCTCCTCCAGCCATGGCCAGGCCATCCAGTGCCTCTGAGAATGAACATGTTTAAGAGGGGAAAATATAAAAAGAAGTGGCAGGGCAAACGGGAAAAGAATCATAGAATCATAGAATGGTTAGAAGAGAAGGTGGCTAGAGTGTGGAGAGAGGAGTGGGATGTCAGAGAAACAGCACAGCAGACACCCAGGTCAGTGCGGAAAGGTGGGAGGAGGTGGCTGGGGCAGGGGTTCCCTGGCAGCCTATGGTGAGAGGGCAGGCTGTGCCCCTACAGCCATGGAGGGTCCTGGGGGAACAGAGACCCACCTGCAGCCTGGGGGGGGACCCCAAGCCGGAGCAGGGAGAGGTGCCCAAAGAGCCTGTGACTCCGTGGGCAGCCCACGCCAGAGCAGTGAGAGAAGACTGCAGCCCGTGGGAAGGGCTCAGGCCAGGGATGTTCATGGAGGACTGTCTCCCATTGGAGGGACCCCACCCTGGAGCAGGGGAAGGGTATGAGGAGTTCTCCCCTCATGAAGAGGAATGAGTGGCAGAGACAACATGTGGTGAACTCATTTGAAACCCCCATCCCCGCCACACTGTGCCGCTATGAGGGAGGATGTAGCCCATCAAGAAGAAGGGGGGCGGGGGGGGGGGGGAATGTTTTAAAGAACTGTTTTGTTTCATCTCTTTTGGTCTTACTCTGATTTGATTGGTAACTTTTTCTTACCTGGGTCTGTTTTCCCAGTGGTCATAACAGATAAGTGGTCCCTCCCTGTCCTTGCCTCAGGCCACAGACTTCTGGTGTTTTTCTCCTCCCCATCCAGCTCGGGAGAGGAAGGAGCAGTGACAGCCCGGTCTTTTGTTCCAGTCTGGGCCTAAACCACAACTCTGTAAGTCTATTATTATATAATTCTACCTTTCATAAATTCACTGCATTTGCATAGCTTATGCATTTGCATATTTTATTTCCATGGTTTAAAGGGATACAAACTAAAAAAAAAAAATGTTTTGTTTCCTTGCTTTTAATGCAGAAGTTACTACAGAACTGTATGTAAACTTAAAAAAAAAAAAAAAAAAAAAAAAAAGGGTGGGAAAGTAAGTAGCATTTATGCAATTTACTCACTAAACTTGGAAACGTGCCAAGGAGGTGCCTGAAGTGTGCTTTAGTACCAGGTTCAGAATTTGAACAGGCACATTAGTATAATGAATAGTGTTTTAGCTTACATAACAAAAGGCAGTGTGTGGATTAACTGTGTTGAACAGATTTTTTTTACCAATTTTAGCAAATAATGGATCTTATTTTATTTGTCACAAACTAATTGCTGTGAATGTCCTTACTTTCATGAAAATGAAAATAAATCCTTCTTAAGGGCTTTCCATTCCTAGCTGGTTTCTGCTTTTGTACTGAGGCTTGCTAGTCCTGTCAGATTAAAAGGATCTACATGACACTGATGTGGTTAAATACAAATTATTTAGTTTTAGTTAATGTTTTTTCAGCCTTATTTTTAACATAGATCAGTTGAGTAATCCCATTCATATCAAGGTCTCAATAACAGTGATGTTATGTTGGCTGCAACGGTAGAACTATAAAGTTACTGTCTCATAAAAGTTCCTTAGGCCACAGATCTTATATTATATTAAAAAACAGCCAACCAAAAAACCAAAACCAAAACAAAACCAAACAAAAAAACACCAAAACAAAACGCCCATCCAAACACCATAAGACACTTCATAATTTTTAAAATGTATTGGTTTTCACCTTTTGTAAGTCAATAATTTTTTTCATCAGTAGGACTGTAGTGTTTCTGCATAATAAAGCTGCCATTTCCCCTCACCATAGATATCGTGATTACTTAGACTGAATGGGTATTGATTGAAGAAATAACTGAAACTGGTCCATCATTTAATGTATCAATTTACACCTTTGAGTTTTGTATTATGAATTCTAGGACTTTCATTAAATATATATAGAGAAAAATGACTGGTAAAGTCGAGCATTTTCGTGCTGAGGGCATACGCAACTTCTTGGATGGGGCACATGCTGAGACTGCCAGAAAGAAAATGAAGAAGCTTCAAAACCAGCCAACTGTTTGGCAGCACAGCAGGTTTGTGATGTAAATCTCAAATGTGGCACGCTCAGGGGGAAATTCTGATAGAATATTGCTTAATGTTAACTGTGAGAAAATAAGAATTTTACCCAAGAAAATTGAAACAGCATGACTAACAAGTGAATGGTGTAGTAAACTTTTCTGAGCAGTTTGACAGTATGGAGGAGATTTGGAAATGAACCTAAACAAAACCAAGTACACAATAACTTCTGTAAACTTATACTTTCTTCCAGCTTTTTCGGGTCACAGTTTAATGAAGTAACTTAGTCACTTCATTAAATTAGTCTTGATCACAGTTGTCATGTGCTGGTTATTTCAGGCAGTTCTTGACAGATGTTATTTATATCCTGGCAGAAGGGAAAAGCATGAAGAATAAATATTACACAGAAAAAGCTCTTTTGTAAAATTATCCCTGTAACTCATTTAGTTGTTAACTCTGTTACTTCTAGTAGTACTGTGCTTTAACCTATAATTGCTTTCTACCTATGTGTCCTATTATACCCGCCTTGCTTCTTTGCTGCTGCTGAGGAAATAAAAGCTTCTTCCATTACTTTTTTAAGAATTTGAACTTGAACCATTCTAAGCAAATTACTGTTTTAAAAGTTAATACCAAGACCAGGGGAAGGCTTATAAATAACTGCTTTAAGTAACGGAATTAGAATAGCCCTTTAAACTTTCTGATTTCCTTTAAGAGTATCAGTAATAACCAGAAAACTTTATAGAGTGTTCTTAAACTTTTTGGTACACAATAAGGATGCCTGAAAGAAATTAAAAACTAGAAACCAACCAAGAAAACAAAACCCTGGCTTTTTGAGAGTTCCTGTTTCTGTAGCTCTTAAAAAGTTATAGTAATAAAAAAGTCTCAACAGGATGTGGGCCTTGAGTTAAATTATCTCACTCCAGTGTGTTTCCACTGTGTGTGTCTGTGGGCCATACAGGTCATTTGCAAGGAACAGAGGGGACAGAAGATCCACCTGTAGAATGTGAAGATGATAGTTCTGCAATGGTGTTGCCTGCAGTCAGCTCCAAAGAGAATGAATTTGTGTGTAACAGCTCTGTCCACCCTGAAAACAGTAACTAGATTCCAAACAGAATGAGATGTTGCCTCGTTTATATGAACAACACTGATACTGCATTGTACCACCTTTTTTCTTTAAATCTGGAGTACTTTTTCTTCTCCAGACTTTAGCTGTAATGAGCTCATGAGAAATACTTAACAGTAATCATACTATAGAACAGCAGTTACACTGACAAAATTTTCTGCATCATATTTCCTTTTTTTCTAGGAGAAGGAAAGTGAGAAATACTAAGGTTATAGTATTAAATTATGTGCCATTCAGTAGCCCATTGGATGCATGAAAGAGCCTTTTAATGCCTCCATTGATCTTTAGCTTGCTTGTGTTAATGAATAATACAGCTGGCTACTTTTATGCAGTTATGGATTCAAATAAATATCATTTGATGTCTGCTTAGTACCAGTACGATAAAATCAGGGCTAAGCAATAGCATGAGGGTGGTTTCATGAGAATCCTCTTTCAAAAACAAGTTGCTTTCATAAAGGGTGAGTGGAAAGCTTGTGTAAATGGGAATATTTTCTTTGTATTCTCTTGTTTTAGCAAGTTGAGAATGGATGTGGTTAGCTGCCAAACTGATCTAAGTAATCATTTGCAGCTGCAATTTAAAACAACATTAGGAACTTTTAATTTACATAGTCTTATGATGTTTCACATCTGATTTTTTAGATTATTTGTCTAAAAAAGTGATTCAGTAGTTGATTTAAAAAATTCAGGTTTGTTTGCTTATTTACTGCTAAATATAGGTTCTGTAGTAGATGTGCCTGCCTCTTGAGAGCAGTGTTACTACTATATGTATTTATTTCAGTAATTATAGACTAGTAGAGTCCGATTTGAGGTTTAAATTTTCTTATGTCAGATGCTTGTTTACTAGGCAATTAACATTTCTATCATCATTCGTCTAGAAATTGAAATTAATTTTAAAACACTGTTGACAACAACTAAAAAATGTCACATACACTATTGCACATTCAGAATAAAAGCCTTAACATGACCTGTTACTGTATCTTTATAAAGTTTGACATCAGGATTAACAAGGAATAATTCCTTTGGTTCTCTGTAGAGAATAACTGTTTGTTTGTCAACACATATAATGCCAATGATGCTACCTTTTTATAAATACTTCATGTTCACAACTCTATTTCCTTGTGATTTAGGGTGTTTTGAGTGCAATTCCCTTTCTTTTGAAACAAAGTTAGCTAATATTTTCTGTTCATCAAAATTGTGAGGTTGACAAATTTTGAAATTTAATGCCACTGTGAAAGCTAAAGCTCTGGTGGAATTAAACCCATCCAGGGACATCAAGAGCAACAAGAAGGGCTTCTCTAAGTACATAGGTGATAAAAGGAAGATCAGGAAAAATGTGGGCCCTCTGCATAAAGAAGCGGCAGAGCTCATTTCCCAAGATATGGAGAAGGCCAATATTCTCAAATATTTTTTTGCCTCAATCTTTACTGGTAAGGGCACAAGGACACTCTACCTCCAAAGTCACAGAAAGCTAGGGCAGGGACCGGGAGAATGGAGAGCCACCCATGGTTAGTGAGGATCAGGTTCTGGAACACCTGAGGAACCTGAAGGTGCACAAGTCCATGGGACCTGATGAAATACATCCGCAGGTCCTGAAGGAACTGGCAGGTGAGGTTGCTAAATTTCTATCTATCATAGTCGAGAAATTGTGGCGGTCTGGTGAAGTTCCCACTGACTGGGAAAGGGGAAGTATTACTCCCATCTTTAAAAAGAGAAAAAAAGGAAGATCCAGGGAACCACAGGCCAGCCAGTCTCACCTCTGTGCCTGGCAAGATCATGGAGCAGATCCTCCTGGAAACTATGCTAAGGCACATGGAAAGTGAGGAGGTGATTGCTGACAGCCAACATGGTGTCACCAGGGGCAAACCATGGCTAGCAAATTTGATGGCCTTCTGCAACAGAGTTATGGTGTTGGTGAAAAAGGGAAGGGCAACCAATGTCATCTACCTGGACTTGTGCAAAGTGTTTGGTTCTTTACATCCCTGTCTCTAAATTGGAGAGGTGTGGATTTGGCAGATGGACCGTTCAGTGGATAAGGAACTGGCCTGATGGTCACTCTCAGAGAGTTGTGGTCAACAGCTCAATGTCTGAATGGATACCAGTGATGAGCAGAGTTCCTCAGGAGTTGGTTTTGGGACTGGTGCTGTTTAACATCTTTGTTGGCAACATGGATGATGGCATCGAGTGCACCCTCAGCAAGTTTGCTGACAACACCAAGCTGTGTGGTGTGGTCGACATGCTGGAGGGAAGGGATGCCATCCAGAAAGACCTGGACAGGCTGGAGAGGTGGGCCTGTGCCAACCTCATGGAGTTCAACAAGGCCAAGTGCAAGGGCCTGCACCTGGGTCAGGTCAATCCCAAGCACAAGGACAGGCTGGGTGGAGAATGGATTGAGAGCAGCCCTGAGGAGAAGGACCTGGGGGTACTGGTGGATGAAAAGCTGGACATGAGCCGGCAGTGTGTGCTGGCAGCCCAGAAAGCCAACCGTATCCTGGGCTGTATCCAGAGGGGTGTGGCCAGCAGCTCAGGGGAGGGGATTCTCTCCCTCTACTCTGCTCTCATGAGACCCCACCTGCAATACTGCATCCAGCTCTGGGGTCCTCAACATAAGAAGGATATCGGCTGGTTGGAGGAAGTCCAGAGGAGGCCATGAAGATGGTCAGAGGGCTGAAGCCTGTGAAGACAAGTCCAGTGAAATTGTGGATGTTCCATCCCTGGATGTGTTCAAGACCAGGTTGGATGAGGCTTTGAGCAACCTGGTCTAGGTATCCCTGCCCATGGCAGTGGGGTTTGAACCAGAAAATCTTTAGGATGCCTTTCATCCCAAACCATTCTATGATTCCCCACTCTGGAAGATTGCCACACATGTCTGAGAGCATATACTATGTGGGGCTGATGGATGGTGAGGAACTATCAGTGTCAGCACATTGAGTCACTAATCTAAGAAAGCTGTCTTACTCAGAAGCCACTCGGTCTTCATGAACATTGATTTCATATGCTGTAATGCCCGCATAAGACCTGTAGTAGGAATATGCGAATGAAATCAATCATACTATATTTGCCTTTAACCACTGTAATCTGCTATGTCTGCCTTTAAATTGAATGTCTTGATCATGCCTGTGTGATACACTGTTTTTATACTTATAAGCTAATAAAGTAGATGGTGAGTCTTTGCATGCTCTATGCTGTAACAACTGATGTTGCAGAGTATTTTAATTATTTTTAATAAATAATTTAATTTATTATTGTATTTAATCTTCCTTTAGTTACCCATGAATTTAGTTAACATTCCTTCTTTCTCTGGAAAATATCAGCTTTTCCAGTAAATCGTTATTTTGTCGCTGCTTTCAAAATGCCCATTTTGAAATATATGTGCATTGAAATGAATGTTTAGACGAAGGTTTCATCTTAGTCTTTGTCATATGTTGTTATTTTTAATTGTAACTTACCTGGTGTACAGCTTACTTTTCAGTGGGTAAGAAAACCAGAGGAAGCCAGTGGCTGTAATGTTCCTTCAAACACACCTTGTAATTACACTTAAACGATCTCAGAGATATTAAGGCATTTGTCATATTCCTTATTTGTTTGGAGGGCACCAGCTCCTCACCCAGTCTTTCTGATGCTTAGCTCGGACTCAGCAGGTAAAATAATACAATTTATGTATTTGTGAAAATGCTGCTAGAAAATGCTGTTAGCTTTTAATAAACATCATATGTCTGAGGTGAAGTTTTGAAGTACAAGGTATTATCTATAATTTCACAAGTTTTATCCCAGGGTCTTTGTTACCACTTGGCAACAACCGTAGGGCAGGAACGAAAGACAGATGCTGACTTCCCCTGCTGACTTTAGCCACATACTTGTCAAAATCTCAGCATATGTGAAGGTGAGGCCAGTAGCCCAAAAGATCAACTCTTCTAGTGTGGAAGAAAAATACTGCCATTTTCTGCAGACAGCTATTCAAATTCCCTACATGTGCATCACCTTTAGGCTACTCATGAATTTCCTACACCACAAATACTGACCAGCAGTCAGACCATCCATATTTTTCCTCTTGTATGTTGGGGAGAAACATGAAGGAAATCCAAACAATGGGAAAACAGTCCCAGAGCATTTTTAACAGGAGTATGCATAGACAGTTGAAATTGTGTTGTCTCTGTTTAACTAGCTTTATGGTTTCTAGTTTTAATATTTCAGTTGTTTAGAGGCAGCGCACTTCTGTGTCTTGTCACTGAAGAAAGAAAAATTCCACTAAAAAGTCAATGGAAAAAACACTTGATGATACTAAAGATGGGGAAAAAAAAAAAAAAAAAGGAAACCTTCTTTGTCTTATTCCTATCTTTTCTCTCTGAAAAAGTGTCCAGCCACCAATGTTAAATGAAGAGTGAGTCTAAGTTCAGATCAAAGTGTTCTTATTAGTTTGCTTACCTACATATTCCATTCGCTTTTAGTTTTAACTATTTTTTATGTTTATGTTTAAATGGTTATAGTAGCAGGTTGCCAAAATGAAAGTTCCAGTCCTTACCAATATGGTAAGGATGCTAAGATGCAAACTAAACATACCTGCTCCAGGGACTTAAGGGATCCTAGAATTTTTTACACTTACATATAAATCTGCTTGCAGCACTAGTCCAGTGGAAATAGATAATAGTTACTTTTGCAGTAAAATTCAAAAAAGGTTAGGGCTTTTGGACAACAGAACACCAGTTGCACTTTTTTCTTTTTAATAATCTGATATCACTCAGGAATTTGGACAGTCCAGTTTAGTCTGTTAGGTATCTTCATTTTGTATTTCATCTCTGCCTTCCACTAAATCTTATGCTATTGGAGCTGCAAGTAATCTAGACTTTTCACTAAGGAAATGAATTATTGGTTTAACTACGTGATTTATATTATCTGAGTTCTGTTGAAGACAGTGGAGTCAGGAATAATATATATATAGTGATATGGTTAATTAAAAATTAGTAGACAGAATTGTCTACTAGGGAATCAACATTTCAGGAAATAATTATTTTTAGTATTTGTCACTGAAAGAAATTTTTTTTTACTCGGACAAGAAAGAAAATTTTGTGATAAGGAAACAAGACATTGTGAGAACATGTATTGTGACAACAATGTCCCAGATAAGGGGACATTTGAAATAGATGGAAATTTCTGACTAAATCTTTAAGAAAAATGCAATTTATTGCTGATCAACATATATTTTGTTCAAGCTTGAATTAATTGCTAGTTTTTGCTGAAGTTTAGGTACAGGCAGGTCTTCTGTAGGAGTTCTCCACCAAGCTAAGTGTTGTAAGAAGCTAAGTGAGGCAAGTAGAGGAAGTAGAAGGTAAAGAATTCTCATGGATAACAGCAGTTCCTGTGTTGAAACAGGGGAGTTGTCTGGACATTTGACATGTTTATTTCATGGCTATGTCTACAAAGGTACCTATACTTTGTGCACTGTAAGATGACTTTTGTTGATTCTCAAGCTACTGGGAATTCTAGTACTAAGACATCTCCAGAACCAGGCTACATTTAACATAATGATGAAAAAAATAAGGCCAGAAAAGTTTAAGGGTTTAATGTTCAAGGGTCACTTATGCTCTGCAGTCACTCAAGAAAAAAATATTCTGAATACTTATGAGTATGGACACTCTTAAGGTATATCTGTAACACACATTGTAGTGTACTAGAGACACCTGAGAAAACTGTTTGGGTGTGAAAGACATTCATAGTATGGCAGCACTCTCTGTGAATAATATCTGTCAAGATGACATACCTTACTGTACCAGAACAAGCCTTTTCATTTCCTGAATAAACTTAATGTACATTGTTCAAATTAATAGATATATTTTGTCTCAGCAGTTAATAAGCTAGATATTCTTGCTTAAAACTTACACTGTATCTTGTCTTGCAAGTGTAGAAAAGACTTTAAATGCAACGGTGGAGGGAATATTAATTAACATTCTATGTTCATAGGCATGAATAGGAGACAATGTCATTTGATATCAGCTAACAAACTACTTTTAACTTTCAAATAGTAAGGATTCTTAGCCACATGAAGTGGGAAATGTGTTTTTCAATTTTAGAATCTACTCTTACAATTTTTTCATGCATTCCAAATTAAGCATAATGGTAACCACATGGCTATAAAATAAAACATTTTTGTATTCCTTTAATAGGCATATCTATTGTCTAGGAATATTATTTTAGGATGATATTTCATTTAGTGTGACAGAAATAACATTTCTGAGTATTCATGCTTTTATATGACTAGCGAAAACAGAGAATATAACGACTTATCTAGAGACTGTACTTGTTCTCCTTTGGTTCTCTAAAAATATTTTTTAACTTGCTTAACTGAGAACCACAGTTTATCTAATTCAGTCCTATGGAAGGTATGCTTTTTGGATACTTCGTGGGTTTTTTGTTTTTAAACTAGCAGTTTTAAAGCATTTTGTATTTTTAGCTCTATTCCTTCAGCAAATATGGAAAAGTCAGTATCTGATATTCTGGATGTTTCTACGATAAAAGTCAAACTGTGCACTTAGAAAGAAAGAAAGAAACAAACAAAAAAACCCACCAATTGGTATGTAAATCAGAAGGCAGGTTTTTTAAATGCTTGGAAATCCTTAACATGTGATCTCTTGAACAAGACGTTTAAAAGCACATTTGAAAATGCTGTTACTCATAGAATCACAGAATAGTTTGGGTTGGAAAGGAGTTTAAGGACCATCTAGTTCCAACCCCCCTCCTACATGCAGGGACACCCTCCACTAGACCAGGTTGGTCAAAGCCTCATCCAGCCTGGCCTTGAACAGTTCCAGGGATGGGGCACACACACCTTCTCTGGGCAACCTGTGCCAGTGCCTCACCACCCTCTGCGGGAAGAATTTTTCCCTGACATCCAGTCTAAATCTCCCTGCTTTCAGTTTCAACCCATTACCCCTTGTCCTGTCACTACAGGGCTTTGTACAAAGTCCCCTCACAGCTTCCTTGTAGGCCCCCTTCAGGTACTGGAAGGCTGCAATGAGGTCTCCCAGGAGCCTTCTCTTCTCCAGGCTGAACAAGCCCAACTCTCACAGCCTGTCCCCATAGCAGAGGTGCTCCATCCCTCTGAGAATCTTCGTGGCCTCCTCTGGAAGGTCAATATCCTTCTTATGTTGAGGGCTCCAGGGCTGGATGCAGAACTGCAGGTGGGGTCTCATGAGAGCAGAGTAGAGGGGGAGAATCCCCTCCCTCGACCTGCTGGCCACAATTCTCTAGACATAGCCCAGGATACGGTTGGCTTTCTGGGCTGCCAGCACACACTGCTCATATCCAGCTTTTGATTCACCAGTACCCCCAAGTCCTTCTCCACAGGGCTGCTCTCGATCCATTCTCCACCCAGCCTGTCCTTGTGCTTGGGATTGCCCCGACCCAGGTGCAGGACCTTGCCCTTGGCCCTGTTGAACTCCATGAGGTTGGCACAGGCCCACTTCTCCAGCCTGTCCAGGTCCCTCTGGATGGCATCCCTTCCCTCCAGCATGTTGACTGCACCGCACAGCTCGGTGTCATTGACAAACTTGCTGAGGGTGCACTCGATGCCATCATCCATGTTGCCAACAAAGATGTTAAACAGCACGAGTCACAATACGGACCTCTGAGGAACACCGCTCATCACTGGTCTCCATTCAGACATCAAGCCATTGACCACAACTCTTTGAGTGTCACCATTGAGTCACTTTTTTATTCACTGAGTGGTCCATCCATCAGATCCATGACTCTTTAATTTAGAGACAAGGATGTCGTGGTGGACAGTGTTGGATGGTGTCGAGATAGTTAAGTACTATTTTAAGTAAAAATTCTGGAGAGAGAAAATCCTAGTGCTTTTTTATGAGCCTGTTGTAGTCTTAAAATCTTTAGTATCAGAGTAGTTAGGGAGTGGAAAAAATTAAGTTTTTTTTCTTTTATTGCTAGCAGTGTAGAATTCACATATTTAAAGGTTTTTTTTAACGTGAAAACAAATTCTAGATAAGGATCCTAAAAGTGGAAAGTTATAATAACTTTTACATGCCAGTCTATCTAGGCTATCATGTGGTTTAACAGGGCACTATTCAGCATCTGTCATCAGTAATACTAATGACCAGGCACACCTATGAATATTCTTAGACGTTTACAATTATCTAGGACTTGTTGTTGCAGACTTTCAGCTCTACAAGGCTAATTACAGTCTAAATTTAGTTAGTTAGGTTTGTTTGAATGGTTTTTAAATAAAAATCTCAGAGAAAATATATTTCCCAGTTAGGTTATTTATCTGACCTGTCAGAAAAAGTAAGTGGCATTTACATGACAATAAGTGCAATAACTTAGATCCTGCCTGAATATAATGATTTCTGTTTTGTTTCAATGCTGCTCTGATTTTACTGTCGACAATATTAAAATAATATTAAATTTGAAAAAAGAACCCCAAACCTAAACCAATCTAATTATATATTAAAAACTAATTAAATTACACTAAAGGCAGGATTCAAAAGCTCTTTGATAAGAGACACTAAGGTTAACAATCTATTCACTTTGAATCAGATTTTCTGTGTAACCATATGGAGATAATAAAGAAAAACAACACAATGTATTCTGTGGAGTGTAAATTAGCAACTCTATTGAGTGTTAGTCTGATAGAATAATTTTGAGAATTTAGTGTTAATTTAAATATTCAAAGTAAGACCTGTCATGTTCTTTGTTTTGTTTTTAACCAAACACAATAAAAACCTACTTCTCTGAGCACAAAACCCCACTTCGTGGTAGATGCATAAAAATACCTCCGTTTTCTTCAGGGAAATATTGTCATCAAGCTAATTCAGAGGAGAAAAAATAGTTTGGGCTTATTTCTGTAGTGGCACACAACTCAAATCAGAACCAAAGCAAATATTTTTTATTGTTTTAGCCATACCAGAGAAAGTCCTCTCAGAACTTTTTGTTCATGACCTAGAAATTATTGCTAATGTGACACAATGGACGGAAGAAGGGAAAATTATTTATTTGAGGAATGTAAAAATATTATTAAGCAAATACCTTGTTCCCTCTAAGCTGATTTCCAAAAAGCCTGTTATCACGTGGAGCACTGAGACAGTGTAAAACATATCATGTAGGCAGCTATGTGGAATCTAAAGCTCTTTTTACACTGACCAATGACACAGTCAGTAAGGATGATAAAGTAGGAAAGGAATAAAACTTTTTTTTACTTGACTGTCAAAAGTATGACGTCCTTGAAGTTATTTTTAAAACACTCAGTCTCCACTATTTATTAAGTAGCTCTATAATAAAAAAAGGACAAAAAGAGAAGTTTATATGCAAGGAAGTTAATTCTTTGTTGAAGTAAGTTACAGCATTTTTGCGCGTTTCCTATGTCAATTCTAAAGAAAAAGCTCAATCTTTCAAATGAAGCTAAAAAATGCAAATTGACAGGCAGTATATGAAAAAGAACAATGAAAGATAAAATTTATGTCAACCAATAATGGGGTACAAGGCTTTCACACTCAACCTTTTGGACTCAAATCTTGGTGAGGCCAGGATTAATAACCAAGATGTAAGATCATCTCGATTTCCCACAGTAGAAGCCTGAAAAAAGCAGTATCAGTATAGCAATCTAGACTAATACCTTTGCCCCAGACTAACAATTCACAGAGGTTTCTTCATCTGAGAGAATAAAGTACAACCCAGACAAATATTTTAATGGTTACAAGCTCTGACTGAGGAATAACATCAAGGTCAGTTCCTACTCTACTCAGATATAAAAGAGGAAATAAACCCTTTTGCAAGCTGGAATCTGGGGAAGCTAAAGAGACAGGGCTAATGAGTTAACTTCTGGAGTTGATCTGTCATCTTACAGTGAAAAAATGCCTCTGAAGGTTTTCTTTTATCCATGAGCCATGAACTGGACATAGTCAACATCATGGTTTACTGTCTGCTGCACCAATTGACTGTTTCATTGGAAACCTATAAAGGGATTTACTGGCACAAGGTCTCATGTCTATGTTGCCCATTTTGAAGGGACCTAATTTTGGAACTGAAAGAGGAGGTGTGAGAAGCAGAGTTTGAAGCAACATCTCCCAGGCTGGGAGATGCTTTCAGCAACACTTCATCAAAAGGCAAGAGTGACAGGCATAATGTTAAAAGGTACTAGTGTTTTTGAAATATGAAGAAAATATCAAGAAGATTCAAAAGCATTTTCAAATTGTAATTTGCTTTTTATTGTTTGTGTATGCTTTTCCCCACCAACATGAGAGAAAGTTCTATCTGTCAGGTTCTGGGACCCTGCCATTGCCTGGTCCAGCGTACTCTGGAAGTGGCTGTTATGTTAAGAAAGAGAAGCATAAATTTAATCTAGGCTGCTGCTTTTATTAAAACTTTTAAAAACATCCCCATAAACTGTTACACCAGAAAACTGTCATGTACATGTTTCTGGTGATGGCTAATGAAAAAATACTATAGTTGATCATAAAATCATGGGAACATGCCTGCTTTCCCTGCTCCCTCCTCCCCACCCTGTGTCAACAGAGCAACAACAGGGTCTCCACTCAGCTTCCTGTGTATGTAACAGCTTTGAAACTGATAGGTTTATGTGGTTCATCATCAGATTAAAGTTTCTCAGAAAAAAAAAAAGGGGGTTTTTTTTCAATTAAGACCTCCACTGAGATGGTCCTTCAGAGAGATAACTGGCTCCTAAATGGTACCAAATAAGACGCAATAAATTGCTTCATGAAATTTATAATATGATACATAGAAAATTTACTCCAAGGCACCATAATAATGGTGCTGATTCATGAGCTTCTCTGTTTACCGCCTGTTTCTGGATTAAACCTTGAATTGGTTTATCCTCCATGAAATCCTCAGTCTTTCATGTGGTTTCATTAAATCTATGTTAAATTTGTCTGAGTGTCTGTTGTGGTTTAATCCTACCCAGCAATCAAGAACCACACCACTTGCTCACCTCTCCCCTCCCCTGGTGGAGGTGGAGAATTGAAGGGAAAGACAGGGAAACTGGTGGGCTGAGATAAAAACAAATTAATACTTGAATATAATTATTCAATTATATTAACTATAATAATATAATTAATAATTATACAAATAATAATGAAAATAGGTAATGAAAATAATACTACCACTACTAATAACAATATGAAATGAAAATAATGGAAAATAAAAAAAATACAACCACTCACCATGCTCTGACTGATGCCCAGCAGTTCCTGAGCAGAGAAATCAGAGCCAGAGAGCCTGAGAGTCAGGGTGTGAAAGCCAGGCCAAGCCCAAGACAGAGATCATGCCAGAGTCAAAGCAAGCTCCAACAAGCAAGACAACGACCAAGAGAGAGAGCCAACATTATCCCCTCAGCCCACCCCCAACTTATATACTGAGCATGATGTTTTATGGAATGAAATACCCCTTTGATCAGTTTGGGCCAGATGTACTGGCTGTGTCTGCTTCCCAGCTTCTTGTAGAGAAGAAGCTGGGACACAGGTGCAGCATCAGAAACTGAGAAAGTCCTTGACTTGGTATAAATATCCCTTAGCAACAACTAAAACCACCACTGTTATCAATATTCTCTGCACAAACCCAAACTTAGTCTCAAACTAGTTACTGTGAAGAAAATTAACTGTGTCCCAACTAAAACCAGAACAGTGTCCCAATCATATACTGTTTTCATGAACGTTTTGATCATTATTGGTAGAGTTAGTGAGATATTGCAAAAAGCCACAACTCAGAAAGATTGAACGATATTATTACTCCATCCTGACATCATGATTGAATCACTCAATTTAAGAATATGTTTTGTATCATCAGTCTATCCTACCCTGAGTTGTATTGCAGGCTGAAGAAATCTGGAAAAGAAGTAAGCAAAGGAAGGTACAAGTAGAGCATGAGAATGATTCCAGTGTGTTGAAAAGATGCCACTGAGCAAGACATGCAGGTATGTTGTCACAGTGAATTTATGTTGCATGTTGAAAAACCTCCAAACAAGCAACTGCAAATATTCATGCTAGGAAAATAGTAGGTATAAAGTTATGACATGATTTTACTGAATGGCAGCTTACTTTGCAAAAAAGGTTCCCATGTAGACAAACCGCCAGTGAGAAAGATTCTTCTATAAGTCTTCCTTAAATGTGATGTGACCCAAGATCGAAAGATAATCTTGACAAAGTGTAGGATGAAGCTACTTTTAATGTTTGTGCTGTTGTCAAAATGTGTGTACCCACTCATAGCTCTCTCTCTGTCATTTATTACAAGTTCCTCTGAGACAAGTAATATAAGCCATCTGGAAATGAATGAATAGGTGGGATTTGTGATTGATGGATAGTGTGCTTTTATGAACCTACAGTATATAAGCATCAAACACTGTTGTAGAAGTTTCCTATGCCTGATATGCTTGCCTTTGAAATAAATTCTAAATACATAAAATCATTCTAAAGAGTAATGAGGAAGAATTCAAAATCATTATTTTGTTAAGACTTTTGAGTTGCAAAAACATTATGGAGACAATCAAATAGATCTTAGTTTCTCTAATTAGTTTACCTTTGCCTGATTAATTTTACTTAAACTGAAATATTTTTGATATAACACTCATCACTGATCACTAGCTTTCCTACAACATGTGTCTTTATGAAAGTATTGAACACAGAGGAACAATCAGCAGTTTCTTAAGCTGAGAACAGCTGATAGTTACTATTAACAGGGAAGGTGAAGAATGCCCAATTCACTTAGGGCAGTTAATCAAACTACGGACTGTTGGCTGACCATACTTGACTCATGATTTATTTTGTTATGTGTATTGTACTCCAAACTTTGTAGTCAAACTTAACTCCCAGGGATTTATGACAGTTATATTCAATATTAGTATATAGTTTTCTAGCAGAAAACAAGAGACAGCAAATTAGTTTAGTTTTGTTTTTCTTAAAGACAGGACTGAATTTCAGTAATAAATTCAACAGAATGTAGTGTGTCCAGGTTTTCTGGTTTTTGTAAATTTAACACCAAAGTTTGAGTTAAAAACTGCCAGTCCCCTCATTGACTTTTACAGTTAAAAAATAGAATTGCATCTAAGAACAAAGATATAAAATTCAATAACATGTAAAATTTCTAGGCTACCCTTACTAAATCATTATTTCTCAGGTCTCAACCTCTTGCTGCAAAGGACACACAAATGGAAAGGTGAAACTTTCAGTTCTTTATGAAATAAAGCACATGTTTGTTCAGATACATCTGTTCCTTATGTCTTTTGAATACACCTGTTCAGATTAAATATAAAATATACCTGTGCTCGCATAAGTCCATTCATAGCCGTATTTGTGTCATTGGCATATTGCGTCATTTTATTATACTATTTTTTCCTTTAGCAAAGTATCTCATTGAGTCAGTGCCATAGAAGTCCATTGATAGCTATAGAGATGTAAATTATATTAATTCTCATTCATTACAAACTAGAAGATAATTTACTAGATATCCATAAAGCTAAATGTATCCACACACACATGTCCTCCTTCTTTTTTACTTTAACATACGTAGGGTGTAACTACTCTGATTTCATTTTCTTTCATATTCCTACAAACAAAATCTGAGGTTTAGGCTGCTCTCCAGGTTTCACTGGCAACTCTTTACTCATTCCTTCACGGTGTTTTTTTTCATACCAGTCCTCTTTTTTTTCACAAGCACATTTTTATTTTGTCTGTGTACTTATTCCTCTTACCTTCTACTGACAGTCCCTCCATTTTTTAAACTTCTTACCAAGGACAGCTCTTCCTTCTGTGACAACCCGTCTGTATCGACACTACCTCTCTTAAAGCTATTTGCTACTCATCACAAAACTAAAATACCATTTAATTAATGCTGCACCTCCACTAAAATTTTCAATCATCTTATGTTTCACCATATCTCAGGCTAAAAAAATGTACAGATTGTGTCCCTAGTCCTCACACATCTCAAGGTTCATGTGTGTAACACTTTGTGGTGATCTTACACTGGAGATCAGTCGCTCCTCTCCCAGGGACCTTCATCGCTCATGTATAAATAGTGCTGGTGGCATGAAAGAAACGCAGCCAGCCTCAAATAACGAATAACTTGTTTCCTGAACTCAGGTTTCCCCCACACCTCTGAATCCCATCCATCAAGAGAAGAAATATGAAACACTCCAGAAAGCAAGTGCTGGGTTGCCAGAGTCCTTAATGATGATAAACTTGCCATTAGAAGATCACCAAATATGAAGGCAAACCCTGTCTTGGGTTTATGGTAACCAACTACTTTGCATATACTAAACTGACCTGAGCTTTTGCAATCTCAGTACTAATGAGTACCACTTCGTAATTGGACAAGAGCAGAAAAGAGAAAAGAGTACATACGGGGCAAGTGAACTACAAGCTCACTCAACAATAATTGGGAAGGGATGCAGGTAAGCAGCAGCAGTATGGAAAGAGGTTCACTGGAAATCTACTACACTAATTATTTAAGCTGCCAATATTTTCTCATTGTTTTGTTTGGGTGGGGTCCCCCTCCCCCATGTTAATATATCTGTAGCAGGTAAGGGGAGGGATGTATGTCAAATTACAAATTCACAACTCTCTGAGTGTGTCTCTCTCTGTCTTTGTCAGCCTGGCACAGCCAGAGAGATAATGCAAAAAAAAAAAATATATCTCCCAGTATAGAAAAGTTAGAAACAGTTCCTTGCTGTCATCCAAATTCCACACAAGACCCCCTCCCTTTTGCAGCAGAAAACACCACAGATGTGCTGCAGGGCTTTTTATGCTATTTTTTTTTTTTTTTTTTATAAGAAGTCACTGAAATATGACAACAGATCATGGTTTATACAGTGGAATATACAGTTGATTACTAGAATGAAGAAAAGTGAACTTACACATTGTCAGCCTTCACATATTTTTTTGTGTACTGTCTTATTGGCATTCTTCTGTTGAGTGACATGTTCATGGAATAAGCTTTAAGAAATTTGTTTCACACTGTTCTGGAAATTCACTGAAGAAATAGTTTTTGGAGTCTTAAATTATGTGAAATTACATTTCTTACAAAAAATCCTCATCATTTAATTTACTTCACATGTGAGGGGAGCAGGAAAAAGTCTTCTCCTAATAGTTCAAAATGATGCTGCATTTCAACAAACATTAATTTATAAGCTTTAGGTCAGCAGTTTCTAATTTATGGGTGAACTACGCGAATACCTTTTATTTGATTTCAGGTTCATAATGGAACAAATTACGACTACTGTTGCTGATATTGCTGTATATTGATTGGAATTCTTTAAGATAGCATTGGTCACCAATACAACTACACTTCAAAGGAAGCTGTGTAAGCTGCCTGCAGCTGATAATGCTGCACAGACAACTATGATGTCATTAGTCAGTTATTTGTGGGCTAAAAGAAGACACCATGAAGCAAAAAGTAAGCAAGAAAACTAAGTTTTGAAGTGCTTTACAGTAGTAAACAGGCTTCAATTGTAAACAAGTATCTCTGGATTTGAGTACAGGATGTGAGAAAGACCACACGGACGGTTCAGCTACTTCTCCTGGAAACGTAAAAAGTCAGTAAATGTACCACTGCCACAGCAAATTAGAATAGAAAGATATTTTTGTGGAAGATGAAGGGATAGTTGACCAGCTGGGAAGGCTTGCATAAAAAAAGGTCTCTCTTGAGCAGATGCAGTCTACTAGGTGCTTAGGGAGTAATAAGTTTCTGAACTGAAACTGATATGACCAATAAGTTCAACTTTAAATGAAGAAATGAAGAAATTTGAAAGGAATCCTTAATAAGTGAGGGGTGAACACACTAATACAATGGAGACTGAACTATTGATGAAAGATGTAACCAAATATCATAGAGGTGTGAAGAAATGGCAGCCTCGATTTAACACAGGTTGGTATTGCTCAGAAAAAATTACTTTATTGTTAGCAAAGCAACATTGTAAAATACAGATATTAAGAAAATATCAATGTATGGCTTAAATGCATCTTCTGAGAAAGAAGAGTAAATGAGGTTCTGCTCAGCTAATACTAAGATACTACTCTTAACTCCTGTGATAAGAACCAGATACAGATAGACACATCAATTTAGTTATTAGAATAATCAACTCCACTAAGGATTGGTTCATTTTAAAGAGATTTTGATTTACTGGATACAGGCTGGAAAACAAATGCTACCAACAGATGGGACCCTGGCATTCATCATACCCAATAAATATTTCATCCCTCCTTAATCAAATGGCAAACTATGGTGCTATTTTGTGTCTGATTCTGGTAAAGAATGCTGAACGCTGGACCACAGAAACCAAGTCTTAAGAAATAATGAGATGACTGTGCTTATATGAAATGTAAGATAAACAAAAAAATAACCTATATGTTAGGATTTAATTTTTTTGAATGAGAAGTTTAAATAAATAGAGGGGTTACATGATTAAGACAGCTCTGCTAACTACATTTTGTCAATCAGATAGGAGGCGACTCCAGTGTGGAAACTCTGTAGCGGTAGAAAAATACTAGGAGACTCTTTGGAAGACTAAGCCTCAGTGCATAGTGCTACCATATGAAGAATGATATGCCCAAGGAAAGACAAAACAAAGGGTTTAGCAGAGCTTTCTTGAGATGCCATACTTTTGAGATTGGCATGTAGCTCAACATTTATACTGCTTTCCAGAATAATAATGTTAAAAGCTTTAAAAGTAATTAAGGGTTTTAATGAGAATTGGCAAGATACTCCCAAATATAGGGTTTCCAAAAACCTTGCCACTAAATTATTCAACAATCCACAATCTCCCTGTTAGCATACAAAGGAATGAAAAGAAATAACTTTCCTTAATTCTTCTAGGAAATAAGGTTTATTTCAGAAGTCAGATTCAGTGATATCCCTTCTGTTGTCCAGTTTTGAATAACAGTTCTTTGTCACTTAGAAAGTCTTGCTGTTACCAAAATATTTTAGAAGTGGTGTTCACCTTCTGTTCCTCTTTTGTTGATTCCCTAGCAGGTCTAGCCTGCCACTTCATTGCTGTCTCACTTCCCAGTTCCCCTATGTGTGCAATAATTGAGATTCATGAGGAAGTCAAGGAGAAAAGCTAGAATAATTTATTGAATATAATTCTGCAGATGCCTGAAAGGAATTATATTCATTTTTTGACTGTGAACTCTAAAGCTTAATTATTTCTGCTTGCCTCTATACTTTCAAAATTGTGCTAGACTGTAGACTGAGATTACCAATCAGTGTAACTGAATACTTATGGCATTATCCTTTCATGATCTCATACTAAAAATAACAACATGAGAAACAGTGATATTTCAAGTGTGGGCAGTTTATGTCCTGCTTAGGCAATTTGAGTAACTTTAATAACATTTACATTTAATAAACATTAGATGTACTAGAAATAAGAACTCATCTTCATTTTAAATTAATTTCATATCCTAGCACTTATAAAATTTAATTAGTCTAAACATTAGTCCTTAAAATACATTACAAATTAAAATTTCATCAAGATACTGCTTAAATGCTTGAAGCTCATAGATACAGGAATTTTAGTAATTAAATTTAACTTTAGAACCATAAGTCAAATATTAATATCAGTATTTCAGTGACTCCATATTTCCCTGAGGGATTTTTTAATGGAATTCCACTGAAAATTTATAATTTAACAATCACTTACATTGAAAAGTGACTGTAACAATTATATGTTTTCACTGAGTAAACCTATTTCCAGAATAAAGCCAGTCTCTTATTTGTCTCTGAGAGAAACTACCACCAAAGATTACAAAAACAGCCTACTTACTCTAGGACATGTAAATTAATCTGGGAATTCTTTCAGTGGGCACACATATTTCATGTTACTTCAGCAAATGCAGGTTTGTAATAATTGAACATTTTTGGTATAGTAAACTGGTCTTGATGAAGGCTTTGTCAGGGTTCTAGGCCAGCAGGCTTTTTTTTTACCTATAACTAGTCAAGCACTTGCTTGATTCAGGAGAACGTGGTTCCAAGTCTGGCAAAGTATAGCCTAGAACCTCCATCCTTGGGTTAATCCCTCATCAGGTTAATAGGATTTCAGGGAGCATGGCTAGCAAGATTTTCTCTGAAAACCCTGGTTTAAGTACATATGCATTTGGTCAGAAAGAGAAATTTAATTATTACATATTATTAGAAGTCTAAATTGTTATCAGCTGCATTTTCTTCTAAAGTTTGGAACCTTTCCACCTATCTTAACATGGCTTTTTATCAGTGTGTTGAATAATCAAGTTATGTATTGCTGCTAATGTCCTCCATGGAGAAGAAAATGGCTTGTTGTTAGACCATACGTCTTTGTTTCTTCTTTCCCCCACATTGTATCTGTAACACATGATTCCTGAAAGAGCAGGACCATCTCCTCTTTGTTCATCAAGTGTAAAGGACAAAGGGAACTTGTTTTGGGGGGGCAGGTGTTGATTGGTTGATTTTTCTTATTTTTTTAATTGTCCTTCGCGTCCCTTCCCCTCTCCGCCACTCCAAATTTGGCTGAAAGCAAAGAGAAATTGGGTGAAGCACTGACAAGGAACAGGGGAAATGACACCCTAGGGTAGACTTCTACTTTAAATTTTATAAATTAAAAAGGATCACATTACTGAAAAAGTAAATTGTTATCTTTTTGACTTCTGTCTTATTTAAAGAGTATTGTGAGTGTTTAACAACTAAGTGAACTATAAAAGAGTTTTAGAGATAACATTGCCACACGTAGAGTGAACACCCTTTTGGAGAAAGATAGGGCTGAAAAGATAGCACCTCGATGTGTCAGACCATGTAGCAGAAGTATCATGTTCCAGACAGCAGTGCATGCCCTTGCACAAGATCCTGTGACGCTGGCATCAAAGGACTGGAGAGAAACTGTGGTGTTGAAAGCACTTCCAGACAACTTGTAGCCCAAAACCTTTGTCATACAGTAGCTGCACCCCACAGACCCAGAGTACAGAGAGGTCAGAGACTGAGGCTAGGATGGTGTAAGATTTCCATGGTGTTGGAGTATGTGAGAGAGGCTGTCTCTGGACAATACTGAAACTTTGGAATGTAACTCTTCTATTTAAAGGAAAAATTGTGATTTTTGATATAACAGGTGACTACATGATGTTTCTTTCCCCTCTTTAGCTCTCAATGGTATAAGTTAAGAATACTTGATATGCTTACAATAGAAGAGAAACGCTGAAGTATAACAATAAAAATCGGGGGTATTTAATTATATATATGGTAACCAGACTAAGAAAACCTCAAGATAAGTTATATATTATGCTGTCCAAAGAACGGGGTTGTCCAAATCATTAGGATCTTTACCACTCGTTGGTTTGAGTTCTGTTTCCACCTGTACAGTCTGGGCATTTCTAATCTATTAATTAAAGTGTTGTACAAAAAACTTTGTCATGTTTTATCCTTCAGGCATTAATATATGTTTTTCCTTAGTTAAATTTTCTTCAGATGGGCTTTACATGTTTTGAAAACTCAGTGCCTCAACTTACGTGGACTTTACTACATGCTGGCAGTGCTATCACGTAACTGTCAGATTAGGGACAAAGTCAGTTTTTATAGTTGAGTGATCATCTCTTCAGGTGGGATCAACTTGGGATAACTGAATAAATCTAGGGGAACTAATTCTTCTAGTATCTGAACAAGAAAGTTTGGAGCAACAGAAAATCTCCTGAAGTACAATGATAAAAACAGGTGTCCTGTGGAGAAGCTCTTTTGAAGGATTAGTGGAATGTGCCTGTCAGCCTTCAACAGCGGGAAGGCTTAGAGGAGATTGTTTTTATAGTTTGGAAATATGTTTAACTTTAGCAACAGCAAAGGCAGAAAATACACACACACACACAAGAAAAAAGAAAAAAACAAAACACACCCATAAAACAAAACAAAACACAAAACAAAACAAAACCAACCAAACCAAACCAAACCAAACAACCCACCCCAAAACACACGAATAAAAAATTTGCAAAGGAAAACTGGAAAAGAGCAATGGAGAAATTATACTGTGGAGAGATGGCAAGTCTGGATTTAGCATGGACTAAATGAGCTCTCCAGAACAGCAGAGAAACTAAACCAGGACTGAAAGTTATTGGCACATGTGGCCTCTGGAGTGAAGGTGTCACAGCCAGCATGAGCACAGGAAAGTGTAAATGCAGTAGAGAATTGTACTATGTATTGTACTGTGGTCATGTTCTGTCACCACATCACCCTGCATGTATAGTCATTAGGGGCAGACAAGCACTGTAGTCTGGTGAATCTTTGACAAAAGACATTTGAACATCATTTGGCATTAAAATTATTTGGAACATCTCTTATAAAATAAATGTGTTTGGAACTTTATGTAATTTTGATAATGAAAAACACAAATGAAAAGTCCTCTCTTTCACAAAATACATCACACATTCTCAAACAGAAGTTGAAAGGTTAAGAGGCTATGAAAATAACAGTTTTTCTGGAAAAAAAAAATATGAGCTAGCCAAGCCCCTACCTACAGCTGTTCCTTTTGCACTACCACACATGCTTCTATAAGAAAGTCAGCAGTACCCGTGACTGATGGATTTGTCTTGATCTTCTAAATATGAATTGTGCTGTGCAACTCCCTGTTGTGCTAAGTGCTGAACAAATAAAAATAACATCCAGACAGACAGTGATGCCCAGAATGTTCACAGCATTTAAAAAAGAAAGAAAAAAAGACATATGGACTGAGGGTTTTTCTGTCTGTCTGGAACTGAAACAAAACAGGATAAGTTCATCAGTTAAATTAAAAAGATAAAAACTGATTGAAAGAAATAAAATCTTAATGGTGGTCATCCTAAATTACATCCTGAATCTTCATGTATTGTTTTACTCAGGTTTTTGAATATTGTGCTGGTATTGGCTGGGATAGAATTAATTATTCTTCATAGTATCTTGTATGGTACTGTGTTTTGGATATATGATGTAAGCAATACTCATACTATCAGGGTGCTTTACTTGTTGCTGAGCAGTGTTTACACAGCATCAGGGCACTTTCTGCTTCTCATGCTGTCCTATCAGTAAGCAGGCTGGGGGTGCAGAAGAATATGGGAGGGGACACAGATGAGACAGATGACCCCAACTGACCAAAGGCAAATCTCATACCATACGATGTCACGCTCAGCCATAAAAGCTGGGTGAGGAAGGAAGAAGTGAGGGATGTTCAAAGTTAAGGCATTTTTCTTCCCCAGTAACCACTACATCTGATGAAGTCCTGCTGTCCTGGAGCTGGCTGAACACCAGTCTGTCAGTGGGCAAGAGTGAATTAATTCCTTATTTTGTTTTGCTTGAGCATGCAGCTTTACCTATTAAACCGTTATTATCTCAACCCATGAGTTGTCTCACTTTTGACCTTTCAATTCTCTACCCCATACCACTGAGGGGGAGTGAACGAGTAGCTTTGTGTAGGGTTTAACTGTCTAATGGCGTTAAACCACACCAAATATTCAAACAATACACATATAGCTTTTAATTCTTGAGGGATGATTTTGGTGGTTTGGTGTTTGTGGTTTCTGTTTTTATAATATGGTGGGTTTTTTAATATGGACAAAAAATATATATTTTTTTTTAAATAAGTACTTTACAGCTAAAAAGAAAGTTTAAACCTCAAATCAAAAGGTCTAGTCTTCAATAGCAAAATTTAGGTTTCATACACAAACAGACAGACATTCATGTCACTGGACGCTGATCCTTTTTTTTAGTTAATTTAGAATAAAGAATCACTCATTTCAGTTTCAGTTTATATGGGTCTTATTAATGTTAGAAGACTTGTACTAGGAATTGTCCTATGAATCTTACGCATCTGTTCTGTATCTCTAGGAGGTCCTTACAAAAGAATACTTCATAACTAAAAGAAGGAAATTAAGTCCATATTCAGGCACAGACTTAGAGCACTTCTGGTATTAGAGAGAGCTCGTGGAACAGCTTGCATGTCTTTAAGTACTTAAATGTGTGGATGCAGGGAAGGTGAACAGGCAAGAAATCCATGAGTCAGCATCAGAAAGGAAGAGAATGTTACTGTAGGCATCTACTGCCAGGGGCCTGATCAAGAAGATGAAGTAGACAAAGTCATCTTTGCCTTTTAATACAACTACCTCAGTGGAACAGTGGAATAAAGTCAGGAATTCAACTTGACATTAGCAGGGCCAGTGGCATCCTCTCTTATACTACTGTGGTAGCCAAACTGTAATGGTACAGACTGAATGGGTGGGCTACAAGGCAGATGAAAGCTGTCTGCATGGCTAGACTCAGGCGGTTGCTGTACAAACCCTGTCTAGTGGCTGGTGACAAGTGGTATGTCTCAGTATTTGACCTGACATCTAGAATCATCTCACCATCTTTACAAGTGACTGAGGTGGGCAGTGGAATAGAAGGCACTATTGTGTCTGTGGGTGACAGCAAACTGGGGGACTTCACCATCTCCATCTGTTGGTGGATTATAAAGAAAATACATTTCTTTATATTTCTTCATGTATATGTTCCTACACGTTCTGAAAAAGCTCCTCCAATTCTTATGTTGTAAAGCACTCCTGCCACACATGAGAAACAAATTCAGAAACAAATCTAACCTGTTGAAATCACTTAAGTGTCATGAAAGGGGACTATGCTGAGTGGTTTAGGCTGCTGAAAAGATCAGCATTACAAATATTAGGGAAAAAGCTAATATTTTTAATATGAATGTGAGAAGCGTGACTTAACAGAATTCGATGGCAAGGTCCCCTCTACTACTTATTCAACATGGAAAAGCATACAAAGACAAAATCAAATTAGCAACAGATTAAAGTAGTTGGTACATGAATTAAAAATTATTTACAGAGTCAAGGAAATCAAGGCAGGATTGGATTGTTGTGACATGGATTAGGGAAAAGGGGCAAGGAATTTCCTCCCGTTCGGTCACGAGGTTCAGAGTGGACCCCCTTGCTTTCTAAACTCCTCGAGAGAGAAGTCTAGGTGCAGCTGAATCCACCCCTAGTCCCAGACCTGGTCAATGGTTTATGCCTAAGGAATCGGGGAAAGGATCACAGCGTGTGAACTTTCGTGCTTGGTGTGAAACTTTGGGACAGCAACAGTGTGGGGCAGCAATAATTCAAAGTTCCTTAACACTATTCAGATGTGACACACAATTAGATCACACAATTCCTCAGCAGGACTTAACTTTTAACAAATCAGTACAGTAACTTAATCAAAGATTTAACAAGGTTATCAACATAAAGGTGCATGCACACACACAGACAGATATAGAAACAGAGAGAGATACACATATATTTGTATGAAGGTACCTGTTAAAATTTCCCCTTGAGTTCGGTGAAAATATTCATGTCAGATGTCTGTGCATCTCTCAGAGGGTGAAGAGTTGAGCCTCAAGGAGGGTTTATTCAGCCCAGTTTGTGTCGACTATTCTCTGATTTCACAAACTTGAGAGTTTGTGAACTCTGAGAGGCGTCCCACTCAGAGGGAGATGCTGGGCACAGCCCGCTGCGGTCCAGGAGGGCTCAAAGGGTCATCCTTGGAACCGCTATTTATAGGGTCGCGAGATAGTTGACTTTAGGCATAAATAATTTTACATCCTGGCCTTAATTGGGGCAGGTGGTCATTGGAATTCACAGCTGGTACCGATCTATCCAGACTGCGATAATGTTCAGGGCTGGCAGGGGATGATTTCACTCTCATCCCACACTGTAACCAGGCAACTGACCCCTGGTGTGGCCATTCCCCACCTTGGCAGTGCAAGAGTGTTTTGATGTGATAAGGGGCGCTTAACCACCAAACTGCCTGCACAATGGCCAAGGGTTGACAGGAATCTCCAAGGCCATAAAACTTTCCAGGAGTGAAGAGGGGAAGAAATGCACCACCACATTAAGAAACAATTCCCAAGTGGTAGGAACTTAGTATCCTGGTCATTTTCCTAATTCCTCTTGCTTTCTTTCTCTTATTCAAAAGATTTAACTTTTTTAGAGGCATTAGAAAATATTTTGCATTTCTGGTATGCAGGACATTGGGGTGACAGGAATATTTTAGAAACTCTTGGATGGGCTATTGCATAGAGTTTGTACTTAATAGCCTCAGGCAGTCCCTTTCATTCTTTCAGACATTGTTAGCTATAGAGATGTTGTTTGTAAATTATTTTGAAACGTGAACATCTTACAGTGAAGAAACCTGGAAAGACTATGGAAGGATGTTGCATTTTAAGAGATTTCTAGAATTAATTGCTTTTCACATAAACCCAAAAAATTGCTTTTACTAATATACTGAGGAGTAGCCTCAGTATTTTCAGCTCACGGGTGTCATAGCAGAGCTTGAATCTCCACAATTCAATTGCTCTCCCAAAGTAATATTTATGGTACAAAATAAGGCTATAGGTGGTAAAAAATAAGGCATAACTGCAATGCAAGAATGTATGCTTCTGAAAAAAGTTTGTCATAATTGCATGCTGTAATTATCACATGTAATGTAATTGCATGAGGTTACGTTGTTGCAAACATTGTTACAAGGCATACACTTACAGACCCATTTGGACAAACAGTTGCATGAACTTTTTCTCAATGCATTTAAGACTTGAACTGATGAAATATTCCCACAGTCTCTAGCAGGTTCCCAGAAGGCTCTTAGGTAATAATTTCTGAAATGCTACTGCAGATGTGATCAAACTGCTTTATTTTTTAAGTCCCAAACAGATATTTTAAATCATCAGAATCTAGGCTACAAATGTTTATGTTTCAGTAAAGAAACAGATTTTTAACATTGCTAAAAATGTGCATAGAATGTGGGTGAAGTCCTCTGAATTTAGACAAAAATTACCTTAGTCATCTTATAGAGGACCATAAGATGTAGGGTTTGGGGTTTTTTTCTATAATGAAATGCAGTAGCATATAAAAATACTTTTATTTATAACTTTCTAAACATTCTTTGGAAAGTCTTCTGTAGATAAGACATGAAGACATGAGAGAGTAAGCAGTGTATGAAATAGGCAAAGCAGTGTGGGAGTGTGAAACAGCAGTAAGCATAGTGGAGAAAAGTCTTGGGCTTTGCATTCTTTTACAGAATGTGAAATAAAGTAGCAGCTTTCTGCCAGAGCTTTCCCCAAATCCCAATTAGGATTATAAAACAATAAAATGGAATTTAAATGGCTACAGCTTTATCCTTTCAGTTCAGCCCTACCTTTGCCAGTTTGATTAATTATTTAAGCATCATGACACAGATACATCTGGGGAGATAAGACAATCTTAAAATATTCGTTGGTCACTGAATGATGTGATTTTTTTTTTCTGATACTTCTCTACCACAGCTAAATGGCTTTACTTCCAAACACTTCAGTGTGTGTACAAATTTCTTTGGTTCTTCACTAAATGTCAGAGGGTCTTGAAGACTAGGACAAGACTTGGATGGTACAGAGTTTAATTTTCAGAAACACAGATCAAGTTTCTATTCTGCTGAGGTAGGTTTCACAGTCCATGCATTTTTTTTTAACCATAATTGGGTCTTTCCAAGTTATGTGCTAGACTTTTCAAGTATTAAATCTTTCATATGTGGGTAAAATCTCTAAAAAGGAAAAGAAATATAAATGGGGTTCTTAGACTGATACGTTTTGGAAAAGCTGGGTTTCAATATACTTCAAAGATAAGCAGTGCAACTCAAAATTGTTTTTTGTAGTCAAATGTGATGTCAAAGTGCTTTTTCAACACTGAAATAGAAAATAAGTTGTAGAATTAAGACAGAAAGACTGAAAATAAATTTACCTCTGACAGTTACCTTGTTAAAAACAACAACAAAAAGGTTTCTTTACTGGGGAAGGAAGTGTTGCTCTTTCAAAAGCAACACTAATTCTAGTTATACCCAGATATTTGTCACTGGTTTAGGATTTTGCACTGTGCCATAACACTAGCCAGGAGATTCTTAGTGATCTGTCCCCATGGTGCCACTAGCCAGTGACTTGAATACTTGCCTGGAAACTGCAAACAAAAATCTAAATGCTTTTTCAGGGCAAGGGTTTGAACCAAAATCCTCATATTCGAGGAGATGATCCTTGGTACTCCCAGTGAGCATCTGTCTTTCAAGGAACATAATGAATTGTTGTCCTGGATAGAAGAGATGGCGTTTGCCCTATTTGTTTCCTGTGAGTCTGAAAAAAAGTATTTTTTGGCAAATCCTTTCGGCACACTAGGTAAGAACAAACAAAGCTCTACTTCTAGCTGATAAACTGTCTATTCCACTGATTTTGTTCATTCTACAGAACAAAGAGAGATGGGGTGGGAGAGGCCTAGATATTTATTTCTATATCTCTGAGAAGCCACGCTAGAATTTTGATAACATGTGAGATCTGCCAAGACCAAAAGTATGAAGCAGTTTTCCCAAGACCTCAGGTAATTTTCGAACTACTGTGCTCCTATTTAATCAATATGACTCATTTCACAACTGCAGATGGAAGATTAAATGAAGCACAGGAAATTTGGTCTGTCAGTGACTGATGGATTAGAAAGAAAATTTTTGAATTCTCTCATGTGTTACTTATCAAACATGATTTTTGTCAAATTTATTTTAAAAAATGTATGTATCTGACAAGCTGCATAATATACACTTTTAAAAAGCTTGAGCTGTGTAATCACATAAGCATTTTGTATCAACCTTGTCATATCAGTGCTGTACATTTGTACTGCAGACTAAATGTCAAATATTAAAAGAATGTGTCCTGCTACAGAAAAGGATGTGAAATTGCTGAAATGCATAAAAGGACAGTACAGGTTCATATTAACGAGATACCAAGAAGTAATAAGGTTACAAAAAGGCACATGCTGCCTAACTTCACTAACAGAAGTAGGTGACAGGATTCCTAATGTATGGCCACTTCAGTTTTGACTATGGAAAATTATTCATGAAACAAAATTGTGATGGTTTTAATACAAATAAAAATAGTTGTGGAAGCTGTTGGGTGCTCCCACAGTCAGAGGTAACGTTTGCTGCTGCCCTTTCTTGACCGTAACGTCTCTTCCCAGTCCCTGATACCCATCTCACCTCCTAAGCATCTCCAGAGCTAGCACCCTGCCCTCAGCCCCTTGTACCCATCATTGCTCTGGTTATCAACACAGCTGCACCTGCCCAAAATTATCCATTGCTCTGCAGACAAGAATTGAGGTAAGGCTCCTCCTGGCAGGGCTTACAAACCCCAAACTCAGGAATTGCTTACCAAAGCTTACATGGAAGGGACTGTGATGGGAGAAATTGTGGGCATAGCTGGGGGGAAATGGACCCAAAATTATTTGTGATGTTCATGGAGAAAAATTCTATACAGCTTATGCAGGATTCCCTATCTCATCTGTAAAACAGCTGCAGAAGGGCAAGGAATAGGAATCTGAGTGTAGGACCCCTCACCAAGGAAGAAGACCAACATGAAGAAAGCAAAGATGCATTTACACATATCCATCAAGAAGTTCCTGTACCTTGGAGCAAAACCAGGAATCTCTGCCAACCTTGATGATGTGGCAATAGCTATGAATAAGGCTGATGTCCCTTAATTACTGAAGTAAATCCTTCTAGAAGACCAGCAGAAGCCCTGCGTGACCTATTCTGTGTGTTCACTTGCTTTGTACTGATTTTCACCTCTGTGTTTGACATTTAGAACTTGTCCTTCCTAATTTTTATTGTATTTTATACATTTATTCTCCCTTCCTATTCTCCATTGGGGTTCTTCTGCTATCAAGGGTTCTTTTTCCCTGAGTTGTCATCACTATTACATAGCAGATATTTTCTAAATACTTAACTCAGTATTTATTTCAGTCTTGTGTATATTTTTTCTGTGAAACTTGTGAGCAACTAGATCTTAAAAAGTCATAAACCAGCAGAGCTCGATTTGATTTTTACTCTAGTGACTCTCAGTGTTGCAAGTTCTTTTGTCATATCCTGTGAATTAGTTTTTCAATCATCTACCCTTGTTTCTAAATAACTAAGTAGATATTTAAACTGCATATGCCCCTTGTTGTGCTACTTAGTTACACTATTACCCTTATCCCCTCCCCTTACCTTAGCTTAAAATATTTCAATCCAGATCTTCATAGTTGCAGAAGATAATTCAACATGTATATTGCATTATTAGTTTAAGGTAAATATTGAATGAACGCCTTAATTGTTTTAATTGTGAATATTTTAAGGTTCAATCATTTCTTCATTGTTAAATGTGATAGATCTTCTTGGCTAATAAAGACAATTAAACATAGTCAATGAAACTCTATCTAGAAACGATTCTATTTAGAGTCAGTTACAGAAAATATTATATGATGCATTTATGATCACAAATAATAAGTGTAATAATGCTTAGATTGCACAGTACCCAATTGGCTTCAGAATGTTTTTCAAAGAAAAATGATTCATTGTGGTATTAGTCACAGATCAAAAGCAAAACTTATTTGGCTTTATACATAATCTATCCTTGTTAAATGTAAGAAAGTAGATTTTAGAGTTTGTAGAAGCTTTGCAAGTATTTTCTTATATTTGCAAAGTCCGAATCTGTATGTGGGCTAAAAAAGAAGTAACAACATAAGGAGTGTGAAATTATATTTCTGAATAAAACTATAAGATAAGCAAGTATTGAAGGGTTCCCTTCAGTATAGGTATATGAAGGCACTTGGTTAAGTGTTTAACATCCCTGAGCAAAGAACTAGGCTCAGTCTTGTATAAGAAAGAGTAAATCTTAACACTCAGATATGTGCTGAAACTCTGATCTGTACTCTTCTCATTAGGAAAGAAAAAAAATTTTAAAATGTATTAAATATATTTCCCTGGTGCATCATTCTTCTTCCTGATCTGAAATGTGCTCTAAGGCGCAACTCAATGAGGTTCAATAAGGTACTGAGATAAGGAAGATGATTTCTGGGAACTTTCCTGATATGTGTGACGTGTGATTTTATGTACTAAATTGTAAAGGCAAGGCAAGATAAGTTATGACAGATCTTTGTCACATAGAGGTATTTTATATTTATCTGTACCCTCTCCTTGCTCTTACTCTTTTTCTGATGTCTCCTTATGGTGACACCTTGCGGTGGTCCTGTCTGTGCAAAAATTCTAGTATTAAATTATAGTAAGGAATGGCCCTTCAGCATATTTTACTGTCAGGATCTATATGTCTTCTGAGAAATACACTAAGCTAGTCATAATCCTAGAAGAAACTTGCCTCACAGAACAGAATTTTTCACATATGGAATTGTGAAACGGGGAAATGGCCTCAAGTTGCACCAGGGAAGGCTTAGACTGGATATTAAGAAAAATTTCTTCACTGAAGAGGTTGTCAGGCATTGGAATGGGCTGCCCAGGAAGGTGGTTGAGTCACCATCCCTGGAGGTATTAAATGTGGCCGAGGTGCTGAGGAACATGGTTTAATGGTGGTATTAGTAATGTTAGTTTAATGGTTTGACTTAAGGATCTTAAAGACCTTTTCCAATCGAAAAGGTTCTGTGATTCTATGTTTCTATATAGTCCAATTCTAACAAATACTAAGAATCACAACAGCAAAATTTGAAGTCAATAGTTTTGTTTGGCAAGATGAACATATACTCTCATATGTATGTATTCACAGTCTTCAAATAAGAACTCCTTTTTACATGAGATAGATAGTCTTTATTCATTTGAGTTTTGCAAAGGATGAATATGCATGTCCTCTCTTCAGATCCTCGCAAAGGAAAATGTTTTCATCCCACTAAATTTGGGTGTTGTAAAACTGTAAATTGTAAAATTTGAGGTTCTTTTTAATATGGATTTTTTTCTTCAAATAGACACTACCTTTCAGGATGCATTTATGGAAGCTAAAAGTATGACAGAGTAAGAATGAGAAAAATATTTGTCATAGTACATTGTAAGAGAGTGTACAGGTGCTAAATTATATGTTCTTCCTTTTACACTTCTAAACGTAATTTTTATCCATCCTGCACTATACTGTGGGCTAAGGAATAGTTTAGGGCTGAGGAGATAGTCTGTCCAGATCATTATGACCTCAAATTTTTTAATGGGATTATATACTACAAAATCATGATGAGGCTCTGTGTATCTTAAAAAAAGAACTTCCAGAATTAAAAGGAAGTGTCAGAGGATAAGAGACAGAAGTATCTTATTTCCAAAAGTCTTTCCTGTCTTATTTTTAATTTGTCTCTTCTTAGTAGCAATGACTAAATGGTTTTCAGTGTTTTCTGATAAAGGTTCTGTTTCTAGGAAAAATGCAACAGTACAAGTGCTTGCAAATGAGTGACAAGAACCCCATGAGACTGTCTTCCTAGAAAAGGAAAAAATCAAGTTCCACAGGCAGAGTACAGCAACAATATGAAGATAAAAGTTCCTCTGGTTGCAGAAGGTTTGTTGCTACTTTGGTCGGCATCACAAAGGTTTTTCATATACGGTTTTACAAGTAATTTCTGGCTATTCAGATTTTTACTAGTATATTTGAATGCAGCTTCAAAACATCTATGCAAGCTGCAGTCTAGCAGACTATTTTAACTACCGCAGCAGTATACATCAGCAAATTTGAGATACACAGCAAATCATCACTCTTAGTAAAGTACAATGACTTGGCAATACTAGCTGTAAATTCTTTATTATTAATGGTGTTAATTTATGGTATTATTACTTATTCTTATCTGTCTACACTAATTACAATATACATTTATGTATGTAATCCCAGCACTGAACCTATGTTGCAATTTAATCATAAATAACCCTCCAAATGCCCCTTTGTTTAGCATGTTGCAAAAGTTTGACATTATCAATAAACTCAGAAAACAGATCTCAATTCTTTTTTTAAGATTTTTGGGACTTTTGTTTCAGTTACATAGTCCAGCCAGAGAAATTCAGAAGTGACCTAAAAACTAGGACTAAGCCTTGAATTTAGCCTGGCAGTAGTATTCCAAAGGCATAATAAATTGTAATAAATATATTTCTTCTTTCCATTCAGAGAAAAATAAGTTCAAATATTGAAACATACACAGCATTGAATCATTGTTTTCATTACATCCTCCATATAATCTCTCTGTACTCTTCTGACGCTGAATCTCATTTGGTTCTTGGCTCAAAATCATCTTGTATCAGATCTGACTGTGGAAAAACATCTTACTGCCCATTCTTCCACACACCTTGCCAGGCCTTGCCTATTATGTTTTCTCCAGGCAGTCCAAATGACCTCTACATGCTCTGTTCTCTACTCACAGGCTGCAAATGTGAATTAAACTCCAGCTCCCAGTGTTCTGCTCCTTGGCTCCATGGAATAGGAAGCATTTAAAGTAATTAAATACTTCCTTTAAGGAAATATTGGAAGGTTTAGTTAAAGTAGTGAGGCCATAGACAAAATTATGATTATGAGACTGCTGTAAAATGGTGCACTCAACAGCGTAACTGTGGCATTTCTAAAACATCATATATACATTCTTGGACATGCAAGGTCTACAATTAATATCTGGAACAATTAATATCTCTTGCAGCTGTTTTGTCTCATTTTGTAAACTCAGGTAGAGTTGCACTGAGTGTTGCATCTGCTTTACATGAATCCATTTGGGGGCAATATGGAAAAATCATTATTTATGTGCAGGTCATTCTTGTTCTACTGATGGTCCAGTAATGATGCTTACAATATTTACTGTCCTATTTGTGCCAAAAATCTTAAATACTTTTTAATTCCAATTCCTTTTTGGGGTAAATTATTAGAATTACAGTGTCCATTGCACTTCTGTGTATACAGTCATATTCCTTTTATGAGTCTTAGTCATCCTGTAAAGCAATATTTCGCTTTTCAATACATTTATTAGAGGCACAATACTTATGGAAATTGGTTTTGGACTGTAAATGAATAAATAATCTATTATGTGTCCAGGTTTCACCTATCATCTGCTTCACAGACTTGTTCTGCCTGGCCACGCTGCTGCATCGCATTTCTGCTCATTCCTGATATAATGCAACCCTTTTTCATTTTAGCTCTGAGTGTGACTATGTTAATTTGTATGATTTAGGCTTACCTAAAAATAGGTAAGTAAGTGCTATATTTTTTATATTAAAATCAGCATAGTGAAGCTAATAGGGCTTGAAGTAGAATTCTCTAAGGGCAAGGGGAGTGCAGTCAAAACCAGCATTAGTTTCACGTGTTCTTGGCAGAGACCAAGGCATGGATCCTCATGATTTGCTCTACTTGGTCTGTGGCTTGCCTCTCACCATTTAGCCTGATGCAAACTGCTCTGATTATTGACCTCTAAAGCTAACTCGATATGGATCATGTGCATTAAAAATTGTTCTTGTGTTGTAAGATCAATAGAAACTTTATCCTGGTTCTGTTGTTATTAATAAGCTGTGTCAGAAATTAGTTATATATGAGCTTATGCTTAGCTGTGATGAGATTTTACTCTGTGTTTTATAATGTAACTGTGAAATGTCAGAATTCCCAATTAAAATTATGAATGAGAGGAGCATGTTCAGTTCTCACTAATACATTTCTGAAATTTCTATGGCAAGCGACTTACACTGAGCAAATATGACATGCTGTGGTCAATAGTAAGGTGTAACAAGATAATGATTCAGAGAAATTGATCTTGTAACCCGATAAACAGAAAACAAAGGTTCTTCTACTCAAATATATGAAAGGAACATTTTGATGACTTGTGAATATGCAGGACAAATGTTGCAGGTACAAACCACAGTAGATAGGAACATAAATCGAAGTCCATTCTTAATCTGTGTTTCTAATTTTTAATGTTACAAAACCCAGAAACTGAAGCTTTCTGAATGACTTGCTGCCATCCTGAATGAAAACTTCTACCTCAGCCAGAGGTTATGGGCTTGATGCAGAAGTCAGTGGGTGTGATTTTTGACGTGTATGCAGTTATGAAGGAAAGCTGAGTGACCATAGTCATCCTTTTCTTGCATAAAGGTATTTGAAACTGCAACAGTTATAGCATAATAGGTGAAACGTGTGTTTGACAGAGATAATGCTGGGGGGTGGGGGTGGTGTTCCCCCCGAAAAATGTAATTGCTGTGAAATGCATTTTAAAGTGCTTGATATATGGCCACATACAATTGCAAGAACAGTTATGTCTGCAGAGCAGTGGTAAAGATTGGGTGCTGAATGGGGAATGAAATTTGTATGGTTGTATTTATGCCAGAGGTTATTAGCTCGCTCGTTAAATTTTGCAGTTTTTCTAGTCTTGTTACTTACACTGTCCTTTAAAAGAAATAATATTTACGTGTAAACATTTCTTTCCATAATGTTTCACTGCCTTTTCTTACTCTAATATGTTATTCTACAAAGAAAAGACCTAGTGTTTAAATTTGAAGGTGCATATTTATATACAATATTTAGAAAAGGGTCCAGGATTTTTTTTATATGCCTTGTAAAATTAGGGTAAACTCTTTTTCTCTTCTAACATTTGCTTATATCTCCGAATAGTTTCCATATAATGGAGAGGGTTTTGCATGATGGATTACAGAAAACCTTTTCTCATTCATCAGAAATGTGATACCTTGAATCACAAAAAAACCCAAATTCTGCCCCATTTGACACCTGCACCACTTTAAATGAGGTAAAAAGACTGTCAATGTTGTAAATTATACTAGAGTTTGATTAAAAATACGAATTTCTTCCTAAAGGAGAGAAATCTCAAGCCAGATCGTATAGACTTTGTAGGATTCTGTCATCCATTGCAAGTTTGTCTTGGACAAGAAATGCAGTATCTGATGTTAACAGCCAGGAAGCTGAACCACTCAGGTTTCTGACTTCTATTCCAGTTCAGATCCAGCTGACACTGACTGATTGTGTTCTGGTATAAGTTCAGCAAAACAGGCTGGGTTGAGGTAATTCTGTTCCAGGAGAAATGCAACAGCCCAAAAAGGCTTCAGCTTCAAATTTGCTTCAACCATCTGTGCTTATCAGAGAATCACAGAGTGGAAGGGGTTGGAGGGGCCGTTCAGAGATCATCTAGTCCAACACCCCTGCCAAAGCAGGTTCACCTAGAAAAGTTGGACAGGAATGCACCCAGATGGGTCTTGAATATCTCCAGAGAAGGAGACTCCACAGCCTCTCCTGGCAGCCTGTTCCAGTGCTCTGGCACCCTCAGAGTAACATTGCTCTTCTTTATGTTGATATGGAATTTCCTGCACTCCAGTTTCTGCTTGTTGCTCCTTGCCTTGTTGTTGGGCACCACTGAAAAGAGTCTGGCCCCAGCCTCTTAACACCTGTCCTTTAGATATTGATCAGCACTGACAAGATCCCCTCAGTCTTCTCTTCTCCAGGCTAAAAAGACCCAGTTCTCTCAGCCTTTCCTCATGAAAGGTTCTCCCTTCTCTTGATCATTTTTGTAGTCTTCCTCTGGACTCAGTACTTCCCTACCTTTCTATAACTCATGAGTACATGAGAAGCAATGCTATACTCAGTAGGTCTGCTGCCAAAATTATTACAGGTATTAGTTCATGGTAGAAATAGTCTTATTTCTGTAAAATTCCTCCATATACCTTTTATTGAAACCTTGTACTGCTCTGGACCCTAGTGAGGAACAGATCAATTCCTCTGAATCTGCTTTTTCCAGTGCAAGTTTTGACTATTTTTGTGGCTCTGTCTCATCTAAACCCTTCGAGGTACTTTAATATTGAGAAAGAATAACATAGTAATATTACTGTCTTTTTATTAAACAGATTTCAGAAGACAAGGGTTTACTTGTTTATATTTTCATTAGAAGCTTCTGGATGAAATGGAAGTTGCTCGTCTATTCTTTTAATGAAAATTCTATCACCACCTACACATTCTCAGTATTTGAGCAGCACAGAATGTGTGAGACAGGATGTGCTGTAATCCACAGGCAATTCTGAAGTCCCTGATACTTGACTAAATAAAAGTACCAGAGAGAAGTAGACACTGGAACTTGCATTGGTTTTCCATATCCCAGCAGGGTTTAGTGCAAAGCAGGAAACTTTGTGAAAACTGGGGCATGTATTTTCAGACTTAAAAGGCTGCTTGAAGATTTCTTCTATAATGTATTAAAGTATACATGCAATTCTTAAGTAGAATTAGATCAACAAAGGTGCTATAAATATAATAGTGACAGGATATAAGCTTTTAAAACATATACAGAGCAGAGAATGACAAAACCTTGTTTCACATGCTGGATACAAACAAGGCAAAAATGTTTGAAGTTTAGAGAAATTCTCAACAAGTTGCAGAATTACTAGCTTTTGCCAAAATGTGGCCGGTATGATAGCTTGTTTAATGGGGTCACATTTGTTGAGAGACTTTGATGCTTAAGCATGCGATAGTCTACTTACCCTGCCTGATCACTATGAAGGACTGAGGCATATTAGTCCTTTGTCATATCTGACACACTTGTGTGGATGCCTAAGACCTCTAAAATGACACAGAGTGCTTTATTTTGCCAAATTAATCACTCAGGACCTAAAAAAGTTATCTGGTCCAAACCCTCCTGCAATGAGCAGGGACATCTTCAACTAGATCAAATTGCTCAGACCCCCATCCAACCTTACCTTCAGTGTTTCCAGAGATGGGGCATCTGCCACCGCTCTGGGTGACCTGTTCCAGTGTTTCACCATACTCATTGTAAAATATTTCTTCCTTGTATCTAGTCTAAATCTACCCTCTTGTATGCTCACAACATGACATACTAAAAAGTTGGTCCCCATCCTTCTTATAACCCCCCATTAAATATTGAAAGGCCACAATAAGGTCTCCTTGGAGCCTTCTCCAGGATGAACAGCCTATCTCTCTCAGCCTTTCTACATAAGAGAGGAGTTCAACCCTCTGATCACTTTAGTGGCATTCCTCTGGACCCATTCTAACAGGTCCATGTCCTTCCCGTACTAAGGAATTCAGAACTGGATGCAGTACTCAAGGTGAGGTCTCACAAGCATGGAGTAGAGAGGGAGAATCCACTCCCTCAACCTGCTGGCTACGCTTCTCTGGATACAGCCCAAGATACAGTTGGCTTTCTGGGCTGTCAGCTCACACTGACCACTCATGTCCAGCTTTTCATTCTCCAGTACACCAAGGTCTTTCTTGGTAGAGCTGCTCTCAATGGCTTCATCCCCCAGCCTGCATTGATACCAGAGATTGCCCCAAGCCACATGCAGGACCTTGCACGTGGCCTTGTTGAACCTCATGTGGTTCACATGGGCCCACTTCTCAAGCTTCTCCAGGTCCCTCTGGATGTCATCCTACCTCTACATAGTGTCAACCACACCACTCAGCTTGGTGTTATCTGCAAACTTGCTGAGGGTGCACTCAATCCCACCGTCCATGTCCTTGGTGAAGATATTAAACAGTACAGGTCCCAGTACGGACCCCTGAGGGACACTAATTGTCACTTATGTGGACATTGAGCCATGGACCGCCGAGTCTCTGGATGGCCATATTTCTCCAATTTAGAGGGAAGTATGTTGATTTTTCAAATATCATGGAGAGTGTCTGAGTAAATACATCAGCCAGTTCCCTCACGACTCTGGGATGCATCTTGTCAGCATATTTAACACAGATTTTAACTAAGCATACAAAACTTGAATGCAGTCTATGTGTCACTAAAGGTGAGACCCAAGGAAAATGTGTGTGCATCTAGAAAAAGAAGAAAAAAACCCAAACAAACAAACAAAAACAACAAAAAAACCCCTGTGAAATCTAGACATACTCCAACTAAATAGTAGATACAATATATCCACTTATGCACATCTGTATGCATACATATACCACCTATTTCTTTTAGTGAAGATTCGGGGGGGGGGGGGGGGGGGCTGTGTTACCTGTTTTTTTTATCGCAGGTAGGTAATAATGGATTTTTCTCTAGATAAAAAAAATCTTTGTGAGACTTTTACTTCTTTTAAACTCAAGCACCTGTAGGGATTAAAAACACTGCATATTGAAACTAGCAGACTGAAACCACAAAACAAATGTTGAGAGACTTACAGAAACATTCACCTTCACAGAATTTACTTGTTACAAGCTCTCTAGCTTGAAATTACCAATACTGAACTTTCTTAGTGTTATGTCCTTACAGTGGGAGAGAAAAACTAAATTTTTGTGGCCATCCACTCTTTATTAATGTCTATAACAAACCTTATGTTTATATGTAGCAAATGAAGGAAAAAAATATTAACTTCTATTATGTCTTCGATTTACAATTCCAAATAGATTATCAGTATTGTGATAGTCATATGATCCCATGGCAATTTATTTGCTTTCTACTTTCCCTTTGTGATTGGGCTGAATCACAGAATCCATTTCCCAGCAGCAGAAAAATTAACTTGCTTGAAAAAAAGGGTACTAGTTACAAAATATGGGACATCACTACAAGAACCAGCACATAGTCTCAGTTAAGAGAGCAAGGATCCTGAGGATTTAGAAAATGGAACAATCTACTTCTAGAGGGAAACTTCTGCCCAGATTCAAAATCTGCTAGCAATGACCTTAGAAAGAAACCTGAGACTGTTTTCTGTTCTGTATTTCTGGGTATTATTCTCTGGGTGCAAAATTTCTCCAACATAATGGCAAAACTGAGATAATCTCTGTAAGATGCATAGAACCTCCTTCAACAGAGACAGGCATAGTGTTAGTTATTATCAGCACATTCATCTCATGAACCTCTGAGTTATACAGATTTGCAGCAGCTGAACAGGTTTGGCTTGGTTCTGTTTTATGAAATAAGCAAGCAGGAGATGCACTTGCAGAACTCTGCAAGACTGGTATCTATTTTTCAGGTAAGATTAAAACCTAGTCTGAGAATATCAAGCCTTATTCCTCTGAAATTATCTCAAATTTTAGTTGAATTGTCAAAGTGCATAGCAGTAGTCTAGTTCCAGCGCCAGGCTGTGTGTATCTAACCCAGCTGGAACCAACTTCACAGGTCATGGGGTTGGAGACATTTTCAAGAATTGTGTTTTTCCCATTTCTGAATCCATTAGAAAGGTGAATACCTGGGAACTAAAAATAGCATAATCACTGCAGCCTCTTCTGTCAATGTAAAGGTTATCTACTTTTGGCATTTTCATTTGAAAGCAATAGGATAGAATAGAATAGAATAGAATAGAATAGAATAGAATAGAATAGAATAGAATAGAACTATATTTTTCCTTAAGACAGATTTTAATTCTTTCAATATTTTCTGTTGCAAATTTGTCAATGGTAATGAATTAATGCTGCCAGACCTCAGTGAATGGAAAAGTAAGTTTTGGTGTCAATAAAAACAAAGCAAAACAAAATTAAAGAATGTTTGTTGGACTTAATTAGATGCAGCTATGTCTAATGTATGCTAGATGTTTTTCTATGTGTCAGAAGCCTCTGTTAGTGATCCGAAAACAGTCATTCCGAGAATTCTCTTAAATGGGGGGGGGGGGGGGTGGGGGGGTGGGGGGGTGGTGTTGGGGGGTGCCATAGCCTAGAACTCTGAAATGGATTCTAGAACTGAACTGAAAACAAATTTCATCCAAATCCTGGTAAGATGCCAGATCTGTGTGATACCTATGTGACTAAGGGAAAAGAATTTGTCAGTCTTCTTTTTTTTTATTTTTTGAACTACATCACTTTTGAGCTGTACTGATGATACAAAATTGTGGGGTTTTTTCAAATTAAGATGCAGATGAGGACACAGTTTGTTCATTCACATTCTCTGAGTACTGATATGACCCCAGAAGTGTTGTAAGGCTTTTAAGCACATTGATTTGATATTGAGAGATTACAGTTGATTCTAGTAAAGAAAGTACAAATTGTCTTTCTACATCACAAAAAACCTGTGTGCTTGTTGTAGGTGGATGCCAGCCAGCTGCCAGGCACACAGAGAAATGCTTGCTTACTCATACACACACACAGAGCAGTGGGATAAGGGAGAAAACAGGGAGAACAAAAGAAAAAAAAACCTCATGGATTGAGATAAAGACAGGTTAATAGTTGAAGGAAAAAGGAAAAGAATTCATGATGCAAATGCAATCAGTACTCATCTCCCACAAGCAGACTGAGGCTCAGCCCGACCACAAGAAATGGCCATCTTGGAAGCCAGAAAATCCCCACCCTTTCTTTCTTTACCCCAGTACTTACTGCTGAGTTATATTACATGGTATGGTACATCCCTTTTGCCAGTTGCAGTCAGCTGTCCCAGCTGTGTCTCCTTCCAACTTCTTGCTGACCTCCAGAAAATTCACTGGGAGGGCAGAGTGAGAAACAGAGAAAGTCTTGAAGCTGTGTGAGCACTGTCGTAACCTCAAATGCAAATCACAGCACCATATGAGTTGCTGTTAAGAAAGTTAGCTGTATCGCAGCCAAACCCAGCACAGTGTTTGTATTGATCCTTCACTATAGAGAATTGGATTTTCCTTGGTCTTGTGACTGAAATCTGAAAAATGCATCCTAGTGCTAGAAAGGACTGGTCACTCATTTGTTGAAGTACTTTTGGGTATAAGCCTGCTTTCAGAGGCTCCTTCTGACAGATTTGACTCAGTTCAGTGCAAATCTACATCAGGTTTGCATGAATAGCCTTAGTCTGTCAGTCTCGCATGAGAGAAACCTTCTCTGTTGCAAGAGTTGTCCCTACTCGTCTGTGTCTTTTCTTTGAAAGGAGAAAAACTTCTACACAAAGTAACTTGTGCTAGCATGGTGGTTGACTCCAGTGATTGTCCCCCTGTACTGGGCACTGATGTAGTCGCACCTCGAACACTGTGTTTAGTTTTGGGGCTCTCAGTACATGACAGACGCTGAGGGGCTGGAGCGTGTCCAGAGAAGGTCAATGGAGCTGGTGAAGAGTCCAGAGCAGAAGTCTTGTGAGGAGCAGCTGAGGGAGCTGGGAGTGTTTAGCCTGGAGAAAAGAAGGCTCAGGCGAGACCTTGTCACTCTCTATAACTACCTGGAAGGCAGTCATAGTGAGGTGACTATCAGTCCCTTCTCCCAGATAACAATCAATGGGACAAGAAGAAATGACCTCAACTTGTGCCAGGGGAGATTTAGATTGGATATTAGGAAAAACTTCTTCACTGAAAGGGTTGTCAGGCATTGCAATAGGCTGCCCAGGGAGGTGGTTGAGTCACCATACCTGGTAGTATTTAAAAGACATGTAGATATGGTGCTTAGTGACATGGTTTAGTGGTGGACCTAGTGCTGGGTGTATCACTGGATTCCATAATCTTAAAGGTCCTTCCCAACCTAAATGATTCTAGCAGCAATGCTTTACACATCTTTGTATTTTTGAAAACACTAACAAGAAAGTATCCAAGAATCTAAGTATCTTTAATATAAAAGGCATATCTAAATTATTTGCTGCTGACTATCCTTCTCTGGTCTTTCAGATCAAATTTTCTTGAATTTTATTCTTAGAGCTTGCTATCACTTGACTGCCACCTCTAAATATAAACTAAACATAGCTTATAGCCTGCTTTTCTCTGTATTTTCAGAGAGCTTCTAAATGATATTGTGTATTAAGAGCTTGGTCTGCAAGGAGGGCTCCAGCTGGATGTTTTAGCTGGACACACTTAGAGGAATCGAGGTTAGGAATCTGAAAATAAAGCCATTGGTTTCCCTGTAGAATATCTGCTTTCACTTCTCACAATGATCTTTGGTTCCTGCTTTCATACTTATATTTTTACGTTTCTTAATGAAGTGATTCTAAAACATTAATGTTTTCTTTAGACATTTTTATCAGTAGAAAAAGTGTGACAGTGTGTTTGAATTGGAACTGAGTGAAGGCTGAAAGACCAGATCATTGTTAGCCTCCAAAATTATAAGATGATTAAGTTTTCATTTATTATATATAAAGTTAAATTACTGAATCAATTTCATTTCAGTTACTAATTATGTTAATTTTAGTCACTGAACAGCAAATAACTTCTGCCTATATCTTACTTTGTAAACTCATGCACTTACAAATGTCCAAATTTTCTATCAAGATCAAAAGAAATCGAACCATCTATATTCCTGACCTAATTAGAAAAATGTTAACATTGAAGTCTTTCTAGTCTTATAAAGTGACTTTTAGGTTTTCAAGTTTTCTAAAATTCGGATATTGATATATATGCCTAAAATGGTGCAGAAAAACAATATATGACAGTTTGAATACTACATTGCAAGTTCCTTACACAAAATTCTCTAGGAGACCTATATGCCAACAGAATACTCAACAAGAAGGGAAAGTTGATGAATTTACATCAGGTTCACTGACATTGGCTGAAATGAATATTAAACCTTGAGTTTCATGTCTACTCCCTCTCTCCCATGCTCTTATGTTATTCAATCTCCAAATTTTTAAGTTAGCTCTCATTCTCATCAGTAACTGTTCACTTTTCAAGCAATGTGTATGGGAGATGAAATTTACCAGGAAAAATAAAAATCCTATTGCTATTAAATTACTGATTGGAAATTAAGTTTATTCATTATGATTCAAATATATGCATTACAAATGCAAACATCAAAGATACAAACTATTACTATTTAAAAATATGAAAACAAACAATTATAGACAGCTGTTAAATATTGTAAATGCCACCTGAATTTGCACACTCTATTAATTCTTCCAGTGAAGTATATTTTTTACCAATGATACTATTTACTGTCTTGCTAAGCAGGCTCTGAAGAAAAAAAACTAAAAGGGAAAGAGGGAAAAACTAAGGGAGGATATGCCACATGGAACGTTTTTCTGGTATCCCAAGCAAGTAATATTTTTTATAAAAGATAAGAAATATCAAAAACTGAAATGAGAAATGCCAAGAATAAAAAGGCCACACCTAGTTGTTGCACAATCCATAGAGGGTGTGAAACTTAGGTTAGCATGCATAGGGGAGTGGGAAGAACATGGTGATTTTGAGTTGCCTTAATCCACACAGTTTTAGAATGTAGCTGTGAAGTTTCCTCTGAGTTTAAAGCAATCCAGCTTTGTTCATCAGAAAGAGTCATCTTTATTAGTCTCTGTTTTACATAAATCTATGACCTCATAAAAATGGAAAGTGAAACATGAAATAATGGTTAAGAAAGAAGATTAAAAAGACAACACCATGTAGTTTTCTTGACAAGCTAGGCAAACTATCAAAATTATGGTTGCAGAGATCTGTCAGGATTAAATTCAATTAAAGATAAATATTACAGTTTTGCAGATTATTTATTTTCATTATCTATTTGTCAAAAAGAAATGTTGCACTCACAGAGGTTCCTTCAGTTATGACAAAAATCAGCTTAGAAACATTCATGTTTCTAAGCAGAAAGTTGGGGAATTTTTGAAAATAAAAGAAAAAGAGCAGTTTGCATAAAAAGAAACAAAACAAGTAGTATGATAAAAGATGCAGACACACATTAATAAAAAGTCATGGACCTTGTCTATTTTCTACTTTTTTCTGTTATATGGTGTGCCTTGAGAAATATTTACATTTGTATGACTTATCATGAACTATGAAGATCCTGTGATCCTTGACCCATGCTAGCAGGCAGAAGAGGGAGGACTGGCTGACCAGGAAGGAGGAATGAGAACCCCTTTCTGAGGTGGCAGAGATGTCTTGTTCTTGCTGGGTATTATCTTACATCCTATAAATCCAAAGCAGCATCTTCTCTACTATAATTCCTTGTAATCCTTAATTCAGAGGTATGTCAAGGAAAGTGGGTGGGGAGTGTGTGGAGTGAAATATCCTTGAGATGTCTTGGGTATGATATGTCCTCAGCTGATGCTTAGATTCACAGTGGGGTGAAACAGGGACCAAAGCAGTTAGTGTCATGTGGAATGACTGTGAAAGTTTTTAGGTTGTTTGGTCAGGAAAGAAGGGAGAGAAATTTGAAGACTATGATCTGATCAGTGCAGTTCAGGCAATAAATTTGCCTGCAGAATGTGGTGGCAAATCTCACCAAAACAAATCTTACCTAAGTGGAAGAAACTTTAAAAGGCAAAGTTTTTATTCAAGCTATTTTAACTATTTAGTTTCCTTTCTTGACAGCAAAACGTGCCTAGTAAAATGAAGGGGAGGGAATAGGTAGGAGATAAATTCTGACTGTGGAAGCGCTTGGATAGTTTTGCATTATATGTTAGAAAAGCGCTGATGCTTTAACATTCTACAAATTTTCGTTCCCAATCCACAGAGGATTGTTCATGCTTGTCTGCTTAAGCGGCATATCTGTTCCTTCCAGTGAGTTTCACTTTACACAGATATTCTGTTTCGCTGCAATACTGTCACAGGGACTTTGTTTCTTACAAAGGGTCAAATAGGACTTACGAAATGCTCCTCACGTTCTGCATTCTCACGTTCTTTCAGTCTCAAGATGAGCAGCTCCAGTGCCTGCAGGATCCTCAGCAGAGCACTCTACTGCAGTGCACGAGGCAGGTCCTGAAACAGGGGAACCTCAGGGAGAACCACGAGTGCTGCCAGGAGACCACAGCTCATGCCATAGAGGCTCAGGAGGCCTGGGTGGGGCCAGAAGTGAGGGCAGACAAGCTCCCCTCAACATAAAGGAGAAGACTATAAAGGACATAAAGGAGCGATAGGGACCAGAAGCAACAGGGATCAAGGCGTGGCATGTCAGCAATGGGGTGGTGTGGCAGTTGGGATGGAAGTGTGTGCAGGAAAGGCATGCAGGAAGGGCGTGAAGGAAGGGTGTGCTGGAAGGGCAGGAGTTTATGTGGGAGTGATCAGAAGGAGATCCAGAGTAAAATAGGAAATGCAGAAAAGTAGGCAAACTAGAGCAACAATGATTGATAGAATGGAAAATGGAAAAATATGCTTGGACTGAGAGGGAGCTTCTTTGGATCACAGAAGCTTGATATGGAAATCCGTATGTTTGGCTAGAGGCCAAACAATCCCGGTTTTTCCTTCCTTTTGAGAATGTGAGGAAAATCATCATGCTTTCAGAGTCCAACAACATTTAAGCACACGAATACTCTGTCTAGTACTCTGAAATTCTAGCTTTGTCTAGGAAATAGCTTGGAGGTATTCACATGCCTTCTCAACCCAACTGTGGATTTCATGTTTGAGCTCAAAAAAAGCATTTATCCCTGCAGCACACAGCCCTGAAAACCAAGAGTTGCATGACCAAAATTTAAACTCGTCGTTTATTGCAATGGTGCTGCAGAACACAGCTATAAGAAACGTTTCTGTTACACTTCAAGTCTGCACAGGCAAGTGTTGGCAGAAATCCAAATGGGTTCAGTTTACTTAGCTCTCATGCAGTTTTCAGAATTATAAGCTAGGTCCTTATCACTGAGTTTTACTGCTTACTTGATATTCTCCATTGCCTTGTGCAGTCTTTTTTAAAAATGATTAAGCTTCTAGAATTTCTCAATAACATTACCTGATAGCTTCATAGCTTCAAATACCTCATCCAAGTGAGTCCACGCACTTCTGTTGACACCTGTAGGAGTTGTATTGGCTGTCTAGACCACAGCTGGAAGACATGGGCATGAATTTTGCTTTTTTTATCATTCCCTTACTTCCAGCTCAACATATACTGATCATGCCAACCAATGAAGAGAGCATTTTCCAACTTCCACCGAAGTCAAGTGAAAGTTTGCCTTGAGACATTTTTCTTTTTCTCTGTTGCAAAATCTCATTGTGAAGTTTCTCTCTGTGCTGCCTTTTCTTTCCTGCACATGCAATAATTATTTTTTTCTTATTTATTGCTGTTTTCTAAAAGTGCTCTATAGCTTAGAATTTTTGGGGTGTGGAAGGGGAAGAAACAGGTGAAAACAAAGTTGCTATGAGTTCCTTGCTCTTGTGTTATTACCTAGGAGCACAGGAAATAGAATTCAGGTGTCAACCATTCTTCTATCTAATCTACTTCTCTGCTCCAATTGTGGCAATACAGGAAAGTGCAACAAAAGACATTGGTTAAAAAATACCTTTAATATTTTTTCCCTAAAACCCGTTAATAAGTAACTCTTGCTCAGGTAACTAACTCTCGTTTTTACACGGGCAGACTTTCACTACATATGTACTTTATACTGAAATCTTAGAAGCAGCTATTTATATGTATATTTTATATTATATTTTTTATATATTTATATATTTTTATATATTTTATTTTTTATATTATATTTTATATGTATATATTTTATATGTATATTTTTATCTTTACTAAATACTAGGTTCTTCACTTCAGAGACATTTTCAGACTTTTATTTCAATGGAATCTTCTTGGCGAAGGGGGGGGGGGCATTTTTTTATATTCTTTTTAAACTATTTTAGCTTAAAGACGCTCTTCCTTTTCACGCATATCCAAATCAGTGTTATAACTCTGAGGTCCATTTCCCGTGAACTTGCATGCCTGATTAAGATACTTCCTTCTATTATATTTCACATATTTTCTGCCCTGCTTCCTTGAGTTTTAATTATTACTGAGGCATGCTGATTATTTTCAGTTTTCTCTAGATGAATTTAGAATTCCACCAGATTATTGTACATTAGCATCTTGATTTTATTTTGAACATTCTCATCTTTTAATACCTTCTATTATACGTTGAAACCTTAGCATTGCTAATCATATGGATGACTGACATTTCATATTAAAAAACTCTGTTTTCACTTGCTTGACACTTTGCCAAACTTCAAGCACTGGAGGTAAGATTTTTCATGCTGAGTATGTATGTAACCACAATGTAACAGGAGGGTAAATCCAATGTTAAGCCCTGAGTATCAGACAAAACCCACTATTATTTTATGTCAATTATTGGGCAACAAACTCACTACTGATTCACTTACTTTTTTACACCACCATAAAAAATTTAATTCCATACTGTCAGACATATCTTAAATCAGGTGTCACCTGTCTACCTGGCACTAACTTAGAGCAGCATAAAAAGCATAATGTGAAGATAAATTCCATTATTTCATATTCTGATGGAACAAAAAAATAATTTTATTTGCCCAAACAAACAAACAAAAAAAATCACATCTATATGATAGACAAAATATTATTAATGCATTCATTTCTGGAAATGAGATCAGAGGCAAGAAGTCTGCCCCTTTAAAAAACTTTATAGAAACTTCTACTTTGAAAGAATATAGTAATTTCATTTAGAAGTCTTAACATTTGGCATGGGTAGCTTTTGTGCCAGCCGTGCTTTGCCATCTTGGTGAAAATTTTCATAAATTTGACTAATTTATAAGACTGAAATACTGTGAAGACAGAAACCCTCAGATGTCCCTTAGGCTTTGGATGTTAAATGCGAGGATAATTCATCTTTACCAGTTGAACAAGAAGCTTAAAAAATCACATGGCACAGGAAAAAGGTTAAGGTAATCTAAGGATACTTGGGGACAGGTGGTTAAAACAAATTACTAAAGTGGGTTTGCTATATAAGGCTGATGGTGGCTGGGACTATATGAGAAAAATATACAGGAAGCAGGGAAGCAGATCTAAGACTGACAAGTGAAGAACTGAGCCTGCCAAGCAAAGAGGCTGAGAAAAGATGTTTTCTGGTGGTGTGAATGAACGAATGGAGGGCTGGCTAGGCAACCAGCAGTCTTGAACTGTCCCCCTTTATTTACCTTTCACCACTTTCTAGTTTTCTATCATATACCGTAATACGGAAACCAGTTTATGTCTTAAAACCCCACACAAAAGTGTGTGTACATATATGTGCACATTAGGTCAAATGTCTGAAATTATGGTACGAAAAATGGATGTCACCTTGCAACTTACATACACAAGAATAAAACAATGTCAAACCAAAGAATTTATTTTCCATAGGACCTTGTCTCAGTCATTACAGAGACTGGAAGCTCAGGAGATGAATCACTTGTTTTCTTCATTTATTGAAAATCTTGAAGGATGCCTCATGAATAAGCAGACTTAGAATGGATAATCTCACCTTTTGGGAATGTTAAATTTTGATTGTGAATAAACCTACAAATGATAAGTGCTTTCAGAAGTGGAAAGAATTTGAAACATTTAATTCTGGCATTTTCATTTGACCTTTTTTTACTCATTTATTTTGTAAGATACTACCAATTTTTACTTTTTCTTTTTTTGAAATAATCTTAAAATAAAAGGTGTGTTTATTATTTGAAACCAGTTCTCTTCCACAAAAAGCTGACAAAAATTCCATTTTTATTTAATCTGTACAACTATTTTTCAATTTTTTCTTTTTGAACTCTGAAAAAAAATTATCTATTATTCATAAATCTCAAAAATATGTATAATACCTTGGAAAAGTATATTCTACATTTTCCTCTTGTCCAAGCCATTTACACCACATTTTTCTAAGGTTGTCCATAGTTATATATTCCTCATTTTCTGAGTGTTCGACATGAGACCTGGAGTCTTATTGAAAACCTGTTGAGCACCATTACTTTGAATGTTTCCTTGAACCTGAAAGGCCTACAAAATACTAAGTATTCTGTAAAATCAGATCCTATGTCTCTGAAGGGTATTCTGAATGACTCAGCACTTTTCACTCTCATCTCTGTGTCTCAAACTGCCATCAGAAAATAAGCATAATACAATGCCTTCCTCTCACAAAAGTTTTGTGAGGATAAATGAATATTTGTGAAGTACAAAAGAAACATATAAATAACCTGATAACGAGTTCATAAAGGTAGTTAAACATCTGATTGTACAATGAGAATCTTCTAGTAGTTTGCCTTGCTCGAGGCTTAGAACCATTAAAGGACAAACAAACTAACAAACAAAAAAACCAAACAAATAAATAAACACCCTCTGAATAGCAGACCAGTAACCATTTTATACCAGTCACACTGAACATGAGTCCTGTACAGAAAAAAACACTATGATGAGCATTAAATACAGGCCAAGTTAGTGTCGCACAGAAAATTTTCTCTCTGATAATTCCTTGGCTTTTGAGTTTCTGCTTGAGAATTATTATTACTATTGTGTGCATATATGAATACTGTTTCCACTCTTGTTCAAGTCTACTTTCTGAATAAATCCGGGTCCAGTCCACTAGAAAATCCATTAGTAGCAACATTTCAAATGTATTCATAATTCAGGATTCTTAGATAACAGTCTTTGTGTGTATTGCTAATCAACTAAATGCAGATTACAAAGTAACAATAATTTGTAAAAAATATTTTTCAGAATGCTACTGAACTGGAGCTACTCAAAATATGTGTCATCCTTAACTGATGTTTGTATGTCTTAAGCCACAATATGGCTTAATAGGGATTAAGGGAGATTCAAAGGCTTAAGACCCTACCTGGAGTACTGCGACCAGCTGTGGAGCCCTCAACATCAGAAGGATATTAACCAGTTGGAGCGAGTCCAGAGGAGGCCATGAAGATGCTCAGAGGGCTGGAGCCCCTCTGCCATGGGGACAGGCTGGGAGAGTTGGGCTTGTTCAGCCTGGAGAAGAGAAGGCTTCAGGGAGACCTTATGGCACCTTCCAGTACCTGAAGGGGCCGACAAGAAAACTGGGGGGGGGGGGGGAACTATTTGCAAGGGCCTGTAGTGACAGGACAAGGGATAATGGGTTGAAACTGAAAGCGGGGAGATTTTGATTAGATGCAAGGAAGAAGTTCTTCGTGGAGAAGGTGCTGAGGCACTGGCACAGGTTGCCCAGAGAAGCTGTGGATGCCCCATCCCTGGAAGTGTTCAAGGCCAGGCTGGATGAGGCTTGGAGCAACCTGGTCTAGTGGAGGGTGTCCCTGCCCATGGCAGGGGGGTCGGAACTAGATGATCTTTAAGGTCCCTTCCAAACTAAACCATTCTATGATTCTATGATATAACTGTGTGATTAAAAAAACCCTCAACCACATACTATTATTTTCACTTCTTCAGTTTTCTAAGTTTTAGAATTACAAGCTTGTGATAAACTGGAGCAATTAGAATCAGTATATACAATAAATAAGTGAAAATAATGGCTTGGCTGCTTTGTATCTGATGCTGGGGTGATGAAAACACTATCTATGAAGTCCTTTCTATTCACTCATATAAACTGACTGCAGACTACACTTAAATGGGAACCTCTGTCAGCACCCTAGATTGCAAAATGGTGACAAATATTGTTATGGTTCCAGCTGAAACTCTGAAGACATACTTTCTCATACAGATTGAAACTCACCCACCAATTAAAGAAAATGTAAAATTAGGCTTTGCTATACTTGCAACAGGGAATTATCTGTTGTATCGACATATGTAAAAGGTGTAAAATTTTTTCCTCTACGCAAGTGCAATTATTCATCTGGAAAATCCTGAAACTCTGTTCATAAGAAAAATTAAGACAGATTTTGGGGTTTTTTTAGGAAAAAGATTTGTCTAGAGCAAGACGTATTTAGAATCTCCTTGTCTTGGAGGAGTTTCTATGAAACATTAAGCTTACACATTACAGCTTCTCTCTTCTCCAGCCAAAAGCTAGGTTAAAAATATCCTAGTATCTTTAATGACGCTACAGATCTAAATGATCAGAAATGAAGTTGAAATTCATTGAGTAAATCTCTAGAATGGTGACAGTATTGTGACATGTGCAGATGAGGTTCTAATGTGGCTGTCAGGTGAGAAACAGATGGTTTTCTTTTTGAAAAATATATGTTGAAAAGTAGACTTAAGATAGTGTGCAAAGTCAGTGACCTTGTCATAAAATATTCTGAAATATCAAAATAACAGTAATGCTTTTTGAATCCCATTAAATTCTGAACTGTTTCAGGCTTGGAATTTGTCTGACATGTTATGACAGTGAATCAGGCAATTAACCAAGATGTTAGGGACACTGCTGTGGGATTATGCACAACACTGGTTAAGCCTGAGGAGTAACGTTGCTGTTAAGTGGAAGGTTAGATTCCTGTGAGAAGTCAGTTCCAAAGTTGTTCAGTGCCAAAACACTGATGTTCCATATTACTCAGTTCTCTTTTTAATCATAGAACAACAGTAAAATATATAAATATATATTTTAAGAAAAAAAAAAAAAAAAGCCCACACCAAACCTGTGGCATTTATCCCTGTATTCTTGTACTTGATTTTGCATCAGTTTAAGTCAAGAGATCCGTTGGAGTTTAAAACCTGTTTTGCACTTACTTCTTTAAGCACATTAATGAGCATTTTTGTAGATGAACCATTGATACTACTGGAAGAATACCACTAATAACATATTAATTACTGAGAACACAGTCTGCACTCCCAAAAATTTGACATTCTATTGTAGTTGGTATCATATTAATACATTTTATTTAAATTTTTCATTAAGTTTTGAAGAACAGAGTGTTTTGTGTAGAAGAGTAAATTTCAGACAAAGTATTCAAAATTATATGAAGGAAACAGTTTAAAAGTGCAAATATTCATAGGAGTAATCGATTCTAGGTGATACTCTTTGAGATAAAGAATTGAAACACCTCCAGTCTTGTTTCCAATTAAAAGTTACCAAAGCCACTTGAATTTGGAATATTAAATAATTCCAGTGAATTACTTCTATAATCCATTAACCATTAATTATTTCATAAATTATTCAAAAAATAAATTAAGCAAATCAAGCAATAAATTACATTTGATATAATCAAAAAATATTTCATGGGTGATTTGCAAAATAAACCCTATATTGATTAGATAAATTATTGTTAATGAATTATTAGCCCAGTTTTTATTTGTAACTCCTTTAAAGCTTAAACCTGTCTGTATGGTGGTTGTCTGGATAGTTCCTAGTTTTGAAGCTGCTTTATCTCAAGTTTCTTGTTGTTTATATGACTTTAAAGAAAAAAGGGGGTATATATATATATATATATATATATATATATATATATATATATATATATATATATATATATATATATATGTAAACAGATTCTACTAATGCAGCATTTTGAGACCTGTGTCCTGTAATTAGAAGTGGAATTCACTGATCACTCCTGGAATCCTTGCAGAAGGAACCCCTGCAGAACAATGCAGTCATAGAAACTGGAGAATCACTGGAGACAGGAACTATCATCCTTACGTATAGTTATCTCTACTATGAAGAATTATATCATCTGGCCAGAGGTAACTCACACGTAACACTGGCAGGGGTTGTCATATGCTACAAGCTGTGGGCTATGACAGCTGGATCCATCAAAGACTATCAGGACCCTTTATTGTTACAATGAGTGTTATGTCAGATGTAGGTGGTGTATTAAAAATGCTGAAAGCCACAACTATCTGTCTGAAACCACCAAAAAGTCACAGAAGCTGTTGTATTCCATGTCTGACAGACTTTCCAGATGTACTGTGTTTCTTTCCCTAGCTTTTATATTGTATATCAGTTTAGTATTGTTAGTACATCTCAGAAACAGAGGCATTAAATGAACCAAAGCCACTACAGGTAACCTGAGTGAGCCCAGGCCTGTGCTGTGCTGTACTGCATGTATATGGCGGCCTTCACATCTGTGTAGTGCCGCACAAAGCCCTTGGTCCCAGAATAAACTCAGCCACGCCTCCTCTGTAACAGGGGAGCCTGCAGGCAGCTCCCACTGAGTACCAATGATTACACCTCTGGTGTTGCCTTGTCTTTATCAAACAGTGCAGCAAAATGTTGTGATGTGAACAACATTTCTGCTTGGCAGTGAAATGATAAATATAATGTTACCTTCTAATAAAATCCTATAATAGCTCCAACAACCAAAACGGGAGAATTTTTTCTATGGACAGGGTCTGAGCATCGTGGATCAGAGGTCTCTGTGTGGCTACACCACTCAGGGTACCTAGCATATAAGGGAACATAAGTTATCTATACTGTTCACTCCTTATAGCTCTAACAAAGAGCATTTTAAATTAAATTATATGTTCAGAGTCTGAGAGCCTTTCTTACTGGGATCATAAGGGATGAGCACCTCCTGCTGCAACACACCAGCCCGCTGCTATGCCCCCTTGTGCAGAGGCACACCTGTCTAGCTCTGCATCAGTGTGGGCACAGGGTGTTTACGTGTGTGTGTGTCTGTAGGCTACTCATTTCAACTTCAGCTACAAATCATCCTTATTCAGGAAATGACCAACCTTCCTTAAGTATGGTTATTAATTTTATTAGATACACTGAGGTTCTTGAAGGCAGAGCTTGTAAGAATTTCTTCAGGTTTGGGTTTGTTTTTTTTCTAATATCAAATAGCACTTCATTGAAAAATACTCTGACAGTGTAAAAAGTAGTAACAATAAACATATGTTTCATTAGAGACTCACACACCTTTCTTTATCTCTTGTTAGTCAACTAGTCAGAAATAAAACCTATGACCTAAACCAAGCATAAATTAAAATTCATGGGAATTTCATGTATGCTTGTAGAAAGTTCCAGATGGTATGGAGTCTTCTAATTCAGGCTTTTAAGACAGAAATAAGACCCTGGAACTCTGCAGAAAAGGTTACCTTACATCACACAACTGTAAAATAATTTGTTTGCACCACTTCTCCGTACAAGACTTTTCTTGGCAGTGGGGTCTTACTGAAGAATTGTAGAATAAGTATCTCTTGGCATGCATGAGGGTGACATATCGGGTTCTTAGTGTGGAAAATATGCCACACAATTTATATTTACCCAGCAGCACAGCCTTCTTTCAGCTGCAGTTCAGGGAATAAAAAAGCAAAATATCTACCTTTGGTATAATGAAGCCTGTTCCAGCATATTTTCACTGATACTCTGTGTTATTAAAATTAATCTCCAGTATGTAGTAACAATGGTTTATGAAGAGCTTTTTCAAAAAATATTTTCTCTCCCTATTGATTTCGTATAGACAGTCTAACACAGAATATGCAAAGAATATTTTGCAAGGGTTTCTGAAGGTACAAGGAGAGATTTATCATCCACACAGCATTGCAACTGTAATGTTTTACCTCAGTGGTACTGCCTGTCCCCAAGCACTGTATTTCTCAGATCAAAATAAGTACCTGAATCAAGCCCTGCATCTTTCTTCCAACAAAATGAAAGGGTTAGAATTTCAAAAACTGAACAGTTGTTCTGTGCAATTTTGAAGGTCCCTACATCAATTAAGTGCTTCATTCTCCAGGTTTTGAGAGGATTTTGATGCCTAAACTTTTTGGCAAATCCCACAAGGCACCTACATAATCTGTACTTGCATTAATGTGAATACATTAGAGTATCCATGTAAAACAGTCCTGATTTTTTGGGGAGATATACTAAAATCACCCTTGAAAATCTTCTGTGAACCCTATCTCTCTGTCTAGTATGGAGATGGAATCTTGGTCCATATTTCTAAGATTAGGTCATCTAATCACTCTTACAACTGCCTTGTTTCTAGCCCCAGCATTCCCCCTACTATTTCACTTTGTTACTCCTTCCCACTCTTCCCTGCATTCTTCCTCATTCTGATCTTTTGATTTTGGAAGGATCTTACTGCCCTGAATATGTTGTCCATTTTCACATCATACATCAAAATTTTGCTTTTATTAATCTGCTTCCACATCTGGTGCTAGCTATTTCTTCAGATTTGCCTCCTCCTGAATCTTATTCATTTACCTGATTTATGTTTAACTATTTTTTGTTGTTGTTGTTTATCTTGTCCTTCTCAGTTTTTTTTTTAGTGCTTGCTTCACACTGGGTATCTTTGGGAAACAATTAAAACCATAACTAGAAGGAAAGACAGAAGTATAAAGAATTAAACTAATGTTATACTGATTGTATTGATAGACCTACTGACAAAACCTTTCTGAAAAACAGATTTCAAATACAAATATACAGCAGTGATTCAGTTAAACACAGTCTGACTTTTTTTTTAAATGTAAATCTAGTCGACCAGAATGACAATGATTTTTCAACATCACTGGGTCTGTAAAGCGGCCAGGGTCACTATTTATTAAAGTACCTCTGATTTTGAAAAATGAGTAAAGCTAATGTCGATGGAGAAAGTGGTTGATTAATGCTCCATCAATTGCTCTGTGTTTTGCTATGTCTCTAAGCATTGCTAAGAAAAGAACATGGGCTTTTTCTCCATCAGGTTTTAACAGATGGAAAAATTCCAAGAAATGTGTAAATGACCATGGAAAATAAGTGAGACCATTGATTAGCCACACATTCATTGATTTCCTGACTGAAAATAGTAGCAGAACCTTTTTTTTTTTTTTTTTTTTTTTTTTTTGATGTACAACGTTACCACAATAAGGATCAATACTGAAATGATCCCTAAAATCAAGGAATAATATTTTTGTGTAGTTAGCAGAGAATGATCCACTATCCAATGGCATAAATACAATTATTTTCCAGGACTTGGAAAATATCTTGGACTATCTTGTCTTCCAGGACAACTATCTTGGAATTACAGTTAGCTTTACTTTACTAGAGGGTAATGTTTAAAATAAACAAATCTGTGTTTTGTGGTTTGTTGTTTTTATAGTGACATATTGGCCTTGATGATGGGAATAAATTGGATATTTGTATGAAAACTGAAATGTTACATTTGGTAATTCTCAAAGACGTGCTCTGTGATGACTCAAACAGCAGGGTCTCTGAGGAATTAGCTTCAGGAAGCCAGCTGCAGCATACTTCAGAGTCTTCAGAATTGCTCTAAATAATGCCTTGCTGTGTCTATGATCTGCATTTAAGGTACAGTGTATAGTATCCATATCTCTTGCTTTGTATTTGTCCCCATTGTGCTAGCAGTATGGTACAGTGCAAGCCAGTTCCTGAGAGTCTTTGGCACTCCACTTAAAGGTGAAGAGATTAGAGTGATAGGGTGTGGTTTACTCCTGAATACTGGTGGTGCTGGGTAATATTTTGTTATTGGGACCTTCTGCAGCTACTGTGCAAAACCCAAAGCTTTTTATAAGGGAAGAAATAACCCTAGAGACTGAAAAATGTGTACAGAAAACCAAGTCTTTTCTGTGGATTCCATACAAATGCTGTTAAGGAGAGTAGCACAGAGAATTCATAATCAGTTCAGTATTTCCTCTGTAAATCTACAGACAGTCTGAAACAAGAGGTCTGAAGAGGAAAATAAAAATTACAATGCAATGCCTGCCTTAATGATATAGTTGGTGAGTATTCTAGTCAAGCCAACCAACTACAATATTTATATTACAACTGAAAAGCTCTCTGACACCATTTCTGTTATGGTGCAACTCTCCCTCACATAGCCATTAAAGCCTACAGATCTGTCGTCCTTATCAGTGCAGCTTTGTGCTACCAGTCCAGAAACCTTCAGTACACAAAAAAACTGGAAGTGTGGTGATGGATTAAGATAAACTGAATTTAATCTCCAAGAATATAAGACAGGAGACAGTCGCTGATTAAATAAATAAGAAAATGAAAAATGTAATCGATTTCTACTTTATTGAGTATTAAATTGTCCCAATATCCTCAGTCTGCCACAGCATGCAGCAGAATTTTCTGATGCTTTGCAGAATATAAAACATGAGTATCATTTGGAGAATTTAACAAAATACTGTATCTTTGTATTAATAATGATGATTTTCAATGGCAAACACTAGAAGAGAACACTATGCAGAAAACATATGGCATAGCAAATACAATGACAGAATTAAGCTGCCCTTAATCAAATACCCATGTTTAATTCTGACAGCTCATGGTCTTCCGAAAGTTAAGTAACAGTATGTCCCTTTATTTGGCAGACATAAAAGTTTAATTCATAGATCCAGCCTTATTTCCAAGATAACTTGCCACTTATAGCCCTATTATTAAAATGAATCTATTAAAATGCCTTTTCCTCATTATTTGATAAAAAGGAACTACAGCTGACCACAGTGTCAGTGACTGATGGAACTTTGAATGTCCCCAGATCCCTTTCCTCAGACCAAATGTTCTTTAGTGATGGTTTCTATCATTCTTCCTGTTGCCAACTTTTTCTTCCTAAGAGGACCATCATTCCTTCTCAAAGACTGAAGTTTCACATCAGAGAATGGAAACATTTTCAGTGCTAATGTTAGTAGCTAATGTTGAATATATCTTTCTTTCTTTTGGTTAGTTTCAGATTCTATTATCTTTTTTCTTATGCTGATTTTCTATTTTTTTCTACCATACCTATCTCTTAACAGCTACTGCTTTTAACTCCTGAAGTTTATATCTTCCACTGAGATTAATTTACATAAATTTATTTGACCTTTAAATGACTGCACATCTACAGTGATCATTTCCAGCAGATTATGATGCTGAATTGGGGTTCTTTCATTTATATTTTTATTCTCTCATATTTCTCAATAAAAATTTACATATACCTAATTCTTGTCTAATTTTTACAAATTATTTTAATTTCTCTGGGCTTATTTTTTAACACTTACTAGTCTTGTTGTGTTTATTTATTTATTTATTTATTTATTTATAGCAATATAGTTTAAATAGGCCTTGTGGAAGGATTCACTGAGGAAAAAATGTAGTAGCTATACAGAAAGCTTAATTCATCAGAAAGAAACAAAGAAGACGCCAAGGCCCAGTGTGGTGGACAAGGACTGGCATATAAGGAGGAAAAATAAAAATTTAAAAAATAGCAACCAGGGAGTAGACACAAGCATCAGAATTTTGAAGGCCATCAGAAGATTTAGTGTACTGCAAGGAAGATGTTTCTAGCCAAGGGATTCAATGAACACATAATAGACTGGACTGAAAGTCCAGGTGGGTGTAGCCATGTGTTTGCTACACTTAAGTATCCATGTCTGGATGCAGTCAGGATGCATCCCCATTCCACATTACGACATGATTTATACTACGTCTAGCCTGTGAGGGAGCTGTGTTTCGTCGCTGTATCTATTCATTCACAAATTAAAGCACCAGTGAGAATATGGGAGAAACTGAAAAGGAATAATACATATTAAAGTGCTCTAAAGAAGGATTTCTGGAATCCTTGAGTGGTGGAAAGGAAAAATAACAAAAGCCTTCATTAGGTATTTCTGATAGAGTGAAGAGAGAGAATGTGAATGTGCAGCATAACTGCATTGCATAGCATGGCACAGCATCAAAAATAATTCTTCTCAGCAAGAAAGATGTTTGTTCTTTAGCCATTTATCTAGCTTCTCTAATACCACCTCTGGTATTTTAATGGTCCCATTAAAGTATCCTGTCCCTAGCAGTGGGGAGCTTCTCAGGAAAGACTACATGAGACAGAAGTACAGCATATTCTATTTCTATGTATGTCTTCCCAGTTCTCATAAGGTATCAAAGAGTTTCTGTCCTAGACACTACAGAATGCACCTTCATGCCTATGTTTAGTAGTGACTGAAAGCCAAAGTCTCCATGAATTTGTCTAATATTTTTTAGAACTTATTAATACTTTTGGTGTATAGAATATGGTTGTGGTTTAACCCCAGTCAGCAACTAAGCACCACAGAGATGCCCATCCACCTCCTCCCTCCTTCAATGGATGGAGAAAAGAATCAGAGGAAAAGGTAAGAAAAGTTAAGAGAAGTTTAATAATTGAAAATAAATTAAATAAAATAATTATGCTAATAATGTTAACAATACTAATAACACTAAGAAATTAATAATATTAATAACACTTGCATGTAATATGTAATGAAAATGTAACTACTACTACTACTATGTAATGAAAATAATATTGAAAGAAAAAAACTCAAACAAATGATACAACTGCTCACCACCTATCAACCAACACCCAGCCAGTCCCCGAGCAGTGAGAGCCAGAGCCAGAGAGAGCGACAAAGCCTAAAAGACATGAACGCCCTGAAAGCCAGACTCCACGGTCAACTCTCCCCAACTTACATACTGAGCATGATGTTTTATGGCATGAAATGTCCCTTTGATCAGTTTGGGTCAGCTGTCCTTGCTGTGTCCCCTCTCAGCCTCTTGTAGAGAAGACAGGAAGACAGGTGCAGTATCACAGAATTAAGAAGTCCTTGGCTTAATATGAACACTGCTTAGCAACAACTGAAAAAATCAGTGTGTTATTAAGCTTCTTCTCAGCACAAATCCAAAACAGCCTCATAGGAGATATTGTGAAGAGAATTAACCCTATCCTGACCAAACCAGTACAAATATACTACTGCAATGAACTCTACAGTTTAATTATCATAGACACATAGACTGGTTTAGTTTGGAAGGGACCTTAAAGATCTTCTAGTTCCAACCCCCCTGCCATGGGCAGGGACACCCTCCACTAGACCAGATTGCTCAAAGCCTCATCCAGCCAGGCCTTGAACTTTTCCCGGGATGGGGCATCCACAACTTCTCTGGGCAACCTGTGCCAGTGCCTCAGCACCTTCTCCATGAAGTTCTTCCTTGCCTCTAATCTAAATCTGCCTGCTTTCAGGTTAAAGCCATTACACCTTGTCTTATCACCACATTCCCTTGTAAAAAGTCCCTCTCCAGTTATGCACAGCACATCTTTTTCTAGACACTCTGAAGGAGAAAAACAGATCTGAATGTTGCTTGTAGGTAAACGCTGAGAGAAAAGTCAAAATTTAAACACTTTCAGTTCTCCCTTATGCAAGCTCACACAATCATGGATGGTCCAAAAGTGACTAAGAATGAAGGAAGAACCAGACTACAGACACCTGAATAGTGGCAGGAATTAGAAATTATTAAATAATGTAACATTTGGGATAACAACAATGTGGCTTTGCTGCCTTTAGCAATCACGCAAGAAGTCATATATAATATAGAATAGTCTAGTGCTTCTAAACAGTTCTGAATATTCATTCTTTCCTGTGATGTAATTATCAGAGAATGTTTACAGTTATGATAAAATTTGTATATTTCTGATCCTCTGTGAATTAAATTAAATTAAGCTTGCTTTAAGAATTGATTTGTTAGAGTGGCCTCTGACATCAGAGATTTTGTGTCTATATCTTAGTGATTTAATAAAAGAAACATGCATCAGAGTAAACTCTAATAACAAGCTAACAAGTAAAACTCTAAAGTAATTAATGACAATTTAAATTTGATAACATAGGCAAGATAAGAGACCATGGAGAACTGTCTCTATTCAAAGTATTGGAGAACCACCAATATTACTGTATCAAATCATCATTTTTGAAACTTCAGACAATTGAAATTCTAGGTATTTTAAAAGAATGTTTGTAATAGTGAAACATTACAATCTAATTCTTTCCTTCAGCATATATTCCTTTGTTTAAACATAGAGATAACAAGCACTGAGCTTTGAAAAAGATAGTATTGTTTATTTGTATAATGTTTTTGATACGATTAGCCATCCCCTTTTGTCAATAAAACCAAGTTTTTATTCCCTTTCTCTGCTGAGTGATTTTAATTCTTTTTATAAAGAAGTTTGATCATGTGTATCAAGCTGATGTGCTAGGGAAAACTATGTTATTTGCAGTCTCTGCTAATGATCTTTTTATGGTCAGCATAACCATGAAAATCCATATGCATGCAGAAGACATTGCTTTTTAGTGACACTTAACAACAGAGAATGTGACAATTATGCAGTGTTTGCAATTGGCAAGATTGTATGCCAGAATGTTTTAAACAGTATGTTTTAATATGATGGTTTTGCATGGGAATAAAACATGGCATTTTGACCAAGCAAAAAGAGAGCACTCTATAATCTGGGCTTTCACGTATTTTTCTTTTAAGTAGCAGAAATGTATCCAGATTTCTTAAAATAAAAACCTGTAGAAATGTGACAGAACAACAATATATTGTCAAATATTCGTTTTAAGTTTGTCTGAATACAAGAACGCCATGTGATGTGTGCAATCCCAGAGAACAGTTCAGTGGTACCTGCAAAGCTTCCTTAACAGGTAATTGATACTGTACAATGCCCCATGGCTATTTATGTGGTATTTTTAACTTCCTGTTAAAACTACAGCTTTTATAATATCCTAAATTGAAAAGGAATAAACAGTTGGCATATGAGAGGACATTTCTCAAATATGGGCATGAGAATTTCTAAATAATTCAGGTGCTTCCTTGGCTTGGATCAGATAGGTTAGAGCTCCTTTTAGCAGAAAGTTTCATGACAAACAGTAAAACAAAACTATTTTGAAAAATTATGATGTACTGCGTTTTGTATTCCCTCCTCTGGCTGCTACAAAGTATAATCTGGGGGCAAAAGCAAAACTCTTAAGATCCTTTGTATTGCAGACAGCTGGATACAATAGCAATGATGGGGAGAGTTTCCACCTGAAATCCTTTCCTGGCCTTTGATCGATAAGCAAAGGTGCTGCAATTTTAGATAGACAACGTCCACTGCTCCATGAGTGACACTGGCTTAGAGCAGAAACTCCCACAGATCATGCTAGCAAAGAAACATATCCATGTGCAATGAGAAAGGCCAGTAAAACCACCCTATTTCTACTACCCTGAAACTGCCATGGGCATTAACAAGTAATAACAGTATTTTTATTATTTTTTCACTGTTCATTTATTTAACAGAATAATCTATGAACACTTACTTTGTGATGAACAATTCCCTCCTACTCATCTGCCTGTGGTGTCTCATTTTTACCTCTGGGTTTGTGTTCTTTCCTTTCTTAAAGCACTTAGCAGAAAAAGAAACCGTAATCATACAGAATATGATGAAGATCCATATTGCAGACCTGGCGCCAGTCAGATTTCCCCAAAAGATTCCTAGACTTTTCTGGTACAGGTATGCTATTCTGTTTGCAGGTTCATGAGTGTGAAATATGCCTGCCTCTCAGCAGGCTGGCAGCCGTGGAGGTAAAAGGTATTGGGGCCCCCATAAAAAGCTAATAATCTTTAGAAGAAACATTACTCTGCCAAAAGCTAAGCAGAGTTTTGCACTTGAGACCATAGAACACCTGGCAGCATTGCAGACAGAACCATTTTGGTAGTTGTTGGATTATATGCTACTTTGTTAATAAACCACTAAGGGTAAGAGACCTTTTTTTATTGCCTTTCTAATATATTTTGGGTTTTTTTCCATTTGAATGCTGTTTTTGAAGAGGATGCTATTAAAAAGACATTTTATGTTGCTACATTTGACTGACATCTAAAGGGCTATTCTTTATTTGGCACCTGCAATTCTTCAAGTTAATGCAGCAAGGAGCTTCTTCCTATAAAAAAAACCTCAAGTCCTGACTTCAAAGAAACACTATCAACCTTATAGCTACAGCCAACACAAAGTACGGGATTCATTTTCAGAGGTGTTAGAATTTCATGCACAAAAAAGTCATTATTGTATTTGAAGCACATTACAAATTTGGACTTTATATTCTTTTCCACTTTCTTATTTGTAAGATTGTTGTGGTTTGCTCCCAGATGGCAACTAAGCACCATGCAGCCACTCACTCACCCACTCCCCTGATGCGGGATGGGGGAGAGAACTGGAAAAAAGAAAAATTGTGTGTTGAAATAAAAGCAGTTTCATAGGACAGCAAAGGAGAAGGAAATAATAATTACAGTAAAACAACTACAACAACAACTCTAGATGTAAAAATATATTCTTTTGATTTTCAAATAATTGGTGATGGTATAGCAACATTCCCAAATTCCCACCACAATCAAACAGAAAACACAATTTGCAAATGTGTTACTCAACACTTATAAGAGATTCTAAAAGATGGAGGCTGTGACTTGTGCAAAGCTGTTCATGGTGTTATACGCTGGGCTGACCCTGGCTGGAGGCCAGGTGCCCACCAAAGCTGCTGTCACTGCCCTCCTCAGCTGGGCAGGGAGAGAAAATGTAATGAAAGGCTCATGGGTCAAGATAAGGAGAGGGGGACATCACTCACCAGTTACCACCATATGCAAAACAGATTAATCTTGGGGAAATTATTTTAATTTATTACCAATCACATCAGAGTAGGATAATAAGAGACAAATATTAAATCTTACAACACCATCCCGCCACCCCTCCCAGACTCAGTTTCACTCCAGATTTTCTTCAACTCCTCCCTCCGAGCAGTGCAGGGAGACTGGGAATGGGGGTTGTGGTCAGCCCATCACACACTGCCTCTGCACTCCCTCTGCAGCGGGAGGATCTGCACACCCTGCCCCTGCTCCAGCGTGGGTCCCTCCCACGGGGTGCAGTCCTTCAGGAGCAGCCTGCTCCAGTCTGGGTGCCCCCCGGGGTCACCAGCCCTGCCAGCAAACCTGCTCCAGCCTGGGCTCCTCTCTCCACAGAGCCACAGCTCCCACCAGGAGCCTGCTCCAGCACGGGCTGCCCATGGGGTCACAGCCCCCTTTGGGCATCCCCCTGCCCCAGCGTGGGGTCCTCCCTGGGCTGCGAGGGTGTCTCTGCTCCCCCGCGAGCCTCCATGGCTGCAGGGCACAGCCGGCCTCACCATGGGCTGCATCATGGGCTGCCGGGGAATCTCTGCTCCGGCGCTTGCAGCACCTCCTTCCCCTCCTTCTCCACTGACCTGAGAGTCTGCAGGATGGTTTCTTTCACATCTTTATCTCTCTCTTTCTCTTTGCTGCAAAATTTAGCCTCTTCAGATTTTTTTCCACTTCTTAAACACATCATCCCAGAGGCGCTAACTCTGTCACTGATGGGCTCAGCCTAGGCCAGCGGTGGGTCTGTCTCGGAGCCGGCTGGCATTGGCTGTTATCAGTCACAAGGCAAGCTTCTAGCTGCTTCTCACAGAAGCCACCCCTGTAGGCCCCCTGCTACCAAAGCCTTGACACACAAACCAAATGCATACCCACAAAACCAAAGAGGATTAGAGGGTTGGGTTAGTCCTAGATGGTCTGTAACAGATACCAACCACATTTTTTGGTATTATGTCCCCCTCTAATCTTGTCCCAGACACCCTAAACAGACATGCCCTCAGTTTCCAAGTGGAGTGATGTGGAGATCCAGAACTCCTTCACGTATAGAATGATTCTCTTGGTCCTTCCCTCCCTCCCCTTCCTAAACACCAACCTGCTATTCATGGTGAAAGCTATGAACATGTTGTCCTGACATGTGGAGAACCTCTGAGGGTGCACATTGGCAATGCCAGCACCAGTGTCAGCCAGTGGTTAAGTGCTGTAGGAATCTGACAATAATAGAATCTTACCATAGAATCACAGACTGGTTTGGGTTGGAAGGAACCTTAAAGACTATCTAGTTCCAACGCCTCTGCCATGGGCAGGGACACCCTCCACTAGACCAGGTTCCTCCAAGCCTCATCCAGCCTGGCCTTGAACACTTCCAGGGATGGGGCATCCACAGCTTCTCTGGGCAACCTGTGCCAGTCTCACCTGGCACTGGAATTTCTTCCTGAATTCCAATCTAAATCTCCCCGCTTTCAATTTAAACACATTAACCCTTGTCCTGTCACTACAGGTCCTTGTTAAAAGTCAAAGATGCCACTCAGGATTGCATACCCCACCCAATCTCCTGACTGACGTTGTCGGCCACCATAGAGAGGCATCTGCAGGATGAAGCCTACCTGACTGTAGGCTGTATTTGAAAGCAGATCTAACTCACTTTTATGTTGAGCACCAGTTAGGTATCAAAACAACTATTCTTTTAACACCACCATCTGTTCTAGGATTACGGTAAAATTTGATAATGAACCGTACATTGGGCATCTTCAAAGTGCAGTTGTGTCTAATCTTAAAAGTCTTAGTGTAAATCAGGGGTGTGTGTCACAGTGAGAATCTAAGCCTTTGAGATTTCATTCACATTTGTGAACAATCCAGGCAGGTCTAAGCAGAAAACCATAGTACGTTTCACAGAGGAAATAAGAAGAATTTCTATAACTGTATTTATTTAACTGTTGCACTTTTATTGTTCCTAAAACAAGTCTTTTTTTTGGTGATGTTTACAACACAAGAAAAACTGCAGAGATTTTATACGTGTTTGCATCCTCCCTACCTTTCCCTCCAACCCTCTCGTTCCCAAGCTGCCCACCCCCCCACCCCCCCTCCCCCCATCCATGAAAATCATCTTTCCGGAATGCACTAAAGCCCTAAACAGTATACTTCTCCATTGAGGCAACATATTGAATTCTCAGTGTTTTCCAAGGAAGAATGTGAGCAAGCAAAACAAAAATTTCAGAAACAGGTGAACACATAACTTTAAAATGTAAACAATCATGCAAGTCACGAGTACTTATGTATGTGGAAATGATTAATACATTTCTGGCATCTAATGAGGCATCATAAGCATAAAACTCTGAAATGGCTACATTAGATTTTTAAGAAGTAATGAAAGTGGTAAGCAGTACCGTTAGTTTTGAAGCTCCAACCTCCAACCCCTTTCGGCAGAAGATATCCTACATGCTTTCAGCACCAGGAAACAGCCACAGACCACTCATCCTATTAGAGAATATTCAATGCTTCCAGGAAGACACAGGACTACCATGGGTGCATCAAGCGTGTATATCATGAAGAAATTCTTCCCAGAGAGGGTGGTGAGGCACTGGCACAGGTTGCCCAGAGAAGCTGTGGATGCCCCATCCCTGGCAGTGTTCAAGGCCAGGCTGGATGAGGCTTGGAGCAACCTGGTCTAGTGGAGGGTGTCCCTGCCCATGGCAGGGGGGTTGGAACTAGATGATCTTTAAGGTCCTGTCCAACCCAAACCACTCCATGATTCTATGATCATACAGACAATTTTTGCCAAGAGTGGCACATATGTGCAGGCGAGACTCTGTACACTCGAGTAGCCCAGAAAAGAAATGAGTTGCTGCCATAAGAACAACTCATACATTGTGCTCACTGTGGCTCCTTCTACTGGAGCCTTTTTGTCCTTTCACTCATCACTTGGCCAGGACACGGCAGTGATTTATGGGGGAGAGCACAAGATTTTCAGGAAGCACTGCAGCACACACTGAATAGTTCACTTCAACCAAAACACGGTGTGCCTCTAGGAAGTTTACAGTGTCTCCATCATGGATTAAAAAGCAGAGACCCATAAGCTCAGAACATGTAGGAAACGCAGATTTAGATCAATTCAGTCAAGAAAAAAGTAAGTGTGATAGAAGGTCATGTATAACAATGCATGACATAAATCATGACCCCTTCCAGGTTTCATCTGTAGGTAAACAGCCTAGTTATGCTGGAAGCTGTTGGTTCCAAAGATAAATGTGAGAGTAATGAAAGAAAAACACTGTCCACTGGAATACTAGAAGACACTAATGTAGACGAAAACTTTCCAAGGAAACATTGGTTCAGACTATGATAAGAACTCATCTAAAAATCCTTAAGCCAATTTATTGCTGGTATAAGCTACTGATTTTTTTATGGTTGTATATAAAACGATTTCTTCTTTGAAACAAATTAAAGTAGCTACTCTACCTTCAGCAGTTTGCCATTATACTAAAAGCAGTCTGTATCTGGCAACCCAATTTTACAAAAGCACTATAAAAGAACAACATTTACTGTTCTCTTATTATTCTCCTGCTTAAAATAAGAAACCAAAATACAGAGTGCATAAAATGCTGTGATTTTATTAGCAAACATCACCCAAAACTTTATATTTCAAAAAGAATTCAAAGTTATGTGATATATTCTTAAGTATATGTTCATAATTTACAATAAAAAGCATAAGAAATATGTTCAGCATTCTTTTGTCCTCTTAATTACTTCATGTTCTTGAGCACAAGAAATTGATCCTGGCACAATCACAGCCTTTTGGTACTACAAGGACAAAAGGTAATAGACAAACATAAAAATATAATACTAAACACAATTACATTCCTCAGTCCCTACAAGGCATTTTGTCAAAACCTTACACTGAAGTACAATCAATTACCTTAATAACAGCAAACATTTTGTGCAGGAGTACCATGACAAGAACATCACAGAATTGTTTTACTTCAGTGGTATCAGATACAATAGTCTCTGGCTCTGTAATTGCACACGTACAGGAAGAACCATTCCATGTTTCCTCTGGGGTATGTCTGTGTACACTACCAGAATACCGTTCAAAACCTTTTTTTTAAACAGAATTTTCTCAAACTTTGGAAAGATTCCTTACCTGCTGATTCTAGACACAACTTTTAGATCCAGGAAGTCACACTGTATTTTTCACATATATATATATATTTAATACAATAGCTCCATTTGTTTGGTCCAGAGCTAATAAAGACATTTAAAAATAACAATTATGTAGACCTAGATAGACGGATTTTTAAAGGCACCTACCTAAAGAGACACTCAACTGCATTCTAAAAAGCAGTCAGGGACCAATGTCCAGCTGATGATACATAAATGTAAAATGCATCAGTATTTATTTTTTTGTAGAAAAGTTACGTGTTTTTTACAAAATGTATCTGTAAATCCTTTGCAGAGTATGTCCTTCTGCAATCCTTTGCTACAGTTTGTAGTTATTTAGTTTGTATATCATTGGAGGAAGAGTCATTAAAAGGCTCAGATTAACCTCTGGGGTTTTTTTAACTGATTGCTCAGAAAGATTTCTGAGCTACACAGGAGTAAGCATAGATACATTTGGACAATGATATCCTCAGACGGCATAAAGAATAGTGATTAAAATGTGGTTGGGGACCTACGGAACTGGATAGTGCTATTCAAGGTTTAAGAACTTAATATGGCTCATAGGGGCAGAGGACAGCTTGCACCTGGGTAGCCTCCTGTCAGGGCAGAGAAGCACGGTCACTTCTGGTTTCTTCATTTCATAAGATCACCTGAAAGTTGTTTCACAAGGACTTCGTAAAGGATGACGCTGACAGACTGACAGGGCTGCAGGAAATGGAAATAGCTATGTTCCGTACTGAGGCCTTTGTCACTACAAGTTATCAGGAAGCATAAAATGCCATTTTGGTTGAACTAGCAAAACGAGAAAAAAAAAGAATATACAGAGTGCCTAAGTGCCTTTCTTTGAATTACCATTTCATTTCTTGATGAAAAGGCCCCTTCCCAGACAAACTTGACACTCACATAATCTTGCGAAGTAATTTCTCTGCTCTTTCAATTCATCTACAAGGTCAATTTTAAGGAACTGAAAAAAAATGGGCAATTTTGTTTTTCTCAAAGGTAAAAGTCAAGTAAGCTCCATTAATTTTAATGGACAATTTAGCAGTCTCAGGGCCTATCACTGGTACTCAAGTTCTTTCACCTTTTGGGTGCAAGATATGAAAGTTCTTTATTTCTTTTGTAAGTGAGAAAAATCCTACAACTTACACATGGCATGGGGGAATATAACCCTAAAACGCCTCTTTCAAAAGCTGCTGTATACCAGGATGATCCCAGAATGTTGTCATCTGTTTATAATTCTCTTTCTTGTCTTTGGCTGCAAACAATAAATTAGACAACAAATATTAACAGGCAGGTATACATAAAGAAACTTAGATATGACTGTCAAATCAATTTCCACATGCAGGTTCAAAGTTATGTCACATTTCAATGAAGAATTATATCTCAAAGCAAATTTTTGCATACAAACTTTTAGTTTATTTATACCTGACTTGAATACTAAACAAATTTATGCATTTCAATAACAAAGAAACCTACAAAGACTTCAATAATTAGTTTTGATTCAAAATAAAGAACAAAAATTGCTGTGCTTTTGTTTTCTATTCTGAAAATTCTAAGACTGTCTTACCTTGCCAAAATTAGAGCATTAGCTTCTCATTTTGGAAAAAACTCAAAGCCAAAACCAATTCCCAAACCACAGAACACTAGAACCCTTAGTTTTAAGATGGGTAGTTTTGCAAATACAGACACTGAAAAATGAGAATATTAAGTCATGCCATAGTCTTCACTGAACAAAACAATACCCCTTTTTTTTCCTCATGCTTTGCATCTGACATACAGTTTGCCATGCCATATGTCGCTGCATTCCCCTGAGTGAGTATCCCCGCACTGTTACATCTTACGTAATTCATGCACATTTCTTTAGGACACTTTAACATCAATGACTGATGTTCCAAAAAGTATTCCTCCTCGACTTTTGAATATAATGCTTCCCTCAGTCATAAGCCACTCTGCTGGAAGGCAGTTGCTTGGGCTTGTCAGGAAAAATACACCTCAAGGAATTTACAGGGAAGAAGATGCCTTACAGATATTAAGGAGTGGGGGAGCGGGAGGGAGGGACGTATGACTGAATCAGTTCATCTCTATCAAAGTTTCCATGGGAAAAAGATATCAAGAAAGGTTAGTCACATGCTCACCACAGCCCCAACTGTTGTTCAAAGCATCTGAAACAACATTCCCATTAAGATGATCACGATTTTTCAAGGGGAAGACACATACAAACGATAAATGGCACACATGCCACTTAAATCAGTTTCACCCTTTCCAAACTGTGTCTTGTGCTTGTGTGGCACAAGACTTTGAACTTGCTCTCCCAGTTAACTAACAGCTAAACTTGTTAACAGTTATCTATATGTGATTTTGCACAACCAGATAGGATATATAAACTGGAAAGTTTAAGGACTCTGGGATATAAAACCAAACCTGTTCATACACTATATCTGGTTGTTACCTGTGTTACTTCAACTGCAGAAACAGTTGAAGATTAGGCACTTTACCCATTTCCTCCTAACCTGTGCCAAATAAGAAAGAGCTCAATGCCAGTGTGGACTTCCTCTTCTTCTACATGCACATCTGACCCCTGAAAGCCTCGCTGGAGCTCACTGTTCACAAAAAAGCAGTCAAAGAAAATAATCTAATAATGGACTCAAACGATTAAGGGATTATCCTACCAGAATGGCATTTCCTTAAGGAACAGGGGATACAAGGACAATAAACACCATGGCAGATGATGCTCTACAAGGCGCTGACCTAAGTCTGGGTCCTGTCTCCCCGGCTCACCGATGTCCACCATCTGCTGTGGGCCGCTGAGACACCACCACCTCCGCATCCTCCCGCCATCTGACCTCAAACGAAGCAAAAACGGGATTCTAAGTCTTCAGGCCCTGATATTATCCCAACCCTCCTTTTGTTTATCTCTGCTTAACCATTTCGCACAGAGGCTTTAATATAGGAAACGCCGAGCATATCACAAATCTGCCACCTCATCTCCAGGTCCTCGGCGTCTGGCCATTACGACTAAGAAAACGAACGCCCCGTTGTAGGGGACCGACAGAAGTCAACCCCCGAGCTTCGCAAACCACGACACCCAACGGGCAGAAGGCTGAGCCGTCGCACCCCCACCCGCGGACCCCCAGACTGCACCCCCACGCGCCCCGCCCGCCACCGTGTCCCACGTGACTGCAGCCCTCAGCGGGGCGGCCCGCCCCCTGGCGCTTCCATGGCAGCGGCGGGTGACGAGCGTTTCCGCTTCCGGCGGCCAGACGGCGGCAGGGCCCGGCCGCGCTGAGGCCGCGCCGGGCGGCGGGTGGGGTGGGGGTGCGCGCCGGGCAGGAGGAGAGGGCGATATGTGGCCGCCGCCGCCGCAGCCTTGGCTTGTCGCGGGGCTGCTGTTGGCTGCCCGTTGCGGGGAGGTTGCAGCGGCGGCCCTTCTCCCCCGGAGCGCCGCCATCTCCTCCCCGCGCCCCACGGAGATGGCCGGTGGGGGAGCCACGCGAAGCAGCAGCAGCAGCCGCCTGGCCGAGGTGTCGGCGTCGCCCGAGCAGGGCCAGCCCATGACCCAGCGCGCCCTGTCCGTGCTGGTACTGGCCAGCGCCGCTCTCATCGTCTACTTCGTGATCCGGACCGTGCGGTGAGGGCGGGGGCCGCGCCGGCTGGAGCGCTGCCGCGGGGAGCGGGCGGGGGATGGGGGAGCGCTGCTGTCCCCTCCGCGCCACGGTGGGAGGCAGCGCTCTGCAGAGGGGACAGGGACGGCTCCGCTCCTGACAGCGCCGCCCCGGGCCCGGCCGGTTGTCGGCTGATAGGGTCCCTTCGGGGCTGGCGAGCAGGGCCGGCCTCCGCCCAACCACCGACCGAGGCGTCTGGGAAACTCCTGGTGCCGCCTCCCGGGCATGTATGGGCGGGAAGGTGCCCCGTCGGGCTCCGCTCACAGCAGTGATGGTGCTCAGTGTCCAGCCTTTCCTGGCTCCCTTCTGTTCTCTCCAAGTCGACTTGCCACGACTGACATCCGTCAGTCACCTGGATTTAACTTTCTGTATGCTGTGGGTCGGTTTTGACCAGTTTGGCAACATGTGGCTCGCTGAGCTACCGAACTTGGCCATCTGCCCTTCTTTGTCAGTAAACATCTTTCTTCTGTGCTTTCTTTTTCAGTAAATTTCTCTATTTGGTGTTTTCTTACCGAGAGGGCCCTTAAAAAGCTTGCACTACCAGCCAGCTGACTGTTTCTCACATGCTTTTGCAGTTAATTACAGTGTTCGTCACTGTATTTTGTTGTCCTTGCAGTTTTACTTGCGCTCTTATGCCAAAGCTATGAACTCAGGGCAAGGCCCAGATGTGCGATTAGGCACAACACACATTCATAATGCAGCAAGTTCTCTGTGTACTCTTCATGGTAGTTAGACAAACTGGTTGTTAGCGTGTCCAGTACCTTCATAGTTTATTCCAAAAAGGCAGCTGTAAGATGGTGGTCTGTGTGGAGCAAGTAAAGTAGGATATCCTGGTTGATCATAGCTCTTACAGATCACTCACTCTTGAGCGACCTTCTGTCTTATTTTCATTAGAATTCATATCTTGATGATATCATGTCTTACATCTTAAATGAAACTGCATAATCTTTTAAGCAAGTGAAAATGGCCAAGAGCATTGAGAAGTGCTGTTCTTCCTAGCAGCATGTTGGATTTGGAGTTCTGAGTAGTATTACAGAAAGGCCAAATAAATAAATAAATAAAAGCCTCTCAGTGCAGGAGCTAGAGAAACAAATTCTCATCTACTGCCATTATTTTCTGGATAAATGACGATTGTTTGATATTCTGGTTTTGGCAATAGGAAGGTTGACGTCCTGCATTTGTAACTGGAGTGCAGTTTTCCAGGTGCTGCTGTGCATAGGAAGATTAAACCTCATGTTGTTATTCTGTAATTCTGCTGCACCTTGCTTATGAAATTCAGAATAGATTAAGCATACGCTTTTGAATTTGGACTTGGGGCTGAAATACTTTTGTCAGCGGTTGTATAAGAAATTTTAAAGTATAGGTAAAACCTCCGTTTCCTTTTGAAATAGTTTCTCAGGATTAAACAATATGTATTATCAGACATAAAAGCTTCAGGGCATTTTGCAAACTTTCAACTAGGTCACCCTCCTACTGGATGAAGGGAAGGTGGTAGATGTCAGTTTTCTGGATTTTAGTAAGACTTTTGATACTGTCCCTCACAGCATCCTTCTGGACAAGTTGTCCAGCTGTGGGATGAGAAGGTTCATGGTGCGCTGGGTAAGGAAATAGCAGAACAGGTTTCAGGGTGTTGTAGTGAAGAGGGCTGCATCTGTCTGTCAGCCAGCTGCCAGCCCTGTTGCTCAGGGCTCAGTTCTAGGACCAGTTCTGTTCAATATTTTTATCAGTGATCTGGAGGTGGGAGATGAATGCACTACATTGCAAAGTTTGCTGATAATACTAAACTGGGGGGTGCTGTTCACTATTTTAAGGGACAAGATGCCTTGCAGAGGGATATAGATGGAATGGAAGCATTGGGTAACAATTAATGGGATGAAATTTAACACCTCTAAATGCTGGATTCTACAGCTAGGACGGAGTAATGTTTAAAGTATAAATGTGAAGAGGAGTGTCTGTGGAGCAGCCCTGCAGAAGGGGATCTGGGGGTGCTGGCTGGCAGCAGGCTCAACACTAGTCAGCAGTGTGCCTTGGCATCCTGGAGCGTCTCAAACACAGCATAACCAACCAGTCAAGAGAGGTGATTATCCTGCTGTAGTTATCATTGGTGCAGACTCACCTTGACTGCTGGGTGCAGATCTGGGCCCCACAATTTAAAAACAATGTTAGTGTACTTGAATGTGTCCAGAGGAGGCAACAGAGCTGGTGGAAGGGCTGGAAGGGATGTCCTGTGAGGAGCAGCAGAGGACTCTGGGTTTGTTTAGTCTGAAGAAAAGAAGGCAGAGGAGTGACCTCATTGCTCTCCACAGCTTCCTGAGGAGAGGGAGCAGTGAGGAAGGTGCTGATCTCTTCTCCCTGGTATCCAGTGATAGGATATGTGGGAATGACTCAAAACTCTGCCAGGTGAGGTTTAGACTGGACTTCAGGAAGCATTTCTTTACCGACTGGCTGGTCAACCACTGGAACAGGCTTCCAAGGGAAGTGGTTGATTCCACAAGCCTGTCAGTGTTTAAGAGGCATTTGAACAATGCAGTTAACATGCTTTAACTTTTGGTCAGGCAGTTGGACTAGATGGTTGTGGTATGTCCCCTCAAACTGTCTTGTTCTAACTTAATATATAGACACCCTTCAACTTCATTTATTCGGAGAGCAGATCTGTACCTTTAGAATAGAAAGATAACACTTTTCAAGTTCTGTTGAAGACTTTACCTGAAAAATCTAGCTACTCTCCGTTGAGATACGTTTGTCCTAATTCAGGAAGGTAGCAATCTCTTCCTATATCGGTTTTATACATTCTGATAAAGGTATGACTTTCCTGTTTTCAGAGCCATGTGGTTTTCTTTGAAGATGGTGTCCTGAAAATAGATTGCAAGAAAATCTTGTGCAAGCTGATAAAACTTTGCTAATGTGGCTAACACCTAACTCCTCTCCAATTCAGAGATTAATTTAGATTGGGAATTCTTATGTAAACTGTAGCAATCTTCCATAGACTTTCTCAAATGATAATACTGATGATGCAGTTTCTATGTCAGGAAAATAATCATCTTAATTTCATTTCTGGCTTTGTTTGAACTTGTTGTTTGAACCCCAGATGATAAAAGTTGTTCTGCTTGCACCTCTCCTTCTCCTGGTCCACTGAGAAGCTTAGTTTGGGAGGTATTGTCAGTAGTTGTGACAACTGAAGTGGACAGTCACAGGGTGGCAGAGACTGACAGGCAGCTCTGGACATTGTCTAGTCCATTTTCCTGCTCACAGCAGGGTCACCTGCAGCAGGTTGCTCAGCCCTTGTCCAGTTGAGTTTTGGGTATCTCTAATGGTGAAGATTCTATAACCTCACTGAGCACCATGTTCTTGTGGTTTACCACTCTTCACAGTAACAAAGTTGTGTTTTATTTTGGTTTTTTTTTAGTGGATGCTGTTAACTGTTTTATTAGTTTTCTCCAGTTACATTGGTGGAAAAAAAAACCGGTAGTGAAGCCTTAGTCTTTTCTGGAGTCCCTTGGAGTGGAGGTCTTTGTGCAGGCTTGTTTTGCTGCAATGCCTAATTCTGCCAATTACAATAGAGTTTTTGGGGTTTATGTATTTTTATTCCAGTATATATCAAACTCCTTTTGTAACAGAAGATTTGTGAAGAATAAATTATATAGCACTAAGGTCATGTAGCAGATCCATCAGAGTCAGGAATAAGAAAAGAGACACAGTGATGCCTTGTACAGTCTACCAGTGTAGTTTTATTGCCTTTTTTGCTTCTTAGCTTTTATATTTACATAAAATACTTTGTGTGTGATTGCCCTTCATTATGTATAGACAGGCTGAAGTTACAATTCATATGTCCTCTTGTTTTTTTCTCCTTATTGCTATGAAGAGTTTTGGGTTTTTACCTTAAAGCTCGTTGCCAACAAAGGTCTTGCTCTGTGTTTATGTAGGAAGAAGTGCATGCCCTTAAATGTTCACTTTTTCTGAGGTGATGAGAAGACAGGTGTAGCAGATGAGGTGAAATAGCTTTTTTTCTTTTTAGAGAAGTGTTCTACATATTTTGGATGGTTTAGCAGGGCAAATTATCTTTCAGTATCAATTGTGTGTTGTATTCTAATTTAAAACAAATTTGTAGGAGGTTATTTGTAAGTGTTGTGAAGGGTGATTCTTGAATGTCTTTCATGGATGTGAAACCTGTAGCTCATGCATGCCTTTCACAGAAGAAAGTCTGCAAACAAAGAAATAACTCTATGAGGATGCTTTTTGTAAAGGATGCAGCTCACAGTTCAGGAAAAATTAATTTGGTTAAAAGTACGAATTAATGGGGAATGTGAATTAACAGTACCGCATTTTGTAGCACAAGGTGTGAGAAGACTTTAGGATGGACCTTTCCCAGCTCTGGGTTAATTCTGGGACAGATAAAATTTAGTTCTGCCGCACAGACTGTTACCAAACTGCTCCATGATATTTTTGCTGAGCTGTGAGTGTTTCCCGTAACTTAGGGACTTTCAAATAGGTGAATGTCTTTGGAACTATTGAGCAAGAAAATCTGAGTTTCACTTTTGAGGAGGTATATACTGGACCACAAGTCCAATCATCCATGGGTTGAGGGGGTGGGAGAGCTGCAGTTTCCTTGGCGTATACTTCTCAGATTCCTCTAAATTATTGCGAAGCTGAAGGGTGGAGTTGGGTTTATTTAGTTTGCTAATGGTAAAAAGCTTCTAATAAAAAGACACTTTACCTAAAGTGACAGGGTGATTAGCAATTGATACTTTATTAACTATCTTGTTTAAAGCTGTAGTGGCTTGCAGCAAGGGTAGTAGCATATAACTGGGCAAATTAGCATAGTGTAATATAGCTTGTTTGTTCTGTTACATAGGTGGAAGTGCCTACAGCAAAATCTTACTTTGTGCTAATGTTTCCTTTTAGCATTTAGAGGCATTTATATTGTTAAGCTTGCAAGTTTGCAATAAGTGTGCCATGTGATGTGCATAATCATGACAGAAATTTCATGGAAGTATTGTGAATCTTGGTCAATCTTTTATTAATCTAAGTAATTCTGTTAGACCAAAGCTTCTGTATTGCTCAGTCTTTTTTTCAAGAAAGGATTTTGCTGATTATGGTCCTAGAGTGGGACTTAGCATAAGTCATAGCACTAATGCAGTATGGATTTATCCAGCTGTTTAAATCTAGTTTAAGTTTCTTGAATTCTCATGAAATGAAATTGTATAACAGTAGAATGAGGAAGTCTTGAACTTCTAGGAAAGCATTTACAGACTTGAATACCACTCATTTCTCTGTGATTATTAGCATTGAAAAGACATCTAATTCGTCAAGAAAACCAAAACTGTTTTCTTTTTGTTTGGCTAGGTTTTTCACTAAGGTATGCAGTGGTGGGGTTTTTTGTGTGTGTGTGTGTCTATGGTACAGTCTAAGGATGGAATAGGTTGTTTCAGGCCTTTGTTCAGGATTTCCCTAAAAGAACATAAATGTTAATTGGACACTGTTTAAGTTCTGTCAGCTCATAAGCAGCTGTTATCCTGTAAATGCTACAGGGGCTGTGTTCTACACAGGAAACACATGGAAAGATCCTTGGGAAAAGTATTTTACGCAATTACTATGCTAAATTAATTTTCTGGATGGAATTAAGGACAAGTCTTGCTGTGACCCTGTTACTTGGTATCAGATTCAGGTAAGAAGTGTTTGAACTGTCTTGTTGCGTGAGAGAAGTTTGCCTCTTTTAACTCGAGTAGTATTAGACACGGAAAATGCTGCGGTTGCTCAAGGTATACCCTATCAATGTATTGATACACAAAACTAAATCAGTGAGTTGTCAAGACTTTGTGTAGAAGTGAAAATTCTTTCGTGTAAGTGGTACCTTGCTTGCCCTGTTGCCTTTTGCTTTTTAATGATTCTTTTGCCAGCATTTGGTGCAGATGTGTCTAGAAGAGGTTTGTGTTTGATACACCAGATGAGCATTCGAAAAACTTACGGTTATGTAGTTGAGAATACCTTTGTTCACAAGAAGGTTATGGGATCTAAGCTAACGTTTAACTGCGTCAGATGACTGAGATTTTTAGATTTCTGTCAGCAGTCAGTTTTGGAATCGCTTCCCGCCCAAAAAGTGGTCTCATGTTGTGTGGTGACTGTTTTTTACTGAGTTGGGTTTTCTTTAATTCTTCCCATCCTGGCAAGTCCCTTGCAGTTTTTTGTTTCTTTAGGCACTGGATAGGCTTTAAACCTCACCTGTTGTTTTGCTTTGTTTTTTTATTTGTTTTTTTTTTTTTTACACCAACATTTCTTAGTTTCTCTTATTTAGCTCTCCTTTTAGTTTAACAATCTAGTATCTATGCCACCTCTGACATTAATCAGATAGTATCTGTTCATATTTTCTTGTGGATTTTCTACTGCTGTTAGCTGTATTTGAGCAAGGTTTGAGACTGACTACGTAGATAGATAACATTAACTTTTTAAGTTAACGTGAATCTATTTTCATACCTTAGTGTCTAGTAAGATAACTTTATCTGTAGTAACTACAAAGATAAAGTTTATCCCTGTTAAATTCATGAAAGGGATAGAGAACAATACTGACTTCAATGAAATTGGGATTTTGTCCTAGGTTTTCTTCCTAACAGTCACAGAGTAAAAGGTTTTAAGTTTTGTTGACACTCATGACACTGCTCTAGTGTCACAGTTACAACCATATATGTATGTTGCAAAAGTGTCTACAGTATTATTTAGTCTTTTGACTAATCTGTATATAGAGGAAGTTTTCATGTCACAAGTGTAATTCTTTTATCCCTTTTTCAACAACATTTGTTTGAATCTAGACATTAATCAGCTTTGTGATAAGATTTTGTTTTTTCTTTTGCATTATATGCAATGAGGCCATTTGCTCGGACTGTCTTTAAGTTTTCTCAACTCACAGCAGGGACTCACTTAAGATTAAGTGCTAAAGTGCCCAGCACAACAGTTTCTGATGTTTCAAATCGTAGTTGAGAAGGGAAGAAATGATCACGCTAATTTTTTTTATAATATCAGAAGTTGGAGCACTTCAATTAAAGCTACATATTTTATGTCCTTCCCATCCTTACATGGTTACATTTGCTTCTCAGTTCCAAAAGGAGGTCTGATTCACTGGAGTATAGTCTAAACCAAGACTGCATTCTGCTCTGTGTTCTTTAAAGTTGCCCTGGTGTGAGAAGGTGAATGCTTTTCCAGGAAGTGTGTTAAAAAAATTATTTAAGCATGCCAGAGTTCAGAACAGAATCTGAATCTGAGAGTCTCAATGTCTTATTTGCTGTCTCTGACGCGGTGGTTAAAGTGGTGCCTCAGAGTGGGGCCCAGAGATGACGATGCACGGTATAAGAATAGTGTATTATACATAGTATGATAGTACATACTGTAGTAGCATAATATGTTATAGCTAAATAAGTGTTTTGATTATTAGCTCTGAAATACCAAGTATTGAAGTTCCTGAAGGTTGTAAAAACCTTTCCTAGGCACCTCGCTTGGATTTGTAAATTCTGGAGCTTTGAAAAGGCAGGGCACCTCTCACCTTTGAGTTTAGCACTAAATGCATAGAGAGCAAATTTTTTAAAGTGCAGTAGCTTTCACGTAGCTACTTTTTGCTAGGGCAGAGTAGCTGAAAGTGGCTGTCAGCATTTTGTAAACAGATGCCTTTGCACAGTGTTTGCTGAGCAGCTAGTGATCAGAGTTCCTGATCCTCAGACTCGAGCAAGGCATATTCAATGTGTACGGGAGTAGTTCTGAACAGCCAAATTGAAGGGCTCAGTGGAAGGGCTTATGTGGAACCCAGGCCTATGCAGAGAAGCTGTGAAAAGTGAGAAAAGCAGATGCAAACGGTCTGTTCATCTGCGATAAGCACTGTGCCTTAATCCTGAAATGTGAATTGCTCGCTGCCTCTTCCACATTTTGTGAAGCATAAAAGACATTGACTCTGTAAGTTCTCTCTTATTCCAAAGTGTGCTTTTTAAACGATATTTTTAACTTGATGGCTATGAAAGACTTCACAAATGATAATAGAAAGTTTCAGTGTCCGCCATGGCTTGTGTTATATCTTTGCTATTGTGTTGTTGAGTTTCAGTCTGATTTGATCTGTTCTGTAGAGCCATATAAAGCACAGAGAGAATATGTAGAAGACAATTTTTTTTTTCTCGTTGTAGGATCTGCTGTAAGTATGCTTTTCCATGTATTTTACCTGGCTCTTGCATTTAACTACCAAGTGCCTATATAGGTTTTTTGAATTCACCGCAGGAATTCTGAGCAAAACTACAGATGACTTTCTTACTGGCCTTAATCATTTCAGCATTTCACCTAAGCGGTTGACACAGTATTTTCTGACCTCTGAATTCCATAGACCTAAGTGTGTACACTTGACATACAGTGTTTTTAAAAATTTGTTATAAATATCACGATAACTGAATTTTAAGGGCTAGTTTTCTTACACTGGTGGAATAGAAAGTAGAGAAGAAATTCTAGAACTTAATTGCTTTAAAATACATTTCAGGCTCAGAAGGCGAAACAGAAAAACCCGAAGATACGGAGTTTTGGATACAAACATAGAAAACATGGAGCTGACCCCATTAGAGCAAGATGATGATGATGATGACACAACACTGTTTGATGCCAATCATCCTCGAAGGTTTGTATATAAAAGTTGAATGTACTTCTAGCAATAGAAGTGAAGGAGTATGGATGATAAGCAGTTTCACTGAGAAAGCTCACTACTGTGTTTCATATGCATGTAGTTGGAGAAGGGATGTCAAGATCACTTGAATTTTAAATGGGCAAGAATTTAGTGGGCAAGAAGATAAACACCATTTGTCTTCAGCATGTGAGTTCCAGAGAAATGGAGAGGAAGGTAGGATATTTTTGTTACAAATACAGTGTCATTGTTGAAGCTTATGTTAAAGATGACAACTAGCTTTAACCTTTATAATTTATTTATTTATTTGTTTATTTATTTATTTTGGAGGCTCCTCAGTTTTTCTGTATATTCTCTTCTATGATTTCTACTTCCAGCAGCTGTATTCTGCTTTCCTATTGCTAAAGTTGTCAGCAGTTAGTTGATCCTGCACCGAGGTTTAGACTTGGTACTGCTGCATAGAAAGCTTCCTATTCTTAAGTCACTGTCTGAACCTATGTAGATACAGGATTTTTTTTTTTTTAATTTCCTTATTGTCCATAAACATTATGACCAATTTAAGCTTAAATTTATACAATTCAAACATTAACAAAATGTTTTCCTTATTGAACACTGCACATCTAGAGACATAGTAAAAAAGTCAGCTGTTCTGCTGTTTGTCAGGAAACAACTTTGGATGCACTTCTGGAACTTGAAGTGGAAGGTTCAGTGTTTTTTGATTTGTTCTCCTTATGGGGAATCCTTCAGATTAAATTTTTTTTCATAAGTCAAAGTCAGTCCTTCCTTTTTCTCTCCCCCATAAATTAGAAGAAACCAGTTGGAATATCTCTGCTTAGCAGTCCTGTATTAGTCATGTGGCACTTAGAGTTACCACGTGTTACTAGTCTTGTTCCAGTATTTTATGCCTATTATGTGGTAGGCAAATACAGGAATTCCCTTGATGTCTTTCCTAGATCTTTCATCTTCTCTTGTAACTCAGCATAATTATCAGACTTAGAGGTATTAGATGACTAGTTATATTCCTCATAAATGTTTATTTACAGGAGTATCAAGTAACCTTTTTACTAGGAATGAGCATGATAATATGGCTTGTCATCATTAATAAACAGTATTATACAATTAACAACAGTATTGTTGTATTCATGTTGTAGAGGTTACCTTATAATCTTGTATGCTTATTTGGAGATTAAGCATGGTTGTAGTTGCTGTTAATCTTCAAGGAGCTGATTATATCTCAAGTAGTATTTTATCCAAAGGGACTTTACTATTAACATTGCTGTTTACTATTAACATCGGTATGTGCACTGTGTCTTCTAGGGCAGAGGAGGCTGTGTTAATAAGTGGTATTGAAATACATGTGTCTCATGCATGTAGATAGGGGTTCTGATTTTTTCGATGGCTTATAATAACTTCCAATTAACCTATTTCAGAATTTTTGGGGGTATTCCAGACACTGAAATGTCAGCATGCGTCTTTCAACCCTAATCTTTGACCTTAGCAGATAGCTGTCTAAATGTAATTTACGTTTTACAGATAAATCTAAAATTCCTAGGTTAAAGCTTACTGTATATTAGGATAAGTAAGATTGATTTTTTGAAGCCTGAAGCTACAAAACCACCCCAAAGTGTCAAAGTGAATGTGTCTCTGTCTTTAAACTTCTCTGCATACCTTAAAATAGAAGCAATTAAAACCTTAGAGGGAAGGTTCACTTAAATAATAATAGAGGTTTTCAAGGGATTGGTTTCTGATTTTTTTTTTCTGTACATTTCTAAACATTGAAGCTGAGGGAGAAAAAAACTTCATTCAAATGTTCTATTGTAGAAGTATCTAATATGCACAGTGCTTTTGAATTGTCACAATTCCATCTTGCAATCATACATTTGCAGCAGCTTATGGAGTAAGGAAAGTATGTCAAGCAGACAGATACAGTTCTTATTGGGTTTACATTCTTCAGTTATTTCATTCTTGGGTATTTCATTCCTGTCCCTGATAGGATGTATAAGGACAAAACAGAAGTGAAAATGGTAAGAAAAGAAAGTATGGTTTAGACTGAGATCCTTATTTTTGTTTTACTCTTCCCTTTTTGACACACAGCCCTGCTAGGGTGATGCTGAGGTGTATATATGCTTGTTGACTGCCTGTCAATCTAAAGAGACAAACCTGAGAACTTCTGAATTCTAAATATGGCTGTACCAAGGATCCTATGTATTTCTGTCATGGTTATTCAATCAGGTAGAGCATATCCTATTCATTCCTCTTCAAAATTTATCTTGGAAACTCATACTCAATGAAGTGGTTGTCTTAATGGATCACCCTACCTCTGGCCCCAATATGGCTTTTGTCCAATTATGTCCTAAATTAATGTTTTTGCCACTGCGCTTTCTATGGTTGTGTGGTTGAAATTAATTTGGTTTATGATGAAGAAATTAACTTGCATTAAAGCAAACTCTTTAACTTTAAAGAGCAGTCTTTGAACTGCACTTGCTCTTAACTCTGATAACTGCAAATACGTTCACATTATTAGTATTGTAGATGGGGAAAAAAAACCCCAAACCCACAAAAAACCTCTCCTATCCTAATTTCCAAATACTCATCCTCTTTTAAATTCAAATACTGCAGAAAATCATCATTTAGTTTAGTTATACCAGACAATTTGGAAGTACCTGAAAGTAGATTATCAGTCCACACAATTTTAAAAATAGTCCTTTGGATGACATGTGCTACAGAGAATTTGAATACATTAGTAGTGTTTCATTCAGCTGATGGCATAACTGTTGTACCACAAATCAAGTGTTTAGTTGTAATAGATACAGTTCACAGACTCTGCTATCTTGTTGATGAGAGAACTTCTAGAGAAGTAGTATGTTATTTTAAAAGCATTAGCTTCTTCTGAAAAAGCAACACCTGATGTTTTGATTCACATCCAAAGAGCCCAGAAGAAGTGGAGAGAAGTGGCATGTAATGTTTGAACATGTCATAGTCTGTAGTAAATACAGAGAGTGATGTTACTTGGCATAGACATGCCTTTATATCTGCCCTAAAGGGCTGCAAAATGACCTAAAAGTTGATGTTTGCTCCAAAAGAGATGATAATATCAACCCCTCTGTCAAATAGAAAGAGAATGGATTGTTCGGCAGTAACTGATCTAAGCAAACTTCATTTCAACACCCTGCTTTCTGTTAGTTTGCTGAGGAAAACTGACTAAACAGATCAGAAGTAATACCTTCAGAAGAGACTAGGTGTAGGTAACAAAGGAAGAAGACGTTACTGTTGTTTCAAGATAGCTCAGAAAGTAAGTGCTTAAACTACCAATGGAATTATTTTGATACTGGGATCTTGGGGAAAAATGTACCTCAGTTATACATAGTCAGTAATGTGAGGATGTTCTGTTTATGTATATTGAGAGCTTGCTGTGTTCTTTATGGGGAGAAGCTCTCAAAATTTAAAAGTTACTTTTTATCTTAAAACAGCTGTTGTGTGTGTGGGGAAAACAGTGCTGAGCAACAGGAATGCACTCCACAAATCTCTATAGCACAGCTTGATGAGATGCTGTCCAAAGCTCGCAAAACAGCGGCATTGCTGGGGAGGAGGATTGAGAACTAATGTAGAGTACCTTAAATAAGTAGAATAGAACCCTTAATTAGGAATGTACATTTTTCGGTTATTTCTTTTCCCCTCGTTTCAACTAAATCTTTTGCATCTCCACTGAAGCTCAGTAATCAGTTCATGTCACTCATGAACCAAGAATGACCAGAGGGAGTGCAAAATGCGTAAGCAGTCAGAGAATCACTGTGGACAATTCGATGATAATGATACTCGGATATTCTCAGGAGATGTCATTACACTCTTCCCTTATATTTGCAAGAGTTTAGAGGTACGATTGGTTGGATTTTTTATTAGGGCAGCATATATATGCAGTCAGGCTTGGAGCAACTAATTAGGGAACAAGGAAGAGGGGCCTTTAATGTTTTTTTGAGTTTAGCCTTTTGTTCAGTATATCACACTTGGAGTTTTGCTGAACTGCGGTCAACAGTCAGCTTATGCAGTTCACAAGTTTCTTACCCTCGTAAACAGAAAAAAACCCTAAAAAAACTAAATGCGGTTACAGAAAATTCTAACCTACATGTTCTGGGGGGTTCATATACATCTGTTATGGACAATATAAAAGCAGGGTTTTATATGGCAAATAGTTGTCTTTTTTCCATCGTTGTGGCTTGTTAATAGATTGTAGTAGAATGTACTGTGCTTTCATTTTTCTTGACTGAAACAATCAAGCCTTTTTTAAGGTGATCCTCTACAGCACAGTATGCATATGTTAGGAATCCCTATAGGCTTGTTTTGGGTCAGCTGGTAAGTCTTCTTTCCTGAAATCAGCATAGCAGTGTTAATAACTGGTGTGCTGATACGGCTATTACTGCTGAGTGTTGGTGGTTTCTTTCAGAGCTGTATGGAAAAAGAGTCCACAGTGCCCTCTGTTGTAACATAGGTGCAATTTAAGTCTACTCCCGCTGTCATCATCACATGTAGCTAATCTCTGTGCCTTCAGCTTGGGGCAGGTTACCTGAATGGGATGTTTTAACCATTTTCTTCCATACCATACTATTACGTGTCAGAGTTTGAAATTCTAACCTTTGGTTTCTCACCATGCAACTTTACCTGTGTGTCAGCTGAAATACAGGATCCTAACATCACATCTTTGTTTGAAGTTACATCACACTAATAGTTTACAATCTTCGTTAAATCACTTCACATACAAACTACTTGCTGCACTGCAAGGCACAAGGAAAAACACTTACTCTGTTTTTTGTAGAGTTTGGTAACAAAGAGTTACCAAAGTTTGAATAGGAACTCAGGAGCCTTGGAAGTTTAACTATGTATATCCAACATGGTAAAAATACAGGGGGTTTTTATAAATGAGCTGAATGTCTGTTTGGGAAGTTTAAATTAATGGAGTTTTATGGCACTTTGCTTCACAGTAATATGTTAACTAAATTTTCACAGGCAAATAATAAAATATTACATCTCTATGGATTTCTTCGTATTTGTTCTTCAAAAATGTAGGATACAGTTCCTCTTGAAACAGGGCGTTCAGATTAATGCATCTGTTTCTTCTGTTGTAGAGAAGTACGTGCCTTTCAGTGAAAGAACTTAATCTTAGAACCAGAGGAGACTGCTTCATGGGAGGAATAAGAAGCAAGAGGGTATGCAAGTTGGGGAGACTAACTTAATTTGTGTATATTACGGCATCCTTAATTTGTTGCAATAAATACTGTACCAATTTGTTGTACCTTTTTGTATATACAGGATTCTTAATGTAAAGGCTACAGAGAGAGAGTGCACTAAAATGAAAACCTATTTGGAAGGGATATTACTTTGAAAACAGGGTATTTTTTGCTTGTTACAAATCTTGTATGCCGTAAGTGTGGTATACACTTTTTCTACAGTAATCTGGAATGTTAACAATTTTTTTTTGCTGATATTAGATTGTAAGTAAACATAGCCTCTGTGGACTCTTTAGAATTGTTAAAACTTTATTTTGATTGAGGACATGCTTTATCCTTTACAAATAAAAAGCCAAACTATTGTCTTTTGTGTTGAGACTTTTTTTTAAAGTGAATTAACATGTTTTATGTAAAATTTAGTGAACAAATTAAAAATGTTTACAGTGTTCCTGGCATTTACCGTGGTACTTCAACACTATAGGTTTTAAGGATATTAATATAATCTTTTCAAACACAATATTGCAGCGTCTTTTTGCTGTGAAGACTACTGGCTACAACTATTTTGTAATTTTTTGTGTGTGTGTGACATCCATCTTCAACTTCTGTCAATAGAGGTTGCTCACTAACTCTAGGGTGCTGCTGGTGTAGTCCATGCAGTGTTCAGATTTGTGGTGAAGCAGAGATAAGCCTTTGGGTAGCCTTGTTTACTTTTGTAATCCTTAAACAATCTAGGGCAAATACTAAGATTTCTGCTAAAATGAATGCTAAAATGAAAAAGTGACCTCAGAAGTCACTGTTACTATGAAATGTACCATAATACTCACATGAATGTAGCTGGCATACAGCAGTTACATTTATTTTCTGGCTAGTACCATAAAAACCAATAGAGCAAGCTTTAAGACCTGGAAGATCTAAGTTTTAAAAAAGTGTTGCAATTTCAGCTCATGTTTTAAAGAAGTGTTGGTTCAACAGCTATCCAGCTGAATCATGTGTGGTGCGAATTACTCATTTCTAATGAACACATTCCATGCTTCCACAGCTTTTTCTTAAAAAAAAAAAAAAAGGAAAATCCAGGAAAAAAGTTAATAATCAAGGTATATGGTATTTATGAGAAATCTTTATCAAAACCCAAGTTTTAAGGGGTTTAGACTAGCACAGACTTCTGCAAGGTTACTTAGTTTGAAAGCCCATATACTGCGAATTATTTGAAACCTGGAGATTCCGCAGGCGAAGTGCTGTATATTTGCACTGATATCCTGTTGAACCTGCTTTGGCACCTGCCCAAGAAAAGATGCATGTCTAGGTGGATGTATATTCTGACCAAATACAGGTGTTCTCATTTTGTGCTCTTATAGACTCCAAAGCCCTGCCCTCATTTTTCTAAACACAGAAAACATAGTTTTGTGAAGGTATAGATTAATCCTGCTGATTAAAGCAGGAACAACTACACCAACGTTGTTGCAGTGCTTCTGAAAATTAGTCTTGCACTTCCAAGTATGAAGACTGTTCAGGTAAGTTGGGAAATCTAGTTCAAAGCTTAACTACCCTTTTGGGTATATTGGGTTTTAATTTTGTTTTTTCCTGATGTCTGATCTAAATAATTTTTAGTAATTTTAAGCTTATTACACTTAAGCTGTAGTGAATGGTAGTAAAAGCTTTGTTCTATTGCAGATCTGCCATATATTTCAAGATCATCATGTTCCCCCTTAGCCTTGTCTTAACTAAGCACCCTCGCTTTCTTTCCTAGTACTCCTGTGGTGTAGGTATGTAATACATTTCATTCTGGAAATGAACTGACTTGTTCATACGAATTGCAGTATCCAAAAGAGAAGACAGTGGATGCTCTTTATGAGTTATCAGCAATCGAAAGCACGTGTGCGACATCAGTGTGCATAGGGCACCTATCCTTATGCCTGCAAATGATCACTGCCACCTTTTTTTTTTTTTTGTGGAAGAACTAACAGGAAATCGACGTTAATGACACGTTAATCTGTGTCAGATCACTAGCGCAATGTAAAAGGCTTTCAATCGACCCCAGTAGTGTTGCAGTGGAAGTTTTTTATTAAAGTGTGCTTAAGCATGCTAAATAATACATAATCTTAAACCCGTGTGTGCATAGTGTGTCTGGATACGTGGCAATGCTGGACCGTGCAAAGAAGCCAGGCCAGGAATAAGCCAATTTAAATACTGAAGTGAGCTTATCTGCCTCAACTCATTACTCTATCCAGCCTGTTTAACATGCCTGTTTCTTATCCAAGTCAGTGTATTTGGTTGAATCATGTGTGAAGTGCTGTCTTATGCCATGCAGGTTAAGTTCTCAGACAGCAGTAGCTAAAACTGCGTTTTCCTGCTGAAGCAACACTTGGCCTTACTTACACCTCTTACCTGAGTGCAGCATGCATATTTGAGTTTTTCTGCTAATAATTCATAGTGGTTGGTGTTTCCCCTTAGGTACAATTTCCCCCCATATTGAGATGCAAGGGCATGGTCTGAACTCTTAGGTGTTAGCTCAGTGATTGTAGGCTTATGTGTAACTTCAGGGATTTGCATTCAATTAATTTTCTGAATTTTACAAACACAAGAAATAAGAACCTCCTTCTTCCCTTACTCATGCCAAACATAAGTTATCATATTTTCAATTTTAGTGCTCAAATAACTTTCTGATTTATGTCCTTAGATTTTGTAGCAGCATTGGAAACATTCAATACTAAAAAGTAAACATGCAGAAAATAGGGTTCTAAATCAAAATAACAACACGTCTGCAAGCAGGATGGAGGTTCTAGAGCTTTGTTCAATACAAGCTAGGACATGACAGCATTCATTTTCCCAGAGGTTCTATGAGAGAGCAGGGCTTATTTGCCTGAACAGCTGTGATTCTTTTGGCTCCAATGTTGTATGGTCTCTACTAACACAATACAGAAATATCTGAGCTCCAGTGTGCCATCTTGATGTAACTAAAGTGTTCGTAGTCCTCTGGATATAAATAGCAGAGGGTGACTGTGATCTTCATTGATTACCTTGACAACTCTAGCTGTCCTTAAGAAAAACCCTTACATCCACTTTTGTTGATGTAAGTTTCAAGAAAAAGCTAAAGGAAGATACATGAAAAGCTTGTCAGTTGTAAATTGTGTTGTTTTTTATTCTGCTATTTCAGTATCAACGGTTCTGTCTTGATGCAGACACATCTGTCTTCGGTACCTATAAAATGGAAACATTTTCCTCAGTTCTGCCCATTTGCATGGCTAGCTACAGTAGCTCAAATCACTGAACTGTTCATAACGTTTCAAATGAAAATAGAAATGGCCATGGTGGATTCAGTTTTGTCTTTTTTCTAAAATCATAGAAGAGCAAAATTCTGATTTGAATGCAAGTCACAGAGGTTGAGGGTATTATTTTTTACCCTCCAAGTCATAATATAGGAGTTTAACCACACAAGTCTTCTGGAAAAAAGGAAATTTTAGGATTGGAGATTCAGTTGTCACACGCAGCTGTGCTTTTCAGTGCAAGGGGTGTTAATGTGCACTGCACTAAAGCAACTGTGCTCAACACTCCTTATGACAGTGTGAGACACTTGCCTGGAATATGAAATTTCAGAGCAAAATCCTCGTGAAACGTTTGGGATTGTAATTTTGTTTGTTTTTTTACAAAAAGTTCCAAACGCAAGTTCAGTTTTGGGTAGCATACATGCCATTCTTCAGTGAGCAAAAGCAAGACAAGGCTACTGTGAATGTGTTTCATTTAACAGAGTTAAACCTACAGCTTCTTAAAATCCATTTCTAGTTAAATGGCAAGGTGAGAATTTGTTTTAAATTTTCAGGATTCAATTTGAATATTTGGTTTGGAGGGTATTTTTCTTGACTGACATGGCAAAGTTGTATTTTCGAGTCACTTGTAACAGCTTGAAGTTTACAAAATAAACCAGTGACTACATTAAGACTTCCACGAGAGTGTTGGTGGTTGTGGGAAGAAGGTGGCACTTTCTCTTGCCTAATGCAGCCAGTTATTCAGTGAAACTGCTGTGGAGAAGGACTTGTGCTTCACAACAGGCAAGCTCCGTGAGCTGATCCTAGTAATGTAAGAGGGAAGTACTCTTCACTGGATAAACTGCTATCAAAGGAACACTGCTGCAGGACTGCCAACATATTTCTCCACCTTTTATTGCAAATTGCTTGACAAAGCATCAAGATAGTTGCACGTTATAACATATGGGTTTCTGTCTTGGGAAGGCCCTAATTTTCTCTCTTCAGTGATGTGTAAATTCTACCTTTTATGTGACTTGTCCTGCTGTTAGCTTCTCGAGGAAGAGAGGCTGTGTCCAGATCACTTGGAGGAATGTGGAGTCGAATGTCCTGCCTTCAGGGAGCCATGAAAGGAGGGGAAAGGGGAACCTCCTTGCATAGGTATCATTCATAGGTGGCATCACGGCTGGATGTATAAAGCACGTGATTGCATTTGGCTGGACTGTGGACAATTCCATGTTTTGCCTTCCCTCTCCCTCCTCTGCCTTCCTCCTGAGGACGGGGAAAGATACCCTTCTGAGGAGGATCACTGTCCAGACACAATGTAAGAACCTGCAAGCCATCAGGTTGGATGGGTTCGCCATTCCTCCTGTGAACTACAAAGCATGCAGCAGATCCTGATAATCCTGCCAGTGTGGAAGGCAAAGCCAGTGTGTACGGAGATGACTGGAGGCCTAATTCCTGGTCGCCTGGCAGAAGTTAAGGATGCACTATTTCCAGTAGCTTTGGTGATTGTACAGAGCAATGTTAGGCACCAGAGCAACCGAAGTAAGGCAGTGCTGCTGGCAATGTTGTAGTTGTTGCCCCATGTTTGGAACAAGTGCCAGCTCATCACAAGAGACAGCTACTGGAGTTCTGAAACTGATACACGTCTGTGTTGGTTACAGCCCGTAGGCTTACTCTTAAGTATGCATGAATCGCTTCTGCTGAGACTCTGCCATCATTTCACTCTGTTCTTTTGAGCGTGGCAGCAGGCTCCCTGTGTTAGTCACTGGATTTCTTGTCTACAGGCTGGCAGTGCTGGAGCTGATATGTGTCCTGAATTCTGTGGCCCTAACACTAAATGTTTCAGGTGGTGCCACAGACCTTGATTATAGTTACGGTAACTGTGCAGTACCTGAATGCTGTGCTGCTCCTCCCTTCAGGGTTAGCGTTGCCTGCTTCTGGATTACAACAGAAGCCCAGAAGATGCAGGTGGCTGAATTGAACATAACACCAGCTCCAACAACTGGCTCAGGAATGTAACTTCCTGCACATAGCAGTTTATAGATACAGAATTTTAGGATATCTGCCTGTATACCTGTAATTTTTTAACAATGGTGGATGTAGGTTCAAAAACTGCCAACAACTCAAAACTACTTGGACAACAACTTAACAACCTTTTTTTTCCCCTAACCAAGTTGTTGCAGATTCAGTAGTTGCTTCTCTTGTGCTTTACTAGATGTCTCTTCAAGTTCTGCTTGGTAAAAGGTCTATCTTCTCCACCTCCACCTTGTAGATCATAGATTGGTGCGTGATACTGTCCCAGTGACATTAGTGTGGACATTGAAGGTAAGTGGCAGACAGATTTAAAATACCTGCATAATAGATGGGAGGGGTGACGGTGAGTTGGTAGTGACAAGAGGCCCAGAGCAGACTTGCCAAACTTAGTGCAAGTCTTGTAAGTTTTGCCTTAGATCATGCCTTCTTCGTGTCTCAAGTCTTGATTTAGCGGTCCCTCTGTGGTTTGTTAGCATAGGTAGGAGTGGTGCTTTATTGACACCTTGTCATGTGGGAATGCTGTATACATATAGGTGAAGCTGCGTAGCCTAAATAAACCCTTGGGGATAATGTAGTGGGTATAGCATCACTTAGATGCTTAGACTGTGGCATGTGCAAACAGGACAGTTGTGTAAGTCATTGTCACACATTTGTGACATACTTTTCGAAGGTGAATGTGTCTGGGCAACCAAGCTCATTTTATATAGACATAAGATCAAACAGGCAGCAGATAATCTAGGTTTGATGTGAAAGAGCAATCTAGATATGATGCTTTTATATCTCATTACAATGTATTTAATTCTCTCTTAAGGAGCTTTAATTGTGATAGATTCTTCTACATTCTCAACACAGTGTACTGAAGAGAAACGGTTGGTTTACAAGCAATGTACATGTTTAACTCCAGAATAACTGCACTACTCATAGCTTTGCCTTGCCATATTCTTAATATTCATTGATATTGATACATAAAACAAACAAACAAAAAAACCCCAAACTCCTCAGAACGCTGAATAATATGCTTACTTTCCACACAGATCACTGGATTTAACCTCTGTTTAGCTAAGATCTTGAAGCATTATGAATTACAATAATGCAATTCCAGTTTGTCTGGAATAATCGGCCAAGTGTACCAGGCTACTGGGAAGCTATTCCCTGTGGAGGTATGTGGGCAGACACAATACCCTGTTCCTGTCAATAAATTGTTACTTAGCAGTACTAAGCAAAACTTGACAGACCATTCAGGTTTGGCTCACTCTGAAGTAGATGTACTTAAATGATCACTGGCAACATACAAAAACTTGCAGACCACTTTTATAGCATGTGTTCAACAGATTCAATGGGTTAGATGCTTCAGTGTACCAAGAAGAGGACCACTTGTTCAACTTAAAGATGACAATTACATATTTAATGGCAATATGCAATATTGAAAATATAACTACAGGCTGTGTTAATCATTATTGTTTTGCATTAAAGTAAAACTGTAATCAGGTTTCACTCGGCACTCAAATTCCTTCATATCTTCAAAAATAAATTCATTTGCTTGAAGGTTATTGTTTGATACGAGTCTGTGTTTAAGACATGTAAATCTTTACCTGCAGTCGGTAGCATCTGTTCCAAGGAATCTTTAATGTTAAAAACCATAAGGGGATTTTTTTGGCCTTCTTCATAACCAGAAGTTTGGTCTTGTGTGTAGACATAATGATATTCTCATAATTACTGAATATATAACAGGTTTTCTGCAGGACTTTCCTTGCTTACTGCAGTGTAGAGAAATTCAATTAATAAATTCTCAAGGTACTGTTTTCCTCACACATTTGCATGATTTAGGCCTTATTCCTGAATTCAAATGTTTTTTCTGCATAAACAATGACTGCTTTCGTCCAAGACACATGCCAATAGTGGCCAAGACCCCTAAAATGAATAAAACCAAACCAATTTTCACAGAAACACCCGAAGTTCTTATTCCCATTTCACAGATAGGGCACTGAGACTGTGAGAGTCTAAAATGTTGCTAATTTTATTACGTTTCCACCAGTTAAAACAACTAAAAATTATTTTTCAGGTTGTTGAAGTCTTTTACATGTTTTAGGTATGTGTTGCTTTTTCACTGTTGTGTTGTAAAAACTTTTAGAGGCCAGACCCTGAATCTTAATTTGATCAAACAGAAAATGCAAAATACATAGCAAATGACATACTGGACAAATTTTAAGTTTTGTTTAGCATCACCCAGAAACACAATATCAGAGCCTGGAGTAGCGTCTGTTTCTGTACTATTCAATTTTATTTCCCTTTCTTTTTCATTTTGACCTTGTAATAAAGCACATAGATCTTTAATCACCATGTATCCCAAGTTCATTCCTCGAGTGAGCTCCATCTGGTATGCTAAATGAAGCGGGGTCCCTTGGGAAAAGTACTTTCTGATTACGTAATTTAGGATGGTATTGCAGTGCATGTGCACAAGGGGACAACTTTCTTCTGCTGTGATTAAGGAAAAGTTATTTGTCTGTGGAGAACTGGGCTAGTAATCAGTAGGAAAAAAAGGAGGGTGAACTCAGGAACTGTTAACTTAAATTTGTGACTGTTTTGAAAGAGAATACATTATTAAAGATTATTCTGAAGGAAGGTGGATTTCTTTGAGGATAGGGGATATGAGGTGATATGTTGAGAAGAAAGACCAGTAAGCTGGAGTATGCTTCCTCAGGTTTCAATTTACTGCATTTCTTTAAGAGAAGCTAATTCTGAATTGATTTGCTCTGAATAACGTGTTACAAAGCTGGATCAGGGAACTGCATGAGTTATCTAGAATTCAATAGTTACTGCTTGAGGATGGCTGGGTCAGGCAGTCATCCAATTTAGTGCTTGGCAGACTGAAAGGTTGAAGGAACTGTTTATCTGGCAGGAGTAAATAATAAACTCTGTCTGATGCTGTGCTTTGCTCCAGCTTGTAATAGATGCATGTCAGCAATCTGGCTTGCTGTGGTACAGCCCTGTGCTCTCTTTTGTGGATAGCAGGTTTGTTTCCTTCCCAACCACTTTTATTTGGTTTTATTCTTTACCTACAGAATGTTTCTCACAAGAAAGATAAAGGTGCTTCAGGTAGAATCAAGGATTTAATGTGTATGGTTCAACATAAAAAAGCAGGTGAAGCCGACGCAGGATAATAGACAAGAAGCAGTGTCTTCATTTTACGGCTACAGGATGTAGTGGACACTACAACTGCCACAAACTTTGCTTCAGGTAGGGCAAAACATAAACTCTTTGCTAGCCTAACCACTTCTGATCTTTCGCTCAAGAAAAGTGGGAGCAGAAGCTTTCCTTTTATTTTTCTTACGAAGGAGTAGTAAAAGGATGTAATAACCTTATTTAAGGGTCAGTTTTTAAGTAGGGTGTCTGTTGTGAACTAGGGAAAAGTACATCTCACCGTGTAGCACAGATGGTTGGGCTTGGTCTTCTGTAATAAAGCAGATTCTATTGGAATTCTGACCAGTGTAGTTATACATAAATAATTAAATATGAGAGTAAGAAAGGGACATTTTTATTTCAAATAGGGAATTTACCAGTAATGCCTGAATACATAGGAGGAAATCTGGGGATGATGGGTTCTGGAGGACGCTACAGACCCTACCCACAATCTCTGCAGTCTTGAGCTGGACCAAAAAACAAGTTAGGGACCAGCTTCTGACCTGGGACAGATTGCTCCAACATGACAGTCCTAGACAGAACTTCCAGTATCTGGGGCAAAGATTGCCATTTGCATGTCTGAATGCAATGCTGGTTGGTGATACTGGGTCGAGTGCGGACAGACATGACACTTTAAGGAGGCTGAGTCAGAGTGGCTGCAAGTGAAAAGTGCTTGCAGTAAACTGAGAAGCAGCATTTGACTTCTGCATTCAGAGGTCCTGAAAAGAGGTTGGATCCCTCAGCCACGCAAGGGACAGCCAAACTCAAAATGAATTTCAGTGCTGTTTGTCTGTTCTAGGCCGTGGCAGCATCAGGAAGTAGTGGATAGCCAGGAATTAATGTCACTGGTGACTTAATCCTTCTGAATAGCAGTTGAATCCCTAAAAAGGGATGTGTATACAGAGCTCCACTGCGCAGATCAAGTGAAGTTTGTAGGAAATGCACAATACATGTTGGCTAATGCTTAAAGTTTGAGTCACTTCAATGTTTAGCAATTTATGTTTGTTATTTGGTATACAAGGTTTCCTTTCCTGAGTCCTTTCCTTCCTTTCCTTTAATTAAACATGGTTTATTTCTCTATTGGAATAAACACTTTTTTTTTTTTTTTTTTTTTTTAAACATACAAAAAGCACTTTATTTCCTGTCATTCTGACGTGTAATAGCTTAGATATTTTATGGTCCATCTAGCCGTTCTCTTGGCCACAGGGTGGCAGCACTAAGGCTGCACTAGCCCGGGGCTCCCTGTTTCGATGGGTTCATCAGGACCTGGAGGGAGGAATAAGGATCACCGAACCCTCCGAGGAGCAACTGTGGGCCTCTCAGTAATTCCTTTTTTCTTATTGTCTGGAGTCTCAGTAATTAAGAAGGGTGTAAATTCTGATTTCTGATTTGTCCACAAATGGGGTCTCTGACAGGCTGCTACAAGTTGTCGTCGGTGATGGTGTTAACTCTTGCTGCAAGTGGCAGGAATTAAATATTGAAGTGAAAGAAAGTATTGTTTTCGAGCTGTCAAGGAGGAAATCAAATAGGATGCAGCAACGAGTAGCCTAGGAGAATGAGTTTTCCAAAGTCACTCCAGAGTTTGCTATGGAAAAGTGAATGAGTGAATACCTGAAACAAGTCTTTGAAATATATTTCAGGTATGAACATGAGTAGTTGTCATTACGTTTAGTTAAGATACATTTTAATTACAAAATTATCTTGCTGTTCTCAGTTGAGAACAGCTGAAGTTACCTTTCTCTGTGAGATAATGCAATTTTTATTGAGTGATGTAGTGAAATAATGTATTTGAAGTATAGTGATTTTAGAATTATGATTGAAATGTAACAGAACTACTTTATGCCTTATAAAATATACTGTAAAATTTCAAACACGTAGGGATTTTGGAGAACTTCGTCATTCATGAGGGGTTCTTTAGAACACTAAAGTATGACCTTCCTCTGAAGAAATACTTCCGTATTGGAAAGAAAGTATTTATTCTAAAGTATGATCAATATTGTTCTATCAGATTACTCAGGTATTATCAATTAATGGAAAATGTTCAATGTTTCTTAGTTTCCTCTTTCTGCAAACAAGCCAGGATTTTCTCCTTTTTTTTTTTTTTAGTCTTGCTTTTGGATGACTAAAGGAGAGACCCCATTTACTGAAAATTTAAATACTGCTGAAAATGTTTTTGTTTGGTTTTTTTTCCCCTGCATTTATTATGATTCTTCTGTTCTTTTAAAATGCTATCAAGAATTACATCCTGATTTCTATTAGTGTTTAACTATTAGGAATCCTGGTGAGAACATGACCCCCTTAAGTACATTGTAAATATGCATTTGAATCCTGTGTTATGTCATGTGCCTGCTGGCAGGAGTGATTGGTAAGTGACCTGTAAAAGAAAAGACTAATACATTTAAATAGAAGCACCAAAAGCCGCAGTTCTGCCACAGTGTGCAGAATCCGCAGGACCGTATCCTCTGTATTACAGGATCTCGGATACCTTCGTTTAAGCAGACTCAGTCAAATTCTCCCAGTTAGGAATTATGAAAGAAATAATTCTTTTCAGAAATCAGGGTGTTCTCACAGAATATCTATGGCTTTTTATCATTATGAGTGTAAATTGCAGTTTCACAACTTACAGAACAACCATGCTTTTGCATAAACTATTTATACACTATCATCCTCACTTTTACAGCAAAATAAACTGCGTTGATACTCATGTTCTGCTGAAGTCATGTTCTCAGCAGTTTTATCCTTTGTCCATCCATGAATGTAATCTTTTCTACACCGACATAGCCATTGCATGTCTGTGTTAGTATTATTACTTTAAAGCAAGCACCCTACTCCACAGTAGGTGTTATGCCAATTAAAAATGGGAGAAAGTACAGTATGCAGAGGTGTTCCTCTCAAAACACTAAGGTATGTCTCAATCTAATCACACCAATAAATTGTCCACAGAAGATAGATAAAAGTAAAGAAGGTGGAAAGGAAGTGTATGAATTCCAGTGGGATGGATACGAAGACTGAAGTGTTGTCTCAGATTGGTCAGTAGACAGTTATCTCTGAAGATAACTAATTTGTCATATTTTCAGTGGCTGGACAATTTAATTCTGTTTTTGTGGCATATGAAAAATGAGAATAGGCAACATACTGCATACCTGTTATGGTGGATTCTGAGACAGAAACTTAGGTCTAAGTAGGGTGTGGCATACATAAAACAGCTTAATGGAGTGGGCATATTCAAATACTTATTTTTGTAGGGGAAAAGATCTATGTGCAGTTCTTCTCTGAAGTGACTTGAACTAGTACGAAAATGCATTTATTTTCCATATTACTAATTTTTCAGTTTTATATAATTTCAGCATGGAAATTCCTGTAGCTCAGCTTACACGTTTGAAATGGAGAATGAAGGGTGAAGAAAGTGATGAAGATGTGGATTTATATCTGTGAAATTTCACTAAATAATAGGATGTGGGGTTTGATCCAGAATCTTTACAGAATTGAGTAGACAATTGTCAGTAACGGGCTCAGTTGTAAAGGAGTTTGTTAGCACTAAAACCTAATATTTTGTGATGCCCCTTCTGCAACTGATGGGTGGACAAGGCTGAATCTTGCCATAATAGAGTTACAAGTGACTGTAAGTACTGCAGGGCTCTGGCTTTGCTTTAACTGTTCTTTTTCAGGCTCTTAAACCTTTCTTCATGTTGCAAGAGTGGATCTTTAATCAACCTATTTATTTATCCAGATTGCATCTGAAAAACGGGACATCCAACAAAATGATTATTTTGCTTCTGAAACAATTAAGAAAAAACATATAAAATCCACCAGAGTACGTATCAGAAACATGGCCTTGAAGTTAAATATTTTTCACTGTCTGCTTCTTTATAAAACACTTTTTATTCACATATCTTGTACTTCTTTATTGTGTGATAATGCTTTTTTTATATAAATATCACCAGTATTTCTGACATGGAATACGTTTTACTGATTCTTTCTGTTCCCGCTGCAATAGTAACCCTAATAAATGAAAATGTTGCAGGTGCTTTGTCATTCATTCATATTAAAGTAGCGAAAAATGCATTTATATTCAAAATAGTTGCGAAGAACTGAAATTAATCTCGCTGTCATCCTAGATCAGGCTAGGAAAGTTAGAATCAAGTTTAAATTTGGATCATGATGAGATTAGGCCTTCTGTAGCCTTAGTGTTTTAAGTAAAAACGGAAATAAATTTACATGCAGTATTTTATCATTTGATCTCCTACACGTCTCAAAAAAAGTCACAGTTATGAAATATATGTTTTCCAAATCCTTTTCATGTCCAAATCTGAGCAACCTTGTCTTTGTATTTAGATTCTAACAGTGCACTCCTATTTAAAAATACCCACCCTTGTGCTATTGTTTTTAGTTTCCTGTTTCCTTTTGATCTGAGTTCATTGCTGAGAACTTGCTTCATTTTATGTTTACTGTGATAAGGTAGATTGTTTTGAAGCATCTATCTTCACCGAAGTCTTTCTTTCACAACTGGGACACCCCAAGCGACCAGTACATTTCTTCAGTCACGAGAATACCTTCTATTTCTTCTGCAGTTGTTGATGGTTTGTTTGTGTACTTAATCTATTGTTCCTCTTCTTGTGTGAACTGTTTTTATAAGAGCAGTACCTGTGCTTTTGTAAAACTGTACTGAGTGGAGTGCACAGGTGACTGTGTGACCCAAGGCAATGGTAGGAATTCACAGAGCACAATAATACTTAATTAATTAAATTTATCAACTTGAATAAGCTAGTGCTGTATACCAGTAGCGTACACTAGCAATCTTGCATAGTGTGTAAGTTGGTATATACTATTGTTGTAATACAGGAAGTTAGCATTATTTTAATGTGCTTGGATATATTTCACACCAGAATATAGTTTCTAAACATACCATTATGATATGCAGGTGATTACTACTTCTGTGTTACCAAATATTAACTTGTTTGTATTTTAAAAAGTTGGAATGAGAAATAGAACTAAACCATCAGAACAATATAAGAATTATAATCTGATGAATCAATCACAGAATATCTCAAATTGGAAGAGACCTATAAGGATCATTGAGTCCAACTTCCTGCTCCTTGCAGGACTACCTAAAACTAAAACATATGACGGACAGCATTGTCCAGATGCACCTTGAACCCTGACAGGCCTAGTGCCATGACACCTTCCCTGTGGAACTTGTGCCAGTGACCAACCACCCTCCAAGTGAAGAACCTTTTCCAAGGTCCAAACTGAACTTTTCCTGATGCACCTTCGTACCATTTCCTTGCGTCCTGTCACTGGTCCCCAGAGAGGAGATCAGCACCTCCTCCTCTGCTGCCCCACTTGAGAAAGGTGTAGGCTGTGATGAGCTTACCCCTCAGGCTTCTCCAAGCTGGGAAGGGTCAAGACAACAAAAATGAAGGGACAAGAAACAGAAATTAAATTAACATAGCAACATCACTGATTGCACACTGAATATTTAGTCCAGCATTTTGAGTTTCATTACTGTTCTGAACTCAAATTTACTGAAGCCTAAATTCTTTTATTGCCACTGACATTCATTGTTAATCTGTTTCTAAACTGGGATTTCTGCTTCTCTCTTACCCCCTCACTTCTTGAAAGTTAGCTGGTCTTTAGTTTCTTTTACTTCTTCATCACTGTTACCTTTTGGCCTATGGATTCTTGATTGCCTTCCATGATCCTAAGCTAACACCTAAATGGGATATACATGAGTAAATGCTGGGATACTTATGTATTTTGCAAGCTGCAAAAATACCATGTAATAACCAGAGTTGTATCCAAGACAACACATAAAGTCAAGATGCTGAATCTCTGTTAATTCCTTTGAGTTTATAGGCTCTATAATGTAATAAAAATTTGAACTAAAATGGCTGTTGTTTGTAAGGAGAACTTCCCTTTTTCCTCTACCTCAACTAGACCACACTAATCACTGTGATCATATAAATCATGCCTCGTTTTGAACCTACTTCATTTAGACCTCTCTTTAAATAAGGAACATGATTAGACTTCTTCTTGAGTAAGTAGGAGAAAGTTCTGCCTAATCTAGGTGGAAGGTCTTGAAATTATTTCTGTAAGTCTATTACCCTTTTTTTTGGACTGGTACATGAAGCATAAGTGCAGCTGCAACTTTATTTTCCTCCCTTCTTGGCTACAGATTAAAACCAGGATAAAATGATAAGGGCAGGAGAAGGGAAGTGTCAGCACAGAGAAAAGTTAAGTTCTCAGATTCTTCAGCATCCCTGAAGGTAGAATGCAGAGAGGGAGGAGGCTGGAGAAGTGCAAGGATGGAAGATTTGGTGGACAAGGGAAACCCTATGGCAATAAAAATGGAAATAGAAAAATAGAAGTATCAAAGAGAAGACTAAAGGAAAGATCATCGTCACTGGTTAGATTTTGTTACATGAAATGCAATGTGTTCAGTGTCCAAGAGGAAAACAAAGTAGATAAGGATTTCCATAGCATAGAGCAGTTTTTTTCCATCTCATTAATTCCCATAAGATGCCATACTTAATGTAAGCAGATTTTTCCAGGTGCATCATTGCTGACACCAAGCTTTCCTAATGGATTTCAGACAGGACCCAGGTGCTGAAAACAGGAGGATGGTCATTTTGTTCTTTGAGAGAAAGATAAAGACAGAGTCTGTAAGAAAGAATGCAAAGATTTTGTTTCCTTAAAACACATTTTGAAAGACTTCATGAAAAGGAAATTGAAAGAGTCAGAGGTTATTCATTTTTATTTAAGTGGTATTTGGTATTTCCTGCTCTCTTTCACTATACTGTTGCATAAAGAATTTATATTTTTTTCAAACGACACCATCTTTTTGGAGAACATTTCTTCTCTCACCTGTTTGTTTCACTTTTCAAGGCTAGATGCTCAAAAGGACTTCCAATAGGTCTTAAACACAACTGCTATTCTCAGTACAACATCTAGTTCCATAAAACTCTTTCTGAGTTGCTGCCCATTCCTGAAAAGACACAATATTGGACATCCCAGTTTTCAGTCTTGAAGTCATTATACTACCTGAAGGCTTAATGGTGCCATGCAGCGTATCTCAGCACAGGCCCAGGTTCTGCGTAAAACAGTGTGACGTTACAGTATGCCACATCTCCTAGACAGTAGCTTCCATGGAAGTTCAAGTAAATGGCTCCTGGTCATGGCAACACAATTGCCAGAGCAGTCTAAGAGCTGTGTCACATTTTGATGAAGTTCAGGCAATGCCATGTTCTTTGTAAAGGATGCTTTCCCTGTCTTATCCCCTTCTTACTTCATCTATTTGGTTGTCCCAAATCTTGTTTTGTCATGGCACTGTAGTCTATGAATGTACTGTGATCAGCAATAAATTTCGTCTTTCAACTCTTCAGCAGTTGTGTCTAGCTCCCGTGCAAACACAAGCTCTGTTCTCTCAGTTGATACAAGCAAGGACAAAGTTTTAAGCTGAAAGAGGGTAGATTTAAATCGGATATGTGGAATAAATTTTTTACAATGTGGGTAGTGAGAACAGGTTGCCCAAAGATGTAGACCCCCATCATTCGAAGTGCTCAAGGTCAGGTTGGATGTGTTGTCCTAAAAGTGGCATCGTTCACCCGGTGTGCAGCACCCCAGTACACACAGGGAGCAGAGGTATTTTATTATTACGTATTTGCGCAGATGCGGAGGCTAGGTGCTATTCCACAAAGCTAGACCTGCTCAATGCAAAAGTTACGGCATATTTATCCTTTTTAGCAAACATCAAGATCTGTCTTTTTCTGTATTAATTGGTAGTAACTCATCACAACAGATCTCATTAGTTAAATGTATTTTCCACTTCTGTTTAAAGGTACAGTGTCCTTTTAAATCAAGGCATACATTCAATTAGGGGTGGTCTCAACTGGAGTCAGTGGTCTTGATCTCCCCCGACGCCTTTACCTTTACTGTAGTTACTGATGACTGCATGTTTTGTGGCAACCATCCAGCTTTTGGTGCCAGGATGTTCCCTTTTATCATCTTCGGCTCCTGTTCAAGGGTGTAGTCAGCAATGTTTATTAGTCTTTAGTTCCTCTTCAAGGGTACAGTCATTGAGAAGGTATGCAAGTTAGTAATCAGTTTGCTGATTTCCGAAATATGTGTCTCATTGTTATTTCTTAGTATAAAATTCCATTTTCTACTCTACAACAGATGGGGCTTTCAGCCACCTGACCTAGTGAAAGGTGTCCCTGCCTCATGACAAGGGGTGGTGGACAAGATGACCTTTAAAGGTCCCTTCCAACTCATACCATTCTGTGATTGTGTGATTCTGTGACCCTAAGTTACAATAAAACCCAGTATTTAGGTTAGCTGCTTCTCCCAGGAGGAAAGCATAAATTTTGTGACATATGTAGTCCTCTGATAGAGAAGTTCCTAAAGTAAAGTCCCTTATATCTCAGGCAGTTGGCAGCTGTTGAAGATGAGGTCGTTGCTGTTTTAGGAAAAAAATAATGCTGGTCATGAATAGTCCTCATGTTTCTGTGCAGTAAACATACCTTCAGGGATCAGGTACTTACAGTGTTTTGCGTAGTGGTTGCAGTAGTGTATGGGTTCAATACACTTTTATCAGGTGAACAGTTTTTACAAAAAGTAGCTGAATTCTTTGGATTTTCATTAGAATATTAAGGATGGATTTTAGCTGGGATCTTTATTGCTGACTGTGTGGCATGTCATCAAGATCACAAGCTGTCTGTGTTCTCAGTACAGATTTATAAATATGCCAACTGTCTCAGGTGTGAATGTCATGCCATTGTCACTAAATCTTCCCATGTTTAATTAATCTATTTGTGCTGTTACCAAGACAAGACGGATGGAATAGGAAATCTGTACTTGGAGATAGCTGATAGTCCATACTTTCCATAGAAATCACAGTGTTTACAGAGACAGAAATGAATGAAGGTATTTGACTATAAACACAGTTTATGAACATTTAATTTAGAAAATTTAATAACAAACTGGATTCTCATTAGTCATTTTCTGTAGCTTTTAACTCAGCAAGGACTCAGCATTAGATTAAATACAGTCTAGAAACATTTTTAGATGCTGGAATTGACTGAATATATCATGCTTCTAATGCCCCCTGAAAAAGTTCTGCTCCGTTTATACTCTCCAGAGAATTTTAAGGCATAGTTCAGGAGTTAGTATGTGCCAGAAGAGCCTGGTTGTGTTTTAAACAGATATTTTGTATGTCTCAAAGTTTTCTATGAGGAAAAAAACAATTTCTACCATAATTTGATAGAAAATAAATATGGGGTCCTTGGAGACACTTGTCAAAATATTTCAAAATGTGGATGACTATGGAGGATCCATCTGTCAGAAACCAGTACCCTTTGCTAAAAACTGAAAGTATTAGTCTGAAAATGTTACTAGCCAAAAATACACTCTGTTGAACGTAAAATGTTATCTGGAGATTTTTTTATTTCAGCAAAAATATTTTCTATTATTTTAAAATGTTTTATAAATCTTATTTTCTTTCCAAGCAAAAAAAGTCACACTTTTTTAAATTCTTGATATGAAGCAAAAATTCCATTCTCAAGTGGCATTTATCCTTCCATTTTATGTCTTCATTTCATTTGAATTTTCATTTAAAATACTGAGTCAAATATTCAAATGTTGCTTTAAAGTAATGAAATGTTTAATTTCAGTGAATTCTGAAAAATAATTTCAGAACATATTTGTGTCTGCAAAATGTCTGTCTATTTCAGTTTTGTCCAAGTTTGAAAGAACAATTCTTGTGCTATTGGAAATTTTCAAAGATCAAAACCACCCTTGTATATCCTGGTCAACATTTTGTTTATTTACCCCCAACCCCACAAGTCTGGATTTTTTTTCATGAAGTACAAGCCTAGGAGAGGTTTTCATGAAATCCAGTTACTGAAGGCAAATCTGAAGTTTTTTCTTGCACAAGCTTGATCCTGTAGTTCCAATAAACCTGACTTTTAGAATTCAAGGAAGATACTGTTCGGTTCAGCACAGCTGGAACAAGACTCATTCCCATTTAGGTACTTAAATAGCTTATGAATTTTCAGAAAAATTCAGCTCTTGTGATACTGATGGTCAAATTTTTAAAAGAGAATTGAGATAGAGGTTTAACAAGCATGTCTGTCAGTAAAAAAAAACACCCCAAAACTTTCTATTAAATCCAATAGTAGTTTCTTTCATTCCAAAAATATAGCTGTAGACCTCTTTATAGATAGTCTTGAAGGGTAAGACAAGACTCCCAGCTGAAAAGTGAATTATTAAATGTGAAATACTAAAATAGAGCTGAATAAGCAACCAAAATATGTGCTTGGCAGCAGAGTCTGGAATTTTATTGGGTTTTTCACTTCTCTCTGCTGCATCTGTCTGAGATAGAAAATGACTAATTCATTACAGAAACACAGACAGACCAGGGTAACATGCAGAATCTCAGTTTCCTCCTGTCTCTACCCCAGTGCTGGCCACACAGCCACCTCAGCTGTGATCATTGGGTCAGTAATTGGAAGATGGAGGAGGGTACAGATGCTGGAAACCCCCCAGGAATAGGACACAGGAGGGCTGACATTTCTTCCTCTGTGTGTGTTTACCTACAGAAAGGGTGTACTCTTTCTTATAGTTATCTTTTTGTCCTCAGTCGTTGATTCTATAATTTTGTGGGCCACACATCGCTTTATAACATATCATTTGCACTTCCACATTTAATGGCATTTCCTAGCACTTTTTGCAGATCTGGCTTAACTTACGTTTTTCCATCCATTGTCTTTCTGTCTTTCCCCCAAAGGGTACAGCCCTTTCTTTATTAGCAAAACTCTTCACCCTTCTTGGACAAAGCCAGTTGCATTATTCTTAAAAATATGTGGCTCTGTGACTGTGCTTCTGTATTGCTTACTCAAGAACATGCCCAAAGGTTCTGCTGCCATGTTATGGCTGGTACACAAAGAAGAAGCTTGTTCAGCAATTGCGTAGAAAACTTGTTGAGGAAATGTTGAGAAAGGCTGTGCTATGGCTGGTTCAAGGGGGTAGGCAAAGTAGGATGCAACTTAGGGGCTGAGAAAAAACAGGAATTCCTTCCCTTCTGTTCCACAGAAAGCCAACCATATTTATCAGTTCCAGCCTTCCAAAAGTCCTCATATCCTTTGATTTCTCCTAATAACCTTTGTCACCCCCAGATTCACTTACTGAGGCTGGCCAGTACTCTGCTTGCTCTTTGAATGTCAGCTGAAATTGAAAACTACTACCAAAGAATGTTTGCTATATTAAAATTCAACCTGAGTGACATTGCTGGGAAAGGTTGGTTAAACTGGCTGCAACTGTGAGTGAGGTCTAAGAGCTACTAATTAAACACTAAAAATGGCAGATTAGTTTTGCTAGTTCATTGTGCTAATGCTTCAGACTGACAGTGTCCTTCACAGAAGACAAACGTCTCCCTTTCTTTTCTCTGTCATTTAAGGAGATGGAATAGTTCCACAACAGCAGATGAAGAGTGACACTGAATCTTATTATCCTATTTCAGTTGATAGTCAGGTAGCAAAAACAAAGGCGGCAGGCCACAAACTATTGGTAAATAGATCAGAGGAGATGTCAGACATCAGGGGACTAATTTCTGCCCCCAGTGCACGACCTTGGAGATTGTGGAAATGGCTGCAGACTTAGCTGTGTAGTGTCCCTGAATGTGCTCTAATAAATGCTTGTTTCCTCTCCCAGATGATCCCAGCATACTCATAATGGAAAAAAAAAAAAAAAAAAAAGCCAACAAAAACAAACCACCAAAACCCAAACTGCAAAGCTTTACATCAAAAGCAGCAACTCTGTATGCTGATGTAGTGAAGAATGGAATAGGAAGCTAAGAAATATATATAATTTCATAGTTTAAAAATCATTAGGGTTTTACTGAAAAGGAGTAAACATTCATCAGTTTGAAAGGGTGGCTGATTGCCTAAATTGTAAGTATAAGCTTTCCTCCAGCCTTCAGATGCTTAAAATTTCAATGACATACATTGCTGCAAAGTTTTGTTAAATTAGCTATTCTGGATGCGAGCATCTCAACCAAGAGGAAAAAAATGAGCTGCAAACTCATTTTGGAACAGGCCAGATACCTGAATACCTGTTCAGACCTTTAGCAGACTGTATTTATAGAAGGGATAAGAAAATATCCAGTTAGCAAAAAGATGTGGTGGTATTTCTGCTCACCTGTTTCTTACTTCCTTCTGACACAGAGTCATTAGCCACTTCATATAAAAAAAGTTCTTTTTGGTTTATAATTAAGCAGGACAGCAGATGGATGAACGGATGGATGGATGGATGGATGGATGGATGGATGGATGGATGGATGGATGGATGGATGGATAAATGTTAGTTTGAACGACCCCACACAGTAATGGGAGTGTTTACCTGAGTGCTCTCCAGGAAGAGACGAGCAGACAGTGGCAACCAGCTAGGGCCATGGTGAACACATTGGAATGGCAATGTTTCTAGCCAGCACAGTTAACCTCAGAAGAAGATGTCATGCAAGAATTTCATATTCTTTCATATGAGAAAATAAGTGCACATCTGTGCAGCAGCCCAGTTTCATCAGGACAATTCTGCCTGTCAGTTTGCAGGCAGATTTTTGTGCTTGCATGGAACAGTAGTGAAAAAGAAACTGAGTCAGCAGCACAACTTGCAGGCTGAGATCCAAAATTTGTAAAATATGATCAAGTGCTTTGGGATGGAGGTCAGATGTGAAATACTTAGATTATTCATGAAATACTTCTACCTCACTCAAGAGTTTCAGTGTTCTTGTCAGTGTTCTTTATAAGTTTGAAACATCTGATGGAAACAAAGAGGTGAGACAAGAATATTTGCCCTTTGGACACTTCAGCTTTTATTTTCTTTCTGATTCATGTGCTGAGACACCTGGACAGCCTCACCTTCCAAAGTCTTTTAGTTCTCAGAAATGAACATTGCTGACTGCGTAGGTGAGATGCAGATTGTGAACTCTTTATGCAGTGCATTGCATTTACACTTTGATCACCAGGTCTGTCATTTCCACAGGCAGATACTTGTGATGTCAAAAGCAATGACAAGGACTTATTGGCAATGCCTGCAGCAACCTTACAGTGTAAGAAAAATGGACAGATTTTTGTCAATTGCTGCACTCAGTTTGGCAAAGATAAATCACATGGTTTTGCTGAATTATCTTTGTTTCGCTAAGCAATACACCTTTCATTGAATTTTTCATGATGAACATAATAACGTGTCTTTAAATTTTTATTATTTTCCAGTTCTTTTTCCTTGTTGATTTTATAAAGCAGTTTCTCAGATTATAAACTATCCATCCACACAATGGCCTTTCGTGTTTCCCCAAGATCTAAGCACTTTTTATATCTGCTCTTCATTGTGCTCTGCTTGGCCTGTCTTAAACAGGACCCCTAGGGAAAAGAGAGCTCCGTAAGCATGCTGGGTTTGTGTGTCAAGGCTTTGGTAGCAGGGGGCCTACAGGGGTGGCTTCTGTGAGAAGCAGCTAGAAGCTTGCCTTGTGACTGATAACAGCCAATGCCAGCCGGCTCCGAGACAGACCCACCGCTGGCCTAGGCTGAGCCCATCAGTGACAGTCATAATGTCTCTTGTGATAATGTATTTAAGACTGGGGGGGAACACGTGCAAATGCAGCTAGGTAGAGGAATGAGAATGTGTGAGCAGGCAGAGACACCAAGGTCAGTGGAGAAGGAGAGGAGGAGGTGCTCCAGGTGCCAGAGTAGAGGTTCCCCTGCAGACCATGGTGAGGCCGGCTGCGCCCTGCAGCCATGGAGGGTCCCAGGGGAGCAGAGACCTGCCTGCAGCCCATGGAGGACCCCACACCAGAGCAGGGGGATACCGAAGGAGGCTGTGACCATGTGCTGGAGCAGGGTCCTGGCAGGAGCTGTGGCCACGTGGAGAGAGGAGTCCAGGCTGCAGCAAGTTTGCTGGCAGGACTTGTGACCCTGGGGGGACCCAGGCTGGAGCAGCCTGCTCCTGAAGGACTGCACCCCATGGGAGGGATTCACGCTGCAGCAGTTCATGAAGAACTGCAGCCTGTGGGGAGAAGTCATGTTGGAGAATTTCATGGAGGACTATCTCCCATGGGAGGAACCCCACACTGGAGCAGGGGAAGAGTGTGAGGGCTGCTCCCCTTGAGGAGGAAAGAGTGGCAGAAACGTGATGAACTGACTGCAACCCCCGTTCCCCCTCCCTCTGTGCCACTGGAGGGGGAGTAGATAGAGAGTTTGGGAGTAAACTTTATCCTGGGAAGAAGGGAGGAGTGGGAGGAAGATGTTTTGAAGATTTGGTTTTATTTCTCATTATCCTACACTGATTTCATTGGTAACAAATTAAACATTTCCCCAGGTTGAGTCTGATTTGCCCATGGCGGTAATTGGTGAACAATCTACGTGTTCCTATCTTGACCCATGAGTCTTTTATAATTTTCTCTCCCTTGTCCAGCTGAAGAGAAGAAGTGTTAGAGCGGCTTTGGTGGGCACCTGGCCTCCAGACAAAGTCAACCCACCGCATTAAGCAATCGTTTTCAGTATTCCATGGCTTCTCATATATCCCCTTTAGGACTTCATTTTGTATTTCAGTAATAGGGTCTGTAAATCTCCTTTTATAATTACTTCTATTTATTATACACATCTAATGGAGCTGTGTGTCATACTTCAGCTACTTCAGTGTGCATGTTTAATAACCTGATGTATATTAGAGAACAAACATTGATCTAAGACCCTTGGCTTTACACCACTGTGGTTAGTTACATTAGTAAGGTTGAAGATGCTTCTGTATGTGAGAACATGTTCAAAATTGGACATGTATGATAAATATTATTGTATTAATAAAAATCCTGAGTGTCTCAGCATTCTTTTCCATTTACAGCTGTTTTCAAGAGTGGAAACAGTCCTTTCTTAGATTGTGTGTCTTGGAGAAGGGCTGTTTCATGAGTAGTTTGAGGTAAGGAAGACTAGTATTTATGAAAAGTCAAATTTCACAAAAACTGAAATTTAATGAGAAAAGAAACCTTATATAAGCAAGCGAGAGAGAATCTAGAAGTTCTTAATATTCCAGATAATTAAGTTATCCAGACACAACCCTCCCCACTCTTCTCCTTCTTAGTTATGTTACTTGCATACACACATACATGCACAATATGGCTTTAATTCAGTAGCTTTCTATGTGAATATGCAACATGAATTATGACTAGATGAGCACATGCATATTTCAGTGAGCTATAATTTCCACTCATTTATAACAGTTTTCTCTCTCTCCTGGCAAATAAACTAACATTTCATATACAGTTGGTCACAAAGAGGTCTCCGTATCCTGCCCAGTGTCCTTCTGGCTCTGATTCTGTAGTATTTATTCAGAAGACACATGCCTCCTGTGTTCCAAATTCAGCAAACGCTTTATCCATATGTTGGGCTTCTGTGGTATGGGTTTTTGAAGTGGGGGAAGGGCCACAGGGATGGGTCTTGAGAGAAGCTTTGAGAGAAGCTCCCCTGGCTCCAAGTCAAACCCACCTCTGGTCAAGGCTGAGCCAGTCAGCACCTCTGAGAATGAACATGTTTAAGAGGGAAAAACAAAGGGACCTGAAGAAGGAGAGAAGTGGCATGTTAGAGAGACAACATGGCAGACACCCAGGTCAGTGCAGAAAGGCGGGAGGAGCAGGGGTTCCCTGACAGCCTGTAGCGAGAGGGCAGGCTGAGCCCTGCAGCCATGGAGGGTCACAGGGGAGCAGAGACCCCCCTGCAATCCAGGGAGGACCCCACGCTGGAGCAGATGGCTGTGCCTGAAGAGCCCGTGACTCCATGGGAAGCACACGCCAGAGCAGGACGCTCCCGCAGGGGCCCACACCAGTTCATGAAAAGAGCAGTTCATGAAAAACTGCAGCCGGTGGGATGGGCTCATGCCAGGGAGCGTCATGGAGGACTGTCTATCCTGAGAGGGACCCCACCCTGGAGCAGGGAAGGGGGTGAGGAGTTCTCCCCTCATGAGGAGGAAGGAGCAACAGAGACAACATGTGGTGAACTGACTGGGAACCCCCCATCCCCGCCCCCCTAGGCCACTGAAGGGGAGGAGGTAGAGAAATCGTGAGCAAAACTGATCTCGGGTGGAAAGGAGGCATGCAGGAAAAGGGTTTTAAGATCTGGCTTTGTCTGTCATTTGATTGGTAACTAAATAGATTGATTTTTCTTCCCAAAGTTCAGTCTGTTTGCCCGTGAGCATAACAGGTGGGTGATCCCTCCCTGTTCTTATCTCAATCCAATAGCCTTTCCTTATATTTTCTTCTCCCCACTCCACTGAGGGGACAAGTGAGTGAGCAGATGCATGGTGTTTTGTAGCCGACTGGACCTAAACCATGACAGTCTACCTGTTTGGTGTTTAATAAAAATAGAAAAATATCTATAATCTGTCAAATTCACACTCTACTTTCTGTTCCTCTGAGAACATTTCATGTGAGGAAGGTTCAGCAGGGAAGAGTAAGAAACATTCAAGAAAAGAAATGGGCAGGACCCTCCATAAATTTTAGCCCTGCAGATAATAGTCGTTCTTGCCTCCTTTGTAACTTTATTGTTTGTTTGTTATATATTTTAAACTTCGTCAAAGTGTTGAAATAGAATTTTAGTTTCTGAGAATAAGCTTCTGTTGGGTAACATTAAAAATAAGGGACTGACTTAACAAAAATCTGAAGTGCTGATGTCTCATCATGATGGAGAGAATTATACCTTTGGATCTACATTACCAGAAAACATTGTATTCCAAAATATGTTTGGAAATAATACAAACTTAAAAATGAATAAATACACACACATTGTAAACATTTCATGCCACGGGATAGACATAAAAATTGCTTGCACACTTGATAGAATCCTATTCTGAGGTGTTCTTAATTGGGTGTAAATTACAACTTTTTCCGTCATCTTTCATTTTAATAACAATTACTGTAAAGCTGAATAATGTCTGCCGTGCAATTTCCTCATGCAAAAGATCATTCCAAGTAGAATGAAACATTATAAACTGCAAAAATAACATCTCTGATTTTCTTTGGCTCTCAGCCTGATTACACTGTATTGCAAAGGAAATGCTATTGTAGGTAAGTTCCTGCTTTTAGCCTGGCTTGCTAAGCAAACAAGCTTCATGACTGCATTATCTGCATGAGTACAAAAGTCTTTCTGTTAGCCTGTCTTAATAATGAAAGATGCTGGCCCATTTCATTTAGATATGACAAAGAGAGAGAGAGTTCTCAAAGATATTATCTTCCTATACATTAAACAAAAAAGAAAAAAAAAAAAAAGAAAAAAATGAGTGTAGTCAAATAGAGAAGAGAGACCCCAAAGAAGAGGGTAATGTACAAACTTTGTCTATTAAACTGAATACAGTGTGTGCAGGAGTCATGCATTGGGAACCAGAATGTATTAGTTCCACTGAATATGGAATTGCTTCTTTCCTTTGTACAAACTAGCAGTGCGTGTTCCTATAAAACTGCCCAAGCTGTCATTATGTATGAAGCTTCTCCTGCAGAAACTGGGAAAACATTGTACACAACAGTCATGTTGACTTTTGTAAGCATAACAGGTATGCAGACATTTGAAGAAAGCTTTATGCCTGTGAAATTCCTGGTGCCAACATTTGATATTTTGTGGAGGATAAAAATCTCAACAGCTTTCCAGTTTCAAAATTCTTTCAAATTATAACTTTGTGTAAATGTGATTTTTTTTTTTTTTTTTTTTTTTTTCCCCAGTGTAATTAGTACTCAGTAACAAAGTTTCTTAAGAAGCAAGAATAAATTTTGGACATTTTAATAATTCACTATTTTCTGCTGTGGTCTGAAAAAACGTATCAGATTTTTTGGAAAGGCCCATACCTATTAGTAATCAGAGATTGTTCACGTAAAAGGACTTTTATGCAACATAAATTTATGAATATGATAAAAGACTGTGCTCTTAGTAAGCAATCTAGTATGTCAGAAGGATCATTTATTTCTGAAATATTAGCAATAAAATTTGCCCAAGAACATACCATATATTTGAGGTTCAGTAGTACATAGTGTTAGCAGCATTGCATAAGGCTCCAAAATAGACTAGAATAGAATATTTCAGTTGGAAGTGACCTACAATGACCATCTGGTCCAACTGCCTGGCCAGTTCAGGGTTGACCAAATGTTAAAGCATGTTATTCATGGCATTGTCCAAATGCCTCTTTAAACACTGACAGGCTTGACTTCAGCCACCTCTCTAGGAAGCCGGCCTGCCAGTAAAGAAATGCTTTCTAATGTTCAGCCTAAACGTCCCCTGGCACAGCTTTGAGCCATTCCTATGCATCCTATCTCTGAATACTAGGGAGAAAAGATCAGCATGTCCCTCTTCACTCCCCCTTCTCCAGAAGCTGTAAAGAGCAATGTGGTCACCCCTCAGCCCTGTTTTCCCTAAGCTAGACAAACACGAAGTCCTTAGCTGCTCCTCACAGGACATTCCTTCCAGCCCTTCCACCAGCTTTGTTGCCTCCCCTGGACACATTCAAGTACATTAACAGTTTTTTTAAACAGTGGGACCCAGAACTGCACACAACACTCAAGGTCACATCATCACAGGATAATCAACTCTTTTGACTGGTTGGCTAAGTTGTGATTGATGCACAACAGCATGTGCCCCTTGACTGCCAGGGCACACTGCTGACTTACATTGATCTTACCATCAACCAGCATCCCCAAATACCTTTCTTCAGGGCTGCACTTCAGCTACTCCTCTCCCGGTTTTTACTTCTGTCCAGTGTTACTCCATCCCAGGTGTGGAGTCTCGCATTTGTTCATGTGAAATTTCATGCCACTGATGATTGCCATATGCTCCAATCTTTCTAGATCCCTTTACACGTCCTCTTGTCCCTTGAGAGTCAACAGCACCTCCCAGTTTAGTATCATCAGCAAACTTACTGCATTCAATTAGTGGTGCATTCAACTCTGCCTCTAGATCCTTGATAAAAATGTTGAACAAAACTGGCCCTAGAACTGAGACATGAGGAACAGGGCTGGTGACTGATCACCAGCCAGATGTAACCCCCTTCACTGCCGCCCTTTGAGTCCTGCCATTCAGCCAGCTCCTCACCCACTGCACCATGAACCTGCTCATCCCACAGTTGGACAACTTGTCCAGAAGGATGCTGTGAGGGACAGTATCAAAAGTCTTACTAAAATCCAGAAAACTGACATCTACCACCTTCCCTTCATCCACTAGGTGAGTGAACTTTTCCTAGAAGGATATCCAATTAAACAGGGCTTTCCCTTTGTGAACCCATGTTGACTGTGCCTGACGATTGCATTAGGCTTGAAATGCCTTTCAGTAGCACCTAGTATGATCTTCCCCCAGATTTTTCCAGGTACTGAGGTTAGACTAACAGATCTGTAGTTTCTTGGGTCTTCCTTCATTCCCTTCTTGTTGATTGGAATAATGTTAGCCAACTTCCAAGCAGCAGCGACCACCGCAGCCTCCCAAGACAAAGGTCTATCAGAATTGTTAAAGATAGAGGCAAAAAAAGCATTGGTCCAATATTTTTTTTGGACCTCCTATTGCTTGTTAAAGTATTTAACTTCTTTCCATCTGACACAACACTGGCCAGTTTCAATTCTCCTTAAGCTTTGGCCTTTCATGTCTTCCCCCTTCATATGCAAACCAGGGCTCTGTGATCTTCCTGTGCAGCCTGATCTGTCTTGAAGAGAATGTTCAATTTCATTTTCCTCCTGAGTTCCAAAAGGACTTTTCTGTTCAGGCAAGCTGGTCTTCTGCCCCACTTGCTTGAATTTGGAGACAATGGAACTGCCTGCTCCTGTGCTTTTAAAGGTGTTTCTTAAAAACTAACCAGCACTCATGGACTTCTGAGACCTCAAAAGCAGATTTGTAGGATACTCTATGAAGTAGCTCCCTGAATAGCTTTTTTTTAATCTATTTTTTTCCCTGAGAGGCCAAGGTAGGAAGTGAAACGTCATACACAGAGCAGGGGTTACGTCTTTGAGTGATTCAGCTGTGATGGTACAATAGGAAATGGAGACCACTGCAATCAAATGAATCATCTCAAGAGTGACTGCCTTCAAACCTCAACTTCAGTGCCTGTTGTTACTTGCAAGAATGGTGGGGTTTAGTCTGACTGGCATTAGGATGACCCTGTGTCCACAAACACCCATTTACAAAAAATACAGGTAGTAGCTAAACATGTATTTTATTACTGAAAGTAGAGATAATAAGATCATATATTCAGTGACAAAGAAGATAAACTCAGTAGCTGAAGCCACCTGTCTGCACACACTCACTGACTACAGCCCACACCCAGTATCTAATGTTTATTTAATGGATATACTAGATTTTCTGCCCTTTTCCTTTCCAGTTCTCCTTTTTTTCCTAAGTTTCTAACTTTTTATGTAGGGATCTCTTTTTTTTTTTTTTTTTTTCTTTTTAAAGCAGTAAGTGATGGAGGTTCTGTCACTCTCCTGATGCATTTTTCCAGTGCCAGCTGGTATTTCTAGGAAATGGAAGCTGATTTCATGGCTCATTTTGCCTAATTTTACTTTCCAACCTTCATCTTATTATGATTTTCGCTGAAAGACTGAAAAACTCCACAGTATCAAAGGTCTTTTCCATGCATGACATACTTATCAAGTTGCTTATAAACCCTTTTTTAGAGAAACTGAATAGTCTGAACTTTAATAGTCTACATTTTTTTCCAAATCTAGGGGGTTTTTTTGTTCTGGTTTGTTTGGTTTGTTTGTTTGTTTGTTTTGGTTTTGGTTTTGGTTTTGGTTGGTTGGTTGGTTTTTTATGTTTTTGGTATTTCTACTTATTCTGGAAATGTAGATGCCAGAAGTGGAAACGATGTTGTATCATGAGTCTGTTCACACAGACAAAAGCACTTTTCTCTTTTTCCTTATTACACTGAGCGTTCATGTTGACTCTGTTACCTCTGATGACCCATGGGTTTCCAAAGAAACCTCTCACTATTTATATAGCCTTTTATTTGTACTCTAGACATACTACCTTTACTTATATTAAATTCATTTATTCTGTCTGGGGCCATTTAACCAATGGTTAATGGTTTGACTGTTCAGAACATTCTGACAATGGAATTATTAATGGAAGTAATGCAGTATCTCTACTGCAGTTGGTGATGACTGTTTCTTAAAATGCTTTATTATCTCTTATTTCACCCTCTGTGTATATGCTTACGTGAAAAAGTTCAGTAATGAAGGAATTGATACTAGAAGAAATTCTAAAGATATTTGTAATATATTACTGGAAAATTATAATTATTTTTATCTTCATTTTAATGGGGACCAGCTTATCCAAGATAAGGCAGAAAGAAAAGTAGTCAGATCTAAAAGATCCATTAAAGGACAGAAGGGAAAAAGCAAGCCCTGATAAGGATATGAGCCTTCTCTTACAGTTTGATTTTTCAGATTCACAGTAGAGATTTGATAGACTAATTTTTCTTTGTAAAAATTAATAATGAACACACCTGTGTTGCTTTCTGTCACTCCAGATGCACAGCCTGCATCCTTACACCTAAACGTATTTTTGCTCCTAAACAAGGTAGCAAGCTGTCTGTTGGAATCTGGTTTGAGTAATTTCTTACTCCTAAACTGGGCCTGAGAATTTTCTAGGAGACAGTTTTTACTCCCCATTTTAACATTGTGACAGAATTGCTTGTTGAGTTTTAGTACTTGAATACTACCTGGCACTGCTTTATTGACAGCACAGACTAAGTACCACTGAAAGTCTTAATACCATCTCAGTAAGGCAATAGATAGGTTGCTAACTCTGGCCCTCTTTGGACATTTCGTGCAAACATTGACTGTCAGTGCTTGGAGCCATGAGCTTGCATCATCACAGAGCAACAGCTGGCGAGGAACTGACCCTGCTTGGAGGAAGCAAGTATGTCCTCTGTTACACCACTGGTCCAAAACTGCGCTCTGACTTGATCCTGCTGTAGTCAGGGCCTGGGCTAGAGACATCCTGAGGCCTCTTCCAGCCTGAATTATCTGTCCTGTGATGGTATGGCCCTTTGGTCCTAAAGCTGTGTATAGCTCATTTTCAAGAGACTCACAGCATAAGGCACCATGCTTGCAGATGTGGAAGTATGATAAAGTCTCCACAGCAGTGATTATATATAAAAGCACATTTCTTTTACTTCTTTACTTCCCAACTTATTTTACAACTATTCAATATCTTGATTCTGCTTCTGCTTATTTAGACTGTACTGCCATTAAGGTGTTCATTGTGATTGCTTTAGTTTATTAATGTGTTACTAAAAAAAAAAAACCCCAAAACCAAACCCAAAAACCTAGGCTGAACCTCAAGGACATACGCTGTCTAGTATGCAATGAATATGAATGCATACGCCATGCAATGAATATATACATTGGTCCAATGAATATGAATGCATACGCCATGCAATTAATGTGAATAAACAGCAATATGGGAGGTTCTTCCTGTAAGATAGTCTTCCAATGTTTTCCTTTCATATTTTTCCAGATAATACTGCTAGGTTTATAGTTGTATAAATCTAATTAGTCATGGACATTTACCAGCCAGTGATTTTCACTTCACTTGCTCTGAATACATATCTACCCTATATAACTTTTATGTTGTCTAATATAGTGTAAGTGATTTTTTATTGTTGATAATATCTAAGTTTTACTGCAAAGAACTATAAATAAACTGTTACTTTAAAAGATATGGTTCAACCAATTTCTCTTGAGAGCAAGATTTTGTTTTTTTATAACCCAATATTTACTTACGGATTGATGCTATAAATGGTTAAACAATTTCCTAGATTCATTCTCTGTACTTAGCTCTTTGCCTTAGTTCTGGAGCCAGATAGAATCCCTTCACACCTTCCATCATTCCTAACTTTAATGGGAAAATAACAATTTTTACTAAAGTGTCTAGCTCAATTTAAGTTGTGAAAAACCCCTTACATCAAAGTCCAGCTTTGTGTGTCAGAAGTCCACTCCAAAAGTGAGTTTGCATGGATTAAATGGATGTCTCCTGAACTGGAGTTCAAATAACAAATTACATTACATTGTTACAGCGTATCCACTTACAAGTGACGGAAGAAAAGGAAGCTAATTTAATATGTCTAGGCAGACTTTTCTTCACGTAAATGTATGGTAGACAACTGCTATGAAAAATGTGTGGTGTGTTGGAATTTGGGCAAAGAGGTTTGTTTTGTTTCGTCTTTGCTAGAAACAATAACATGAAGTGTTGTGCTGTAGCCCTAGTAAGCAATCAAGAACCACACAACTGCTTACTTACTTACCACCCTCCCCCAGTAGGATGGGGGAGAGGATCTAAGGAAACAGATAAGAGAACTTGTGGGTTGAGATGAGAACAGTTTAATAATTGAAAGTAAGTGAAATAAAATAAATATACTACTAATACTAATAATATGTAATGAAAATACTAAAACTACTATTACTAATACTGATAATAATATGTAATTTAAGAAAAGAAAAAAAAGGAAGGAAAACAGTATTATCAACTGTTCACCACTGATCAACTGACGCTTACCTGGTCCCTCAGCAGTGATACCCCTCTTGGTCATCTCCCCCAGCTTACATATTGAGCATGATGTTTTATGGCATGAAATGTCCCTTTGAGCAGTTTGGGTCAGCTGTCCTTGCTGTGTCCCCTCCCAGCCTCTTGTAGAGCCAAAGCTGAGACCCAGGTGCAGTATGAGAAACTGAAAAAGTCCTTGACGATATAAACACTCCTTAGCAACAACCACAATCAAGTGTGTTACCAATATTCTTCCAGAACAAACCCAAAACATAGCCTCATACTAGCTACTGTGAAGAAAATTAACTTTACCCCAGTTGAAACCAGAACAGAAAGTTGTTAAAATCTATCCATTACTGACAGTTGTTCAAGCCCTAAAACACAGCACAAAAATCAGCAGTCACAGAAGCAGAATGGGTGGAGCCAGTCAGAATTCTTTTGCATAAACATAAGTTCTTTAGTAAATGCCAAATTCGAAAGCAAAATTGCTTTGATAAATGCAAATCATAACACAGATTGAGTTTCCTGTTTACTTGGACAATTGGCTGCTTCTGGGTGGAAACAAGAAATATGAACTTGACGAAAAAGCCAGGAGAAAACCAGCACAGGGAATTTAAAAGGAGAGTAGCATAATTAAATGGGTTTTATAATTAGCTTTGGAATAAATGTTTAATTTTTTTATAGCATTGACATTTCAGTGTGTGAATAATTAATACAATATTTTCTTGCTTATATTTCTGATTATGAAACAACAACAAAAAAATCTGGTTTTAATGGATGTAATAAGTTAGCTAAGGACATACACTGTTTGATCATGCACAGCAAAATCTCTATAAATTGTTATTGATATAATCAACATAATTAAGTAATAGGATGGCAGAAAAAGATTGTTTCCTAAGAAAATTAGAGGACAATTTTAATTATCCCATTTTCTCCTGCTAAAAACAATATTAAACAGAGAAATAGAAGTTTCTAAAATAAACTGGTAGTCTGTTGCCATTCTCTCTGAGCCATTTGATGCAGCCCAAAAACCTGTCTAAACCCTCAGCTATTCCATATTTACAAGATATTACTGAGACAAGTTGCATGTTTTTTCCAAGTCACTCCTGATTGATTTTGTGTGTTTGTTTAGTTTTATGGTTTATGCTACTATACCTAGGCGATCAAAATATTAATCTGGTCATTTCATTTTAGTTAAAGTATTACTGGTTATTTTATAGATGTCTTAGGAAGCATCATTTACTTACATAAAAGGAACTTACTGAAAATATGAAATGCAGCACTATGTCATGCCTCAGCTTGCTATGGTAACATTTTGGAATACAAATTTCATGGTGTCTACGAATATCCATAACATTATGAGTTGGTTTAAATGCTTTATGGAAGATATGTTCAAGTTGAAACTAATGTAATAAATACCAACATTTCTGCATTTCTGAAGGTGTATTTTTTATACTCTTCCATACATATAACAAATGTTTCAGCATAGAACACTTTCAAGTTATGGCCCTTAAAGCTATGGGGATGCTGAGAATATAAAGTGCTTTAAGATACCAGCCATAGAAAAAGGTTATATTGAGGAAATATAGGAAATACGTTGGATGTATTCTGAGCTTGATTACAAATAGTGAAACATATAGTCTGGATGTACACAGAAGTGCTTCCAGTGTATTCATGAAATAACATCAAATAAGGATAGCAGTAGTGATAATGATAGTCTTATAATATTCCAAATATTTATGTGGCTATCTGGGTCTACTGCTGTTTATCCAAGGCTTATACAGTTTGCAAACTGGAGACCTCTAGCTGTGTGAGGCTAAATATGTTTATTTTGATCCCAAGCCATCTTTTTTTGTATGTGTCTGGGCTATTAAAAGGAGCAATTATTCAGAGAAATAAAACTATTAACAACAAAATATTAATACTAGTAGGAAGGAAGTTATGCCAAGTTAATCATGAGGATTACTTTAGGTATCTGTCCCTGAACATTACCTTGACAGATAAGTTGAAAAGCACTCAACATTACTTTAATGAAAATAAAAACATGCTTAGATTAGGTACTTACTAAAATCCTAAACTGCTGACTTCTTGAAGCATTCAACTGGGATAGTTTCCTAAAAAAATTTGATTCCAATAAAAAAAAAAAAAACATTTACCATGGGCAAATATCCTGCATTTGAAACTAGAAGACAGAAACCCTGTTTTCTTTCTGAACTATGAAAAAAGTGACGCATGAAGAAAACTTTGTATTGTGTTTGATTTAGCTTCAGTCCTTATGGACAGAAAAAAATCTGATAGGGAATGGACCACATCAGATTTTCAAGAAAGGAATAAGCTAAAGAAGTGCCTGTCAAAACTGAACACAAGGACCTCATTCCAACAAAGATTCCAACAAAGCCCTTCTCACACGCTGAAGGCATGAGAGGAAACAGGCAAATGTTGGATTTCTCATTTGGCCCCTAAGAAATACTACATATTTAATACAACCAGGACTCATCAAAGATGAAAATCTCACTGATCTCATAGATTCCTCTAGAAGACCATAGTAATATTGGAAGAAGACTACAGCTGAAACACTTCTTTCAGCTAACACTGCACTGAATTGTGTTCCTGTTCCAAGAAAGTCTTTGTAGACTGTCAGACACCGGAAATTTCTGCATGCAATTCTAGGCTAATTTCCTGACTGCAGAACTTTTAATATGTGGGGTTTTTCTTTTAAACAGGTTACCATTTCCACATTTAAAAAACCCCAAATCTCTCAATGATACACTACTTTTAGATGCCCACAAAGACTTTCGTAGAAAGAAGAAGCTGGAATTGCTGAAGCTGTTTATTTGATAAAGTGAGAGATAAGGGTCATGTCCAAGTGATTTTTATTTTTGCAGTTATTGGACTCTGGTTTTGATAGTTCTGAAACTGAATAGGAACTCAGATTTGTTTCTATTTTTGATTACATTTTTTAGATATAAACATCCTCATCTCTTGATGAGTCTGCAATGTCAAATTTCATAGCTTTATAGAAGAAATGCACCAAATTCTTGTAGGAACACATCTAAAAAGAATCAGAGCTGAGGTTTTCCAAGGGGGTTCAACCTGTCTTTGACACTTTTTCTGCTGTATGATCTCAGTCCAATTTTGCTTATTGCCTTCTCCACAGTCTTTTTTTTTTCTTTTTTCCCCTCGAGGTCAGATACTGTTTATCTTCTCTGCATGGTATTGGAACTCAAGATTTTTTCTTCATGTGTCCCTCTACCATGTCACTGATTTACACCCTGACATAAAAAGGTCTGGATTACAGGCCTTGAACAGGCCTGCATCGTAGGCCTTGAACCAAAGTTGACTTCTGAGTGAATCTCCCAACCAGCATCATATCAGTATGGGATGTGACTGTGGGAGTATCTGCTGATCATTAGTGAAATATGTAGAATCATTAGTGAAAGATGTAGCTTAGATAAAATATAATCATTAGTAGGATGAAATATCTGTTTAGGGGCAGACCATCAAGGCCATGCAGACAGATGTCTGGCCTTGTCTGAGAGTATGTGGATAAAGCCAAACAGATACAGACACGGAACCCTTTGGGTTCTGTCCTGGGCCAGGCCTTGGGTGAAATCCAATGGGGAGGGGGATGCCAGATGTTTCTGTACTTTTTTTTACGTAATTTGTTTGTTAAACTGTATAAAAGCAGGACCCTCTCACAGTGAAGTCAGAACCTCACCTACGAGTGGACGCACTGCGTAGGACTTCCCAATTGCCAGGACAGGTTCTCCAATCCTTCACTGCAATGGGCCTCCCCAGATGATGTGTGGGTCTGGATGATGGTAAATTATTAGGGCAATTGGTGATGTATTCTTTCTTAATCACTATCGTTAACTCTATGTAGTAATGAGAGGTGCATTACCTTGTGTATGCTGTCTGCTGGTTTAGACTATAGTAAAATAAGTTTCTCTTTTTAACTTTAACTTGTTGCTTGTGTTCTTTCTGTCATCCCCATCAATTGGCAGAACCCCCCCCCAACAAAGGAAAGTGGTTTAGAACAGTCTGTTATCCACTTTTAATGCAGCATATCCAGGTGTATGTGGGGTACTTAGGTTTGTATAGCTACTCCTATAAGTTCTTAAATTAATTCATTTTAGAATTTAATGATTTCTCTGAGATGTGCGAAGGAGGTCAAGCTATGACTGCATTGTCAGATAGATAGCATAGGGTTGCAAAATTGAAGATGCACATTTGTCTGAAGTGGGAACTTAAAAACTCCCAGCTCTCTGCCATACAGCCAGCAGATGGAAAGTCCTTGGAGACTAGCAGAGCTGTTGGCTATCAGACCTCTTTTTATTGTTTCCAGACAAAATTTGTTTGGAATCTACTTTTTGGAAAATTTCAAACAATAGACAAGATACAATAATATTTATCACTGTACTCAGAATAAAGTGATTCTTGAAAGTTTCTGACAGAAACATACCTTTCAAACAATGTCTATAAAGTTATGAATGTGATGGAAATTTACAGAGAACAACCGTTCACCACTTTACCATAACCAACCTAAAAGAAGACATCAGACTTCAAAGAAAATAGTTTTCTACCTGGCATAAAATTAAAATTGTTTGCCAGGCATTTTGCCACAGGATGTTGTGCCTGAAAAATGTACAGACCTAAATTCAGGAAGCAGAAATCCATTGATATGGGATAACCATGGGAACAGAAGAGTCATGGTATAGTTTCCGACCAAGGAGCTTTCTAAATTATGCTTTTTGGAAGCAAATAAAATATGTCCTGTACTTGTCTGTTTCTACATTCTTTCTCTGCAGATCCAGTAGTTGCAGTGTATGAGATGGCATACCTGAGCAGAAGCAGCTTTGGTCTTCTTTTCTTAAGGCTACACTGTGACAGAAAGGACAGTTTCACTGTGAATGCAAAGGAGAATATTTGCTGGAAATAGCAAGAAACTTGGAACTCATGTTTTGTTGCAAATCCCTCTAGTTTTCATTGAAAAAGCATGAAGCAATCTTAGAATCCATTGAGATGGTATAATATTACTGCTCAGCTTTACAGAGCAGTTTAATGCAGCTGTGCCTGTGTTTAAAGCACATGCTTAAATTACTCATTAAAGGCCAAGAGCAAATATAACAAGAAACTCTAGTTTTCGTGTTCTGTAAGATTTAATTCAGGTTGTTACCAATTTCTTTACCTTCTAGCAAGAAACAAAAGAATAAAATAGTTAGTGAAATATAAAAAATGAAAATCAATATGTTGGAAATAATGAGGTCCTTACTTTTTCCTGAGAATACAAACTGCCTATGTTTCTAATTATGGGCTAAACTTTCAAAGACTTTAACCTAGCAGGTGTTAGTCCAGGCTGTGTAATTCTACACCTACACCCATATTCACTGCATTAGAATAAAGATATATGTTTAAATATAATAATGTGCTTCGTTTATTTCAGTTAACCATGATAACTTGTTGAGGTTTACCCCAGCTGACAGGTAACTAAGAACCAGACAGCCAGGTTCTTGCTCCCCTGCCTGCACCCAAGCAGGATGGGGGAGAGAATCAGAAAAAAACTAATTAGTTGAGATAAAACCAGTTTAATAGGACAGCAAAAGGAGAGGAAATAATAATATTAGTGATAAAGGAAAACACATAAACAAGTGATGGACAGTGCAACAATTGCTCACCAGCCCGTGATCGACAGCCCGTCCGGGAGCAGTGACCTCCCCAGCTAACTCCCCTAAGTATATACTGAGCGTAATGTCTTAGGGCATGAAATACCCCTTTGGTAAGTTTGGGACAGCTGTCCTGGCTGTGTCTCCTCCCAGGTTCTTGTAGACAAGAAGCTGGGAGAAGAGAGGTAGTATGAGAAACTGAAAACGGCCTTGGCTTAGTAGAAGCATTATTTGGCAACGACTAAAACATCAGTGTTATTAACATTTTCTCAGCAAAAATCCCAAACACAGCTCCATACTAGCTACTATGAAGAAAATTAACTCTATCCCAGCCCAAATCAGCACTAATATAAATTATAAGGTAGATCATGTTTCACATATATTCATACTGTATTTGGTAAAATATTGTTTCAGTTTGACTTTAGGTGTTTTATTGGCTTCAAATAAATAGATTCTGGTTTGGTGTTTGCATCAAATCAGTAAAACCAATTTGACATCTGAAAAAAAGGTTTTTCATTTTTTCTATATGATAAAGAAAAAATAAAGAATAAATTACTTTCTTGAATTAAAAAAAATAAAATTAATATTTGGATAATTAGGAATGTTTTACTTGCAGTGTTTTATGAAGCTTGTGAAGAAAAGTATTAGTAGAACAATTACAACAATTCTTCTTGTGATGATAGGTTTCATTAAAATACAATTGATTTCAGTAACCTTTACACACATCAAAAGCAACAGTACATAACAGGTTAGGATCCAGTATCTGTACATGTTCTGAAGAAGGGGCGTCATTATTATTAGAAAAATGCATTAAAATGACGAATTATCATCAAACATCCCCACCTGAAAAAAAAAACCAAACCAAAAAACCACAACAAAACAACAAAACAAAACAACAAAAACAGCAGAGCAAACTGAACCCAAACAGCCAAAAAAGATTGGCTTCTGTGCTTTGAATGGAACAAATTTTTCAAAAATTGTTCTAACATTTTTTTCCAATATCTGAGGGCATTTCTAGCACACCTTGAAGCATATACACAAAATACAATAGGACCCTAAATTAGACATAGCAATACGTGAACAGTATTCAAATTGAAAATGGTACATCGGCAACAAACCTACCTTAATCATACAGCACCTTCCACAAATTATTCAGTTCATTGCACAAATGGAGTGCATTAAACTTTCTCATTTTTATCTTGCTTGGGGTAATTATAAAGAATGTACAGTCTGAAACCTAATTAAAGGAAAAGTCTAAACAACAGCGAAGGCTAATGAATTTTAAGCAGCGTTCACAGATAAGTGAATGGTGGGTGGGTTTTTCAAATTTTTTATTTAATACCTGTAGACACTGAATACTTGTTCAAATGATATCTTCTTGGGCCCAAACCAAAAAATAAGATACATAGCCTGTGACACAGAAACCCCTATAAATCACAGCAGTTCACTTGTGTTGATTTTTATTACCAGCTCTACAACTAATATCAGCAGTGACAATACTGGCAATCACCTGAGCAGTGGGGTTTACTGTATCACTGGTACTGCAGTCAAGCTCATGTCCTCCTCCAATCCTGAGCCTCAGATCCAGAATTCCTGAACCCATGGTCAGACACATCAGAGGTGCAAGCCATTTTTTTGAAACACCCTCCTTGGGTAAAGTCAAAGGACGAGGACTTGGGTTGTTTTATTAACAAAATAGGGTCAGGGTAAGGCGTGGTGCCTTCCAACCTTGTTCTACAGAGGATTAAATGTTCGTCACTCATGTAGAGGACGCCATAGCAGCTGCAGCCAGAAAATGCCTGAGAGAGAGAAATCAGGGATCTGACCCCTTGCCATAAGTGAGAGCAAAGGAATATTGCCAGATTGGTTTGTGCAGCATTTTACACACTTTGTGCATACAATTTGACTTATTACCTCCTCAAAGAACAACAACAGCAAAAAGAAATGAAATATATCCAGGCATTTAACTGGTATGAAGTACTCACCACAAACATGTCTTCTATGCAGATTTTGTTACCTATCAGAATTATGTAACATATATACAAATTTGAAAGATTTTTCAATTAAAACTTCAAAAAAACCATAGTATTACTGTGGTGCTTTTGTGACAGGACCAAGATGATTTTCCTTTAAGGTGCAAAGATTTTTTTTTGGTTTTTTTTAGTGTCTTATAGCCTGGACTAAGAGAATATATATGTGTGACAAGTCTCAGTCATGTCATGTAAATAAGGAATAACAGGGGGTTTAGACAAGTTTTTTGGAGTTGCCTTTGAGCAAATGAAATGACTGGGAGAGGGTGACAACAAACTCTTAATTGTTTGGTTTAGGAACTTCAATTTCTCTATATAATCTTACTCTCAGCAGGAATGCACTTTTGAAACAAATATTACAACACTAATAGAATACCTACAGTGTCTCAATTAGATGTTCAGTAGTCGTACCTTTCTGAAGCAGAAGACAGTGTCAAAGAGGGCTCTTTCCTGCCTTATACGTGTTGGGAACCGAAACTTGGACAGCTCCAGAGAATATAGTGCAACGCTGATTTGAAGGCTCTGTTAATTATCTCACTTAACAGAAATGTGAACCATGTACGAAGTCAAGTAAGTGGAATTGATGTGCATAATCTTTAGTTATGTCAACCTTTGTTTTTAAACAGAGCTCACAAAGTACATCAAATACATTTTCCTCAGCCTGGATACAGAAAAGCACTTTGTGTTTGTTTGTTTTTTGGCTTCAGCAATGCTTTTCACAGCAATTCTCATTCTTAGAGAGTCTCTGCTTCTCTAAGAGAGAACAGGCTTTGGAAATGAAAAGGAAATATGTAAGGCAGATGACTGAGTATGAGAACAAAATTAGAGAGTGAATGTTACATTGCAAACATGGTTGCAGATACATATGAAATGCTTTAAAACGCTATTTACCAGCAGCTTTTCAGAAATACCACCCACTGGAGGTGAACTCCAACAGTCTATCCAGATAAGGCATCACAAGGTCTCTGATATGAGTGTGCAGTCCTCTGCACCACCCAGACTCAGCTCTCTTACTCAGTTTGTTCAATCCGCTCAGCTGGGGGATGGGAAAAAGCAAGAGGCTCATAATGAAGACTTGAAGGAACAGGAGAGAGAGAGTTTCAGATATGCTTTTTCAGCTGTTTCCAGTGCCAATGTGTAACACATGGAGGGAAGTTTCTTCACACTGAAAGAGGACCTATAAATGTTTCACCCTTCCTCATTTTTAAGAGTTACTATGGTTTGTTTTCTTGCCTGTTTGATGCTCGGTGACTAAATCCTTGCTGTATCAGGCAGTGAGATGCAGGGACCTCTTTCCATATTCAGAAAATTCCTAAAAAAAGATCTAGAAGGTCTCCTTCTCCATGGCCTGATCAATGTTCCACAGAAAATAGAAACTATGGCGTGACTTTACACTTCAGTGCATGTCACCAAGCTGGTTTCCATAGCCTTCACAGAGTAAGAGTCTCTGTCATACTCAGGGAGTGAAGACAGAGAGGAAACTGTAGATTCAAATTTCCTTACAAAGAAGAAGAAATGATACAGCTGTTAAATAGTGGTTAAAAAACTGCCCATTGCTGCCAGAAGTTTTTTCACAGAAAGGCCAGGCACAACATATGTCTTCAGAAGGTAGTTCAAGACATTAAGTTCTAAACACTCTCTGAGGTAAAACTGATGTTAATTTGGAGATACACAGGAATGCAGTCAGATCTTGCTCCCCAGGGTTTTTGTTTGCCCAAATTAACTTCTCATTTCCTGCTGTTGGCTTCTGTGGACCATCTTCTGAGATGTTTATGGTGCCTGAGTAATCCAGTGGCCTCTACAGTTAAGTGACTTCATCAGTGGACAAGGAATGACCTACGGGATGTCATCTTCCTAAGCTTCTGTAAGGCCTGTGTTATGCTACCCCACAACATTCCTATCTCTAAATTGGAAAGGTATGGTTTGATGGATGGACCATTAGATGGATAAGGAACTGTCTGGGTGGCTGTGTCCAAAGAGTTAGTCAATTGTTTGATGTCCAAGCGGAAAGCAGTAACTAGTAGTGTCCCTCAATGACCTCTATTGGGAAAAATGCTATATAATAACTTTATCAACAAAACAGACAGTGAGACTGAGTGCACCCTCAGCAAGCTTGCAGATGACACCAAGCTGAGTGGTGCAGCTCATGTACTTGAGGGAAGGAATATCATCCAGAGGCACCTTGACAGCCTTGAGAAGTGTGAACTCATGAAGTTCAACAAGACCAAATGCAAGGTCCTGCACCTGGGTCAGGGCAACCCACAATATCAGTATAGACTGGGGGATGTATTGATTGACAGCCACTCTGCAGAGCAGAACTTGGGAATACTGGTGGGTGAAAAGCTGGACATGAGTGCTGACAGCTCACAAAGCCAACTGTATCCTGGGCTGTATCCAGAGAAGCATGGCCAGCACGTTGAGAGGAGTGATTCTTTCTCTCTGCTCTCATAAGAACCCATCTTGAGTACTGCGCCCAGCTGTGGCATCCCTAATACAAAAAAGACATGGACCTGTTGGTGCAGGTCCAGAGGAGGACCATAAAAATTGTCAGAGGGCGGGAACACTTCTCCTATGAAGAAAGGCTGAGACCTGGTGTTGTTCAGCCCAGAGAAGGCTCTGGGGAAGATCTTATAGCAGCCTTTCAGTTTATAAAGGGGGTTATAAGAAAGACAACGATAGACTTTTAATCAAGGCCTGTAGTAAGAGGACAAGTGGCAATAGTTTTAAACTCAAAGAGATTCAATTTAGATTGGATGTAAGGACAAAATTTTTAACAATGAGGATGGTGAGGCACTGAAACAGATTGCCCAGAGAAGTTGTGGATGCCTCATCATTGGAAGTGCTCAGGATTAGGTGTGGATCTAGTGAAATATGTCCCTGTCCATGGCAGGGGGAGTTGAGCAAGATGATCTTTAAAGGTTCCTCCCAACCCGAATCATTCTATGATTTATGACTGTATGTTCATATGCCCAGATATGGGCCCTTGTGCAATTTCAGGCGCAATTTCTCTTGACAGCAGAGCACATCCCAAACATGAAAGTGTCATGGTTAAGACCCAGACAGTAACTAAGTACCATGTGGCCACTTGCTCACTCCTCCCCCCAGCAGAATGGAAAGGAGAAAATACAAGGAAAAGTTTGTGGGTTAAGATGAGGACAGGGAGGGATCACCGACCTGTTATTTACCAGTGAAGTCAGAGCAGGATAATAAGAGATAAAAACAGATCTCAAAAATCTTTCCTTGCACCCCTTCCTTCTTTCTAGACTCAGCTTTGCTCCCCATTTCTCTACCTCATCCCCACCAGTGGCACAGGGGATGGGGAATGGGGGTTTCCCAGTCAGTTCTCCACATGCTGTCTCTGCCGCTCCTTCCTCCTCCTCATGAGGGGAGCACTCCTCACCCCCTTCCCCTGCTCCAGTGCGGGTTCCCTCCCACAGGACACAGTCCTCCATGACCCTCCCTGGCATGACCCCTTCCCATGGGCCGCAGTTTTCTCCTCTCACTGCTCTGACCCAGGTCCCTCCTGCGGCCGTGCCGTCCTTCAGGAGCAGGATGCTCCAGCGTGGGCTTCCCACAGTGTCACAGGCTCTTTAGGCACAGCCGTCTACTCTGGAGTGGAGTCCTCCCCGGGCTGCAGGTGGGTCTCTGCTCCCCTGTGACCCTCCCTGGCTGCAGGGGCACAGCCCAGCCTCTCACCACGGGCAGCAGGGGAACCTCTGCTCCGGCCACCTCCTCCCACCTGCGTGTCTGCCTACTCCATCTCATGTACAGCTCCTTCCTCTTCTGCAGGTTTTGTGTTCCCCACTTAAATATGTTAATCACAGGGTGCCAATTGGCTCGGCCGTGACCAGAGGCGGGTCCGACTTGGAGCCAGAGGAGCTTCCTGCAGCTTCTCACAGAAGCCACACCTGTAGCCCTTCCCCTGCTACCAAAACCTCATCACACTCACCCAGCACTGAAATGTACATGAAAAGGACCACATAAAGGTTTGATCTGTCTATATACAGAAAAAGTCTATCCAATACTATTTTTTTTTCCTATTTCAGTTTTAATCTGGGTTAAGTTCCCTGCCATGAGTCACTAACCCAGAAATGCTCCCATTTATCCAAAGCCACGCATTTTCATGTTTTTATGTCACCAAAAATTTCTAGACAAATGAGCTAGTCCAGTAATGCATACTTTCCAGGGACTTGTATTTCCATTAACCCTCAGTTCCCTGAGTACACTTCATGTGCATTAGCTTGATCTGCAGCATTGGGAATCTAATAGGACATGAAGGAGAAGTTGTATTGAAATGAAAGTCATTGTTCAACCACTCCTATGGCCTTTTTTGTTAGTTGAATAGTCGCTGAGAATTTAGACCATATGACATTTTAATAACTTACATGTTATTATGATCAGAATGTATTTTTAACTAATGCAGAAGAACAAAGATTACTTAATAGGTACATGTCCATCATTGTCTTCAACCTGAGGGTCAAAGTGACCACTTTCTGCTGCTACTAGTCATATTCATGATGCAAATACTGTGCATTATTAACTTCTGAACTGGTGCAATCATCCTAATCCTTTGTACCAGCTATATTTTAAATGCCTAATTATAATTTTGTTAATGCCTCCTCCATTACTGAGTAACAATAGCATGATTAATTAAATTGTGTGACATTTATAACATCATCTGGATGACATACTGCATTTAAAATGGAATTTTATCTTGTCAGTTTTGCATGATCTTGGATAACTCTTCTATAAGAGTTTCTTGATGCTTAATTATACTAGCTAAATACGTAGTTTTTTTAAGCTTCATTTAACAAAGTGTCATGAATCAGCTTTATCCTATTAAATATAAGAATAAAACTCAAAAAGCTCAGCAGGTGGAATATTTCTATGACCATGTAGTTTGATGGCATAGGTGGTTTCACAGCAACATATTACACACTAACGTAAGTAAGTCTAATATATTTCAGCATTAAGGTGTCCTAGTCACACAGTAAAACAAGTGAATGGGACTCTGGTAAAACAGACTCCCTACCAAGAGATTTTAATTTCTTTGGTATTTACACATCTGGTAACTCTTGCTGAAGATTTTGAGATCTTTCTTCCTTCTTGCTTCCATCACCAACAGAAAATTACACCTTTCTGGGTACTAAAAGTACAGTGTTCTTCCAGGTGGCCAAGACATCAATAGCTGTTTTAGATAGACAAGATGCTGTTAATAGTTCCTCAACTGTCTGCTAAAAAGATTTACAGTAGCTTTGCTAAGTGAACTGAGGAGAAATGTGAAATGGAAATTAAAACATCTGTCAGGTTTCATGAGGTTTCATGTGCATTTCCCTGAAGCTTTGTTCCCCAACAGTGTGAATCCTGGAAAAACTATTACAGTTTCTAAAAGAAGTATTTTGTCTTTCTCCGTCTCAATGTGGGTGTCAATATCAAGACAACTAATTTCTTTAAGTAAATCTTTTCATTTAATTTTTTTTCAAATTAAGGTTTCAAAATGTTTTCCCTGTAATTTGTAAAATCTTATACTCAAAAGTGTTTGGATAACCGTGACGTATACACAATACGATGCTTTTGTATTGTAAAAGTTTCACAATCTTTATTCCAGCTATCCAAAATAAATTTGTAAGACCTGGTTTAAATAGAGATGCTAAAGCAGTCAGAGGGAAAAAAGAAAAAGAAAATATTTTAGGTTATAAATGCGTTGTTTGTTTAGGCTGGACAGCTAAAACTATTATTGTTGATATTGCATATTACTCATGGATATGGGAAAGAATTGAAAACTCTTCCACTACACTGTGAAAATCAAACCTCTAAAGATATTGTACATAACACCCAGAGACCTGGAACAGGTTGAGAGACTGGACCATTGGTTAACGGCATATTTATGTGTTGCTTTGCCCTGCAGTTTTAATACTCACTCTCAGGAATAGCAAGTAGACATGCCTATTCATGTACAGAACTAGGTTTGGACTACAGTCCACTCCTATCATAGAAGGCAAAAATAAATAGTCTGTTCTGCTATTTATTTGTTTAATAATTTTTCAGTGGGTGAACTGAACAGAGGTCTGACTGAATAAAAATGACACCTGTTTGCAGAGGATCAGCACAGGAGCTATACAATACTTAAGTTCAAGTCCAGGGTTTAGATGGGATTAATAGAGATTTAACACTGTCATTGAGAAATTTTGTTTGGTTTTGCCATTTGCCTTGTATTGTCTTATTTGTGCTGCTGAAAAGCTCTAATACCTTGTCTGCTTTGATATACATGCTATATTGTGTTATCTCAAAGGCCACAATTACCAGAGAGACAACACCATTTAGATTCTTTTTAATCTTACAACACATTTTGGATGGCAGTCCATCATGGTTGCAGTCTGTCTATGTACCACATTTGTTCCTTTTTGATTTAATGTAGAAATTACTTTTTGTTGGGTTTTGTTTGATTTTGCCCAATATATAATTTAACTAAGGACATGGCTGGTAGACCAAGAAAAAGTAATTGCTAATCATTCATCAAATTTGAAGCAATTGTGTTTAAACATCTTTGTTTAGAAAATAAAACAAAAATCTGTACACAATGATCTATGACAGATCAGCAATGCAGTGATGTTTTGTGAAGTTCATCATAATGATGAAACAGATTCAGTGGGAGAACAGTGCTGTCTAAATAATGAAAGGTTGGATCTGAAATCTAGTTTTGAAGGCCACCATCAATATGAGACGCTTGTCTGATAAACATTTGCAGACAGCAATAATACTGGGATTTGTCAACAAAGTGATTGAAAGGAGTTTCAAAGAAAGCTCAGGGAAAAGAATTCTGCAAAGGCTTTGCAGGTAGGTATGTAAGTGATCACACTGAGGTGATTACCTGGCACAACCATTTCTTTCAAGTTCCATCAACTCCCTTGGTACTGCTCATGTGTTTAAAAGCAGCCAAAACAGTTACAGAAGGAATTGGGAACAAGCTTTGCATGTAGTTTCACTGAAAGATTTCACTACAACTTTTCCATGCTCCCCAAAGCTGGATGGTCAGTCAAACTCTCCCTGTGGAAGAAACAGTTCAAGCAATGTGTTCCCAGTGCTCTGCATAACGGGGATGAATTCAATCTTTAACAACCTTTCTGTGCATTTAAAAATCCGTCACCTTTGAACCACATGCACCCTTATTGTTCTTCTACATGTAGACTAAAGTCAAAAGAACATGTCCGGTTGCTCTTTAAATCTCTGTTTGTGTAAATTGTTACATGCCCCATATTTCACACAAAATGTCAAGCTCTTAATTTGCTCATTCTGTTATAAAACACAAGAGCTTTTTTTCTGGAAAGGTCACCTTTCCTGGAAATAGCTGAAATGTGAACCCTAAGAAGCCAATATCAGTTTGAAATTGGGATGGAAGGAGTGTGTGCTACAGTTTTGCTCCAGTTTTTGTAGAGACATGGACTGACATTCAAATAGTATTTTGCTTCTCCAATTCTTTTGCAGGCTAAATAAGGGTAGATGTTTTGATTGCAATGCATTATACAGTGTCCTAACTAGCTTTCTTTTTTCTTTTCTTTTCACCTGGCTGTATTGTGTATTGCTGAAGTGCTGTGAAATAGCTTTGCTTCTGTATCATACTTACCTTGACACTGACTTCGATAATAGCTTGATGATTCACTGGCTGATGGCTGGGATATACAAAACAACACACAAGAAGTTCATCAAAGAAAAAAGGCTGACGTCTTCATTAAAGATGTCTAAATCTAGGGTATAAATTTAATGTCTAAATATAGGATAAAATTAATTATAATGACTTAAAATAATATTAATAAGGTATTTATGAATACTCTCTTGCCAAGGACTCCATAATCTACAGCTTGAAACACATGCACACACCAGGTGTATTTTCTACCTGATGTACAGAAACATATGCTTTTTATTTCCAAATGCTAATAAAGGGACTAATGTATGTTGCAAACAATGAAGATGTAGATTGAGAGTATGTAGTTACATGTTCTGTTAAAAAAAACCCAACAGAATAACCACAAAGGCAAATGCATCCAGTGCTTAGGGTTTTTTTCCTGATTTCTTAGCTGAGATTAAAGTTTATCCAGAACAAAAGAATGGTGAGCTGCAGTCACAAAGAGACTGTGGGCACCTAAATGCCTCTCCAGGCACTGTACATTGCCTTATGGTCTGTACATCAGTGTCCAGCATGTCTTTACTCCTTGTTGCCTGGCATAAACAGCTTCTTGGGCTTAAAGAGCCAAGTGTGACAGTTCATCCTGTCTGAAAGGTGAAGTCTGGGACCGCAGACCCTTCACAGTCCTGTGCTGTCTGTGCTGACTTGCTGCAAGTATGGGGGTCTCTCACACAGTGCTGTGTTGTGTCAGGCTGACCCCTTTCCCTGTCAGGGACCCCTGACCTTTAGCATGCAGCCGTACATGCAGCCAGGGGCCAGACCACCAACAGTAAGACTCCTGACTCATTCTCATCTTTCAGCCTTGGCTGAGGAATGGCAAGTACTTTGTTCACCTCATCTCTTCCCATTCAAATGTTCAGGACTGGGCAGAAGGTGAGAAATTCTGCCCTGCTGACATGGAGCAGATACCAGAATATTCATTCTGAAATCTGTGGGTTTGGATTAGAATTTAAGGTCATGATTTTATTTTATACATTTATGGCTGGCCATACATTTTCCTGATCAGGCATCACTGTAATCAGGTTTTGCAACCTCATAGTTTCATAGCAAATTGCCACCACTAAGCTGTAAGAACTGTGCTAGCAAAATCCCTTTTCTGAATATTGCCAGGAAAATGTCAGCTTTCTTCTCTTATCATTAAGATGTATAAAAACAAAGCCAAGTGCTTACATGACAGAAATTCTGTGACATGTGTACACACATATGGTCTTGCAAAACTCTGAAGACAACCTCTAATTCCATGCTAACTAGCATAGAGAAAGAATGTGCTGGGAACTTATAAGAGGCTTTTTATTTTTATTTTTTTTTTCTATAAATGAATACAAAGAATTCAGGGAAGGAAAGGATTTGTAGTATCAAGAAAATTATTTGTTATTGAATCTCACAAGCTTCAAAATTGCATAGGATGTACTGTTCCTTCCCATTTACCCCAATAGTTAACATCATTGTAAAAAAATAGATCTGTAAGCGTTTGGTAGTAAAGATACTTCTTTCGTGTGCTGTTTTGCTTTTCTCTTCTGTGGAATGCAGACATGAACCTCAGATACCAATTTTTGGTAACAATTATTCATATTTATTTTTTAGCAGAAGCATCTGTCGCCTTGGCAAACAGCTCAAGCAGTTTTGTTGGCAGCTCCAGACTCTCCTCTGGTGCAACTATTGCTAATGGCCAGAATTATCTCATCCTCCTAACTGACATTGCTCAGTGATGAATACTTTTCTTTCAGGGAACTCACCTTTGTGCATCAGATTTCATAGAATGGTCTGCAATGCAGAAAACGCCAGGATTTGCTAGAATTTTATGACCAGCTAACCTCATAAAACCACTTAATCCCTACCATTTTATTAGCATATGTGTGTGAAATTTTCTTTCTCTCTTGTCCTTTTCAAATCTCACGTGACAGCAAATCCTTTCTGCACTTCAAGGGATTTTAATTCTTCTTCTCTGATTTTGTTTATCAATTCACACAGAAAAGCAGGTTGTGAAGCATTTGGTATAGAACTTGCCTGAAAGAATTGCTGTAAAATGTTTTCCTATATTATCAAAGATGCAGGATTTGAAAAAAAAAAAAAAAATTCCCATTCTACATCAATAAATGCTTCTATTTTGCGCCAGAGTTCATGTTATTTAAATCACATTACACCTGCTTGTTAAGACATGAGATGCCAATTGCCATATTAATGTGCCATATTAATCAGAGAAGAGATCTTGGGCCTCATAAGTTCTTTTGCTCTGAGTAACTTGATTCTACCATAATTAATGTATAATTCATCTTGGTAAGTAAGTAATCCTTGGCCTTACTAATTCTGGAAGTGAAACAAGTTAGAAATTCCACACAGGCCTGGTGGTATCCTGGTAAATATTAATGATCACTAGCCCATGGAACAAAATGAGTTGAAATAATGTTAGACTTCATTGCCACTACTTTACTATTGGAGGAGAAAAAAGAGGGAACTGCAGGGTACTACCAAGTTCCCAGTGGTTCTACAGAGGAAAATATAAAATATGTTCCGCAAACCTTGGGCCTAATGGCAAGAATTTATTTATTTGTAGAGAAATAAAGAAGTGAATAGTGAATCAAATATGGATTGACTCTCACTGAACACATAAAGTGTTTTTAACATAAGAAGTTGCTAGATTTGTCTTTCAAGTGCCATGAGTGAACTTGTCACAGACACTTGGAACAGTTATCAACAATAACTGGTGCTCTGGAGGTGCAAGGAGAGAAAATCACATCTGTGCATGTGTGTGAGAAAGTGCAAAGTGATGGCAAGCCAGCTACATCTAATAATGCATGGTTACATTCTCAGAATAAATAATAATTAAAAAAATTACACACACACACACCCCAGTTTTCACAAGAAAAACATCACTATTTTCGGTTGGACCAGGAGTTCAGCAATGTTTTAAAAGAAACTATCCAGCTTGTATGACTAATACTGATCACGTAGTCACAAGTAAGCACTAATTATGCTATGTAAAAAGTGGGGGTTTCCTCTTACATCTTTGCCGGCATTATAAAAGAGAAGTGAGGCGTCAGTGTGCATTTTAAGACATGACTTACGTCCTTTACTCTGGAGGGAATTTTTAACTGTGAATCCCCATACTAAATAGTCATCTCTCACAGGGTTTTAATTCAGGAGGGGACAAGTGGGAAGATACCATGCAAGTGTTCAAGTGTGGAAAACATGATAAATATTGGATGGCTCATTCTGTAAGTTTGTAACCCACAATTAAATTGAATGCATGTTGCATAAAGTATGTTAAATAACCTGTCCCTTTCTATATGAACGTTTCACTGTCCCACATGCCTTTTGAGAAATTATTCTTTCTGAGAAGACATCTATTTTCCCTGTTTCTCTGCTAATGAAATTTCCATAGCTATTTCTATGAAAAAAATGTACATCTTTTCTTCTTTAGCTTCAGCAATAACATCAGAACAATAATTCAGCAGCGTGAAGAGACTGAAACACCCCTCCAAGACTGTATTGCCAGATCTAACCATATATCACACCATGCCATAGAAAATGCATTCTGCAGGCTTTTTTCCTTTCTTGGCCATATCTACAGGAAAATGAGGCCCATAATTGACACTCACTGCTGGAACCCAGCTATTGTTAGCAGTTACCAGGCAGGGTTACATGGCACCTTGCCAGAAAACCCCAGGCCCTGCCTGCTGCTTTGCTTCCACCTCTGTCAAAGGACACCATCAATAAAAGTATGGCTTTATTGTCAGCATGGGTGAGGACTTTGACACTGGCTTCATCTCAGCAATATTCCCAGCCTGGTCACAAGGGAAGACCAAGGCTGGACTCAGCAGCACACAGTTGCACAAAATCCCCGAACGGCCTTCCAAGCAGGAGGGCAGGATTGAGCTGCCTAAAGGCAGATTTCTTGTGCTAATGGGGAGTCCACAGGGAGTGAAAGACATCTGCATGGCCTAGAAAACACGGCACAGGCCTTGCAGGTGTTTAATGACAGGTCAGATCTGAAGTGAAGATGCAAGGACAGACGAAGTACATTGCCTGTAATGACAATGGCTAAATGTTTAGGTAACTGAATGCTGACAAATATGCCTAGAAGGCACAGAGCAGCATCATTCACAGATACCGATCAGAACCTGAATGCAATACAACTCTTTTGCTGTGGTATTGCACCTCTTATGCATGTAGATGAAGGAGATGATTGCTTTGCCTGTGACAATGAGGTTGCTTTACTTATGGTTCTGGAACTGAATAGAGCTGACCTGGCTTGGGCAATAGCATAGCGCTGCACTGGGCAATGCTCCAGGAATGACACATGTAGTCACTACTCAATGCATACCCAATATGGAAAAAGGTGTATTTGGTTACTGAAAAATACTTTTCTTAACACAGAAGCTATTGCTTCATGATTGTTATGCAGACCAAAGCACACCTATAAAACACATGATACTGATAAATTTACAGGAAAAATGTTACAGTCTTCTTTCTGTAGGAAGTCAGAGCATCAAAACCTGAGTTTTCGTAACTTTTTTTCAAGCCAGACTCTGAGAAGTGCTGAGCAGAAGTGTATTCTCCTAATGCCAAAGTGAATTGCACATTCAAGAATATGCCATTTCTATTTTGATAACAAATAGCAAGGCCTTTACATGTTCTTGGGTACTCAAGAACAGTTCTTTTCATCACTGAAGTCTGAATATTCAGAGTTGAAGCCCCTATCATCATCTATGTTAATTATAACAAATGTCAGTCCAGTCCCCTACTTTCTGTGCAATTATTTACTCTCTAAGCACAAGAACTCTGCTGTTACTGAAAATCAGGCTCCTTAGAACTGCCTAAAGAATTTTATATATAGGTGAAACTTCTTTGGCAGCTCAAAAAATAGGATAAGAGCACTTAACGGCCATGCAAGAGCTGAAAGATTCAAGTCAATGCTTGTAAAACCTCACATACTTACACATGAAAAGAGAAGTTAAACATTCGTACATACAAAAGTTTTCATTCATTTTGAGTACTCCAGTAAGTGCAGATTGCTGACACATAACACAAACACACAACATGCAGTGGACCACTGCAGTACACAGAAACAAGAAGTATTTCCTCAGTGCAATAAAATAAACAGTGTGGGTGGCAGATTTAGTTTTGGTTATTCCTTGCAGCCCAGCAGAGAAATGAGTTTTTTTAAAATTAGAGCAGCGACACCCAGGACAAGTGAGATGTGGTGTCCCAGCTACTAACTAAAGGGACCCTGGAGCGGGCAGGATGAAAACTCCTTTGGTCGTTACAAAGGGGTTCAGCTTGAAGCACAATTTTTTGTGAAGAAAGGCCACCGAAGCACCAGGTTTTCTCTTGATTTTTAAACACCTGTCAGCCACCAACCAGTGTCCCATCACAGCTTATCATGCTGTTCTCTGAAGGCTTACAGACATTTACAGCTCTCTGCATTTTTTTCAAGGAGAAATTTTTCATGAAGAGGGTGTTGAGGCACTGGAACAGGTTGCCCAGAGAAGCTGTGGATGCCCCATCCCTGGAATTGTTCAAGTCCAGGTTGGATGAGGCTTTGAGTGACCTGGTCTAGTGCAAAATGACCGTGTGTCATGGTCTAATTCTGGCTGGCAAAATACCACGAAGCCACTCTCACAAATCCTCCCCTCCCCTCCTCCAGTGGAGGGGAAGAATTGGAGGAAAAAGAAATAAGGAAGCTCGTAAAATTGAGATAAGAACTATTTACTAATTAAATATAAATCAATATATACAAATACTACTAATAATAAATAATTAAAATAGTAGAAAATAAAACCTACAATACAATATATACAATAGGATACAATATGATACAATTTCCCACCATCCACTGACCAACACACACCCAGATGTTGAGGGATGAAAATCAGACCCAGAGAGCCCGAGAACCAGAGCCCGAGAACCAGAGCCCGAGAGCGATCGCAGCCTGAGAGCTGTGGCCTGAAAGCCGGAGCCCGGGAGCTGACACAGCAGATTCCGAGCGAACCCTGTCAGTGATAGCACAGCCAGGAACTCTAAACAACCCACCATCTCCCACACGAATGAGCCAGCACAGGAGTTGGCAAAGCAGCTAAAGCAGGAGGGGTAGCAAGTGCCCGGGAGTAGACGAGCAAGGGAGTAAGGGAGAGAGTAATGGGAAGTGTAATGGGAATAGTAACGGCTACCAGAGCCACTTCCCTGTCCAAGAGAGACGGAACATGATGTACTATAGAATGGAATACTTCCTTGGACAGTCTGGGTCAGCTACAGTATCCAAAGCGGACAAAAGACCTTGAGTTCAGGCCCTCCCCAGCACCAGCTGAGGCCTTATCAATGTTTTCTCTTGGCAACTTCCTAATAACTACAGTAAAGGGAGTTAACCATTTCCTGACTGAACCCAGCACACCATGCCTATGGCAGGGGGGTTGGAACTAGATGATCTTTGAGGTCCCTTCCAACCCAAACCATTCTGTGATGCTAGCATTTTTTTAAATTACACATCCATACGTCTAAAAAGGGCTCACCTCATGTTTTTAACTTGTCATGTTTCCTACCTCTCTGCACCATGTAACTCCAACTTCTCCTGAAGGCAGGTGTTCCCTGACTTCCAGTCCTAGTCCAGAAGAGAACAGGATTTGTACACCGTTTAAGAGATGTGCTCCAGACTCTGCCATGGGGTACTCGGCCACAGGTACTGGCAGCTCCCTCTCAGCAGTAGCATCATGGTTATACCTGCTCTGAAGCCTGCTCTGCTTTACACACTGCCCCGGTGCCAGCTCAGACTATGCCACTGGCTGCTCTGGTACCCCAGTGGTGTGCGGTCACAGACGTCATTCTGTGACATTTTTCTAACCAGCTAGTCAGACTAGTCAATTAGTTTCTAGTGAACGCCATTTTATTTCTTTTCTTTCCTTATCCCAAGGAAAGTATTAGTCATATATCCCTACAAGACTTTCTCAATGTAATGTTTTGCTTAAAACACCTCTGTCCTATTCTCTGATTCTTTTTTAGCTATATACTATATATATGAACCTTAAATGTAATATCTATGGGAAAGAAAGTATTCAAAATAGAGAACAGATGTACAGAATAATTCTCCATTGTAGGACACATTTTTGAATCTGAGTTCTCATATTTTCTTACCCAGGCTTCTGTCACATACCCCATACACACTACTTGTCTACTTCACATGCATTGCACTGAACTACATCTAAAGAGACATCCTTATTCTTTGTGGAATATAGCACCTGGTCACTTCACCTAGTCCTATTCTTCATGGGTTTATTGATCAAGTGTTAGGTTATTGATCCCTTTGTAGAAGGGAGACAGGTACATCATGTGAATAAACACATGGAAGTGGCTGTCATGGAGGAGCTACCATGGCTATTGCTTTAGACCAGATTTAGCAGCATCACTTGTAGCAGTCACAGCCATGGATGACTTCTTGGCTGATGTAAACACAAGCATTGTTGCCAGAATCATGCAGGGGTTTTGGCTGATTCTTGACCTGCTGGCAAATGTAGAGGACCAATTAAAGGCAAGAATGACTATTACCATGGAGATCACACCAGTCTGGATAAGGATGTTGTAGACCCAACTCAAGAAACTCTGTGATGTGCCACGCCATGCCTCTCTAGTTTTCACACTCTCTGCAGGCACCCTCTTTTCACTGATGTCAGCTTGAGGGTATGGCTGGAGGACATTGGACCAAATGGATCTCACATGGCTATTCTTACATTCATCCATACACACAGTGTATCATCCCATAAGAAAAAAACCCAAACAAAACAAAAGAAACCCCAAATCATCTTTCCTTGTCATTCTTTTCTTTGCCTCACAACCATTCAAAACAAACTCAACGTGACTTCCTGCATTCTTATTCCTCTTTCAAAGACTTCAAGAATAAGGAAAAAAAAAAAAACAAAAAAACAAAACCCCAACATTTTCCTTATTTTCTGCCCCTGGCATGCTTTTGCAGCCCCAAAACCAATTTGTTTTCCTACATCCAAAACTAGGGAAAAAAGGTGGAGTTTTTTCCTCCTTAAATCTGAAAGACAGTAAGATTTACCTGGATATCCTGCTAGTTAGTTATCCAGTCCTCATGACCTTTTAACCACTTACTACACTTTTTCCTGAAAATAGCCATGTATGTATTGGTGCGAAATTGAATAACAGGTTATGGCCACTCACACCAACCCTCACCTTGGGACCTGGATAGTCCTGAGCCATTTTTGCTTTGCTATGTCCTAGGGCAGGTTAATTAATAAATGAAGTTACAAAGGAGAAAGGGCAGAGCACAGCTAAAATCAAAATATAAGTTTATTGGATAAAGAGTGCTAAACTAGAAAATTCTAATATTGAAGGAAAAAACAGAAGACTTTCTGTCCAACAGCTAAAAAGAATGAGTCAGGAAGGAAAACAATCATAGCAGTGAAAATCCTGGATAAAATAACAAGACAGGCTATTAATAGAAATATAACCAACTGTGAAATGACTGGAATCAAAAACCTTGTGAAACAGGAAATATAAACCTCTGTGGGATTCTGTAAAATATAATAAAAATAAGAAAGTTTTGTGACATAGCCCAGGAAAGTGATCTACTGTATCCAGGGCAGTTTCATTCCCAGCAGACAGAGACCCTCTGCCCAAAGATTATGAGGGTAGCTCTTGGCTAAGTAAGGGGATCAGGAGCATTATCAGGAGATCTGACAATGTGGGAATGACCCATTGCAATCCAGTCTTGAGGTTTCTATTTGTGAGATTCCTTTGCTGGGAATCCCTGTGTTGGTCTCTATCATAGATGGCCTTAGAAGATCTTGGGGAGACAGATAAGCAACGTGGTGAGGAATAACATTGTCAGAAGTTGGTAGGATATTTGAAACTCTTATAAATTAGACATCTATCAAATATGGTGTAGTTTGAAAAACAAAAAAAATTGGAAGGGAGATAGAAGGATAGGGAAATAGAAGTAAATAAACTGTAAAAACAACACAGTGGGAGAAAAAAAAAGAAAAAAACCCCAAACAGCTAAATATGAAAATCTATCTCAAAACTTAATGCTCTGCATTTATATAAGATTTAGGCACAGGACAGCCTCTCCCAGCTGACAGTTTAACCTCCTGTTACCAGCCCCTCCCTGCCAGACCTATTGGAGTAAGTTGCTTCTGATTTCTGATGCTAGAACTTTTTAAATCTATTTTCCAGGCTCATGGACAGCTTCTGCCCTTCCTCAGGAACCATGAGCACATTGACACCAAAGCCCTGAACAGAGAGAAAAGAAACAGGTAAATACCCCCAGGGTCCTTGTTGGTGGCTTCAGCCCTTATTACCCCATGGGGAGAGTGAGACAAGCTATCCTTGTGATACAGTTAAGGCTGGAATAGCTTGTTTTATACTAGTATCATGACTTTCAATAAAATTGCAGGAAATGGAACGCAGAAATACATTTATTCATTTAGGGGCAGATCATGGACTGCAATAATAGGGCAACACCTAAGTCCTTTATGAAGAATACAGCTTGTGCCTGCCTATTGCCCTGACATAGATAGGCAGACCCATTGGAACATGACTAAATTTTTGAAGCATGAAAATTTTACTAAAATGTCTCGGGCGGATACTTAGGGGTGAGCAAAACATCAGGAAAAATCAGCACATGCCAGAGCTAATGGTATTTCATTTCCCTTAATGGACAACGCAGCTTTCACTGACACAGTGTGCTCTGAAGCTGTCAGAAAAAACACAACCATCCATTTTCCTTAGTGGAGTTCAGTAAGTAAAGGAATCATGCTTTCTCATTTCTACAAAGGACATTTGTAAGTTAATTGGGGTAGAATGATGTGTGTCAACACAGAAGCAAAGAAAATTAGGAAATACAACAGTCTGATACTAAAATGAGATGGAATGTGTAAAATTGGCAGTGTCAGGGTACAGATTGCTGAGGCACCACAGGGAAATTTGAAGAGAGAGAAAACTATTTACAGGGAAATATACAGCATCTTAAAGAAAAAGTCTTCTCAACCCCAATGCCTGTCTCCTTTGAGTTGCCTTTTTTAAATTTATTTATTTTTTTATGCCAAACTCTTGCTGATATGAAGAAGTGAGTGTGCAAAACTTTCAGCATGTTACCCTTGCAAATCACAAAGAACATAGTCTTTTTCTTTTTAATAAAATACATCAGTATTTAAGACTGTGAAACAAGAACCTGCATTAATTTCAGCAATCATAATTCATCAGACTTTATTTATATCATCAAGTAACTAACATAGCGGCAAGCTACGTCCCAAATAGAAAAGGCAAATAGCACACAGATATCAGATGACATTTAACAAATTTAAGAGAAATATGCTGAGTAACAGTAGCAAACAGCAGGAATACTAGAGAAAACTTGCCTCTGTGACTCCAGGTAGAAAAGGCTAAACATACGATGAAATCACTGACAAATGGGAAATTCTGGTTTGCTTTCTCAGATGGCATTCATCAGGATGCAGCAAACACTATGAATCTGACCCATGAATTTAAGGAAAATTCTTTTATTTTAATTTGCAATTGTTTTATTTTTACAAAGATAAAAATACAGAATTCACAACAAAGAGTATACACACGTAGAACTGTAATAACCTTAATATTGTGTTGTATCCAGCATCATATTGTAGTTACACTTTTCATTAAAATGTGACATTTCATATAATCATAGAATGGTTTGGGTTAGAAGGGACTTTTCAAGGTCATCTAGTCCAAACCCTCTGCAGTGGGCAGGGACCCCTTCCACTAGACCAGGTTGCCCAGAGCTCCATCCAGTCTGACCCTGAATGTTTCCAATGATGGGGCTTCTGCCACCTCTCTGGGCAACCTGTTCCTGTGTTTCACCACCCTCATTGTAAAAAAATTCTTCCTAGCATCTAGTCTAAATTTCCCATCTTTTAGCTTAAAACCATTATCCCTTGTCCTGTCACTACAGGCCCTATTAAATAGGATGCCCCCATCATTCTTATAGGCCCCCTTTAAGTACAGAAAGGCCACAATAAAGTCTCCTCGGAGCCTTCTATTCTCCAGGCTGAACAATCTCTCTTCATGGGAGCGGTGTTCCAACCCTTTAATCATTTTTGTGGCCCTCCTTCTGGACCCCAGTCCAGCAGCTCCATATCTTTCTTGTACTAAGGGCTCTAGAGCTGGATGCGGAACTGCAGGTGCGGTCTCACAAGAGCAGAGCAGAGCGGGAGAATCCCCTCCCTCGACCTGCTGGCCACATTTCTCTTGATACAGCCCAGGATATGGTTGGCTTCTGGGCTGCCAGCACACACTGGCAGCTCATGTCCAGCTTTTTATCCACCAGTACCCTCTAGTCCTTCTCTTCAGGGCTGCTCCCAATGCCTTCATCCCCCACCCTGTATTGGTATCAGTGGTTGCCCCAGCCCAGGAGCAGGACCATGCACTTGGCCTTGTTGAATCTCATGAGGTTCATATGGGCCCACTTCTCAAGCTTGTCCAGGTCCCTCTGGATAGCATATTGTCCCTCAGGCATGTCGACCGCACCACTCAGCTTGGTGTCATCTGCAAACCTGCTGAGGGTGCACTCGATTTCACTATCTATGTAATTGATGAAGATGATAAACAATAAGGGTCCCAGTACAGACTCCTGAGGGACACCACTTGTCACCAATCTCCATCTGAACATTGAGTCATTGGCCACTACCTTCTGGATGCAACCATCCAGCCTATTCCTTATGCACTGAACAGACCACCCATCAAATTCGTACCACTCCAATTTAGAGACAAGGGTGTTGTGAGGGACCGTGTCAAAGGCCTTACAGAATTCCAGATAGATGACATCCATGGCTCTTCCCTTGTCCACTAATGTAGTCACTCCATCATAAAAGGCCACTAGGTTGGTCAGGCAGGACTTGCCCTTGGTGAAGCCATGCTGGTTGTCCCAAATCAGAGCAGATTCTTTAAAGCCTCATACAGAAATTTACTTCCTTTTACTATTGTTAATTATTATTTCAATTTTTTTGCAGGATTTACCGTTCATTATATTTTTCCTCCGCAACACGTCACTGCTTATTATAAGTATTTTATTTGACCGCTTAATCAAATACAATTGATATTCAGGAAAAGAAAGAACTGCATTGTAAGATAAATAAGGCAAAAAACATTTTCAAGACTATCTTCATCCAAATTATCAAAAGGGTTTCAAATCCCATTAATTACAAAGGGATTACGTGCATAAACTTCCACTTGAATTTGGTAGTAGTGATTTGTAGACATATGTAAGAATTTAAATGCAGAAATACATGGAAAGGGGCAAATGGAGCATGCACTGATGAACAATTAGAAGCAGACCATATATTCAGAATTATACTGGGGAAGCTGATCATCACCTGAACTCAAATAATGTGTCTGAGCTCTGGCTTGTAGATCCTAAGTGGTAGTCCTGGATCTGAAAAAAGTCCAGGCGGAGAAGAAGCTGACCCGTCTATTTCTTGTTGTCATATGATTTGAAACCCATGAGTTATGGAAACATTGTAAGGAAGTGTCTTACAATAATTCTTTGTATTTTATATATCTTACTGCAATAGTAAACAATATTTGATTTCTGTTTCTCTAAACCAAATAAGTCACATGTATCAGTCTTCCTGGACTTTAAAGTAATTACAGGTATGAAGATATTACATAAAAATATTTGATAAATTTCTGCCTTGTTCTCATTTGTTTTCAGGGAAGCATTCCTTATAAGACATTTACAGTGTTTAGATTTAGAAGGAGGCTAGATACTTCCATTTGAATCATGCTCTGTTTAGTTCTAAAGGTAATGGCATTGTGAAAGATTAATATAAGGTTCCCTGACTACCAAATTCTCCAAACACTATCTTTATCTCAAACACTGGTTTTTTTCCTTGCAAACAGTTTTTTTGGTCTTTTTTTTTTTTTTTTCTTTTTTTTCTTCATGACAGGAGCCACAAAAATAAATGGAAATCACTTATACTACAATTTCAGAAAACTGCATTAGCCCCTTACAGACTCTCCCCTGAAAATGTACATTTGCAGTGACCTGCACAAAAGTGGTTTTGGTAATAGTAAGGCACGTATTAAAGCAAATGTCACTGTAAGGCCCTCTATTCATGTTTCCTCAGAGAAGTTTTATATGGTGTCTTCCCATGTTGAAAGTTAGCAAACTCTTCTGTCCACACAGGTGTGTGAAAGCACAGTATGCCTGATGTGACAAGTTAATGAATTCTCCCAGTTTCTATGGCAGTATAAACTTTAAACAATAAAAGATGATTCTGTGTTTTAGCACCAATCCTCATAAGACGTAAAGGCCTCATCTTCAGGTAGCACAGTCCTACAGAAATTGAGTGCACAATACTTCCTAAGTAAAAGTGCTTTCCAGACTGTTTAAAAAGAATTACTGTTGCTACAGTGAGTTATCCATAACTCATCTTAGAGATTTCCACCTTAGAAAGCAACATAGATGCTGAAAAAATTTCAGTATAAAACTGCTGGGAAAAGAGATTGCCTCAGGAGGAATCTCAACTTAGCAGTGGCATTTCTGACAGGTATCATGTATAAAGCTTTTGTTGTAGAAAAAACAGCAGTTGTCCTGGTTAGACTAACTTCAAGAACACTTGTGAATCATTTAAGTTACGATTAAAAATAATTTTAAAACAACCAGAGCCTGAGGTATGGCAGCCATAAAGTTGTATTGTTTAAAGCCAGGAAAAACATCACTCTTCTCAGTATTGCAACCAATTCAACAATACAGAAAGAAAACACTAACTTACATTTACTTGGACAAAAATATGGTACATTTAGATCATAAAACAGCAGTAGAGAGAGTTGCCATCACATTCATGTGGTACTGGTTTCAAAGGTTCTCAAACCTTTTTTGCTTTTCTCTTGCATACTGTATCCAGTTTTTCATCACCTTTTTAAAAAGTTGTATATCAGAAGGGGTCAGTCTCACTAATTCCTCCTCAAGATTAATTTCTTCCTTGTTTTTACTTTCATGCCATGTTGGTAGAGGAACACTCGTGATTTATTGTGTACTCTAGCTCTTAAGATACAAGTCAGAACTGATCAATCAGGTAGATTTTATTGAACATTTGATATATTTGACTTACTATATTGGTTTTGTAGCTTTTAGTCAGTGTGTTGCATGGTAAAATAAGTTACATCATCCATATTTCCATTTGCCTTTTTCAATTAAATTTGTTATGCCAGCAAAGAATAGAATTAGACTTGTTAGAGAAGATCCATTTTCCATATAAGAGTATCAGTTGAATTAAATTTATATCCTTCAAACAGTTTACAAAATGATTCTTATAAGAGCTTTTTCATTATTTGTGTGAACCTCTCTAACATTATTTAATCAACTTTTTTGTTTTCATTTTTTTAAAGTCAGCATTATGTTATCATTCGTCTTTTTTAAAGGTTTTGTACTTCTCTTTTAGATCTCTTAGGTGTCAATTACTCCAGCTCAATGATTTAGAATACATATTTACTCCTTTCACAACAAAGCACCTTCCCCAATAATTACTGAACTTCATATCATGCAGCAATAAAATCAAATCATCTTCATTCATACTTACTGGAGAAATATCTATTTTATAAAAAGTGTTATCAACTTTCCCCTTTATGTTTATCAAATAGCAATTTTCTTCTCCTTAAATACTGTAAACTCCTAAACTCCTTCATTTCCCTATCTCCCTAATTATGTATTACATTATGGTAAGTTATACAATATAGCTTTTAAATTTTTAATTCAATTCACAGCTGACCAGAGATCGTTAGACTTGGCTCGTCACCAAAGTTACTTATGTTTATATTGAAAGAAGCTGGACTTCAACATACCTTGCATACCTACAAAGCAGGCTTTTTTAAATTATTTTGTTTTCTTAAGAATACAGGAAAGGGAATTAGAAATTCAGAACTGAGTCTGTTTTTGAAGAAGACAATATGATCTGATGGAGTGATTAAACAGCCACAATGAAAAAGAATCATCCAAACAGCTGGAGAAAGCCGCCCCAGGAATGCACATGGCTGATATCCTCTTTTCCTTTTATGCACAGGCTGATCTGACGAAGCCGCCTCAAGTAGTAGATTTGGCTAAGAAAAAGACTCCAATTTGGCATTACACAGTATATAAGTATTGAAAAGATGATTTAAAGACAAAGGGAAAATTAATTTACTAAACAAATTTATGATCTCTATACCTCAGTTGATAGAGTTAATAGATGAAGATGATGATATTAAGTTAGTGAAGTTGAAATGCAAGTGAGTGCTGTAGAACATCTACATTCTCCAGAATAGAGATTTCCAGAATAAACTGGAGTCTTTGAATAGCAAATGTCTAAATCAATGAAACAACAAAAATTGAAAGTAGACGGATTAGAAAATGAAAGCAAAGGAAACAATCTGTTGTGCTGACTTGCCTGAAGGAGAGTGGAACAGAAGAACAGAGTAATTAACAGATACCTCTTTAAAGAAATGTTTATAGAAAATTTTATATCTGCATCCTTTGTCATGCAAAGAACAGTGAGCAGAGCACCTGGTGGCCTTCACAAAGCAACAATTATAATAAAGTTCCTTAATTATAGTAATACAGATAAGCTGTTACAGCTGGCTAGACTGAATAAAAGTCTGATTTATAATTCAGATAAGTATTACTATTCCTTGATTGCAGTATGAAAATACAAAGGAAGCAGAATCCATAGAAACTGAGAGGAAGCTTTGGGATTACAAAATTGAGTGCTTGTTTTATCCTGCTAAACTTGAAATTGATGGGAGTAAAACCAGACTCTTTCTTTTATAGTACAGAGAGATTAGCAACCTTGATTTAGACCGGAGAGGAATAAACAAGATCACTACAAAACCGGAGGACTGATATCCCGAATATCCCAATGTCCCTGTTTAATAATCCTCACAACAGCCAAGAGTCCACAAGGCCCAATCTCAGGATTACTTCTGGATTTCATGCAGACAATATAAATCACTCTTTAACAGATAATACGTACACAGGAATAAGCAGTGTCTTGCATTCTTTCACCTGATTTAATATTTAATATTAAATATTTTAACATTATGATCCTTCTTTTTTGAATGTCTCTCCCCTTTTGGGGTGGTGGGGAAGAGTACATACCTGGCTTACATTTCAGTGGGCTCCTGGACTCCTACAGAGTAAGTGCATACACACATATGTGCACACACATATGCCTACGCAGGCACACAAACACATGCAGTCTCTTTCATGCACATCGTCTAACTCTGGTTTGGAATGAAACTTGAAGTGAGGTCCTGTGGGCTCAGACTGCAACAAGCTCAGGCACTCGCCATACTCACTGGAGAGCAGGAGATTAAACTACAAGATCACAATGTAAAGAGAGGTTTTCATCCACAGCCGGTTGTGATCCCATTTTTAAAAAGCAAATAATGACACAGTTGCCCATGACCAGCTACCTGTTTGACTACTGGATGTAGTTTCTGCCACTGAGCCTCCACCTTACAAAGGAACTTTCCTTAGAGCTTTCATTAGGCATATAGGAGGGAGAGAATTTCAGCACATCCATACCGTCAGCATTTCCTCTTAGGCATATTAAGGATTTTGGTGCTCAGTGTGGTGGTTGCTGTGAATGCTTTTTTGACTGTCTAAATCTGCCCAAATTCACAGAATCATAGAATGGTTAGGGTTGGCAGGGACCTTAAAGATCATCTAGTTCCAACCCAAATTGCTGTAAGGAATTCACTCACTTGAACTCAGCACTGTGAATTTCGCATCTGAGAAAGGAATCTATCATGAAAGCATCACAACATCTGATCCCCATTTGGCATTTGAACTGAAAACGTCAGAAAGTTATAAAGTAGGAATTATCAAGCTGTCATAAGCATCTGTCAGCCCAGCCTCTTACATGTTCATAAGCTGGCTATTATTCTTATTGGGTAGTGTTACCTGTTTCAGATGTAGGTATTTCCACGTGCAAGTAAATTTATTCCAGGTCTCTATCTAAGAATGATGCAAGTTGAATAAAATATTTTTTGCCTTAAAAATAGCATAAATATTCTGTATTGCTCTTTCTCCTGTGGAATCTCCTGGTAGTGTATTAGGAAAAACAGCATCTTTCACTGTGGTAACTATGGCAGTTCCCACACAGGTAAAACTTCTGGCAACATGATCAGATTCCCACAGGCTATTTCTTCAGAGAGACATCTCTAAGCAACTTACTGTGGTGCTCTGTCCTGGCAGGGGACCAGGTACGGCAACTGCATTCCCAAGTTTTACATCTTATCACATGTTAAACCTCTCCAGCTAAGCAATAATCATTAATAATCCCTCTGCTTTCTATGTTCAGAATAAATTCCTGAAAACCTTCACAACAACCTTAGAAAAAGAAGAGATCAATTACATACAAAGTATTTTAAAGTAAAAGTCCATGATCTGGTGGTGGAGGAATGGAATTTTACACCTCAAAGACTGGTGTAAAATTTGCAAGCACAGTGACTAATTGCCTATGGGGTTTTTTTTTTGTCTGTTTGTTTATTTGGTTTTGTTTGTTTTTTGATTTTTTTGTTTTTGGAAAGACGAATAAGAAAGCAAGCAGACAGTCAAAAAAGTGAAAGCAAGTGAATGTGTCTGCCGATAACAATCTCCCATGCTCCTTTCACAGGCCAGATTTTTGTACAAACCTCCCTTCTTCAAACTGAGAAACAGCTTGAAAGGATCAAAGAGATGGACAGCCTTTGGAAGAGCATGTAGCATCTTGTACCCCTTGATGGGCCAGGAGAATCATATAATCATTGAACCATGGAATGGTTTGGGTTGGAAGGGACCTTAAAGACCATCTAGTTACAACCCCCCTGCCATGGGCAGGGACACCCTCCACTAGACCAGGTTATTCAAAGCCCCACCCAGCCTGGCCTTGAAGACAGCCAGGGATGGGGCATCCACAGCTTCTCTGGGAAACCTGTCCATAATCTTCATGAAGATCATGAAGTAAAAGGAATCACCTTATTTACAAATAATTGCCACTTCTAGCTGTACAAACCAGACTAAAGTGTCTGTATAGACATGATCATTGTACTAAGGACAGAACAATCTGAAAGGCCAACCGAGCTGGGATCTTCTATTGTCTGGGGAAGAAGCTCAAAGATCTAAGGAAAACCTTGGAAAACAGACACCTCTAGAATAATTATTCCAGCTTGGTAAGTGTAATACATCCCAGATAGACTGCAAAAAGAAGAGCACATTTGCAAGCATGAAGTCAGTTTTGGAAGGGAGAAAACTAAGAAGGTTGAATTTTTATGTGACGGTACAGGTTTTAATTCAAAACAAATTTTAGAGTTTTTGAATCAGATTATCACGTACACACTGCAACAAATACCACTCTGCATTGTTTGTCTAAATCATGTGTATTTTTGTGGAGTATAATCCCAATAGTTTGAAGTCTATGAATTGTCTCTTCAGTCAAGTACACCAAGTACTCTTGAACAAGTTTGGAGTTTAGTGCCATACCAATAAGGTTATAAGGCTCAACAGACCCTCAGCCTTTAGTAGCAGCCTGTCATATAAGTCACACAATCTGGAAGCAAAGAATTGTGATAGACAGCATTCACGGGGAAGAAGAACAATTCTCCCAGATCACTGAGTCATCTCTGTTTCTTCTTGAAGATGTATATTATGCTGATCCTAGAACATACATGAGAGATAAAACATGCAGAGACAGTGGGGTTTTGTGTCAGTTCATGCTTTACCCATTTCCTTCTAATTAGGCAGAACATTAAAGCTGATGACTTAGTTATTGTACATTCACACAATTAATTTTCCCTAGACAACATATTGCTGCTTTTGTGCTCCAAGTACAGCTATCATATAAGGATATTGACAGACTATTGAGGTATGCTTTTTAGCAGTAATAATGTCAGTAACATGGAAGAAAAAGGTAAACATACATTATAATCTTCTCTTCCTAGAAGACACAGGAAATACATTAGACACACATCAGCAATCCTAATTACCATTTTCAAAGCTTCAGTAGTTCTTTTATCCTTTATGCTTAATAAGCTTTCATAACAGTTTTGTATTATCTCAGAATTAAATTCTGTTTTTGTAGAAGCTATGAAGTAACTCAAATATATTTTTTTCCAATATACAACTATTAAAAAAAAGATTCTTTCACTGCATCCTACCATGATATTGTTTGAATAAATAACAGACATGAAGAACCTCTTCCACAAACCAGTATTTCTAACTTATTTATTTTGAGCTCTTGAATACAAATAAAAATGGGATGATACTATAAATTCCTGAGGAATTCAGAGAGATTATGACCTAATGCCTTGAGAAGAGGCAAGGATCTTGCAATAATCAAATATTCCTAATATTCATCTCAGATTACATGAATTTTTCTACGCCTGGTAAAATTATTCACACTCCTTATATTTCATGTGCTTTTTCCTATACCTGCACAAGCACAAAGGCAGAGCCTTGCAGTAGAGATTTTCTCTCAGGTAAGCTGCGTTTTAAATGCGAAGGCATGCTTCAAAGAATTTTAAAACATTAAAATGTTAACTGAGAATGCTAATAGACAATATGTATTTTGAAACAGACCTCTGTTTCAAGGTTAGATAATGAGAAATTGTTGGTTTCTGGTGATACTGCATTTACATTGCATGGTAGGTCACAAGCAAATTTATAAGTCCACAGCAACATCACTTCTTTCAGAGATATTACTGCAGTTTTATCCAGTGGCACTGAGATCAACAGTAAGATTTCAGTGCATTCCCAAAGGACTGCAAGTGCTCCAAATATTTTCAAGTAAGGCTCAGAAAGAAATATTACCCGTAATTAAATGGTTTAGAGACCAGTTTCTCTGACGTGTAAGGTCATTGGTCTTCTGCCCAGCATAACAAGGGTGAAATATCCAGTAGGACACAAATATTGTAGTCACAGAAGTACAAATCAATTTAACAGAGTCAGGTTTATTACACAGTTTTGGTCTCATAATTGTTCATGGGGCTTTGTAAAAATATAGTCTCCCTTGCCAAAATTATCTTCCAATTTTTTTTGTTTTGTTATTATTTTATATTTTTTAAAAGCTTCTGGCAAAACCTAAAACAATTCCACTTAACATATGTACATATCCACAAGGTATACCATATATGGACCTAAAGCTAGAAAAGCACTGAAATAAAATTATGTAAATGTTTGCCAGGTTCTTAGGCTCACAAGAAGGCATCCAAATGTCTTTACTGCTTAGCTACCCATTCATATTTTGATGTCAAAAGTGACTTAGATGCTGACAACTCTGTTTTGAGCATTCCCAAAGATGCTAAGCAACTAGGACCTTTATCCCATCTAAAATTGTTTCAGCTTCATAAGCAATATGTTCTTTCTATCGTGATATGAAATGAAGATTACACTCCACTGGTCATACTGTCTGATACTTAACATGTTTTGGTTTCACTGCATAGCAAAGGAGCATTGGTATTTGGATGTGAAACACATGAGAAGGGCTTGCCTGACTTGTGTCTACTAATGCAGAAGTTAGACTCACCCTACAATTGAGACTTTAATAATTGACTTGATACGAGTTCAGATTTCCCCATTTCCCAGCAATCCATATGGAAGTTACAATCCAGAAATCACAATTGGAGCTGATTATATTATGGCCCTATGAAAAAACTTGCAAGAGCAAACTTTACCGTGAATCATACGGTAAAGGCAGCCAGGCAGCTCCTGTCTCTCCTTCCATGACTCCTTTGTTGTACATTAGGAAGTTCTTGCATAAAACCCAGAAATAATTAGAACCAAAGCAGGACTGAAAACATACATTAAGCTTCCTTTAGAATAGCTTCACAACAGTGGTGAAATGCAAGCGTCTGCTTAAAATTTCTTTGGCATTTTTTGCTTCCATCTTCATTCATCTCCTGCATTAAGTCTCTGAGCTGGACAGGGAGTTTTCAGTAGTACCCAGTCATATCATTACAATAAAGGCACAATAAGCACAGAAAATAAGTCCATTTCCTGCTATTTTACACGTTACTCCTGTATAATCAGTAATTTTAGGGGTAACACTACAACCAATGTCGTCCTCCTGAATAACAAATTAATCTGAGAGTTTAGAATAGAAGAGCGCTGGATTAGAGCTGAACTGGTTTGTGATTACAAAGAGCACCAGTCAGGGTCTTCACAAAGTCCCACTGACTTCACTGTCCTCTTTTCTGTCCTATACATATGTATTTTCTATCATACACAATGTGTTTGATTTCCGATTTTTTAATTCAAAGCATATATCAACAAACCCCTAATCCCTGAGTTTGATGTTCAGAATTATTTCATAGTCTGCCTCAAAAGCGAAATCATGTTCCAGAAAAGTAAAGTACAATATTTAACCAAATACTCTGGAGTCCATGCCAAGATTGAAATGAAACAGTGACGATCTGTCACATTTAAACAGTTATTTCTCCTACATGGTCAGAATAAAATATAGAACTATCCATCCAAGGAGTGCTTCTAGTCTTTATTATGTTTTTTGCTAGATGCAGATAGAATAAATGTGACTAAGACTAAGACTATTTTAGTCCTCCTTGATTATCACAAGCTGGTGTCACTGCAGTCAGAAGCACATAGCTTTAAAGTCATAAGCCAGAGGAGCAACAGCAAAGGGATGTTTTCATAAAAGGCCCTTAAAAAGAAGGGTAATTATTTGGAGTCATTACATCTTTTTTACTATCTTTCTCTTAGATGAAAGCTTTTAAAACCCAGTTCTCTGGAAAATGAATATTCATATAATTGAAATAACAGCCAGAACTACCAGGAATGAATGCTGTATGTTATCTTTCTCTTTTTGATTTCTTAAACTCAAAATGTAGCAGATTGTCAAAGTCAAGGAACACTTGTGTCAACTTTTTCACTTAATTGGATCTTTCTTGCGATGAATAGAGCTGTCTGCAAGGCCTTTTTTTGTGCATTGGGAAATGCAAACAGACAGCAACAATAATGATGGCTTTTCAGTAAAAACAATAACTCAAATAACAAGATGAAACAATTTGCTAATGTTGAAACTGTCATTGTTTCCAAAATGGTAGTTCTTTTTCTGTTTTAAATCTCCTGCTCCCTGTCTCTTTGTTGATATTATCATAGAAATAATAATACAAAGAATGCAGAAATTAGAAAAAAATATCAAACAATTATAACATGAGCTGGAATTGCTTGTGAGAAATGTCTTTTAGTTTCTTCCAGAGTTTAATTGTTTAAGAAACATCTTCTAATTTGAAACCAAAAATGAAAACTATACTCACAGTCCTTCAGGATTCTTATTTTTTCTCTGAGCTGAAAAATTCACTTCCCATATACACATATATAACTGTAGATACATAGGTATAGCTATGCATCAATGTGTGGACTTCTCAACTTCTTTCTTTCCTGATGTCTGAGGTTCTAACTGCTGGGCCTTCAAGTACAGGAAGGAAGGAGGGAGGTGAAAAAGGAAGGTGACAAGCGGAGAGACTGCAGAGCTTAAGGTTGGGGAATATGGCTTCCAGCAAGGTTCCTTTAAACCTGGCATACTGTTACCCTTGGCTGACATACAGTGTCATGAAATCTTCCCAATATATCATAGATTTTGTTGTCAAGATGCAGCTGGTCAGCAATCCCTGCTTTGGGAAGGGGATGTTGGAATGATGGGATGGGAATGGAGCCCAGGGGAGCCTGTAGTATACACAAACAGTACACTTTTCTCCAGCTGAGTAGAGTTATCTTGAAACCTGCAGCAAGACCCCTTCCTAGGGAGTGGGACCGTAAGATCTAGCACACTGGAGCCACATCTGCAAGCCCCATTAGGAGGTATCTGGCATCAGCGCTAAGTCTTCTATTCTGGTAGCAGAGCTTTCCCAGGAGGTGAAACAGATGTCTTCAAGTGCTGTGCAGGGAGAGAGGACGATGTGGTCCTCTCTAGCTGCAACTTTAACCGCAGGAATGTTAGGTTATGTGGTAAAAGCTTATTTGCACACCCACAGAAGAGCACAGAGAAACAACACCCTGCCTTGCCTATTCCAGGCCTGCCACAGGACTCATCAGCCCATCTAACGCCCATCTTCACAAGCTCAGAAGAGCCCAGAGGCACAAACACAAATGGGTACCAAAGGTACAAAGACCCAGAAGGGACTATTATTTTCTCTGTGTGAACAATTAAAACTTGGAGTTGCAGCAACTCTCTTGAGCTGTCAGATCTGGCCTGACATATCTTCCTCCTAACAGTACCAACTACAGTGATATACATGAGATCAAAGGCATATATGTGAGGCTTATTTTCCTGGGGATGGAACAGGGTATCTTGTGGACAGCTTACACAAGGGCTGAGACTTGGGAATGTGAGCACAGGAAGTGTTTCTGCTTTCAACCATGCCAAGGAACAACAGGATGGTTATCTTCTGCTAAAAAAAAAAAGAACTGTATTAAGAAACATATTCTATCAGAAACGTCAACATGCTGAAAAGTCAAAGGTTCAAAATAAAGTTCAAAACAAGATAAAAGAATTGACAATATTTGATGAACCTAGGAAAATATAGACGATAACCTAAATCTATAGTTTCCTCTAAAATGTAGAAGGGAGAACTGTACTGATCCTGTGAGTTACCCTGTGTCTCAGACAGCAAATCCTGTTTCTGTAATCCATCTCTTCCATTCATCACCTCATGTAAACAGGTGCATCTTCTTTGCAGTTAACCAAGATGGTTAACTGGTTGCCCCTCTCAGCCACATATCTTTTGGTAGACTCTACCTTATGGATTGAAATGCATATTTTGCAAAGAAAGTGCAAAACCAAACCAAGAATTTCCAATGCCTTCCTAAACTGTCAGGGAGAGACAGCTGTTCTTCCACAGTCTACCAGCAAGAGATCAGAACAGCTCGCTCCTTACAGCATAAAGAAAAAAGGAATATACCCCAGAAGATTACATATAGCAAGAGGAAATTACAATACCTGAGATCATCTAACAGATCGCTGCTGCTGGAAAGGGTGTTAAATTGGTTTAATCCATGTAATATAATTTTATTCCCAATGGAATACATGAACAGCAACAATAAAACTCACTAAATGTCTTCAGTTAAATTATTGTATCCAAGTTTCTAACAGAAATGTGAGTCAGGGTGAATGGTGTTTCTTATAACCCATAGATTGGACTTGTTTAGCTTTGTTCTCAAAAGAGACTGGCTCTGTCAGATTCATCAGAGTTTTCAGACACAGGAGACTGATGCTTTTTTTCACGTTATGATTTTATCTAGCTTCCTTTCATAAGGAAAAATAGTTTACTGACTAAATCTTCATTTTAATTCAGCACCTTTATGGGATGCAGACCAAGCTCTGAAGTACATTTCAAGAGTTTTCATCATTTTGCTTGTTATGCTCAATACTAAACACATGAAGATACATACAAAAGCAACAACAAAATGCTCAGGGCACTTAGCATTACCGCCTACTACTATTTAAATTTATGCAGCACAAAGCTCTTCATATTAGGTATGTTTATTGTGGATTTTGCAAGCTCAGTAAGCCACAATGTTGTTTCAGAACTGAGCGTTATGGTGATAAAAATGTTAACTAATAAGGTAATTGTTAGGGGTTATATTTTACTTCTTGTACTTCTTCCCTAGTAAACTCTATATCATTGGGCTCAACATGATGACACAGATTAATTTTGCACTTCCAAGAAAACATCTGGTAAAATTCTAAGTGTATACAGTTATTACATCATACTGATTTGGAAGGTAGCACAAATACCAGTAATGGCTACTAGACCAACCACTTTCCTCATCCCCTGTCCTTTTGTAATTCCTTACATTCATGACAAGAACGTCTCAGATGTAGACAAGCAAAATTCTCTGGTTATAGCATTTCCTGCTGGCAGAAGCCCCTGAAGGCCCGAGGCCACCCAGCAAGAAACACTAGGCTTGGGGATTTACAAGAAATGTTTTGTCTTAGACAAACTGATTTGGTCTTGTGTCTGCTGTTATATTAGTTTTGGTTGGAATTTTGGGGACCTTAAGGGTAAGTTTCATTTTGAATTTCTGATAATGTGTGTCCTTCACCTTTTCCTTCTTACAAATCAATTATATTGTCTTTCCAGCCTCCAGGGATATCTTTACAGCCCTGTTATCTACCTGGCATGGCACTACTTGACCAGGTACTTCTGAGCACCTTCCTCTTGCCTTCCTAGTTCCTGCTGTACATACTCTCTTCAAATGCCAGTTTTCGTTGCCTGGAGACATGCTCCACTTATCGTACAGCAGAATAAAACAATCTATGGATGTACTACGTTCTCCCCAAGCCAATGACCTGGTCTCCCATTTAAACACCATCTTAAGCTTTGAGATTCTAAAGGTTTCAACTCAGAAACCTTCATTCAGATCTCAGAGACACTACAAATAAGCAACATCATTTTATTTATCTAAATTTATTATTCTGGATCTTAAACTTGTTTTATTGACAACAGTATAACTAAAACCACATTTACTAGAAGTTTGTTTTTTCATGAGATCCACTATCTGCATGTCTTTTAGTCTATCAGCCTCCATGTTTCTAACAGCTATGAATGAGTCTGTTTAAGCTCAAAAAGAATTGTTTAGTTTTGCAACCAAAGACAGAGCTTAATTCCACATATGAACTGTCAACAGTACATATGGCACAGGATAGATAACTTTCAGCTTTTTAGCTTCTTATAAACCTTTTAGATGACAAAGAAATGAATCTGGAAGATATTTAAACCTCAGATAAAAACATAAAACACACTTTGTAAATAACTTGTCAAATCAAGGTGCAAAGTAGAGAAAGGGATGTAAAAATATTACAGTATGAAAATAATAGTAAATTGAGAATGCTAACAACATGAATTTGGAAGTCAGATCAAGTGCCTTACAAATGGAAAAAAATCATCCAATAGTTTTAAATGTTTGTTGTATCATGTAAATAAAATAACTGGGGCTTTGGTTTTGTGGGTTTTTTTGGGTTTTGTTGTTTTTTGGGGGGAGGGGATGTTTGTGTTCTACTGAAAATTAAGCATGTATTTCTGTGCATATGATTTGAATTTCTAGTGAATTAAGTAATATAACTAAAATGGCAACATACTTTCTCTTAATCTTGAATAAAATCAATATGTCAAAATAAGAATAACATCCTGAAATGAGTCAAGTACTGCAATTACTGGAAATCCACAAGTATGATATTTCCTTAGTATGAGCCCTATGAAGTAGTAACCCCAGATATCAGAAGGACAGGGCTTGACATCAAGATAAGGTGCAACTGCACAATTTTAGGTTACTATTTTTCAAGCAACAGGTACAGCAAACTCTTATGCCTAAATCTGTACATGTTGGATCGTGTCCAGAGAAGGACACTGAAGCTGGTGAAGGGTCTGGAGCACAAGTCCTGTGAGGAGCAGCTGAGGGAACTGGGGTTGTTTAGCCTGGAGAAGAGGAGGCTCAGGGAAGACCTTATCACTGTCTACAACTACCTGAAAGGAGGTTGTAGTGATGTGGGTGTTGGTCTCTTCACCCAGGAGACAAGTGGTATAACAATAGGAAATGCCCTCAAATTGCACCAGGGGAAGTTTAGATTGCATATTAGGAAAAATTTCTTCACTGAAAAGGCTTTCAGGTATTGGAACGGGCTGCCCAGGGGAGTGGTGGAGGCACCAGGCCTGCAGATTTTTTAGAGTTTTGTGGACAAGGTGCTGAAGGTTTAGTGGTGGTATTAGCAGTGTTAACAGTTGGACTTGATGGTCGTAAAGGTCTTTTCCAAGCTGAAAGATTCCATGATTCTAAATGTTCACTTGGGATATGGAATGTTTGCAGCTATCATTCTTCTTTTTTATGTTGAACTGGTTTTATGTATATGCTGAAAATTTATGGTGAACAGCAACTAACTTAGTAATTCAAGAAATACATCAATGATCGCACTACTTTTTTAAGAGAATTTCAGACATATTATAAAATTATGGATAATAGTATTAAGTAAACAAAAAGTTATAAAGAATAAAGAAGGAATCATTCTTCATTTTGCATGGTATCTTAGCATGCATTTAGGAGCAAGCATTGATTATGGATGCAGCCATCTTTGTCACAACTTGTATGACATTCAATGTAGAACAATACATAGACCATGTCACTAGAAGGCTCTGGCCCAAAACAATAAGCAGGGATCAAAATCTGCTATTTCAGATACCACATGGCATAACTTTTCATTAGTATCTCCAACGATGTTTTTTCCTTTGGACCCTCAGCTTTGGAGTTGGTACAATAAGAAGAATTTCTCATCTTTTTCTCCCTTTTAGACTGACAAGACAACAAAGGCTTCCATTATGATGTGCGTGCTGAAGGAAGACATTTTGGTATTTATGAATACCTAATGCCAGGGTTTTTCTTCCTTGGGTATTTCCACAGAATTATTTGAAAAAATATAAGTGTTAGATTATTTTGCTCTGATAGCATGAATAGGGTGACAGTTTGATCTTCAGTCATACAGACATAGCCCAAAGATCACTTATTTCCAGTATTTGTTCTGATTATCTCTTGTTTCTATCAGCAAAAACTGTTTCAAAGCTGTGTTTTGAACAACATTAATGTCATCATCTGTTTTCTCTTCCTGATGCTTCACCTGCCTAATTTCCTTCCTCGTCCTTTGTATGCTCAGTGACCAAATGGCTAATATTTTCTTCCCCATCCCCCTCTTCCCCCCCAACCTCCTCGTATTTTCACTTACATTTCTGTTACCCAAACAAATTTAAAAGTAATCATGACTCTTCTTAGTAGCCTTGAGGAAACAGAAGTAATTTAATTTATTTAATCACCTAAAAGTAATTCTTGGCAACACATCTCTCACTCAGTTTAAGGTCTACTTCTGAGGTATCAGTTAAACAGTAACTTAAGAAACAGTGTGCACAGTTTAATTTTGCACACAGAAAGCCCTGCTCATGTAAAAAATGCCCCAGTTTGGGGCTTTTTTATTTCATAAGGACAGACAGAGTTTTCCTTGCTGGATGTACAGCTAGTGATCTGATCAAGTTTTTAACCTGAAAGATATACAGCTTTAAAATAGCATTTAATCTTTTCAAGGTAAGGCCACCTGTCCTTTAATTTTATCTTCTAAATTTAGAAAGCAATTTCAAGCTCTATGGGCAAAACATCAAAAATCATGTAATTATTTTTTTTAAATATGCTGAAGAATTCTCAGCCAAATATTTTAACCAATTTGACACTTAGACATAAGACCAATCCTACTGAGAAGCCAAATTTACAGGACCTTTGGGCGTCTTTACACAGGCTGATATGAACCTGCAGAAGTTCTACTGCTGCTACAGCACAGCACATTTTGAAGGGTTTTGAGGTTTTCTCAAGCCACACAGACTTAAATAAGAACAATTTTCTTAAGCTCAAGACAAAAATAACCAGTAAACTCACTCTTAAGATAAGACATGGTTTGAATATCAGATGAAATTTCCAAATGCAAACTCTTGCATCACATGAAACCACTCTTCCCTCACACTGGTGTTTCCACATCGTTCACATAAGCACTCATCCAGGAAGTGAAAGAAGGATTGAGACTTTCATTTCTCCTATGTATCAATGTGGAAAATCTTTTGCAGTCTGATCTGAAACTGTTGACTTCTCCCTTTCATTATGCCTTTTTCTTCTGATGGAGGAGAGTCAAGCAGAACAAAACATGAAATAAGGTGAAGTGTGTCAGTGGGAGAGTACACATGGAAACGTTAACCTCAGCTGGGGTAAACTATGTTTTTTTTCAGCAAAGATCACTGAGCCTGGGGGGGTCCCAGGCTGAAGGACCGTTGTATATTGCATAAAAATGCCAGAGAGAAGTGGCCACTTAACTACAAGGGGCATGCTTGCTGAAATTAGAATAATTGCCCTAGTAATGATTAACAATGCTGCAGACAATGCACAGCTAATGAAGTATCTGCCAGGATTCTTTTTTTCATCTCAATGTACACATCAGAGGCTTCTACATCCTTGAGAAAGAAAGATAAAACTTACAGGGGAAAAAAAAAAAAGGGATTAATTAACTGAGAACACATAACACATAAAACAAAGTGATAAATTGACACTGTTTTGTAAGTAACTAAAACTCCTGCAGGAAATATCATAGGCAATTCAGTTAGGTTTTACATATATGTGTTTAATCTATATATATTTTGCTTCAAAATTTTCACTTTATATATATGTATCTATTACATATATGTATGTGTTCTACATCTATGCAACAAAACAGGTGAAATGCATGTTTTTAATTAGTAAAGCAAGAAACTAACTCCATGGCAGTTGGGAATTAGCCAAATGAAGAACTTCTGGGCTCAAATAAACTATTTAAAGGCTCTCCTGTGTTGCAGAGAACATGATCTGAAACAGACTAACATCAGCAGGAAGACATCAGTTTACTAGTATGCTGTTTTCCTGAAGTTCCTTAAAGAACATTAAATATCTTCTTGGCTACCCTGTATATACTGTCAGGGATTCCTGTGACTCCCTAGCAGACGGCTAGGAGAAAAAGTAGAAAAGCAGACCTGAGAAACCCAGCCAAGGAGTCATGGATAAAAAGAATGAAGAAACAGTAAGCACACAGCAAAACACACAGACTCCATTTGGTCCCATCATCATTTGTCATTGTAAAGGGTAGAAAAATAAAAATTTGCTTACAGGGAGTGGACATCTTCCAGTCCCCTAGAACTTCCTCTTTTTTCTTGGGATATCAATGCTTTAGAGGCCTGTCAAGTAAGGTTTTATCTTATTCCAGCCTAATTCTGTTTTGGGAGGTGTCCCTGTCCAAGACTAAGCTCTGAAGCAACCATGCCAGGGGACTGTAGAGTAACATACTTCCTGTCTAGACAGCCATTTGTCCATATCACATTCAATATTTCAAAATGTGCTACTTCTAGATGTTGAGGGTCCTTAAATTTACAGTAATGGACCAGTCTCACTTTAAAAGTTGTCGTCTTTGGTTACAGGTCCTTGTACAAGTCCCTGTTACAGTTCTAAATTCAGGCATGTACAACAAAAAGCTGAGCTGACAAAATGTAAATAGGAAATCTCACTGAAAGCAGAAGGATCCTTGGAATGAAAAGTAAATGCTACTGGTTTTAAGGTTTTGTTTGTGCTGTCTGCTTTTGAACGTATTTGCTGCCTATCCATGTGTTAATAAAATGCAACAGCTTGTGAACAAATAAGGCTTGCATGCAATTTGTTAAAGGTTTCTGAAACTTTGTTCCATTCTTTTTTGATTACAAGATGAGGTCAAGGTGATGATGACCTCCTTCTGTGTTAAGAGGCGTTGGAGACTTCAGAGAGTGTCTACAGAAAGGTTTGGAGCACCGTCAGGGTGAACTTATTTCCTTTCTCATATATGCAGTTTGCAATGCTGCCATTCATCTCAAGAAAGGTCCTTTCTTTCCCCCTCCATCTGTTTCAGCATATGCACACACAAAATTCACAGTAAATCGGAAGGAAAGAGATTCCATTATGTATTGCTACTTCTTCATTCTGTTGTTGTGTGATACAGCCTCTGCTGTATTTTTTTACATTCCCCTGGCCCCTTAGAAATTCAATTTCTTCTGTCATTATAATCAACCATGTTCAGACTTAGTCAAGAAATACACATTTACCAAGGTCAAAGATTTTTAAAGTATCTGGAACTGCATATCACCAATCTCCACACAAACCATGGTAGGAGCCTATGATTAGACAGGGATCATTCAAGTAATTTCCTTAAATGTGTGACATGGCTGCTGTGATCCTGGTTACATGTGTAAAGTGCCCAACAGCATCCCAGTTACACACTGTTCTAGAATACAGCAGTGCAATATGGATCAATATACACTAGTTGTTGAAGCATCCAGTCTAATCCACCTAGGGGTGGTTGCTACCTGCTTTATTCTTAACAGTGGTGAGTGAGTTGTATGACATAAATAATTTGTGATGAAAGAAGGGTGTTCCTGAAGCCAGCTCTTAAGGGCCACTTCCCACATCTGCTATCAGTGTCCTGACAGCCACTTGCATAAAGCTTTGACTGCTGGCTGTTTTCTCCCTTTGGACTGACTAGCAGCAGGATGCAGCATTCCCGGAGCGAGGTGCTCTTCTTCCCAAATAGCTTGCTCCCTTTAATCATACTTCAGTTTGTTCTTTAGATTCCAATGTTTACTACAGTTCTTCGGCAGAAGTTAAATAGTTGCAAGTCAAATCTGCGCAAACCAGGTGAAATCAGATCATCAGTAGGAGCAAACATTAAAATTAGTTGGCGCTCCCACAGAGCAACCTCAGCTGAATACTCAGCTGAGAGAGCAATATACTTGGTTGCAAAGCTAAACTAGTCATAAACAAGTAAAGAAGAATAATGATAGCTTTGTATTTCAGGCACAACTGGAGGTGTAATATATCATCATCTGCTAGAAATGACTGTTCAACACTAACATTTCTATGTTACTATTATTTCTCTATCATTGTAACGGACAAGTAAAATTGAGCTGAAGGACTCATATACTCTTCAGTAAACAAAGAAAATATAGAACGTGAACACTTTCATTTCCCGCACTAACTAGTAATTCATTTTCAGGATGATTTGTTGAAAGAAAAGTCAAACGCAAAAATTAAAATAAAGAGAAAGAAAGAATGGGAATGGGAATGGAGGAAGGGAAGGAGGGAGGGAGGAAGGAAGGAAGGCAAGAAGGCAGGCAGGAGGGAAGGCAGGCAGGCAGGCAGGCAGGCAGGCAGGCAGGAAGGAAGGAAGGCAGGAAGGAAGGAAGGCAGGAAGGAAGGCAGGAAGGAAGGCAGGAAGGCAGGAAGGCAGGAAGGCAGGAAGGCAGGAAGGAAGGAAGGCAGGAAGGAAGGCAGGAAGGAAGGAAGGCAGGAAGGAAGGAAGGCAGGAAGGCAGGAAGGCAGGAAGGAAGGAAGGCAGGAAGGAAGGAAGGAAGGAAGGAAGGCAGGAAGGAAGGAAGGCAGGAAGGAAGGAAGGAAGGAAGGCAGGAAGGAAGGAAGGCAGGAAGGCAGGAAGGCAGGCAGGAAGGAAGGAAGGAAGGCAGGAAGGAAGGAAGGCAGGAAGGAAGGAAGGCAGGAAGGCAGGAAGGCAGGAAGGCAGGAAGGAAGGAAGGAAGGAAGGAAGGAAGGAAGGAAGGAAGGAAGGAAGGAAGGAAGGAAGGAAGGAAGGAAGGAAGGAAGGAAGGAAGGAAGGAAGGAAGGGATTTTAAGGGAAAGAAGCACAATAATTTAATATAAAAATTAGGAAATAAAAAAATACATACATAATCATAGACATGACATCACCTACAAGTCTAACTAAATAAGAATCAGTTACAGTTTCATTAAATAAATCACCAGTTAAACAAAGTGCTTGCAGGTGATGAAATAACCTTGTACATATATTGGCAGAATACACTTTTTCAATATGTGTCCTTGTCTGGATAACCGTGACAGCAAGAAAAAGAGCTGTCTTTTTCAGAAGAATATGGAGGTTTGTTTTGTGTCTTTGGGCTCACTGTATCATTTAAGTGAAGTCTTGTTTGCAATTATCCCACAGAAAGAGTTTGTTTTGTTCTAACAAAGAGGCAGCCAAACTGTTTACTTTGTAAATACAATTTACCTTAAACCAAGGATAAAAAAGCAGTTTTATGAGGTGAATTTTCTATTTCATTACTTTTGTATGAAGTATTTAAAATATCTTCCACTGATAAGGGATTGATCAGAAGACATAAGAAATGCAAGTGTCATTTTTTAAATAAAAGAGCCTTTCACAGGCATTGTAAGTAAATATTAGGGCTTTGTTCTTAAATCTCACGTATATGCATTTGAAAGCTTCTAATCAAGTAAGATTTAGTCAATGTCATGAGCTCAAGGACACAGCAAGAAGATCATAAAATTCAAGAAGCAGAAATCAAATTATCAGATGTCAAGAACTGATCATCCAAATTAGCTGCTATTCATATAGCCCAGTCTCAGCTGAGACAGCTGCAAAGCAGCATCCTTGTCTGCAAATACAAACTTGTTGTAAGCAAGGAAAAGAATAATGAATAATGGAGTAGAAAATCAGAGGAAGAGTGTCATACTTTTGAAAATTGCAATGTATTCCTTTTCAATATCCCAGGATCTTCATTTTGTTTGGTTTACCATGGCCAAGTCTGTATGTTTACTATGCTTATGATTTCCCTAAGCTTTTGAGGGGCTGGGAGACAGGAATAATTTTTAAGAAATAAGCTTTCTTATTGTAAATTTGGAGGGTGGAGGGAAGGGAGAGATATTGATTTCTATGATCAAGAATTTGGAACTGGGGGGAGAAGAGTATCCAGAGAAAATCTATTCCCTCAGCAGGGAGGGAGAGAGAGAAGGAAGTGGAACCACCGGTGTGGAGAGAGGCAGATCATGAGGGAGAAAGTCAGAGACAGATGGTGTGTGAGAGGGAAATGGAGTGAGAAATAGAGTTAAAGGCAGTGTGAAAGAGAGGAAATGGGGGGAGAAAGAGGGAGAGAGGGAAAGAAAAAAGGAAGAATTGGGGTAGATAGAGAGAAAGTGTGTGTCAGGAAGAAAGGACAAGAGACAACTCATGTTCACTTTACCTTAGCATGGCTTAGAATGGTTTCTGACATCTAATAAAAAGTAAACACAAATTTTGAAGAAAAATCAACTTTGTTTTCTTGCCATATCCTTTCTTACTTGGCCAGTTTGGATTTCATCTTCATTTTTGAAAACTCTTAAAACCAAAACTTTTCCCTTTTCTGCCATCAGTGCCAACCAGCTGTAATCACAACCCTTCCACTAACTGCAAGGTCCTGTCAAGGGAACTGATCTGCTCTGTCAGACACTAGTAGATTTGGACTAGAGTACTGCAAAGTTGTGATATCAGATTACTTCCAAAAATGAATTTCTATCAATAAGTATGTCAGTGAGTCCAAGTGAGACAGACATGGAGCTTAATCTCTCTGCCACTCATTCTTCTGTGAAATGGTGAGCGGCTATTTGGGTTCTGCTCCTTCAGGCAGTGTGAAGTACAAAAGCAGTACTTGTGTAAAACAGACATATCAGAGGGTCATGCAGTACTGAGGTGGGAAGAGAAGAATCTATTATAATCTGAATTATAATTATAAATTTTATAATTTGAACTGGAGTACAGAAGTGAGAGGAAAAAAAAAAAAGATCCCCATAAACTCCCAGCCCACCCCTCGTTTGTCACCTCCTGCAGATTCATTCTCTGAGAGGCAGTTCATTATACACACTAAATAAAATAATCTCTTCTAGATGCTAATTAAAATGAAGACATGGAAGACAGTGTTTTAATAGGGTGACGTCAGCTGCAGCACTTCAGCTGGGCTATGGCTGCTGTCATTGAAAGACTTTGATTTTGCTCATCACAGCTGTTTTTCTGGGATGCTAACTACAGACTACAAGCAGAACAAATTCATTCCTGATAGTGCCGTGCAGCACATAATGTGGAATAATATGAATGGAGGCCCAAAAAATGTGATCAACATGGCATTAAAAGCATCTGCCAGAACAACTGGACAACTTACATGTGAGAACAGAGATGTAAAGAGTGATTAAGTGCTTCCTGTTGAGCTGTCACTAGCTCTGAGCAAGTGACACTAGATTAAATGCCCATTCAATAATTTTCATTAATGTGATCTGTATACTCTTTTCTAAAGGATTTCTCTGATCTCATTTTACAGTATTTACTAGGCTTCAAGTACAAAGACATGCAAAATGCCTCAAAAATTATAAAGGAAACATAATTCTGCTTTGATCTGTTCCCATGACAGAACATGGTCAGTAAAGAAGGACAATGTGACAGTTTCTTCACCAATATTCATGATGATCTTCCCTTATCTTAGTGCACAAGGACTCCTGGGAAGAAGTCTTCCCAAATACGACTGTGTTACTGCTCTCCAAGTTGTTCCATCACAATAACCTCTATAAGTGGTTGGGATGCAAGAGACACATGAAGTGCAGGCAGCAAAGCCCAGTTTGCTGGCTGTAGCAAATCAGTTCAGCATTGCTTTAACTTCCTCTTTTCTGTGTTACTGGCAAAAGAAAGGGAAAAGTGTGGTTGTTCAATAGAGACTATGACAGCATCGTAGCATGCGGACCTTGCATCATGCTGAACAGAAAAACTCAGAGCACAAAATAGATGCCATATGGGATTAACCCTCCAACATTTTTTCTGTATAATATTACAGCCAAATTTCTGGCCAGGAAAATATAAATTTTTGAAAAATATTTCTGAGAATTAAGTATTTTCACTCAAGAAATAAGAAGTACTAAGCTGTGATGCATTCTTGTGATTCTTACTTGAAAATATGGTTACTTTAAAAATTACACAAATGCCTGTGCTGTATAAACCTACCACACACTCATCTGCCAAGCAACGTGTTAGCCTGAGGGTGTGTAATGCCAACAATGGTTAGTCCTGCAGTCCTCATTTGAGCACTTTGCAGAAGATACTAGGAATCTTGTTATCAGTGCCAAGCGCTGTCGCTCTAAGTGCATCCATGCAATAATCACTGTGAATAGAGGGATCAAGGATTTTGTTAGGGTTTGCCTAGGACTCTGCATGCAGCTATCACTACAAAAGGTTTAGTTACAGTTCTGAATTATGTTTGGCTGATATCTGGAAAAAAAACCCAAAAAACAACAGGTGTTGGGTATTCTACAGTGATTCCCAGATGGTTTCCTGTAGACAAAGTGACCACAGATCACAGGATTTATTTTCTTGTAACAGTTCAGTAACTGACAGGTCTCTCAAGGCCATTTCAGCTCAGCTCAACTGAGCTCAAAGACTTCCAATATTGCTGAAGGGCCACTCCATGGATCAGGAAACACAGAGATGGACAAATAGAGTTTTTCAGTTAGTCTCTTTCATCAAGCCAACTAAAGATGCCAGAGCTGCAGCCATCCCATTAAATTATATGTATTTGAAAGTTATTGCCTTCTGAACATTTGCATAAACATTCCATGCATATTTTATAAAAAAACTGACAAAACACATTTATGGAAAAGTGATATGAAACAACTGAATAGTTTTGGGGAAAAAAGTGTATTCAGGCCAATTATGATCACATTCACTTAGTGATATAAAATAATGAGTTAGAAAAATGACTATATGATTTCAAGGACAAAGCTTGTGAAACTACAAACACAAAATATCATTTTAAATGTGAGATCCATTAAGTAGTTTTTCTTGATTTTAAGATCTTCAGAAGAAAAAGAGAAGTTACCATTTCCTCGGTGATAAGTGTTAAAAATACGTGTAACACACAAGGTACATATTTTTTGCCTTTTTCTTGTGGGTTTGCATTGTTTCCCAAAAAGCAGTCAATCATGCACAACTTTCCCCCCTCTCATCTTCTCTTACTTCCTCATGTATAAAGTGAGGTTTTACAATCACATTTTTAATAAGACACACAAACATATCCTACACCCCTCTTTTTGGTATTCAGTTAAGTACTGGTTTGTTACTTTGTTCTTTAAATACTCAGACAAATGAGAAGTATGCTGGAGAAGGTATTTTACAGTTCTTTAAAACCAAGCTTTATTTTAAGTAGCATTTCAGTAAGGACCACCATTTCCTTGGATTTGAAACATTTAAATAAATTAGTCAATTTATTTTTCTTTTTTTACATAGCTTGCGCTAAAAGTTCGTTCTGTTCTAAAATCTAAAAAAACCCCATATATGTTAAAATACATAGATTTTACCTAAATTATGCATACATGGCCAGAATGTACGTTTGCAGCCCTGAAGTAGAGTAGCTGTACTGCTCCAGGAATGAACTATTACAGCAGGAGGAAGGGTGTTCCATTCACCTGCCTGAAGATATTTTACTCTACATATTGCAACTATAAGCACTTTGCTATCAGGAATCTGTTACGTATCTCTATTGACAAGATGTCTGTTACATCCCTCTAGGATTCAGGACTTGAATTTCGTTGTCTAAAGCTAAAAATCAAAGGACTCTTCAGCCAAAAACCAATTAATTGCACCTTACCTTCATACTGGTACAGATCCATAGTGCTTGACAAATAGAATACATACTGCTTAGACAGCTCTGGAGATGTATTGTTCTGCAGCTGAGCACACGCTGGTAAAATATGTTAATGATAGCTTAAATAAATCTTCTTGGACATTTTTTTCTGCAGGGACTAGGACTGGGTCAGAGAAAGATATCCAAACATTGGGAAAGAAGAGGAGTAAACGACTAGGCCAAATGAGGTCTTAAAGAGAGCTTCATTCTGTGTAGAAACTTGACTTGCTACAAGTTACTTAGTAAATTACTACCTGAGTGACTATGACTAAGTGGTTTGCCCCTGAGATGCATCTTAGGCACTCTTTTTGGCATGATACTAAGGTAGGAAGGTAATTTTCAGCCTTTGGATTATGCTTTCAGGATGAGGCACATAATTTTTAGGCATTTCAGTACCTAAATTACTCAAGAAATCATGTCAAATTCTCACTAAAAAAAGGTGTCCCAACAGCTAAGTGGAATTTGACTGATGAAGGGTGCTTCATTCTGTGTTCCACACTGTGAAAATATTCTTGTTTCTTTCCCTTATCATTTTTAAGAATAATGTGACCATCCCTTGAGCATGTGGTTTTCAAATATCAACCACCTTTATATAGAAGTTTATTTATTTTTTGCACACGATGCATACAAAATATACTCATATGTCTCTACATGTATCTCTGCATTTTCACAGAGTAAAATAATTCCTTGTCAATAATGGGATCCTACTCAGCAAACATTATTTTAATCATAGATTCATAGAATTGTTCTGGTTAGAACAGACCTTTAATATCAAGCCCAACAGTCAACCTAGCACTGCCAACTCTACTCTAAATCGTGTCCCTAAGCACTACAACAACAAAAAGCTGAACATGAGCCGGCAGTGTGCGCTGGCAGCCCAGAAAGCCAACTGTACCCCAGGCTGTATCCAGAGAAGTGTGGCCAGCAGATCGAAGGAGGAGATTCTTCCCCCTCTGCTCTGTTCTTGTGAGACCCCACCTGGAGTGCTGTGTTCAGCTCTCGGGCCCCCAACATCAGAAGGACATTGATCAGTTGAAGCGAGTCCAGAGGAGACCACAAAGATGCTCAGGGGGCTGGAGCACCTCTGCTATGGGGACAGGCTGTGAGAGTTGGGCTTGTTCAGCCTGGAGAAGAGAAGGCTTCAGGGAGAACTTTTAGCACCTTCCAGTACCTGAAGGGGCTGACATGAAAGCTGGAAGGGGACTTTTTAAACCGTATGTAGTGACAGAACAAGGAATAACAAATTCAGACTGGAAGTGGATACATTTAGATTAGATGTAAGGAAGAAATTCTTCATGGAGAGGATAGTGAGCCAGTAGAACAGGTTGCCGAGAGAAGCTGTGGATGTCCCACCCCTGGAAGTGTCCAAGGCCAGGCTGGATGAGGCTTGGAGCAACCTGGTCTAGTGGAGGGTGTCCCTGCCCATGGCAGAGGGGTTGGAACCAGATGATCTTTAATGTCCTTTCCAACTGGAACCATTTGATGATTCTATGATCAACATATCTCATAAATACTTCCAGGAATGATGACTCCACCACTTCCCTGTGCAGGTTCTTCCAATATTTGACCCCCCTTTTGGTGAAGAAGTTTTTCCTACTATTCAAACTAAACCTCCCCCAGTGCAAATCGAGAGCATTTAATCTCATTTTTTTCACTTGTATCTTGAGAGAAGAGACAAACACCCAACTCTCTACAACCTCCTTTCAGATAGTTGTAGAACTAGATAGAAAAAAGTGAGTATACAAAGTTTTCAGAGATTCTTTTAGTCATCTACAATCCCTTTGAACCAAAACTTTAATCAGATTTTTTCTGTGAAACATCATCTGAGGACACCATTACATGAAAGATTATTTTGCCATATTTTGAGCTTAACAACAGGATCCTGCTAAAATAAAAAAAAAATGTTTAGTTCTGTTAGAGTGTCTTGAAAATAAGTGTAGCAATGGATTTAACCTAATGCAATAAATCAGGTTTAGTCTCACAGCTGACTTACACAAATTCATAGATTCAGATTGGTAGCGGTTGGAAGGGACCTCTAGAGATCATCTAGTCCAACCTCTCTGCCAGAGCAGGATCACCTAGAGCAGATCATGCAGGAACAAGTCCAGGCAGCTTTTGAAAATCTCGAGAGAAGAAGACTACCCCACCTCTCTGGGCAGCCTGTCCCAGTGCTCTGCCACCCTCACAGGGAAGAAGGGTTTCCTCATGTTCAGGTTGAACCTTCTGTTTTCCAGTTTATGGCCACTGCCCCTAGTCCTGTCACTGGACACCACTGAGAAGAGCCTGGTCCCATCCTCCTGGCAGCCACCCTTTAGATATTGATAAGCATTGATAAGATCACCCCTCAGCCTCCTCTTCTCCAAGCTAAACAGACCCAGCTCTCTCAGCCTTTCCTCATAGGGAAGGTGCTCCAGGCCCTTCCTCATCTCAGTGTCCCTGTGCTGGACCCTCTCCAGTAGCTCCTTGTCCTTCTGGAACTGAGGAGCCCAGAACTGGACACAACACTCCAGGTGAGGCCTCACCAGTGCAGAGTAGAGGGGGAGGACAACTTCTTTCGACCTGCTGGACATGCTCTTAATGTATCCCAGGATGCCATTGGCCTTCTTGGCCACAAGGATACACTGTTGGCTCATGGTCATCCTGTTGTCCACTAGGACTACAAGGTCCTTTTCCCCAGAGCTGCCCTCCAACAGAACAGCCCCCAACCTGTACTGGAACATGGGGTTGTTCTTCCCCAGATGCAGCACTTTACACTTGCCCTTACTGAATTGCATTCGATTTCTCCCCGCCCAGCTCTCCAGCCTGTCCAGGTCACGCTGGATGGCAGCACGGCCTTCTGGCATGGCAGCCACTCTTCCCAGTTTGGTATCCTCAGCAAACTTGCTGAGAGGATGTTCTATCCCTTTGTCCAGGTCATTGATGACTATATTGAATAGGGCTGGACCCAGCACTGACCCCTGGGGGACACCACTAGCCACAGGCCTCCAACTAGACTCTGCCCCATTGATCACAACCCTCTGACCCCTTTCCTTCAACCAGTTCCCAATCCATTTCACCTCCCAATGGTCCAGTCCACACTTCCTAAGCTTGTCTATGAGGATGCCATGGAAGACCATGTCAAAAGCTTTGCTGAAGTCAAGGTAGACCACATCCACTGCCTTCCTCTCCTTTCTCCGTCTAGTGATGCCATCATAAAAAGCTATCAGATTGGCCAAGCATGACTTCCCCTTGTTGAATCCATGCTGACTGCTCATGATTAGCTTCCTTTCCTCAACACGCTTTGAGACAGCACCAAGAACAAACTGTTCCATCATCTTTCCAGGGATGGAGGTGTGGCTGACCGGTCTATAGTTGCCTGGGTCCTCCTTCTTGCCTTTTTTGAAGATTGGAGTAACACTGGCTTTCCTCCAGTCCTCAGGCACCTCTCCTGTTCTCCAGGACTTTTCAAAGATTATGGACAGTGGCCTAGCAATGACTTCTGCCAGCTCCCTCAGCCCTTGTGGCTGCATCCCATCAGAGCCCATGGATCTGTGGATGTTCAGTTTGCTTAATTGATCTCTAACACAATCCTCTTCAACTGAGGCAGAATCTTCCTTTGTCATTACTTCCTCTATGAAGTGCAAGCTCAGGGACTCCTGAGGGCTGGTCTTAGCAGTACAGACTCAGGCAAAGGTGGCATTCATATCCTCAGTCACCAGGGCACCCAGTTCATTCAGCTGTGGGCCCACGTTTCCTCTGTTTACATTCAGTGCCCTCGGAAAGAGGGTGGCAATCTTCAATGAAGTCATTCCTAGAGTCTCTCTCATATTTGCTACCTGTGATGCTGTTGTTCATTCTCTTTATGAAGCATTTCCACCTTACAAATCCAGTCTTCTGGTGTTGAAAGCTTTTATTTGCAGTAGAAGATCTGGTAAGATGTAAATGTTTCACACATCAGAGGAGGAAGACCACAACACCCCATGATTCTCACAGAATAAAAATATTGACCATCATAATTTTTTCTCATTTTTAAAAACATATAGTTTTGTTGTTTTTAACAATGATTATTTTTCTAAAAAACTAATGATTATTATGGGATGTTCAGCGTGAAGAATAGCAAAAAATCTGTATTTTTCATCCAGAAATGTCTCACCTATCAAATTCTGAAAAACACAACCTTTGAAACTGTTTCATATTGAACATTAAACTTCTGTGACTGGTCAGTTTGATAATATTTTACTTTGAGTATCTGGAGTATACAACTTTCACGTCTGCTTGAACATTAAATGTTTTCTTAATATTAGTTTAGCACAAGGTTTTATTTTATACTAAATGACTGAAGTGGAATAGACTTTGCTAAAGCCTATGGAATTCTTCTAAACCTCATAGAAATCTTGCTGTGATTGACATTTTGCTGGGGAAAAAAAACTGTGACAATTCACTATGCTAGGTAAGTATACATGTGAAGTGATGAAAGAAAAAAAAGAAAACACAGAACTCTAGGGATTAATATAAAAGTGACTGCAGCTTTCCACCTGAATAAAGATAAAAAGGTTTTATGTTATTGACATTTATCTCATTGTCAGCAAGTGATGAACAACTTTGTTGTTTTTCTATGCTAACTGTTTAACTTCGATAACTACAAGAGAGGGTTTGTTTTAAAAGCATGACATGCCCAAAAAAAGGGGACTGGACCATACATTTAGAGTTTGCCAAAACAGTTACACTGATTTCTTCCTTCATGAAATTAAGTGAGAGATGAGCATTCCATCATGTTTTATTTCACATGTATTTGACAGCAAATGGATGGCTTGATATATTGCTCTTTCACTGAACAAATCTTTGGTGTAGGCATACATTATTTTAAAGATTAGGACCCTGAAAATTGAAAATCAGTGACCAGCTAATCCTTGCTTAATATCTGGGAAAGTCAAAAGAATTGGTGAAGTTTTTATTGACTTTGGAGCATTAAATATTACCTTTGAAGAGATGTTCTGTCATTTCTTAGGTGACATGATAAATTTCGTAGTGGTACATTGTTAACTAGAGCTAATAGCTGAGAAAACTTGCGGAGATTCTGTTCTGTCTGATTGCCAGAGTTGTTCTTTCAAGGATATAGTCACCTACACCTTCTCTGATTTACCTGTCTGAAGCATTATCAGGTATATACATCTGGAACTGCATCACACAGGTCAGACACCCACCCAAGCAGTGTCCTGTTAGACAATGCAAGTTAATCCAAAGGTTAATTCCTGGTTTAGCTGTGACAGCAATTCCTCTAACTGACAGCCGTCTATGGTTAATTTGTTTATTATTTTTCTTTGTATGGCACAGCAGCATTTTTTACATTGATAGTAACAAGCAGTCATCCTATGTAGCACTAACATACTATTCCGACACGTCGTGTAGACAAGCACAGGTTTGGTACAACAGCAGAAGCTTTGCCAAGTGGAGGCACAGGAAATGGTGTAGCGCAGCAAGTAGAGAGATGAGGCACAGGCTTGGCCTTGGAGATCCCCCATCAATAGACAACTCATCAGTAGTCAAAGTAATGCATTCTTGTAGCTGGAAGTATAATCTGATTTTAAGTAACAAAGAAATGGTGTGCAACATACACAAAAGTGTCTTAAGGATGTACATGGTAAATCTGGGTGTAACATGCTGCTGCAGACTAGTGAAAAAACCTGCAGGTAGCAAAGATGTGTTAGCAAACATAAAAATGACCCTAAGTGGATCCTAGAGTGAGAAAGACATGAACTTTACATTCCTCCTGGCAAGCTCACCATGAACCATGAGATGACTACATGGACATTAAGACTGAAAGGAACAAAGGAAGGGTGAGCATAGCACCAGAAAAAAACCCAGAAAGTAAGTGTGTATATTGCAATTTAAATTGTATTGTTACTATTACCAAAACTTCTTTTCCCTGTGTTCTAAATGTGTTGTTATTCATTTTTTGTAATAGTTAGATCTAGACTAATAACGATTCTTGAACTATGTTGTCCAGATTCTGGTAATACTAACAATAACAATAAATTATTTGATTTATATGTAAAGTATGTTTATTCTTTGCCCATAAACAAGATTTTGAAAGTAACATATGTATTGACCTGACATTGTGCCATCAATTTCTCAGATGGATTAAAATTCAGGAAACTCAGCCCGCAGTAAAAGTGTCTCCAGGAGACTAGTAACGTAAGAATGATGAAATGGTAACTATTCAGTAAAACAAAGGCAAAAAAATTTTGTGGGAAGCTCCAACCATCCCCAAGACTTAATTTTTTCATACAATTTCTTGTTCCCATATATACTGTTATTCTTTTTTTATGCTGTCTATCTAGAAACATTTGAGTTAATGCTAAAAGGGACCTTTTTAGAGCTGCTTAACCAAAACTATGTCTATCATATATTCTAGTTATGGGCACTAACACTGGCTTGCTTTCTTTTCACATTCATGGTCGGATGATGAGATTACCTTGACAACTGAAATGGGCTTTTATTTTTTTTCCTGTGGGAGTTAAAGGCAGACAAGTAGAATGAAGTGCTGGTCAAACAGTCACCACAACATAATTCAATGTTTTTTGTACAGCATTTGCAAACAGCCTCACCAATAAATGGGAGATTTAACACACTGGCATCTAAAGCAGGTTAATGTGGACTGAAATATGCTTTAATGGTCATCGTTTGGAAATGCTCTTCCATTTTGAAGCATGTTCAAATCCCTAGCCCACTGACTCCGTTCTTTTGGTTTTCTATTTTTTTTTCCCAACAGTTATAGCCAAAAATGCCATTACCATCAGGCAAAGGATTTTTCTCACTGAACTTACCAGTCTTAGTATTTCACAATATCCAGGTACGTTAAAAAAAGTACCTAGAGAAGGAAGACTGATTTCTTGTTGCATTTTTTTCCTGTCAGACTGCTACAGACATCAAAGCTGTCCTTAAGCAAAATTCATTTAACTCCTTCCCACCTCAAAGCTGTTGTCAGTACTGCAGTAATGTAAAACATCTTCAGCATCATCTCTTGGACTTCAAGTCTGTGTATGAAACTTTGTGCCATATGGAGTGAACTGTTTCACAGACCATGCAAGACTAGAAGTGGTTTCGGTTACTAGATTTCTGAATTATTTCTATACTGTGGTCAATAGTGCTTAATTAAAAAAACCTGTTCCACAAAAGACCACAAGAAAGGGAGAAGCCACCACTGTCTTACCTAAGTCTTTTGCTAGAACTTTATAGAGGCAAAGACAATTGCACTTAAATTTAAAGGAATTTTTCTTTCTTAAATTTAAATTTTGCTTACACCCTAGTCCAGAATAATGAAAAAATTAACTAAAATTACTGATGTTGAATAAGTTAATTTTCAGACAACACACAGTTTCATGATCCTAAAGCAAAGCTGTATTTCCTTTAGAGTACTCTTCTTTGAGGAGGTGGCTGCTGGCTTCACACTGTTACCCTCCTGCTGGAACACGTTCTCACCCCACAGAGCTGTTGGGTGACACTGACTGAAGTGCTGTCATACTGGGGTGCAGGCTGCTGGTGCCCCCACACAGGTCCTCCCTGGGCCAGCAAGGGTGCGTGCAGTGCAGAAGGTGTGCCTGCTTCTTCTGCCAACAGGGAGATCCCAAAGTTCATTCCAGCTTCACAGCTCCCTCTTCCCCAGACTACCTAAGCTACCTAAGGCGTCCCTTAATCAGCCCACGTGTTCACAGACCGCTCCAACCAGAAACTTTTAATCTCCTAAAATAAGGAAGTTTTGGACCCTGCATTAGTTCTTCATTTCTCCCTACTATATTTAGGGGGCTACTTCCTCCAGAGAGGTCTTGCTCTTCCCAGCTACATTTATCTATCCCTAGTGTATATCAGACTACTTGACTAACCTCCCTGCTAAAATGATACCACTTCTTTCCTGCTGAAATTTGTCTGGCTTCTGTTCTGGCCACTGATTCCTTTTAAAAACTTCTTTCCACCTTTAGCTCCTGGCACTTTTCCCATGTATCTGTATGTAAAAGATGTTATCTCCTTTTGCTTATTTCTGCATCCTGCTGGGATTTCATACTGCAAGAAGAAAACACAAATGTTCCTTTTTTGTTTGTTTGTTTGTTTGTTTGTTTTTCCCTTCTGTTTAGCGCACACAGAATCAGATAACAATCTAGCTATCAGCTTCCTCTAATTCCTGGCTTGCTGCAGGAAAGCTTTTCTGGGAAGAGAATAGCATGATAGCCATCAGCAGTGACACAGAGGTGCCTGCTCCTGAACTGAGAAGTTTTAATCCTAGCTGTTACTTAAACCTAAAAAGTAGGTTTGGGTAAAACAAAGAAACAAACAAACAAAACCCCCACAAAACAGAATGGAATGACTGACAACATGTGGTAACATATGTGCTTTGTCAGTGATAGCTAATATACAGGAAAAAAGTGGCTTTCTTGCTTTTTGATTTCAATAGATCTGTGTAACATCGAGTTGTAAGTAGTGTAAGTGTTCAAGGATCAGTAAACTGAAGGTAAAACCAGAGACATTTACAAAGCTTCTGCATTGATGATCCTCATTTACGCTGCTGAAGATTCAAACAGCCTGAGTATCTTAAATAATTTGAATGGCTTTTGTTGTGCCACTACTCTGAAACATGCTCATCCACATGCTATTTGCTAGAATAATTTTAAAAAGCCACTCCTCTGTTATTTCCCTGTGCCCCCCAAATCATCTCAGATCAAAACTGGCCACCAGCAGATGCACAGCTGCCAGGAGGCTCATGCTTCTAGACCAGGTTTCCATTCATGTACATATTTCTGCTAGCAGTTTTAGTCTTTATTCCAGAATGCCTTTCCTAGGGCAACAGTCTCTTTTCTTCAATAAAACAAACTATTCAAATATTAGCTACTCATGACACGTGTCAAACTTCACCACTAGGCAATCTTGCACTTGCTGCATCTCTCTCCTGTCCCATCCACACTCTGCTGGCTGCAACAAAACGGCCACAACAGTAAACATGCCCTAATTTCTGTCTCTGGATGACAAAATTCTGCTAAAACGAAATTTAGAATCACAGAATGGTTTGGGTTAGAAGGGACCTTAAAGATCACCTAGTTCCAACCCCCCTGCCATGGGCAGGGACACCCTCCACCAGACCAGGTGGCTCAAAGCCTCATCCAGCCTGGCCTGGAACCCTTCCAGGGATGGGGCATCCACAGCTTCTCTGGGCAACCTGTTCCAGTGCCTCAGCACCCTCTCCGGGAAGAATATCCTCCTGATACCCAATCTAAATCTCCCCTCTTTCAATTTAAACCTGTTACCTCTTGTCCTGTCACTACAGGCCCTTGTAAAAAGACACACACAACCCGCCCAGCTTTCTTGTAGGCCCTCTTCAGGTACTGAAAGGCTCTTATATATATCAACTTATCCTACATTCCACCAGAGAGAGGATCTAAATATACTGTTGGCCCAAATAAAATTTGAAAACAAAGAATGTTCAAATATCTACACTAAATGTTTGGGAATTTTTGTGTGTCAAATGATACACTGGAAACTGAGGAACTCTGGAAGCTGCTGAGGAAAACCTGGTTTCACCAAACACCATGTTTTCAAACAGCTAAAATCTAAAGCACTTCTCTGTGCACAGTTTATATGTTGTACTGTAGTGTAAGCCAAGATAGTGACTCAGGTGACCCTGAGGACTCCATCTAAGTCCAGTAATAGAAGTGTGTCTTCAGTGCTTGAAGACTGAAAAGTTATGGGACAGCAATCCTGCTTACACCATTAATGGACAGCAAGCTGGCCTCATGTGTAGGCTCATACATAATCACACTTAACCAGTGAGTTTCTTGTGCTGCTGTCTGTATAATATAATACTTACCTATTTCCAACTTGTTCTCCTTTTCCCTTTAGATTATCTCCACCATAAGAAAGGGAAAAGAAAAATATTCAGGAGGGTTCTCTGCCAGCTGCATTATCAGCCACTTCAACAGTGAGATCAGTCATAAACAAAGGAAAAATCCATAGTCCTGATATATACCTTATTAATGAGCTCAGTCTGAAGTCACATGTATTATGGCCCTTTCTTGATTTAGAATGCATTCTGCGTTCAAAAGTAACATGCCTTTTGCAAATTAGAAGCTTGCTTGAAGATTTTATTGATTAGCTTTATTGCTTCAAATGCATTTAACTAGTATGGATAGTCAGCAGTATTTCTGTATATCATAAAGTATGCAAATACATATATGCATGTTATATCTGTCCTACTGTGTAAAATATTTACTATTTTGTCAAGGCAATTCAAGAAAAATTGGTTTAAATTAGAACCTGTATGGACCAAGACCCCATTTAGGTGTGTACTATATAAAAACAGAAGCCTTAACTGAGCTCCTTTTCTTTCTTTCTGTTGACTGTCATTATGGCAGCAACTGAACTGAAACCGAAATTTATCAACGCTTTGCTGTACCCTTGTTAAAAAGAAGTCAAGCAATTTCTGAGAAATACACTTTATACAAATTATTTCTATGCCAAATAATTACAAACACATATTCTAGTGATATGTGTTATTCACATAAGCACAGGAATAACAGGACAAAGAGATGAAAAACCTTTCCTACTTTTAGAGAACTACTAGTTTTCAAACCACAAAGTTCTCTTTTTCTTATAACTGGCTTCAACAGCAAATTGGAGAAAATCCAAATCATTATCTTTTTTCAGCATAAGTGTTCGTCTGCAAGCCAGTTTCCAGACACACTGGTCTATTTAGCTCTGAAATAAAGATCAAAACAAAGCCATATGTTTTTAATAGATTTTCCATTAATTGACACCCTTTCTGAAATATGAAAGTAACCGATACACAAGTGTGTCTAGAGTCACTTGCTTCATCATAGTCACCTAAAGACGTGCTCAAGCCAGAAGCCATATTAAGGCTACACAACTATAATCTGGTCAAGCGAATCACAAGAATCTAGGAACAAAATTCTCCTGGACTGCATGGTCACTCTCATACAGTTCTTAAAGATCAAGTCACTTTCCATATCAGGAATTTCACACCATCTTTCCAAACTTCCTCACCTGCTCCAGATAAGAAGGTTCTAAAAAGTAAAGGGAAAGATGTGGGCTGGATTTTTACTAACCTGCCTTTGTGGTACAACCGATATTGCCAGTGAGGGTAGTAGAGATGGGGACTGAGGGGTTACCTAGGTTGAGAAAATAAACACCTCAGTTCTCTTCGGGTGCTTTTCTGTCCTATCCAGAGTCACATAACTGTCTTTACCTATAGGTCACTTCAGCCTGGTTTGCCGAGGAGGTTTTGAAAACCCAGCATGGTCCTGGACAAACTGCTCTAGTGAACCCATCTTGAGGAGCAGGATTTGGACTGAATGATCTCAAAAGGCCCCTTCCAAGCTAAGCCATTCTGTGACTCTGTACGAATCCCTTGATCAAGTTCAGCCATATTTGCTAGAAGGGTAGCTGTCTTAGCTTTAAATTCCTGACACCTTTAAGAAATAAGCTGCGATAAGAGGGAGAGTGAACACCACTTGTGCTGCTGCAAGAAAGATAAGTAGCACTCTGTACTTCCTCAGCAGCAACAGCCCAATCCCTAAGTGGGATACAGGTTTATTAGCATGGGAGTATTAGCCCTTGCATAGCTGCAAACTGGCATCACAGGCACCTTTACTTGCCTGGCTTGTGAGATTCTCCTGCCTTTGAAAAACAGATCCTCTGTCCCACGCTGTAATGGTGGATACTGGAGGGATGTGGGATTATTGGAAAAGGATGCAGCTCAGTGAGAGGTCTTCGGAAGACACTGCAAGTGGAAAGTGGAAGGTGGAAAAAGGTGATGAAGCTGGCATGGGAAGAGCTGAGGTTACTTCAGGATACAACTGTGTGTAAAATCAGGCATTACACGTTGTACTGCTCACAGGATGAACAGGCTTAGAGCTATTATAGTGCTGAATGCTGTTTGTGTATCACACAGCACTCTTCTGTGTGCTGTGGAAGCAGAGTGGAGAGCATTACCGTGATGCACTGCTCAGGCTACCCCATCCTTCTCCTAAAAGAAGCCGTTCATACACATGGAGTACCATACTACAATAGCTATTCTTCTTCCAGGCTGGTGCTTTGCTACATAACACTGCCTCAGGCTTCAAATAGTCTCTCTTCAAACACAGATTTAGGAGTCAACTTGCACTTAAAGCACTTGTTAGAGATATGCATTAAGAATGATGGTGAACATTTGGAAGGATTCCTTCTATGTATAGAGAATGTTTTCAGAGAGTCAGAGTCTTGGCTGACTCTCCATGCCCATTTTGGCGCTGGAACTAATTACTTTCCCAGATTTACATTGCTCTGGGGCCTAACTTCTGGATAGCATTTCAGTGTGCTAATAGGCTTTCCTTTGGCAGGGGGATTTAGGGAATGCCTTTCAGTGGCCATTATTGGGGACTATATTTAAAGGCAGGACTTGAACTGATAATTATTCTCTGTATGTTATCTGCACATTGACATAATAGTAACACCCAGAGATGTTCAACCACAGAAAACAGAAGAAAGATTCCATTAATAATAATGACCTACAAAATGGTCTAGTCCTGAGGAGAAATAAAACAGTCCCATGTATGCTTTTGGGGACGAACTGGGAGGATTGTTTTATGAAACACAAAAATCTGAGTTCATCCACAGATACACAGTAAAAATGCTATCACTTAGGCAAAATAAACCATTTTGATATTTATTTTTCTCTGGAGCTAATAAAGAGCTGAGGGACTAAAAAGTTTTTACACTGTATTTGGAAATGCCCATTCATGTAGTTTTGCATTTGGAGCCCTAGCACAACAATTTGCCATTCCTGACTGGCAGTATTTTGTTTCGTAATGTTTGCCTGAGCTTTGTAGCAGTTGTATTTTAGGCAGGTGTCTGCATTTTCCATGCTGGGATAGGAATTCATTCTTCATACTGCCTTTCAGAATGGAATATAGTCATGAATGCCCACTGGCTCTTCAACAGAGGATGTTCCTTGCGTCATGGTTTAGGTCCAGTCGACAGCTCAGCACCAAGTGGCTACTCACTGACTCCTTCCCCCAGTGGGACGGGGAGGAGAAAATATAAGGAAAGGCTTGTGACTCCAGGCAAGGAGAGGGAGGCATCACTCATCAATTATTGTCGTGCACAAGACAGTCTCGATGGTGGGGGAGGAATCAATTTTATTCATTACCATTTTATTTTAAACACATTCTGCACTAAATAGAATCAACTCCACTATTTTCACTCAAAATATGGCAATGCAAAATTAGAGGAAAAGGTGAGAACACCCAAAGTGTGTACACAAAATTCTAGAAAACACGGAACGACTGTGAGGAGACTAAGACTTGTAATCAACAGATGTCTCTTAAGGGGAGATGTTTCCTGTTTGTTCTAGAACAATCAAAGAGCGCTGAGACTCAAGCAATGATGTCTCCTTTAGAATGGACACTTCTCATTCCAACTTTGTCATTATATGTTTCTCACTGGACTTCCCTTGGAATACATTTTAGTTCCCAGGAAAGAAGTGTTCCTTTTCTTTGAGACCACAGCCTCTCCACTCTGCTGACTAGCTACCTGTTCAGTTGGCTAACACTGTTATCACCTCAGTGCCATAAAGGGACTAAACAGGAAGTGGAAATTACACTTCCTTTGGCATTACTCCTTTGAGAAGCAATCTTTCATATTGTTAAACAGGTTTCTTACAGCTTAGAAGCAGCACTTGAACCACATCCAATGTGTGAATGATGAAAACATTTCCTTGATTTATATATGTTTTTATTTTGAGACATAAAAGACAAGGCATAAACTGAATGCAGAAAGGTGAGGCCCACAAGGCCCCTGTTAAAGGCTGCAGGAGAAAGCACAGTTGAATATTGCCAGTGTAAGCAGGTCTTCATTACAGTGCAAGAATTTTTCATGGACACAGTTACTGATTATCAATTATATGCTTATATTTTTGCTGTAGTAAGTAATTGAGAGACAGAACTTTCCCAATAGTAATTTAAAATAATCTAATTAAAATTGCAGAGCTATAAGCAGGATTCAGCAAAATATGGCCTCTTGTGTCTGTGCCATGAAAAAGAACACAGCTCAGCAAAATAATGACTGTCATAGCATTTTCAAATACACACAAGCTCCAACAGTGTGTGAAGGCTCGATCTGCAATTATAAAATAAAAACATAAAATTCATTATGGAAAAGGCTGGGGTTTACTTCTAGTTTCTATAACCAGGCTGGAGCTGTATATTTGCTTTTGCAGCATGGGTGGTAAAAGTCTAGCAATCTGTTACTGACTGAAACATGAAACTGCTCAATTTAATAGGATTTAAAGGATAGTGTATGGGTTTTTTAGTATTGTATACGATTTCTACAAGCTATCTTTAAATTTATTTTAATTTCTGAAATGTACACAGAGATTAATTTTGGCCCTCACTGGATAAGTTTTGCTGTGATGTGAACCACTTCAAATACTCTAGAATACATTGTATTAATGGGGCATCATGAGCGGCTGCCTCCTTCAGCTGTTTCAGGCCAGGCTCCCTGCTGTTTGGCTCATGGACCCCAGCCTGGTGCCAAGGAACTCAGGGTCTCTGCTCAGGCTGAAGGACATAGCTGCTGCTTTCCCATTTGCAGGCTCAACCTGCAAAGTGACGTGCAGCTGAGCATGTGTCCCTGTGACACATGGAGACACACACAGGGGACACTGACAGGCGGGTCACACACACCCCCACAGAGGACTCCCACAACCCCAAGGGCAGACAGCCCAGCCCCTCCTCCTGGGCTGGCAGACAGAGGGTCACTTGTGCAGCACATGGGACACTCCAGTGGCACATGTGCATTTGCAGCTCCCCTGAGTACTGGCACAGCATCTCTGCCCGCCTGGCACCCCTCACCCCATCCCAGGCCCCCTTGCCTGCCCCATGGATCCCTGGCTGGTCCAGCTTGGTGCTGGCTGCAAACGTGCAGTTTTCCCCTTCTCACCTCACAGCACCCCACACTCGCAGGTCCCCCTGGGCACACCAGCACAGACCCTCTGCCTGCCAGAGACCCCTGCCCCTACCCAGGGCCTCCTACTCACCATCTGCTCCAGTTTGAAGTTTGCTGGTGATTACTCACACAACCCATGCACACTGGGTTTGGGGAGGATACAGTGACCCCCAGCAGCTGGCACCAGGCACATGGGCTGTGGCCTGTGGTCCTGCTCCAGTCACCAGCACTGAGCCCCTCACTCACACTGGTGCCCACCAGCAGCTGGTTTTGGAAACACACATTCCTGCCCCATGGTTGGAGGTTAAAGGACATCCTCTAGACATCTTTTAAATATCTCCAGGGATGGTGACTCCACCACTCTTCTGGGCAGCCGGTTGCTTGACAACCCTTCCAGTAAATAAGTTCTTCCTAATATCCAATCTAAACCTCCCTTGGCACAATTTGAGGCTATTTCCTTTCAGCCTGTCTCTTGTTACTTGGGGAAAAGAGACCGACACTCACCTCACTACAACCTCATTCCAAGTAGTTGTAGAGAGCAACTGAGATGCCCACTCACTCCAACAGCCAACATCACAGCCCAGGGGCACAACTCCCCACCCCCCCCAGCATGACTCCAGCAGCTGGCACCCATTCCTCTCAAAATGGCCCCCCAGCAGCTGGCACCCATTCCTCTCAAAATGGCCCCCCAGCAGCTGGCACCCATTCCTCTCAAAATGGTCCCCCAGCAGCTGGCACTGAGTCCCTGCAGCACTCACAAGCACAGGAGAGTGTGGATTACACAGAGAGGTAGTTAAGAAAAGATTTAATGGGGAGTTAGGATGATCTCTGGCAATCAGGCATGGGGCTCAGCCAAACAAGCATGATGACTGGCCATGGTTTACACAAGACCGGCCCCTTTTCTGTCTAGTCCTTTTTCTGCACACTGTCTCATCTGTTTGCACAGGCCCACCGACTCCCCTCCAACATCCCGGACCCTCAGGTCTGCATTCTTGTCAGTCACAAAGTCCCACTCACCTAGTTTCTTGGTAGCCACTCAGTTAACGTGACTGACGAGGTTGGCTTCTTGTCTTTGTCTCCACTATGATTTGCCTGTCAGGTTTGTGCCTCTCCATATACCTTATTGCTTCCCCCTTTCCCTTAGTATCACATTTGACATGGTCCTCGGTGAGATAATCTTACTGGAATAAACATTCCTACACTTCACTTACCCTTACCAGTTAGTACAACTGATCAATTTTGGTTCTCATCACTGCCCCTCTTGTCATTCGTTGGTCAGGCTTGTGTCTCTCTGTGTTCTTGTTTATGGCTTCCTCCTTTTCTTAATATCTCCATTTGTGTCGAGAAAGTCCTTGACCAGACACCCTAAAGGAGCAGTCTCCTTCCACATATCCTTACAATTAGCACATAATTGAAAAATATTATCACAACTGTGTTACAAAGGAATATGGAACAGAATAGAGCAGAAAAAAATGAAAAAAAAAAAGTTTATTTTATAGCTATACAAATAAAAAACAATCCCCATATCTGTACTTGAAATATTACTAACAGTGTCAAACATGACAAGCCTGACAGAATACATACCAACACTTTAAACCACAGAAACTGTATTACATACGCTCAGTAGCAATAGTACTGTGCAGGAACGAAGCTCTTCTGTAAACGCTCTTCCTTTATTTTATCTACATTTAGAACAATTGTGCTTTTCCCTACACAAAGTAACAGTGCTCTTAAAAATAAATAATGTGCAATTTCAGAGTTATATCCTGAAATATGCTAATCTAGATCCCCAACTATATCCTGGACATGTTTCTCCCAGGAAAGTCACTGTAAAGAGTGCTCAGCACTTTGCTAGATCAAACACTAAAAAAAGGTACTGAACCCACACCTTCTTCAAATTGCAGTCAATTAGAGAAAAGGTGCTGACTCAAGCACGTCTTGCTGATATTGTTTAACAAAAATAAGCTTCAGTCTTTATTACACATCAGATTGTATGAACCAGCCAAGGTTTGAAAGGTTCAGTAGATCTTTTATCTGGAGAGTAGCTCAGAACTGTGGGAGAGAGAACTGTCCCAGAGCTAAAAACTTAACAATCAAATATATTTATCTATTTTTTTAATGAAATAAGAAAGATGCTCTGCCACAGAAACATTAACAAATACATTAATAAACAATTTACAATATATTTATCTGAACGAAATCAAGTTGTTCAATGTAAAGCTGCCGTAAGATTCAGAAAAACACACACTGTCTGCTGCTTGATGTAGCTCCAGTTCTTATTTTTAACATACATTTAAGAACCACAGATGGCAATTCATATGCCTGATGTGAGGATAAATGTCAACTGATGGAGATTCCTCAGTTGTTCCTCACCAGAGTAGGTATCGTTACATTATTAGGGACCCTTTTTTTTAATCTTATCCACTTGGGATTGGCTTTTCATATTGCTGCATGATAAAAAGTGGTAATTATAATGAAACCTGTTTATATGATCTGTGCTGTAGGCAGCACAGGAGGTCTGAAGGTGTATAAACAACAGAAGTCACCCAATGCAGCTATGGAGGAGGGCAATACAGAGCCAGGAGGTAGAAGGGAAAGGTAAGAAAGGGTGCCTGCAATGAGTCTACTTCCACAGCTTCCCAGCAGTGAGAGGGCTGACAACCAATGCCACTGTGGAACCAGGAAAGCTCTGTGCATGTCCCACCTCAGGTCATCCTACAGCAGCCATTAACTGGTACTCACAAACCACCTCAAAACAGATCGCTTGCAGCACAACAAGCCACATACCACGGAACCCCAGAAGCTTTGGACCCCACACGGACCTTATACAAGACAAAGAGTAAAATGACTCTTAGTGCTTGTGAAAACCTATATAGTCAGAGATTACAGCTGCTACTTGCCTCAGAGGATGGTTTGAAACCTACCACTCACTACACTACTTCAGCTCAGGATAGAGCTGAGGCACGTGAAACAGGAGACAGGATAGTGCTGAGTCCTATGCTTCTGGTCGGGAGGCACACCCGGGTGCCAGTTTGAGGGGAAGGTGCTGTGAGAAGGATGAGTGTGGGTGGCAGTAGAGAGCTGTGAGACCATGGCTCACGGTGCCATAGGTGTGCAGTACTGAAGGTGGAAAGCCTGAGCGAGATGACGTTAAGGACCAGTTTTGAGAATGTATGGGAAAACGCTGTTGTCATTGAAGTAGGTGCTACTGTCATGTCTTTTGCCAAACCAAGTCAGAAAAATCTTGCCCTGTAGCACCCTTTTCTATCAGATCTAGTGATAGGATAGAAATTTGGACCCCGTGGCTGATGTACTAAAGGTAACTTCACTCTCAGAGAATCCAATGTGGATCTTGAAAAACAGGCTCAGGCCAAATTTTCCTTCATCTGCTGACTTCTAAAGGTAAACTTTCTCATCTATCTTCCTATTTATATCTCATTGTTTTTACTTATTCAATTACACAAGTAATATTCTCTTTTACTATCATAGGAATTAGAGTGACACCATCTATTTTGCTCTCAGAGAAATAATCCATTGGTGTATTAAAACCTTCCCTGAGCTGAAAAAAAAAAATCACCTGTCAGTTAACATTTTAGACTTCTTGAATTCCCTTTTTGTTGATGGCCTGACACTAGAGAGAAAATACATTGCCAGAAGCAAAGATAAAGCTAAACATACACTTCTCTAAGCTTTAATGAGACTGGCACCTGTGAATTCTTCATCTCAATAGAAAATATGTCAATGGATATGAAATATATTTTAAAAGATCAACAGCAGAAAAACCCCAACAGAAAGAACAGGAATATACCCACCTTACATCAAGGAAATAACCTTGTCTTAAACTGCAAGTTTACACAGGGTACAGATAACACCCTCTGGCTTTTAAACAACTAATTAAACACACTCCAGTCTGTATTGCTTTCTAGTTCCTCGTAATGCCTTGGTTTCAGTGGTGATCATGTTAGGACCATATCCCACACCTTAGCATATAACCAAAGTAAACTGGGTAGAAGTCTGGTGAATGTGGAAGGATGGTACTGTGTCTTAGATACAGCAGAATGACTTTCTATTTTCCATCAATTTTTGGCACAACTGTGGGTGGACAAGGAAGTGATTTAGCTACTAAATTTGCATCATCACAGACCTCTAGTCATGCATGATGAAATACATGCGAAGTTAAGAAAAAAAATGGGTAATAAATGGCACTTTTAGCTAGTAAATGTGAATGTTGTGCTACATGTGAAATTGCTCAAGGTATTCCAAAATCCCACAGATACACTGCATATCATACTCAGAGATGAGAACCTAAGGTAGAACTTAAAAACTAAGAAGAAAATACCCATCCATTGTATCTGCATGCCTCCTCCTTACCCTGGCCTGACATGAAAATGGTGGAACCACGTTGTTCTTCATTTACCTGCTTCATTAGTGCTAAAACATATAAATATGCAGACAGGTTTTACATCTTAGTATATGCTGTACTGATGCTCCTCCCTCTCCTACCCTCCTGTAATTTCTTGTTCTCCTTTTTGGAAGAGGAGTGTGAAAGACTTATTGGCTTTGTGGAAATACAGGAATGATGCTCAGAAAAATCATCATGAGATAATGCAGTTCTGTGTTCTTTCAGTCAATTGCAAAGCAGAACATCTAGTTGATACAAAAGAGGTATATTAGAGAAAGATATCATCCAACATGATTACAAATATAAGTTTTAACTGAAATGTTTGGTCAATCTACAGATCTTTTATTTTCCATTTAATTGGCCAAGTCTTTTTTTTTTTCTTTAGATGTGTTCCAATGTCTCCTGAGTTTCTTTTGACGTTGTGTTTTCCTTTCAATCAGGAATAAAAATTATATATATATATTTGAATGTATGAAATAATTTCTTTACTCCTGCAGACTGAAATTCTAAATGCAAAGTCAGCAGGCTCTGCTTTGAGATACTTAATTCAAAAATTTAACAAAGACTATGTTCGCTTTTTCAGCAAAGAAACATCATACGAGATCTACACCATTTCTCCAAGGGAAGAAAAAAATGTGTGTAAGAGTAATGTTTGATACAAAAAATAAGGGCACCTTCTCATATGTCTTCAAATCTGAACACAACAGAAAAGCTTTTCCTTAAAAATAGATCAAAATTACTCTGAGTGGTTCCACACAGTGAGTACTGACAGCGGTAGCTAGAAAACAATTGGGACGTTACGGGTTGTGTGACAGCAGGATACAACACAATAACAATTGATAAAATATTTGATGTTTCCTTTCACCCTCCCACACTTACGAATATTTTTCCTAAGACAAGTCCATAAGATATACACTTTTGATTACTCATAAAATCTTCAAAATCCTGTAAGGGCTCCAATACTTAAAAGCAACAAAACCCATCCAACAGCAGTAAGAAAAACATCAACAAAAGCTGAGGTTATAATACAAGATCAGAGACAGTCCTCTGACTGAAGGCATTTACTGATTGTTTGATTTTATGGACTTCATTTTCTCTACTCAATTCCTTCATGAACTTTTCTGCCAAAGCCTGGCTTATTTGCGCAAGAAATTCCATCCACTGGGCATTTCTTCTGTGGGCTGTCTGACCACAGTGACAAGTCAGCAGTAAGCAGGCTATATTTTTCTTCTTTAATTCATGACGAATGTGTCACTGGATCCTGTAAACACTACTGAGTATACATTCAAGCTTTGTTCTTAGTGAAAGTGGCACTTACTTGAATCCTTGCAGTCAAGATAGCTTAGTTATATAGCACTTTACAGGTATAATAGCTGGTTATGTACTTCTGATAAAATTCCTTTTTTTGATGGCTTAGTGGGTATTGAAATATCCTCACTGGGATCCCATTGCCATTCCACAACATCTTTATGATGAAGTGTGTATTCTGTACTTACTATTGTACTTTACATGTGCTTTATTGCTGTACACACTTTCCTGTTGTTAATTTAAGTGCTCCTCTGTTATGTAATACATACAAGGTTTTAAACTCTAACGGCATCCTATGAGGACTGGCATTAGAAAAGTACCGATACTTCAGATCATCGTAATAATGATACTTGACTGGTTTTCCATGTAAATCCTTTGGGAATGGCCAAAATCCATAGAGGTGAATTTCATCACAAAATCTTGTGGCAAGCGTATACATGAGGAGACCAGTGCTGGGTCGTTTAATGTGGACCTTGTTTGTCAGCCAATAGCTGCAAAGAAAGAAAAAATACATTAAGAAACTCTCATGCAACTTTGCGTGAATAAATCCTGAAAACTTATTTTATCTATTATGCTTTCATTTTAGACTATAAGAAAGGAAAAGTTTCCTTCTTCTCTCTAAACTGAGGTCACAGATGACACTATTACATCACACATTTATCCCACCTTGAAGAAGAGAAGTGAGATCTTATTTACACAGCGATGAAGGAAAGCTGACCAACTGAAGTTCTTAGTTCAGGCTTTAACCCCAAGAAGAAGTCATGATGTCTGCAAATGCTAGAAAACTGCAGTTAACCTCCGCAGACAGATCAGGGGACACTCTTTAGTTATAAACTTTGACCTCGTGCAGTACCCAATTCACCTCATCACGTCAGCCCTACACTGGATATTTGATTGGCCTAGTGATTACTACAGAGATTGCTTTTCTTAATAGCTAGTAAATGGAAATACTAAACATAACATGTTAAGAATGTAACTTGCATAAGTAAACAGAAGCAAAGCTTTAATTACTAAGCTTGTGTTTAAGCGGGTAAAGCTTCCTAGTTGCTAATGGCAGTCTCCAGAAAAGCAAAATCTTACACCAATAACTTTAAAAAGTGTTTTAATTTGTTCATAGATCTGACTGAAGCTATGGGACAGTTTTCCTGAGCCAGTAACAACATGTCTGTTTGTGGCTTTAGAAGCTGCAGAGGGTTTTCAAAGAGTCAAATGTTGGGTATGTGCAAAAGGAACATGCTTGTAGCTCACACTGGTACCTTAAAAATCTGCCAACCACCTTGTTTTACCCAGTCTTTAGAAATAAAACTTCATTAAAATAGTGTCAGCCAATTACTGGTAAAACACTTATCCCAAGCGTGATTCAGTGTAAAGTTTGTTAGTACTTTATAGAAATAAAAGAGGGTATTTAGAAACTTAAACCTGGTCATTCTGCTGGTTCAGATATGCAGCCACGCACACAGTTGTGCTAGTCAAACTGTGGGAACGAGTGGCAAGTAAGGGAGGTAAGCAAGGTAAGCAAGTCACTACACAGTGTTACCACACAAACCTGAATCAATATATTCTGTTATCTGTGGGCTGTAAATTGTTTCTACCATACCCTACGCAGGGGGTCAAAGGGAGATAAGCCTCATCAGACCAGAGTCAGCCTTGTGATAAAACAGAGTTGCAACAAAGCTGGAACTCTTGAGTATGCAACCACACTGCTTTAAATGCGTTCAGCGGTGTAGCAGGAAGAACATCCACCCACCACTATGAGATAGGATAGCAAAAATATATCAAAGCTTAAAGTTTCTTAAAAGCACCAGATGCTGTGCAACATTAAAAATAACAATCCCATTGAAACCGGCCTTTTCAGGTTCACTCTGCCAAAACCACAGGGCCTAAAGGCTGATGTCTTTGAATCACAGATACATATGTACGTGAAGGATAATTTTTTTGTTTGTTTTTTGCATTGTACTCAGTTTCTTTTTTGAAAGCTGTAGGAAAGCAAGCCTAAAGCAGTTCTAGGTCGAGCGATTGCTTCTCCAAAGCCAACAGAGGGAATGACTCAGGATTTTGTTTGGCTGTAAAAAACAGCATGGTAAACTCATATTTAAGAAGCAAACGCAATGGGGAATGGCTACAACGACAAACGTATTGCATGTAATTTTCTCATTGTTTTCATAAACCTGAGTTTTCAGACAGAAGTTTCTGACACAAGATGCTAAATTTGCTTCCTACCCTGATGCTCTGCAACATCTTGAGAAAGGACAAGACAAAGTAGAGACTCCAATTCTAGAAGATTCCTATTTAAATGGTTCCTTGTAGAAAAGTTATTGAATAACCAAATCTGACCACTTTTGGCACTTCATATCACAGATACAGCTCTTTTGATTAAAAGTGAAAAAGTGAATGTTTTGATTAAAAGTGAAACCTAAGTACTTGATTTTCGTAGGAACTAGCATTTGTCTTTTGAAAAGTTGATAGTCAATTGCAGTCAGCCATCTATGTGACTGTCTCTAGCCAAACAACAATCCAGCCTGATGCATCTGGTACTACAGGACACAACTGCTATCATCCCACATGCATTTCATGCTTCCAGGAATAGGATGATCACAGCAGAGAATGAAATTCATAGTAAACAGGTTGATCTAAACATTTGAAAAGGACACCACATCTTCTTACAACGAGGGAAGCAACTTACCACTGATCCCAAAAGGAACCTCTTGTTTCTCATAACTAATCTCTAGATCTTCACCCATGCCTAACTCATGATTTTCAGGCTGGATAGAGAAGTAAGTGTAATTGACAAAGGAATAGGTGCATCTTGCCAACTTAGAAGGTGGAGTGTGCTATTTAAGCATCACTATTTAGCCCCCAAGTGGAAGGCTGAAGCCACACAGTGCATCACTACAGTGCTCCAAGCACCACTTCTCTTGCACACAGCTATGCTAAAACAACTCCTTTGTGGAAACATGATGTAAAGCAGGACACTGGATTTATTGGAATGTGCCAACATGTAAACACACTTCATGGCTATAACACTGATAGCTTGAAGCTGAGTGGCTTGAATTCAAACAGATCTAATTTCAAATTACTTTTAATTACATGTCTAATGGTAGCTTAGCAAAGACACTGGCAATATATCATGAATTTCAGCTTGATACTCAGAAGTTAAAAATAAACTTCCATGAATGGAAAAACCCAGAAGCACTAAACATAAAAGAAACCCATACCAGAAGAAAGAATACGTTGAACTATCTGAAATTAAACGAAGGCCAGGTCAATACTTAATTAATTTAGACAGGTTCATGTATTTGATTTTTATAAAATTATACTTAATTATCAGGATTGCAACAGGTAACTAAAAATAGAACAATATACTGTAAGATTAAAGGACAACCTGCTGATAGTAGGGGACTGCTAAAATTCTCTCCTTCATGAGAAGAAGCTCTGCACAAGCCAGTACTAGTCCTTCTAACTATGCTCTTCTGCACCTACTCCTTTATTCTGATACCATCCTGCCTATCTTCAGTTCAGTTCCTCATCCCAAATCCAAGCATCCAAAACCTTTTTTACCTGCTTCAGACATATTATGTACTAAGTCATTGCCAGACACCTTAGACCCTCTCTTTCCTCCAGACAAATATGGATCTCTTTTCTATTATCCTTTCATTTTACTAGACATACACACTTCAAAGAGAGTTCATGTGGTTTTAAAATCCAAACAGTGATCTCCTGCATGCTTCACTGCATATTACATACAGAAGTGAAAATAATGAAAGACTTGTTTCAGCATTTCTGTTAAAACTGGAGATAAGCATTGTCAATAATAGACTTGTGACAGCATTATTTTACTACTTTCCAATGCTTTAGGAATGTAGAAAATGGTTTTTTTCTTCCTTTTTAATGCTATTAGCTCACCAAAACCTAGTTATTACATGTAGTTCCCCGTCATGAACAAAAGACTTGCATTTAACATTCTGTATATAAAAATGTAGTTTTTGGCAAAGAGTCTTCTTGATCTCTACTAGGATAATAATCAAAACTAGGGTAAAGAAGAAAGACTTATTTTTTTAGATAAAATAATTTGATTTTAAATTGAGACATGGGTATAAAAACTAAACTTTTCAGTAATGACATTTACTGGAATCACAGGCTGGTAGAGATGTCAGCAGATGTCCAGTCCAATGTCTTTCTCAAAGTAGGGTTGCACAGCCACTGCTGACAAAGCCTGAGCTCCATCCCAACCACCTCTGTAGCCCCCAGCTCAATTTGCTGCAGTTGGCCAGTATCTTCCCTGTATTAGGGGGACCCAGAATTGAGCACGCTGCTCCAGGTGTGGTCTAACAAGTGCTGACTAGAAGGGTGCAATCACTTTCCTTACTTGACCACCTATGTTCCTGTCAATACAGCCCCAGATGGTTTTGGCCCTTTGCTGCCAAGGAGCACTGATGCCTTATTCTCTTGTTTCCTGCCAGGATGGCCAGATTCATTCCAGAAAAGCTACTCAGTCAGTCCCCAGAGTCCACTGCTGCAAGGGTTACCCCTTCCCAGATGCAGGACTCCACATTTGTCATTGCTGAATTTCATAAGGCTTCTGCTGGCCTATGTGTCCACCCAGACATCCAGCTAGACTTTGACCCATCTAGTTGTCCAGTCATTCAGACCACAGTATCCTAACCTGGACGCAAGAATACTGTGCCAAAAGCCTTGCTATCATATTCAGCGCTCTCCCCTCAAGCACAACATACAGGATATTTATAAAATGCTCAGTTATTTTACCAACTAAACATAATAAAATTGCACAGCTGTCTCTTCACGTAGCAAGTCCCTTTTAAAAGGGGACCAAATGAAAGACAGTGCCAACAGAATATAATATAAAACATTCCTTCTATAGTCAGGAGTAACCTGGCAAAATGATTACCCCCACTCACTGCTACAACCCTTCAATAGTTGTAACCAGTTCTCCACCCTGGGGCCTGAAACAGTTACAGTGCAGTACAAATCAGCTGTACTGTACACTGGCCTTAGGACTAGCACCAGCAGACAACTGACATGATTTGTAATGATCGGAAAAATGAAAGGAACCAGGAAGGAAAGGAGTATGAGTAAAAAACCTCCTATACCTGAAAACTGTAAGAAAAGCAATTAAAGATGCAAAAGTCTGCCCTGATGAAAGAGACACATCATTTCTTTACATCCATTTACCAAGCACAAGTACAGGCTGGGTGGAGAATGGATCGAGAGCAGCCCCGAGGAGAAGGACTTGGGGGTACTGGGGGATGAGAATCTGGACATGAGCCAGCAGTGTGTGCTGGCAGCCCAGAAAGCCAACCATATCCTGGGCTGTATCAGAAGTGTGGCCAGCAGGTCGAGAGAGGGGATTCTCCCCCTCTACTCTGCTCTCGTGAGACCCCACCTGGAGTTCTGCACCCAGCTCTGGGGCCCCCAACATCAGAAAGATAACGACTGGTTGGTGCGAATCTGGAGGAGGCCACAAAGATGCTCCGAGGGCTGGAGCACCTCTGCTATGGGGACAGGCTGGAAGAGTTGGGCTTGTTCAGCCTGGAGAAGAAAAAGCTCTGGGGACACCTTATAGCACCTTCCAGTACATGAAAGGGCTACAAGAAAACTGGGGGGGGAAGTTTTTACAAGGGCCTGTAGTGACAGAACAAGAGGTAACAGGTTTAAATTGAAAGAGGGGAGATTTAGATTGGTTATCAGGAGGATATTCTTCCCGGAGAGGGTGCTGAGGCACTGGGACAGATTGCCCAGAGAAGCTGTGGATGCCCCATCCCTGGAAGGGTTCCAGGCCAGGCTGGATGAGGCTTTGAGCCACCTGGTCTGGTGGAAGGTGTCCCTGCCCATGGCAGAGGGGTTGGAACTAGGTGATCTTTAGGGTCCCTTCCAACCCAAACCATTCTATGGTTATACAATCCGTAATCACTGTTAAAAGATTGCTGTGAAACTTACATGTGTCTTAGTTTTTATAAACATATTTTGGCCTTTAAAAATACTGTACCTATTCTGCCAGATCAAAATATGACCTATGGTTTAAAGATACCTTTACGTTTATAAAAATGGGATGTACTACTGTCAGCATGATTGCAGAGAAATGTTAATTGAATAGCATGTTGCTACCAGGTAATGACTTCTTGCAGCTATTGTCAAAAATTACATTTGCATAAAAACATAGACACATTTTAAAAAGAGTTAATGTTAAAATGATCTTCTGATAAGACTCTATTACAATGACTAATATATGCAACAATTGATGAAGGTCATCATTACATTAAATGGATACTGGGGAATTCAAATGACAACTTTTTACTTTTCTATTGTGGAATAGATGACTTCTGACAAGATTAAAACATGAGATGTGCTTTCCTAAGGCTGTACTCAAAATTATGTTTGTCATCTCAGATATAAAACTTGATATGATGGGCTACATTAAAATATCAGGTAATTTAGCATACTTAACATGTTTATTTGCCATATCTAAAATTCCATAGCGTTTAGTATAAATGAGATTAGAATCTTGTGGTATATATTTCAATGGATTTTTAATTCCTTTCTCTGAACAGGACCAAATCTGAAGAAATGTGCATGTTATAACCCTGAATAGCTCAAAGTATTATATATCAAGCTCTGTTCAGTGGTGAACTGATCTCCAAGTAAACCTGCTCATACACACTGGCATGTCACTGAAATTCTGTTCCTTCTACAGCCATTACATTGAGAGAATATTTTTAAAAAGAGCTTCTGAGAAATCTTATGTAGTATTTTAAAGAAAGAAATATTAGCATTTCTAAGTTAAGGAAAAAAGATAGTGAGAAAAAGACAAAGCATTTTGGTGTTACTCAAGGGTGTCTGTCTCAGCGGGAGAAGCTAGAGGATGTGCATTTTCTTGATTACATTCTCTCAAAAAATACTGTAGAACAGGGCAAGACACAGAGAAAAGCAACATATGATACCAGAAGAATAAAATAACTTCTGTTTGAGGAGAGAGTACACAGAGTAGCTTGGAAAGGAGAAAACTGAGTAGGGATATGACAAAAAGATCCAAAATTATGTAATGTATAAAGAAGGTAAATGGGGATTTAATTACTACTTTAACCCAAGCACTGTAACATAAAAACCATGGACCTGGTGGAGTTATTCAGTGTAAAGTAAAAAGATGAAAGTACTTTTTTGTACAACATGCCTTTTAAAAGTGGAATGCATTGCAACAGGATGTTTTGGATGACAATGGCCAACTGACTAAAAAGATACAAATTGTTAAAGTTCACAAACACAGAGGTGCAGATGAAGTTCTTTCCAAGCCACTGGCCTTGGGAGCACATATCACGGGATAAATGCTTGACTTTTCCTCAAATTTTTTGTCTAAGCCTCTGTGTTGACACCTGGCATCAGTATGACCACAGGCCAGATAAGAATCTGCTTAAACAGCCACTTTTACATTCTCAGACCTAGGGTCTACTCTCTCTAGAGGGTGGTAGCTAAAATAACTTCTTCAAACTTGGGAAGAATAGTCTTTTCTTTTGCTTTCACGTCTTCAGTAGGATTAATCACATCAACAATATGAACAACCCTTCAACTGACCCTCTCAATTTATGTGAATGTGTTAATTAAAAATGTATTATTCGTCCTTTTCTTACTGACATATGCCTTGGGCAGGAGGCTGTACAAGGAATATAGAACGTGAAAGAATTAGTGCCAACAGTAGCACTGAGCATGCCAGCATGGAAACACTGCTGAGTATTTGTGCAAGACCTCCTTTACAGTTTTCAATGTACAATATTTTGAAATAACACACAAAAACTATTTCATTAGAAGGAATAATGCACTTTATGAAGGGCTGAAACAATCCCCAAAATTGTAATTTGCTTTTAAGAAAACTTAATTCTTCTACTGCAATGTTAAGGGTTGTTTTTTGTTTGGTTTTTCTTTTTTCCCCTTTACTCCTTCATTTCGTACTGTCAAGTAAATTCAAACTCTTGCTCATAAAGCAGATTTCAAGGACCACTTGAGGGGTTGGACTCTGCCTGGCAATCTTCATGAGAAGGAAAGACCAGTGATATCAATGGTGACCACATTAAAATTACATAACTTGCATTGCTACAGCTAAACGACAGCATGGCCAGCAGGTTGCCACTCAGTGTCACTGCCTTTACAGAGACTTTTAACCACTGTGAGCACAGTCTTTATCAGCCATGGCAAAATAATTAAGAATATATTAAAGCTCACTTTTATCTGTCTTAAAATAAAATGGTTTCGCTTCCCCGGTGTATTAGACTATTCTGCTTTGCACCATTGTTCTAGCATGATCTGCTTTCAAAGCTGTTTTAATCAAGTTTTGGAAAATCACCTCAATAGGAAAAGGATGTGCTACAGTACCAAATATGGCATAAAATTACCCTTCTGTTGCCATTCAATTAAGAAACTCTTGCTAAACGTAAGACCAGTTAACCCTATGAACTCTTCTCTCCTACATAAAAAGATTTTGGTGTAACTGGAATCCTCCACAGCCATAAGCCACTTGCCCTACATAACATTTGATAGGATGAGGCAGTAAGGCTTACATATGAAGAAGAAAGCCTTCAGGACTAATTAACAGGTTATGCTTCAGACTGGGAACATGTCCCAACTCCTGTCCCACTTCTGCAATATTTGCAACTATCAGAATACTTTTATTTGCACCCACACTAACTCCTTTAGTTTTCATCTAAAAAAAGAAGTTATTGATGTAGGTTTAGAAGGAAATCACAGGATGAATAAACCTCTTTCTCCAACTGATAAAAACATTCGCCCTAAGGAAAAGACCCATGCTTCAATCCCTGATGAACTAATGACAACAGCTTTATATGTTAAACCTTTATTAGTTTCAAAATACAAAATGCCCATGCCGCAGCATCCTTGATTCTTCCTTCATAAACAAATTCTTTCAGAACTGCCCACATATTTTTACTTTAAAGTAGAAGCATTCCAGCAGGACAGGCATGCTCTTTTATTTTCACACTATTATGACGTACACTGTATCCGTAAAATTAGTTAATGCTTATGTACCAACATGGATATAAAGCCATTCAAAACCTACTAGAGTAAGCAAAGCATTGACTCTTTGTCAGAAAGGAAAAAATTTATAAAAGATGCTCTGAAATTTCAAAGAAATGTCAAGGTTTCTATCAGAAACACCCTCCCTGTTTAACAAGTTGGGCATCATTTGCTTTGTTCCAGCAGTAGATATTAAACATCCGCAAAAGAGACTTCAAGCAACCTTACAGAACAAAAAATAAATCAAAATAACCCCAAATTTAAGCAATACAGAATACACATTTATTGCTCTTCAAGACATGAACTAATTAATTCTGCAATTAACTCACAGAATCAATTGAAATACTTATCTGTGTGTATTTTTAATACGCAATTGAAATTGTCTTGAAAAAGACTGCATGTGGTTTAAAACTTTAAAACAATGGTTTAAAGTTAGTTCGCTTTAGATTTCACTGATGAGAATAACTGCCATCAGTGTAAACAGTAACACCACACTAACATTTTCCAGAAGGTAAATAAAACCCCAGACTTTAAAGTAGTATCTCACATTAAATTTCCATCCTTAGGCTAAGTAAAAGCAACAGGACTGCACAGATAATAGTACAGGCCTGTATATCTTTTCTTTTGCAACAGTAAGTTTGACATAGGAAGAAGAAATATCTTCAAGTGTTTCTGTGAACAGAGAATTGATGCAGCTTCCAAAAAGCTACACATGTTAAAATAAAGAAGTGATGTTCTTTTTTCAAAAGACAGCCAAGGTGTGATTGAAAATGTTTTGCTTTCATTCCCTGAGGAGTATAATAATGACCAAACTGGCAACATTTGGTGATTCATAGGGGTACTCTCATTAACATTATTTTGACACTAGCTGAGTACAGGTATGCTAAGAGAGAGGGAAAAAAAAAAATACTGCACTTCTATATTTATTTTGCATGCACATCAGAGGCCCTTTTGAAAATACATGTGGATCTCTTTTAAGGGACAATATTAGTGTTCTACCCCTGTAACCCTTCATACAAGTAAATCAAGTGCCTAAATTAATTTACACACTGATATAACTACATTCAAAAATAACTTGTTTAAAAATAATGGACATGGGATTCCCAAAGGGATTGCGTATGAGGAAACTGATTCACTTTGAATTTTAGTGTTGTTTACATGCTACTGGTCTGTTAAATGATTTGAACTGACTTCAGTCTGAAAACGCTATGGCAATTAGCTTGCTAGAAGAGATTTCATAATAAAATAGTTCAAACCCTTATGAGAGTATTCCTTGATATACAGAGAATATATATCAAGTCAGTTGCTAACAGATGGATAAATACTTCAGCATCAAACATTAAATAAAGTTGAGTGAGTTTAAACACTTGCAAAAGTAAAATTACAGAATATTGTCTAGTACCAAAAATCTTAATGTTTTTTAGTGTGCCAGATCACATGATGTCAGAATGCTTCATACCAAAATCCATCCTTAAAATCAATCATAACTATGGAAGCATAGAGCTAGACCTGCTTTCCTTTTTTCAGGGTTGGGGAACTGCTCTGTCTTACCACGAATTATGTTTACTTCTACAACATAATCAATATTATAATACAAGGTAGAAAAATGTTTTCTAGAGTTATATCTGTCTTGTAAAGGTCCAAAATTGTACCACCACTCAAAAGCAGGATGGGCTGGGCAAAACAGTACTTAAAATGTTCCCCAAGAAAGTTAACTCGATTTTTGCTCTCCCCTGAATCAGTGACTATGGCTACATTAGCAAGCAGCAGGTACCATCAGTAGTTGCTCTGTAGGGTAAGAAAGACAGATGGTGCTGAGTATAGGATGTCCACACTATATCCATTACAGGTTTGTTTGGATCGCAGGCTGAGTTGGGGCACACTTGGTGAGCTACAGGAATGATCCAAGTTTATTTTCATCTCAAAATCATTTGCTTAAAGGCCCTTCCATGACACCAAGAACAGTAAACGAGAATGATCAGGACATTCACTTAAAAAAAGCCTTCTAATGTGACTGGAAACACTAATGTAGAGACAACAATTGACTTAAAAGATAACAGATACAGTCTCCAAGATAACTTCTGAAGACACAATTAGCATCTCTGAGCAACTCTTTGTCTCTCACTAAAACTGGCCTACTGTAGTTGAAAAAGCAACAGCAGAGCTGGTTTTTTTTTTGTTAAATACTGAAAGTGATGCCCCTTGATTCTCAGAGACTGCTTATCTGTCAGAAATGGAGATCATGAGAAAAGGTGCCAACTCTTGCCTGCTAACACTCATGAGGAAAGAATGACTGAAAATTTGATGTAAGCACACTATCTAGAACCAACTTGCCATTGCCATGCTTTGGTTGTCATTATGAAGAACAGAGTAAGTAAGTAACGGAGAGAAATTCAAAAAAGGAGTAATAGCGTGCATATATGCACTTGTATGTGAGACAGTGAAATAGCAGATTTTATGCAGAATATTCTCTAGGAACAGTTACATACTTTTCAGGACAACGAAGACCAAGGTCAAAGCAACGGAACATGGACATTCTAAATGTATTGTGATAACAATTATCTTAACTGGACAACCAGGTTGGAAATAAAGATCACTAGAGAAGCTTGCAGAACTAAACCGTCTGTAACACAATGTTATTATTAATAGACTGGGCTTGATCTACTCCAAACTAATTGCTGGTAGTAGGAACATAATGTCCACGATTCCTCTAGTCACTTCACAATAACTAGCTTCTCACAGACTTACTGGGTAGACTGGAATGCATGCACATCTGCTAATACTGACATATCATTTTGAACACCTTGTTAACAAGTTCCTTTATGCATCTGAGAAACTGTATTAGAATTCCTCAGGTCCTAAACTTTGGTGCATTCAACATTCCCTTAATAGCTTCCAGAATCCAAGGACACTTTTGATACTTATTTTCAGTACAAGAGCTTTTTTTCCCTTGCTTGTCATTGGTCTTCTACATCATTTTTTCACTGTTCTCTACAATTAACCACACAGTATTTTTTTCAGTGGTGAGAGAGAATGCATCTCCTCTTACTCTGTTTTCATGCTTTTCTCACAGTGCAATACTGTCGTGGTTTAACTCTGGCTAGCAAAATACCACGAAGCCGCTCTCACAAATCCCCCTCCCCTCCTCCAACAGAGGGGAAGAATCAGAGGAAAAAAGAAATAAGGGAGCTCGTAAAATTGAGATAAGAACTATTTACTAATTAAATCTAAATCAATATATACAGGTACTACTAATAATACATACTTAAAAAGGTAGAAAATGAAACATATGGTACAATATATACAATATGATACAATTTCCCACCATCCACTGACCAAGGTACACCCAGACGTTGAGGAATGAAAATCAGACCCCGAGAACCACAGCCCGAGAGCCGCGGCCTGAAGGCTGGAGCCCAGAAGCTAACGCAGCAGATTCCGAGCAAACCTTATCACTGATAACACGGCCAGAAACTCTAAACAACCCACCAGCTCCCACACGAATGAGCCAGCACAGGAGTTAGCAAAGCAGCTAACACAGGAGGGTTAGCAAGTGCCTGGAGAGACGAGCAAGGGAGTAAGGGAGAGAGAGAGAAGGGAAGAGTAATGGCTACCGGACCCTCTTCCCCACCCAAAGAGACCGGAACATGACGTACTATGGGATGAAATACTTCCTTGGTCAGTCTGGGTCAGCTACAGTATCCGAAGTGGACAAAAGACCTTGAGTTCAGTACAGGCCATCCCCAGCACCAGCTGAGGCCTTATCAATGTTTTCACTTACTGTCCAGCAACAGAGTTCCCTGGTAACCAGAGTAAAGGGAGTTAGCCCTTTCCTAACTGAACCCAGCACAAATACATATTCATGACACTTTTAAAGTAAGTTAAACCTTTAGAATGACCAAAACTTTTTCTGACATCTATGGGACACCTTAGTGTCCAGGCTGTGCTTAAATGCTCAGCGTTCTCAGGAAAAACCTGAACTGGGGCTTTTCACAGCTCCTTTTCACCTCCTCCTTTCTCAAGTGTTCAAGCTGCCGGGAAGGCATTTCAGTCACTTTTCACCTGTGACTTCTAAGCCACAGAAATGACTCACTGTCTCAGGCTGTATTTTCACAACTCTACCTGCACTTGATACTTCTGTTTCACGTCATGATCTCTGCAACTGTCTACCACCAGTCAGTATTCCTTACTGCTCTAAGCATGCTCTTTGCCCAGATTGTTGTCTTCCTCCAACTCCCAAACACTTCAGAAACACTGATCTGCTGCTTGGGTAGTTAGCAATATTCTTTCTGATACATCATACGACAGGAAAGAAAGGGAAAGTAGAGGCTACTTGCTTATGTAGCTACTGGAAATTGCATAGAATATCCATAAATATATTTTTTATGTAATTTAAGCCCTTCAGAATCCATTTGCACCAAAAAGAGCGCTGAACCTTTGACAGCAAACGTGGTTAGTCTTCTGTTGCACAGCGACTCAAACACTTACTGCTGCAACCATGGAAATCATCGGTTGATACTCATTCTAGCACAGCACATGCCTCCGAGAAGCGTTGCTCTCTCAACTCATGCACAAAGCCATTTTTAAGAGTAAAACACCTCTTCATTTTAAAAGTCAGTTATAAATAATTTATTTAGAGATCACAGGTGCACTAAATGTGCACACAGGTACATAGTAAAGGTACAGTGAAGTAGACCTAGAGTACGTTTTATAGATGAAGAATGCTAATAGACAGACTTCTGGAGAAAAAAGTTTTCTTTTCTGGCAAATCAGCTCCTTCCTGAGGTCTGGTGGAAAGAGCTATATCTCTCAGTGAGGTGTTCCATGTTAAACTTATTTCTGTGACATAACAATATTTTCTTGCAGTACAGATAATGGGGCAACACACAGAATTCTATGCATCATAGAATCACAGAATGAGTTGGGAGGGACCTTTAAAGACCACCTTGTCCAACTCCCTGTGCTGCAAGCATGGACACCCTCCACTAGACCAGGTTGCTTAAAGGCCCATCCAGCCTGACCTTGAACTCTTCCAAGGATGGGGCATCCACAACTTCTGTGTAACCTGTTGCAGTGCCTTACCACGCTCATCATAAAACATTTCTTCCTTCTGTCTAATCTGTCTTCTTGCAGTTCAAAGCTATTGCCCTTTGGCCCCCTCAATACAGTCACTGGTAAACCGTATCTCTCCGTCTTTCTTATAAGCCCCCTTAAAGTATTGAAAGGCTGCAATAAGGTCTCCCCAGAGCCTTCTCCAGGTTGAAGAACCCCAGATCTCAGCCTTTCTTCACAAGAGAGGTGTTCCAGCCCTCTAACATTTTTTGTGTCCCTCATCTGGACCCATTCCAACAGGTTCATGTCTTTATGTTGGGGGCTTCAGAGCTAGGTGCAGTACTCCAGGGGGGTCTTATGAGACTGGAGTAGAGGGCAAGAGTCACCTCCCTTGACCTGCTGGCCACGCTGCTTTTTATACAGCCCAGGACACAGTTGGCCTTCTGTGCTGCAGTGTGCATTGACAGTTCACATACATATCTTCGTATCTTTGTTAATGTTTCCTTCAGATTAACAAACTAACACATTCAAAAAAAATTATTCCACACACACCCCCCCCCCCCTCTATTTTAGGCTATAGACTAGAACACATCAGTGATAAATAATAAAATTGCATCCGTTCCTTTTTGTTTTGGAGCTTCATAAACAATTAGTCTGTGTATAGTCCAGAAGACAGTTCAGCTCAATACTTCTTATGCTCTGCAGGTTTGTGTCAAAGTCCAAGCTTTCACTGCCTGGCTGTCTTTTATGACTAAGGGGGAAGATGCAAAATACACAGCAAAGCTTTTCTGAGTGAGACAGTTGACTGTAAGGATGCTTCTATCACACAATTTTACAGACCTACATAATAGCTAGCAATATCAGCAACAGTCTTCTGTCACTCATGACTGGAGACAGCAATACATTCAGAGAACTTGAGTTAATGCTAATGCTCACAGCCAGTGAATATGCTAAGCATAATGGGAGAAAGGCTCTGCTGCTTTGCTTATGCAGTTGTGCTAACGTGCTTTAATTACAGCATGTCTCTGCTATTCCAGATGAACACACGTCTTCAGACCAGTGACTTTAAGTAGTGCTGAGCTGTGCAGCTCTCCTTTGTGATTAAACACACATTAAGGAATACGTAAACAACTCTAACCTCATTGTAAGGGGTTAACAAAATCAGACTTCTATAAAAATCGTTAGAGACTAAAGACTGGAGAACCATTACATCTCCATTCCCCAATCAATGGTTCAACACAAAGAAATAATGCTTACAAAAGTTAAAGCATAATGACAGTACAAACAAAAAATTTTGGCAGGGAAAGTAGTGTTGGATTTCTATTCTGGAAAGCACATTGGGCCCAATCCTAACAAAATTAAAGTAAGCAGAAAAAAGTAATTGCATTTTAAGTAAATAGGGATAGAAAAGCAAGTAAGTTTTAGAGGGAGTCAATTGCTTTTTTCCCCCTCTCATATTGTAATTACCTATTTCCTTCCCTAAAAAGAGTATTGACATTAGTTTGAATTAAACAGATGTGATCAAGCAAAGGGATGAACAGGGGGATGAGAAGTATCATAAACAGATTGGAGATAACATAAGAATATTTTGTTTGGTTTAGAGAAGGAACTACCTTGGCCTTCACAACTAATCTTCTATGCATTGGACTACCTACCTGCATGAACCCACACAGGCAGGATGCAGGAACAACCACAAAACCACGGGATGACATGTAAAGAGTGAAGTTACTTCTGTTAACCCATGAACTGGGGAATCCCCGAAGCAGCACCTGGGCAGAGGCACACAAGCAGGAGTGCAAGCACTGTGGAGCTCCGTTCTTGTTTGCCTGTACACCAGGGATCCATGCAGGCATAGTTTACCACCATGCTTTGGCCTTTCCCACAGCAAGGCAGGAATCTCTAGCATGTTCCATAGGGTGCCTCTGAGCCTATCACAGGCCTACATTATCTAAACACAGATGTTCTACTTGTCAAGCACACAAGACTAAACAACAATTAGTATGATGCACATGTTTTTCTACATCCTGGCTGCAAGTCACTTGAGCATGTTTTCAATTCTTCTCACCATTCTTCCCTTAGTTTCCCACACTACCAAACTTTCACACACAGAAACACATGTAGGGGGTGGAGGAAATAAGGCAAAACAGAGAGTGAAAGCATGGAAAAGTGACAGACAAAAGAAAATGTGTAGTGTATAGAAAAAACAGCATTTCCTAACAGCAAAATGAGAAGGCAGTCACTGAATACAGGTATTTTACTCCACTGAGATTTTCAAGTTTTTAGGACAGACCTCCCTACACTGCTGAAGGAAAAGCTCTGTCCTGAGCAGTAACCACTGCTGGAAAACCTTCCTTTCCTCCCCACTCACCTGCTGGGGCTCCTTTCCCATTCAGAGTTGGCATAAAAGACAGCACTGCTGCTTCCTCCTGCTGGCACATTTCACGGCTCTAGCAGTTGATCCAGACCAACTGTGATGGCAGACTAGCTTCCCAGTGAGGAGTTTATCTGTGGCATCAGCAGGGTTGATACCAGAGGTCAGCCTCCAGCTGAAGGGTGGAGACACAAGCCCACACTGGGACATCTACTATTACTGGACCTAAAACTGAGAAATCAGAACCCAAAAGTGTGTCCAATTTCACCTGGCCCATAGGGGCAATTTTAACAGGCAGAGATTGGGCAGAGTCATAAATAAGCAGCCTGCTTTCTAACAGCTATATTCCCTTCTTGAAAGAGCCTTTATTTATATATCTCAGAGTAGCTATTCAAGGCTCAGAAAGGCTATCGAAGCAGTTCCTTGAAAGGAACCCTTGATAATGGCTTGGGTCAGCAGAGATACCACAGTCAAGAAATTAATTTGACCCATGCCCTGCAGAGTAATGATGAATCCTCTAATAAATGCAAAATTATGATTTTCCTATTGCATGACTATTAAATATCTATTAGATGACAACAACTGAACAGATTATATTTCAGTTGCAAGAGATGTTAAGTAATTTTGAATTTTTTGAAACAATACATACCTATGTCATTGAAATATTATACAATACAGCATAACCACGTTTGCTTAATCTTGAATTTACGTGATTTGTCAAACTCTGCCCTGGGGTCCTGACTTTTTCTGGGCATTGGTGAGGGCAAGACAGACTGTTCATTAAACACATGCAAAGCTATCTCCCATGTCAAACATGGGCAAATAGAGTGGAAAAGGAATTTGGTTTATAACAGTATCAGTGTGGGACTGATGGGATAAAACTCTTCCACGTCACCCAATTTTTCTCTGGGAAAGACATGTCAAATTAAGGAGAGAGAAAAATCTTTTGTTTGAACAAAGATAACAATTCAGCTAAAGGCTAGTAAGGAAAAAAGAACAAAGTATTCTTACTGCAAAGTTGTAATAATAGTAATGTGCAGAAGTCTGCCTGGTGGACATTACCAAGTGCTTTGAAACACACAGATAACTGGTTTAAATTAATAAGATATGCATTTCAAAAACCTATGAAATTCTTAATATTTTATGAAAGCATTACTACAACTTACAATTGATTAGCATTTTTCCTACGTTAATTGCCACAGAATGTTATAGAAGTGGTGCCATTAAAGCTAATAACTTGCACTAATTCTAGCTTTTGCCATTAGATCTAGTCTTTCTTAATGATGTACCTCTTCTTATGATAATGCCCAGTAAACATATTTCTGTAACAGAAAAAAATCCTAACAAGCTAATTTTCTCTTTTTTTTCAAAACAATGCAAAAGCTGTCATGTGCAGAAAACAAAATCCCAAATTTATGAGGAATAAGAATAAAATGCAGCTTGTCCCCTATGCATATTAAGGAAACAGGAACACACCAAGGGAAGGACCTACTTGAATAGCAATTTTTTCTGTCTTAGTCACTTCAGAAGACCCTGGAATAATTTATTTGTTCCCCAGAACATCTATTTCTTGGGTCTGTATTCATGAGAGACCGTGTTCTAACACCTTAGATCAACTGCTAAATCTACCCTGAAAAAGAAAAAAGACAGAACTATGGAACATTCTGCTCCTTGCTGTGGAATATTATATTCTGTGTCCCTGCAATAGGGAGAAATTTATAAAGATGATCCCAAGATAGGGACCATGCCCTGTACTACGGAACATTTCATTAATGGCACTTACATTGAAGCTGATGAAAAATGTACACTGTGAACTTGAGTATGGTCAGGATACTCTTTGCTCATTGGACTGATAAACAGGTTAAAACTGCTTTCAGATTGTGCCCAACCCTCCTTGAAGGCAGAAGTCAATAATTTCTAACATCAGCTCTGGATAGATACGATAAAACAATATGTTCAGTGCTATGCTACTTGTTAGACTAACTTCAGTTATATAAAAGAAAATCTGACCTCTTTCGATTTAATCAATACAACCTGAGGTCTCCCTGCTAGAGATTATTATATAAAATATCCATTACAGGCCCTTAAATTTGATCAGCGCAATGAACCAGAGCAGGTTAATCAGATATAAAAGCTATTGATTTTACCATAATAAATCCCATAGTTGTCCTTGTATTTAGCAACCAGAAGGGCCAAGCTTCATACAAAAAATAGTAAACTACTTCAGTTACATATGGAGGCAGAAGATACTCCTTAGGATCAAGATTATACAAAACCTTTAAACAGTTAAAAAGCATCCACTAGAGCATGTGTTGAAGAACCTGATTGAACAGAAACGATTTGCTGTGTCAAAACTTAATGCAGAGCTCAAATGTGAGAGATTGCCTTAAAAAGCCCATTAAATATGAAAAGAACACTTAAACAATACACAGGAGTTCACACAACACCATGCTAAAGGACCAGCACATTTAAAGAATGACTGTTGCTCACTTTTCACATCCTATTAACCTCCAGCTTCACTGCAAACAATGCCAAGCAAAATGCCAATTATCAGCAATGAGACGTGATTGGAGTTCTGCCAAGTCCACCAACTGCTTTCACAAGGATGTGCAATCGACCAAGAAAAAAAAAAAACTGTTTTCCATCACTGTTACACTTGGCCAGAAACAAACACATGATACCTATATGAAAGGCTGCAGATCCCGCTACTGATTTTACAAGCAATAACTTCCCAACAGAAATTCCTGTGGTTTTCAAGTAAGGAGATTAATGGATGTTTTCCCTCCAGAAATATTTCCTGTCTTTAGTTTGCTTTCCTCCAGGATTTGCTGATACAACACTCTTCTGCATCAATTTCTCTTTTCTACTGCATATTTCAAAAAGAGTCTACAGAAATATGATAAAATACTTTGTCATGATTGGCTAGTATTTGCAGAAAAAAGAAAAACAGAGATGTGTTTTCTCTATTACATATTCTGTTTTATTTTCTTTCTGTGGGTTTCATGCACTTTAAAAATGTATCAATAGAGGCATCTAGCAGGCAGGTGTCTACTATTATTACTGCCGTTATAAATCAAATAAAGAAAAAAAGGCATTATGACAATCCGGAAAGAAATCAGCTATCCTGCTCACGAAACTGGAAGATCACAATAAAAAAAAAGAAAAAATAAAAAATGCTGTGTAAATGCATTTTTAAAAATTCATTTAAAAGGAAAGGAAATACTTGTCACTTTCTTGATTAAAGCCCCTAAGCAAAAACTGAATTGTCTTACTGTTAATGACTTACTATTATGCTGAAAGTCATGGTATATTGCCAGTTTTACTAAGTTACCATCAGCCATGTAATTAACAGTAATTTGAAGTGAGATCTTCAGTCTGAATTCAAAACTAGTCAACTTCAGGCCACCAGTGCTACAGCAATTAAGTGTATTTACACATTCGCACATTTCCCAGATATTTTGTGTCCAGATCTTGCTTTGCATATTAGAAATTGAAAACAAAACCAGAAAGACAGATTTCCTCTTCTCTTTCACCTCTGTTTCAGAGGATAATCATCATACCAAAACAGCAACAACGCTAGCAATCTCATGAGTTAAAATCAGGAGAACTCAGGCAAATTATGTGCTCTACAACAGTATTTCTGCATTATTCTTGTTGGTGAAGAGCCTACTGTTCTCTAAATGGATTCAGCAGGAAAAAGACAGCTGTTCATTACTAACAACATCAGAGAGGAAAAGGACAGCTGTTTGCTACTAACAATATCAGAGGGTTGAGATTTCCAAATGCATAAGCCAAATCTTCCTCTGCCTTATCCTCTTAAACCTGCCCTTCCTCTCCAGAATTCATTCAGTTCACCTTCTGACTGACTCTGTAGACAGCCAGCATCATCTCTAAGGACCTGCTCCCACTGTGAAACGTTCCTGGGGACTCAAAGAACTCCACAAACTACAGCAAATCAATTCCTCTATGAAAACCCATGACAAACCCATTCCAGGCAGCAGAAATCCCAATTGCTATCAGTGGTCTAAGTGTCAAGCCCTGCATTTTGTTTCCAGTGCCAGCTTACAGCAAGCCCCTATAGCCAGCCATGCTGCACCATCTCCTCAGGACACAGCGTCCACAGCATGGCTCACAGCTATGCTTGTGAAGTTTCATGGAATCATAGAATCACAGAAGGGTTTGGGTTGGAAGGAACCTTAAAGACCATCTAGTTCCAACCCCCTGCCATGGGCAGGGACACCCTCCACTAGACCAGGTTGCCCAAAGCCCCATCCAGCCTGGCCTTGGACATTTCCAGGGATGGGACATTCACAACTTCATGCAGCCATACAGCTTTTCAGATGGTGCAGGAGTGTGTATCCCACTGTTCAGAACGGAGAACACACTGCAGAATTGAGGTGTTCCCCCCTTGATCTTGTCTTTATCAGCCCTCAGGGTTTTGCATTAGTGATTTTAAAATGACGCTAGCTCTGCAAAGGTAGATTAAAAGAATCACTGAGATTATTTTCTGAAAGCTTCTTGTCATTGAGAGCTAAGTTCTGTAGTCTTCCTTCTCTCAAACTTTATTTTTATACTCTGTCCCTTACAAACTGAAGGGAAGAAAGGCCTTGAAAGGAAAGTTGATGCCAAACATGAATCTTTCAGTTTGCAAAGCCCACAGATGGAATTCATATTGTGGGAGCAGTCTGGAACAAACAAGAGGCTAGTGCCCTCTTAGCGCTTCTGTATGTTACATTTCATCTGAAGCTGAAGATTTCAATATAAGCATAAGCTGTGCCACCTGTTGGTTTCAGTATGACTCTCATACACCCACTACTTCCCCTTTGCCAACAGTTCTGGTGAATGTGCCCACATTTATACTGAAATGGAAAAAATACAAATAAAGCCCTCACGAGCCTCCAAAATATTCTGAAACCAGCAGTTGCACTTGTTCTTGGTAGAGTCACATCTCAGATCGTTTTAGAGGTCTTCTTTGCTTTCAAGTTGTAAGAAAAAATGATTACTCATTCTGGTTGGAAATTCCCCCATATCCCACTGCTAGCCAATAAAGTATAACTAAGTTTAAAATGAAAAGCAAGTGCTAGCAATAACTTTCTCCAAGTCAATTTTCGTTAACTACTTCACTATATATGCTTCAAAAAATGCAAATGACGACTCTTGTTCCCACTAAATACGGAATAGTAAATGTAAATAAGCTGTCCCCACGGTGGTCATGAGGTATATCAACTATTACAATACAGAAAGATTTTTAAGAAAAAAAGAGATGGAAATAAAAGCAATGTGGTTTGGTTTTGGTTTGGGGTTTTTTTTGGTTCTTTTTTTTTTTGTATTTCAGAAATAGCAGTTACTTTCCTAATTTATCCTGTGGCCCTTTAATTCACTTGTTGAAAACTGAAGGACAAATCCCAAAACAGTACTTCAATACAGCAACCTTATCATACTAAACTCATAATGTGAATCCACACACAGTGTTAATCTCCCACACATGTATGCGTGTCCTTTGTCTACAGATGAACATAAGGACAGCAGGACATCTCAGAACAGGATTCACAGGAACAACCTCTTCTGAACGAGATGGGCAAGACAGGATGCACAGAGCGGCAGAGGCTTGTGTCAAGCCTGGGAAGGAAGGGAGGACAGGTGAGCTTTAAATCTCGTTCCATCCAAAATGCAGGCACCTAGAAGCAACTCAACTATGGCACACCTTCTAACACCAAAGCAGCAGAATCCAGACCTGTCACCTGATGAATCAGTTATTTTCTTTCAAAACACATTCTGTGCTTAAAACATTACCAGGCATGACAACTCTGACCGAACCACCTGGCCTCATTATCTCTTAAGTATCTGAAATACAGCAGTGCTCACCCTTTTTCTCACTTTCTAACTCAGTCTTTTAATTCTTTGTCAGAAACTGAAACAGGCTAGTAGGCCTCCCTTATTTTTTGAAAAACCTACACTTGGCTGGTGTAGCAAATACTCACACAAACTCCTTCCCTTGCATGGTGGGTTGACCCTGGCCAGCAGCCAAGCACCCACACAGCTGCTCTCTTGCTCCCTGTTTCCTTCTTGGTGGCACGGGGGAGAGAACAGGAAGAGCAAAAGCAAGAAAACTCACAGATCAAGATAAAGACAGCTTACTAGGTAGATGAAAGAGGGGGAAAAAAAGGCAATTGCTCACCACAAGCAGACCAAGGCCTACCTTGTCTCTCAGCAACGGCTACCTTAGAAGACAACCCCCTCCAGTCACCACCTTCTGCTACCACAGTTTATTGCTTGTTGGGCATGACATTATATGGTATAGAATTTCCCTTTGGTTAGTCCAGGTCAGCTGTCCCTGCTGTGTCCTTTCCCAGCTTTCAGCTGACTACCAGCCTACTCACTGGTGGGGGTAAGGTGAGACGTGGAGAAGGCTCTAGGCTGTGCAAGCACTGTGCAGCAACAGCGTAAACACTGGCATATTACCTACACTCTCCTACCCAAAAATCCAAAACACAGCACCTGTGTTTTGGCACAGGGCTGCTATAAAGAAAGTTAACTCCATTCCAGCCAGACCCAGTATACCTCAGAAATAGGAATTAACTGGAGATTTTCTCCTACGCAACAGAGAAATACTCTAAACCTTGGATTACTTGTGTAAAAGGAGGAGATGGACTGTTTCCCCACAAGATGTGTTTGGGAAGAAGGTAGCCATTAGCCTTGGCATTTGGTAACTTCAGAAATAAAATGCCCAAAATGCTACTCAGTCCTTCTGACCTGAAGCACTTAAATCTTTCTCCATATACGATCAAAAACTCAGGGACTTCAAACAAACCCATTGAAGCTTACTTGAATAAACTCGTGTGCATTAAGAAGCCAGACCACAGCAGACACTAAGCCAAACTCCTCCTTCCCATACTGACACCACAGTAATGATTGTCCCAGTGTATTATTTAATTGAAGGACTGGACTGTTTATTCATATTCACAGAAAATAAAATTACTTGAACTACAGCACTAGGTAACTGACAGCACCTGGTAGCATCATCTGTCATGGTCATCTGTGCAGAAAGATGTGACATACTATGTTCATGATCTAGCTCTGCTAAGGTCAGTGTGTCAGCTGGAAGAGTAATACAGAAGAATTACATAAGGAACAATAACAGGTATGTGTATTGATTTCTATCTCCTGGTTTGGTTTGGGCTTTTTGTTTTGGTGTCATGTGCCAAGCTACAGCTTTGCTTATTTCTGCATTGCCTTAGTAACTAACCAAGCATTTGAAGAAATCTGCTAGTGGCTGGATGCTCAGTAGAACTGCTTCTCATCACAAAAATTCAGTAAGATCAAAGCTAAATGCACATCTTTGAAAAGTCTTGGTAGGCCTTATAGTCGAAACAAAAATAGCAAAATTGTTATTATTGTAAGTTTTACCTTAGAATTGTCACTTCAGAAAAGAAGGAAACCTGACAGAACTTCCTCATACAAACACCTACAACACAGAATCAACAGAGAGCTCACCTCACATGTCAAAAACAAGAGAGAAGCTACAATCCATCCTATTAATACTATGTGCCTAACATGACTTTCTATGGACTCCAGTCCTCTCTGTACTCTGGCTCTCAAAGACAGACTACAAAAACTATTTCTGGATTGCTTCTCAGCTGCACAGCTGCAATTTTTGTTACAGAAGTAGGACACGATCAAATAAGAGTTAACTAATTTTTCACGTTTTTCGAGTTTTTAGGAACACAGAAATTAACAGATTTTATGCAAGGGAAGATCAAATTAAAAACCCTCTAAAATTAAAAAATAATAATACAGAAGCAAAAGAATTTTCAAAATCTATATAAATCTGCACATACCTTCTATGAATAAACTGTGTGTTATTTATTTCCTGTTTAGCTGCTAAACAGCCATTAGCATTAGGTACAGTGCTGTTGGTCATGGTAAGCAAACTAAGCAACAAAACCTGACAATGAGCAGTTTCATTACTATTTTTCTTACAACAGATTCTGTTGTTCTCCTTTAGTTGAAACCTGAAATTGAACCTTAGAAGAGTACCCTTTACAAGCCTTATTTATATACATTGCTTATACTCAGGAATAAAGCAGTTGCCACAACAAAAGGCATAAAAAAAACCAACCAAAACCCCAACCAAAAAATTCCCAGAATTTCATTATCAAAAGGTAAATAAAAATAATAATAATAGTTCTCCTCCTATAATCATGACCACACTTTTCATGGCCTATTTTGTGGAATGGACCAGGCAATGTAAAATATAAAAAGCAGTTTAGTGCACATTCTACTTCCCCCTTGTGTCCTCCTCTACTTCCACTGTGTTTGCCCCCATTGGAAAAGCTCTCCTTGATCTTAAAAAGTGGCATATCTCTTGACACACCTTGCTAAAATGTCCCTGAACACAATCAAATAGGAGACACTGTACAAAGGAAGTAATAGCTCATCCCAAGAAAATTTGAACCAGATAAGGAGGCACCCTCATGAGGTGCACGGACCCTGCAGCTCTTGTGATTAGATGCTAGGCTGAAAGATCAGCCTGAAGTGTCCACTTCAGGAATGGGAGCATCACCTCCTGTGGTCCTATAACAGGATCCCAGGATCCCAAGAATGACTTCACACAATAGATCAAGTACTGAAGATCCAAACTAACTGGCATCCCAAATGTTTGTATAACTTTTCAAACAAAGCCAGATCTACTGATAAAATTATGCAAGAGCACAAGGGTATTGTAATGTAGAACTACTATTTTCACAGCGACATATATAAAATCAGTATTGTACTCCACTGAAAAGCAAGGAAATGTGATTTTTTCTCCTAATATTTTGAATATTGTATGACATGATGGAAAAGACATGGTCATTTTATATTAAGTATAGCATTGTATTTTTAGCTTAATGGCCAATTTTTGTAATCCTTTGTTTTCTGCAGTGATCGTTTATTCATCCACATACTCCAAAATGTCTTTTCTTAAGAAATATATTTTAGCAGGTAAGAAAAAGATAAAGTCTGTTAGCAGTATGAAAAGAAACAGAAGTGTTTACAACATAGATTGCTCCCAGCAATTGTTTCTTTATTAGCACAGAGTTGCTGGAGATATCTGCATATTTGAGTTTCTCAAGTATTTTTTCTGTAATTCCCACAGCAAAGGACTCTGAAGCCATGGTGAAGTTGTGTGAAAGGTCACTAAATTCAAACAACAGCTGTTTGCTTTCACTAATAAAGTTTTTTCCTTTATTAGACTCTGCACTGAAAAGTGACCATAAATAGGCACAGCATACTCTTTACAGAGGGAAAACACAGCGATTTCAGTGGGAATTCTGCCATGTTTAATGCAGGGTCAACTCTAAAACCGCACTTTCACAGGCACATCAAGGCGGAAATAATCTGAGCACAGGCAAATCCCACAGGATGTCCACACAATTGTTCTGTGCCCAAAAGACGGGAAGGAATCTTCTGTGAAGCAATTTCAGGGATATTACTGCTGAGTGACTAATAGTTCATGGGATGGCTCCAATAGGAAATAAAGCCAAGAAAACATTCTTACACATGAAGATGAGTGTGAGAACTTTGTTTTGTGGAGTTGGGAGAGGAAACATAAGATAAAAATTCTCAGAAAACTACTATAATGTAAAAGACACTATTGATTAGCAGGGCAGGGTTGTGGTGGTTTCCTGCCTCTTCAGCAGATGTCTTTACATATTTGTCATTAGAAGCAGGAGAAGAACAGTGCAAGGCTCTGGGAGTTAACTCTGGTCTACACGTAATGTACCAAAAATATACTTAGTCTCAGGAACCCTCCCTACTTCCCTCAGGGAACTGCAAGGCAGGATCCATAGCAGCAACATCTGCTGATCATACTTCCAGGTTTGGCTTTCTGCCACCATCAGAAGTAAACAAGATCTGGACTCTAATCCCACCAGACTCAGTTCCTCTTTGTCTACTGTTTAATGCGTATTAGAGCTTTACCACTGAGACCAGACTCTATATAGACGCTGCCCATACCTCAGAGAGTATCATCTCACTTGGAAAATATTATTAAAAAGAACCCTAATGAAAGCATTAAATCTGAGGCCTATTCATAAATCAAAAAGTTTCTGAAATTTGTTGTTGAATTCTATTTAAAAAAATTAAAAATAAAATAAGTTGTTTGGTTTGCTCATTATGATTACTTCATAATTAAGCTTTGTGGCAGTGGCATTTGAGAGCAAATAAACTCTTTAAATGAGTTAAACTCTTCATTTATAGATTCTAGTTCCATCTTGAACACTGTTACGCATTGATTACCTCTATTTTGTCAATAATATGTGCACAGTTACATTAAAAGTTCCACAAAATAGCTTTTAGAAACACTTTGTGAGAAATTTATGCAATTGTCCCCTAATCACTTTTCAAATCCAATATTCTAACTTGAAATACAAACTTGATGATCAAGAATTATAAAAGCAAAATAGAGAAAGTAATTTATCACATGAAACCACTTGATCTAAACCTACTGAAGTAAAAAATCTGAATCCAATGGCCATTTAAGATATGCTACTGATTTAAAAAGTAGTTATCATGTTGGAATAGTTACATAATCTGCTTTTAAAATTTTGAACCCTCCTGGCATTTTAGAGTGGCCATCCCTCACAGACATTTAATAAGGCATGAAATCTGCAAAAGTGTAATTTCTTTTTCCCCACACCACATTACCTTTTTTTATGAACCAAAAAGTGCACAAATGGACAGGAAATAATAAAGTTTTTCAAAAGTATCTCCAAATGCAGTCATTATTCCACTATCTGATCAACTCCCAAATACTATGTGCTGCAAAGAAAGTTTCCTTCATTAACAGACAAGGAAATATAGGAGAGACAATTTCAGATCCATATGTGACTGTAGCAAAACTGCCCTGTTATTATGTAAAACAGTACACAGGAATACAGAATTTAGCCTCACTAGATCAGAACAGCAGTCTAAGAAAGTTAATGTTCTGTCTTTAGAAACTGCCTATGCCTTATGCTTTACAGATTGATGAAGGAAAAACCTAATTTGCCTGAAATAATTGGCAGTGTGATACACACAAAATGGACATATAGTATAGACAGTACTTTCCAAACCTTGTGGCTGTCAGCCTGTACCCTTCAACATAACTGTCTTATTACTACTAAATGTCTCATTAGTACTTAATACGTCAGGTTGCAATTAAAAACTTTATCATTGACACGTTACTAAATGATTTAACCCACAATACACTACATTTCCAGTTTTTTAATAAAATTTTAGGTTCATTCAATCACAGAACTCGATATCAATTTAAATTTACAGTGGGAATTTGTTCTTAAAAAAAGAAGACTTCATAATTGTAACGTTTTAGGACTGACATCTATTTTTAGGCAGTTTTCAGACCTGTAGCAGTATGTTCTGTATTTTTAGATTATGAAGACGTGTAGTTGCAATATAATACATTAAAGTTTAAAGATAAAGCCTCATTTCAACCAGTGAAACATAGGATATAGTATAGTCCTGTGGTATACCACTTCAGTAGATATATCTGTGGTGCAGGAAACGACACATGGGTGCGCAAGTCTTCCAAAACAGCTTAATGGAATCTTTTAGCTTATTAAACTTAAAATGGCACCTTCTATTCATCTCCATAGGAATATGATTTCAAGTTGAGGACAGTACTTCAGTAGAACCTCCTGGTATTATGCCTTTGGCATGTTCTAATAAAAATCTCAGTGTATTTAAGTCATTATGGATTTGGGAGGGTTTCCACATATAAAAAGCAACCTGATACTCATAGTGACTTTCTTTACTGGTTCTCTTATCCTTAAAGTCTAATTTAAAGTTAAGCTCTAACTACCTTCATATAAAGTATTATTTAATGCAAAATATGCATACTCAATTAAATAGTAAAGCCAGAATGAGGTTTGAGGAACTATCAAGGCAAGAAACGGGAAACAAAAGAAGTGAATACTTAATTGTATGAAGGTTAAAAGGAGTTTGGAAATGTTACAAATATTAACACAGGGCAGTGATTGAAAATGCTACATTCCCATACTTTCAAATTTTTGTAGCCTTTTATCAAAATTATTCAGCTACATTCGAGCACAAAGATAAAACTATCAAAGAATGCTCACAATCTACAAAACAAAGGCTGCAGATGCAAATAGTTTCCTTGTGTAAAGTAAAACAATCTACAAAAAGCGATTTTTGCAGTTCTTCCCTTATCATGCTTTCATCAATAAATCAAACTGCATCTCCCTCTTACGACATAAGAGGCTGAAAAATACAGCATAAGTCAGTCTTGCATTCTCACAGTCCTGCTCGTATGTTTAGGCACCCTATGAAGGATATTAGACGCTCTGCACTGGTCTTACTGTGTGTTTTAAGATGCAGGGTTTGCGTGTAGCTTTCCTAGTCTTGTTTCTCATTCAAATAACCACAATCTTCAGCTTCTGTTTATTTTACCCTTTCTGTTTTGCAGCACCACAGACCTCCACTTACGTCATCAATGTTAACCTGGTCACAAGGACTTAGACTTGCAAGCAGAGAGCTTGCAAAAGCATCAACTCTACAAAGAAATGTATCAAATATATCAAAACAAATACAGAAAATAGTTCAGATTAATAAAACAGAGCCTCTTACAGGACTTCCTTTTAGGTAGTGGCTCTTAAGAGGCTTATAAATCATCAGTTTACACTGAATTTGAAACAAACATAGGCACAAAAATTAAAGTACAGTATTATGAAGATTTTCCTTAAAACTAAGTATGTAATTTGCACACAGTTTTAAATGGCAACAGGCTTATCTGTCCATTAGTTTCAAACAGCAGTTAGTAGCTGTAACTTGCTTAAACCTGATGGACTGATTTGATAAACTGGTTATGCAGCTTTAAATTTTATTCTATTTTTCATTTTACTTATTTGTAAAAAAGATTAATTTTTAGCTCATTTTAATTTAAGAACAGGTTTCGCTTATTAATCTATCATACTACCATAGTATTCCATTTGACATATAAACCCAACAGATCCTCTAGAGACGTAATTCAGTTTGTAAAGAGGCTATACTCTTTCCCTAAATTTAGCGTTGCTGTAATACACACCTCATTATTATGGGCTTGTGTTTTAAGACTGCCATCTAAGAAATTGAAATAATATTTGTTCCAAATGTACTACTGGTAACTGTATCACTCCCAAACTTGACTCATGAAGACATACTCACCTCATGCACCTCACTGTGTAAAGTCAAGATGTAGACCAAAGATAAGTTCGACTTTTTGTTTTGTTCTTACTCAAATTACAAAATAAGAACCATAAAGAAAACATTATGATATTTGGTTACTTCCCACAAGAATATAAAAAAAGGGAAAGCAATGTGATTAAACAAGTTTTGAAATAGAGGACCCAAAGTATAGAGCACAGACTGAGCAACCTGACAAATTTGTGCTGTCGTATCAGATGACAATGCCAGATATAAACTGAAATACAGCTTAGACTAAAGTTCCAACATCTGTTCTGGTGGCAGAGGTTGTTTGCCTTTTTTTTTTTCCCTTTTCTTTCAGAGGGACAATGTAGGTACTAATTATTTTTTTAAGACAAAGCCAACTAAAGGACCTTCACATTGACCAACTGAAAGACTGCACATTCTGAATTACCATTGACATTTCATAATTTTACCTGGATTTACTAGATGGAAATGAGAACAGCTGTTTGTAAACTGCAAGTAATCTTACATATTCCAACTTATACACACACAAAAATCACAGCATGCGGTTATACCTATCCATGTATTATAGGCATTTCGAATACTTGAAAATTCAACACAATCAAGGCCCATAAATAGCTAAAGTGCAACTGCATTAAAAAACAACTACCCAAACAACCATGGAAACTAGCAACTTGTTTGAAAAACAAAGGATTTCCAATTTCAAAGAGAACAGATCTTTTTTTTTTTTCCAGTGCCATAAGTGTACCACATGAAGAATACAGCAGTTAACATATTTGAGACATGGCAGAAGGAGAAAAGTGTATTCAAAAGTCCTAATATCCTGAAGAACAACATATTTCTAAACTCTGTTCTCATACTACCATACTAGGTTAGGGTAACAGTTCAAACATCCCCTCTGATTTTATCTCTACTCCTGTACAGTAACAACTTTTTAGGCACACTCATAATCAGTAACTGAGGTACAAGCCAACACTTCCAACGCATCTCCTCAAACCCCACAAATAGACAGCGTAGCTCAAGGAACTAAAGCTGAATATTATCATACTGTCGTAATTCAGTGTGCAAATGGATATCGCACTACCATCATCTTACAGATGTTTCTACATGTCTAGTCCTATATACTCTTACTTGTAGTGGCAAGAACATTGGAGCTCTCATCTGACAGTCTTGTTTAATTATGGGGTTAAAAAAACTCTGCACAAAGCATGGATGCATTATTTAATAATCTGTTACATTAATGTTTTCAGTGATTCAGATCAATGTTTGTCCATTGCTCAAGTATCTGGCCAAATTCAAAAGCAGATAGATTGCGACAAAATTCTAGACATTAAGAAGCAGTTCATTATTTTCAGATCTGCCAGACTCCATTATTGTTACCTCAATTGTTATCTCACCCGCTATGCTAGTAAAATTATATTTTTTGCTTCCATAGTCTTGCCCAAAAGAAGACATGTAGCACTTCTATTGTCCTCTGATTTGAGGACTCAGAGATATTCTTTGAAATCAGACTACCTTTTCACTAATTTATCACTATAATGATCACAATTTATTTTTGCACACAGAAGTGAAAACTTGCTGTGCTAATGCGTTTCATTGTTTGTATTAGAGCAGGCTAAATGAGTGGAAAACATTTATTACAAAACAAACTTATTTTATCATAAATGCAATCTCTTGCAACAATAATGTAAACATCATACTTATTTTAACATTTTACTTGAGCTATTTTCTGCCTGCTAGGAATTCTAGTTATGAGCTGTATTGTGCCAAGGACAGACCAGTCTTTTCCAGACACTTACCCTCTGACAGCATGAATAAGTCTCAGTGATGGATAGGCGGTTCGCACTTTCAATTTATTCTTAAGGATTAATGCATTAACCCACTCCACATGCTTCTCTCCGCCTTTGACCATGAAAGCAGGGATCCAAAGGACACTGTCATTCAGCATGGATAGTCTATGCACAAATTTTTCTCTGTCACTCTCATTCCGAAAGCCTCCAAATGCTCTTTGTACAACTGATGGGTTCATGGTAATAAAATCAGATTTAGTTCCCACATCGGCAGCAAACTCCACCACAGGAGCTAGATTGCACCTGAAGAGGAAGAAATTAATGTAAAAATGAAAATAAATATGAAACATTAACTCAGAAAAATGTGTGCATGAAGGAAAAGCTGAAAATGAACGTGCAAGCCCATTTCAATTTTACGTGAGAAAAAAATACCAGTGACAATAGATGTGATAACACATAGCATTTTACCCAACCTGGACACTTATTAGACAAATTTTTTAAAAACATTAAATGTACATAATGCTGTGAGGAAAAAGTTTTTTGTACATTTGAAAACGATGTCATCATGCTTTAGAATGCATTGACAGCTAGAGTAGCACTTATGAACAAGAACATGCTTTCTAACACCTATTACCTTTCATTAGTGCTCGTTTGTCATCATGTTACTACCAGTTCATAACCTTGAAGGAAGCCATGCCAGCCAATTAAGGTATAATTTACATAGGTTAATAACTGATTTTTAACAATATAGCATTTCAATATGATTTACAAATGAACTTTATCCCATGTTAAATGAGTTTTTGGTACTTTGGTTTTTACTTCATTACCGAGGCAGATTAGATGTTTTAAAATATAGTATTTTCATTTCATTTAGAAATGAAATTTAAAAAATGTATTAATCTCCATTTTTTTCTGGAGGTCTCATTTTTCAACAGCTTTGTGCTTGTTTGTAGGCTTGACTAAAAGGTCTCATCAGGTCTTTGTTCAGCATTTTTTTTACCTCAGTTACATATACACATACATATGTAATCACACAAAGCGTTCCTCATGGGCAACATTAGATGTAGTGACAAAATGCAATTCAGAAACTGTGATTTCAGGGACCAGTATGATCCAACTGAAACAAAAACACCTCTACAACAACCTCAGTGAACTAACCTGTAGCTGCTATGCCATAAATAAGTATCCTCGCAGAGCAATATTTCCAATATTTAACAAACTGCTCTGTTGAGGTAAAGAATGCTACAAAGCAATGTTGGAACTAGGTCCTTCAAAACATTTGCCTGTTATATTCTTAGTATAAATAGTTTTCTATTAGTTCTGCAATTCTTTTCTGGTACAGTAAAATTTTTACTTAAGCTTATCTCCTAACATCTTCTAATGGCCAGATCTCCAATGTCATACAGAAATAACTGAAATCAGCAGGGCAATATTGATTAACACCAACTGATGACGTAGTCCTGACTGATAATACTAACTCCTCAGAACATAATTTCATTTTATAATTATCAACCAAAGAAGTGGTCCTGTCTTCTTCAGAAAGAGATGTTCTGAAGACCATAAAGCCTATATATTCTCAGGAGATAAAGCTGTCCAAGCTTTTGATGACACCTGGGCAGAGGTAAGCTTTCTTAGGAAACAGATTTACATTCTTGGGTAACTTTATACATATATTCCACAAACCACCTGCATGTATTACAGGCTGCTCAGCATAGTATGGCTTAGAAAATGGCAGGGGGCAGCCGAGAAAAATTCCAACTCATTTCAATACTGGCTTTGAAAATTGTTTCTAGAAACCTTAATGCATAAGCCTATAACCTGGAATTGTCACAAGTTTGGTGTTGCATAAAATCTGAAAAATAAAATAAATTTTTAAAAAAATCTAACGAAGAACTGAAAAGCAATCAATCAAATTCTGTGAATTGCTGCTGCTCTTGAAAATACCTCTTTTAAGGCTGACCACAAAACACAGTGAAGGATTCCTGCACAGCTGGGTTTTTATCAGTAGTCACACATATATATATGATGACATCTATTACTTACACACTTAAGACAGAGCTTGACATAGCAAATCCTGCTCTTTCTCGGTCCAACGTTGAGAAGCAGCTATGTACCAATACTACCTTGTTTAAAAAGCTCTATGCCATATGCAAAGTGTGCAGCACATAACGTAGTCCTTATGGTTCTAATATGATTCCATGTCTTTGGCAGCACCTTTCTTGTCTGCCAACAGCAACAGTGCCTAGATCTTAATAGTGTGTGTAGTTTGAAACCAGCAAATTAATGCAATTTCACCTAAATCTTGAAAATTATCATAGGCATAACAAATACAAGGTCTATCTACCTTGCGTGTCATTACTGCTTTATCAGTAGTATACTTAATACTACATAAGGAGTATAAATTCTTAACATATTGCATATTCAGATTTTTCAAGTATAGCTTCAGAAAGGAATGAGCGATCCAAATATACTAAGTAATAATCGTGTTGTCTATGAACAGTTATTTAGAATATTAGCCATATTTTTCAAGCATTAATGTCTGAAATGAGACACCTGATTATAATATTAGAGGCAGATAATGTATTTTGCATCCAAATGCTGAGCACCTCTTAACCTTTGATCTTATAAAAATTCAGTTATATAAATATGGATTAGTAGCAGTGCTGAAGTTTGAAATAATGTGATGAGTACATCTGGACTTTGAAAGTCTCTGTTTACAAAGAAGTAACTAGACGATGTTAGCAGTACACTAAGAGCATTATTTCAGTAGAACACAAGTGTAAGACAAGCTCTGCATATGTCTAGCTCTCTTAACAACATACAGATTAATAAATTACTTGTAGTTGACCAAGTTATAAAAATACTACCCTCATTAAGCCACTTCTCATTTTCTTAGAGGTTACTTCCTTCAAAGAATAATTCTAGTTGTCATTATATTAGAAGTATCAGTATTGAATATTTACTCTGTATTTATCCACACATTTGGAAAATATAAAACACCTGCTAAACTCATCAGTTAAAATCAGCACATTCTTCAGTAGGGAATAAATGGAGCAATTGTGTCTGAAATATTTCTATACAAATTCAAGAGTTTATGTGCTAGCGATGACCTGTAACACCCACCCTAAACTGCTAGTATCAAATTGTATTTCCAGATAAGTTCAAGAAAATTTTGTAGAAAGGTATCATAGAATATTTTGGGTTGGAGTAGACCTTTAAAGGTCATCTAGTAACCACCCCATGCCATAAGCAGGGACATCTTCAATTAGACCAGGTTGCTCAAAACTCCATCCAACATGACCTGACTTCCAGGGATGTGGCACCTATCAGCTCTCTGGCAAGCTTTTCCAGTGCTTCACCATCGTCCTTTTATCTAGCCTAGATCTACCCTCTTTTAGTTTCAAACAAGAACCCCCTGTCCTGTTGCAACAAGCACTGCTAAAAGTTTGTCCCCATCTTTACGTTTGAGGGATAATTAAACCAGCTGTTATTTGCTTATAGACCTGAGTATACATAAAGAGCTTTTGTTATGTATTTCAGAGCTTTGATCTTATCCTCTAATGCCTCTTTACGCTATGCCACAGTTTCATACAGTTGTTGGAATCTAAGTTTGTTAGCAGACATCAATGAACTGTAGTGTCCAGTGACTGGACTAGGGGCAGTGGCCACAAACTGGGAAACAGAAGGTTTAACCAGAACATGAGGAAACACTTCATCCCTGTGAGGGTGACAGAGCACTGGGACAGGCTGCCCAGAGGTGGTGGGGTCTCCTTCCCTGGAGAGTTCCAAAAGCCGCCTGGACTTGCTCCTGTGTGATCTGCTCTAGGTGATCCTGCTCTGGCAGGGGGGTTGGACTAGATGATCTCTAGAGGTCCCTTCCAACCTCTACCACTGTGAATCTGACTCTTTCAAGAAAACTTAGTTTTCAGAGACACATATAAATATACACTTACTTTCTTTTAAGTCAAATTAAGAAGTCTATTAACGGGACAACTTTGAAATAGGTAAAGCAATACCCTTCCCTTCTTATATTCTTTAATTCTAGCTCATTTGTCATAAAGCACAGAATGTCAAATATATCCAAAACAGTGATGAGGAGGTGAGAGGGACTGCACCCCAATCTTTATCATTACATGCCTAGAAATTTGTACACAATAAATTAAACCTTACTTTTTTTTTTAAGTTGTCATGCTATATCAAATCCAGCAGGAAGAAAAAAATAGAAGACTGTAATTTACTGAGTTTCCTCTTTCTCACATGCTGCATTATTGATACCTTGCAATTATATGATTGCTTAAAATTTGACTCCAAAACAGAATTTGATGATACAAATGTATCATCATGGAAGATGATACAAACCATCATCTTCCATGCATTCTAAAAATACTTCAGCACTGCCTTCAGATTAGTCAACCTGCAAATAAGCAGTCTTCAGGTCAAAGCTGAGCAGGACAAACTTGTTACAAGGTTACTGAGATTATGCGAACAGGTTGTAATTAAGTGTCACACATAGCACTGAAGATTGACTTAAGCAATTAAGCAAACAGCTGTAAATAAAATCATTGAGAATAAACATCACATTATATAAAGGTTTGTAAACGTCCTTCTCCTCAGCCCAAGCTATTGACTATTTCCAGAGAAAATTATGCAATGTTGCTTGCCCCAGCAAAAATAATTTTGCAAGACAATTGTGTTCATGAGTTCCTTTTGTTTCTTCCCACTCCCCATAAACATTCAGTGCAAGTGATTCTTTAAACAAAATTATAAGCTTGTTAGTTTTAATCAGAAGCTCTAGTTCCTTCTTCCCCTTGCACTAAACGAGCAAAAATTAAGAGTTTCTTTTACTTCTTCTAAGCACTATCTAGAGTAGAAGTGTTCAGAAACTGGTTTAATGACACAAAAATTGGTACCTTTTGGAAAGGGGGTTAGGAAAACAAAAAGTAAGTAGGAAACATTCATAATCCGTGTGATTTATAGCATCACAGGCAATAATATGCAAGGTACCTCAAACTAATGCTGCAGTCCCCTGTTCTTACCATGACACCAGCCCAGACTATATCCAAAAGCTCAGCACAACCAATTCAGCAGCATAGTTAGTCTAAACTTATTATCAGGCCTCAATTATATGATTTAGGTAATCAGTAAGTTTACAGGGCCACCTACTAATTTACATAGTATCCATCTATAATGATGCTACTGAAAGGCAAATATATAAATAGAATATATTCATAGTAAAAATGCAGAGGATCCCACACACATGCTTTCAGTGCACGTGATAGCACAAGGTTTTCAACAGGAACATGCACAGCAATGCTATCACTAAAAAGAAATCTGGGGTAAAAGGGAAAAATTAGTTCATGTCTGAAATATCACATGGTATTTTGGTGTCCGTAGAATAACCAAAATCCTAAAATCTAAAGATCAAAAGGTCTCAGTGATTGAAAACTGTCTGTTGCACATATTAGTCATTATGGGATATATTGAGAAAAAGTTGGGAAATAAAGAACCAAACTGCCAATGGCTAGAGTTGTATGCCATGAGAAAGACTGAAGAATGAAGTAAGTGCTGTTACATAACACTTACATCAAAGTAATCAACACTGGGTTTGTTGTGACACCTTTATGGTCCAAACACATCCCTAGTCTTTTAGAGACCACAGCTTAACCAAGCAAACAATGAAATATATTCACAAAAATGCACTCAAATGAGAATTCAGTTATTCCATAGAGATTCAGTTGAACTTGCTTGACACTAAATACACAGCTTATGTATAGGCACATACTGTATATTATGTCCAATACATAATATTCAAAGGCCATATATCAGTATCTCCATGTTAATTTTAAATAAAAGCCATAAAAAGGTTGCTTGAGTAAAAGTGATTACTATTTCCATTTTATTTGACATTGAGAACTAAAAGAATATCCTTCATACAGTAATAACACAAGAATTGCCCATGAATCTGTACACTTGTTAATCCTTTAACAATCTGTGCACTTGAGGTTTACAGGTTGAAATGAATATTTAGAAACCACTCTAAAGCTGAAACTGCACAGAAATGCTGTAAAAATGTGCCTTGTTTCATTAATATCTTCTGCTTGTAGAGGAAACTCAACAATACCCATCACACAGTGTTAACCACATATACTCCAAGAAACCTGAAAATTAAAGTTGGATTGTTGCTGGAAGACATAGTATTAAAACTCTCTGAAACATAAGGCATTACCTAAATTACTGTCAACAACATACACTCTTTCCTGAATAGCTTTTATATTCAGGTTCATATCCATATTCCTGTAAGAATCAAGATTGCAATCTTGAATTCAAAGATTCTTAACTATTTAAGAAATACTTGGATGTGAAAGTAAAATTCTAGGCTCAACCACAGTTCAAGACACCAGACAACCCAACAGTTGGAGTACTCTCTACCCAGTCTACTTGTAAGGAGCACATCACCCTAATAGCTGCAAGTATGTAGCACATCATTGCCCCTGGTTCTTCAAATAAAGGTGTGCAGCAGCACTGTGGTAACTTTCACATACACATATACCCAGAAGGACATGCACAAACCTCTTCTCTCCCTGCTGAATCTAATGATTAGTAGAATGTGTGGATTCTCACATGTTCTGTATACTTGTTTGGCTCCTGATATCGTGATATAACAGAGAACATCTCATGAGAGCTGCAAGCTGTGTACAGGCTCAGGTACAGCATAATTTTGGATTTTATTCACACACAGGAATCACAGCTGTCATTTAAGATGTGACACGTAAAATACAATATTATTGACCTTATATCTCCTTTTATAACACAAATCCTCAAGAATCCTGAATTTTAGACTGATTTCACTTTAGTTAGAAGATGCATTTTTGTAACATCACCCACTAATAATAACACCGTGAAGTGATAGAAAAGGTCTAAGTGGCATTTTAGAAACTGTGACAAAACACATTATCTACATCTTTATTGTGAGTTCTTGCTGCAACATTACCAATGAATTACAGTTTTACTGTTCTTTTCAATACCCTGACTTTGATATCAAAATAAAGAAAGAAATTTCTATCACTGGAAGTTTGTTGTATATGGAAAAAAAGACCCAACCCTACAGTAGTGAAATATTGAGAAAGATATTTTAATGTAAGAAAACCTGAGAAATGGAAATTAGTAGTTTCCTGAATACCTGTATCTTTGCCTTTTAATGTGAGAATACCTTTACACATTACTGTCTACAAAGGCATATTCTATAGGGAAATTATCAAAATATACAGAAGTGTTATTGTTCTGATACAGAACTGTTCTAAAGTTTTCTGTAACACCATGAGGACAGAAAGGGTTAAAAAATTTTTATTATTCTGGCAATAAATTCAGGCAAAATTATTGTTTTCACTGTTTTGAAAAAATAGTTTGGGTCCACAAGTTGGGAATATAGAAAAAAGCAGTAGTCTGAACATTGAAAAAATGGAAAACAGCAAAAAAAGCAATGTTTGACTAAGGCTTTCCTGAATATTGTCACACTTCTTAATCAAAAGTCAGTCAATGAACAAATGGATTAGTTAAGACCTCCTGCATTTCAAACTGATCATAAAACTACTAAATTAAAAGCTCTGTATTATCAACAGTTGGAGTAAGCAACTTGAAAAGAATGTTATCCTTTTATCTCAGGATAATTATAGAAAGAGTCAGGCTAACCCTACGTGTTCTACATTTGGATGCTCATAGGACACCTATTTATTTCAGAAACCACTTTGAACAGAATCTTTGATCATCTGTATACAGGTCTACAAAAGTCACTTCTTACTGATTTTTCCTCAGCCTTCTAAACTTATGCTCTTAAACCTCCTCCCATATCACCTACTTAGGAACTAACTCTCTTAAAAAACAAACAAACAAAAAAAACCACAACAAGCTGCACCAAAGTTGGAATTCTAAATGCCTATGGAAGGGACACAGTACTGCGACCCAACAGCCAGCGTAGGTAGCACCAGGTGCTACGTACTGACTCAGCAAGAGATTCAGCTTCATGAGAAGACATCTCTGTATCAGCTGTCTCCCCATGGTGGGCTGCCTGGAATAGGGGTCATGCAAGGAGCATTCCAGCACCTGAAGTAGTTGTAGCCTGAAGACCAAAAGGGAAAATGTGGCCACAAGAAGTATGGCTTTCTCCAAGGTTCTCCTGAGGTGGAGGTTACCCATGCCTAACTTGGCTGGAAACAACAAAGCTACACTGGTGCTCCCCCTTTCGCAGGCAGCTAAGTCACTGGGCTAGAATGTCTGAAGATGATGGCTTTCTGGCTTTCTTCTGATTTCATTTAATGTTTTAATGTAGAGTAAAAATTTGTAGGAGGAGACAGAGGATAAAAACGGATTTTGCGACATTTCAAAGACTGAAAAGGTCTAATGAGCTAGTCATGATGTATTCAGATGTTATTTTTAAGGGGAGAATAATTTTTTTAGTAAGTCTGTTAAATTGGCAACTTTGCTTTCAACAGACCTGCTGGTTCTGAGCATCCAGCTCTACTGACACAATGGTTATTCTCCAAGCAAGGTGTATTAAGTATCTATTTAAACACAAAAGCTGATACTGTTTCTGATGCTGTGAGAATGAAATATGGCCCTATGTCAGCAAGTAATTAAAACCAAGCCAAAAGTTCAGTAAATACAGTAAATCTGCTTATGCCGACAAGATACTATCAGGTTTGCAAAAATTACCCTTATTTGGGCACTTTCAGAGATGCCTAAATAAGAATTGTATTGTTCTACTTGTAAAATTTGCTGACAGAATTATATGTTGGCTTGTAGGGACACTTATTTGACTCTAGGTGCCTATTTTTAAACCTTTCTCATACTAGAAGTATTCTAATTATCTGGTGTCTCTGTTGTCCCAATGTTCTTTGAGACATTCCAGCATATTTAGTGCTTTCTTTATAGCAATGCCTCTCAAAGGAAGATGGAGAGTTATTAGTAACTTCAGACACTTTCAAGGACATTGACAGATATTATCGAACTTAATTTAAGTGCTAGGTACTAATATTCTTCTTTACCCTTACTAAAGCGTATCTTCTGTGTCATTATCAGCTGTTACTAACATCTTCACACCACCTTTATAGAAGCACTGAAATTCAGGATATTGAGTTTATTGTACTGTAATGCAAATACTGTTGGATGTCTGTTGTGTCCTCTTCACAGACCTTCGTTATTAGTTTTATCATTAAATTAATGGTATTGCTGGGTTTAGATCTAACATTAGAACCGCTGCATTAAGGAACAACTCCCTCAAAAACTCTTTTCTTTCAGATCTTAGAAAGAACACACAGTACTATCAAAATCAACAGGATAATATACTTAACCAAAACAGTATGACATCCTTGTCACAGCACGTAGGCATAATGTAGTTAGCATCAGGAGATTCTATAAAAGTGTTGCTCACCACTGTATGTGCCGTATGCAGCTCACCTAGCTGCATACAGTACATGCAGTAGCTGTTTTTCAGAACACCATCAGGTGGTGAGTAGAGGAGTGCATTTTACTTCTAGAGAAATCAGCTGAAAGCAAAGAAAGGAACAGAGTGTCACGGTCCATTTTAATACCAGAATCCCAACAGCAGTACAGGTGAGTGGTTACCAAGTACGCCAGTACCATTAGATCACATGATTACATACCATGACACGTAATTAAAAATTCCCTTTTTTTAAATGTAAGAGGAGGAATGTAGGAAACTATAACTCTGAAGAATAATTAGCCTTTTCCTTTAACTCAAAATACAAATGAATTAATGGTTGTTTACTCTACATGGATGTAATGTTCCTATGCACCCATCCAGGCATACAGTATTTCCAATTGATTTCTGAAGTCCAAAGGTATGCTGTTGTGCATGTTTGAATGAATAAGTAACGCATATCAACACTTTTACCCAAACTGCAGGGATACACTTTTAGAGCTGTGCGAAGGGATTTACATGTGTGACTTCTAGTTACCTTAATGGCAGCCATCTGGTTCAACACCAACACATCACACTGTAATTTTACCCCATGCTGCACATATGTGGTAATTTACAACAGGCCATCTTTATTGGCTGAGTACTAAGAAAGTATATTTTTGAAAGAGAAAACACTGTGCATTTATTCTATCAAGGCCTCCACAAAAATTATTTATTTTGTCTGGAACAGAAACAACCAAGAGCAAAAATAAGAAGCACAAACCTTTCTTCTCTGGCCCTTGTTTTATTTTCACTGTAAAAATAATCTTGTTGTCAACATTATGGGTATGTATTTAAAACTGTAGAATCACACAGTGAAGGGTACTATTTCAGATAGGTTTTGGGCATTATGTGAAATCAATCTCTCAGATTAAAACACTTCTCCCAGCTTTTCTCCAAGAAACATAGCAGGCTGTGTCTTTGACAGCAGATGAAAACTCACCTTATTACAAAGTCATGGCTATCAATCTCTTTTCCACATCCACTGTCCAGAAGGATGCCAGAATTCCCAACAACTGCACAGGTTTTAAATCGGCGATTCTTCATTGGGGAAACTTCAGGGAGAAGGCTGTGCAAATCCTGAGAAATGTTTAGGGTGCGACGTCTGTCCAGTACATAATGAATTACATCTCCTGGCTTGAAGCTGCTTTTGACCACTGAGACATCTCTTTCAGCATCCAAGAATCGAAGAATGTTCTTTCTGGGTTGACAGAAAAATGTACAGATAAAAACCAACACTCACTGCTCGCATGGAGTTTATCTAATAGTAATACAGACTGTACACAGTATACAACATAAAGCAGAGGGTAGAGAGTGTCAGACAAAAGTAATTTCCCATGCTCTGTGATGGAGTTAGAGCAAAGCTGTTAGGACAGAGTTCAAATCTTGGTTACAATATGACACATAAATACTACAGTGATGGAGTTTAATGACTTCCTACAGACAAAAGCACTAAGAGACCAAGGGAAGATGACTTTGGAAATTAGAAGGCATACTATTTTTTAGTATTTTACAAAGTTTTGGAATAAACACATATTTGAAAAAAGGACCAGAGCAGTTTGTAGTTAAGCATTTGTTTGCTAAATCATAAATATCTCATATTTAACTATGTTTCTGTAAAAACAATCTCATCTCTCACAAATCAGCTTGGTTCAGGAATGGCCATGTTTTCTTATAGATTCTTATTTCACCAAAAGCATAACATACTCAGTTTAGCATAAACTTGCTCCTAATTAACTGAAGTTCAGCCCAAGTTCTCCTAATTAACTTGAAATAAGAACACCCATGATCTTTTGTACCAATTAAAAAAAAATCAGCTGAAAAACATACTGCAAATTAAACTACTGCAGCTCAGGGTCAAGCTGTTAGCTGAACTCATAGAAACAGTTACCAACTCCATCATAGCTTTAACCAGGTTAGTACAATCCTTTATCTTGCTTCTCTGCAATTAATTGTTTAAACTATTAGCCAGGTTCAGACACACTTGACCAACATAAGAGGGTTCAACAAGCTACCATGCATCAAGTCAACTATGGTAATTAAACTCCAAGTCCACAGCAAGTAACAGGTTGAGGATGTCTGCTTAAATGTCAGCTGAAGAAGTTAAGTCATGATAATTCTACCTGCCTACAGGGTTGGGGGTAGGGGTCTAAAATCTGACACAAGTTCAATACGTAAGTTCAAAAATAAGAGTTTTAATGACTGCAGCTATGTAATCACCAACACCTGCTCTGGCAGTGTCAAGCAGTTTCAGTACACACTCATCTTTGGTATGAAAAGCTGGAAAGCACTCCAGGCCAGAGCTTCAGGAGACACTGGTAGCTCAGGATTGCAAAACAGCAAAGCCTTACAAGCCTCTGTCCATCCCTGCTCTGGAAAGTCCGAGGCATAAAGATCACACCTGAACTTAGGCACACACATGAGTACAGCACAGTTATGGGGCAGACCAGGTGAGTGCTGAGCTGGAGCAGGGTGTTCACTAGGTGTTAATGCAAGTAGAAACTTTTGCCTCTGTGACTCCAAGACAAGAAGAAAACCAGTAACCTTGTATTTTCCATTGCTGTCAGCAGGTAAGGTGGAATTTAAAACAGAATAGATATTTTGTTGAGTTATGAGAATGATATTTTTATGTAATAAGTTTTTAGAGCAGAACTTCCTTAGAGCAGATCAAAACAGGAAAAGATAACTAGACATGCTACACCAGCAGTTGCAACACCCACTGAGAGACATGAAGGGTAAATAATCCCCCGCACATGAAAATGGATGAACTACAGGAACACTATGCTCACCAGCCAGCTCTTGTGTCACGGCCTCAAGAGGGAAGAATACATCTGAATCATGCAATCAGTGACACAAAATACTCACACTGGAACTGACCTTAAAAGCCACAGGGGAAGTGAAACATGATAAAAATAGTTTTTCAAGTGATTCTTCTCATTTCTTAAACCAGGGAAAAAAAATAAAAATAAAAATATAAAAAATGTCTTGGGCTGTCTGTTGTAGCCATCATGTATGAATGAAGCCAGACCAGAGCAATGACAGCTTGTGCTGAGGTGTAAGAGGGACTCAGAATAACAGAGAAACATAGCGTTAAAATCGCGCGTGTATATAGCTTGCGGTAAGGCCAGGCAAGGCATTTCTGTAAAGGGAAGATGAAGACTCCACCCTGGAAGTTGAATGGAGTCTCCATGGGTTTAATAAGCTTCACTTTGTGGGTGCTCTGCAACTGGTATATAAATGGCTAAAAAATGAAAAAGCAAGAAAGAGCAGTATTAAAAATGACTAGAATTCTTCACTGCTGAAGAACAGAGCTACGAGAGCTGTGGTTGCAAAGACACGATGAATGCATCAGAAGTTGTCAATAGCATCAGCCAAGCTATTGAGACTTACTTCACACGCACTCGAACGTGAGAAGGGGTGACCACAAACGAGTCTCAAAAAGCAAAAGAAATTATTGAAATGTACAGAAACCTAGGGCTCTGACTAAAAAGTCATGTGATCACCAGAAGATTCGCTTTAGTAATTTAAAGCAAGGATAGCTAGAATGTATGAGCCTGATACTGCATCTGTTAGCAAACAAGTAGCAACATTTCTGCATGAATACAGTATCTTGTGTATTATTTTAAAATGTAAGAGGAAGACAGTGAAGTTATGCAAACAGTGCCAAAAAAACAGAAGTGCCTTGGCTTCCATTATTTATTTGGTTACTTACAGTCAAAGCTTATTTATCTATGTGCTTACATACGCTCATAGAAGTCCTCCAAAGGGTTTCAAGTGGAACTGAATTACATTCAGATCAACCACTTATTTAACAGAGCTGAATTTTCAAAAATGTCTAAGGAATAGATTTTTCAATAGAATTTTGAGATGGGTAAAAGTCATTGAAACTTAATATCTTCTTGCATATTTAAAAACGTTTTCTTAGCAGAAGTTGTCAGTAACATATTCAATTAAATGTATGTATGGGTATTACAGGACACATAAGAATCCTGTGTAAGATGTGTAATAACACTAACACTACAATATTTTAATCGATTCATCTGACTGTATCCAGAGATCTTTTGCTACTGAAAGAAATAAAATTAAGAACACACTATTCATGCTATTGTTTTAAGTTCCTCTGTGCTGACTCATCTGTACCATGGGGACAGTAGTACTTCCCATTTTCACATAAGTGCTAAGAGAAAAAACATTTATTGAGGGATATGACAAAACCAGAAAGAATATACATGAGTGTCTCAGTCAGTCTTGATGCTGGTTAATAATAAGAACTTGTTTAAACCTCTGTTCTGTCCCACAAAGAGCATTGAAAATAGCACAACAAAGTTATTCTGATTAAACAGACATGACAAGATAAATTTAAAATAGGTGCTAATCCACATCCAGCTGCATACAAAATTCAAAAGTATTGAACTGTATTTCCTAACTGGAGGAAGGAAAAAACCAGCATGATTTTTAGTAAACCTTGAGGCAGCGGTGTTCTGCAACCTTAAGCTAAAATGTGTAAAGTAACTGTTTTAATTGAGGTGATGTCCAAGTTTTTTTGGTGTATAAAGCTGTCTCTGGGGTGTGGCCTGAGCCCTTTGTGGGCAGGTGAGGCAGGTGGCTCGCTCCTATCTGAAGCCTAGCAGCTGTCTGCAACATGTTTACATAACTCACAGAAACATGCCCTCCCAATCTGTGGTTGACCCAGGGTTTTTCTTTGATAACCAGAAACAGATGTTCATAGTATTTAAATACCAACTACAACTCCTGGTTATCTGATAAAAGTACATGTAGCAAACAACATTGTCTCTGAACAGCTTTCCAAAGGATATAAATACATGTTGCTCTGGGGCAACGTTGACTTTTTTTTTTTTACTTACGTGCATTTTTCTGGCTTTATTTTGTACACTAATCTTTTTACTGCACAACTTATAATGGCGAACTCTCCCTCATCTGCTTCAGAATTGCATGGATTAAGGAAAGAAAATAAATCCTTAAATATTTGACTTAAAATTACAAATAAATGTGTATTTTTAGATATTGTCAAGAACACTGATGTATGACTTGTAACACTTTCCCTGGGAAAATAATTCCTTTTGAGCAAAGCAGTGCCAGAAATTCCCCCTGCTGGTGCATCTGGACTTGCCTGTACCCTAACCATGAAGTGAAGCCCGTGAAGTGCATCCTCAACACCCAGGAAGCTGGGCTAGGTTACCGGCACATTATGGAAACGGAGACAGACTAAGTAATTATGTCCACACCCTGCCCCCACTGAAGATGTGCCTTTATCTACATCACTGTATTTATCTAATACATTCCTAACAACCTCCCATGGTGGGGACTCAGCAAACTCCCTAGTGCTTCCCTAGTCCTAACGGCAGCACAATATTCCTGGTGCTAGCTTAGGTCTTTCCTACAGTAGCTGCAACGTGTTTTGTTCCTCACAGCTTTCCTGTGAAGGACAGACTATCCCTTACTCTTGGCAATAGCCTTCATTTACTTGAGGCTACGAAGCCATCCAACTTTTTTTTAAACTTTGATTTTTTAATTAGACAGGTCATGTGCTGCAGGTCTCTGACCCCTTTTATTGCTCTCCTGCAGCCTCTCTCTACCTGATTCCTATAGGTTTTTAAACAACTTGATTTTCTAACCACAGCAAGTCCTGACGCTGCTTCACACTCCCCAGTTGGAAGACAGAAGGTGGCCCTCAGCCTTTGAAACCACCAAGGAGTACAACGTAGGTAAACAATACTTTTTGCCAGATGAATTAGCTTAATTAAAAAAAAACCAAGAATGAACTGCGTGGTAACAGAAGTTCACAGCCTGTCCTGGTAGATGGCTACAGCTACAGCTCCTATTGGCCTCCTAGGAGGCAGTGGGGACCATGAGTGTTTGCACCTCTGTTGGGTTTGGCTTTTAATCTGACTGAAAGGGAGTTTTAAGAAAACCTCTTCAAGGAGAAAGCAGCATTTAGAATCATTGAGTCACAATAGTTTGGGTTGGAAAGGGACTTTAAAAGTCATCTAGTCCAAGCCTCAATTTGGATCTGTAAAACATGGACTAACCATGGAAAGGTTTCCTGGTATTCTCCAGCCCATGAAGGGCCACACAAACAGAAGTGCCATATTACAGGAATTTGCTGTCTGGCTCTATCCCCACTGCAGCCTTTCTCATACCCTTCAAGACACCCCCTCTCCCTTGACCAGAAAGGTCACTTCATAGCTGAAACACATACTAATTGGGCACAAATCTTCAGTTGCCACGCAAAAGGAAAGAGGGTTTTTAAACAGAGCATGACTGAAATACTAGTTACCATATGAAGGCCAGCCATATGTCAGCTTTTCATGATGTTAAGCAACTTAGAGTCAAAAGAAAGGAGTCAAAGGAGTTAATCACCCCAACTGACAGTGAACACTGACATTTTGGTTGAGGCAAGGGTCTAAGGAGTTAAAACCTCTTAAGGTTTATTATGACTAAACCAGACTAGAGAATCCCAGTTTGCATGTCTTAGAGACACACAAGACCTGAAGGAAACGTTGCAACTGGCCCCAGATTGTTGCTCCAAAAGCTTAAGAGCAGTTGAAGCTCCATTGCCTGTTCAGTATCTACTGCTTACACTTCAGGGACTTATCGTAGTTGTTTCATATTAAAATGAAAGATAAGCAATGATAATAATCTGACCCTTTCTAAGGAGGAAGTTGCACCTTTTTTTTTTTTATGATGCTGTTAACATCTTACAAGTTCACACACTTTTCTGACAGGAAATTTCCACTCATCAAATTCTCTGTTATACTGCAAAGAGATAAATACATGCTCAACACACTGGTTTTTTTCATGTCAACTTCCTGCAATTCAAAGTCTTCATCTGCTTATCCCAACATAAATGCCCACATTTCATCAAAAATAAGTGGAAGGAGAAAGTCACACACTGAGATGTCAGACACTAGTTCATTTCACACCGGTCACAGATGTGCTGACATCAGTCCTTTGTGGAAGGCTTCCCCAGATAGGTTTGTACCATCTCAACCACATCTCTCCTTTCTGAAAGTATAGCCTTCAATACAGCTGAAATTTCCTAATTTCATAACTGGAAAACCTTCACATTGCTACAAAGTAGAAAGAACTTTAAGATGCAAAACCTTGCAGACAGTGGATTCTCTCTCTTCTTCATTACTGAAATCATTCAGACAGAAGGGAAGCCAAACAAGCAGTCTTCTTCCCTTAGGCACTGGAATCGGAACTATTCTTCAAAGAAGTTGTCCGCAATCAGAAGGTAACATCAGTTAGAGAAATCACTCTTCCACTAGACCAAACATGACTGTCGAGGCAGTCTAAAGTAATTAAAATGAGGGGTATCCCTCATGCCCACCTCAATCACAGAAAGTTTAGTTCTTTGTTCTAATGACTGCTTAACATCTCCAAAGAGCTGCTGCCCTCCCTAGATTGCCTCTTCTGGCTGCAAAGTCCCAGAGAGAACCTTGTGACACCAGAAACCCAGTGGAAGCTTTTCATCCTCCCATGGGGTCTTGATAAAGAGGCTTTTCCACTCATTGACTCCTATCTGAGCCTGGCCTTGCCAAGAATTCGTAGGACCTTTGAGGCTGATGGACTGGTCACTAACCTGAGCAAAAATAAGATGGCCAGAGATGATGCCCATAGTCAACAAAGCAAATGGCAAAGCACAATAGTCCAGCTGCTCACCAACCAACTCCAGATATACCATTGATCAACAGTCCTTGCATGAAGCAAAACTCACTACCAAATATTTTCTGTGTTTTAAAATTGCTAATGTAAGACACAAAAGTAGCTGCCATTTGTGGGTGATCAGAAGTTTTATGAAATGCCTTTATGCTTATACTAATGGTTTCACAAATAATTTCTCTTCTGCTAAGAACTGGTAGTTTTTTATATATTATCCAACATACTATTTTTCTTTCTTACCATTCTTTGCTATGGTCAATCACACACCACAAGACCACCACTGTTCATGATAACAGCTGCAGTAATACAGTACAAATCATCTTCACAGTCTGCATAGTGCACGTAACTTAGTTTGGAGGCTGAACAGTTAGTTTAACCATGAGAACATTCTAGGAGATTGCTAGACACAGTTGAAGTTAGTTCTGATACATCCATAAGTATAAAAATATTTACGGCTAAGGTGCTTCTTACTGCTGTGACAGGGAAGAAAGCTGTATAGCAAACCGCCTGTAAAAGTGAAAGAAGAATGCACATTGTTTAGTCAGCATCAGGGTGGAACACATATCACAAGTGGCTGCGTGTGGCTTCCTCAGGCCAGAGGACCAAACTTTCCTGTCTCACCGCTCAGTACCATAACTGAATATACTGTGCACGACAGCAAAGAGGATTTCTGGAAAGAATATGACTGGCTGGTAGCACTGATTCCTTTCATACAGTTTATGTCACATTTTGGCCCTAAGTCACATTAGTCTAAAAACTTTTACAGTTTCAGTGCAAATACCTGCTCTCTGACCCGCTTTTTCATCTCAAAACAAGGCTAGAGATGTGGACAACTAAATCACTTCAGCTTGCTGCACTCTGCTGTACAGAAAATCTTGATGCTGATAAACTGGAACCTTTACTGCTTAAACCAGTATACAAGACATTTTCTTCTTCACCGTGCTACTGAGACCAAAAACAAATTTTCTGTACAATTTTTAAAACCCACCATATAATCACATGAAGATACTTCTTCACAACACATTCACAACTTATAAAATGAAAGAACTTTCTCCTGCCCACCAACAGTAAGGGAAAAACTGATTTTGAAACTCACAATTTTAATAGATCTAGGTGATACACATGTAGTAACAGGCTTAGATAAATCTAAAGCGTTCTCTACCATTTTACCTCTTTCTGAATGATGTATTTTGCTTTTGAAACAGGTGAAAATTGAACATAACTCATACTCCATTTTCTCTCTTAATTTTAATCAAAAATTTGTTTTAATATTTTACTTCTTTGTTGTTTGGCTTGAGCTGCAGGGTGTATTGGTTTTAAATGGTTCTGAAATATAACAATTATTTTTTCAACAAAATATCAAAAAAGTTATCTGACTCTACTTACACTCAGTGGCTTCCAAGTCAGTTTCCTTCAAAAATGAAACAGCGTTCCATTTTCTCCTAACTGTCAGAGCCATAACCTATGACTTGAATTTCTTCTAAAGTTACCCATATTCTCCAACCTAAATAGTCAGATATATGCATATAAATTTTAAATACTGTTACAGATATAGAAAATCTGCTATCCTTTCCCAGACTACCTTAGAGCAGAAGGTAGCCTTTACAGAACTACTACACACTGATCAAAAAGGCTGCATCTGAACAGATGGTCCTGTTGACCTGCACCTCAGCCGTATTTTAAGGTGACCACCATGCCTTCACCCGTAGGAAACTGAGTGCCTGAGGGTCCCTTAGTCTAGTCAGTCAGGGTATGGGGGCTCCACAAGCTCCACACAGCACTTGCCACGCAGCTGAGACACAGCTGCAGACTCCAGAGTATTACTGTAGTGCCTACCCAAATCCTGCCATTCCTTCCATCCCCAACACTGTTCGTTGGCTATCGCAGCAAGGCTGCACTATGTCTATCATAGCACGTGATTTCCAGAACATCAGTCCTTTTCTACTACTTCCATACATTTCAGACCTGCCCATAGCTTCTGCATGCTTTAGAATTATGGACATACTTATTTAAAAGAAAAAAAAAAAAAAACCAAACAAAAAGACAGAAGTTCCTCATTCAGAGAAGCCAGGCTTCAGTACAAAGCAGCATTTCCCATTTAAGGGTTTTGTAAAAACAAAGATAGAAAAAAATAAAGATAGAAAGGGAAATAACATAGAAACCACATTTTAAATAGATCAAATTTCTATTAAAAACCTTAATATTCAGAAAATCAAGTGTTCCCTGCAATGTGATTGCAGCTAAAAGTAGTTATTTTCTACCATTTTCACAGAATGTGACACTCCTTGCCCTCCACACTGTCAACCCATGGCCCACACACTTTGTCCAGTCTACCTTCCTGACTAAGGGAAGGAAGATGTGATGACAATACAGCACACAAAGAGGCTTCTGCTTTCTCTTCTCTCAGGGCCCAAGACGAGCAGACCCACTGTAACTACTAAGACAGAACAGAACTGTCACCCACTTTAACTCTGTTACTGTTTTCCCTCCCCTCAGGGCTATTTTTGGCTTCTCTGACTTGAGGAAAGAAAACTGCCAAAGGAGTGGGTATTATCATTATCTGATCTCGTGACACGGACCAGCCACAGATATGGTTGGATGCACAGCACCTGATGTCCTAGCTCTTGACTCCTACATCTAAGTCGTCTGCCTGAGCTCCCTTTGCAGGTAGGAGGAAAAAAAGTACTCCTATCTGTTCTATTTCAGATATTTAGGATGAGAGGAAATCAGAAAAAAGTGCCAGTATCTCACCACTGACTGCAAGCAGTTCTACAAAACCAGCTCGAATGTGGACAAGCATAATGTAGATACTGACTGCATGGGTCTGACTGACACTGCCACATGAAAACATTTTATTTATTCTTACGAAGGATGGCTTGACTCAGGAGTCTAACGTAATTTAGTTGCATTTAACAGTGGACCCTGAATATGTACAGTTATAAAGCTGTACTGTATTTACCGCCTGCAACTGTAAATCAAATTACTGTTTTCCAGACCATAACAGGCAGTATGAAATTAAAATACTTATAGGTAAAATACAAAGCAGTTAATTTCATATAAGACACTCACCTTATTTCCAGTACCAAAGAAGAATTGATTTTCCAACCTTCTACTGCATGCTGGAAGATTGAGGAACCACCCTTTCGAATTATCTTATCAGAGCTATTGATCATTGATCTACTCAAACTCAGTTCACCATCTCTGCAATGCAACATAGAAAAGACATAATTACATCCAGGCTAACTCTTGTTTTAAGTCATTTACGACACAGGCACCAGTGGTATTTCCTCTTCTTCACAACAAAAAGAAGCAATTATCTCTCAGCTTGCCAAAGAAAATAAACTGTACCTGTGAGAAATCTATGGGACACCGATACCTAATACTTGAATATGCAATTTAAGAGCTTCAATTTGTTTATATTTGTAATGAAACAGACCTAAGAAAAATTACAATAAACTCCAAATTATGAACCTGGACTAAACTTCAGTGTTTGTGAGGCAAATTCTGCACTTTTCCAAATTTCCTGTACTAAACTGAGAATTAAGTGTTAACTTTCAAGCCTTTGCCCAGTAGCTGCTCATGTTCTACAATAATGGCCTAATAAACTCCCTTTGCCTCCTATTGATACTAAGAGACACTCATGCATGGAATTCTGGAGTGTATTTCCTCAAGACTTCCTGAAACTTATGTATGCCCATCTCCAAAAAACCTCAGTTTGTTCTCTTTGACACTCTTGTATTCATAAGTTTTGGTAAGCTAACCTTAAAACAAAACAAAACAAACAAACAAAACCCCACATACATAGTAAACAGTGGTTGATTAGCACTAAACATCTGATGAGGTATCATAAAGTTACGAGTTGCAATATAAGCCGACAGGGTCACACAAATGCGACAGAGAAGCTAAAACACTGCAAGCACAACTTAAGGTGTTATGTCTAAAGTCTGTTTATATCTCCACGTTTCCATTACCTTCCATAGTGTTTTTATTTAGGTGCTAGGGCAATGTTCAACTGAGTTCAAACACAGCTGTTGGACATAACATTCTACCACATAGAATGTCTTGCATCTCAGGAGTGTATGTAACAGTTACATATAGAAATCTCTTTATCTGTTAAATAACCATGCTCTGAAATACTGCCAATAACAGTAAGTTCACTTAGCTTGCAAATAGAACTTTTGACACCTGCCATTCCATCAAGAAAATGGAAAAGATGTGAAACTGTAAGCTTTCTAGGGAAACACAGATTCATAGGATGGTTTGGGTTGGAAGGGACCCTCTTGTTTTCCTGTGTCTGCAAGCTCGTAAAACCGTTGGATCCTGGCCCTTAGTAAGAGCTACAACAACATCATTGCTGTACATATATAAAGTATTAATATTTGGTAAATTATATAGAAGACTAAACTTCAACTAACCTGCAACGGGATATTAATTAAGCTAAATTAACAAAAATATCAACATGCAATAGTTTTCAGGAAGGGCTGTGATTGCAAAAGCCCCTAATAAATCACTGTTACACACTTCAAAATCAAGCCAGCATTACTAGCAACGCTGTCCCTCACTTCCTCCACGCCAACACGCTGCAGCACCGACACTGCGCTGACGCATAGGTAAGACTGCCACCTACCGAAAACCTACAGCTTTAAGCAATCGCGTTAGGTACAAGATCTGTACGCAAATCATCCAAAACCCACTAACTTGAGAGCATGGGCGGATGCCGCAGAACTCCCTAAATTCAATAACCAGAATGCAATTAATACTTAAAATGTTTTATTCCCTAAATGTTTTCCATAATGGTTGTATATATATTTATTACATATATTTTCCCACATATATTTGAGATGCATAGACTGTATGCATCTGAAGGAAAATTACCAAAATACAACCAGGCTCATAGTCTAAAAGTACTTCAGCAATGTCTTCAGTTCATGCTGGGTTAAACGTTGTCCAGTATACACTTTAACAGTGACACAGGTACCAGCAGACAAAATTTAGATAGAAAATATGTTGCCAACACCTAAAGCACTATAGTATTTGAAACGTGGTTGTCTCCCATCCCAACAATTTACATCTGCAGTGAGCTTTATGGATTGTACATTAAAACATTGTTAAATTACATTCTTGTAAGCTAAATGAAGGTCCTAGGCACTCCGCGTTAAAGTTCTACTATGAACACAGCGGTGTTCACATACCCCTCTCCCTTCTAACAGTACTGTTTTATTTAACTTTCACTTAAAGTAATATTAAATAAGATAACACGTAAAAAGCTGAATTTCCTCCAGAAAATTCTTCATTGTGTCAACAACTGTGAAATAAGTTTGGGCTATTTTGTATCTTCTAGAATCACTGCACATCCTCTCTGATGTAAATGAAACAGCTGCTGTAGCATGACAGCAACTTGTAGCTGACAGTGTCAACCTTCACTCGGAAGCACCTTGCCTTAGTGACCAATCAGACCAATATAGTAAGACTCTCTCTCTCTTCTGAAGACAGTTGATTAAGTATAAGTGACTGTCCTTCAAGCATATTCCATATCAGTACAAGATAACATTGTTTAAGAAACACTGCATTCCACATTATATGCACGTTCCATTTCTTGCTTAACCTTTAAAGGGACATTACTGTCTAGTTAAAGAAGGGCATGTCCACAATCATTGTCCTAGTAAACCTGGCTATGAGAACACAGCTGATTTAAGGTTTATTCCATACTCTGGAATTGCACATAGTCCATTGTGGAACATCTGGGATTTACCTGCAGTGTCACTAATAACCTTAAAATAGGACACCTTGCACATTCACAATTCTGTGTTATTGGTGTTTCTAGAAGTAAAACATCCCATGGAAAACGGACTTTGCTTACCCATGTAGCCAGTCAAAAATAACCAAGCGGCATGAGCCCTTCCTTCAGGAGAAAGGCAAGTGTAACATCGAGAGTGGCAGCAGATACTAGTAGTACACTTAAGGGTGTTTTTCCTGCTTCATACAGTAATGGATGGGATGACAGGCTTGGAAAACAAACTGTTTTCCAATACCCTTAGCCAAAGTGAGTAGCCCTATACAAGAAGCCTCACTGATCCCAAAGAAGTAGAGATATCACCAGATGACCTGACAGAAATACACTAAAGCTGTATTTTAAAGTGTTGTTAAGGACATACATATTTATGACTAAACATACTTATTTTCTTTCATTTTATTTTAAATCATCAGTTTATGCTAATACATTTTAAATCGTGTCAAACAATGTATCATAAGCTGGAGGGACCTTTTCTTCTCCCCCAGAAAACCCTAGTGACTAAGTTCTGAATCATTTTAGCAGCTACTTGACAGTAAGGAGTGCATATTAAGAAACATAGGTATCTAATGTTGCTTGTCCCTCACACATTCGTTTTCACATGTATTTTTGCACATCTAAAACCACAAAATTTTAAAATTCTGTACATCTCATAAGTATGCAGAGACCACAGCATGGCAGCACAAACTGGGCTTACACCCAGGCTGAACAAGAGGGAAAGTTAACAGCAAGTTGTGAAAACCTGTAATACTACGGGAAGCAAACATCGCATCACTGACCGTGCACACACACAGAGGGGAGGGCACCACTTGCTGCCGGGAGGTGCCGAGGCCACTGCCCCCCAGCTGTGCCCAGCTGTCTGCGTCCTGCTCCCGAGCCAGCCTGCCTGGGCACGGGCAGGGAAGAGGGATGTACTTTATACCTTGAACTCCGGTGGCCGCGGGGGTAAAGGGGGGACTGAGTAAATTGTAATAGCCCCAGCTTCCTCCCGGCCCGTACGGGGACTTACATCCTCCTTATGCCTCCGCCTCAAATAAAGTCAAATGACGAACATCTGCTGCGAATGCATCACGCCCCGATTTGCACAAGGAAACTGAAAGTGTGAGCCCCTTCCCTGCCTTTGCGGAGCTCATAAAGACACCACGGAATTTATGCAACCTTCCCGTGAAAACAAAAGAAAATTATACCCCTCCAAGGAGAAACAGGATCGGTTGAAATCCCAACATCTTCACAGGATAGCTGCAAGTTAGGAGAAAACCGAGGAATACAGGCACACACGTACACAAACACAATGCACGACAAAGAGCAAGCTGAGGTGCGAAGAGAAGAACGCCAAGGGACTTTTTGCCTTTCATTTTCAACCGAAGACAGGTAGGACAGGGAAAACATGTGACAGTCTCGGCGAGGGATCGGTAGAGGAGCCTCGGGAGGGAAGGGGGATGTTTCGCGCGCTCTCAGGGCAAGCATCCCCGATGAGCACCGAAGTTAAGCACCGCTCCCAGGCAAACTTAAAGGACGGAGGCAGGGGCCAGCCGCAGCCCCGCACCCCGCACATCCCCCCCCGCCGAGGGGCTCCCAAAGCAAGAGACGAGGCACAACGCGCCCCGGCGGCAGCCGCCACCATCCCCAGCCACCCCGGCCCCGGGAAGGGCCGCGACCAGGTGAGCATCCCCGGCGCGCCCTGTCACTGGGGCTGGGGAGAGAAGCAGCAGCCGCAACCCCGGCACCGGGCCAACCCGTTCCCGTCCCTCTCGCCCCCAACCTGCAGGCGACGAACCCCATCGGCCAAAGCCGCTCGCATCCCGTCCCGCAGCGGTACCCCTGCCCTGCACACGCCACCCCCTTCTTCCCTGCGCCGACCAGCGAGGGCGACAAGTTGCGATAGCACCGCAGGGGAGCGGGTCACGGCCCGGGGGACCCCGGGGGACTTGAAGACCCGGGTGGGGGACCTCAGGCACCACCACTGCCCCGCAGCCCGCTCGGGGACCCCTCCCAGCGCCTCGCCCCGCAATTACCCGGCGAGAGGTGCCTCCTGTCGCTCCTCGATCCGCGCTATTTCTTTCGTCTTATAGAAGATGAGGAGGAGACTTATGGTGCACACAGTCCACCTCTTCCTGACTGAACGCATGTCTTCTGCGAAACGCGGTCCCCCTCCCCCTTTTCCTTTGTTTGTAAGGGGCGTGCGGGAAACAACTCCGCACGCGGCACAAATTGCCAAAAACAATGCAGGGTTGGGGTTTTTTAAAATAATTAAATTAAAAAAAAAAAAAATGAAGAAAAAGAAAAACACCACAACCCAAGAGGCGGGCGCAGACGCTGGGGGTTGCTTGGCGTTGAGTTTGTCTGTCTTTCACCCTGCCTTCCCCTGCCCCGGAGCCGGGCTGGCAGGCGGCGGCTCGCTCTCCTCGGCCGGGCGGACAAGTCCGTGGCGGTGGTGGTGGCGGTGGTGGTGGTGGTGGTGGCGGCGGCGCCGCTCCGAACCGCGCCGCTCTCCTCCCACCGCTGCCGCTGCCGCTGCCGCTGCTCCACTCCGGCTCCGCTGCGGCCCCGCTGCGATCGCGGCGGCGGGCCGGGGCGGACGCTGGCACCTCCTTCCCCACGGCGCGGGGCGGGGCGGGCGGAGCGCGGCCAATGGGCGCCGCGCGGGGGCGGGTACCCGGCAGCGGGCAGTCTTTGCGCGGGGGTGCGCGGCGGCGGGAGGTACGCTCCGCGCGGAGGAAGCGCACCCGCCGGGGGGAGGCTAGAGGTGGTCCCCCTTTTCTGTGGTTCTCCGCTGAAGCGCGTTGTTCCCCCTCGGGTGTCAGAAAGTTGGAGTACGCTTCCTTTTCTGGGAAGGGAAAGCGGTTTCTTAATTTTAAAATTTTCTTTCGCCCGAGGGACGGTTGGAGCTTGAAAAGGGCATGGAAGGTTTTTCCCAGCCTCGGAGCACCGCCTGGTCAGCTTCCCTGGCCCTGGCAGCGGCGGGAGAATGCCGACCGGTGGGGGCAGGAAGGGGAACGATGGGGCCTCTACACATCCCCGCCGGGAGGTTCGCCCCGGAGCCTGGCCAGAATCCACCGCCCAACCCCCGCTCCCCGGCGTCCTGTTGGATCCAACGGTCTCGTCATGGCCGGTACTTTCCTACTAGGGCGATTTCTCTGAATTGCGGGAAAAAAGTCCCAAACAACAATAACAACAAACAAACAAACAAAAAACCCAAACCAAACCAAAACGGAACCCCAAACCAAACCAAAACCCCCTTTAAAATGCATACCTCAGCTTGAAAAGAGAGATCATTAACTATATCCACTTTTCTCAGAATTATTTTGCCCTCTTCAAAGTGACAGGGCTGTCCTGGACTATCCTTATTCTATGTGACAGGGATCTGCCCACAGCCCTGAAGTTTGCATATACGGAGCAGGCTTCAACACCAACATCAGTCTTCTCCCACGGGGATTCGGGGAGAGTTTGTGACAAATCTAGTGTGACTCCTCTCATCTTAGCTTAGGAGTGGGAGCTCACGGGATGACAGAACCTTCCCTGGGTCCGTTTGGTCTGATAGGCCGTCTTCACAACTGTTTGGTAACAGACATTTCACAGCAAAATGCAAGCAAATTTGGAGGTAAGATCTGGATTTTCTTTCCCAAGACAATATTCCCTCACAGGCATTAAAAGTGAAGAAAAGTTGGAGAAATCCTTGAGAATGTCAGGGCTGCTAATAGTTGTTACATTCTTAAAATCCAGTTTGTTTAATTGGAAAGGTTTAAGTCACCCTCAGTGCTGAATGGAATGGAACTGCAATTTCCCTTCCACACAAGCAAGACCAAGCTGTGTTTTCTGTGCTCTTTGCTGTGGCTCCGATAACCTCATCTCAGAAAGTGACGTCTAAATAGCAGCAGCCACAGAAGGTGAATAGCCCATTCTATCTGTGAGTGTGAACTTCAAGTGTCACTTGGTATAATTCATGTAAGACAGTCTTTTCTAGAAAAAAAGTGGATTCAATACAAACCCCTGCTTAATACCATTGTAAAAACTGCATCACTTGTTCAGCTTAAAAGGTAGGATTCCATCAGTCGTCAGCCTTGTTGAACATGTATAATACTTTTTTATACATTATTTTTGTATATTAGATTATTTTTATAGTTAGATGGGCTCACCAGCAACACAGACTGAAAATGCAGAGGATCCCAAATTCACCCACTCTTGACTGGTGGTTTTACTCAGTTCCACCCACAACTACCAACGGCAGCTTACAGTATCAGTTAGCCACAGCAGCTCTTGATTTCATGCCAGGCTATGTGCACATTCAAAAAGTAGTGTGCCTTCCTCTTCTTCTTCCCCACTTTCTGCTGCACTTCACCCTGAAGCTGACACCCCAGCTCCCCTGGTGCTTCATAAGGACTAATCCTCACCCCACACAAGGAATCCCTGCTTGCATCCAAGAGGTTTGAGGTCTGACGGTGATGTGCCTTGCCAATCAGTGCACTTTTCTTTCTGTCCCCAGTCTGCTTGCAACCAGCCTGACTGAAACTGGCCTCCACTGCTCGAAGAGGCCAAAAAAGTTGACTCCAGACTGACTCTATGTCCAGGTAGCCACAGCAGCCTCATCCAGGCAAGTGGACACGTTTGGGTCTTTTTTATGTCTCTGTGGCTTTAAATACCATCAGCAGTAACAGCATGTGCTCTATGATGTTCCCAGCACCCTTGAGGAACCTACCTAATATTGTAACTACAAACTCTATACCATCAAGACTCCAAAACATTTATTCAGTTATTAAAATATGGAACTGTCAGTGTGCGCTTGAGTAAAACACTTCTCCAAAGACACAGGTAGATAGCATGTAGCCATTTTAATAAAAATTGAGGCTGTTCCCATCCCTGTCATTCTACTACCATGAGAACACACTGCTGGTTTGGAAGATGACTGTGCGACCCTGAGAGGTAACCCAGCACATTCCCTGTCACAAAACAGGATTTGTGCTATCACTCAGACCCAGCCCATACCATCTAACCTGTTCTTGAAGAACGCTGCTGGCAACTCCACCACCTATCATCTCCATCTGTCAGATCCTGCAGCGATTCACTGCCATCACCTTCTGCACAGGCTATTCTGAGCTCTGAGGTTATCTGTGTAGCAGGGTCCCAGAGTCACAGGAGTTGCTTAAAAGTTGATGCAGGGCAAGTTCCCAGCTTGTTCAGTGCTCTCCCAAATCAGTCCTGATCTGTTTTTCAGAAACAGCCTTGCAGCTGTGACTGCAGTGAGGAAGACCCCTCTCATAGCTGTTCTGACCAGGTTTCCCTCCTCATATACTCCTATTCTCCAGCTCTCTGATATACTCAAGTAACAGACACATATAGTATAAAGGTATATAGCATATATGTAACATAATTGAGCCAGGTGGTACACTTCATTTGCAACTACATAGTTTATTATAACACAACATGATTTTACTGTATAGAGTATTTCAATGTTCATATCTAGTACTTCACCAATTCCTTTAATTACCTTTCTTTAATTTATCATCAACGGCAATTCATAACTCTAACAAGCTATCTAAATTATGCCTTGAAATTATTTCCTCTTTCTCATACTATCTAATGATATTTAAACAATGAATAGAGTTTATATCAAATAGTATGGTTTATTTTATATTACTTAAAGGAATGGTTTAGTTCTGGGAACCCAGAAACATGTTCAGTAAATCCTATTTCATGGCAGCTGGTGATGACAGTAAAATTTCTTTTATGAAGACTACTGGAGGAGCAAAAATGTGAATAATACAAATAATCATGCATTTAAGCATTTCAGATTTCAGAGTGCTAATTAGTTCCTACGGCAAAGAGTTCTTGAAAGGCTGCATTTCATGCTGAATGAAGTAGCTAGAAACTCGAAACATTTACATTTGTTAAAACTTATCACCACAGAAAGTCCTTTCTGCATTAAGAGTATTTCACGTTGTGTGGGTGCCCACAAATACTGTGGCCTGACTTGATTCTGTCCTTGTCACTGAGGATAGAAAAACACTAGAAAAGATTGTCTGGGGAAGCTATAGCATTTCCATCACTGGGTTTCTTTAGGACCAAGTTACACAACTCTCTGGATTTTTAACTCAAGGTGAAAGGATGGATGACCTTTTTCAGGTCCCTTCTAACTGTTTTTTGAATATGTAATTTTAATGTAAATCTGCTCAATTTACAGAAAGTACAGGTTTCTGATTCCTATATAATAACTTTTAGCGGAACACTCAATATTGTGGAAAGGTCCTGTGTTTGTACATGCTTCTGCTTCACGAATAGGCGTGGCCAGTGCTTCATTCTTGCATTTGCTTAACACGTCAAATCTGATTTCATCCTACGCAATGTGTTTGATAGTATTATTCAAATTTTGTAGTAAAAAAGAAACATCAGTTAAAGCAATGAATGGTACTTTCAGAAATTTCTAAGTACTACTGATAGATAGGTCTAGTTTCATGCAGACATCAATACCCTTCAATATTTTCATTGACGGCCCAAGCAGACATCAGACACCCCCGTTGTCTGTTTAACGTTAATGTGCACAGAACCTTGCAGAAGAAGTACTCTTAGAGACAAAAATGTGTATACCTTTTATGCTTCTATTTGTCATCATCCGTACTTACTTCTGTTAAAATATCTTCCTCTTTGAGATATAAGCTACTTGCTATTCTAGTAGAAATATAGTCCTGTAGTAGATTTTTAGCATTACTGGCATTGAAAATAGCAGCATTTCAAATACATCAGGTTTAAAGTGCAACAGCTTTCCTATAGGCAGGAGAATTAAAGACGATGCAGTGAACTGCATTTTTGTATAGTTACTCCACTTTATAGCACTTAAGGTTTGGGTTAATGGTATTTAAATTTATCTTGATGTTCGGAGACACAAAAAGCAGGTCAGAATCTGTATTCAGATTCACCTTCCCTTTTGTTTTGGTGACTAACATGCAATGATGACAGTGTTTGCAATCACCTTGCAGAACAATCACAGCATCAGTAATTTGGAGACAGTTGAAAGCTTATCTGAATCTCTCAGCAGTTTGTGTGTGATAGCAAGAGAACATCTATTCTCTAGAAGAAATGCTACAGAAATTCCTTAGAAAGCATTGGAACTAAATCCCAATGAAGCCATATTCTCTGTTTTACGTTCTTTTGTGCAGTAATATATTTATCCAGTGCAGAGGTCCCCAGATGAAGTTGCAGTGCAACAGCAAGGAAGGATCTTTAATTCAGGGGCACACACTGCTGTGGTTATTGCATTGCAGACTTCTCTGACCCAGGCACACTTCTATGTAGTAGCAAAATATGAATGATATAAACGTTTCAAGGAGAGTTACGCAGATCAAGGTCAGCCTAAAATAAGACATAGTTGTCATGATCTCCTCCTTACGTTTGTGACGTGGGATATTACAAATGTCCCATAGATGTTGGTCTATGGGAAAAATTTTCTGCTAGTTTAAACTAGCAATCAGCTGGTATACCTTTCAGGAAGGCTAATACATCACTGCTTTACTTCAAAATGGGTATCACATTCCTAGAGGCTGTATGTGCGAAATTTGATAATGATGAGCTGCACTACTTCGCATAATGTTTCAGTGAGCCTGAAGACAGACTGTCCTTAGAGAAAATAATCATCCTGTATGTGTTATAATTGAGATGAACAGAAAAAAATGAGGAAACAGAAATAAGGATTGGAGAACACTTGGAAAATAACAGACAAGACAGAGAGAATAAGGAGTACATATAGGAGGATGGGGATGAAGGGATTAAGGGATCGGGAACTGGCAAAGAGGGAAACAGCTGTATCTGGTCCAATAAAATAAACTGGAGAAAAAGTTGAGATCCAGAGAAAGTACAAGAATCTACTTGAATGACGAAGCGTGACTAACTTAGGCCTACTGAAGAAGCTGAGGTAAAATGCATACAGTTGTGTTTGCCTTTTGTCTTGATTTGTCCTTCTGTGAGAACAAAACCGTTGTCTCTCTTGCTTAAATATGCCTGAAACTGTGTTGAAGCCCTAAATTAATTTCACTGTTCAGGTACAATTCTGTTTGGCGGCCTGAGTGAGGGATTTATCTTTCTAAAACATAAACATGGTTCAGCTAGGAGACTGCTGTTTGTTTAAAACTTTATTTATTTCAGTCAAATGAAAGAAAGTCAAGAAAATTTCTGGCCATATTTTCGTTCTTGAAGTTTAATGAACTGCAAATTACAAACACAGTTAAAATGCAACTAGATACATGATTACAACTCCAGAAAGCGCTCATCTTTCTGATTACACCAAACCTCCAACTCCCCTACTCATAAAGACAAGAAGGCATCTTTTCCTTCACACTCTGAACCTAGGCCTAATGGTTGAAGTATTCACAGGTAAGACTGCTGGGAGTTAATCAGGAAAACTTTCACCACTGTCCAGCCCCCCCGGGAGACTTTCCTTATGAGTCATGGGAAACTACCAGGAGTCTAAAAGGACTCTAACACCTTCTTATGTTGTTAATTGAGCTATCCGCATTGTAGAAGAGGAGGTGAAGAAAGACCATGGCTATATGTTAGCGCTGGGTAAATCCTGGATTTTTTTGTGCTTGCTTGTGCCTGCAGTGAAACCTTGGTCCAAAGTGGCTCCTCTTAGGGGTTAGGTTTAGGTTTGGAGAGAGATGTCAGGGTCAGGGTTAGGGTTTAGGGTTAGAGTTAGGGGTTAGGGTTGTTAGGATTAGGGTTATGGTCATTAGAGTTCAGGTTTATGGTTAGAGTGTTAGGGTTAGGTGTCAGGGACTAAGGTTTACAGGTTAGGATTAAGGTTTTAGGGGTTATGGTTAGGTTTAACTCAGCTGCATTAGGTCTGTGGTTTTACAGGGCCTTAGATCAGTGATCCCAGTAGAGTCCCTTACTCCATGGGACATCAGGAAGACCCCAGACTGTCTGCCCTGTGTTGGTTTTATGGTGTATCCAATAGGCCTCCCAAGACAGGAAGTGAGATCAGACTCAGGCAGATTTCCTCTGTTCTTACATACTCATTCAACATGACACGAAAGGTCCAGGTTGGTTTAGAATAAGCTCTACCTTTCTATTTCCTTCTTCTACGCTTTAAGCAAGCTTCTAGAGCTGAAATACCTGGAATGACAGCAAGCTGAATTTAGGTTTCCACACAGCCCAGCCCCATGCACAAAATACAACTCCAAGGTGCTTATACAGAAGCAATGCTGATGGGGTCTGCCTGGAATTTTAAGTCCTGCTTTCTGGTAGGAGGCAGTAGGCAAACACAAGACAGGGAACAGTGTGATTAATTCTAGTTAAGACATGTTGTCAGCACACCTGCTACCACACTGTTCTTCAGCTGTAACTGCAGAAATGAAGTTTAAGGAAGTATCTGAAAGACATAATAATGCTTTCTTCATATCTATTCATGTAGAGCTTGGATGTTGATTTTGTTTTTCCAAGTGAGTAAATCATGGTTATAAAAGCAAGGGAGTTACAACATTAAATGACTTTTTTTGTTAGTTGAAAGGCTATGCTTAAGTTTCATTTATTTATAACACCTCATAACTCATTATTGCATGCAGAGTAATATATTTCCTAAACACATTGTAGTGAAAATATAAGAGATTACTGAACGAATTTTCCATGTCTGAGAACCAGAAAGAGATTTTTGAGAAGCTATATGGTGGATTTGTGAGGTTCTACTATATTTTAATAACTGTGAATGGCCTCCCAGTGAGAACTATCATTTTACTAGGAGTTCCCAGCAGGATAGCCACCTAGGCTATATAGATTTGGAGGTAGGGAAAGAAGATTTTTGTCTGAATTCAAACCACAGCAGGAGCCATTCACTCTTTGGGAAATAATTCCCATTTTTACTATTGCTATTTTTAATTTTGGCTAATTTAATGTTGGTTAAACTGTATATAGATAGATACTACAACAATGCCTGACTCTTATTGCTTTGTGTTAGATAATGTCACAAGAAAGATCTTCCCATATGCCTACAGCTATATTTTCTTACTTATTTCTTTGACAGTAACACTTTGAGGCATTTGCCGAGATCAAGATTACAGCTTGTTGTGAATCTTTTTTCCTTTTTTTTTTTTCCCCCCTAATTGGGAAACTGTAATTCAAAAGCAGTTTTATGTTGCCTTTGTAAGTTTCAACAAAAGGAAATGTTCTCCGTGTCCAAACCTGAATTTATGGTCGGAGGGAAAGGTCAGACCTACAAGTAGTTCAGTCTGTTCTGCACTCAACTGGCATACAAAGGATTTGGACTCAAATCCCTGTCAGAGAAGATTTTTGGCTGTCTTCAACAGCAGCTTACAGACCTTGTATGGGCCAATGAACAAGCCAGGACTTTTTGTTGATAGCTAAGCTACCACCAGATGATCTCATATTTGCTGTAGACAAAAGCATACTATGCAGGCTGTTACTGTATAACAACCAACATGTGCTCTAAGTTCACAGCATACCCTCTGCTGTGGTAACTTGTTTGTGAAGCTGTACTCTCAGCCTGCATTGCTATGATCATGTTCATTTTTACTGACAGCTTCCAATTACGGTTTTACAGTATGAGTGAGAGAGAGAGGTTTACACCATTGCCTATTGCTTAAGACAGGACAAACACCCCACCTACCATACTCCAAGTAAGATATTTAAGCAGTAGCATCTTCAAGTCATCCTTTAAAATGCAACAATATGCCTTTTTCTCCCTGTCCTCCCTCTTCTTTTTCCTTTTTTTTTTTATTATTTCTTTGCCAACCAGGATTGGTGTTCCAGTCACAGATGATTAGGGTCCTTGATATTTAAATTCTCATGGGAAAACTCACTGCAGAAATTACAGTCTCCACAAAAGACATTGCCACCAATCAGGGTAAGAAAAACCCACAGGGAAATGGGTTTTCCTATATGTCACTCAGGTCAGTGGGCAGACATGAGAAACAGATCTAAGGTTGATTTTCTGAGTCCCCTGAAGCAGATGCTAAAATTTTGGTGGATTTCAGCAGGGGTAGGATGTCACGTCAACTTTCCTAACTTCCAGTCCTATACTCAAAAGAGGAAGCCACTAAATGTAACAAGAACATGTGAAGAAAGATATTCCCTAGTTTTACTTAGTGTATTTCATTAAATATTTTCTCTTAGGATAAAAAGTTTAAAAAAAATTACCAAAAGTACAACTGTATCCCTTAGAAATTGCATTAATAATCTAACTCTGTTACTTGTAGTCAGCTCAAAGACAGGATAGACAGAAATAATTTTTTTCTATATTTTGATGACTCAGGAAAAGCATACAAAATCTTAACCAGTCACAGTGATAGAAGTCCTTTAGAAGCTTTTCAATGTTATGACTTTTTCATCTGAAGAAATATAAGCACTGTATCAACTTCAGAGACTTTTTCTTTTGACTTCTAAAAATATGATTTGCATTAAATAAAAAGCAGTAATATTTTTATTTTTGCTTAGAATACTTTATGTTTCAGTAGTCTTTAAAGGATAAATTATGTCATGAAATCAAAAATAGATATTTTTGATAGAAAAGAATAACACAGTAACTATTTTTATAGTTCAGAGAAATGCAGTAAAAAATAAATCTGATTTACTTATCAAAACTTATCAAAAGACTGTGAGCTTTAACATTAAAGCAAAAGGAATGTTTGGGTTTGGAATCACTGGTTCAGCCCTGACTGAAATAAAACAATGTGTGAAGGAAATGAATATATATATACCCACATATGTGTAAAGTGCTACAAGTCACAAGATGTAAAATATTCTCTAATTACAGAGGAAGGGACAAATCTGAGTCTAAAGTGCTTGAACGGGAAAACACCACCCACCTGAGCAGAATTTTGAGAACTTATTTTCACATGTATATTTTGGCTGACTGTAGAGTGGGAAAATCTGTCTTGGTCCCAGGCTAGACAAAAGTATGTGATTAATACAGATTTGTGCCCAGAACCAAGTAATTCAAAGTGATTTTGCTCAGCTGCTGCAAGGTGCTGTAGTCTGGTAGTGTGCTCTTCGTGGAGAACTTCTACAGTGCAAAACATAGATGCACCACATCTAGATCTGTGTTTCCTCTCCACATCCTTGCATCAAAATAAAAAAATGCCTAGCAGAAGGAAGAGGAGACAAAAGAGAGTTCTAGCTTACTGTGTCAATTTTCCCCTGGCAGTGATCAGAAATTGCTTTGGAAACGGGTCCTACCAGCCCAAGTCCAATTAGAGTGCAGAAATATTCTGTGTTCTCAGGATGAGAAAGACCTTAGGAAGCCCTTTCCGCAATAACAATATAATATTTATGATGAGTTCCAGGTGGGACTTGCTTCCCAAAAATCAATGGCTTGCAGATTTTATAGTCTAATATGGGAGTATCTCTCAGTATGAGTCTATTGACACTCACCTTTCATAAGCATCTGTGATGCATTAGCCTGTTTCGACCACGCCATTGCAAATGGGCTTTAGCAGCACCTTTCACGGAATCTTTGGCTGGACAACTTAATGCTGGATGTGTCTCCCATCTAAGACTCCTCTTAGTATTTCTGTCAGCATCTCAGATTATCAAGATTTCAGCTGTACATCTTGCAAAGCAGCATTCTTAGGGCAATGATTTTAGAATTCAGGCTGATAATTTTCAAGAAAAACATGCTTATTTGCAGGGAATTTTGTACTTTTACAGTCTGGGGAAGCAAGCAAGTTGGTGATGAATGAGCTCAGGCTTGCTGCAAAAAATCGTTGTTGTTTGATAGGTTAACTTTTATCCCAGCTATGCTATTCTGTTGTATTCCCCTGTGAAATCCTTTCTATAGGGCAACCCAGAAAGCAATTTGAGGAAACGGACTCCCTCCAGATGAAACATTGTTGTGTGTTCACAGACTCTTTCTGCACTGTCAGATCCTACACCACACAAACACTCCCCTTTTTTTTGTCCTCAATAGATACATCTTTTTTGTCAGGTTAGCAATTCTTTGTGTTTGTGTACAGGATGCTTTTCTCCATTGTCCTGACTTCCCAAATCTAGTCAATTACCCACTGCATTGCTGATTCGCTTTGCTTTGTCTGTTGTACAGCATAGGAAGCTTTTCTAATATTGAATTGGGTGTCATTTTCTCAGTTTCAGCTTTAGGTTTTGCCTTATTGATGGCTTTCAAAATGCTAGGAAATGTCTTAAAACACCTGCAAAATGAACTTGATCCTTAACCATTCAAGTGAAAGTAGCATGTTCATAAGATGAAGCCTTTATAACCATGATGAATAGTACAGCTTAACAGTAGAGTCCTGTATTTAAGCTTACTCACTCTTACATTCCACCAGAGAGCTGAAGGTAGAAGTGAAAATACTGCTTTTCAGCTTGCTCTGCACTGGTCCTTCTCTTTACCCACATTGTGCATGCCCTGTAGGTTCTGATCAGCCCATGTAAACTGCTGTATTTCTTGCACCCTTTTTTCCAAGTTGCAAGTAATGCCCTGGCTTGCTGTCTGTCGCAGCCTGTAGATCTTCATTGATTCTGATATTTACATTTCTGGATCAGAATTTTATTGCTTAAGCCAATTGGAACTTGCAATCATTGTATTGAAGCACTGTTCATTCTTGTCCCCAAGTTTCTTTAGGTTTCATCTATCTGTCTGTTTTAATGGGTTGCTCCATATTCCAACTACTACCATCTCTCTCAGGAGGAACTCATTTTATTCAGTTATGACTGCAAGACTTTCTCCTTTGTCTTTTCAGGCATTTTTTTACTTTTTAGTTAAAAACTATTCCTTTGGTATGTTCCATTTTCATATTAAGTAAAGCAGACATTTAATTTCTATCCCAGGTCTCAAGTCAACATTAACTGAAGCCACCACTGACAATTATGATGTTTTTAGCTCTGCTGGAACATTTACCTGCTCTCTCCTTCCAGCCATTGCATTTCTACATGTCCTGTGTGAATGCTTTTCCGCGGGGAGTCAGTCCAAGGCTGCTCTGCTCTTTCTCATGCAGTGAAAGAAGTCTGCCAGTCTCTCTGTACTTATCTTGTGTGTTCATGATGTCCTTCTTTAGAGTTTCTGTATCTGAGAAGGGAAACAATTCAAAACCAGAGATCTTCATTGAAGCTGTACCTACATTTATACAGTTGGTGTTCTCAGCTGTTTGAATTAAATGGGACAGGAGGTCTCCACAGCAGCAGCCAACATGAATATCTGGGCTTTTTCTGTCTTCTTCTAGAAAGAAATGGAAGGCAGAAAAGAAAAATCCATCTCCCTTCATCTTGTAAACTTGCTTCAATTCCCAGTGATGTCCTTGAATACCCAGACAAGGCAACCATTTGCATGCCTTTCTCTCCAAATTTCTGGACCATGAGATTAAGGAGATCTGTAGGAGTACATGTTTAATTCCACAGTTTTCAGTAACAGAGGTAACACCTTATGCCATGATCTGTGGGTGCCTGTGCATTGTTCGGGTCACGATAAACTATCTCCAGCACAGCTAGTTCCCTCAGCTACTGGATGCCTTTCTCCATGGCGGCCCATTTGCTGTGGGTGATGTGGCACACTTTCCTTAAAAGGATACCTTTCCTTCACGCTGGTCAGGTGACTCCAGAGGCTTACATTTTGTGTTCTTCTTCCAATGGCTTTGTTAATGCCTCCTTCTCCAGCAAGTGACCCCCAACTGCTTGGCTTCTCTGCCCTCTAACTCCATGCTACTGGCCCTGTTATCCCAGCAGCAGAGCTGTCAGGTGACAATATGTTCACCTGGACAATGGCTCAAGTCTCTATGAATATTCCATAGCTCCCCTAGGGGCAAAGATCAAGTAGTTACTACTGCTTCATCCTCTGTCTCTTCCTTGTTTGTCTCTGTCTCCTGGGACGTCCCTGCTACCTCATCATCCTCTACCAAACAAACTGATTTGTGTGTCCATTTCTTTTTCTGTACTGGGGCCACCGACACTGATGCCAGCTGACAGTGACAATGGCACATGGGGGTATTCATGACCGCGTTGTCCCATGCAGCGGTTGGAGTAGCCGCAGGAGATGGACCAGCCCAAGGGACGGAGTAGCTGCAGCACACTTTGCAGGGTTTGGTCCAGCATAGGGAGTGCAGTAGCCACAGCTGCAGTCGTGTGGACTTGGGCCATCACCCTTCACATTAGTGATTGAGGTGGCTGCACAGAGCCTGTCTCTGCCCCAAGCACTGGTGGCAGATGGGGCAGGATTTCCAAACAGTTCTTTAACTTTACACAAGATCATAAGAAGATTCAGAAGCATGCTGATCCCTGGCCATAGGTCACCCCAACTCCATGAAACATTTCCAAAATACTCACACACCTTTGCCCCTGGCCCAAGAGAAGAGAGAAAAAATTGGAATAATCTCAGCCCTATAGTCTGAGTTCCCGAGGAGAAAAGGAGGGTGGTGTAATTATTGAAAGCCTCCAGGAGGCTGGTGTCATCAACAAACTTGCCGAGTGTGCACTCAATCCCACTGTCATTTTGCTGGCAAAGATGTTAAATGGTACTGGTCCCAGTACCAACCCCTGAGGAACGCCGCTTGTCACTGGTCTCCACTGAGACATTGAGCCATTGATCACCACTCTCTGAGTGCAGCCACACAACCAGTTCCTTAGCCACTGAGCTGTCCACCTGCCAAATCCATGCCTCTCCAGTTTAGAGACAACATTTTCATGCAGGACAGTGTCGAAGGCTTTGCGCAAGTCCAGCTAGATGACATTTTTTGCCCTTCCTTTATCCACCAAGGTTGTGACCCCATCATAGAAGGCCACCATATTCATCAGGCACGATCTGTCCTTGGCTGCCACCAATCACCTCCTCGTTTTCCATATGCTTTAGCACAGTTTCCAGGAGGATCTGCCCCATGACCTTGCCAGGCACAGACATGAGACTGACTGGCCTGTGGTTCCCCAGATGCTCTTTTTTTCCCATTTTAAAGGTGGGGGCTATGTTTCCCCTTTTCTGGTCAGTGGAAACTTCATCAGACTGCCATGACTTCTCAAATATGATGGATAAGGTTTAGCAATCTCATCCACCAGTTCTTTCAGGACCCACGGATGTATTTCATCAGGTCCAAAGGACCTGTGCACCTCCAGGTTTCTCAGGTGTTCCCAAACCTGATCCTCACTAACCATGGGCAACTCTCTGTTCTTCCAGTCCCTGCCTTGCCTTCCATGACTCAGGGGTTACTGCTCTTGCCCTTGCCAGTGAAGACTGAGACAAAAAAAAATAATTGAGAACCTCGACCTTCTCTGTATCCTGAGAAACCTGTTCTCCCATTTCCTTCCGCAGAGGGCCCACATTTTACCTGATTTTCTTTTTATCCCCAACGTACCTACAGAAGCCCTTCTTGTTGGCTTTGATGTCCCTGGCCAGGTTTAATTCTGTCAGGGCTTTGGCTTTCCTAACCTGATCCCTGACTTCTCAAACAATTTCCCTGTAATCCTCCCAGGCTGCCTGTCCCTGCTTCCACATGTTGTATGCTTCCTTTCTGTGAATCAATTTGTCCAGGAGCTGCTTGTTCATCCACACAGCCCGCCTCGCGTTTTTACGGGGCTTCCTCTTCATTGGGATGCATCGCTCCTGAGCTTGGAAGAAAAGGTCCTTGGATACTCGCCAGCTTTCTTGGACCCCTGTTCCCTCCAGGGCTTCATCCCATGGAACTCTGCCAGTCAGTTCCCTGAAGAGGCCAAAGGCTGCTCTCCTGAAGTCCAGGGTAGGTAGCTTTCTGTACAGCCTCCTTGCCTCCTTGAAGATCTCAAAATCCACCATTTCATAGTCGTTGCAGCCAAGGCCACCTTTGAGCTTCACATTCCCAGTCAGCCCCTCCCTGTTGGTGAGAACATGGTGCAGCATGGCACCCCTTCTCATTGGCTCTCTATCACTTGGAGAAAGAATTGTACATTGTGGTTTATTTTTAATGTGTTAGAACTGATTACTTACAAAATTTTTTGGTTTTTTGCTATGTAGTGCTAAAGCAGAGAATCATTAATAACAATTTTCTGAATAGAGATGTTTTTTACATTCAAGACCAGAAAAAAACAGAAAATAAAAAAGTACTTATTTAACTGCTGAGTTCTTTAATAACATTCCTCCCTCTTTTCAGTATATCTTCCGTTCATATATTATTAATTTTTAGACTGATCATGAGAAATTGCCATATCAATAAATTGCAGTCTTATATACAAAAAGATTATGTATGTCTGCAGATGATGTTCTGACTCCCCAAAGTAGTAAAATGGGCAAGGGAGAAAGGTGTCTCCATTTGTCAGCTTCAGCTGTCTAATAACTGCAAAAAAGTAATTCCATTCTGTTTTTCAATCACGGACTCACACGACTGGCAAGACTTCTGGTAGGTCATATCACCCGGAGAGTATTTAATCTTTGATGTTGAAATAGAAAACAAGGGGCGGGGTGGGGGTGGGGGGGTGGGTGTAAGGTATATATCCTTGAGTTCATTAATAAACTTCAACTTACATGTAAAATCCCTCATGATGTGCAATTTCTTTTTATTTATTTTTTTAATAAAAGTTTTCTCTAATGCCATGTGACCTGTAAGGCTCTCCTTTTCTCTGCTAACAATAGCCTTCATGTTAATCTGCAAACACGTTAATGTGCACACGCATTGACAAATGTAATGGAAATGTTATTTTAAACCTTAGCTGAGAATCAGAAATGAAGTTAGTACTTCTCAAAGTCTATTTTCAATAAAAGAAAGAAAGAAAATAAATTTCTTCTTCTAGTAAATTCAAAATACTCTCACTTTGTCTGGAAGAGGAGTAAAATTGGCTAATAGTTTTAGAATTAGTCAGGGCCACAAATATTCCTAGTCATTATAATAATAAGGTCTCAAAGGGCAGACCTGCTGAAGATGAAATAAGATTACTGTGACCTATTTTGCCTTTCATTTATGTGAAAATAATTCCAACATTTCTGAAATTATTTCTGGAATTATTACATTATTAAAGTATTAGGGAAGAAATTTTAAACACACCATCTCAGGACTAGAAGAAAACATCTAATGTAAATCAGACAAACTTACAGTTAGATTGATTCAACCTCTTGGACCCTGTCTTTTCTGTTAAATTACTATTTTTACCATTAAAAAAATTTTCCTCTAAATGGCCTACACTGAATATGAGATGGAGTCAGATCTTTAAATACCAAGCTCAGACAATCAGAATATACCTCATTTACCATAGAATCACAGACTGGTTCGGTTTAGAAGGGACCTTAAAGATCATCTAGTTCCAACCCCCCTGCCATGGGCAGGGACACCCTCCACTAGACCAGGTTGCTCCAAGCCCCATCCAGCCTGGCCTTGAACACTTCCAGGGATGGGGCATCCACAGCTTCTCTGGGCAGCCTGTGCCAGTGCTTCACCACCCTCTCTGGGAAGAACTTCTTCCTGATATCTAACCTAAATCTCCCTGCATTCAATTTAAACCCATTAACCCATGTCCTGTCACTACAGGCCCTTGTAAAAGGCCCCCTCCCACCCGCTTCCTTGTAGGCCCCCTTCAGGTACTGGAAGGACAATCTCTTGCACCTCCTTTTGCTGTTCCAGACAGGGATCTCAATCCTTTGCCTCCTGTGTTATTTGGTCTATCCAACCTCACACAGAAAATGGAAACACAGTTACCACATAAAAACCTTTATCACTGGATTGTATAAAAATAATTTAAAAAACAAAGCCTTTGCTATTCTGCTGCATGTACCTAGCTCCTTTGAAATAAAGCAGATTCTTACCAGACTTCGGGGGTTTTTTGCAGCTACAGGGAGATCTGAGTTTGGGTGAGAGTGTTGCCACTAATGAACGCACTAGAAAAACTGAGTGTCGTCATTATTACTTACCAAGCTAACTGTCTATAAAGTGATATTTTAAACTTCATAATAATCCTTTTTATATATGTTATACAATTCTCATTTTAAAAACTCCATTTACTTCCATGACAATGAAGTATAAAGAGATTGAGTGCAGTAAAGCATCTGTTTGAGGGTTGCAATTTGAGAGGATGCAGTCATGACACAATTTAATTGCTTTACTTTCATATAACAACATGTCATAAAGTTAATGTGTTCCAGTTAATGATCTCCTCGCACTTTCATTGAAAGTTACTAGTACAGGAGCATGACACGAATATTGAGCATTAAAGATATTCATGTCTGGAGCTGAGGGCTGGATAAAGTGATAACTGCTGGAGCTCAGAAAAACATTTTTTGGGAAAAGTTATATGCTATGCATTTTCCACAACTTTTTTTTTTTTTTTTTCTTTTTTTTTTTTTCTTCTGTAGAGAAAAATCAAAATGTTCAGTCAAATTTAGAAAATTTCAGTTTGGAGATGTTACTATAGTGTCTGATGAGAATCTTTATTTGTCATTGGTCAGTGCACTGTTGTCCCACATAGTCAAAATTTGCTGACTTGGACAGTGCCATACTCTGTCTTCTTTAGTCAATGTGATACAGACTGAAAGTCTGTTATTCAGTGAATGCTGCAGTCCAGTTTAAAACAAACCAAAACATAGATAAATATATATAAAGATAATTCACAGGTATATTCAATGACTGAGTAATTTTCAAACGGAATTTTCGTCTGTGTTAGGCCAAAAGTGAGGGTGCTGCTGTCTTTGCCAAAGAGCTAATATTTTTCCATTAGCAAATAGTGTTCATAAGGGAATCCAAGTAGCTGAAAATCCTTTCAAGGGTCAAAAAATGGTTTTGATATTGAAAACATTCAATTGTCTCAAACTAGAGCAGTGTAGTCTCTTATTTAGAAAGAAAGTCTGTTTAGAAATAATACAAATTACATTTCCAAATAATAAAAACACAATTTCATAAAATAAGGTTAGGGAAATGCACAGAAATGACAAGGTGGTGGGGGCAGGAGAGAGAAAAGGATAATTTCACTGACTCTCCAGATAGGAGAATGAGTGAAAGGTCAAGAACCTGACTTAAGAATATTTAAACTACAGAAAAATAAAAAGAAAGGATTAGCATTGAATTTGCTGGACTGATGAGCCTAAGTAACAAAGACCCTTCAGGAATCAATTACTAAGGGAGAAGAAAACTCTACAGATAGATTTCTGGAACACAAAATCAATGTCTGCAGAAACAGAGAACATGCAGACAGAAAGCAAGCATGTAGGACCATAATGTCAAACCTCTAGGAGTAAATGAATGCCGAGAAATAGGAGATGAAAAACGAAGTAATAAGAATAAAATCATAAAGGAGTTACAAAGCTAAGAGGTTTTTTACTAAAGAAAACTGCATTTATTATAATTCCTAAAGAAATTATTCCAGAAAAATTACTCACAGTTTAGGAGCTTAATGGTTTTAAGCTGGGTCTAAACCATAAAATCGATGATGGTATGAACTGAACAGCTGTAATTATGAGATCAGTTATGAACTTAAAAAAGGCTTTCAAGCTCAAACCAACAATTTTGTCTACAAAAATGGCGGGCATCAACACCAAGACTGGAGAGCACAGCCATGGCTACTATAATGGGAAAAATCGGTGCAAATTGCCACAGGTGTAAGGGCAGTGTGTCTGATGTTAGGACTGGGTTCAGAAGAGCACTGCCCCCACAAGGATGAATGGTTGTATGTTCCCAGTTTGTTCCAGTGAATATGTAATTTTAGGAAAAAGCATATAGAGTCTTTGCATGCTCCATTAAGGTAGAAAACTATCATCCAAAGAACAGTGTCAAGAAACAATTTTCAGGTTGCTGCAGAGCTGGCTGGAATGGTATTGTAATCCAAAAAGAAAAAGCTATGTGCATATGACTGTATATTTATGCAACTTAGCTATACAGGTTGCATAGTTAAAGTAAGTGCAGAGTTAAGAGAATGCTTTAACAAGAACACAGGTGATAACCGCAGCATGACACTTTCATTCTTACTGTTTGTGTCTGCCATTAACTGAGAGAAATTCTGACAGTTACAAGGCAAATATTAAATGACTGGAAAGAATATATGTGCTTTATGTACTTCAGGAGGACTACAGCTTTTGTACTATTACATGCACTTTATACATGCCCACACTTTCTCTCAAGATGAAGTTATCTCTGCCAACCATTAAAAGTGAGAGAATGCAACCTTGAATTGCAAATCAAAATTTACATTTCACTGTTGTCATAACTCTATGCATTAATGCAACCAAAATTCAAGCAGATTGGTCATCATCCTGAGATGGTATATTTAATAACAATAACCTTCACATATTTCAATGGAAATAGTGTATTAGAAGCTAAATGAATACATGAGCTGAGACAGGTCACATGTTCTGCAATAACTGTACACTAGCTGGGCTATGCAAAAGTAAATAATGGCATGTGACTTCAACTTACATGGTTTTATCAACTTGTTTGGTCAACAAAAAGCTAAAAATTAAAGGAAAAACTAAAGGCATGCATTCTCAATTTAATTACTGGTTCCAGATTAACTTGTGGTAATGAAATCTGGGAAGTCAGAGGACACCAACAAGCAAATAATTGCCAGAGAAAAATACTACATGATAGAAAGAATATGATATCAACACTTGCTAAGATTATCAGAGAGCTCAACGGTTCATCAGCTCTGAAAGCATTCAGAAAAAAAGAGGTGGATGTATTTGGGATTTATTAAGAATAAGGTATGAGTGTCTGGAGTGCATCTATGTGAATGGAGAGAATGGATTGAAAAACTCAGGCTGAGTAATATTTAGAGAGATAAAACCCATGAAATCAACAAGAAGGAAGTGGAGTCCAAAGTAGATAGGGTGAGCTGAGATTTATTTGTGCCATAAATGATAAAATGAATGTGCAGAAAAGATTGAAATTCCTTTTCACTATCTTGTTTATACAATATACATTCATCAACCATCAGACTGTATACTGAAAAATAAGCCAAAGCCTACCATTGCAGTCAATACTGTATCTGCAAACACATTCAACGGGAACTAAAATGTGTCATGACAGAGAAGAAAACAGAATTCGTGAAATATTCCCCAGTTATGGCTGGCTCCTCAACGTATTTTCATTAATTTTGTGATTTCAAAGGAAGTGTGCTGATTTACAGTAGTGTCGAAGTCCAATACTTTCTGACCAGGTTCTTTTAGATATTCCATATGTGTAGGGATATCTTTAATATAAAAATAGCTTATCTGAAGGTAGTCGATGTGGCATGTTATTTCTGATTTAGCAGAGTGATACAAAATACGCTGAAAACACAATACAAATATGTTACATTTAGGAAAACACAGCAATGGTATACACAGTTCAGTCACAATACCAATGAGATTCCCATTACCGGTCTCTGTAGCCCGCTCTCCATCACAATGCTGGGCCTCCCCAGTCGCCAGGAAGGCATATGTGGGTTGAAGCCAGCTCAAGTCCATTGCGCTGTTTAAAACTCTTTTACTAGTTGCCTGATTTTTATGCTCTGTGTTGGGCTGAGACATATATTCAGACCCCACCATGCTGGACTGGCTGAAGGACTGAGACTTTCACACTGTTTTAGTGAACCCAGCGGGAAACATTTACACCACTAGATGATCCAGCTACTGCTGATAGCTGTTTAACTAAAAAAAAGGCCACCCTCCGCTCTCCTTTGTGTTGAGATAGTCAGCTGTTTTGCAACAGCTGTGATCAGTCACAACCTGCATTATTCTTGGAGCTTCATGGGCACACCACCCTTGCCCATCTCCTCTGACCATTCTTCCATCACAGGGTTTTATTGGTCAGTAACAAGTGGCTGTAGAGCTGGTACTGAAAATTTATTTTCATGCAGCCCTCTCTTGCATTTTCTGGGGAGATAAAAAGTAATGAAAATAAAATGCATAACTAAGGCCTACAGCTCATCAACAGGAGAAAGATAGCAAAAAGGAGGTAAAATTGAAAGACCATTTTCTTTAGTACATATATACTTCAGTGGAATTATGCCAGGTCAAGTCACTCCCTACTTTTCGAATTTAAGGACAGCTGTATTGGTTCAGACCATTGGCCAATTACGTGCCTTGAGCAGTGTCCTGCAATGCCTGCTCTCTCCAGCAAATACTAAGTTATGCCTCTGCTGGAATGTCCTCCCAGGAATCAGTGGTTTCACAATATCCTGAGTCAGGTGACTGCATTCTATGATCCGTGTGGACTTACTTTCCTTTAATTTGCCTAATGGTTTGTTGCTTGGTTTTTTTATTTTTTTTTCAGATTCCTTTACAATTTCAGCCTCTGCAACCTGCTGTGGAAATTAATTCCACACTTTAATAAAAAGCACACTGTGAAAAAGTATTTCTCCTTAAAAAAAGGCCAGAAAACACTGCTACCTGCTCGTTTCAGTGGATGTCTGCCAGGTTTTGTGCTAAAAGGAGTAATGAACAGTCTACACTCACCTTCTCCTTACCATACCAGATTTTGTAAGGATCTGTCATCTCTTGCTTTTGTCATTGCTTTTCCAGGTGGAAGAGTCCTAGACTAATTAGTTTCTTTTCCTGTAAAAATCATGCCATAACTTCAGTCATCCTTGTTACTCCTCTCTGTATTTTTGCACTTCAGTATTTTGAAATGGGATTACAAGGCTTGCCTGCATGTGGTGTTCAAGATGTGACAGCACGATAGTGATATTTTCTGTTTTATTCTTTGTTTTTCCCTAACATTTCTTACATTTTTGGACTGAGCATTGAGCTGCCCACTAACTGGCTGGCAAAAATTACCTTTAATCTGGAGTTCTTCATTATCAAACCAGTGTCCATGGTACTTTCTTTTTGCTGCCTATTGTCCATTTACCAACTCATTTTTCATGTGCCCCGTTATCTTACACTGAGCTGGTACCTGCAACTGTCTGTGGAGAGTTTTGTTTTGTCTTTTCTGAATGATTTGGAAGCAGCAGCCAGTTTAGTCCCTGTGCTGGGTGTAGGTGCCCAGGTGCTGGCAGCAGGGGCTGCAAGGGTGGCTTCTGTGAGCTGGAACCAGCTTCTGGTTCCAGCTGGTTCCAGCGCACCCACTGCCAAGGTGGTGGTGCCTATGTGGAAAGATATTCAAAGAAGGGCAAAAACTCTGGAGAAAGAAAGGATGGGGAAATGAAGCAAGGAGGAGCAATGACAGGAGCACTATGGTTAGAGGAGGAGGAGCTCCATGCCAGAGCAGTTACTCCCTTGAAAGGAATGCGGCTTCCAAGGGACCCAAAACAGCACAGAGGAAAAAAATGAGAAACAAGGAGCAGCAATGGGAAACTGCTGTGTCCGGACCCCAACCACCTTGCACCACTCACAACCTCATTGAAGGGTCTGAATATTTAACCTGTGGCACTAACAGGGATGAGGAGAGGAGTCTGAAGCAAAACTGAAGCCTGGGAAGATGGGAGGTGTTTTTCTCCAGGTGTGTTCTTATGTTTTGTTTCCCAGTACCCCAATCAGTAACTAAACATGTGAACTCACAGTAAATGTAAAGTCAAGCCCATTCTGCCCTCTACAGTAACTGATAAACAGCCTCCTGCTGTTATTTTGACTCATGAGTTTCCTCAATCCTGTTTTGCTATTGTCTCCCCTCCCCAGTGGCTCGGGGAGCGATCAAGCATCTGTGCAGGTGCTTCACTGGACACCGGAGGCCAACACACCATTCTGGGATCATTTTCAACTTCCTTTAAAGGTCTTGTTCACTCTCAAGTGTGGATTGAAATGTCAGAAATGGGTGGGACAGCCCCAAAGTGACGTAGTTGAGTGAAAGCTGGCTGTACATTTCCAGATTTATTGTGTCCCCTAATCAGTTGTTAACAGACAAGAAGATTGTCCTTTTATCCTGTAAAGGTAGAGGATTTTTAAGTGTTTTTAGTGATGAATATGTTAAAATTTGCTTTTATTATAGGAACAATACGTTATCTGGGTCCTCTTTAATTGCAATGTATTGCTCCACGATCCTCCTAAAGCCCTTTTTAAGGCTGATGAATACAGTTTTGTTTCTCTTCCAGTACTGAGGCTTTGTGAAACACCACAGTTAAGCAACAGGGCTAATAATTTTGCAGTATCATATTTGAGTATGTCTCCTACTTTTTAATGACTCTCTTACTGTGTATTTTACTGAGCAGATGAATTTAATTAATTTCACTGATTAGATGGTGGCATTGATTAGGTGCCATTGGCTGTTCAGTTTGGGGCGACACCTTAGACTTTCTTCATAAAATGTGGTTTCAAGGTGAGAACTTGAAAGGCAGCTCTGTAGCTTGTTCATATATAGAAGAGATTTTAAACATCACATCCCTTCACTCTGATGCCTGCACGTCTCCTCTGATTATCAATGCCCCTTCTATATGTTATAATCTTCAGAGTGGAGAAACACTAGGTTAGACCATGCAGCCCAGAATATCCAAGAATGCAAAATTGCCTGTCAGCACACTTTTGCAACCCACGCTGGGCTATGTTGTTGTCCAGTTCTTCTGTGCACTGTAAAGTTGAGACATCTTGTCCTGCATTTCTGCATCCCACAATTTGTAGGCTTCAAATATCCTGTAAGGAAAGAAACATAGCCCTGCATTTTGTGGAGGACAGAAATGAAAATTCTCATCCTTCTTCCACAGAAAAACAATGAAATCCTAATGATATATGAAGTCTTCAAAAGCTGATAAGCACAGAGCTTAGTGGAGTCAACAGACAATACACTATCCACACAGATAACAAGCAAGCCTAAAATAAAAGGGTACTTCAGCTTGAGCTCAAGTTGTCAACAGAGTCAGACAACTAGAGTATACTTGTTATTTTAAAATGGACCTAAACTTGCTCCCTCGTTTATCAAACCTGGCTGAATCAAGTCAGTCAGGCCTAAGAATAACATTAAGGACCATTCCCAGAAGGACTCTATATCTGTCAAACAGAATTGGAACAGTCTCACCGTCAGCTCAGGCCTCTCTAAACATACAGAGTCAGTAAGACAGCTGAAGCAAAGACATGTAAATGGAAAAGGAGCAAGTAAAATAATCTGACATGAATAAACCTGCTCTAGAGCTTTACATTCAATTCACAGGATAGTCTTATCTCATAATGTGAATACTAAATTCTAATTTACTACCTTCAGGTCAGAATTTCTGTCTATGTGGTGACTGTCCATCCAAATAAAGGACAGAGAACAACTGATCTTAGTCTGCACAATATATATTTGTATATGCTTTGTAAAGGTCTTAGTATTTGCTTCCAGCAAGAACAACTCTAACTTCATGTTACTACCTGCAAAACAGATTATTTATGTGCAAGTGTTACATTAAAAATAAACAAATTATGTTAATATAAAAACGCACTCCACCTAGAATCAATCACAATTTAAAAAATTACCAGTGATAATTTTTTCTGCTGTGGACACTGCAGAAAACTATGACAATGGAAAGTGGAAGAAGATAAGAAAGGCTATAACAACAAATAAAGAATTATGCTTGTTTGGGAGGAACCTATACTAGAGAAAAATGTTTCTAGTGTTAACATTTAAGATATCCATGAAATAATATCTATAAGACTAGTACTCCAAAACAAACTCCTTCAACCATAGCAAAATCTCTTTTCCCTGTTTAAGGTCATATCTGGTCTTGTTCTAGGTACCTATGCAAGATACTGGATTGTCATTGTTTTCCATGACCTGCCTGTTTTCTGCACATTCAACCCGGCACCATGCAGGATTCATACTATTTCCGGACCAACTCTGAATCTTGAAAGCTATGTGGCTGTGTGTACATGTACATACATATAGCTATATAAAATTGCATACACACGTGTGTATGTATATATAACTCTATAAGGTGTCTTAATTTTTTGCACAAACAAACTACTGGATTGAAAACGGAAACATACATTGTGACTCCTTGTAGTCAACTGAGTAAAGGAGATGTACCTATCTTTGGTGGATTAGAAGAATCTGGAGGTTTTGACAAGATTCAATGCAGAGAGAGAAAGAATATTTTAAAGATGCTTTTCATAAAACAGTATCAAGGGAAAAAAAAAAATTCTCCCTTACTAAATCAACCACTCTCTTTAATAGCTGAAATCTTAAGCAAGTAAAATAATTGGACCATATTGTCCCACTAAATATCAAGAAATATTCTACAATGCTTTCCTTAAAATATGATGGGATAGCCTACTTTCTATTTTAAAAGTAGTTTTAGAGAAGATACAGTAATACTCAATTGCTGATTTACAGCAGACTGAAACCTATGGTAATAATCTATTGAAAAGCACCTTTCATCTATAATTCGACATTTGAGAAGTAGTCAGGTTTGATTTTGATTTTTTCCTCTGTTTACATGTTATTAGATGACATCTAACAGATCTAGTCTAGTAGTCAAAAACATTTATTCACTGGGCACCCATTCCTGGTGCAATCATTTCTGAGAAGCATCTAAAGGAGTTGTAATTAGCAGAAAAGTGTTTATGTAAACTGCTGTTAAATAATGATGGTTGTGGTCTTGGTCTCATGGTCATTCCTGGGCAGGTTTTACCTCTTTTCATGAAGGCTCTGATAGCCTCTCTGCTGGGTGATCCAACGAGCTTTCCTTGAAGACAACCTCTTTCTCCAGCTCAACAAACGCTGAATTTATTTACAGTAGCTCAATTTCAGCAAGGAAATCGAGCAAGAACCACCCCAGAAAGGCCCCTAAGCAGTTAACGAGAAGTTGTTTGTGGTCCATACACTATAAATGTACCTCCAGACGTTCTTCAAAGAACAGAGGGAGAATCATAATGTTCCACAGTGCTGTTGTAGTCTGTTTCTGGCAGTAAAGTACCCACTTTCATACAGGCAGGTACTATAAAGATCTCAACCAGATAGTGAGATCTGGATTGAATTCTCTTCTCATCTCGAGGAGTTCAGACACTCCTGGCTTTTGCAACAATGCTCTGACAGTGTTAGTCTGACAAAATCTCTTGCTCAAACTGTCATCACACAGAAATGGTTACATGATACTCAGGGGAGGATATGCTCAAAAGCATCACAGAAGCTTATGAGTATGTCCAAGACAAAAATTTTATGCTTTGATACCTTCACTGCCTATAAGTTCCAGTTCAAGTAGCTTTTCTTGGATCTGATGCTATCTTTGTTAACTTAAGACTGAACATTTTATATAACTGAGATGCACATTTCTTATATATGTAACAGTCCTAGTACATTTTTAGCCCCATTTCTGATCCCATAAATGCTCTTTCCTACATTTATTAGAACAGCAGTTTTATTCCACTGAAGTCTATGGAGTGCACCAGACTCAGAAGTGATTACATCAGGGAGACTTCAGTGCTCAGATGTAAATGAGAGAATGCCTGCTGCTCGAGACCACAGAAGTGCATGGCCTTTGGTTGTAAAATGGTATTCCATAGTCCTTCTGATGGAAAAATGTAATACATTTTAAATAACCAACTAAATGCAGGATTCTGAAGTAACTTTCTTGGTTAGTTGACAATACTACTGTTCCACAAAGCCAACAGTGTGTTCTTGTAATGCTCATTTCCTTGCTGTGTCACAGACTTCTGCTAAAATCAATTATATGCAGGTCCTCCAAAGTCCATTTATTTGCTTGTCACTGATCACAATATTAAATATCAGCTTTACAGAAAGAGCAGCAAATGGAAAAAACACCAGAATGGGGTAAAGTGAGGTTAAATATACCACAGATTGGATAGTGTGTGAGTGGGGGGCAGTGTAATATTTATGAAACATGTACAAATTAGAAAAAGAAGACTTTTTGGGTTTGTACCACAGATTAATCAGTACACATAAAGAATAACATAGCTCCACATTCCTGAATTCAATTTCAATATCAGAAAAGAAGAGAAAATAATTCTATTCAACATCACAGCAGGGTATGCTGTTCCATTACTAGGAAGATGCAACTGGGGAACATATTCAGAAATACATATGTAAAAATGCTTCTATAAATCCAGGGAACAAACTTCAATCATCTAAAGAAAACCTAAATTCAAGCCTAGAAAGGTCAGGCACAATGTTTAGCATACATTTTCAAGCAGGCACTGTCATGAATACTAAATACAGCACTGGTTATTTATGTTCAAGTGACAGGGTAGTAACAAAACCTACCTGTGGTGTAGATGACTGCTCAGTAGCTATTGCAGTGTCTCTGGGAACTGTGACAATTCATCCACCCTACCTCAGTTTCCATATGTGATAGCCCAAACCTAAAAACCTGTCTGTAAAGGTTTCCAGGTTCTCAGACCAAATGTTGTAAGGAACTAACTGACGCTCCTATGAGGAAAAAAGGACAAGTTTTTCTTATGGTAACTAACTTTTTTATTACAATGTAATTGTTTGTAATTAAAAATAAATATTGATTCTATCTAGTCTCTAATTTCAACAGCCTCCTTACTGTTCTGTCCTCAGTTAAACCAACTTTTCCCCAACTGTCTAGGTTCCTCTTATTAACAAATTAAGATAATGAATCAAATCTGACTAGGCCCATTGCCCAGTACCAGTGTGTTTAAATTTCCAGCACCAGCCAGCATTAATCTTCTATTCTGCTTGGGAAAGTTACAATGAGATATTTCAGTTCTTCTTGTGTTGCCCACATTGTCTCAGGATCTTTCATTGCTGACCTCTTCTCTCTTAAAGGACTTAGACCTATTTGAACTGTCAATGCATCCAAACCATGTACCTCTCTTTCTTTACCCTGTCTACAGCCCTGTTTCCAGAGCTACTAGGCAATCCCAGTGTAGAAAGGGGAATCTAATTCAGTTTTGAATCCATCAAACTATACCACCATACCAATTTTTGAGAGCCAAATGTTTAGTTCTATTCATTGGAATAAAATAGTGTAGTTTCCTTTCTGTGATTATAGATGTTTCTGTAATTCCAGGGACAATTGCCCCTCGTGAGAATAGTTTGCACCTTTTTACACTCTTGAGAAGGTGTGACAAATTGCACTAAGATTCCCACTTGTGTGCTGCTGAAAGATATTCAAGAATATGCTGGAAACTCACAAGCTATATTAGTGAACCTACATAGGACCTTCAATAACCTAGCACTGACACTAACCAGCACAGCACAACCTGCATCTGCACTATTAAGCTATCTTTAAAAAAGGTGTTACAGCTGCCTACTAGAAATGACCTCCTAACTTCCTACACCACACCAACTTCTAATGCATACTCAGAAAGACAAGGGAAAGCCTTAGTGTCATGGTCCAGCAACCTACTACCACACAGCCAGTCCCTCGTCTCTGACCCCTCTCCAGTGGAGGCGGAGAATTGGAGTAAAAAATGGAAACGCATGGCTTGCAATAAGAACAATTTAATAACCAAACCTAAATGAAATAAAATAATGATACCAATAATGCTAACAATGCTAACAATACTTATCATAGAATCATAGCCTGGTATCAGTTGGAAGGGATAAAGATCATCTAGTTCCAACCCCCCTGCCATGGGCAGGGACACCCTCCACTAGACCAGGTTGCTCCAAGCCTCATCCAGCCTGGCCTTCAACACTTCCAGGGATGGGTCATCCACAGCTTCTCTGGGCAGCCTGTGCCAGTGCTTCACCACCCTCTCTGGGAAGAATTTCTTCCTGATATCCAATCTAAATCTACCCACTTTCAATTTAAACCCATTACCCTTTGTCCTTTCCCTGCAGGCCCTTGAAAATAGTCCCCGCGCCCAGTTTTCTTGTCGGCCCCTTCAGGTACTGGAAGGTGCTATAAGGTGTCCCTGGAGCCTTCTCTTCTCCAAGCTGGACAAGCCCAACTTTCTCAGCCTGTCCTCATAGCAGAGGTGCTCCAGCCCTCTGAGCATGTTCATGGCCTCCTCTGGACTTGCTCCAAGCAGTCCACATCATTCTTATGCTGAGGGCTCCACAGCTGGACACAGTACTCCAGGTGGGGTCTCACAAGAGCAGAGTAGAGAGGGAGAATCCCCTCCCCTGACCTGCTGGCCACACTGCTCTGGATGCAGCCCAGGATACGGTTGGCTTTCTGGGCTGCCAACACATGCTGACGGCTCATGTCCAGCTTTTCATCCACCAGTACCCCCAAGTCCTTCTCCTCAGGGATCCTCTCAATCCATTCTTCACCCGGCCTAATTAATTAATTTATTAGTAGTGTTAATTAGTAATACTAATTACTACTAGTAATATATAATGAAAATAATGGAAAGGAAAGCAAATTATAAGACTGCCCACCACCCTGCGATGCCCAACCATTCCCCAGTACTGAAAGACAGAGCCTGAGAGTGAGATTGCCCTCCCCGCTGGGCCCAACCCTCAACTCACATACTAATCATGATGTTTTATCAAATGAATATCCCCTTGGCCAGTCCTGGCCGGCCGTACTCACCGTGTCCCTTCCCAGCTGCTTGCAGTGACGTTGTTGGGAACACAGGTGCAGCACCAGAAACTGAAAAAGTCCTGGGCTTAGTATAAACACTCCTCAGCAACAACTGAAAACAACCGTGTTGCCAATACTCTTCTTAGTACAAATCCAAAACACAGCCTCATACTAGCTACTGTGAAGAAAATTAACTCTGTCCCAGCCAAAACCAGCACACCTAGCTGACACAGACCCCAAATAAATAAATAAATAAATAAATAAATAAATAAATAAATAAATAAATAAATGGCAGGGATTTTTCTAACAGTTTAATAGTAGACAGGATTGAATTCTGTTGCCTAGGAGCTTTCCCTATCACTATTTAACATACCAGTATAGACAAAGCTGTAATGTCTTGGATATCTTAATCCCTGCTACATCTCCCTAAGCAGGTGTCCCTGACTAATTTTATGCTTTAAAAATTGTAATGCATTACTATTTCTTCATATCAGCCAGACTCTTAAATGCTCACCTGGCAGCATCTAAGCTGGATTTATTCTCTGAACAGAAGTAATGCCTTAAATTCCTTTATGATATCCTTCAAGTTCTGAAAGACTGATTAATTCTTTTATGCTTTGTGGAGGTAGAGGAGATTAGACTCTCTAAGAAATATCTTCTAGGATAAAGAAGGGTAGCTGGCACTGATGTTTTTTGTCTCGGTAAATAGTTCAAAATACTTTCCTAAACAACTTATGAAATAGGGGTATTTTTGCCCTCCATAGCTTCTCTTGACAGAGATGGAACTTTAACAGAATCAGATGAACCTATAGCACTACAGGAAGTGAAAACACTGACAGTATCAGCATAAAACCTTCTGGCACTCTAAAAGATTTCTAGAAGTACCTGTCAGAAGAAAAGACTCCCAAGGCTGTTAAAGGATGGTTAGAAGGGAAAGAGAAGAGAGTTTATTGCTATTATCATTAGACTTAGGAATGAAAGCAGCACTTGAGTATACTTAAAAATAGGATATCTACATTGCACGTTGGCTGGTCATATAGACTATCTGAACCGGCTGCAAATGCACTCCTTGGTAGACAAAGAAGTCAATACTGAGCAGCTGGAAGGCTGCTGGAAAAGGTGATAATCTGTTTAAACTTACTTGGGGCATCTCTACACCAGACTGCAGCACAAACTTCAAGACTGCACTGCATACAAGCAGCTTTCACATTTTTATCTCAACTAATTGCCTGCTCATGAGAAGACAGGTAGAGTTACAGCACCCAGAAGCCCTTCTGTGTCTCTGGTGCATCAAAGTGTTCCTGGTCCACCTATAAATTGAAAGGGGGTGTTGTGACTGAGTGCTTTCTGTTTAACATGGTTACCACATATGTTAACGTTTCTTGGAAATAACAGTGAACAGCCTGCAGAAGTAGCTGGATTGATTGTTTTTTGTGTTAGTGGCCAGTTAAAGTGAACATATTGTACCTATAATAATCTCCTCTGTAGAACAGTTTTAAGTACAACCCCTGTATCAGGCAATAGTGGAAAAGGAGTTGGAGGAAGGAAGTTTGTCATTTTTATAAAATATTTTGGGGGTTGTTTTTGAGTTTGACATAATCTTGTTATAAAATGGAGTGAATAATTTATATATTACACAAAAATATATTAAAACTACTTTTGGCAGCTCTCTCCTACGAGAAAGCTTCATTTGAATCCCAGAAGGGAAACAAATTGATCTGTGGGAACAGACATAGTAATTCATGGGTTGTGTCAGGGTTTATGTCAAGTAAAAGCAATTGCTAACAGATGAAAAGGGAAAGCCTACCTTTAAATGAAAACATATAATCCTAACCGCTATCTAATAGGACTTCATTTGTAGCCAGAAGTCAAGGCCTTCCAACAATCAGAAGAGAAGCTGAATAGTCCTAAACCTTGTTCACTGGCTTCCAGGCAGTTGTCACACAGTAATCTATCAAAGAAAAACACAAATAAGCCCTGAATAACCCACACAATAAATAGAGAACTAGAATGGCAATAGTAAACTTATTTTTACTTCACAATCTTGCATCTGTACTTCATTCAACAATAATTCTGTAAAATCTCGCTTTAAAAGCAGTTCTTACAATCCTACTGAAAGAATTGAAATGGGCTACATTTTGTATTGGAGTCTTATTCAGAAGCCATATCCATCATCTGATACAAATGCAGTACCGAGCAGGCCAACGCTATCTTAAGATCACAAGAACCGATTTTCAATACCTGCATAAGAAAAGAGGCAGAACAGAAAAATAATCATAAGCTGTCATTGAATACATAACAACCCAACTGTGTTAAAAAACAGATTTGAGTGGTATATAGGAAAGGTATCAATGTGAGATGTGATGATTATAGTATCAGTAATAACTGCAACTTAAACTGGGTATCACTTGACAAAGAAGAATCTAAAAACTCTAAAGAAATTACATGAGAGAAAGAAAGCTAAAAAAACTGCACTACACTACAGGATAAATTTTCTTACGTAACTTGTAGCTCTAAGCCTAAATATAACATATGCTTGATACCTATGCATTCCTTTAATACAAATAGTAAAATTAATGTTTTTGCATTTCCTGTACCTTTTAGAGCAAATATCAGATTGTAACATTTTTGTATCTAATAAAAGCAGATAGTGAGTGCACAGAACACATGCTTGATTTTATGGGCTTTTAGATACTCAAGGATGCAGGGAAATATCCCTGTTTATATCTCTCAGAGAATTCTTGATTTCAAAATACCCCTTCTTTCTTTTTATTCTTTAAAGGTTTTCACTTTATCTTTGATATTGCTCAGCTACAAAATGTCAAATCTTGGTCTTTTGTCATACAGAAAACAGTAATCTGTGCACTGCAAGATCAGTCTTAATTAGTTTTATGTTGACTGTGATTATACCGTGAACCAAGTTAAGCTTCTCTTCCTGGCTAGCACCACTATGCAGATATCCAGATGTTGAGTTTTTACATGACCAAAGCCTGGATGAGTTCAGTTGCATCATTGGTAGTCTAGATGGAAACTCTAGTCCTTGTGACAGTATTAAAAACAGACCAGTACATGCCCAGGCCATCACAACATTTCTCCGCAGCTGCCTAACATTTGCAAACATCCAGGAATCTGATTTAAAGTCTACATCTTAAAGGTTATAGAACAATGACAGAAAAAAAGATACATTCTTAGCGAAATGGTTTCTAAATCAAGAAACATAAAAGATAAAGAATAAAATAGAATATATATTCTTTTGAGCACATATATATTGATTTATTGATATATTTACAGCTGTATCCCCTCCTGACATGCTGTAGAGAAAGACTGCAGTACAGCTGTGTGGGGTAAAACTCATCTGCTTGCCAACCTTCTGGATATTAAACAGTAATTCTCATGTCACCCTGTTTCTTCGTATTTCTGCAGGACTTACCCCATTTGGGCTACCAATAATGGCCAATCAAAAGAGTGGAGCAGTTTCCAACCACCTCTAGCTGTTCAGTCCTCAATCTGGCAACTGAAGCCTCTGGTCCAGGTAGCCTTATTGGGTGGCAGCATTCCTTGTAATAGACCATTTTTCTCACATACATAGCCGTCAGGGATGATTATTTAATCAGCAGAGGGCAGAAAAGCTCAGCAAAACCGTAATATAAGATGGTGAGTTTGATGCCAGTTTAATTTAGATTTTCTTCGCGACCGAAAAAGAATTTTGTGTAATAATATAAATTAATGCCTAACAAGGAATTTTTTTTTTGCTGCATATTAGTGGATGGACATACTCTAAATTCTCTTTGACCTAAAGCATTAGGAACCACATATTGCTTTTAGGAAGCTCATCTGTTTTTGAGACCAGGATACTCAATTTCCAGCTCTGCAGTGTAGCATTTTAATCACCACAGATACATTGGGCAGTGGTTTGATTTATGACCGCCATAGATTCAACTGCTAAAAGTTTCCAATTACACCAAAATACCATTATTTTGTTGGCATTTAGCTTTTGAATAAGATTCCAGGACAACTTCTTCCAGAAAAAGCTGAAACAGCAGCTGTTGCTGCTGAAAACAACATGAACTTGGACATTCATACAGCTGTGCTGGCAAAGAAAAATCTGGAATATTCACCTAGACCTGAGCTTTCCACCATCTTTCTGGAAAAATGTGGTGGTTTGAAAGATACTTTCATCCCGTACACTTTGACTTTAAACACATGCATTGTTAAAATCAGGGACCACTTTAATTGCAAGTGGTGTTAAACTGATCAGTGTTACTGTTTCATTATATAACAATTAATTTGCTGCATCATTCCAGACATCTTGAAAATGCAAGAGAATTTTGTTTGATTTACAATGTGTTGTTTCTCTTTGGGGACGGGAGGGGGAAGAAGAGAAGAAATTATGTCAAACAACTATGCTGGATAATGTAAGCTAAGGTAACTAGTTCCTACATGAGTATGAATTTCATAATGATATGTCTGAATTGTTGACATTCTCACAGTTCAGCAGAAAAGATATCTTTTCAGAGGAAAAAAGGTCTTCAATGGAGCTAAATCCATGTTTTTTAAATTTCTATATCTCCTGGGTCTGAACAAAATTGAAGTGTCGTATTTCATCAAGAGAAAAATGCCAGACAATCTGAAAATCACTTGACCTTTTTTATTGCGTTTCTATTCTTTTTTTTATAAAAAAAAAAATTAAATAACTGGCAAAGATGTCAGTCAGTCTCAGAAAAGTAAGTCTACTTTCTCAGAGAGAAAGGTAAATTTCAGTGCAGGGCTTCTACTAATAAACTGCATGTTCCCCACTGCTATCATTTACTTCTGTACCAAAAAGTGCCTCTGTGGATACAATACCAATATCTGCTGGGTGGGCAGTGCAGGGGGTTGCAGCTAACCTACTCACTGGAAAAATCATAATTTCGTTTATGACAAGATGAATCTGCTAAATGAGCAAACAAAACAACCAACACAGGAGTTACAGAATGTGCAAGATGAGTCCAGCGGTCTGTTTGGACAGGGCTTTGAGCAACTTGACCTAGTGCAAGGTGCCCATGGCAGGGGGGTTGGAACTAGGTGATCTTTAAGGTCCCTTCCAACCCAAACCATTCTGTGATTCTGTGATTCTGACGGTGGCCAGCCTTGTAGAACAAACTACAAGATGCTTGTGGAGCAATCTTTGAAATTCCAGTGTAAGCTGTAGTTTTATGGCTGTTGTCTCCAGTCACCTAATGGTTTCTTTACCAGCTGTACCAAAATCCCTGGTATTTTTCCTACCTAAAACGATTTTTGATGCTCTAATTACCTTATAATTATCTACTTCTTGTTTGACTGTAGCCATCTTGTGGGAATGGAATTAGTGAAATTAAATTATGCATTAGAAAAAGAAGCATTTATTTGCATAATTCTTAAGATTTCCCTTTCTGTTTCATTAGGTGTTCTTTGTACCTGCATGCTGCAGAAAGGAAAGTGGAAACTGCTGAATTAGCTAGTCTGTATTGCTCACTGTTTCGTATGACTTTCACACATGTATACATTTATATGGTTGCCCACGTGTATATATGGAATCTGATGATAAAGAACGGAAAGAAAGGAAAAGGGACACACTACTCATAATTACATCAGCATAAGATTTCGCAAACAGGCAGCTATGACTGATTAAAAAATCCTGAAGTTCAGAGCGCTACTTCTTTTCTATTATATTTTCTTATTCTTCATCTCTGAAATACAGCATTTTTAGTGCCATTGTACTTAAGAAGTACGGTAAGTATCTTTAGAATTAAACTTTGGGGAAAAAAATAAAGTAAAATCCCTTTTTAAAGGCCAAACCCACTGCAAATTCATCACTAAAATGGTTTTGAAAAGTCCATGAGACAATTGGAATTATGATTGTGATTTTACCACACCACCATGTGAAGCATACTACAGCCTCGCAGAGTCACTGCTCCTTCACAGTGACAACGATGAGCCTGGTGAACACTACCCCACCACTACTGAGCTACTTCCTGTCTGCCACAATGCCAGCATTTATACCTGGGGGACCTAATGTGCTCTAGTCCCCATACTGTTTGTATCACAGCAACTTAATCACGTAGTCAGCTTATCAAACCTCTGAAGAGTTTTGAAAACTTGTCTGTAAGGGGCTTTGAGCCTCAATCTTATTTTTAAAATTGACTAAGTTATTTGAAATCTAAGTTCCTTTGGCATGCGATGAGACAAGGTACATCGACTGCCCCAAAATATTGAGGGGAATATAAGAACTAATGTCTGAAAGCGTGGTATCGTATCTCATCATCCTATTTAAGAAATAAATAGGACATAAAAGGAGGATTTGGGAATTTTGGGAAGAAATGAATCCTCAAAATGCATGATGCTCTTTGTTTGGTCTCCTGAGTCCCCTTCAAATACCTTACAGGTTTTTCTTTCCCAAACAGGGAAAGGTATGGAAGTATTATACCTTTTCTAAAAGTATAATTAGATTCACCTCTGGCCCACTCAGTTTTAAATGTTAATAAGTATGTTTCTCAGGTTTGGCGTCTGTTCACCCTATTTGTATTCATGCATACTGGTTTGTACACACACACAAGACTGAAAAGATTAAAACTAGAATAAATATGTCCACCTACAGCCCGTACCCAAGCACAATTATCTACATCGTGCCCTCTACTCCTCCCACTCAGTCACTATTGCAGAATGTGATTAAACATGATAATGGTCTGTCACAGCAGAAAATTATGATTACGGTAGAATTACTCTGAGGCAGACACTGGTGGAATAAACCATCCATGTGGAGTAATTAGTTGGTGGCAAGTGATTTTTGGTGTGCCAAGAAACAGTCATTCTGTCAGTTAACATGGGAAGTCCAACACAATGCTGGTAGCTGCCTTATAAAAGCAGAAAATTTCAATAGTTTTCTTTACTTTATAAATATGAGATAGTAGATATAAATTTTTTATTTCTATATGTATGGATATTTTGAAATTCACTGTAGGCATTTATCCAAGTATCTATTTTTTTTCGAATTCCCTGACCTTCAGAAGATGTTTGATTCCATCCTAAAATAAGAATCTGTGATAAACAGTAGAACCACCTTCTGGAGGTACTTGTCTGCTGTCTACAGAAGGAATCCAGATAATTAGATTAAACTAGGCACCTGACCTACACATTTGTTAAGTGATTATAAAGGATTTATGTACTTTTTTCCTCCTTACAAGTCTGTTAGGAAAAAGTGAGCTAAATTTTATTCCTTTCCGTGCAACAACAGGATTAGTTGCACAACAAAAGTGCCAATGAGGGACATTTCTGCAGGGTCACTGAAATAATTTGCAGTAATTGGCTTCTACAAGTGCAAGGGAAGGGGTAACCCACAACCCTTTACTTTTGGTCAAATTGTCCATAAGAAAGTAAGTATGGACTTCTTGTCACAACCTAAGATGTCACTGAATAGCATTAAACATTGAAGTAATACTTTTGAAATAATTCACTTTGTCTGTATCAATAAGACCGCTCATTTGAGCAGTTATTCGCAAATTAGTAACTGTGTTGGAATTCTTACCAATGTAGAAATATATAAATTATCAATCACTCCTCCTTTTGCCACACTGGAGCTTCCCAAACTTCATGTGGTTTCCAAAGGTTATTACTAGATATGCTAGAAACAAATAGATCATGTATTTAAAGAAGTTTCTTTCTCAGCTTCCAAAGATTATGGTGTATTTATAAACTGTCCCTGATGTCATGTTCCACTGCTGATGACCTAAGACATTTCTTTTGAAAATTCTTCTGCAGAAAGGATGAAAAATGAAAAAAGTAACAGGTGAAAATATGCTGGAAATAGGTTTCCCTTAAGATTCATGGCAATACAGAATTCTGTAACTACCAAAATTTAGTTTCTTTGCCGCAAAAGTGAAAATTCTATTGAGAATTAATATTCACTGGTTGACATACAAGTGTCTAAGTCATTACTGCACATATGAATTTGAACACACACCTTACTGATGTGATATAAATAAATGATACTCAAAAAGATGTAATTTCCAGCATATGAAGACCAATAAAGCCTCTTGTACATTGTCAAAGATCCTTATTCCTGTAGCATCTCAGGATTTATTATTTGCAATATTAAGATGTAAAGTGTGTTAAATTTCATTGAAAGGCAGGCTGCAACACCATCTAAGAAAAAGGCATCTATTTCCAGTCTAGATTAAATCAAATCAATTTCTCTGCAAATCTAAGTATCAATATAAATGATAAAAGAAAAAGAATACTTCTACCATTTCTAGGCAAGAAACAACTGATTAAAAACCATTTGAATGATTATTTATCATTTATTCTGGGGATATGTCCCTATCTCTAGAGTACCCTACCAAATGCTATCAATGTATTTTGGCCAGTTTGTGCATCCAAAGTGCAGATTTCTTTAATTCTAATTTTAATCTTAATACAGTGTTGTCATTCTCTTTCACATTTCAATGAAGTAAATTGTTTAATCCAATGAAAAAAGTATAATCCACTGTCTTGTCTCTATAGCTACAAAGCAGAGAAATTATTATACATTTTGATTGACTTTGTCACACAAAAGATGTTATTTAGAGTCACTGGTTGCTTTAGTGCACTGGAGAATGAATCAGAGGTGGGAGAAAAACATAAAGAAGCAGAGATAATAGAAAAGCACCATCACAAACCTCATATAGCAGTCAAGAAAGGAAGACAAGCATGCAGTAGTGTCTGATGGCACTACATGACTTGTCCAACTCTACGTCTCTTGGGCATACAAAAAGTTCTTGTACATCTTGCAAAGTTTAGTTTGAATAGTAGAAAACTCTTACTACTGCAAGGCACAACCTAAACATGGAAAATAATGGCTGGGAGAAGAAAAAAAAAAAAAGAAGAAGCTCAGGCTACAGAATTTATTCAGCATCGCTTACTGATATGATTTACTAGCTTAGCATCATAAAGAAGCTCCCCTTGAATTATATCCTATCAGCATCTGGTTCTTGAGAATGCTGAAAATTATTATTTATTCTGATAAGGAAAAGTTACTTTATAGCTTTAGGCATTAAAATGACTCTGTTATCAATTACTGCAATCACTTAAAGCACCCAGAATAACCTGAATGTTGACTTGATAGTAAACAGTTCACGTAACTGAGCTATCTTTGATTTTTTTCCAAATCCTTAGCTTTTCTTTCCAGCAAGGCATGGAATGCTTATTCAGCTATTCACTTAGTTTAAACAGAAAGATGTATTTAACTGACAAAATATGTATTCAGCTCACCAATTAATTACTGAGGTCATGCGAAAGAAACCAAGAAATGCAGGTAAATATTAAAACAGAATATTAGTTCAGTGTATCTCCTTATAATGTTAACACCAAAAGCTCAGAGTGTACCTGTCATTACTAAATAATAGAGGCAAGAAAATATCTGAGATAAGGGATATTTCCAAAAATTAGATTTGTTACTCCCACAGCACAGGAGTGATTACACATTCGGCAATGATTACACATTTAGGGGCAGTACTTGCTTTTAGTAAGAGTACCCCATTAGCCCACTAGCAGGGCTGTTTTTGTTTTGTGTGAGCTACCCATTGTCTCAGTTTCTTTGCATCTGCGTGGCAACATCCACTGACAAAAGCCAGGGAACCAATGGCAGCTCTTGAAAGCTGAGCTGTAGCTGGAGCTCACACTGGGAAGTGGCATTGTCACTGATACGGATGACATCTCTGTAACTGAGTGAGCCTTCTCTGCATTCAGCTCTGTTGCAGTGGTATGCAGAGCTCAAAGTGCTGCAAAGTGGTCTGGCTGAGACTGTTATGCATCTTCAGTAAGACAACACAGATTGTCTATAGCTATGCGAGGGATGTCTAAGCTTCAGAAAGCTCAGAGGCCTTGCAAAAATAAAATCAGAATGAAGACAAATGATTCATTATAGGTATAATTTGCTAAGCAGAATAACTGCATGAGTAATATCCTTACAACGTAGTACCAGTCTCACTCCTTGGATTTCCTTAATTACTACAGAGAAAAATGGGGTTTGGGGAGTAGGGCAGCTAGTATGCTCATAACCCAAGCTGCTGGACATTGCTAATATATCCTTGTGTAAATATTAAAATAATTAAGACTGCTCCTAGCAACATACTACAAAGCTGGTGAGAGTTTCCGACAGCACCAAACTGTCCACAGCAGCGGCTGTACTGTCAGGAGAAAATGCGAAGTACTTCCACCTCAAGGTATTGTAGCACCCAAAGATGCATTTTAACATCCTTGCAGGAAGAACAGGCAGACAACTCTTCAACCATTTCCACACATCAGCTGAAAGTGTAGTAGTGACCTATCTCTCCTTTTCCTCAAGATTCAAAATCTCCAAGAGCAGAATTGGCACCTCAGTTTCAAGCCCTTGCTCCCTAAAAATTACTTCTGAGTGTTTCCAACAACAGAATGCAGGAACGTTCTTTGCTGAATTATTTGAATATCCTTTCTTTTGGACTAATTCAGGAGGTATCATCACCTATAAGAAAAATCCTGGTATTTCACCCTAAGAGACTCTGAACTCTGGGCAGTGATTCTATGATGTCTTTCATTTTAGCCCAGTGTGGTGAGCTAAATTCAATCGGAAGACTATGCATTGCTTTTGCTGTTGGTATTTACTTACAGAGTTCTTAAATGTATCTATCAACCATGCTTAGAGGGCATGTATAAAATAAAAACAGGAATATAATATGCCTGCCATGAGAACTCGTTTAAGCAAAAGTGACTAATATGAGCTATTATTATTACAGTTTTCTTGGATGCTTTAAGCAAAAGATCTGTGAATCTAGTTCAGTCGTCCATTGAGAAATCACAATGGAATCTGTGAGCAATGAGCAAGGGAAAATATGTAGAGACATTTCCCGCTGTGAACATTTTTAAACATTTTGTTTGAAACTGCAACCAGGATTATAAAAATAAATACATGGTGATGCACCTAAAAAAGCACCATGAAAATCCCCTGTAATCCCTATTTTAGAAAGAGAATTGAGTGTAAACTTAATAATAGAAAAGACTCATAGGTGTAAACCAGCTGTTTTTTCTGGTCTAGTTATGCAAAATAGCCATAAATCCATATGAACAGGAGGTTATGGTTAGTTTGAGTTATGACAGGACAGCAAAGTATCTACAACAGTGTTAGGTTTGGACTTGTGATTGTAAGTGAATTGAATTTACTCATGTATAATCAGTATAACCTTCATGGAAGAAAGTTGTCAATATGGGAAACTTCTTAAGAGTAAATCAAAGTTAACATTACCTTTGTTAAGGAAGATGAATATTATTATTTCTGATTCAGAGTTGGAGAAGGTGGAACATAAGAAATGGAGTGATGCGTCAAAACAATGTTTTGGCACAGTTACAGGCATCCAGACTTTCATTTTGGAGACCATAGGAATGCACAGTCTTGCATGGATCTTTCTAACTCCATACCAAACATCCCCAGACTTCTCAGATTTTAGTCAATATAGCTACAATTGAAGGAATTGTATCTGGTGCAAAAGAAAAAGATCAGAACATGAGCATTGATCAAAATCAAGGTCTCAGAAGTACTGTTACCTTACTAAACTCTTGAGTAACAAAAGATGAAATTTTATAAGCAGGGTTTACTACTAACCATATAGTTTCATAGCTGTCCATGATATCTTATAATAAAAAATAAATTTAAAAAAAAAAATTGTCTCCAGTTGTGAAAGATAGACAAAGACTGTACACAAATACAGGAAAAGGATGTAGCCAGATTATGGAATCTCCCAATGGGACTCATTTTAGGATGAGTAAATTCAGTACAGTACTGACTCCTCAAAAAATAACTTCCACTGTGTTTTTTTTCATTATTCCCAGGAAGTCCAGGGGTCAGAAAGCTAGAGGCCTCATTGATTCTGATGGAATGTTAGCATTTGATCTTGACTACCAAGAAAACAACTGAGAATCCCTCTGATTTTATCATGGGAGGTAACAGTGAAAATAAGTGTAGAATATACTGCTTAAAGGTGCGTGAAAGGAAGTTAATGATGAAATTTCCCCATTGATTTATCAGTTTTTAGCATGATACGAACATTCTACTGTCAAAAAAACTCATCTGAAATGTATACACAGTGTGGATGTGGATGTAAATACACATGTGTGTAAAAACATGTGTGTGTACAGATACATTTACTGAAGTACGACATATCACATTACTTTCCAATTTCTAATATGATCTAGAAGCTATTTCAACATTTACCTACCTACAGCTGGAATACCATGATTTGACTCAATAAGGTAGTGTGTGATGGTACCGTCAGCCATCACGGCAATAAAGTACACATGAGAAGCATAAGTATTGCAAAATAAAAGGACTTACATCAGTACAACTGAGTATAAATTCTGGTGGGAACATCAGCTGCATTAGAAGCACAAGTTTCCAGGTCATTGATTACTTAGAGGATTACAGTAACACAGAGGAGAAGCTTTCAAGCCAGTTTTAAGGGACCTGAGTGCATTTCCAGTGTTCCCTGTTTTCCACTGAAAGAAAATGTAGTTCTCAAGAAAAGTTACTCTGAACTAATTATCCCATGGGATTTGACCCCTGTCCTTCTACAAACTGAGCAAACTTAATATTCAGTGAATATTGTCCTGTCCCCATGTCAACTGTCATTAGCTGCTTTAGCTGACATTGTAAAAATGGTCAGGAACATTTTCTTTTTAAAAGATATGACATTGGTGATTAGCCTATTGTTTCCGATTTCTGAATGCATCAATCTGTGCCATGCCACCATTTCAGAGTATAAAGGAATAAATGAAGAGGTTTGTGTCTCTCTTCAGTAGTACAAAGTAATAAAAATAAAATTAATGGAAAGAGATAGATGTGGTACACTATGAAACCATATAATCTATTTTATAGTGAACTGGAGCCCATACAAGTACTGAAATGAAACATTTTGTTCTCTGTTATTTCAGTGACTACTTGACTTTTTGAAATACATTTTCAGTCCTTTTTTCTCTGACTGTTCTGTGAAAATATTTTTGTGATGTTATATGATTTGATAGCTAAGGCTATATGCTCAGGAAATCCTACCTCTTCTGTGAAAGAAAAAGGTAGGAGGTCTACTACAATCATTCGTGCTGCATAATAATTTAGAAGCCATAGGTTTTGAAGACAATTTTTTTCCTAATGCTGTGTGTGACAACATTAAGAAAACAGTACTGCAAAGAATTCCGAGACTCTATATGTGAAAGAAAAAAAAAATCTCCCTTTGGAGGAAAAAAGAGACTTGCAGAGACCTGTGAACTGGTCTTTTAATTACTCACTGCTCTCAGAGCAGGAAGCAATGCGAGCTCTTCAGCAATGCTGTGGGAATGCTTGTCTTTAACAAGAAGAAATACTAGAAAAGATAATTCAGCATGCAGTCTGAATTTGCTGCCTCCAGAGATACGCTTTCTTTGTGAAATGTGGTTTATGTCAGTGAAGATGGGCTACTGTTTTGTCTCATTGACCAGTAGGAACCAAGCAGCATTTACAGCTATTACTGACAAAGATGTCAAACACAAAAGTAATTTTGTCAGTGTTTCAAAAAGCCTGGAAAAGGATAGTGACAACTGCTGGCAAAGTCTATCATAAAGTAATTTAGAATATTCTCTACTCAGAAGATGCTGAAAATCCAGTATTGTTTTCCAGTTCCTAACTCCTGGGAACCCTGTGCACTTCCTTCCCGGACAGATTAATTGTCCTGGTTATTATGTAGAGGCTAATTTAAGCTGTAGAAAAGGAATAATGAAAATGCAGCCAACCAGCAAATTCTGTCCTCTGTTCTCAAACTGGCCTGAGAGTGACTCACATTTCATGAAAACATTCTAATCAGAGAAGAAAGTATGAAGTTTCTTCTCTCCTTTCATTTCTTTGGTAAGCTTTGATAACACACCCCCAGAAGTAGCCATGCATGCTGTATATGGTGCTACTGAGGAATTAAAGGAGGAAAGAAATTGTGTCTTCCAAAGGAAGCTGTGGCTTAAGATTGTGGGACCATCCTCATACTTTTCCTTAAAAAAAAAAAAAAAAAAAAAAAAAATTAAAGATTTGGAGGACTACCGTGAAAAGAGCAGCAAACTAGCAGGACAATTCTAAAGATGTCAGTGTATTTAGTACACTGGTTGGCATCCAGCTCTGTCAAAGGGGTTTTATCACAGTATCACCTTCATATATGTCATGTTGATGCAGGAGCACTCTGATGCCTGTGGATATAAGAACATATTTCCTCTATAGTACCTGGAATATGCATGGTATGTAGGTAGAATTCATCATTAAGAATGTTACAAATTTGGAAGACCCAGAAAATAATTACATTCCCTACATATTTCCAGGGTATCAATTCAATGATGTGCTTTTTGTGACATATTAATGTGTTCTTAACATGCAAATGCTATTGCCCAGTATAAATTTTCAAGCTTTTTGCCATGTAGACCCTCTCTTCTTCATGCAATCCCTTAATACATAAGAGACATCAGAATTTATGAACAGCATTGGAGAATCTGATGATTAACAGAGATATACACTATTTCTTTCTAATTAATCAAACCAGGTCCTTAAGACTGCATCTGATTTGATCATCCTTTGTTCTTTATTACATTTCACATACATCCTCCAAAAATAGATGCTAATTATTAGATAAAGTATCTGTGAGCAATTCATAATTAATAGAAGGATTATTGTCATTACTCACAAAAGGTGTTCTTTGGACTTACACAAAATTAATCAGAAATATAACCACATAAATATATATAAAAATATAGGTCAGCTATAGCCTACGGTTTCTTTAGTTATTCCTGTGGAGGCTATTCCTGTAAATTCTAAATTAATTTCCTGTGTAACACAGAAGAATGCAGTAAAATAAAGAAATTTCACATTTTAGCTATAAAAGTTTCCACCTGGATAGCATGACACAAGTCTTTATATGGAGCTATGGAAAAGATTAATCATATCAGAGAGGAGAGTAGTCAGCATGCAGAAGTTATCTGGAGGCAGCTACCACAGGTGTTAAAACTCTTCACAGTGAATTGATGCTTAATGCCTCTCCTTCTAGCATTGATTTTGATAACGATAGATTAATTTTAAGTTAAAACCAAGCAAATAGTGTCTACGAGCAGGAGTACTTCTCTTTAGATTTTCAGATCAAGGCCATTAGGTTGATTTTGTGAGACAAGATTGTCTCTTAAAACCATAGAATTGTAGAATAATTTAGGTTAGAAAATACTATTAAAATCATTGAGTCCAACCATTAATCTTACACCACCAAGTCCACCACCAAACCATGGCCCTAAGCACCACATCTACAAGGTCTTTTAAGTATCTCCAGGGATGGTGACTCAACCACTTCACTGAGCAGGCCTTCCAGCTCTTGATAACCCTTTCAGTGAAGAAACTTGGCCTAATATTCAGTCTAAACCTCTCCTGGTGCAACTTGAGGCCATTTCCTCTTGCCTAACACTTGTTACTTGGGGAAAGAGACCAACACCCACTTCGCTACAACCTCTGTCTTGGTACTTTTAGAGAGTGATAAGGTCACCCTCAGCGTCCTTTTCTCTAGACTAAACCACCCCATTTCCCTCAGCTGGTGCTCATAAGTCTTGTTATTTAGACCCTTCACTGTCTTCGTTGCCCTTCTCTGGACACATTCCAGCACCAAAACAGATATTAAACAGAACTGTCCCCAACACTAAGCCCTGGGGAACACCACTTGTGACCAGATGCCAATTGGGTTTAACCCCATTCACCACAACTCTGACCTGGCCACCCAGCCAGTTTTTCACCCAGCAATGAGTATGCCCATCCAAGTCAAGAACAACCAGTTTCACCAGGAGAATGCTGTCAGAAATGATGTCAAAAACTTTACAAAACTCCAGGTAAACAACATCCACAGCCTTTCCATCATCCACAAAGTGGGTCACCCTGACACAGAAGAAGATCAGGTTAGTCAAGAAGGACCTGCCTTTCATAAACCCATGCTGATGGGGGCCTGATTGCCTGGCTGTCCTGTACATGCTGTATTATGGTACTCAACAATGATCTGTTCCATAATTTCCTCAGCACAGTGGTCAGACTGACAAGTCGGTAGTTCAACAGATGCTTCTTCTGGCCCTTCTTTTAGATTGATGTGATATTTGCTAACCTCCAGTCAACTGAGAACTCCCTGGTTAGCCAGGATTGCTGATAGACGTTGGAAAGCTTGGTGAGTACTTCAGCCAGCTCTTTCAGTACCCTTGAGTGGATCCCATCTGGTCTGATAGACTTGTGGGTGTCTAAGTGGTGCAGCAGTTCGCTAACCATTTCCTCTTTGATTATGGGGGCTTCATTCTGCTCCTTGTCCCTGTCTTCCAGCTCAGGGGTTGGGTACTTGGAGAACAACTGATCTTAAAGGCTGACGGAAAGAAGGCATTAAGTGCCTCAGCCTTTTCCTAATTCTTTGTCACAGTTTTCCCTCTCATACAATACAGGATGCCCTTCTTTTATTGTTAATATATGTATAGAAATATTTTTTATTCTCTCTCATAACAGTAGGCAGGTTTAGTTCCAGCTGGGCTTTGGGCCTGTTAATTTTCTCCCTGTGTGACCTCACGATATCCCTGTAGTCTTCCTAAGTTGCCTGCCCCTTCTTTCAAAGGTCATGAACTCTCCTTTTTCTTCCTGAGTTCCAGCCAAAGCTTTCTGTTCAACCATGCCAGTCAGTCTCTTCCCTGATGGCTCATCTTCTGGCACATGGGGACAGCCTGCTCCTGCGCCTTTAAGATTTCCTGCTTGAAGAATGTCCAGCCTTCCTGGAGTCCTTTGCCCTTCTGGAATGTTTCCCAAGGGACTCTGTCTACCAGGCCCCTTAACAGGCCAAAGTCAGCCCTCCGTAAGCCGAAGGGTAACCCTCCCTCCTTACCTGTCTGGGAATCAAGAACCCTTTCAGTTCAACAGAATCTCTAGGCTTTCATGAATTAATTGTTGCTGAGCAATGGCAATATGTAAAGAGAAACCAGGATCTAAGGTTTAGACAGAGAGAGATATGATGTCTTTAGTATCTTGGTTCATGAGCTTTTTATAGGTGTTCATCATTTTAATTTGTCTTGCTTTACATTTGCATGATAATAGCTTACTGTAGCCTTGCCTGCTGGACTGAAAAGTGTCTGTTTACTACACTTATGATAGTTATTGAAGGATCTACAAATTTGTTAAAATAAGTTGTTGGAATTTATTTAGTTCCCCACTGTGCTAATCACTGATATTATTCTTGCTGATTATTGTTGAGGTGAATGAGACCTTACAGACTTATGGGCAGCTGAATGGGGCATATTACTTCAAAAGAAGTTGTACCTGTGCTAGCTCTCAAGATTCTTGTACTACATCTAAAGTGCACATTAGTGACATTTGATCAAAATGTTGTATCAAGGTCTCACAGTTATTGGACTATCTTTCTGTCCTCCAACTTTATCCAGGAACACTTGATAACAACTTAGAATCCTACGTTTCAAGTCAAGAGGCACTACATTCTTTACTTCCTCATGTATCACTTTGAATATTGATATAAAATTTCAGATTGTTTGCTTGTTTTCAGAATACCAAGTAATCCAGATCCACCAGTGTATTCTTCATTATTTAAGTTTTGTCTCAGTAGCTCTGTGCATTGGGATAACCTTTACTATAATATTTTATGTTTTCTTCTAAGCTACTGATAAAAGTGCTAAATAATGCAGGAGCAAGATCCATATGACACGTACCCATTTTGCAGTCATTGCTAGGTTATATTTGCATTTTGAAATCTACCAGATTAATTTTATTTAATATATTTCACCAGTTTGGTGGATTTTTTTAAAACTCTACCTTAAGCCTCCCTCCTAGAAGTCTATGATCATTATTTCATTAATTTCTTCTTTAAGTAATCCTGTGAGATAAGATGACCAAGTAATCAAGCAAACATAAACACCTCTGTTTTCATAGGATCCTGCCTAAAAAAACCTAAAAAGTGTTAACTATATTGTCTTTTTGGTTAGTCTTACTGAGTTTCATATTGGTTCAGTATTTTTATAAGGGCCTTTGTCACACCTAGAAGCCCATAATTCAATATTTTTGATTAATAATTTTCCCTCCCTCTGAGACCATTCCAGTGTTCCGTGAATTATTAATGAACCAGCTAAGCAGCTCTTGAAAGCTTCCTTAGATGCTACTGCTTAACACACTTCTCAGTTCTCATTACAGCTGAAAGCATTGCAATAGCTACTCTTCACTTCATACAAAACAAAACCATAATGTGCTCTTAATAATTGTTATGTCTAAATTTTTCTTAGAAGTTTCTCAATAATATCCTTAAAACATCTTTTGTTTCTTGTGTACCTTCCAGAAAGAAAAATAAGTCCTTTCATTCCCAAATGCCAGTGTCATCTTTGAAACTTGTCAATTTACAGAAGTTTTACCTTCTAATTTATATGACTGAAAAAAAATCCCCTTTTAGGTTCAAGTGTAATATGTCTCTTTTATGTGTTAGGAATTATTTCACTTCTCGCTGCCAGTTTATGTAGTTAAATCTGAATAACATTCTCCAGAATTGTGAGATTTATGAATTTTATGGAAGACCCATCAGCAGTTGCCTGTTACAATTCATATATTATATTACATTACTAATAATATACTATATTATAATTATAATCATGTCCTGACTACTTGTATATAAACTACTGTTAATGTTTATCTTTTCCACCAGTTATTTTTACATTACAATAAGTTTAGTATTCAATTTCCCCATACTGGCTACAGGATTCCTGGAATGAAAAATTGCTTTAACTTTTCCAGTACATGTGCTTTTGTGTCTACTTTTAAAAGGCTAATATTTTAACATTATAAACAAGAAAGCTCTAGGTTACACCAGTCAGACTGAGTTCACAGTCTGAACTCACAAACAACTTTTCTCCTCAGAATATTTTAAACAGATACTGAAGCAACTAGTCATTCTGTCTTTATGACTGATGTGGTGGTGGCTGGCAGAGAAGAAATTAATACCTTATCCTACAGATTATCTACTCAGTCCTGCTGAAAGGAAAGAAAAAACCCCAAACCTTTTTCCATATTGAATGCCATTCCATCTCCTCTCTTGAGGAGAGAGTGGTTTTCTTTAAAAAAAAAAAAAAAAAAAAAAAAGGGAAAAGTAAAGTGAAAAATGAAAAACAATATGAAATGAGTTCTAACTGCATGTACAGGACACTGAGATGAAATTGAAAAAACAGATAAAATCACAAAGTTGAAGTTTGTTTTACTGTCCCTTCCTAAACTAAACATATTAATAATTTTATATAAATTTAAATGTTAAATTTGATACATTATTATAAAAAATGGAGGTAGCTCTAAAAATACTTTTTAGCTACACTTATTAGTATCCTAGAGTAGCACAAACACACCCCCTGTTTGCACTTACTTTTCTTTCTAGCCAAAGCTGAGGATGCATTTTTAAGTGTATCTAGTCCGCAAGAAGAAAGTGTATATATGAAAATGTTAGGCACAGTGATAGTGAGTCCTTAATAGAGAAAATTATTTGGAACTCTAAACTGTATTGCTGTATGTCTGTTTATAGATGCAAAGGGGATGTGTAGCACAAAGGGAGAATGAAGGCCAGTCTGAAGGTCATAAAAACATGGAATGGTTTGGGTTGGAAGGGACCTTAAAGATCATCTAGTTCCAACCTGTCGTGGTTTAACTCCGGCTAGCAAAATACCATGAAGACACTCTCACAAATCCCCCTCCCCTCCTCCAGTGGAGGGGAAGAATCAGAGGAAAAAGAAATAAGGAAGCTCGTAAAATTGAGATAAGAACTATTTACTAGTTAAATCTAAATCAATATATACAGATACTACTACTAATAAATAATTGAAATAGTAGAAAATAAAACATGATACGATATATACAATGTGATACAATATGATACAATTTCCCACCATCCACTGACCAATGCACACCCAGATGTTGAGGGATGAAAATCAGACCCCGAGAGCCCGAGACCCACAGCCCGAGAGCCACGGCCGGAGCCTGGGAACGTAAGCAGCAGATTACAAACGAACCCTGTCAGTGATAACACGGCCAGAAAACTCTAAACAACCCACCAGCTCCCACACAAATGAGCCAGCACAGGAGTTGGCAAAGCAGCTAATGCAGGAGGGTTAGCAAGTGCCCGGAGAGACAAGCAAGGGAGTAAGGGAGAGAGAGAGAAGGGAAGAGTAATGGCTACCGGACCCTCTTCCCCACCCAAAGAGACTGGAACATGACGTACTATGGGATGAAATACTCCCTTGGTCAGTCTGGGTCAGCTACAGTATCCGAAGCGAACAGAAGACCTTGAGCTCAGTACAGGCCATCCCCAGCACCAGCTGAGGCCTTATCAATGTTTTCTCTTAGTGTCCAGCAACATAGTTCCCTGGCAACCAGAGTAAAGGGAGTTAACCCTTTCCTGACTGAACCCAGCACACAACCCCCCTGCCACATGCAGGGACACCCTTCACTAGACCAGGTTGCTCAAAGCCTCATCCAGCCTGGCCTTGGACACTTCCAGGGATGGGCCATCCACAACCTTCATAGGAAGCCTGTTCTAGTGTCTCACCAATCTCTCTGGGAAGAATTTCTTTCAGATATCTAATCTAAATCTCCCTGCTTCCAATTTAAACCCATTACCCCTTGTCCTGTCACTACAGGCCCTTGTAAAAAGTACCCCCCAGCTTCCTTGTAGCCCCTTCAGGTACTGGAAGATGTTATAAGGGGAGCCTTTTCTTCTCCAGGCTGAACAACCCCAACTCTCTCAACTTGTCCCCATAGCAGAGGTGCTCCAGCCCTCTGAGCATCTTCGTGGCCTCCTCTGGACTTGCTCCAACCAGTTGTTATCCTTCTGATGTTAGGGGCCCCAGAGCTGGACGCAGAACTGCAGGTGGGGTCTCACAAGAGCAGAGTAGAGGGGGAGAATCCCCTCCCTTGACCTGCTGGCCACATTTCTCTGGATACAGATGAGGATACGGTTGGCTTTCTGGGCTGCCAGCACACACTGTTGGCTCATGTCCAGTTTTTCATCCCCCAGTACCCCCAGGTCCTTCTCATCAGGGCTGCTCTTAATTCCTTCATCTCCCACCCTGTATTGATACTTGGGGTTGCTCTGACTCATGTGCAGACCTTGCACTTGGCCTTTTTGAACTTCATGCACAGTCCCATCCCTCCAGCCTGTCCAGGTCCCTCTGAGTGGCATCCCTTCTAGAGGGATCCCATCCAGCATGTCGACTGGACACACAGCTTGGTTTCACTGACAAGCTTGCTGAGGGTGCACTCAATCCCACCGTCCATGTTGCTGACAAAGATACAAGTACTGATAGGAAGATAATATTGTGAAAGAAATAAATGATGTATTAGGTTCAGCTGCCAATGTACAAACATGAACAAACTGTAAGACAAGACATATTACAGATGTTTCCAATAATGTTTTGACTAACAACTGTGAAATCACTGAGAAATGTATATATGCTTACAGCAATGTTGTTCTTACACGATGGACTGACTAAAAGAAAAGATAGACTTACACATATAGTAGTTACACTTCCATTTGGATGGCGCTCTCATTTTCTGAAAATCTTTGTTTAGTGGGAAGGGAAATGCAATCATAAAACAGTGCTCCATGAGCCATATCCTGCTCAGCTTATTCTTATGAGAAGTTATAACACCATTATAACCACAGACTTGATCTGGAGTCCATAAGAGTGAGCAAGTGGGTTTTACATAAAAAAGCAAAAATCACAAAGCAATGTAACAACCCTCACTAAAATTGCAGATCAGTGTTAACTTTCTGTTATTCTTTGACAGTATCCAGACTCAGTGAAGAAGCAGCTTTCCACCACAAAACATCACTGATCTGAAAAGCCTTAGACATGAGATGCAAAACAGATATAGCAATTATCTGTACCTATTACCATTTCAGTAGCAGCTTTTGTGTATGGGGTTGTTATCTCTGCAGTCCTTAACACATTTTAATTGGGGCACTCACATACTGACTGAATCCCATCCCTTTATTTTCAGTTATATGTAGAGCTTTTAAACTTCTGGATCTGAACCCTCATGACATGCTTGATGCATGTTTTTATACAGTTGCTTTTCTTCTTAGAAGTTGCTGCAGTGTAGTAGTGGGCAAACCAATTTACTGAAAAGTATCTTTTGGAGTAAAAGACCATATATAGTGATTGGATAGAAATCTGCTGTCTTTTGCCTGCATCACCTAGGATGCCAAAGTATCTGCTGTCAGATAAATACAAAATAATTGTTCCTTATACTCTGCAATTATGTTGTCTAGACAGCTTTGGAAGGTACTAAAGTGTCTACATATATTTACATATGTATAACTGTGGGTGTTGAAATGAGATTTTTGGAACACAAGATATGTATATTACTGCTTGGAGTTGTTCTTTTTGATAGCATGTATTTGTTACTTTCTCTCACCAATTTTAAGTGATTAGTTCATCTCTGTTCTATATAACATACATCCTACAAGACAATGACTGGAAATTAAAATACATCAACTGTATCGATGCACTTTGATAGATCTTGATAAGTGTTTTTCACAACTATTGTGCCAATGGGCATGTATTCTGGTTTCAGCTATTTATTTTGCAGATTAATGTAACGTCACATGAAAAAACCCATTACTCCCTAACCCAATTCATGACCATCTTGTAAGACAGTGATGCATGCAGGCAGTGAAACAGTTCTAAAAGCATGGAGAACCCTAGCTGAAAACCAACACCTGTACTGTCCCTGAAAACCTGCAGGAGTTAGGTTCACATTGCAATGTGCTTGTGTTGAGTACCTACATCCCTGCTAACAGAGTGTCTACAGTACCCAACACCACAAAGACAGTCTTTAGAAATCTGTGGGACAGGAAAAGGATAGCAACCTATACATGAGAGATGGATAGCAAAAAGACATTCTGCTTGGTAAGGCTATTTGATTACCTGAAAACAACAAGGAGTCTGACAGTTTGGGAATCTGCAGACATGTAGCAAGCATATATCATCAGTTAAAGAAGCAAAAATAGTGGTAACTGAACCTCCAGTTTCTTTATTCATTTTAGTCTTATCTCTTTCCACTAAAGAACTTGACTGTCTAGTCACTGTTTTATCCTGGAAGGTACCCAAATGGATATTTTAAACTTACTCATCACCTCAGTGACTTCCAACCTGTGCTTCAAGCCATGCTTAGCCCAAACTTGGATCTGACTCTTGGAAAAAAAGGATTATGGCCATTTTCCTTAGTAGTTACTCCCAAGCCTAAATATTCATAAAAGTAATAAATAAGCTAAAATTTGACCTGAAGATATCCAAACTTCTTTTTTTTGGTTTTTTTTGGTTTTTTTTTTTTTTCACACAGAGCAGAACCTTAATGAATAGAGTACACCTGAAAAGCCACGAAAAGTTTTTTCTTCTGCCTTGGATGACATGTCCTTCAGAGGGGCAATATATATCAGTGTTGACATACTGACACTACTTTCCTTATCCCAAGGAGCCAACAACGGTCACATCTATTACGTGTCATATTACATCTACTGAATATAAGATACAAACATCTTACACAAGCAGTTCATCTTACCTGCGAGACACAAGGACGACTGTTCTTTTTGTTGTTTTCTGTTTGGCTGGTTAAGTTTAAAAAATAATATAAAATTCTATTATCTTCCGTTTATTTTGCCTACCGCTGTTTACGATCTTTGTTTTTATTCTTTTTTCTTACTTTATACAAAATATTTTAGATTTCACAACTAACCACCTCTTCACTTGGAAAGGAATACTGCCTCTACCACTGCTTACGTATTTTTTAACAGAATTTTCAAGTAGAACAGATAAAACAGGTTCCAGCTAATATGAGTGCATATTGGAAGGTTTACTTTTCCCACTCATTTGGATTTAATTATCGTGAATGCTTATATTTGCAGCACAGAGAAATCCACTAAGGAGATGTGTCTATATAATAACAAAATGATGTTAGAAAGTCAGAAATAATAAGAAGGAATTTGGATGAACAAATTGCCTTAAATGCCAAACATGCTGCAGAAAATTTTACTGTCCTGTGGCATGAAAGATGTTAATTAATTTATCACCACAACAGTCTGGAAGAAAACCCATTGCATTAATTAGCTTCTTGGATGAGAATCAATGACTCATTAGCCTTAACCATATCAAGTCTCCTTAACACTATTTTATGTCTGATGAAATAACAACAAGTAACATTACGGGGAATACAACATGCCACACACAGAGTACTTTCACACCCTATTAACTCCACTCAATACACACTGCTACTTGCATTGTTGTGGGCAGGGATAAGATTAATTTTGTGAATGAGAAGGAAATGGACATAATCCTGTACATTTATTGTGTCTGCTCCATCTATAACTGAATTCTACTCTCATGACCCTAAATATAATCAGAATTTTATCTAAGCATCAGCTATGATGGGAATTATACTATGCTGGTTATACTTATGTTACGAAGCCAGGGTTTTCACAGACATTTACAAGGCAAAATTTAAGGAAAAGAAAACAAAAATGGTGGAAAAAATTATTCCCTTCTTTATTCTTGTTAGACATTTGTAATGGTCTCTTCAGGGGCTTATGACTCCCTTAACTGAATAATGAGTTAATTCTCATTGTTGCAAAATACTAGATATTATTTAATGCTCGTTGTTTGGAATGGTGTCTAATGCTTCATCTAATCTAGATATTGATTTAGGACAGTTATCACTGAAATTTTAGACTCCTAGTCCAGAGAAGGGGGATTAAAGACAATTGCAAACCTACCCATGATGTCTTATGAGCTGAGATGAACATATTGGAAGATTCACAATAGGTGACTCAAACCACTTAGCCCACACATCCTTGCCATGCTCATTGTACCAGATATTCAAGTGTACTGGAATAATCCCTTCCCACTAAGACTGCAGGGAGCCTCTGGGAAATCAACCTTAGGATACTGACTGGTTGGAGCAAGTCCAGAGGAGGCCATGATGATGCTCCGAGGGCTGGATCACCTCTGCTATGGGGACAGGATGAGAGAATTGGGCTTGTCCAGTCTGGAGAAGAAAAGGCTCTGGGGAGACCTTATAGCACCTTCCAGTACCTGAAGGGGCTGACAAGAAAGTTGGAGGGGGACTTTTTACAAGGGTTTGTAGTGACAGGGCAAGGAGTAATGGGTTTTAACTGAAAGCAGGGAGATTTAGATTGGGTGTAAGGAAGAAATTCTTCCCAGAGAGGGTGGTGAGCCAGTGGAACAGGTTTTCCAGAGAAGCTGTGGATGCCCCATCCCTGGAATTTTTCAAAGCCAGGTTGGATGGGGCTTTGAGCAACCTGGTGTAGTGGAAAGTATCCCTGCCCATGGCAAGGGGGTTGGAACTAGATGATCTGTAAGGTCCCTTCCAACCTAAACAATTCTGGGATTCTATGAAATGCCCAGTTCTAGCTGACTGGGGAATACAGACCACTATGCTCAGTGGCCTTCTGCACCTCTTCTAGGTGGCCAAGAGGATGGAGAAATGAAAATAATGGTAATAGATATCTCCCACAACTAAACCAAAAATAAGCTTCTATAACTTTGTCCACAGCAATAGTTCATTGTATGGAGATTCACTGATTTCACTGTAGCTCTGCATGAGTGATATGATCAATATGTAACCTCTCCTCTGAAAAAAAATGCTCTTTGGCACATCTCCATTAAATTTCATCTTTGAACTGTTTTTGGAAACAGGTCATAAATACGTGCCAGCAAGAAGACTTCGTCTGAAAAGCCTTCTGATTTCTTGTTTTTCCGAAGGAAGAAATTTCTTTACAATGAGGGTGATGAAACACCGTAACAGGTTGCCCTCAGGGGTGGAAGATGTCCCATCCCTGGAAACATTCAGGGTCATGTTGGACTAGGCTCTAAGAAATCTGATTGGGTTGAAGATTTCCTTGATCATGACAGGGGTCTTGGACTAGATGACCTTTAAAGGTTGCTTCCAACCCAAACTATTCCATGATTCTATAAAAAGTATTAAAGTAAGGCTAGATGTCTCCAATCACTGACAAATCAGGTATTGCAGTAAAATGTCTTTCCACTTACTTATAGAGAATAGGCAAGTAGAAAGGGGAATATAGAGACATTTTTGAGTGAAAGAGTGAGAGAGAGTGCCCAACACATCATTTGTATCATACTTTCTAACTAGGCAAATCTAGATTCCAGTTTACTTATTTTTCAGTTCAGTTTTCTTTTTTACATTCTTCACATCAATGAACAGCTTTGTTTTCCTTCTTTTTCTGTAGGATAGTAAGAAGTATATACAGAATTTTAAAAAGAAAGAAAAATAGTGGGGGAAGCTTGCAACAGACTAATTGACTCTTAGCAAGCCTGCACTGCATAATGGGGTGCCCTGCTGAAACCATGAGTGAGCAATGATGGAGCTAATGCTAAAACAAGAGGTTAAGGGGCCAATCAGTTCAATGCTCAGCCAAATTAATCAGCACAGCAATGCAGTAGTCTGCACTGCACGAATGCGGTCACATGGCTTTTGAGGCTTGAGGTAATATCGCTGCATGTAGGACTGTGTTCTGCCAAGGGATGTAGCAGCTCAGGTTGGTAATAGCTTAGTGGTCTTCTGCACCATTCAGGGATGTAAAATTGCCTTTATTCACAACCTTTCCTAGTTCTGAACTTCTCTGAAATGTTGCCTGAAATAGCTTTGAGAAAAACTGTAAGCAAGTGTAAAGAATGCTCTGAGGAGATATTTTAAGTAATCTAACTAAAATAGCAGACAGAGAAACCTCTTTGTAATTTAACTGAAAGGAAACTAGTTTCAGACCTGAAACATGGTCAGGCTACGGCTCCAAGGCTTCTGTGGCTCATAAGCGAAAGATCATAAATGACTATTGATTCTTTTTTCCTTGCACAAGATATTATTGAGATGTTTTTATTTAAATATAAGAATCTTCAGTGACAAACAGAGAAGGGAACAAAAGCTTATGTTTCCTTATAAGAATATATATATTTTTAAAGCTTGAAGAATACACAGAATATGCCAATACATAAAAACATTCAGGAAAAAGTATATGGAATTAGTCAAACAAACAATTTAACATATATATTGAAAATATTTCAGTGCAAAGTGTTTCTTTTTCAATTTTTTTGTTTCAACAGAAAACAGTATTTGGTAAAATAGTAAAATAATTTCATTCTTCCTTCAGTCAGGTTTTGGATTATAAATTTATATGCTTATTTATTTTTCCTTCCCTTCCTATCTTAAGCAATAAAATAATTGCTGGAATGTGTCATAGTTATCAATGTAGAAAAATCTTGCCCACTACATCTGAATTTCCAATATACTATAAAAACTAAGAATTTTGTTATTTTCTGTAAAATCAGTAGTACCTCCCAGTTGCTAACAGCTGACTATGATTCATCAGCTTTATGTTCTTTTCCACTGTATTGCTGGAATTTCTTTGCTCAATTCAACACTATCTCCAATACAAAAATCTGTCTGAAGCTCTTACTCTTGTAATTAAGCTGCACTACTGCCACCACTGGGAGAGAATACTGAATACCTCTTTAGTGAAAAGCAATAGAGACACTTTTCTTACTAAAGACAGAACTAAAGGATATGAGGACCTTAGACAATTCTTTGAAAGTCGGGGCTGGGGGTGGGTGTGGGGCGGGCAAAGGGGAGAGAGGAAAGGACTCATTCAAGCTCTGGACTTATCCTATAGACTTCATTCCCAGGTAGTGATACGACAAGCAAGACCTTGCTTTTCCACCAAGGAGCCTTCAAAGATCATCAGAACAGATGAAGCAATGTCCCAAAAGAGTCCGTTCACCTCTTTTTCTGCCAAGACAAGATGAAGTATAATAACCTGGGTGAAATTTTAATCAGAGCTTGCTCTTATTGCCTGAGCTTTACATGGAAACTGCTGAAGGATCTTTGGTGTTTTAATGTTCTGTTCATCTTATGCAGTTCCTTTGCTATGGTGACAATCAGAACCATTGCCAAACTAGCCATTCCTTCAGCTTTGGAGAGTGTGCTACTGCCAGAAAGATGGTACACTGTTTGCACTGTATTGCTCATGGCATGCCAAATGGTCTATGAAATACTAATATGTTGACCATACAAGTAGTCTAGTATGACATACTAGTATGGATGACATAACAACCTAGACATGCCTAGTGAAGGCCTGAAGGTGGATTGGAACTGGGGTTTTATACAATCCTTTCTGCAGCTGTGTCTTTTTACCCATAACAGAGGAGGTCTGTAAGAAATTTCCAGGATCCTGTCCCATGCTATTGCAAGCAAATATGTAACTCAGTCTCAGTTGTTTCAGCTGTTTTACAATGAACTCCATTTTCATTTCACTTGGAGTGAAGCACAGTGTTGACGGAGTCAAGGCACCTTGCTGTGGCTCCTGCATCGCCAGTTGCGGCTGCTTTCACAACCTGGGCTGAAGATTCTCCCTGGGTGTATTATGTACAGTGACCCATTACTCAAAGTTAAGTATCCAACAATGGCATCCATCAATAGCTAGCTGTATGACTGTCTTTCTCCATCAGTTATAGTGACTGGCTACTTAACCATGGTAGCAACAGTAAGCCGATGTGACCTGAGGCAGACCCTTGGCATTGAGCTTTGGCTCTTAATGGAAATCTGAATGTCATGGTTTTCATGGTGAGGACAGCCTGTCTTTTCAAAGCAGCATTCCAGGAGAATTCAGAATAGGAAGCGAAAACCTCTTCAGATTTCAAGTCTCAGAACTTTCACCATACTACTTCCCACCCACTTTTTTTCTCCTAGCTCACCTCCTGTCAATAATGACTAAGCATTGTTGATCTGATAAAGCGATACTGGGAAAATATTTTATCTACTTTAGCTGTACATGTAGGGTTTTACCTGCCAGAAATGCAGAGGAGAATCACTTAACAAGACAAAAAATACCAGGGATAGGGAAGAATAAGAAAACTGCAGATATAGACATGCTTTTACATACACCACACAGGGTAAAGCCTACATAAACATATCACTCAGAAAAAATGAGGCTTTGCTTACATCTGCTCTATTCTTGCTCTTTAGATGACTGGTGTGTGCTGAGAACCCAAAGAAGGCACAGGTAATTGTTAAGAGGGAGGCATATTGGAAGGGCTGGATGACATGGCCTCTCTTAATGAATTTGGTAGGCACTGGAGAGAAACACAAAGCTCAGATGAAGAGTTTTAGATCCATCTGAGGTGGGAGGACAGAATACGGTAGTGATACAAGTAACGCTGGTATTAAATAAGGAGAAGGGTCAAAGAGGCTGTCAGCAAAGGCTCAAACACTTTGACTAGCTGGACCTCATGTCTTGTTTTCCTGAGTCCATGGTGCTGAGCACAGCTGGATTGGACGCAGTGCCTGGTGTCTCCTCTACAGAGCACATACGTATGTGGTAGGATAGAGACCTTAGAACAGAAATTGCTATCCATCCAAAATACCCATCCCACTTATTAAATAAATGCTGGATTTCATGTCACTGAACTGTGACGTTCTTCTGGATACTTCTCTTGAAATTCCCCCAAGAAAACATGAGCTACTGAACACCTTGATAGTTCTGTATCAAGTGAAAACTTAAAATAAATGGACTAAGCTATCCTTGAATGTTGTACAACCCACTTGTAACTACTGACCAAACTACTCTTGCACATTCAGTGCTATGTATTATCATTTACTAAAAAAATGTGTTTTCTTGAAACTTTGATGAGATACAGATTTACATAAGATTTTGAATTGTCAAAAACAATTGAAAGTTCTTTTTCAAGTTCTTTTTGCTTAGAAGTGACTTGTCCATTTTGTCTAATTAGCCTCCAATGCATAATACTGTCTCTGACAGTGTAAGAGAAACTATTTCTAACTATGTAGTTTGGTTTTGGGCTCAGCCACTCCTATCTGTTTTCTGTACCCTTTCATTATCCTTTTACCCTTTTTCTCTCTGGATCATCAGAAATTACGTTCACTATACCATTTTCCTCGTTTAGGCAAAGAATTCCATGTCATAGTATCACTGTGAAGCATCCAACACAGAGCAGCACACTAGCAACTTCTCCAGGTGTGCTTTTTAAAGGACTACAAGTTGTGTCTCAGAAGAGTTGACTTTCTGCTCAGGATCACAGCAGTGGACTACGATCCACAAAGGATCTGAGCCTTTTCAAGGAAATTTCCCACTGTCGTGCAAAAGAACAGTACACAACTTCCACGACGTCACAGCTTTTCAGGCAGATTATTAACAGTCCAAAACTGTTCTGAAAGTTCCACTGAATTTGGAAAATATGCTTTGAAATACTGGTGCTCAGAGAAGATCCTGAGAACTTGAACTACATACAAATCCTTATTGTCATATTTTGATAGAAAATACCAGTATGATTTTAAAGAATGTTGCACCTACAGCTTATGTCAGGTGAATCCCTCAGGATTGTGTTGCATTTGATTGTATTACTAGAAGCCATTTCTAATTGTCAAGCCCAAATCAGTCAATTTTGTATTTTAGAACAATCTGATAATAAAATTATTTTTCTTCCTATGTCAGGATGTATTGCGAATGTATAACCATTTAGAAGGAACATCTGTGTGGCGCTCCTAGTTGGTCTTAACATCTGTCTATATAATTAGCTTTTTTCCAGGTAAGTTGTATTTTTAATGTATTATTTTAAACTTTTATTTAATTTAGAGCTAGAAATATAATTTAAATAATATTATTTAAATGAAGAGATATCTAATGATAGAGAAGACCTTGTCTGACTTATTAATAAACTTCATTCAGAAAACAGCTCAAAAAACTACTGAGTTTATGCAATAAAGATGAAGGTAGAACTTTCAATTTCATTAAATATGATTTCCTAAAGGTCAAAAATCATTTGCTTACAGTAATTAATCCATACACACCTGGAAATAAAAATGTCTGGTTTCTTCACCTCTTTAATTTGTACTTATTTCCAGTAAAAAACTCTTTGCAATGCATAAATAAGTTCAGGATGCTAAACGTGGTGTAAGAGATCCATCTTAGATTTTAGCCACAGCACCCATTTTTTCAAATGCCTTATAGTGGCAGGGAGCGATGTACAGACATATTGAGGGACTCTAATTCATTATCTAGTTTGTTCTCTGTTCCTACTAATCAGAGTTATTACACTGTCATGTACCATGACACCTCCTTGTAAAGACCCTCCAATGGTAATGGCCCAAATATCATGAGTTTTACAGATTTACACATGCACATATGTACATCTACCTATTAATGAATGTTTGCGTAATATTTATTTGTGGTCTGTGGTGGGTTGACCCTGGACAGCAGCCAATGCTGGATGCTTGCTCACTTCCCCTACCCCCCAAACCTCCTCCATCAAGAAAGGAGAGACAACAAGAAGAGTAGAAGTGAGAAAACCTGTGGGTCAAGGTAAAGACAGTTTAACAGGTGAGAAAAGAGGAAAACAATATCAGCAATGCAAAGGAAATCACACACCACCTCCCACAAACAGACCAGTGCCCAATCAATCTTTTGGCAACTGCCACCTTAGAAGCCAGAAACTCCCCTTTTTCTTCCTCTGTCCTGGGTTTTAAAGGTGAGCGTGACATTATATGGCATGGAATATGCCTTTGAGTGAGCTGTCCCAGTTATGTCTCTTCCCAGCTCCTTGCCCACACCCAGACGACTTGTTGTGGCAGGAGGGAGCATGATGGCATTATAGAAAAAAGAGAAAGCCGTGATGATGGGGAAGCACTGCTCAGCAATAGCCAAAATATCAGTATGTTATCAACACTGTTTTAGTCACAAAACCAAAGCACAACACCATATAGGCTGCTATGAAGAAAATTATCTCCACCCCAGCCAGACCCAGTACCCAGTTGCATTAGTAGTCTCTTTTGGACTAGTAGTCCTAAAGCACAGTATTAAAGTAAGAGTTCACATGTTGTAGAGGACACTTAGAAAGCAGGCTAAGTAGAAACAAAGAGAAAATTGCCTGTTACGTATCCAGGCAGTCTGAACCCTTGGTGAAACCCTAACAGAAAATAGCATCTTCACCGATCGGTGTGAATGGATCAAAACCCGAAAGTAAATACAGCCCACAAATGTTCACTGCTGTAGTCAGAGGCATTAAAATTTGTATCCAACCCCAAATACTAAACGTATACTAAATCTTAAGTTATACAAAGTTACTCTAATGGAATAAAGCCTCTTTTCTCTATGACGTTCTTTGCCACAGAGAGATAGGAACCCTGCAGCATTTCACCTGTCACTCTTTCTGCTCAATCTCTAGGTTGTCCCACAAAACTGGGAGCTGCATTCTCCCAAAGTAGATCCAGCAGTGATTAAGGAATATTACAAAATTCAGTCAGGTCTGAAATGCCTGAATAAATGGTTCTGGGATCAATATTGTATATAGCAAAGGGCAGGCACCTTGCTGAATATTCAAATATCTTACAGAAACACACCAAAAAATGAAAAGATTACATAGACAGCACTCATTATTTATCATAATGAGTACAGCCCTGGGAATCTATATTTCCAGCTGCTACCCACTAATTCAGATGTCCTATTGCACTACTAGTTAGAGCTAGACTGTCCTTCTATCAGTAGGTTAATTGAAAGACACAGCACATAATGTGAATAATAATAATGTAGGAAACATAACGATTAGTCGGTTACCTGGTAAAAAGGCACTAATTGCAGTTTAGAGCTGAGAAATGCATGATCATTAGAGAAAAATTCAAAATAGAAAGGTGTCTCTAACTCTTTACCAGAAACTGATGAAACACACCTGCTTCTAGAACATAAAAATATATGTTCTGATTAGTATCCAGAGAAAATATGTGTCTCTTCAGAGAGTTGTCTGGCTTTCACAGAAACAATTCATATGAGACGAACATCATCAACAGCAAAGGACCACTATAAAACTGGTTTGTTACAGTCACACATCAAGTACTACCAGAAGCAAGACAAAGACAAGATCAGTCATTGTAATGACAAATATTTTTATTTTTAAAATATATTTACTATGATTTCATTATTAATAACTAACCAGATAACCAGTTAGGCTGTGATTATAAAAGAACTACTCAGTGAGATTACTTTGCCTCTTCACAGGCTTCTCTGAAGCTGTGGCATGGCTGGAGTGTTGATACTAATCCACATGATCCTAAAAATATTAGCAATTTACGTGGTTATGCAATAACCTTGGGTTATTCAGCCAAAACTGCTCCTGACTGAATTTGTTCTATGCATGAAAAGGTCTGACCTCTGAAACTTGTGCGTTTCAGTTCACCAACAATAACAAGCAGGAAATTGTTCAACTCTAGGAGTATTGTGAGGATCACTTCCCCCTGATTCTGCAACACTACCAGGATGACTTCATAAATATGACAAGTATGCTGATAAAACCTTATGTAGGTCTACAATTAGCAAAAATATATAGCATATGTATATATACTACTGCAATAATCTAAACCCGTTATTTTCCATTCAAGGGTTCCATTTTTAAAAACAACAGAAACCTACATATTTCTAAATATACATAAATTGAAACTCTACAGTTACTATGAAGCATTTAAAAAGTCATATTCCATGGAAATAGATGCATAAAAAAATAAAAGAGCACTAGAACCAGAATCAACATATGGACAGATTAATCATTTAAATTCTATTACTAAAATTATTCTCATAGTTTATCTAAAAATGTGCTATCATTTCAGATTTCACAGACTATTTTTCTTTCATGATACTTACCATACGTTTAACATAGAAGATAGAATGCCAGCTGGGCATTCAGTAGAAAATTCAGCCTTTATATTTTCAAGATGTAATATAGTATTTTCCCCTATGACTTTGTCCACATGAAAATATTTTTTTAATAGCAACTGGTTTTATGTAACGATTTATTTTTCTTGGTAATGGAAAAAAATGGTAGGCCACAAGCTGATATTAATAAAGAGATAAGATTATGATTACCTGACCAGTTTTGTTGTTTTGGTTTTTTTTTTTCAAATCCTCAGCAGTTTAAATTTTGTGAATACTTGTCAGAGCACAGGGAGCAAAATTTATGATCTCTGCTCAACAACAGAAATAAAACATGAAAACATAACATAATACATTAAAAGTAACACACGTCCTAGCACCAAAATGACTTTCCAAATGTGAAACCAGACCTACTGAAGTTGTAGATATAAAGCCATCTTGATAGGGGGTAGAAGGCAGGTCATACAGTATGCAGTGACATTTTAGAAAAGCAAACCCACATACTCTGTAGGCAGGAGCTGTAGCACAGCAAGATTAAGTTGACAAAGCACCATGAGTGTCCAGTTGCTTAGGAAGACTACAGTTGTTTGCTGAATGTCTTTCTCAAAGTGCATGGAGTGGTTTTTTGAGATGTTATGCAAAACATTTAGGCAAATCTAAGAACAAGATATGAGAACAGTCATCCTTCATCCATGTTAAAAACCGTATCAGCTGAGAGTAAATTGTTTTGTCTTTGAAGAACGCAGCTGAACTTTGTCAGGGAATGGCAGCTGCATCAGAAGTGTGTCTTCCAGTGCCAAGAACGTATCTGAAATTTCACCAAAAACTTGGTGTATGCGTATGTTGATTACAAAACTGTTAGACTCCTGCGGTGAATTTGTTTTGAGATTCAGATCATACTGTACGTGACACCAAACAGCCACAATCTAGGCGGTTCTGTCATCACCATTACAGTGACCTTCAACTCCATGACAGGAGACACACTGATGATGAAACACCTAGCAGCAAGGTGTCCGAGTCTCTCCTGTTCCTACCACTTCATCTGTTGATGGAAAATTTTATATTTACAGCGACTATAACAAGAACCAGGCCACACTGGAAACATATTTCCTGTTTCTGTTAAAGCAGATTAGATACGATATCCCTGCAGGGGTTTTCATTGTAACTAGCAGCAAAACATAATATATGGTGAATGGACCTCTGGTGTAGGTTATGAATAAAGAAACAGCATATAAATGTATAAAGAGAGGTTGTATACTTTAACATATTTATAAGGTAAAGCAGGAAATTGAGTCCTCCTGTATTTTGGACAAGCTGTTGAAAATTCTTTTTGCTAGAGGTTTTGCTTTTCTTCCTTCAGGACAAAAAGTGATTGTTCTTTGAGGTCAGAAACCTATTCCAATAAGGGAAGGCATTGTATATCTAATAGTTTCATTCCAGATGAGTTTCACATTTTTGAGCATTTTGTCAGCTGATGCAGAATGATGCTATACATTAGATGACCCATCACACCATTACAACACTGTAGTTTACATGTTCCTGACTATTGCACATGATCTTGTCAAAATACAAGAATTTCTTCAGCCATGGATTTTGTGATCGACCTTTGACCATTGGTCTTCAGGCCTGAGATTTCTACCAGATAGCTCATATTTGTGTTTAAAAAACTGAAAGTATTTCTGCTAGTTTTGAAAAGTGGAAAAACTTTTTAATGCACTCATTCTTAACCAGCTTCTTCGTTTACAGTGATAAGCTCTCAGATTCAGACTGGACAGAAGATTAATGAACAGCTGAATGGGTGCTTATTGGAAAAAAATTTCAAAAGTCTTTACAACAATGAAATGAACTTTCCTTCATTTGCATTACACTCAAGATTTCATGGTGCTGCAGCTGTTCTATAAAACTCTGAGGAGTTTCCCAGAAGCAACATCTCCTACTTTCACTCAATTCCAATACCCACTAGACAGCTCAGGAAACCAGAAATGAATGTAATAAACTTCAGTAAGAGCTCTTGGGTTAATGTCATTTCATAAAGCTTCTGTAATATAAGACCTAACCATCTCTTTGAGCTAGATTTATCCCTATTTCCCTCTGCCCCCACCAAAAAACCCTCCCTTAAATGCATGTAAATGAGTGAGGTGCCCATGCCATCAGTAAATTTTCTCAGATGCTGATAGAGCAGAAGCAGTGCTATATGAATCCGTATGAAAGCAGGCAACTGCGCACTTAAGCCCTGGCGAGGTCCACAGTGCAGTGATTTTCTTGCCTTTGTGGGTCTCAGGCTGCTGAGTGTATTCTGAAAACACTTCCTAAACAAAGCCTTGTACAAATTCAGGCAGGAGAACGTGTCATTGTCATTTTGTCTTCTGCACAGAAGCTGCATCTTTTTTCTAGAGACTTGTTGAAATCTTCCTTCTGTCTGGTCACTGTTGGCAGGACGTGATTCTGTGCTTCCAGTCAAAGCTAAGAAAACTACAATTGTGTCTTCTGCAGATACTTTATTTCATATAAATATTTAAATATTTTAGTTGCAAGAGAGAGAAAAAAAGAGAGATTAATCCAGAGTTTCTCTCTCTAATGGAATCTAGAATTCACACTAAAATCCCTCTTCTGCTGAAAACCATATTAGCTTGACTATGGTTTTAAGTGTTGGTGTTCATGAATGGCACTCACAGACATGCCTGAGGTGCTATAGAAATGCTTCTTCAGAGAGAGGTTGACTAAAGCAAGTCTTCACAAAGTTATTCCTATAGCTTTGTTATTTTCTAGCAACTTTGCTACAAATATGCAGAAAAATTAAGTAGTCTATAATTAATTGGCTAAAGTTTTTCTGATTGTAACTACATAGCTTGCAGTTTTTAGTAACCTGAAGTTTATAGACTGAAACAATCACATCAATACATATATACATACCAGAAGTATGAACTACCATTGACCTAGCCGGAAAATCCTGAGATCTGGACAGCAGAATTTTGTGTATATCGCTTATGACATAGTCCCAGATAATGAACACTTTTGTTTAAATGGGAGGATTTGAAAAGAAAAACCTTTAGAGAAAAATCAACTACATTCCTTGAATATATTGCTAGTTTAAAATAGCTTCTGCAGTTGTATTACTGATGATATAATGGATAAAGAACAGCATTGTGAGCCAGGACATAGGGGGTTTCACTCAGGATTCTGTAAAAACACTTGTTTGTGACCTTATCCTCTCAATATTCGCAGCTTGTAAAGTGGGATAGGATTACTGCAGTATTACAAGACTCATTTTATTAATGTTTGTAAGATCCTTGGATGAAAAAGTGCAGAAGATTTTTTATTGCTTTAGCTGAACTGTAGCCTCCATTATGCTAGCTAGTAATTCTTGAAGTCACTTGAGAGAGGAAAGTGAAAATAGCAACAGTTCTCTTGCTAAAATATTACCTCTGCTCCAAACAGAAGATTATAAAAACAGGATTTCTGCATTTCAGAGGCACTAAGGAAAAAAGGCCAGTTATATGTCATTCATACCGCTATTTCAGCCCAGATCTTCTATGTTCAGGAATATGTATATGTATGGAATCTCAGACCCATTAATGTTTTCAGGTCAGAGGAACAAATGTCTCCAGAACTTAAGTCTGTCAGCAGAACTCATTTCTAAATGAAGGATGATAAGGTAGTGTGATTGACTTCTATGTTTCTACAATGAAGAGCTCTGATGGCAGTCTTTCATCCCTGTACTGAAAACTAAGATGAAATCCAAACTCCACTGAAGACAGTAAAAGTTACATTATTATTTTCAAATAAGAAAGGGTATCAGACAAAATGTTGATATCTCAAAGCATAGCTAACAAAAAGATGCATTCCATGTATCATACATTCAGCAAGCACAGGTCTCAGCATATTATTTAGTTCGGGTTTGACTTCGTTTACATATACAACGTTCCATTCAAATAATTGGTAAAACAAATTCCAGCAATCAGATTTTAAACCTGTAGATACAAACGTTCTGGAGTTTAATATTTGCAATAGTATTATATTAGGAATACCAGTTTGCTCATCTGTCACATTAGTTGAGATCAGGAAACAAAAGTAAAATGCAACATAATGAAAAAGAGTTTTGCACATTTGTATTAGTTGCTATCAGGCATTAATGGAGAAAATGAAAGTGCAATCATATTAATTTAAAAGCAATTTAAGCAGTTAATACAGTTTAAGCTATCACTGGTTTGGCCTGTTCAAATGTGAATTTGAAAGTACTGACATACAGTGTACACCCACTTGTTCATTATTACCTATTAGTTCTGTATTGTAATCACATGTGAAGGTTTAAGACGTTCTGATTTCTGTCCCAGAGGAGAAAGCAAACACATTTTTTTTCTATTTCTCTGGAGCTAAACATCCTTAAGACCAGCTATCTATTAAAAAGAATGTTAATATATTTAATGCTATTGCTAGCAGCTACATAAATGTGAAACAGATTACCTATTCCTGAAGGTCTTATGTTGTGATATTTTTGTAAATGAAGCATGACATAATTCCACAGAAGAGCTGTAATTGTGGGTCACTGTGAAGGATTCAACTCTCCATGTACAATTTTTTCTGTAATTTGAGGTTGTATAGAACATGTCACACAAGGCAGTGTGTGCTTACAGTACAAGGGATTCTCCCCCTCTACTCTGCTCTCGTGAGACCCCACTTGTAGTTCTGTGTCCAGCTCCGGGGCCCCCAACATCAGAAGGATATTGATCGGTTGGAGAGAGTTGAGAGGAGGCCACGAAGATGCTCCGAGGGCTGGAGCCCCTCTGCTATGGGGACAGGCTGGGAGAGTTGGGCTTGTTCAGCCTGGAGAAGAGAAGGCTCTGGGGAGACCTTATAGCACCTTCCAGTACCTGAAGGGCCTACAAGGAAGCTGGGGGGGGGGGGGACGGGGACATTTTACAAGGGCCTGTAGTGACAGGACAAGGGTCACTACAGTCTTATAGACTGGTTCCAGTCCATAAGATTTTGTTCCATTCCATAACCCATCAAGCTGAGCGGTCATTGTTACCCCCATGCCAGCAGTGCTGGGAGGGGGCCGGAGGGAAGCTTGCAGAGGCTTGACATGGAAGTTGGGGGGGGGAGGGATCGGCCCGGAGGTTCTGGCTTGCAGCGTGACATTCTTACCAACAGCGTGTTTTTTTTCTATCAGCAGTGAGGTCTTTGTCCAGATGTCCTGGCAGGTGATTAGCAGATAAATAGCATCTTTTGTCAGGCAGCTTGGTCTGGGAAGGGGGGGGTGTGGAAGTTTTTCTTTCCCCCTGCTTCCCACTCCCAGGCTCAGGGAGGGGGTTTTCTCCTCCAATTTTCTGGGCTCAGGGTTTGGGATTTATTTTTTATTTTTTTGCTTTGCTGTCCTGGAACCTGGCTGTGTCCATCCACGGGTGGTGAGATCCTGTATCTTTTGTTCTGTTTTTCTGTTCTTTTAATTACTTATTAGTACTAGCATTGTTAGTAACTCCGTAAGTTTTATTTGCATAATTAAATGTTTCTTATCTCAACTTTTCTGAGCCTCCCCTGTTTTTTCTGTGACCTTTCCTCACTGGGAGGGCATGGTGCTGGTGGAGTGGTAGAGCAACGGGTGGTGCTTAATTGCCAGACAGGGCTAAACCACAACAAGGGCTAACTGGTTTAAACTGAAAGCAGGGAGATTTAGATTGGATATCAGGAAAAAATTCTTCTCAGAGTGGGTGGTGAGGCACTGGCACAGGTTGCCCAGAGAAGCTGTGGATACCCCATCCCTGGCTGTCTTCAAGGCCAGGCTGGATGAGGCTTGGAGCAACCTGGTCTAGTGGAGGGTGTCCCTGCCCATGGCAGGGGGGTTTGAAGTAGATGGTATTTAACATCCCTTCCAACCCAAACTATCCCATGATTCTATGTTTCTGAAATTCATTTTAGCAGGGGATAAGGCATTAATGAACAGATAAAGAACGGGAACTATTTTTATGGAGACTGAAGTGGTGTGTAAACAATGTTGTGAATAACAACACTGCCCATTAAGATTTCTTTTCAATAATCAGTACTATATTAATTAAGCAAAGGAAAAAAATTAACCAGAAGGATTGAATGAATAACTCACTTTAAATAAGAGATCAGAAAAATATGATGGTTTTGAATCTTTGCTTGATAGTGAGTTATCAGATTTTGGGACATAATTTAATTTTAACATTTCATTTGCGATCATCCTATAATTGAGTTATCAGATTTTGGGACATAATTTAATTTTAACACTTCATTTGCGATCATCCTATAATATGTATGTGATTTTATACCACAGGTTGGTAATGCTATTATTCACATCTTGGGACTATTCACCTTTAGATGAGAATGAGCATAACAGTATTGTTCCTTAGGTAAATGGTCTGTCACAAAACATTCTGCTTTTTGTAATTTTTGGTCTTTATGTTTTTGCCATATCATGTCAAAATAAAAATATGAGCTTTATAAAATGGTTGTAATCAACTCACTCTCGTGAAAATTTATGACAATTGTCTGCAATGCTCTATATCTCACAAATAAATATTTGTTTATCTAAATGCTTATGAATATTATTGTGTCTACATATAGAGAGAGTTAAATCAAAACACATCATGGAAAAGTCAACATGAGACAACCAGTGGGTCACTGGAGATAATTATGGCCCGGAGTTCCTGATTTTGGAAGTTATTACCTGGTGGAAAAGAGAAACATTTCTTGATTTGCCTTGCTTCAGGTAGTTTAACAAGATGCCTTCTCAACCAATCCAAAACATAGGATTAAAGAGAATGCCAAAGCCTTAAAATACTGATCCAAATATAAAATGAGCTAAATCTGGGGTCAGCATACCAACACACACAGGTGGAGAGAGGGTGCACACTTCAAAGCTCACTTCAAACAGAGATGTGTTTCTCTGTGCTGGGAGGAACCTGCAAATGTTCGCAGTTAGTCATTAAGATGTAAATGAGAATACAGTCTGGAAGATGTGAAGCAATCCTTCTTCTATATTCAGTGGCAGTATGGTCTCAGTTTGGGGTGTAACAATCCAAGAACATTAAGATACCAATAAAGAAAGTCCAGGAAAGATCAAAGAAAAAGGGTATGTAGAGATTTAAGAAAAATGATGTGGGGGAAAAGATGGGAGTTTAATGTGAAAAAATGAATACTGGGGAGAATTGTGGTCTTGAAACACTAAGAACTTGTAGCAAATATGAAAAGCACAATATATACTCCATGTCCAGAATACATAGAACAAGAAGCAGTGGTCTTCAATTGCAGTCAGGAGGACTTAATTTCACTATTAAGGAAGACCTTCCAGTTTTACAAGTACAGGGCAATGGAATAGGATGTGTAAGGAAAGCAACTAGGTTAGTAAGAACAGATGGGGTAAGCCTCTATCAAGTTTGGCATAAACGTAATTGATCCTAATTTGACATAGGACCATGGATTAGATCACCGATCCCTTGAACACTCTTCAGCTGCATGTTTCTGTGATGCAGAACCAGATGAGTGGAAATGTGTCTCCACAGTCCTTCATTACTGTAACTCCTTGCTCTATAATCTGAAAGGAGGAAAAGAATAAATATAGTTTTGTTATGAAAATATCTGGTTTAAGTCGTCTCAGTTCTCTGTCATAAAAAGTCCTTACATGAAGCTTACAGATGGCAATGTTATATGGGTCTGTTAAATAATTGTAACAGGTAAAATATCAAACACAGATCCAGTCTAAATGCTTCTGCTTCTGGTCTTGATATTCCTTGCAGAGGTTGATGCAAGAAAATATCTGTACTGCAGAATAGGAATTATATAGAATTTAAAGTAAATATTACTAGGGAAAGAAAGAAAAAATACAGATAATTATCCCTAGTAGAAATCTAAGTCTATGGGATTAAACATAAACAATTTTTCACTCATGTTTTGTTCTATCAGTTCTAGGTACAATTAAAGAAACATATACAAAGGTTTATCAGAACACTGTCCTAAAAGAAGTGTGGAAGGCATATTTAAAACAAAAAAAAAGATCCCAAACCAAATGAACACACAAAAAAATGCAAGCATACCGAAAATTGAAAAATAGGGAGTCACACAATAAATTTCTGGAAGCTGCTTAGCTGGGTGGTAGACTGCATGAACTACTATAATTCATGGACCTCCCTATTACTAATTTCTTCTCTTCAATTACCCAGTCTGTCATAGGAAATGAGATTATCAAAAGGAGAAATTTTTGAAAAAACATCCTTTACAATCCAAGGTGATTTTCAGACAGTAAGTCTGTGTGTGGTTCATTCATTCAGAAAGGTGTGACACTAGACATTAGAAAATTCTTCAGCAACTGGAAGCAGTGGAGATTAATGAGAAACAAAACAAAGACCATTAACACATGGAAAACATACACTTCTACTTTCCTATTTTGAACAAGAATAACAAATACAGGAAGAGTTGAAAACTAAATAATATCATAGATAAGCATTTACGAACTGCAACTGGATAAAATCTGTGGTTTTAAAAGTCTATTGTGTTATGAGAAGTTACATTAACAAATAGGAATGTAACACATGTCACCTTTGTTAATTGCAATCAAGCATTTCAGAGCAATTAACTTAAACAATGATTCCCGTTTCCAGTATATCTTACAAATACAGGAGGTTATCTGCTGCTGTATGACAGTGAGGAACCAATGCCAAAGGACACACACGCACACACAGGATTCATTTCATGTTTGGCAAGACTCAAAATATTACAAAAAATAAATAGCTTCAATACTAATAATTTCTGAATTTTACAGCATAAATCCTATTGCAAAAATTTCAAGTGTGAGACTAAATAAGAACATCCAAACCCGTTGCTTATAAATCAAAGCTACTTTATTTATAAATCAGTGCTTCCAAATAGGAATGTTATTTCTGCATGAGACACAGCACTTGCATTTAAATATAGATTTCTGGCATGCAATTTCTATTTAACATTTACATCTCCTCATCTGAAGCTTTAGTAAATGAGTCACCAGGAAAGGACTCACCAGAAAAGCTGCAAGCCTTCTCATTTAGTGGTAGCAAACCTGCTCTAGGACCTAACAAAGCATAACAGGTCTTCAACTTCGCTCCTAAATTCAGGAAATTAAAAGAAACAGAAAAACTGAACTCAGCACCAATGTGGATGCCTCACACACAGGAGTATTCACCTGATGTCTATTGCAATGATAACCTTTTCAAGGACTTCTGCTTGTGCACCAAAAAAATAATACTTTTATTAATACAGGTTACAGTATTTTCATTTTCAAAATATTTATTTTTAAACATCTGGTGTCCCGCAGATAATGGCTGAGAAGTAATGGGAATGGCCACAGCTAAAATTAATCAACTTGCAAAAATTTAGTACTGGTAGCTACCTGGAGCAACCAGATAGCCAACTGGTGCATAGGCCGAGTGATTTAACCTTCATGCAGGAATATTTCAGGTGAAAGGTATGTTATTTAAATGTGCTCATTAATTTAGAGATCCTGAGAATGAAGAATAATTTGGAATTTTGAATGGTCTTTGAAACTTGATCAAACTGTTCCTGAACTTGGCAGCAGAGGTGCAAAGATTAGCTCATGATGCTGATATGCAAATTCACACAATCAATGTCAGCATTTTTTTACAGAAACACACACTTAATTGCAACTGCCAAGTGTCACTTAAGTCCATATTTTGGCTTCATACTTCAGGAGGGAACAAATTATATAGAATGCAATAAACAAAATGATATAATGGCCAAGAAGATAACCACTTCTTGGTATACAGGTTAATTTTAATAAACTTGCTTAGCTGCCTGGCACAAATCATCCACAGTTTTCAGCATAGTAGGTGTTTGTAGCAGGGCAGCCCAGGACACACACATGTGCAGCAAGGTCCTGTTTTATAATCCTGTGCTATGCACTATGAAGAACAAAGTAGATCTTTTCTTTCATCCACAACTTGCTCTTAAATAATGCATGCTCACCGATGCATTGGCTGGTAGATACAGATGAAGGTTGCCACTGTCAGTGGCAGCTGTTCTGAGTTTCTGTAATTCCACAAATATAAATATCTACGTGCAGTCTGTACACTCATACTTTCAAACATAAATTTTTAAAATACTGAATCATCAACTCCAGCCTCTGGAGGAGTAAAGGGTTGGAGATGAACGGGATACACAAAGTGACCAAAAGGCATGGTTCAAGTGCATAATAACTGGTTCTTAACAAGCACAGTGAAAATCACCAATGTCTCCTCCAAGGTATATCTGTCAATAACCTGAAATGAGCCCGGACCATATACATAAAACCCAACCTGTATGTAGACAACGGGTTACTTCCACTCAGCAGTCCCCATTGGAAATGCAATTCAGAGTCATCTCTGCTGGCTTTGCACGAAGCCTGTTAGGCCTACCATCATGTATTAGTGACAGTGCCTCCCAGGAAGGAAACAGCTGCACCACCGGAGTCATGCTGTCTTGGAGGTAGCAAGTACAGCATTGGTTCCAAGGTGCTGCTCTTCAGACAGGGAACCACCTCTGCATCCACAGTGTTCTCCATAGCTTAGATAAATTGCCCATGGATAGCTGAAAGTTGACTGGACTTACTGTGGACTGTGATAATTGACCCTGGATACTGCAGGTGACAGTAAACATGGATACTACTGACCATAAAACGTTTTGTAGATTGAAAAACATTTTCAGTTCTCTATCTGCTTGGGAAGGTTCTACAAATTTTATAGTTCTGGTGAAAGGTACTGAATTATAAAGGAAAATGGAAATCCATGAGTAGGATTGGACTTCCCCTTTCTGCAGTCCACACCAGGGTTATTTATTCCTGCTCCATTCAGTTATTATTACATGCAACAAGTTACCCACTAGCTAGACAGCTAGTAGTGTATTGTACATTTCTTTCTTTGAGCTTTTAAACTCCAGAGGCTTTACACAAGTATGTTTACTGTGCTGCTGAACCTTCTCATGTACTCCCTTATGTCTCCACATGGCATCCCTGAAAAATGTTTAAAAGATGCCTGATATTTTACAGGTCTCTTAAAATCCTTCCAATATAGAACCGGCAGTTTTGGTACTCCCCAAAGAGACTGGCAGTAATAGAAGTTATTCATCTGTAAATATAGATGATATAATCTGAGTAAAAAAGGGCCAGGGAATGATGTGCTTCATAAAGCACAGTCACCTATAGACATTGACTAAATTTCTCTCTCTGTGGACAGTTATTTTCCAAAGCATAGAGCAAGGGGGCACAGATTTTTGTTATCACTGAAGTTTTCAAGCAGCAAATTCATAAAAGGAATGAATCTGTTAAATACGGCGTGCAGAATCACCTGCTAGGCTGCCTTTAATTTAGTACAGCCTATACTTCTGCTTTTATGTTGTGGTTTTTGGTTGAGAGGCAATGGAAAAGCAGTTGCAGGGTTTGGGAAATATCTGTATTTGCTTCACAACTTAGATACAACTAGAGTTTTGAATGGATGTTCATTGTATTTTGTGACTCACTGTCACAACACACCAAAAGCCACTGTAGGATATTGTCATCGAACCTCACATAACACATTTAGGATGTGCAATAATGTAACTGTTCTCGTGGAAAAAGCGTAAGACTGCTCACAGTGCAACGTTCTGCTCTCCAAGAAGTTTCCATTTGAGGTGAATTTACTCACTTTGCAGCAGGTATCTGCTATCAATTTTGCAAAGTGGTTTGAAAAATGAAAAAACCCTGAAACAAATAAGGGCTAAACCCTCGCATCTTTTGCCCGATCTGACAGGTCTCCCTAAAATTCTGTTGTCTCTCTAAGGTAGTACCTGTAGCACAAGCTCCTTCAGTTTTTGCAAGAAATAGGAAAGGACTAATTCTGGGGCTCCTTTGACTATATTTCCTGACTTGCTTCACCTATCGTCTTACAGGTGAGGAAATTTCTCCTGTTACCAGTAAATGTGCTAGGCCTTGCAGGAGTCAACACTCCCATAAGTCAACACTCCCATTTAGATTCCAGACTCTACATAAAAGAAGGGGGAAAAACTGTCACCATAAAAGTCACCACAAAAGTGTACACAAGGAATATTCTTTCTTTCACATTAGGATTTGTCACACATGAAAAACATTAGCTGCAGCAGAAGCTCCTCAGAAGTCAAAATGAACTTTGACTTACTTGTTTATGATAATACAGCCCTTACCATGAGGGATTTCTGTAGGGTAAAAACAGAAAACATCCAGTCAACTGGTATTTCCAAGCTTTTTGGTGTATTACTTTGCAACCAAAGCAAAGCTACTCCCTTGCCCCTTCACCCACAGAAGGGAGAAGATACTTAATGGAGTTCTTGCTCTCATGGAAAAGCCACTAATAAACAAATGCTAACTAATATTTGCAAAGCAATCATAGTTTGACAGAAAGTAATTTAATGCCTTTCTTTAGTATTTATGAAGCTTTCATTCTCTTAAGGATCATAGAAAAATATATTTATAGACTGTAAATCCCATCTGGGGAAGAAGCCATCACTACACTAAAGTTCTCTTAGTTCTCCTGTGAAATTTAATTGCTGCATGAACAATGTGTCACCCCTCTGCCCCAGGGGATTCAAACATCATTTTGTATTATGGGACTCAAGGCAAAATAAGATTTCTGTAACCAAATTAGTTTAGCAATGATTAACAGTTCGTATGATCAAACAAAAAATTTTTCTGCTGGGAAAAAGGGTATGTGGACAAAAGACCTTTTTGAGGAGTTACTAGGCTTACAAAGTAAGATTTGTGTCACACTAAGTAACTGAGGATTCTTGTATGGAAGAACATGTTATTAAACACACTGATCAGAGGATTTTTTGCAGCTCTATTTCCCTCCAAATTTGTTGTTCTGCCTTCCTCTATGGAAGTGAGATATTTCCAATATTTCCTTTCTCAGTTATTAGTGACATGAAAGGCTTTGCAAAGTAAAAACCCAAAGATACACAACATATGCAGGAAAGTTGCTCTTACCCCTCACACCCTGCTATGTCCAGTTCAGAGATCTAACTTAACCACTTGCCGGTTTCGTGGAGACAAACTGCTAGATTTGGACGCAGTAACTACCACAATCCTGTTACTACACACTTCAGTGTGAATCACTGCACCAGTTGCTATGTTCACCATGGTTAAGAAGTTTACTTTTAGGGGTTCTTTTACTCACTCGAGGTTCTACTGTTTGTCTCTACCCAACCCACTACTACTGTGATTCATCTTTCACTTTGTTTCTGCCAAAAGCTAAACAAATTATTTGCATAGCTGTTCCTATCTAAATGAAAGCATTAAGAACGTTAGGATGTAGGGAAAAAATTATAATCTGTCTTGGTTTTCACCCTTTTAATTTCAGCCAGATGGCAAAATGGAGTATCTTATTCTGGACAACTATCATTGGCACCTGTTCCCAAACTGTAATTCAATATTGCAGGACATGTATTTTGAAGACAGTTGGCAGCTTTGTGCAACTTCAGTTCTATCCCAAAAAGTAGACAAACTGCATTAGGACCACAATTATTTATCTCTACATTCCAACATTCAGTTTGCTGCAAACTAAAGGTATTTGTGCCATTTTGGCAACTATCCTGGAGACATAATAGATGTTATTTTGTCTTACAGTTTCATGGACAAGGGTCATCTCTTCTTCTCTTGGTAATGTGGTAAATTGTATATAATTATTGTTGATTTTCATGAGAGATGAAGTTATCAGTATGCTATCTCATAGAAGATAGAGCCCACAGATGGTTTCAAGAAATTAATTGTCAGTGTCATATCACAAATAATGCAGTTAGAAAATCTTGGGGGATGTGAAATATGTCAAATACTTCACCAGAGAGTTCACACCATTTCATATTTAACAAAGCTTTCTCAAACATTGCTTGAAACCTCTGTATGTGGCACTTAAAATATTGTTAAATAATCTAGGGAATCACAGAGCAACTTTTGAGAAACAGTAGCTAAACCAAAACACAGAAACCACAAGGTGGTCTTACCTACGCACATCAAGATTTCCACAGAGAGCAAAATGTGTTGGAAATCAAAAAACAAAGTCAACAGCATTCTCATTCTTTCCCCTTTCCAATCAAACCATATTAATCACTAGATCAGTCCAAGCAGAAAGACAGAAATTACTGATTTGTGCGAGTGTCTATCAGAAAGAGGTTTCAGAGCAAAATGTGAAATCAAGGAAACTATGACCCCTTGCCAGACAGAATCAATTACCAAAGAATCTGTATGTGGTCAAATGTATAGATTATTTGAGGTACTGAGGATATGAAAAATTTTTGTGACATACTGTAGAGTAAGGAAACTTGGAAAGCTAGCATAGCATACTTTGTTACTCCTAGTCTGTCTCTTCAATTTCTTAAGATTTCAGCACAAGAAACCTTTCCAAGGGTATTTCATGGACAGTCCCTTAAAGGAAAAGATAAGGATAGAGGTTCTTAGGATACATATTGAAACAACGAATAAGATTTCAATGAAAAAAGCCACAGTTGTATTAAAAGGCTTCAGGAAACTTTTGGAATCTTTATGGTTGTAAGCAAAGGGTATCTGCTACAGTTAAACCCCTGCATACGTACTTGTTAAATAGTGATTTCTAAAGAACATGGATGACACTTCCTAGCATTCAAGAATCCCGTTGAATTTCCAGTTATATGACTACCCATCAAGGTATTTTACTGTGATTGATATTTTATTAACGACATAGACCAAGACAGTTAATGTTAAAGATCAAAAAAACCCTTGAATCTAGTATCGTCACTGTCTTAAATGTATTTAGATATTGTTTCATCTGGTCATCAGGAACAGCTGGAATAATTTAGCACTAGCCAGCCACTAAGCACCACATAGCTGCTTGCTCAATCCTTCCCATCCCTCCCCACACCCCGGGTGGAATGGGAAGGACAAAACATAAGGAAAAGCTCTTAGCCTGAGACAAGGACAGGGAGGGATCATCCATCCATTATGATCACGGGTAAAACAGACTGCACCTGGGGAAGAAAAATCCATTTAAGCAGTTACCAGCCAAATTAGAGTAAGACTTGTGAGACGAAACAAAACAGTTACTGAAAACCTTCCCCACACCCCCCTTTTCTTCCCAGTCTACCTCCACCCCACAGTGGCACGGGGGGGGGGGGGGGGAGGGGGGGGGGGGGGGGGGGGTGGGCAGAGGATGGGGGTTTCCCAGTCAATTCATCACATGTTGTCTCTGCCACTCCTTCCTCCTCAAAGGGAGAGAACTCCTTGTACCGTTTCCTTGTTCCAGTGTGGGGTCCCTCCCACGGGAGATGGTCCTCCATGGATCTCCCTGGAATGGGCTGCAGTTTTCCCCTCTAACTGCCCCAGCCCACCTCCTCCTCTTCTTTCTTCCCTGACTTTTGGTGTCTGCCTTGTTGTTGCTCTCATATCCCACTCCTCTCTCCACACCGTTTCTCTCCAACGCCCTCTTCACTCCATTTCTGCTTCTGCTTCTACTTATCTTTTTGTGTTTTCCCCTCTTAAACCTGTTCATTCTCAGAGGCACTGACTGGCTCGGACATGGCCAGAGGTGGGTCTGACTTGGAGCTGGCAGAGCTTCTCTTGAAGCTTCTCACAAGACCCATCCCTGTGGCCCCCCACAGAAACCCAACACACTTTTGTAATGTGGGAACAAATCCCACAGTGGTTTCAACATTCATATGCCAAAGGTACGTAAAACGGAAAACACATAAAGGGAACTAGCGGTCAGCAAAGGCATAGCTCATGCGGTCAAGTGGTTGTGTCTGCTGGATGTAACTGCTGAGCCTAAGAATACAAACCCAGATTTAGAGCCATGACAGATACTTAGAGATTGGATAGCCTGTAATCGTCATGTGCATGCCTTTTAACCACTTAAAAGTTGCCATAAGGCAATCAGTCATCAGGGGGATTAACTCTACCTAATACTGAATGAATGGCAAAATATCATTAGAATGTATTCATGGAGTGCCTCACCACAGAAACAGTAACTCTTGAAATACACATCAGAAAGAAAAATAAAAGTAATGTTTTAAAGACAAATATAATTCAAAAGCTCCCTAAGTGTGAATTTGCAATAAACTCTGAAAACCAAACAAGAACTATTCTTAGATATCACCAGACATTTAATAACATAATGAATTCAGCTTCATTTTCCATTAAATAATAATTAAATAAGCCATTATAATGTCAGGAGTTCAGTAATATCTTTATTCTCTACCATTATTATTGACAGTGCTTCAGTGCATTATTAACACATGTTCACATTTTATTGTGCTTATTATCAGTAACAGTGATGTATGTGGCTGACCGAATGAACGGGCAAAAATCCCATGTTTAGAGTGTGTCCTGGCAAGGCAGCTCTTCTCTCAACCTTGGATGGTTGTAAACAGAGCATTAATTTATACAGATCCAGTGAGGGAGATAACTGAAAGATCAAGAGAATAAGGATTTAGTAACGGCTGTAGAAGTTATTAGATCAGACTGCCACAAGAACAGCTTAGTATTATTTCTTGTCTCCTGTAAGAGAGAAAAAACAACTCCTCTGACACACATGTCTAACTATTACGGACCAAGACAAATACGGTTGTTCAAGTTAATTAGTCCCCTTGTGTTTCATGCAAGTATAATACACTATCCTCACCCAAAATCATCAACGGGTTACTGGCATGCCTTCGCAATGCTAAACATGCTCTTTCCTGCCTTAGAGGATTCTTCTCCCCTGCCTTGGAGAGCACTGCTCCAAATGCTGGGAAGTTATGAGAATACACTTTCCACCATGTCTCTGCTGCAACAACAGGTATGAAAGCAGACTGTGGGGTACACCTTTTATAGGAATGTGAAGTTTTATTCCAATTTCTTTAAAGGTCCACAAATAATATTATTTAGTCCACTATGGGCTGTGTCATCTGAAAAATAATTTACTGAAACAACGCAGAATTAAGACACCAAATTGAAAACTGATCCCAGTTTCTCAAGTTCTGTCCAGCCTTCCTAGAAACAGTTTTTGGTTACTGACATCTAATATTTGCTTACTAGAAACATATTTTCTCATTTTAATAATTTATTTCATTACTGAAGCAAATTTTATCAACTGTTCATGGAAAACCAAGCCTAGTGATATATATTTTTTTTTTCATGCTTGGGATGTGAGAGAAGCAGCTGCTTCTGTACCACCTGAGGAAATACGGTCAAATTAGAAAGACAGGTTGAGGCATTACAGTCATAATGGTATTTTTTCAATGCATCTCTAATGCATTTAGAATGTCAATATATTGCAAATGCGTTTTTAATTACCAACAAAACACTTTCTTTACCCACGAATTGTTGCTTCACTGCTTTTGCATTATAATTATGAAAATATTTGTGAATACCTAATATTATGCATTTTTTCTTGAAATCCTTATTCTTTTCCAAACTGGCATCATTCTAACAAGGTGACTGGTTAAATAGCCCTAGTCTGTATACAAAGTAATTTTAGATTCTGTTTCTAGGATCTCAACTGAGAATACTCAACTCTTTGTTGAGTATTTGACTCTAAGCTTGCTGTAATACACTACTGCTCCCCTAGCAAAATCTACTCTACCACTCCTACAAAATTTTAAATCTTCTTTCAGAGTGCTTAATGTTATTGTGCCAATATTCTCATATAAAGACCATTTTCTTTCAAGTTTACTCATCTTATTTGTTGGACTTGCAGAATTTGTGTAGAAATACTCCAAGACAAAGGAGAGAGAAAGACAATACAATATAAACCATTAGGGTTGGCCTATAATCTGTTCAAGGAGATATGTGTGAATACAACACATGGAATATTTTCTCTTTCATGTATGCAGTTCCCACTGGGAGAAATACAAGGTCCTGAACTTTGAGAATCCTGCCACACCAACTAGCTTCATCAAGAGTGCTTTTCTGTTTCTATGTCCACCTCTACTTGCAACTGCTGACAATATCTTTCAGCCTCCTATGAAACTTAGCAGGAGGCCCTGAAACCCAAACACCTGAAAAGCTAAATGCATATGCCTCAGAAGCCCATCTGCATTTTCATGAAAGTCCAAATCAATAGTTACCAAGATGAAAGAATTCAAAATATCCAGGAGTTTTAATTCAATGTCCTGACACAAATCATGACTCCTGTGTTGCAGTGATGGTACTTAAAACACAAGTGAAATATTGCCAACATGTAAAATCTAACCCAGTATAATGTCAAATAAAAATATGGAGTTTAGGGCATATTTTTCCTGCTTTTATGATGCCATATCTATGAAAATTGTAGTTAAATCCTGTCAATTACCAGAAGACTAAATATTTCATGATGGCAAAAGTAAAAAATAATCTTCTTTCCCAGGAGTGGGAAAGAATTATCTGCAGACAATGGGATTTCTTTTTGTTACTAACTCATGTCATGGTTACTTACAGCAAGTAGATTTATCAGGTATCAAACTGAGAAAACATTTGCAGGGATAGACTTGTCTTACTTCCCTTTCTATGAGCTCTATGAATGTTGAAGATAATGATCCTCCCTTGTCAGTGCATAAATGCCTGAAGTCACATGAATATACAGATCTTTGAAAATTTCTTCTTGATGCTGTATATCAATAACATGTGACATATTTGTTGCAGTAGATCCAAAACCCTTTATGAAGCTATGATTTCAAAAAAAGAAAAAAAAAGAGTTTCTCTCCTCCCCTCTTACACTTATACACAGTAAGATACAAAATGTGGTAACAGAAGATTGGGGCTCTTAATGAGGTGATTCCTCTCAGTAATTCTCTGTGAACACTTGACATCGTAAATTGTTACCATTAAGGCTGTCACAGAAGCGGATCGAAGTATAGGGACAGTTTAAACCTGGTACTACAGTGGTTCAGATGGGTTGCCAAATTATTTCATAAACTAACAAGAGGAGAGGAAAGGAACGTGTAAAGATAAAGCTGTTAGTTCCTGCCACCATATGCCTAAAAACAGCCTTTCAAAATAGCTAGATTATCTGCGTTAAGTGGTCTGTTTTCTGGCCAACATAAGGATAAAGCAGTGTGGAATCAGAAATGTTTGCTTCCTTCCTTTCACAATGTTGAGTTTAATGATTTTGTACCCTCTTGAGTTCAGAAAAGCAACGAGGGCCCTGAATACAGAGACTGTTTTATTTTAATGAGTTATACTAGTTACTACAAATTTAGCTTAAAATGAGGCTTAAATAAAGAATAAAGGAAGAAAGCATTCAAAAATCTTCTGAAATGGGCAGAAAAAGTTTTTAGGACAAAAACATACCAGCCTGAAACACATTCAAAATGCTGATAGGATTTTTTTATTTTTTTTATTTTTTTTTTTTTTTTTTTTTTTAGCATCTTATACATAACTTCTGTTAGGCATTGAAATATTTATCCTTTTGGGTTTGATTTTAATTTTGATTTTTCAGTTTGGAATTTTTACTAAATTCCTAAATTCTAACATCCAAGAGGACTATGTTCTGTCATTGTGCTTATATTAATTACCATAGTAATCACTTAGTTCTATACAATGGTCCTGTGGGGCCAGTTTTCACTATTTTTTGATACACATGAAAGTTTCATGAGAAAAGAACCATGAGGTAAAATGCTCCTTTGATCTGTCAATATGCTATTGCTGCCCACAACACACTTCTTGCTGCTTAACCACTTTTAGTTTTCCATGTAGCTTGTACACACGAACTTAATCCTTTGCCACAAAAATACAGAAAATCCAGGAAGAGGTTGAACCTAATGTGCCATAATAGAGTTTTAGTTATTTCTGGAAAAGTTCCTACTAGTTTCCATGCTGGTTAGACAATAAGTTATTTTGCTGATAGTTTAAAATACAACCTCTCTGTATCTTCCTTAGAGCATTAGGAGAGTTGTCAGAGCTGAGATCAGTTGGTAGAGGAGGAAGAACTCCATCTCAGTCTTTCAGGAAAGGGATATGCTCGGTACATTTGAAAAGAAGTTGTTTATGGGTGTTCTGGGAGTCAGAGAGACCAAAGGCAGTCATGGCCAGAACACTTCTGAGTATAGATACAGTTAAGAGCTTGTTATGGCAATAGACTAACTTGTTTTGTGGGAACTGTCAGTCCTCCAAAGATCCAATGATTTTAAATAGTGGCAAATGAGTAATTTAAACATTTTAGTTAACTACTATCACATATTCAAAAGACACAGTTGACTGATGCTTGGCATCACTACTAGCTTATATCAACAAAACCACACTCTCTTCCAGGAGGAAACCCACAACTTTGTAATGCTTCAAGCAAACTCCAGGGTTAATCCCGGAAGATCTGGGCTATTGGAAGTCAGTCACATTTCACCTTGTCTTTTAAATACTCAGGAAGAGACCCAAAGAGCAGACAGGTGTAGCTGGAAACATCTTGATTTAGTGATGCTGTTTGACATCACCCCAGTGTCAGTAGGATTCAGGAAGGATCTAGCTCTGGGTGTCTCAGCAATGGAGGCATAGTGCAGGCAGGGCAGAGATGACGACACTCCTGGGCATATAAAGCATGCTGTCATGCATATATGGAGATATTCTATTTTTCTTGCTCTGGCAAAAGTTATGAATGATGAAATGCAACTATTTTGGATGCTGTTTCAAAGGTGTCCAAGCCGACACCCCCTAGTGTTAGTGTAACCTGTACAAATTAAGTGTTACAAAACCTGCAAGCAACACTATAATAACACCGTTCAGTGTTACTACAGGCTTTCTAAAAGGTACTAAGTGTCAAGATTAAGCCACATACATTTTTCAGTGATTTAGTAACTATCTCTAGGTCCAATTACTTTCCCCCCCAAGACTGGCCTTCTTCAAGAAGATCAGCAAAGGGTTTGCACTGCTTTTTCACTCAGTATATATACAGAACGGATGACATGGTAATTCCCTTTCACAAGTTTCTTTGCAAAGGGAGTTTGTGTAGAGGAGGGGGCATTACAGGCAGTTAATTAATTAGATTGGTAACTGGACTCAAGTTATTAAGTTGGCATTAGAACTAATTACCATCTGTAATTGAATTGGGAAAACTGAAAAAAATTATGTATAAGGCAAAATGGACTGTAGTAAAACAGCAAAGACTTCTTGTCAGGAATTAACAGGTAGACTTTTAGAATAAATGGTGAACATTCCTTTCCTGATCATTAAAATGTAGTATGTTTTATTAGACACCAACAAATAGGATGTTTATTCTATCCAACACAAACCTTGATTACAGGGAAAGGTCAATATTTAACTAAAAAAGAACATTGTAAATATAAACGGTAATGCATAAAAGAAGGATTACAAAATATTTATATTTACACAAGTTAGTTTTTTTTGTAGAAGCACAAAGTAGTAGGGAAAGAAAGCTTTTTAATGGCCTCATGAATGAATACTCAGAAATAACTGAGATTGGTGTGAGATTATGTCTATTTTAATTATGAACACAAAACTCCAAAACAATATACAAAATGTCACTAATAAAAGTCTTCCATGATTAGTTTAAAAGAGTCTATATATTGCTTCTAACTGTATCTTGAAAAACAGACTTGAGAAGAGAGTAAAAATTTACAAAGATATATATATTCTGCCACAGTCCAATTGATGTTCTTGACCTTTTGGCTATTTATTATTTCATATACAGCTGTGGTGAAAGTGAAAATATTGCTGTGGTGAAAGCGAAAATATCAGACAGAAATTAAAAAAATTCTGATTTTGAAACAAAGGATTCAAAAACATTGCCTTCAGATTCATAAAACTGACACATTCATTCATTTTTAGACACTAATATATTTATTTTAAACTGTTCATTTTCATTCTAGCTTTTAGAACCTCAGTGACTGTTCTTGATTGCAAGTACTTCTGTTAGATTGATATTATATGGCTGATATCATATATATCCCTCTACAACACACAATAGTTTGCATTTTTTATGAAATGTCAACAGTCTTTCTTTATAGTATTTTCCAGTCACCCTCATAATCCATAACTGCTCCCTCTGAAATTAAAACACACTGTCTTGACGGTGCATGTCTCAGTCAGAACAGATTGCCTCATTTCCAAGTTAGATTTGGAAGGAGGAAAATGCTAAAATTCCAACTTTTTTCATGTAAAAACCTTAATCTCTCTGTAGTCTCAGTAACTTTTATTCTCCTGTGGGGTAACTTGGGGAAATTTCAAAATGTGAATGATTGTGTCTAGTGATTTCCATTAGCTGAATAATAAGAAACCCACATATTTTAATCATCTCTGCTGACTATTATGTTGGTATTCTACTTTATTAGTTATTAACCCATATATAAACAGGTTGTATCTATTTAGTGGACATCAAGATTTTTCAATATTTCAGCTCAATCCATCCTACACTAGATGATTCAGATAGGTAAAATTACTCCCTTTCCAGGGATTCTCATTCTCTGTCTCTTGTGAAACTATTTAAAGTTCCTTCAACAGTGGTTTAAATTACAGCAAACTTTGGATCTTGTCAACATTGGAGTGCAGTAATTAGCTTGCAATGGTAGGAAAATTAATTCCATCCCTATGGACAGGGGAGGTAGGCTACAAAAATTGCTGAAGGAATAAATCCAAGGAAGCAGCAATTCTGAAAAGTTCTACAGATAACAGTGGACAAGCAATTCTCAGTGCTATGATGCAGTGAGGTTGGCTGAAGCATACTCCAGCCATATAAACAGAGCAGGTTTTACCTCTGTGTGTCACGATGATGAAGCATACACTGGAAAAGTCAGTTCTGGTATTCAGGATTTTAATGAAATGTTGAAAAAATGCAAAAGGTGTACAAAAGAGTTACAGAAATGATTTGTCAGTTAGGAAAAAAAGAACAGCCTTATAGGAAAAAATCTTTAAGGGCTTAATACATTAAGCTTATGAATATATTAAGTGAATAGTAGATTGAGAGATGATAATAAATTGCAGTGTCTTCAAAGACAGAAAATCTCAGATGCTTAATGTTCTTGACAAGAACTTAACAAGAACTAATGGTTAGGTATCAGGGCCAGATACATCCATATCAGAAAAAAATGTAGTTTCTTTTCAGAAACTAGGATCATTAACCTCTGAAGATCCTAGCAAAAGAATAAATTGGTTTGGTTTTTTTTTTTTTTTTTCCTAGAATTCTGTTCTCCAGTTATGGTGGGCCTACTTTGAGAGTATTTTTAGAATTCGAACATATTTGATTTAAAAAACCCTTTCTCACAGCCTTTTTATTCTGACGATTTTTTCTCTGAGGTTTTTCTTTCCCTCTGTGATTTTGTTCAGATTTCTGTTTTATATGAATTACTAATCCCTTCTTTCTTATTCTCATTCATTGCTTTTATATTCTTAATTGTTCACTTCACAATACATATTTCTTCAAATTCATCTTCTTTTTGACCGTAACATTGAAAACCCTACCATATTTTATGTTCTGTCCCTCCCCTTCATTCACATTGACAAATAATTCCTTTCCCTGAATCTCAGATCTCTTGTAGTTACTAGGATTAGGTATCCCTGGCGACAGAGATGGAAACTCCCCCTTCCACCCGTTAAGAACAATAATAGTCTCATTAACCTGTCAGGCATATATTGTATATTGTGATCTATGGTTTATTGCCTGAACCTATGCTGGACCCTAATCAAAATTTGTGTCCTGAACTAGCCTTAGAGGTGATTTTAATGTCAAAAATTACACCCTTTTATGAATGATGAGTCTAATAATGAAGAAAACCTCCCCAAGTGTTTAAAATATGAACATGTGTAATTCTGGGCAGTAAAGTACAAGTGACCAATCAGTTATTTTGTTGTGATTTTTTCCTTGTTAATATTTTGTATAAAAGACCCTTTGTATTTCTGAAAAGTGTGCTGCCTGTGTTAGATGCCTAACACCCACTTCTGCAGAATCAAAATAAATACAAATATCTCGACTCAGTGTGTTGATTGCTTCTTACACACCAGGGACAAGAACCCAGATTTGGGACAATGGTTCAAGGAAGATGATTCAGACTTCCTTCTTACATATCTTCCTTGGAAACTTGAAATATTTCACCTAACTTCACACATTCCCATATATCCACATTTTTACATGAATCAATGAATTCTCATCAGATGACCTTATATTTTCGTCAGCTGGCAGCAGAAAAAGTGACCCAGTGCAGGAAAGGTCCCTATGAAAGGCTGTATCTTTTCTCATGATAACTTAAGTCATATGTGAGACCAATGCCTTTAAATAAGAGACACTTATCACAACAAAATCTACTTCTCCCTCCACCCAACTTTTTTACAGTTCCACCTTCTGACAGAATGCCTACTGCTCTTTTTCTTCCCACACCATGGAACAGTTCTCACAAGCTTTACTACTATCAGTGTACTTCCTGGTTTCTCTTCTTTACAGTTTCCTACTCCCCTGTTCTTGTTTTTCAATAAGTTGCTTCCCTATCCCATTTTTTAACCTAAGAACATTTACCCTGACAAACCCTTTCCACACAAGAGGTTTTCACCTAAATTTCCTGCAAGTTTCCTTTGAGCTTCCCAAAAAACTGTCCCTTCCACCCATTCTCTCTGTAAATCACGTCTCCCAGGAGGACACAGCAGTGTCAGGAGACCTGATAATTATTTCAAAACTTCAGGACAATCCCTAAAATATGAGTACAAACAATTTCTTTGGACCCAACTCACAGCTTCCTAAATTGTGAGGGGGATTTATCAAATTCTTCCTCCCTTGCCATCCTCCCTAGCAAGTGGTATTGTGGTGGGAGTGAAAAAGAGGATCCTCCCCTTCTCACACAAGAGGCACCTACTAAGTGCTTTATTAAAGAGCAGGGACTGTGGCAGTTAGTGTTCATGGGAGTTACCTAATTAAATCATTTCAGACAGCATGTTTACTTGCCATGTTTACTTGCCATGTTTCCTTCCTTGCTAATGGAAATTACTCTCTGCCTTTCTTGTGAGAAACTTGTCCTAGTAGCTGGAGAAAGCAAAGTAAACTTCAGCCTTATGAGAGATCAGCAAGAGCTCTTAGTGGAGGGAAGTACAGGAATCAGTTCTCCCTGCAATGGCTTAAAGCACTGAGTGGTTGTGGTGGTGCCAGTTGGTTTGATATAGCTAACTCTGAAAAGTATAGCTGATACAAAACCTTGGTTAAAATCATGTTTGACTATTTGGCTTAGCATATGGATGTGTTTCCACCAACAGGGATCCATATTCCTCTAAGACACTGCAAGTGATTTCTTCTGGTCTGTGACTTTAACTCTACACTGAACTATGGTTTATATCAAAAGCGTATCAATGACAAGATGGGAAAGGAGACCACAGAAGAGATACTTGAACCATACCTATTTGAAACTGTGGATCCCAGCACTTGATCCAGTCCATTTTCCAACACTGCTTCATATTTCTGATGACTGTTTAGAGGACAGAATTGGATTTATTTATTTTTTTAATTCATGCCTGTTGTAGGTCTCTTCAAGTGTTTCAAATTATTCCTTGAAAGAAGGTGAAAGGAAAAGGAATGATACATTTTCACGTTTCAGACCCTGGGTTTTGGTACAGCATGAGGATCAAGGTTATTATACCTGGCAGATGACATACCCCTGCTATTTTTATTTTGCAGTGCAGATACTGCTGGCACACAATGGTTGTGGTCAGTATGTGTGCATTCCAGTGCTTTCAAAGGAACCGCTAACTCATTCATACTGACCCAAAAGCTCTCCTCTATAATTTCAATTTACCAGTCTTCCACAAGCTGTGGAAAACATGGAGCTACATTTTGAAATTCTAGAACATCTTTTCAGTACATTTAATTAATGGGTTATCTGTCTAATAAATTCACTTCAGTTATCATGCTCATTCTATTTATTCTTCATCTTTGTTTGCTATGTTAACATTATGATATATGTAATTTTACTTTTGTTTGGTGAAAATAGCAGCAAATAATACTGATTTTCTGTATGGAGCTTCTCCAGCTCTCACTATAGTAGAAAGTGTTGTTACATAGTACCACTTAATTATTGTAGTGTGTGTGTACAGATCTTCAGTTATCTTGTTTCCTAATCTTTCCCTGGAACACTGCACAATGATACAGTACTCAGCACATCTAATGGGTGTAATCCATCAGAATACATATAATGGAAAACTAAATAAAGTATTCTCCACAAACTCTTATTTTTAAACTATAGTTATTTTAACAGCCTAGAAAATTCCAAGAAAGAGAGAGGAAACTGAGTTTACTCTGAAACCTCTTCTGGAAAGAGCCACTGCAGAATAATAAACCAGAGGACTAGATCTACATCTACAGAAAATGCCAGATAACATTTAGGAAAAATTAAGGAAATGGTGGTTTAGCTGGGTATTAGTAAAAAAAGTGGAGGCAAGAGTAGAAAAAGTAAAGGTTGTTATTTCTAGGCAATAAAATGAAACACTGTTTTCATTGTATCGATGAAAACCACTTCTCTTAGTACTTGTGTACAAAAAACTTTTCAAATACTTTAATCAGAATCACTTGTTAACTGGTTACATTGATACATTTTCTGCAGAATTTCAAGCTCCGGATCCTTATTTTCCATAATTAAAAATCTATCAAAAACATCTCTGGAAAGCATGTGTCCATGGGCCATTAGAATTTGAAACTGATTGTACAAGAAGCTATGAAATGTTTGAGTAAAATCTATTTCAGCTGTGTTGTGTCCCTTATGTCCAGCATCCTCATATTGCCTTTGACTTGCCCTTTCAATGCAACAGAACTAAGTAACATTTAAAGAGGGTCAGCAATGTTATAATTTATCAAAAACAAAGATTTATGATCTCTGATCATTTTTATTACATTATTTAATAGACATGTATATTTCAAATCCCTTGGTGGATGTTGCTGAAAATGTCAGGCTAAAAGATATATTACTGCATTCTGGCCATAGATGTTATAAATTATGCACTGAGTTGTGTTTTATACCTATGAAGAATCGGCAATTATTTCAATAATTTTAATAATTTACAGAGCCTTCTAGCAGTGCAAATTAAATGTTGACTAGAACAGCGATTTAAAAAAAAAGAAAAAGTTAAAATCTCTCTGGATTTTAGAAGTTTGGTATCTTTTCCTTCTAAAAAAGAGGAAACTTTTATAATGGATGTGATATAAGACATGCATATGCCCTGCTCAGAACAAAATCTTGCGTGGTGGAAAATATCTAATGACAAAGGTGAGAGAGGAAACATCTGGAGAGACTGAATTAACAATTAGCTAGTAATAGTAAAGAATTCAGCTACTGTAACCAGAGGAAAACAAACATTTCAATGGCTTACAAAACAAAATTTTGTATTTTTTTACATATATATATATTCAGAATAAACTATTATAAATTTGTGCTATGATTATGGAAGGTAATAAATATATTGAAAGTGATGTTTTGCTGGAGAGAAATCATTACCTGTTTTGCATAAAGAAAGTAATATTTAACTGATAAGCCAACACTAGCCAGTTTCTTAGGTTAAGAACTGGGATTTTCACCTGCTTTGTTATTTTGCAAGTGCTGTTATTCAGAGCCTTTTCTTTGATCTAGGGATTAAACCACCTATGTGATTCTCTTAAACTGTTTTTAAAAATGTAAACGCAGCTCTCCCCCCTCTTTTATCTGCTCTTGCATAGTGGTTAAGATTGACTCTTCTTTGTTAAAATAGTTTTGGTCAACTGTGTTTTTAAACAATAATTAGATTTTAATCAGCTACATGAGGAACAAGTGGTAATGGTCAGAGAGGTAAAAGAGAGAAGAACTGGTTCTAAAATCAAAGTCAGGGAATGGAGTGCAAGGCTAACCACAAATTTCACTCCAATAAAATCAGAAAAGAGAGCAGACTTATTTTATCTTCTTTGAAACTTCTCTGGACAACTTTTGTCAAGATTATCTTTGTCCTCTGATTTACCTACTACTCCTAATCTCTTATTAAACAACTGCTGGTACTGGACCCTCAGTCAAAATGAAATGATTTATTAACTTAGATGATTTACATGGTACAAGAATATTACCCTTTACAATTTGAATCATCATAAAGACTAATAAACCCTTTCAAAAGAAGAAAGAAAAACTGCATTGATATTGAACTTAAATATATAAAACTATTTTGTGTGGCTTTCATTTCACATCTGTTCCAGGCAGTAGTTTTCACTTTTACTGTCCTCTAGACAGCTCGTGTAGGTGAACAAAACCAGAGCAGAAGTTAAAACTTTTCTAGCAAGAGACAGACTTTTAAGGGGACACTGCATGAGTGAGGCTGCAGGTTTTATCCCAAAGTTTGTCATCTTCAGCATGTTTATTAATAGCATACTCTCTTGATCAGTACTCACCGTTTTTGTTCATCTCCCTTGAAATACAGAAACATGCTTAACAGTTGTTATTTTTTCCCCATATATCTTCATAAGTGTACCATATGTGCAGCTCCAGGTTTTTATTTTCATCTCTATAACACAACACTGGAAACTCCCTCCATTGAGTCCCTCCTCTTTTACCTGCTCATCATTAAGACATAAAGCATGGTATCTGCCTGATTCTCTTCAGATTTCTCTGCATGCCTTTGTAACCAGATCTGTTGGTATTTTCAGCTTTGTCCAATTCTTGCTGTAAAAAAATCTCTCTGAAACATTAGTCATTGTTTTCCACCTTTTCAGATGCGGTTTGCCAAGATAGGGAATGTCATCTGGTGGCCCAGGAGTGGATATACACTTCGAAACAAATTCCTGCTCTAAACAAAGTTGAACTAAATGGCAAGAGCATCATATCTCAACAGCCTTATGAACCATTGTGACTGATGAGATACTGAATTTTATAACATTTATTTTTTAAAGAAAATGAAACTAAATTTAAAAAAATAATATACATTTCTCTCTGTTGGAAGGAAGTATATTTCTAAACAAAGTAGTTAAACAGTTTGTCTTTTTTCTCTTTCTGCCTAAAATTAATGTGTTATGTTTTTACCTTTGAATTTCACTCCTCTCACTTCTTCCCTGTCCTAATAACTTTTTGTTTTCTGTGTTTATATGTTTCAGATTTTTAATATATCTTCTTCATTCCCTTAAATACTTGCCTTTGCATCTTTTTATTTTTAATTTTTATTTTTGTCCAAGTTAGTGTCTTCCACTTGCCATTGCTCTTTCTTATCTTTAACTCTGCTCATTCCTCCTTATTGCCTCTTCTGTGTTCCTATACGATGTCTGGTTTGTATCCTAATATCCTTATGGATCACTTCATCTTTTTCCAAAGCCTGATGTGAATTTCAGGTATTGAACTTCACTAAATAATTTACCTGTTGTCACTTCCTTCATATTTCACAAATGCTGCTCTCTGTTCCTTCTGCTTTCAAATAATGATTATTCCTTATTTTCACACCCTGTATTAGGTATACAGAAAATTCAACTCTGATAACGCTGTCTCTCTTCACCTTCTAGAACCTAGCCGATGATTAGGAGAAGTATTGGCAGAACTATCTTCATGAATTAGACAAGGACTTTTTGTGAATCTTGACTTCTGTGCAGAAAACGAGAAGAACATCCACCCAACATGTGGCTGCACTGAGGTTTTGGTAAACTGAAATTTCTGATACTCATCTATTGTTGCTCTGGTCTAGGTATTTTTCATTGTTTAATGCAATATTTATTTGAAGTAGGATATCATTAAAGAAATTTAACATTTGTACTGCTACCATTGTGACAGCTAAAATGTGCTTCTTTTCTGTATCAAAAAACAAATCTATAAACATTAGTGTTGTTGACTTTCTAAAAGAATGTTGAACAAAAACTAAACATCATGAGCGTACAAATTCACATTCTTTTGCACTTTTTTCAGGTCAGTTTCTTGAGATATAATGAAAGCTTTATATCTGAGAAGAGAATGTTAATGCTCATCTCTAGAATATTTATTAAAGTATTAAAAAAGTGAGTAAAACCAGAAGATAAGACTGGATGGAATCATCACAAAACCAGAGTAAAATTCATACATGCGTTATTCTCTGAATGTGATATGTTTTGCTTTAAAACTGTTTCAACTACCAACTGACATTTTACCACTGCCTCCATTTGAAAGTACTGGATGTTGATGAGTCAAATAATTGAGTTTGGTTCACAAAGCTCATCCATTGTGAGGAATTATTCATATACTGTGATTTAGTTTGTGAAGTATGACATATTTTCATGTGGAATGCACTAAACATAATATAGCTTAGACAATACAGATTGGTCTTGCTCATTTGATAATTTTAAATGACAGTTGCACTGTATATCTTATGAGACCTCCATTATGTAGAACCACCTACAGCAGTTCAAACTCCTCTGATTGATTGAAATACTTCAGATCCCTAACTTCTGAGTAAAAATCCTGAGCAATGGATGTCTTGAATTTGGTGCAATATTTATCTGAGCAAAGCTGCACTGCCCGGTAAGATTTCTGAGGAAGGCCTGACCAGTTCTGTAGGGAAACTCCTGCGTCTGTACCTCCACCTCTCCATAACAGCCAAAGATACCTGTCCTGGACCAGTGAGGACCAGGACATCTGAGGACAGTAAAATAATTTTGAGACTGTGGTTTCTCAAGAAAAGATAAGTCCAGCCTGGCTAGATGACTCCACTGCTTGGGAAGACTCCATGCAAGAACCAAAATAATTTCTAAGGAAATTTCAAAGCACAGAAATAACAGGATTTAGGGACTGAGTCCAACATATTACAGATCCCAACTTCTCCCAGTGTTCCTCCCCTGCAGAAGTGTATATGCTTGTTTTACCTTCCTTTCCACTCACTATGAGAATCCCTTATGGGGATTCTTTTGGTAATCCAAAGTAATTTTGTGGAAATCCAAGGAAAAGTAGGGGGAAACCCTATAAAAATCATGAGTGGGATGTAGGAGTGGAACGTATTTCGGATCTGCATTCTTCTGCATAATGGCAGAAGAAAATAAACAAATGTCACTTAATCAAAACAACTAGCCCTAATTATCCAGATGAAGACAAAGAGGTCTGGAATAGAAATCTTCATACAGTAAATATATCCTAGACTTGTGACAAATTCTTCTCAAAGACAGAAAATTATGATTAGGGAACTCTTGAGAGGTTGATATCTGCCAAAACTCTTTGAATAATTTTGAAGTTTCTTCATCTATTTAAGTACTTCCTCCAGTACAAGAAGTCCTCCAAGTCAAGCTCTAAATTGAATTATGTAGTAGTATGATATATGCAATAAAATAGTTTCTAAAGAAAACACCTACATCATAACAAATCAAAAAACCTTGCCCAAATGGACAAATTCAGAATTAAACTTAAGACAGGAGGTAAACAAAAATAATACAAAAGTGAAAAAAGAAAGAAATTATAAGATGCTAAAAAAAAAAATCTATGTGTAGAAAGTGTAATTTAAATAGAGGCTGGTTTAAAACTCCAAATACTTATGCACAGTGTATTCCCTTTAATGGAAATATTCATGCAATTATTAATTTCTCCGTTCCAGATAAATTATGGGCTTAAAAGAAAAAAACCTTCATTTTAAATTTTAGTGTGATGATTTGGAATAAAAACAGACCACTACATAACTGTCCACATTAATACAATAACATATAGTTTGAATATATTAGCTTCTGCGGAAGTGCAAAAAGAACAATGCATACAATCAAGAGAAAAAGACATTTCTACTGTTTTAACAGTACTCTAAATTGTCTGTGTTTCTGTGAGGTTAAACACTTGCTTTATTATTTGAATTTACCTAATTTGAGACACCTATGTTTGAAGTTTTTTCTGCAAGACCATGTTAAAACTAACCAATCCCTGTACGCAATCTGTCAGCACAGTCACCCTTGCAATGAAAAAGAATTTTATGTTCAGATGGAAGCTACTGTGTTTTGGTTCGTGCCTACTGCCTCTGGTCCTGTCATGGAGCACCACTGAAAAAATCTGGCTCCATCTTCTTTACACCCTCCCTTCAGGTGTTTGTGCACATGAAAGAATTTCCCCCTGAACCTTCTCTTCTCCAGGCTATTACAGTCCCAGCTCTCTCAGCCTTTCCTCATAGGAGAGATGTTCCAGCCCCTTCATCATCCTAGTAGCCCTTCACTGGACTCTCTCCAGTGTGTCCATGTCTCTCTTGTACTGGGTTGCCCAGAACTTGACACAGTGCTCCAGGTGTGGCTTTGCCAGTATGGAGTAGTGGGTAAGGATCACCTCCATTGACCTACTGGCAATGCTTTGAGTGCAGTCCAGGATGCCATTACACTTCTTTGTGGCAAGGGCACAATTTAAGCTAATCTTCAGCTTAGTGTCCACTGGGCTGGCTCCAAGGTGGTTTTCTGCAAAGCTGATTCCCAGCTTGGTGGTCCCCAACCATATCCTGGTTCCTGGGATTGTTCCTCCCCATGTGCAGGACTTTGCACTTTCCCTTGTTGAACTTTATGAGACTCATTAGCCCACTTCTCCAGCCTGCTGAGGTCCTTCTAAATGGCAGCATGATCCTCTGGCATTATCAGCCACTCCTCCCATCAGCAAACTTGCAGAGGATGCCTTCTACCTCATCATCGAGATCATTCATGAAGATGTTAAACAGGATTGGACTCAGTATTGACCTTGTGGGTACAACTCTAGTCACTGGCCTCCAACTAGACTTTGGGCTCCTGACCACCACACTCTGTGCCCAGCCATTCAGCCAGGTTTCAATCCACCTCACTGTCTGCTCATTCAGCCCATACATCAACAGCTTGTCTATAAGGATCTTACAGGAGACAGTGCCATGGGCCTTACTGAAGTCCAGGTAGACAATGATGTCAGCTGCTCTCCCCTGATCTAGCAAGCCAGTCACTTCATCACAGAAGTTATCAAGTTGGTCAAGCATAAATTTCCATTGGTAAAGCCATGCTGACTAGTCTTAATGACTTTCATGTCCTTCCTATGCCTAGAATAGGTTTCAAGGATTAGCTTTTGTATCACCTTCCCAGGGATTAAGGTGAGGATAACTAGCCTATAGTTCCTGTGTCCTCCTTCCTGCCATTTTTGAACACAGGACTGACATTTGCTTTATTCCTATCCTTGGGCACCTCTGCCAGTCACAGGGTCCTCCAAAGTTTGACAGTGAAATATCATCAGTCAGCTCCTTCAGTGCTGATGGATGCAAAGCATCAGGACTTATGGACTTATTTATGTGTGTTCAATTTGATTAAGTGTTCCCTGAGCTGATCCAACAGGAGCAAGGTATGTCTGCCTTGCTGCAGCCTTTCTCCCCTTCCTTTCTATGGGACCTGAGATGCTCAAAGGCTGGTCTTGAACAGCAGTACTTGAACCTTTAACACGTCCTGTGTCACCAGATCTGCTGTCTCATTTAGCAGTGTGCCCACATTTTTCCTGGCCTCCCTTTTGCCATCCATGTAGTTACAGAAGTCCCTCTTGTTGCATTCAGTTCCCTCATCAATTCAAGCTGGGTTTTTGCTTCCATAACTGTGTCTCTCTGTATGCCCAGACAATGTTTCTCTATTGCTTCCAGGTCACCCACCCTCCATATGCTGTCTTTCTGAGTTTGAGTTTTCGCAGGAGCTCCTTTGTCACCCATGCAGGCTTCTGGCAATTTTGTCTGACTTCTTACTCACTGGGATGGAGCTTTCCTGAGCCTGATGGAGGTGATCCTTGAATATTAACCATCTTTCTTAGGCCCATCTTCTGTCTATGTCCTTATCCTGTACACCAAACATCCTGTATCTCCAAGCAGCTCTTTGAAGAGGCCAAAGTCTACTCTCTTGAACCCCAGGGTTGTCAGCTTAATTTTCACTATCTTTTCTGGCCTCAGGATCCTGAACTCCACCATGTTATGCCCACTAAAGTCAAAGCTATTGTCGTAGTTTGACGACAAGCCTTCTCTACCACCCCGGCCCCCCCCACACCTCCTCCCGGTGAGGAAGGGTCAGAGGAACAAACCAGGAAAAGCCTGTAGGAGTTGAGATAAGAACTATTTAATTATATAAATGAAACTTAGGGAGTTACTAACAATGCTAGTGCTAAGGAGTAATTTAAGGAACGGAGGAAAAGGGTAGAACAAATGATACAGGATCCCACACCAAGAAGGGAAAAAAGGAAAGAAAACCCCACCCGAAGGGAGCAAACCCCCCACGAAACCGCCCGGGGACCGAGAGAGTATGAGAGAGAAAAACCTTTCAAACCCCGACTCCCAGACTGATCTGCCCGGCAAGATGCTGGCTCTGCTCGGAGCACCCACCACTCACCACAAGGTCCCACAACAAGCAAACCCCCAGCCCCCATCGGCCAGAAAACCCCCTCAGACCCTTCCCCTTCCCAGGGTCCTGTCCAACCACAAGCCTTTCCACCCATATCCGCACCCCCTCCCTGCCAGTCCTGCCGTGCCGCAGGTCCTGGGCTGGCACTACCTATTCAGCTTGATGTGTTATGGGGTGAAGCAAAGCATAGACTGGCTGGTGCAAAGCTAAGACAGCTATCTGTCTTTTACCTTTGCATCCCCGACGAGCCTTTCCTTGTTGCTAAGTATGAGGTGCAGCAGAGCACTTCTCATAACTTCTGTATCATTTGGGTCAGGAATTTGTCATTGATACACTTCAGGAACCTTCTGGATTACTTATGCAATTCTGTGTTGATCCTTCAGCAGCTACTGGTGTGGTTGACGTTCCCCACGAGGGCCAGGGACTGTGAGGATGAACCTAGTTCTAGCTGTCTGTAGTAGGTCTCATCCCCTTGTTCTTCCTGGCCAGGCAGGCTATAATAGACACACAATACAATATCACCTACACAGGTCTTCTCTTTAATCCTTACTGTAGGATCTCTGTAGGCTCATCATAGCTCTCAGCTCATCACACTTCATAATCTTACAGAATATACCCAGAAGAAGAAAGTTTGATAAACATGAACAGGTTGAATAAATTTATCAGGTTTAATAAGTATTTAACTCAGATTTATTTTCATTTTTGTTTGCTTGTTTGTTTGAACACTGTGGTTCATGCACTTTCTACTCCACGTTGAGTGAAACATGATTGCACTGTTGTTATCTATTTCACAGGTAATGATTTCATTAATCCAGTGAGTAATTTGGTATTTCTTTAGGAAAAAAAATCAACTGGTAAACTGGCATTTGAAGTTTGAATATGAAAATATTTCTTTGAATAAATCTTTGATGATATTTTTGGGGAGCGCTATTACAAGCCACACCATATAGGGTATGCCATTGAAGTTTAAGTAAAGATTGTCAAGAGGAAGGTCTTTTGGGAAACAAATCTACCCTAATTTAAAAAATTCTGGGGGGAGGAAATCTTAATTTTTTGGTCAGTAGTAAATATTTTGCTAGAAGATGCTGGAATGAAAAATGGTTTTTAGCAACAAGGATGCTAAACCATTTTGTTGTATGGTTTGTCCAAACAGGTTAAAATTTTCAGTCTTGGAAGTAACAATTTCAAGTATTTATACCTTTATTTATGGTGTAAATCTATGTCTGATAAAAAACCACAAGCAAATTCACTTGAAAGTACTAATTTTGTCTTTTTCAGTTTCTCTCTGCAATCACGTCTTTAAACATTTCTTTTTAAAATGAAAGTTTCCATTATTACTTAATCAAGTGTTTCAGGAATTTGGGATTTTAGAAAAACTCTCCTTGAGCCTTGCAGGACTTGCAATGGAAATACAATCCAAAGCTAAAAGGCATACAGGTAAAGCCAGCATAAAACATTGAACAACTCAGTCCTGAGTCCTGGTCTGAGAAGTCTTTATTGCGACCTTCTGCAGTAAAACTAGATTAACTAGTCACAGGCTTTGAATAAAACAATTCACAGATAATGTTCTACATATGAAACCTATCCAGTCCATGGAGAATATGTAAAAGTGAAATATCTTTATAATAGGAACATGAACATCTCCGTAGTATCTTATGGTCCAGGATATGAAACCCCAAAGGAACAAAGAGAACAGGGAAAAAAGAAGGAATAGTATTTGTAGTAAAATAAGTGAAGGACTCATTGCATGGATCCAAACGTTTAATAGGTTTATGAGTCTTTAAACGATAGATACTCTGGATAAGCATAAATTTCCTGTTAGTAAGATACTGGCATACAATGCTCAGAAAAATGAAAATCTTAAAATAGCCATAGGAACACTATAAAAAAGAGTTCCAGATTATTAGCAAAGATGATTAGTGCCAGTTTAAATAAAAGGAGCACCTAGAAAACGGAACAATACCAGTCTCATCTCAGATATTTATAATACTAAGAAAAAAACGTATGGTGATAGCAAATATATGGTGCGGTGTTATTGCTTCAGGTATAAATCAAATATACTAACTTATGAGGCACATCACAGGGGCTTCTTAACTTTCATTAAAACTGGAAAGTGCAATATCAACATGAGCAATGACATTTGCTTAACTAAAATATTGTTTACCATTAACTCCTTACATTCTAGAAAATGGGTGTTCCTGAACCAGGTCTTCCTGACTAGGAAATCCTTCTTTAAAATAGCTACTGAGGGCACTGAAGGATAAAAACACACTTTCCATGCCCATCTGAGGAAGTTTATATCTTTGGATTTTTAGTGAGTTGAACTCAAAAGAATACCATAATACATTCTCAAACGGCATTCATTCAAAAGTGCCATGAAATCCGGTAGGACTGTTTTGCTGTGACAAGTCAGAGCCATGCTCTTAAAATTTTCATGAGAACGTAAACATTCACACACTGATAAAAGAATATTTTACAATGAAATGGATGAAGTGTTGGATCAATGGAAAGGATCATTAGAAATGAAATTGTGAAATGTTTTCTGTTTTGTTTATAGCTGGATTACATAGCTGTGATTACTAAGAGACTTCTGTAGAAGTGTGGATTTGCAGAAAGCTGCCTGGTAACTGCCCCTAGCTGAAACTCAATATTGATCCTGTTCCTCTCAAACATATAAAACTATATAAGCAATAGTAAGTTTGGAAGAGTCCATCTCCTTGCCTTGGATAGGGTTATTCATACTTACAGACATAAGCCCACCACAGAGACTAGCTGCTCAGGAAAAAATCCTCAGATCAATGCAACATAAAATTGTTTAGAAATGAACCTTATAAAAAATGGAGTATTTAAAAAGACTACATAAGTTTAGGACTTCCTGTTATTACAGGGCCCAGAGACCAGTCAGCACATTCATATATATTTATATATGTATATATGTATAGCTATACCCAGCTCAGCACAAACTGCTGACATTAGTTGTTTATTCAGAAGTAATACACTGACTGTGGTACAAGCAAGCTGTGCTAGATAGCTAGTAGCCAACACTACTCAGTCTGGGGATCAGAAAGAAGTTTCAGGACTCCATAAGATATTCCATAAGGATTCCATAAGATATCTGGATACTTGTCTCATAGGTAACGAAATATGATGATTTCTTTTGGAAGATACCAGATTACTATAAAGAAAATGCCAAATAAAATTAAATTGTCAGCCTTCCACTATTATTAAGTTGGATTAAATGCTGTTAGGCTGTGACTGATAACTTCACATTGCCTACTTCTGATGGTTAAAAAGGAAACATCAGGCCTTGAGAACTATTTTGGTTACTTGAATTCTGGCAACCCTCAGTTTAAAATGAAACTGTTGGACCTTGGTCTTTTGCACATGCCCAGTACAGCCCTCACAGCTGTTTCTATTCACAGCCAAGCAGCAAAATTCCATCTCAATCACTATTTAGCTTACTTTAAAGATATCTAATAAACACAGATAACACAGAGGTCAGGTCAAACCATGGGTGAAAGAAGCTATAGCAAATAAAACACTCACCTCACACATAAGAATTTGATTTCTAGGTTCACTGGAACACGAAGTAAGCTCAAAACATTCATCTCCAATTTCAGAGAAGTTCTCTAATGTGCAAAAGAAATAGGTCATTCTCCAACTTTTTATTTGCAACGGGGCCACTTCACAGAAAGACAGGTATAATCCTAGAGCTAAAAGAGAACAAGCTAGAATGAGCACGAGTAGCACGTAAGGCCCCACTCAGTCACTAACACACTCCCCAGCAGCATGGGCGAGAGAACCAGAAAGGCAAAAGTGAGAGAAATCACAGGTCAAGATATAGTTAATAAGTAAAAGCAATAAAAAGAAAAAAAAGCCCCACATGATGCAAAAACAACCCCTCAGCACCAGCAGACCACTGCCCAGACAGTTCCCAAGCAACAGTTACTTTGCAAAAACCCTGCACCCTGTTTTATTGCTGAGCAAGAACTTACATGGTATGGGATATTTCTGTGGTCAGCTTGGGTCAGATGGCGCAGCTGTGTCCCCTCCCAGGTTCTTGCTGACACTCAGCCTAGTCATTGGTGGGACCACAGTGAGAGAAGTCCTTGGTGCTGTTCAAGCACTGTTCAGTAGTAGCTAAAAACTGGTGTGTTACCAACACTGCTTTGGTCACAAATCCAAAACACAGCACCCTACAGGTTAAAAGTAACTGAATCCCAGACAGATCCAGTACACCTGCCCTCACTGAACAACTTTCTACAACCTCCTTGGGGATCTCATCCCATCCCTGCCATCACCCTTCCAGTGACATTCACCACCTTCCGTAATACAGAGTCGGAGAACACAGGTGGTGAAGTCCCCAGTTCTGCAAAGATATTCCTATGGACAGGCTCTTGACCCAAGAACAGCTCTATAAACTTGAGAAAGAAAAGAACATTTCTTTATATTAGGGCTTTGGTGCATTAAAATAAAATGCTTCTGAAATATGAATGCTTATAGGAATATTCAGTGTGACAGGCTTCATACCGTTCATCACACGCAGTGCTGTGGCTCATACTGATGGCACGCTTTATTCCTTAAAGTGATAAACAGTATAGCTGGCAAGTCAAAAAGCCCAATTTAAAGGTCTCATCTTCAGTTACAAGTGTGCATTAAGGGCTTCCCAACATTTTCTCCAGGTGAGGGAAAACAGCAGTATCCTACGTTGTATTTCTAACAATGCCGTCTTGCAGATAACAAGCTTGGCATGTATTTCAGTAGAGGCACAATGGCTTGCTGTTCAGTTTGAAGCACATTTTTACAAATATTGAAGATGCAAAGTGAAAAGCTGAGCTTGTTTTTTCGAAGCTAGCTATTCAACTTCCCAAGGAAAAGATATTGACTTGTTTACTGCAAGTCAGCATTATTTAAAAGCAACAATTTCAAAAAAGGCCTTTGATCATCTTAGCCCATGAAAGGAAATATGCATACATAATAAAAACCTTTCTGGTTTACCCTACCTAACAAACAGGGATAGACATCTTCATGCCAAAGTTTTGATTCAATGGGAAAAACTCTTTTGTTGCTGGGTTTAAAAAAAATATATAGGTAAAGGAAAGGTTGCATAATTTTTCTAACACCTCATTTTTTGTTCTCTCCTAGAGACGAACATTTTCTCCCCACATTATGACTTAAGCCCTCTACTTTTTACTTTTACACAGAGAATCTTTATCGATAAAGTGTTTTGAAGTAATAACATTATGAAGACTATATAGTAGATTTTAAATGTGGAATAGAAATATGTTAGTCTTCTACCAAAATAATAATCATCTCATTGATTTTGCAGTGAAAAATTAAGTTAACAGATTTGCTTTTATTTTAGGCTGACAACTTTCAAATAACATTAATTCTTCTGGTACTTGCCAGATCCTGAATCTGAAAGATGATGTCTGATTTCTAGAAGATCAATGCAGTGGGAGGACACTTCACATTCTCAAAAGGAGGATGAGAATGGGATTGCTTCATGGTAATTCAACTTCTTGGAGTAAACGTTGCTTTTTCTTCAGTATTTGCTAATATCAGAATTGTTGTTTACGACAACCTGCCATCTCCCTGAAAAGAAACCAAAACCTAGCACAAAAATGCTTACATTAGCTAACCACTTCTGTGAAGCTGCAGCAGCAGCAGTGGTGGAATGGCCGCATGAGAATTAGCAGGAGAATGCAGGCCTTTCCTATAGTCATTATGTATGCATCTCACAGACACCAGTAATTTGTGTTTGCCCTTTTTTTTTTTCTTGTAAACAGAATTCAGAATAATAATCTGATTTTATGTTCCTCTGTAAGAAATTATTGTCTCATTTTCATAGGGGTCACTTCCCTCCTTCTCCCCTGCCCCCCTAAAAAAAACACTACCCCACCAACACAAAGTCCCTCACAACAACAAAATCCATTATTATCTTGATTATACAGCAGCTTCATGACAGTAAACATAATTAGAAAAGCACATATGTTCCTGGTATACCATTGGGTAAAACTGAAATGAATGAGAATATTTTGCATTTTCTTCAGCATCAGAATTTACGTAATATTTGTTTAGTACTAAGGTTTTGGATACATGCTAGGTGCTTTTCTGAATTATTCGGTGTTATGAAACCTGCTGCTAGGTATATGGATCATAGTGCCTTCTTCCAGCCTCTTTCACAGCAGAACTTAATCAAAACCTCCCAAGTCTCGTCTATCTCACTGGATGGCAGGACTAGTGACTTCGTAAACACCTCACACACTTTAGCACATACTTGGGTTGGTCTAGTCTGGGTTAATCTAACATGTACTGTACTCACAAGTAGTGGGCACATCATGTAATATATTCATTTTCTTTAACCAGTGAACAGCTTTTGGGAAAGAATTTGTAGAGTCACATTCTTCTTTCTTGCTCTCACTTCAAATACATTATTTGCAGTAAAACACATCCCATGTGACACAGAGGCTAAGGGAGTCATAGGGCAGTGAAAGAAAGATGCTTTTACCTGGCTTCTTAGAGGTACAGAGCACCTGTGACTCCCTGTGGGGTAATGTCAAGCTGTGCTAATGCTCAATAATGCTGTGGGATGGAATGGGCAAAATACTGCTCTGTTTTCTTGGGTGAGAATGATGTTTTTATTTTTGATGATCATTCTTACCATAAACTATGGATTTTTAAACCAACTACCAGAAGAGATGATCCTCTGCAACAGTGTCATGGCCCAAGAGGCAAACAACCATACGAAACCAGGCTGGTCAAAATTTTCTTCTGAATACTATCACTATTCTAAATGACTAATGTAATGAACCTACACACATATATAGACCCGTTCATGAGATAAGAATTTTTCCATTTCACTTTCCTCTGACTTGCATAAGCATTTCAGGCTTACAGGATTTTTTAAAATTTGCCCACTCATTTAAGCAACAGGGTCCTAAATATAGGCACTTCAATTAATTCTAATGAACCTTCCTGTGATTTTACAAACATACAGACACATAAACATGTTTATGTGTGTACTGGGAGAAGTTCCACAAAGTCATAAACTAATTAAATATTGCACGTTTTTCATCAAATATTTTCTGTAAATCTTTTAAACCCTTTTTAATGTAGACAGATCATAAAAAATTCTGTAACATTTAATGTGAAGAATAACTATCTGCTCTTGAGCTGTTATGCATTCCTCCATTAGAAGACATAAAGTCTGATTATTATTCATAACTACAATGGTTTAATATGGACAAAAAAATTTAATCTAGTGATATTTCATACCTTTCAAAATTAGGATATAATACCATTTTACCCTTACTGAATAGAGCTGAAGTTACTCCTCTTAGTTGCCTACATTTACAAAGTGATTTGTCAATATAATATGACATACAATATTTCATATATTCCACATAATATTTCGTAATGTTTCAACTTTACAGGGAAATACTATTTTGCCTCTGTTTTAAGTATGTTTGCCATTGATCTTAAACTAGACTTTAAAACCACTTTAACAATGAAGATAGAAGAGTCATCCTCCAGGGATGTCAAATACTGTTTAAATAAACATAATAAACTCCTTTCTGAAGGTGGTACTTGGTTTCTTCACCAACTTTGGAAAGAACCCAAATGAGTCTTGGATCAGACACTCAACTATTAGATGATTAAAACAAGATATCTCTCCTCTCCCATCTGTGACTAGAAAACAGTGAAATATTATTAGTAATATTTTGGCATTAAGATGAATCAAAGATTTATATACGACTTCCATCTTTGTAATGCTTTCTTCTCCTCTTATTGTCACAATGTCATCATAATCTCTCTCAAAGGCTTGAAATTAAAGCATCAACTTTCATTTCCAGAGGTTATCTGAACTCATTTTCACCACTCTTCAGCCCAGAGATTCAGGCCAAGGAAAAAGATGGGAACTATGCAGAACAGTGTAGTCGACGGCAAATATTTGTGTTGTCAAGGACGTTATAGGACAGAACCTGGATGGACCTCTCACATATCCACCTGGAAGTTTATGTTAAAGGCTAGAATTCTGGGTGCACCTAAGCAGCATGACAGAAATGTACTTGGAAGGAAAACAAATAAACCAGACACATTAGAAATTTTCAGAATGCTATTTAGTTCTCGTAACAGTACTGTACGTACCGACGAGGATCATTATGGATGTGTCAGTTTATTTGCCTAGTTCCACAGTCTGAAGCAGTGTGATCCTTATTCTTAAATGGAAAAGCCCAAAGAGTTGCAAACACTTTCTGGGTACACTTTGTTCAATATTGTATTGACCTGATCCACTTAAAATATTGATTTCATTCTTCTGCACAACCATCTGCCAAGGTGATTCAGTCTGGATGGATGATTTCTTCTTCTCAACCAATTCTTACTGCTTAAGTAGACTCTAGGTCAGTCAGCAGCCCCTTTTACTTTCAGTATAACAGTGTCTAAGTATTGGTTCCCCAAATTACAAAGCTGAGTCTTTAGCCACAGAATAGCAATTGTCTGCTTCTAAATCTTAACATTTTCTTGGTTTTGCAAAGTGTAATACTCCTGAAAGACAAGTACTACTGATTCTACTTCTCTCTTCACCGCAATTTACTGCAAATACTTCGGAATAGCAAACACTTGTTGTATATATATGTATATATATATATATATATATATATATATATATATATATGTATATATATATAAAATACACTAGCCAAACATCTTCCTCTTCGTTAGTGCCTGGCTTTTGCAGACTGTGAAGTGTAACTTTGAACCAGACTCAGTATTGCGCAGTGCTTTCAGACGCTTTTAACTCTGGGGAGCTTTTGATTTGCATAGGACTGCTACAGAAAGTTTTATTCTAGGTCTCCCATGCTTCTCAGAATTAACTCAGACCTTGAATTCTGAGGAAGAAGGTCTCTTTTATTCAACCTCTGAGTGAACATGAAACTCCAGGCAGCACACCCAGTTCGACTCATATTTGAAAATATGCATGATTATTTTATTTCTAATGTGCTTTTTAAAGCTAGCTATTATGTACCTGGGGTAGGGAAGCTGTTTAGATTTGACACATATAATAGAAGATCTTTTATAAAGACTCTGTTAAGCAAAACTACACATAAATGGGATATCTCAGAGTTTTAAGCAAATCTTTCCTTACACAGCTCTTCCACAGAATCTTCAGCCCTGCTGTATTTTTCCTACTCATCTTTAAGAATTGTAGTCCTTTCTTTTTATGGTCCATGGCATTCTTTAGCAAAAGGATCTACAATATTACACTCATTCACCTGACTCCTCTGTTTCTTCTAAGTTTCAAATGAGCTAAGATTCCTTAGGTTTCTCCTCAGAATTTTTTGTTTATGTTCCTGTTTAGTTTCAAAGCTGAATTCTGTTCTGCATTTCTCCAATCTCTGTATTTTTTTTATGGAGTTTTCTTCATCAGAATTAGTCACTCACAAACCTCATTTCTTTTTGTGCATATAAACATGACAGATGTTTGTTCCACTAGTTCGATCTTCAGCATTGATCATGTTGTCACCCGGTTAGTAAGATAAAACTCTTAGCAGACAAATATCAAGTAGCAAATTTGAATTACAGGACAAGAATGGCCATTAAAGTGTTCTTAAAATGCTTTGATAATTAATATTAATTTAATAATAGAGATAGGTTTCCAAGTCAGAACTGTCTACTTGAACATTTTCCTATGTGTAAGCAAGTGCTAAGAATCTAGCTAACAAGAAAGATGAAATCACAGCTAGTAGAGTTAGCAAATGTGTTGGACTATTGTCAAATACTCATGGCAGAAGCAGCTGCAAGCAGAATTCCACTGCAAAAAGAGCAAGCAAGAAGCACTATGCAATCACCATTCATCTGGTTCAAAGGTGTCCATGTTAGATTAAACAACTGATTAGTGGATATAGTAGGTTTGTCCCAAAGTGTTTAAAGTGTGGTAGCATGGGCATTTTTACCATTAGATTGATACAGGGACACCAGGAGCTATAAGAAAAGCGTAACTTCAAATGGCAGAACCATTTACAGAAGTAAATAGAAGTCAGCAGAGATATTCATATTCAATATTAGTCAGCAGAAACAATACTAGGTCTAGTATTATGGATTGCATTGTTTGCTAATAGTAAAAGATGTGTGGATGTCTATTTACTAACAGGAGTAGCAACACATTGACATACTGCTAGTATTTGCTGTCTGACTAAAATGTTTTTCTAACAAGAGGAGTGTTGTTATAGGAAGCCAATGTACACAAAACTGGAAGCTTATCCTTTAACAAAAGAACATTTTTAGCCAGTAGCATTACTATAAACACCAGAAATTCAAACTGAAAATCACTTGGAGCCCTGAAAGCCACAGCTGTATACTGTAAGTTTAGATGGAGTATTTAAACTTCGAGTGAAGATAATGCAGTGGATTCAATTTATGCTTTCCAATATTTATTCTTCAGTTTGGGTAAATACGTCTCTAATAAAAAAAGGCAAGTGTAAATAAAGAGTTCAATTTCAAATTTCATTGCCTGTTTGACTTTCAAAATGTCTCTATGATCATATATTCAGAAATTTCTGCTTGACTGATCTGAGAGCCTGGGACTTCTGAAGCGTTTTAAGGAAGATTTTCAGCATATTGGAAAAAATGGCAAAATTAATTAGTATTCTTTAAATTATTAGTGTCTTAAAAAAATCTGTAATTCAACTTCAAGGCATCTGCATCTGGCCTGCGATGCAGAAACCTAACAAACAACTGCAGTGATTCATGTAAGGATATGTGGAAGGAGATTGTCTGCTCCTTTAACGGAGATTAAGGGCCTTTTCAACGTAAAAAGGGATAGTAAGAAAAGGAGGAAGCCGTAATCAAGAACTCAGAGAGACATCAGCCTGTCAGACAAATGATAAGGGAGGCAGTGGTGAGAACCAGCCTGGTCAGCAGCAGTAATTAGCAAATGATATGTGGAGTGTGGGAATGTTTATTTTAAGTAAATTAGCTGATTAAGGACCTTGCCAAATAGGGATGATAAAGAAAGGCAGGGAGAGAAATGCTCAGGAACATAAAAACTGACAAATTAGTGTTAATAAAAATAACCAGAATCAAACCTGGCCAGTTGCAGTAATTGATGGGCTATCAAAAAACTGCAGGCAAACAGGACTTTGCAACTGATAAGGACGCAGACCTGAGGGTCTGGGATGCTGTCTCCTCTGTGGTAGTGTGTGTGACCCACCAGGCAAGGGCAAGTCCTGGGCCAGAGCAACTGCTCGTGAAGACTGCTCTTAAGTAACATCCCTTAACAGTTCATGTAACATGTAATTAGTGATAGTCGGCTCCCAGCTTTTTTTTTTTTGTGATTTGTTTGTTTGGTTGGTTTTAGTTGGTTTTGGTTAGTTGGTTGGTTGGTTTTTTCCACCCTTTTGTCCAGTAGCAACTTTTCTCTTTCAAAGTGTAGCATTCCATCTTGTGAGATTATATACTTAGCAGTGTCCCCATAGGCCAACACTTCAAATTATGATCCTCAGGACACCTGTGTTGGATCACCTCCAAGTACTGTTTATGGTATGAAATAAAAACTGCATTCTGAATTATTTTTAGTTCTCATTTTCTTATTCATGTAGCTGGAAGAGCCCTATTATTCAGCAAATCAGCATTGTATGTATTAGAATACTGCACTCATTTGCAATATATGAATTCATAATACCTGGATCTGAAATGACACGTAAGTGTAATGCTCATTTTTCAGTCCATGATAAGACACAAGAAACTTGTAAATAGGATAAATAGTTATTAAATTCAGGTGGATTGGAATCCAGAGATATGACTTCTTGGCTCTGCAGCAGACTCCTCACATCACTCAGGACATTCTTTTATTTCACCTGAAAAGATGAAAACTTTTCCTTTGCATGCACCTTTGGCTTGTTTGCTCTATTGACAATACTGCATATGTTTTGTATTAGGAACTGCTCTTCCCAGTCTTTGTATAGCACAGACAGAGAGGTAGAAAATGATAGCATTTTTAAGATATTGTCACAGATCTAATAGCTAATTGACTGACTTTTCCTTCAATAGGTTATCAGCTGTTTAAAAGTTCAGTTGGCAAGTATATCACTTGTAACTTCTCACATTTCCTTTCCACTGCTGTGTTCACATTCAACTGTGCTGCATGTTTCTGCAGTCCTTAGTGTGTTTATCACATCTAGCAATGTGTTACATTCACAACCAGTTATCCAAAGACTGATTAACTGTAACATAAAAAAAAAAAAAAAAAAAAAGATGATGAAGACAGCTCAGAAATTCTTGGACAAACAACAAAATACATGCTCATACAGCTGTTAAGAGTAAAAGACAGTTTATTGTTTTGGAATCAATGGAATTTGTCAATTAACAACATGCTAATCACCAATTCTGGCAATGAAAGAAAAAACAAGCACTTTCGAAAAACAACTAAAAAACAACCCTTGCCTTTGCGAAACCTCTCCTCACCCCCTTCCTGGTGCCCAGTCTGTGGCAGAAGGCTACCCAGTCCCTTTCTGGCAGCAATGGGGACTGGAGCTTGGGTGTGGCACAAATACTTTAACATGTCTTGGATTGTGCTAAAATCATTCTAACAAATACAACCATCCATGAATAAAGCTGAGTTTCAATGCTTGAGCATGATGATGGATGACCACTTTGGTTCAGGGTGTCAGAACTGGGGTCCTTCAGACCTTCAGCTTCTGTCATACATCAGTTCTTACACACTGCACTGAATTCCCACGTGAGGCTAAGAAAAGAGGAGACTTGCCTGTGGACCAGTGAAATGGTCTACTAAGGGCCTGCACACATTACTGAACTGAAGATGCTGATGGTATAAAGTACACTAAATGGATAGATAATCTGTAATGCACAGCACAATAGAGGAATAAAAAGTCACAAGAACAGTAATTCATGCATATCAGGTTGCAAAACTTCTATCCATAATATTCCAGAAGTCATGGCATTCTGGAAGATCCCACAGACTGGAAATGGGGAAACATAAACCCCATCTTTAAAAAGCAAAAAAAGGAGGATCCAGGGAAGTACAGGCCAGTCAGTCTCACCTCTGTGCCTGGCAAGATCATGGAGTAGATCGTCCTGGAAACCATGTGAAAGCACGTGGAAAATGAGACGGTGGTTGGTGACAGCCAGCATGGCTTCACCAAGGACGTATCGTGCCTTATGAATATGGTGACCTTCTATGATGGGGTCATGACCTTGGTGGATAAAGGACAGGCAATCAATGTAATTTACCTGGACTTGTGCAAAGTGTCTGACACTCCTGCACGACATCCTTGTCTCTAAATTGGAGAGGCAAGGATTTGCCAGATGAACCGCTCAGTGGATAAAGAACTGGCTTGGTGGTTGAACTCAAAAGAGTTGTGGTCAATGACTCAAAGTCCAAGTGGAGAGAAGTGATGAGCTATGTTCCTCAGGGGTCGTTACTGGGATGGATGAGTGCTGCTTAACATCTTTGTCAGTGACGTGGACGGTGGGATCAAGGCCACCCTCAGCAAGTTTGCTGACGACACCAAGCTGTGTGGTGCGGTCGACACGCTGCAGGGAAGGGATGCCATCCAGAGGGACCTGGACAGGCTGGAGAGGTGGGCCACTGCCAACCCCATGGAGTTCAGCAAGGTCAAGTGCACATGGGTCAGGGCAATCCCAAGCACAAGGACAGGCTGGACTGATAATGGATCGAGAGCAGCCCTGAGGAGAAGGACTTGAGGGTATGTGCTGGTTTCAGTCAGGAAAGAGTTAACTCTCTTTACCGTGGCTGCTAGGGAGCTGTGTTCCTGGATTTACGCTGAGAGCAGTACTGATAAGGTCTTAGCTGGCGCTGGGGGATGCCTGCACTGAATTCAAGGTCCTTCTCCTCTTCTGATCCTGCAGAGCTGCGTTCCCAGCTCTCGCTGTCTCGCTACAGGCAGTGCAGGGGACACACAGTTTAGACAGCTGATGCAAATGGGCCGAGGAAGTATTTAATTCCATAGTACCTCATGCTCGGGGCTTAGGAGAAGAGGGGGTCTGGGAGCCATTACTCTCTCTCTTATTCTCTTGATTGTTTACTTCCGTACACTTGCTAACTCCTGTGCTGGTTCTTTCATGAGGGAGTTGATGGGTTTGTTTAGTTCTCCCAGTCATCCTATCACTGATAGGGTTTGCTCGGAATCTGCTGCAACAGCTCTCGAACTCCAGCCCTCGGACTGCGGCTCTCGGGCTGTGATCACTCTTGGGCTGCAGCTCTTGGGCTCTCTGGCTCTGACTCTCACTACTCAGCACCTCGTTGTGCATCAGTCAGTGGGTGGTGAGCAACTGTATCGTAGTTGTGTCATATGTTTTATTTTCTATTATTTTAATTACTTAGTATTTGCAAATATTAATTTAGATTCAATTAGTAAATTGTTCTTATCTCAATTTTATGAGTTTCTTTGTCCTTTTCCTCCAATTCTTCCCCTCCATTGGAGGATGGGAGGGAAAATTTGTGAGAGCGGCTTCGTGGTACTTTGCTAGCCAGAGAAACATGTCCAGCAGGTCGAGGGAGGTGATTTTCCCCTTCTACCCTGCTCTCATGTGACCCTACCTGCAGTTCTGCATCTAGATCTGGGGCTCCCAACATAAGAAGGACATGGACTGGTTGGATCAAGTCCAGAGGAGGCCACAAAGATGCTCAGAGGGCTGGAGCCCCTCTGCCATGGGGACAGGCTGAGAGAGTTGGGCTTGTTCAGCCTGGAGAAGAGAAGGTTCCAGGGAGACCTTAATGCAGCCTTCCAGTACCTGAAGGGGGCCTACAAGAAAGCTGGGGGGAACTTTTTACAAGGGCCTGTAGTGACAGGACAAGGGGTAATGGGTTTAAATTGAAAGAGATTAGATTTTGATTAGATATGAAGAAGTTCTTCCTGGAGAGGGTGGTGAGGCACTGGGACAGGTTGCCCAGAGAAGCTGTGGGTGCCCCATCCCTGGAAGTGTTCAAGGCCAGGCTGGATGAGGCTCGGAGCAACGTGGTCTAGTGGAGGGTGTCCCTGTCCATGGCAGGGGGGTTGAAACTAGATGGTCTTTAAGGTTCCTTCCAACCCAAACCATTCTGTGATTCTATGATAACAAGGAAGGACCACAAATTTAAGAAAAATTATAATGTAAGTCAAAGTTTGCTTTCACTGATCCTGACAGCAAAGAAGGAATTACATGTTTATAAATGCTTGGAGACAGTAATGCTGGAAGTGGCCATCTGTTGTTGGATATTCATTAAAAATACTTTGTTTTCAGGAGATATATGCAGTTAGTATTTTTGGTCTAAAACTGTTAGACTTGCAAGCAGAGAATCACAGTAATCAAATAAAACCCAGTAATGGAAAGAATGTGAAGGAACATGGGTTTTGAGGAAAGGGTGAGAAGTGAAAGGCCTTGTAAAAAGCATGGTTAACCCTGGGGCTTATGTGGTGTGTGGCCAGTGAGTGTCCACAGCAACTGGAATAGAGGTGTGATTGAGGGTGTCTTTCTTGCCTAATGGAAAGAATTTACTCTTGGTATTTCAGAGAACTGAGTGGGGTTTTAACTAAAACAACTGCCATTAATATCTGTGGAGAACAAATAACTTCATGAACTTTGGAAATGCTCTCTTTAGAGGTATTCAACATTTGAAAGATGGAAGAAAATGAAGGCAAATTATTATGTAATTACCATTATTTTATGAAAAGGTCACATCACTGAAGGTAGCACAAAATGTTGAACACACACAACTATTATTTGGAAAAATTTTGTCCAGGAAATGTTAGCAAAATATTCTGATTTCCTACAAATTAGAAGGGCTGGTAGGACAATCTATCTAGTCTTAGGATGAAAACTGAGATACTAAGATTTTATTGCCTACATTATGTAGAGACTAAACTGATAATATTTGAAAACTCTTTTTGCTTCTGTCCTGAATCTTTTATCAAAAAAAAAAAAAAAAAAGAACCACAAAACAAAACAAAAACCACTTTATCTGGAATATCATATCTATCAATGGTCTTTTTAAATATCTCAGTTGCATTTGATGTTGTTAGTGTCGTGTATCAATGTCACAAAAAATTCAGGTGACAATAGAAGTGTTACAGCATGTTAACACCAGGAAAGTCAGCTTGAAGAACAAGCTAGTTAAAGTAGAAAACACCAGCTTCTAATTTGTCATCAGAGAATTCTGACTGCAAATACTACAATTTTTGCATCATGAATTTTACTGTTATAGGACTATATCTATTAGCAGTGCCAGATAAGTCAAGTTACAGATGGGGATGTCTAAGCTGCTGTCTTTAGCAAAACACAGAACTATCTTGCCTTCAACAATTTTACAGTATGATGTGTAAAGAATAAATAAAGCATATTTATTTCTCCTCTACTAGTGCTAATCTACATAAATCCATGCAAATATTCATGAATACAGAACATGTTGCAGCATTTTAAAAATAGTTATTAAAATAAGTACAAGAAAATGCTGTAAATCATGGTTCCTCTATGAAAGCAAGGTTCTATCACATCCAAACTGAGCCATAAAATGGTAATATCAGTAGAAGTGATGTGTTTACCCAAAGCACACTTCTAAAATTTAGCACAGAGATAAAATATATTTGCTGGGAAACCTGTATGAAATGCACTAAGTTTAACATTTGCCTACTGGATAGCAGCAAAGAAAATAGATGTGTCTATATGTTTGGCTTCTTACACACAGCAGGTTGAATTGATCACCACATTATTTCTATGTGAGTCAGATGTTTTTACTTTAAGCTTAATATATTCACAATGTAAATGAAATGTAATTTGTTTTGTGTTATTCTGTTGTATATTTACATTAAATTATATTAATACTATTTAATAGCATAAAAAATGCAAGCAATAACTGATTATCAAGTAAAACCAAAGAAAATTAAAAAGGAAAGTTAGGATCATTCATCTGTTAAATTGTGAGTAGATTATACACAGACAGACAAATAATGGACAAAATGCAGATTAAATGCTCTTCTTTTTTTATCTGTATTACTGGCTAGCTTTCTGTTTATTATTTCCATGCTTTATCTGCATTGATGCTTTTACAGAAAGATATATCAGAGATAGGGTTTCTGCAAGGTCACTTCTAAAAAAGACATGCTGAACATAGAATAACCAAGCAGTTCAGTTGGACTTTTTTTCATGTGTATGCTTACTGGAAAAAGCAATTAACATAATGCTGACAAGCTCATATAATGCATAAGATTGAAAAATGGAAAAGAACTAAAGTAGATCCTTTCTTTTTCCTTTAAAGAAAATTTCTAAAAAGAAAAAAAAACCCCACCAAAACCAAAAGCAAACAAACCAAAACAAAACAAAACAAAAAAACCCCACAACCTTTTCAACTTACCAAAAGCACTCAAAAGATGTATCCTGTGTATCAGATATCAAAGCTATTCTGGGTATCCCAGTACCAAAGCCCTACAGATTATTCTGGGTTGTTGGAAAGAGAATGAACATCAGAATAACCATGGCAATTGGAAAGATGGTTTTCTCATTTTGGAGTGTTCTGTGAACTTTGAGAGAATCAATGGTTATTTGGATTTGATGTTCCAATTCTAGAATTGTTGAGTGAGCATCTTTCCAAATAATTTTTGCAGTATCAAAGACAGCCTGCAGAAGCCCCAAGACATTTTCAGTACCACAACACTGTGGGAGAGATCTAATATCGACAGAGGATATCCAGAGGATTATACCCTTTTTTACCATTTTGGGTTTCCATGTAGCAACCAAATTTTGAATCTTTTCTCTAGCCTGTTGGAAGGGAAGATGATTAAATGACTCATATTTCATTAAGACAAAATAGGGATATATTCTAGAGCTTACTGCAAGGACCTTTTGCATTGTATCTTGGTGAAACAAATATGGGTTTTGTTTGTTTGTTTGTTTCCAGATAAATATGTCTTTTAAATAATACTCATTCATTACAGGACATAAGAAAATGCTAGGGGTTAGACAGAGGTAAGTCAGACGCACGGCACTGTTCAGGCTTAGGTAAACAGGAAGGCATATACAGTGCAACTGTCAAATCAAACATTCTTTCCAGGACCCACTTGTCCTTTTCTTCAATTTGATGGATTATCCTCATGCCTGAGAATTTTTGTGTCATGAAAGTAAAATAGTATTAAGTAAGTAGTATCAAGTATCTGCTATCCAAGACTTCCTGAACAACAGGTTTTATTTAGATTTATGTGACTTCACTCCCACCATAACACCCATGACTGGAAGATCTTGCCAGTTTTCACTCATGTAAAGTCTCACAGAAATAAATCTCATAGAAATGGATCCTTATTCTAAAAACCTTGTTTCTAAAAATCCTTCAATTACTGTTTGTCAGCTTTCAATAAACATAAGCCTTGAAATAAGTAATCTGGTTAAATAACCATGAGACTGAAAACGTAACTATCCTCCCATCAACACAGTCCTCCTATTGTTTATAACCTTATCTTCTTCAGCTCTGTCTGCCATTAAATTTTAACCTTTTTGCAGCAATGAGAATATCTTTCTAGGAATCTGTATAGTGCCAAAAGTAGTAAGGAACCAATTTTAAATTAATCTCCAGGAAAAATCAGCCACTGCTTGGGAGATCAGACACGAAGTTGCCCTGTAGCATTACTGAAACAGAATACACAGGGAAATGAGCATGCCATTTGTGTCTTACAGGTCCTGTGTACCAGTGTTTCATGGTAGGCAGAACTTAAATTCTCAAGCAACAAGAAAAATTAGATGTTCCCACCAGCTAAGTGCTAAAATTTATAATGTACTGATCATAGAATTACTTTCATTACTTTCTACTTCTCTCCAGTAGGACTGTTCTAACAGCATCGCTGGTCCAGGATGTCAGATCATATTTAGAATCAAACTGAACACTGTGGAAGCAAAACTCCGGTCATCTCAAATGCTGCAGAGGGAACGAGTATCAAAACCTTTTCCTACCTTCTCCATTATACACTAAAATTAAATATCTTTGGAGAGATGGAAGGGAAGAAGGAAAAAGGGAACAACATACAAGAAGCTAATCTGTCATCAAAAGAGGACTAATGATCAAGAGACATGTATAAAAGAGTGATTGAGTCAAGCACAAGCCACTCTGTCTTGCAAAGTCAATTTTTAGGATTGACTATATGAGACTTCCTTTTTCACTGCAGGAAATTTGAAGCACATATTTACTTTATTGATGGTTAAGCACCCAACTGACGCTATTTAAACTACTGCATGTGCATATGTTTATGGCACATAAACAAGGCTGTTTCCTCCAGTACACATCAAACAAACAAGTGTGCTTCTGACTGCATTATAGCTTAGGCAAAAAGTCTTCCATCTCAGTGCGCTTATAAACCTGGCTCTGTCTGCCTGCATATAATGGTCTGAACAGAAGCTTGCAACCACAGTGTGTACAAGGGGAGGGGTGCTTACACTGACCAACACGTCAGTGCAAAAGCCTAAGCTAAAGTTCTGAAAACACAGAATTTTTAGCCGTATCGTGCCCAGATTGTTTTCACATTTTCAATATTATTCTTTCTACATAAAAAAGTCTCACCAGAAATCAGGAACTATGAACTTGTTATATTAACCTTCCAGTCAGACCTTTATGGCAAATCTGAATCTTGTTGTTAAACTTTTTCATTTCTTTACTTTCTTCTCATACTGGTCATAATGAAAACCATTTATGAACAGAATTTGCGGTTGTGATATTGAACAGTAAAGTATTACAACAGTTTCATTCTTCTATCCTGGAAAGCATGAAGTCAGTTTTACCAATCAAGGTAAGGATTAGTATGAACCATACCAAGGGCCATGAACGATAAATATGGCCTTGGAAGACAGTTAATACAAGCTTAATGAGTTTGGGCTGGGTTAAGATCAGTCAACTTTGGAGCAGAAAAGAGATTAAAATATATATAAAAGATATGATGCTGAATTTGTCTCTAATAAGAAGGATTTTGTAAATCTGTTTCTACTTAATCAGCTCACATTAATATAATAGTAATATTACCTGATCTTTGTGCTTAAAATAGCTCCATTATATTTACAGTATTATCCACATACGATTACTTCACATCCCCTGTAAGAAGATTAGAGCTGAATATTACTGATTTTACCTAGTAAAACTACTGGATATACATACTGCAGATTTTGGCTGTAGTTAAAACTGGAAAATCTATGCCCAAACAAAAAAATTCCAACTCACCAGACTGTTCTGACAGTCAAACCTTTTTAGCATTGTAGCCTGAAGTGTCCACACTCAAAGATGATGAAGACAATGCAATAATCCACAAAAAGAAGAAGTGGAAGTTTTCTGAGTCATCCTAACACTGTACTTTTATACTGATGTGTCAAATTTGGCATCTATAAAATGCTAGAGGAATTTAAAACTGTAAGGCTAATAAGGTGTTAATACTGCCATTGTTTCTGATGTTATATGGCATATCCCAATAACTAAACAAGCCAAGTGGAGAAAGCCAAAGCTGCCTAAGCAACAAAGAGCAGACGAGAACACAGTGGAAGTACAAGCAGAACAGCAATTTGGAGATATAAAACTGTATTTCAGAGATTTTCTACTGCCTTTTGTGCCTGTACAAGCCTAACGATGCTTCACTCTCATCTTTGATGTACGCAGAACCAGCATACAATAATAGTAACACAAGGAATAACAGAAGGAAAAGAAAACAGGATTTGAGGTTCCTCTCATTTATTTCTATTCTGCTGTTACCCAACAAAGCAGGTTATAACTACAAACCAAGCAGTCAATTTTACAAAGTGACTGAGACAGTTAATTAACACTGAAATGGTTCCCTTAGCCTCAATGATTGTTAGATGCCAACCTAGGAAAAGCTCCTGAGTTTCACAGAGCTAAATTTTTCATTTATTTCAGTGTTAGTTCTTAATGGCCCATTTTGGTTTGCTTCCATTCTGTGTCTTTGTTTCCAATTTTATTATGAAATTCTTACCCTGCATTTTATCAGTCTTGTCCTGACCTCCGCCAGACACACACTGACCCGTAAAGGTATGCTTATACTGATGCCTGTACATCTAAATAGAATAAAGACAGGGAGACACCTCTGACACTGCAGAACTGATCATCCATATTGCATTCCATGTTTCCTCACACTGTTTTTCTGACTGATAGTATCCACCAGGCAATATCCAAGCATGGTTCAGGGAACATGGGGACATATAGTAGGAGTATGAACCTGACTGCACCATTGCTACCACTACTTCCAACAGTAGTGGTTGTGAATACACAGACTCTATAATGTGCTTTCCTGTCATATCCAGACTAGAATACTCCTAGAAACTGCAATAACTTGTTTCAGAATATGTGTAAACCCCAGCACAATAGACTGAATCAGAACACATTCTAGGTATTCCGACCGTGAAAAACACACATTTATGCCTTCAGACCACAAACTGAGGTGTCCAGAGGAGGGCACAAGCTAAGTGTTAAGTGGTATAGATGTATCTTCAGCATTAGAACAATATTAGCATAGACCCAGCCCAAGACATCTGGCTAGCAGGGTGCATTCCTGTTTCTCATATGTAATAAATCAAGAAATTGCAAGTTCGTTCATGATGTGTCTTAAAGTTTCCTCTGACAAGTTCTAGCTCCATTCTGGCCACTGTAGAAACCACATTTCTAAGTCAGTGGAGACCAGACTCCTTTACTGGAGGCACATTAGTGTTCCAAAGTGCCAGAAGCATCTGGTCAGGGCGATCCAGTAAGCCCATATGGTTAGACATGAAGGCCCAGACCTACCTAGGTAAGAAAGACGCTGTCTAAATGTCCATTTAACAGTGCATAAAGATACATAACAGGAAGGAAAGATTGGAATATTTAACACAATAGTCATTTTGAAGACCATGGTAGCCCAGATAGTAAAATTAATTCTTTATTAACTGAAGACTCTCTGCCTGAGTACTCTTCTACTACAAATTGGAAACCACGTCTAAAACAAAAGGTGCTGGTGTGGAGCATTCTTAGAATAAGGATCAACAGGTCTGTGCTCCTCCACTGATTACCTAATTCAGATACTGGTCTAAAACTACTGTAGATGAGATGAAATGAAAACTGGGTACTCAAATATCTCCACAAAGTGCTAAATTCAGGAGAAACCAGGGCTCACAATTAGGGGCACAAACAACAGGTAATAACCTTATATGTCTCAGAAGTAGAAACATTCATCAGGCATACAGCAGAGATCAGTTATGTAGCATCTAATTTGGAATAGTCTACTTTTATTCATCTTTTCTCAAACAGTAGATAAATATCCTCTCAGAAATGCCGGTGCAATTTATCATCTGTTGTTCTGATTTTACAGGAATATTATTGTCATGTCTGTTAAATTCACCATGAAACGGCTAAAACATTAGAACAAAAATTAAAAGGACCTGATACATTATAATAAAACTTAAATATTTCTTAACTCAGATCAGTAGCTAGGTTTTGTAACAACTTCTCTTTCCACACTTACACAGTGACTAGTGCTCTGGTTGTAGATATGAGAGAAGCAACATCTAGATAACTGACCAGTCGGTTTAAAATACTATATGCTAGAAATGGGCTGCTTCTACCTAATGAATTGTTGTCCATGGAAAGCTCTTAGGATGTGCATCACATCCAGCAGACATTACTGAATCTAGGAATGCAGACTTTAGTGAAAGATGTTTCTGGATATATTCTAACAAATCCTCAGATAATGGTTCTATCAGCTGATCATCTCATGTAAAGAAGGTAGGGGTCTGATGCAACTGCTGACATGAACCTTTTAAACATTCAGGTTCCTGCTTTGTCCAATCCACATAACAAAGTAGATGCATGAACAGAGAAAGTCTCTCTAATCTACTAATTTGCGTTGTAGCTCTCCTTTAACAGTGCAGTAAACAATAAAACATTTTCATAATTTAGAATTATACTTTCAAACCAGAAAAAACTAATGCTACTCCAAAGTAATTTACAGTGTTAATTAAGCAAGGCTTCTAAGTAATTACATGCATTTTCTCAGTTTATAGACACTTCTAACAAAAAAGTATGCAGAGCTTACTGGAGAATGAGCCTAAATTCCAGCTGCTGCATCATGATTTGCCCTTTAGCCTAAGGTTTGTATTAACCTCTGGGATGTAAAATATTAATGAGCTGCTTAACTCCAAATCCCCAGTGCTTTGAAAACTCTCCAATAATACAAATTAATTTCATAAATTAATGTGACAATATGTCACATAACTCATTATTTTGGTAGAAGCTAATGTAGATTTCAATTTTATAGTAAAAGTCATTGAAACGTCACAAAAGAATGTGCACTGTTCTTAGTTCATAATTTGAGTCTAAATCACAAAGGAACAGTGATGACAGTAGAATCTATATAAGCACCTATCTTCAAGGCCATGATATATTTTAATGTAATAATTACCATGTAGATACTAGTTTCTAGACATTTCAATGGTTGCCTGTAATAAAAGAAATACAAAAATATTTTCATCCAATTTAAGAGTACCACATAAAGGCCAGTGGGATGCTTACCTTGTGCATAATCTATATAACCACATTATTTCATATCATGAATCATCAAAATCTATGAAAGTTAATTACTGAATCTTTATTACTCGTGTTCCTTATTTTTTTCTTCAATAAAATTGATAAACTGATTTATTTGTTAGGAGAAAAAGGTGCTTATGTTCTCTTAAAACTAACAGGATTTACAAATTCCAGAGCTCTCCTTTCTCATCAGCTTGATACTATATTGAAGAATTTTTATTTAAGTTTTAAAGTAAAAATCATTGTAATGTTGAGAAAGATAATGACATTGAAAGATATATCTTAAAAAGTTGTTTGCAAATTTGAGAGAGACACAATGACTGGGGAATGTCATTGATTACGAAAAATACATATATTACATCAAAAGATGCATTCAGCTTTTGAGTATTATTTGTACATTTCACTTGCAATAAAGGTCTTTATTGTTCCATTTGTTCCCTTAGAAAATTTTAAAGAGAAAATAAACTCTATGTTGCAAGACAATAACTGGGTACACAGTAACTAGAAAATCAAGAATGGTGGCTAAATCTGTCTGAATATAATATATCAAAGTAATGTATTAAGGTGTTTATTCTTCTGTTGAGCAAGCAAAACACTACAAGAATATTGTCATGGGTTGCAGTAATCATGTTGATTAGGATGTCGAAAATTCAGATAAGTATTTTTTAAAGGGGTTCATTACTGCATATAATATTTTATTTCCTTTTTCCTCTCTCCCGCTTTTTTTTCCCCTTCTCTTTCTTTTTATCTCTCACCCTACAATCTGGCCATAATGGCAGTCTTCAGTTTACTCCAAGCAGCAATTTCATACATGAAATACATACAGAGCTTCAGCTAAATCTATGTTGCAGGTTTTAGATTTTCTGAAGCTTCCTTTCCATTGCCATATCAATCTACATCGTCTGGTAAGGTAACCCTGGAAGTTAGAGCCACTAAGAACAGAAGTGGGTTTTTTCCTATCTCTGTAACTAGATTCAGCTCAAACAACTTATTTAATCTGCACATAAACAGCTTTACTCATCTGTAAAATGAAGAATTAGGAGTTTGCCAAGTGCTTTGAGCTCTCAGATAAAAGGCTATTTATGAAAACATCTAGTTGTTTCCTAGTCTGATTATTTGTTACACATTGTTTCTTTGGCAACCATGTCTGCATTACAAAAACTACTCCAAACAATGAGAATTCTGAAGATCAGTGTGGTAGGTTGACCTCGGCTGGATGCCACATGCCCACTAAGCCACTCTATCGCTCCCCTCCCTCAGCAGGACACAGGGTGGGTGAGAAAATATGCTGGAAAAAATAACTTGTGGGTCAAGATAAAGAAGCTTAATAAAGCAAAAATAAAGGTTGCATGTGGAAACAAAGGAAAACAAAATATTTATTCTCTATTTCCCATCAGAGGACGATGTCCAGTAACTTCTTGGGAAGCAGGGCTTCAGTACACGTAGCACTTGCTCTGAAGGACAAACCCCATAAATCATGACTGCCCCCCCTTCCTCCTTCTTTCTTTTATCTTTCCTTGCTGAGAAGACATCATGTGGTGTGGACTATCCCTTTGGTCAGTTTGGGTCAGCTGTCCTAGCTGTGTCCCTCCCCCAGCCTACTGGTGAGGGCAGAAGGAATGTTGGAGAGACAGCCTTGATGCTGTGTGAACACTGCTCAGCAGTACCCAAAACACTGGTGTGTTATCCACACCTTTCTAGCTACCAATATAAAGCACAACACTACGAGGGCTGCAGTGTGGAAGACTACCAGCCAGATGCAATACAATTAGTCATCCTAATTCTCGCATTGCTGCCACTCAATAGATGAACACCAGCTTTTCTTGGGGGGGTGAAGTAGCAACTTCCTTTGCTATGGGTGATGTAGTTGACCATCAGCAGTATTTTTTTCATTCATATGATATGAATGCAGGCTCACAGGCCCCTAGAACTATAAAAGCTTCATTAGAAGAACAATATGGAGATAAAGAGTTAGTAAGTAAAAATAAGCTATATTTACACATACATAAGATTATAATAATAGTAACATGAAATAAAACTCTATATAGTGGAAACTGTAACACAAGGTTTCTCTGTAGTGAACCTATGCATATTTCCATCAGCATATGGTAAAGCATGCCTGGAATTATTAAATTAGATTGTGTTTAGAAGTCTATTTATGCTAAATTATTAACAGAAAGTGCTTTATCCTCCTATGATAAAGAATCCTCATAGAACTTTGCATTACTGATCCAACTAGAAATCCCCTACTGCGAAAAGCAAGAAAGAACCTCTCCAGAATTCATTTGTTACTCACACTCATGTTTCGTTCTTCATGGGCTGACTCTTGCATTTAATCCTGTTGCTTTAACATATATAATAGATAGCAAACTTGTAATCATTATACAGGCACAATCCAAATAAAGACACCACTCTAATTCTGAAGTAAATGACTTCCCAACAGAAGCTTATGTTCTGTGTGGTGTCCTACATTATCCTGTTTTGAAAGCCATTTGTATGTTCAACATAAGGAAAGCAGGCAAGAGTAAGGTTGTGTGATATTTCCTTCCTGTTTGATGATACATGAAGCTTTGTGAACAGAGAGTAAGCCATTTCACACTAGCCTTTCTCCATAATGAGGAAGAAAATATAAAAAGTGAGCATAGTAATAATTAGGATATATAAATTAAAAAAAAAAAAAAAAAAAAACCACCAAAACAAACCAGATAATTTCTTTTTTTTTTTTTTTTTTTTATACTAGCTCATATAAAACTGTGGATATTATTGCTGAAATAGACTGAAAATGAGGGCTACCTGATAAGAGTAAAATAATTAAATCCTGCCATCTCCCTCTTTGTATATGTGGTATTAACAAATTTCTTATATAAAGTCTGTGTTTCTTAAGGTTTTAACTGGCACTTTTCATGGTTCACAGTCTAGCCTCAGAAGTGGCAGACAACAGATGAAGGTCCAGTGTCTTCCACCTTGTAAAATGCCAATTCAACTGCTGTCAACAAGGATTAAATTACAAACTAACTAATGAATTGTTAATAAAGTAAAATAATTGATACTGAAAAGCTTGATAAAAAGATTAAATGTTATTGCACTGCACCCTTGCCCTCAAAAAGACTTGTTATACCAGAGGAGGTAGTCAATAATGAGCTACCCAGCAATTTTGCCTTTATAAACCACACACATATTATCAAATGATTCCTTTTTTTTCAGAGCAAATGATTCAAACTAGTCTAGATAATTCTGGACTAGATAAGAGGATGAAATAAAAATTCTGTTTCACTAAGTACCTGAAGACAAACCATCAGAGTAGCACTTTCTACAGTGTTGATTACAAATCAAGTTATAAGAGAGTGAATCAAAAATTACAGCTAAAATTCCAAGCTCAGAGGCACAAACTCCACAGAAATACAACCCTTCAAAAAATATGACAAAGAAGTCACATGTAATAACCATATCTTCTGCCAACTGAAGACTCCCATGAAGGTTTAAATTGCCATGCCTGATTTTAACTACCATGCTATGGATTGTGTGTCTTGGCCCCTCTAGTGACCATGTAATTACAGCTCTCTGCTACATGCCTTATACTATAAACCAAAGTGGTTGCTAATATATAACAGTGGTAACATTCAGCCTGCTTCATTGTGCTCATAATTTGAGTTCAAATTAAAAAGTAAGACTTTGAGCACCTCTGTGTTTAGACAATACAGAGGGAGCTCTTACAGTTAATATAGTCCCTCTGCTAAAACTCATATTAGAATACTTCTGCTATGTCTGTCATTTTAATACATAGCACCACTTCATCTGAAGAGATTCAAAGAAAAACTCCAAATGAGATTATCTTTAACTACTCTGATCTTTCTATATAGATAAGAGATACAAACATTAAAATATAACAAATTAAATGCTTTTAACTGTGAAGTGCACTTTCCTTATGTTTTTCTTATTATTACAAGCGTTATCTACTTCTGCGTGGTGTATCTGTACATTTATGCATTTGTAGAGACACTTTTTAGGACTGAGGAGGGAACTGCCTGTGTGATTGTAAAGGTGGCTGGAAAGGGAAGCAGAATCAACAACCACGAGGGAAGAAAACTGAACTCAGGAGACACTCCGGACTGCAAAATGTACAAAAGGAGGAACATGTTGTGAATTAAATTAAGTACAGTGTCAAACTAGTCAGCATGACATTGTTGGTTTTCTTCTGCCTCTTCTTTAGACTTATTTGAAGAGTCTCTTCATTAACCCTTATTATAAATTATGATGTTATGTTGACTGATGCACTAGTACATTTTTGCCTTTTTATTGTGTGTGTGGTTTTTTGTTTTGTTTAGTTTTTTAACAGAATTGACTCTTCTATTCCTGCTTTTAAAAATGCATATGCAAAGTCTTAGCTGGGCTTCAAAGTTGGAGGTAGAAATCATGGTTTAAGTTTAGGGTGATTACTAATTTAGTTGGATAATAATGGAAGCAAGTTTTTTCCTAGTGGAGAAAATGGCAAGAACGTTAATTAAGAGGTTTTGAAAATGAGATTACCACGGAAACTGCATATGCTAGAAAACAAGTTATAGTCTTACAGTAGGATGGGACATTGTAAGCAGAAGCAAGAGAAGAAATAAACAAGTTCCTTATTGTTAGAAATGTTCTGAAAATTAAATGCACCTTGGAGGACTCATAGAAACCTGGAGAAAGGAAAAACTACCTAGACTCATGACAGTGTGAATGGACTGCTGGCAAAACTGGGAACTTGGTAGACAAACTAATAAATGATGCAGGAGGAAGTGAAAGCTGAACTGTGATGGCTCTAAGGTGGAACTCATGGCTCACAATCAAGTTCCAAAGCATTCCTGGGGAAAATAAACTCAGGTACTGTGATAGTCCATATGCAGGAGGAAGGGAAGTTTTAAACTAAATATATCATCCATGAAACTGACAGGAACTATGCTGACATTACGGACACAGCATTAAGAAAAACAAACAAAAAAAAGAGGAAATGTAAGATATTTTCTGTGTTTTTTTCTTATTTCTGCTCTACAGTGGCATGTAAAAAGATGCAAGTTTGCTTAAAATCTAAAGTATCCCTGGGTTCTCACCCATCATCAGTTGCTTTATCGAAAGGGCATGAGAATGACATAAACATAAACTATGCAATTCTTCACTGAATTATTGTATGTCACTGTTATCACAATGTCTGTTACATGAAACAAATGTTTTCATTTAATTTTATTTGGCTACTGGATCTTTTTCAAGTCAAGATATAACACCAAGTTATCTGCTCATATCAAACTCCATATCTTTTTAAATGTCAGGTATGTGAATCTTTTCTTGTGCACTGCAAAATTAAGTTGGACAAAACTAGTCTAAAAATTAGTATTAACACTGGCTAGTGAGAAATAATGCTGTATAAATATTAGTCACTCAGGTTTGCTGTATGGATGACAAAATGTGTTTTGGCAGTTATTAACAAATGCTGATATTTTACTGGCCATCATTACAACCTCAACAAATGTTCTCATGAGTAATAAAAGGTCTACTTTAGTCCTTCCATGTGGTGCAATAAAGGTAACATAGATATGTAGGCATATTATATTCCACTGTTTAAAACAGAGTCTACACATGATGCATTTTTCAAATGTCCTTCAATCCACACACAAAGCAAAAAGATATGATGTTGTTCTGTATTATACCTCCACAAAAGTTGCATAACTATGTAATTTTACACACTAGGCTTGTCTTTTTCAATGTTAATTTTTTTTTTCCCATTTAAACTTTAAGCAAGTGACAGACTTCATATGTCATAGTGCTTTATAACTCTAAAATGGAACCTGTTAGATATTATTATACATGTGTGTGTGCATCTGTACGTATACACACACCCCTGTTCCCCAAACACAAGCATATGTATGTTCACAGAGGTTGATCCTTTAATTTATTTACAATGCCTCTATTTACAGGAAGATGTTAAAAAAAAACCCTCAAACATTCGGTTAAAAAAAAAAAAAAAGTCCAATGTCTAATGACAGGTTTACATTGCAGGGACATGGAAATTCCTCTCTTTAGAAGAGGACACACCAGCAATGCCTTCTAGTAACAGAAGGTTTAAGAGGGTTGTTTAAAAAAATTCTAGCCATTTTTACAGTCAGGATTTCACTTCACTGTGTAAATTTTTATTTTTTCTTATGAAATCATTACATTTGTAACTGTTCAACAATTCTTCAAAACGTTTTGCTTTTTCCCTTCAACTTACAGAATATACCTACACTACATGACACACCAGGAAAAGAAGCAAGCCCAAAGAGGTATAAAAAGTCTGTAGTCAACTCAGCAGAACTACAAGAGTAAAATATAAAATTATGGTCCTCCAGACTCCCATCCTTAGGCTGTAAAATTATTATTTTCCCAAAAATGAAGTGATATGGAAAGGTTCAGAGAGAACAGAAAAAAGCAAGTGTCCTGTGGCCTTCTCTATAGCTGCTTCAATTCCAGATGCCTGAGTTATGTTTCAGCTCTGATTTGCTGTATGGATAGTTCTGCTTTTGTCTCTGACTGTTGTGATAAGGCATTGTTGTGGTTTAACTTAGGCTAGCAAAATAGCGCAAAGCCACTCTCACAAATTTCCCCCTCCCCTCCTCCAGCAGAGGGGAAGAATCGGAGGAAAATGACAAGGAACTTTGTAAAATTGAGATAAGAACTGTTTACTAATTAAATCTAAATCAATATATATAAATACTACTAATAATAAATAATTAAAATAATAGAAAATAAAACATATGATACAATTATGATACAGTTGTTCATCCCCCACTGACTGATGCACAGCTAGGTGCTGAGTAGTGAGAGTCAGAGTCAGAGAGCCTGAGAGACGCAGCCCAAGGGCCGGAGTCCGAGAGCTGTCACAGCAGATTCCGAGTGAACCCTATCAGCGATAGCACTACGGGTAAAATTAAACAAGCCCACCAACTCCCTCACAAATGAGCCAGCACAGGAGTCAGCAAAGCAGCTAACGTCGGGGTCAGGGGGAGTGTTAGCAAGTGCTCAGGAGTAAATGAGCAAGAGAGTAAGAGAGAGAGTAATGACTCCCAGACCCCCTCCTTGCCTATGCCCTGAGCATGAGGTACTATGGAATGAAATACTCCTTCGGCCCATTTGGGTCAGCTATCTGAGCTGTGTGTCCCCTGCACTGCCTGTAGCGAGACAGCGAGAGCTGGGAATGCAGCTGCAGGATCAGAAGAGGAGAAGGACCTTGAATTCAGTGCAGGCATCCCCCAGTGCCAGCTAAGACCTTATCAGTGCATAAATCCAGAACACAGCTCCCTAGCAGCCACGGTAAAGAGAGTTAACTCACTCCTGAGTGAACCCAACACAGTCATATCTACTGTATTTTTTTCTCAGTTGATGTTGCTTTAAAAAGACAGTCATGAATATAGTTGCATTCAAGTGAGGCAGAGGGTTTCTGCAAGATTGTCTTTTACAGGGGATCAGCAGAGAATGACCCAATGAAATTTCAAAGACAAGAGGAGATTGCTTGTTCAGTTTGTAATTAACCTGTGACATTGCTTGCCACAAGTTGTGGACACTAAATTGGCATGTGAACTCAAGGGGAGACTAAAAAGTCTATAAAGTAAAAGTCTGTCAAGGACTCTTACCTACAAAATGCAACTCTGCCTATAAAATCCCTACAGCAATAGGTTGGGAGAGTATTTTTGGGAAGGGCATCAATCTATGCTTGCTGTGTTCCTGTTCTCTTCCCTAGTCAACTTTGGAGAAAGTGACAGGTGATTCCTGTGTTCCACCACTGTGCTCAGGGAGGTGATCCTTTGAAGAACAGAGCTGAGAATAAACATAGGAAAGAAATCCCGGAAAGAGCTGAGCTGCTCTCCACAGAGCTTTGACGAGAAGCCTGTGGGGACTACAGTACATCAAGAAAAACACTCTTAGCAGAATTAGTATGAGGAAAACCCCCACCTCATTAAGAACGTGGAAAGAATGAAAAAGCCTGCATAAAAGATATTAATTTAATTTTAACAAACCTGATTGTAGCGGATGGGTGTCGTGTTTTAGCCCTGTAGGGCAATTAAGCACCACCCGTTGCTCTACCCCTCCACCCACCCCCCCACTCCCAGTGAGGAAGGGTTGGAGGAAAAACAGGAGAGGCTCGTAGAAGTTGAGCTAAGAACTACTTAATTACATAAATGAAATTTATGGAGTTACTAACAATGCTATTGCTAATAAGTAATCAGAAGAACAGGAAAATAGACCAAATGATGGTCACCACCCGTGGACGGACAGACATAGCCAGGTTCCAGAACGGCAAGGCAAAAATAAAACCAAAGCCCCGAGGAGAAAAAAACCCTCACTGAGCCCAGGAGCCGGGGGAAAAAAAAAACCTTCAACTGCCCCTTGGCAGAGCAATCTGCTTGAGGAAAGACGCGAACTGCCCTGTTAATCACCGACACGCGGTCCGCACAAAGACCGCGCTGAAAAAAACTGTGCTGCCCGCAGGAACCTCCACAGCGACCCCCACACACACCTCCCGGGTCCAGCCTCGGTAATTTTCCTCTGGCCCACTCCCAGCGCCGCCCGTATGGGAGGAACAGTGACCGCTCTGCTTGATGGATTATGGAGTGAAACAAAAAAATCTTATAGATTGCCCTAGGAGAGCAGCTCATTGCTGCCTGGGGACAGGACACTGGGATAGCTATTCAAGTGTCTGAGAAACCTGTGAGGTTATAATGCATGTTACAATTCTTGCACTCAAAAGGGAGGAAGCACCCAAAAGGGAAGAATCTGTAACACACAAAAACCTGAACTGTTAGTATCAACAGTTACACCCAAGAAGCTCTCAAAAAATAAACAGTGCTGGATAGTAACTTAAGAAAACCCTTCAGATCAAGACTTTATACTGACATGCTCAGTAAAAGGTCCTACTTTTAGGGTAGATAAGGTACTACTCTTATCTACTTTAAGAAAGATGCCTAATAAATCTTTTTTTCTACATAGTGTATGCTTTGTATATCTCTCTCAGTGTGTTTATACAGACCCAGCACACAATGAGTGACACATATAATAAAAAGTAATGGGTGCTTCTCCCTCTTCTGGGTCCTGCAGTACAGCTGTAATCACTTTGTGATTACACACCACCAGCCTTTCTTTGCCATTTTATGCTTCAACAAGGGAGAAGTGGTAGACTTCGATGACAAGACATGAATCTGTGATAGCTAGAGAAAACTAAAATAGGAAACTGCAAAAGCATGTTGAAGTAGACTATATTGTGAATAAATTTGTTTAGACACACATGAGAAGGATGCTAAGTTTGTTATATAAAGCTAAGCTTGAGTGCAGCTTGATTCACTCAATTCACTGGTCGTCAAAACTAACTCTAGTGTGAACGTCTCTAACACATGAAAAGCCTTGATCAGACTGCTTGCACTGACTAATCAATGAAGGAGTAAAAGGAATTGGTCTAAAACAATACGCTGCACTCATAAGACATAAACAGTATCTAGAAACTTCTTAAATTCAAAGGAAAAAGTCAGGGGTGACTATCAGAAGAAGAAGTTCTCTTTAAGAAGTAGATTCAATCATACTGAGAAAGAATTAGAGACACAACCAAGACTTTACAGGTCTCATAAGCATACAGAAGTCAAGACAGGTCAGTCTGGGAATAGTTACTGTAAAGGGATCACAGGGATAAAAATATAAAATTCACCGTCCTTAGATCTTAAGGCAGTCACACTAGCAGTTGAAAATGACAGCTCATTTGTAAGATTTGCTTTCTTGGGGTACAGAAGAAAGCATCAAACAAAAAGTCAAGGCTATTGACCCACATTAAAAGCTAACTTTAGGAGATATTAGCATGAGTCAGATCCAGGGCTCTGAGTAAAAACTACAGAAAGGACTTTTCACAGATTTTACATATTTAAGAGGACAGAAAGAAATGTCATTTCAATAAGCACTTAAGAACTCTACTATGAAGATGAAAACTCTTGACAACAAAAGATGAAGAATAAAATAGAAACATAGATAATTCTGAAGAAATTACATGACTGAGATCATCAGATCCAAAAATCACACACACAAACTCCCTATAGGTCTCAACATAGATGACAGTATTTCCCCACTTTTTCCCTACCAGTGGTTCATTGAATTGGTGTCATGGTGACAAGGAATCACTTGATTCCTGGCAAACAAACTGTAGGGCCTTGCTACCACTTAAGGTGTAGCTGGAATATATTGCAAGTACATATGAACTAGACTTAAACCAAATTCATCTGGGCACCACAAAAAAAAAAACAACCCACCTGCACAGGGTCAAGTACAAATGTCAACAAGTTCACCTCTGAGCAAATGCTTAGATAGCCAGAATATGATAAACATCGCAATATGCCAAGGGAGATGAAACTCTCTCCAGGTATTTTGTGATTTGTTTTAAGATTATATTCCTTTTCAAATAGAATCACACAATGCAGTATCTACATAGACACCTAAACCCACAGATCAGTTACACGAAAGAAGGTATATTTGCTATACAGAAAAGAATCTGGTGAAAATTTCAGTCATAATGTGACTATATGACTAGACCTACCTCACTACTGTCTCCAGTCCTCAAACAGTTTTTCAGCTGAAGCACAAAGATAGAATGTTCTGGTTTAAGCTCTCTGCATACTAAATAACTTCATGCCAATGCCTACTTAAATATTTTGAAAGTGTTAATTTGGTCAGGACTGTTAGGAGTTAACAATTTCTGTGTAACTTGAAATAAAAAAACCAGTGGATATTGATATAAACTTTCAAATGTTCTTAATACGTCTCTATGAACCAGTGCAAAAGACGTATTTGTTCTGCAAAAAACCCATTGATTTTATTTAGAAAATGAAAATTGTTTATTATACTATCCAAAACCATGTGAAAAGACCAAAATGATATTAACAGGATTAAGAAAGTTATAGACTAGCATTTGGACTTATGACATCAACTAACTATAAATGAGTTTTAGAAAGAAGTACACAAGCTACCTGAATGGTAAATAGATCCCTAATGCCTACACTGACATTCTTCAAAAGAGCTGATATTCATAAATCAGAAGAAGAAAAATGCAAGTGAAGCATGCTTTACCAGATGTTATAGTACTATTGTTGGTTACTTCTTTTTAATATTACATTAATGTCAGCACTGTTACTTATTATCTGTGAAGGCCTTAAAACTTCTAGGTGAGAAGATAATAGAAGAAAACCTTTACTCACAGAAAAGTAGATTTGGAATCCCATTTTCTTCCAAGGTATTAGAAAATTCAAATTTCAGTTCAAGTGTGACAAATCTCACCTTGCTGTGTCTTCTGTTTGTGAATGACTTGTCAATAGCAAATAATAACTATGTGTATCCAAACTGCCAAAAGGTGGCATTTCAGCTGTATTCTGTTACATACAAGCATACAACTCTTAATTCTGTTTTTCCTGTTTATCAACCTAATGTCACTGAGCTGGTTAAGAATCCCTACATTTCCTTTGTTGTCAATAGAACTCTTTAGGGACAGAGTTGTCATAATGACAAGCAATATACTGTACGTAAAACAAGGCCAATTACTATAGGAAAGATATGTCCCACCTAGCAGTCCCCTCATGTTCTATTATTTCATCCTGTCAACCAGTACCTGCAGGAGACTAATGCCTACAGCTTCAGGTATGAATGCCGTCCTACAGAGGACTGCTGCTTCGTCAATGCAGAAATGTTTTGTGGACAGAATTTGATTTTGAAATGTGACAAGTTTTTGGCAGCCCACCTGGCAAGCTCCTGAGGACCCCACCCTGGTAAGCTGTCAGGAGGGTAGAGATACAGGGCCTTCATCATCCTAAACCCACAGACTCCTTGGGTCTTTTCACAATTTCTCTGGTCCGTAGCTGAGGAAGAGCGTTTCTGGGGTTTCTGAACACTTATTAACTGCCAGAACATCCATTTACTGACAAGGGTCTAAGTACCTCTGAGACTTCAGACTAAATCCTCCAAGCTCCAGTGCTAACAAGCTACCCCTGGTTCCTAGAGCACAGCGTTACGCCAGATAGCCCACTAGCAGAGCAATCTCAGAGCAGGGACTAGAAGTGCTAGCTTTCTGTTTCTGAGGTTGAATCTACCTGACAAACTGGGTAACACTCCCAGAGCCAGACTCTCCCATGGCTCCATCCCCTGTGAACAAGAGCTTAAAATGTAACCACATAGTTCCTTAACTGCATTCAGAAAAAAATCCAGCTGAGCAATCTCTATTTCAAACCAAAGTCTGTCTGCAGTTTCACATATCCCTTTGCTGAGTCTGTCACGCTGGAGACATTTTACACGGCCATTGTTTGATAAGGTTTTCTAATGATATTGATGTTTAAAAATGGTTGTCTCTCATTTAGAAAGTAACCTGCCCTTTGTTTTGATGGTTGTTTACTCTCCAGATGGATAAATTTCCTAAAAGAAAAACCTGAAGTCATCTAAAGTGTATTAAGTTTTCAGCCCTAGAAGATTTCTCACTTTGAAAAACAATGAAAATATATATTGGTTTTGGTTTCAATTTCTCAGAGATAGATGGCAACAGTCACAGAAGATTAAAGTCTACTCCAGCCGATAGGATGTTTTATCTCTGGTGACATTTTTCTGTGATAAATACTGTACTGTTTCCTTTGAATTCATTGTTATCTTGATGCTATTAACCATAGTCCAGGAAGGTACCAGCAACAGAGTTTTGAGTGACAGCTGCAACTGATCAGGAGAACACCAGCTATGTTGTTGGAGCCCTGGATGGGTTTATAGGACTTACTGTGGTAACCCACAGCTGTGAATGAACTAGAAAATTCAAGCAGGATATAGCTGTATTGTACCAAGAAAAAAATTGTTGCTACTGAAGATCAAAATACATCTTTATAAATAAATTGAATTGTTTGACTTAGTGCTTTAATACAAAATACATTACTTATATGAAATCATACATTTAGCAACACCTAAAACAAATTAACTGTTCGAGGAAAACAAATTCCAAGATTCATACACATTAAACCTAGACTGTTTCAATGTACTTACCTTTTTGTTTGAAAAACTGAATGAAAAAGACACATTTGTCATAAAGATCTAGGCTTTTGCTTCTTGACTGTTACTACATAATTATATTCCAAAGCTAATACAATTTGATACATATAACAATTATAGTCTACATTGTTATTTATAAAAGGTGTAGAAAATAACACAGAAACCCTGAAATAACCAAAATGTAGCTTCATTACTTCATCCCATTTCTCAAGCCTGTGTTCCAAAACAGATGTAAGGAAAAAATGAGTAAGACAGAAAGATAACAATCATTAGTACCTTCAGCTGTAAAATGAGAATCACAGAGACAGTGACTGGTTTGGACTGATCGATCCTTGAATGGAAACTTCTAAACAATAACAAACTGGTTTTCACTACAGAAATCCAACTCAGTGAACTGTTATATAAAACTTGAACAATGTGTATGTGAAAGCGTGGATGTAAAATGCGTCCTTACAGACTTACTGAGAAGTCCTGTTCTTAAGGCTCAGATTTTATGCCTTGAAAAGGTCTCTTAAAATTCAAAAGTCTTTCAAAAGCTGAGAACATAAAAAGAAATTGCACATGTGTGTATGTGCATGCATACACACACACAAAATTAGAATACGTAAAATGCCCTACTTCTAGTGTCACATATTTACATTAATCGCTTAATTCAAGAATGCTGTTATAACAGAGTTTTCTGCAATCCAGATGATTATTATAAAGGAATCAATTGAAGAACACAATATGCAAACTGTAAAACATCATTAAAATAACAAGACCCTAACCAGAACAGACAGCAAGACAACTGGCAGCTGGAACACGTGAAGAGATTTCAAGAAGTACTGGTTTAGTACGTTTAGAAATTTGCTTCATTTTCAGGGGTTTCCTTAATTTTATTTTGTCTTTTTTCTTTAAAAAAAGTTTTATTCCTAGTTCTTAAAACCTTGGTCATAAAACATACCTGTTTTTTTATTGTATTAATTTTGTTTTAGCATAGATTTTATTCAGGTTTGGGTACCCAGAGATATACTTGAAGAACTTAGCAGCAAGAAGCTGAAAGCTGCAAATGGCAAGCCTGAACCCTAATAGTACTAAGCCACATATCTGAGAGAGATATCTTGGAATTTTTCTTTCAGAGATATAAACCACCTCTACCTAGTATCCCTAAGGAATAGACAGCAGGAAAAAAGCCTCACTCCACTACAGAACCTTTCAGTTACAAAAAAGAGGAAAAATAGTATGACTTTCCATTTATTTAGTTAAAAAAAAAAAAAAAAGCAAAAACCAAAAAACAACAAACAAGACATACACCAAAAAATAAAAAATTGAACAGAAGCAAATTTAGAAACTTATTTTTAAAAATAGAAGTTAGGACTTAGTTTTAAGAGTGCAATACAGATGCTATAAAATTATGAAGAACTCTGCTTCACATCTGCATGCCTGTGCACATCTGTCCACTTAAAGCTTTCGTTCAACTGGGAGAAAATTAGAACCAGAGTTTCAATTTTTACTGACAAAGATAAAATCATAAAATAATTCAACTGCTAGTAAAAGGTGTAAAAGAGCTGTCTGAAGCTTTTTCTGATATTCCTAACGTTATAACATAATCAGATGCAGATTATTACAGCAAAGGAATCCTGCCTTGCAAGTATTCACACATAGCACACTAGAAAGCTATGTACTATGAGCATATATGCATATACACACACATTTACTTTTTCTTTCTCTAGTTCTCTGTGCCTTTTTCTCTTTCCCACTGTAGAAATAGTAATTAACTGTTGAGAGAATACCTGTTGCTAAACAAGCTCTCATTTTTTCAGTACTTTTCACAGGCCTACCCTTTAGAGGACAGCCGAGACTTGTTGCTGTAATTCATTACCCAGGTCCTGGGTGCTAATATACTCAAGTAGTAAAGTTATATCTGGAAAATCCTTCCTTCGATGCAGATGCTCATAACTTTATAGGAGAGAGATTACTGTCTGTTGCAACATTTGAAATTTTCCTTCAGCTGCAGATCATTATGTAGGCTAACCCCTTTATTACATCGGTTTTATTATTTTATTAACCTTTTTTTCTGCTTAATTTGTCCACATTTTCATACTCTGATTCAGCAGTAATTCTTTGTATATTATTTTAATCTCAGATTAGTCCTGTTTCTCTGCTTCACCTGACTTTCTACATTTTTGTCAAATAGGCCATTTGAGTTTCAGGTCACCTGCCAATCAGTCAAAGAACTAAAAAAAATAACTAGATCTAAATCACTGCAGGATGATCCTTTTTCATACCACAGTACTTCAGATGCACTATATACAGGATGTCTTACATACTGGGAAATACATTGACACATAGTAAGTAGTCCTGTCACAGGGTGATATTACACTCAGTAGGCGTTGCCATTTTAAACAACAGAGGCTCTGCAAACCAGATAAATCTAGACATTTAGATATACTCAGTGTCCACGGAGTCTTTTAAAAAGCCTGGGAGTTCAGGTGTATCCTGAGGCATGCAAATTTCCCGAATGAATGATGTATGATACATGGCCATATCCAACACTTAGAGGTATTATTTCAAGTCAAACATGACTGATGTATAGAAACACATTTTTCTCAGCTTTAAAGCAATGTTCCTTAAACTGAATTCTGAGGGAGTTGTGTTCCATCGCATCAAGGTTGAACCAAGGAAAAACTATGAAACAACAAATAGTTTATAAGCTAATGACCCAATTTTTTCCCATTTTCCAGCCTCCCATTTTATTTGTGGTTTCAGGTAAGTTTGGCGAATAGTTTGATGCAGATGGTTTTTGCCTGGGATTAATATGACATTCATGACAATTCTCTGCTTCAGAACATTTACACAGGATGTTTGAATTTACTCACATGATGAAGAGGAATTAGGTCTTATACCTCACAGTACACTGAAGTGTCCCTGGAACCGGGCTATTGCCTACTCTGAAAAACAGATCTAATCTATGACACTACCATCCATACATAAAAAACTTAAGTTTAAATTGATCTAGAAAATCTGAAAAATACTTTTCTACTTTACTAATAAGACACACATGAAGGAACTGCTAGGGCTGAAGTCTATTATCAGTTCTATTGAATATTTAATTATTAAAATTAGCACTGTATTAGTAAGATCCATCTACTGAAATACCCATAGCTTCTAGTGAAGAAAGATTTTTGCAGAAGATTTAAATCAGTCTCCTCAGTACACATTTTTTATACATAAGGGGATTGTTATGGCTGAGGTACTGGTCACAAAATGAATTTCAACTCTTATTACCCCTTTTCATTTCATTCAATTTGAAATTTTGAGTTTTATGATTTAATGACGAAATGGAAATAAATAGATCTCAGGTCAGTCCAAACCATCCAAAATACTCTCTGTGGCTTGTCAGTAAAATACCGATTATTTGTATGGCTGTCATGGTTTAACTTTATCTAATGATTAAGTACCACACAGTCACTTGCTCACCTCCCCCCCACCTCCACTTCAGGAGGAGAGCTGGAGGAAAAGACAGGGAAGCTTGTAAAGTTGAGATATAAACTATTTGATAATTGAATACAAATGAAAATCATAGTGACACTACTAATATTAATACTACAAATAATAAGTAATTAAAATAATAGAAAATAGAACATACAATACATTTGCTCAACACCCACCGACTGACACACAGCTGAGTCCCAAGAAGAGAGAGTTGGAACCTGAGACCCCACAGACCCAGAGCCTCAGAGTGACAACCTGACCAGGAAAAAGGCAGCCAACCCCCCAACCCACTAACAAACAGCTGAACTCTTAACAGCTGAATCAATAGCTAATAAAAGAGCTAATGACCCAGCTATCAAGCTAGCACAAACCTTAACAAACCCCCCAGGCCACGTCCTGCCTCTGCTACTGCACATGTGCACTGAGCCTGACATACCATGGAAAGAAACACTCCTTCGGCCACCCTGCGCCAGCTGTCCACGCTAGGAAGAAAAGCAGCTCTTTCCTGTCGAAAACCAGCACAATGGCCCTATCCTTATCCCTTTTAAACTATCAAAATCAGCATTTAATTGACCAAGAAAGCATTTCACAAATATTTGTGGGATGAAAGTCAGCCTGTCTTTTATTTAGCCATGTAAAAAAAAAATAGAGAGAGAAACTCTTAGAGCAATGCTATAGTTGTAGGATTGTAGCAGTGGAAAAGGGAAACAGAGTTGGTTTTCATTAATATGGCAGGGAGAAGATACCTGCATGAGCAATTAGGGCTTCCAGAAAGTGTACTAAAAATAATATAATATTCTTCATTAAAATTAAATTGAATGTCAAAGATTATATTTCCTGCAGTATTTCAGCTGAAAGGACTTTTGGTGAGCAATACATCAAGTTTGAAATGAAAGCAGGAATTACTACAAAAAAAACCCCCAACATTAGATTTAAGAAAAAAAATGCTTCCACTGCAACTTAAAATTAGATTAAGATCAAGTTAAAAGAAATTAATTCAATTTAATTTGCTTCAGAGAGCAAATTTTTTGGAAGAAAGGAAAGAAACAACTATTGTTTGATAAAAGTAATAAAAATGAGTGGCTGCCCAAGCAGACCTGGAAGCCCACACCTTATAGAGAAAGGTGAGCTTTCAAATAATTGAAGGATTAAGAATGAATGACAAAGGCATTCCTACCTTTCCTGCGAACTCCTTATAAGCCTAGTTCCAATGACAACAATATTTCAGGAAAGCTTCTGGTGAATTAAAGAGACAAAAATCCCAAATCTTTGTCAGGTTACTAAGTTCAGGGCTGGGAGAAAGAGTGTTTATTGATATTATGTGCTACTTGCTTGGGCTCTCCTTTATTTACTTGCTTGTTTTCCTTCTCTTGGTTGGTTGCTACATGGCTGAGTTGCACAATGTTATAAACAAAGGCCTCTTTGCCCCGCTTTACCTTCCATGGGTCCTGGCTTATGCACAGGCAAGGAACTCAGCACAGGACAAAGTGGCCCTCTCAGCTAAGATCTGTGCAAACTGGCCCTGTCTTGCACCCTTCGAGAGAGGCATGGGATGCCATCAAATGATCCCTCTTGCGATAAGTGGCTAGAGACCACAGAAGAAGAGGAGAAGGATGGAAGGTGCCTGCTGGGTTTGGCACCAAGAGCTGCTGCTGGGCCCCAAATCAAGACCCAGGTCCCAGCACCAGGGTCCCGGGTGATCCTGCATGCCTCAGGCATGCACCAAGAACCTGGGGCGAAGGGGAGTGGGTTGAGGCGCTGTGGGCAGGTCGGCAGGAAGCAGCGAGCGCAGGCCAGGCCTCACCACTCTGGGACTTCACAGAGGGCCGGAGCTCTGCCCTGGCAGGAGAACACAGCCGGCCAGACACAGGCTGTCGTTGGAGACCACACAGTGCGTAAGAGCAGCCTCCTTCAGGTGGGTCTTGCTGCACTCCTCAGGCTCAGGGGGAATTCCTATTCACTCTCATGCAATCAGCTACAGCAGTCTGGCACAAAGCAGTGACTTCTTGAGGGGTTTCCCCCCCCTTTTATTTCACAGGTGTCACCCTGAACCGGTGTTCTGGGGGCTTCTCGTGGGAGTGGACCAGGAGGTGCTTATATCTTCTTCCTTTTATCCAGTCATATCGTGCATGGGAATGTATCAAAGCTGAGCCCTGTCAGCATCAGCTTAACATTAGGAAACATTCTTTATGTACATGGTATTCCAACACTGGAACGTGCTTCTTGAAGACATGGTCATTACCCCAAGCCTGTCAGTGTTTAAGATGCATTTATACAATGCTCTTAATAACATGCTTAACTATTTTTCTGTCCTTACTTGTTCAGGTTGTTGCATTACTTCGTTGTTTTGTGTCCCCTCCAAATTAAATATTCTATCCTATCCTATCCTATCTTATCCTATCCTATCCTATCCTATCCTATCCTATCCTATCCTATCCTATCCTATCCTATCCTGTTCCATTCCATTATATTCTTTTTGTCTCCATTATGCATTTTAGCAGGATTTCTTTTATACTGCATTTATTTCTTTATTTTTATGCTTTTAACTATTGTGCTATTAATATAGCACTATAAATAAAACACTGAGAAACCCATTTGAATTTTTTGTTATGAATTGTTGTTTTCTTTTTGTTAATCTGAGTCTTCTAGCCTGAGGAAACTAAAATGCAATTTTTCTAGTAATATGTATATAATACCTGTGCATGTTTGATTAATTCTGATGAGTTACCTTCTCTTACATTGGAATGATAGCAATAATGTTGGTTAATTTACATATTTCAATGTGAAAATTGTGTAAAATTTTCACAATAAATGGGAAAAAAGAGCAGGCAAGTAAAGTAGGGATAGAGACACTCAGGTTTTTATTTTATAAAATAAACCTTATGTAATCTTAAACCATTTTGGACTACTTTTTCTCAAGGTTAAACATTAAAGAATCAATCACAGATTATTATCATATCTCAGAATTCGGATCCAAGACAGAATCACAGAATGACTGAGATTGACAGAGAACTGTGGACACTGTGTACTACCTGGGACCTTGTGCAGTCATGTTTTGAATATCTCTACAAATCTGCAAATGGACACTCCACACCCTGTCTGGGCAATCTGTTGCAGTGTTTGACAACCCTCAACAAAACACAAACAAACAAAAAAAAACCCACACCCCAAAACCAAACCAACCAACCAAACAAGTTTAAATGGGTTTTTTGTGTTTAAATGGGGTAGCCCGTATTTCATTCTCTGTCTTTTTACCCTGTATCAAGCATTTATACACATTGAGAGGTCGCCTCCTGACCTATCTTCTCCAAGCTGAACTCATCCTCACCCACATGACATCTGTTTCACAGACCTTTGATCACCTCCATGGCCCTTTGCTAGACTTTTTCCAGTATGTCTATGTCTTTCTCGTACATGGCAGACCAGACCTGGATACAGCACCCATATGTGTATCAGCAGGGCTGAGGAGAGAGGAAAGAATCATCTCCCTTGAGCTGTTAGTAACACCTCTCAAAATGCATAGAATCATAGAATATCTTGAGTTGGAGGGGACACATAAAGTTTGAGTCCAACATCCTGCTCCTCACAGGACTACCTAAAAATAAACCACATGACTAAGAACATCAGCCAAATGGTCCTTGAACTTTAACAGGTCTGGTGCCATAATTTCTACATGTCTATAAAAAGATCTACATTCTCTTCAGCCTCTCGTTCCCCAGTTTGTATGTATAACCAGGATTATCCCATCCTGGGTGCAGAGTCTGGCGTTTGCTGAAGTAGTCTTGTTAAGGTAGGCAGTAATGCAGTCCAGAATGTCTTCAGCCTTCTTTGCTGCGAGAGCTCATTGCTGGTTCCTGTTGACCTTCTACACCATTAACTCCACTAAAGTTCATGGTGTAGAACTTTACTAAACAGTAACTTTACTAAACAGTAACTTCACTAAACAGCTACTTTAGCAAAGCTACTTTCCAACCAGCTGGCCCCCAGCATATACTGCTGTCTGGGGTTGTTCCTCTATAGGTGCAGAACTTGGCATTTGTTTTCTGGAACTTCATGAGGTTCCTCTTTGCCTGTTTCTCTAGTCTGCCCAGGTTCAGCACAGCCATTCTGTGTATCAGCCACCCCTCCCAGCCTTTTATCATCTGCAGGTTTCCTGACAGCACATTCTGTCTCATCATCCAGGTCATACAGATGTCGAACAGTATGGAATGCAGTGGTGATCCCTGGGATTACTAACACTTGGCCTTCAGTTGAACTTCGTGCCACTGATCACAGTCGTTTGAGCATGGCATTTCAGACACTTTTGAATCCACTGCACTGTCCATTTATCTAGTACATAGTCCATCAGTTTCTCTGTGAGAATATTAAGGGAGATAGTGTCAAAGACCTTGATAAAAGCAAGGACAACAACATCCACTCTTCTCCCCTCATCTACAGAGACAGACGTCATAGAAGACTAATCAGATTGCTTAAGCATGATTTCCCATTCATAAACCCATTCTGACTTCTCCCAGTCACCTTGTTCTCAATATGCTTGGAGAAGATTCCAGGAGGATTTGGTCCATTACTTTCCCAGGGATCAAGGAAAGACTTCCTGTCCTGTGGTTCACACAATCCTTTCTGCCTTTCTTGAAAACAGAAGTGACATTTGTTTGCTTACAGTCCCCAGGAACCTTCCACAACTGCCATAACCTTTCAAAGAAAACGGAGAGTGTCCTCATAAGGACATCAGTCACTTCCTCAACACGCATGGGTACATCCAGTCAGGCTCTACAGCTTTGTAAGCATCCAGTTGGTTTCAATGAAAACTCACTGAGGAGAAAAATCATCTTGTTTTAGATTCCACCCTTGCATCCACCTGCACAGACTTCTTTTGCCTCTTCTTCAAATAAATGGGCTGGGTCCAAATCGAAAGAGACAACAAAATATTTCTGAATTTAAAATCTGTTTGAGGTCTGTACCTAAACTTCAGTGTTTGTTTATAGAATACACCTTTTCTTTAAAGTTTCAGACATTACTTCATGTACAATATGAATTTTCTGACAGTTTATAAGTGCATCATATAATTGGTGTACAGTTAATAAATATATAAATACATAAATATATACATATTTAAATAAATATATAAATGGCCTGACAAAGATTTTAGGAAAAAGCTTTCTATTGCTTTCAGAAATGAATGGTTGTTCCTAGCTTTCTGTAGTTTTGATAAAATTCAATCTCAAAAAAAACCAGACTGTAAAAGGAAAAAAAAATAAGGAAAAACCCTCTTTTCAAGTTTATCTCAAATATTTTTCCAGGGGGCACTCTGCCGGTTTTAGTCAGGAAAGAGTTAATTCTCTTCACAGTAGCTAGTATGAAGCTCTGTTTCTGGATTTACCCTGAGAAAAGAACAGATAAGATGTCTTTTTAGCTGCTGCTGGGGAGCGCTTGCACCAAATTCAAGGTCTTTCCCAGCTGCATTCCCAATGCTCTCACTGCAAGCAGTATACGTAGGGACACACAGTTCAGACAGCCAACCCAAACTGAACGAACGGGTATTTCATTCCATAGCATGTTAAGTTCAGTACATAAGTGAGGAGTGGGGCGGTGGTTATATCTCCTTTGCTTGTTAACTTGTTAGCTTGCTTGTTTGTTAGCTTGCTAATTGATTCATTCATTAATGAGTTTGTGGATGGTTGGCTTTCCCAGAGATGCTGTCGCTCATGGTGCTCACTCAAACTTTGCTGTGATCACTCTCAGGCTCTGGCTGTCATTACTCAAGACCTGGCTGTCTGTCGGTTGTCAAGTAGTGAGCAATCATATCATATGTTTTATTTTTTTAGTTTTTTTAATTATTACTAGTAGTAGTATTTTAAATATTATCAGCATCACTATAATATTAATTTATATTCAATTATAAAATTATTCTTAACTCACAAGCTTCCTTGTCTTTTCCTCCAATTCCTCTCCTCCATGGGAGGAGTGGGGGAGGTGTGTGAGCGGCTGCATTGTACCTAATTGCTAGCTGAGGGTAAACCATGACAGTTCTTTTTGGCACCCAATATGGGGCTCAAAGGGTTGAGTAAAGGGCAGATCTGATTACTGTGTGTTAAAATGGAATTGTGCGATAAGTATTTATTATAGTGATGTGGTGGTGGCTGAACAGGATGTCGACTCCTTTGCTCACAGAGTGGTTATTAGAATTGTGGGGTCTACTGCACCACATGTTCCTTGCGATGCTGTTTATTAGTGCTGGAGCCTGGTTGAAGGGCATAGCTTGGCTGGGTGGTGTAATAGTGGTGGTGGGCACAGTCTGGTATCTGTATCCAGTGTTGTCATCAAGCCAGTACTTTGGATACCATATCCTAGAAAATTTCACTGATTTCACTAGTTACACCTCCTGGCTTTTATCCCTGGGGACTCAGCCTATAGGGGAGAAATTATTCCAATCTCTTCCCTCTTCTCTCAGACTAAAGGCAAAAGTGTGTGAGTATTTCAGAAAATATTCATGGTCTTGGGGTGTCCTGTTGTCAGTGGGCAATGTTCTGAATCTTCTCCAGTTCTGGTGCCAAGTTAAAGAACTGTTTGGGAACACTGCCCCATCTGGTGTTCAGCGCAGAGGCAGGCTCTGTGTAGCCATCCAAACTGCTCTAATGCTCAGGGCAGTAATCTGAACCACTTCAACAGGAAATGCAGCCACCCAAAATCCTGCAAGGGGTCAGTCAGTGACCCAAACACGTGTGACAGCCACAGAAACCTCTGCAACAAGCACTGCAGCCATGCAAACCCCTGCAGCTACTCCATCCCTCGCGACAGACAATGCTGCCATGCAAACCCCCATGTGCCAGTGACAGTGTCAACTGGCACCAGTGTCCGTTGACTCAGTACAGAAAAAGAAATGGACACACAAATTGTCCTGTCCCATTTGTAAAGGTAAGAGGTGGTTTGTAAGGTAAAGGAGGAGGTGACACTTGCTGAGGAGGCCCCTTTGTACTATAGGTTGCTGGAAAATGGGAAGCAATATGCCCGGTTCACTGATGGGTCCTGCCATATTGTAGGGAAACATCGGCAGTGGAAAGCTGCGGTGTGGAGTCCCACCTGACAAGTTGCAAAGGCTGCAGAAGACCAAGGTGAATCCAGTCAGTTTGCAGAGGTGAAGGCTATCCAGCTGGCTTTGGACATTGCTCAACGAGAGAAAGGGCCGGTGCATTATCTCTACATTGACTAGTGGATGGTGGCAAATTCTACTTTAGACACTATTCTATGTCCCATCTAAACTTGAAGAAAATTCTTGCTGCTGTGAAACTTCATCTTTCCTTTAAGAATTAATTTTATGCAAAGAACACTGTTTGACAAGCAGTATAATTGCACCTGTTTCTGAGCACTTAGAATGTTAAATTTTTTAAACCAATGAGCAAATTTCTTACAATAACCATACAGGTCTAGCTCATACTCACAGTCTATTTTTTGCTTTTGCCACAAACTAGTTTCTTTAAAGCACTGTAGCAATTTTGGCAACAGATGAAGGGAATCTCTAACAGCTAATTATGAGAACAATTAATAAGAAGTCTAATGAAGCTTTATAACCATGGAACCTGAAACATAAAAGATGCAATTCAGCATCTTATGTGAAAGAACAAAAACTTGTATCAAATTAAAAGCAACTTTCTAGAAACCGGAGGTCAAGAGAACTTTAAGAAATAATGCTTATTAATTTGCTTCAGAGGGCTACAGTGATATTAATTGCCCTTAACTAATAGAACAAGCATGACATAAGTAGTACTTTTCATGGCATTTACCTGGCTTCATCAAAACCGGGCAAAACCACTTACAGAATTTTGCAACATGAGTAGATACTCCTGATTAAGGGAAAAGAAACTATGAATTTATAGAACAGTTGCATACTGATACTATAATTTTTGTGCTTGAATATTCTTTCCTTCCAATGCCACAATGCATTTACTCTGTTAACAAAGTAGATTAAAAATCTGTGAAATTCATATGAAGTCTGCAATGAAATCCAATACTTCTTGTTATTTTGTATCAGAGTATATCACCAAAAAATGCCATGTCTTTTGGAATAGTGTATATTTGCACCTACTCATTAGAGGAAGACTTTATCTGAAGGATAACTATAGGTAATATTAGAGATAACAAATTTAACTAAAAATGAAACAGTTTTAGGCTGCCTTGGTATGATAATGGCACCTTTAAAACTCGCTCTGAACTGTATGAGTGATGTCTAAAGTTAATTGGTATCTATTTCCTGCTGAAATGTTTCAAAAGTGTCACTGCCCAGAAGGATGATGAGGACTATCATCTCTCGTTGAAGACTTGAGAAAAGATATGGAGATTCAGTCCTTAAAAGTCTACTACCACTGTATCTTTTTAAACCTATTTTTATTTACAGGTCAATATTTGCCTGTACTTTTTTGAGCAAAGATAACCATATATAAAGTCAGTATTTTAATAAACACTTACAATAACTTTTTATCCCTTCAATTCATTTATGAGCAGTATTCCCCAAATTTACAAGACTGACAAATATACATAAATAAATTTCATGTTACTTGATATAAAAATCACTTCCTCTGTCTGTTTCATTTAAGGCTGTCTTTCATTGACCTAGACTGTGGTTGCATCACTTTCATTTCCTGACTAAGACCTTAATATATAATCTTATACTGAAAAAGTGAGACGTCAGTAGTATAACAATATCCAGAATGCTTGCATGTATTCCCATGTGGATTTCATTGTCAAAGAAGGCAGTAGACAGGTCAAGAATCTAGATTTTCTTTCCATGCTCTGCAGCTGATTCAGCACACTCAAGCTCTAACCAGTGTTATCAACCTCAGATGAAGGGTTTAGGAAACTAGAAAGTAACAGGTCGAGTCCTGTGTTCTCAGTGCACTATCATCCAGTGGAGAGTAGGGGAGGGATGGAGCATAACTGGATTTATTTTTGAGAATGGAAATTAGATCCTAGTGAAATTATACAATTTAATAAAAAATTCTTTCACATTTAATTGCTAAGAAAAGAACGGGAGAAACATTTAATCTGAAATGCACCTTGAAATAATACCTTGGTTCTTTTGTATTACTAAATAATGGCTCAAAACACAATCAGCAGCTGATAACACACTGGCTACATTTTTTTCAATAATACTTCATGTTACCCTGAAAAGCAGCGCTAGTTACCGAAAGCAGAATCAAACATCCCTGTACTCTTTTAAAAGTACTACTTTGTAAAGGCCATATTTATATTCTGTCTTGTCACACTTCATTTAATCCAGCAAACAAGGGCAGAAAAATAAGTCATGCACTTAAAAACAGTTTCTGAAGAATCTTTGCTGCTGCTTTCATATAATGAAATCAGTCCTTACAGAAAATAGGGCTGAGTTTTATATGAAGAATCGCTCATTTCTCATTTCTGCACTGGAATATTGAAATGAGAATTGCTGTTATACCTTGTCTGGATGTGTGCAAGCAATACTTACTTAGAAATGTGAATAATACGAAGTACCATTGGTGTTAGTACTCCTTAAACTGTGCATTAATCCTAACTTCGGCAAATGTTCCTATTCATGAAATCATGTGCAGTCTAAATAAAGGCTGCTTTCGGCTTCTCATGGGAAACAGATCACTGTTAACCAACCAACCAAACAATTTTAATATAGGTTCTATACAAATGTCATTATTCTAGGAATGTAAGCTTTTCAGTTACAAACTTCTTTGAACAGGTGTTACTCTTTATAACATCTGGACTGTGATCAAAGCCTTGTGCACCTACCAAAATATAGCTATTACTAGCAATAATAAGAATTTTAATATCACAGACAACAGCAACATTTACAGTATATCATAAGGAAAGGAAGAGTCAGTGCATAAGGAAGTATATCAAACTGAACTCACTTTCTGTACAAATACAGAGGATGAGAAGGATCTGGAAACTTGATAAATGCTAAATTATCATACAGAGTAATTAACAATAGAAACGCTAGACTGCATAGAATAATTTCATCCAATTTGTATTTAATACCACATAAGGGATTAGTGAGACTAACTTAGAACAATGTATGCCATTCTGGTCACGTAATTAGAGAAGAACACACAGTTCAAGTAACCAAACTGAAAGTAATATAGAACTCTTCAAAGTAGTTGTATCAGACTTTCCAGATTTTGAAAAGGAAAATGAGAGATTTCAATCAACAAACATTTTCAAGTGAAGAGAAGGGAAGGTGATATACAGGTGTTTTTGTACAGGAAGAATATATCTGGGCTGGACAGGAAAATAAACCATGGGCTAATTACCCATTAAATGGGTTGATGTTTTATGTTAGAAATTTAAACATATTTTGGAACTGAGAAGGCAACCAGCCCAGTTAGAAATAGTTCCTTAGTTTGCAATTCATACTCAGCACTCTATCATTTGACAAGTATTTGGTTGGAGCGAGTCCAAAGGAGGCCACAAAGATGATCAGAGTGCTGGAGTACCTCACCTACGAAGAAAGGCTGAGGGAATTGGTCTTGCTCAACCTAGAGAAGAGAAGGCCCCAGGGAGACCTTATAGCACCTTCCAGTGACAGGATAAGGGGTAATGGGTTTAAATTGAAAGCAGGTAGATTAGATTTAAAATAGATATCAGGAAAAAATTCTTTGCAGAGAAGGTGGTGAGGCACTGGAACAGGTTTCCCAGAAAATCTGCAGATGTCCCATCCATGGTTGTCTTCAAGGCCAGGCTGGATGAGGCTTTGAGCAACCTGGTCTAGTGGAGGGTGTCCCTGCCCATGGCAGGGGGGTTGGAACTAGATGGTCTTTAAGGTCCCTTCCAACCCAAACCATCCCATGGTTCAATGATTCTATGATGTATTATAAGGCTACAGATAAACTTCGAGGAAAAACAGTAACATGATGTCCTAATACTTTGTATTTTTATATTCTTTTGGGTTATGTTCTTCTGTGGAACATTTTTTCCGAAGACTGTGCTTCTTCATTTCTTTTTATTACAAGTTATTTCACTGTTATTGCAGTCACATGGTGTTATACTCTTTAAAAACATAGGTTCTGCATACATGACTACATGCTCTAAATAACCTATTGTTAATCTCTGTACAAACTCAGATTTCTTTATGTGCTTCTTCTCATAGTTGAATAATTAATTTCTGAACCTTGGAGTTAAATCTTCCCTCTTTACTAGACTTTTATTCCATCATTTTTCTATGATCAAAGTAAAGCTTTCATTTTGCTATAAATAAATGCAGGGTCTCTGATATTAAACATTCACAAACCATTTATGGATAGATTTCTGAAGTTAACACAGCAAGCTAATTAAATCATTTTATGTGTTCAGAATAAATGCTTAGAACACATAAAATTAAACTAAAAATGCTTTTTTGTATAAAGTAAGCTAATTTTATTATTATAGAAGATACTAAAAATGAAGATAAAATTTTACTTCTGTGAAAGAACATGTGTTCCTTTTGTCCATTTAAAAATGAAGTTATATCTGGTGTGTATACTATCAGTGTTTCATAAGTTTTCAGAAGACATATGGACTTCAGTAAGCCTATGGCAGATAAAGAAGTTGTTGATGTATGGACTGAATGAGCAGACAGTGAGGTCGATTAAAAGCTGGCTGAATGGCTGGGCACAGAGTGTGGTGGTCAGCAGCCTAAAGTCTAGTTGGAGGTCAGTGATTAGCATTGTACCCACTAGGTCAATACTGAGTCCAGTCCTGTTTAACATCATTAATGACCTGGATGATGGGGCAGAGTTTACCCTCATCAAGTTTTCTTGCGACATCAAACTGGGAGAAGTCGCTGATACACTAGAAGGTTGCTCTGCCATCCAGAGGGACCTCAGCAGGCTGGAGAAGTGGGCTGGCAGGAATGTTATGAAAAGTGTTATAGTTACGTGCAAAGTCTTGGGAAGAAAAACACCACACACCAATATATGCTGGGGACCACCTAGCTGGAAAGCAGCTTTGCAGAAATGGATCTGGGAGTCCTAGTGGACACCAGGCTGAATCTGATCTTAAAATGTGCCCTTGCTGCAATGAAGGTGTGCTGCTGAATGGTGTCCTGGGCTACATTAGGCAAAATTATTACCAACAGGTTAATGGAGATGATCCTTCCCCACTACTCAGCACTGGTGAGACCACACCTGGAGCACTGTGTCCAGTTCTGGGATCTCCAGTACAAGAGAGACACGGACACACTGGAGAGGCTCCAGTGAAGGGCTGCTAAGATGATGAAGGGACTGGAGTGTCTCTTCTATGAAGAAAGGCTGAGAGAGCTGGGATTTTGTGCTCTCAGTTCAGCCTGGAGAAGAAAAGGCTCAAGGGGATCTTAATGTATACATTTACCTTAATGTATTTACCTGAAGGAGGGGTGCAAGAAGATTGGAGCCAGGGTCTTTTCATCGGTGGTGCCTGGTGACAGGACCAGAGGCAATGGTCACAAGCTCAAACACAGGAAGTTCCAGCTGAATATCTGGAAACATTGTTTGACTGTGAGGGTGACCAAACACTGGCACTGGTTTCTCAGAGTGTTTGTGTAGCCTCCTTCCTTAGAGGTATTCATGGTCTTTGGTAACTCTTGTCCCTGTTCAAGCATGAGGGTTGACCAGATGGTCTCCCTTCCAAACTAACCATTCTGTGACTTTGCGATCCTGTGATTCTGTGAAATTATGTGTGATTCTATGAATTTTTACATAATGTTGAATCATTCCATGTGGAAAGGATCTTTTAGGCCCTCTTGCACTCCACTGTCCTGACTGCAAGGGAAAAGCTAGTAGTGATTGCAATGTTTCATTGTCCTTTGTTAATTACATTTTAAATAACATGGAAAATGTAACATTTCCCTAAAGACTAGATTCTCTGGTGAGACCTTAGGACTAGAGAAATATAAGACTGGCTTCACTTCAGCAGAAAATACCAGAAGGGGCAACAAGTAGTGTGACTGAAGGGCATTTACTGAGGCAGAGTTTGATTAAAGATAGTCAGAGAATGGATTCAGAAAAGCAAAAGGTTTTGTAATAAATCTTACAGAACCTTTTGAAGAGCTAATACAAAGAGTTGGCAGCGTGAAAGCTGACATAATTTTTCAACACTTCAAGAAAGCTTTCAATGCAGCATAACATACAAAAGACTAATCTACAAGGTTAACAGATCTGATGTGAAGAAGCAAGTTGTTTGAGTACAAAACTGATTGAGGATTGAAACCAAATGGTCCTGAAGAGTGAAAACACAGGAGAATAGATGGGTGAGAGTTACAAGTGGGCTGCCACAAAGTTGAGGGATGAATTCTATTTGTTTCTGGTACAGAAAGAAACAATATTGAACAAGGCAATAGGCAATGAACATGACAAAAAGCCTAAAGGAAAACTGAATGAATTCCGAGGATTAGAACAGACCAGAATGAGTTGGAAAAGCAATAGATTACACCTAATGCTATTTTGTTAGCAGCATTGCAAGTTCACCATGTCAAGTATATGTGCACATGTGTGTACACACTTGTACAGACATACATACATTTTTATGTTGCATGTGTCATATTCCTTACTGCATACTTTTTCTATCATGGGTTTATTTGTAGTGATGGTTTTCGGAACTTACCACCTAGTCTGGCTACTTTTATTCATAGAGATATGTTATTTTCCTTACCTCCATGGCACTGTGTATTCCATAGATCTTTTATCGTTACCCTTAAAGTAACGTATACATCACAGATCGATCCTGCTCCTTTGTCCACAGTGACCTCAGTACTTTTCTGGATTCTGGGTAAGATTCTGAAACTTGTCAGCAGGCAAGCAAAGTCATTCCACTGAATTTACTCAGGCTTTCTGAGTGCCTAATAGTTCTATTGGTCACCTGTTGCAGATCAATTCTATGGCAGATGTCATAGGAATGCTGTGTCAGTTATGGGGTGTAACTACTCTGGTACCATCAGATACTTCCTCCAGTTCAAAATAATGCTACCTGAACCATTATTACCAGAAACAACCAATAACTATCCATATCTAAAACATTATGATTGGGACTTTTTTTTACTCGCAAATGTAAACCCAGAATAGGATCATCCCTTGTTAGTCAAGGAACAAACATCACACATCTTCACTAACAAGGAAACAAGAAATATTAACAAAATACAAAAGTATACATGATTAGTTATTATCTTGATATTACACCTGAACTGATTAACCTTTACATACTTGAATTTAAGCAATGAGTATATCATGGCAAAACAAAATATATCCCTGTCATGCTGTGCTGGTTTTGGATGAGATAGAGTTAATTTTCTTCACAGTAGCTAGTACAGGGCTATTGTTTGGATGTGAGCTGAGAAAAATGTTGATAGCACTCATGTTTTAGCTGTACCCCAATAATACTTACAAGGACTTCTTTGGTTTCTCATACTGCCTCTGTTCTCCCAGCTTCTTCTCTACAAAAAGCTGGGAGGAGATACAGCCAGGACAGCTGACACAAACTGACCAAAGGGGTATTTTCTCGACCTAAGACATCATGCTCAGTATACAAGATGAGGGGAGTTGGCTGGGAGGAATCGTGGCCCAGGGGCGGGCTCTTGGTCAACAGGTGGTGAGCAACAGTTGCATTGTGCATCAGTTAGTTTTTTATATTCCTTTATCAGTAATATAATTATTATTATTTCCTCTCCCTTTGATGTCCTATTAAACTGTTTTTATCTCAGCTCACAAGGGTTTTTGTTTTCTAGTTCTTTCCTCCCTCCCATCTGGGGGTTGGAGGGTGAGTGAGGAGTGGCATGATACTTTGTTACCAGCTGGGTCTAAACCTTGACACACACTTCTATTAATTCATCCACGCATATCCTCACAGAGTTGTTAGTATGGACTGTTGTATCACTTCATGTTCTTCCAAGAAAATCACCATTAAGGGATTTAGTTCATAGAATCACAGAATCACAGAATGGTTTGGGTTGGAAGGGACCTTAAATATCATCTAGTTCCAACCACCCTGCCACATGCAGGGACACCCTCCACTAGACCATGTTGCTCCAAGCCTCATCCAGCCTGGCCTTGAACACTTCCAGGGATGGGGCATCCACAGCTTCTCTGGGCAACCTGTTCCTTTGTTCCACTACCCTCTCTGCGAAGAATTTTTTCCCTTATATCTAATCTAAATCTACCGCTTTCAATATAAGCCCATTACCCCTTGCCCTGTCACTACAGACCCTTGTAAAAAGTACCACCCCAGCTTTCTTGTAGCCCCCTTCAGGTACTGGAAGGCGCTATAAGACCTCCCTAGGATGTTCTCTTCTCCAGGCTGAACAACCTGAATTCTCTCTGTCTGTCGCCATAGCGATGTGCTCCAGCCTCCTGATCATCTTCGTGGCCCTCCTCTGGACTCGCCCAACAGTTGATATCCTTTTGATGTTGAGGGCTCCAGAGCTGGACACAGCACTCCAAGTGGAGTCTCATGAGAGCAGAGTAGAGGAGGAGAATCCCTTCCCTCAACCTGCTGGCCACGCTTCTCTGGATACAGTCCAAGATATGGTTGCATCTGGATATGGTTGCATATCGTATGCTTTTGTGTGCATATATATTTTCTCTTTTTGAAACAAATATGAGATTCCCTAGATTTGCTTCCTGCATTATTCTATTTTTTTCCCCTCAAGCGTATACTATAGTTGGTAAACACTTTGGCAAATCTTCTTCTAAACCTCAGGAAAAAAATGTGCTGCACTTTTAGAAATGTCTATGATTTTCTTCCTACACTAAGTACTCTAATTTTCTTTCATGCTTTTACTGTATTTCAGTAATATAGCCCAGTTCTGTCATGTAGTTATTCAGTCTCTCTTATCTCTTTTAGTGAAAACTGATTGCTTTTTCTTTTCTCTCTCATCTCATAAATAACCTCATATCCTGGCCACAGGAGGTAAAGCCATTAGCCTAAATCAGTCCTGGTTGATTAATCTGTTAAAACTTGCTCAGCAAGTTATATGAACAAACAAAACTTTAAAATCAATAAAATGGTGCATTAGATTATTAAACAGGATGCTTACATTCAAATTCTATTTTGAGTGTTGCAATTGCTGAGCTGCAAGAACGTAGAGAATGTGAAGAGGAACATTCACCTCACTGGACAAACAGGAAAAAGGATTGTGTTAGGAAGCTTATGGATTATGTTAAGATTGCAGTGTGGTTTCAAAATTCAGATCTTGTTCTTCAGTTTGTTATTAATGTGGGTCTGTTTTTTAATATTCCAGTGAACTTTCCAGTATGTGTGTCTGCCTAACTGATAGATAACCATTGGTGTAGAAAGAGGTGAAACTGCCTTTTGTTTTCTTGGATGACTCAACATGTATCTTTCAGTGTAAGGTGTTTCCAGATATTGAGCTATTCATTTTTTGCCAACACATGTACATTAACTAAGACACTTTATGCAAATAAGAAATAGTCTTAGCTCATTATTATCTTTTCAGGAACAGTAGACATGGCAATAGCCACCCTAAGAATGATACTTTTTCATCTAAAGATATAGGATAATTCAGCACAAAGATAGGACGCAGCTTTTCTCTCCTAGTCTGCACAATTCTGTGCCTCCATCTCTGGTTATGTTTGCACTGTGGAGGAAAGTTAGTGTAGGCAGTGCTAAGGTCATGCACCAAATCTCATACTGTCAGAAAGTGTATAGCTGCTCAGTGAAGCTAACAAGACAATTCAAAGATGTTCATGATCCTCATTATTACTCACTGCCTTGCACTCCTGCCTTGACCTCCCTGAGTAGATACCCGGTTCACTGGGCTGGAGCTGTCCTCAGCTGACCCTCTGGACTGCCCTCCCCTCTGGATGCCCAGTGGGTACCCACTATTGGTCCCACTGGCCTTGCCTCAAGGAAGTAGCTGGATCACTTTGCAACTCAGCACAAATGCAATCGACACAACAAATACACTAACTGCTTATGTGTGGAAGTTTGATCTATTTATAAGCCTTTCTACATGTTTTTTTTGGTACATGACCTACTAAATTCCTCCAAATATTAATTCATTCATCCTCTTTATAAAGATGTCATATCATATGATGTGAGACACTAATACAGAGAAACAAAGCTGAGCTAGACCCACAAAGTTGAGTGCCTGTGTTTCAATTCCACATCTTCAAGGAATTGATACTCTCGTCTCTTTGAAAGACAGGATTTTCCCACACATCTGTGCTTTCACTCACTAACATTCACCTAAATGATTCTATCTGGCCACCATATCAACCTATTTTCTGACAGTGCTGGGGAGGCCTGTGCCTAAGCCCTACCAGAAATCAATCTGTGTCATTTTCCCAAATGCCTGTAAAGCCAATCCAACAATCTCAGATCCCCTAAAATGTATCTGAAAGATCTGGACAGACCACATCTGCATAGCCTACAGTCAGGCAGGAAGACAGTGATATCATACCTGTTCTTCTTCCAAGACTGAAGGACAACTATGGTATAAATTCCAGCTATCCCTAAAGGAACCTGAATGAAAATGTCCCAACTCCCAGCATAACAACATAATTACTCAGATATCATGTATTTTCAAGTAGGTCTTTCTCAAATCTCTCCTCATTTGGCTAATCCCCATGAATGAATAAAAGCTAGTCTTTGGACTCTGAACAATATTAAAAATTGAGGATAGCAAATTAAACGGATTTCCCTTGTGGAATTCACATAAAGTGATTTGCCTGCAGCCAATCGAAAAAAGATGTAACTCTGAAAAAATAAGATCTTCTGAATAACATAGCAGAAAATTCTTTCTCTGGACTTCATTTCTAGCTGCTGGTACAAGTAATCATCTTATATTTATGAAACTAATCATGGGTGCTTTCATTCACGGTAGCCTTCATCTTTCATTTGCTTAAATGCCTTTTCTCATCTTCTGTGAAGGAGATGAAGCTAGTCTCCCTCCTTCCATTTGGTCTCATTTGAAGGCAAGTAATTCTTCACTCTTCCAAATCACCCTCCAAAAGTAATTCCCATGGTAGCAGATGACACATGTGATATCAAGTTCATTTGCTTGTTCTTGGTTTATTTGGAAATGTTTCTTCAAAGGCAATTATTCTCTTTAATGAATTTTATAAGTAAGTTGTATTTCTTTCCTATTAGACTCCTAATTCCAGACACTGTATATATACTAGATAGGGAAGAATTTCCATAAAGAGCTCCTACATGTATTTTACATCACTGAGCACTTTTCTTCATTGTGATGGTTTCTAGTTTTACAGATAGTGACAAAAAGACTTCTGAGATGTTGGAACACAAAGAATTTTTTTTTTTTTTTAATGAAGAATATGAATAATTCCTCCTTCCCCCATCCCATGCAGGTTTTGTTCTTTCTTCACCTTGCCATTTGATGTTGACCTTACTAAAGTGTTTCAGCTTTTTTGGAACACAAACTGAGAAAAATAAAGCCTTGGAGATAGGCTTGATAGAAGTAAATAGTTTGCAAATTGAAATACAGATGCTACTGTCATACAAAGAACATTATGATGTTCTCATTTAGTGCTGAAAAAGTAATAAAGACAAGGTATTTTTGGTTATGATAGAATGTTTGTGTTATTAGCTAGTGACACTTATTGTCTAGTATTAAAAAAAAATTATATTGTTAGAATAAAATTAAAGTAATTATTAGGCTGATATAAAGCTGATGAAAGTGATTTGTACAGCCACTAAGCCATTACTTATTAAGAGATTATTGTGTTAACCTACACAGTTATATCCTGCTCAAAAATTAACATCTAAATTAAGAAAAAGCATGGTGAATCTCTCCTCAGAGGACAGGCTCCTGTACCCTATTGCACATGTTGTTCCAGTCCATGGCACTGATAAACAGTTCTGATTTTAAAAAGAAAAAGTAAATTACCTTTCTTGATTTCTGCATAGATAAGCTGCTGCTTTACTACATTGTTCATTCTATTGTTGACTGGAGACTTACCTAGCAGAGTTAATAGGTATTAATTGGTCCCTAGTTAGTCTCCATCTAATTTGATTGTCAACAGACTCAAGATTTCCTGTTTGCATTTGTGACATGCAGTGCAGTAAAGAGGCCACTGTAGACACAGTCCTGCCTGCGTTTATCAGGGTACTCGGTAGTTTAGGCAATTGGTAGTGAAAAATGTTCTAGCTCTTTAAACAGCTGTGAGGATCTATAAACTTCATATAAATGCTTACTTTGTTATGAAGGAAAGAAACAGATGTATTTCATCCACATTTATTTTGAAATATTTTTGTTATCTTTATCTACTTACCTCTGGATAAGCGGTTTGATTAATTACAAGTGACAATATAAAAATATTTCAAATCTACATAACCTGTACCTGACAAAAAGCAGAGGCTTCAACAGCTTAATTATTTTCCTCCTCAATTTTTATGTAACCACAGATTTTGACACCTCTAATTTAGTATTTTGCATCAGTTTTGATTATCTTTATTACTAATCTTGGGCTATTATTAAAAAAAAAAGGACTTTTGTTAGAAATATAATCTTGCTGTTACGTAAGCCAAAGCAGATTTTTTTTCTTGCACTCTTCCAGCTTTACAATCATATGTATTTCAGGTTTAATTTGAGAATTGACCATTAGCATTGCACGATTTGTTAATTTTTTTTAGCTTTTTTTTGATTTAGTAAATGCATATTCCCTCCATGTTATTATTATTTCATATGAAAATGCATATGAAACCTTCATTCATCAGATTTATCTTTCCTCTTCAAATGAACACTTTGTAGAGCTTACCAATGCTTCTTACTGCTTTTCAGTAATGCTGGGATCAAAACTGCACTTGAGATGCCTTTTCCTCTGCTGTTAAATCCAAATGCTGAAGTCGCTAAACAGTTTTCACAGAGTACGAAATAGCTATAATAAAGAAATGCAGACATGCAAGGTGTTTATAACTACACTTCCTTCTCTGGATGGATTAAGTCTAATTACACTCAAAGGAATTTTTGGCTAGCTCATAACTACACAATGTCTTCCAAGTTTATATAGTTTCATATTATTAGAAAATTGTATATTACAGTGAATTTTGTACATCCAATAAAGACATGGCATTAAGAAAATAAAGCAGCTCAGTCGTACTTTAGATGGAATATTTTACACTTTTCATGCCAATGTAATGAATTCCCAATATGCTGCCAGTATGTTCTATTGATCAACTATCTGATTGTTTTTTTACATGAATGTATGCAGGTTACCTTGACACTGTGGCTTTTCATTCCATCTTCCACTTATCAACCGTTAGCTTGAAGGCATGGAAAAAGCTGTAAGGTATGCTGCAGAACATAGCACGTTACAAGACTGCATCCTTTATGAAAATGATTGATTGATAGTATGTTTTCAGGTAAGGGCACAACATGCTGTCTTTGAAAAGAACAAACATTCCTGCTAACCCTGAAAATACAGCTTATTTCTGGATTTGCCTCAATTGCACAATGAAATGTATATATCAAAGAAATAGTGAGCCATAACTTAAGTCTACATACTTGATGTTTCTTCCCCTCACTTGTTGCTGGCATACCAATGAAAGAGTCAATATTTAACAGATGTCACCACAGTAGTCACATCCAGGGTAATACTATGATACCAGCTCGTAAGAGGCAAGTAAGGCGTGGTAAATGAAAGTTTCTCTAAAGATGATTACTTACAAAGGTAAGTGGTATAAAGAGAAAGAAGCCAAATATTTATAGGAGGTTTATTGGCTTTTCTAACCTAATTAAAAAATAGACTTTTCACCTAGACTCTAGATTTATTTGGAGGAAAAACATTAATATTTTATAGTTGACTTACTTAGCTAATCCAGCTTCTTTTGTGGTGATAACTTCAGACTTCAAAGCTTGTGCATGAGACAAACTACCTAAAAATTCATTAGACAAAAATAGCTGAAGTCTATGATAATGCAGAATAACAGGTTGCTCCTTGAAACTTACCAGAAAGATTAAAAATGCTCTTATTTCTACAGTCCCAGCAGCACACCTATAAATACATACTTTAACTGAAAATGCATCATTCTTCATGCACTTGAAAAGGCAAACCTATGTCCACATACAGCTGCATGTCTTCACCTTCTAAAATGGTTCTTAGCTCAGTAAAATATAGTCTTAGAAGATCATAATGTGGACAATATCTGATTATTTAGTTTTCTATTTATTCTTTGGAAAGATCAGTTACAAAAATGCAATACTTCTGGTTGTTCTGTAACTCTGAAACTCTGATAGGCTTCTGTTTGGACCTCAGTTCGGCTTCCTCTTTTTAGCTGACTTAATCTGCAGATAAAAGCAAAATTCCTGTTTCTTGCAGAGCTCCATCTTTAACAATTTCTTCTCTTTTTCTTTAAATCATGAAATTAAATCTTTTTTCCAAATTACAGCAACAGTTTGTTGTCTATGTAATGGAAATCATGAACACAAAAAAGCACTGGTCAAGAATGTGTTGTTTTGATTTCAATTTAGATAAACTGTTAATATCTCAACACAGCACAGATACTGAATTAATTACTTTCAAGAGTGGCTGAAACTGAATGGATCCCAGAAAATATTTGGATTTAGATCAAACTATAAATTTCTGAAAATGTCCTTCATAATACCTTAATTTTAAGGGTAAATTAAATTACAGTTTAGTATTAGGTACTATTACTCACTGTTGTCTACATAATTTTTCTTCCTATGTCCTGTAACCATGCAGTTCATTTGAATTTTATTCAAATAAGTGAATTGAAGAGATATCAAACACTTTGGAGATATCAAATATTATCTGGTACAGTATTTAAGAGAAATTCCCTGTGTTTCAATCTACCCTCAAGCTCTTGAAACAATCTTCTTCTCAGTCCAATTTTTTATATCACTCTGTTCAAATTGTAGCTTGATGGAAATTCTGGTGATAGAGAATGAACTGCCCATGATATGTCTGTTTTGAGCAGTCATCCAAAAAGTTGCAAGGTGAAGAAACTAAAATTGTCCTTTGCTGTTCCATAAATGAGAACAATTACTACTTGCTGATTTAAAGATGTAGACAAAACACTATTCTGCTTGTGGACTGAATCTAGGATTTCAGTGAAAGGCTTTCAGAGGAGGTTTAGCTGTAAAATTGCATTTAAGACTACTAGCTTTAAAAAGATATGAAAAACTAACCAGCCAGAAAACATTCAGAATTCAGTCTGAAGAAATTACCAGTATCCACTCTTAAGTTGAAGTCATGCCCAAGAAAAAAGTGAATTTAATTGTCTGGAGTGACAAGACAGGCTTCTCCTAACATAGACTTTGAGCAGACTTTAACTCAGAGTCCAGCTTCACTGCATACAAAACTAGATTTATATAAAATTTTCTTTTACACTTTTGCAAACATATCCTGCAGCTCATTTCACCATCTCTCATATACCTGAATGAGAAACAGGAACAAAAGCCTTTTTTTTCATATCTAACTGCTTTACTTTCCTCAAGAGCAACAGAAAATTTGCAGTAGAGGATTGCCTCATCTGGTTTTTGTAATGCTAGGACTTATTAGCTTCAACTTTCCAAAGTGACCTCCACTTAACAACTGTTCTCCATGAACAGCATAAAACCAATGGTCCTGCACCAATATGGAGAAACACAGCAATTCATCATTATCTGCTAGTCACTGTTCTCTGTAGGCAAAAAATTTGCAATACCTCTGTTCCGTTCTCACAGTTTTATCTTTCCAAGGTTTCCGTGGGGGATTTGCTATTGTTGTTTTAACAACACAAGCAAGTGACATACAGATTTATTATTATTATTATTATTTTCATTTAACTGTCAGTGACTACCTGAGAGGGAGAACGCACTCATCATATAAACAGCAGCTGTACAGAAACCAAGCTTGTCTCCCCTTCAACTGTAGAGCATCATAAGAATGCCAGATGACCTATTTAATGGATGTATTTTCATGAATAGATGGAAATGGTAATTATAATACTGACAATTTAAAAAAGATATTTAATGCCAAATCATCAGGGATTTAATCAGATAATATGAACAAACCATTCAGCATACCATATATTAGTTACAATATTCTTTGAAATGTTATTTGGTCTTTTAGCAAATATTTAAAAAACACATTTGGAAAAGAATAAACTTCATAAAAATATTATTAGATGCAGTATTTCATGCCAAGGCAACACAACTTTCAGATCAATATGTCCACTATAAGTAGATGAACTGGGTACTCACTGCAGTAAAATACCACACTAGTAAAAAAACTGTTAAATCCTGTCAAAGAGCTAGGAAGGATTTCTGCTGAAGTCCACCTTTTCACACTTTCGTAAGGAGGTAGTGAAAGATGGGTCTTCAGAGGAATCTCTGTATTGCAGTGTGGTAAACATAGACTTTCCTGTATGCATTGTGTACAGGGCAGATTTTCCAAGGAATACTGCCTATATTCCTTGGTATCTAAAAGAAAATCCCAGCAAAGTCTGTTCCTTATAGTTGTGAATGTATGCTGCATGGCTCCTAAATCTAATTAATTACAAAAGACAGACATACAAAACTTTGACATAAGTATTACATCTAGAAGAAAATCTGAATGAATACAGAGCATACAACCTACCTACCCATTGAATGGTAGTTTTAATCCATACTTTCTACTGCTATTTTGTGCTGAATTCCACCTATGCTTTTTCACATGAACTTATGATAACAGCAATCCCCATGTGGGTAAAATTTTACTAATATATGACCTGTAATTTGAAAAAGGTCTGGTGATCAACTGGTCCATTGTCTTACAAACTGTGAGGGTCAGTTTAAGAAATCTGTGCTGTGTACCTGTTGTATGTATCATTTTATGTGCATGTTACATTCTGTCTGTAACAAAAGAAAGCAGAAGAAGCATATCATAAAATCTGGAAGAATTAGGACATTTATTCACAAGTATGTCTCAACATCAGAAAATTAGAATAGAAAATAATGGTTTCTCTTATTCAACTGTACTTTAGCACTGTCATATGAAAATAAATTTTAATTCAGAGATTACAGAAGTGCCAGTTGATGCTTTTGAGACTTAGTCTTATGCCAGAGCAATGACATGCTATGGCTTTGGGTCTGTCACAGAAACATCAGTTCCTTACAGAGCCTGCAGATGCATATTCATATTCCATTTCAACCTCAGTTTCATACGGCCAGCTCCCATCACTTTATAAAGGCTGAAGGGAGAGGAACTGTAATTGCAACTGCCTGAAAGGAATTTGTGCAAAGAAAGAAAACTAACGACCTTCCTGTTCACAGTGGATACAATCAAGTCATAATCTAGTCCTATTATCTGCTAGAAAAATTTGCATAATTCCCCTTGCACAAATGCAGCGGCTTTTAATAAATATATAGAAATACAATTCGAATTATGGTATCTTGGTGTGGAAGTACAGCCACTCTTTCCTACATAACTAAATCCAAGAGTATTTTTTTCTGAGTAGTTTAGGACATTGTTGCTTTATAGACAGAAGACTACCATTTTCAGGTGGTGGATGGATGCCCCCACTCTGACTCGATGAACAGCACTTTGGTTCAGGCAACCCCAATAAGGAGACCTTGCTGAAATCAACTCTACTGTGCAAACTGTGAAGACTGTGCTAGGCCTTATATTCTCAGTAACTATGGAGTCTAGGCCATGTCTTATCAGGAGCTAAGAATACCAGCCTGAACTGTGATGAGACAAAACTAAAACTGCACAGAACTACAGCTGCACGCTTGCAACCAAGTGGGGGTTGGCTACAAGTCAATGTCATTATGCTATAAACATTTGCAGTTCCCTCTGAGCCCATTGAGCTCTCTTGTATTGCAGCAGGCTGCATGGTAGTGATCTACCACCTGAGCAGGGATACCTCTCTAAGTTACTCCTTGATGCTGAGACCTCTTATGCAGCATCTGACACCTATAATGAGGTAACCAATATTTTATCTTTGGCTTAAAAGTATACTGTATGCTAGTGACGTTTATATATGGAGCTACAGCTTAATTAGTAGAAGTGTAGTAAGTAGTAGAGTGTTTGCCCACTGCCAAATTGTTGCATAGTTATTGTTAAAACACTTTAATTACCATTCAATTAGTGCTTAATCGTCATTCAATTATCATTTTATCATTCAATTATTGAAAAACTATGGATGATCATTGTTTAATCATTAATCAAACCTTTTCATTAACCCCATAATGATGACTTCTCTTAATAATTCACCTACAACAGATGGTATCAATAACCTTCCCAGGGAGAGTAAGCTGTAAACCAGAAAATAAGGTCCTTAGTACCACAACTCCTGAGCTACCCTGGTCATCAGGACACTCTCTTCTGAGACTGTAAGAGGCAATGAACTGCTGTTCTCAGGAAGATGGCTACAGGCCCTGATGCAACCATAAACTGTGAACAAGATTTTACTGAAATGTGTAAAGACAGAATGAAATTAAGGTCAGTGAGGAGGACAAAGCCCTTTCTTCATACCGTCATTTGATTAAAAAGCATTTTCAGGTTTACTGTTCACCCTGCATTTCCAAAAGCTGTTTCAGAAATCTTCTGAATGTTGTGAAATTAACTGTAATAGTAAGAAACAGGAGAATGGTAGGGCAGCAGTGATTATTATCCCACTTTAAAAGAACTTGGTTCAGAGACTTGGAAGTGGCATCTAGTTTATAACACAACAATGGTCTTCAATGCAGGAAAAAGTTTGATGTGACTTTGCAGAGGAGTAGCATGTATATCAACAGCAATTCTAGCTTATTCTTGAACTGCTAACTCTGAATTAAAAGCCTAAAATCTATAGCTTTAGTTTTATATTGTATTAATTTTTACTTGTTTCTTCAGAACCAGTCTTAAGTGGGCTTGTGAACAACACTACTAATATCTAAGATTATTGTCCCTTTAAACTGAAAAATGAGATCCAAAATGTGTGAACAGTATGTACCGAACAACCTTAAGAAAGTGGACACAAGTATAGATGCAGTAATAGCCACCAGATTTAAAGTGATGCTGAGTTTTCTCAAAAATCCTGTCAGTGTTTCTGTAGTAATAGAAAGAGATCTATTCACTAGTTCACTTGTTCTGAAAACCTTAGTTAAAATAATTTCTACCAACAGCTTCTGAAAATGGCCCAACAGATATTCAGAACATTGAGAATAAATAAATACTAGATTGTACTAGTAGAGGAATTCCCTTTTTCTTTCATAGTCATAACTCTTTTCCAGATTCTTATATTATGTAGCTTATTTGGCTAGTGAGATTCATTAATTATACTTTATAATGCCACTGTTTATCTTACAAGAAAAATTTTGCTTATCTTTCTCATCTTCAGCAAGGGTTGACAGATACTTTTCCACCTTGAGTCAAGTATTAAGATATAAAGACATATTTCAGCTATTGCTCTGGCCAACAGACTGAGGACAAAGCTAGATATCTGCAGAGTTCATGGAATAAAGTAATACAGTTTGAGCTATGTAGATTCTATAGTCCAGATTCTGTAGATGGAAAGTGATCACATCCATGGCGAATTGAACATGGGTGAAGGACTTGAATATTTAGGACTGTGTTACAGCTGCATATATGAGGTCTTGTCCATGATAGAGAATGAACTTGGGGAAAAGCTAGTAAAAGTTTTCAAAAGGAAATGTGTAATTTTCAGAAAAATTCTGTCATGACCCAACCAATGTCATATTTTGTTGCTTCTTTTGTTGCATAATTTGCTTCTGTTTGCTAAGTGTTGTGCAGACAAAGCAGTGAGTGAAAACAATTCCAAAAACAATAACATGGAAGTGGTTTTAGATTGCTTTTTATTGTGAGGGATTAATTACAGTTGTGAGGATGAAACAAATTTGAGGTCTGTAAGATGTCACCCACATGAAGTTGCAGGTATTTCCCAGGCAGCTGATTACAGGACCTGGGGGTGGGGAGGGGAAATTCCCAAGCAGATACAGAACTAGAATATAATAGGAGCTGGACCATTATTAGATAAAGTGCTTTTTAACCTAATACAGTTTAAGTTCAGTCCTAAACTGTTTACATAGGTTTAATTACATTAGACTTAAAGGCAGTTAGCCGCTTTGGACTTGGCCCCCTGCCATTTGGTAATTAGCACATCGTGCTCTCCTACCGAAAAACACGTCTGGCAGCCTGGAAGCGCAGAGTTGTGTAACCAACACCCCCACCTAGCGATGAAACATCACCTAACGGGAACTGCACCTAATGCCCACACCGAGACAAAACAGGCATCAACTTCGATTCCGTGATAGGAGCCACAACAGCTTATTCGGCACCGACAGTCTGCGAACATAGAGTGCATATGTGAGCAAGACACTAAGGGTGGTGTTTGTCAGGGGTCCTGCACTACACAGACACCTTTCATGCTGTAAATAATTAACAATAAGTCTTGTTATTCTCTGTCAACCTCTGCATTTTTTCCTGAAGACTCTAAATTCCTGCAGACCTGAAAAAGGAGGGTGTTAGCTTTGTTCCATGTGGTTTTGAGTATGTTCTTTCACTTGACTGAAACATATGGCCATCATTATTCACATATTACAGTTCTAAGCAGCAAATTGCCAAAATACACCAGAAAGTTGAGAAGCTGTAAATGTTGCAGTTTAAATATACCCACGGAGAGGCATCAGGTAATCTCAGAATAGGTAAACAGTAAGGTTCTAAGATAATATCTTTTGTTTATTACACTGTCCTACCCTTGAATATAATGTCCTCAGGCAATATTGTATCATCTTTGTTGCAAAACAACCTTAAAATCACTTCTCCATCTTAACTTCGAACATTTTTTCTGCTTTTGAAAGCAAACCAGTTTTGAACACATACAACACCACTGACAATTAAGTAGTAATACTGTGTTTGTCAAAATAAATAAGACTAGCAAGTTTATTTATTTAACAACTAATGCAGAAATTGCCAGTGTCCAACTTAAATAATATTTCACTTAATCCATGAAAAGAGGATAAAATTCAATCAGATTTTTTTAAAGTGCTATCCTAAGTTTTTATTAAGATGACAGGATTCATCCATTTCAGAATATTGTGAATCTGATATTTCCAAAAACTGCAACCCACTGACCTCTGTAGGGTTTCTCCTTTCACTGAGGCTAGCCAGCAACTAACCATATACTTAGCTACAGACAGAGTATGACCTACATGAAACACCAAATATTTGTTTTCTTTAGATTGGTTCAATGCTGCACTATGAAACCAAATCTATTACTTCTATGGAATCTGGTTCAAAGGCTTTCTTTCTTGTCCGAAAGAAACAGCATTTTGCTAGCTAAGGTGGATAAGGAAGTATCCGTATCCAGCTCATTTTCGGTGTATCTATAGTCCTGAGAGAAGAGGGAAATTGCTAGGTAGTCTTTATTTCTGTTTTTCATATAATATTTGAATATATACATATATAGATACATATATACACACATATATATATATATATGTATAGTGCCTCAGGTTTACTGAATGCCTTAAGATTACTGTATACCCCCATTGCTGCTGGCATTCTACTCTCTGGTGATCCACATTCTTCTAAAGTTAATTAAACTGTGAAATAAGATGTCCTCTATTTTTGAGGCAAAACTGCAAACTCGCTTTATTCGTATAATGTGTATAATAAAGAAATTTGTCTGACAACTTCTGTTTCCCTAACATTGCCAGGCAACTCAACTCATTTCCTCCTCAGCTTGCATTGCATGAATGTATTTTATTATGTATTTGTTTGGGCACAGAGAGGGAAACTGTGCTTTTCCCCAACTCTTCAAAAGGAATAAAAATATACGTGTTATAAAGTCAGATACCAACCTCAAATGTGTCCTCAGTGGCTTAAACTAGATATGGTTTAGTCAGTTACAGTCTTCTGGGCAACCGTCTTCTTATAGGTGAGGAAATCTAACTTCAGACAGCTGCACTTCTGAGAGCTGTGAACTACAGAGTGGAATAATCAATATTACATAATATTGACTAGTACTCACTTGATAAGTTGTCCTGTCTCTATAGACCAGTACATAAGCAAGTAAGGTGAAGAACATCACATGAAAACATTGATACTTTTGAGAAATGTAATTTAGATTATATTATTCCTTACAGTGAATTATAAAATATATTATATTAATGTTCTATAGACTTGGTAGATTGTTTGCTACTCCATTTTGCTAATCATTATTCTAAGGCAAGGCTAGAAAGATGACAATACACTGTAAGAACAGTGAAGCACTTGATGCTTTCTCCAGTTATCATCTAGCAGGGTTCTATTGTTGAGAGATGATTGTCATATGTATTGTTAATTGGCAGTCTAAAATAATTAATCAGAGAATGACTAGACTTAAGATATCAAATGAATGTCAGTGTCTTCCACAAACTTCAGAAAAAAAGCCTGCTTCCTCTGCCTCTACCCCTCTCCAAGAAGCCATATCATGCATCTGTTGCAGACTTCTCAGAAACCTGCCAATTTCAGACTCCTTTGAACTAAGGATGAGAGAAAAAGCCTTCATGGGTAATGTCCTGCCAACCACCATGTCTCTCATATATCAGTTGGTAGCAGATGTGGCAGAACAGCATGAGGGGAGATTTAATTCCTGATAGCCCATTTAGGACTTTATGGGTCATAACAAACACCTTAAATTCCATCTGGAGACCACGAGGCAGTCACTGTAAATACCACAGAAGTACGTCAATGTACCCAGTAAAATACCCTCTTCTAACCTCTAAATAGTAAGTGACTATTACACACTGCACCTGTCAGCTCCTAAGAGATTCTAAGGTAGAACACCATGAAAAGTACACTTGGCAGTCTAAGAAAATTACTCCCTCTCCCCCAAAATAAACAACAAAAAAATTCTAAAAACCACTACATAAAGTACCATAAATCTGTCTCAAAAATAGTCATTACATGAAAGATAAACCTGAGAGACAAGTGGCAAAAATACTGACTTCCATACTGTGATCTTCAGATAATAATGGAGAATCTATGCTGCCAGTGAAGAACAATTGTGAGGGCTGACCAATGCCTCCCTCTTTGGTATATGAGTACTCACCCACTACTGTCCAAGTTTCATCTAGGATGTGTTCTCTCCTACCTTACGCGTCTTGTCGACTGTGTCAATTTCAAACAGACTGGGCAGATAGTTCTGCATCACTGGAGCAAGGAAAACATGCTTCTGTTGTCTGCTGTTAAACACCCTGTAGCAGCTGATATGGATAGATGTTTGTTATCCTAATCTTAACACTGGATGCTCCCTCCATTGGATCATTTTTGCTTACCTCTGTATTCAAAAAATGTAAGTCCTCATTCAAGAGTCTCATGACTGTTACAAAACATATTTGCTTTATTTCAGGACTTTATGAACACTGTATGATCCCAGTCTACCAACACTTGCCTTATTATCAGTGATCAGTATGCATGAGTAAATGCGAATGGAGGCAAAATCTTTGGATGAAGAAGTTTATAGTTAGTTTTGTTTCGTGACTGAATCATGTCAAATTATTTATTTAGCTGGTTTAGCAAACTTCTATTTTATTTATTTTCCAAATGAAGATTGCCCATGGTCTTAACTCTTTCAGGAAGCGTTTTTAGATGTTTAAGGGCAAGTGCAAAGCAGTATCTATTTTTCTCCCTTCCTGCAGCTGTATTCCTTCACTTTTGTCACTATACCACTGCAAGTGATTTTTCTGCACATATGGTTCAGAACATCTTCCAACTGTTTTGAGACTCTTGAAATACCTCAGCACCTGTCACTGCAACCTAAATCTGACTCCCTCCTGTGCACACATAAATATTAAGGCACATATGGTACTTTGTCAAAGTCCCAACCACCTAGTCTATATTATCTTATGCACTATCATTTGCAGAGTGATAATCTGCTTTCAGAAATCTTTAACATTCATCAGATCATAAATTCACATACACATGTCCTCTTGAGACCTCCAGAACTACTACTGTCGTTCATTAACTGGATCAAAAAAAGTTTACATCACACAGAGAAAGAAGGGTAACATTTGTGCTATTATTGCAGAAAAGACTGTCAGAGACTTCTTAGCAGATATAATATACTCCAGTTTAGATTTTAATATTGTGACATAGATGCTGCTCTTTCTTCTATTTTTCTTTCTCTTCAAAAGCTTGAAATATGGACTGTTATGTTTTGCAACATCAGTGATTCAGTGGCAAAAGCCACCTTTGTTCAGTTTCAAAATGTCCATAAACTTCAGCATTTCATGTTTCCAAACTCAAGATGCTAACAACCTCAATTTTCAAACATTCTAGTAAAAAACAAGTGCAAAATATGTACCTACATCTCCAGTGTTTTTAGAATTTGGGCAGTAATGTTTAATATTGATAATGCATAAAGTGACATATAAATAGTTTCCTAAAGAATTAAGACAATTTCAACAACTTTAAAAAGTGAAAGGATAGAAAAACAACATGGAAAAAAACAAATAAAACATTACATATGGTGTTTGAACATGTAAGTAAATATAAATGGCTCCCAGGTTTATATAAATGTAGCAGGAAAATATATGACCTATATTGACTACACCAGGAGGTTGTTACTTATGGCACAGGCACATGCAAGTGATCTTATTCTAACTACAATGAAAGATGTTCAGCCAACAGCACCACAGAATATACATATAAGAATTCAATATTTTTTGTGAGTTTCAAACAGATGTGTCATTCAGTGTCCATTAGTGCGGGGTTTTTTTCTTATTGTTTTTTTTAAACAGAAGTAAGAACAATACAGCAATTCCTAAAACCAGCACACTCACGTCATACCAGATTGCATTGCTTTCCTCAAGCTGAACCTGATTTTAGTATGGAAAATATGAACTACCATTCCACAGTAGCATTTGAACAGAACAATTCCCTTACCATTTTGATATCCAAACATTTTACACAGTCAGTTATATGAAAATATTTGTCAAAGGAAAATTTATTTTGACATTGTATACCTAAATTTTCCTTTGAGCTGTATTGGGGAAATTACACCTTCCAGAGATAAAATTTATTTGAAAGTTTAATTTTAAATATTTTCTATCATGTACCTAAAAAAAAAAAAAAAAAAGAAAAGGTGAGATGAAACTTCTTAGGACTACCAGGAGTCTTTTTCCCACCTGAACTTCTCACAGAACTCAGCAACTTGAAGAAAGAGATTCTGATTATTTGGATTCCAAAAAGGTTCCTCTGGTCAATTCTACTCTTTACAGACATAATACTTTACAAAAAAAAAAAAAAAAAAAGATAAACCAAAACCAAACCACACCATCAAAAAAGTAATTACCAAAAAGTAATATTATTTATGATCTGAATTGAATATTCTGTAGAATTGAGGGATGGGACACAGTTTCAAAACTGAAAAGTTTTGAGTTCTGTACTTTTCTGAGTGAATAATTAACAACTAAAACTATTTTCATAAGAATCATTGAAGGAAAATTCTTTTCCCTCTCTATTTACCCTTCCCCAAAACCATGATTTGTCTAAATGCAAATGTCTGTGTTTCTTAAACTTGAAATAGGTTTTTATTGATTATCGATGTTTTGGAGGTTAATCAGTATTAGTTGTCTATTTTCTTTACTCTTGAATGCTAACTATTGGCCAGAGAAAGCCAAAAAATAATATAAATATTTTTTTTTAATCTAATTTGAGAACACAGTCTTATTCTTCCATTACCTACTATAATAAATCAACTAAAGTTGATTAGGGAAAGAACATATTGATTGGAAAAGCACATTGATAAATTATATAAGCAGGGAATTCTTAGGACTGTGTATTATTAGGAATACTCTTCAGATTCAGTTAGCTTGCCTTCTGCATACATAATTAGACTCTGGTGCCATCCAGACTCTTTTAAAGTAAAATATATTGATGACTGGAGGCCTGCCATGGAGGGTTACAGGTTCCTTAGGAAGACCAGACCAGGCAAACAAGGAGACTGGGTTGCTCTTTATGTGAGAGAAGTGGAATGCATGGAGCTCCACCTGGGGATGGATGAAAAGCCAGCTGAGAGATATAAGTAAGGATTACAGAGCAGACCAGTGTTGGTGATACAGTAGTTGATGTCTCCTATAGGCCACCTGACCAGGAAGAACAAGAGGATCAGGCCGCAACCTCACATTCACAGGTTCTGGTCCTCATGGAGGACTTCAACCACCCTGCTATCTGCTGGAAGGACAGTGTAGCAAAGAACCCAAGAGGCTCCTGGAGAGCACTAATGGCAACTTCCTGAACAAAGTGATAGAGGAACAAGTAAGGAAAGGTGTTGTACTTGACCTCATAATCACTAACAAGTAAGGGTTCACTGGGGTTGTGAAGGTCAAAGGCAGCCTTGGCTGCAATGATCATGTGATGGTGGGCTTCAGGATGGATAGAAAGCAAGTTGAAAAGCAAGAACACAACACTGGACTTCAGGAGAGCAGACTTTGACCTCTTAGGTGATCTGATTGTTAGAGTGCCTGTGATATGAACCTGAAAGGAAAAAGTCCAAAGAAAGCTGGAGACTACTCAAGGATCACCTCCTCCAAACTCAAGAGCAGTCCATTCTGATGAGCTGGAAGTCAGGCAAAATGCCAGGAAGCCTGCATGGATGAACAAAAATTACCTCAGAAAACAAACACAAAAAGGAAACATACAGTAGGTGAACAAGTAACATCCAAAGGACAAAGTCACTCTGTCCAAGCATGCAGAGACACAGTTAGGAAAACCAAACTTCAGGCAGCCCAGAGAGGCTGTGGAGTTTCTACCTCTGGTGACATTCAAAAGCCATCTGGACATGGTGCTGGGCAACTGGCTGCAGGTGACCCTATTTGAGCAGGAGGGTTGGACCAAATGACCTCAGAGATCCTTCCAACTTTAGCCATTCCATGATTCTGTGATTTGACAGTACATTATTTGCATTATTTGGCTATGCAAGGACAAAAAGGTGAATTCTTTCCTAGCAAAAAATATTCTGTGAGCTACTGCCAATGTTAATAGCAATTTTCTTTCCTATTCCAGCTGTAGCTTCATCCACTGTCACGTGCAACTACAGCCAAGGCTTTCATCAGGTAAGTGGCCACACATTATAGCTACATTGCCTGAGGTCAGACCAACAGCCAAATTCCAACTCTCTCTATCTGTTCAGTTCCCATCTACATTCTGGCATTTTGCTCCTAAAGGACAGCTTCATTTTTTCATTTACACGTAAATTAAAACTCCACTCCTCCTGAGATAATAAATTCTCAGACACTGAGGGTATATTATACCAATATCATAGAAAGAGTACCCTCTGCTTGTGTTTTTTGTTTCTTCTTTGTGAGCGTATGGAAAGAGAAAAAGGTTCAAGCACAATTTCTAGAAGTGATTGTTTCACCTCTTGGTATCCTACTGTCATGGTTTAACTCCAGCCAGCTATAAGATACCACAAAGCCATTCACGCACCTTCCCACCCCTCCTCCAGCTGAGGGGGAGAATCAGAGGAAAAAGACAATGAAAACTCACAAAATTGAGATATGAACTATTTACTATTTGAATATAAATTAATGTTATATGTATATGAATATAGAACAATACTACTAATGATGAATAATCAAAATAATGGAAAATAAAACGTATGATACAATTGCTTACCACCTGCTAACTGACGCACAGTCAGGTCACGAGTAGTGAGAGTCAGAGCCAGAGAGCCTGAGATCGCAGCAGGGTTCAAGATAGCCCCATGAGCAACAGCACAACCAGGAAAGCCAGCTGACCCACCAGCTCACAAGCAAACCAGCAAGCAAAGGAATTAGCAAAAGAGTTAGCAAAGGAGTTAAGGACCTAACAAAAGACCTAGCTGAGGAGTTAAAAGGAGTTATGCCCCCACGCCTCCCCCCCCCCAATAAGCCCAGCTTATGTGCTAAGCATGACATACTATGGAATGAAATACCCCTTCAGTCAGTTTGGGTTGACTGGCTGAACAGTTTGTTCCCCACACTGCCTGTAGTGAGAGCATTGGGAACACAGGTGCAGTATCAGAAGCTGGGAAAGACCACAGCCACTGTGAAGAAAGTTATCTCTTTCCTGACTAAAACCAGCACACCTACACAAAGAAAGTATCTCTGGGATTTTTTTTCCCTTTTAATATATTTTTAATTGACTCACAGTGAGTTGAGTGCAACTAAATCTACCCCACCTGATTCTGGAAATAATATGAGGGGTGTTTAAGATAGATGTGTTGTACAAAAATGTCAGATGAATCACAGAGCTAGCTACATTGATCTTTAACTAAAGATGGATGACTTGAATCATAATCTAAGTCATGAGGTAAAATTTCGCAAATTTTGCAGATCTCGAGACCCTCAAATCTTAACAGCCTACTATTTGGTATATTACATATAGACTTGTTAAAAAGAAATTTAAGAAAGCATCAAAGGCAGTGTTTTTTAATAAAAAATAATAATATTCAGCCAGCCTGCCACTTCCCACTAGAAGGCAAACAACAAAAATAGATAAAATGTAAAAGCCAGCAGTGTTCATTAAACTTAGAGTGAAGACTGCAGGAGAAAGGAGTACATAATTCACTCCAAGGCATGGCTGCTATACAAAATGCTTCCAGTGATCAGCTTGGCTTCACATAGTGCAGTCTCCATTTTAAATAATATCATTTAACCTCGCAACAGGCCTCTGGTGGAAAGAGGGATCAAGGGGTGTTTTAAATGTATTTAGGTGTATTTATGCAGAGTATTTACAGGCAGAGAAAAAAATCTCATTTTTATTTTCTTTGTGACTTTTACTTTTATAAGAAAAATATTTACAAACCCTTTACTGTTCAGCTCCACATAGGAGTTGCAATTACTGAGTACCAGTTAGCTGTTCCATACTTAGATACCTCCCTTGCAAACAGCAATTGCAGGATATAGCTGGCCTATAAAGGCAGAGCCAAAAGTCTCTAATGTGACAAATAACGCAGCCTCCAAAACTCTCTAACATGGTCCTGCCAAGTTACTCTACGTACTGGGATTATTTCACCACACTGCAGGAGTTACAGAACAAAACTTTCAAAGTGAGGACCATTTGTCAAAGGAGAACAAGAAGTTAGGATGATGCTTGCAAAACTCTGTTTAACTGATTTCCTTTCTTCAGTGTGGGAGGATTTTTTTCCGTATCTGTATTTCCGAATTCCTGATACTGATACAGAAAACCTTCACTTGTAGCTACTCACAAACTGAGCTGCTTCACCTCAGTGCAAGCAGACGGGAAGGAGGAAGAAACCTAGGAGAGATGTGGGTAGAGAGGGGCACGCCAAGCCAACAACGAATCTCACTGTAAGTGGACAACTGTCCTAGTCCCAGGCAACAATGAGCTGCCTTTGTGGGACCAGCCTATAATATTTTGTTTCACTCCATAATACATCAACCTGGGTGGTTGGTGTCACCCTGGTACCAGAGGCACCACAAGCTGGCGGGGCAGAGCGGATGGGAAGTTTGCAAGGTGGGCATGACCTGGAAGGTGTGGGCAGGTCGTTTTGGGGATTCCAGCACCTAGTGGCAGGTGATTAGCGGAGAAGGAGTGTCTTTTGTCAGGCAGATTGATTTAGAAGTGGGGGATTCAAAGTATATTTTCCTCTCCCTGCTCTTGGCTCCTGGGCTGATTGAGGGGGGTTTTCTCCCCTCGTTTTGTTTTTTGTTTTGTTTTGTTTTTTCCTTTCTCGGGGTTTTTGGATTTATTTTTCTGCTTTGCCTGGAACCTGGCTATGCCTGTCCACAGGTGGTGAGGTCCTGTATTATTTGTTCTGTTTTTCTGTTCTTTTAATTACTTATTAGCAATAGCATTGTTAGTAACTCCATAAGTTTCATTTCTATAATTAAATAGTTCTTATCTCTACTTCTATGGGCCTTCCTTGTTTTTTTACTCCAACCCTCCCTCACTGGAAGTCGGGTGGGTGGGGTAGAGTGGTAGAGCAACTGGTGGTGCTTAATTGCCCGACAGGGCTAAACCATGACGACAACTTATCGAATACAGTGTCCTGTGACTCCAACCCTGCTGGAAAATTGTCTTTAACAGGAGAACACAGTGTCAGGAGTGAAACTCTACTTTCCACTCTGCTCCTTCCTGCAACAGCACTTTAACACAAAGGTTTGCCATGGAAATTTTCAAAGTAAAAAAGAGAACCTAATTATTCAGCCCTCTCAAGGAGTCATTTTATGTCGGTAGCTTTGAGAATGTTTTGCTAAGAATAGCCAAATTTTTCTTCTGTTTGCTGCTTAGGATAGTATCTTTTTTAGAAAAAATGAAAGATAACAGTTTTCCATCTAGCCACCTGTGAATGGTCTTGTTAAGCAGTTTGTCTCACTTTTATAATGAATTATTTATTTTCACCTTAACTAGCGAATCATGCATGAGTTATGGTATTCTAGAAACACCTATTCAGTACCTAGTAGACCTGTTTGGTTTGAATATTTTCAACAAGGGTTGATGAATACACTTGTGTATGTTGTGGGATTTTGTCAGTGATTTAAATGGTATTCACTGTGATGTTAGCTGCTTCGGATCAGATGAATCAGAAATAAAAAAGGTAGATCAATGGTATCAATTGCATCATAAGATCGGATTAGTCCTCTGACAAGGAACACGTGAGACATCCAGCTGAGACAACAACTAAGCTTTGCAAAAAGGTCAGAATAATCAGACCATATCATTTCTGTAATGATATCAACACTTATTTGTTTTTATTTAAACTCAAAACTATTATGTTCTGGCATAGAAAAGAAGTTTCTGGAATGGCACGATTATGAAAGAGGGTTGACTTACTGACTTTCTTTCTTACTTTTTTGTTTGGATTACAATGGATTTGTTATCCTACCAGATGGACATAATATTTTATAGAACGCGGAAGTGTACAAGGCTATAAAATTCTGTCCTAATGGGATCACCAATGGTCAGATGTGATGCTGGAAGTAGATTTAACTCAAAATTTGCAACAGCAGGTAAAGTTTTCACCTCTTTCCACTACCAGATGTGAATATCCACGTTTGACTGATGAATAGCTACCTGTCTTGAGTCTCCCTGTGGAATTTTCATACAAATTCTAATGCAATGGTCTCCCTGATTTTTGGGCAGCTGCATATTTATTGCATGTTCTCTTTCAAACTGTATTTAGACTGCTGATGAGCTAAAAAAAAATCCATCATGGTAACCCACACTAAGCTACCATTGCTTTCTTGCAGCATATACTATTTATTTCATATACCTTTTTGTTCTCTTTTTTGTTTTAGAGTAAGATCTTTCGCTGTAGTTGTTCCTATACAACAGGATGCTGCCTCCTCAGTGATAGTGTACACAGATATTCCATGATAATAAAGAATTTTGACATATTACAGGAAGTACAAGAATAAATTCAAATGACACTTTATTTCTGGAATGTTTCTTACACCACAAAGTATTGATTTTTTTTTTTTTTTTAAATAAAACCTGTTTCTACAAATTAAAACATACTTTTTTCTTTTTTGACTCTAAAAGCTCATCTACAAAAGCTAATCTTTAGCCAAGAGGTCATAAAATTCCAATTTTTTTTTTTTTTTTTTTTTTTTTAATGTACTACTGCTGTTTTGAGCAAAAGGGCATAAAGTCCCAGAAATCACTATAATTCATTAAGGAAAAGCAAACAGGTTCAAATTTGGTGTCTAGGTTCACAAGATCTGCATGTGAGCTTGGGAGAAGAGAACAATTGCGCTCTTGCATCAATGATGGATGAGAACTAAGCACAGAAGCCCTTTCTGACTGAAGGCAGGTATTTTACCCTACAACTGAGTGCACTAGCACTGAATCTGGGGTATTACAAAGCTGGTCTATGTTAGTCTTCTCTGTAAACAGCATTTGTTTTTACAAAATACTGAATGTTCACTGGTACATCTGTGATCCTAGTGCCCTCACAGAAGACCATCTAAACCAGGCACTTGTGACATGGGCCCATGTCTCTTCTTGTGATTCTTCATTTATATACATTGTGGGTTTCAGGGTTGTCACCCAAAACTCTGCCTTGCCAAGGACTGCTACAATGTGGAAATTTCTTTCTTTTTTTTTTTTTTTTTGTGTACATATTTTTCACGTTTGCTAGCAATGTTTTAGCCACACATGTGACAGTAAAATTGCCACACTAGTTCAGCACTCCGTAAGTATTCAAATAGTTCAATTTCTAGGAATAATATCAAGTCATCTGATACCCTAACTTGGTAATAGTGGTGTATAGGGGCAATTAGTGTGTCAACAAAGAAATTCAGCTTTAAATAAGAGATCTCATTGACTTCAGTGGACTATTTATATATCTGTCCAGAGCCTCTGGCTTTCCAGTCAAGTATCCAAATGCACCTTGGGTTGCCAGACATTTTGTCAGTCTAAGATATTGGTAGACAGAATTGCTAACCAGACACTGAACTACACATGTGATGTGGACAACTGATTTTAAATATGAAATGTGAAGAGCCTGTGGTTACAAAAGTGTGGAAATAAACAGTTAAAAAAAAAAATTACACAAAATTAGATGATGATGATGATGATGATGATTTCTAATGTAATAATTTATTTTCTCTTATTTCCATATACTCTTTTACATAGGTCATCAATAAGAAGGCCACTGTGTTGCCAAAAGGATGGTCATTATTCAGACCTCAACATTGTCCCTTCTTTAACTGCACTAGCATGCAGCTAGCAGTCTATAATAAGATTTACTGGACAACCATAGATCCTAACTGGAAACCATAATTTCTCATAACATAAAGTATTTTTATATAACTTCCTTAGAAAATGAAAGGTTGTGTTTTTTCAAAGTCACGCAGTGACCTAAAAGATTCCCATTGTTTTCTCTTCAGAAGAAAAAACATCGACTTCCTTAGTTCTATGTAAATAAAATAAAAATATAAACATAAACTTTTAAATGCAAATGTTATTTTTAAGTATTTTAAACATTTTAATAATTTATGAACAGCTGTAGTCCAAAAAAGCTCTGAGAAACTTACAACATTTACAGAAAGGTTGTGTGGGGCACTGTGCATTGACATAGGTGTTTGTGATAACAGTGTAACAGAACTTCTCTGGGCTTGTTAAATACAAGACTAGGCCTGCTTTCAAACAGCATCTTACAAAAATGTCATGTTTGAAATACAGTAGTACAGCATCCTTTCAAGCTTCACTTGTACAGTCCAGGGTCACTTATCCGCTGCTCAAAATATGGCTTTCAGCTTGTTCAGTGATATGTAAACTACAACACTAGTAAAAGCTGTGCATTTCTAGTCATTTCAGCTTCTAACAAAAGCTGGATATTAAGGGCCAGAGATGACTTCTCAACAGGACAGGTTAACTACAGCACAATCACATTCTTTACTACACCTGCGTGGAATGGAATTGCTTTTTAACAGCTTTTATTTTGTTTTAGCGCAATGTTATGTTCAGCAAACAGACACATGGGGATTACATTTTGCTCTTTGTTAACCAAGTCGGAATTTCTAGTGTTTTGTTTTGTTTTGTTTTTGATGTGATGTTTTTAGTACGACAACAGACAAAGGGCACTGTTCAAATCTCTAGAAGCATGAAAAAAATTCAGTGACCTCTTCTCAAAGGGAATAGGAAAGGGAAGGAAGGAATTCTTTTGTTCATTAAAACCACTGTCATTTCAATAATCAAACTTGCAGTGATTTACAAACAGTGCATCAGGACAGCTGAGGGGGTAATAAACAACAGCTGGAGGTTTTGGCAGAGACAAGAAAATCCTGCAGCTGTGTTATGAAATAAAAGGTAAAACAGAACTCCAATTTTAACAAGGTTGTAAATATTTTCCTCTTCCTACACCTTGCACACACTGGTTAAGGCTGAAGAGTCATTTGTTTTCCCACTTTTCTAAATATGTTTGTCCTCAAAATATTTCCTTTCTCCATACTAATGTTTCCATACCTAACAGGTAAGTGCCAGCAACTCTTCTCACTGTAAACATAGGCAATATTTTCCTTCCAATGTAAGTTTTTTCCCTAGAAAGGACTCATTTAAGCAATATACTGAGACTCTCAACAACTCTGAATTCAAGTTTAAGTTAGAAGTCTAACTTAATGAAAACAAACAAAAGCAGCAGCCAGAATTATTCCACTCAGTAAAAGAAATCCCGTTTTTTTTAGCACAGACATCACAATAGTGACAGTCTAGTACCCATCTTGGAAATTAAAGACATATACCACGTACAACCTGACAGACAGTGTTTCTTTACAGCATGTTATTTCAAATGTTTTTCTTAATGTTGAACACCTGTAAATACTGATCACAGGGTTCAGAACTATTCAGGTATGAAAGAACCTGCTGAGATCTAGTCCAACCCCTCTGTTCAAGAAGTGTCAGCTAGAGTAGGTTGCCCAGGACCCTGTCCAACTGGGTTTTTAATATCTTCATAGGTGGATGTCTACCACGACCTGCCACGTAGGCCAGGACAAGTCTTCATCATCCCACAACAGTAACACTGACCATATAAAATGAGAAGCTTAAGCTTCCAGTGTATTTTTCATTTGGCTAGCTGAAACTGCAATTTTAGTAAAGAGGTTTCTTGCACAAGAAGAACATTCCAACATTTGTAAATTTGCAGGCATTTTTTCAGATATTGACACTGATATACATGTGAAATACAGATTAATACTGTACCGTATGTCAGTATTCTGTGTTATTAGGTATTTTCGTGACAGGGTAACTGGGATGATTGCCCATATCAAATGAGAATGAAAAAATATTGCTTGGAAATACTGAGAAATAGATTTATTTACTATTCTCATGATCACTAAAACTTCAGGAGGTGATGGAAGGTTCTAAAAGTACTGGTTTAGTTATAGAACATTTACAGAAAGGGAAGCAAAAAAAATTCCCTCATAAACCTCAACTATGACCTAAATAAACCACCTTAAATGATGAAGAATGATTCTTTTATGCTCATTTTTGCTCTTGGTGATGACGGTAAATGAAGCTGTCAACAGTGCCTGTGTTTTTCTCATGAGGATATCTGTCTGCTAAGAACCAGACTGAGATCTCCCTCTCCTACTCTGAGAAGAGTGGTGTTTGGATATTCACTCAGTTAGAACAAATAATCTCTTAGTCATAAAATACATTTTTCCTCTGCAAGCTAAGATGCAAGCACGTATTTTATACACCTTCAGCAGTAAAGAAAAGTAAATAAAACAAACAGAACAGACTACCTCTGAGCATAGCTCTGAATAATTTGAAATGGTTCATTTGACTCAATCTTAGTGCATTCTTGTGGAGCTAAGAAAGTTGACCTAATCACATCTAATCTCCACTGGGAGATCATCCTGTTTAGCCCTGCTTCTTTGGTCCCCTTCACAAGCACTTATTACCTACAATGTCACTTACTGAACCATCTGCCTGGTTTCCAGACTTATGTTTACAATAAGGGTGAGTTCACACCACCATTGTTTTAATGAATGCGTTTTTACTGAAATTTTTATTTCTTTGGTTTTTCCAGATAAAACTTTTCCAATTATTCAATGAATTCTTCAAGTAATTCAGTCATTAAACCAAAAACACACATTGAAAATTTTCACTCACTTGAAAAATACAAGTGAATACCACAAAAGAAGGATATGAAACTCAAGGTAGAAATCCAACAAAGTCCCAGCATAGCAGAAACAGCACTTTACACACATGAACATCCACCCTGGAACCTGTACAAGACAGCAGGATCTGACCTGCAAATAGTAAATTACGGTAACAGTACAGAAAAAACTGATGAGAGGATGCAGTGACCCTTTTTAATTTCATATATCGTTTAGTTAAAATAATATAATTATATATTGGAAGGAAGTATATAATATAAATATTTTCCATTATATAATGGAAAGGAAGTCAGGAAAGAAAAAAAAAAGGACAGCTGAGTAAAATATTTGATACAGATTTTAATAAATTTGTGCCTTGCCCTTACCTATTCCTAAGCCACGTCTTACATGAACAACAGTTAAACACCTGCCTATGCATACACCAGATAAAACAATGGAAAAAATTTAAATACTTCTCTTTTGTACATACATTTTCAACTTTATAGCGTCCAAGTATTTTATTAGAGTTATTGTTGTATTAGTTGTGCTGACACCACAAGGTTTTGATAGGGAACATCAACTAGGAAATGCATTTCAATTATTAAACGCTGTGCATTATGCATTCGACTGCTCTTTATTAATTGTGTCTGAAAACACGTTTTAATGGTTCTTCTTGGAACATAGTGTCCTGGGTGCTCTGAATTCCTTAAAAAAGTTCTGTTTATTTTCATGAAGCTAGACTTTCATTCTCAGTATTTCATTTCCCCAGAAACAACTAGGTTGTATCATCAGACTTTATTTCACCACAGAAAGACAAAATTTTCCAGAAGAAAGATTTATGAATAGAAGAAACAGATGGCCCTGTCCATGGAAAAGAATGATAATAAGATGCCAAGTCAGCAGTCATGAAGAGGTCTTTGATATTCACTGGAGCACAACAATACTTTAGCACACAAATAAAGAGAACTTTTTTCCCATGTTGGGATGCTTCAATAGTGGAACAACACAGAAATTGCAGTCCTGGTCCCAGTAGAGAAACTGGTCCTCAGCAACAAAAGCATATGCTCTTCTACACTACTGCACAGCAGAACTAGAACAGCTCCCCAAACTCTTTGAAAACAAATTAGGTATCTGAGGCTTGACAATAATAATTAAAGTGTGTTCACCTCTTTGAGAAGTGCTGCTACAGAAAGTTTGATGAACGATTTGTCCAAGGCTCTGAATTTCAGAAGAGGGGGGTGACCCAAGTGGCCACAGACTGCACTCCTCTTCCTCCCCTGTGCCAGACCCTTTCTTTGCAGGGATCTGTCAGACTTCACTTTGTCCAAACTGTTGTGAAGGGAGTGCTGCAGAAGAAGGAACAACACAGAACAAAAATGCACTGAGTAAGACAAAGGATTAACAGGAGTAAACAGTTCATCCTTCTTTATTCCAGGAGAATGATTAGAATAACAGTAGATGAATGGATAATTAAATAAATAAAAGCACTGTCAGGGATATCTAGCCAGCTCTAAGAAATCCCATCAGTTTCATAAGTAGATAAACATGAATGAAAATATGTTAACATTACTGCCGTTGTTACCAGTTAAATCTCAGTCCTGACTTCCTGCAGCACTTACCAAAAAACCCACAGGAAATCAGCTAGGTGGAGCATGGTCAGTAAGACTGAACACCCAGGGCGCCTAGTACGGAGTCAGGCACAATCCAAGTACTTCCCATTCATAATACCAGCTGCATATAAGTTTCCCAGCACCATCAACAACAGCGCTACTTGTAACCTTGACATTCTCAACAAGATATACAGTATTTATATTTGGTCCTAGTTCAATTATGTACATCCCATGAAACCTTGAGAAGTTTCTTATCTCCTGGTTATTTAATATCTTTCCTGAAAAAATGAGAACAGTGTTTCTCAAATCTCTTAACAATTCTATAAGCATATATTTGTGTTTTCAGTTAAATACTGTGGTAATGAGGAAGAAAACAAACAGAAAACATCCTGTGAGATTTTCCAGGGTTAGTTTTTCAGTATACCTTTTTGATTCTGCAAGACTTCTAGAAACATTAAAAATACTAATTAAAAAAGAGGAAGTATGTAAACATTAGGAATACTAAGCATTGTAATTCCTCTGTTTCATATCTCCTAAATGCTGAGAGATGGTTTGAGCTTTAATTGCTAACCTTAGGAGACAAGTAAAATGTAAGTCTCTTTTCCTTCACATAGCAGAAATTAAATGTGCTTCATTGACAACAAAGCTCACAAAGAGAAATTACATGTCTTAGATTATTTTTTTTAAGCATCTACTTATGTGCATTGGATTGTTGAACTTCCAGAAGATAGAAGAAATTCATTCAAATGTGTTTTCATGTATGTTCATTTTTAATTTCTAGACAGTATACTTCGAAATAGTGGCCAGACTATCCACAGAACATTAATGGTGGGTTCTGACCCATTTTTAAAAAACGCAAGTTTTTAATTTTTTACACAGCTGCTTCTAAATTCATAATACTGCGATAGAAACAGGTAGTCACGGCAACAGCTACTTAACAACCTAAAATTATTTTTCATATAACATATATATATATATATTTGTTCCAACAGATCAAAGCAGTAAAAACATTATTCCTTTCCTTAAAATTTCAATACACTTTTCAAAGTGCTGTGGTCTAGAAGGATAAAATTTTTTCTGCTAAACACCACATGTACTTCACATGGTGTTAAAATAAACAATTAGGTTTGGTCACTCAGGTTTTCTATATTTAACCTGTCCTATTTGTTCTTTAATGGGATAAATTAAACACATTTACTTGAAACCTTTAATCCCATCCTTGAGCCAGTTAAAACTAATTAGAAATTGGATATAAATTTTATTTTACAGAATTATGGAGGATTTCTTTCTTAAAATCCATTCCCCTGTTTATCCCTGACACAGAGTGGTTCTAATCACTAAGTGCAGACACATTGACGACGGCAAATTGCCCTGAATTTCAATAGAATAAATAATTGTTACTGTCAACAGAAAATATTTCATTATATTTAGTGGGACTAATTATGTTTCCAGTAACAATTTGGTGAATCTGGAGTAACACACTGAATTCGAGAGTTGCACCACATGCATATTTGTAATGTTAAAATAATACTTATATCATATATTTTCTTAAGTTTTTAATTGCTTTTTAGGAAGCTTATTAAATGGATGACTCTTTGAGTCTAACTATCTGTACTTTTAGTACTGAATACACTTAACTGTAGTGTTTTCCTTCATTTATGATTATGGCTTATGACAGGACTTTCAGTCTGTATTTGCATATTATCATTATCGTCTGTTTCATTTCACTACACCTAGACAGTCTATTGATTGCTCTGCTGATGCTGTGTAGCACAGTGATTTGTACATTATCTTTTATAAAAGAGAAGCAATAGCCTGACACTCAGTTCAAGCAATAGCTTGAATTTTGTGTTCATGAAAACCATATGGATTCCTACACAGAAAACGAGATAAACATTGTTTGTAAAAATCTGCTTCAGTGGCTGAACCGAACTTTGAGCCCATAAAAGGAAAAAAACCTTAAAAATGTGTCAGGTACTTATCCCTATTAATCATTCCTGAAGAACTTCTAAACTATAGTTCCTCAGCTATCTTGGATATAGGTATCCAAGAGGAATGATCTTAGTTAACTAATCAACCAAATGAACTTGGACTACAGCCTTCTGTGCCAAGCACTAACTGTACACAACCAAACAATAAACAGGTTGAAGAACATCAAAGACTGCATAATTTAGGAGTTGCAGACAACCAGTTAGTAAATGTAATAGGTTCAGCAGCAACAATGAGTGTAACTTCCTTACGGGAGCAGCAAACTTAGAAGGAGCAGAGAAAAGATAGGAGAAGTAGGTAGTAAATCAGTCATGGTTGGCCATTAGGGAAATCAAATTTCTTCTATTTTTTGAGGAAAATTAATGTTAATTTACAGCATGTTGAGCCTCAGTGTCATGGAGCAGTGAAGGCTAACTGCTCTGCAAGAGCAGGAGAGCCAGGAGCCAGCCATAGCAACAACACTGCAGGGGTATCCCTGGTTGCAGCAGTGCTTGGGTGTCTCTCTCCAAGGCCACCAGCGGAAAGGGGCAGCCCTCAGCTGTGCTATCACTGCCATGCAGCCCTGACACCCAACAGTTAAACCTCCAGGAGGGGTGAAGCTCTCAGGGCCCTGAAAATTTCTTTGACACTCACTGGGCTATAGCTCCAAAACTAGATTGATGTCAACTTCCCTAATAGGGTACCCAGAGCAAAGATAGATTCAGAAGTGCTGCAGGCTTAGAATCTGTTCCTACCTGTTTTGTGGTTTAACTCCAGCCAGCAATTAAGTACCACACAGCTGCTCAGCCACCTGCCCAAGTGGAGAAGGAGAATAGAGGAAATGACAAGGAAAATCATGGATTGACATAAGAACAATTTAATAATTAAAGGTAAATTCAATAAAATAATGATACCAATAATATTAACAACATGTGATGAAAATAGTAGAAAAGAAAAAAAAAAGATATAGCCGCTCACCACTTGCTGACTAAGCAAGAGCCAAAGCCAGAGAGAAAGCAAGCCCACCCCTGGCCCAACCCCAACTTATATACTAAACATGACATGTCATGGAGTGAAATACCCCCTTGGCCAGTCCTCATCATGTCCTCTCTCAGCTTCTTGTAGTGAAGAAGTTTGGAACACAGGCAGAGCACCAGACACTAAAAAAGTCCTGACTTGGTACACTCAGTTAAATCCACCAGTGTTATCAGTACTTTTCTCAGCGCAAATCCAAAACACAGCCTCATACTAGCTACTGTGAAGAAAACTAGCTCTGACCCAACTAAAACCAGCACATTCTTCACTTCTTATTTTATACCATTTATGTCATGCTCGGGTCTAAAACTACTCAATATATTTGCATTAGCCAGTCCTTCCCTTCCCATCCTATTCTCCATAGATATCATTCCTTTAATCTATGGACCATCCCTGCAAAATGTCCACAAAGTGTGCATTAAGTTCATTTAGTCTACAACTCTGGGTTTCATCTGTTATGGTGGTCACTCAGGGCAGGAAGGATGAAGTGTTGCATGGGATCATTGGGTGTCAAAGGCAGCTCAGGTAAGGTCACTGCTGCAATTCTTGCAAGGCTTCACCTCCGTAGGTTCATGCAATTACTACTATAGAAGCACAGAATGGTTTGGGTTGGAAGGGACCTTAAATCATCTAATGTAATGTAGTCAACCTGCCAGGCCTCCCCATATTTATATTTCAGCCATCGCCCCCCATACCAAAGAGGATTTACCCTCTTGGCTTGTTTGATGGCAGCACATGTTTTACTTTCGTGAATCACCTGTGCAGTAGTGTCTGTGGTCAAGTCCATGCCTCAATATTAATTTCAGCACAAATCCAAAATAGAGCCTCATATGAGCTACTGTGAAGAAAATTGTCTGTCCCAACTAAAACCAGAACAACATGGGTTTATAACAGATGTTATAACTATCACCTGATGTTTTTCTTAGTGATGACAGATCTACCCTCTGCCTCTTACAAACTAATTGGTCGATACACCGCTGTAACACGTCTTTAGAAGAGGACAAAAATGTCTTCAAAAATCTTAAAAATCTTGTTCACAAAAGTGAAAAAGAGGGACTGTTTAGGCCTCACCCTAGTATGGACTAAGAAGGAAAGCCTTGACTGGGCTTCTCTAAAAGACTTCAGTCATGATTTTCAGATGCAACAGTAAATAGTCCTTGAGGTTTTGAATGTAGATTTCCTCCTATTCATTTCCAAATGTGTCATCATTCTCTCAGATGTTACACTAAGATTGTTAGGAGTAATATTTGTTCAACACACATACATGAGAAACACACAAATGCATAGTTTTCAATATTTTTATGTATATACACAGACAAAAGAATTTCAGATTTTGCCTAGTGATTCCTTTCCTTTTTCCATAGTTAAAAGCTTTTTAAATAGTATCAGAGCTTGATTCACTGCTTGTTATTACTGAATAGGTATCCTGAGATGTTAAAATGTGCAAGCATCCAAAATACATGGCATTTTAACCTTGTATATTGTCTTTGCAGCCCTTAAACTTTTAGAAGCAGTTGCACTTCTGTTGCTCTAGTATTGGTAGGTCGTCTTACACATTTTGACTTCAGTGTGGCCTCTGAGTAAATTGTCTCCTCTAAGGGACGAAAATGTGTCTTCAAATCGGAGCACTATAGCTGATGAATGACGCTTGGACATCTAAATGAAGAATAGCTGAAACACTGAAACCTGTCTGAATTTCTAGATCCAAGTTAATCTCAGATTCCTGTGAAATAGTGGAAAATGCCACTATTTCCGACTGCTTTAACATTTACTACAAGTAAGAAAGCATATGTACGTGAGGTTTGTTATCATCTTTCAGTATATTTCAGAAAGCACAGCTTCTTCTTCCCTAGTCAAGCAAGACTGAAGTCTGGGGAATCAGACTGGGGTTACAAAGGCTTCAAAGGGCATGTCTGCACTGAGTAATGAGCTTTATTGATCCTAGCTGGGAGGCGGTTCTACACTGAGAAGTAACCACACAGCAGTTAACCTGAGCAGGCATGGGTGCATGCTGTACTGTGCTATAATATGCTGCATGTATAGCTTCCCATCCTGCACTGTGCTGTGGATCACCCTGGTCCATAGGGTGAAATTAGCTACCTAATCATAGTAGAGGAGCTTGTAGGCAGTTCCCACTTGGCTCTACCTGCAGGTCCTGGTCTTTATCTTGGAGTGAAGCAGCATGATCTCACATGAATATCCATTTTCCTAATGATAGAAAAGATGAAGTGGATTGTTTTATTCTAATAAAATCCAAAAAATTCTGAAGACCATACTGCTAAAGAATGCCTTCATGGAAAGGATCTTTACAGGAAGTCTGGAATTCTGTTTGATATTTCAGAATTCTGAATTCTCTGATTTCTGTTCAGAGTTTCCAGCATCTGAAAGAATCTGAATCCCAGCATCTGAAAGGTTATCCCCTTTTTCCTTCTAATCTTAGCTTCAATACATGGTATTTTAAAACGATGCCTTGTGGAGTCAGAGTACGTCTCTTGGTACAGTCATTCTCCACAGTACATTACAAGAGTATGGTACTGAGATCCATAGTGTTAGCCCACTCCATTATCAACGGGACTCAGGCCCATAGAAGTGTTTCAGCTTGAATTTAAAAGCTGGATGGCTTTTCCCGGGATGTAACATGTTAGGTTTGATATAATGGGTACAAACCTGCATGACCTTGGTTATATATTATTCCAGAATCAATCTGAATGTTACTGCACTCCATTCAGTATTCCTCCTTCCAGGAAATATTCTTATAGGGCAACTTCAGATGTCTTTGCACAAGCTCTGTGGATTTACTTTACTTTCTCTAATGCACCAAGTGTGGTACAAAGCCTAAGCTAAAAGTCAAGTGTTGAAAATCCATTAGAAAAAACTAAAAGCAATCAGCACCACAGCAGCTAGAAAGTTATATTCAACATCTTTTAGGGTTTTGTTTCTCTTGACAGCTGTTACCTTCTAACATCTGATTATCTTGGAACAATTCTTACCTTCTCATCTTCAACTCTGGAATGAAGTTACTAAGTCACTTTGAGTGCCAAACAAAACTAACCAATAAGACAACACACAGATTCTTGGTGCAATGTTTTTTTCTGTGAATTTTTTGTTCTCTGAAGTGCTATTATTTACTGTTCTGTTAAGGCAGTCTGTTACTAATATAGTTCTGTGCTGCCATGTGTGATGCAAAATACATGCCTTCAGATTTCCACATTCAGTTCACTAGCAGCTCAGAACCAAACAAATGATAAAAACAGTATTTATTTTTTACACATAAGTCACTAGTGTTAGGTATTTCCACATTATTCCTGAACTGCAACATCTGAAATGAAGTGCTAAAAAAATGGGGACCTGTTTGATTTGTGAATTAGAAAGTAGCGTGATGTAATTTGGCATCTCTAGTAAAAGGAGTACATGCATAGCAAAAGCAATCTTTTCATTTGTTTTATTTTCTGTATAAATGATTCTCGTAAAAGATCCATTTATCACAATAACATAATAAATTAGGGTCTGATCCAATGCTACATCAAGAATGACTGTTAATGTGAAGGATTTACTGAAGAGAATGTTTACATCTAGAAATAGTTGTTGCTGCTGTCAAATGCTTCTTGTTCTGGCCTGAGAAAGAATTAGAAAGCATGGAAGGGTGTGTTGTAGAGGGTGAGTGAAATCCCAAATATTTAAAAACCTTAGCTGAAGTCAACATCTACCTAAGTTTCCCTCCCACAGTTCTCAGGAAAGGCAGGTTAGATTTAAATAATATAAAGATGCCAGCAATTAGGAATGAATGGTCAGATGGAGTTAAAATACTTTTATTTCTCATGAATAATCGTCTGAGGGAAGCAGCACAAACCTGAAGACCAGGATTGCCAAAACTAACATGCTGCTTTGGCTTGCTGGATACCCCCAAGCAGAACAGCTTGCAGGATGACTGTCTTACTGCCCACCACTTCACTGGTAGACCAACCTGCTAGACAGACAAGATGCTGCACTGTTCACATTCTTTTTTTCTTTTAATAATATGGCATTTGCACAACACATGGATGGCTTAGTTTACTGCCCAGTTGGTTTAGCTAACATTAGTAACACAAATCCAACCGCCGTTCCACAAACTATTCTAAATAAAAGTAGGTTTCAGACTCAGCTACTGTTGCTTTGGTTAGAATATACAGAAACAAACGGTATGGAATCTAAATCTGATTTGGTCAGGTACATTTGTTGTAATTGTATCTCGTCTCCTCTTCCCCAAAGATGGTAATAACAATTCTTGGTGCAAAAATCTCTAGAAGTGCTGTGCTTTTTCCTACACACTCTGCAGACACAAAATTTATCATCTGAAATAAGAATCCATCACGCTGATTAGCAAACTCCATTGATGCCTCCACAGAGTTCATACAAAGTCAATAGTCTTCTACACAAATGCAGCTGCCTGATCTTCCATGGCACAAGTCTTTTGAGTCACAGGTTGGACAGACGCGGTTGCAGCAGGGTTTATTTGTACACAGTGCCTTTTAACAGGCTTTGTCAACACTGCGTGTATTGCTGTTGTAACAAAGCAGGGCACCTGTGTAGATCCATGAGTTTCCAACTTAAGTGAAGTACCTCCTAACACTTGTGTTAATCACACTCTTCAACTCTGAGGACATGAGAGCCTTTCCATGACTTCCAAGGGATTTGAGTCAGGCTTCATGTGCACAATATCCTGTAGCAAATGTGTTCCTTAGAACGTACTTACTGGTCCAAAGTAATACTGAATGGTTTTTTCCTATGGTTAAATTAGTCACCAGTTATATTTTCTACTGAAGAAAACCTGTTATATATTATACAAAAGAAGTTAGAGCATTTTGAATGTAAAGTCATTGGTTTCACTATTTTTTTCCCATATAGAATGGAAATGCCACTTCAGAATGGAAAACATCTGCTCCCTAAAAGTAGATTAAAAAAAATCACATAATGGGAAAACTATGGTTCCAAATATCATATTAAAGGTTATGACTCGATTCCATCCTCGTAATTAACCTTCTAAGACTGCAATCTTATGTACCTTATGCTTATGTTTCTGGTATAACTTCAAATGATAAATTAATGGACTGAATAACTTTGATACAGATTTGATACCAGAGATTAAGAATGATTCCAAATTTAGGTGCTTATTGTGCATGCATATTCCTTCTGTCTTCTTTTATTAGCATGTCTCAAAATCACTGAATAATTTGGTAGTAGGCATTTACAAAATCAATGCATCAAAATTCTATTTTCTGTACAGATATTCATCTTATTTTACAAAGCAAATAGTTTCAAGTGTGAGAAAAGGGAATAACAGGTGTCTTAAAGTGATGCAAAAACACTGCACATTAAACTTTTTTTTTTTTCTGACTGTGAAACTATTCTGTTGTGTTAGACCAGATTCCTGTCACATCATAGGTGGTACACTCATCATTGACTCATCAGTGTCCAACCATGAAAAGATTTTCCTCACAGTCTTTCCGTGAGTGATGTATCATCTGTGACGCAGCCACTTAAGGTACTTACCTACAGTTCATGTATGAATGGGAAGAAGCAGACATGGCCTCAAAGATACCTAATGCAACTTTAGCATGCACTGAAATAAGATCACCTTCCTCACTGAGAATTGTACTTAGGCAGACTAGACTTAGGTAAAAAAATATTTTTAGGCAAAAGAAGGTGCGTAGCAACTTGAACCTTGTGTTATAATCTGTACCTGGTTTTAGTCATATTATGCATTACCACCCAAAATGACCTTTGCTTCTTCACATTCAAATACTGAAATATATTCAGTGTCATGGTTCACTGTAAACAATTCCATAAGGAAAATATAATATCAGCTGCTTTTGCAAATTAAATGTTACCTAAAAAGTAGATTTTACAAACCCCCAGATTTGCCAGGGTTCATGGTCTATCATGACACTCCCATATTTTAGCTCTCGTGTCATGCCTTCTCCAGCCATTTCACAATTAGAATGGAGGAAGCTTTGTCACCATATAGTCCGATCCTACCCACAGCTTAAAACCTTCAGTCTTTGGGAGAGTGTGAAGGATTCTACACAGAACCTCTTTACACAGAAAAATCTGGCATAAGAGATATCCTTGAGTTCTTCCCTCTGTCTGTAGAGAAGTGGAATTTACTTCATTATTCAAAACAGCTTTGAATGCCTTTAGAAACTAGGGTTGTTTCCCGTATCTAGATCCGATGACTCACTAGCTGGATATCCCTAGGATACTACCTAGACCTTATGAAAGAATACCCATAGAAGTGAAAAGATAGGATTTTTCCTGAACAAATATACTTGCAGTCAAACTTGCTTGTGTCTAACAATTAACAGAAAGAAAGTACTAGAGAAGTTGGTTTACCTTTTCATAATAGTAAGTAAAAGAGGGAATGTTCTCTAAAAACATTGAGAGACAGCAACTATCTGATTCTACGTTTTCAAATTTTTTTTAGCATAACAGAGAAGACAGGTGTTTGCATCCATCACGTCTGACAGAGATTCTCTCAGATGAGATAAATGAACATGTTGAATACCTGCTAGTTAGCAATATTCCTGATCCAAAATGCACACTAAAAATCTTTCTCTACAAACAAATCATCTAGACTACTTGTCATCTTCTTTTTTTAATATATAATTTTGTATATCCACACACTTTTTTATAATAACTTTAAAATGTTTCTTTGTTATAAACAACAGCAAAAAAAAAAAAAAGTTAAAAAAGATGTTTTTTTCAGAATTGTAAATCATGCTGCAAAATGACAGCCTTTATAGATTTTTTCATAATCATTTTCCTTTAGAATTTAAGATCAAAACAGTTCATTTAATCTCTTCTTTAAAGAGGAAAAGAGAAAAGGAAAATTCTTGTGAATACAACTAACTGTTCAGAATGGCTTCTGTTAGTGACTTAAAATTCTGCCAGTGTGATGAACTTGAGTTATTCCAGACGTAGCTAAACTTGATTTGGGTTATAATAAATTACTGTATGGTTTACAGTAAATTTCTCACCTTCACCTCTGTTTCCTACTTCTCTGTATCCAAAATAGAGAAAAAAAAAAAAAAAAAAAAAGAAAAAACACAGTTGTTGCCAAAGTCTTTCTTTTGAGCTAAAAATACAGGATTAAATAAATTCACATGGAGATTAGATGATTCAGTGGTGAATGTGTTTGTCTAGGTAACAGGAAGCTCAGGTAACCTAGTAATAAAAAAGATAATTTTGTGTTTAAATTCATTATTGCACTAAGACCCCTATGCTTATCACCCAGCAAAGACAAGTCAGTTAAAATATAATCTTATCCCATAATCTTATATTGATTTAAACAAAATAAATCTATATCTTACCTAATTTATTTTTGGGTGTTTTTTCCTTCTAAAGCCAAGGATTTTGTATATACTGTTGTTTTCCTTTTCACAGATTTCAGAAAAGCTCTTCAGTGCAGTTAAATCAGTTTGAATTCTAAACCTGTTTCTCAAACTCATTGCAAACCTTGTTACCTGGCAGTTATCCACCAAGAAATTACAAATGTACTTTCTATACAGGTATTCAAATCATTACTGAATATTTTAGTAGAGAACAGCAGCCTGAAACCTCCTCTGGCATGTCCTTCCGAATAGGCATGTCCACCCTGCTAGACAGAAAGCCGCCAGTGGCAACACACTGAATATAGTTTTGAACTAGCTGGGCACTCACACAACAGTAATTTCCCTTCTACGTTTGTTTTTTAACTTACATAGGAGAATGTGACGAGCAGATGAAGCTTACTGAAGCTTATGATTGCTTCTACATTGCTCATGAGTTCCCACATCCTGTCAAAGAAAACGTTGAATTCAACTTACATTCTAACTCGCAACCAGCATGCACTTTTCTTCTTCTCATTTACATACACTTGGTTTAATAGCTTGCATCTTTCTGCAAGTAACATTAGGCTCACTTTTCTACTACTGCACACATCTCCATACCTGCTTTAAAACATATGTTCTGTGCTTTCTCTTCTCTGGTTTCTGGGCATCACTTACCTTCCATGAATTCTCAGGAACACCAGCTCATGAGTCCATAAAATTCTTCAAGTACTTACTGATAATTTCCATCCATCCTATCCAAGTTAATTTCTTGTTGGGTGTGTTCCCTTACTCTGACCTACATTTTCAATTTCTCTGTGATTTAAATTAACTGTGTTAAGAGTCCACTAAAGATGAAACTTCCCTTTCTGCCCTGGTTTCAGTTGGGACAGAGTTAATTTTCTTCACAGTAGCTTGTATGAGGCTGTCTTGGATTTGTGGCGCTGAGAAGAGTATTGGTAAAGCTGGTGGTTTTAGTTGTTGCTAAGGAATGTTTATATTAAGTCAAGGACTTTTGCAGTTTCTGATACTGCATCTGTGTTCCTGACTTTTTCACTATAAGAAGCTGGGATGGGACACAACCAGGACAGCTGACCCAAACTAACGAAAGGGGTATTTCATGCCATAAAACATCATGCTCGGTATATAAATTGAGGATGGGTTGGAGGGCCAGGCTGGTGACTTGGTCATTCATCCTCCCTCTTGTGGGGCTTGCTCTGACTATGGTCCAGTCTCTCTTGGGCTCTGGCTCTGGCACTCACTATTTCAGATCTGGCTGCTTATCAGTCAGCAAGTGGTGAGCAATTGTACCATTTGTTTTATTTTCCGTTATTTTCATTATATATTTTTAATATTGACAGTAATATTTTCATTACATATTGTTAATAGTAATGTTAGTATTATTGGTATTTTTAGTATTATTAGTATTGCAATTTTGTTCATTTCTGTTCAATTTTTAAATTGTTCTTATCTCAATCCATGATTTTCCTTTTCTTTTCCTCTGATTCTTCTCTACTGGACAAGGCGGGAAGGTGAGCAAGCAGCTGTGTGATACTTAGCTGCTGGCTGGGATTAAAACACATCCCTTTCCTACGTCCATCCCAAAAACTTCTTATTTTACTATTTGGCATTTATTTATAAGCCTTTTTTTGGGCCATTCTGTGAGCTCAAAGCTTTGAGCCATTCTTTTTTTACAGATTTATTTCTAACATTTATAAAATATTTTGGATTTTTCTATGATTCTTTGCAGGTTTAATTTTTAATTCTTTCTACCCATGCTTGTGCTATCATTGGCATTAATTCCCAGCATAAAATACTGATTTCTTGAGATCTTTGTTTCCTTCCTTTTCTTCAAGTTACAAATCTGTTTACACAATCAGACAGGTCTTTTCTATATATACATATATACTTAATGATTTATTTCTGAATCCACATTATTTTCTGTTGAACCTTTAACATCTGCTCTTACAGAGGTCTGACAGATACATTGGAGCAGGTTTAGCCATGCAAGCTTAAAATTTTACCAGCTCTAAAATGTCCTGTCAGCTGTGTGAGGATGAAATAAAATGGTGTGCATTTCAGCAGCCACCATTTACCATCTCCTTTCAAACTACTAGTAAAGCCAGTTGCAGCTGATACCTAAACATGTCCCACTTCTGTCACCTGTGATTTGTAGGTTTTAGAGAAAAAACAGAGCTGAAAATTGAGAGTGTGAAACATTTGCAGTTTTCTTCTCAGAGCTTTTAAAATCTGCTAACTTCGCTATAGGCTTCTCTTCCCATTGGAATTTCTTCCCAGCTCCTCAATGCCTACTTTAGCTGATTTTTATTTGAAGGTTTTATTTAGTTCCTCATTTCTCTTCATTTTATGAAGATTCATCTGAAATGTCTCCATCTTCTGATGCCTGTGTGGTTCTACCCAAAACCCTAAGTACATTCCTTTCCTCTGTGGACTTCCTTCACATTCTGACACATTTGCTCCTAATGTATTACAGGAAATTACGAGGTAGCATCCTGTCAGGGTTTAGCCTTATCTGGCAATTAAGTAACACTCAGTCTCTCGATCACCTCCCCTCACCCCCACAGCGGACAAGGGTCAGAGGAAAAAAACAGGAAAGCTTGTAGAAGTTGAGATAAGGACTATTTAATAATATAAATGAAAATTATCATGAAAAATAGTACTACCAATACTACTATTATTAAGTAATTAAAACAATAGAAAATAGAACACATGATACAGCAACTCACCATGCACTGACCGACACACAGCCAGAGCTGAGAGCAGTCCCGGAGCCCAGGAGCAGGAAGAAAAACTCCCCAACCCCTCAACCCACTGACAAAAGAACCTGCTTCTCTGCTAACAAGAGATAGCAACAACAGCTGACAGGTGAGCTAACCACCCAGCTATCAAGCTAGCCCAAAGCCTTAACGATCCTCCACCCCAGGAAACTTCCCACCTCCGAAACTGTGCATGTGCACACCCAGCCTGACCGCTGAGCCTGAGATACCATGGCATGAGACAAATCCCCCTGCTGCTGTGAGCCTGCCAGCTCTGTATGGGAGAGGAGCCCCCTTCCTGTTTGAAGCCAGCACACATCCCTTTTCTCCTGTCCTTTCCAAAATACCTATTTTAGCTTAAATTTCACATTATCGGGTGATGCCTTGCAAATGCTTCTATTAATTCTTAAAAGAAGTGAAACAAAACAAAATCCAAGTAGTTTAAGTTTTCATATTTTCATCTTCTTTGCTTTATCCAGACACATTTAAAAGCCCTGATTTCCATCTCTGATGGGAGCTCAGGCAAATCTGTATTTTGTGAATGTAGAACATATTTCCTCACCTATTTCTAACCCTTTACATCCTTTCTTAAAATAATGTGCATTGTTATTTCCTTGGAAAATGCTCACAGTGATTAGAGTTATAGAACAGACTAAAATGAAATGTGCTCTGTGCTAATATTTATCTGTCACAGAGTAATTACTTATTTATGCAGTCTAAAGGTGGCTTGTCCATCTGAAGCGACATACTTTCACTGCATTACAGTGTATGTATCGAGGTTACCCAATCTAAGCACAGAGTTAGACCCAACGAAGCAGCTTGTGTGATTTCTCACAGAACAGAGTCCCACTTCCCCATTTATCTCAGGCCCAATTTAAATAGAAATTGAGTATCATAATCATGGAACCTACAGCAAATCCATCAACATGTCATCTCTACGCACCTTACTGACGTTTGTGAAAGCTGAGTCTTACTATATTACAAGAATCTTTGCATTTTCAATTTTCTTTGCATTACATTAATTTAGGAGCCATTTTTTTTCATCCTTATTTAAGATGAGTAATATTTCACCATAGAAATAATCCCACTGCTGCACTACTCAGTGTCAGGGAAGAAAATTACACTCATAGAGACTGAACCTAAAACCATTTTAATTCTTCAAGTGGAATTGCTGGTGTTCAATCTCATAAAGGTTCTGCCTTATCAAGTAATGTCTGCTCTATGTGACAATCGGCAAATGAAGGCATTTTAACAAAAATGTGGTGATAGGTTGCACAAGTATGAGTTCCTTCTCAGAATAGAGTTAATTCTTAACTTTTCTTTGTTCAGGTTCTTGTTTACCAAGAAGCAGGCAAGCATTCACTGTGAAAATGTGCTCAGTGATGTTACTAATCCAAAGAAATGTTTTTTCCTCTGCCAGAGACAGACATTTCTTCTCACATCAGAAAGATAATAAATAAAATGTATGTATGCATAAAATAGATAAAGGGGACAAAAACCTCTCTTCCAGTTCAGTTGTTGCTGCTGATTATAATTTAAACTCTGCCACTCATTTGGAATTTGATTAAGATTAAAACGGCAATTAAATTTTATTTCTTTAGTATTAGCTTAATGTTTAAAGCTCAAGAGCACCCTTATTTTCAACATCATTGAAAAAGCTACAGGATTTGTTTCAGAAGCAAGGTGAATAATTTACAATTACAATACCATTTTGCTGATTCTGAGTTACATACTTACATATAACAGCAATGAAATCTTCATTTTTTCATTTAAAAAAGTACACCCAGATCTCTTCTCTTTCCACATTACAATAGTTTTGCACACCAGAGACTTTGGAGTCGCTCTCAATTTGCGTTAAAAGGCAATGTAGACCCACAGAAAACTTCATCTTATTCTTTCGATATTTGCTCTGAATTTCAGTGAGACTTTCAGAATCACAACAGTGTATAAAACATGTATTTTTTACATGAAGTGTTTATTTTTATACAGTGTCTCCAGGAAATGAAAAATCCTAAATGTCATGTTGTCAGGCTCAAGTATATTACTATTTCAAAGGTGAAAGAAAAGAAGAAACCATTCGCCACATGGGAGACAAGACTTTCAGTGAGTTAAGACTGTGTTTTAAGTGTTTTCTCTTTTTGCTTTATTTTTAATTTGGTTTATTTCATGCAAATAACTCTCAATCTTCTTGGGAACTTAGAACAATCTCTTCTGGTTTCTCTCTCTCAACATCTTATTTATTTTTCCTTATTGATTACAGCCGAGCTTAGAAAAAGTACTTAAAACCTGCAACCAACATAGGGTAATACAATTAAAAATAGTTATGTGTTATCACCACTTGTGTATATAATTTCATCAGAACGGTTTCACTTAGAAAAGACAAAGTAGTGGTATGAAAAATCAGTGAAAGGAATCAGTATCTACACAACTTATACTGAATTACTGTCTAGAAAACAATACTACAAGTGGCAGTCTCCAACACAAGCTCTGTTAATTCCATGAAAATTAGGCATCTGTCTCATTAGAAGTCCATCAGTAGTTTTTACAATTATCATTTGTGTAATACGTTTAAGCCAATTAAAACTATCTGTACGGCTGTTGGGAGGGAAACAATTTAGAAAGACAAAACTGAGTGAAGATTGTAAATAATTGAAGTACATTTTAGTCATTAAAAAACCAATTCAGAATATTACATTTTTATAGAAAAAGCACAAACAGATAATGTTATTATTCAATTTTCACACAGAATTTTAAAATTATGGAAGCAATGTTCCTGAAAACATAAATTTCCGACCAGCTCCAAAGATGAAGTGAAAATCCTACAATAACGAAGCACATTGTATACAATTACTCTTTTCAAGAGTACAGCCGTGGAACACCATGGAAGTGTACCATGTCTACCCAAATATAGTGGTGGCAATTACACCATTACAGGCAAATAAAACTGCTTTTTTTCCACATCTACCATGCTATTTACAAATAGCTAATGACCTAGCTCTCACTGACCATTCTGAAGTAACAAAACACAGTTGGCCCCTGAAGTCGTGCAGCTCTGTGATTTTATGTTCACACAGGCATGAAGAAGGAAACTCGTTAAACTTAAGATATTTAACATTACCAAGCCTGATCCTACACTTGGTTTGGTTTGGTTTTAACAGTGATGGGAAAACTGACAAGTTCCTAAAGTGCAATCAGTCCAATTGTGAGGAGGCGGGGAAGATTGCTTTGCTTTAAAAATTGTTCCTGTGTAGAAATGTTGCACACAAAAAATGTCAACTGAACACAGCATTCATTTTTTTTTACCTAACTGTGCTGGCGGAAATTCAGCCCACCCCAGTACAACTCTTCTGATCATGGTAGTAGTAAAGGTTGATTTTTCCTCTGGAAGCAACTGCCCATGCCCCTCACATATCTGGGACATGCTCTGGAGCACCCCTGGCACCTTTTCTCAGCCTGTAATCACACCTGTACCACTGATTTCAAACAAACAGCTGGTGAAAATGCAATACACATGTTAAAATGCACATACTCAGAGAGTGTTATTTCTTCACAGTACAGTCCCATCCTTCCATCCAAACCTGGAGTTCACGACTCTAGTGTCCGAATATTCCCTTCTCATTAACTGTTGCCATCGACCATGTAGAATTATTTTTAATCCTGTCCCATCTGCAGTGAGCAGCTTAAAAATAAAGAAATCACTGCTGTATTTCACATTGTTTGGCATATTTGCTAGTTTACTTAGTAAATGGACTAAGCATGGATGAGCACCACATCACATGTGAAGGAAAATACAATGTCTCGGCATCAGATAGGAAAATTCATTTCACAAGACATTTCCTTTTCTCTATCACACAAAGAAGAGGTTTTGGGCTTTTGATTTCCCTTTTTCAGATAAAGAGGCCTGCACCAAAAATATACAAATATAGAACAAAATATAATGGATTTGGAGACATAAGAAGATGTCTGAGTGTCTCATGAAAAAAAGAAGACAAAGAAGCAGTGAAGCAGCGAGGGTGTGTTTGAGTATAGGTCATTATTAATTGCTTTTAAAATTAAAAGATAAGTTACTCTTTAGAAAGGTTATACTGATTCATGGAAGCCGAAGCAAGACGCCAGCAGAATGTGCCAAAGGTAATGATTACACTCAATGTACTTATTGTTCGGTGGCCTCACAGCATAGATGAAGGCAGCTGTCTTCCCTCGTAGGTATAAAAATAATAGTGAAAAAGTTAACAGAATTATCACAGCGATTAGAACAGGTTGCTAACGGTATATTTGTGCCAGGTTTAACACACTTTTTATGTTACTACTGAGTCAGTACAGCTATTACAGATAGCATGGGCTCCAAAATTGACTTTCTGAAGATATCTTTTGAAAGGTTAAAAAGGTAGTGCGCTTGCAGCTAATTAGGTGAAGCCACTGCTTATATGACAAGGAATTATTTGATATTTTCTTACTAATTCTTCTCATAAAATGCATTTTCAGCAAAACCCAATCATTTAGTTATTTTATCTTTCTTGTAGTATGGGGATGTATCATAAATGGAGATTCTTCCTTTGTTACATTTCACTACTCCTACACCTGCAGCAGGTGTCTGAGTCGTTCTGTGATTCCCAGAGGTGAAATCAGAGGCATAGGGAGCAAAATGGCTAAGAAATTAATGGAACAGAACATTCCCAATCTCCTCTCACAAGCAGATCAGCTGTAGGAAAACATATTATTTTACTTGGTTTCCAGTAACTTTATTACAGAACAACAGAATGGTTTGGGTTAGAAGGGACCTTAAAACCAGCTAGTTCCAACCCCCTTGCCATGGACAGAGACACCTTCCACATTATCACCTGACGTACTCCCCAGCACAGTGAATAGTTTTGTAATGTCTTGATAAATGATGGCAATATATCCAAGGAGGTAAGAGTGCTTTTAAGTTCAATATTTTGTAGCTACACGTACAAAAAAAAAAAAAAAAAAAGTTATATAATACATTTCATTGCTTAAAAAAAATAAAATTCTTCATCACTACAACTAATTGCACCACATAAATAGCATTAGAAAAACGTACATGGGAAAGACATATCAATAAATCATTAAAATGTGTATCTTCCTCTGTAGTTCTACAAAACAGCTGAACATGCAGTTCAGTGGAGCAGAGAAACCATTACCTTTTGTAATGCAGTCTTAGGGGATTAAGGAAATATAATAGAGAAAGGCAGGCTATATTTAAAGGCAGCTGCATAAAAGCAGTCTCATTCAACTGTAGACATCTTTTAAAGGCTATGATTACTAGAAATTCAGCTGTTTATTCTGCTTCATCAATAGAGTCAAATTTCAATTGGACTCAGTGGTACATTTACATGCATTAAACAGGTAATTACACATTAAACTGTCTGGTTCCTACATGCAATTACACCTTCCATGTGCAAATGGGTAATTCTTACGGATTTATTGAAAAGTTCATCAACATTAGGCAAACATTTTTGCTCTAGTAATCAGACTGAAGAAGAAAAAAAGGCAAGAGCCCTAGTTTTAATCACTACTCTTATTCACTTAACATCAGCATTGGATTTTTCCTCCCAGACCAGCAGATTCTGTCTTTTTTATTTGTAAGTTCTCTCTCAGGAGAGCTGCCCCATCTCCCCGCCCCACTCCACACACACCCTATTTTGTTTATGCCTTTAATAGAAAAGCCAGTAAGTGAAATTCACAGATGCTTGTGACAGATTGTACACCAGACATTGAGAAACCATAATTTCTGTAAATTATCACTATTGAAAATTACTCACCATGCTGCATTGCAATACTTTGTGCAGATATTCCAAAATGATGGTGGAGAGCCGATGGTTCTCTAACTAGAAAATGAAACCGAGTACATACAGGTATCTTTGGATTTAGGGAGCACGGCAACCCAGGGGTATTGGGGGCAGCCCCAGCTCCAGGAATCAGGCACCTCCCTAGGGACAGGCCAGGACACGGGTCCTGCAGGTGGGCCCAAGGTTAGGCAGGGCAGGGCTGGAGAATGACACTAATTCTGTGCAGAAGAATATATGTACTGTAAGGTTTTGAAGTAGCATGTCATGCTGCAGACTCTTAATTTATCACTATCAAAACTGAGGGTATGGGAAGAAGCTTATTTTCTTTGTAATATTTTACTCCAGTCAGCTGTTCTACCCTGCAAAAATCACCCCGTTATTTTATTGAGAACTGGTGCCAAGGAAAATTTATTTGAAGAGGGGCATTTGGCTATAAACACTACCCTGCAGAAATAAAACACAGTCATCAAAATGCACAGTGGAAGTTGAGGTTCATTAGCTGTCACCAGAATAAATCAGCTGCAATGTCAAATGATCAATGGTATCATTCCAGAAAAAGCAGTTACTTGGAAGAGTGTGGAAAAGTCACCTCAATTACAAGCTCTTGCTTTGATTCTTCTCCTTTTGCAGCAGGAAGGAAATTATTTCATAGACTGGAAGCTTGCAAAAAGTTTATGTCTGATCCAGGACACCCTACTTACATTTTTTTTGCAGGTCTTTCTATGCCTGCCTAAACCCCATTCCTGACTAGTATTCCAAAGTACACACATATCCATACTTAGCTTCAGCTTAGCCCCTCCTGGCACATTGCTCCAGCAGCTCTTGTTTGCAATCATTTCTTTAATTTTTTACTTATCCAGTCATCCATCTATCCAGACCACCACATGCTGCAAGGGTATTGTGGAAGAGTGTCAAAAGCCTTGCTAAAGTTGAAGTACATGGCACCCTCTGCCTTCTCCTCTCTCACAAATCCAGCCTAGTTAGACTAGAAGGCAATCAAGTTGGTTCAGCCTGATTTACTCTTGTTGAATCCATGCTGGCTCTTCCCAGTCACCTTTCTTTCAAGTGCTCAGAAATGTGCTTCATGGACAGGCAGACTGGCCTGTGTTTTTCTGGACTGCCGTTCTGGTGTTTCTTGAAGGTTGGTGAAAATTTGCCTTTCTCTATCTCCTGAGAACATCTGATCTCAAGAACCATAGTCTGATGAAGCATGTATATTGAAATAATTTCTATGTTAGATTGACTGTTTACCTTAAGATAAAATGTCCTAAAGATGATGAACACTGGGAGACTGATGGTATAAGTGCAAGAGGATGGAAGGTTTGATAACAAGTGGATGAGCCTCCTTGCTTATCAAAAGTAGAAGGATACGTGCTCATTAATACATCAGCAGTGTTCTTGTATGCCAGAATTGTTTTGGTAAGTCAGCAAATATTTTAAAATCCTGTCCTTTTGGTGAATTTTGCTCCTCATCATGTGAAAAACACAGGTCCATTTCCAACCCTACCTGTCTCCTGATGAAGACCCCTACCCACTGAACATGTGCATTGACTTTAGTGAACTCTGTACCTTTAAACTGAAGTGAGATTAAAACTAACTAATAGTAGCTGAGTCAGTGTAGCCAGTTGTGGTTTAACTTCAGCCAGCAACAAAGTACCACACAGCTGCTTGCTCATCATCACTGGAGATGGGGAATGAGAGGAAAAGACAAGGAAACTCATGGATTGAGATAAGAACTATTTAATAATTTAATATAAATGAATATTATAATTATGCTAATAATAGCAACAATACTGTTAATAACATCTAATGAAAATAAAACAAATTATGCAATTGCTCACCACCTGCCAGCCAATACACAGCCAGGTCCCGAGTAGCGAGAGTCACAGCTAGAGAACCTGAGAGCTGGAGCCCAAGAGCGATGGTACCGGAGTCCGAGCAAGCCCAAGAAGGTGATTGCACCTAAGTCTGAGTGAGCCCAACAAGTAAGAGAGAAACCAAGAAATCCAGCTGACCCACAAACTCAGTAACAGATGAAAAAAAGAACAACAAACAAACACACAAGCTAACAAACTAAGAAATAGCTAGCAATTTATCAAGCAAATGAGCCTTGGCCACCGGCCCACTCCTGGCTTATATATTGAGCATGATGCGCTATGGAATGAAGTACCTCTTTGGTTATCTTGGGTTAGCTGTCTGAACTGTGTCATTTCCTTTCCCCTCCTCCCAGCCCCACTCCCCCTCCGCTTGCTTGTATTGAGACAGTTGGGAACACAGGTACAGCACAGAAAGTTTAAAAGGTCCTTGAATTGGTGCAAGCACTCCGTACCACCAACTGTAAAATACCTCATCGGTACTATTCTTAGGTCAAATCCAAAGCATAGCCTTATACTAGCCCCTGTGAAGAAAATTAACCCTGTTCTGACTAAAACCTGTACACTGATAGGAGTGAATAACTTTTTGAAATCATATAAAAATGCAAAATGTTTGTAACTGGATGTATTAGCTTTCTGTGTAAATTGGTTTATTGCACATTATGTGAAAGATCCCACTTTTAAGGACAATGGAACCTTTCAAAGAGCATAGGAAGTTGTCTCACTATGACAGCAGCTATGTATTTCTAGCACTTTGTAACTGACCAAGAAACACCCACCGTGGAAGACGGTTCAGAAGAGAAGGGCCAGGGTGATACACCCACGAAGCTCAGGGAATAATGCAGGGTGTGACTGACCACAGCTGCCACAGAGAAGCTAATTGTACCTCAACACAAAAGTGACCAGAGGGTGGCATTTTTTTAACTGAACATCTGAGTGGACCAAGTGGTGGTGTAAAATTTTCTCCCTGTAGCCAGACCAGCATTGAGGCACATGGCTCAGTTCAACATAGAGTATAAAACTCAGACAAGGAGCAAAGGAATTTTGAAGAGAACAGCAGGCTCGAGCAGGCATCAACCCACCTAGGCCTTCCCAGCAACTGGGGAGGTCCAGTGTCATGATGGCGAGCATGTTAAGAAACCAGGAATGCGAATCACACTGGTACTGTGACTGAACTGTGTATTGCAATCACTATACTTTTGCTAAGTGTAACTTAAATTTGTATTGAGTTTTCAGTATATATTTATCCCTTTGGTAAATCAGAAATCCTGTGTAACATGAATGGTCTTCAAATAAGCAAATTTTATTTTAAACATTTAAAACCTTGTCGCATGAACTATCCAAAAAAACCTGGTCAGAGAGTATTGGACTCTGACACACCCTCAGATGAAGCTTTTCCAGTCCCAAGACTTGTATGTGTCAAGTTCTAACAAGTAATCTTTGACCAGATCCTCTCCTTCTACTCATAACTATTCTACTTCTAAGAACAGGTGCCTAGATCTTGCTAGTGAACATCAAAGCAAGGAAGGTATCTGGTACCTAACACTTACCTGTGACTGTGTTGACTAAATCATCTTCACTATTCAGCAACAGACCTGTTTTCTCTTTATTTCTCCTTGCCAGAAATGTTTCATATCAGAAAGACTCTTACTGCTGCTCTTCCAAGTGTCTTCAGCTGAGCTTTAGCTTTCCTAACACCATTCCTACATGTCCACACAATGAATCTGCAAGACTTCTGCCTTTATGAGACCAGAGACCTGAAAACAACTCAAATTTATGATGATCAACATTCATGCAGATAGTTAATCTTCTTCAACACCAAAAGCTCTCCCAGCATCAAAAGTGATCTTTATACCAAGATGGGCTGGGAGGTTTTACTGAGAATTGCTGTTCAAGCTGGGAGCTCCCATGGCCCCAGGAAAATGTTGTGAGAAAGGAGTAGCTTGAGAGCATATCAGCTCACTGTTGTGAGGCACATACACGTGCCTCTACCATCCATTATGACGAATGACGAACACTACAGACATACCACTGAAGATGCAGTCCAACTGATACTCAAGAGAAAGTATTATGTACTGAGGTTTACGAGAACCACAGTGGACAACAGCGTCATATTCCTACCCAATATGGCAAGGTTCAGAAGTGTTTTTTCTCAGTGTAAATGGAATCACAAATACAGATTTTTACTTGGACAAATTAACCTGTAACAAACAATGTAACATTTATACATTTATATTTGCCTGTTTAAAATCTGCTATTCCATACAAATGTTTGCTATTAGGCATTTTTAGATCTTTTTAAAGCAATTCTTAGTGGTGTTCATTATCCTGAAAAGGTAGCAAGGCTAATACCTCACAAACTGTAAGAAATTATTTCTTATTTCTGTCATGCAAAATACAAGGAGAAATCAAACGCAGATTGATTCTACAAATTCCTTCCATAAAATTAATCCATAAATTAGAAGTCTGCCATTGCAAGGATATCTTAAATATCTTAAATAAAATTAAGCCTCCACAAAAAGCTCTCCTTTTTCCCAAAATGAGAATTGACAAATTAATCTGAATATTACATATTTTTCATTCAACATTACATGAAGGTCAACTTTAAGTTAGAACAGTATAATACATTCTGTAGATGTCCCAAAACCGGGTGTTTCAGCTGATACGCAATAAGCTGATCCACACACAGGGTCGAGGTATTGTTTATGGCATGTCTGCGCAGAAATGGGTGCTAGGTGATAACTCCACAAAGCCAGAAGTCCTTTGGAGAAATAAGACTGGTCTTGTATACCAAATAATAACAAAGAAGAGGCTACCACAGAGAATCATGGGTCAGTCATGCATTACTCCTACCTTTACATGTGAAAGCAGAAATTTACCATTCTCTTATCTCAATGCTTCTATTGTCTTTGTTGGAGAGCAGTTTGGTGCTATGAAGCTCTGATGATCTGGGGACAAGCTCCCGACCCTGGGGCCATTCCTACCTGTCCCACGCCCAGCTATAGGAGCCCACCTGGTTTCATAATCTAGAGTTTTTGTGACTGTTAATTCTTTTCTTTCAACAAGGGGAAGTGGGTGAGGGGCGGGGGGAGGTTTTGTTTTGTCTCTCATCATCTTACCCTGATGTTGATTGGTAACTGGAAAACTGATTTTTCTTCCCCAAGTGAAGTCTGTTTTGCTCATGATCATAATGTGTGGGTGATCCCACCCTGTCCTGGTCTCAGTCCACAGACTTTTCTTTGTGTTTTCCCACCTCCATCCCACCGGGGGAAGAGTGGGTGGGTGGGTGGGTGACTGAATGAGTAGCCACCTGGTCTTTTGTTCCAGACTGATCCCAAACCACAATGGTGCTGTATGAACAATCACATTCATTTTGTAGGTAAAGGACATTGATTTTCAATTGACACTGGAAATTATTTTATGTCAATTTTTAGCAATATAACACATTTCAGCTCAATAAGAGGCAGGACACTTTCCTTGCTTTGAGCTACAGGAACTTGCAATACTATTTTTATGGGGCATATATTTAAAACCTCACAATTAATTGTAAAATCTAATAAAAATAAAATCAGTGGGGAAAGTTTCTGTGTCATTTATAAATTGTTAGGATACACCACAAAATCAACATAAATGTGAACACTTCAATGGGAAATATTCCTAGGTGAGAAAGATTCTTCTTATGACTCACAGGATATGTTCTGTCCTTACATTCCTCCAGCAAAGTTGAATCAAAATGTCTTTTAAGGATGAACAGAAACATTTACAAATGAAGGGAAAACAGAAAGCCACTTCACTGTCTTTTACAGAAATGGCTGAAGGTCATGCACTCACAAAAGCTAGGGTTAGTGGATTTGCACATCCACCAGTCTTCTTGAATTGTTCCAGCCTCTCCTTCAATGCCTTACAACCTGTCACAGAAAGCTAATTAAAAAAAACACAGGCCTGCAGTTCTACCAAGGGTTTCAGGTAGTCAATAATCACCATTGACATCAGATCTAGGTTAAAACAGATGACAGGAAGAAAGGTAGAACAATTTAGGGGTATGAGTACTGTATAGTCTCATTCTGAGATTGTTTTCAGATCGAGCGTGTGCCCCAGGGCACGAAACCCCATAATCAAGTCTACTCTTGGACCCACAAAGTGAGGGAAGTGTAACATCTTTGTACTTTATTTCTACCTGCAGAAGAAAATGAGAGCCTTATAAGAGAGTAGACATAAAAGAAAATTGGAACACTGCTTCTTTTCTAATTCTAATGTTCAGAGTATGCAGTATTCTGAACATTAAGGCATTTAAACAATATTTTAAAAAAGGAAAGAAGTTTTCTTCTTGAGGGAGAGTGAAGAGACTGTAATATTGTGAAATGAACATATTATAAAAAAGTACAGACTGTAATAAGTTAGTACCTCAGTAGCAAATAAATATGAATACATATATACAGGAGAACTAGGCTTACTGCGACATTTTCTACGAGCACATACTTTGGACCTAAAACTCCATAATGAGGATATAGATGGCTTCCTGACAATAATTTTTATCCCTAGCACAGAAGCCTTGTTATCTTGCAAGAGATTTCCTTATTTCTCCAAAACAACTCATCAAGTAACTAGTGATATCTAGCACCTTTCCAATTTCCTAATTATTTTTCAGTTAAACTCAGATGAATAGGCATTAGGTAGTTATTATTCTATCTTCATCAAATTTATGATTTACCTAGCAGAGAGCTAGAATAATCATTCCCATTACTTTGTTTAGCCAAGTCACTAAACAAATTAATATACTGTTCTCTCTTAAAACCTGTTATTACACAAGAAATTGTAATTCCATTTTGTAGTCAAATTTCAGGTAGATCTACCTGTCAAAACAGGTAGATATTTTAATAGGCTTGGGATTTTTACCTGAGTAAGGTGTGCAGATCTTGGTACTTTGAAATAACATTTGAGCTACAAACTCAGGTTATATAAACCAGCAGATATAACACCATTTTAACCAGAAAATGTTTAGAACACTTCCATATAACAGCAGGGATAGTGTCAAATTGTGATCAACAACTTCTTTGCTGAGACTCTTTGCTGGAGTGAGGATATTGTGCAGCTTCATCTTCCCCTCTTACACTGATGTCTATTGCATTAGATGATTCCCGTTTTCCCAAGCAGCCTCTGTGTTATTGCTCCTTTCATCTTAAATTCATTTTCTGTTGCTGCTGTGTTAATCTTCTCACTCAGTGTTTCAGATGTAAGAGCAGTTTTCTTTCTTCAGGTCCTTTACTTCTTTTGAAAATGGAAACTCTTTCTAGGGCAAATCCTTATAGTTCCCCAGTGCAGTAGCTGAAGAATTATCTGGAAGCCACAGAAGCAGTCTGAGGGGACCAGAACACAACTAAAGGACAAAGCATGCTCTCTCTGCAAGCCATGAAGTAGTCTTTCAGAGTACTGACAGAAAAGACTTAGAAGAGCCTGAATTCATAAAAGGTACGAGGTAATAGACTCACAAACGTGAACATTTGTAAGTATATTGCATGGCTGTTGGAGGAGGAGGAGAAGATGTGAAGGCAGTCTGCTGCAGCTATCTGGAATAAAGAAAAGGATCCATAGAATGTATTACCTTACTTTGACTTTAAAATTAAACTGGATTTGGTTCTTGTGTTCTTACTTACATTTCAATTTCATTAAAACTACTGATGATATAAGCAGCCTTAAAATATATTTTTAACATTCTACTTCCTTTTTTAATACCTCAACAGGGCAGCTGGACATTATGCTGCTATTAAAAGGCAGAATTATGATTATAAATGTCAAAAAGAAAGGCATGGAAATCAAATACAATCTAATAAAGTGGATAGAAACATCAAAGCATAAAGCCTCCCAAACGCCCAGCACTTCCCCATCCAATCCCTAATCCTCTTCAGTCAGGTACTGCCCGATCCCTTTCATAATAAAATGTAGGAGGACAGCATACAAAAGCCCTATCTTAAAGAACTATAGGTCTGTATTTTACATTTATATTGGGTTCAAACTGTACATGGCAGGCGTGGATTTATGAAAATTTGCTTTTATGCACCATCTTATATGTAAAAGGGCAAGTTCCCTGTTTAGCAGTGCAATTATAATCTTTTTAGCCATGAGGGAAGACGGATGGTTGCACTAAAGTTGAAGGTTAAGGGGCAACATCTTCTACAGTGCTTTTTACTTCATTTCACTTCATGAAGAGCAAGCAAGTTTCATACTGGGAAAAGTTTGTAAGGAGAGTGGGCCAGGTCTAACTTTTCAACAGAGGGTCTCAAGTTCCAGTGTAGGAATGGTAGAAACTGCTGTTCTTCTGCAGACTGGCAGTGGGGCCTCCACATTTCAGAGGCTGAGCAAGCTGTAGTCTGTGACTTTTCCCTCTCCTAATGTTTCTGCACTGTCAGCAGAATGAAAACCCAACACATGCCTTTCTGGCAATTGCAATCCAGCTGGCTGTACCCAGCTTCTGTGACTGCTCCCTGCTGTCCCCATCTTCCCAGGCACTGTGGGGCTGTGCCCTGTCCCCTGCCTGCCTCACTGCCACCCTCAGTGCTTGGATCCCCAGCCCTTGCACAGCAGCCCCCTCCTGCTGTACCTCTAACTGAGAGTACTTATGTTGATGAGGACACGAACCTAACAGCCCAAATCCAACTAACACTGGCAAAAAGTGTATCTTTACAGGTGCCAAAACTCAGTGGCTGTCACAAACAGCTCTGGACAGTTCTTGCAAATTAATGAATTGGACATTATCCTGGTTTAACCTCAGCTAGCAAGTAAGTACCACACAGCCACTCACTCACCTCCCACCTTCTTCAGTGGAGGAGAAGAATCAGAGGAAAAGGCAAGGAAGCTCACAGATTGAGATAAGAAATATTTAATAATTGAATATAAATGAATAAAATAGTGGTACTAATAATACTAACAATGGTACTAATAATATGTAATGAAAATAATGGAACATAAACCAAATTATACAATTGCTCACCACCCACTGACCAATACACAACCAGGTCCTGAATAGTGAGAGTCAGAACCAGAGACAAACCACAGCAGAGTCCGAGCGAGCACCACAAGTGAGAGAGCAACTGGGAGATCCAACTGGCCCACGAGCTCACTGATGCACTAACGCACAGTGAACAACTGAAAGAATAAAATGAGCAAATGAGCTATGGACCCACAGACCACCCACTCCTTACTTACTGAACATAAGGGCTATGGACTAAAGTACTTCTTTGGTTAGTTTGGATTAGCTGTCTGGACTGTGTCCCACATTGCTTGTAGTGAGAAATTTGGAAACACAGATGCAGTATCAGAAGCTGAAAAAGTCCTTGAATTGGTGCAAGCAGTCCTTAGCACCAACCAAAGCCACCAGTGTTATCAGTACTTTTCTCAGGACAAACCCAAAACAGTCTCATACCAGCTACTGTGAAGAAAATTAACGCTGTCCTAACTAAAACTAACACAGACATTCATCCAAAGGTCTTCTGCTTTGCTTAATGCATATAGCATTAAAACCACGTGAGATCTTGTTTTTGTAATATCTGTCACAGGAATTACTCAAAAGTGTTCGCTGTCTCAGATAACATCAAGCTTCCTGGCTTCTCTGTATGGGACAGAGAGAGATGCTTTTTATCTGCAGCTTCTTTCCGCTCTTGTATTTATCACTGGTGTAGACCCTCTGCTTTCATTCTCTTTTAGAATTGGAGTTTTCATGTATTTTGCTGTTAGGATCTAAACCAAAATATAATCCTATTCGCCTGGGTAACAAAGGGCAAGTAGATATTTCTTCTTGACACAGTTTATTCACTCTGCAGTGCACAACACTAAAAATAACTGATTGCTGACTTTTGATTTACTTTCCTCTTCCTACTTATTTCCTTGCAGATATTCTTTTGGTTAATTTCATGTAATCAACCAAAATACAAAGTAAGTAAATTGAAACTCATGCAAAGTAGTTAGAAATTTCCTGATTGTTCACAATCAAATTATTAGCGGAAACTTTTATGAGTATTAAAACAAGATACAACCCCATTCTCTTGACATAACGTCATACCTGATTATTTAAATATGTCATTATTTGTCTCTCAAGACTATAGCAATTACTATTTTTCAGATGTACCATACTCCATTATTTATTTTTGCTATACAAACCAACGTGTAAAATTCCCATTTTTATAAAGAGAAAATGAAATCAACATGTCAATATACTACCCTTTGGGAATATTCCAAAAGCTTTTCTGTACCTCTTGGAAGATAGAGTGCTACCAGCTGCAAAGAAATTTACAAAAAATAAATATAGATTAAAAAAAAAAAAAGAAGAACCCACAGGGGTTTCAGATACATATCCTGACACATATTCCATACCCTCTGCAATCCTACCCACTCCCCTAAAACCTCAGAGCCCAAAGCAAGATTGACGATGAAGCTAAAGGAATCTCCTGGAGTCATGGAGACTAATTAAGTGTGCTGTAGAGGAAGGTTACTTGGTCAAAACAAATAAATCCATTTTTGCAAATACCTTCAAATTTTATTTCAGCATGCATGAAAGACAGAGAAAACTAGAGGCAAATAAAAGAATGTGAAACAAATTACTTTTGGAGTGTGGCAAAATGGAGAAGAAAGGAGGACAGAGAAAGAAAGAAGGGCAATTATCATCTAGATGTATCCATTGTTACAAAAAAGGGCCAGATACCACAACTTTCCAACAAGATTCCTCTTGTGAATACATTTAGTTGTCTAATTATATAAAAAATAAGGTCATGTCTTTTACAAGGGTGTTTGTTCAGTATTTATTTATTTATTGTGCGAATTAGGACATTTTAAAGTCAGAATTTTCCTTAAGAAAATGCATTGTAAAGAATTCAGTCACAACTTTATTTTACTTTTCTGTACTGAAAATCTACAATACAGACTGTTTTTGATGCTTAATACATTTATTCTTGCACTGTGTATTTTATTGCCTAGATCCCTCCATCTTATGTCCCATAATTTACCTAAAATAGAAATGGTGGAAACAATTCAGTTCTAAATTTAAGTGACATATAAATGAGGTAGAAATATGCTTTGTATATTCTGTTCCTTGAACAATGAATTTGTTGCTCCTTATATTTCCCTTTTTTGTTTTTTACAATTTTGCTGTAGATTTAAGATTAAATTTTGTTTAGTCTCTCTATTAAACAATTTTGTGCAGCCATAAAAGGTATTTGTGTTAACTGTGAAGTATAAGACAAGCCACAGCTGTGTTCGGAGGCTGAACACTTGTCAGTAAAATTAAGCTTATGCTTTTGACTGTGTCATTTTAGCCATTATTAAGTAAATGTTATAGAAAGCTAAGCCCACCAGTAAGCAAATGTCAGATGACACATTTCAAACCCCAAACAACATGCCATAGATAAACCCTGCCAAACTCCTTTTCCTAGATGAATCGATTTCAAGGGCTGAGAGAAGGAATCAACTCTGACCTTGGTTCTGTCACAGGGTCCTACAGCTCATGTGGTCTTCCCTGAATAGAGACAGACACCTTTCACACTGAATGCCTACCAGTTTGCCATTAAGTACACTTATATCTTTCTCAGACCCATATCATACTCAGAACTCAGGTTCTCCTTCATGCCTCCAGCCTCCTCCAGCCTCCAACCTCACACAGACATGCAGAGAACCACAGGCTGAGGTTAATCATTTGTTAACAGTAATAGTAGCTGTGATCTCCTCAGAATAAATCACAGCAAAGCTGGAGAGTTTATTTTTATGATTTTTTTCTGTGCGTGCATCTTCTTGAAGCTTTTTTACAAGAAAGTCAGGTGGTTTTACGCTCTGTCTCCTCTGACGCCTCTTACAGTCAGTTATGTGGCCCATGAAATTCAACATAATTGTCTGCAACTTCTTATCAGTTCAAGCATTTAGGTGATAAATACCATGCAAAGATAAATACTGTTTAATGTCTTAATGAATGACATATACAGTGGAATCGTGTGCACCCTCAGCAAGTCTGCTGATGACACCAAGCTCTGTGGTCCGGTTGACACACCAGAGGGATAGGATGCCAGCCAGAGGGACCTAGAGAAGGTCAAGAAGTGAGCCCATGTGGGCCTCATGAGGTTCAACAAGGCCAAGAGCAAGGTATCAATACAGGATGAAGGAGTTGAGAGCAGCTCTTAGGAGGAGGACTTGGGATGGTGGATGAAAAGCTGGACATGAGCAGGCAATGTGCAATCACAGCCCAGAAAGCCAACTGTATCCTAGGCTGTATCCAAAGCAGCGTGATCAACAGATCGAGGGAGGGGGTTCTCCCCCTCTACTCTGCTCTCGTGAGACCCCACCTGGAGTGCTGTGTCCAGCTCTGAGGTCCTCAACACATAAAAGACACGAACCTCTTGGAATGGTTCCAGAGGAGGCCCACAAAATTGATCAGAAGGATGGAACACATCCCCTGTGAAGAAAGGCTGAGAGAGTCAGTGTTGTCGTGAAGCACTGGAACAGGTTGCCCAGAGAAGCTGTGGATGCCCCATCCCTGGAAGTGTTCAAGGCCAGGCTGGATGAGGCTTTGAGCAACCTGGTCTAGTGGAGGGTGTCCCTGCCCATGGCAGGGGGGTTGGAACTAGATGGTGTTTAAGGTCCCTTCCAACTCAAACCATTCTATGATTGTGCAGCCTGGAGAACAGAAGGCTCCAGGGAGACCTTATTGCACCCTTTCCATACTTAAAGGAAGCTTATAAGAAAGATGGGAACAAACATTTTGGAAGGGGCTGTAGTGATAGGACAAGGGCTAATGGTTTTAAACTAGAAAAGAGTAGAATTAGACTAGATATAAGAAAGAAATCCTTTACAATGAGTGTGGTGAAACACTGGAACAGGCTGCCCAGGGAAGTGGTAGATCCCTCACCCCTGGAAACATTCAAGGGCAGGTTGGACAGGGCTCTGAGCAATGTGATCTGGTTGAAGATGTACCTGGACATTGTAGAGGGGGTCAGACTAAATTACTTTCCAACCCAAACTATTCTATGATCCTATGATTCTGTGATTCTCTGATACAATCTACTTCTAGCACTGTCAGCCACTTAGCTACTTTAGTGCTATGTTTCACCAAGGCTGTTTTTCAATACAACTAATTAGACTAAACAGGGCATAACACTAGGGAACTGATACTGATTCACAGGCAGTTTACGTATTTCACTGTGACACTGAGTTATTCTATGTAGACGTACGGTGGTGTGCAAGATAAAACTCATCTCTTTACACAGGGTGTTTTTTGAAAAGAAGCAGACTATTATTCCTATAAAATAAATTCTCTGTGAATAAAGGAGACATTTCACATAAATATTAGGGCTTATTGTGCAACCAAAATAGCTAGGTTGTGCTACAAAGACATATATGTTTAGATACACTCCTTAGAACATACAAGCCTTTTTCAGCAATGTTTATAGAACATAAAATCATAGAATCACAGACTGGTTTGGGTTAGAAGGGACCTTAAAGACCATCCAGGTCCAAGCCCCCCACCATGGGCAGGTACACCTTCCACTAGACCAGGTTGCTCCAAGCCTCATCCAGCCTGGCCTTGAACACTTCCAGGGATGGAGCATCCACAGCTTCTCTGGGAAACCTGTTCCAGTGCCTCACCACCCTCTCCAGTAAGAATTTTTTCCTGATACCTAATCTGAATCTCCCTGCTTTCAATATAAACCCATTACCCCTTGTCCTGTCACTACAGGCCCTTGTAAAAAGACCCCTCCAGCTTCCTTGTCGGCCCCTTCAGGTACTGGAAGGCTGCAATAAGGTCTCCCCGGAGCCTTCTCTTCTCCAGGCTGAACAAGCCCAACTCTCTCAGCCTGTGCCCATAGCAGAGGGGCTCCAGCCCTCTGAGCATCTTTGTGGCCCTCCCCTGGACTCACTCCAACTGGTCCATAACCTTCTTATGTTGGGGCCCCAGAGCTGGACATAGTACTGGGTGTGTCATGGGGTCTTATGAGAGCAGAGGGGGAGAATCTCCTTCCTCGACCTGCTGGCCAAACTTCTCCTGATACAGCCCAGGATACAGTTGGCTTTCTGGGCTGCCAGTGCACACTGCCGGCTCATGTCCAGCTTTTCATCCACCACTACCCCCAAGTCCTTCTCCTCAGGGCTGCTCTCGATCCATTCTCCACCCAGCCTGTACTTGTGTTTGGGATTGCCCCAACCCATGTGCAGGACCTTGCCCTTGGCCTTGTTGTTGTTCGGGACATGGTTTAGTGGTAGACTTGGCAGTACTTGGTTAATGGTTGGACCTGATGTTTTTAAATGTCTTTTCCAACTTAAATGATTCCACGAGTCTGATGTTCATGAGGCACTTCACTACTCAGCAGCTGGAATATACTGTATTTGGATTAGGAGTGGGACATGAACTACTGCGTACCGGAAAGCTTGAGGGAAAAGAATTAAAATACAAGCAATATGCCCAACCCTGGTATATACCACTGAGGCATCTGCTTTGATTTTAACATGTAAATCTCTCAAATGATACTAGTAAACATCTGTTGTACAGAAGGTGGTTTACTTTGTATTTGTAAATACAGTTTATGGAGAAGTTCCTTAGCTTTTTGAATGAGGATATATAGTACTGAATTTTCATTTTAAGGAAACAATGGGAAGATGCAGTTACAAGGGATAAATATACTATCTTTTCTCCAATGTTAACTGAGCAATCTTAATTTCTCTTTCCTTCACTGTGTCTTTCAGAAAATTACTCAATAAATGATTGTTACAGATTACCCTTCTACAACTATGTCATAATAACTGTGCTTTTCACATTCACTCAGTAACAACTGGTGGCAAATACCTTGATTTTAGGACACTCCTTTATATGCTTTTAAGGATTACTTTTTACTCTCTAATAAATATATTCCTCAAGAGATAGCAAATTAATTCATCTTCATCCTCCCAAATGCTTAAGGGAAAGAAAGTTACATCGCTGACATCATCACGAAGTGACTTCCAGCTAGTGTGTATGGTATTTGTTCCACAGTGCCTCAGATCATGGGGGAAGGAAATTCTCTGGCACATAAGAAAATTCTACAGTTCATCTCAGCCCTTTGTGAGCTTCCAAAGCTTTTCCATATAAAAGTCTACACTTACTTTTATTTCATCTCTAGGCCTCTGATAGTGGTACTGCTGGAAAAGAGCCACCCGCATACACACAAAGATGTCTGTAAGGGCTCTTCTGAGACTATAGCCTCCGTGATGTACAGCCTCAAAGGAATGGTCAGTCTCTCAAGATCACACTCAAACCACAGCTAAAAGCAGAACACAGGCCATCTCCAGTGCTGAATCCAAAGGTAATTGAAAGGTTGGGATTCTGTTCTGAATGTCCCTGAATTACTTCATGATAAGGTCTAGTAGTGACAGTTAGGAAACCAAAATATTTTTACTGCTACTGGGTAAGAGGTCTACTGATCCATTAAACCTTGAACATTAGGAAGACTTGCGGCCAGAGTATAAGCCAGCTTTATGATTTCCAAGACTACTAAATGCTAGCCTGTGTTTCGAGAAACTGCATTAGAAAAAGGCAGTGTCAAGCCTGAAACATCACCTGAAGTGTTTAACTGCTCACTATGGGAATGATGTCCCAAAATTATGGCAATACTTGCTTCTGTTTATCATATACAAGTTGTAAAATGTTATGTATACATAGGAAGAAAATAATTTGATTTGGAAAGACATATCACTCTTTTCTTGAAGGTTAAACCCCTCCACAAAACAATTTCAGTAAATACCAGCTTTTCAACATTTTCACATAATGAAGAAATCCATTACTTGCATAAATATTGTAGTATAAAGATGATACAGTGTCAAATTCTCTTTATGTGCATCACAGCATGGTTTCTATATTTCCATGGTTGGCCCTTAGTGAGAAACGTCTGCAGTGGAGAGTATAAGAGAAAAAGGAAGACAAGAAAAACTACTAAAAGAATATTTAAAAAAACAAAACAAAACAAAACAAACCCAAAACTTTTATGAATGGGGAGCATGAGTGCTTTTAATTGAGAGAGAGATTTACTGAATTAATTTTTCTTCCCACTTTCTCTCTAAGCACAACACTTCCTACTTGCAAGCCACCATGTAGTACAGAACATCAGCTACGGTATCCTTTTGTGCTTCTATTTTTCTGATTTTCTATTTCATTAACCATTCACTAATTCACAAAAGTGAACATTTAAAACACAGATCTGTGTCCCACACTGTCCTCGATATATTTTCAAGTACGCACAGATGAAGACCAAAATTGTGGTCCTCACTACTCAGGCAACATTCTCATTGAGTGGCCCTTCTTCCTCTTAAATGCTTTAGCATTTGTTATGTCACAAACACAGGTGCATGCTGACCAGTACCCAGACTTACTCGTTAAAAAGTGATTAATTCATCATTTAATGTTCATGAGTATCACCTCAGTGTTTCTGCTAGGTACAAGTGAAGCATTTGACTCAAGAAGTTTGTGAGACAAAGAACAAAGTATTCTCACAGCTCAGTAAGGTCTCAGGCATAATGAAACAGTACATTGCTCAATCAAGATGTTGCATTTTACCATAACCTGTCACACTACTATATAAAATCCTATATATACCCCTAGTATTTCAGACATTTATTCTTTTGTATTTGATTGGGGCTTTTCTTAGGCAATACATAAAATTCATAAGGAACATCAAAAATTAAACTCACAAAAATGTGTGATGGAACAGAAGAAAGCAAAACCTTCCTCATATTTCTTTGGTTTAGAAGGAGCATGTTCTTTATTCCCCTTCATGTTTCCCTTCACACAACACAACTGCACCCAGACACTTACTTTCGTTTCATCAAAACAATTTTCTCTTCAAAATCAGCTATTTCCCTCTCCTAGCCAAGCTATTACTGTGACCTTATGTAAAACAGGAGGTTTCAGTTGATTGGAGGTCAGCAAATGTGATGCCCATCTACAGGAAGGGCCAGAAGGAGGATCCAGGGAACAACAGGACTGTCAGCCTGACAAACTCGGTGCCAGCAAAGGTTATGGAACAGATCATCTTGAGTGCCAACATGCAGCACATACAGGACAACCAGGAGATCAGACACAGTCAGCATGGGTTTGTGAAAGGCAGGTCCTGCTTCACTAACCTGATCTCCTCCTATGACAAGGTGACCAGTTTAGTGGATGATGGAAAGGCTGTAGATGTATTCTACCTAGACTTCATAAAGCCTTCGGCTCCATTTCCAACAGCATTCTCCTGCAGAAACTGGCTGCTTATGGCTTGGACAGACATATTCTCCGCTGGGTAAAAAACAGCTGGCAAAAAAATACGTGCAAAGCTTTGCACTTGACCTTGTTGAACTTCATGAGATTCACATGGGCGCACCCCTCAAGCCTATCACGATGTCTCTGGATGGCATCCCTTCCCTCAAGCATGTTGACCTCACCACACAGCTTGGAGTTTTTGGTAAACTTCCTGAGGGTGCACTCAGTCCATGTTGCTGACAAAGGTGTTGAACCGTACCAGTCTCAGTACTGAATTCTGTGTTCAGTTTTGGGTCCCTCACTTCAAGAAAGACATTGAGTCACTAGAGTATGTCCAGAGAAAGGCAGTGAAGCTGGTGAACGGCCCGGAGAACAAGTCTTATGAGGAGAGGCTGAGGGAACTGTGGTTGTTTAGTATGGAAAAAGGAGCCTCAGGGGAGAGTTTATTGCTCCCTCCAAGTACCTAAATGGAGGTGGGTGTTAGTCTCTTCTCCCAAGTGACAAGTGACAGACCAAGAGGAAACAGCCTCAAGTTGTGCCAGGGGAGGTTTAATTGGATATTAGGAAAAATTCCTCTACTGAGAGAGTTGTCAGGCACTAGAACAGGCTGCCCAGGTGAGTCACCATCCCTGGAGGTATTTAATATACCTGTAGATGTGTTGCTTTGGGAAGTGGTTTAGTGGTGGACTTGGCAGTGTTAGGTTACCAGTTGGACTTGATCATCTGAAAAAAAGGTCTTTTCCAAACTAAATGATTCTATGACTCTAAAATGTCATCTGGTTCTCTCCAGCTGGATGATTTTAGATGAAGCAGCTTGATGTTACATCTGTTTGGGAAGGAAAACAGGTGATGCAAGTGTTTAATTGAAATTGCACCCCGTTACACTAAAACCGGAAGGAAAAGTTATGCACAAGAAACATTACATGAAAGACCACAGACCTTGAAGAACTACAATCATGGGAGAATGAAGACAGATTTCTGACCATATTTTTCTTCTTCCTTGATTACTTTAATTTACTCTCAAGAAACATGCTCCAGCCTTTGCCCATAGGAAACATATTGATGTTTAAAATGGTTCACTTATTTGTACAGTGATTTAAGTACTATATTAACTAAGGTATAGGAATTAGGCTTTAGATTATATCATTCTCCTTTCCAAACCATGTCCTTTTGTAGATGTTAGCACCAGAACTTCAATATAGTTCAGACACAAAATTTTTCTGTTTCTGTTCTCAGTTTTCACATGGGACTGAAGGTAAACAAAAACAAAGCAACAAACACACCTTTGGCTAGTCCCAAGTTGGACAGATTTAATAATAAAGCTCAGGTTATGACTCAAGTCTTGTGCAACACGTGTAAACGTATTTCCAGTTCTATCCTAAAAATACATAGAACTACATCAGTTTATACTGTGGGGTTAGAGCAGTCTTCAGACCAAAAGGTAATTAAGTTCTTAACACTTGATGAGAAAGGAAATGTTAATTTATTTAGATTTTTTTTCCCAGTTTTAATAAGGAATTATCAGACTTCAATGTAATATATTGTAATTTGTTTACAGCTAAGATATTCATTATTCTTGTTCATCTATCTCTATGCATGTTTATGCATGTAATGCAAGTAGTCAGTAAAGATTCTGTGTTCTAGAAACTGAGGGGAAAAAGAATCAAAGCAATAAAAAAAAACCACACATGTTTTTTCCCTGCATACAGAAACATGAGTTACAAGAATCAAAGCCAAAAGAATATTTTCAGAGTAACAGAAAAATTGGTCACATGAATTAGTCCAGAAATCAAAAGATTGAGCAGCCTCTCTGTCCTTTGACCCAGAGCCATGAAGACATACTGTGTCAACATTCCACTAGAATTTACATAAATTCTAAAAAATGAACTTGCTTAGAGAAATCATCCCATAAGCATCTCACATTATCACAGAATGGTTGGGGTTGGAAGGGACCTCTGCTGGTCATCTGATCCAATCTCCCTGCTCAAGCAGGGCCACCTACAGCAGGTTGCCCAGGATCATGTCCTGACAGCTTTTGGGTATCTCCTAGAGGTCAGACACCACAGCCTCTCCAGGCAACTTGTCTAGTGCTTGCTCACCCTCACTGTTGTTCATTGTTTCCTCACAGTATTTTCATGTTCAGATGGAAGTTCCTGTGTTTTGGTTTTTGCCCACTGCTTCTGGTCCTGTCACTGAGCACCACTGAAAAAAGCCTGGCTCCATCTTATTTACACCCTCCCTTCAGGTGTTTTTGCACATGAATAATTTTGCCCCTGAACCTTCTCTTCTCCAGACTGAACAGTCCCAGCTTTCTCAGTCTTTCCTCATAGGAGAGTTGTTCCTGTCCCTCCCATTGTCTTAGCAGCCCTTCACTGGACTGTATCCAGTGTGTCCATGTCTCTCTTGTACTGGGGTGCCCAGAATTGCACCCAGCACTCCAGGTGTGGCCTCACCAGTGCAGAGTAAAGAGTAAAGCTCCTTCAACATCTTTGCAACACCCCTGCTAAAACAGACCCGGATATTGTTATCCCTCTTTGCACAGGACACACCACTGGCTCATGTTCAACCTGATGTCCACCAGGATAACTCCTAAGGAATTTTCTACAAAGCTGCTTTTTGGTCAATGGTTCCACAGCATGTACTGGTGCTTGGGGTTGTGCTTCCTCAGGTGCAGGTCATCGCACTTCCCCTTGCCGAACCATTCCCAGATGAGGAAATGAGCCTGAGCCTTCTGCATGACAGGTGGGGATACTGACCGCTGTACAAACAAAGAAAAGTAAGTAATGGTGTTTGGCAAACCACAGAGTCTTGAAAAAACTGTAATTTAACTACCTCATGCCTTTCATCATGTTGGTTGGTAATAAAAAATCTGTTTTCTTCAGATAAGTCTAAGCAGACAAAATTCTCTCTAATGCTGTTTTCTCTTATTATTCTGTAATATTAACAGATAGCATGTAGAACAAACCAAAATTAATAAAGTGGCAACTAATGCTGCAATAAGGAAGCAATGCAAAAGGAAATATTCATTGCTCCTTCTACCAAATATTAAAAGGTTTGGCACCCCAAGATGTACAGTTCAGCAATGAAATTCTGGGAAGACATTCATGAACCTATTAGCTTTGAAAAAAACCCAAATATTTCCATAACCCTAACTTAAAAGACATGGCCCATATTTTTATTCTCTTTGTGTTCCAAACGCTTTGTCAGTTTGAAATAGTGGCTTTTTATGAAAATGGTAACTTATATGTATAGTCACTTCATTTCACTCCACAGTCAAAAGACATTTGATGACAGAGAAATTTCATTGTAATTTCTGAACCCAATATTTAAAAGAATAAACCTACTCCCTGGAATACCTGCCTTAATAAAAGAACAAGCTGTGGTATAGTTATTATACACAGAAAGAAGCTGAATTTTGTCCAAGAACATTTGAAAGTACACTGTGAGCAGTGGTGGGGGTTTTTACTGTTCTAATTGGCAATGAAGTAGTCATAAATATTATTCAAAAAATACAGAAAATTTTCTTCATAGTTTTTTGCTTCTTTGTTATTAGTACTTAGAACACTACTGGGAGAACACAGATTTTTTCAAATTATCACTGATAATAGCTAGTCATTTTTATCTAAGAAATTATTTATCACTTACGAAGCCGGTCCTTGAATAGTTATTGAATAGCAGTTAGCTGTGCTGGAAAGCCTGGGTTTTTTTCCAGAGAATAAAGCAAAATATTTTTTTCCACTTAATATTAAAATTAGAATTGCCTTCAGATTCAGAGGAACCAATTCTTATAATTCATCATTCAAAAAAAAAAGAAACCCAGATATTTTTATTGCAGTGATAAGAAAATTATTAGAAATAGAAATACGATTTCTAAGGATTAAGGACAGTATTGATTACAGATGAGCAAATAACAGAAAAGTTGCCTCTCATATATAATGCTTTAATAAACACAGAAATACTTAGAAATATTGATTGATGAATTCACAGGATTTCATTCAAATACTCCTGCCACCAGTAAGTCTGGTCTACAGACTGTAGGCACAACAGCACTGACATTTTCAATAGGTCAATAACTAGCTGTACAGTGCATGGTGGCCTGTATAGCAGAGCTCCGAATCAAAAGCCAAATCCCAAACAGCTTATTAGAGGAAATAAAACATGGGAAAAGAACCATGCACAAAGACAGGGTTGTTTTGAAAAAGTTAAACCAAATCCACATTGAACAAAGACAAATTTCCTTCTGTCAGAAGTATACCAAGGAATTATATTTTGCAGATGGCTGTAGTAAAGATGAAATATGAAACTATTGTTCAGAAAATGAAACATAAATGTTAGATTGTTAATGGTTTTTCAGCTTCCAAATTACAAGGGCTGTAGGAATATAGTCATAGAAATAAGTCTGAAAGTGTCTGAGATTGCTTTTGCTCTCTCCGTAAATTTTGTCAAATACCAGAGGGCTCACAGAGATGTCCTTCCTATGACTATGTTGTGTTGCAAAGCTAAAGCAATGAAAGGGTTAATTGCATTTCAGTTCATTGCCTGCCAGGGAGAAGATAAAAATGGAAATTTTCTAAATGCAATTCTTCTGCTCTCTCTACTGAAACTATGTACTGTATGTTGAGGACATCCAAGGACAGATATCATTGCTTCATTGGAGCAGGGTATTCTAGCTATAACCCTCAACCAAAAAATATTTCATTAAAGAATTTTCCCCTTACTGTGCATCATTATTCCTGTCAATGCACTCCCAGGGAGGAAAGACGACAGCCATTCTAGGTGATACTGAGGCCAACAGTTTCCTAAATTGGTGATGAGATGCTCTGAAGCCATGGCAGGAAATACAACAGAACTTTGTCATACTGTTCGTGCTGCATAGAAATGTCAGACATTGACAGTGTCAGACATTGACAGTGTCAGACATTTCTTGCATTACAGTGCAAGAAAACCCTTTCTATCAGGCTAGTTTTATGGCCAATATCTTTCCTGCTTTTAAGAGTTCGCTGCTATAATGCAGCAAAAAAAAGATACAGCCACCCTAAGTCTGCTGACATGAACTCTCAGAAGGTCAATAATATTTTCATAAGGATGTCAAGAAAAGAATGGAGGTCATAACACTAGCCAGGAAAAAGCCAATCCATACCTACAAATAGCATACAGCAGAATTTGAGATATTATCATTAGAGCTTAATGGTAATGCAGTTTATGACTATCCCTATGGTGTAACTCTTAAAGGAGAAATGCGTTTATATTGACACCTCCAGGGCTGAGGATACTATGGGACTTTGACAGTGAATAAGCATAACCACAAAATTCTTCCTGGATCCCAGTCACTCTATCTTATTATGGATTTACCTGAGTCCAGTTTATTTTCCTGCATAAATAAACAAGGACAGGCACCTTCAATTTTTAGCGAAAAGGAGAATACTACAGAAGGTTTTGTAACATAACACAATAACTGCGGGAATACATTAACTGTTGGTTTTCACGAATCCCCAGATGTAGTGTTTGGGTGCTAGGAGTTTATTAATGATTTTAATTACTGTGCTACACATCTGGCATTCAGTGTGGTAACACTGAAATCTTTATTCAACAACATATTTTGTTGCCCTTTTCCTGTGCAGCAAAACCAGAAAATAATAAAATAATTTGCAGGATATATAGGAAAGATTATATACCAAGAAGGCAAATACCAAAAAAACCCCAACCAAACAAACAGACAAAAAAAACCCCTGCTGTACAACCTCTTGAGGTGCTTTTTATGATAAGGCATTTTCAGGGCCTTGCCAGAAAATAAAGAAACTTGGGGCCATATCCCAGAAACAAATACATAGATGTAGGAAAGCAAACACAAACATAATGTGAGTAATAATCTGTTTCAGGTTTTCAGATCTTTTGTTTGATTGTTTGTTTTGTTATTAGAAATTTTGGTAGCTTAATGTTAAATGTTGTTTCACATTCCAGATGTAAGATATTTAAAGCAGAAAATGTGATACAGTAACCTTTTTCATTTCAGTGGGAGACCTTCTCTTGAGCTGATTGTCTCAAAGCTTGCTGACAAAGTTGTGAAACTTCCTGGTCACTGGCTTGATGGAGCAGGGATGTTCTGAAAGCCTGAATAGATAAAGGCCAAATGGCCTACTGAACAGATAAGGAGCAAATAGCCTCCCAGACCTGTTCCCACCAAGCACAAAGAACAATCACTCCACTTCACCGGGGTCTAGACACAGAGGACTCCTAAGCCTGCCAAAGTATCCAAGTGGTCATGTAGTGGTCCTGTGCACCCCATGGGATCAGCTTCCTAACTTGAGAGTATGTGCAGGAGGCAGGAGTCAGCAAAAATTACCCTACAAAATACTGTGGGACCAAACCATGACAGGGACCCTCCCCACCGAAGACTACAAGACTACAGACCAACGGGACACCACTGGATCCATGGTGGTGACTATCTCTTGCATTCCTATCATGACTGCTAGATAAATTTTCTCCCTTTTCTGTTTTTTCTCTCTCTCTCCTATTGCTATTTTCTTACACCAAAAATAAACTCCTTGGTTAGTGGCATCTGATCTTGTTTGTGTCCTAATCTCACTCTGGGTACAACGACCTATCTCCCCCTTTGCGGGATAACTGGGCCAGGACAGTCAGTGTAAGAGATATCAGGCCAGATGATATTTAACTTTCTAGCTAATAGATGAAAATAACATCTTCTCACAAGGAGCAGAGTGGCTGTTCCATCTTAAAGACCACAAATGGACTTTTCTTATCCACTAAGACCATCCAAGCAGAGCTCCCTTTATGGAGATTATTTTCTGAGTAAGAAGCTAGTGTCATCTCATTTCAGAAGAGTATTAAAATCATGTCTCATAAGAGTCATTAATAGCTACTTCCACCAACACTTACTTACTTTCAGTAATAACAGCAAATAAGTTAACACTGACTGTGAAAAACTGACATGTAAACTAGCCACTTAAGTTTACCTGGTTTGTATATTTACCAGAGGAGATTTTTATTATTTTATTTTTAAAGCAAAATTAGCAATTCTAAGCAATATATTATATTGATGAACTAGTCATACTTTTAACAGCCTGCCATCTATGTGGAATCAGTCTTATTATTTCTCAGAGAGAATTACTCCTTTTTGACAGCACTGTTGTACTTTGCTCTATTCCCACTTCTAATCTATGGCTACCCTTGCAGACTGACCTAACTTTGTCATGTTTGAGATTATAGTTTTCCCCTTGACTTAACTAAATATGAAAATACAGTGAAAATTTACTGCAAATTACATCAGCAGGCACACATGCAGAAACAAACCATTCCAAGATTCCTCCTATTATTTAGAATTTATTTGGTTTTTTAAAATCTCAGATTTTCTTTTAATGCTTCACTTTCATGCTTAACATCATCAGTAATAGGTTTAGCCTATGAAGGAAAGAAAAGCTAGATCACTCTAGACAAGGCTATCATCCCTGACATTTCATAGTGAATTCATCTTTAATACAGGCAAGTGAGCAAATGAAACCCAGGACTGCATCGGAGGTTTCTCATTTCACACAGTAACTGATGTGGATGACTTTAGCAGGAAAAAAAAAGAAGAAATGCCTTTTTACAGCAGTTTCAGTCATATCCAGCTGGTTGTGAACCATCTGCATCTACAATTGGAGATTGAAGAGGGTGTTTTGCAGTAAAATCCTGAATAGTTCAAATCTTGCCAAATTTATTTATACTGTTAGCTCCTTCAACTTGCAGCCTTTATGGAGGATATGAGCTGGAAGTGCTCACGGGAGCTCCTATTAAAAATCTGCTACCAAAGAAAGAGCTAGGATTGTTCTTTTTCCAGTGGACTGACATTTGTGCTCTCTCTTCTGTTGTCTGGAAATCATCCTTTCCGGACATGATTTATCTTGAGGGTCACAACCCCCCCACCACCCCGTATTTTTAAGAGCAGTTAGTCTTCTTCTTCTTGTCAAAAGACAAGATTGCATGACATAGGAATTTCAATTTCTCACCCAAAAAATATATTTGGATATTCCACAGGGTTTATTATCACTGAATGACTTGAAAGAAAGCCTACACACCTGCTAGACTGTAACACCTCCAGATTACTTGAGTTTGCAGTAACAGCTACTTTCCTTTTGTCACACAGCAAACATGTCAACCTAGGATTTGAAGTTCACTCATTTACCAGGTGAAGAAAAACACTGTTCTCCACTGTGACTCCTATTAGCCTCTAAGAGTTTGTCTTCAGATAATATATGAAGTCCAGGTGTGATCCATCCGCCTATGAATAAGCAGAATCCAACGCATGCAATTGGAGTTACAGTTAACTAAAGCAGAGATAAATATAGAGCACTTGAGCAAAAAAAATGAAGCTGGCACAGTGGGACAGTATCTACTTTTGCATTATTAAAATCTCAGAAAAAATGCAACATTTTATCTGGGCAAATATTTGCAGTTCTGCTAGGCAAGGTTTTTTTGTTTCTCCGTTGTGAATCTTGATATAGGTACTGAACAGAAGGTTTCCACCAACTATCTAGAAAGAAATTATACTTTTCCAGTTACTAGGGCAAAAAATCAATTTGTACACTGTTTTTTATCTCATGATCATCTGAGAACATAAGGTTTAACAGTCAGCTTTTTTTGCTCATGATTTACTATTAGCTTATCTGGTCTGGAAATTGAATGATACCTTCACAGTTTCATGCAGAATAAGAAATTAATTTATAAACTAAATGCATTTAACTAAATATTCATCCTCTTTCTTGGGAATGCCTCATTTCAACTACATGCATTCATTAAGAAATGGAGCTATCCTGTATGAAATGCAAATAATAGAATCAAATACATAATCCGTAAGCAAGATGAACTGAGGCATGGCAGAGCTTTGTTGTTCTTTAGAAGATATCTGGAAGATCATGGGAGATCACACAATTGTATTCCACCAGACATAGGTGTTTTACTCCAATGCATGCTACTATTGAATGATCATAAAATAACCACTGCCACTACAACAAAGGATTGACATTTTAAATTATTCCAGCTCTCATAGAAGTTGTTCCTTCTATTCTGAACAGTTTTGAAAGGTAGTGAATTGGTTTGCTAATACTTCTGTTCTCAACACAAGGGAGTTAGTTTTGTTTATTTTAATAAGCCATTAGTATTTTCTGACTTGGAGGAATCAGACAGCTAAAGCTAAATAATTTGTGGAATAAAGTAAGACAATCAGGATGCAACAGAAAAAATGAAACTGCAAATTGCTGAACAGTTATTTTCATTCCATATGGTGACCATGGATATTTGCTAACACCATGAAATTGCTGAATGCAGTGGAGTCATTTAGATATTTCACAATTTTATGACCTACAGTTTTATGACAATCATTCTAGTGCAATGTCTTCAGTATTGGTGTATTTTCCAAGAAAGCAGTCTGGTTCCAAAAGAGCACGCAGTTCTCTACATGAAGTTAAACACTGTATATTGTAACACACTAATTTGTTCAGGATAGAGATATTGAAAATGATTCTTCAATTTCTTATACCAAATGAGAGAAATGAGTTAAATATAAGCAAATCGTGTTCTTTCATGACTATTTATTTACGATAAATAGGGTAAGCAGCTAGACATATATTTCGACCATGCCTTGGGTAGACAAGTCATCAATTATGTGCTCTTTTAAAACTTGCATTTCTTGATTCATTTTAAAATGTGGGACAGTTTGTAGCTTTCAGCTGAAGCCTTCCCATTGCTAAACTGTTGAGCAAGCTAACTAATATGAGCTGCAGTTTTCACCTTTACCAAAGGAAAACAGAATTTTACTCTGTTCTCAGGGACATGAGATCGAATTACATATCAACATCATGCAGCTCCATGTAAACAGATTCTGCAGTTCTTCAGTTTCATCTGAAATGAAACCTCATAATTTTTAACATTTCCAAGGCCAACCACACAAGAAGAAAAAATACATGCAATATGCAAGTATATATATTATATACGTCTGTATGTATGCACATATGCACATTTAGAATTTGGTATTTTTATTTTGATTCTGTTCTCACAGTTGCTCTGTACATAGCAGAACTGCTGTAGTCAGCGCTGAAAGAATAATCCAGTGCTTTTTGTGGACCTTTTTACCACCGAAAATCTTGTGGTAGGCAGCTACGCTTCCAAAAATGAATTTTAGAAAGCAATTAGTCTTTGAAACAACATGGTCCAAGCACTTGTTACACTATTTTAGAGTGGTGTTATCTTGTCAGAAATCTGTATAGTTGAAGACACTGTCTTAGGCTGCTCCTGTGTCTATGGACAGATAACCTCTGCCACCCTGCACCGTACTGTTAGAAAGTCACTACCACTAGTCCATCTTTGAACGTGTATTGATGACCTACACATGATACCCTCCTTCAGAAATCCCACTCTGAAATATGGAATAAATGTCAGTATTTAGACATTTAAGCTGTTAGGGGTCAGCAATAAGCCACTGGCATAGACTAGTGAACAAGTAATGAATTTTGCCGTACGCAGATCCCACATCTGCCCTCCACTTCAAGTACAAGGATCACGATAGAAGGCCAGGCAGCACAACCAACCAAAACCAAAATATTTTAAAGACCATAGAAGAGTCTGAAGATGGAAGCAGTAGCACTAAAAATTTTAAAACTTACATGTATATATTTATAAATTTAGATTTTAAAAATCTTTAAAAATGGTGTTGGTAATTATTGAGAATCAGAGGATGAGAAAGTGGACTGTAAAGATGGTTCATCTGCTAAGGATCTAATCCTGCAACAACTTCTCACCTGCGCAGACCTTCGCTACAGCACTGCTAATTTCACACATGTTGTACAAATTATTTTCATCTCAGCAGTAAACCCATACATGTTATTATAAAGCTAGTATATGTTTTAAAAAGAAATGTTACAGCACTTCCTATTGATTTTAGACAATTTTTGAGCAGTGGATGAACTTCACCCTCATGTAAAATATTATATATATATATATGCCTCAAACAAACCCAAAAAAGCAAAACTTCTCTTTCTGCTCCAAACAAGAGAGGGAGCTCAATTATGCAATCAAAGCAAATAAACTCTAATATTCACTAGTTAATAGGAAATTCATCCTGCCTCTGCTCAGTAGATGTAAAAATGTTGTGTTCTGGGGAGTGCTGGGAACAGTTGAACCATCTACCTTTTCTTCCTTTCATGTTGAATATGAGCATAGAGGTCTAGAATCTGAAGAACTTTAATGGAAAGGTTTCTGACAGTTTGCAAAAGAACTAGTTAGGCTTAGTCTTTCTATCCTACAGACAAGATAACAGAAAGAGGAGAGGATACAGGTCTACAAAATCATTAGTGGCATAAACAGGACACCCAGCACAAGGATGAATGGGCATCAGATAAATATAGCAAATTCAAAAGAAAATAAAAGGAGTTATCCCTTTATTTTGTGTGTATTTAAGCTGAAACATTAGGTTTAACATCTCCTTAAAGACAAAGCTCTTGTCTGTAAGAATTTTAGAACGTGTTGATAAAACTATAGAAGACAGAGGAGAGTTTAAAACCTCTTTGTGGAATTTCTGCAACAGAAAAAGGTTCTCTCTTTTCTGTCATATATTATTTTGTATAGTATAGTCACAATTTGAACAGCTTGTCTTAATAATTATGTTAGAATAACACAAAAAAACCACTCTGCTAACTAAAACAGCAGGATTATTAAGGCTGGAAGGTAACCTAAGCATTTGAAATTGCTGATACATTCCTACTGGCATATTGTTTCCTTCACAATGTTTTTTCTCAAGGTACATGGATCAGACTGAATTTATAGATTGCTGTGCATCATTAAAAATATATATGTATCTGTAGAAGATTATAGTTATATTCTTCATATTCAAATAAGGTCAAATGCATTTTTGCACTCTCATTTGATTAAGTTCAGAAATATTGTCTCAAGTTAATTTGTATTTTCCATATTGTTTGCAAGATCATATTCACTCAAAATTTAGAGCATTATCAAAAATATCTGTACAGGGAGCTACATTAACTGTGACCCTGAATGTTGATAAAGGCAATTACTTTATTGCTGTCTTAAGGAGCATCATGAAAACAAAATAAAAATGGGAGAGCCAGCTGGAGACAAAATAATCCTGGGGTGCACAGACACAGTTTCAAATTATCAGTAATTCAGAAATACACTAAGAAAAAAATAATTGAACAAAAAATCATGATGGCAAGGAATAAAGACCCCAAAATCCTATCTCATGGCAGTGAGAATAATGATTAACAAAAAGAATAATTAGAGGACTCATGTTCTAAAATGCTACAAATGGTATCCTGAGATTTTGTATTGGAAATTATTAGAATAAACTTTCTGCAAGGAGGAAAGGGAAAAACAGAACACTACTGTACTACTGTATCTTGAGGTCTATCAGCACTCACATCAGTCACTTCTATGGAAATTCTGTTTCAACTTCAAAAAAGAGATTTTTTTTTTTCCCAAGAGAGTGCACAGAATTGCTGTAAAATTCTTTGAGGTTTTCTTTGAAAATTCAATGTCAAGTGAATATCAAAATCTTATTAATCTTTCCTAGAAATAAAAAACATCCACACTGTGGTGGTTTAACTTCAGACAGCACTAATACCAGCATAGACACATATATATATAACTCTACTGCGGAACATTTTTTTTTAACACCTTAAATTAGTTAAGTAGAGAATTATTATAATAATTGCTAAGTCTATTACTGAAATTTCACTGAAATAAATAAACCTAGAGAGAAATATTATTATCTTAACCAGTTAAAAAAACCAAGCTTTTCTGTTAAGTCTTCCAAACTGTCGTGTAACTCTGAGTAGTTTCTTTATAAATGTCTACTTCTACACCCCCAAAATTACGTTCAGTCTGTTAAACTATAATTACTACCGTAACAATATCAACTCCTGCCTTGAGTAAACTGAGGAAGTTCACATACAGTCAGTGTTATTTTCAGCTCCTGCTGTGGAGTGACCGGTGAAGCTCCCTTTACAAAGGTACAATATTAAACAGCTCCACTCCTGTGGTCCACAGTATTTGCCTGTATCAGAAGGGCATATACACTTCCTGTGAGCTGCTCATAACAACACACTTGCTGATTGTCTAAAGGTGGTCTTAAGCAGAGGAATGAACAATCATCTCCAACCCGGCAGTTGGCCAGTGATTATGCTATTAATCCTGTATTAGAGATGGAAAAGCCAAGACAGGCAGAGGGGAAACTATTTTCATCCAAATCACACAGCAACACAATGACAAAACTGAGAACACATAAGAGATATGCCATTGTTGTGATTTTTTTGCCTGGTCTTCATTTCCCAGACTCTGTCACTTCTCTGCATTAGTTTTTGTTTGAAACAGAGTAATTGAGAGGGAAAAAAAAGCAACAACAATGCCAACTATTTCGGACTGCGATAACGGAGAGATATTTAAATTATTTAAATATATAAATTACAATGGATAAGGAAACTACTTTTCAGACAGAATCCAACTTGGCTGCCATAATGCCTAACTGATCCGTGTTTTCCTTCATTTAAACATGCTCTGATGCTCAGTCCCCAGTTCTTTTCTATGCACAAAAATAAAAATCTTCAGAGATCTCACTGCGCACATAGTTTAGGAATAGAAAAGTACTTCTGTCTGTTCCCACCGGCGGAAAGAGTTCTGTAGTCTGAAATCCAAGAACCAAGTTCATAGCAAAATCATTGAAGCAAGGGAGACTGGCAATATGAAGGGCATTAATCACACAAAGACAGCTTTTGCAAAACTGAGGCCATTTGGGGTTCAATTGGGCAAGCAAGCAGATAGCTCTGAAGTGCTGAGAGTGCCAAGCTCTGTGTAAGGTACGGAATGATCTGAGCCCTCCTACTTCTGAACACTCCAGTTTTCCACAGGACTGTGTAAGAAGGGTACTACTTTTTAGTGCAATGTACAAATACATGGCTGATCAGACAAAAGGTTAAAAGAATCAGCAAACCAAATGAGCAGATGTTATCCTTTGTCCTGGTATCTGTTGTGCCATATGACTTGGAAAAGCACTAAGTTGTCAGTACCTAAACTTCCTTGTGTGACAAATGGAGACAACAGAGATCCCTTACCTTGCAGGCATATAATTTAGAATTACACAGGTAGCACTACAGCAATTACCCCTGGTAGCAGTCACCCAAGCTAATTTGGAATTTCACCTATTATTAGAATTCATATTTTGACAGAACAATTTTCATGATACTCCATGCCGTAAGTCATGCCCCAGACTCTGAGAATCGGTTGATCACAATTCACACCCAGACTGAAAGTCATCAGCGCACATTTCGACTTGCAGATAGCAACATATTTTGTATTAATCTGAAGACACTTTTTCACTGATTTGTAATCCCCACATCTTTACCTCTGTTACAGCCAATTTGCTTAAATCAAAAAATCTTGAATAACCCCTTTCATAGATGGCACCCAGTACTATCCCATACCAAACGTACAGTGAAGTCACTCGGGAGAATCCAGTTACCTGTAGTTACAACAGTGAAGCAAAGCAGTATCAGACTACCTAAGGGGATATTCACTCTATGTTTTGGTAACCAAGAAGCTTTAAATCATTTTGTATCCTGAATGTAAATTCCCTGTCTCACCTCTACTCCACATCCAAAGAGATGCCAGTTCGAAAAAATCCTATTACATATTTTGCTTACCTGACATTACTAATGAATTACTGACTATATCATTTTGGCTGGGGGCATTGCCAAAACTGACTCCCCATTTATCCCAAGCTTATACTTAAAAGTACCCTTTTGAAAGACATGAAATGACGCAGAAATTATCTATTACCAGCTTTGAGGATGAGATTTACTGTTGAAGGTTGGGCTTGTTGGGTTTTTTGGGGTTGGCGTTTAGCTGGGTTGTAGGTTGGTTTTGGTTTGTGGTTGTTTGGTTTTGGTGTGTTTTCTGTTTGGGTGTTTGTTTTTTGTTGTTTTTGGTTTTGGTTTTTTTTGTGGTGGTGGTAGCTTTATTTTTTTAATTAACAGGAAAGAAATATCAAGGTCATATTTGAATACTTGTCTGAATCATCTCTCAGGTTGCTTGTGCAGAAATACTAACAAAACCATCACGGCTGTTTGGGGAATGTTTTTGTTGAGGATTTTTTATTTTTTAAGGACCAAGGTTAAACTATTTGAAATAATCTGGCAAAAACTTTTATTTTCTGAGCTGTTGTATCCTTTTTCCTTCAGTTTAATTCTACAAAACTGAGTAGTTATTTATTCTTTTTAACTTGAAAAATTTTTATGCTTCAAAAGATTTAGTAACATAAGTAAACTACATTTTGAATATATGCATAAAGAATAAAAATTGCTCCTATTAGAGGTACAGGAAAAAGGAAAAATACTTTAAACTCATTTCTTTTTTATTTTCACTTTCATGACAAAAAGGACTTAATCTGACTCCAAGTAATAAGTTTAAATAATTTAGTACTGTATCCGCTTCTCTGTTTGAATTCGTGATGATCCTGAAATGATATTCGTGTTTATTCTGGAGTGGATGTTGCAAGCCATTATCACATTATGTAAAGAATATCTCAGTGGACTTGCCCAGACAATGCAGTTGTTTCAGAAATAATAGTAACCAGTGATTCATTGTGGACATTTTATGGTCTGTTATGTGACCAGGAGTATAAAGTAAGCCCGCATCCCAAGGAAGAATGTGTTCCCAAAGAAATGCAAATTAAGGATAAAAGTCCACCTTCAAAACCTCCCCCTTCATCTTTCTATTTCTGTCTCAGCTAACAGACTGCTTAGAAAATTCAGTGTGCTTGAATTCCTCTAGCTTATTTCTCTGAAACTCACATCACAAAAAATACTTGTGGTCGTAAAAACTGATCTGGGCTGAAATTCCCTTTTGGCTTTATGTTCCCCATTGTGAAAGACAAGAAGGACCCCTGCAGAGACTTGACAGAAGGATCTAATTCGGTTACATTATCCCCTCCAGCCAGTGAACTGTCAAGGTAGGGTAACAAAACTGAAGCATGTCTGCTATAACGCAGACCTGACTCATCATTTACATTTGCCCTTTCACACATACAGTGTTTTGTTCCCATAAATATAAACTGCATATAGATGACAGAAGACCTTCATCACCTGTGTTCTTGGAAAAAGTAATTTGAGCAAGTAGCTAGAAGCAATGTATGCTACAACATCCTCTTGAAGTCTAGTATTAGTAAGTAGACAACCAGTAGGCTCACCAGGGAGAACACAATGGGAATTTTCTAACATACATACAAGAAAATGGAAGGAGTAGATAGTTTAAAGATATGGATTTCTATGCCCTATAACTTGAAAAACTCAAGTGCATCAAATGAAACTAGGTACTACTGTCCATCTAAATACCTGATTATTTCTAATTGTTTATATATTTGTATAAAGGCATAAGTCACAAATCAGTGTTAATCTTGAACTAATTACTGTAGTTAATTATTAAATGAGTGGAGTTTTTTCTGCTTTCCTTGTTTATAACTCCATTGTCTGAGTAGTTCACTGTACTTGACTTTCACATAATGCTGTACAAAAAATTTTGTCCAGTTAAGTAGATGAAATTGTATTGGTAGCTGGTTTTGTTTTCTTGTGCATATGAAAGGCCAGGGCTTTCTTCCATTCTCACTGCACATAAATCTCGAGCAGTAGAAGCTGAAGTTATAGCATGAGTTCTTTTCCAGTTGATGAATCATTCTCTGTTCATCAAAAGGCATTGTCATCACTTGGTTTTCTTCGCCTCAGTAGAGGTTTGCTTCAGTAAAACTCTGTAAATGGAGTAAACAATTAAGTAAAACATCAGAATGTTTAATATATAACTTGAAATTTTTAATAATAAAGAAAAATTCTTCAGAAGAACCACATTTGGGGCTAAATATTCATAAAAATATTTTAAAATATTTGCTGAAATTTTTTTATAAATTAAATTTTCCAATAATATACGGTAGTTAGCATAATAGCATAATAATTGCTTAAAAGTTAAAGCAGCTGGTTGTAATTCCAGAATGCTGTGCAGTACATGTCACTGGAATACTCCTGCATTATATGCCTTATGTTCCTAGGTAATACATAGACTTCTGATCCCATTTCTTCTGGACAAGGGCTACATTGTCTGTAAATTTCTACTAAATAAGAAAAAAAGGTACAGTAAATAGTACACAACATCTGAATATAAAGTGTTTCAGAAGTTAGCAAGTAGAGGCTGAATGCTCTCTAGAGAAGTATAAATATTGGAGTTTGATTCCTGTGAATTCCTGCACAAATAGATCAGCTGTGATGTCATCAATTCACAGCACCCGGTCTAAAGATCACACTTCACTTACAAGATAAGGTCTTGACACTTCTGCTCAGATATTACCCTGCTTTTTTTGTGAAAGAAGCAAAAAATGCTCAGCTTAAGTGCAGTATCTATTCATTCTACAAATATACTTGTTTCTTTTCTAGACATCTCCTTAATCCCTGCTTAGCAGTAGCTCAAACACTAGACACAATGAAGGTGTTTACCAGGTAGACTTTTCTGGTACAATTGTTAAAAATCAGCAATTTGATTCAGCAGCCAAATAATCCTGGCCAAGAAATGCAGTACTCAGCAAACTTGGCTGCTTCAGAAAGTACTATGAAAGCTAAATAACAGGAAAAAATATCTATAGATTGAAAACATATTCCTTAGACATTGAGAGTTCAATATCTTCTTTATCAAAAAGTTGACAACTCCAAGCTGAAACGCAAATATCCATTTGTTCCTATTTTCCAGAGAGATGCTCTCTTCCATACAAAGGAAACAGTTTTCCATTATTGTTCTCAAACAGCTGAAGCCAAGAAAGAAGCCAACTCCCTGTCTTTCTTTTTGGAACACAAACAAAGAAGGACTCCTCATGCTTTCACTCAAATTTTCCCCAGAAGGAAGGAAGATAAGACGATTCCAATCAGCAGGTAGACCGAATGTTGAAAAGGATTAATCTTGCCAACTCTGACTGCAGTGTCTGATATAGACAGAGAATCATAGAATCACAGAATGGTTTGGGTTGGAAGGCACCCTAAAGATCATCTAGTTCCAACCCCCTGCCATAGGGAGGGACATTTGAGATCACATCTTATAAAATGTGTGATCAAAAAATTTGTTCAGATTCACTTAGGAACACCTTTGTGTGGAATAAAATTTGGAAAAGGGAAACATAAAAGAGGATTACATTTGTGATCAGTTCTAGAAGGGAGGATTAGGGCTTGAACTTGTGCTGGGTTTACTTGGGACGGAGTTAATTTTCATCACATTAGCTTGCATGAGGCTCTGTTCTGGATGTGTGCGAGGCTATGTTTTGAATTTGCAGCACTGAGAAGAGTATTTGTAATGCTGCTGGTTTCAGTTGTTACTAAGAAATGTTTGCACAAATTCAAGGAATTTTTCAGTTTCTGATACTGTGCCTGTGTTGGTTGGCTAGTTGGTGGGCTTTCATGTTGGCTCTCTCTCTCATGGGGATTGCTCTGATTCTGGTGTGATCTCTCTCGGGCTCTCAGGCTGACTACCTGGGACCTGGCTGGGCATTAGTTGGCAATAGTTAGCAATTGTATCACTTGTTTTATTTTCCATTCATTTCATTACACATTATTAGTACTAGTTTTATTATTGTTTTCATTACATATTATTAGTAGTATTCTTAATATTATTGATATTGTTAGTATTATTAGTATCACTGTTTTATTCATTAATATTCAATTATTAGATTGTTCTTATCTCAGCCCACAGGTTTCCTTGTCTTTTCTTCCAATTCTCCTCTTGCACTGTGTGGTACTTTATTGGTGGCTGGGATTAAACAACGACAACTCTTTTTATACACTTAAACACACAGTTACCACTGATGACTAAGACAAAACTCATATATATTTATCTTTACCAATAGATATAGACAGCTGTAAAGAGCTTCTCTCATTATTAACCTTATTTTCAAAAGGAGGAATTGGGAATCAATACCTTCCATCAGTCACTGGAGGTCAGACTTTGTATCTCTGAAAGACTTGAAGTTAACAACTAACTAGTCAGTCACCTAAGAGTTGCTGCTGCTCTTCATTGTAGATCATATTTCTGTCTTCTCAAAGTGTTGCAGTGTAAATGCAAGTTTTTTACTGTGCTTTCCAACCTTTTCATCCCAATTTTAGTATTATTGTTGGCTCAGGACAATTTCAAGACATAAAAAATAAATAGTAAAGAATAAGAATAGAGAAGAAAAGAAAAACCCAGTGCCACTTTAAGGGTTGTAGAAGTCTGATAGGAACACATCACCAGGTAAACAAAGAGGCTATTTGACTGATTAGAACAGATCAAAGTTACCTTCATATATGCCCTTCCTAAACCAATAATCCAATTGTAAAATTGTCTGTGGCCATATTGTTATTGGTTTAGCCTCACCATTCAAAGAAATAATGCAACCTGTGTATTTCTCTTACTTGTAAGGTACGAAAAAGATTTTAAAAAACTGATTTAATGGTGGGTTTTGGTTGTTGGCAGGGAGGGGGGGAGGGGTTGCGGTTTTTTTGTTTTGGTTTGGGTTTTTTTTGCAATGTGTTGCAAATCTATTAGAGTTGAATTAATTTAAATTTCAGAGCTTTGACTGGCTATCTAACTTCACATATCACATTGTCTAGTACTCAAAATTCTTCTCTTTTTATATATTCACTCTGGCAAGTAAAGGAAAATTTTCCTTCACTTCAGCAACTGAAATAATATACCCCACTACTCTATTATGTAAATGGTTTCATCTGTCCTATTGATCTTGATTTTTTGATCCAATATTTGTTTTACAAAACAGACCATGATGTTGCAACATAAGATGATAAATATTGTTGCACAAAGCCATTTGGAAATAGTCCCATTAATGAGTAAAATTGTTTAAACACACTTGACCTCACGAACAAAAGCTAAGTCTGATGGGAAATCTGAGCAAATGTTCTTTTCCTGTTCAGAAAAATTTGGTTTCTAAGCTCCAGACTAATAATATTGTTGGACATGATTCACTAGACGGGGAATCCCTAAAGAAGCAGAACAAGCTGAAGATGGCAAGTTGCTTATACCTGGAAAAGTAAGGGACATGGTGCTTGACTAAAAACCTGGGCAATAAATTCCCTCTTGTTTCTGACCTCCTCTTAAATTAGGAGTTCAGAAATCTTTATTCTTGGACATCCATCATCATCAATACAGTGATTATGGCTCACCGTTTCAGACAGAAATAAAAGCAGACTGACATTAAAGGAGAAAAGAAAGTCATAGAAGAAATTGTGACATGTACACACCTAAAATTAATAATGCTCAGGCATTACTAAAGACGAGAACCTCTTACTGTGGAAATGGAGACTTCAGCCTAGAGCAACTTCCCCAGTACTGTTCTACTTAAATGCAATCTTTATCCTCTCATTGGAAGATTGTATTTACTGCAGCTCTCATTACCAAGTTGTGTGGGCTCAAAATTTCACTGTAACACTTTTCTTTGGTTTGCTTCCCCTCCCCTCCCCTGCCCTCCCCGCCCACCAGTCATTCAAATAAAGGATTTGTTTGAAAAAGTAGCGCTCAAGATTTCAACTGTAAGAAAAAAGACATTTTTCTGCCATAGTTCCCTTTCCATTCCCCACATCTCCTGTCTCTACTTATGCTGCCCTCTTCCCTTAACCAGAGATTGAATGCCTCATTTTGCCTCCTTACAGCAGATCCCACAGTCACAAGGTAAAGAAGTTCAACTTTCCAACCCAGCACTAACAATATTCGCTTTCTTTGGGTAGATTACTTTCCTGCTGGTTCAATGGGTTCACTATGTGTCAGTATGAACATTTATGATCCAAGAAATTTGAGTCATCTAAAGGCAAAGAGCAGATCTTCAGATCCAGCATGGAGATGTAAGGAGCAGACCCTCTCATCCAGGAGCAGGCTATTTATGTGGCCTCAATTTTCTTACAAAACTAAATCCTAAGTGTAATATTTCACTGTTGGCTACTATATGTACTGATTTTCTTGACATTTGAATTAAGACCATATTGTGTAAATTTCAGTTCTGGGCATCACAATTTAAAAACAAAGCTAATGTACTTGAGTGCATCCAGAGGAGGGCAATTTGGTAATTAGAGGTCAAAATGTTCACCTTAATTTTTCATACCTACTCAACGTTAAATGATTTGACACACGTTGTTCATCCAGAGACTGTTCACTCAAAACGACTGTCAGTCCTGCTGCAGTACACTGTTTGGAAGGATCTGCTCTAAACAGCCTGTGAGGAAGGCAAAACTTCCAGAGAAGGCAGTCATGGTAATGGTAAAATAATACTCCTTACAGACTCCTGAAGTGGACATGCAAGTCACCCTGCTATTTTCCATCTGACTGATTACTTAGGTTTCCCATTCCTATCTATTCTTCTTTCCTTTTGATAATTTTTTCTCTTCAACTAATATAATATCTGGTCCAAAATCTGTCGACAGCATACTTGAACTCCATAAAACCAAAGGTGTCCCTTTCTCCAACTGTTCCTTCTCTTGACATGCACAGTCTGTTTGTTCTATGTTGTGTTGCTCTGAGAACCAATTAGGTTTGAAGATGTTTTGAAGACCGGTTCAACTGTCTTAGAATAAATGGTGAGATATTTAAGGAGCACATTGTATGGCCATCTCCACAAAAGCATTGAGCTGAAACGGAAGGTTCTCTCTCATTCTCCAGCTGGAGTTTTTTACCTACTTTATATAAAAAGCTTTTGGATTCCACTTTTAATTCAGTGTTTTCCACAGGAATCTGCATGTTGCTGTTATGTATTCCTATATTTTGGGGGGGAGTTTTTGTGTTTGTTTGGTGCTTGTTTGTTTTTTCTTTAACCCATCAGCTATCAAAACCTGTGGAACCTTTTGTGTCAAAAAAATCACTGAGGAAAATACCGACTACAAGCATTTAAATGCTTTTCAATATCTACAGTGCCTTTCTCTTTCCAGTCTGCAACCAACAAAACACCAGAGGTATTAAATGCCACTCATAAATGTGCCTGTTTTCTAGATATCAAGTGACAGATGTTTTTAAGTTGTTATTAAATGAATGTGGCTTTTAGAGTTTCTTTTGCAGTCAGTATTGTATTGGTGGCCTGCAATGTTAATAGAGTCTGTAGTTAAAAATACAAGATGTATGCATCCATCAAGATTAAAAATGCTCAAGTGCTTTCTTACCTAATGATTTATTGCTACTTCAGAGGCATTTTGACAGCCACATGGTGTTTCTTTTAAGGAACTATTACAAGATTTAATGTGAATATTTGAAACTAATACCCTGATGCTGCACACAGTTATCCATGTTCTTCATTCCTTCAGTATTTTCTTTGAGCACCAGCCATCACTGGAGATCATAAATAATGATTATTGTCTAAATTGAAATTATTCATTTTAGTATTGAGAAATAGCAGAAAAGCCTCCATATTGTCAAAAAAGGTATCATTGCAACACGTACGCTCTTTAAAAACATGTTTGTAGAATATTCTTTTTCCTACAGATTAAGAAAGAGTAGCTCAAGATACACACTGGAGAATATTACCTATAAAATATTTCTATCATTTTTTAAACCCATCAAACCGTGTCTTTCTGTCTAAACATGTTGTCTCTGGGTAATCTGACAAGAAGCTATTCAAACACATACATCCATGGAGGCTGTTATGCATCAAACCTTGTGAAACTTAGTGTTCAGAGGCAACAGATATTAACAGAATGCAGAGGAACCCATTACACCTTTGCTGTTTACATATCAGAGCACAGAGGCTATGCACCTCTTTGTTCAGCACAGGCATGAATACAACTAACACTGACATCACAATAGAACTGTGATGAACTTATGCATATTTAGTGAGGTTATGTGATTGATAGTCAGATAAATCATTTCCAGATTCTATTTTTTGTCTTTTACATTTGAATGCAGAACTTCCCCTGTTTTGTGTCTACATATCCTAAAACTATTTAAAAAAGGAGATGGTTTTGTATGTTCCTCTGAACAAACACCACTTCTTCTTAGCTTTTACAACTTCAATAATTACAGCTTCAGGCTACCTAAGGCAGATAAGTAGACCTCAAGCTTTTCTGCTATCCAAATTGTTCTTTCTGAAATCAAAAAACCCTCAGAAGTAATGCAGTAGGTTTGGTGAGAGAAATTAATCCTACATATTGCTGTTACAGGAAAATGAATGCAAACATAATATGAAGCAGTTCTCCACTCAGAATGTTATTCCTTGTATCTTCTTGTGACTTTATATCATGAGGACATCAACCGAGTTGCTGTCAGTTCAAAACTTACTAGAGATTCTGAGCCTTCCTATAATACTTATGCATTTGCCATATTCCTTAAACATGATAGTTAGTCAGGTTGTTCATTCTTCCAACAGATCCACAGCTCATATTTCTTTGAAATAAACTTGATTTTCTTTTAAGTGTAGGTTGGAAAAATAAACAGATGGTAATAAATAGAAGATTTTCTGGGGTAACTATACTGCTTGCCAGAATACTGAATGACATATTTTATTTCAGCTTTTGTCACAGAAAAATATTAAACTGTTAAAAATATCCTGTCAACAGTCCTTTCTTCTGAAAAACCATCAGAGAATACAAGAAAGTTTTGGACAAAGGAGCATAAAGCTTTTACTACCTGCTTGACTATTTCTTGCGGCAATGTACTTAACTCAGCCATGACACAAGAGCTGTAGCAACGAAAACAATACATAAAATTGCTAGAAGTTGTTTTTGATAAACATATCTTACAGTCAAGTTAGTATGTAATATAAGAAGTGAAGTGAATCAGGAAATTTACCTTGTGTAGCCTCAAAGGTAGGCATTAATTTGGGTATCTTTTGAAATAAACTCGTCATGAAACACATCTAAGCACAATTCAAGTCGGGCTTCCCACAAAATTGTGATAGTCATTTAACTTATCTCTTTTAAGTGTGAATATCACAAACACTATTTACTTTCTTGTTATTATTCTGTGGTTAGAGTATTTTGGTTGGGGACTGAGAGGTTTTGTTCCTTTGCTACCTCTCTTGGATGCACTCAAATTAAATTAAAAATGTAACTGGATTTGAACAATGCAACCATGTCACTAATTTCATTATACTGGCAAAATACTCCCATCATCATCAAAGTATTTTAAGGATCTAATTGTAACAGCAGTGTTGCATGTAAAAATCTGGTTTATCAGCATGTTCAACTCTTTTGACAAAGTAGGTACTGGAATCCATATTATCAAACTTGGGATATACCTATTTATTATATAATTCATAATTAAACAGGGCAGACATCTCTTTAGTGATGGAATGAACTCACTAGTGACCTTAGACCCAAACAATGTATCTAAACAAGAAGCAAGAATCCTTTGAATAAAGACAAAGCACCTAGATCTATCTGTATTGTGTTTCAGATTAAGTCAACAGGAGCCTATTGTTTCCTAGCCTAGCTGGAAGATGTAAAAACTGGGACAAGAGGAGGAATGGATATTGAGGAGAATAATTTTTGAATCCATGAATTATTGAAACTACTTAATATGTTGAAAATACCTATCTGACACAATATAGGTGTTCTGGTTTTAGTCAGGAAAGAGTTAACTCTCTTCACAGTGTATGAAGCTGTGTTCCTGGATTTACCCTGAGAAAAGTACTACAAGGTGTCTTTTCAGCTGGTGCTGGGGAGCCCTTGTACCAAATTTAGGGTCTTTCCCAGCTTCTGATAGAGCAGGTGCATTCCCAACTCTCACTACAAGCAGTGTGGGGACACACACAGTTCAGACAGCCAACCCGAACTGACCGAAGGGGTATTTCATTCCATAGTACGTCATGCTCGGTACCTAAGTGGGGAGTGGGCTTGGAGGGCCATAATTCTTTTGCTGGCTCCTTAAGTCTTTAGCTCCTTTGCCATAACAATTTTTGCTGCTTCCTTAGCTCCTTTGTTAGTTTGCTAACTCCTTTGCTGGCTCATTTGTTAGCGAGTTGGTGGGTCAGTTGGTTTTCCCGGTCATGCTGTTGCTCATGGGGCTTGCTTGGACCCTGCTGCAATTGTTCTCAAGCTCTGGCTTTCAAGCTCCCTGGCTTTGGCTCTCACTACTCGGGACTTGGCTGTGCATCAGTCAGCGGGGGGTGAGCAATTGTATAGTATGTTTAATTTTTTATTATTTTAATTACTTATTTTTCTAGTGTTAATATTATTATTATCACTATCAAATTCATTTATGTTCAATTATGAAATAGTTCTTATCTCAGTTTTACCAGTCTCCTTGTCTTTTTCTCTGATTCTCCTCTGCTGGAGAGGGGGACAGGAAGGAGGTGTGCAATTGGCTGCGTAGTGTTTTACTGCTAGCAGAGGTTAAACCGCAGAATAGATAAATATTTTAACCATAGATTTTGGCCAAAGAATGTTGTCTGGGTATATTAAAAGTATTAGTTTTCAGATATTTAGGTGTAAGACTTATTAAAAAAAAAAAGAACAAGCATGTACATTTTAACAGAGATCAAGCAAAAGCCGTATGAATTTTGAATCGTAAGCACATCTTTTCCTCTCAATGATTTTTTTTCCTAATGTCCACAACACAATTTGTAGTGGTCAATTTGCAGCTGTTTTATTTTGACACCACTACCCAGAAGCACCAGCCTTGTTGTAACCTTACTTTTTTTGTAACCAAGCCAAAAAAAAAAAAAAGTCCGTTTGGCCTATTTAAGGTGGCTTCAGACTATTAAATCCAGAGCCATGCACTCTGACACAAAATTGGGAGATTGAGATAGCTGTATTCAAATTGCATTTATCCCCTTGCTGCCCACGCTCAAACAAAGAAACCATGGGCATGTCTTACTGCAGTACTGCTAACAATACTACAATACAGTTCTGTAAGTAATTGCACTTATTCACACAAAAAACACACCACTAAAAAGAAACTGATTGTGCTATTGGTTGCTCTAAAACTAATTAAAGTTAGCAAACAATTAATCATTTAATTAAGAGAGAGGGTTGCATTCCCTGGTATTGTATACCAGAAAAAAGACACCTGGCAAAACTCTTCAGCCAGCCCTTCTTATTAGTAGAACGTAATTTATTTTGTATTTTCGCACAATTTCAAACACAGTTTTCATCTACTTGCCAACATGTAACTTAAAACCCTATAAAGTCCTTTTAAGCTGCTTGAGATGCTCAGGTGCTACTCAAGAGTAAACCGGCTGTGGAACTACATAAACCTGTTCATATATAGCATGAAATGTTCACAGGTAAAGCAGCCTATAGGGACCTGAGAACTTATGCATCTGAAGTAGACGACTTTAGGGCTGGTCTTTTCAAGTTGTGAGAGTGCCCTGTTCTGGGAGTGTAGCATATTTGGAAAACCGGAGTCAAGATGGCTGGAGACTGAACATTGTTAAATCCCAGGTACGGACCCATGGATCATAATACGGTATGTGTACCATGAAATGTGACCCAGAGCCTTGGGTCAGTGATAGATTATCTCAGATACAGCATAAGGAAATAACTAGGTGCTAACCTATTTGCTAGCTGCTTCTGGGACGAGACTTCTTGCCACCGTTTCCTTCCCTCCCTCTTATTTTCTCTGATGCTTAACAGAACTGTAGCTGAATTGATTAGGCTTGCTGACCCAATATAAAAATATTGACCTCACAGGCTTAGATGACATATTAAGCAGTCCAAAAGGCACCAAAGGTGTGGAGAAAGCAGCATTGAAACTCAAGAGAAGAGAAAGCAAGTCCCTTTACAATCAGCAATAATATTGGGTCATATCCTTTGTATTGTGCACCCGCTCCTCCAAAAGATTAGAAGATGACTTGACATCCCAAGTCACTGAATCATTTTATGACTTCACTATTGTGCTGGTTTCCAGCAGGAATGAGCTCCTCTTCTACACAGAGCTGGCTGGCCCAGAGCGGCCAAGGGATTTGTCTAATTCTATGGTACTTCAGGCTCAGTGTTCAGGCTGAGTGTGGCCACATGCACAGTTCTGGTGGCCTGGAGGAGATTATTAAGGTTTTGGGCTAGCTTGATAGCTCAGTCCTTAGCTTGTTTGTTAGCTCTTGGAACACTTGCTAGCACTGGGGAAGGATCTTTTGTTAGTGCTTTGGGCTGTTGGAGGTTTTCTCCTTGCTCTGGGGCTCTCAAGCTGGGAAACTGAATGCTGCTCTGAGACCTGATCGTGTGTTGGTTGGCACATGGTGAGCTACTGTATCACATTCTATTTTCTATTGTTTTCATTACTTATTAGTAGTAGTATTGGTAGTATTAGTACCACTATAATTTTAATTTATATTATTAAATAATTCTTATCTCAACTTTACGAGTTTTCTTTGTCTTTTTCTCCAACTCTTTCTGCATTGAGTGAGGGGAGGAGGTGATTGAGGGACTGTGTGGTACTTAATTGCAAGATAAAGCTAAACCACAACAACTATCACTTTCTGTTGACAGTCTCCAAGGTAAACATAGTTCTACAAGGTGGAAATAAAAAAACCCCACAACCTAATGCACTAAGTGTTATAGGTCATCACTTTGTCAGTGTAGGGTTGCTCCCCACACTAGGGGTCACAAATGTTACAACTAAAATTTAAAATAAATAAATAAACAGTAAATATCATTATCATTAATTTTCATCAACTAATTTACAAGTTAATCCTATACTTAGAAATAGTTCTGTGACCACCCAGGAAAGGAAAAAAAAAAAAAAAAAAGCAGAATCAAATATTCAGTGTATGCCATCTAAAAAGGTGAAACTCTGTGATATCATTCTTTTTAAGAGTAAAAACCACTCTACTAATGTGAGATTATTAATACCAATGTTTGGTGAAATTTGAGGAGTGTCGAAGAACAGCAAAATTATACAAACAAACAAAGCAACAATCAAAATGTGTCTGTCTAGCTTCACAGGCTGTTTTTAATGACATTTATTAAACTGACTAAAATCATTCTTACATTAGGATTTCTCTGCCCCACCAGACAAAAAAATGCAAGCTGTCACAGAAAGTCTGTGCAGGCCCAATCTAGAGTGTCCACCACCCCATACCCCACCCCATGCCACAGAGGCAGTGTTCTTCAGACAGTGGATCACGTAAGGCTGTTAATCATTAGCTTTGGGTCCTGTACACATGCAGTTTGTACAGACTTCCCTCAAGTCCTTAATCTTCTGCCGAAATAACCTTAAAAGTATTACTGACAGGAGATTTAGGCCCTAATAAATTCCCTCATTTTACACAAATAGGTGTGAATTGAACTTGTATTTTCCCATTCTTTTGACTTCAGAAGATAATGGGAAAGACCCATTCAATTCATTGCAAAACTGCAGTCTGATCCTCAAAAAGGCAAGGTGACATCCTTCATTTCCTGTTGCTTTGAAGACACCAGGTATTACCTACAGAAGACAAGCAAGTTACTGTTTGCCTCAGCTCTTCTGTCTTGGCTTTCACCCATCTGTTCTTCAGAAACATTGTACCTTTGTCCCCACTCACTGCACCCCAAAGCCAGAGTAATACACCAGGGAGTGCAGTACCCTGTGCTGTCACTGGTAGTGCTGGAAATGTGAAGAGTAAGATGTATTTCTAGAAAAAATCCTTATGTGAGGACTTTCACAATAAAAAGTTTATAAAGACTAAGTAACATGTTCAAGTGTTTAAATGCCAGACACGCAAAATGGGATATGCAGGAGAAAGACTGTGTGAAAGGCAATGGATAAAAGCAGTTCGGTACCAACGGAGTCACCCTGGACAGGCACTGGCATAGCAGACGGACTTTGCCTGTTTGGACTCCAGGCTATCCAGTTAGAATCTTCCATAAGCACTAAATCACTTTTTGGAAACCAGCTGCTCATAGTAATAAGACTAAATGACAAAACGGAGTTTTTATCACAGCTGATGTAATATTCAATAATAACTAAACTGAGTCAAGCTTCATTATTAAAGGCTTCATTTAAGATTCCATCAGGAACTACCGCATTTTGTGTTTCCTGCAGTGGATGGCATTTCAGCAGCTAAGCTTCAGAGGATTGCCATTAACAGATTATGCCAAGTGTAGAGAATGCTCAGTGGTTACTAGTTTCTTATACCTGTCAAACACATGCCCAAGGAGCCCATTATGAAGATTATGAGATTTTCTCAAGCTCTATAAACCATTCAGGACAAACACGTGTTTGTTTAACAAACCCTGAGTACCAATGTATCTTGGCAAAAATCTAAACAGAACAATAAAAAAGCAATTTTGTCCTACGGCTAGTGATTCAACACTTTCTTTCCTCAAAGTCAACTAAATGGAAAGTAATAATAAGGGAATGATGTTTGAACCTTGTATTTGTCAGATAAAACACCGAAACAGCTGCTTGGTTTTACATCAGGTACTGTGTTCGCAGTTTGCTCAGGTCTGACCTTCTCCCTATACACAAATATTTCTCTGAACACTCTGATTGCAGATGGGGAAAAAACCTTTAGGTAGAGCAGACAAATGCTTCCTGGATACATGGTGCTACCTATATGCTTAAAATTAAGATTATGCATGTATGTTGTCACTAATTGTAAATAATCCCATGCTGCCTCCTAATCACTTCATTAGGCCACAGTAATGTCTTCAATTCCACAAATAACACATTAGCAAAGTCTTCATAAATTTCTTTTGGTTGAGCTAACATTAGAGATATGTCCATGATGTTATGTGAAGTTTCTTTATTTTTTCTTTCAGTCAAATGTTGCAAACTTTCCTGAAATACTTGGCCAGAGTTTTTAATATAACGGAAGGCACTATCCCTTATTACACTTACGACAGTCAAAATTTCACAGGAAGATAGCAAAGGACAAACCTACAAACCTTTAAAAGTAAAGTTCAAAACCTATACAGCAGATCCACTGGGAGAAAAGCTAAATACCACAGTCTATTGGCTGAGCTTTCTCCTGCTGCAGAAAAGAAATATTGGATGCAGAAATATCAAACATATTGTAACTGTGTAACATTTTAAAGCATTCTAGCTTCAAATGTAATATCTGTTCATATGTGAATTCCTTCAGACGTATGTTCATTTACTCTGGAAAACTTAAGATGTTATAATTGGAAAACAACCTAAATCTATCAGCAAAACACAAATAGTATAGCTAGTGGCATCAAAATATGGGTACCATTAAATGTATATTTAGCTTTCTAGCATGAATCCTTCCATCTCTATGTGAAATATATTTACTAGCATCATCCAGGAAAACAGTCTAGAAAAACAGTGTCTGAGAAAGCATATCTACCCAAAATAAGAAACAGAAAGGGGTGGATTTTCTGATACAACAAAAAGTCATATGAAATTTATAAAGTACTATAAAGCAGCCAATAGCGTTTTGATAGGGTTGGATAGGCTGAGTAAAGTAAGTCACCTAGCCACAATTCTTACACAAGCTGAGTAAAGATATGAAATCAGCATCTCCAGCTGTGTGTTGATCTGATGAAAGTAACTAACCTGTGGGCTGTTCTTTTCATTTCCAAGGGTCTTATCATGTTTAGATAGCACCATGTCACTGCATTCTACAGGGAAAATTGCGTGGCACACTTTTATGATGGCACTACTTTGGATTTCACAGCATTGTCACGAAGTAACTTTCAGCTGAAAATGCCTGGACTGTGTGTCAAACAAAAGTCCATCCATGAGGTATCAGTTACGAGGGCACAATCTGAGGTGACTGTGTCAACCAGATTACACTTTGATATGATGGGAAGGGTGAGATTGGCTCCTCGCTGCACCCTTAAGAAACATTTTGTGCTTAAATAAAATACAGAGAATGGAAATTATCGTGTAATAATTAAAAAATTGCAAAAAGAAAAACCAGATCATTCATAGAACTTCAAGAGTATTTTCAGCTTTAATATAACACCTCCAGGCAAACATTTTAATAATTTTAAATGTACAGATCCAAATCTCTGGACAAAGTGGGATAATGAAGGATGCAGAACCTCTGATAAAGGAACCACTATGCCACAATGAAATACTGTAGGAGTTACTGTACGGTAGATTGTCCACAGTCAGTAAATCCTGGATAAACAGTAGAAGCCCTGAACGCTGTCTCACACAATATCAACCAGCAAAGCAGCTATGTTTTTGCGGTGGCAGGGTAAAATATCACTAGACTACGAAACAACAAATATTATCCCAGTTATTAAACAAAATAAATAAATGTAAATATTCTGTGTGGTAATGAACAGCTTTCCTAGTCTTTAATATCCCAGCTTTGCAGATATCCTATGTTTTCTGCCAAACTGACCGACCCAAGTGTGTTAACTTACAGATAATGTCAAAATCTGTCCTCTTCAAGAATTATCCAATTAAGCAGAGTACCGTTCTTCCATACTGAAATGAAAATTTGCAAAACCACACAAAAAAGAAAAACTTCTTTTTCTGGTGTTTAATAGCAAAAAAAAACCTAGCAGTGGTGACCAAGTTACTGTTCTAAGTTCATTGCAGTTATACATATGGATATATCTACATAGTTATATTATATAGATCTCTATATGGATATCATTATCTACTTCGGCAAAAAGAATTGCATGTTCTTATGAATATTTTCTGCTGAGGTAAAGGGGGTGACAGGTACAGGACAGATATTCTAACAGATAAAAATAATGATCCACTAAGATCCCTATGTAACAGGATATAGCTAAAATGAGGATTTCTGCAAAGACCAAATTACAGTTATCATTTCAGCCAATTTGTCAGCTAAAAATATCAGAGGTTTGTGTAATTTCCAGGGATATACTCCAAAAGAATTCAGGAGTGAAATGTATTTGGTATCTCACTATACTTCATACAGTGTGCCAGGTTTTAGAAGCAGAGTTTGAGAAGTGAGGATAAGCAGACACTTCTCCAGTGAACAAGAAAAAAACACTAGCAAAAGACAAGTCTTGCAGATTTCAGAAAGCTGTAACCAACACCTCATCTGTAAGATGTCTCAGACACTGGTTACACACAGAAGAAATAGATTCCCTTCCTAACGCTTTTCTTTTTACATTTCCAAATAAAATATGGTTTAAAAGCACAGAACAGTACAACGGGCCTAATAGCTGTACCTAAGCTTGAATTTTTACTGCCTGTGGAATCTTGTCAGAATTCAATGAGATAACTTATTTACAAGATTTGTAATTCAACATCAAGTAAACATATGTCATAGACTCCAGAGCATTCAGTCCACACTGATGAGTGACTGCGGCTCACAGCCGTAGCTAATGTCAGCGTCTCAAGAGATTTTATGAGCCGATTTTCTCTTGGAATGATGTCATATTCTGCAAAGAGAAGTCTCTTTGACAATGATGAGCTGAGGTGGGGGTTAATATGGTGTAGTCAGTGGCACTGTTACTGACCCACACATTTTTTAATCACGGAATGGTTGAGATGGGAAGGGACCTCTTGGAGGTCACCTTGTCCAATCCCCCTGCTCAAGCAGAGCTATGTAAAGTTATTTACCCCGGACCATGTGTAGAGGGATTTTTAATATCTTCATGGGTGTAGTCTCTACAGTCTCCCTGGGCAACCTGTCCCAGGGCTCAGTCACTCTCACAGTGAAAAACAGTTTCCTTGCCTTCAGACACAAGTGTTTCTGTCTGTGCCTAATGACTCTGGTCCTGTCAGGGGGCACCCCTGAAAAGAACCTGGCTCTCTCCTCTTTGCACCCTCCCTACAGGTATTTAGATACACTGATAAGACACACTGCGCCCCAGTTGCTGAACACCGACAGCACATATCTGGGCATGGATTCTACCACACTTACTGAATCAACCCATAAAAAAAAAGAGACAAAAAACAGAAAACTTTTTTTTCGCTCAGGTGTGTTATTTTCTCTATTTTTAGGTATGCAGCAATTGAAAAACAGAAATCAGGCTGAAGCTTAATTACAGCAGCCCAACTGCTTGAAGGTCAACAATGTTATCAGTAGAAAAGAATGTTTTCATGGCAGTTTTCCTGTCAGGTTGATGGTGCTACTCCCGAACAGTCAATATGCTTGTGATTTTTAGTGCAACGGTCCAAGAAAGTCATGCACAATTTGCTATCTAATAAAGTCAAAGAGTAATCTACATTTTAAATCTGGAGAACCAATTGCATAATATCTTAGATGATGCCTTTAGTCTCAAGGGTTACAAGTCCATTTATAGACTTGTATCAAATACACATGACACTTCAATCATCCACAATTGAAATCTGAACTTCTGTAAACTGAAAGGAAGCAATTCTTTAACACACAGCTTTATTTCTGTGACTTCAAACAGCAAGGGCCCACTCAGGACAATTTCTGTCTAAATGGTGAAGTAACCACCTGAATTTCCACTGACACCTGGGAGTGCTCAGGAAGTTCATCACTTTGTGAGTAATCGTATCGCAATATCATGCCCCAGTGAAACAGCATACAATATGCAATTAAACTTGTGAAAATTGAATAGACTGAAAATTGTGATCAACCTTGAGTTCAACAAATGTTAACCGTTGCTGCAAGGTGGAGCAACACTTGCCCCAACACCTGTGTGAAATATCTTGGGGCTGTTAAACACATGAACTCTTAGGTCACAGACAGTGGCCTCAGTTGGAAGCTCATAAACATAGTTTACAATTAAAAATATCTGTGTAGGTTTTCCCTGCAGCATTGGTCTCTGTAGCATATACGTTGTAAAACACAGGTCAGTCTGGAATCCACTTAGCACACTCACAGCTACACCAGAATTGCTGCAAATTTCAGGTTGCACCTTACTCCTATTCTTGATCTTTATCCTCATCCCCGTGAGGTAGTTGGATGTACATCAGCACTCTCTGCCTGCAGAATGGGAAGGAGGATTTACCTGTTCCCTTCTGAAGCAGAGCTGTGGCACTTTAGTGCTTATACTGCGGCTACAGTCCTGCTTCCTTTCACAAACAAAACGGGAGTATTTGCTTCTGGTAACACAGGAGACCAGGTTTCTAATTTACCAGAATATATTAACTTGTGTGTTTGATTAATAAACCTTAGCAGAATAGGTTTCTCAAGTTTTTTTTAATGCAAATTCATCTGCCATGGCCACGTACTTGGAACTTCAGACCAGTATGGAGAGAAGCTCCTTTTGCATTTATGTTCCATGCAAAATCTAATATACAGTCCTGTGCAGTACAAATATTGCACTATAACCCGCTAAAGGCAATTTGCACTTAGTTACCTTGCAAAGATAACTGTTTCATGAAATCATATTGTACATTTTTTAAATCTCATTTTACATCATATTCATTGAGCAAGAACTTTCTCATTGTTTAAACAATGAAATGTATCCTACTCCTATTAGTAGTCAAGGTAGCTGCCAGGTGTGCCAAATATCTGCATTAGTCTTTCCCACGGTGAAGAGCAGGTCAACATACTTCAGCACTTCAAAAAATCATATATTTAAGCAAACATAAACCACAAGAATGCCTAGAACTTCTAATCAAGCAAAGATAATATTAGTACTTACATACACAAAGTCATAAGGCCAAGTGCAAGGTCCTGCACCTGGGTTGGGACAATCCCAAACACAAGTACAGGCTGGCTGGAGAATGGATTGAGAGCAGCCCTGAGGAGAAGGACTTGGGGGTACTGGGGGATGAAAAGCTGGACATGAGCCGGCAGTGTGTGCTGGCAGCCCAGAAAGCCAATCGTATCCTGGGCTGTATCCAGAGAAGTGTGGCCAGCAGGTCGAGAGAGGGGATTTTTCCCCCTCTACTCTGCTCTCCTGAGACCACATCTGGAGTACTGTGTCCAGCTTTGGGTCCTGCAACATAAGAAGGATATCGACTGGTTTTGGCAACTCCAGAGGAGACCACAAAGATGTTCCGAGGGCTGGAACACCTCTGCTATGGGGACAGGCTGGGAGAATTGGGCTTGTTCAGCCTGGAGAAGAGAAGGGTCCGGGGAGACCTTATAGCACCTTCCAGTACCTGAAGAGGCCTACAAGGAAGCTGGAGGGGAAGCTTTTTACGAGGGCCTGTAGTGACTGGGCAAGGGGTAATGGGTTTAAATTGAAAGTGGGGAGATTTAGATTAGGTATCAGGAAGAAATTCTTACTGGAAAGGGTGCTGAGGCACTGGAACAAGTGTCCCAGAGAAGCTGTGGATGCCCCATCCCTGGAAATGTTCAAGGCCCGGCTGGATGAGGCTTGGAGCAACCTGGTCTAGTGGAGGGTGTCCCGGCCCATGGCAGGGGGGTTGGAACTGGATGATCTTTAAGGTCCCTTCCAACCCAAAATAATCTGTGATTCTATGATTTTGTACTGTGACTTGAGCAGGGCTATAAGGGATATTCCAGATGCTGTACAGCTGCAAAATATGGGCATAATGCCATACTGACAAACATTCCATTTAGAAAACATTCCCACTGACATTCATTACTCTAGTATATTTTTTAATATCATAATCTCCTCTCCTCCTTTGAAGTACTGGGTAGTTACAGTCCTGAAATCCTCATTTGACCAAATATTCTACTAACTCCTAAGAGTCTAAGGAAACTAAAAAGTATTTTACAACTGGGACCAGAGTTTTCAGCTTTCAATGGCACCATATGGAGTTCTAATCTTCCTTTCCTTTTATTTAAAATATAACATAATATAATAAGAGCCATTATTTTTGTTATTCCTTTGAAAATAATGCCAAAAGCACTGAATATTCTCTGTCTACAGGGAAGATGTCTTAAATTATATAACGCTGTGGTCTTTCTGTTTAAATTAGCATGTAATTTTTGCAAAACCCTAACCCACATTTCATGTTTAAATAGGTCATCATCACTATATTCACAGTCACCACATGTATTCTAATCAATGGTCCAAAGAAGCCTAAAAAACTATCCTTTCTGACAAGGCTGGGAATGCTCTTAAGCCACTTTTCATGTTGTGAGTTGAAAAGTCGTGCTTTTACCACTTCACCGTTCTTCTGAGCATAGCAATTTTACAGAAAAACTGAAAGTTCAGTTCTGGAGTGATTATTTCAGTTAGGCTTCCTGCATTCAGTAGTTCACACCGGGCTGAATCACACTGAGTCATATTCTTCTGCCATCAAAACCAACTAAACACCCCAGAGAATCATACCAAAGACATATTCTACCTTTTTCTGTCCTCTCATCCTTTTTTTTTTTTTTTAAACAAGGATGTCAAAATCAGACCTATTCAAGAAGACGCTCTGCTTGTGGCTATGTCCTACTATAATATTAAGAAAGAACTTTTAACTCCTTGTTTACACATGATTGCTAATATTACTTTTTAACTTTTAATATCTCCCTATTGTACACTCCCCCGACTCCTTCGTTAGCTGCTTTGCTAACTCATGTGCTGGCTTGTTCGTGAGGGAATTGGTGGGTTTGTTTAGTTTTCCCGGTAGTGCTATCGCTGACAGGGTTTGCTCAGAATCTGCTGCGACAGGTCTCGGGCTCCGGCGCTCAGGCTGCGACTCTCAGGCTGCGACCGCTCTTGGGCTGTGGTTCTCGGGCTCTCTGGGTCTGACTCTCAGTACTCAGCTCCTGGTTGTGCATTGGTCAGTGGGTGGTGAGCAACTGTATCATAGTTGTATCATATTGTATCATATGTTTTATTATTATTTTAATTACTTTGTAGTAGTAGTATTTGTATAGATTAATTTAGATTTAATTAATAAATAGTTCTAATCTCAATTTTACAATCTTCCTTATTTCTTTTCCTCCCATTCTCCCCTTCTGCTGAAGGAGGGGAGAGGGGAATTTGTAAGAGCAGCTTCATGGTATTTTGCTAGCCAGAGTTAAAAATTACATCACTTTCATCACTTACAACCTCTGTGTATCTCAACTATCTGATTTCTTTTCTCTGTCTTTGTTTGGTTTCCAGGGTGGATGTTTGGGGGTTTTGGGAACACAAACAATTCAAGCAACAGTTTAGACAGTACATCATTATGCCTAGAATTCAAACTACAGTACAGTGCGGAATGATGTCCACGCGTAAACTACATTACCTGTAAGCACATTCCCTTTTCATTTACAGTGTTCTGCAGCAAGACTAAGATTTAGAGAATACAGTGTACATCTTCTTTTACATAGATGCTTTATGATGAACTCTATTTACTCTCAACAGTGGAAAGAAAATGAGGTCATAAATCCTGATTAAAATACATGGACTGAGAAATGCAAATTCCTACCAAATGCTAATGAAATGCGCAGGTTTTATCTATCTGTTGGTCAATACTGTTTTGTATTACACAAAAGAATTTAGCAGGATATTCCTCAACTGGAGGGGATATATATTCTGCAAAAGAACTAAGCTAGATGGTACAATTAACAAATTTTCACTCTTCAACTTCTAGCAATATCGGTTCCAAAATTAGTTCATATACTCTTTCCCACAAAGAATGAAACTGTGAAAAATACCTTCAAAAACTATTTCCAATGGGCCTCCATTATTACAATGTACAAAAAGGCAGAATGCCTATCTTATTGCTGAGTTACCTGGCATCCTGTTTTATACTGTAAAATATGTAAATTATTCATTCATAATTCCTGTAACAGTGAATGATTTCATGGGGTTAGTTTCCTTTGCCATGGTGTTTTGTGTGACAGTCAGCTCTCTGCCTAGCTACTGCAAGTGCAGGTGATTACACTAGATTTTTTACTATTCACAAAATTTCTCTCAGTAGGCTTCTTCCAACTGTCGCCCTCAGCTGATTAGAGCTGCTAGGTCCTATTGTAATAAGTCTAACAATAATCTCTTTAAGGGTTATTCAAATTACCAGTTTTACTAAGTCAGCTTTACATCACTGCTAATTTAGGTACACACTCTGGAATTATTGTGTCACCACAGATTTTCCAGCCTGTGACGACTTACATTACTACTTGTACACACACAGAACTCACACTGATCTATGCTGCATTTACATGTCCATCTGTTTAAATCATAAGGTATGGCAATGACATCTTATTAAAGGGGAACAAAGGCCCCAAGGGCTCTAGTCTATAGATAATAAGTTTCTTTGCTATTCAGCGTTACAACCAGCAATTCTTCTGCATACTGCAAACCATGACACTGGCACGGGTATTTGACTATGCAGTATCTGTCATGTGCTGGAGGAATGTTATTATCAGCACACAGCAGGTAGTATGCAGCACTTGTGACAACTGTAGAGAGAGGAACCTTCTCTCCTCATCCTTCCTCCTCAACAGTGAAATTTTCTCACAGCAGACAGTGAATTGATTCCACAGTACCTACAGACACTGCAGGCTTAAACATGGGAGAATCAGGCTCAACTCTCTGTTCTAAAGTACCATTTTGAAAGCAGACAAGCTCCAGTAAAACAGAATAAGACTTCTACAACAGACAGTGGTTGGGTGGTTTAGGGGCATCTTCAAACTAAAGGGCAAACTCCCTTCACCCTTCCCAACTCCAGTCCTGAAGAGAAAACCTGAACATAGAAAATACTTAAATGTACATCTGATTGCAGGTGAACATTACTATCAATCAAGAGAACAAATATGGACAAACAAATCTACTCTCTTTGCTTTTTAAGCCACATAAGTATTTTGAAGTGAAAACATTAGTGTATAAAGTCTTGACAGAAGCAAGCAGTTACTGACCTAAAATTTTGAAAAACTCACTTCAGAAGTTAGCCCCATTGTGAATCTACTCTCAAATTGCTTGCTGAAGGTCACAAAAGGAAACCTGCACCAACCTTTCCTCAACCTCTTCCATTTTGTTCATGATCTTTGTCAGGGTTATGCAGTTGCATGCTCAAAAGACAGTGTTTTGTAAATATTATACTAATGGCTGTTCTTAGTGTGCTATCAATAGAGCTGATAAAACTGACTACTATGTAGGCCTCAGCCTCTTTGAGTTATTACCAGCTGCAGCCGTTGTATCTGAAACGTCCTTGTCTCTCACTTTGGGCCCATCCTCACAAATAGCCTGAACAGCCACCCACCTCAAACCCTGGGCAAAAGTGTCTGATGCCCACATCCCTGCAGGTGCATCACAGAGGATGCTGCGAGAGCTCTGCATGGGTGCACAGAGCAGCTTGGGCTCCAGGAGCTGTGTGAGACATAGGAGAAGACTCAAGCTATGGCAGAGCAGCTCTGCCATTGTGCAGAGTCTAGCAAGGGCCCATACTGCCACTGCTCTTCTCTCCCACTACTACTCTTCTTTTGCGTGGTGATGATTTTCCTCTGTGTCTGCTTAGTCCCTCCCTTCCTGATTTACTGGGGATAGGGACACCTCTCTTTTTGCATCTTTTATGGAAGCTTTCTTGGAGGGCTTAGGTAGTTATTTCATTTTCCTCGTGGTCACATGAAAGTCAGCTTTTTTTTCTCCCATTATGTTGTTGTGGTTTAGGCCCAGCCAGGAACAAAACACCGCAAGGCCACTCACTCACTCCTCCTCCCAGTAGGATGTAGAGAAGAAAATATAAGGAATGGTTTGTGGGTCAAGACAAGGACCAGGAAGGATGTCTCACCCACTATGGTCATGGGCAAAACAGTCTCCCCTTGGTGGAGAAAAGCCAATTAGTTACTAATCAAATCAAAGCAGACCAATGAGAGATAAAAAACCCCCAACCTTACAAACCTTCCCTCCAACCCTCTCTTCTTCTTGGGATCAGCTTTGCTCCCCATTTCTCTACCTCCCCACCCCATCCCCAGTAGCACAGGAGGCACAGGGCGATGGGGGTTTCTCAGTCAATTCACCACATGTTGTCTCTGCCACTCCTTTCTCCTCAGAGGGGAAGAACTCACATCCTTCCCCTGCTTCAGCATGAGGTCCCTTCCATGGGAGACAATGCTCTATGAACCACCCTGGCATGAGCCCTTCCCACCAGCTGCAGTTCTTCATTAACTGCTCTGGTGTGGGTCCCTTCAGGAGCAGCCTACTCTGGCATAGGCTTCCCATGGAGTCACCGGCTCTTTGTGCACATCCCCTTGCTCCAGCGTTGGGTCCTTACTGGGCTGCAGGCGGGTTTCTTCTCCCTTGGGACCCTCCATGGCTGCAGGGCACAGCCTGCCCTCTCACCATGGGCTACAGGGGAACCCCTGCCCTGGCCACCTCCTGCCTGCCTTTCCACACTGGCTTTTAGTGGACTATTAGTGTCCACCTCCTCTCTCCACACTGTTTTGTCCACAGTTTCCAATTCCACTGTCTGTTCTCTTTTTATTTTTCCCCTCTTAAATACGTTAATCTCAGAGGCACAGACAGGTCCAACTTGGAGCTGGGGGAACTTCTCACAATTTCTCACCATAGCCATTCCTGACGTACCCTCCCCCTCTAACAAAACCCACCACCACAGAAGCCCAACACATAGGGGTCAAGTCTTTGCAGCAGTTTCAGTCCCCAGGCACTGGAGAAGAAGGGGTTTGGTATGACCATGCTTCCTCACTTGTGAGGATGGTGGTGTTTTGGGGGGGTCTCATGCTTCAGCCACTCTTTTCTGCCCCCTGCTCAGTGTACACCAAAGACTGTAACAGAGACTCTACACAAAGTCTGTAGAAGAAGGCTGCTGTGCCATTGCAGAGCTCATCTGTATCTTGTCTTATTTGTGCCATTGAGGGGACACCTGCCAGGGTCTCCTGAAGGTGCAGGTACTGCTTCCACATCTCCTCATTGTGTGAGGAGTTAATTTCTTTCTCTTCCACTTTATCTAGTCCTCTTGGGCATGCCCTGGTTAATCCAGCTCAGCCTGGGGTCCCTTACTGTGGGAGACAGGGTGGTGTTGCCCCCCTCGTGATGCTGTTGTTTGCACACGTGGCTGGTTTTATTCCACTGAAGAGACTGGCCACAGCTCCTCAGGCGGCACTTTGGTCGCTGCAGAATGTCTCATTGCCATGGTCTGCAGGACAGCATGGCTATGAATCAAGGGACACAGTATTCTGCCCAGCTCTGAAAATGCAACTCTGCATTTCCAACCTGTAGCATCCACTCTCTGATGATCAGGAGTGACTGAATCAGATGCTGAAGGAGTATCTCCATTGTTGTATTAATTACCATCAGGAGGACTGAGAAACTGTTCCTGCTGGCAAAATCTGCCAGCGACAGTAGTGTCCACTCTTCCATGCAGCAGACCCTTTTGAATGCACAGTGTGGTTTTCACCTCCACGACCACCCAGCTACTCCGCTATTTGTCAAGGGGCTTTTCCCCTGTGGACTCCCTTGTGTGGTTGATGCACATACGTTTGTCTATTCAAGAGTAGCCAGGAAAAGAAGACTCTGGTTGTCCAGTAATCATGTCTGTCAGTGTGACCACCTTCTAAATTTGACCACCATTAACTAGGCCCTTAGAAAATCATGGCCCGCGTGAGTAAGGTCACATTTTGTCTGAAGCTTCTGTATGTTCCCTGGATTCATACTATTGTTCATGTATCCCTGATAAAACTTGTTCACACAGATCCCTTCCAGTGTCACCCTTGACCTCTGACTGTGGTTATGATTCGGGCTGAAGGGATATTGTATTCCGTTATCTTGGATTGCCAGATATTCTAGGGTACGGTGCAGTGTTTAATTAATTGGGCAGGGTACAACTGGGATGACTATTCCTGAAATCCAGTGTCAAAGGTACATGCCCCGGCTGAGGTTTGGCCTTTCCGTGATTATCAACCTGGTAAGCTGGGTGCCTTGCAGACATGGGAGGTAGAGGAAGGGTGGAGGACGATGTCAGGGTAATGCAGTTATTTGCTCAAAGGAGACAATGTTTTATAAATATTATGCCTATAGCTGCCCTTGGTGTTTTACCAAGAGAGCTAATAAAACTGGCTAGCAGGCAGACCTCAGCCTCTTTGAACTGTGGATGACTAGACTCTTAAAATCTTATGTCTTTTCTCTTGTTATGGACCTGCTCTGACGATCTCTAACTTCCTAAATCCTTTCACCCATACATATCATAATCCTCATGGCTCAATCAGTACGTTTCCTCCCTCTAATACGCTAGTTTTCAGTATTTCCCAGTATTTCTGTAAAATTGCTGAGGTTATTATCATTACCAGAACTGCAGGTGTCTGCTTTCCACCTGAACACTTATGTAAGAACAAAAGATTCTTCTCAGGAGCGAAAGAAGACTGGAAAATAAATTTTAGCATTTTCTGATGCAAGTGAGAAAAATGAATCTTGTTATAAAAACGTTAGAAGTCAAGTGCTTAACACCAAACAATAACTTGCTCACCATATTTTATAAGAATTTATTGAATGGCCAAGACAGCAAGAACCACAGTGTGTGACCAGCTGAACCAGGTCAGTGAAGAGAAGATGACTGCAATGCATGTTGGAAATATCACTCCCATCAGTGACAATCAGAGTAATCAGTGAATTGAAGGTAAATATCTGAATATAAGCCCTTATAAAGCTCTGATGATTCTCGGGTTTGAGCACTATAGTTTCAGTGATGGAGAAGTCAGCTTAAACATAGTGACTTGGTTCACAAAATTACTGTCTGTTTAATATTTTACAAAAGAATTATATTGTGCAAAATATTAACCAGACAATAGCTGAAGCCACATAGTCTCAGAGATGCAGTTGCACTATTTGTCTCTACTAAGCTAAGCTCCATGACAGTAATGTGCTCTTTGCTAATGACAGACGAACAAATCAATGATGTTGCACTTTAATCCTTCAGCAGCAGGAGTTAGTTGTAGAACAGTGCAAGTTTTGTTACCCTCAATAAAATGGACTTGTCGCTGAGATTGGGTGATTTGCTGCTGCTTAGGAAAACAGAATCTTTATAAGTCAACTCCCAGAACAGAGTGGCAAAAAGAGAGCTTCAGCACACATTTTTCCCATGTTTTATCTTATGTGATAGAATAAGGTATGTAACAGGAAAAAAAAAAAAAAAAAGAACTCATCTGTTTCTTCATTATAAAATTTTGAAATCTTGGATTTTCCTTTCAGGAAAATATATTTCTTTTACAATCAGCTTGTACCTGATATTAACTCCATGAGGAAGATTGGGTAAACTTACCTTGGATTTGAGAAGTAGGACAGCTTTAATCTCACTGAACCATTACACTTCTACCAATTATATCAGGAAGTCCTGTCAGTCATTTGCTCAGTTTGGTCCAGTCGTTTTTGCAGTTCCAATTTTTCACTTAAGAGTCTAAATGAGTTTAATATCAGGAGTATAAATAGGTAAGTAGTGCCAGTTGTGACTGGAATATTTAAACACCCATCTTTCTGTAAAGAACAAGCTTCCTAATAGTTTCAGGTATGTCACTTCCCTCTTAGTCACCCAACAGTTTCACAATTTAAATCACCAAGGAGACCAATTAGTTTTTGGATCTAAAGCTAATTGTTCCTCGTAACATTACCAAGACAGTAGAAAAGGAGGACCTAACTACAGGGACAAGCGACAGTAAATGCAGAATAGATGTGAAACACTTGAATATATGTAAATTTTTAAGTCTTAATTTCATGCTTAAGCTTAGAAAAGTACATACAAATATAATTCATAGAGAAGTTATTTAAATTTGGAAAACTAATGCTCTCTAGAAAATGTGTTTCTTTTCACATGTAGGTATTACCAAAGAGTTACCTTACCTGCTAATGGCGTTTGATAAAGGTTACATAATATTTGTAACTGGTTGTTTAACAAATATGTCTTTCAGGTTTTAACTACCATCTGCCTCAGCCATTTCAGAGAAATAGCTTATATTTTTCCTTACAGAAGCTTCCCCCTTCTGCCCCACTGTGATCTCAATAAAATACCAAAGGTTTAATCTAGAGCCCCCACAGCTACTAACAATTGTATATGGAAGTCAATTGTACCTGACTCACCAGCTAACAGCTTACATTCAAAACCAATGGTCAGCTTCCAATTTAGTTATCCCATTTGCAGCTGCAGTACACAGTCAGCAGCAGTCAGTAAAACAAGTGTTTTAAGAGAAAAAAAAAACAACAGGTAGGGAAAAAGTTTTAGGAGGTGTATGGGGATAAAGAGTATTACTTAGCTTCTCTACAGTCTTCTTTAATGGCCAGTGATGTAGCTTTCTCTCCAACACACTGTAAATGAATCGGTATGTGGCATGTACTACAAATAGACAATCAGTAGCAGGCAGTGTCTGACATAAAGGATACCTGATTTTGGAACGCCACTGTCATTATCTGTATATTCAAGGGGATTCTTATGAGGGAAGTATTCACTAATCTGAGAGTGATGGGGGTCAAACCAGGAGTCAAATATGAAGCCTGAGATTTTCTTTTAAACCTATAGAATTTTATTTATATTCCTAGATGAATAAAACTTATCTATATACTAGAAAGCAGATGCAATATTTAGGTATTAAAAAGGTCTTCCCAAAACAAACCAAAATGTTGGCCTTTTAATCATGATAGCCTGGATGTGCATATAGAATGTACATATGCATGTACATTCATTCGTGCCAACAAAGAGGTTTCATCTTGAAAGCAGGCAGACAGGCAATTGAGGAAACTGAGAGAGCCAGCTCAGACAGCAGTGAATTATACAAATTCAGACTAGAGTAACTGAAGTCCCTTTTCTGTGTTGGAACCAGCATCTCAACAGACTTGGACCTAAACCCTAAGTAGGGAAGCAGACTGCAGGACAGCAATAAACTACCACGGCCTCACACTTGGCCCTTAACTCTGTTGCTGTTTTGTTGTTGCTGCTAATAGAGTGGTCAGTGTATAATGACTTTTTCTGTCAACAGCATTTGCCTCACCTTTTCAGGCAGCAGCTGAAAGCAAGACACACCAAGGTTCCCTTCTCAGTTTGTCCCTTTCCCCAGGTCTTTCTTCACAGAGCAGCAAATTTTGCCTGTTGGGAAGACATCCAGCTCAGCCTATAACTGCAGTCAGTGTTTTGAATATGACTTCTTACTCCCTGGTAAATCAGCAAAGCTGTACAAAGTCCTGTTTCTTTTGCGTGGTTCAAAGAGCACACAAAAACCTCCTATTCATCTTGAAAGAAAACTTACCAAGGAATCAAATCTGAAATAGAAAACTGAGAATACGTTTTGCTAATATTAACAGTGCAGATATAAACAGAATATCTGGGAGGTGTGAGGTAAGGTGAAAGACATTCTGATGTCCTCTAAGGGCTCATTCAGAGGGCCTGGAGGAATAGGGCTTGTCACATTGGTCTTCAATTTTGAGTTGATGCTAACGTTAAAAATCTATTTACTATACAAAAGGATTTGTTTCAGCCATCTTATTTCATTATGTCTGTGGTGCAGCTCGAAATATGACTACAGGATAATGAGAGATATTCAAGCTATCTTAAAGTCTGCTTCTACAACCCAATGAAAATAACAGAAAGTCCACATTCAGAATTTGTCCACACTGGAATTACAAAGGTAATTATCACTGCGAGACAAAACATAAAAGAACCCTGCAGTCAGATCTCCACACCTCCATAAGACATTACTGGCTGAATAGAGGTTTGCTCATTTGAGCCTCACAATATTAGCAATAAAAATACTCATCCGCAAAGGATCATCAAATCTCTATGTGCAAAATGGCCAGTTGGCTTATCAGATTGCTGTTGCATATAGCTGAACAGGACGTTCCCTGGTAGACTAACCAGGTTACAGGCTGTAACACAACGTATAAGATACAGAAGAATAGAATCCAAACACATTCAGTCCACAGGACAAGACTGCTTTGGAAATCATCCAACACATGTATCAAAGAATATGTTTTGGTGGGGGTTTTTTTGGTTGGGTTTTTTTTTTTTTTTTTTTTTTTTTTTTTTTTTTTTTTGAGAAGCAGAAAGATGTGCAGGGAATGAGAGAGAAGTTCTCAAGAGGAAAAAAATGGTCAGTTTAAGCAAATCAAATCCATGACATTCTGCTCAAATTGTCAGTAGCTGTGGTTATGTTTTCCTAACACTTGACCTGGGATGTTGTAACCTGAATTTCTGAAGGGTTGAGATGGTGAAAACAGTATAAGATATTATTCAAATCTGGGAAAGATTTTGTGATATTGTCAGGTCCTGCTCGACCAAACCAACGCATGCAAATTGAGCAGATAATTGCTGATCCTTATCTGTCTCCATTCTTAATCTTAAAATTAGGAAGAGGGACACTGTCCCTTTTCACAAGTCTAAGGAAAAATCAAATGTCTGTGAATCATGCTGGCAGATGAGCCCACAGAAAAGTTAGCACAGAAAACATAGCATCACAGTTGTAGACAGTGAGGCTAAATCAGTATTTATCTGCTCATTAACTTTCCAATTTTGTTTTTTCTATGCTCCCAATAAAGCTACCATCTAAAAGAAAACAGTGTGTAGTTAAAGACTGTGACATACAAATAGAAATACTTTAAGACTAAAAGGGCATATTTAACCTTGGGTTTTCCTATTTACTGACTACTTTTAAACAGGAAGGTTTTAATGCGGGAAAACAAGGTATGAATTAGAGTCTAGAGTATCCTGGCCAGATTAGTGCAGGTCTTAAGTGGGGCTGGGGTCTTCTGGATCACAAGATTTTTATCTCTGAAGTAGAATCATGAATACTGTAATTAGAAAGTGGCTTCAATATTTGAAGCAGCCCTGCAGATACTACAGATATCAGTTACTAGCTGAGGCATGGTAAGACTCACCTCCTGGATCCGTTTCCTGAAGGCTGACACAGGCACACAACACAGTCTTTTTTCTGTATTGTGTTAAACAGCATGAAACTTTAGGATCTTAGGAAACATATCCCTGAATCACAGGAGCAGAAAAAACAGCTGGAGGGGAAGACTTGTATAAACCCATGTCTCACAATCTGTAAAAATAATATCTATGGTTGTTGAAGAGATTTAGACCTTAGAGATTCTGTCTAGCATGTATAAAATGTTATTCCTCCCTCCCATCACATACTTCCTGAAAGATCTATGTTCTGATTTGAATATAAAAACATTCTGTGAGTTGAAGGAACACATAAGAACAAGCACACACTTAACATGCAGGTCAAATCTGACATATAGTGGTCAGTTTGGTACTTTGACTTATTATTATATTGTAACCTTGCCAAAATTGACAGTTTGGCAAGGTTACAATAAAAATGTGTCAGATTTTTATTGTAAGAGGTGCCAGGTGCCCTTAATGTGCTATTCTTATTATGAGACAGCACTGATGTTCCATTACATCCAGCAGACAAGTAACTTATTTTACATGAGAATCTCAAATTTTATGATTAGATAAGTTCAAAAGAAAAGTGTGGAATAGGAAACACTAAAAGTAATTAAGATATAATAAAAAACGTTTGGGAACAATGTGGTTGAATAGGAAAAGGATTTGTTTGTTGTAATTGAAAGTCTCTGCAAGTTTATAGGCAGATGAGCTGGTTAAAAAGAACTGACTACTAGTATGATGTCTCAGAAACTCACAGAGGAAGAAACTAAAAGATGTTGGAAATAGATTTTATTATTATGTTTGCTACTAATTATTTTTCACCTCCCCTGTTTATCTCAAAGGTCAGTTCAGTGTCCTGCCAACAAATTCAGTCTGTGGGGAAAACAAAAGAACTCGGTTCAATAGTTCCAGTAGATTTGTGTTCATAAAAGAATTCTATCAAGGGTATATAATCCTTACAGGAGAGAATATATTCCTAAAATAGGCAGAAAAATAGTGAGGCGGAACATTTCTAAGAATAGGCACGTAAATAATTATGTAGAATCTATTACATTCAAATGTTTTTAATGTTTATCTTCAAATGAATTTGAAATTGTGTCATTCTGTCCTCTTACTTCCTCAGACCTCTTTTTTAAAGCAGAAATTCTGCTTTATAAATTATAAATGGCAGTTAGTTTTTATAATTTTTATCTAGGATACAAAATGGTATTGCCACAGGTTTGTAAGGATTTTTCAGATTCTAATTTTAAAATATACTAAAACAGAAAAGTAGAGAGAACTGAGAAACTGGAAAGAATGCTTAGAGACAACGTCTTAAAAATACAAAAAAAAAAGGTATGAAAATGATCCTTTTTCAAGGTTTGACTTGTCAGTTAGAAAAATCAGCAAAGACAGATACATTAAAACAAGATGTGGAGGTGGAACTAGATACATGATAAGGAAGAAAATTCAAATGAAGGTTATTCTCAGAGAGTGTAATTGAATAATTGTCGCAGGGAGTGTAGTGCTCTTTTGCATGCTACACTGAAGGAGGCCTTTTATTTCTTATTAGTTTAATTTTGCACAACTCCAATGGAAGTATTTTACATAAATTGGTAGCAGTTCTTCCTACCACTACAAAGTGGCAGATGCCATAATCTCATATATTTTCCACCCACACACAGAGAAATTATCCTAATGCTTCAATAGCCCTGAAATATGCTCAGAGGGGAAAAAAGAAAAGGAAAAATAAAAAAGAGATCTAGAAAGCAAAGTAATAATAGTAAGTTTTAAATATATGTGAAAACTAGCCACAATAAACTATAACAAAAGTTGTTGAATGCAATTTCATCTGAAACTATAAGTATCTTACAGTAAAATCTTTGAAAGAGGATTATTTAACTGGATAGTAAATGACCTGGAGGAAGCACTTCATTTGGAAGAAGACGTGACTTTATAGAATAGCCAACACTGGTCCACAAGTGAGATAAAGGAAAATAATTAGCTACTCACCTGAAAGGGAAGAAAATGTGCTTCAGGGAAACATTTGTAATGTTAGTCCCATTTAATACTTCCTTCAGAAATCACATTATAAGAAATTTATACTGGGAAGGAACTGCAGGTTGGATTTCCCTTAAATTTTAGCAATGCCTGACAAAACCCATATAAAAACATTCCCAGACATTGCCTAGTTGCAGCAGGAGCTCATCTAGCCAGGAATTATTCTTTGATAATAATTTGGGAATTACCCACCATCACCTACTTTTTTCATCATGAAAAAGACCCCACCCCAATGCTGAAGGGTTATAGTCAGCACTTATTCCAGCTGGAAGAATGTCTTGGTACACATACTGAGCTACCAAGCGATAGACTTATTCTTGTACAGGAAGACTCCAATGAAGACTCACTAAAGCTGTGCCTAATTCATGTTTAGCTAAGGGCTGGCTACAGTTCACCTCCCATGCTGAAAGAACTATTTGGGTCGGTGGTAAGAAGTCAAAAAGGTCAGGATTCTTTGTCATTCCATCTCCAGACCAGACTCAGGGCAGCTGACAAAAATTGTGCAGTTCCTTAGGATCTGTGAGATAAAAAGCATTAAACAGCAGTGGAGATTGTCAGGATATTATAGGAGTTAGGTGCTATATTTCATTATTCCTTTAATTAGAAGTATGCATCATTGAGTAGATTCTTTTATAATGCTTAGCCGTGTAAGATTAAATGTAGACTTTGTAAATTTTTAAGTACTGAAGAGTTGGGGGAGGGAAGTGGTTTCCACCGCCTATTCATTTTAAAACTGCCCATTGGAAGTCTTTAATATGCTAAAGATCAGTTTAAAAAAATCACTACATTAACTTTATCTCTTATATCCAGACTAAAGTCCAGATTTCATACATGACAATGCTTATTTTAGACAGCTAAGGGACGATACAGAAGGCACAGAATGAGAACACTTTATGGAGTGTAAAAACTGAACTGACAATTAGTCCTTCACTTTATTATTGTATCTTAAATTCAATTCAGGTTTTTTGTAAAGATTTTATATCACACATCAGCATAAAAACTCTTTGAATCTTCCTTATTTAAGTATTGATGGCACAGTTACCTGTGCATGGTAGGCAGACTGTTGTCACTGACACCAGGATCTTTTCCTATTGCTCTGTTCCAGAGTAATCTCTTTCCCTCCAGGAAGAACCTGATTTCATAAAGCAGATTTCCAAGATACTCCATTATGCAAATTTTCAGAATTTTTATTTTTTAAAAAATCATTTTTTCAGGCACATTTAAAACATATTTCTGAAACTGCTGCAGACATGACCTTAGGCCAAGGTCGGTTTGTTTTAAGCTACTTGCAGAAACATCATTTTTCTTTGTATGGATTTGTCACACTCTGTGGGGCATAAAGCCATCATTAAGTCTGCTAGAGCTGCTTCTGTTTTGCTTTAACAATCCTAGCACAAACAGTAACCCAAGAGGATTCAGTTCCTATAAGCTTTCCACTGTTGTACTCCTAATCTCTGTTATTAGTTAGAATGAGCAACCACAAAAACGTCGCAGGTACTCAAGGTGACATCTCACCTTTCTAAGTCAAGCCCAGCGTCTCTCTTACCTCACAACTCTGCACCATGGGCCCAGAGAAAATCTTCTTTCAGCCCCAAGTTCTCCTAAACTGCAAACTCTTCTTCCTGAGGAGATACAGCCATTTGTTTCTTCCTGCCAGGTCCCAATCCCTCCCAGAATATACGCAGTTAGTTTTCTTGAGTTTCAAAAACATTCATTAACTCTCTCATTCAGAAGTGAAATTTGGCTGAAGCACAATGGAACACAACTTGGGAAACATGTTACAGAGAACTACATGATCCTGTACATGGGAATATTTTTATATGGCAGCTAATACAAAGTGCTGCCAAAAGGTACACCTAAATGAAATGTAAACCAGTCTCATTAATCATCTAATTAGGAAGGAGTACAATGAAGGTGCAGATATTACTGGGCAAACATGTTTTTTACCTTGGCTGTATTTTGTATAACATTTACTATCAGAGGTGACTACATGGGGCAGTTGGTCCATTCAGTAATGAACGTGTTGTTTCTACGTGAATTGAATAACTAACTTTAGATATCACTTATCTGCACATTAACACTTCTCTGGGTTTTTTAGTAATCATGAGTCATTTGAATAATATAAACTTGCATGAAATAGGCTGACACAGTGAAAGACTTTTATTGCTTGCATTGCTACTTTTCCTTTCAATCAAACATGTGCACAACTACACTGGGCGTCATTACTGCTGGTAATGTAACCATTTACTTGGTAGTAGTAACCATGATTCATGTTCTGAAGCCATGGTCCTACAGTTTAGTAAAAACATTGTAAATACAGATCAAGACATGACAATCTGGCTGTAAAATTGGTTTATGTTAAAACAGCTCCAAGTGCACACCACTGTGAAAACTCTACTCTCCCTGAACAGTCTGGGACAGGAAGCCACGATATTACTGTGGTCTTTGGTTATGTAACAATAAATAGATCCCAGTTTCCAAAGTCTATCCCAACTTATCTGTCAAAAAAGGGGATTTAAGACGTTCTTAAATCTTTCCCTACTGTTTCCCAGCGTTCCTTTCCATAGCAGAACATGAAAATATTTGCCTTCTGCCCTACTGTGAATGACCATCTACTGGGACTAGAGCATTTTGTCCAGTTTTGAAGCCATAATTCCAAGGAAGGAGAAAATCAACTAGGAGAGCATTTTTGTTTAGGTAGGAAACTAAATTTAATTACCCCTGATATCATTAAGTAATACAATATTTGTATTAGTGTATTCCTTTGAGAGATCACCAATTGAGAGATCACCAATTTGTGTTATTTTTATCCTGCTTATGCCTGGGATGGATTGCTATATCATAACTCTCCACCATTGCACCATAACTTAGAGACTCACAAGCAAAATACTGCCTTGAATTTGCAAGTCTCTGTCATGTGTCTCTGCAGCTATTATCAGTCATCACCAAACAGTAAGGGTACTAGCAATGTCTCGCATAACCAAGGAAACATGGATATTGAACACTCTTATTCTCCTTAGTGCTACTAAACAGGAACTGAGAATCCTGGACAAGCTAGAGCAAGCACATGGCAAGGCATTGTGAGTGACGGCTGGTGCCTTTTGAAAGAACTGTTTTGGATATAAGAGAATATCTCAATCTCCACTTCAAAAGGCATCATTCAGTCACAATGCATTTAACTCAGCACTGGAAATAACATGATCAATTCTCAAAATAGGTATATTCTCTAGTAACTGGACACTTCATTCAAAGGTTTGGCCCTGATTTCTGTGAAGTTAACTCACTGCAGACATGTCCTCAGTGAAGTGTGTCTTCATGAGTGGGACACAAACACGGAGGCCAGAAGGGAGGGTAAGTGTTATCTGTTTTGAAGCTGTATCACCATTTTCAGTGTGGTCTTAAAAAACAAAGCTAATTTTTCCAAATACAAAAGGTAGTTCGGGGTCAGGAGAACACCATGTAAAGGAAGAAATGGTCAATGTCAGTAGAATCTGTCCTTCCCCAGACATATGCCTAAAAATAGCTTTTCAGAGAGGAGAAATGAAACCACCTTCTTCTGGAGTATACAGGCTAACAAAATCAGGAAACACATCTGGAAGCCTCATCTCCCTGCATACAGGCAAATGTAGAGCAACAGAAAAACCAGAATGGGTTTGTGAGGCCCAGACAACATCTAAGAGTGGACACCACCCCAAATAGGCCCATTAGAAAGCTTCACACAACAATTCAACCAAAACATTTCCAGCTACAGAGTTTGCAAAGTACATCTATCCACTATAGTTCCAGACTCTTGTCAACTAAGAGTGATTTAATGTTCACTTAGGCTGTCTTTCCCTAGATTTAACACCGACAGAGGTTGAAAATATTTGGCAATGAACAAATGTACCAGAATACTGACTTCTTTAACCTTTATATTTACAATTCCCATTTGAAACAGTTGATGTGACATATTGTGTGAAGTCACTGCACAAGGTGACATTGCAGATGCAATTTCAAAGTGAACCATAAGGAGCTGAAGACGCTATTTTTAATGTTAATGCAGTTTGTGCATGAAACACTCAGAGCCCTTTGTGGATGTTTACCTGTGCCTGGAATTATTAATTCCAATAAAAGCCCCTAAAGAACATTTGCAATGCAGCCATGAACATACACATCCAGATGCTGCCCTTTACAAGGAAAAAAGAGTGCTTAAGATAAAAGTTTCACACTGTGTTTCCAATTCTATTTATTGGGAATTCTGCCTCCTTGACTTCCATAGTGCAGATCCTTATTTTCAGATCAGACTTGGAGAACTAGCTAGAATTGGGTAAAAAAGATAATGTTCAAATTACACAGTGTTTAAGCAAACTTTGCTCCCCCCCCCCCCCCCCCCCCCCCCCCCCCCCCCGACTCTGTTTCTATCTTCAAATATAGCTTTATTTTATTTTGGTTTAGGTACAAGTAAACGGCCATGTCTTCTGTTCCTTACTTGGGTTGTGCACTTAAAAGGGACGCCATTACTTCTTGTATTTATTGAAACAATGGAGGAAGAAATACTTTAAGTTTTCATTGTATCTGTGGGTAGATGACATTTACTAGGTAACAACAGGCATGACTTTCTAGGCTGAAGTAAAGGAATACAAGCTATTTTCTGCTTTATGACTCAAGGTCATTTCTTGTAACACTGTAATAGTTTTAAACCCTTGTAATTAAATCTGCAATGTATAGGCTACCAATGTAAACTAATATGAACTTTTAGCATGGCATCTAATCCTATCTTGTTTCAGTTTACGTTATCTATCAGTCATTTGCTTTTTCAAAGTCAGAATGCACTTGACAAGCAGAAATACTTGGGACTTTTTATTAAAATAATAATTACAAAGACTTGTAATTAAATGGACAGGAGAAGTCTGAACAAATGTCTCTAAAGGCATTGGCTAGAAGCTGAGAGGGAACTCCTAAGCAGAATAAATGTAGTGAGCAGACAGACAGGTATTCCAAAGAATTAGATGCAACAGTGAAGGAAACTCAGCAAAAGGGAATTTCCCCTCCATAGTTTCATGACATAGACTTTGAAAACACTATGCAGCTTGTGTATGGCTATCACTTGATTTTTCAATACACAGCTCAGATGATTTTTTTAAAATTTATTTTAATTTTAAAGCCATTTGGGAGGCTTTTTGCTGCCTATATCACTTTTCTTCTTTAAAAAAGCTTTCTACTATGCCTTTATTGTGGATGTCTGCTAGTATTTATTCTTCGAGTTGCTAGATGATAATATATTCCCCAGGTGACATTTAGAATGGTTTAACACCAGATTAAATACTGAATAAACAATGCTGCTCTGTCCCTAAATTGCCTTAAAGCATACTGATCTGAAACTTTCAAAACCTTGATTCAATCTGTGTATGTGTTTGCTCTATTCAATTACGCTGTTCCTACAAGTGTAACTTCTCCTCCTTACTAGGTCATAATGCTTTGGTGAGTGTAAAACTTCACCATAATATGCCTCTCTGACTTCTGCTTCTTTCAAGAGGGCTGTTGGATTATGCTTATTGGGTAAGAATTGTGCCCTAATATTCAGCAATAGACAAATACAATAATAAACCTTGACAACTTGATAAGGAACATTTCCAAGGCCTTTCTTCTCTTAATTCTTAGTGCTCTGACATCTCAGAGGTACTGTAAACTCATTCTTCTTCCCAAACTGGGCTCATATTGTGATTCAAATGCAAATGTTAACAGTGACAGGGTTATTACTTTTGTTCAACAACATTTTGATGAAGTACTCCCAACATATTTAGAATATTCCACAAATCACATACATGGGAAGTGCTTATTGTTCTGGATAATGCAAAGTTGATAACCTTTAGAACGTTCTTTAGCCATCAGTAGAAATTTCTGGCTAAAAAACTGGAGACATTATGAAGATGATGGTCACAATGTCCTTTGCTCATAGGATTGCCAGGAAAGGAAGTTTCCCCTCACTGTCCTGCCATGAACATAAACCTTAGCTTTTGCAAAGAGCTGCCTCTTCAGTGAAAGGTGGGTAGAAGAAAGGGGGTGTTTTGAGAAAAGCTTAGCCTTTAACTGGTTGCCACAACTAAATAACCAATGGAGGAGGCAGAAAAACAGATATTATACAGATGTTGGCTCTTCTCCTCTGCTTTTGGGCAACAACACTGAGTTTCTTCTTTTCAGAGCAGAACAGTTAAGAAAACTAAGAAGTGATTCAGCAAGTTTGCTTGCAGTGAAAGATTAAAGTGCTTTTTTCTGCAGCCCTATAAGCAAGAAATATGAGGAACTGAATAAAATACTTTTCTGCTTAGTCTTGTTTCAGGTATGCAATAGGTAGGCATGGTGACTATTCTTCATTGTTCTGTATGATATTTTTGCTAATATGCTTACCACTGCATTTACTATACACCCTTGATGTAACACCTTCCAGATGTAATGTTTTGTTCTCTCAACTGCCCTCTAGAAACACACATGCCTGTAATTTAATTTTGGTTTAGGAGAGGAGAGTATTCATTGGTTTGATTTCTTTTTTCTTGACTTCAGATGTGTTATGCATTTAAAGCGTGTTGTCAAATAATAATGATATCAAAAAGCAGAATACAAGCATTGATCCTTCCCTTGAAATGGGAGTTGACAATGCCAGTGCTTAGCTTAAGATTAGTATTTCTGTACAAAAGCAAGCAAAAAGAAATAAATAAACAAACCTTCTGATCTTCCCTGCCTTACTGTCACTTTCTGACTCATCTGTTGTGTAGCCACCCAATGCTTGTTTTTCAGCACATGTATTACATCTTAAAAAAAAAAAAAAAAACCAAACAAAAAAAAACAACAACAACAACCCCAAACAAACAAAAAAAACCCCCTTATACCTCTTGCTCATCCCAAAGTACTGAACTCCAGATGGTAATAGCAACAAAACTGCCTATTTCAGTAGATTCATACTGAGAAGCACTTATCCTTAGAAGTTTCAGGCACTTATTTTGTGGTAAATTGTTCTAATGTAACAGGGAATACAACTGGAAAGGTTGAACACCTGTTCAGCAAAAACTTGTTATGGTTTCTGAAATAAAAGGCCACCAGGATGGTTACTTAAATCCATACTCTGAAGTATAAGATCTTATAGTTAACCATTGAAGAATATAGTTGATTGTAAGCAAACACCTTCCAATACTTCCTATGCAACTGTGGTATCTCAAAAGCACAAGTTATTTTTGTGAAACTGAAATTATCTTAAACTAGAAATTAATTAATTAATTAATTGATCTCTTAATTTTTCCTGCCTTTATTTTTGCATGAGTCTTCTGGAAGACAAGGATAAAGAAGGAAAATACCAGCTTTCTCTACATCATATATCTCCTAAAGATTGAAAAAAAAATGTGGAGTAAAACTAAAAAGAAAATATGGAAGAATTAACACAGATGTATATTGTACTTAGTACTTTATCTGAAAAAATGACCAGGTAATACTCACTCTTAACAGAACCATGGGACTGTGTGGGCAGAAGGAGCCCTTAACCCATCACAAGCTGTATGCGTGTTCTCAGCCAGAATTACACAAGCACAGGGGCTGTTCTAGATATTCCTTTGTATATCCTAGACTGGGAGGAGTATAAGAAGCACAGAGATTCCACAAATTACTTATACTTAAAATGAATGCGCTTTCAAACAGAAAACTGAAGAATAGTGATTGGAGGTGGGGCTTAGATCTTCCAAAGGAAAATTTTCATTATCATACCTCAAGAGAAAGGTTATATGCAGCTCTCTAAACACCTCAGGCCATAGAAGTGAAAAGTGCAGCTGCTCCTTTCTGCCTTTCTTTTTCAGACGAATCAGGATTGGGCCATTCACTGAAACCTAATTTCTATGCTCAGAGATTTTATTTTAACTGACTTTAAATATACTCTCTCCTTTTCTTCATTTTCAAAATATCTGATCACCGACTTATATATTTTGGTCATAAGTTTTTGTCGTTTCATTCAAAAATGCAGTTCTTGTACTGTATTTCACAGCATGCAAACATTTTCGGTTCATTTTTGAAGGTGTAAAAATGTTGTTGAACTACCAGCTTTTTTGCCTTATTATTCGATCATTTATCATTTAGAAGTTTCATTTAAAGCTATTTCAGGAAAGACATTTGTAGAAAAGTTTCTCTTTTATTACTTTGCACATAATCTGTTCCAAAAAAATTATCAATCTATGAGAAATATAGTAACCAACACACTTAATTAAGTAGTCAATCTTCCTATATATTAGCACAACCATCATGAAGCTTAATTTATTTAATGGGGATATAACATTCCACTTTTAATTTGGTTTTATTGACCAAGAAACAGTCTATTGAAATGGCTAATCCTGACTTTCCACAGCTTAAAGTGACCTGTACAATATTGCGGTCCATAGGCTGGATCAAACTTCACTGAAGTCAACAGGGTATCTGCTTAAGCTTTGAATCATGCCTAAAATGTGACAGAAGCAGACAACACAAGAAATTTGCTTCTTTTCCCACTACTGCTTCCTTTCTTTCTGCTACATGGTTTAGAGCTGTGCAGCATCTTAGATGACCCGCATGGCCATGTCTCATCTTTCTGCTGAAGAGGCAAGTTAGCACCCCCTTAATAAGCAGCAAACTCACGAAGAGCCTCCTCAGCTGAAAACACAGGGATCTATAATTTTCTTTGGCAACAGCATATGGCCAGCACTGCACATTATAGAAGTGTTTTATAGAGCCATTAATATACATTTATCTTGATTATGTCAATAAAAGGGTATGTAAGAATAATTTGAATTGTATATACAAATCTTGATTTTTTTTTTAATTCATAGTCTACATTACTGCAGGTCTCTACTTACCACAACTATCAAAGCCCATTTAGATAGATAAATAACTTTGAATCCTCAAGGATGGAAAAAAATGTGAATATCAGATACAGAACATGTTTAACAGGGCATGAATCCATCTCCTCCTTACTGTTGTTTTATACTGAGGACACAATTACTTAGAGAAAAGTTCTCATTTTCAAAGCTGCCTATTGTTACTTGTTGCAGGAAATTATTCCACTATGTTCTTTTTTAGTTGGACGTCTAGCTTGAATTTTGTCTCCAACACCAAAAATGTTGATTTTATCCTGCGTTTCACTTCTCTAGGCAGAAGGCAGTCCTAGCCCCACTTTTCTAAGAAGGAAGTGACTAATACTACCATGTCAGGATATGAGATACAAAGATACTGCTGTGATGTAGACACTAAAACTTCTGCTGTAATTTGCTCTCACAGTGACCAGGGGAGATATGCCTCTTTAAAACTATAACTTGCCTTTCTTCCTCACATTCGATACAGACTATCAAAGAGGAGTATATACTAGTTTCTTCCAATGATCCTCAGGAACTATGAAAATCAATTTTCTTTTAATGAGCTAAACCCAGTTGTTGTGTCCATTTGTTGCATTTAATGATAGCAAGCAAAGAGCAGAATCAATTTCCTTAGAGATTTTGAAATCAATGTTATTGGGATCATACTTTATTTGAAACACGTTTTATGTTTCTCTTTTATTTCTGTCTGTTGAGCACTAGGCATTAATCCTGTCTGTATGTTACTGTAACTCAGTAGACGGTAAGTGAATCTGAACAAATCTCACTATACTAGCTGCTGGCTTAAAACCAGGAAGTTCAAAGGGTTTTTTAATAAGATATTTGTCTCCTAGACAGTTAGATTCACCTCACTGGTGTGGTATATGCAATGTGCAGGTAAGGCACAACAGTTTGAGACATTTACCGTTACCATGGGGTCATCATGTTGCTGAGCAACACGATAACTAGGATCAAATGACAGGGAAGCTCAGACTGAGACTCTAGCTGGCTACAGTGAAAAACACCTCATGCGATAGCCAGATACTTAGAGCTCCTAACTGACACCACAAAAATCAGGTCAAACACAAGTCCGCCACTCAACCTCACTTCAAACCCTGGACAAGGGTTCTTTACCCCTGTAGCAATACACTAATCACAACCTTTTCAAAAATAGTAGCACTGTGAACAGAACTGAAAAATGAGTGAAAAGCTACAGAGATGTCTTCAAAGTATCTGCTCCTATCTTTCACAGATAGAGAAAAAACCAGTTGTTTCAAACTGTGAAGAAAATGTTTGGAGGGGACAGCTCACACAAGCCAGGGGAAAAAATACTGCAAGGCCCACTCCACTGTACTCAAGAATAGCTGATCTAGATTCCTAAATTTCTAGACAACTTAGCAAACATTTGAAAATGTCACTTCTTACGTTAGTATCTGATAATCAGGTATAATGTTAAAAAAGATACATACTTGCACCATTAAACATAATGTGTAGTATTTAATCTCACAGTATCTCTAAAGAACCTCTCCTGAGAATTTGGGGAAAAAAGCAGTAAATCAAACACAGCTTGATGTCAGTAAAATATACAATTCAAGAAAGCAGAAGCCAATCACCAAGTACTACAAGGGTATAAAACCAGATAGAATATCCTTTAACTTCAACATGCAGCCACAGGGAACCATATCATGACTGACATCCTTTTCCAAATCCAAAATCCGACCTATCCACAGTCTTCATGGTTCCTTTTAATTTCTATTCAAAATATTCCTCCTTTGAAAATTATCACCAGCTCACACAAGCAGTAACACACAGTTATGTGTCTTCAGGAGAGCTAGGTATTCTGCTCAGCTCTATGGCCAAGCTCATATTGCACCAACAACGTAATAGTGCAGGAAAACACATTTAGACTGTTTCTTAGCAAGTATAGCAATTTATAAGAAAAGAAGGATGATTTAAAACATTATAGCACTTTCTGATATAATATAAAGGGAAGGAAGTTCTCTTGCTTGCTTCCTGTCAGAGGAAGGAATGACTGTGGTCCAAGACAGTCTCCTATATACCTCACTGTAGAGATTCATGCACTTACACCACACATATATTTGACTCAAAACTGTTGAAAAGAACATAAAATGAATGTAGGATTCTTAGATTTTTTTGATAGAGCTGTCTAGGCCTTGGTCTAACATGAGCTTGTAATTGCTGGGTGTCAGATGCTGCAGACAGATTAGGGGTGTGGGCAGTTCTGGCCTGTGCTGAAGTGAGTCTGGGTTCTCAGTGTGAGTAACCAGAATTAGCTGTGGGGTGGGAACAGTGTGTGTCCCAGAAAACAGCTACTGGGGTGCACCATGAGCGCTGCACATTTGCAGCCAGCACCGAGCTGGACCAGCCAGGGACCCAAGGGGCAGGCAAGCGGGCCCAGGATCGAGTCAGGGGTGCCAGGTGGGCAGAGAGGCTGTGCCAGTACTCAGGGGAGCTGCAAATGCATGTGTGACCCTGGAGTGTCCCGTGCGCTGCACGAGTGACCCTCTACCAGCCCAGGAGGAGGGGCTGGGCTGTCTGCCCTTGGGGTTGTGGGAGTCCTCTGTGGGGGTGCGTGTGACCCGCCTGTCAGCGTCCCCTGTGTGTGAAGGCATGTCTGTCTGTGCATGTACGTGTGTCTGTGTAGGACACCGGGCTGGACTCCAGCAGCCAGGCAGGAGGGGGTCCCAGCCCAGGGCTGCTGGAAGAGGTAGCGGCTCATAACAACCGCTACAGAAGTGAAATTTTAAGTGAATAGACAGGGAGACTATATTTTCATGGAATGCTAGTTTTAACAGCAAAGCCAGTTCAAGAAATTTCCTCCCAATTTACTAGAGCTTCACTTCACCAGTCCTTCACCAGTAAAATGATATATTCAACTGTGTTGTTGAAATTATCTGGGTGAAAAATGTAGCGTAAAACACAAACAGATAAAAGAGATTACTTTTAATGCAAATCATGCCAGTGAAGCCTCACAAATGGCTGCACCTGCACAATTGCAAAGGTGATTACAGGGAACAGGAAGTTCTAATGCTTTAAATCAAGCTCATTTAACTGCAACTAAATAAAAGGTATTACAGCAGAATTTCTTCTTACTCTTAGCTATTGCCAATGAGGATTTTTTTCCCATTTAAACCATTTCTAAAGAAGAAAAAGAATGTTATATATCAATAAAACTCAAGAAGGTCAAATAGGTCATAAGCAATAGTTTTTAAAGCTCTGAATTTTAATATTTTTCTGTCATGTATTTTCTAGTCTATATTCTTATTTCTAAAAGTGGAAAGAGGAAACCAGAGGTATAGATAAGGCCATGAAGATATATCCAACATGGTGCTCAACAGGGGAGTTCTCTTTCTTGCCTGTCATCCTCATGACACCTCACAATGCAGAGTCTCTCAATACTTTTTGGGACTACTGCCAGCTGAGTATGATGCTATGGGACTGAAACATCACCTGTCAGCCTCACATGATTCTAGCTACTTACTAAAGACTCTCTTGAGACCAATGTAAATTGCTTCTTTTGACTACACTGCATTTTCAATGGGATATGAACATGAATATTGTGACCTGATTTTCTTTTGTATTAAATGATAAGTCAGACTTTACAAGTTGCTGCAACAGCCACAGGGTTGGGATTTTTTTCTTTGGAAAGCTTGTAAAATTCTCAACATATGTATATAGTAAGGACATGGTACTGGCAGTTCTTGTCACTTTTCACACTGAAGTGTGAAATAAGGAAATGAAGATTGAGTTTGTCTGTTTGGGCTCCTTGGTTAGTTTGTTGCAGCTTTTGAGATGTGATGTGTTTCACAAATTCAGCAAAGTCTAACGGATCACCAAGAGGGCAGTTAAAGGAATAAATAACAAAGCACGTGTCCAGCTAAAGATCATGGGTTCCGAGTAAACAAGCACAAACATAGCTTTTTTTTAAAATGCTGCAAGAAAGGGAATGCAAGAAAAGAAACTCCTAATTACAAATTACCCAAAGACAGGCAGGTCAGACAGAACTACTGAGACTGCAGTCTTCTTATCCATATTCCCCGCTTACTCTATTAAATAGATTCAATGCCTTGTCAGGAAAACTGTAGTCAGGTCCTGCTTGATGCCAGCACAGTCAAAACTTCCCGACTGCTGACAGTGACTAAACTGTCAAAAGGAAATGGGAAATCAAATGGTCTGGCTTGAGATCAACTCTCCGCCCCCTGTACATACTAATTTTTCAGGTGTTGCAGATTTTTGGTCTTTCACCTCTCCACTTCGCTCTTTCTGTCTTCCTGACATTCTGGAGAGATCCATTTCTACAATTCCTTTTCCAAATTCTCGTACCCCAGGTTTCCTCTTGTCATGGTTTAGCTCTGTCAGGCAATTAAGCACCACCAGTCGCACTACCACTCCACTCCCACTCCTGCTCCCACTGAAGAAGGGTCGAAGGAAAAAAACAAGGGAAGCCCCTAAAACTTGAGCTAAGAACTATTTAATTACATAAATGAAACTTATGGAGTTACTAACAATGCTAGTGCTAATAAGTAATTAAAAGAACAGAAAAATAGAACAAATGATACAGGATCTCACCACCCGTGGACAGACACAACCAAACCCTGAGCCCAAAAGTGGAGGGAGAAAACCCCCTCCTACCCTGGGAGCAGAGGGCAGGGAGAAGCTTCCAACCCCTTCTTTCCCAATGCAATTTCCCTGACAAAAGACTCTACTTCTTTAATCACCCACCATGAGGTCCACACAAGAACAAAGACCACACTGCAGCAGGAAGCTCCCAGCGGCTCACACACACCTTCCAGGTTGCATCTCTCGTGGTCCCCTTTACTCCCCACCCCGCACCGCCAGCTCCTGGCACCGTGGGTATGGCGGTGACACTGACCGCTCAGTGGGGGTGACACTGACCACTCAGCTTGATGTATTATGGAATGAAACAAAATCTTGTGGGCTGGAACCAGCACACCTCTCCAAATAATTCTTTCTAGCTGGAATGCAGGTTGGAGAAATGCAGGTAAATAAAAGCTGTTGAAGGGTATCCTAGTTTTTCTATTAGCCTAGAAAAGCAAAACATGCACTGAAGACTTCAGACAGAAGAAAATACCTTACTGGAGGTCTGAAAAGACAGAAGTTTCAAAAAATGATGAAAGTTCTAATCCTTATCAAAAACTTTTTGGAGGTGTGAACAACAGCAGAAAATCTGTAACATGCTGAAGCTATTACCATTTGGGGGTTTTTTGTTTTAAAGCAAAAAAACTGTATCAGGCACAGAGAAATTCCGGGGAGGAGTTAAATCCATTTTATATGGAATGACTGCACAGGTCTAATAGAATCATTATAAAGTGGAAAAGTCCCCATCAAATCAGAAGCTGTCATTCAGTCCTCTCTCAAATTGAGTTCATTCATCATATCATCCAAAAAAGACTTCCCTTGAAGTTAATGATGGTAGTTAACCGCTACTGTTGTAAAAGAGTGAGTGAACCCAAAAGATACCAATAATGACACTCCAGGAAATACAAACAGTCCGAAAGTCAGTGACCTAGCAAAAGAGATGGGGCTCACTGCATCAAATGAGTCCAGCTAGGATTCAGGAAAACTGAGGAAGATTTATGGGAAAATAAGAAAGCTAAATCCAGCATGTAGCTACTTACATATTGCTTTTACAAACACTTTTTATTACACATCTGAGGATGCCCTGATGAGTGGTAAAAATCTTAGTCTATCATCACCACAGTAATTTAGGCACTGAACAATACTTAGGAAAGGGTTCTCTGGAGAGTCCAAAAGATGTCTTTTTCTGCTATTCTTCAGCTGTCTTACACATTGGAGCTTTGAAACTACTCAGATATGATTCAAAGCAAAACAAGGATAGTTTTAAGAATGATTCCAACCTATAAGCTACCCTGAAGGCGCCTAAGAATAAGCATCATTCATATGACCAGATATATAGCTCGCATTTTCTCTCATGTGTTAGACAGTTTGTTCTGGCCCTTGATAGGAATAAGATGCATGATCAAGCCCCAGTAACTGGCACCATGACAAAAATCCAGTGACTAACTTACCTTATGAATAAATTTCTCAAAATGCTAACCAAATTGGACCAAGGATCTGTCAAGCTCTACCATACATAAACTGTCAACAGGAGTGTCAGTGCTTAGAAAAAGTAACAGCATTCTGTATGGTTGGGCTGTTCCCCAGTGAACAACATTGGCCAGAGTTATGTCTTGTCACCGAAGCATGGTCCCCAGTAAGTCCCGGTGGTATTTACATCTGATATCTGTTTAAAGAAGGGGTTGGAGCTGCTGCGGGGTGTGAAGTACCCACAGGGGTTTGCATGGCTGTGGTTTTGCACTGCCTGGCCTCTTGTAGGGGCATGGGTGGCTGCGTCTCCCACCTCAGGTGTTCAGATAACACAGTGCCAGCATTTGCACCAAGTACTGGTAGCAGACAGGGCAGCATTTCCAAGCAGATCTTCGATTTTTAGACAGAGCAGAACATTCAGAACGATGATAATCCTTAGCAATAGGACACCCCAAGAACATGACAAATGTCCAAAACATCCATATACTTTTGCCTTTGGCCCACAGCAAGAGGGGAAAATATTGAAATAATTTTTTCTCCATAGTCTGGGTCCTGAGGAGAAAAGTTGGGAAGCATAGTTGTTAATAGCCTCCAGGGGTTGGCTCATGAAGTACTGGTGCAATGACAATGCTGGATACAGGTACTGTGTTGTGCCTACCATCACCGTTACACTGCCCAACCAAGCAATACCCTTCAACCAGGTTAAAACAGTAACAGTCAGCATAGAAAGGAAGATGTAGAGCAGTAGATCCCACAATTCTGATGACCACTCTGATAGCAAAGGGGTCAACATCCCAACCAGCCACCACCACATCCCTATAATGAATACTTATCACAATTCTGGTTTAACACATAGTAATCAGATCTGTCCTTATCTCAACCCTTCAAGCCCCACACTGGGCACCAAAAAGGACTGTTGTCATTTAACGTCGGCTAGCAATTAAGTACCACTCAGCCGCTCACACACCACCACCCCCTCCTCCAGTGGAATAAAATAGTGAAACTAATAAGTAATTGAAATAATAGAAAATAAAACACATTATACAATTGCTCACCACCCACCAATCAATGCACAGCCAAGTCCTGAGTAGCGAGAGCCAGAGAGCTCGAGAGCCAGAGCCTGAGAGTGATCACACCAGAGCCTAAGCGAGGCCCACGAGCTGGAGCATGACCAAGAAAAATAGCCAGCCACCTAAGTAACCAACTAACTACCAAACAGAAAACTATGGCTCCCCAGCCATTCCTGGCTTATATACTGAACATGACATGCTATGGAATTAAATACTCCTTTGGTTAGTTTGCATCAGCTGCCTGAACTGTGTTGCACCCCTCATTGCTTGTAGTGAGAATTTTGTGTTATCAGAAGCTGGAAAAGTCCTTGAATTGGTATAAGATCTCCCTATCACCAACCAAAACCACCAGTGTTATCAGTACTTTTTTCAGGGAAAACCCAAGACAGTCTCATACCAGCTGCTGTGAAGAAAACTAACTCTGTCCTGACTAAAACCAGCACAAGAAGGCACAGTGTAATGCTTGAAATGTCGGAACAGCATCCTGCTGATGACAATCCCACTTTCACACGATCTTATCCTAATGAAGGGCTGTGGAGAGGCATAGACAGATCCCACCTGATGGGTACATATTACGTCAGCAGAGATTTATATTCTAAGCATGATATTGCAGAACCACAACAACTGATTTATTGTACAATATTCCCTTTCACAAAAAATGCATAGAAATGCATTTAACAGGGTGATTCTTTTGTCTGCTTTTGAAAATCTTAAAAAATAATGACCAATCCTCTACTGAAGTCCCTAAAGATTTATTGGATTCACAGTTTATCACGCTATCAATATGCTGCAACTCTTGGTCTTCAGCATTATTTTGGGTGAGGCAGGCACAGTTGCTCATACTGTATGAAAAACACTTCCCAAAGGAAAACAGATTACGCAGTACCACCAAGTCCCACAGGCATCTCAACAATACAGATCCACCAGTTATCAATTGGCTGAGAGGGTAATGCAGTTTGTCATCAGAATCGTCGTATTTATCCACAGTATCTGCACAGTATTTGTAGGTGTCTGTAGTGCATGCAATCCGATTATTGCTAACACTTTTTAACAGGTCTGTAATGTTCATTGTTCTGCTGAACAAGAGGACCAGTGAAGTTTGGAAGATCCAGGCTACTCAGTTTTTTGTATTTTAGCTGTAAAATCTTTGACATTACTTTTACTAGAAAACAAAATAAACCTTATTTTTTATTTTATTTGAAAACATTCTTAATGCTGTTAACAAAGAAAATCAAAATGAGTATCCTTCAACTAGCAGATTGAAGCTCAGCTAACTACATATAAGTCATATGATTCAGTCTCTGAGAAACTAAGACAAAGTGCAAGCTTAGGGGTCCTTTTGCCATGGGCACCAGTTTAGCATAAAAACTCCCTATTCAGCTGCATAATCTTTGAGGCATCCAAGTAAGTCTGAATCAGTCAGTTTAAAAAAGGCAGGAAGTCTGAAACCTAGGGAGTGATCAGGTTTCAGAAATGACTCATGTAATTAGAGTAAATTAACTTATCAGTACCAGATAACATTCACCCTCTGAGAGCAGTTCAGCTCCAAATGTGAAGTGGAATTCCATGTCACACAATGCTAAAAGTACATGATGTGCAGTAGTGTACCTTCAATGGAGCAGGAACTTCTACATTAAGCCCTTGTGGTATTCTTGATGAAGGTGCTTAAGGGTGTGTATTTAACACTCCTTCCATACACAAATCCTGCGCTTCCAATGCAACAGTACTCCTGTAGTGCCTACCAAAGTTGTGAATACTACCTTTAGAAATGGAGAGTAGTTCTCAGTGTCTGCAACCCCACACGTTTCCTCAAATAGCAATGAGTATCCTAGAGACACTGCTGCTCTAAAGCAGAAGTAATTGCCATGGAAATCCCAATACTATGTTCTATGCCTGTATCAAGGTATTTCTCATCAGACCATGGCACTGATATGCAAAGAAAGAGAAGGAAAAATAGAAGCAATATTCCTCAAGTTCTCCAACCTCTTCATGCACGGGCATGTGTCTTCCCATGTGCCCAAAAGCATATGTGTATAGGGAATAGTTAACCAGGATCTTTAATAGACCACACATTTTTCAGCATAATTTTCAAACAGGTCTATGACACTGAAATCACAGAGGTACTGCACCAGCCTCATTGCAATGTCTACAGAATCCTACTGGCTACTGCATGGAGCACCCTTGTAAGGAACTGTAGGATGCTTTGCCTGGGACAGAGCCAGGAACTGCCCAGTGCCTGTCAATCACAGCTGTTTCCAGATGTCTCTGAGACTGTCAAAACCCCATTGCCTCAAAAAAACCCCACAGCCAGACACATAGAAGAAGATATTGCTGGGGACGGTGCTGGAGATGTACACTTGAAAGAAGACACTCCAGGACAGGGGTATCACTCAGTTATCAGGATATCCCTGCAGCCCAGGGTGGCCCACACCAGAGTGTGGACACACATAGATCTGCAGCCCATGGAAGACCCTTTCCAGAGCAGAAGAAAACGAGTAGGAAGCAAGAAGTGCCATACACAATACACATTCGATCCCAGACCCCCAGGCTGCTCATTGAAACAACAAAAGGATTGGGATAGGTGAGTGTAACATGCAGTAAAAACAAGGAAAGGTGAGTCAAGGAAGAGGAGAAGGTAAGTGTTCGAAGTTGAGCCTGGGAAAGAGTGAGGAAAACTGTCTCCCTAAGAGTTTCTTTAATTGTGGTGGTGGTGGTGGTTTTTTTTTCTCAATACCTGAGTCAGTGATTATAAATTTATGATAATAAATTGCTATACAATACATTCAGTAAAAACTCTCTGAGTTGAGACTGTTTTGCTTCCCACAGCCTCATCCCCCCTAAATTCTGTAGGAGTTTTATATAAAGGATTGAATCTGATCTGCAGTGTGATACAGATTTTTATTTATAGACCCTTACATGAGTCTACATAAGTTCTAAATCTAGCAGCATGCAGGTGTCTAGATCCTTCCAGAAGTCTAAATGGAAGGATATATAGCTCTGCACATTGACATCACGGTGCCAACTGCCCTCCTGCAAAAGTGAATGTTGTGATTGCAGAGTAAGATGGCAGAGACTGCACAAGATAAGAGACAGCTCAATTCACATAGCTTTCAGCTCCCAGTGAATATAAAGCGAAGAGGTAACATGGCTACTGCAATTTGCACAAAGTACATTAAGCAGCTTTGCTTTCTCAATGAGTTTTTATGCAAATGTCTATCAGTTACCAGGACACGTTCTTAAGAACTACTTCCTGCACCCTACAAAGTAATTTTCTCACCATGAGATCAATTAAACCTCCGCACCCCAAGGGAATCAATGAGACTTCTGTCACTTGAATCTTTTCCAATTAGATGTGAGAAAGCAGTCAGGATCAGGAATACATTAGGGAGCATTGGCAGGAGGCATCTAAATGACTTAAGAGTCCTTTTCCATTTCTGATTTCTGTGGTTTTATGAAACTGGAAGCTTTCCTAACTTAGGCTAGAAAGATTTCCAAGCCTCTGATACGAAGTCCCTACGGGCCAAACCAGTATTTTATTCTCTAAGCTCTCTATCTAAAACTAGCTTTAATTTCAAGTTACTTCCTCTCAACATTTTTAGGCAATTTCTAAGAAACTTCCACATTCATAGATTCTAGACATTCCTAGTCATGAATCTGTTCTTCTAGCCAGGTGCCATTTTTTTCCCCAAAGAAGTCCCAAATACAGCTTTTGGTTTCTTTCTTTAACACTGAAAACTACCCCTGTTGTTGCATTATGAATATTTAGTGCTAAATATCTCATCCCTTGTTCACTGCCCCAAGTTATGCTTGTATAGCTGCATTAATTTTTTATCTATTACAGTAAAAATACTTCCTCAAAGTCTACTAAGAAAACCAGTTTCTGAGAGCTGATTTTCAGGCACAGGAGATAGATAGACAAAATAGGGTGAGCCCACAAATTTCAGCCACAAAGAATCACACTTGGAGACAAATCACATCCTTGGAGACAAAGGAAAGAAACTGTAAGTGATTGCTCATTGTCCAGGGAAGAGGGAAAGGCTGTTTAACAACAAGGCACAACACAGAGACATAGAAGGAACATGCCAAAATATACAAACGTCTGCTGTAGGTCATCTTCTGAGGTAGGCAGGTTGAACAGGACTAATCAGGGACAGGAGTATCAGCAGTAGCAGAACAGGATTTTTCCAGATACACCTGATAATGGGGAGGGTCTGGGCAGAAAGCAAAAACAGACCTTTAGGGATACAGGGATCCCTAAAGGATAAAATGCAATCAGCACTGGCATCAAAAATCTTAGTGAACAAGTAATTACTTAAGATATCTTCATTACTGAGGAAAATCACCCACTAAAGAAATAAACAGAAAGATAAACCTCATCTACTCATAAAATATTCTACTATGCCTCCATCTCTGGCATCAGAAGTATTCTGAATAAGTGAAAACTAAGCAGTATTCTGTATTTTTGCTACAAAAAGGATAAAAGATTTCTGGAATTATAGACAGGGTACACAGGAAATGGGAGTATATTCTGTATGTTCTCTAAAATAAGCATGCATAATGCAGTTCACATCCTTGCAGATTACATGTGACATCTGAGTTGACATCTGCTGGGCACTGACGTTAGAGACGAGAAGCAAAGGTGTGTTGCATGACTGAATTATTAAGGTTGGTTGATGCCAGGGAGAAGTCACTTTTAGCAGCCACAAAACTGTCAGAATGTGGAGTTGCCAACTAAAGAAATGAGGTGTTAGGACTGTCAGAGGAGGTTTTAAAGGGGTGGGGTGGGGGGAGGAATGGGGAAGAAGCAGTGTTGTTGCCTGCAAGGATGGTGATGAAATACTAGAGTGGTCAGGCTAAGGCAGCAGTGCTACCAACACAGGTACATGTGTAAGCACACCTTTCTCATGCACATCTAAAGATCTGATATACCATAATCTAGGAACAAAAAACCTTGCTTTTCTGCTCATTCCAGATGCCCTAAGAGACTTATACTCCTATACTAAAAGACTCAGAGTGAACAAAAAAATCTCTCAGCAAGACCTAATGTTAATCTCAAAGAAACAATCTATATGTCCAAAGCCCACCAAATCCTGTGGTGTAGTGACAAACTTGGTATAAAGCAGTAACTTCATCACCTAGGAGCTAGTCATTATGTACCTTTCACAGAATAAAATCTGGGAAAAATTGAATGAAAATATGTCCTTTATATCCTCAGTGTGATCCTGAACACACTTTAATAATCCATAATATTTTCCTTTCATAAAATACTTCTAAATCCAGTAATGGGAAAAAATAATATCAAGTTACTATACAGCCCATTCATGCTGCAGTTTTTCAGATGACAGAACTACATCAAAAACCACACAAAATCCTTCACACACACACAAAAATATCCACAAAATCACAGGGAAGAAATTTTAGGTTATTTAGGACTTGAAAGTCTTTTTTCCTCTTCATGTCCAGCTGTGTCAAACAAGTGCCTATTTTTAAAAATAAGCACTTATGCACAGCAGGACTTCTAGCCTACAAAGGGAATTAATGATCCCAACTGGCCTAACATTCTTTCAGACTGTATGCTGTGACTATTTAAAACAATTATTCTTTCCACCCTATGATTTTGCCTACAGATTCCACAGTTAGGAACATTTCCAATGGACTACTGAGTATTAATGACCAATTTTCTGTCAATCAACAGGCAATCAAATCAGGTTTTCTGAATGATCTTTCAATCCTCTTATGTTAGGTGTTATTATTTGTCATGAAAACAGGGAAACAGTTGTATAAGTAAACAATGTCTTATACAGTTAAATTTTGAAACTTAATCCTTTTCTCCCAGAGCTCCTTCTGGAAATTATTTTTTATTAAGATTCATTTTAAAATACAGCACAGTGTGCTACAGATCTACAGTTTCAAAAAGAACAAGAATACGCATAAAAAATCAAAGTTTATAAACTCATAAAACTGCCCAAAAGCAATAGTCTAAAGTTCAGAAAATTATTCCATGTGTTTGAGCTAATTTAAATGCAAAAACCTTATAGTAGACAGCAGGATCATAGAATCACAGAATGGTTTGAGTTGGAGGGGACCTTAAAGACCACCTATTTCCAACCTCCCTGCCATGGGCTGGGACACCTTCCACTAGACCAGGTTGCTCCAAGCCTCATCCAGCCTGGCCTCGAACACTTCCAGGGATGGGGCATCCACAGCTTTTCTGGGCAACCTGTTCCAGTGCCTCACCACCCTCTCCCTGAAGAATTTCTTCCTGATATCTAATCTAAATCTCCCTGCTTTCAATTTCAGCCCACTACCCCTTGCCTTGTCACTACAGGTCCTTGTAAAAAGCCACCCCTCCCCACCCCCAGCTTCCTTGTAGGCCCCCTTCAGGCACTGGAAGGTGCTATAAGGTCTCCCCGGAGCCTTCTCTTCTCCAGGCTGAACAAGCACAACTCTCTCAGCCTGTCCCCATAGCAGAGGTATTCCAGCCCTCGGATCATCTTCGTGGCCTCCTCTTGAGTCGCTCCAACTGGTCGTTATCCTTCTTATGCTGAGGGCTCCACAGCTGGACACAGTACTCCAGGTGGGGTCTCATGAGAGCAGAGTAAAGGGCAAGAATCACCTCCCTTGACCTGCTGGCCACGCTTCTCCTGATACAGCCCAGGATACGATCTGGGAAAGAAAAACAAATATATATCTCAGAATTAATTATTTCAGAAAATACATGTGAACTGACTTTCTCCTGTGTTTCATTTTTTCTAAGATGGCTAAAATTTCAACACTCTTAACATGGAATTGTCATTATTCATATCATTATTACTCTATTCCAGTACCTGAAAGGCCCAGTCACTGAGAGATTACACAAATGAGAGAAATTGTGTCAAAACAGAGACTTAGAAACACAATTTTTTCATTTGCTTCAACTCAACAGATAAAGCTAATTACCTGAAAATATTCTACATGTATCTTTAAGACACATTCTCAAATGTATCTTTAAAAGCATTTCACATAAGAACAAGGAACAAAATAGCAGAAAATGCACACAAATTCGTTGGTTGGACTATTGCATACAGGTGGGAAAGAATTTATTTCCTTTAAGAACAAGAATCATCCTGGCAAAGTTTACAAACAGGGTGAGAGAAAGAAAATGCTTCCTGATTTCACTATGAAAATGGCACCGTATGGTAATGAGTGTCTGTCATTACCCCGTTTGCATAACTTTCTGAAAATAATTTCATGTAACAGGTACTAAAGTTCTAAAATTTAAGGTGGAGTTAGAAACTGTCTGTACACAGAAGGAAGAGGCTACAGCCTTGGCACTATTTTACACACCCCTGCTGCTCATCTAAGAGACACACATATACTCTTCTCTTTTAGAAAAAAGTTTGTCACCAACCCCACGCGTTTTGCTGGTCTATGAAAAGCTGGCTTTCCCAGGGTCTTCTGTTCTCTGCAACACCGTACTTGCTGGTGTGGCAAAGCTATAATCTTTCTTACTTTCCACCTGCACCTATGGTGACAAAATATGTTTAAGTCCATTAGTTAACTCACATGTCTCCACAGAAGACCAAAAAAATAGGAATTTCAGACATGCAAGGTCCTCCAGCTCAGGGTGGTAAAAGGTGGAGACAGTGGTTTCAAGAACAGAAGCCCAAATACCCCACCACTATCACTGTGAGTGAAAATGGGAATTTCTTGTGTGTATTGCAACTGCAAAATGTAGAAAATGTAAGTATAATCATTATTTGAGAAAGATGAATACAAATGATGTCAGGCTTTTCTCTCACTGTGTCTTCCTGCCTGCTTTGATTTAACAATTAGACACCTGACACTTGATTCAGATTTGTTGTGTCAGGTTCAGAATTGCATTGCCCCATATGCAGCACAACAGACATTTCCAACTTATTCTGATGGTATCAGAATACCAGCAGGTATCAGACTGCTGGTATGAGCCTGAACATTTTCACATTGATTAAGCCATAGTAATTAATTTTTAGGTGTCTAATAACTAGGGAATGCAGCAGACTTAGCTAACAGCCCCAGAACAACACTGTGTTAGTCATATGTTTTTGCATGAGCTATCTGACAGAAATATGGGAAATGGAATGTTCAGGAGGTGACACTGATATGAAGACTACATCCACAAGGAATAAATCGTTAGGATATTAGTTGCTAAGCAATAATCATAATATTTTCTCAAACATATGGCTGCACAAAACAATACAGTTGTTGCCTTTTGAATTCAGATGTCACTTTCATTCAAACATTGAAAATCCCAGGGCAAACTGTACATCCAGGCCATCTCCTAGAAAGAACCAGTGCCAAACATAAATTTGTGCAATAACTTGAATAAGACTTGAGTGTTTGTGCGGGATTGTACTATACAGACACACATTTTGGCACTTTCAGGGCATAATTCTGGGCAGCCTACAGGCTAAAACCAGCTTTGTTATCTAATTTAGATTATAATGTACATCTTCCTGTGCATGTCTGGGACCTTATCAAAGCTCCACAGGAAATATGGAACGCATGCTATTGCTGTTTATGAATCTTAGTACAGGACCATAAGATTTTAATTGCCTCAGTCTTCACTGTCAAAGGCGCAATACATACCTCTCGTGTCACAGAAGGCAAGGGCAGGGGCTGGGAAAATGGAGAGCTGCCCATGGTTAGAGAGAATCAGGTTCAGGAGCACCTAAGGAACCTGAAGATGCACAAAATTGCATGGGACCTTATTAAATACTTCCGTGTGTCCTGAAAGAACTAGTGGATGAGCTTGCTAAACCTCTATCCATAATATTCTAGAAGTCATGGTGGTCTGGTGAAGATCGTGCTGGCTGGAAAAGGGGAAACATAACCTCCATCTTTAAAAAGGGAAAAAAAGAGGACCTGGGGAACTATAGGCCAGTCTCTCTCACATCTGTGTCTGGCAAGATCATGGAGCAGATCCTTCTGGAAACCAGAAGTGTTAAGGCACATGGAAAACAAGGCGGTGATTGGTGACAGCCAACATGGCTTCACCAAGGGCAGATCGTGCCTGATGAATATGGGATCACGACCTTGGTCAATAAAAAAAGAGCAACTGATGTCATGTTGCTGGACTCGTGCAAAGCCTTTGACACTGTTCCACAAGACATCCTTGTCCCTAAATTGGAGAGGCATGGATTGATGGATGGACCGCTTGGTGGATAATGAACTGGCTGAATGGTTGCACTCGAAGTGTTGTCATCAATGGATCAATGTCTGAGTGGAGACCAGTGACCAGCAGCATTCCTCAGTGGTCAGTACTGGGACAGGTGCTGTCTAACATCTTCGCTGGTGACGTGGACAGTGGGACTGAGGGCACTCTCAGCAAGTTTGCCAATGACACCAAGCTGTGTGGTGCGGTCAACATGCTGGAGGGAAGGGATGCCATCCAGAGGGACCTGGACAGGCTGGAGGTGTCGGCCTGTGCCAACCTCATGGAGTTCAACAGGGTCAAGTTCAAGGTCCTGCACATGGATCAGGGCAATCCCAAGCACAAGTACAGGCTGGGCAGAGAATGGATTGAAAGACCCCTGAGGAGAAGGACTTGGGGGTACTGGTGGATGAGAATCTGAACATAAGCTGGCAGTGTGTGCTGGCAGCCCAGAAAGCCAATCATATCCTGGACTGTGTCCAGAGTAGCGTGGCCAGCAGGTCAGGGGAGGTGATTCTCGCCCTTTACTCTGCTCTCGTGAGACCCAACCTGGAGTACTGTGTCCAGCTGTGGAGTCCTCAGCATCAGAAGGATAATGACTGGTTGGAATGAGTCCAGAGGAGGCCACAAAGATGTTCCGAGGGCTGAAACACCTCTGCTATGGGGACAGGCTGAGAGAGTTGGGCTTGTTCAGCCTGGAGAAGAGAAGGCTTCGGGGAGACCTTATAGCACCTTCCAGTACCTGAAGGGACCTACAAGGAAGCTGGAGGGGGACTTTTTACAAGGGCCTGTAGTGACAGGGCAAGGGATAACAGGTTTAAACTCATAGGGCATAGATTTAGATTAGATATCAGGAAGAAATTCTTCAGGGAGAGGGTGGTGAGGCACTGGGACAGGTTGCCCAGAGAATCTGTGGGTGCCCCATCCCTGGAAGTGTTCCAGGCCAGGCTGGATGAGGCTTTGAGCAACCTGGTCTAGTGGAGGGTGTCCCTGCCCATGGCAGGGGGGTTGGAACTAGATGATCTTTAAGGTCCCTTCCAACCCAAACCTTTTTATGATTCTGTGATTAAGGTAGTAAAATTCATGAGGTCAGGAACCCTTCCAGATTTTGCATTCATGGAGAAGGATTGAAAGACAAAAGAGGAATCCCAACAGAGTAAATTTGGTGCACTGCTAAATGAACTAGTCTTCCAGTTTGGAGATAAGAAAGACAATTTTGCTTTGGTCACATAAATTCGACGGGAAAACTGAAATGTTCTCCAGGCCTAACGTAGCACATTACAATTTCCTCACAAAGTCAAGAATACCCTTGCATTCCTCTCAGCCCTCCCTAATCCTTTCAGGAGAAGATCCACTCAGCTCCAGCACAGAGTGCCTCCCATGGGACACAGTCCTTCACTAACTGCTCCAGCATGGGTCCTTCCCATGGTCTGCAGTTCCCCAAGAACTATTCCAATATGTATCCTCTGCCTGGGGTACAGTCCCTCAGGAACATACTGCTCCAGTTTGGGTCACTGACCGGCCTCATTTATTGCCAGAAAATCTGCCCCTGTGTGGGCTTCTCTGTACAGAACGTAGCTGCTGCCAGGATCCTGTGCCTCTATGGGATCTCCATGGGCTGCAGCTTCATTCAGGTTCTCATTCCCTCTCCTCAGCAAGGGGATACATGCATTTAACCGACTTTTTGGTTCATCTCTCTCCATGGGGAGGAACTGGCTTTGATATGCTTGCATAGATTACAGCAAAGTGAAACAAAAGATCTCTTATCAAGAGCATACATTTATCATGTCAAAAACATTCATGTTCTTTACAGGAAGAGAAGAAGCACCTTTAGGAAACTGCCCAAACACAGAGGAAGATTCACAAGTGAGGTAACATTCCTGTGGCCAAAGATCTCACTTGCAATAATGGCAAAATAAAAAGGTACAGGTCACTGCTCTGAATTAAACAGAACAAAGACTTAAATATAGGTTTCCAGTTCCTTCTGACTGTTCAGGCCACTATGCTACTGTTTCCTTTGTAGCCTCCATTGTTCTTTAGTTTTATCAAAAATTTCAAAACTAGAAGTTTTTAAAACTATATACCTGGAAAGAAATTTGTGTTTCAATGGATCAGAATTTTCCAAGGTATCAATACCTTGATTGATCATAAAACCAATTGTGCTTTATCAGTACTGGCAACAGAAGTCAATTTCTGTACTGCAGCTAGCTTTCCTCCTGAACAGTTGCAGAACTTTTTTGAAACTGTCATTTAAACACTCATCTAAATCACTGATTCTCGTTAAAAGACAATGTATAATTTTCCCCATTACATCTTAAAAGGCAGTTCAGCATTTGGTACTAAGAATGGTTCAACTGCAGTGCACATGCAGTATCTCTCTTTTTGTCCAAATAGTATAAAAGACATTATAATGGTCTTCCCCCATTAACATTTTTGATGTAAGATCGATGATTATCACCCATTTGCACAACAGCAGTCATCATGAACATGCTATGAATAAGGCAGAAAAGCATTCACTCTGTTGTGCACCTACAACAGATGAAAAAGCTCAGAAGAGCACAAATTGAGAAATTGTGTTGCACAAAGCTACAGATAAAAGCAACAAACCGAAGTGTCCATGTATCTGTACTACACCACCCAGAAAGGATTTTCAGGTGTTTGTTGCAGGCTAAGCTTTGCACAACCTATCTATCTTTAGACAAAGAGAAAACAACAGAACATGCTTGTCCCCTAGATATCCTAATCAAAGGTCACTCATGCTGACACATGTAAAAAAGAGTTCCATTCTTTTTCTCTGAGTTTTTCACATGTTTATTGTGTTTATTTTCTTAAAAAGGATTTCTGTCTCTGTATGTCTAGAAATATCTTCAAGGAAAAAATGTTAGTTGTACTATCCATAACCAAGAAAAAAGGAACAAAAGAAAGAAAATCTTCAGCAGTCACAAGAACTCAAAAAGAAAATGAGAAAATGTGCAGTAGCTTAAGGAGAGTAAGAAGCAGCGTAAGTTACAAGGCTTAATCATGATTTTCAAATAAAAACCTAACCATAGCATCCTATTGCCTGGAGGAGCATCAAACACAGAATCTGTAACTGAACATTGGAGCCAGTACTGGAACTGACATAGCTCCTCTACTATCTTGATGCTCTCCCTTGCATGAGGCAAGTTCTCCCTAAAACTCTTTGAGGTCCTATTTCATGTTACCCACAAAAGGATGATTGTAACATTGTAAATAAACAATCCAAGTATTTTGCTGTGTGATTCCCTATTTCAAGCTAGTTAAGTTATAAATTGACTACGGAGCCACTGATCAGTGAAAAATGAGTGCAAGATGAAATTTTAAATGCTTCTAATAAAATTGGATGTTTTCACAGATTCCCTGAATCACCAAACAGCAGATAATCTCAGTGACTGCAAAGTTGTGTCTTCATATCTATCAATTACACTCTTCCATGTCCATATAACTATTCAAACGAGTCTTGCAGGAGACAACTTGTAAAAATGACGCACAATGTTCTACTTTACAAACAGTTAATTATATAATAATTTATAATGTATAATATTATTTACCAGCCAGGAACAAAAGAACACAAGGCCACTCGCTCAATCCTCCCCCAGTGGGACAGGGAGGAGAAAATACTAGAAAAAGTTCTTGGATCAAGACAAAGACTGCTGGCTTTCTCTTTGTTTTTCCTACCCTAAACATGTTCATTCTCAAAGGCACTGACTGCCTCAGCCATGGCCAGAGGTAAGCCCAACTTGGACCTGGGTTATCTCCTCGCAGCTCCTCACTGGAGCCATCTCTCTGGCTTTTCCCTGCTACCAAAACCTCCCACCACATAAACCCAACATACATATTCAATGGCTTTATCAAAGATTGTTTCCACCCCATATGTAACCGAATAAGCTTTTGCTTGCTTCGCCCACTTTGTCAAAGCTTTCTGTGCTCACTTAGCTGAATTCTGACTTCAGTTATAAGATTTTAATACCTCATATATTTTTGCATTATGGGGTTGCGGTGTCTAATATCATGAATTCTGAAGGATCAGAGTTCCTGGCATCAACTGCAGTAAGTGTCTAGAATGACGAAGATATGTGAGAAGAAATAATCAATTCTGAGGGCAGAAGATTAGAAGATTAACCACGTGGCAGATTTCACAATGTATATTTTTATTTAACATCAACTTAAATCTGATAGGAAAACAAACTGAGACAGGAAGGAATTTTGAGTACACAGAGTTCACTGGTGAAATTTCCCATTTTCTTCAACAAAAGGTCATGTTCTAATTACTTTTTTTGATGGGCTTGCTGTGTTTGGCATCTGAAAGCACTCAGATAGCCGCGTCTGTATGCTGTATGTTCTTGTAACGTTAATTTTATTGCCCCTATGCATCCTGTACGGTGTGTCTCATACAAGTGAATTAAGACTGAGATTATAAAGTGGGCACTGGGACTGTAAGCAATATGTTCATTGCTTACAGACAGAACTATTAGCACAATCAGAGTGTTTACAGTAAAGGAAGATTAAAATTAAAGTAAGCAAGATGAAACAACTGTTACAAACAGACGGCTGAACAAGTTGCATTTTCAGTAACCCATCTGTAGTTTTGAATATAGAACCTTTTTTTTTCAGCACAGTCTAGACTGTGTCAGAAATGGCAAATATTAACTTGATTCAGTCTCAGATACAGCAGCTCAGTCAGCCCCAAACATTCAACCTCTTTTTGTCAGAGTAAAGGCTGCACTAATGCCTACCAAAGCTTGAGAAGCTTTAAACACGTAATGGCTGTACATGCACAGCAGCGGGCTGTTCCAGCACCCTGTCTGTAATGTGTCTTTACGGTAAGTCTGAAAGCACGCACCGTGCAGAGCTTCTCTGAGTTCACAAAGAATTCATGCACGTACTGAACTGGAGTTTACCTTTTTGTGTTATGTGGAGTTTGTAAATGGATTCCCAACTCTTCAGAAAGTCATGGATTGCTGTGCTCCTACCTGACTTTCTCTGGCTTTGGAGGAGCAGTGTTTCTTTTATACTAAGCCCACATGAATTGCAAGTTTCAGCCTTTCATAGAAAACGTGTTGTAATATTCTGTTACAATCCAAATCTCTGCTTCACAGTTAAAGCCATTCCTAGCAGCTCGTGGTTGGATATATAAATCTATGCACTTCAGTAGGTCAGTCACAGGCTTACATAAAAGCAGGACTGGGCCCAAAGGCACACAATTCACATCATGTTTAAGGGAAAGAAAACAGCCTTTAACATGAAGTTAAACATAACTTTAGGTCTTGGTAATAAGATTAATATTGCCCTCTTCTGGTCTGAATGTCCAAATAACAAAATTAACACAAATAGTTAAAATACATGTGCTATTAGTGATCAAGTTAGCCACAAATTGTGTTATTAAAAATTGATACCAAAACCATAACATAGGTGAAAAAAAAAAAAACCCTAAACGTGATTGATTAATGAAAAACAAGTCTATATTTTAGCTGCAGTACATCAGAATGAATGACTAGCAAAAATAAAGGCAGCAGGAAGCAGAAAGAGCACACCACCGTACGAGGCTTCAGAAACAGTAGCTGTAGAAGTCTGTCATTTCCACGGTAACAGTGACATTCTTTCATTACTCCTACTACCCTATTAGCAATTTCATTAAAACAAACAGACATGAAATGATCCATATTACATTATATTATGCAATAAGAAGCAAAGACTCAGGTAATTTTAAATGGATATTAACCAGGTTAAAAACATAAAGGAAAAAGAATCTGTGAAAGACTTTGGGTCTCATGAAAAGCCTGTTCAGGTCTTGCTGTAAAGCTGTCAACATGGACAAGGCATGATCAGTGTTCTAAGGACAAATGTCTGAAGAAAAATCAGATAGACGGACTTTGAAGAGTCCTTCCAAGAGCATAGAAAGTATTTAATTTTCCTTTGGTGGTTGCAGTCATTTGTAAAGTGATCTGTTCATCTTTGAACATATTTTTAAAATACCTGCTGCACATTAGAATCAGGAATATATCTCTCTTACAGTCACATTTTTTGTAAATAGAACTGAAGCCCTTATCTTTTATAAGTGACTTATTTCAGAACTATGAATTTGCAGGGACACATTTGTGTGATTTTTAGACACAAATTAATAGCATCTTTATTATTTCATTTCAAATATTTTAAAATTGTGTGTTATATATAACACTTTAATCGAAATGCTAAACAAGGTGGGCAGGAAAACATTTCTATTTTCTGAAGACCTGTGATAAATCACATTTGAAGTTATTGCATACTAAAATGAGAGTTTTCTGAAGTGAATTCAGTGAAGAAATATTTTAAAATATGCTCATTTAAATTTAAATTTAAAACAAATTTAGGTTTCAGGTATCACCCCATAATGCCATACCAAATGAAACAAAAAATCAGGTATGTTTTTTAAGACATATTGAAGATATTTTTTCCATATCTTCTGATATTGGAAAAAAGAAAAAGCAAAAATACTTTTATGCAAGACTTTTCAACTTACAATCAAGGTGGACAATTTGAGCAAATTGCAGGGAGTTCAAGTACTTAATCTGGAAGGTTTTGCTGATGCCAGCTACTAGGGTCAAATAGATGAACAGTAGAACACTGTGCCAAACACAGGCCAGTAATTGGTAGAGCTGCCCAAGATATAGAAACGAATGAGAAGGAAGCCTTTCTACAGGTGATGCTGAGAACAGGTGTATTAACACCCACAATTGCCTGAAATAGTCACAGAGTAACAGACTGACCTAAGATTGTGCCTAAAATCTCTATCAACCTAATATTTATATAAATAATGAATCTAAGTGCATTACTCTCTGAAAACCATAACCTGTGTCAATGTGTCTTGGTTGTAAATCATTTTACATGACCACAGACTAGACAGTAAGCCAGACGACTGTTCCTTGCAAACCATTCCAATTTCTGCACACTGTACTGAGATGCAATTTCAAGTATATCAGCTTCCTTACTGCAGAGATATTTTGCCATTGCATCTAATCAGTTCTTCCCATTTGCTGCTCCTAAAACAGATGTGAAATAGAATGATATAATTTCCATGCAGAAATGAGTATATTGTTACTGATTGAAATGGTGATGGTGAGGCATAAAGTTGATGTCAAGTTAGTCTGTGGCTGACAGACAAAGGGTGGATAATAGAATCGGTGTTGACTGGAAGACATTATGTACAAATCAGGTGTGCTCCTAAAAGCTCGGTCTGCAGCTTTTCTAACTGAAGTCTTTTCTCACTTGCAAGCATGGGGAAGGCTTCAGCTCAAGAGGAGATAGCTAAGTGACTATTTTTTTCGTTGACGCGTCACTGTCCCTAACCCATAACAACCATAACAACCATGGTATTGAAATCAGTAATCTCTACTAGGAAGAATTCTGGGTTTCTGAAGCCGTAGATGAGCACATATTTCAGATGAGTCACATAATTCAGATGAGTACCAGCCTCACTTCTTTGAAACAGGTAGTAGCTACAAAACCCCACGCTTCAGATAATTTCTCAGCATAGTTTCACTGCATACTGTCAATCTGCAGAAAATGTGTCATGACAGTGCTGTCACATCTTTTTTTGCTCTTCTATCCTTCTTCCTTGTGAGATTTATGATTCTATGATCCGACGCCTATTTGCTTCATTGCTTAGTTCTTCCCATCACGCTCTCAGGACTAATCAAACTTGGGACATACATAGTGTGCATCTTTTAGACTCTATCCTGTAGCTTTTTGAAGCTATCTTATTTAGACATGATTACTACCATTTTCTACCGTCAACAGCTACCAAAGTCAGCTATTGCTCTTCTATTGAGATACTAGAAGCATACCTAACAAGACCAAATTTCAAGACAGTCTGTAAGTTCAGCAACATAAACTAGCACGTGGGTAACATCAGGCTATCAGTACAGCTGCTAAGTGGTCGGCAATAGGTTTCAAATCTGTACATGTTTAATTGTCCCCAGGATTTTTAAAATCTGTTAGCACTTAATTTGCCTATCCACAGGACATTTGACTGATGACATGCTTCGTTGTCTCTTTTCCTTTCCCCCAGTTTTCTCCTATCCTTTGAACCAGGTGTTCTTGTTTCTTTTCAGTGATAAGGGAGCTTGGCTGCCTGCCCAAACTTCTAGCTGCTCATCTGCCTCTCTTGACAAATAAAATAACTGCAGCGTGAAAGCTGAATTTCAATCTTTCTCTGGGAGAACACATAGTTGGGGAAAGGGGACTGATGGGAGGAGGGAAGGATGAAAGAAAACTCACGTATCAAGCATGGGCTCAGGGTTAAGGTACGACTGAAATGGGACAGCTCTCATCACAGAGCAATTTTTGAGGTAGGGGTGAAAGGGACTCCTAGCTCATGCAGCTTGCAGGTGTGGAGAAAGGAGAGAAATAAGGGGATGGGGCAAGAACATTCTGCTAAAAGTCAGTAGCAATAATAGGTTCAACTGGGTCCCTGTAAAATTCTCTATTCCTAAATACTACTGCAGAAGACAGACTCCTTCCTTTCTTCAAGTATCTTGGACTCCACAGGTCTCTGAACATAGTCAAGCCCTAAATCTAGACTCAGACAGACAGTGTCTGTCTGTTTGAATAACTGCCTGTTATTGAAAAAACTGTTTGTTTTGGTAAGTTCTGAAACACACAAATAGTGTTTCACTTGCTGAAAAGTAGTATTTATTCTGATCTTCTGATGGAGTCATCTTATCTAGTCTCAGGAAACCTCATTTCAATGTCCAGTGTAGACTGTGTTTTGCTCAAAGGCCTCCTGCCATCCCAGTTACATCTGTTCAACCTTGCAAGAGCAAGACAAACAGCACTTTGAAAATTTCTACTCAGCATTTTCGTTGCAAAAAAAAAAAAATGTCCTATGATGATTTGTGTGTCTGGAGGAGATTCTTAATTGTATAAGAAGAATATTCAGGTTATAAATCAGGCCCCTGTAAGCTAGGAAATGCATATATAGCTGTAACTCAAGTTTCTAGCCCTGGCAGCCTGTTTTCCCAGGCCAAGAAGACTTCAGCAGCATGCATGAAATCTGTTCAAGCCTTTTCTTCTGAGCGTTATTTATTGGTTGTATTGACAGTCTTTAGCAACCCTCAAAGTAAATCTCCACATAAATTCTGTTTTTCTGATGCCATGGAGCCTCCTGTTTCTCTCCTGAACAACCCATAAGTTATGGTGGAGGTCAGAAAAGAACCTGGGTATCTAAATAGAAAAGATGCAGCAATATACACCTATGCCTGAATTTATGATCTTGAATAACTTCAGCCATTTGCAACCTTAATTTTTCCCTTTGGAAAATTAAACTGGTTTTCAACACTTGCTCAGGAAGTATCTTGTAAAATAAATACAAATATGCCTCACAAATTTATGACCAAAAAAAGTACAGTATATAACAGGAAACACAAGAAAACTAGGACAAAACTCTTCTGTAACAGAGAAAGTGGCAGTTCTGTCTGTATATAAGAAGCAATATGCTAAGAATTTAATGTAAGGTGCTATGCGAATAGGAACTTAGCACCATGCTTTTCAGAAAACTAGCCCACTCATGGTTTTGCCACTTGGGTGTAACATAAGTTTCTAAACCCATGGCAGTAAAACATTCTTACATGAGGTCCAATATAAATCTATTAAACAACATGATTTTCAATATAGATATAGATCTAACTATAAATGTAAATATTGATAGATGTTGTTGTATTTTCTGTTTGCAATCTTGATTAGCTGAAAGGACATCAACTGCAGTAACAGATGTGTCCTGTTTGTGGTACAAATCCATGAGGTGGGAGGATGATTTATACCTTCTGAAGCTAGCACAGAGTACTCTTTGAAGAGTGTGTGTGCCAGCTTTTCTCTTTGTTTAGCCCATGACTTGGCAAATCAAAATTAGTGAAGGAGAAAGAGAAGAGGTGTGCTAAACAGCCAGAACTGTAAAATGCGGTTTGAAAAAGCAGTGGAAGATTAATTTTCCCTTGGGGCAGGGAAGCACTTGGGGTACTCCTGCTTCTGATGAAAAATGATGCAGACATCAATCCCAAAGGTTTTGAATGCCTCCTGCAAGACACAAGGCCTCCATCACCACAACTGATTTCTGACATAGCTGAAACTATTTCAAGTGGTTCCTTCCAACATTTTTTAAAAATGTCTCTTACAGGGAGAAGAAATAATGCAAAGACTAATCCTCATTAATTTACTGTAATTCATTCACTTAAGTATGCTAGATTTCTGTGTGGATTGACTATTGCCCTTGAAGGGAAGTCATTGAACTGTATATGTGAGCTTAGATTTTCTGGAATTAGCCGAAAGCATGTGTGCTTCTTACAAGGTGTTTTTTACCACACTTTATGCAAATAACCTGTTATATATCACATAACAATCTACTAAATTGTACAGCTCGAGCTACTTGAACGGCTTAGAGCTGGATTTACACCAGCACTTCGTACCCACTTGACATCGTACAGCAGTTCAGTTCAAAACTGAGATTTTGCCTCTACCTGTTAATTGCCTGTCTTTCACCAATTAGCTTTTCCTGCTCACCTGCAGGTCTGCCTTTGGTCACAACAGAATCACTCTGAGAACCCAGGATCTCAGACAGAGGTTTGTGTGATATGGCAGAGGACTCCATGAGGCTCATCAAAGCTGGGAATCCTAATCAGACAAACTGCTCCCTGAAGACTATACAAAGGAATTTAAGAATCATGGAGCTCAGGATGCACCTCAGGATTGCTCTGGGTTAGCCGAGCTGTTCAGTGACACTAATTGTCATGGCACTGTTCTCCAGCAGCAAATGTCTGCTTCACACATGGAAATACACTGCAAATATACATTTCTCAAGAATCCCTTTCTTTCTATTGATTTTTTACCTATTTTATTCCATCACTGTGCCATGATACGTATTTAAGAGGGGAAAACACAAAAGGAGAAGCCAAAATGGAAGCAGAAATGAAAAGGGAGTTGGACAGAAACTGTGGAGAGAAGAGTGGAATGTGAGAGAGACAACACAACAGACCTCCAGGTCAGTGCAGAAAGGCGGGAGGAGGTGGCCAGGACAGAGGTTCCCCTGCCGCCCGTGGTGAGAGGGCAGGCTGTGCCCTGCAGCCATGGTCCTGGGGGAGCAGAAACCCACCTGCAGCCGGGGGGGGACCCCACACGGGAGCAGGGGGATGTGCCCGAAGAGCCCGTGACTCCATGGGAAGCACACGCCAGAGCAGGACGCTCCCGCAGGGGCCCACACCGGAGCAGTTCATGAAGAACTGCAGCCAGTGGGATGGGCTTATGCCAGGGAGCGTCATGGAGGACTGTCTCTCCTGAGAGGGACCCCACCCTGGAGCAGGGAAGGGTGTGAAGAGTTCTCCCCTCATGAGGAGGAAGGAGCAGCAGAGACAACATCTGATGAACTGATTGAAAACCCCCATTTCCCTGTGCCTCCTGTGCCGCTATGGGTAAGGCGGTAGCCTGGGAAGAAGTGGGGTTGTGGGGAAGATTTTTTAAGATGTTTTGTTTTGTTTCTCATCATCATAATCTGATTTGACTGGTAACTGATTAAATTGATTTTTCTCCCCCAAGTGGAGTGTGTTTTGCCCATGACCATAACAGGTGGGTGATCCCACCCTGTCCTTGTCTCAAACCACAAACTTTTCCTTGTGTTTTCTCCTCCCCACACCACTGGAGAGAGAAGTGAGCAGCGGCTGACTGAGTTTTTCTTCCCAGCTGGACCTAATCCACAGCAAGGTGGCAAATTCCTAAATGCAAGCAAGCGTTACTTAGTTTATAGAAATTTTGCCTACCTTTGTCTCAACGTTCTTTAACGCCTCTCCATCTAGACACTTACCTCATCGCACAAGGGTACATATGTACTATCCATTGTTTCTGTAGACAGTTATCATCACAGTATTTTTTAGCTTTATTAGAACTGTTAGACTATGTGTTGTACACTTCAAGGCTATTTTACACTTGTTATTAGACATGTGAATTTTCAACTCTGTCACACCATTCCAAATGTGTCTGAATGAATTTTTAGAGTAAGTATAGTTTCTCCCTGACAAAGAACATTTGAGTTCAAAATGTAGATGCCTAAGGGAAAAAAATTGTTTCACAAGGCAATTGAAAATTAAATTTGAACTTGTCAAGTTTAAATTTGAACAAGTCAAATGATCTGATATGCATGCTATATCTTTGATTTATGCTCATACTGCAAACCCCTGTCACCAAGTTAACAGAAATCACATTTCTGGGAGCAGTGGATTTACCTCTCTTCCTGTTTTCCTTTGTTCATGTGTTGAGTTGATCTGTTAGATAACATTCTGGGGTCTGACTTTGCTCTTTCCTTAGTATTTCTGCAATAGTTCCCCTGACATATGGTGATATTAATGACAATGAAGCCGAGGGCATATCAGTTTTGCTGTGCTTAAAATCCTAGATAATAACAACTGTTAAATCTGTGAACAGAGTTCTTTCCCTGTATTTTAGTTTAATTGGAAATAGTTTCCTTTCCTTATACCTAGAATTGCAGGCATTAAGTGCAAGATGATCATTATTCAATATGCAGTTTTAGAAAGGAAACATAGTCCGTAAGAAAGATGACAGCACTGCTGTGGCCTGGAGTCAGACACAGCCTTTATAAATTATACCAGTCAGCAGGAGCAGCAGGAGTGATTTTCCATTCTCAAAAGAAGGCATTTTTCCAGAAAAGGCACCTTTAACAAGGGTCAAGCTGAACGTTGGGTCTGGCCCCTGGCATTATAACAGCTTCTTCAGCAGTGATAACCTCCTAGAAAACATTTTAGCCTGCAGATCTCAGAGAGCAGCTGCCAAAAAATGTGTGACTAATTTACAAAATTAGGAGGGAGGTCTTAGAAGGAGCCTACAGAGACAGTAGCTGCAATGTCAAAATGGGAGAGTTTTTCTGAGGTATCAGGTCATCTGAAACTACCTGTCACAGAGTCCAAAGAGGGAGGTGGAGCAAAGAGCTGCTGATGGAGATTAGTAAAGGAGCCAATGCATTATTTCAGTAGGAAGAAACAGCTCTGACAGATTGCCAGGGCAAGTCCTCTAACATCTCGAATTCAAACTGCCGAGGATGCTGCTGCCACACTTCCATCTTCCTCTCTTTGCCCTGAAAACCTGTACACAAAGTAAAACAGATCTGACCATCACCTGGTGACTAAAGCACAAGTCTGTCACAGCATGCAATGCACAGGCGCCACACAGCTTTTTTGACATTAATGTGTGTCCATGTGGTTGAGTTCTGTTGCTCCTTTTTTGCATGCCCGTATTTCTCAAGTAAACATTCATCGTTTTTAATACAATGACTACTTCAATTTGCTCTGATTGTCAGCCCCAGCCCAAATCCCATAAAAAAATGCTTGCTTAATACCAGTTAACATCTCACTGGGGCTTTTTATTAATTGGCTCTACAGGGGCATTTACTCTGCCCACCCTTAACAAAATTGCCCTGGACAGAAACAGCTTTTAAGTTAGAAATGTGACTATGAAAAATACATGTGGATCAAACACATAAAACTGCCAAAAATGTCAAAAATTGAATATCTTAAAGACCAGGATGACCATCAGGAAGATTATACTGTAACTACGGAATTTCAGAGAGACTTTGGAAAAGTATAGAAGAAGCATGAATATTTGTAACCGTTAAGTACTGCAGGTTATTTGTTGTACATCTGACACAGATCCTGCACTACACTTCACTGATTTTCATCTATTTATGTTATGTTCATCTATTTATTAATGTTTACACTGATTTAAGTTTTTCCCTTCTGCAGGTTTGACCAAGGAAGCAGCATCAGGAAAGGAATTTAGCTGAGAGTCAGCTGCCCAGATCGTCTCTGTTTGATTGTCTTTACTTTGTGCAAGAAAACTGCTAGAGGAGGAAACACAGGGCAATCAACAAGGCAGCAAGCAACAGTTCAGTTCTCCAAAAAAAAATCACACAGCTATGAATCAATTGCAGACGCAGGAGGAGGCAACAGATCAGAGGCTGATAAGCTACTCATACTCTCTGGTACCTCAGCTGCCAACAAGAGTGTCAATATGATTCATGTGATGCATGATGGTAATTTTATCTTAAACACTATGGTGGCAGACAGTACAAAAAATATGGCCCAGTCATGCACAGTAAAGGAATTCTGGTTTTTTGTTTCTTTCTTTTTTTTTTTAACACCACTAAGACTGATCTCTTGACACAGCTACATGACACAATAGAATCATGAAAACAGTCTGGTGCAGGTAGCACCTCGCAGTTAACCCAGCTCCTCTAGTGAGCATTAGGGCAGAAAGCCACTTAGATGACAGCTATTTCTGGATCTGCAGATATTTGAGCTGGTGCCAGCTGAGAAAGACAGCATGTTCAAGGCATGCCCATAGTAAAGGAAAACAGTTACCGCTCAAGGTACCCAAAAACTAACCTGAAATCCATTACCTTCTCTAGTATCAACAAATTGCTGACGGAAAGGGTGGGGAGGACAACAAGAGATATTTTGACCGTACTGAGGCAAAGAAGACATAGCAAACATAGAAAGCCCTGTAATCCTTGCTTACTTCCCTGACAGGGAACTGTTGCAGAGATCTGCACAGTTATCCCTCTACTAAGATAATTTCAGGAATTTGTGGGTTTCCTTTTACCACTTCAGACAGCAGGGAAATACAAAGGTCCCATAAGCACAGTTTATCTCCTGTGGTGAGCAGAGCTGCCTGGATGTCATGATCACATGTAAAACCTTCTACATCTGCTAAAATTTTACTTTCCAAATTCTCAAAGCAACTAGGTTGACTTTCCATGTAGTTCCATTTGAAAAGTTAATCCCTAACCTGTGTAAAAAGGGGGGATAAAAAAAAAATTAAAAAATTGAAATATGGAAAAGAAACTCGTTCTGACATCACAAAGCTTTACTTGTCAGCCATTTCAATGAAAATGAATTCCAGGATTATGTCCAGCAACTATTGATTACTGCTTTGTATATTGATTTGTCTGTGTAGTAAAAAACCTCTTAATTACTTCTTTTCACTGATCTCAGAATGTGTGACTTTTCTGCAGGAACTGTGAACTAGAAACAGTGAGCAGCACCACCCACTGAACCAAAAATAACTTAATAATGTATTCACCTTTTTCTCTTCACTTCATGCTATATATACGCTTTGATTTTTGAAGCCAAAGCTTATCTACTTATTCTTCTGCTACATGAAGGCTGAGTCTGAAATCACTGTTGACTATTACAATATTTCAGTGGAAGTCTGGACAGAAATAGCTTACAAAGCACGGAAAGTCACTGTTAATATATAATCCTCATTTTCAAGTTACCTTAATAGTTTGCATGTTCCTTCCAAACTTCAATGAAAATTGTGGACAAAATTTTCAAAATGATTGCATTATTATACCTAAAGAATATTAATTGTGCCTTTCCTGTGAAAAATGTGATCTTTTCACAGAGATTCTAAACGTTTGTGAAGAATCTGCTGCAGTATGCAGAACCTACAAGTGAGAAACAAAAACATTTCATTGGGCTAAATTTTTTGCTTAGAAGGCAATCCAGTTTTCCAAGAATGAGCAATGCTTGTTCCTCATGCCTAACAAAGCAGGTTTGGAGATGAGACATGCCTGAAAACCAATAGATGGGTTCATGACATCTGATGATGGGATGAGCTCTGCCTGGCAAGGACCTGCCTTCCCCCTCCCTGGGGGGAACAGCACCCCCTCCCTCCCCCTCCCCCACCCACCACACACAACTTCCAGTGAGCCACCAGCCCTTGCTCCTCATGACAGTAGTGCACACCTATCCCAAAGATGAGACACCTGGTTTAAATATAATCGTGCTCAATGAGCAAAGCAAACTGTTGTGGCTACTATTTCATTTTACATGTATGTTCAAGAGCTGATGCAGTATGTCTACAAAGCTCTATCTAGGTGTGCTGGGTTCAGTCAGGAAAGGGTTAACTCTATTTACTGTGGTTGCTAAGAAGCTGTGTTTCTGGACGTTGAGAGAAATATTAATAAGTTCTTAGCTGGCACTGGGCCTGTACTGAACTCAAGGTCTTCTACCACTTCTGATACTGTAGCTGACCCAAACTGACCAAGGAAGTATTTCATTCCATAGTACGTCATGTTCTGGGTCTTTGGGCGAGGAGGGTGTCCGGGAGCCATTACTCTCTCTCCCTTACTCCCTTGCTCGCTTACTCCCAGGCACTTGCTACCCCTCCTGCCTTAGCTGCTTTGCCAACTCCTGTGCTGGCTTGTTCGCGAGGGAGTTGGTGGGTTGTTTAGGGTTTACAGTCATCCTATTGCTGACAGGGTTCATTCAGAATCTGCTGTGACGGCTCTCGGGCTCCGGCCCTCGGGCTGCAGCTCTCAGGCTGCGATCGCTCTTGGACTCTCTGGGTCTGACTCTCGCTACTCAGTACCTGGGTGTGCCTTGGTCAGTGGGTGGTAAGAAATTGTATCATATTGCAGCATATTGTATTATCTTGTATCGTATGTTTTATTTTCTATTATTTTAATTATTTATTATTGGTAGTATTTGTATATATTGATTTAGATTTATTTAGCAAATAGGTCTTATCTCAATTTTATGAGCTTCTTGTTTTCTTTTTCCTCCAATTCTTCCCCTCCACTGGTGGAGGGGAGGGGGATTTGTGAGAGCTGCTTCGTGGTATTTTGCTAGCCGGAGTAAACCACGACACTAGGTTGGTCTGAAAATTACTAAAAAGAGTTTGCAGAAACGTAGCAGTACTGTTACACCACCAAAGATTTAAAATGTGTCGTGGTTTAACTCTGGCTAGCAAAATACCACGAAGCCGCTCTCACAAATCCTCCTCCCCTCCTCCAGTGGAGGGGAAGAATTGGAGGAAAAACAAATAAGGAAGCTTGTAAAATTGAGATAAGAACTATTTACTAATTAAATCTAAATCAATATATACAGGTACTACTACTAATAAATACTTAAAATAGTAGAAAATGAAACATATAGTACAATATATACAATATGATACAATTTCCCCCCATCCACTGACCAAGGCACACCCAGATGTTGAGGGATGAAAATCAGACCCAGAGAGCCCGAGACCCACAGCCTGAGAGCGATCGCAGCCCGAGAGCCGCGGCCTGAAGGCCGGAGCCCGGGAGCCTACGCAGCAGATTCCGAGCGAACCTTATCACTGATAACACGGCCAGAAAACTCAAAACAACCCACCAGCTCCCACACAAATGAGCCAGCACAGGAGTTGGCAAAGCAGCTAACACAGGAGGGTTAGCAAGTGCCCGGGGAGACGAGCAAGGGAGTAAAGGAGAGAGAGAGAGAAGGGAAGAGTAATGGCTACCGGACCCCCTTCCCCACCCAAAGAGCCCGGAACCTGACGTACTATGGGATGAAATACTTCCTTGGTCAGTCTGGGTCAGCTACAGTATCCAAAGCAGACAAAAGACCTTGAGTTCAGTACAGGCCATCCCCAGCACCAGCTGAGGCCTTATCAATGTTTTCACTTACTGTCCAGCAACAGAGTTCCCTGGCAACCAGAGTAAAGGGAGTTAGCCCTTTCCTGACTGAGCCCAGCACAACATGTTAGCTTTGCAAGATAAAACTATTTTTCCTTTTAATGATCACTTTTTCTGTATATTAAATTATGTGTATCTATTACTTACTGTATTGCAAAAGTGTGAAAGGACTCTGTCCAAATAATGCCCTTTAGATTTCTGATATATTTTAAAAGTTAAATATTTCAGAAATTTCATTTCATAGTTAAAATTTGAGATTTCAGAATTCATTTTGGATTAATGCACAAAACCCCATAATGTTGTTTTTACCAACTCCGCAAGCTACCATCAAGTGATCTAAGTCAATGACATATAGTTACGGAATATGAATCCACAACTCTTCACATTCGCTTTGCAGTCCCCTAGGTATGCTTCAGAAAGCAAACAGTCTGCTTGCTCTCAAACCAGCCATCCCCCATTAATACCAAAAGAGCCACAGACACATTCTCACCTTTAACTTGGTCTAAGTCACAGTGTTTAATACCATATCCATTACGGACAACTGCTAAATCAGTGTAGAGGCTAGTCTAATTTCAGAAAATAGCTTCATCAAGCTGTTTATTCTGTTTACAAAATGGACCGAAATTATCAAGCCATATTAAATCAGCCAGCCAAGGATGCTATCTGCCATTAACAATCACAGGAAGTTCAGAAAATTCTGTAATTCTCACAATTATCTGTAAATGATTTACAAAACCAAAGAATAAAATTGTTTTCCTTGGGGATGAATATTTTCCCTGGAACATTTCCTACTCTCTTAATGTTGAGATGTTTAATTTAGGAATATATCAATAATATCCATATTAACATGTACATATATTAATAATAGCATATTAAATCATTAAACCTTGAAAACAAACCTGTATTTTATTATATAGAGATATATATAATATTATATAAAATAATAGATTAGATAATAAGCAGTCAATTCATATAATAACATGCCATAAATTATAGGCCATTAAGCTCCAAGTCCTAAACATTTAAGTCTTGGTGAGGTATTGCACTCAGAGCAAGAAATACACCCTCTAATTACTTAAATCGGTGAAAATTAATGACACAAACTACGAACGTTCATTTACAAATCCCTTTGGCCTGTGGATGTGGTCAGCAGCTGGAAACAGATGTGCCATGGAGTATGCTGGAGATGCTGAAACAAGAGGTAAAGCGCATGAATAGAGAGTCTTAGTGGAATTACTGGGAGGAGAAGAGGAGAATATATCTATAAAGAATTCTGGCCAAAAGCAATTCGCAAATTACAGCCTTTCTAGTGATTCATTCACAGTTGGTGGGTATCGAAGCAAATCTAAACTGACAAATGCTAGAGAAGGTCACAGCAAAGAAACCTGACTGCTAGTTTGAGGAGGAACTTATAAAGGGATGAAAATGGCCACTACAGGCCAGCTGTGGTACAGTCATAGCAGAACCAATGCAGAACCAATGCAGCTGACCCATGGAAAGTTCAACTTGTGTGTTACAACTGAAAAACACGTTCTGCAGAGCGGTTCCCCACCTCCTGGCAAGGAGTCCTGTGATTTTATATCCATTCTGTCAAGTCTGGCTATCTAGACTGAACTATACTGATGCAGTAGTACCTGAGTCACAGAACAGTGCCATATACATCTGTGGAAGGAAGGAAAATGGGGTACATACAATAAATGCATATAATCAAAAGTATAGCTTAAAACTAACAGGTTACTAGGTTAAAAGTAACTCCCCTCCTGATGTGTTACATTAGCATGAAAGATGTGAACTGTAACAGTCTCTCATAATTTTCAAAAACTCAGTTTTAATGATTGAGATCACAGTCCTCTCGTTCCATATTACTATTTTGGAATAATATGGATAAGAAGAAATGCATAGGAGGTCTAGAAATGGAGACGGCACAAAGTTCTGACAAGTTTTTACATCAGAAGGGAATAGAAGATAACCCATTAGATCTGATAAGGAAACAGATTCATCATTCTTCTAAACACATTTTTGGTCTTTAATAAATCCCCAAATTATTTTTAAGATAAAGACATTGTTTAATTTAAAATTTAATTAAATTAAAATTTTAATTAAACAATATAGAAGCTTAATAAGAACCAATATCAATGGAAATCTAATTTGAAAATTTCAACTTGAAATAATGTATTTTGAAATTGGTTTTAATTTGAATGTTACATAATAAAGGTAAAAATAAAACTTATTTTCAGATGAAGAAATGAAAGGCTATGTTTGAACTGCCAGAAAACCGTATACCATTATTAAGATTTGGTTTTAAGTTTCTTTCTCATTTGAAAGATTGCTAAACAGATCTGGTTCTTTCAGGAAGCTTTTAATTTAAGGAATTCACATTACAGTTGAAAATCCTGGACAGCTGTAGGTTTCCAACTTACTCATAATATTTAAAACAGATTCACTGGAGAACATAAACATAACATGATCAGAAGAGTCATTGATAACCTCTTCAGAGCACACACTTGCCCATCTTCAGCATTTTACTGCTCCTACAGATTAATTTTATTAAATGGTCCTAAGAGGTATTGCTTTTTATTTTCTTGATACAAGCAAAAAGAAACTAACCTGAGAATTGCTGAGGATTTTTTCGCTTTACCATGCGCAAGTAACTTAATACATCTAGCTAAAACGTGTGGTATTTACACAGTACTGAGATTATATTTCTGAGACTTTTCTTAAGTTCAGAATAGTATGTTACTCTCCCCCAAACTACTAATCATGCTTACTATATTATAATTATTAAGGAAGATTAATAACATTGGTATCAATAAGACTAATTTCAAAAAAATATGTGGTTCTGACTGGTACTTCATGAGTAGGCAAGACAACTACATTTTCAGTGATGTCAATGCACTGAGCATCTTGAGAGATGTGTACTACTTGTACAAATATTGATCTAGAGAAAGAAAAGAAGCATTCTGAAAACAATTTACCATAGAAAATAACATGATATTTTACAGCACTAACATCCCAAGTGGTAACTATGGCAATATTTATTTATAAAAATGTAGTATCAAAAATTTTAGAGATTTTACCAGTAGATACCAATGCCTTCTTAAACAGGCTGGAAGGTATTCATTGACACATAATGTGTTTCTGTATCAGAATACCAGAAACTATGGCCACAGAATCATTCACTAATTCATCACAACAACCCCATGTGTATGAAATGTTAATTACCTCTGTTTAGGAGACAAAATAGGGACGGTTGATAAGTAATTACTAGAGTTCATGCTAAAAGAAACTGATAGGAGCCCAGCTAAATGTGCCGTCTCTTCCTCTAAATGCTAGATGAGCAGTCACATCCTTCCAAAGCTGACAAAGCTAAAATTCATACTAAGTTTTCTTCTTAACTGTAATTTAAATGAAGATTGGAGCCATGTTCCACTGCTATCACTTCATGAGAAAATTTTCCAGTCGTGTCTAATTTCAACAACAACTATCCAAGCAGCTTCTATACCTGGATCACAGAGAGTTTGAACATGGGAGTTCAGGGTCCACAACCGCACCAGACTGATTAAGAAAATTGTCAAAAGTGAAAATAACATACCATTGGGTCTCCATGGTACAGGTCCTGTGACCTACCCTTCTGCTCTGTACTGCAAGATACTATTCCTTTACAACAGCAATAGTGAAAGCTTCCTCCTTCCCTCCCCACTTTACTTGATTCTCCTTGAGGCACATAGTAGGAAGGTGTTTAAGCCTCCTGCCAGGTGGGAATGACCAAGCCACCTCTCTCAGAATGGCTATAGCAGGTCCCCTAGGAATCGATAGATGATACTGCTTTGTTTACCTTTGGCAGCCTTTTCCAGTTTCTCCCTGTAGCCCCCAGGGCTGGAAACACAGCTTTTTGTTAAAGGGGGATCTCAAAGGTAAGTCACATTCCTCAAGTACAGAGAAGCCTAAGCCCTTAGAACTGAGGTATTGAACTGGCTTTGAAAATCAATGGTGGGAGGATATATAGGGCGCAGAGTGAACTTCCAGTTATCAAAGCTTTGAGAAGAACAGACAAAGAAGTACCTCACTGATCTACCGCACAATTAATTCTCTAGCACGCAGTTACTTATTTCAAATGTAAAGACACTTGCCCGTGCAGCAAGTCAGCATAATGTTTACAAACCTTGCAAAGTGCAGCACAAATGGGAGGTAAGCGATACCTGGGTCTCATACTTGCACCCTCTCCAGGGGAACGGAGCATGATCTGATGGTATACCCCCATCAGATACCCACCTGGTATCTGATGTGTATACACCCATCATACATAAGATAAAAAGTGCAATGCTTTTTCATGCAAAGAGTGTGTGCTAGTCAGAGCAAGTTTCGTTAACAGAATTAGTGGTTCCTGGAACAAAGGAAAAAAGTTTCAACTTTGGGTACCCATGGTTAATTACAAACAGCAAGAAAATCAGTGCAGAAGAAATACCAAGTATCTATTATTTCTTAATGCCTTCCTATAGAATCACAACAGTATTTTCGCTGAGCAGCCATGGAACAGGAGTGAATGGCTCTTTTCTCTGAATTTTCTGGCTATCACATTGCATTTCTGTTTGTAATTTGACTACTTCTCTACTTCTAGAGCACAATAAAATCTTCACAGTGACACAGAACAGAGCAATAAAAGGAGCATCTCACCTGACAATCAAGAAAGGAAATCTCAAAGACTAATGATTAATAATTCGACTAGTTATTAAACTGTCAGGATTCAGGAGGCTGGTTTCCCAGTAGATTTAGATTTTCTAATTGAAGGAATAACAAATACTGGGCAGTAGTAAGCTATTTGGCCTGACAAGCCAATCCAAAAGGCTGTGTGACTCTCCGGCCCATTTTTTCCCCTCCAATTACATAGAAATTACTCAAATAAATGCTTTGACAACATAAACTGTCAATTACATTTAAAATGCTCCGTGCTAAAACTTAACAATTTCTGGCAAATGCTGAATAGCCAGTCAGGCTCAGTCTGTGTCCCAGCTGCTTTATAATGTAATCAGAGACTGATGAATTCTGTTCATTGAGAAATTAAAAACAAATGCCTTTGCTACAGTGTTGAATATGATAAATCCTGAGGTTGGAGTGAATGACACATTTAGAATCATAGAATCATGGAACGGTTTGGGTTGGAGGGGACTTTTAAAGGTCATCTAAGTCCAACCCCTCTGCAATGTGCAGGGACATCTTCAACTGGCCCAGGTTGCTCAGACCTCTGTTCAACATGAACTTAACCTCTCTGAGTCACCTTTTCCAGTGTTTCATCAATCCCATCATAAAAAATATCTTCCTTATATCTAGTCTGAATTCATACTGGTTTAGTTTAAAACCATTACCCCTTGTCCTGTCACTACAGGCCCCATTGAAATGTCTGTCTCAGTCTTTCTTGTAAATCCCCTTTAAGTACTGAAAGGCTGCAATAAGGTCTCCCCAGAGCCTTCTCTACTCCAGGCTTAACAACCCCCAGATCTCTCAGCCTGTCCCCATAGCAGAGGTGTTCCAGCCCTCTGAGCATCTTCGTGGCCTCCTCTGGACTCACTCCAACCGGTCAATATTCTTCTTATGCTGGGAGCCCCAGAGCTGGACGCAGTACTCCAGGTAGGGTTTCATGAGAGCGGAGTAGAGGGGAAGAATCCCCTCCCTCGACCTGCTGGACACACTGCTCTGAACACAGTCCAGTGCATGGTTGGCTGTCTGTGCTGCCAGCTCACACTGCTGGCTCAAGTCCAGCTTTACATTTACCCAGCAGACCTGCTTTCAACCCCTTCATCCCTCATCCTGTATTGATACCAGGCGTTGCTCCAACCCAGGTGCAGGACCTTGTATGTCACCTTTTTGAACCTCATGCTGTCCACATGGGCCCATTTCTCAAGCTTTTCCAGGTCCCTCTGGATGTCATTATATCCTTCAGGTGTGTCAACCACACCACTCAGCCTGGTGTCATCTGCAAAGATTCTGAGAGTGCACTCAATCCTGCTGTATATGTCATTAATGAAGACATTAAACAATACTGGTCCCAGTATGGACACCTGAGAGACACCACTCACCACCAGTCTCCATTCAGACGTTAAGCCATTGACCACTACTCTCTGCTTGTGACCACCCAGCCAATTCCTTATCCACTGCATAGTCTGTCCATCAGATCCATATCTCTCTGATTTAGAGAGAAGGATGTTGTGGGGGACTGTGTCAAAGGCCTTACAGAAGTCCAGATAGCTCACATCTGTAGCTCTTCCCTTGTCCACTGACGTAGTCAATCTATCACAGTAGGACACTAGGTTGGTCAGGCAAGACTTGACCTTGGTGAAGCAGTTTTTATGAAAGCATCACCTGATACACAGATGTAACACAGAATGCAAATGTCTGTGCATTGCACACAGTGCCTGTCAGAAATCTGAATTGATCAAAGCATAATCCACCCTAAACGTGAAAGAAAATTTCTCCTGATATCTCAATGTTCTGGTAATCTTTCTGCACTCTCCTATAGTCTTATGTTCTTCTACTGCAATTGCATTTTACTGCTACATAGTGTTGCCCTCCATTCATTAGAGTACAAGGACTGCTGAACAAGATGTCTTTTCCCTGAATTTAAAAGACCAAAACCAAGATTATCAGCTGTTATTTGCAGATTAATCAGACATTCTTATACCTTGATTATCAATATACTAGATGCAGAGAATACCTTGCTCCTCTGGTAGACCTCTAATCTTCCATGATTAACCAACACGAAAGTTTACAAGAAGAAAAATAAAGCAAGGACAGAATCATATATGTGCCATATGATCTAGAGAACAAGCTTTCAAATCTAATGATGCAGCTCACGTTGGAAATTAAACCACTTATACAAATAACCTCTCATGGAAGAATTAAGTGCTACAATGACAGTTCTGCTTCACGGAATTCACTGTGTCTGTGCTCACAGATGTAGCTAGAATTCTTGTAAAAGGACTTACTGTCCACCAAATCTTAAAACATAGTCATGGCTTTATTTTCACCTGAAATTAGTTTAAGAACATCTACTATTAAGGACATAATCAAAGAATTTTCTAAGGCTAAATGAGAAACTCAAATTTCAATTTATATAAAAGCTCCTCCATTATTCAGGAAGTTTTAATTACAGTCTTAATACAGAATACCTAGGAATTTGTAGACAAGCTGTAAGGACTTTTTTCCTTTATAGTTTTCATTTTCCATTCTCTATTCAGCACTCACTTTGGTGATTTTCTTTCTTCATGGACTGATATTGGATTTCACCCAAATGGCAGAATTTCATTGTATGGTTATTGTTATTGCTGAGAACATGCAGTTAGGGAATGCTGAGTATTATTCCTTTTCTGGTAGCAGAAATAGAAATAGGGGTGTTAAGTAAGATAACTCATTTTCCTTCACTTCAACTTTCCAGAATGTTTAAGGTTATAAAGAGAAGATTTCTCTCTTAGATGACCTAGTGAGGAAGAACCACATTGTTTTTTCACTTCTATTTCACAATGACTTTTAGACGTTTATTCATGTGCATAAAACGTATTCTTGTGCATAATGCTATCAAACTGGATGTTGACAAAACCCTCTAAATATTGGATTTTAAAATATGCAGGGACACAACTGAACAGCATTTTTTCTGTGATATACAGACACAACAAAATTTCCATGAAAATGTGTTATTTGGCTACTAACTTTAAAATCAGGATGTTATTCAGCTTAAAATAGCCATGGCCTCTTTCTGTTCAACAAAGCTGAACTTTTCATGGCTTGTTTTTATAGATTCCTTACTATATGCTCTGTTAACTAACAGATTTGCTCAAAAACCTAAAAGCTCTACAGAAAGAATTACTAACTTTTTTCCTTTGGGAATATTTTAAAACACCTGCCAGTGCCTGATCTGTTGTTTACTGTCCCCTCCTAAGCAGGAAAACAGCAAAGTAAAAAAAAAAAAAAAAATAAAAAAAAAAATAAAAAAAGTGGCTGTATGGCCTGATTAAGAAGTGGAAGAACAAGTATTTTATTTAAGAAAATTCTGAATAGGAAAGGACACCAAAAGCCTGCAGTGGGAAGTAAAAGTTCAGAATGCCTCACAGAACACGAGGCTAAAATGTCTCAGTCACAGTCCTAAATTCCACCTTGTTTCTTCCTCTCAAACACTCACCGAAACGGAAGTCTTGAAGGAAAACTAAAGTTTAATGGCTAAGGAGATCCACTAATATCATCATCAACCAAGGCAATGTAAAATCAATAAATATGTATGGATATGTATTATAAAATTTCAGTGTCTAACCACACTTTTCCTTTTCGATCAAGACTGGAAGAGCATTGAAAATAAAACTGGCTAAGTTGAAAGTTGTACTTTTTTCTAAATATATCTTCAGTCTCTACTGAAAGATAAAAAACTAGTAAAAAAAGACATGCAGCACCTGGAAACACATTACCAGCTATCATTTTTCGATTACTTCTCCTTAAGGAAATAAACTTAAGCTTTTTTTTTTTTTTTTGAGTGAATTTTAGAATTAATTTTCACGAATACTAGAGGACAGAGAAGTCAAAAGCCTTTCATAAGCTCATCTACTGGTCACCAGATCAGATAAAACCTTAACAGGATCAGTATGACCACTCCATTGTTGTGTCTTCCCTGTCCAGATGAAGCTATTAAACTTGACGCACAACTCTTGAAGTTGAAACATCTGGATTCTTTTTTCACTTCTTGCTTTAGGTGTTCTTTTCTGAGCACATTTTCTAAGTAATAATAATAGTAATTCTGTGCAATTGATCTTCATTTGAACCACTGCAAATAGCACTACTTAGTTCTCACTTTTGAAGTGCTTCATGAACTCTTAACAGACAGGCTGCAAGCTATCAATCAGTTTAAAGAAATGCAACCTCCCTTTCCAAACAAAAAGATGAAGGCCTGTAATAAGCCAACAGAACTGCCAATAGGTTTCAGGGAAAATAGCACTTGAAAGTGGAAAACAGCTCTTGGTTTTTTTTGTAGAGAAACTAGTACATTAAGTCCTAGTTTAAAGACATGAAAAAAGAGGGTAAAAAAAAATATTTATTTTGAGACTGTTTGGTGTTTGTTTTTTTTCCAGCCTGAAAAACTTAAACAATGCTTTCAAATATTTTATGAATCTTGTTTTGGGGGGAGAGTAAATTCCAAACAAAGCAAATAATTTATCTCCATTTCTGTTTATAAAAAATACTGACTTTTTCAATTGGTATTGAAATAACACCAATGGAAATAAGGAATATATTATGGAATATATTTTCTAGAAAACAATAATAGATTATTTTTTTCTAAATAGCTAGTTAGCTGTCACTACACCATCATAAACAGCTGTACAAGATGCAATATGTTGATATTCAACCATCTATCTCCTTTATTTAAAATTAAAAAATCACCTTTAACTCCACTCAAAGAGAAAAACTTTATTCCAAGAATCTATAGAGTTAATGAGTACTACTGAGGCCAAGCACACTCCTACAAATTCAGAACAAAAGTAGATTTCACTCCTGAAATTCCCAAAAGACCTTCTGGGCTCTGAAAAAGATGTTTCCTATTTATCGGGGACCACTAGGAGGACAGACAACAGCAGAGTAAGATATTTATAGAGAGTTATCTTCTCTGTACTCTGTATTTTGTTGGCAGAAACCAACAGCAAATTTCCCATTGGCTTCAGACAGTGACCAGAGCTGCAGTCAATAGAGATCGGCCAGGGACAAGAGGAAGCCTTGCATATCTCAATATGAAGGAGATGCTTCCTTGGTATCTTCAAAAGCATAACAGGTCAGAAAGTGCGATTCCTGGGAACTATAATTTCAGATCATCAGAATGAATGGCATATAGAACTAGAATTCTGAATTATTCAACAGTCTCAAGCATGTGTCAACATAATACCCTGATTCAAAATTCTAAATAACGCTAGAATGTGCAGTCATTCAGCATTATTCTCCCTAACAAATTCATTGCCTAGAGGCCATGGATTTACAGAACTTAGTATGGTCTGTTAGCACAGATTTATAGTCACTCTTATAACCTCCAAGTCAGTGTTTTATTACCAAAATCTCTGTGGGAAATGCTTATGGAAAATGCAAAAAGCATTTAAGTACTTTTTCCAGGAAAAAAACCCCAACTGTATATTGCTAAGGCATAAACAATATTCAAACACCCCAAATTTAAATGGGATCATGTCCATGCATATCAGAGCTACAGTAGTATATCATAAAAAAAATCTATAGGACAACAAGAGTTATTTTATTTTCTAATTTTCTCCTTCTAAACGCTGATTGTTTCCCTAAATCACTGCTTTCAGCACTAAGCTTCAGCATAACTGTCAGCATGTTTACTGCTTCCATGATCGTGCTGAGAAAAACTGGAGAACCACAATTTTTGAGCAAGATATTCTTGTCCATATGAATGAAAATTAAATGCCATCCTCCAAAAGAAATTGTTGTTGATGGCCTCTGTAACTCTTTAGTGCTCTCTGAATTGACATGCACCATTTAGCTCCCTTTAATCTCTTCTTCCATATTTTTTTTATTAGCTCAGCATGTCAAGGTGGACAGACAGCACTGCCCAAACATAATTCTTGTCAATCACTGCAATCCTATCTCTCTCAACAAAAAGAGTATGCTGCTGAATATTTAAAAGTTCTCATTTTATCTTTGGATTGGGACATCTATAAAAAAAAAAAAAAACCCAAAACCCAAAAAAACAAACAAAACAAAACAAAACAACAACAACAACAAAAAAAAAAAACATGCAAGCAAAGGCTTATGGTCAATCTATGCCCTGTACCACAGTAAAATGGTCACTAGTCCGAGACTCTTTAGGGTCTGAATGTCACTTCCACTTCAGGACTCCATGTCTCATGGATTTATACTAAGCTTCAGTGACATTTGAACACTTTGCCCTCTTTGATCTGTTCATGCATGTTCTAAGGGTAGCAGATGGCATAGGTTCATGAATCTTAGCTGGAAAAAAGCACTACTATGGTCAGAAAATCTGTCTCAAGTTCATATAGACTTGGTGCACATACCACAAAGGTTTGGTTTGGTTTTTTTTTTTTGAAAACTGAGCTGTTGCTCATAAGGTAAAATTCCTAATATTCACATTAAGAAAATTAATTTGTGGTGTAAACTACACTTCTTCTGTTATCAACAGTTACACTAGATTCCTCCAATTTTTCGTCATTTCCAACTAAACAGCTTTCTGTTAATAATGAACTTTCATAGTACTATTCCCTAAGGATATGACCAAGCAGTTTTACTATTAAATTTCATCTCACATCTTACAAACTATTCTACAAGGTGACCCAGTTTTTCATCCCTCTTTCTGATGATGCTGACTAGCTTTGTTTTAGCAGCAAGCCTCATTAGCACTCTTCTGCCAAGAACTGTAATGGAAATATTAAATTATATTGGTCCCAAGACTGATCTCTGAACAACTCTACCTGTAACCTTCCTCCAACCTGACAATTTCTTTTTCAGAGCAGGCCAGCATAATTTCCTTACAGGCTTCACAAAATATATTTAGAAAATCTTTTGAATTCTTTCCAAATATGTTATCTTTGGTTAGTCCACGAGGTGGCGTTTTGGTTTGGTTGGGTTGGGTTTTTTTTTTATTTCATGGTCCCTTCCTTCTATGTATTTTCTCATTTCTTAAAAGGTTCCATTAAACTTGCAAATACCTAAGACCAGACTAATGCCATTGATCTTTTCCTTACAAGCCACAGTAATTTAGAGGAGTTCTTGAACTTTTACTTAATGAAAGGTAGGAAAATACCTGGAAATTTTCACTTTCCTAAGGGAAATAAAAGTTCAGGAAAGGGTTCCAAATCCTTTTATGTGCTCTCAGAAGCACAGAATGGTTTGGGTTGGAAAGGACCTTAAACGTCATCCACTTCCAAACCCCTGTTACTACACACTTCTTGAAGTAATTTTGGAAGGAAAAGAAAAATATTCTTTCTGTACTATTCTTACATCTTCTTTGCACTCTATTGCACCATAAACACTATAACCCTGCCTTCAATAGTAATGCTCTGGTCTTCCCACGACTACTATCCTGCCATATATTTCTTTCATTTCTTTTATGAACGGACTCAAAAAATCACATGGAAGCCTTTCATTAGCTTCACCAGGCATCTACTGCAATCAGTAACAGGTCTTCGTTCTTCATCTCCATCTTCAGTTATGCCTTCAACCCTTTATGGATTCAGTTATGCCTTCAAAATCTTTATTCTGTGTATCTCCCCTTACCCCCACCCTCCCCCCAACAGTTAAAGACTACTAACAGTGACCAAATCATGATCTTTGCCAATTATAGATGTCAATGAACACAGAATTACCAAAAAATCCTCATTCAAATTTACCTTTCTCTGTGAGGGAAATCCCTTTCTTTTTTATTAACTCCCAGCTTGTGGATTTTGTCTAGAGTTTACTACAGCTGACGATCTCCAGATTCATAGAATCATAGAATCACAGAATGGTTTGGGTTGGAAGGAATGTTAAAGATCATCTAGTTCCAAGTGCCCTCCCACATGCAGGGACACCCTCCACTAGACCAGGTTGCTCAAAGCCTCATCCAGCCTGGCCTTGGACGCTTCCAGGGATGGGGCATCCACAGCTTCTCTGGGAAACCTGTTCCAGTGCCTCACCACCCACTCTGGGAAGAATTTCTTCCTGATACCCAATCTAAATCTCCCTGCTTTCAATTTAAACCCATTACCCCTTGTCCTGTCGCTCCAGGCCCTTGTAAAAAGCAACCCCCCAGCTTCCTTGTAGGCCTCCTTCAGGCACTGGAAGGCTGCAATAAGGTCTCCCTGGAGCCTTCTCTTCTCCAGGCTGAACAAGTCCAACTCTCCCAGCCTGTCCCCATGGCAGAGGTGCTCCAGCCCGCTTTCCAACTGGTCGATATCATTCTTCTGCTGACAGCTCCACAGCTGGACACAGTACTCCAGGTGGAGTGTCACGAGAGCAGAGTAGTGGGGGAGAATTCCCTCCCTCGACCTGCTGGCCACACTTCTCCTGATACAGCCCAGGATACGGTTGGCTTTCTGGGCTGCCAGTGCACACTGCTGGCTCATGTCCAGCTTTTCATCCCCCAGTACCCCCAAGTCCTTCTCCTCTGAGTTGCTCTCAATGGGCTGATCTGATTTCCTGGCAATTTATTTGGTATTTTTGTCTGTTTCCTAGAGTGTCTGCTTCAGAAAGTAAGCATTTTCTTGCAAGAGTTATGAGATTCAAAATATTTGGGACAAAGCACACACAGACACAAAATACCAACTCGATTCTCTGTCATGGGGAATTTGAAAAACACCCAGTTCAGTCTAGGTCTCATTTTTTTAATGAATATAAATCCTGCCACCGGCAGCCCTGCAGTTGGATTTCCCTGCACAGGCTCTGGGCAGGCCATCCTTGCTGGACAGCCCAGCCAGCATGGCAGTGCAGGCAGGGTCCCTGAGAGACCACAGAACACCCTGGGCAGGCAGAAAGAAAAGAAAAAAACAACTATTTATACTTAAAAGGTTTTTAAGGACTTCTGAAAAATCTGTATCTTCTACCTGATGGTAAAAGCGCACAAAATTTGGTTGTCAGAATGCCAGCTGTCACACTGTCTCTTGTGAGAGCAGCAGCAGCAGAACTGCCAGCTGTGGATTCAACGTGAGCCACTCAGCACCTTGTGCTGGTGGGAAAAAGCCGGGATTCGCCCAGGCAGCAAGAGGAAATAGCACACAGAACACCAGCAAGAGACGGTAGCTCCAGTAAAAACTCATACTACAGAGAGTGTTGTATAGCCGTGGTGTTCGTGACTGCTGTAACAAGGCAGAAAACTCGAGGCATGCCAAGAAATCGTGAACAAGCGGCACATGGCTGTGGGCAGGGCCCGTGTGCTGAGGAGGTGGAGCGTGGTATGGCCACTGGCACAGCTGTTGAGTGCGGTGTGCTTCCCCAGAGAACGAGGAGGAGCATGCCAGCGTCATAGCAGAGAGCCTGCATAGTCCAGGTCCAGAGCTGAAGGCCTGAGGCAGCAAGGACAGCCAGAGGCCGCGTTCACATGGGTGGCAGCATGCAGCCTTCCAGGTGGCAAAGGATGGAGGCCTGTTCCTGCTCCACCTGCAGCTTCAGCATACGCATAGTGCCTTAGTCACCGGTGAGGATGGGTAGCCCACCAGGGAATTCATCTGGACCAGCTGAGTCAGACTTTAATGTCTGCTGGAAAGAGGAAGGTCATGGGGCAGCAGTAGGAAACTCCCTCCTGCCGGAGCCAAAGACACCAATCTGCCAACCCTACCTGAAATCACAGGAGACCCGTTGCTTACTGGTGACCCCAGTTTAACATCTTTATTTCATGACCATATTAGCAGAAAGAGTGGAGTGCACTCCCACCAGGACTGTGGATCACAGCAGATTGTGGCAAACAGCAAGTAGAGCTGTCATTTAGATGGACTTGGACAGGCTGTAGACATGGACTGACCTGAATGTCATCCCATGCCTCAGAGAAGTGCCCTAACCACTGTAGGGTTTGGATTTTTTTAATTTTTCTTGACAGGAAAATTGTATATGGATTCCTCATTCCAAATGACAGTGCAAGACTAACAGTCCTAATTAGGAAATCAGTTTAAGCTGATTCCTGAATAGTCTTTCTTGCTCATCATTTGAATCATTTGTATTGGATGTCTGTAAAGCTGTATCAGGTCTTGATATTCTAAGAATGCTACCTACTACCATTTAAATGGTACCACTGGTATTTTGGAGGTTCTAGCCCTCAGGATAGTTTTAGCTGCTGGTAAACAACATCCATCTAAGAGTCATAAATACACTTGTCAAGGATTAGAGTAGCAAATGAAGAATCATAAATATTACTCTACCATTAAAAAAAAAATTTAAAACACATAGCTGTCCAGTTGATGCTGCTCCATTTCACTTTGTCAGTTTCCCTTTGTCACCTCAGAAACAAACCACTGAATAGATTCTGTTAGAGAGAAAAGAATTCTGAATCGAGCTTTGTGTGATGCCAGCTTCAAAGGAGAAAAAAACCCAAAATTCTTTCATTCTTCATCAGAACAGGCCCTCACAACAGAGTCTGAAAGCTGTACATGTTAAATAACTGTCTGTTATAATGATGTTGCAGTCATCATATGTCTCCATTTTCTTCCCACTCTGTATAATTAGACATAATTGCACATACATACATTTGTGACTGAACTGCCGAATGGAAACATTTGCTGTTTGATAATCTTCCATGTTGCTGCACATAATGTTTGAAATACTGCATTTCATCTGAACATTTTAAAATAGGTGAACAAATACTTCAAAACATCAAAGCTCAATAGTTATTTTTACAGTTGGTTTATCACTGAAGTAACGTTTTCAGTTCCAGTTTCATATTGTCCATAACGCTAGGAAGTGTCATCAGTTTAAGTGTTACTTCTCACTAATGTGCTTGATAATGACCTATGTATAGGTGATAATATATGTTTTAACTGAAGGTATATATAGTTACTATTGCTTAGCTCATATTTACAAAACCCAAACATACAAAACTTTTTTTATTGAACATAGGACAGAGCAGGCACTAATACTTGAATTTATGAGATAGACCATGAGAGTATTAAATACTAATCCTCCTGGTATTGATGCAGATGAAACAAACAAAAATATACTTAAATTTTGTAGCTAAACCACACAACTAGTGACTAAAAATCCACTGTTAAAATTCAGAGGTCCTTCTAAAATGATTTTCTGCTCAGCTTGCTGAAAATTCTGGGGTTTGCAGGTTGCATATTATTTTTACTTGATCAGAAGTCATGAAATGAATTTTCAACATACAGAGCAGTAAAATGACAACAGCAGCCAAGCTGACCACAGAAGTAAGCTAGAGGAGATGGCTCTGTTTACAGCCAGAAAAGATCTTGCAGGGTAGTACTTTCAATGACACATTACATCACTCTTACTAAACAATTTTCAGTGGCAATAATGGCCGGTGCTCAGCTTGAATAGCGCAGTTGACCAGATTTGTGTTAAACACAGAACAGCCATCATGAAAATGATACATTGTGAGGAACATGAGCAAGTACATAGTTCTCTGTTTATGGTTGCCTCCAATAACAAAGGAGACAACAGCCAGCTCCACCTTACAGAGGTTCAGTGGAAGGAGAACTATAGACCCTTCTGTGTGGGAACAATTAGGAACACGAATTCAAATACATAGGATGCAAGCCCACTGACCTCTTACCACAGCTCTGAGCTGTGAACCCCAATGAACATGGAGAGGGATCTCTTAACACACCCAACTACACTTATGGGACTGAGGATTTTAGTTACCGTCAAATTATAAAACCCTAAACCTTTAATTTATTTTAAAATCCACTTAATTGGATTTTAGTATCATTACAGGTTTTTAATTCTCCAGACATAGCTACAGTCTTACATTTTAAAAGTCTGTGGCCAACTTTTGGCTAATGAAAATGTTCTCTTTATAACAAAAACCTCAAAAATTCTTGTATACATTCCAAGATTAGCTGATAATAGCTTCAAAGAAACTTCACCCCTAATCCTGCAATACTAAAACTTAGATTCCCTAATCTCTTATATTACATTTTACTGAACCTTTGTATTGTTTTCTCATTTCTGTAAGCTGTTCACAGTGATCCAGCTCCAGAGTCTGCACTCTCCTTCTGGGCAATGTCTATCTTCTCCTTTTCTTTATGGTAATTACACACTGCTCCTTGGTGTCTTCTTCCTGCATTCAGTCCTTTTTCCTCATCAGCCTTCTCCCAAGGGCTTCTTCCTTCTTTGGACTTTCACATCCATGCTCCTTGACTTTAACCTACCTCCCGATAATACCTTTTTTCCTCTGTGTATGGAGTTGTTGAAGGAAAAGAACCTGTGTGGCTGAAATAAATAGATAAACAACCCTCCTATTACAAGTGGCCATTTAGGAAACTAGTTATTTTTCTCGACCATAAAGTAGCAACTTAGCTAGGTGTGTTGTGTTCAGTCAGGAAAGGGCTAACTCCCTTTACTCTGGTTGCCAGGGAACTCTGTTGCTGGACAGTAAGTGAAAACATTGATAAGGCCTCAGCTGGTGCTGGGGATGGCCTGTACTGAACTCAAGGTCTTTTGTCCGCTTTGGATACTGTATCTGACCCAGACTGACCAAGGATGTGTTTCATCCCATAGTACGTCAGGTTCCGGGCTCTTTGGGTGGGGAAGGGGGTCCAGTAGCCATTACTCTTCCCTTCTCTCTCTCTCCCTTACTCCTTTGCTCGTCTCTCTGGGCACTTGCTAACCCTCCTGCATTAGCTGCTTTGCCAACTCCTGTGCTGGCTCGTTTGCGTGGGAGATGGTGGGTTGTTTAGAGTTCCTGGCCGTGCTGCCACTGACAGGGTTTGCTCGGAATCCGCTGCGTAGGCTCCCGGGCTCCGGCCTTCAGGCCGCGGCTCTCGGGCTGCGATCGCTCTCGGGCTGTGGTTCTCGGGCTCTCTGGGTCTGATTTTCATCCCTCAACATCTGGGTGTGCATTGGTCAGTGGATGGTGGGAAATTGTATCATATTGTATCCTATTGTATATATCGTATCATATGTTTTATTTTCTACTATTTTAATTATTAGTAGTAGTATTTGTATATACTGATTTATATTTAGTTAGTAAATAGTTCTTATCTCAATTTTACAAGCTTCCTTGCTTCTTTTTCCTCCGATTCTTCCCCTCCACTGGAGGAGGGGAGGGGGGATTTGTGAGAGTGGCTTCATGGTATTTTGCCAGCTGGAGTTAGACCACGACACTAGGAGTCACATTTTTCATGTAGTGTACTTATGCTGCCCTCCGTGTACAAAGTAGGAGACAGAAAAATGACATCTTCCTGCTTCTAAGGTAACATGTAAAGCAGTAGAGAATAGTGTGTGAGAGAGGAAGGAGGGAGGTAATCAATTTAGCAAAAGAATACTGCAAATCCTCCCGCTAAGAGATCATTATTGAAACTGACTCCTTGAAAACATGCCATAGTAGACCTTGTTTGATTCGAATGGGGAATAAAGAAATCTTCAATATATTCGGAGTTTCAAAACCGATAAATCATGTTTAATGGCCTCAAGACCAAACATTTTCAGATCAGATCAGGGTAGCATACCGTGAAGGGAAAAATGAAAGTAACCACACACCTGATTTCTGAAGCAAGGTGGGTACCAAAATCTGTACAGACCTCTACTGTGGGTAGTTCTTCTCCCTTTTTTCAGGGATCAGTCTGTACTCATTTTGCTCGTGGGAATTCACCCTGCACATGCTGGATGCGGCATCATATGCTGGTAGGCCCCATAATGAGTGGCAATAGGGAAGACTTTTGCCAAGTTAAATTAAGAAGTGCAATATACCTGAAGCAAAATGGTTAATGAAGCAGTAGGATACTATGAACCCCCTGTTAGCACTAATAAATTGAAGACCTCTATTTGAGCCTAATTCGTATGAAAAGACACTGATCATAACTTGTCATCTTGTTAACACTTTAATTTGAACCACATATTCATTATGCATTTTTGAAAATTTAAATCAGCCTGGAGTATGTACCTTCTTCATAATAAGCATGAAAATGCAAAGGGTTTTGATTATTACTAGATCCTGATGACACAGGGCCCTACAGCTTAGTAATAGGAAGGCTGTGAGCTATTATTGGGTTTCTTAACAAGATCAGGCCAGAGAACAATTTGAACGTGGACTTTTTTGAAGTACAGAAAGTAGGGAAACTTCCCATTTTGTTAGAATCATTGACAGCATAAGCTTTTTTTCACCTCCTTTAAATCCTGCAACTACTATGTCAGTGAATTCTGTTAAATATCCCTTGAATCTATACAGACTTTCCTGTCATCAGTTTACCTTTTCATATCCATAGGATCATACAGCAAAGTCATCGCTACCTGTCAGCTGTCTTTGAATGCACAGTAAACCTCTGTCATCATTCAAACCTCCCCGTGTACAATCCGATGTGAACGTACTGCAGTGAGAAACTGAGACTTAAAAACCCTGTGTGATAACAGAGACCAAATTAAAACCAAGGGAACAAAAACTAATCTATTTTTTTATCTCATTCTAACTTTCAGTAACAATAATTTAGCAGTCATGACCCTGAGGCTGCAAAATAATACAGATTCTGGAACCAAGAGGTCTCAAAGAGGAACATTCATTTCAATGAAGCAGCGGAGAGGGTTTAGAACCAAACATTTTTTCTTTTTTCTTTTTTTTAATTGCCAGCATTTAAAGCTGTAAAGCATTTAGAGCATTTAGAGCACTTAGGGATTTGCTGCATTCGTAAATGTCTCCACAACATTAATTTTATTACAATTTTCCATTTTATTCAGACACTTAATTCAACAATCAGACAGTATGGATGGTTCCTCAGGAGCTGTGAGGCACAGCTGTCTCCTATGCATCTCCAAGCACTAGGTCTTATTTTGAGTTGCCACATCTGGCAGTTCCAGTCAGAAATTAGGACACTCACACTTCCACATCTGCCTCATACACAAACACAGGTCAAAAAAGACACCACCACTAAAACATGAATCAGCAAGAGAATTCACAACAGGACATTGGACTGGAGCTGGAACAGCCATCTTCATCATCATCTCAGAAGCCTTGGAAAAAAAGGTAGACAAAGAATTTATGACGAGTAATGTTTCCACACAAAATGCTATTTTAGGAGAATGCAAATTTTCCTCTGTAACATGTGAATTCCACTGGAGAATTTGAGAGAAACCAACCTCTGTAGTATCTGGGCTGGCCTGCCTGCCTCGTCATTGTCACTTAGATCCTCAGAGCTCCACCTGTACCCCCTGTTTTCTTAAGAAAGTTCCAGTTCATGCTTCTGATCTCCCATTCCATTCATAAACATAAACCTTGTCTCTAATAATAACGAGCATGCTAACACGTGCATTTGCATGTATGCAGGGCTAGAGAGTGGCCTGTTCATTCTAGAGTAATTTTGAAAGATCTGCTACTGCCAAGATACACGGACACAACATTCCTTTTTGGAACGTATGCTTATACTACATGGTCTTTATTAATGGCTGAAGTTTGTAGAGCAGGAGTTGATGTAAAAATTCAAGTTCTTCCTGAAGGACAAGCTTCAGAATGAAACCTGAACTTTCCCTTTTCTTTTGAGAGTAGAAGTCAGCAGAAGATTACAGCGTGGTTCACTCTATAAGTACAACACACACCTGTTAGCATTTACATTTTCCCTTAAGTCGGTTCTTTCACAATACACAATGGATCTTGTACTAATACCAAAGGAAAAGGAATCTCAAAGACCTACAAAGGAAAGTTAACAAAGGAAGTTCAAGACTCAAGTGGAAATATTATTTAAACAATTTTAGCTCTTGAAAAGTACAGTGAGAGTGTCAAGACCTAAAATGGTAGAAAAATTATGAACATCAGGGCATAATATATGAGTATATTCTATTTTACCATATTAAAACAATGCAAATAAATGGTTTACATCTCATCGTAACTTGAATACATTCTAAACACATTCATTTTTCATTTTAGTGAACCGAACAAGCAATTATTTCCTTGAGAACCCTGTTGTCAAAGTTACATGGTTTGAAGTATTATGCTGAATCTGAAGATGATGCAACTGAAAGTTTTCCAGCATTTTCAGTTTCAAAATTATTGTTGTGGTGTTCTGGGATAACTATGATCTTATTTATCTCTTTGTTTCTCTCCCAGAGGGATTACTGTTTCTAATGTGCTTCGACCTTATGAAGTTCTATATAAATATTCCACCATTGTTACTGTATTATTATTATGTTTCAGCTATTTAAGGAACTCCCAGACACCTGAAACAGACACAAGCAATATAAAACACCCCCCCAACAACTCCTTGTTTAAACTGACAGGGAGTAAGGAAAGCATTTATAATTCTGTATGAAAAGTACTTTTCTCATAGCACACAAAATTTGTGAAAACATCCCAAGCTTCCTCTTGTTGAAAAGTGTGTGTGCGTCTTGTTCCTTTCAACACCACTAATGAGTTAGCAGAACCTGAATCATCCCTTGGATTAAAACAGTACCCTTCCTATGTTTAGAAGTTAATCTTCCACATAGTAGAATAGCAGTTTTCAAAACGTGAAATACCTCTACTAAAATTTCTCTGTACATCATGCACCTCCAAGTTATCCCAAAACAGAGAGCTGACTTTGAAGAAAATCTGAAGCCTGAAGATTAAATGCTGAAGTTACTCTTCTTTGAAATGCAGAGTCAAGCAGAGTGAATGCTGTATGTTTTGGAAGAATCTTAACTGTGCTAAGATTTCATTAATTGCTTTAAATGATTCACAGAACCATGTTTGATTCTTTTGACTCCTATAAAATTAAATTATTCCATCGGGAAGAAGTTTTATCCGTTGAAGATTAAGTGGAATATGGCTTTAATTATCTTACCTGTTAAAACCTATGATCAACAAAACAAATGCTACCAGCTTAGACTGCTATAATAGCTGCTGGATGTCACGTGTGTTATTACTCTTGAGTTACTGCATAAGAAACAAAAGTACATATTACTATGTATGTTTTTCTCTCCTGGTATGAGTTGGAAGTTTGACACAAACCTTCATCCTCAGTTGTTTACCCAACCATCAGCACCTTTTCCTGGCATTTTGTGCTTCCCAGCCCAGCAGTGATACATACTGGTCAGAGGTAAAGGAGAAATTTATTACCACAACAGTGGTCAAACACTGGAATATGTAGCCTAGATATTATGGTACCCATTCCTAGACATGCTTAACAATCAAGTAAACATGGATCTGTGCAACCTATTGTAGCTTTGACGGCCATGGCCTAAACTAGTGGTCAGATCAGAAAACCCCCAGAGGTCCCATCCAGTCGGATTTATTTTACACATCTGCAATAGTTTTCTATGGCCAAAGTTCAAAAGCCTCTTTGGAAAAAAAAGTTAAATTTGTGGGGTTTTTTTTTCCCCATGTCTTTGCTATTTGTGTAATTAGTGGGAAAATCCAGTAATTAAAAATTTGTTGGGCTGTATACTATTATGGTCAATTCCTTATTACTAAGACATCCTATATAAATACAACAAAGGTGCTTGGTGTGTTTTATTTAATTTCCCACCCTTGGAAAAAAAAGATAGTAGCACTATCCTGACTCGCAATATACTGCAAGGGCATTATAAAAGTTTTATAGACCGCATTGTGCTAATTTAAAGATAACATTGTCCATGCAAGAGGTATCTGTAGGTGCACATAGGGTTATATGGCTACATGAAAGGACGAGAAAATTATTAAACACATCAATGATTAAGAAAAAGCCATTTCACTGAAGTCTACAAACATCTGAAGACCTTGCAAATTGGTAATATTAAAGTTATACATGAAATTCATGTCTTTGATCTAAAAAATATGACAAAATTATAGTGTTGATCTTCTCTGCTAATAGTTTACTCCTAGCAAGAAAAAAAAGCTCATATATAAAATTCTTTTTACTGAAAAAGATGTGTAAGAACAAGGTGCATAAAAATAGTCTAACCACATTCATTTTAAAGAAACACTTCATATACATTTTACAGATAGTTATGGTGCATACAGTTGATTTCATTTCTCAGTTACAAGGGATATTAAAACGATACATTATTCCTGATCTACAGCATGTATTTTGGACCCAAAGTATTTCCATATAAACAGTCTTGTGGGCCTGAACGGAGTCTTGTGAAAGGCAGTGTGCCTCTGTGCAGGCACAGGGTCTTCCAGTGCAGAATTGTGATGATCTGGATCAGACGTGCATATGCTATAGTATCAGAGCCTTATTTTCAACCCAAGATGCAGCCTCATTTGGTTCTGACAACAGTGTGAAGTATATCAGCCCGTCAAGGACCACAGGCCACCTGCTGTGCTTGGTAGTGATGTAAGGCACTCATTCATTAATGAATACGTGAAGAGTTGTAAGTTTAATTTTAATGCTGCTTCACAGTTTTTCAATTTTCACTGATTTTTTTTTTTTACCTAAAACTATCTTTCTTTTAAGAACTGCAACACGACAGCATACTCCTTTATCCCCTTAACAATCAAACCAGCATTGGACTTAAGTGAAGTGGAAATTTGTTCCTTAATGTAAAAATTCATCATAATTTTGTCAATATCATCCCAGAGCAATTGCATTTAACTATACACGTTTGTCCTTGCAGAATAGCTGTGGAAACTACACCTCAGTTACTGTGGCTCTTTTCCTTTACTGGTATCAGTCACTACTGTCTGTATTTCTGTCTTACTCTTTTCCATGCTGTGGAAAGGAAAAAGCAGATCTTTAAATCAACGTGAGCCCGACTTTTGATTGCGATGGGAATAGGTCTTTATTAAGAGCGGCAACAGTGACACCCAATGGTCACTTACAAATTGTACTTCAAGCAGTGCTCAGGGAACATGAGGTACATGCGGTCTACCACTGAAAGTGAGCAGCTTAGACTAGTAGTTCAAAGGGAATTCCACGTGTATGCAGTCCTCATTATGAGTCCACGACAAACATGGTATTCTAAGTTAATTTGAATTAATCTTTCACTTGGATAAATCACCAATAACAGCCAAAACCAAACTACTAGCAAAGGAAAAATGCAGCTTAGGGTTCTCATCATACCCTGGAAAAATCATGAATTTGTAAGACCGCAGTCTGGAATCATTCTCCTAGAGGATACAGAAATACAGATATCCTAGGTCAAACTTACTTAAAAGCTGAATGACTTCAATGATTCCATCGGCAGTGGGTGACTCATAGTCAGCCATTCAGGTTTCCTTGGACTGCTCTATACAAGATAAGTTTAAAGAACAGTATTGTAAAAGTACAAAAGTAATTACAACTTTTCCATCCCTGCCTCACTTTGAGGGGCTAAATTCTGTGAGGACAAGCAAGTACTTGGAATAACATAATTCCCATAGTAAAAACTCTCCTACAAATATTAAACATTGTCACTTATGACCACACCCTGATAAAATGCTAGGAAATTCACAGACTAAACCAATGCTATTCATTTAAAAGTATTTATTAATCATCAGTGAATCTTCTGCTACAGATTAATATATATGGATTGCCATTCAGGATACTAAAGATTGGGGCTGGGCGTGGAATAAGGTGCTCTATTTTTTCCCCATTGGAACTTCTTTTGGCAGGGGTTTTGAAGTTTTTTTTAATAGAAGTCAATCATTGATAATGGAAAGACAAAGATCCAAGCAGAGCAACCCTAGAGGAATATGCATTGGAAGAGGTATAGAAGGGAAAAAAGGTCTCAACTTTTTTTCCATTTATAATTATGAAAACATTTCAAGTGTATAAACTGATGGGAAATTTGGGCAGGAACAGAAGGGATTTTTTCATAATGCAGTATTATGAAACAACACGGGGACTGCTAAACTGCACTGAAAGGTAAGGTGTAACTGGAAATCTTCAGACTCCATCCAGATTTTGTTCAAAAGTCCCTAACACTAAAAACTGATATAAATTCCCTTCAGTTTTTAACCTGCAAAATACAGTCAATAGACTTTGATTCAGTGTTTTCCATAGCAAAATGAATCTCAGCATCCACCGATACCCACCACGTTCTATGAAGATGAACAGTGTAGCTGTATTTTGAAATGTAGCAGCTGAATTAAGTTAATACACAAAGAGCAAATTCAAGACTGAACACTGGTTTGCAACTGTACCACCACTGAAGTAGGTATATGGTACCCACCATCTTTCATCTGGTGATTGACTGTGTCAAGCAAGATGCCCCCGGAGAGAGACATTTTATGTTAGTGCAGAGATCACATTCAAACTGTTTCTGTAATATCATGTCAAGACTAACAGTGATGCTGGGCAGAAGAAAGGCAACTATTTCTGACACCAGAGGACTTAAATTTGCAGGAATTTCACACCACTAACGCAGCAGGAATCTATCAGTCCAAAAACAAACAATCAACCAGGTACTGCAAATCCATCCATACCAGGTCCTGTCTGCCCGGTAGACTGCCTGCACCATTTTGGGAGATATGAGGCCTTACAAGGAGGATTTATTCCCCCACCTTTACTGGCATGACGTGCAGGCCATCATCACACCCGTACACCAGCTGGCACAAAGCCATGAGGTTGCACAGCCCCTAAGGCAGGGTAGAGCTGAGCTCATATCTTACTTTAGCCCCAAGGCTGCACCATGAAGGTGTCATTCCCTACCACCTCTGTGAGGTGCCTTTCTCCACTGGCTTATAAACCTTGTAGGCTTCAACTAGCTCAAATGTTTCTGTATCTGACTTATATTCCAGATACTCTCATGACATCACAGACAAAAAGCTAAAATGGTGGTTTTCCCAAAGGTTTTAACAATTTTTTTTTGTTGCCTTGCTTTACTCACATCTTCACAAGAACAGAGAGACAATAAAGACATAGACTATCCCCACAATAAAACATATACTCCCGTTAGTGCTGATATTGATTATAAATCTCATTAGCAAGATTTTCAACTGGCAGAAATTATGTTAAAGTCACAATAAAGCATGTAATGTCATGTATGGGAATAAAGCCTAAATTTAGTTTAAGAAAATGTACTTCATCAGGAAGAGAAACTGCACATTGAACACTGAAAGGAACTTAGGTCAGCAAGTATTAATTTAATTCCATAAACTTCTCAGAGGAGCATCAAATAAATGAAGTTATCTTTATCCAAAACAGATTTCAAAAGTCCTTGGAGTGCATTTCATTGAATCTCTTTCTTGGCAAGAGACCTACTAGTATTTGAAGTAGATTCTGAATTATGTGTATATCTATACACATATGAATATATATGTGTATGAATATATGTGTATAGATGTGTATATATATGTATAACACATCTAAAATTTAGGTTATAAGACATTGTAAATTCATGTTCGTAGCATCCATGTTTGCAATATCCTATGAAGTGTTTTATTATTGGGGCATGGGTATTTTTTAAGCTTTGCTATAAATAATTGGAAATATGATGTTGATAGACCCTGACAGGGTAACCAGAGAAAGTTCAGAGGATGATCACATCTGTTGAGAGGAAAAACTAAGTAAAATAGTCCCCTTTAACCTAGAAAAGAGGTGACTGAGGAAAGTTAAGACAGCTACATGAAACTATAAATGACACGTAGAAGATGGATAACAAATGAGTTTGCTATTTCTACTTGTCTTAAAAATAAAGAATATTAGCTGAAACTTAAATCAGAAAATGCATAATCTTAGACTGTACTGTTGTGGTTTAACTGTTGAACTCTAGATCCTAATCCAAATAAACTGTGTTACCAAGGGGTTAACGAGAGGTTTCAGAATCACAAAGTATGACAGTTTTATACCAGAGTTTACACTAATTGTGTGCTTGATTTATGTAGTAACTTGGTACCTTAGCTAGTTGTGAGGAAATAGAAGCAGAGATATGACAGATTTACATGGTACTTTTTTGAAATTAGGCCAGGAAAATATATGTCAGACTTAGGTTACTAGATAAGAACTACTTAACCTTTCTTTACTGCCCTTCCCCAGGTTAATTAGGGAACAACTTTCGCAAATCAAAATTTTGGAAACAGACCCTAGAGCATCACCCCAAACCTGAGTTTTGTTGCTGAGATGGAAAAGAAACCTTTTCTTTACCATGCATCAATATCTTGTCAGGTTAATAGATCTAGAGAACAAAAAAAATGTTGGAAAGATAATATTTGTCAAGGACAACTGTTTTGATGTAACTAAACTCTGACTTGTGTTGATCCACCTCCTTTATTGGGTGTATAAAGTACATAATCTTTTCATCAAGTTCCGTAAGTAAAGATCATAAAGTTCATTACGGCTGAAGATTAAGGAAGTATGTATGCTTCACTAGCTAGAAACAGACCCTAGTTGCAAGGCCACAAATACTGGCATACTTCCAGTCTTTCTCTTTTACAACGGTAAATTTTATACTGGAAAATTGATAGGTCTCCTCTGACTTGGAGCTTTCCCCTAGCGGGGAGTATATACCTTTCCAGCGTGTATCAGAATATTGCTGCACATCTGAGGGCACATTATCCAAACAAAAACCACTCTGTATAACATACACATTTTAATGAATCATCATGATTGTGTGGAAAAATTCTGTATCCATGTTCCCTGACGACTTCCTCTGAAGTAGTGCAAAAGCTGGTAACAGAATATGTGTGTGGTCGGCAGAGGGAAGGGTGTTGTTTTGTTTCACTTTTTCATAACTCCTGGCACTGATCCAATGATTTACTGGTATATGCTGCAGTAGGAAAACACAGAGCAGAAGCATAAAGCATGCCAGCAGTCCTCACGTAGTACCACACAGGAGCTGACAGAGCTAGTAGAATCAATTTTTTTATACAAGAGGGAGAACCTTAGTTGCTTTGCTAACCTGCAGATCTTGGTTCCTTAGTCATTGCAAAAGACAGCGAGAAGACATCACCACTTCTTCCCAAACCCCTTCAGAAAGGTTGTTTTGATGAGGCTGAAAATCTGGTGCATGAATTCAGCTGTGAAATCCATTCATTAAATAAAGAAGCTATTGTGGTGTTGCTGCTGTCTTAGAAAAGAGCCCTATACTCAGAGCTGTGACCTGACAGCCCTAAGATCTGTAACCTACAGACACCTAACCTGAATGGTGCAATAATTGCTTTTTAGATGGCAGCAGTGTCTTTAAAATCCGTAAAATGCAATTATTGGAGCTACAGCCTAACTAGTTGTATGTTATTGGACATACGTTATAGCCAACTGCTCTTAAAATGTGGCAAGTACTTATGCTGTAATGAAGTTTATAGAGGAGTTCAGTAAAGCTGTAAGTGGAAGCACAATAATGACTGTATATTAAGATAGCCTAAATGGACTGCTTGGCGCAAAGCCAGCTGCCAGCAGCCTGTCCCTCAGTGCTATCTATTACAGTTAGCTTCATTATTGCATTTCTGTTTACTGCCACGGTAGATAATACAAAGTAATTTTCAGATCCATACCTTCATTCAATTATCCGTGCAATCTAGCTTCACTGGAGATTTTCATGTGCTTTAAACTAATGCATCAGGCCATTATGATTAGCCGCTTAAAAGTTTACTTAGTATGTTGATAAATCCAGCCTCCATCAGCATCTGCTTATTAAAAAAAAAATTAAGAACAACGTTCAGTAGTTCTGTATTAATATTTCTCCCAATACGTACTTTCTCATTTTAATTACAAAGTCTTTTGATCATTTCAAGTTGATAAATGAATCCACTACTGACAAAAGATTGTTTAGCCTCTGCTTAAACTCTTATTTACATAGCAGATATTTCAGCACCAGTTAATCTCAAGGGCAGCTCAGTGCTTTTCATTCAGTGGTTTATGTGATCCCTGGATATAAGTGACACACCAGCTTGCCACGTTTTGCAGTGCATTCAAGAGAGTGACTGCACGTTAACGTAAGATCTGTACCATCCTCATATACCTACTATTGTTTCAGTAGGAGGTATTTCAGCATACACTCTTGGCTGTATGCTCAATCTTTTTACTCCCTTGAAGAACTCCAGAAGATCCTACTAGAAGTGAGAGGCAGATGGCTAGTCACCAGTTGGCAAGAAGGTGTATAAGACTCTACCTACCTCTAAATACAAAAGTCACTGTTCGTAGTACTTCATTATTTATTTCCATTTCAGTACACGCAAAGAGGTAACCTTGTATGTATGTCCCATCCAGACATTAGACACTTCTGATGTTCAGTTAAATAAAGCATTGTGGTATGAGAATAACCTGTGTCTGGCAAGTTTGCACACTTATAAACATACAGGCCATACATCATTAATTTTTTTTAGTGATTTCACTTTTGTGCATTTCTATAAGAAGCTTTCAGCCCATTCTGACACTCACAGTTACTAAAGTCACTGCTTCAAGGATCTCTGCAAATACTATTTCAGCACGGAAGTCATGGACAAGCCATTAACTGCGAATATTCACTCTGTATTGGTTTTCACTGAACATGAACATTTCATTGTGAGTTTTTCCTTACTAGAGAGATCCAAAACAAATGTGGCACAGCTTTTCTTCCAACCACACATATGCAGTGACTGCTGCTACTACTGACTGAAGAGCGGCAGTTCAGGCTGCTTTGCAAAACTTTTCCTAAATACAAAACACCAAAGACTTAGTTCCAGTTATTTAGGAGTTAATAAGGGAATTTTATCTCCATTTAATACGGCACACTTTGAGCTAGTAGTCCTGTCATTACATTAATATTGCTGGATATATCACTGGATTACTAATAGCAGGGGAACATCTAAAGCCTTATAACACTAGCAGAATAAAGTGTTTAAAAACTGAAACTAATTTTCCTTCCAAAAAAAGCCAGATGACTGCAGGAAAAAAAAAATATGATAGTTGATCTCTGCCTTGCAGCAAGTGAGAAATTGGAGCTTGTGCAAGGTTACTTTTCAACAGAACTAATTTTCTCTAAAATTTATTTTCCCCAGTGAGTGGACACTAGCTAAAAACTGCAGGTTTAAAACTGCCAAAGAAACAATCAAGCAAACACAAGTCCCAGGGACAAAAAATTAGTCTAGTTCAACTACTGCAAGAGTTTGAAAATATCATTTGAAATCTGCTTTAAAAATACATGACTTTACTGATACTGGCACCTCAGGTGTTGCCTGGTTGCCTGGCACATCAGGCTGCCGTATGATTCTTTCCAGAACAGCAACACAACACGGGGAAATGGATGGGCCTTTGTCAAAACTTTGTGTCATGATTTTGTTTAACTATAACTTAATATAATTACAATAATATAAGTTACGTCTTTCCATAGCACAGAAGTCAATGGGTAGGGAGACCCTTCTCCCTTTGGACTTGCAAGTCAAAAATATAGTAATAACACCTTCCAAAGCTCTGCCCCATAGCTTGGCCTAACCACAGGGAATCCTAATATCCTGCTCCATCTAGTGTCTGAAATTCTGGAAATCATCAAGGAAACAATGTATTTGGACAATATTCCACACCACAAAAGCTGCTTTGCAAGTTCCATTTATATATAATAACACCTATCTATGTACACACATACACACACAGAAGGTGCAAGTTATTAGCCATTAGAAACTGCATGAAGTAATAATCTTCTACATTATTAACTTCACCCTAAAATATAATTTATAACTTTCTCATACAACGTATCAGCTGCCCTCACTGTACTCTATTCTCAGCAAGTCAGGGCCTCTGAATAAATATGCATTCCAATGCTGCAGTCATAATCTACTCAACAAAATGCAAATGAAAGCAAATAAAAATTCTGCCTGCGCCCCCCCCCCCCCCCCAGAAAAAAAAAAGTACTGGAATTTCACTAATTATTTTATTCTAACATCTTGGAAATTGTTTCTTAAAATGTCATTGATAGGAAAAAGTACGTGATGGAAGGAAGATAAAATTTAAATTTAGAAGTGCACAACCCTGTACAAAATGTATCCATTAACTTAATTCTCCAAGTGCGAGAAAGCCAAGCTCCAAGCACATATTCATGTGTATTTGAACTTTGTAAGTGGTCACATTGCAGAAAATAGTATTTTTCAGCACAATACAGGGTATCACAACATGAGCTTTTTACGCAGTACACAATGGACATCTTTTACAGAACTATCTCTGACAGTACCACTTTAATGTTTACTTGTTAAATTTCATGCTATGCAACAAAATTTAGCACCAGAATGTGCTGGGTTTAGTTGGAATAGAGTTTTTTCCTTCACAGTAGCTAGTATGAGGTGGTGTTTTGGATTTGTGTGGAGAATATTGCTAACATAATGTTTCTGGTTGTTGTCAAGCAATGTTTACATTAAGCCCAGGCCCTTTTCAGCTTTTGATACTGCACCTGAGTTCCCAAATTCTCCTCTACAAAAGGTTAGGAGGGGAGACACCCAGGACAGCTGACCCAAACTGACCAAAGGCACATTTCATTCCCAATAATGCCATGCTCAGTATTTCATTTGGAAGTGGGCTGGGGGTCACTTTCTCTCTCTCTCATTTCCTAGAGCTTCTGGTGCAATCTCTCTCAGGCTTGGTCTGGCTTTTGGGCTCTGACTTTCACTACATGGGACCTGGATGGGTGCCAGTCAGCTGCTGGTGAGCGTTGCATTATTTGTTTTATTTTTCATTATTTTCATTACATACTATGACTAATAATATTAGGAGTAGTAGTAGTACTGTTAGTATTATTGGTATTAGTATTATTAGCATAATTAATTTGTTCCATTTGTATTCAGTTATTAAATTGTTCTTATCTCAAACCATGAGTTTTCATGTTTTTTCCTCTGATCCTCCTCTGCTGAGGGAGGGGTGAGGTCAGCAAGTGGCTGCGTGGCGCTTAGTTGCTGGCTGGAATTAAACCATGACACAGCTCTGTTGGGTAAATTGCTCTGTATTACTTAGCTAAACTGGTTTTGGAGAATTAATTATCATTGTTAGGTTTTTGCATAATGGTTTTATAGTCTTATCTCCATGAGTCGTATATTTAGCATGAACATGAAACTAGTCAAGTTTATAAAATGTGTAAAATATTAAAAATATTATAATAATTTTATCTCAAAAATAGGTTAAAATAATTCTAAACAGATATGATTAAGACCAGAACTGAGGTCAACTAATGTGACAAGTAATGATTAATTTTATATCCCTTAAAGCACTGTTTATAATACTACTCTCTGCAGTTTGGCAAGAAGCAAGTTAATAAAATATACAGTAATCTCTGTCAGTTACACACCAATTAATCCAAAAAGCTAAAGTACATGAACAGATTTCACATGCAAAAGACAGTCACTTACAACAGAAATCCCTGTAACTACGCCTAGCCAAATGATCAATTACTCATTTTCAAATAAGCTTAATGTTTAAAATGATTAATAAAGTAAAACCTGTCTGTATTTACCAACTGTACTTTTATCATTCTCAGTGGAATAGAAATACACATTTTATATGAGTACATTCAGTAATATTGAAGTGTCTCAACAGTAGTAAGTACCTACCCCAAGCAAACTTTAATTCTTGCACTTGTATAATAGCACTGCATTGTCATGGACAACTCAGTGACAATAACTAACTATTCAGTTCACAGAGGGGTTAAAAAAAAAAACACTTTAAAATACGTATAAACGCACACACATTTGGGGGTTTGGGTTGATGGCAAGTTGAATATGAGTCAACAGTGTGCCCTGGCAGCCAAGAGTCCAATCGTGTCCTGGGGTGCATCAAGCACAGCTAGTCGGTCGAGAGAAGTGATTGTCCCTCTACACCACGCTGCTGTGGCCCCATCTCGAGTACTGCGCACGGTTTTGGGTGCCCCAATACAAGAAAGACATCAAACTATTAGAGTGTGTCCAGAGGAGGGCAACCATGACAGTGAAAGGTCTCAAGGTCAAGACTTAGGAGGAGTGGCTGAGGTCACTTTGTTTATTCAGTTCAAGAGAAGAGAAGGCTGAGAGGTGACCTCATTGTAGTCTACAGCTTCCTCAAGGGGGGCAGAGGAGAGGGAGGTGGACCAGTGACACAACACAAGGAATGAAGCTGCGTCAGGGGAAGTTCAGTTTGGACATTAGGAAAAGGTTGGTCACTGGAACAGGCTCCCCAGGGAAGTGGTCACACCACCAACCCTATCAGAGTTCAAGGAATGATGTTCTGGATGATGTTCTTAATCATATGGTTTAGTTTTAGGTAGTCCTGTGAGGAGCAGAGGGTTGGGCTCAATAATTCTTATGGGTCCCTTCCAACGCAAGATATTTTATAACTATATATATATAGCTTAATTTTGAAAATGTTTTGTATAAATGAATGACAAAACTAATATTGAGTCCACCCCCATCAGAAAAGTCCACGACAGTAAAACTGTTTGAGATACATAGTAAACGTAGCAACAGACATAAAAAAATTTCCTTGTGTCACAATTAAACTGAAGAAAAAGGTATTTAGAGAGGTACGTGGAATAATGAATTAAAAAGAATAGAGCATAAGGTAAAGCATTCAGCTGGATCTGTCATAACATAAGAAGAAAGCAACCTTCTCTGAAACCAAAAACCAGTAACTTGAGAATTCATTGCCACAACATAGCAGGAGCACCAGCTTAGTGACATTCTGTGCTTGTCTTAGTTAAACCAAGACAGACTCAAAATAAACTAGGTACTGATACAGTTAACAAGAGCAACTCTATCACATCAAAGAACATAAAAAACAGTCTATAAAATTCTGTGCTATAGAGACCAAAGTCAGGAATGTCATGGTTTCAGCAGCATCTCCAACTTGCTTATTTTCATAATTACACGTTATGGGCATTCTAATGCCATTTCTCTCAAAAGTACAGCCATGGTGGCACTAGGGCTAATTGCATAGGCCAAGGGCTAGAGAGCCAAGCTAACAATATAAGCAGGAGGCAGATGCAGGAGTTGGAAGGTGGCCGGGCAATGGGTTGGAGCACTGTGGTGTGCTCTGACTACTCAAACATCTCCACTATCACTGTGGTCACACTATCAAAGATAACGGAGTAAATGCAAAACAAGTTGCACCATTTCATCTTTTTTTGGATTGTAAGAAAAGATGGTGATGCCAACTCCTCTGTGGAATTTGTGAATCTAAAGAATATTTGAAAAGGTATATTTGTGTTATATGAGGATTTATACATAGATACAGTGTAATCATTTCAATTTTAACAAATCATCTTTAAGCTCACTCACATAAAATTTGCCCTTTTTCTTGCAATATACACTCCCATAAGCTACTTCAACACAGGATGTTATGGATGCAAAAGCCTTCTAGAAGTTAAGGGAAGAATGGACAAGTTTGTGTAAACCCCATCTGCTAATAAACACACTGAAGATAGAGAAACTATTCACAAAATCAGAAAATTGCCAGAGCCTGGAATAGTCCATAGGAAGCATTACTGTTTACTGTACACTGTTTGTCTTTTTCCATTTCTGTTGCTCCACTCCAGATGTCCACTCTTTGACCATAAGAGTAGGGAGCAGAGGGAACACTGTTGGACACAGCAGGGCTGCCTTACAGAACACTTGCCTTACAGAACATTTCAGTTTTCTGTCAGATACAGATGGAATAAGAAAACCAATGACATGACATGATGATAGCAGTGAAATAAATTCCTTTGAAAAATGTTTCAAGCCACACATTGCAATACCCACTACAGTTTCTTGATAAATTCTTTACTCTTTCCTTCAAATGATCAAGTGTAACAGTATTCTGGTCAGTTCCTAGATATCCCGTTCCAAATATTCAGGTCCATTTTATGACCTTCCTGCCTTCTTTTCTTCTGAGTATTTTCTATTTAATGCAAGTTCACAAGACTCTCTGGTGACTGCCTAAGTTTTTGCCCTTTTGTCTATGGCAGCAGCAGAGTGCATTGACTGACTTTATTCTTCCAGTGCTGTCCTTCATCAAGGCTCTGCCTTCCTTCATCAATATTTTGCTTAGTAGCCCAGCCCACTGTGACATTCCAGCAGAAAAGACAAGTTCCTATTTCCTTCTTTCTCAATTTTGCCTTATTACTTGATAGGCCAGACACACTGTGTTCGGCCTCAACCCCAAATAAAGAGATATTTTTTCATAAGCGAAGTGTTTTCACATCAGCTATAAAGCAGAAGCAGACCAGACTGAACCGGCCTTCTCCAGCCTGAAGCAGCTTTGTTGTTCAGAGTTTGTTAGATACTAGAGTAAAAGAAAAGCCATTACGCTAGCATACCTCCCTCCCAGCCAGGACAGAATTCTTTAGAACATCTTTCACATCATCTCACAGCAAGTTCAGCTTAGAACTTCCACTAGAAAGTAGTCTTTTGTTATATTTTGTTTCCCAAGATTAAGTCAATGAGTAGAATTTCAGGGGCTATGTTTTGCCATACCACTTTCCAAATTGATATGGGAAATACAAAATATGGAAGTTGTTTCATTATGAATTCTGCTACGAGTAGACATACTGTAACTTTATGGGGTAGAAATACTACTTCTTAGGCTAATAGAAAGAGAAGGGTCTAAGATTTTAACATTGTAATATGGAAAATAAAATAAAAAAAGAAATAACATGGGCAATTTCTAGAGCTTTTGTAATCTCCAGGGTCAGTCAATAAAAATATTAATTATATTATAGATACTTGCTTTATGTGAAAATTTTCCAGGATAAACTCACTAATAAATCTAAGACTTTCCTCCAGCTCCCATCTTTTCTGACATTAAGAGCATCAATTGATTTAAGACAGTACAAAGATTTCATGATCATTCATATCAAACTTACTGGTAAGGCTGTTGTGAATAACTAATAAAAGGTGACTGTAAAGAAAAAAAAATAGGACACACAGAATGCGTTTATGTGCAGTGTGCATACCGCAGAGTTATCATAAATGCTGCACAATCCCAATATGCAACAAACCCAACACTGTTCAAATTGTGAAAATTACATGTAATCACCCTTGTGCTATCCCCCAGCACACTGCGAAGGACAGAAATACACTAGGTTTTATACCACGTTTCTTCCTTGCTCAAGTGGATTAAAAAGAATGGATTTCAATTCCAGTGACAGGAAATACTTCTGAGTATTGACTCCTTTGATTTTTAAACTGGAATGAACTTTATTTTGGTGCTTTCTTTGCTGACAGTTTAAATGGTATCAAATAAAAAGTTAATCTAGCCAATGACATCATATATGCAAAACAAGTTCACGGAAAAAAAAAAACCACAACCATTTCAGAAGACATTAAAATACATTTAGCTTGTAATAGTAAAATTCTTAACAGCAGGCACTTACTAAGAAATAATCCTCTCAGTGGTTAATGGTCCAAGATGCAGCTGAGGACCATTAACTCCTCCCAACTGGTCATTATCTGGCAAAAGAACAAGAATCCAACTGTGATTAAGAATCATTCAGTTAGCTATTTGGATATTAAGTCACCTTCTTCACACCCAAACGTTAAAACACAAGGAATTTAGCTTTTCTGTTGCATCAATTAAAGTTTAAATGAGAGCCACCATCCACAAAGAAACATCATCATTAAGCCATCAACCTTTGCAGCTCACCAAAAACCTTCCTGCCTGATATATCCAGGGCGCATATGCCTGCTCCAAAATATCCAACCAGGAACCATCAAAGAGGATTAAAGAGGGGGAAAAAAAAGTATTTCTAATGGTTAGGTTCAGATCATTTAGTAAAGAAAAATGGATAGACTATATAGACTGTATTCACACTGAACTGTAAGACAAGTTTTCTCTAGGTTAGGGAAAAAACCTGCAAAATTTTACAACAGCCTTAATATATACTCTTTGAGAGGTCACTTATGGTAGTGTCATAAAATCTTAGGCTTCAAAGGACTTCCGGAGGTCATCTAGTCCTTTTCCTATTCCAAATCCTAGTTCAAATACTAGACAAATTTTCCCAGAGCCTTCTCCAATCAAGTTTTTAAACCCTTCACGGGTTCACAACCTCTCCTGTTCAGAGTCATTACCTCTTCTCATTATAAAGCTTTTTTATTCCTTAGAATGAGCATTTCAGATTTCCCCTTATAGAACAAGAACAGAAAAGCCACTTTCATCCACTTTTATTCCTGTTACAATAGGAGTTTTTTTAAACATAATTGAACAGTCACAAGTTACATAAGATTAAGCAATGTTAAACGGTAGATGAACAGGTTTACACCTTGACACGGTCAGATACAGCACTAATGCTCACCAGACTTCCCACCCTCTGTGGCAGGGTGGGTATCGTTCCACTGATGTGCAATGAGCTCGCACTAACTCCATCAAACACCATAAGAAGGTCACCCCATCCTCCTCCTCCATCACTCCCTCACCCTATCACCTTTGTATGTCCCTGCAACAACCACTTCTTTTTGCCAGCATAAAGTTTTGGTCAGGAAATCAAGTCAGGGAAGTGAACAGGCTAAAAATTTTCATCTGAGAGACAGATAAAATTTTGGGGAAAGTGAATATTGCAGCCCTGCCCTATATGTCCCTCAATACTGGACCGAACCACATTGCACAGAAATGATCCTCTAACCTGATTCACAGCCTCTCAGTAGTGTTGCAGTATAACAAATATAATACTGCGTCATGCTTTAAAAGTACCATGTAGATTTACTTGATATATACCAACGACCACCATCCTTCTAAATATTCTCATTACTTCCAAGCACTGACTGGGAGGAGTTACTAGGCTGCATTTCTGAGATTTTGGTCATTCTTTGCATGATAAAGTAGAAGTTTGTTTGATTTTGAACAGGGACAGACAAAAAAATTAGGATAAGCACTGAAGTTTTAGGTATCTGTGAAAAGAGATTCTTATAACACCATCTCCAAACCAATGTGTTTTGTCTACAGTTCTAAGAAAAATTACGTTGAAAAAAGAGTAACTTGTCGTTCGCACATATATTCTCCTTTTCTGCCTTCTGAGATACAACTGTTTACTTCAGTGTCCAAATCAAATTTATGGTAATGGATACTGCTAAAGTCTTAGAGCCGAAATAACTGAGGAAAAGAAAGATGTTTCATTTTCAAAATGCATCACAGGATTGCCAATGAAATTCTCACTTCAGACTGTTTATATCAGTGATGATGTAGGAAGTGGAATAAACACAGCTTGAATTTCAGATAAATCACTGGGCATGCTGTGTGGGCTGTCAGAGAAATTTTGCTTTGACTTATTTAACGGAGCACATCTGATCTGGAAGATTGAACTGAAAATAAATACTGGGCACCAAGACATCCTTTTCATGGGAATACTTTTCCAACCATGCTTTATATGGTTGTTTCACAGACATGTTTTTGTTTCTTCGTTTTATTGTATTTTATTGTATGTATTTTCTCCTAAAAGTTGTGTCCCCATTTATGGAATATATAGAAAAAGGAAAAAAAAAAAAAAAAGCAAGTTTGCAGCAGGCAGAACATATTCAGCCTTTCCTATTCAGTATATTGCCTTATGTACTGAGCCATTTGGTATTTGCTGCTCAGACAGACTGGAGGTACCAGGACTGTAGACACATAAAACGCTCCATGTGTGCTGAACCACGCAATCATTTTAGCCTGGTGCTAAGCCTGAACTACAATGTCTTTTCCTTCACCAGAGCTTATCAATTTGAGTTTAACATCACATTAATTAAAGTCATATGTCTTTTGGTCAGATCAGAACAGGAGCAGAACTAGCTTCCAGCTGCTTGCAAGACACCATGACAATGCACTCATTAAATCCTTTGTTAGGACAATTATCTGGGAGGTAGGAGATGTGTATTCCAGCTCCAATTAGCATAGACATATAATTAGTTCAAATACAATTAATGAGACTTACCCAAAGGTGCATCTTCAAGCATCAAACAGATTGTGAACAGAACCTGAGGTGCCTCTAGGCTTTGTGCATTTCCTGAGACAGAGAGCAGCTCCTCCAAGGTTTGAGCAATCTACAGTTTGGACTTCTGTCCCAAACGCAACTTCATTCCTGCAGGTTCTGCCTCTGGCTCAGTGTTACCAGCCTTCACAGACATTGCGCTCCTCTCAGAGTGAATGAGTATGGCTGCCTCCCGATGCTGAACGGCTTTCTGAAACGGGCAAAGGTTTTTCTGAATTACACCAACAATTAAAACCATTATGGCCATACAAAAAGTGATCTCGTGTTTTTGTTGTTTTTTCTAAGCTAAAGAGGAAGTGGATATTTCCATCAAGACAAAGACAGACGTATGACTGCCCCAGTGGTGTTGAAAACCCACATAATATTTCCACAAGTGGAGTACGAGATGATGGGGTGAGTTTCACTGAAGTATGGAGGAAAGACGCCCCGATCAAAAATCACACATCTCCTCTCTATGTTGCCTTGTGACGTGGAAGCACAGTGTTACCTACTGTAAAATGCAGATACTATGAATGGGCCTGTATGCAAAGGTATGTAATTATCCATCATGGGATGGCTTAAATCACCCATGAATGAAGATAGCCATTAACGAACTTAGTTATGAAAAATATGTTACAACCATGACCATGCCCCAGCTCATTTCTCTAACCCAGTTCTACGACCATGTTGTTTCACAGTGAGACCAAACACGAAGCAAGATTCATTCCATAGTACTTGGAGGTTGTTCCAGCCATTTAGTAACTTCATTACATTTGCAGTATCCTGAAGATAAAATCAGGAGATTGTAAAAGATAAAAGAGGGAGGAAGGAAGCAAGGGATAAAACCCCCAACCTGTGCACAGAAAGGATGGAATGGGTCATCCCACTGTTTTGAGCATGGCAGGAACAGCTACAGATCTGCACTTTCTTGTCACCCAAAGGCCTATTATTGCAATCTCAACAACCATTTTAATGGGATGCAACTACGAATACAAAAAGGTATAGTACCCTATAAAAGGTGTTTGTAGCCTGCCACCAGCAGATTTATTTTAACTTTTAGCATATATTTCCAGTGCTCAAAGTCACATTTTTTAAGACCTACAACTAAAGAAGAGTTTTTTATTTGTTGTTCCGGGACCTGACATAGGCTAAAGGGGTACCTGGCATTCTGAAAGGTTTACTATTTTCTCTAAACTTTAAAATTAACCTCAGTACTATGTAAAAAAATACAGTAAAGCATAGGACTTGTGTTTGTTAAATTTCCATACTGATGAACTCTTCAAAAATTCAACTTCCCAGTTTCCACTGCTAACGCAGCAAACCCAACCTTTTGAGTCCCTGCCCAGCATGCAGTATCAGGGTGTGATGCCTGATGAAATACATCTGTAGGTCCTGAAAACATTGGCAGATGAGGTTGCCAAATCTCTATCCATCATATTCGAGAAGTCGTGGCGGTCTGGTGAAGTTCCCACTGACCGGAAAAGGAGAAACATAACCCCCATCTTTAAAAAGGGAAAAAAGGATCAAAGGAACTACAGGCCAGTCAGTCTCACCTCTGTGCCTGGCAAGGTCATGGAGCAGATCCTCCTGGAAACCATGCAAAGGCACATGGAGAATGAGGAGGTGATTGGTGACAGCCAACATGGCTTCACCAAGGGCAGGTCCTGCCTGACGAATATGGTGGCCTTCTATGATGGGGTCATGACCTTGGTAGATAGAGGACAGGCAACTGACATCATCTACCTGGACTTGTGCAAAGCCTTTGATACTGTCCCACACGACATCCTTGTCTCTAAACTGGAGAGGCATGGATTTGACGGATGGACTGCTTGACGGATAAAGAACTGGCCGGATGGTCGCACTCAGAATTGTGGTCAATGGATCGATGTCTGAGTGGAGACCAGTGACAAGCGGCGTTCCTCAGGGGTCAGTGTTGGGACTGGTCCTGTTTAACATCTTTGACAGTGACATGGATGATGGCATCGAGTGCACCCTCAGCAAATTTGCTGACACCGAGCTGTGTGGTGCGGTCGACACGCTGGAGGGAAGGGATGGCATCCAGAGGGCCCTGGACAGGCTGGAGAGGTGGGCCTGTGCCAACCCCATGGAGTTCAACAAGGCCAAGGGCAAGGTCCTGCACATGGGTCGGGGCAATCCCAAGCACAAGTACAGGCTGGGTGGAGAATGGATCGAGAGCAGCCCTGAGGAGAAGGACTTGGGAGTAACAGTGGATAAAAAGCTGGACATGAGCCAGCAGTGTGCGCTGGCAGCTCAGAAAGCCAACCTGTATCCAGAGCAGTGTGGCCAGCAGGTAGAGGGAGGGGATTCTCCCCCACTACTCTGCTCTCATGACACCCCACCTGCAGTGCTGTGTCCAGCTGTGGAGCCCTCAGCATAAGAAGGATATCAACCAGTTGGAACGAGTCCAGAGGAGGCCACGAAGATGCTCAGAGGGCTGGAGCACCTCTGCTATGGGGACAGTGTGAGAGAGTTGGGCTTGTCCAGCCTGGAGAAGAGAAGGCTCCAGGAAGACCTTATAGCACCTTCCAGTGCCTGAAGAAAGCTGGGGGCGGGTGTCTTTTTACAAGGGCCGTAGTGACAGGACAAGGGGTAAAGGGTTTAAATTGAAAGCGGGTAGATTTAGATTGGATATCAGGAAGAGATTCTTCAAAGAGAGGGTGGTGAGGCACTGGCACAGGTTGCCCAGAGAAGCTGTGGATGCCCCATCCCTGGAAGTGTTCAAGGCCAGGCTGGATGAGGCTTGGAGCAACCTGGTCTAGTGGAAGGTGTCCCTGCGCATGGCAGGGGGGTTGGAACTGGATGATCTTTAAGGTCCCTTCCAGCCCAAACCATTCTATGATTCTAAGATTCCACGGGTTCTCAAGAGCTGTTTGGACCCCTCACACACACTGTGGCCAGCAGAGGCTTACCTTCACACTAGTATGTGGATGCAAGTACTGCACAAAGCATCTGTCAAGATTTTTGGCACTGTGTCATTGCTGAACTGTACACCATTAAAGCAACATTTTAATTTCTCAAGGAGAAATAGGCAGAAAACCTTTCTAACATGCTGCAGTTGACATGGCATGTTTCAGATCTGACTACTTTTTGTCTGGGAAAAAAACAAACCTAATCTTGTAAGAAGCTTTATAGGGCTAGAACACTCTGTGAAAATTAGCAGGAAAATTTAAACCCCAGAATCTGAGGTTAATCCTATAGAATGGAAAGGGCATTTTGTACCAGCACATAATTCTTTAAATTATGGCTCTGCCATAGGGTTGAATTGAAAGTGTTAAAAAGAAGCCATCATCATGATCATTTCTTTCCCTCTGCAGAGGGAACAATAAGATGTAATGTTTACTGATTTATTGTTCTGCATCAGATGCTGACAGTTAAAATTTTACTTTCATTTTAATTTTCTGCTACCAATACGCTGATCTCAGCAAATTAATCTGCTGCTTGAAGAAATAAAGTCCTACTAGGATCATAATCTTAATAGAACAGCAACTGCCTATCCCGGTATTGTTAGACCATGTAGTCTCTACAGTGTAGTTGATGATACAATAATTTAGAAGCATATGGGCAGCAGGGGAAGTAGGGGACCTCAGTGCCCCATTTTATCTATCTCAATTACTGTCATTCTGAAAAGAAATTACTCACTCAAGAACAACTAGACATGGCTCCCTGTGACAACAACAAATGCAAACATTAAATGCCAAACAGAAGAATCACAGAAATCTTTGCTTTTTAATGCAAGTTGAAGTTTAGAATCCCCTGAGGATGTCTGCACTGAAGACTTCTATTCACCTATGGTTGCCTTAACAAGCATAAAAGCTGAAATTTTAGACAGATCAGCCCATGCAGGAGCTTCTACCACCAGTATTTAAAAGGGACCTCAGGTACCTCTAAATTGTACTGTTGTTGGACATACAGATAACCTTTTCAGGTATCTCGTTACATGGCCTTATTTTTCACCTTTTCAGAGGGCACAAAACTTTCAGCAGAGCTTCCCCTGGACACTCTGAAGAGTCTCCACAACGAAACACATGGCTCCTTCTAGCAATGCTGATGTTAAAATATGTAATATGCTGGCCTCCTGATAATGTTCTCTTGGCACCTACAAGTGATGTTACACACTACGTTAAAAGGATGTTATCGTTTAGGCAAATACTAATACACCTAATCAGCACATCTTCCTAACGGTTTTGCTTCTTCAAACCAAAAAATAATGAGTGGTCCCCATTTATAATTCCATACACAACATGCAAAATATTGCCACTTCATAAATCAAATTTTAAAAAGGAAATGCAAGGAAAATATTTTGTCTGCCTTAAATAATGTGAAAAGTTGCAAGATAAAACTAGTAACCATCACCTTCTGCTTTATTCTTTCCTATATTAAAGTGAAGGACAAATAAATACATAATGAATGTACCAAGCAATTCATACAAACTGCTGCAGAGTTCACAGGTGAATGAAACACCATTTGAAGTAAGCCTGAATCTATTAAAAAATACAGTCTTATAAATGACACACTATAGCCCATTCACTGTGTCTATAGAAGAATGTCACACTTTTTCCACAGAACAGGTGGTGACAGCACTGAGCTCTGTCTAGCCCAGGCCAGCTGGTTCTGCTGATTTAAAAACCACAGTATTTGCAGAGACTCTATGTATAAACAAACTACACAAGCCAACAAATGGAAGAATTGACTACATCACGGCTGCCAGTTTAGTTTTGTTTGTTAATCCTTCAAAAAAGGGGTAAACTTAATCATTCTGCCCATAACAAATTTATTATTGACAATTATGTACACAAGGGATATTGTATTGAATTGCACTTATTTCAGTATCAAATGCCATCATTTACAGCATCATAAATGCCATGCAGAAAATACAAAACTCTTTCAAACACTGAAATTGAAGAGTTTCAAAAGACACATTAATATGCAATTATAGATCTATGCAAGGTACAATACAGAGTGTCCTGTCAGCCTAATGCACAAGTTTTTCTCCAGATTTATTCTATCTCTTCTTTCTAAGCTTCTCCTGAAACTGATTTCATGGTATAATAATCACAGTTCACAAACAACATATAATATATTGAGTAGAAAATACCACTAGCACACAGCTAGTTGAATAGAAAAACACCTAACTGAAATGTTTATAGATCTTTTCCCCTGTTTATTCAATTACATTGTTCTGGGAATATATCTCTTCATTGGTTCATATTCTGTTCTTGAACAACTTTTACCTTCATGACCACTAAGAATTTGATTAAGTAATAATGTGCTAAAACTCACCCGTGCGTTTCCAACTCTGTTCTTTATGTAGCTTTTGTATGCAGCTAACACAAACATGTCTTACTTTTAGGATTCAGGACAGATGTTCTACTGGATCAAATTCTGTCCAGTCCACATTGATTTGCACCACATCTTAGTGTCAACAAACTGTTGCCCTGTAGCTCAAGGGCTTCAACATGCGTATCAAACCATCCCATTAAGTGATACACTTTCTGGCTCAGCAGTGGTATCTCCATAAATGTTTCATGCAGAGATCATAACAGCTGCTCATTATGGTTTTTGAGTTTTACAAAAATAGTAGTTAGAAGTCCCCATGCTGTTTCAAGCAGGTTTATGTTTGTGATTTTAATTACAAGAGGCACAGAAAAAATCAGTTTTTTCCTTAATGCATGCAGCCTCCAGCAACAGCCACCTTACCTGCTACAAGCACTATTGTACAAAAAAACCAACCAAACAAAACAAACCCAAACCAGAACAAAAAGAAAAAAACCAACACCAAATAACTGTGCATAGCAAAAAAACCCAAAAAATTGCAAAACTCCATCAGTTTAGTAGGTGGAACTGTTAACAACAGTGTGCATTCCACACATCTGTATCAACCCAAACTCATCCATTACAATTCATTTAGAACAGCATGATTCTGAACAGACTTACAAAAGCTTTTAACATTACTTTAAATCAAGTACATCTTTAGCACAGCATGCACACTGTAAAAGTTTAAAGGAAAAAATAGTCAATTCTCATAATCTACCACTGATTGGCTGAATTCTTGCCCATCTTACCTGCTCAGTCTTCTCCCACTTGACTACTGCACTCTGAAGTTCTTTAACACAGCATGTTTGGATAACAATTTTTTCTCCGGGTGACCACTTAACACTGAGTTGTTTGAGTGTAACACAGGAAACCCCAGGAGACATGTATTGTTTGCTTTTCTCACATACTCTCAACATTTTATTTCAGTTTGCGTGCCTTGAAATGAAGAAAAACAACAGACGAATATGTAACACGGGAAATTTTTCACTGAATTACTCAATATCCCTCCAGTTCATTTGAGGGCTGCTCAGTGGCAACTGTGTAAAGCACTTCATAGTTTGCAGGGGAGACCAAGTAACAACGTAGAAAAAACACTTGAGCTGCTTCTTAGACAGACTGTGCAATGACCTTTTGTTCTCTCTAATGCCTTAGTGCCTGACACTCAGTATTAAACAGGAGTAAAATTGCATTGCACGTGGTTAATTTTTAAACTTAGCAAAGCCAAGCACTTGTTAGTTCTCTTCACATATATTGCCTCAAATTTTTGAAAATTTAAAAAAAATATTCTATTTAACTATTCTCTGGACTGCAGCTTCACTATTCAAAAAATGCCTAATATAGTTCTGCTTATCGATAAAGGAGGCGAGAAAACAGAGTGCTTTTCGTAATACACCAGTAAGAATGTTCTAACCCCAAAAGGCTCTGAGATAGACTTTCCGTAACAGCTCAAGTGTTCAAGAAAACAGAAATGCCTCTAAAGGTGGTAACAAGTCCTACTGCCAAATGCAGGAAGATCCGTAACGTAGGAAAGACTTACTTTTACAGCAACTGACTTAATAACATCTAATTGCTTTTGCAATTGTCTTTGATAGCTTTGCTTCCCTGTGGGGTTCCATGCTTTAAACGAGAGCATATGTTTGTCTGAAGGCGATAACATGATGAGAAAACCACTTCATGGTAGAAGCTGCTGCCTCAGTCGCTCAGTTGCTTGTATCCCTCTCCTTACAAACATTTATGCATCTGCTCAGCTTGAAATCTATGGATTCCCTGAGGGAACGGTCCACATGACTGAAGTTAAATATTTGCACATATTGAGTGGTGGATCAAAACACTAGGCAAGACCTTTTCCACTTATCCCAGTGAACAGGCTGTGTGAGAGACTGTTCTTCAACAGTAAGGGCTAAGTAATGGTAAAAATGGTACCTGTATGAAGTCAGAGTCCTGTTTGAACTAGAACTAAGTGAATCTGAAATCTGTGTTACCTTGAAGATTTTTAAATATAAAAATAATTGCCTAAATTACTCTCAGGTTACTGCAGGTTTAAATAGAAAACTTCTTTTTGTTATCAACTTTAAGGGGACCATTTTGAAAGAATAACATTGCTTTTTACAGGGTTCTTAACATTCCCTTTTTCTGGGGAAACAATCCGAGCAAGACAAAAGCAGAGAGGTGTATGTCCACACAAGAAGGTAAACACAAACTGTTTCTAAGTGAAAGGACAGCAAAGGGTTTTATACCTAGAAAGAAGCTGATACATGAGCTTGGATCAGCCAAGCCTGTCTTCCTGAGGGCTGCTACTACACCCTCAGCACAGCTCCCAGACCCGCCAGTACTGTGTCACTGCGCATCTATGAGCAGCGGTTACTCCTCCAGATCACTTGCAACCACCTGGCTGACCTCTAGCTGTAAAAAAATTAGGTAGATGGCTGAGTTATAACTTTCTTGAGTGGATGGCACCCAGCCATCCATTCTGATGAATTCTGAAGAACTTTCCTGGAAGTTTCACATATTTGTGTCTTCTGTGTCTGTCAAATCTGGGACATGTTCACTCACAACCAAAAGGTTCTCAAGGAGGACATGGAGGAAATCTTAAACAGGAAAGGAACTTACAAGAGTAGGTTACATTTCTTGTTTTCTTAGGAGGTCAAGCTAAAGAAATTCCTAATTGCAGGGTTGTTTCAAAGGATGGGGCATCCAAAGGAAAGCAGAACCATGCTTAAGAGAACGTTGTTAAAAATCAAACCCATCTAGCTGGAAAGGAAACATTGGCATATCATCTGTCAAGCAAAAAATCACAAAAATTAGGCTAGCATGTGTATACGAAAGACACAGCTTTACAAGGGGGTAAATCAATTTTACAGCATCAGAAAGTTAAACTTCTTTAAATTGCACACAATGTATCCTTTCTCTTCCTACCACATCCTGTAATGTACACACGGTACCAGTTCTGTTTGCAGGGTTTGTTTCCAGGAGGTTACGCCCCTGTGCAATCAACTACTGAATGCCCTCGTGTTCCCGAAGGCACAAATACAAAGCATTTCAGATTAAGGTCGTTCACTTCGAACAGAATGAAATACGATAGCAATGCAATCTTTTTCACCTCCTGTATGATCTGGCTTCCATGTGTCACATTTTCAGCTCTCATTTCTTTTGTCTCATTTCATGTCTCCAGTTATAGCTGGTTTAGTATGTTTATTTGCCAATATCCTGTGGGAACTGCTGCAGTTCACTTATTGCAGGTTATTACTTCAGTGTTTTGGTGCCTCCTTTATCTGTAGCCTGACAGTTTGCCATTCCAAGGAATGGCAACAGATGCCTGAGAAAAGCTAAGTGCAAAGGTGTAGATGGATTTGCATCAATTGGCAGGCTTCTCCTAATCTGTGAAACCAATTTCTACATCTAGCCAATTAAAACAGAAGTGAGACATTTTTAAAAGATGAGTAGGTAGGAAAAAAGTGCTTCTGACAAGCACTAATTATCTCTCTAGCTTGCATTTCTGTCATAGCTCAGTCATTTCTTGTGAAGTTCATAGGTTACCAAATCCTTTCAATTTTGTGACACCATCTTCCTTCAGTTGGATATAGGGTAAGGTCATTAAATATTAAACAACTGTCTTGCAGTTTGATGTTTAAATAAACAGCAAAACTTTTGCTGTCTTCAGACCCAGTGACACTTCTTTATGATTTTCTTTTTATTTCCAAAAAAGTTAAATATTTCCTCACTTTGCTTCTTTAAAGACAACCTCCGAGGGAAATACTGGGGGCAAAACAGATTTGAAGTTAGCCCAGCCATTATTAGAAGTTCCTGAATAATTTGGAAGGAATGAGGATCTCCATACTCAGCATATATATTTTTTTCCCAGTTTCTGTTTCACATCTGCTCAAGAACTCCAATTCATGCTAAAAATTCATATGTTCAATATGAATGCTTAATAATAATAAAAATTAATGTGCCCCAGGACTTCCATTTTGTGCATTTTCTAAGGTATTTTGTAGACTGGAGAGGAGTGTGTGTTTTATAACCAGTTACCAGCATCCCATTATACAGATTTTGAGATGCATACACAGGAGTAGGCAGCCCAAATCCCTAAGACTCCCCTGTATAGCAGACTCACTCTTCTGGGTACATTTGCCATGGCAGCAGCACACAAACACTGTATTCCAGCTTTTTTATGTCATTTATCACTGAGATGTAAGATTGTCTCCCTCTGTATTTTTGTAAAGTGTCCCTAATCTAACACTGACCTTGTTGCCTGGGTATTTCTGTCTTTGGGGAGAAAGCAACACAAAAACCCATACAAAAATAGAATTGCATAGAGTGCTGCACCGTGAAAAGACACACCGTGAAAAGAAAAGAAATCATGAACAGGCATATCCATGTATTTACCAGAAAAAAAAAATTTAAAAAATCACAATCTCAGAAATCAAGCAGACAAAAGACATCAGTTACACTTCCATTAACAGAATGTTATTGCAAAAGCTGCATATTTTCTGCTCTACAGTCTAAAGAATCGAAAATGTTCCAAACAAACAAAACAAAAATATCTCACTTCTGTTAGCAGAAACAGAGCCATCTGCTGGGAAGAAAAGATAATAAATAAATAAACCAAGCAACAAACCAACCAATACCCTAGTCACGTACTAAATCACAACTATAAGTTCTGCTGCTCTTACAAAAGGTCACCGAAGTATTTCACACTCATTCTGAGACTGAAATACTGCTCAACCCACAACCCTTTTGAAGACTTTCAGACCTGAAAGATGCTCTCACAGTAATTTCCGTACACTTGTACACAGCTGATCTCCCTTTAATATGTTTTAGACCAGGAAGCAGTGCAAGAGCCACTGTCACCACCCTGTAAAGGTCATCTGCTGAACCTCAAGTACGTAAAAACAGCTCACAAGTGGCAGCATTCCCAAATGCTGGTTCCCATTTCCCAAAGGTCCCCAAATTTCTGTCCATAATGGCCCATACTTGGGTCTACTCTGTTTATAAACAACCCCTTCCACGTCATTTTGTTCAGATACCTCAAATAATGTGCAAAAAGACTCTAAGTAAGGTTTGTATACAAAACACCTTATACTTTTAAGTAATTATATGTATGGTAGCCCCATGCAAAACAGAATTAATATTTTACCCCTTCTCAGCATTCACGAAGCCAAAAAGAATGTTCTTTTGCCATTACAGTGAATTTTGGTGTTAAGCTATTCACTTTGGAGACACGCTCAAATACAAATAATTACCTTATTTTACCAGAAGCTCTAGCTTCCACTCTCCCAGCAGAGATTACCTTACTGTTACTCTTACTCTGCAGAACAGAAAGAAACGCCGTCTTGATTTTGAGATAAAAGAACACGCAACAACAAACTTTAGATCAGAAGTTTAGTCTCAAATGTAACAGCTAATTGCTGTCACTCCCTCATAAGATCCGCAGGTTCCTGAGCAGAGGCTCCAGTACAGTTTTGGAGACTTTATTTGCACTAGCCATGCAGGGCAATATACTGTAGGTTTAGAAGCTTACTTTTGGCTCACAGATTAATTAAGCCTTCTGCTTATTTACAATGTTTAGCTGAACAGCCTTATTTGCACTAAGGATGTTTTCCTCGAAATCATCATACTAGTTGGAAGAACAGCTTTAAAAAAGTTTCAAATCATCTTTATTTTGGAAAATAATTGAGGTTCTTCTTGAAGCCCCAACAGGTGGTAGTTAATACAACCTCAAAGATATGAGTCCATGAATTTACAAGTCCAAGCACTCTAAAGAGTATGTATGTACAGAATATGTACAAATCACAGAAGAGTGTCAACTTGTTTGAAATGTTTCGTCATTGTTAGCATGAAAAGAACTAATACCACCCAGTGGGACACAGGCACAGCATTAGCTGCTAAATATTGTTTAATGTGAGATAATGAGCTGATATGAAAACAAAAGAAATTAAAAAAAAAAAAAACCAACAAACAAACAAACCCCACACCACACCAAACCCCAACCAACCACAACAGAAAAACCCCAAAAAGCAGCCAAAGGACACTGCACAAGAACAGATAGGCCTTCCCTTGCAAGAATCTACACAGAAGTTACACATCATTAGGTGAATGGGACAAATGCCACAACAGGGAGAAGCTCACGGAAACACAGAACCATTTAGCTTGGAAGGGACCACCTGAGGTATTCTAGTCCAACCAACCTCTTCAAGGAAGATCAGACAGAATAGGTTGAGGATTATGTCCAGAAGAATGGTCACTGAACCTCTTCTTGGGCAACATGTTCTAGTGCTTGACCACTTTCACAGTTTAAAAAAAACCAAACAACAACTTCATTCAGAGGGAATTTCACATGTTTCATTCTGAGCCCACTGACCCTTGTCCAGTCAGTTGGGCATTAATATGAAGAGTGTGGCTTCCCCCACTTCTAGGCTCAGATTCCCCCCAAGCCTTCTCTTCTCCTGGCTGAAAAGGGCTTCCCCAGCTTGCTCAATATGTGGGATACTCCAATCTCTTAACCACCTTTTTAGTTCTGCACCACATCTCCTCCACCAAGTCTGTAACGCTCTGCTCTGGAGAGCCCACAGCTGCACACAGCACCCCACATGTGTCCTCACCAGCGCTGAAGGGAAGCATCACTTCCCTTAACCTGCTGCAGTGCATTGCATAACGCAGCCAGGGACACGACTGTCCTTTTTCGTGGAAAAGGAGCATTGCTGCCTTGTGTCCACCATGAACCCGAGGGCTTTCGAAGAGCTGCTTTCCATCCAGGTGCCCCCCGGTATGTTACTGGTGCCTGGGGTTATTTGTCCCCAGTACAGGTGTTTGCACTTCCCCCTGTTGAACCTCATGAGGTTCCCATTTGCTCCATCTTGTCAAGGTCCTTCTGGATGGCAGAACAACCACCTGGTCTATCACCCACTCCTCCAGAGCACAATCTATCCCATGATTCAGGTCATTAATGTAGAGGTTGAACTGGTTTTGCCCCATTTTTGATCTGTGGGGTACAGCACTAGTGACTTGACTTGAACAGGGCTTTGTGCTTTGACCCTCTAGGCCCAGTCATTTGAGCCATTTTTAATTTACCCTCCCTGTCCACATACCTCACTGTCATGGTTTAACTCCAGCCAGCAAAATACCACAAAGCTGCTCTCGCATCTCCCCTCCAACCTCTACCAGCAGAGAGGGAGACTTGAAAAGACAATGAAGCTTGTAAAACTGAGATAAGAACTATTTACTAATTGAGTATAAATGAATTATATATGAATATAGCAATACTACTAGTAAGTAATTAAACCAGAAAATAAAACATATGACAACTGCTCCCCACCAACAGATGCACAACCAGATCCCAAGTGGCGACAGTCAGAGACCGAGAGACCAGGAGCAATCGCAGCAGAGTCCGAGTGGGCCCCACAAGTGACTGCATGACTGGGAAACCCAACCAACCCACCAACTCACAAACAAACGAGCAAGCAAAGGAGTTAACTCCATTGCTAACTGCTTTTGCTAAGGACGAACAGAAGAGTTAAGGAGCCAGCTAAAGAGCATAAGGAGTACCAGCCCCCCAGCCCACTCCACACTTACATACTGAGCATGACGCACTACGCAATGAAATACCCGTTCGTTCAGTTCAGGTTGGCTGGCTGAACTGTGTGTCCCCAGACTGCTTGCTGCGAGAGAGCTGGGAATGCAGCTGCACTATCAGAAGCTGGGAAAGACCTTAAATTCGGTGCAAGCACTCCCCAGCATCAGCTGAAAAGACACCTTATCTGTTCTTTTCTCAGGGTAAATCCAGGAACACAGCTTCATACCAGCCACTGTGAAGAGAGTTAACTCTGTCCTTACTAAAAGCAGCACACTAATACACACTTGTTCTGCTTGTCTGTGATGTTTACTTAAAACCCTTGACACAACATCTACTGCCTTCCACTATCTGTTGCTGTATCTATTGATTTAACACTGCTATGAGACAAGCTAAATGGGTAAAGCTACCAGCTCTAAACATTCAGTCACTCTTCCAGTCATTGTGCTGCTCCTCCTCAACTAGCAAGGGTAATCTCTGACAAGTCATAGACTATAAATTGCAACAGCTTTTAGCATTAACTGTAATTTTGCACCATGGCAATACTTCCTTCCTTCTTCACCCAAATAACCACTTTGGTGCAACTAAGAATGCTGATAACTTCCTCAGAAGAGGAAGCTCCTATTGCTCTGCCCCACAAGTTTTGTAATCCATGCAATCACATTAAGCAGCAGAAACCGTAAATGGTGATGTCACGACCTAAGACAGAACAAAAGTTTACCAGTTCAGCTACCACACCACACATCTGTACTATGATTAAGTGATTTGCTACCCCCCAACACAAACCATGTCAGAGCGGGAAATGAAATTCAGAGGTTTAAGCCACATTCCCAAATTCTGTGGAAGATCAGTATTTAGATCCTTCAAGGGAAGCTGCCTATCTTGCTATCAGCCTGTTTATCAGGAGACATTCAATTAAACAGAGCAAGCATAAATTCAGTAGCTACACTCTGCCCCTTTCCTCCTCTGCCTCAAAAGCCATGAAGTCTTGTGCTTTTGGAAGGTCTATTTGTTTTACTTCCTGAACAGTTCTTTCTAAATAGTTATAGCTGATTCTCTTCCTGAGCTGTGTACTTAACTTTTACCTAGTTTAACAGCTGCATTTAAAGAATTAGACGAAACATGATCCATATGCCATAATCCTTTGCTGTAGCACATGTTTAAAAATCTTGGTAGAGTCGATGAGTACAGTCCACGTAACCAGATGAAGAGGGCACAGAGGGCAACGCAAGACAGACATCCATAGCCAGTGAAACAGCAAGAAGTTTACAGTGACAAAGTAAAGCAAGTGCAGAGGAGATCTTGCTCATGAAGAATTTCCAGTCAATATTGAATGATTTCAGTAACAGGCAAAGTAGTTTAATACCTGGTAGGAGTAGCTAATTTGTGTAGCACATTGGTTGTGCTGTACTAATACAGTTTTAACAGCAGGCAGGGTAGAAGTCAAAAGGAACAGCTAAAGGTGTATTTTCCTGCTTTCGATGCTTGCATACATACATACTCTTTGCTAGCTTTCAGCATTGTGTTTCTGGAGTTGAGAAGCTTAGAACTCTGTCATTTAGAAATTATATAACCCACAGAAGTAGTAAGAAAATAGGTTTTATTTTCAAATCTGATCAAAAAATGTTAACAGTGAAGAGTTAAAGTGAAGAGTTAAAGTTAACAGTTAAAGAAAGAGCTGGACAGCAACTTTCTGCATATATTCCATAGAGAAAGTCAGGCACTTAAATTAACAAATATTTTGGCATTACAAACCCAGCTATAACTATTTACATTTTTCTACAAGTACTAAAGAGTGAACCTATGCCATTAAAATAACATAGAAGTATTTTTAAAACATGTCCATACTTTCACATTCACTAGTGTATCTATAGTCAAAATCCCCAACTAAGGCACGAGCCCAGATTATGTGCAACATTAAAATAAGGCCATTTTAAGCACCCACAGTTCCCTTTAATATACCAAGTTACTTGTTTCCCCCCACTACAATCTCACTTAAGTATTACTATATAAACAGGGGGAAATGGGGCTCAAAGGCAGCCCAGCTCAGCTCACTTTTCCTAGTGTTGGGTTTTATTTGGCGGATTGTTTGTTTTTAAGGGAAATAAGGTGTAACACTCTAAGTTATAGACTGGACATTTAAAATTAGACTACAAATTTAAATGTCACTTTTTTGGATATAGATAATACTAAAAAGTATATTTAGGAAGTGAGGGAACACGATACATTCACAAACATTTTAAGTTGTTCAAGAATTGAATGTGTTTTTATATTTAGGTAATGATGTACAAGAACTTTGGTACAAGTGTTATAACTGTGCTTGTTCTTATCTGCTTTTTTCCGAAAGCCCATGACTTGCTCATGATCTATGTGGGTACAGAAGATACCATTTCTGAATCCTTTTGTGGCACATCTGCAGTTGATGACGGAGGCTTATACAAACATACTGCCATGAGGATGAAGATGATCGTGATGATTTTGCAAGCAGCACCTGAATGCAAAGAACAGAAGAGTCCTTGCTGCAGTCACAGTAAAGAGTATTTCAGTCATTTAAGCATCTAGCAGTCAAGGTCACTGTACCTATTACCCTCTTGTGCTGGTAAAAAACACAAACGACAGCAGACTTGTATATGTACTTAACATGAAGTAGTCACTTACTTATGCCCATCAGCAGATAAGCCATTCTTTCATTGTCATAAACCCAACAGGCTCCTTTAGTTTTACATTCATCAATATCCCACAGAGTGCAACTGTTGTCTATAGCAACACCAAACAAAATTGGTCCAGGAATAGTACCTAAAAAAACACAGTAGCATGTTAGAATGTTTGAGTTACTTGGAATAGTCTCACCTGGCCTTAACACATACTGTGAAATGCCAGGCTGGTGCTGAAGATAAAAATGGGAGAGTCAAACACCAAACATAACATTTAAATTAAAGTTACAGGGCTCATATTACATAGCAAGTGTGCCCCTTCCATTGCTTTCAATTAATAGACAGGGTGTGTAAAGTGTCAGTTAATGCTTTATTCAGCACTTGCTTTATTAAGCAAGAATTTTGTTCAAAGATGAACATCTCATAACTTCCTCAGTTTTCATTGGGAAAAAAATGTGATTTAAGTTAGGTGGGAAAAGAGATAATCAAGGAAGCAGGGTTTTAACTGAAGGAAAAGAAGTTCCTTTCCTCAGATCATATACACTAATCTGTTTCAAATGCAGAGCACTAACATACTAATGTTTTCATTTTTTTCCATCCCTCAGATGTACCCAAGGTTCTAGGAAGAAAATTAACATAAAATGAGCGGTGTTTAAAATTATTTCTATGTAGAACTTATTAGATTTGTGTGATTTTTGTTATGAAAGTGCTTTAAGACACAACTATTGTGCATCCAGGTATAGCAAGTCTTACAAGCAGCACTCCAGGTACATCACTGCATGTCTACCTAACCCACTCAAGGCTTTAACTGTTCTTGAGCTACCAAGCAGCAATGTCCTCACTACACTTTTTCTGTCTAGGACTCCTGTGTGATCCCTCAAGTCTACAGCATAAAAATCTTGTCAGTAATCATGTTGACAGTTGCTGCCTTCTTTGTCACAGTCAGTACAGGCAGTGCAAAAATTCTCCTACCCTCTCCTGTCAAGAATGAAGACGCTGACACAGACATCTTAACTTCGATTAAAATCAAACAAAGGCCCTCATTCAACACACAACACTATCTCCCTGCTAATTTCTACCTGTGAGGATGTTTACTTTTGTTATGCTTTATTCATAGAACAACTTATATTAATTGGAGTTTCAACAGGTACAGCAAAGCAGAACTCACACTGCTGGATATCTGATCTCAAAGGGCAGGGAATGGCTGCAGAACTAAACACTAGCATAAAAGACTAATCAGTAACAGAGCCTTTACCCGGACTTGAACTACACAGGCCACTTTAAAGGTGTCTAAGACTGAGACAAGAGTTTCAAATATGCCTGGGAAAAATTCAAATAAGTGGTTGAGAGAATGTCTATACGTTTAGCTTTAGGTTTTATTTAAAGTGATTTACCTGTCTTATTGAGATCCTGGAGAAGCTTACATTTAGAATTTAAGTGGTAGATTTCCCACATAAAAATTCAGTAATTGTTTGTATACAAGTGTTTACAATTTCAATAAAGGCTAAAATTAGTCAAAGGAATTGAAAGGGAAGGAAGGAGAGGGAAGACTATCTGTCCACTTTAAAATACACTGTCGTGGCCAGTAAGGCTACAACTGTATGAGACAGTGCCACTTTCTTTTAACGTCCCATACTGGAGAGGTTAGCTACATGAAGCTGTTTTCTATTGCATCACTTTCTTATCTCAACTGTCAGAACAGACATCCTTCTGGAGGAAGTGACAGCAGGTGTCTTTTGCTGAAAGAATCAGTTACATGTATTTTGTTTGTGCCAGTAAGAAGAAGGCGGCTAAAACAAGCATGCCCTGTTTAATGAGGAATTTGAATCCAGATGGCATCTGCCTTATAACAAGTATACCCTATAAGCCAACAACAGGTTTCTTCAAGGTCCTCTGAAAGCATCTTAATGCATTAATTTCAAGTCTAGAAAAACTTCAGTTAGATTATTCAGAGGTAAGTGTTTCAACAAGAAAGTCATACCCAGTAGTCGTAGAAATACTGACTGCACTCCAAGAGCAAATGAGCGCTGTTTGTCTGGCACACACCTGTAAACAAGATTTGCAGTTTAAGACTTGGTAAACAAGTTTCAACTGTTCTCTCAGTGAATATGCTTTGTCTTAATACACTCTTTTAACCTATTAATTGCAGACAGTTTTAGAAATAAAGTGTGCAGAACAAGTAACCAAACAACTCCAAGAGGTGTTTTAACAAAAAGACAGAATCTACTCCTACAGCTCATCAAGGAATTTTATGTTGAATGAGTTTAATGGAACAGTATAAAGAAAAACTCAGCTTACCAGCAGCACCCTGATATACTGCTGAACATTTTTTTCCCCACAGAACCACCAAGGATTTAAGGCCAGCGTTAGAATGCCATTCTGATCTACTGTTCCTAAAGAAGCTATACATGAATTGAGACTAGGCTTCAGCACAGCACACGGTGTTGTATTTCCCATAACCTTTACACAGAGTCACCTGAGCTTACAGTTACATCAGTTCTGGCCATGATACACAAATCAATATAATGGTTTAATAACTAGCAGAATTTACCTCCTTACGTCCTACACATTTCTTTCAGATATTTCTTCAGCAACAAACATTTCATCATGCCAGCTTCTTCAAGATACTACCATAAAGATTAAACACAATTTATGCCACTTGGCTTCAGCACTGTTTTCTTTAATAAACCATATCATTGCAGCACCGTTTTGGCAAAAAAGGCAGTATTTCAATATTCAGGAGTTAGTCCCTCACGCTGAAGTACGTAGGAGGATTAGCCATAGAAAAACATCCCAGACAAGCAGTTATCAGCAGTCACTGTTAGGAACCCCCCACCAAATACAGGAAGGAGAATGAGTTTTGCATATTGTGGGTGGTTATTTCTCAAACTAGAACACTGTCACAAACACGTGGGTTTGCACTTGAAGCTGCACAAAATAGGCCTGTTGAGATCAGCATATACTCTAGTAACTTCTCACATTTAAATCAGGTTTTACACATCTAAAATGCTGTACAGTCCTCTCTTCCCTAAAAACTGTTTCATCATTTCAGTGTACAAGGTTTCAAAATATTGCTTAGAATTATCTAAATAAAACTATGTCAGCTCAGTTTTGAAGATAATGCAACACTGCACATTACTCTGCCCCCACACTAATATGACAAGCTGTTATCCAGATTTACACCAAACCTGAACAGGAGGCTACCACAAGCCACTGTTGCAGTGTATCATTCCCCGGGCCACAACCGCCCGCCCCCCCTCCCCCCCATTAGAAAGTTGCAATAAGGGCATGCAACCACACACCCTTCCAAAGCATCAGGCGTATAGTGCACCTAGAGGTGTTAGAAGTACAAGGCAGATTTCAATGTACAGTGAAACAGCTCTACTTTCAGAATGAGTAGTACATACTAAAAAAGTAAGCGTATCTACCTTTCATACATGAGTGATTTGAGAGACAGCCAAAGCACTGGTTAACAGCCAGATATAAAGTGTGACAGCATACATTAATGACTACCATACATACAACATCAGTGTCATATGGAAGGTAATCTACAGTTCTTGACAGACTACAATTTTGCAAGTCCAAACTCTGAATTGAGGAGTCAAAGGTTGAGAATACAAGATTGATTGCTATTTTGTTATTTCCTTGGTACAACCTGAAACCCTGGTACTACTGATACACAGGCTAGTTGAATATTTTCTTCAAGCACATGGGACATTTATTCCTTCTTGCTTTGACTAAAACAGTCCAGAGTGCTTACATGAAAGAGGTATTAAGCTACAAGTAGGAAAAATTGTTTTTTTAATAGATTAAAACAGTAACTACTAACCAAGTGTAATTACAGAGATAGTGAACAGTGGTACTGACAAAGGAAATCCCTTGCACATTGATTTAACTCCACAATCCAAAGCAAAACAAGTTAGAGTATTTCACTGATCTCAGTTTCACAAGAATGCTACTTATTTCCCAGCCCAAAAAACGTACCTGAGAATAGCCACAGTTGTTGGAGTAACAGCCATAAATGTAAAAACAACAGTAAAGAAGAAGGTGATGAGGAATAACGGTAGAAGTTTGCACTGTGTTTGACATTTCCCAGGGATGGCTTCATAGGGAAAATCTTCTGAACCATTTTTACTTTTTGGTTCCCCAATGCAGGAACAGTTGTGGTAAGTCTAAAAATTCAGAAAGAAAATTCAGCTTTAGTAGTGACGTTAAGTGACACTAATATTTTTCAAACTGCTTCAGCAGACTTGACTGATTCAGCTCACCTGAGAAAAAACTACTCTACTCTTAAGACATGAGCAGGAAAGAATGCTTTTGTAAACAGGTGAAGAAAGGGCATAGTTTTATGCTCTTTGTTTAAACCCAGCCAAGTTTTTTTTCAAAGGAAAAAAATGTCTGTGACGTTTTCACAGCAAATATGCAGTCTCTCACATTTTCTTCTGGATAATACTTCCTCATTTAGCATTGTCATTTTCCAACATAAAAAGTCCCCAGAGGCATCTCCTGGCTTAGCTTGGCTACCTTTAGGATCCCCCTATGCTCCTCCCACATTACTGGTACAACAAATTCTTGAGCAGGGGAGACAAGCACAGAAAGTCTCTCAGTTCTGGGCAGGCTTCGTAATAACCAGACACTTTCAGAGCTTAACCATTCCTACATCAGGGCCAACTGATGCTCAGGGTTTGGAAACTCCCAGAAGCCATTTGCAATGCATGCAGTAAATGTTTCACTATGTTTAAAGATCTAGGCAAGAACTGCAGTTAGTGTCAAGGCAGTTGCCAATTTCTACTTTTCTGTTAATTTATTTCAAGTACACTTAATGTATTTTCAGCATTAGAAAGTTTAGTAGAAGTATCATTTGCAACATGACTGCACAAGTGCCCTCTTTGCCTCAGTCTTCACTGGCAAGGGCACAAGCCATACTCCCCAGGTCATGGAAGGCAAGGGCAGGGACTGGGAGAATAGAGAGCCTCCCATGGTTAGTGAGGATCAGGTTCAGGAACACCTCACACAACACCACAAGCTGTGAGTGACCACAGTTGTTGCAAAGAAACCTATGCAGAAAAACACATCAGTTGAGTGGATTGAGTAGAGGTATAAATGTTTCTCCCTGTATTCATTTACGAGTGTGAAAGTCTCCTTAAGTTAGCCAGACCAGCATGGGAGGAGTGAGGCTTACCCTAACATAGACTATAAAAAGTCAGATAACTAGCCAAAGAATTTCAAAGAGAGAAATGGGCTTGAACTGGCTTCAATCCACAAATGCCTTCCAAGCAACCGGAGAGGCCCAGCATTGGAACGGTGAGCATGTTAAACTGGTAACAGCAATGACAGTGGTACTGTGACTGAACTGTGTATCGCAGTCGCTGTATTTTTCTAAGTGTAAGTTACATTTGTATTTTGCTTTCAGTGTATTTTGTACCAGCCTGCTAAATCAGAAGTCCTGTGTAATATCAACTGTCATCAAGTAAATTTGGTATTAAGCACTACACCCTCCACCAGTGGAATATCTAAAAGCACCTGCTCAGAGAGCATTGGACACTGATGCATACCAACGCTCACCATCTTTAGATATGTGTTTCCAATCCACACCAACTCTTCTTGTAGTAACCACTTAGATTCAGAAATACTGTGATTTCCTTCCGTACTGCGGGAAGAATGGGTTTGACATAGAATGCATTTTGCAGGACACCAGAACAGATTATGTCATCATAGTATAAAGTACCTTTTTCATGTTGTTATACAGATGTGATGCACATCCTGCGAAACAGGGAGAGAAGTACTGGACTTTATCTCTGCCACAAACTGGGTAGTACATAGAGCGCAAACATCTGCAGTTGGCATTGCACGGTGCTGTTAAGTTATATAGCATGCCTGTTCTAAAAGGTAAAAGTTAATAGGCTTTTAACAAAGTAACTTAAAACTAGCAGATATCTAAATAAGTAATGCAGTACTTATAGGGTAATAAATTTAAAAATACTCAATTTAAGTACATAAATCACCTGTTTGTTTAAAAATAAGCCATGTCCCTAGAGGGAATTCCCATTTATTCTGTACCTAATTTTTGTGCTATTATTACTTCCGTAGATTATTCCTACATTTTCCATTCAAAACACACATTAAATTCTGTGCCTCAACCCAATTCTTGTTGTATATCATCTACTCCCTCCTAAACATTTATACACTTGATTTTGTTCAATTTATTTTTAAGAAAAAATACAAGAAGATTAAAAGCAATATTTAGTGGGTTTTATCCTATTGATCATATTCCAAGGTTTTTTTCCTGTTTTGGATTCAAGACCAGTTGCAAACCCACTGCTTTTTTTCCTGTTTTTAACTCTGCTACACACATTTCTAGATTGTTCCAGCACCAAGAGAATTGCACATGCTAAATGCAGAGTGCTATGGCATACAAACAAAGCATACCACATACAAATGGACCTTAAAGATTTTCGCTGGCTACTTAGCAAGAAACTCAGGGGGAAAAAAAAAAAAGAGTTAAGTTGAACTCTTGCTTACTATACCTACTCTCAGTTTAGGCATTCACTCCCAATATTGGCCACAGTATGGTGTATTTAAGCATTCCTACTATATTATTAATATGAAAAAATCAGTTTGGGATGTGGAGGGGCCTTCTTAAGATATAACTGGAGAGCATAGAACACCCTTTGATTTTATAATAATAGTGCACCAATAAATAAACTGAAAACAGGATACTGACACTGCCAGCAGTTTAAATACTGTACTGTAAACTGAAAGTTCCAGATTCATTACCTAAAAGACGTGTTTCTTCAAGAGAATTTAAGATGGTCACAAATATTACAAGGAGAAATAATTTATCAAGGAAATAAGGTGATTACTTACATCAAATTCAAACTGCACATGGAACATTAGGGACATAACTACCTATATACTTCATTTGGTTTTAGTGCAGTTGAACTGTAGTAAGTAATGTTAGTTCATTCATAGAAGAATCAGTTAGTTTGCTCTAGCTGAAAGCACTACAGTGCACCATAAACAAATTCACTGATCACAAGTTTGTTCATACACTGACTTTTCAGACTATGACGCAAGTCAAGCCTAGAAGTATTTAATCAGTTCAGAAGCAACATTTGTTCTCTTCACATGTGGAGACAACGTCTCTCTTCCCTGATCTACAGAGGAACTGAACCTTTAGTTATGCATAGTCATAGAAAGATACTAAAATATGTAAGAAATACAATGTAGCATACTTAGTTTATCACAGGGAACTTCTTGTTCTAACATGACTTTTCTAAAGAAGCCTAACAGTTGAGGACATTAAATAGTCTTTAAAAGATCTACATACCCACAGGAAAATAAAAAAAAAAAAGGAATCCCAGAGACTTGTGGAAATGAACAGAACTCAGAAACAGTCATGGCTTTACTGTTTGTTCATATTTTCAAGGAAATACTGGGCAAAAGAATCTGGCAAAAACCATTATTTGTTTACTAGATGAAGTTATCCACGTAAGTTCTACTTATAGCCTAATTCAGTAACAGAGTTACTACAATATAACATCTAAATGCAAAAGGGCTCCTGTACTCATGTGGTTTTGGTACTGAACTTACAAAAGTTTCCCCCATCTCCCAATTTCCAGGCTGTTTTTGAATAGAGAGAATGCATTCCACAAAGGATTTCCTCAAAATATTTTTTTAATTTCTCCATCAAAAGAAAAAAAATCTGTATCAGTTTCCAAGTCAACTCTCAGAGCACTCATAACTTATTTTTTCAGAAGCATTTGTTCAATAGCCTAAGCAGCAGTCAGACACCTGGTTATTCTTCCACAAGCTTGTAAATTTATTAAAGTTACTATTACATACTTCAGTTGCTCATTCCTACACGGAAAGTACTTTCATATCTGGCACTATTCTGATGCAGGTCACATGTGCAAACTATAGTCCAACACATAACAATGAATTAGATAAAACTGAACCCTTTCCTATAACAGATTGTGAGTGGAGAGAGTTATGTCAGGATCGGTCAACTCCAACTTGCTGTAGATAAGAGGTCTTCAGCAACAGTTAAACTATGTAATCACCACAGTTACATGAAACTATTAACTATGAGTTAAGTGCATTTAACTTAGGAGCAAAATCAATTCACCTGTAACTTTTGCCAGCTTCTCATTGCCATAGGACCTAGTATAGAAATACGGATAGCTTCACATACTATTTTCTATACAACATTTTCAGCATTCAGTTGCTACATACAGATTCTTTTGCTCAGTATGTAACTATCAACTTCCCACAAATCAAGTCTGTACACTGGTTTCCACAGTTCTGAAGTGCCCACAGTAATCTTACAGCTTGCATTTTTTCAGACATTGAAGATGAGCCATGTTTTAAGTGTCAAATGTCAACAGTGGCCTTCGAATATACTGTCAATTAATCGAGTGAGTTGTAAAGATGAATCAGAATGAGTTACTTAGGCTTTAAGGACTTTCCTTCCCCTGCCCCAGCCACTAGTGTATGAAGTTTGGTTTATTCATTTTGGATACCTTCTGGAAAACGAAATATAAATGAATGGTTAAGGTATCATCATGGCATTAAATTTCTACTCTGTTAGAGAACTAGAAGCCTGACTACCTTCAGCCACTACTGCCTCCAAGCCCTCTGAATTGCTCTTCCTTTAACCTAAGGTTATCTACTTTACCTAAGTGAGAATTGAAAAATATCTGGTTAGTCTTTCATGTCATTTTTAGGAAAAAGCAGACAAAACTGACAAAATTATATCAATTATTTCCTTAAAGGGCCTAAGGAAATTAGGAGCCTTTATATTCTGTGATATCTGTGCACTTAGTTGTCCTCATGAGTAATACATGATTTTCCTGTGTTCTTCTGTTATATGTTCATTTTAAGTCAGTCAAAGTGTTATATATCAAGTGAAGAAACCATAAGCCTGTTTATAATTTTTCCCCCAGAAGTATTACCAACTTGCATGTGCATTAGAGGCTGCAAATGCCATTTCCCCCCCCCAAACCCATCTTTTGCATTTTCACAGTACACTTTATGTTGTCTTAGTAAAGCACAAAGACCCTCTTCCCCATCCTATTTAGGCTCAAATGCCTTTTCATGCATTATGCATAACTTAGAGCTTCCTCTTTTGTACAAAATAGTGGTACCTAACCCTTCTCTGAAACAGGTAATTTGGAAAAAAAACAACAATAAAAGAACTGGTGAGTTATTCACCCAGTTGCACAGCACACTGCTCATCCTTATGATATTTTTCAAGTGGCAGCTAGCAGTCCCTATCTACATGCCTACTAGAGCTATTTTGCAAAACAGCATCTGGCTCTTGGGCGGACCCTCAAACAGCAGGAGTTGCCTCTGGCTCTGTCAACCCATGTCAGTAACCAACCACCTGGGAGCACAGCTTTGGCACAACTAGCTGCCTTCGTCTGGCTTTTTATAAACACTGTTCATGCTACGGAAGTGTGCACTATTTAAAAGCAGAACAACTGAAACCTTATAATCTTATAGTTAATACCTTAATAAGGCATGATTGGGTATTTTATACACATCATGTCTATGGTGGTGATTTCACCGCATACATTCAATGTGAGAGTTTTAAAAGTGGACTTAGAAAGCCTCTAAGAATGTTTAGACTCGCAGATATTGATTTTTAATCTTCCTTCATGTTTACTCTCACATTTCTGACTTTTTATTTCCCCCATTGCCAAACTAAAATTTCCAAATGGGGGTTTCCAAAATGGGGTTTAGTTCCCATAAACAGAAACATCATCCATTCTACAAATATCTGAAAGTCAGTGATAGACTGCATTCTCTTTAGGAATGAGAATTGTGTTGCTTAAGGGAAAGAAAAGTACGTGTTATTTAAAGAATCCTTCCCTATACATTTGCTAAAAACATTCTGAATTATGTTTCAGTTAACCTTGTTACTCCATCCATTTTAGTCTTCAACTTGGGTCACTGAACTATCCTCTCCATTTGACCAGGACAAAAAAGAGGCTCCTTTGTAAATGGAAGCTGTATGTGCTAGGACCTGATGCCATGAAAATGTCTTTATTTTTCTAGGGAAACATTTGCCATCCATTTAGGTAGCAGTATACCCCACTGCTCTCATGAAATTGTTGCACATGGCAGACTCCTTCCAGGAACAAACTGCCCAGATTGTCAAGAGCTGGTTAATAGAACAAGATGCAGAAAACACTACTTTTACAGAGATACAAAAGTCAGCTGAAGTCAACACCATGGCTACTACACCTAGAACGGTTACAGAAGCCCAGATTTTTTGTCGAACAAGACCAGTCTGCTCAGAACATTTTGCCCGCAATGTATCATTACATTTTCTTAATCATCTATTATGTGAAGATTTCATTAACAAGGTTTTAGAGTTCCATAAAACATTTCAGTTTCATACAACATTTCAGTTTCATACATCAAGGCAAAATATGACATTTTTAAAGGCTTTGCATTCTGTGATGCAGCTTACTTCTTTTTAAAACATTAACACCAAACCCAAGAGTGCATTAAAATATATTTACCCATTATATGTTTCAGAGACACCTGCGAAAGGTTCATTCCCACATTTAGCAAATAAAAACACTGTGTTTAACAGTAAGGCCACTGAACAAGTGCCTATTATCAACTTGATTATGCTTTTGCAATCCATTTTGCACTTGGAAACCAAGATGCCACTTATGATTTGGCCTAGTGCTGCTGCTGGAATTAATACAAGTCCTAGAGGAAAACAAGACACCAGCAATTACACAAAAATGCAAGATATAATTAGTGAAGCAATTTAGAGTGCAATTTTATGTCAAGGAAAAAAAAAACACCACGGTTACCTGTATCTCAGGATGCGGTCCATGTGATGTCATTTTGAAACCATCCTAGTCAAATCTGTCAGCATGAGTAATTTATTCTACCCTTACATTATCCTTAGCCTTTCCAGAAGTTTCACTTGTCAGCATAATTTATAGTTGTCAAAAACCCAAGTTCAACACAGCAAAAACTATATTACTTCAAATTACAACATACTGGGCATCTCTGAACACCAGTAGGCCACTTCATGGAAACAGGAAATGCTTTCATTGATTCAGTGTTTGTGGGTTTGGTTTTTCCCACATGTCCATGTTTTGTTATACATTTGAGGTAGGAACTTCTTAATAAACAAACAATCACTATTATGCAAGAGACAGCACAAGATACAATGAGGCATCTACAGAAAGATTAAACAAGTCAGGATCAGTGGGTTAGTTTTGCTGCCATAGTCCTTAATGTTTTATCTGGAGTCCTAATAGTGCAAATAGATAAGTAATTTCATATTTTTATATGGCTAATTTACAATACAACACAGAACTCAGTGTAACTTGCACTGACTTGATCAGCTAATTTTAAAGACAGTTCAGGTACAGGGGCAAAACTGCACAGGCCAGACACCCACAGTGAAATGTAGCTTAGATAGTTAACATAGCCACTGGTAACAGACTAGCCAGCTCAGCACTAGTTCAGGTACACCTAGCTTCCAACATTACTGTAAGCACTTCTTTAAAGCTACACATTTGAGTAACACTTTCAATATCTTCAACTCAAATTGAAAGAAATCCAGACAAGGTTTATAGAAAAAGGAACATTTAATTTTACTCTGCACTGCTGATTACTATTTAACAATTATTAAGCATGCATTCCAATGTATTCTATGTAACTTGGCAGATGCTGTGTTTTGAAGCAGTGATGTCTGAACAGTGACAGTACTCTAGTATTATCCAGGGGCATAAGCCATTCAGAAAGTCTCTTCTCAAACATATTTCTGTCATAGAAAGAGCACTTCAACTAGCATATGTTTATACTGCAGCACTAAACAGCTGAAGTAATTTAGCAAGACATCTTCCAGAAATATTGTCTGTCATATTGCAAGCATCTGTTGATCTGCCTTGATCTAGCTGCTGTTCTTCAGAAGAAGTTGTGTCAATCATGTGACCACACATAGTGCAGCTCATCCCTCAGATTTTTCTACTTGTTGCTCCAACACTCCATTCCCCTGTTCTAACCATTACTTCTGCATTTCAGATAACTGGAGTGACAGTGAGCTACTCTAAAAGCAGGTACACAGTGGTTTTATAATATATTGCAGTCAGTCATTTTACTGCAAGCTATTATGTACTGTCACGCAACAGAACATCATGGTGGAACTGAAGAACAGAAAGGCCAAGCCAACCCACCACATACAGTAAGCACAGCTTCTTTCTCAGCTGTCATCTCAATGCTTTTAGTAGGGACTAAGGGTTAATGCTCCTTCAGCTGCTTTAAATGAGGAAAATTAAATGGTTTTTTGCCAAGAATAAGTAAGGAATACATTAGTTTCAGCAGCACACAAAATTCTCATTCTACTTCAAATGCAAGTTTCAAGTCTTCTGAACCTACAGACAAGTAGATTTGCACCCTTGATGAATAAGTCCCAGACTTTTCTTAGGACAGGCAAGAAAGTATAAAAATACTGGGTTTGCTATGAAAACTGTGTTTCACATATGTATATTCATAAATTTCCTAGACAAATGCAAGGTGACTACATAAGCTTCCACCTATAATGTTAAATATATTGTGAACACCTCATTAAGATTTAAAAATTAAAAGTCACATTACCCCCAAGAGTTGATGAAAAACTTGATGTCTTTCCAAACTGATTTTCTATAAACTTTGGTAGAAACGTGGCAAAGCCAGTGGCAACTAAAGCTTCTGAAGAACTGGCTATTATTAGACTCATAAGTACTGGATTCTTCAACAGTATCTAGGGGGGAAATTAGCATAACACTCAGGAATGTTGTACCACATAAACGAGAAGTCACTATATTTTAAAGCAAATACTGTCATGTGCAAGTTCACCAATATGTGAACTTACTTTAACACTAGTAAGCATCAACAAAATGAATATGCATTAAATTACCAGTAGCATGGAGACTTCTCTATCACAACGCAGTAAAGCAGCAATTACCTTTCTGAACACATACATATAACCGGAAAAGTAATTTCATTTCTCACAATATATCATTCTTAGTAAATTCAAGATTTCCTTACCAGGAGAGCCACAGGGAAGTCTTTAAAATTTTTTCCAATGTTCTTGGTCTTCACAAGTACCTCACTTCCATCATTATGAGTTTCAGAGATTTTTTCAGCCTGTATTTTTGCTGTTCCTACAGATGGGAATATTTATTGACAACGAAAACATTAAATACTTGTTCTTTTAGACTTAACCCTGGAAAAAGCAAAGTGTTTCCTCTCCTTGGAAAACTAGCTCATGCATTGCAAGTCTTCTTGACTATTTTATCTGTACAGGTTCATAAAAAGATCAATAATGTATTTCTGTAGAAAGCAGAATTTGGCTGAAAGCATCATGCTTCCACTGGAAGGCTTTGGATGTAAGAAGATATTATAAGGGATATCCTGAGAATTTCAGACTGTCCTGAAGCCCATAAAGGTTGTGGATTTTGTTTTGGTGGGGTTTTTTCATTTTGTTTGTTTTGTTTTATAAATCAGCCTCACATTCTCCCCAGTTGCCTGCTTCACTGTTTCTTTTCGGCTATCATTTCTCTTTCCAAATATGCACATTAAGTTCCTTTAGATACTCTTCCAAGGGACTTCTAGATAATATCCACCCGAACAGAAATTATATTAACATTATTCTTAGAAGGCTGTTCTGGGGTACTTTGATTCATGCTTTATTACTGCACCCAAAACAATAAGGCAGAGTCAAAGACAACAAAGCATGAGTTAAGTCAATGGAATTTCCTTATGATTCTTGGTGGGTAACATAGCAGCTTCACTGCAAGCATCTTCCAAACTTTAACCATCAGCTCCTACACTCTACCTGTTTCCAGTCCTACAGTACATCATCATGTACACAAGATGCTCTCTAGCCCATCTGCCTTGTTTTAAAGGCTGTATATTGAAAACAAGGTATTTACCATCAGGTTTTAGCTAGACAGCTGAGAAACAGACTCAAAGAGGAATCAATCACTCAGTCCAGCAGTCTAACTCACAAGCATAAACAAAACTCTTCTGAAGTAGCACATTATTGTTAAAAGTTTACCTGGTAGGTGTTTTGGAAAGCATGAGAAAGGTATTATAAGAAGCCAAATTGCAAAAAAGCATGCAAGAAATGCTATCCACCATGCTCCAAGCCAACGTGGGTCTTCTTGATCCAACTTTGTACTGAAAAAGTAATTTGGAAGAATCAGGTTTACCAAGCATGAATTCAATTCAGCAATTTCAGATGTCAGTGAGATGAAGTTTTTTAATACTTAAGAACAAAGCCTTCCTTGTTTTCTACATATATTAAGTTTGCTGCACACTTGTTTAAAGTATACTCATCAGCTCTATGATAATATTTCATTCTCCTAAATACAGCTGTCAACTCAGTCAAATTCACTCTGATTTAAATGCCACTATTTGGCCCTGGTTTCAAGATCCTGTAGAATTACTGAGATACTGAAAAAGCTGGTTTTAGAAAGAACTTCATAAACAATGAGTTATGTGAAATCTAATACAGAAGTTCAGAATAACATTGCATTGATGCAAAGTCCCTAAAACACAGGAAATAAGTGTAAATGAAGTTGCTGGTTTGGGCAGTAGCACTATTTATAACATTGTTTGAATAATGGGCTATTACTCAACTGTTAGGTTTTCTAGCAAGCCCTTCCCCAGGAGGTATGCAGCAGCATCCTACCCCTCCTATCTCACCTCAGGGAAACTTTTTGCACAAGAAATCCATAGTTGCAGTCTAACCCTAAATGAGCAACTAATTAAAAAGACAGGATTTCATGTGAATCAACTCTAAAATAGCTAATATCTCAGAAAGCTAGAACTAAGTATTTTCACTACAGAAAAACTTTCACACACATTGGAGTGACTACTTACTGTGGGAAGTAACTCACTTGCTAGAAGCCCTTGTAAATGCAAGTTGTTACCAAGCTAAAGAAGTTATTGACAACACAGTGTTTTCCAAACAAAGACTTTCTCCTTGTTGCATGGAGAAAATCTGAAGATTAATAAGAACTATTAGGAAAAGAAAATAAAAGCAAAAGACTAAGTTGTATCTTGCCTTTCTGGAAACTGGATATCAATATAAATATTAAGTAGCTGCCCTCCTAAAACATAGCCAATGGCAGGACCCAGCAGCGACATGGCATAGCCAATTCCTAGAAGAGAAAATACATCAAATTCACCACACATTTTTAAAGCTTTTTTTTAAAGTAATTCCTAAAAATCAACCTCAGACAAAATGGTTTCTGTAATTCAACCTGTTCTTTTGCTGTCATTACTTCAACTATAGCAGGTATAAGACAAAACTTGTACTTGTCCCTAAATAAAAAAGTTTGCAGCTCTCATTAAAAAGCTGCAACTCAGAGGTTCAGCAAAAGACACTTCACTGACAGTATCTTTATGCATTATTAGGTTGCCTTTTGCACATCTTGTGCCCACAATCACAAGCTATCTTTATGAAAAAGCTTCTGGAGTGAAGTTTTTATGAGCATCAGTTGTTAGTAGTACAAGCCTACAATCTTTAACTACTTATATATTTATATTTTTGAGTCTCAAGATGGTTTTTAGATCTGCCAAGACCAGAAGCCAGGGTTCCATTAAGACTTTTGACTGGAGTAGTAGCTGCCACTTGAGTCCATTGAGAACTCAATCGTGCACTTCAGTTTAGTGATAGGAGCTTTAAAATATAAAGCCAGAGCTCTTAACAGCTCCTGACAGTTCTAAAACAAAAAAAAACCCTGAAGTTCCAGGTGCAACCATGAGGTGCACTAATGAGCACTCTTAGGTCCATCCATTATTATTTTTTTTTGGACCTAGGACTAGATTCTTTCTGTGTCACAACAGTGTCCCTGGTCTAGCAGACAGGTTTCTATGGCACTTCAGCACTACTGACAGGAGCACCATCTCTGCAGATCAAGGTTTGCAACTAGTAGTAACTAGATCTGTCTAAATAACCGGTAAGACATGCGTCCTTACTGCTGATATTCTATGCTTTTCCCCAGCTTGAAGAATCCAGATACCTCCTTTGTTTCCATAGTGCCTAATATTATTTCACTCTCTTCAGACAGCAAGAAGAAATTATAAGGGGTGGGGATGAGGGTTGGGAGGAGTGCAAGAGGGTGAAGGGACACAGAAAGGGACACTCCAGTATCAATAAGTCAAAATAAATATTGAGTTGACATATCCCAGCTTTTTCTATATTTTGGAAATAATGACACACTCATAGGCTCTTTAATACCACGCATCCTATAGAACTTCAAACCCACCTTAGAAGGTGCCCATTTCCTCCTACAGACCATTCAGTTTGAATTACCATTTAGAATTACTTAACTTTTCATTGGCTTTAGATGTCGATGCCTTCATTCAGCAAGAGGAGAGCAGTCCTCAAGAAAATGCACCCAGTTTCAGAAAAGAAAGAAACTACCAACTTAGTCCAAGATGCTAGCAGCTATTTACAGACACTAGCAGAATGTTTTACGGGTTTTTTTTGCTGCCTTGCACGAGCCTTCTTGCATTATGCACAGCAACTCAATATTGTTAAATCCTCAGTATATTTCATAAAAGCAAGAGAAAGAATTAAGCCTTAATGTAGCTAACTGTCCATGATCTAGTCCTCTAGTATGGTATGTTAGGCAGAATACACTGTTCTGAACTCAGCAGTGGTCTGAAGATTACACAGGCATTAATTTTAGTGGTCTGTTGTATTTTAAGTATGAACATTGACACCATTCTCCTGAGTTTTCAGGCCACTTCTTGAGCCTCTAATCATGCAGACAGTCCTAGTTCTGCTCTACTTATTTCACTGTCCTCAGAAAAAAAAAATAAGAGTGTAATCATCTTCTCTATCAGTATAAAGAAAATGTAAAAGTAAAATCCATTTTTGTTATTTAAGATTTAACATATGCAAAATTCAATTTGTTGACACAGATGAAGTGGCTTGTCTTGAACAACTAAGCAATAATGGTATGCAAATAGACGATGATTTCAATTTTGCCACCTAAAATATTGATTTAGTCTGGAAAACAGTCCAAGAATTCAAGATGCTATGGTGAATTCTTCCTCCAAGTTACAAGTGTAGCTAACATACTTCATCAGCTTACACCTAAAATGGGGAAAATAGCAAATATCTTCATAGCCAAAGACAACACTTCCACTACAACAAACTTGGCAGTAAAAACGTACATAACACAGAAAATGCTGACTGGAAAGATTAAAAATCACCGCTAAGAATTACTACTCCTTAGCGTTCAGACACCCCCATAGTAAGACAAACGCATTCTCCACATTTCTAGGCAATCCCTTTACTTTCAATTAAGGAAAGATACTTCCAGTACTTCCTCTTCATGTGCCAAATTTGTATCTGACAAGAGAACTGCGATGATCATCTGATGCACAGGATTGTCCCTGCACTGAGAGGATGGCCTACTGTCAGTAAGTACATACATAGAACTATTAAAAGATAGTCAGGCATTGCTCATGATCTGATATACAGTAGTTTAACACCTGCAACAGTAAAAAGCAAATTTTTCCCTACAACTTATTCTGTTAACAGGTAGGTTTCATTAGCCACTTCATCGCTTTCAACTGACATGAAAAAAATAGCATGAGGTGCACAAAGTAGCCATGTTCTGCAAAATAACTATTGAAAAGACTTAATACTTAGACTAATACCTAACTTGCACAGTAAGTGATATAAAAACACCTTATGCATATAAGTAAATAATGACAAGATTGATTTAATTAGAGGAATTTATAAAAGTATTTAGAAGGCACTGAAGTCTATGATCTATGCAGACAGTGTATTATGATCAGTTTTAAAAGTTACCTATGTAAAGGGAAGACTTGTGTTTTGGGAGACTGTCATCAATGAAAGCTGTCCCCAGAGTATATAGTGGTGTTCCTCCAACTCCCAGCAGCAGCTGTCCCAGGATAAAGACATACAGATAGTTGGGAAGTGATGACTTTGTGCTGGCACTGCAAGTGAGGTTAGCAGCACTTGTTCCTGGATTTTGACACGTGTCTGAAAGACAGAGACAGCAAGACTTTGAAGTTGTTATCCAGCTCACAGTCCACTTAAGAAAAACCTGTACTGAAAGTTAAACTACATATTAAATGCTGTTAGTGCCAAGCTCCCATTTCAATTTTCAGGCCCACAATATATCCTGTATGACAGTGCCCTTAGCTTCGGTGGTATCATCTCCCCCTAAAGAAATACTATCACAGCTTGTTTTTTGTTTCATTACCAGGAAGGAAAGATGACTGAAATGGCCTTATTAAAACATTATGGCTTGTTGAAAGCATTTTTGACAAGATGCACACAAAAAAGTGTCACAGGGTCATTCAACAGGTCAGTGAACTCCCGTAGGTAACAGACACTTCATTTTGTTCTTGTACCTTACCATGATTGTGAGGAGCATTAACAACTTCCATTCTTAAGTGATGGGCAGCCTGAACGACCTGAGAAAAGTTGGACTGCTGAAAAGTGCAGTCAGCAGCCACAAGGAAAGCTAATGCCCAATCCTCCCTTCTCAAACACTGCTGAGAAGTGCTTCCCTAAACAAAAAAAAAAAAAACCCCAACTTAGAAAAACCTACACCCCTCATAGAGCACACACATCCCTCCAGAATGAGAAGTTAATGTAAAGCCTCTGTACTTGTCCACACACACAAAGAGGGAAGCAGAGGTAGAACAGCCTAAGGTTGCATCTGCTCCTGTAATATCTGCTACCACAAGGAGGGAAGAGAAAAGAGGAAGTAAAGACAGGGAGTAGGTCTTCTCCTTCCTCTTGCTATCATCACACTTTTACTAGTGGACAGTCCCAAGCAACAAGAGCAAAAATGGCAGCATGGTCCTTTACGTTTTTATTCCACAGAAAAGTGTGCAACCCTAAGGAACAAACCCATCAGTTTGGTGAAAACAAGCCAGATTGAGCAAACATATGAAAACACCCTTCAGATCCCATGACTAATTAATTCTCAATAATCTGGTACAAAACATTACATAGTTTTTCTCAGGTTCTTTAACACCTGAGAACATGTTTTACTTAAGCAAACAAAGGGCAAGCTTGTCCCCACTTCAGGCTCACAAGACATAAAACACAAGGAAGTGCTTGCCACACAGCAGATATGTAAAGAGAACTGTCTACACTAATAAATGCATCCATGGGCATTATGGCTTCCTCCCGAAGGAACAGCACCATAGCCATGGTGGAGTCATGCAGCACACAACAGGTGTTGCAGTGCTGTTGCACAGAAACTGAGCAATGTACAGGAATGAGAAAGCCTCACTTCCAGAGGAGAAGTCATTAAGATTCTCATTCCTTTGCCCTTAGGAACCATCCTCATTTTAATGCTATACTGAAGACGCATGGGGATCAATTCATTATCAGTCACTACTCTGAAAATTGTTTTGGACAATATTTTTGTCAATTATTGTCCATTTACGGTCAATCTTGCTTTTTTAGCAATCTTTTTTCTTAACAGGGAATTAAGTCTTAAATCAGGTTAACTTTGGCCTATTTACATGCACAGCATCTAAAACTGGCTATAGAAGGATACATGGTCCTACATTGTCTTGTTCACCTACACATTTGTATACAGCACCTTTATAATATTTACCTGCAGTTACAAATTAGCCTCTAATACCTACTGGGCAAGCCTAAAACAGCATTTAGCTAATCTACTGTAGTACACAAATAATGGTATCTTGTTAAAATGTAAACATCAGAACACAAGTAATGCAGAACAAGAAAATGCCACGAACAATGTTAAATGATAAAAGTGTAACCTAATCAGAGATCTAGGAATAGCTTCATGAAATAAACAGATTACATGTTAATGGCAATCAAACTGACATACTCTGGTTCTTCACGCATCCCCATCCTCACCAACAATGCCTCAGTTCACATCAATCTAAAAGTCCATCCTATTGTGTAACTAACTGATTATAGCCTCTTTCCTTCAGTTTTCTAGCTCTTCAATTTATATGCCCTAGAAAGTTTATCCTGACATTGAGATGAGAGAAGCTTATCACACTAGTTAGTTTTCAGAACCAAGTAAGCAGGTCTAATGACAAGAAAGACTACCATCAATACACACTTTAATACAATTATACTCCTTTTGCACGCATCAGCCATCAGACCTCTGTTGCATTTTTAAGGTCAGCAAGTACACATGCACTTGCTGAGTGGAATCATGAACCATATTCTGTGTTTCCAAGACACATTTTAAAAGCAGAGGTGATTTACCACAAAACAATGGTATTAGTTTAATCCAGCATAAGTCAACACTGCCATCAAATGACTGATTACCTCAGCCATTTGTCATCCCCTTCTCGTACCAGTCCATGGTTTGAGCAGGTTGGTAAAGTGACACAGGTTAAATCTAACCTGGAGTAGATCCACAAGACTGTTTGCTGTTGTTAGAAATCAGAAAGAAGGTGCAGTCTTTTACGTGATCACGAAAGTCTAACCACAGGTAAACCAAGCTCTGGGAGAAGTATAAGATGAGTGGCTGACCATTTTTAACTACCTTTTCTCATTAAAGTTGTATTCCCTTTTAAAATGCAAGCCTAAGGCACTGACTTTTACAGAGTTGCATTAAAGCCAACACCATCCAACAGTTAGTCATTACGGAACTTCTTGCACATTTTAATGTTATGTAAGACCAAAATGTTCCCAAACATCTAGTGTAACATACTAGCTAAGGAGGCGGAAGCAACTGTGAGATGCTTTAGCAATTACATTAATGAGAAGTAAGACAGGTCAAGACTAGTTTGACTGACATCTTCAGCTACAGCCAGTTAGGCACGGGTTTGGGGTTTTTTTAATCTTTTTCAGGGCAGGAAACAGTTTAAAGATTTAAAGAGTAAGAAATACAGAACAGTTTGGTTTCTATTCCTTTTTGAACTTAATCTGTCTTCCCTTTACGTTTCAAATGGGAAAGTCACTCAAAGCTCCAACGAACATGCTGAATGAAGTCTAAGTTTTAGTTCCTAAAGATGGATATTACAATATTACAGAACATCTAAGTGTTATAGAGAAACATACCGAAGAGTGTAGAGAACAGCAGCACTACCCATTTTCTGACTTATCAGATAGTCTCTTCAGAGCACAAAACCAAGAGAAAAACCACAGAGATAGTGATGGTGCAAGACAAACAGTCACATTAGAGGCTGGCATCACACATATTCTGTTCCCATTATTCAGTTGTTGCTAACTGCCACAGACAATCATCTTCAATCTTTAATTATCCTCAGCACAGTCTGAGAAGGAAGATGAATTAATGCCCTTCTGAGAAGGCTAACTCTCAGACCCTAAATGACTTATCCCCCACCTAAGTTTCCAGTAGAAAAAGAGAACTGAAGAAAGGTGTTCAAGCCATTCTCCCTCTTCACTGCACCACAAATCACACCACACACAACTCACATGGCTAAGGCTTGTTATTAACAAAGGTATTTGTTTTCCAAAGACGTCATTCACATCCTGCTACTGACGAGACTCATGGAACCGTTCAGGTTGGTAGAGGCACCAGGGAGTCATGTAGTCTAACCTCCAAACCCAAACAGTGTCAAAACCACAACACAAAGTTGCTCAGGACCTTACTTGGGAGGGTCCTGAATCACCCCAGAAATACAGACTGCACAGTCCTTCTGGGTCATCTGTTCCTATGCTTGACTGTCTTCACAAAAGTTACAAGGGAAGATCTACATTACCCATTTGCTGCGACAGACATCTTTCATAGATTTAAACGTGTTTCAATAACATCTGAGAAGCAAGTTTAAAAGTACGCTGTTGATCTCACCTGCAGTTTTTACAGTCCTCTGTACTGTCTACAAATACAGAACGGTTTCATTACATACAAACCACTAGATGGGGCTCCCGACTACAGTTATCAGAGCTAACCGACAACCCTATGGAAACTACAAGTTATCAGAACAAATAGCTGTTTACATCTAGGCTACAAGTTTGAGACTGGAGCCTTCCTGGAGATTAGGCAAGACATGTTTGCTGTGGCTAGCCATTTTTGTATACAGGTATACCATTACTTACCTATTATTTCAATATGAAACGGATTAAACTATTTCTAAAGAGTGCTATTATGGCATTTCCAATGGAATAGTTTTGTAGAGTAGGGTATGCATATACCGAAAATAAACGTAAATTAACATCTCAAGGTAAAACAGTAAGTTCCAGGAAAACTGTAAGCCTTTTACTGGAGGCTAGATGTTTTTTGTATTCCAGACTAGATCTATGCATTAACGTGATGGCCATATTAAATATTGCTCTGGACTACACTTCGAATTTGTCCTGCAGGTCAAACTCACTGTACTTACATATAACAGATAAGCATAAATAATCAAGTAACCAACTATGAACTGTTCAAAAATAAATTAAGTGGTAGATTTTAATATAAAGCATCAAAGAGTTTACTCCCAATACATTAAAATCTCTGTAAACTACTAATCCAAACAAATAAAAACAAGGAAGTTTTGGGTGTGGTGCTACAAAATTCTGCAATGAAATGTACAGTTAAGATGTTTCATCAACATCAGAACTAGCTAAACAAGCCATCCTATAAAACCATGTACTGTGATTAACTGCTAAAGGATGCCATTGCACAGCACCTCCAGATTTACATCGAGTCTGCCATGGTGCAGACATTCCCCACACTCTGTAGTTGTTTATCTTTGATAGTGTCTTGTTTAAGTCAGCTTAAGTCCTTAAATCTGCTCACCTCGGGCACAGCACAGGTACCTGTGTTACAGCAGCCAAAACAGCATGAGTGCAGTCAGATTACAGTGCCATGGAGAAGAAAGAACATCTACAGCTTTTAGATTCAAAAGTCCATGTAGAATATGATTCCTAATAAGGTATGAAGACCTACAGCATCTTTAACAGTCAGTGAAATAGCAGATGTTTGATGAAACAAGCTGAGATTCTTGGCTATTTCATCCAAAATTGGTAGAGGGGAAGATCAGCTACAATAGCTGGCCATCTCTCTTCACACTCACACCCTGCCAGTATCTTGTTCCAATAAAAAACATAGAATCAGGCTGGAACTTTTTTTTTTTTTAATCAAATTCATCTTCCCTTCCACACTAGTAAAGTAGGGAGGGCAACACTGAAACTGAAATTGTAGAGAAATGGGATTGTGATAGGGCCAGGAGCAAGTAAGCTCTTGCCTTTCTACTATGGGGTAACAAGCAATCATTTGCCCATAGCCTCCAAACACCAAAGAGGTTTTTTTCCTTTTGGCCTTGTTCAATTAAAAGTTCAATCAACTTCTGTCTCAGATCCTCATTTATTAGATGGGGAATAATAGCTCAAAGTGATTTAAGTAATGGTCAATGTCTGGACAGTTCATGGAAGTATGGGACATGATTAACACTTAAAAAAACCAACCCGAAGACTGAGAACCTTCCTTCAGATTGCTTAAGAGCTACTGATATTTTTAGTGAGCACTCTAATGTGCTTAGTCATTGAAGGCATAAATCTGATTAAACACTGCAATAACAATTAAGTCAATCCTAAAAGATTAAGTCATCCTGCTTTAAGCATATTTGGATGTTTCTTTACTAGTTACAGGTGTGTCGCTCAGCTGAGATGCAAATAGTTGGCATTAAGCACACTGCATTTAAGTCTTGTTTTATGAGAAAAGATTCACAAGGTCTGACAGCTGGGTACTCCCAAAAATTCAGCACAGCTTTGTTCAGTATAGTTCAATAATGCTTGTTCTCTCTTTAATACAAAAGAAGCCCAAAAGCTTTAATCAACATTTCAGAATTTAGTGAAACTTATTAATGAATTACTCAAGATGCCTTTAATAGTTCAAAACCTAGGAGAACTGTCACACGTAGTTACCTTTCAAGAAGATAACAGTAAGTCTACACAGCTTTCCTTTAACCTTTATTCTACATCACTGACCTAACTTGGATTCCTATTCACAAAGAAGTATCAGATCATTCATTACTCAAAGTGAATTTTAATTGCATTCATCAATAGAAGTCAAAGATCAAGAACTGATAAGGACACTCAGATCTCTTCCAAAAAAGTTCACTATGCAGAGAGACACAGTTCTTGAACTTACACAGATTTCACTTCTCATTTTATTTTCAGTGTTAGAGACAATACCCTATTTTTAGGACTTTGACAGAGATTAACTATGATATACCAAATTGAATGTTGCAACATGGATCTTTTTTTAATCTTTTTCAAAATATAAGAATAAGCTTACCTTCAAGTTTAGCTCCATAGTGGTATTTGCCACTACTGAAGTGTGGTAAAGAAAATATCAGTGAACCCAATCCTAGCATAAATGCTGAGAAAGCAAGCCATCGTGGTTTGTGCCCTCTTTCTCCAAAGAAAGAGACAAACAGTGACAGTATACAAAAAGCAATGTCATAGCTTGCAGAGATTAAGCCAGTAAGAGAACTGTTCAACTCGTATCGCTTCTCAATTGTTGAAATACTAATGTTAATCAGGCCATTTACCACAATACCTAAAAAAAGAAAAAAAGAGATAATTAGTAAAAGATATTTTAATTTGACAGAATTGCAATGGTAGATTTACCATTGTGTGATGGAAGGGTTAATATGTTTACAAAGCTACATTTTAAGGTACTTATTGGCTTTAAAATCCAGTTATGTAGTGGATTCATATAGTGCCAACTTAAGTCAACCAAACTGCACAGGACTTCATCAAATTTGTTCTCTCCTGTGGGCACTAAAGTTGGCGTACTCAAGTATTAAGCCAGGAAAACACTATGCCTCAAACTCTGTTCATGTAGCAAGGCTCCAGATTCAGTCTGAAGCACAGACAGATTTCAATCAGAATGCATTACACTGTCATAAGATACTGTAGAAATTAAAAGGAAATTAGTTGAGGTTATGACTGGGATTAGAACACAAGCTACAACTGAAGCAAGTCCAGGACACAGCTTTCAAATAACGACTGTCACACCATTGCCCCCTGCCATCACAAAGGGAATTTAAAAAAAGGATTTGGAACAGACAACCGTCTCCTATAGGATAAAAAGGTGTAAAGCTATTTAAAAATACTTTTCAATTGTTTCAGAGCAACTGAGGTGATTAACCGAGAAAAAGTTTGCCCTCTGAATCTTGAAGTTCCCTGAAACAGAAGTATCAGACAAACTGGAGAAAAGGCCTTACACAAACTGCCCTACTTAAGCACAGGGGAACTCTAAGAAATGGATCCAAAAGTAGAAGCAAGCAAGCTGCAATTGCCAATGCATGCTTAGACACACTGTCCATTTTTACAAGTGCTGTTTGTAGGCAGTAACTGCAATCTCCCAACCTGGCCCACATTCTGTGCGCAAAACACCAAGTAGTTAAACTTAAAGGAGTTTACTTTTAACTGTCCCAAAATAGGGTTCTGTTACAAGTGATATAAGGAGGTGTACTTGGTAACAGTATCAGGTAACTTCATGGTGGTATAATTAAACAATGCCATAAAAATATACACCCTGGAAAAAAAGTTAAGAACTCTTGGAGTCACAGTTGCACAAAAGTTCTGTAAGCTCGCAGATGAGTGACGAGCATCTCGCCTGACACAGGCCCTACACTTCACCTTCTTCTTTCTAAAAGTCAAACATGACTCTCTACTGTCATTCCAAGAACAGGAAGGATGACGGGGGACAGCAGTGGATTGAAGTTCATTTTCAACAAGCCTTGCACCATCCAGAAGTGCACCTACACAGGCTGAACTTCAACAGATCTGCCTAGAGTGCTCTACACACTAAGAGAAGTGACTCCCTATCTGTGATCAACCAGCTGTTTTCTTATCAGCACAATCCCCATTGTAACTTCAGCTTTCCGTAAGGAGGCAGGTCTTGGCACAATCTTCATTTTCCAATACCCTACTGCAGCCTCTTTGTTAAGGATGTCAGTTTCACCTGTCAGGCTGACAACCACACTTAAATTCATACAGGATTAGTAGAAGTATTCAGGTGTTCCTCCTCTGCCATTCTTTATACATTTGGCAGCTTTCTTCTTAAGGAGCATTGACCAAAGAACAATACTAGCACGAAGGAATGAACAAACAAGTTTTTCATTTGCCAGCACTTCAAACATTTACTAAGGCCTTACAACATTCACATGAAGTAGGTGTGCTACGTAGCAAGTTGATTACAGAACCAGAAGACATTGTCTTTTACCTGTAGTTTAAATTGCTATCTTTAATTTACATCCTAAAAGCCATAAAACCTTGCAGTTGATTTTATTGGATAATTAGACTTCATCTGTTAAAAATGTCGAAGTGGTGAACGGCAGCATAACTTCTCCAATGCCATCATTTAGTGATTAATCACTAAAGTCCCTTCAGGTAAGATGGAACCTGGCTGATACTAACTTGATCTGAAAAACAAATCCTACCAGGACAACTCAGCACTTAAACAGTAGTATAGAAATTTTGGAACTGCTCTCATCCAAAACTTTATTGTCCTGCCACATCTGTTAGAGGTTTAGGTACAGTGTGTACTGACCCACAAAATCCAGATTAATCATAAACCAAGTTTATTTGCTCTAACAAACAGTACTTTTTTCTTCATCCATTTAACCAAAAAGTGTACTCTACAGTTGTTATAAACATGGTGGCTTTAAAGCAGTGGTTTGCAGGCACCCAATTAAAAGAGGAAAAAAACAAAAGTAATTTAAAAGACCTTCCAGTACCAATTCTAATCAGGGCATAAAATATTATTGCTATCCAAAGTTGCCAGACAGATGAGACTGGACCAGTCCCAAACAGTGTTTCTGTTGTTATACTAAATAAAATTATTAGCGAGGTGAGGAATAAACGGTCCTTCCTGTACTCGGAGAGATAACGTCTACCTTGTTTGCAAGTACAGCTATGAGCCATGGCATATTCAGTTACAAGATGCAATCGTACATTTATGCAACTTTAAGTGGCATACAGAAAGGAGGCATTAGTCATGTAACAATGTTCTACACAAAGTAGTGTTTTCCATTCTGGAAATACAGGTTTCACATGTACTTGAAACAGAAACAGGCAGAAATGAAGAGTTAAGTTATACCTGGAATATTCTGAGAAGCTGAAATACAGCAAATCATGTGCTAATGGTAACAATCTCTTTTCTAGGGCAGCTGTAAAACAACTAATACATGCCTTCAGTTAGGTACACATATATAAAAATCTACACACATGTTCCAGGTCACTGCAGATAACTACCTACTATCTTCACTCACTGTGCAAAAAGTTTAGAATAAGTTTTCATCTATACAAGACGTTGAGGATTACTTCAGTATTCTTCTAGGAAAATAAAACTTTCCTAGAAGTACATTAGCATTAGAAAGTTTTATAGATCTATTTTATCTTCCTCAGTTATGGTTTCTGTAATCTGGAGTGTAATTTAAATAACTAGACCCAAAGCTAGAGTGCAGTAGCAGCTCACAACTTCACAATCCCACCTGTGTTTTGTGTGCTTTCATCTAAACTCTGAGGCTCCAAGACCTGAACACTTTTGCAGTGTTTCACATGCAGTGCTGAATTTCAGTTCTGAGAGTGATTCTTGTTTTCTCAAGAAGAGTTGCAACATGAGTCTTCAGTGCCCAATTTCCCTTCCACAATCTAGCCACAGGAGATGTATTTGTTCAGAAAATCCAGGTAAGACATCCTTAAGAATGCCACAAGGTCTGTAATAGTCATGCCTAGATCAGCTTTCAAAGGAAGTATCAGAAGTTACCTTACATTAAGGCCCTAAATTGAACTAGATTAGATAGGTACCTCTCTGAGATACGGCATAAATCTGCAGTTAGACAACAGGACCAGAACTGGATAAGTGGCATAACCGATACTCACATCATCCTAAGGAGACAGATATTTCTATGAACAAGACCTTTTTATGACTGGGAACATATCCACACTAAGATAAAATGTAAATAATACTGCATTCAATATTCAGCTGAGCAATTAGGTCAGCACAGCAAACTGAATTTTAATAAATATTGTTATAGCAAATTTAGAAGTGCTGGAAATACTCAAACCACTAATTTGGTGAAATATAAACTGAAACTTTGCAGTGTCACATTCAGGGCATTTTTGGTTGCTTATCTCCATCCCTAAGCTACAAAAATATACACACAGGATCTAGAAGCCTTTACTACTCAGCTGCTACCTAAGAAGTTCTTCCAGCCCTCCCTTTCTTTTCACTATGTTAGAGAAAATGTTTGAGCTAATAGCAGGGCAACTGCAGCAGTAATCAACTCCTGCTCCCACCAGCTGTAGTGTGGCCTTTCAAATACAAGCAAAGAACAACAGACTCTGCCCAAAATTCTCCAGATACTTCTTTTCTAACGCAACACCTGTACCCTAAGAAGAGATCAGATTCTAAGCATGGTTAACATCAGAAAGAGTTCACAAAAACACGTACTGAGAAACACTGGTTCTTCTAGGGATTTTCCAAGTAACATGGGTAGAGGTCAGATCCTTCTAGGTTTCAATCAGAACATCCCACTCAGTTCTCGTCAGACCATCCCAGTTACCTCAGGTAGGTTCCAGGCAGGAACGCAGCCATCCATAACCCACGTGTCTTTGACGTAGGCTGCCTGCTCTTCTAGCACTAAATCTCTTCCACACCTCTCCCCACACCCTCTACAGAAGTCTCATTCTTTTTGAGCAGAAAGGACAAGCTTTAAACCCTCGTAATTTTCAGGAGATGCAGTTTTCTTTTCTAGCTAGCCTAATAAAATTGAAGGATTCAGAACATTAGTCCAATAGCTCCACTTAACTGACAAATATCTAAGCTTCACAAATCGCAAGTTTCTGCTTTTGTTATACTAATGATCCCCCTCAGGTATTATTACTACTTTCTAAGCCTAAGGCTTGACAAGGCCCTAACAAATATTGTTACAGAAAAGCAAAAATATGGGCAAGATTATCTGAAGCTTAACAACAGAAATTAAGAACAAGCTAAACGTTAGATTCCCACCGAGGTTAAGCCAATAGTTGAGTGTTAGAAAGGTGTCTGCACAGGGATCCACAGACCAAAACCAGATTTTTTTAAAGCCATCCTAATTACCAAGTCCCACCCAAATATGCCAAGGTCCCTTTTTAACTGACAGGCAGGTAACAAAGGACATGCTAGGGCACAGTTATGTCTACTGGTTTACATCATGTTTTTTTTTCCCTGGCTTGTATGTTTCAACCTGGAAGGTACACATGGAGCATCTTTTCCTTGTGAGCAGTGGGGATGCAGTAGAGACAAGAGTGTGAAGCACAGAGCTGATGGGACCATGGACTCAGCAGTGTTCGAAGTAGGCAGGAAAAGAAGAAAAGGAGCAAGACAGTGAAGAGTAATACTGTATGAGCAACTTCCCTATCCAGCACACGAGGGTACTTTCTTCCCCTAGTGAAGCCACTCATGTCATGCTCCAGCGACAGACTAAGGCAGCTGGATGAACCGTGGCACCCCTTACCCACCACCCAAGTCACTGCCACTTTTCCCTTGCCTTCCCCAACTCAGGCTCCTGCCCAGCTTCGCCCATGGCTCCAGGATGCATAGCAGAGGTGCCCAGAGCAGCAGGAAGGCCTGCAGAGGCCGGCTCCCACAGGGAAGGTGCAGAGGCGTGCGGCCATGGGTAAGGTGGCAGGGACGGGTTACCTTGAAAGATGGCCAGGAGGCTGTACGCAGCCAGGTAGCCCTCAGGGTTGTTGCAGAGCTGCAGAACCTTAGGGGTGCAGTGGCCCCACCCGCAAGGCCCCTCCTCAGCCTCGGCTACTACAGCGGGGACGCCGGGATCCGCCCCGGCGGGGCGAGCCTGGGGCTGGCGGCCGAGCTCGGGGCTGGGCGGCTCAAACACCGGGTTCTCTACACCGCCACCCTTCATGGCGCTACGAAACTGCTGCCCAGCACCGGCTCCAACCAACACCCGGGCGCCAGCCTCCTCTAAATACCGCGAGGGCGGGCCAGCCCCGACGGGGGCAGGTGGCGGCGCTTCCCCCCTCCTCCCGAGGAGGGCGGCCCGGCCCGGCCCCGCCCCGCCCGGGCAGCTGCCGAGCTGCCGCCTACCGAGCCGCCGCCCGCCGAGCCACCTGCGGCTGTGGGGTCGCTGCCGAGCGGAGGGCGCTGCGGTGGCCGTTGCCTCGCCCTCCGGCCCAGGCCGCTCGGTGAAGCGGCCTCCAGCCCCGCCGGGCCGTGCCCCGTGTCTCTCTGCCGGCCGGGGCAGCCCCTATCGGCGCCCCGCTCTCCCTGAAGGGAGATCCCCCGGCACCGGGAGCACGTGACGTGAATAGCAGCGAGGGAGGTGAATGTCGGGCGGATCAGCCCAGGGTGCGGGGACGGCTGGGTCGTGTTGTGTTTCAAGTTCACGCATCCAGCCCGAGTTCTGCTTTAGGGCCGGGGGGGGAGGGGGGGAGGGGCGGCGGATGCGGGCGGCGCGTACCCACCCGCGGCAGCGCAAGCGACACATTGGTTTCATCTAGCGACATCCGCTCTACAAAAATAAAGAAATCGAGGCCCGGTAAAAAAAAAACTCCTCGTGGATGTTTCTTCCGAGAAAGCAAAAAAAGTCAAACTGTTCCAGGTGTGGGAAAAAGTGAAAGGGATGTTTCCCCAGTTACGGTGTTTTCCCACCTTAGGCAATTGAGTTGGCGCATGAGCTGCTTGAGTGTGGAAACCCATTCCAACAACAACAAAAAACCACAAAACCCTGGACATTTGCAAATGTCAACCTTTGGAAATACTATTCTGCTACTGTACCACAGGAGCTTCCAGTCATTGGACAAGTTAATTCAGTTGCAGACACCAACCATGAGACTTTGTCAAATATACAAGGAAGTACCAACTCTGCCTGTAGTGGGAATTATTTTACTCATCTGCACAAGAACAACCGGGAAGTGGTCCAGGAATCAGTTAACGTCACCACTGGTGGTAATGCCTGGGCACCACAGGTTTGTCCTGAAGACTCCTTCCCCTTTCAGTGTCCACTACATTTTAGAGACAAGTGAAATGAGACTGAAACTGGAGATAGCAGCAGTGGCTTTGGATTCACAGTGGCAGCCAGAGCATCCTCATGAATTCCCAACCATCCTCTCTTCCCCCGGTGTCACAGTTCTTGAGAGAAAAGCACACATTTTCTGTGCTGTTTATTAGCAGCACAGAAACTACATGGAGATGACCTTCTGCAAAAAGAAAACCAGTAGGTTAGAGAAGAGAATGTGTATAGATAAATTACAAATCAGAAATTGGCTGTTCCTGCTGCTGCTGCAGCTTGCGGGGGCAGCGGGTGGTGGCTGGAGCTGGAGGGCCGTGGACTTCCCTGGCAGTTGCACCTTCCCACCCTCCACCTCAGTGTCCCTGCCAGGTGCTTCCCTATCCCCACAGCCAGCAGTGACCTTCCCGAGCCCGCAGGAGCTCAGATAGCTGCTCCCCAGTGAACCATTCCTCTCCGGGTCACTGATGGCCCCCAAACACTGAAATCAGGTTATTATCATTTCAGGCTATAGTCTGGAATGGTTTTTCCTCAACTGGTTATCAATATATTCCTGGTTAACAGCCTCTTGAGAGGTCTAAGGATGTGCCTAAGCCAGCTGGCACACTAACCTGTTTCAGAAATAGCACATTAGTAAACTCCTCTTTTGCCTGCATTTGTTTGCATTTCATTGATTCTTTTTCTTCCCGTTAATTAAAGGAGGACATACCATTTGAAATAATATCCTGATCTTTTCTAATAGTACCTGCATGCTGGAGTAGTACAAATAATACACACAATTTGTAAATTATCATATTGCAAATGAGACAAAAACCTCCCTTGATCTGCTAGGTCAGCTGGGCTTGTTATCTTATCTAGTTGTCATCCTCCCAGCGGATGCTTTTGGTTTTATCATCAGAGGAAGATGACAGAAGGGAATGGAAAAAAAGAAGTGAGTGGAGCTCACTATGAAAAAGAGCGTGTTCAGCTGAAGTCAGCAACATTATTAAGAAAACTGGGTTGAGTAGCATTGTGGTGTCCAGACTAGGTCTAGCCTGGGAATTAAATAGGGAATTGAATAATCCAGGGAATTAAATAGGAGTGAACACTTCAGAGTTTATACCATGCTAGTAGAATACAGATTTTGGGAGAAAGCCACAGGGATAGGTAGAGAGAGAGAGAATAAACTATGATGTATTTTTGCACCATTGTGTTACCTGAGTGATACTGTTGTTCCTCAACAAGCAATTTATAGAGAAATGCAGTAGATCCAACCAGGTTTTTTAAAGTGCTTTAATATGAAACATTACTTAAAGCTATTAAAGAAGTTTAAAATCCTGACAGTCAAGACTGGATACACAACCAGCCTGAAAATGGCAAAGTACAATTGATGTCTAGGAAAGTATCTAGGATGCTCAGATAAAAAAGGTAGTAGACTACAGAGTGAATAATCTATTGCACTAGATGGAGGTTGCTCATGGAAAAGATAAATATGACCTACAGTTTATGTGTGTATTGCTATCAGAGCTAATGGAGACCTACTAAAGGTGTTCTACAAGCTGTTGTCATACTGTCTACCACTTGGATCCTCCCACAAATCACTTTTGAAGGAGAAAATATGCAGAAATATTATTAGAGAAGTTTATTTTCCAACAGAGGATTGAAAGAAACAGGCCTGTTAGCCTAGCAAAGTTACAGTGCTCCATGACATAAGACCGTAAGGAGAAAGGCAAAAAGGCAACAGAAAATTTTAGAACAAATGAGCAAACTGGTCTTAATTAATTCTCTCTTAGAAGCTAGAAAGCTTTTAATCTTCGGTAGAGGATTTAGTGAATTCTAAAACTTTAGATGGAGCTTGGTCAAATTATGACCAGGATGAGGACATGAGAACGGATTAATTAGGAGGTCTTTTTCTGATCCAATTTTCCTGTGAAGTGGGAATGGGAAACTATATTCTAGGAAAAATACTGATGAGTAACGCAGAAGAACATCATAAAATTCTTACTGAAATAGCTTGCAGAGGGACAAACAAGTATTTTAAAGAAAAAAAATGCTAAATTTGTGGAAGAATTGTATGTAGCCTTCTTCTAACTTTATGGTATTGTACTTGATCAGCTACAGCTTCTGCAGTCTCACAAGTCACAGGAGTTGTCCTGCTGCATGGTGTCACGGTGTGTCATGGTTTTGATCAGACATAGACCCACCATAGGAATGCTAGATAAGACCTAAGGATTTGTTTAAGAAATAGAGTTGCATTTTAAAATGTCAGAAAACTGCCATTCTGTGGACTGTGAAAGTGAATGTGTTTTTGCCATCAGCTAAGGCAGATAAGGCGAAAAAATGCGTATTTAAACCAATTGTTTTCAAGCATCTTGAAGCCATCCAGTGTCATTTAAAGACCAAGCAGTGCACCGACCTGCTCTCACCTTGTAAGAGGATTATCTCCCAGAACAGCCTACCTGCTTGACTTGCAGAACCAGGAATGTAATAGATTCATCATATTTTCTCTTAACTATCTTAATTGTTTCATATTTCTAGTAAAATCTTAATTCCATTTAAGTCCTGATGATGCGTTTGTTTTGGAAACAATGTAAAATCAGCATTTTGATTGTCTGTGTGCAGTTTACTAGGTTTTTATGCAAAAATTGTCTGGGTTTTGTTTCCTTTTGATCACACTTATTCTTTTGAAAGTGAACAAATCAAACCTACAGCTGTGTACTCTTCCGCTGTAGGCTCTGACTAGCTCAAGGTATCTCTAAATTACAGTGTGCCTCAGTGTAGTCACGTGCTGCTGCCAACACAGCATTAACCTCCCTGCTTATAAGGAACCTTATATCTATGTTAATTTAGATAGTGTAGCTCTTAATCTGCCCTGTGTCTAATTCTGCCACCAGTGTAAACCCAAAGGTGCAACATCAACTTTTTCCCTGTGTTGAGCAGATGACGAAGGAAACATTTTCTTCAATGATTATCTTTTTTAAGACATTAGTAATGGATCTTCTGCTCTTACTTTTGTGCTATTTTCATCCTTGGGAAGTCCAACCAACTTCTCCCACAGTGAAATACATTTAAGTGTATGCACTTTACATGTTAGTAAAGGGGTTAACCTGATGTCCTACAATTAATTCCGGTAGTTATTCCCGTCATTTGTTAAACTGACTAATGCCTCAGTGTGAAAACTCAAAGCGTCTGCTGTTTTTATCTCAATGCTGTAGTCTTTTACTTCTAACCAAACATTGCCTGTTTTCTGTAAACTCTCTGACCTGTAAACATAGCCAGGGCAAATGTGATAAATCCGTTAGCATAGTCATCTGTTTTTCACATAGTAAATTCCAGATTGTTTTCTACCCTTGAAATCTAATGAGTAGCTGAATAGAGAAGAACTAATTATTTCATTTCTTTTCAGTAACACCAGATTCAGTGTTTTCTAGAACTCGGCAGTCTCTTCTGTCCTTTCTGCCTGGTTCCCAGTTTGAACAAAAACAAATGAAATTTGATCCACCCCAATAGTTTGTTCCGTCAGCAACATGACCTCTAGTGGCAGGCAGTTAGTAATGATTTATGATATAAATTCTGCATATTCAGAGCAGAACACATAACTAATCTGGAATATTTATTTCTTAAATGCTATGCTTACCACGATGGCGACTAGCAGTGCATTAGCAGTGAATTTAATCTATTGATAACATTCATACTGCCGATGAAAGTGCACACCTCCTCTGTGTTCATTCTGCTTTGTTGCCTTCTTCCTCAGATCACTTCTACTCAGCACTGGTAAAGCCACTCCTGGAGTAGTGTGTCCAGTTCTCCCCAGAACAAGAGAGATTAGAGAGACCAGTGAAGAGCCACTACAATGGTGAGGGAACTGAAGCCGCTTTATGAGGAAAGTCTGAGAAAGTTGGGCCTGTTCAGCCTGGAGAAGAGAAGGTTCAGGGGATTTCACCAATGTCTATAAATATCTGAAGGGAGGATGCAGAGAAGACAGAGCCAGGCTCTTTTCAGTGGTGCTCAGTGACAGGACCCGAAACAATGGCCACAAGCTGAAACACAGAAGGTGATATCAGAGTATCAGGAAATACTTTTCACTCGGGTGACCGAGCACTAGGATAGGTTGCCCAGAAAGTTTGTGGAGTCTCCATCATTGAACACATTCAAAAGCTGCCTGGATATGGTCTTGGGCACCTGGCTCTAGGTGGTGCTTTAGCAGGCGGTTAGACCAGATGACTTCCAGATGTCCCTGCCAACCTTGGCTACTCTGTGATTCTGTGACCTACCCCAAAAAAGATTTCAGCAGCAGAAAAAGGCCTTTTTTTTTTTTTGAGTGCGATGGTATAATTCTCTTGTGTCATGGCTTTAGTTAGTACTGACTTTGCCTCTTTACTAACAGAGAACACTGCTGTGAACATGCATCTAGAAAGTAAGTACATCAAGACATTTGGGCTTTTTAAAAAAATCCCTGGAAGAAACGTGTGTAGCCAGGAGCTTGCTAGTATGTTTGAGACGCCACCGCAAAAGAAGTCCAATCAGTATTAAAGCTGCACAGTCTGTATAGTTAAAGTTTAAAAAATAGGTGAAAAAAATAATATGATTGTTAGATTTGGGCAGTTTTATTGCAATACTTGATGCCTCCTGTCTTAAAAACTGACAGTGAAGATATCTCAAGTTTCTCAGAAATCTCAGATTTTTCTGACAAAAGGATGTTTAGAGTTGTGGAAAATCCATTGTGTTTTAAGGGATGGATCAAGTAATATGCTATTTTTTGCAATTCAGGGTATCAAGATTATGTGGCTTTTGTAGCAGTTTCACAAATTATATGCACACAGTGTATGAACAAGGCTCCTTTCTGCTACATATTTCTATCTAAATGTTGGGTATATATTCAGATAAATATATAAATCCTGAATTTGTTGCTTTGATTTTCAGAAGTGTCTTAATGTCAAATATTTCAAAATGTTCTAGCCTTTTACAGGACATTTTTACCATTAAATGTAATAAAGCTGAAATTACACAATTCTGTTCCGTGTTTTTATTGATGCAACATAAACTTGCCAAGGGTTTTTCAAGGATTTTTCCCTCCTTCTAAATATACAAAGCTTCTGTTTTTTTAGGAGACTTAAGTCTGATTTCATTCACTGACTAATATCCTCTTGGCCAATAATAAAGCTTCTGTGAGTGATTCTTGGACAGATTCTTTTTTAGCTGATATGCTTATTCATGACAATAATACGTGAAATGTAATACCTGGAAAGTATTAATATGTATTACAAAAGAGATAATTTGTGCATAAACATTGTTAAGTTGATGAACTCACTGGATTACCTCTATCAAAAAATAATATATTAACGAATTAAGCTTTAAAAGCTTGCCTTGCACAGTCAAAACTCTAAAAATCAAGCTTTCCAGCTGATATTTACCTTTTATGTTTCTCTTAATCTAGGAAAAAAAAAAAAAGAAATACTGATATTAACTTTAAAAAGCAAATATAAAACTTAAAAGCTGTAATTGAAAAATAAAAAAGAAACTGAAAAGTCAAAGTAATTTTCACTGGAGCTTAAGATATTTTTAGCTGCAAATTAAGCAGTTTTTAGCAGTCCACTGAATATCAGCTAGATCAAGTAGATTTAATTCACAGGATACTAAAAACAGAAGCAAGGAAAAAACCCCAATCTTTTGTATGCTAGCTTTTACCATATGTGGTAGTCAAATCATGAAGATAAGCCATTACAGGATTTTTTGACAAAAGATTCACTAGTGATTAAGTGATTTATCTGACTGGAAGTGTTGATCTTCATTAAGTGGTTTATTTTTAAGGAGAAATTTTAGAGAAAATGATCATTTGAAGACATCCATAGCATAATAATTTAAATGACATTTTAGTTTATACAGACAATCATAAAATAGAAGCTGTTCAGGAGAAACCTTAATAATGCATTTCCATTTCTTAATTTCTGATTGAGGAACTGTAACTACCATTTTTTAGAAGTTGTTTCATATACAGTTTAGTTTTATACCAGATTTCTGTCCCAACAATGTAATGTAATGGAACAAGAAGATTTCTGTTTTGGGGCACGTAACTAAAATATCCTGGTCATCATTACCTGTTTCACTGTAGATGAGTTGGCAGGGAAGGTAAAGCTCTGAGAAAACAGAAGTAAGCCAAACTGATGGCCTTCCACCACCTAATTCACATGCATATATTTAGATCATACACTAAGTTACTAAAGTAGGTGAAGTTACAGAAGCCTTTCATAAACAAAAGACTGCATTCAGCGTAAGATTGAAGGAAAAAAACCAAAACCTTATACTAAATATATTTAACAGCCAAACGACAGTGATAGGGTGAAAAAGGTTCAGAGGATTTCCAGCCATTGATAAGTCACTAATATAACAGGAGAGGGTATAGCATACCCATGAGAAGTGACAGTGACAGGAGACATGTCATCAACAGCAATGCATAGGAAGATTTTAACAGATCTGGTGGCCTTTCATGCTGTCTCCAGTTTATGGAATCCAAGTTAGAGTAACTTACTTGAATTCCCAATAGTTTCTTAAGCTCAATCTTGTTCTGAAAAAAAAAAAAAAAACAAACCAAACAAAAACCAAACCAAACCAAACCAAACAAACCCAAAACAAACGAAAAAAAAACACAACCCAAAGAACACTATCTTCTCAGACTAACCAAGGAATTACTGTTAGTCCAATTACCATGGTTTTGACATTGATAAGTTGTATACAATGACATGCACAAACTTCTAGTGTCCACTGCTTGCTTTGGTGTTATATTCACATTTCCACAGGCCCTCTGGGTCTCAAGGTTGATGGTTTCCATTTGGATTGTGGGGGTGAGTGTAACAAGTCATTGGCATCCTGATCTGCAGGCGAGCCAGGAGAAGTCCATATAAAGCCTGACAAGTCCTGAGGCCTGTCTCATGTTACAAGCACTGGCAGCCATATTTACTGGGCTAGAAGGCTGCTATGCTCTTTTCACGTATGAAACTCAGAAGAGTATGTTGTGAAGTGGGGCCCAGGAGAACAAGACAGCTTATGAACCTACCTACTACTAGTCAGCACCTCTCAACAAGTGAGGATCAGCTGAGGAATGAGCTAGCAGTCTGTTTCTGGCATACTCAGATTTCCCATAAAAAGTCTGACTTCTCCAGGTGGAGACTCAGCACTGACACATTGAGGTTGTGGAACGTCAGGAGGTCTGAAGAAGCAAAAGTCATGTCCAGACTAACGGAACTCGTGAAGGAATCAATGGCACTAGATGGGAATGTTAAGAGGTAACAATTATTTGAGAGACCAGGTAGCGTCACTCTTAACCTAAGGTGAGGGGGCAGCAAGGGCCAGTGGCTGCATGAGGGACAGGGAGCCAGGAGTGAAGGACGACAACAAAGCCATCAGGGCAGGGGCCTCACCAGCCCTGGCAGCCTGCCCCTGCACCTGCCCTGGAGCCCGAGCCCCAGCCCCCTGGGCAGGGGTGTGGGTGAAAGACCCCACCTGAGGCTGGTCAGGGCCTGTTAGTGCCCTGCTGGCCCTCGGACCTCAAATGTCTTAGGGTGAGTCATCAGAAGAAAGTCAGACTTTCAGGAGTAACTGCGGATGCCTTAGAACTGGGAGAAAACCCCTAGTTCTTTCTGTTTGGTATCAGAAACATTGGATGGACTTTTGTATCCTGGCTGAGGGACTGTCACAAGAAAAAGAATAGGGAAGATAATAGAAGCTGTTACAGAGGGCAAGAAAGTGGTCAGTGCCCGAGGCTCAGAGAAAATACAGACCCCTCACTGTTAGCCTCATGAGCATGGAAGTGCATTCTTGATTGGTCTTGTCAGAGAGCAGCAGCACTTGCTGCTGGGCAGGGCTGGGGACCCAGCTGCTGAGGGCTGCAGCAAGGGAGGCCGGGGGACCTGAGCTTATTGCCGCTCCCGGGGAAAGCAGGGACAGCCCCCCAGGAGGCTTCTCCCAGCTCCTGTTCACACAGTTCTGCTCCCTCAGGCCTGATCCGAGGCAGTATGTCTGCGTCAGGTCAAGCTGGCATGAGCATAGGCTGGGAAACCCAGGTGAGACATGGATGAGAGGAAAGATGTCGGTGCACTGGGGCCCCTGACTGATCTGATTAAGAAATAACTAATGTTATGAGTATTTGTTAAAATTTTATTTTACTACATCATATTAAATAGCACCTCATGTGCATCTGTCCCACCTGCTATTTCTTTGGTTATTATGATGTGCTTCTTTTGTATCACACCATTGCACAAATGGAAAGGGCAAACAGCTTGGGGGACACAATTTTTAAACTGTGTCTGTTTCAATGTCCTGTTATTTTACCTCCAATTATAAGCTATTAGCAACCTTAGATACTCTTTTATTTGATCTGAGCATGCAGCTCACATACATGCAGTTTAAGCAGTTGCTAAAATTCATTCTGATTTTAAAAATATTTCAGAATACTAGATTACTACCAAGGAGAAAGTGATAAACTGATTCCACTTAGAGTGTATTCTCTTTGGAAGAGTGCTAGTCATCCGACGGAAACTTTGAAGAGGAATTAAATAGAATGGAAAGCATTCTAAATACATGAAGACAGGCAAGTAACCCAAGAGACATGTCACAACCTGGGTAGAAGGGAAAGAAAACAAACTGAGCTTGTTTAAGTATAGCAGCTCAAACTACTCTGTAGAGACAATACAATACATCAGGAATTTTCTGGTTATTTTGGTGCCATATTAACTTGTCCTTGCTATGATTCCATTATTTTTGCTACTGATGGTAGCTGTCGCAATTACAAGTTATGCTGACACGTGCTCCAGATGACATTTGGAACTGGTGCAACACCAAACATTTTTCACTAAACTATTAGCTGACTCTTCAGAAGCAAAGAATTCTAAATCAAATCCTGCTGATGTGCTCCCCTGGGAACTATGCATATAACTTAATGCATCGGTTTCTGGGAAAAGCACTTAAAAGCGTATGAAAACCAGAATATGACTATGATATATCTGCATTTGAAATATGTGTTTAAATGTGTAAATCCCAAAGAGAAGGTTTAATTGTCCAGAAGAAAAGAAAGTTTTCAATAAGGTTTTTAGAATAGACAAATGCTGATATGCTAAAATTTGTTAAAATGCTGTTTTAGAGTAGGCAGATGCCAGTTCTCAGTTTAAGTAGGCCAGAAGTAGATATCCCACTGACTGGAGTTATTTTAAAATCCTGATGTAAGAATATAATTGGAGTGGAAACCTGACATTATTAAAACTGAAGGTTGTCCTGACATTTACGTCATTGAGTTAGGATTTTTTTTCCATTGGCTATACCCATTTCATACACTTTATCCACTCTGATGATCACCTTGGCATCAATGGGATGGACACCTGTGTGAGCAGGAACACTACAATGTGTATTCACCATCAAGAATGTACAGACTCTCAATGGCTGCAATATTCTTCCACAAATGTAGGTGAAACTGCTTAAGAAATACTTTTCAGAAGATGTAAAGGGACAGCAACTGTTGATATTAAAATACCTATGTCCCTCTAGTAGCAGATGATGTGAGTGAGGAGTAAATTCATTATGTGGAAACAGGAAAGTAAGATAGTCCTAAAAACTGGGTAATTTTCAGGATTTGTTAGTTAAAGCCAGGTACAATACATAAAAAATTAATATTAAAAATAAACTATGAGCATAAAATATTTTAAAATATACAATAACATACAGATGTTAAAAATAATATTAAAATTATTTACATTAAAATGTTTTATCTTTAAATGATTTTATGGGCTGAGACAAATAAGGGGCTGAATATTTTTATGAAATTTATTCTGGTGTTTATTTTTTCAGTGGCAGCATTACTGTAAACTATGTTACATATGAAATCTTTCAAAATTGAGTTCATATATACAGTCTGACCAGTTTATAAGTTATGTGGCTATATGTAAATTGTAATCTTTCATCAGATTTAATTGATTTAGCCATAACCATTAAGATAAATCCACAGCACTAAGTGCAGCGAATGTTTAAAGTGTTCATGAGAAAGTAAGAACTACAGTAGTGGTTATGAAAAATAAACTTCTACACAATCATTCATCCCATGGGTTTACTACTAACATCTAGTCTGAATAAAATTTGAAGGCAGTGTCCACCCTGCATGCTTGTGTTATTCCACAGAGACCCAGTTTCTTTCAGAACAAGATTAAGAATTCCAAAGTTCTAGCTCTGCCCTTCACAAATAATCTGATCGTCAAAACTGTAGGCTGCATGTCTGCTGCAAATATGTGGAGAGGATGAGGAAGGAGAAGGGAAGAGAAAAAAAAGCAGAAGGAAAGGGTTATTCATATCTCATCCCCTGCTTGAACTGTAAACTTTCTCCATTCTTCCTTTATGTTGAGATGTTGTGAAGACAGGTCCAGCCACCTTTATCTAAGTACTTTATTTCTTTTATAAACACATGCTATTGACATAATTTACATAACATTTTCCTGTGTAATGTTTCAAAGTAATTTTAATTCATTTTTATTTAATTTCTCCTTTGAGAAAGGAAAAATTGTAAAAGCAGCTTTATTCAGACCTAAATATCTGAATGACAACTTTTCCAAGTTTCTGTAGCAGTAAGTTTGGAGTCCATGGTGTAAGCATTCCAGGCAATTCAAGTGTTGAAGAATAAGCTTTTTTCTTTATTTAATTAAATATATGGCTACCAGCTCACAATTTTGATACTTGAATACTGTTTCTACATGTGAGAAAGCAGTCTGCTATTTTTTCATTATCCCATTTTTGTTCAAAAAATAAAATTAGAATTAGATTCATGTTAATATTAAGAGTATAACATTTTAGGAAATATAAATTAGTAGCATGTCTTAAGCTGCCAATTTTCTAACATTCTAAAATAGTAATAGCTGGAGAATTTTCTAAGTTCCTGTTTCAAGTAATACAACTTTTATGTCTGGCTATTTGAGACAGAAGAGCTGGTATAAAAATGTGACTCACATAAAGTAAAAGAACTAAAGAAACACACCGATTCTGGAGGACAACAGTGGCCATATGAGGTCTCAAGTACACAAATTAACTGGAATTTCACATGGCCTCTTTTGCTTGGAAGTTCAGGGACCAGGCTCTAAATTGGACTGCTAAGATGAGAGAAAAAAAAAAAAAAACACCAAAAAGCAACATTTTGCAGGGGTGTATTATCCTTTCCACATTCTGTGTGATAGGATGAATCCAGATTTTGAAATAATTGGTTTATTTCACTACTATTTTGTTTAGCTTTGTATTTACAGACATCAGTACACTCTGGAAACACCTAACATGCTGCTACTTTTTTGGTCTCCATCTGCTTGCAAGCTGGCACTTGATTAGCCAGTTTAGTTGATTTAGACCACACAATATTTCTTAATAACGTATTTAGGAAAATGTTTACTTATTTCATAACACTAATACTTTAGAATCCATGTTCCTCTTTTCCTCATCTTGTTTATTTAACACTATTTGCTTTCAATAACAAAACTGAAAGTGCAAGCTTGTCTTCGAAAATGTTCTTACATAAAGGAGAAAGGAGGTCAATGCTAAAGTTAGCTTTAAGTTATCTATTATTTGAATTTAATTTCCAGCTTTTAAAGGCCTAGGAACACCTTATGGCTAAAGGTGAATAATGTACACAATTATAGCAGTGGTCATTACTCCCTGATTTCACCATAAATTGAAAGCACAGGCATCAGGTCTAGCCTGTACTATGAGTCAGTGGGACTTAGATCAGTATCTGTGTTTCAGCCAGCTGCAAAGCAATTGCCCTGTTAAACTTGCAGCAATCTGTTAAGAACTTGCCTGTGCCCCACAAATTTGAGTGATGCGATCAAAAGGAGAAACTGCCCTTTTCAGTGCATGTCTCTAGAGAAGACAACTTCACAACTTCATAAAACTTGCAACAACAGGAAGCGATAGCAAACAAGGGTAGGGTGTCTAGCATCCGCCACTGGCAGAGCAGTTTGGGAGGTTCAGTTTTAAGGCACAGGCCAAAGAGAAGCTTGAACATGTTGCTGTAACAAGTCAGTGCGGGAGGACAGAGAGCGTGGATGTTGTTTGTTGGTCAGTCAGTAGCACGCATCTTTAGCCCCTGACAAAGAAAAGGAATGCAACAAGGAACAGATGTGAGCAAATTTATGTATCTGTCATCATATAAATAGAGAACTGGGTATTGTATTCTCATCCACACAACCAATGAATTTGTTTGGACTTAAAGGAATGAAATTTATTCTTTCTCACCTTTGACTTCCATATTTTTAGAATACGTAAATATTATTGAGAAATGGCTGCCAAAATGCTGAAAATTTAATGTGATCTGTTCACAATTTCTTTCTTGCTATGTTTCATACTTGGTGCCTACAATAAAATCAGTCATACATTTTGCTGTCCTAACTATCTTTCCTAAATGCTAAAATTTTTTGGTAGGAGGTTCTGGAGGGTTATATTTCAATTAACTGTAAGAATGCAAGTTTTAAAGATATTATTTCTGGAATTATGCTGCACTGTGAAATCAATAGTGTGACTGAAACTTCGTGCACAACATAATACCTGTAAAATTCCTGTATTCATATTGTTCAACAGAAACATGCAGGTACGTAGTTCTCAGCTGCATTTTGGGAGAACACAGAGGAACTCATTAGCAAGAAACACGAAGGATTTCATGGGCGAGAATGTTTTTCTTCCAACTTTGACTTTCTAACACTGTTTCTTTGTGGCAACTTTCCATTCTTAGGGCTAACAGTGCCTCGCTCACAGAACTCATGCTGGAGCAAAAAGGAGGCCTCCAGCCCCAGTGATAGTTCTCTAACAGGGCAGCTTCCTGATTTGCTATTGGAAACACAGAGAAGCTGTGAGACTGAATCACCCCTGCTGCAGCTTATTTTAAAATCATTTATACGTACTAAACTAGACCATTTGTTTGCCCAGGCATGGACCATTACCCAAAATAATCTATTGTCCTGACTGTAGGAGCACTGAATGAATATTTCAAAAGCTGTTTGTGCTAGCAGGTATGGAAAAGCAGAGACCAGTTCTTCTGCTGTCATTGCATGCCCTCTAGGAGAAGTTTAGGCCAGTGATAAATCCGCCAGACACCTGGGGATGTAGGCTGTTGGCAGAAGTTCCTTATACCCCTTCCATTTCTTTTAATCCTTTCCTACCTCCCATTTCTTCTTCCAGAGTTTGCCAGCATCTTTATTTATGAAAATACAATAAATATAGAAAGCTTTCTGTGTTAACTGACACAACTGTAGGTGCAGGAAAAGAAGATTTAACCAGAAAACTGCCCTTGACTTTTACATTCATGAGTGTAAACCCTCAGAAGGCAGGCTGGCTGGAGTTCTTTCTGCCAAGAGAGCAGCTGAGATGTCAGGGATGGCAACTGTTGCAGAAGCACCGACTCCCCCTATCATCACAAGACATGCCACCATGTCCCCCACCTTCCTAATGGCCTGACTCCTCAAGGCTTTCCAGCTCTGCTCTGCCAGTTTCCTGCCTCTGTGCTCTTTGGGTTTTTGCTGCGAAGTTTTGATCTGGATCTTGTTAACGCTTGCTAACACTAACAGAAACATTGATTGTATTGTTTTTATTGGATTCTCTTTTTAAGTGTATAAATAATAAAGTCAGTAGAACACTAAAAAATACACATGCTGTTGTTACTTGAACAAAAATTACTTTTTTAGGTCAATACTAAAGAACACTCATTACACATTCTATAAATGTTCAACAGTGGTTTTCAAATGTTATTCATGCTTACATGCCAGTGTCTTTGAATTCCCCAAATTATGAATAGTGCTGCACTTAACTCAATTTCTTCCTTTACACCACACTTGGCTCAGCTGAATTTTTTTTAAACACAAGGAAGTAATTTTCTCCTGTTTCAACATTCCACGCCTGTTCTCAGAAATCTCTTTGGGTTTCACATGGCTTGAAACAGGAGGTAAGGCTGAGTAGTGTCATTCCAATTTAGCCAGTGAAATTTCACAAGAGCTACTTGCATAGCAGCTAGTACTGGAGAATGTAAATACAAAATTAATACCACTGTTTGGAACACTGTTTTAGTAATAAGTTATTATGTTGATGTCCAGCTAAAACTATTTCCTAAAGATTTAAAGGCAGTAAACCGTAGTAAATCTAGGCTAAATAGAGTATCTCAAGGGCACTATCTTCATTTGGATCCTCTGACACTCTGACCGATGGCATTGTCAAGACATACAGTACCTTGACTCAAACTCAAGGCAGAGGAAACTTAGTACAGGTATGTGCTTCAGGCATGAAGATTACTTAACAGAATCTAGCAGAAATACCATCTCTGGGGAAGGTTCCTGTTCAATTTGGAAGTTCCCAGAACAGGTGCTATAGTGAGACCAGCAATAATTTTCTCTTCAGTCCCGAGGCAATACATTCATTAAAATACAGGCCTTTTGCCCCCACAAGAAGATAAAACTTCTAGAAAGTTTTGTTTAGGAGTTTGATATAAACTGTACAGCTGTACCAAATATTTTATATTTATTATTGCCATTGTTTCCTTTGACATTTTGTTTCATTTCATATTTTGCATTTATTGTTGTCATTGTTTCAATTGACAGCTGCTGCTTTGGTACTATTGTGTATTTTGCAAGGGTACACAAGAAATGATAAATTGTCAGTTTCTAATAAGGGTGTTTTTTAAAAACCACAGAGAACAACTGTGCAACGCATAATAACGCCATAATTAAAAGTAAACAAAAGAGCATGACAACTTTGGGCATGACCCCAGATTTGCCTATTGAATCAAAGCACAGCAGTTTAACAAAGGCATTTTCTCATCTACTACTGCTTTCTGCTACTTTTTTCTTTTCTGCTACTGCTTGGATTTTGAAATTAATTTCTTGACAGAAACCCTTCCATCGAGAGAAATGGGGCAGCATGGGATGGTTGCAATGGTCGTGGGAAGAAAATATCTGTCAAGACTCTTCCAGCAGCAGAGAGTAACTAGTCCATAGCATCTGGACTCACCTGCAGCCTCTTCCTTCTCCCTCAATTCTTCCTCTGTGCTAGAGCTCAGCAAGGGCCAGCGGTTCCCATGGGACAGGAGTTGAGGATAATACCAGCCAGGGCCTGGCAGCCAGGGCCTGTCCCACCACTCCAGTCAGGACAGGGGGTACCATGAGCAGCTCCTGCCCTGGACATCAGGCAAATCCCTGGGGACAGGGACGGGTGGAGGGAGGCCCAGCTTGGCAGGGACCATGCATGGGCAGGGCAGGGCTGTGGGTAGATGGAGAAGGTCACTGCTGTGGCATCCCTGGGGCAAGGGCTGATGGTTTCAGTGGGCTGAGATGGTGTCCTGAGCCATGGGCAGGTTAGGGGAGCCTCAGGGAGGCCAGGCAGGGACAGTCAGGGCTGGCAGTGCCCTCAGGACACTGGCAGCTGGTGTAAAGATTAATAATATGTATCTCTTTTCAATAAAAGTCACTTATGATTACTTAAGACTTTTTGAAAACCATGAAAGTCAAAATTCAAGTACGACATCTGATCCATCTTTGTTGTGCCTGTCTTGGATTTTTACTGATTTGTGGAAGCACAAGCGCCTTCATTAAACTGAATTGGAATTAAATTTAGGTTTGTATGTGGCCCTCTCTATTTTCTGTTTTCAGGAATTAGTAATTGCACAAGAACTAGAACTTTAAAATAGCAGTGAGACCAGACAGCTGATTTCAGATGGCCTAGTAGCAAGGGAAACCTTATTTTTTTATATTGGCATTTGCATGGATGGAAACTCATTTTGTGAGTATGAGGTTTCCATTCACAGAGAGAATTTCTGTCCTCAGCGGTTTCAGTAGGAACTGAGGAAAAAGATGAAAATGGAGAAACTAAACACTAGATGTTATTACAAGTTTCCCAAATTTCATAATCTGAAGTTTTCCACATAGCTGTTACTTTTTCTTACAAAACTTTTACGAAATTAAGGTATTAATATTTTTTAAAGCAGTCATTGACATAATAAACTACTCCTTGTTGCTAGCAGGACTGGAACTGAAGTAATTTAATTTACTGTAGGAGAAGTTACTTTTCAGCTAAAACTATAAAAAATGTACTGCTAAACTGGCTGCAGGATTTCACTCCAGAACGAAGAAAATATATTCCTGCACTTCATTTTGTATGTTTAATACCTCCTTCTGTATGTCCACATAGAGGGGACAAAAGAAAATTCCCCATCTTTTCTCCAAGATCCTCTGCTCCCATTACAAGTTACACTGTCATTCCCACTTTCATCCAGAACAGCAAATAGAGGGTTGTTATTTGACCTCCTATCCTATCTCACATTCACAGGTCTATTGACTGTAGTCCTTAGGAAATGTCGTTGAGAAGATGATTTTCTGGCCTGTCAGACTGTCACTTTTATCTGAATAGCTCCTTGAATCTTGTTCTCTTACCCACCAAACTGGAAGTCTGCTTTTATTTTCTGTTTATTCATTCTGATCTAGGTTATACCCCAGTCCTTCTTCTTCGTGTCCTTATACTTCAAGCAATATATAAACGTAATAAAGAATATATTCTTCTACAACTCTTCTTCTACAAAAAAAGGGATTGCTTAGTATATCCTCAAATTATTTGCATGTTGATTTGAATAAGTGACTATGTACTGATGTAGTCACATTCTTGGCCTTGGTTGTTCCTCTGGGAATGCAGCTGCTGTGAAAGGGAAAGAAACCTTTTGTTGTTTGTTTGGTTTTTTTTTTTTAGTTCATATTCTTTAGGTAGATAAGTTGGCTATATTGCTTCTAATTTAAGAAAAGTAGGACACGAGTAAATTCTGTAATTAGTATGAGAAGATTGTAAGAATCCCTGTGTATTTTTCTCAGATCTCACATGACTAACTGTATATGGAATTTGGTAACATGTTAAAAACAAAATGCTGGAATAGTCCAAATAAAGAGAGAGAGTGAGTTCTGCTTGTGTCCCATACCTCTTTATTTGCAGTCTCAAAAGTTAGCAAATATCGTAAGTATCGGTGAGCCAATATAAAAATGTACCACAAAACCCACACACCTTAAATACTAGGTTTATATTTAAGAGATCATTTCTGGTCCTTTGAAAAAAAAAAAAAAAAAAGAAGATTGAATTTCTGGGAATACTAATTGTTGGATGAATAAAGGAATGTCTGTTTTCTACCATGGCTTTCATATTTTTAGACCAGAAGTGAGAAATGCAGAATCCAACATATTTATGTATAAACTCAGATTAATTCTGCTCTATATGAATTAGCTCCTGCAAACAGAAGCAGAAAGAGAAGAGTGGGTACCAGATGCCCACTGATTTACCACAGATACCACTGATTTACCATTTGCTATCTGACAGTCTGAATCAAAACTAGAATTTTGAAAAGAATGCTGAGGTGAACGTTCAGAATATATACCTTGCAATGTTGTTGTAGAGGAAGCTAATCTTCATGACTCACAAAGAAAAAAGCATTTTTAGTTTTGCATTTAAATATCTATCTATTGGCTATTTAGTACCGATCATGAGATTTTAGTCCTCTAGCTACTCCTGAGAGAAAAAGGTCATTTTCTGAGAACAGTGACAAGGAGTATTAGTAAGAACCTTGCACCTTACTCCTGTAGGATTTTACAAAGCTCCATCTTGTCTTGCTTATTAAATGCACACATTGATTTGTTAGACCTGATAAAGACACTTGGACAGACATTTCGATACTCTCAGGTGATAGTATCATTCAGCTCTACATCTCTGAGTATCAGCTTTTTCTTCTCAACAGTCTCATATAGTGCTGGGAGATGTCACTCCAGAGAAGTAGTGGTAAACCAGTTGAATCAGCAGTAGAAAAAACACCTTCTTTACCCAGCAAGAATACCCACAAGCTGTTTTTCATGCTTGTATTTGAGTCTTGTCACATTTAAAAATTATTGGCAGGTATTTGCTACAGACAGGAATACATGGTGAAAAAGTTGTCCTTCTCTTTACTTTAAAAAAAGAGGATTGCTGAGGTTGTCAATGTCATTATCTGTTAGAAATTACAGACCCATATGACACACGCAACAGTCTGAAATATATTATTATGAAGAATTTGCTTCTTTTATTAAATGATTATTCATGTCAAGTGTTTTCGATTTGTGGTTAAAACACAGTTGGTAACACATCAATGTTTTGGCTGTTTCTGAACAGTGCTTGCACTGTGCCAAGGGTTTCTCTTTTTCCCACTCTGCATTCCCCTCCATGCCCCTGCAGTGAGCAAGGTTGGGTTGGGCAAGAGACTGGGAGGGGACACAGCGAGGAAAGCTGACATCAGATGGCCAAAGGGATATTCCATATCCTGTGATGTCAGGCTCAGCAATGAAAACTGGAGGTAGAAGAAAGGAGTGATTTTGGCTTCCAATGTGTCCCTCACTCAGAAAATGGCTGAGCATTGGTCTGCTTGTGGGAGGTGGTGAGTGGCCTTTCCATCTTTTTTTGTTTCAATTGTCTTTCTCTTTTCTTCACCTATTAAATTATCTTTACCTTGATCTGTGAGTTTTCTTGCTTTTGTTCTTCCTATTCCCTCCCCTGTCCCACTGGGCAAGAGAAGGAATGAGCAAGTAGCTGTGTGGGTGCTTGGCTTCTGGATGAGGTTACGCCACAACCCCAAGAAAAAATTCGAAAGATTTCATACACTCCATGACTCTAACTGGTATGGTGAGTGTATTGATCCAGATAGCAACCAGTTGTTTTGAGCCTTACTCCTTTAGGCAGAATCTCACTACACGGTCCTTGCAAAACCATGACTAATACAAGTAACCAAGGTAACTGCTTGCACATTGAGAAAGAGAACTGGCTGTTAGTCATTTCTTCTGAAAACTTTCATCAGATCTTTGCAGAGATTTTTACAACCACAGTAAAACTATCTCTGTGAAGATACTTTCTTCTTACCCAGATATTGTATTTGTTTTAATTACAGTAACTGTCTAGAAAAACTAGCAGTGTGAAGAGAAAAAAAAGTCTTCTTTACTTAACAAGAGAGACAATCTTGTGGGCAAAATGGTGCATTTCTGTCTGAGGTAATTCATGAAGTTCTGTATTTTTCCAGACAACAGATTCACAACAAGCTGGAGTAATTACTGGATGCCGTTTAAAGAACAGAGATAAATCCATCAAGAGGCAAAATATCTTCAGGTCTTTTTTTTTTTTTTTGTGTGGGGGGGGGTTTTTTTTGGTTTGGGGTTTGTTTGGTTTGTTTTTTTTTTTTTTTTGTGAATTAAAAGGAATAAGTCAAACTACATTTCTGGAACTGATTTTAGCAGTTAATCATTGAATCATGGAATAGTTTGGGTCATCACTGTTCCATCATCTAGATCATCTAGTTCCAACCCCCCTGCCATGGGCAGGGACACCTTCCACTAGACCAGGTTGCTCAAAGCCTCATCCAGCCTGGCCTTGAACACTTCCAGGGATGGGGCATCCACAGCTTCTCTGGGCAACCTGTTCCAGTGCCTCACCACCCTCTCCCTGAAGAATTTCTTCCTGATATCCAATCTAAATCTACCTGCTTTGAAGTTAAACCTGTTACCGCATGTCCTGTCACTACAGACCCTTTTAAAAAGTCCTCCTCCAGCTTTCTTGTAGACCCCCTTCAAGTACTGTAAGGCTGCTACTGCACCATCTATGTTGCCAAACAAGATATTAAAGAGCAACTATCCCAATACCAAACCCTGAGAAACAGCAGCCATCACTGGTCTCCACTTGAACAATGAACCATTGACCACAACTCTTTGGGTGTGACCATTCAGCCACTTCCATATCCACTGAGTGGTCCATCGATCACATCCACACCTCTCCAATTTAGAGACAAGGATGTCATGCAGGACAGTGTCAAACACTTTGCACGAGTCCAGGTAGACGACGTTGGTTGCCCTTCCTTTATCCACCAAGGTCGTGACCCCATCATAGAAAACCACCAAATTTGTCAGGCACAATCTGCCTGTGGTGAAGCTACATTGGCTGTCACCAATCACCTCCTCATTCTCCATGTGCCTTGGGTTCTGTTCAATATAATGGTTTTAGATGTGTGTAACTTATGCTTAATTTTTAAGTATACTAGACTTAGGAGGAGATTTCAGTTATTATCTAAAAACTTCTAAGCTGTTTTCAGAGTGTCCTCAGATTGTTTTTGTTCATAGAGGATATTTGCTACTTAAATCTTATTTTTCCGTATATAACCTCCACTAAACATGAGCTTCACTAAAACAAGACTGACGCATCAGTTTCCTCGGGAAATAAAATTTAAATATGTATCCCACACTTATAGAAGAATTTATTAGAGGTTGTTTCCTTCTTCTCCTCTGCACGAATTCCTTCTAGATGATGAACAAAAACCACATAGAGAAATTTACATTGCATTTTCATATGTAAGCATACATGAATGCCACCCATAAAATCAATGGTATGTGGTACATAATTCTGTTCATGCATAATGTTATCATTTGAATACTGTAAGAACTTACGTGCTTAGGTTTTGTGTTGTTGAATATCTTGACATTGTCTTTTTCTAAAAAGAGTGAGTGAGAGAGAGGGAAAAAGTGTAGAAGAAAATATCCCTGTGTGACAGAGTGAGATGTAAAACCACTCATCATTTTTAGGGTTATGAACTCTTTTGTCAGTACTTCAGTGAGGTATGTTATTTCTTGAATTGTTTCATCTGTATTTTGTAAGACAATATACGGATCTCTTTTCATTTAAAAATACAAACAGGAGCCACAAAAGAAAACAGCCTTTCAGATAGGTAATTCCATTTTCCAATTACTGTTCTTGTCAGATTTCCCTCTTTTTGTCCTGTATTACAATACAAAAAAGAGATTCAAGATTTAACTGGTTCTGTATACAATGAAAAATTGTATATTGTGAAAATCCTTCAGCAATAGTTGAATATGACATTAGACATTTCTTTACAAGGGCCTGCTTTTAACTGTTTTTTTCTTTGAAAGATCTGTCATCAAACATACATTGTTTTGATTACTGACGGAGGCAACTCTGCAGACAACCTTGGTGTGATGATTCATACTGCTAGGATAAGTAGATGTTTCCACAGGCCATCTGCTGTTCTCTACCTAGCAATAACGTTTATATATAGAAATAAAGTTCTACTCATTCAGCCTCTGATTGTGTATTTCAGAACTGGACAAAAACTAACAACAAAGTACATAAACATTCAGCTCTTCCTAGAAGCATCTTGGAAATAAAAAAATAAAGAAAAAAAAGAAAAATTCAGACATACATTTTTCAATTATTTTCATAGAATCATAGAATGGTTTGGGTTGGAAGGGACCTTAAAGACCATCCAGTTCCACACCCCCTGCCATGGGCAGGGACACCCTCCACTAGACCAGGGTGCTCAGAGCCTTATCCAGCCTGGCCTGGAACACTTCCAGGGATGGGGCATCCACAGCTTCTCTGGGCAACCTGTGCCAGTGCCTCACCACCCTCTACATGAAGAACTTCCTGATACCTAATCTAAATCTCCCCGCTTCCAATTTAAACCCATAATTTCCTAAAACAGGTGTCAAAGACATAATGTTCCTTTCGCACTGTTTTTTTACACCAAAATGGCATATATTCTATAGATAGTATTTCTTGAGGTATATACATACAATAAAAGGGCTTATACTCACACATACATGCACACACAGGGAAACAAGAATTTTTTGTTAGGCTTACAGATACTGAGGCAATTCCAGCTGACTAGACTGGAAGTTCTGTGTAATATGAAAGAAATTTATTGTTTATTTGCATGCTGCTAGAAGGTATTTCCGCCTTAGAAATATTTGAACATATCAAACAGCCTGTGATGTGGTGACAATGAATGAGGAGGGTAACTGGGTACAGAAACCACACAAGAAACACTCTGCCACCACTAAACCCTGGCTTCTTTCCACCAGCAATGCCAGGTTATAGCATTCTTGACTATGTGCTATAGTCAAGATAACACTAAGACAGATAACAAAGACAAAAAAAAAAAAAAAAAGAACCCAGAAAACCCACAACCAAAGCAGCACAAATGCAATTATTTACCCTACTGAAATAAACAGCAAAAGAGTTTAACTTAGTCCATGTTTTTGAGTGCAAAGCCAAATTCAAGAACAGTCTCTGTTTGGCTGGCTACGTCACATGTTCTTACTGAAAAAAAAGTAACTGCAGCCCTGCAAAATACAGCTGAAAGTGATTATGGACAACTGAGTCATGGTGTGTGAGATGAATGTCAAGTTTTGTAACCCCAAACCCTGTCATAGCAAATATGAGGAAATAATGAAACAAGTCTCTTGCAAACCTACTGGTAGTACCCTAGAAACTTCCTGGAAAATCTACCCCTCTAACAGTACAGTATCCTGTTTTCAGTTCATAGGGAACAAATTAAGAGATTCTCAGAATCATTTAGAGGGAAACCTTGCAGTGCAAGGAAGACTCTGTTTTGGGAAGCTAAATAGATCTCAGAGAATCCCTGCTTGCTCTTGCTAACAAGGAGGTTTAATTATGAGTAGAAATAACTGTCTGGAAGGCAGTTATGTAAGTTTTTTTAGGGAGAGTACTCTAAATTGAGGCTTCCTTTTTCAGCACCTGAAAAACTGGGAAGAAATTGGTCATTTTCAAAAGCAATGTAGCCTTTCAGTTTTCATAAACTTTCTGAAAATACTCTGTGCTGTTTTCTACTTGAAGAGAATAAGATCATTATAATTACATGTGACAGAGCTAGAATGTAGAGCTTCTAGTATATAGGAGTACTGTGCAAGAAGGAAAAAGTAATCTTGATATACTGGAGAACTGAGTTGAAAAAAAAAAAAAAAACCAACCCAAGAATGAAACTCCAAAGCCAGCTCCAAAACTTGTAACCTCAAATTTACAAGCCCGTATGTAGGCTGAAATTGGCAGCTGCACAAATACAGAAGGTGAACCAGCTGCTTGGGCAACAGTTTCCTAGAACATCATGTGTCTTCATAGTGGTTTGCAAAGTTGACCATGTGAGTAGTGCCACATAGTTGAAAAAAAAGGAAGAATACAGGTTCAGTAGAAAGAAGCAGAAGCTTTGACAACATGAAACAACGTTTTCCTTCTATACTGCAGTAGTAAGGTATTTGGGCATTGATAGGGCATTTTGACACCATGCTTCAGGGGACAAGTGGATCAATAAGGAGGAGAGTTACAGAGATGTTCAAAGGCCTAGACTGCATGATCTACAGGGGAAGCTTAAACAGCTGCAGGAAAAAAAAAAATAAAGAGGAATATAAATCCCCAAATTTGTAAAGGTTTTTTCTAAAAGGACAGGGAAAAAATGTTCTACGCATCCAAGCTGAATAGCACATCTGATGCAGGGAAATTTGGATTAAATAGTGGAATAAATGGGTCAACAGTAAGAACTGGAAGGAACTGGAACAAATTTCCTGGTGGTGCTGTAGTGTTTCCATCACTGAAGGTCCTTGGGACCAAGTTAAACAAACCATAGTTAGACATGCTGAAGGTATAGTTTAACACGACCTAGCGCACAGTTAGATCAGGTAACATCTCAAGGTGCTGTGTTTCCAGGGCTTTACGTGGTTCTGGGTCATGCTTGTTAATTTTAAATGAAAAATATTGTTTGAAATTGAAAAAAGTGAGGGCTTTACCAAGAAACTTTCACAACAAATAATCCTCACATTTTCATAATCAGCCCTATATTTTTTTATCCAGCTACTTGCTACACTGAACCTTATTTCATGATTATTTTCAGCTATTTCAGAGGTGGGATTTTTCTTTTCAGCACAGACAAAGGAAGGCAAAACTACACAGTATGTCTGCATCTTTGATCTGGAGTTTGAAAAAAGCTGACAAATATTCTGTCTTTCCTTCTCCGCGTTGACTGTAGGACCACTAAGCAGATACTCCAGCCATTAAGTTTCTGTTACTGAGTTTCCATCTGGACAGTGAAGATATTGAGACTCAAGGGGTAAATTTGGAGTAGGAATTTCATGTGCCAGGAACTAAAGAAACACTGACTTTTCAGACCTGTTTCAGCAACTTAAGACTCTGTCAGAATCTGCTTTAAAATTCTAGAATACAGTATGTTTTCAGGTGCAGGGACCTGGTTAGCAAATTGCTTATGGACATTCTCAGGCATATCATCAGCTATTTAGGAGGCATTTACAATAAGCAGTTCAGTGCAGACAAAGGCCTGAAATATTCTTACAATTAGCTGTTGTGCGTTTCAGATCATAGATTCACGCTGTGCTCCTTGACTGTTGTTGCGGAAAATGTGAAGTGAGTGGGGCAGTGATTCTCACAGAGACAGTGTGGTCCACATAATTACAGAAGGGAGAGGTCTTGTACCTTATGCAATCTCATGAAAGACACAGAGTGTGCTGAGACAAGATTAAAAGGATAGAAATGCATAACCAAAGAGTGTCACAAGCCTGCCCTCAGAAGGACCAAGCTTTCTGTATTCCATACAGGTATTTCGATGTGAGAATCTGTCTTGCAACTATTCCATAGGTGATCCTCAATATATGATATTCTTTCATAGATTTACTATGGAAAAAAATAGTCTGGCTTGAGGATAAAGGTCTTCATGGCATTTTTGAGTCTTGTCCTTAAAGGAAATAAGCATTCTTTTACTATCTATTTATTATTTTTCTAGTTACAAGAGCACCACTGACATGATGGACAATGAAATCATCAGGGTGGAATGTGAGGACACAGTGGGGCTCTAACTCCACTTTGGGATGCCTGTGAATCACAGATGGAATGCAGGTTTCACTGTGATCTAGAAATGTTTCTAAACAGTTCATGGTGGCAGTTAAGGAGCACTGCAAATTGCACTGATTGATAGAACCGTGTCATAGCTGGGATGGCCAAACTGACACAAAACATTCTAAAGAAAAAAAATTCTCATCCTCATTCTAATATGAAGTTGGAAGTATGTCCAAGAGCACTAGAAATTCCAGTCACTCTCAAAGACAAGTGCTTCCACTGACAATCTGGCATGTGTGCTGTGTGCTACCACAGCAATGCCTATGCCAAACAGAACCTTCCCGTAATTTTGCTTTTAGCTTACACATGTCAAGGAAGTGAGCTGTAGCTCAACCTAGTTTTCACAAACTTAACTGTTTGCTCTGAATTTGCTATTTTAATTTTATTATAGTGGGTTCTGCAAACTGTTCTTTTTCTGAAGATTCCTTAAATTAATGTTAATGTAACATTTTTTAACTGTACCATTATCTCTTCAGAGTTGAGATAGACTTCAAACTGTAACAAAATGGCATGTATGGAGAGGTAGAGAAAAGGGAAGAGAAGGGAAGGGAATGTTTGGTGCACAATTATGCAAGATGTGACAAAAACTGTGGATTGACTGGTTTTGTGTTTTCTTTACTTACCACAAGATGGCATCAATCAGTTTTTATTGGCTAGAGACTCAACAGAAATATTACTTTTGTGGTCCACAGGTTTGGGGAATGCATTAAGAGGGCGAAGCCGTGTGTGTTTTCTAATGCAATGCAAAAGCTCTCCAGATAGGTTCTATATTTAACAATGTTATGTGAAGAAAATTATTAGTTAAACAAAATACTTGGAGAGCTCTCTATATAAACTGGTTCCAAAAATGCAAGCATAAGCATCCTGATGCTAAAAGTTATGAGGTTTATGCTGCTTCAGTCATCAGTACTGCCCTAAGGGATATGTTCCTGGAAATGGCTAAACATTCAGGTGCAACTCAGGAGCAGAACATATTGTTATATCATCCTGAGCCACAGCCTGTTCACCCAAACGTTCATCAAGTAGCTTCAACCAAGGAGTTTGAATCCAGATTTCCTGAAGCTGCATAGATACTTGGACTCTGAATTTTATAATTAAAAAAAAAAACAAAAAAGAAAAAAAGAGAACAAAAAAAATTCTCTGACTTATCTACACTGTATTTTTCCTTTAAAAGATTGCATTTCTTTCAACAGGCCTTTCTTGGGCACCTGTAGCCTATTGAACTCTCACAGACCAGGAGCAATATAGAGGAAGGCTCTTGAGAATAATATCTGTCACAAAAGTAAATTTTTTGAGGTGGTGTATTAGAAAAGCAGAAATGTAAGCATGAAAGAAAGAAATAGCAAACAAACTGTTAGAATTCAAGAAGAAGGAAGGAAATGCCAACAAAGAAAGGAGAAGTGAAAAGAGTCTCTGAGCAACAGAAGCTATTTCAGTTGGTTTAAATAACCGTATTGATATTTCAGAGTTTATCCAAAGGTCAAGTCTTGGGTTTGGCTCCATTTAAAATTCAAATTGTGTTGTCCAAACTGTTGTAAAATGCTAGCAGGGACTGACCATCCATGACAGGCTTGGTCTTTACTCAGCCTACAAAGATATAACAGAGATGGAGAAACTCTAATCTGTAACACAGAAGCAGTATGTAAAATCATTACTCATATTGTAAAAGGGAATAATAATGGAACTGCTCTAGAAATATCTTTGCAAACTTTAATGAACAAAGTTTTTTTGGGAGGGGAAAGATTGTTAATAAATGAGGCATCTGCAAGCAGATGTCTGGACATGACGTGTTGTGTTAGCTGTTTTCAGAACAGACTGCATCATCTCCTTTAATATCCTTCAGAACTCCTAAGAGCTATTATAATTATACAATATTGTGGTGCTCTGCTCCTCTTCTCCTTAGCTGTGTGGGACAGTGATTCTGCTCTCTTTGTCCTGTCAACTGCATTAATGAAAAATGAGCACATCCCACTTGAAGAAAGTATCATTGTAGAGATAGAGAAGTGAAAGGAGACATGGGCTGTTAACAGTCAGTATCTGAGAGCTCTTCATTGATTTATGTCTTCTTGGAAAAAAACAGGAATTACCAAGAACTGCCATAAACACCTTTTAGATTATTCCATTTTTTATAGGTATAATATTTATGCAAATTTATTAATATTATTTTTGCTGTTATTATGGGAATAAGAGTGCTTTGTTTAAACTCAGATTAAACCTTTGGACAGTACTGGTTGTTGCAAGGTGGCTTCAATTTGAGAAGTCTGTCATTCTGAAAAGCAGCACCACCCCTTGTATTGGATATTACCGATTAGGCATAGGAGAGACTTCAAATAAAAGGCCTATCTGCTACACAGTATCTCGGAAGAAGCCCTCAAAATTGGTATCCTGGATAAGAGGATGAAATGGCTCACGCTGCAAAAAGAGAATATTTGTGGCTGATTCTTTGGATATCTACTGGGGAACAAAAGGCTCAGCATGAGAAGTAGGAGAAAAGAATAAAAGCCAGGAGACTGACAGAAGATTCGGGAGGCTTCTGATACCTCTGGCTAACATAACTCTGTCATTTTCAGTTGAACTAATGCACATATCTTCTGCATTTGGACAGCCTTATATAGTAAATGACAACACAAAATTATGTTTATTTGCTGACTATCAGTGCACTTACAAGTATCTCTGCATGTGTTTCTCAAAATTACTTATATTTTGGAGGAGTGGTAACTACATTCCACCGTTGGATTTTACATTTCTTTCAGCAAGTAACAAGGGATTCTAAGTGAGAAAGAGAGACAGAGCAAGAGAGGGAAATTAACGTCTGACGTTTATACCTAATTTTTTAATGGAAAAACACCTTTTCAGCTGTGGGTGAAGTTAATCCATGTTAAAGATTCTTTAAAGGGTTATTCTGTTTGAAATTATTTTCCCTTGATCTTGGATGGCAATGCCTTGTATAACTAGCAATAGATTTAGAACAAGTAAGAAAATTTATGTTACAAATAAAGATCATTTTAAACTAATGGGCCAAAGGAAATGATGCAGTTACTTAGATCATGCGATCTCCCATGTCACTGAATCTGTAATAAATATTGTGTTACCTGGTTTGTTTAACATGACAAGAACAGAACAGCACTGTCAGTTGAAGTCCCAATGGGAAGAGGAAAGCTAATTGTAATTCTTTTAATGAAGTAGTTGGCAGAATGCAAGGCTTTTGTTCCATCTAGATGAGTGAGATCAATAGATTGCTATTCTTCTGGCAAAATATTATTGAAAGCATAATAAAAATGAAAAACAAATGCAAAACATTATCACTCTATTTGAACAGAGAGTTCAGTCCCTGTGTGTTGGATCTGGTTCTTTTCCTTGCAAAGTTAGTAGAAGTATTTCCATTGGTTTTGGTAAAACCAGGACTGGGTCCACTGTGATAGCAACTGACGACATGCCAAGAGAGGAGCAGATGACTGCAGGGGCTGCCGCTTCAAATTACAGGGTCATTCATACAGTTCACCTTGAAAATAGGACAGACACAACATTTACCACTTGATTCCATTCAATGTTTTAATTAAGGGATAATGTAATTTGCATACAACTCTTTTGCAGGAGATCAGTCTCCTGTTGTTGGATGGAAGTCAAGAAGCCAAGACAGTTACTGAACGTAAACACTGAGATGCAAATGTTTCCAAAGAGTAGACACTTAGGGGATATCATTTCATTTTGACTGTTTCTCTTAAAGCAGGTGGTGAAAAAATGAAATAGATCAGTGAACATGGATACATCATAGTGACAACTGTTTACTGCTAACCAGACTATGCCCACAGGAAGGAAATGCCTCCATATTATTTGCTGCAGAAAGAGGCTTTTCTTCTTCAAATAGAAGTAATAGTTTCTGACCCTGGACCTGAAGATGTCCTGAAGGCTGCCTTACTTCGACAAAAGCTTTTGCCATTTTCCTAAGGCCATTTGCAGCTCTGATCTACAGCCTCACAACATAGCATACAGCATCTCCCCATCGCCTTTAACTATTTAAAATGACACCACATGGGACTGCTTTACTATTTGTGTAGGTCTGACGCTTAAGAGACTCCACCATAAACCGGGGCCCAATTGTGTTGCACATACATTCCAGTAAGTTTCCAGTGTTTGTTCTCTATGTAATTTAGCTGTTTACTAAATGTCTATACGTTTCCATATGATTTATAGCTGTTTGTATTGCTGTGTCCCTACTGAAACAAAGACCTCAGTTTTACCCATAGATAAGCCTGGTGCTCAAGAATCTGGGTATTAGTCACTTATTACGTTACAAAATCTTCTTGCTTAAATAATAAATTTTGAAAACTGCAAATGAAAGCCAACAGTAGAGTGGAAGACAAATACCTCTTCATAGGCACACAAAGAACTGAAACAAAGAAGGCTGAAGTAGCTTGGCCTGCTGATCAGCTCCTACCAATAAAATGTTGGTTTCAAAGCATATGCATTAGAAGTGGTATCCAGCTCTTTAAGGCTTTCTTCAAAAATCTCTGAGGCTTCATACTTTCTGTAAATGGCAGTGACAATAGCCTGGCGTTAAACAACCTCTTAAAAGGACTGAAAGGTAAATATTTTAACGTGGCTGTAAGGAAAACATAGACTGTCCCGCTGGGAAAAATTTCCTGGCCGGAAGATTTGCAAGACTGTGGAACAACCTTCATATAAAGTGATGTAGCAGTATTTTACCTTAGATTCTTCCAGTTAAACTGAAAAATCTCTGATTAATTTAACTATGTGAACAAGCTCTGTTTGGAAGAAGTGCTTGTAATTTGGTTATGGGAGTTTTGCACTAAATTCAGTGAGCCCAGGTTCACATCTTCAACATAGTAGACTTACCAATCGCAATTATAACGGTAAGAGGTTATTTTTATAAACTAAACCCAGGGCTTTCCTTTTTGTACCCATTTTCACTGCATAAACTGTTCCTAGTGCCAGAAATTCATGCGTAACCTGAGTAAATTGGAAAGCTGCATTTTGAAATTTATACTTCAAAGAAACTCAGATGCTTTTTAAAGTATGTCATTCAGTTTGAAAGTGATGAAAGTGTTTTTAATAGCTTTCAAAACATATTTATATAGTCTTCTCCTAGAAGTCTTATAAAATAAAAAAGATTCAGTATTTTGAAAGAAAAAATAAATAACTGATGAGAACATTTTTCATTTCTTATTTACAATTGTTTTGAAAGATACAAACAAGATGTCTAGAAACCCCACTGGCCTTGATTTTTCACTTGCACTATGACCTTTTCCATCATGCTGACAGTACACAAGCCCTTTAAAATGGAAATAAGTTAACAGAGTGGCTCAAAAGGTTCTTGATGTGAATGAAAATCAGGTTTACTGAGTTCAAAGAAAGCTGAGGAAAATTAACCCTGGAATGAAATAAAGTTAAATGCATTCGCCTGAAATAAATGCTAATTACACAGGGGAGAGAAAGTTCAAATGAGACCCTGAATCTCAATGCACAGGAAGCCAAACATGAGCACAGGCAGGTATTACTGCAACACATGAGTTACTCTGAAACAGACAAGCAGTCCCCAGTCCCCATCCTGCGTCTATTGATTTCACTGTTACAGATTTTTTTTGTTTTCTCTTGTTCCATATTTTATATGGTGCTTTTTTCATTTCACAGAAATGATCAAAACCTCGCTCTAAATCACATCTGAAAGTACTTGGGCTACTATCCTAAGAGTATTCAACTCACTGAGGCATTAAATGCATTCCTGACTGCACTGTTCACAAAATTGTAACCATACCAGACAATCTAACAAGGGAAATGCATACTAAATTCAAGATGACACTTCCTTTTTCTTTCCATGAAAAGTCAGAACACAGAGCAAGTGGCAAGTGTTATTAGTTCTCTGAGTGTTCTTCAGCTCTGAAAACAAACCAGTTCAAGATTAAAGAAAATTTATTATGAGCTTAGCCACCAAACCAAATAATGACCAGCAAGTGTCCAAGAAAGATCAGTGCAAAAACTGACACAATTTTCAAGATTTTCTTAAGGAAGTGTTACAGAGGCTGTCAGGCGAACTGCTTCATTTGTTGCAAATAAATTGGCTGTCTTACCTCTGAATTTGGACTGCTCTTTTCACTTAAGCTGATATGCTTCAGATATCAGAAGGAAGCAATAATACATAGTAATTAAAACTAATTAAACTAATTAACAGTGACAGTGGGAGAAGCTAGAAATATTAAAAAACTCAGTAATCTTGACCGAAAGCATGCTTTTTTTTTTTTTTTTCTTTTCCCTTTTCCCTCTGTAAGAACTTAAAAACATAACATAAACCTCTATAAATCCCCTGTAAACAGACCAAAAAACCTCACTGAACTACACTTTGGCAAATGTTAGCTTTCCAAATAAGTGAAAATTAGAGCATTATCATTGGAAGTTGGATTTCTGCTACATGATTTAGCTGCATACATTGATATATATGTGCGACTGGGGAAAGGTTTACCTTGAACAATAGCAAAGACATCCAGGATGGTTTATATAAGGAAGTTTTGCAAACCGTTTCAGAAGGCAAACATACTATATATTCCTAGCACTAGCATTCTGTATTTCAGGAAAAGTCTGGACTCTGCTCCCCACTTATGAAAAGAAATCATAGCATGAGTACTTTCGGAGGCATACGGTATGCATTCTCAAACAGGCAAGGGATTTTATACTAATTCGCTTTTACTATTTCCTTGGTGAAGCTAAGCTGTGTAATAAGATACTTACTATTTGCCAGGAGTTAGATAAATGAACTTTGGTGGTATGAAAATAGTAATTGAGTAAAATCAGAGCTGAAATGAAAGGCATGTTTCAGTAATGCAACCTGCCTATCTTAAAGAGGCACCACCTGTATATATACACTTGTAACCAGGAAGAGAATTTAATATTAGGAAACAGTTTAAAGAAAAACCTCAGAATAATCACCTGAAAGATCCCTGATCAGACAGATGTTTTAAAAAGTAATATAGGACAAGACACCAGATTAAATGGCGTTTTGAGGGATCCTGTCAATGCCTCCTGCAAGACCTGGCTGGTATTAAGAACGAGTTCTCTCTTCAAGGAAATGAGGGACCCAAAAAACTGAATTCATCAACCGAGCAATCAGCTGTCCGCAGCGAACTTGAAAATAAAGTTTGGTGTTATGGAAGGCATTTATTAATGTGATACTTAAACCCACATTTGTGTGAGAACACACCCTTATGACTCCACAACTTCACTGTGAACTCTTACGATACTTACTGCTTACTGAACTGAAAAGAAAAACCCTCAGTAATTCAGGAGTGGGAAGATTCTATTTCACTTCTAGCTTGAATCAAGCAATCTAGAAAATGAAGTCATTTGTAAGACTGTAATTGTTCCATCAGTGACAGATGAGAATAGCTATCTGAGCCTTTCTCCTTTGAAGCTCGTTACAGAAGATTTAACATAATGAGTGACAGCATACTCATTAAAAAATAGAGGTGTTTGGAAGATTTAATCCAAATGAGGAAAGTTTGCAGCAATTAACATTTTTGTAGAAAATGTTGCAACACAAATCCCCACAGGAACCTTAGATTCAGATTTGTTGTCTCTGCTGGGTTATTAATGAATGTGTGCGGCTGGTGCAAATGAGTCATGCAGAGCTGCAGCAGATTTCTGTTTTCTTAAATGTCTCATTACAGTGTGTGTCAATATGGCAAGGTTACAACTGCTAGGCACAGAGACACTAGCAGACATTCACATCTGAAGTTCAGCAGTGATTTTTAAAGTCCTAAATATTAATCAGTGTTTTCCACACAGAAATGAAATAGAATCTGAGCAACGTAGTTTATTGCAGTGTGAAGTGTTTCATTATGTAAGACTCAGTATCTAGAAGATGATTGTTCAAACTGAACCAGGACATTTTTAAGAATTCCAGAATAAATAATAAGAACATAAGGGTTTGGTTGCCTAGAAAAAAATTCACTTTACTAATTTCAAAATGCTGTTTTTCAACTTGCCTGCATTTTCAGGAGGGATTGCATTTTGTTCACGTGCATTATAAAATCATTATCAACATAATATTTTCAACATAAAATAAGAACGAAACATAGCTTTTTCAAAGCACTGTTTCAGCATTAGTCCTGTGAGAAGTGTACTGTACTGTAGAAACCGTAAGAAATGAAATATGCGAGACCTACCTGTATCAGGTTAAACCATGGAATTTTTTTTTAAATGTCAACGGTGTTGTGCAAAACGGAGTCACCGAGAGTCTCCTGCACTGATGAACCCTACACAGTGCTGTACATAATAGGCTGTTGTTTGTAGTTAGACGTAAGAGGATAGATTAGGCTGTGACTGACTTTACAAATATCAAGAGAAAAAATAATTTTGTTATGCCTGCTGGAACAATCTTCCCCCTCTTACCACATACATTTAATATCCCTTCTTAATCCTCTTTAGAACCGTGAGAATCCGAAGGGATCTCAGACATCACACACTGTTTCCTTTAAATATATACATAGCTATGTTTTTACAGATTTTTTCATACAGAATAATAGGATAAAATTAGACATAAGACTAGCAATTAAAATTAGACATAGACATAGCAATTTCCATGGACGCATGACAATACTGCAAAAAAATCCCCAGGAAATTTGAGGAAACCATGAATACTAACATTTACTTGGTCAGTCTAACATGCGTATTTGTAAGCACTGAAACTGTAACCTGAAGACACAAGAATCCAACGTAAAGAATGATTAAAATGTACCAGTTATTATTTGAAAAGTATAGCTCCACAAGAAATGGAGGAACAATTTTCCATATATAATTTATGAAGTTCAATTGATTGATTTTGCACATAAAACTAATAATTAGCTGAGAACCGATGCATTTTTAATGCTATTTCAAGTATAGCTATTTTTTACCACAATAAATCTAAAGAAAAGCAAGATTTTTTAAGAGAATAAAATGTTTCAAGATGCTATGACTTTAAATTAATTTATGTTGAACACAGTGGGTACCAGAGTCAATTCCCGTTGCCATGACAACAGACACTGAAAATTTAAACATCCAGTGACAGGCTGAATTCCCTGCAAAGAAGCTATTCCGCATTAAAATGATATACTAGTGAAACATTAAGCAAATCTACATGCAAACTATTTATTTTAAGCAGACAGCTTGATTATAGCTTATAAAGAATATAACTATTCGGACACTAGGTTTATTATTTCAGTTTAAATTTCTCTAAGATTTAAATAGTGACCTGAAGACCAGTAAGTAAAAAGATCAAGTAGCTATTTCACAAAGATGCTTGAAGGAAGAGGTATTTTTTGAGAGCACAATTGCTTTATATCTGTCATATACATTTGATTAAATTGTCTTTGCAGCATATATCATTCCATACAGCAAATGAAGCCTGTACATACAGTAGGCTATGCTTTGCATATTCATGATATGTGCCTGATAATGCATAACTATTTCTCAAAAGGTTCTTTAACAAGCTAGAAAATTACTGGATTTGAGAATGAATATGCTCTGCTTATACCCGGTAGAATTTTTATATTAACTAGTCTCATGTATTCTAAATGCAGAAGAATTTTTTGTACCTGTGCAGAAAGTTTCAGGTCATGGGTATAAACTAAATGGAGGGGAAAGCATTTTAGTATCTACCAGTCAAACTTTCCAATGAAAGAATACAGAAAAGGTAGGCACAAGACGAAACCACTACCACAGTTAATACTCTGAAAAATCACCATTTGACAATCTGTGTAGCAGAAGAGGCTGGTTTTGAGCTAGTGGGCAGAATCCCTCCTACATTATGACACCTTCCCTCAAGTGGCTGTCCTTTAAAAGAATAAGATTAGTGCAGGTCACCCTGACAAAGCAGCATGTGTTTTTGTAAAAGAACAAATTGGAGATAGCTCTAACCTATGAGGTGCTCCTTCATGGTGTAATTAGTACATAGATTAATGCTATGAACATTTTTTAATCTCCTTCTTAGTGTTCCTCAGTGCTTTTCAGTCCCTGGCACTCCCAGTCTTGGGCCATTTGAGACTGGACACAAGGTTCAGACCATTGATAAATCCATCTTGGAGTATTCCAAACATTTACAAGAATAATGACATACTCCTTCTTATTATCAGCTTGTTAAGACATTCATAAATGCGCTCCTTGCATACTACTTCAGTTGTTGCTGCAGCACAACATTTGGAGAAACATTGGCACTCACTGTCAGCCTGCAGTGCACCAGTAGGCTCTGCAACCTCCTTCTGCCCATCCATCCCCTCTCCTCTTCGCCCACCTGTGCTCATGCCAGCTCTGACATGGTGCAGACGTGCTCCCAAGTCCTGCATGAGCAGGAGCTGGGAGAAACCTCACGGGGGGCTGTCCCTGCTTCACCTGAGAGCTGCATCAAGCTCTGTCTCAGGCTGGTGTCCCTGGATTGAGCTACACTGCAGATATCCCTGTGCTGTGTCCAGCCATGCATGTCCCTGCAGCCAAAGCTGACCTACCGGCTTGACTTCCCTGCTTTGCCTTGTACCTGTCTTAGCACCACGTGCATGTCAGTCCAGCTGGCTGTCCCCGGCTTCTGTGACTGCTCCCTACTCTCCCTACTCTCCCCCAGCACTGTGGGGCTGTGCCCTGTCCCCTGCCTGCCTCACTGCCACCCTCAGCACTTGGACTCCTGGCCCTTGCACAGCAGCCCCCTCCCGCTGCTCCCCCAACACCCTCCTTCCTCAGGAGCTTTTACTGTGGAAGTTTCTTGGGTTACTTAAAGACAAAACCACTATTATTTATTTACATGGGATTCTGCAGCAGCACAAGGAAGAAATGAAGCATGAACAAAATCACTGCACAGTTACTAGATTCAGTTATCCAGCTGAATCATGCACATGCCAGCACATGCTTAGCCTGGGTGTGTTCCTAATGCCAACCCCAGAATAGTGCTCTCCCAGTTGTAATGGAGATTTGAGGCTTGCAGCTTCTTTCACAAACCAGTCAAAATCGTGTTTGCCGTGTGGAGTTCTTACCTGAACAGCGTGAGCAAGGGCTTTGAGGAAAGGCCATCTTTGTTATCTCGCCATGCTACTGCTGGTGGAATGTGGTGGGGTTTTTTCAATAATTCGTCCCTAGTTATGCAGCAGGGCCAAGCCAGTAGCCTCTTTTCAGGACTTTCAGCAAACAGAACTTGAAAAGATCTGCCCACACAGAGAAACATTATGTGTCTGTGGTGACCTTTTGGGAACACATCGAAAAGATGAGAAAATGGAAACATTTAACAGCAAAACCGTGGAGCTCTGGGCAGAAGCAAAGTAAGGCAGCAGAGTAAGAAAACATCTGGTGTCCTTGTTGCCATTTAACCCATCAGGCAGCTAGAACACCACACAGCCATTCACTCACTCCCCCTCACCCCCAGTGGGATAGGGGAGAGAAGTGGGGAAAGAAAGTTAAACTCATGGATTCAGACAGTTTAGTAGGACAGAAAAGGAATAGTAATAGTAATAATAATAGAATATACAAAACAAGTGATGCACAATACAATTGCTCACCACACACTGACTGATGCCCAGCTATTTCCTGAGCCACAGCCCTCCCCAGCCAACTCCCCACAGTTTATATACTGAGCATGATGTCATATGGTACGGAATATCCCTTTGGCCAGCTTGGGTCAGCTGTCCTGGCTGTGACCCCTCACTGACAGGGCATGAGGCTAGTGTAAGCAGTACTTAGCAACAACTGAAATACCAGTGCGTTATCAACTTTATTCTCCCACTGGATACAAAACAGCATTATACTAGCTACTGGGCAGAAAATCCCCCAGCTGAAACCAGGGCAGTCCTATAGTGCTCCTGCTGAAGGACAGGTCAAGACTGGTAGGGTACCTGCGGGGATATGAGAGGGGAAGCAGAGCATCCCTCCTTAGAAACAGATGCTCTGATTGTGCTCTAGAAATTAATTCAGGAACAGCAGTGAAAATAAACTCAATTTTCCACCATTCTGTTGGCCAGTTCCTCCTCTTTGACTACTGCGTTCCTTCCACGGCAACCGTAGACGAGCTCTGTCCCCTGTGCCCCGTCTCCAGCACAGAAATGCTGTCTGCTTGCATGGCTGAGAAGCCTTCAGTAGGCTGCACCACCCTTGCCCTGCTGCACAGAGAAAACTGACAACGCGGGATGCTCCAACTTAATCTTACCAAACAAGACTCCTTTTTCTCACTAAAATGAAAGATACGTTGAAGCATAGAACCCATCAATATATATTTTGACCTGTTTGGGCACTGTGTGGATGAATGGCTCCCTGGGGGCTAAGGGCCAGGAGCGGCAAGGGCTCCGTCCCACCACCCCAGACAGGAGCGGGGCAGACTCGGGGCACGAGAGCTGCCTCAGTCCTGGGCGTCGGGCACCCCTCTGGGGACAGGCGAAGGCTGGGCCAGGACGTGGGGCCATGGGTGGGCCCAGCTTGGTGGGACCCATGCGCCATGAGGGCAGGACTGTGGGAATCTGGAGATGGTCCCTGATGTGATGTTTCTGGGGAAGGGTCTGATAGTCCCGGGGGGCTGAGTTGGGATCCTGGGCTGTGGGCAAGGGAGGGGAGCCCCAGGGGGCGGGGTAGGGACCATTGTTGGTGCCCTCAGGGCCATTACCATAGTGACTAGCATAGCCTGCCATTCCTGAGCAAGCATGCAGTTGCTAAGCGTTGCGGTTACTTTCTTGCCAGGTTATTCGATGAAATAGCTTTTTTTTTTATTAACATTTCAAATTTTCCTGAAGAAAACTTGTGCTGTTCATTTTAAGATTATAGTGTCCTCATCAAAAAAAAAGCAGTCCTGCTGCTCCTTTTCTAGGCCACTCATCAAAGGTGTAACAACTGACAAATACGAAGCCTTGTTTTCATATGGGTCATGCCTGAAATTTCATTCAGGGAACTACTATGCCAAAAATTCAGTCTGCCAATGCTTTTCATTTTTTTAATTACACGTCAAATATTGCTATATAAGTCTCTTAATAGTGTAGGGGATTCAATTTTTCCTAGCAAGCTCACACATTCTTATGTCTTTAAAACAATTGTTTACTAAGCCAATAAATTAACACAGATATTCCTCCTTTTCTTTCAGATTATGAACAAGACTGCCATTTGCCATGACAGTCACTTATGGCATGAAATATCTCATAATAACGTTAGATGGCACACAAAGAACAGCAGGGATGACTTTTAATTAAGATAAAGAGACGCATTGTGTAATGTAGTAATAAAAGTTGCGTCTCAGAAACTAAACATCCATCAACCGCTCTTGTGGCTTTTTTCCTTGTAGGAAACACTGAGTCCAATAAATCCTCTCTTACATTAAATACATTAACCTTAAAGACTTAAAGAGATTTTGGAGACCTTCTGGCTAATGTAATCACCAAATTTTAGGACTATTTCCTGTTCCAAACCTACCGCAATTTTTCAGAACTGCAGAGTAAACCAGCAAAGTGTACATTGATAAAATGCTATTTTTTTTCAGTTAGACTTTTAAGATTCTTCAACATAAACCAGCCTAAATTCATGAAGTCAAGTAATTGTAAAATTAGCCCACTTATTTTAAAATGGCATACATTTTTTCTTCTGCTTTCTTGGAAGAGTCCCGTATTTTCTTCTGCGTAACAAAGAAATGAATCCATCAGATGACTAAGAGACAAAACATCAGCTTCAGTGATTCATTCTAGCTCAAGAACAAGCATGTACAAAACAAAAGAAAAGAAAACATTTTCTCAGTACAAATTTCTGGATATGTACTTTATAGCAACAAAAGCGTATCACTCAGAATGGGCCTGCGTCAATGCACAAGTAATAATAGCACTGGCTATTTTTCATCTTTCCTATGACTGAAAGTAATGTGCATTATTCAGGGATTGCTTACTCTCTACTGAAATGCAGCCACTTCAGGGACATGACACATTATTGCAATGTCCCTTGGGACAACAGGAGATTTTCAAAAGTAAAAGTCCTTTCAATGAAACAAAAAGCAAATGGTGAAAATATTGCAATGGAGATAGAAAACATGAAGTTGTTATCTTGTTATTATCATTTTTATTGGTTTTGAATAGATAGCTTGTTTTACTGGAAGTAAAGTGAGATTTTTTTCTCAAAATCGAATGAAATCTACAGTTATGTAGATTTTGGGGAAAACAATTTTTATATAAAATCAAAGATAGTAATTTTTTCTTTTACACTTTTGCCAGACACCATCCTGCTGATGCTGCAGACAGTTAAAGAGATATCTGAGACAAGTGGCTTTCAATTCTCTTGGGACATGAAGATGGCATCAAAAATCCAGTGTCAAATTTTGTGATCCTTATACTAAAATACCTCACCAACAGAGACTTCCTTTGTAGTCATGTCTTTCGATATGCAGCATTGCACTTTGACCCATGACTGAGAGAAAATGCCTCAGATAATAATGTTTCTTAATCAGCCAGAAAGCTTGCAATTAACCTAAGAATTATACTCCCTCACCTGCTTTTCCTCAGGTTGTAGGCACTGCATCTGATGCGCTTCCAATCTCTGCAGCTGGCACACATTTTTCTAGCATATTGTTAAAACCAGCTAGTGGCATAGACTGTTGTCACAGAATAATTCAAAGTATTTCTGAGCAATGCTTGTTGGAAGTCAAGTCAAGATGCTGCTGTCTAAGCTGCAGAGACTGATGGTATGACAACGTTCAATTGCATTTTTGGATCATTGAGTTGAAACATGCATTTCTTTATAGTTGGTGAAATGAACATTTATTATGGACAACCATGCAGAATTTACTACTCATGCTCTTGTTATAAACCTTTCTGAATAATGTAGAAACAAAATACATTCTTGTCATTTTGTAAGCTTGGCTCATTGTGAAACATTTGGGGGCACTCTGGTTTTTTTTAATGTGCATTTCTCTTCTTGTATAAATAAATTATGATGGGTGCTAAACCTGAAATAAACGGTGTGAACAGGTCACCAGACTGTTAAATTAAATGAGTAAGTGGTGCTAGCCAACCTCATAGAATTTCTGAGTTATCCAATAAGCACTTGTCAATATATGTTCATCCACTGTGTTCCTCTACTTAGGCATGCATACATGTACAACACGGCAGACAGAAAAACAATGCCAAAGTAAGCTCCAACGCCTGCTACTTTATGACAGAGAGGCAACATTTCATGTACAGATCTTGAAGTTCTCTAATATCCTTGGTTAATAAATCTCACTGGCATAACAAGTTTAGCCATTTTAATTATTTTACATAATGGTACTGTGTTCCAGCTGAGAGCATTTGGGCTGACGCAGCAGAGAAGGCGGCACTTAATACAGCCAAAAGCGTCTTTTGGTGCAGGGGGCATCACAAGCACATTTAACGTGAACCAAGGCTTCTACCACTTGACCTAATATGAGACAGCACCATACAAGTCTTCTCATAGAATGAGCAGTTGTGTTTTAAAGGCATAGTCAAGGATTTTGTCCATGAGCCACAAAATGCTATGCACAAGTTTAGAATGTGCTTAAGTGAGGGAATGAAAGAGCCATGTGTCTTATTTTGGAAACAGAACTGAGGCTAGATGACTTCCATAATCACTGTCAATTCATTGTGACTGTTAAATAACAGTTTTATCATCTGTCTTATCTGGATTTTTACTTGTCAGAATAGGAGACACTAGCTGAAGTTATCCTCAGCATGTCATGAGTAATGGGAATGCAGCAATTTGGACCTGTCCACATGTTAACTTGTCAAAAGAAGAAGAAAGTAGAAAGCAGGGGGTAAAATGCAGATTTTTTGATTTATTCTTCTGCAGAAAGAGAAAAAAAAATGGTGAAGGAAATTCTCCTATCTAAGGAAAAAAAATTTAAAATAGCTTACCCGAAAAGAAGGCTTGAGGCGATTAATTTGAAAACAAACTGCAAACACTGTGGCAGCCTTTAGCAAGTTGCATATATTAGCACTAATTTGAACTGATCTCTAGAAACTTCAGCTACAGCTCGACACTAGAATCAGAACATTACTGGTAGCTTCAAATCTTTTCAAATACTAGTCACAATGACAGCGTTGAGCCTTAAAATAGAAACACAAAATGCTAAAAGAAATGAAGTGGTAAGGATAGATGCAGTCATGGAAATCCCAAGGACCAAACCCTTTTCCCGTATCAGACATTCCAGTGATACCCCACAACGTCTGTCATCCCTGTATTGATGAACCACCTCTCCAGACTGCAAGGCAATTCACTCTCCAGACTGTATTATCAACAAGGAGCTGACAAGGTGTTCGGAGTCAGATCTGAATCAGGCTTTAAGCTGAAGCTTAGTGTCTGGGCTCTAGGCCAGATCATGCTAGGGTTCATATTCAGAGACGTAAATCTGATGAGCTCTTCTCACAGAGTATCAACTGAAAATGACATCCATTTGAAATAATGGAAACCTCACAACGTCTGCCAGATCTGCTGCAGGTGGATTGTATTCCTACTCCCAGAACAGCACAGAGGTTAAAGCTCATGGGCAGGACTTTGGCCCCAGCTCAGCAAAACACATTAAGTACGTGACTAAGTTGATCCCTAAACAAAAAAAGCACAAACTGGAGCACATGTTCATACTTAGTCATTTGCTAAAGTGCTTTCCTCAATCAGGGCCTGATTCTGGAAAATGAGGGTCTGGCAAAACCACTCATTTGCTTTCTATATTTCAGTCAGCCAAAATATTGCTTTGTTTAGCAGAGGCTTTGGATTATGAATAACAAATAATTATCATAACAATTTATGCAAGGAAGTGCAAGTGCATGTGTAACAGGTTTATTTTAAGAATACCTAACAGCAAAGCAAACTGAAAGAACTGTGTACAGTAGTATAAAGCTTATATTTTACCTTATAATGTGATAGTGATGTCATTTCCAAAATGCTTTGATTTATCCCCAAATCCTTTTACAGCATATCATGGGTATTTGCATTTTCTCTGCAGTTGCTGTTACCATTTCAGAAGAATGGATGACACTCATGCTGGCAGATTTAAAGTCTCAGCTGGATGAGAGAAAATAATACTCTGTGACTCCAGTCAGAATATCTGAGTATTAATGAGTTGCTAATTTAAGATCTGGAACTCATCTTTCAGTGCCAAACTCACTTAAAAACAAGGAGTGTTTAGAATTACTATTTTAGATGAGCTCATTAGCTGTTTGAGTCTTTACTCTTGCGACTGAATTTTAGTTCTTTACCTAGTTTAAAAGTTGGTGGTCTTGATGCACTCTTCAAGTAGCGTACAGTATACTCGATAAGTTTACCCCACAAAAGATGCCAAGTATTACTGTGTTTCACAGATGCAGCAGCAGCATAGTTTCATACCTCACTTTTATGGGAAGTAAAGAAAGAAGAAATAAATAAAGCAGGGGCCAAGAGTGAGTCATACTTTCAACAACAAGATAAAGGAATTGTCATATCCACACAGTGATTTCCTCAGAGTAATACAAAGAAAAACACTCTTGTAGAATTGGAAAATAAAAATATTTAAAATAAAGTAAAAGCATAAACTTGAGGGCTTTCATACAGAACAAATTATGCTAAATATGGGACAGGAAACACAAAGTAAAGAATTGTCGTGGCAGGGAGCTGTGCTGATTAGGAAGTGGGCAATTTAATTTCTTCAGGAGCATGAAACTCCAGCATGAATTAATTTGCTTCATGTAGAGTCCTGCTGTTTTCTCTTCTTTCCTCAATCACTGTTTACTAGATAAAGTCACACCTCACCTATCTTCTTTGATTGTTTAATTTCAGCAGGATTTTCTTTTCATGGCACTATTAGCAGAGCTAAGCTTTACTCGGCATGTAAAACATAAACACATTACTTTGGGCCACAGGACCACTGAGGCTATTGCAAGTTTGAAACAATATTGTTCCAATATTTTGCTTTCAGAAAATAATTTCTTTGAATTTTAATAAGGTGTCCAAGCCACAATCCAACATTAGTTTTGTAACAGCTCCCACTTTCTTCAGTGGCTGTCCTGAATTTCCAACAAATAAATTAACTCCCAAAGAAAAGCAGGCACATGAGCTCAGCTCAGTAGCAGGATTAACCTCGTCTACATCAGTAGGGCGACTTTTAGGATGTGACAAGAAGTCCGGTAGGACCAGAACACACATATAGGACAAAACAACAGACAGAGCACTAGAAGACTTTAGAAAGGCTTTTAGAAATGTTTGGACGATATGGATTACTAGGAACAGTGATCAGCTTTAAAATGGTAGGCACCTGGAGGCTTTAAAATTATGCTCCTCTTTTGGACCATTTACAGGAAGATCTATAAGAACTGACCTATAGACTGACAGTATAGAGTGACCTTTCCTACTGAACCCAAGTAGCAAAAACATGTTTGCATGTTTACAGATTTTGTTAGTTTATTAACTAAATTAAATATATAAGCAGGTGTATAAACCACAATAAAGTCTCACCAAATGAAATGAGAAATAGCTTATGGTCAATCATAAGATTAAATTAATTAGTAGTATTATTATTCTCATTATTATACTAGATTTCATAAATTAAAATTTCCGTAGAAGGCTGTTGTGAGCAGTTCACATATCAGTCCACAAACATAACCTGGGGTCCATTAAGCACAGTACAGCTGAACAGTCAAGAGTGATTGTCCCACTGTACCCACTGGTGATGTGACTTCACCTCGAGTACTGCGTGCAGGTTTTGGCTCCACAGTATAAGAAGGACACAGAAATATTAGAATGTGCCCAAAGAAGGGCAACAAAGATGGTGAAAGGTCTAGAGGACGTGACTTATGAGGAGCGGCTGAGTATACTTCATTGTTATCAATATCTTCCTTATGAGAGAGACTGCAAAGGGAGATGTCTGGTGTCCAGTGAAAGGACACAAGGGAATGACTTAAAGCTGCATCAGGGGAAGTTCAGATTGGATATTAGGAAGAAATTCTTTACTGAGAGGATGGCCAAGCATTCAAACAAGCCTCCAGGGAAGTGGTCATGGCCCAAATTTGTTGATGTTCAAGAACCATTTGCACAATACATGGTTTAACTTTTAGGTTGCCCTGTGTGGAGAGAGGAGTTGGACTCGATGATCCTTGTGGGTCCCTTCCAGCTCAGGATATTCTGAGATTTGATGACTCTAAATGCTCTCCCACTCTCCAAAGAAAAGAAAGATCCGTAAGTGCCAAATAGCTGTGTTAGCAGCAAACTAAGAGTACTTCTGCTGTTTTCCACCGTTTTTCCATGTGCATAACTACATCTGTTCATGCCAGTAAAGACAGTATCACAGGGAATATACCAAAAAGAATCTAATTTTGATATTTCCTACATTTTCAGTGATTGAAGTGAAATCTCATTCCTGTTAAATCACCTTTTTCTATATTTAGTTTTTTTCAATAATTATTTAGTATAGTAGACATTGGCATTTTAAATATTCATATATTTGAAAAAAATATATGATTAATTATCTGCTAGGACCACTTTTGTTTCTCTCTAAGGAAGTTTATTCTGAACTTCAAAATGCTTTTCCAGCAAACAACTGTAGCAATTATGATGGATGCCTTTGCTTAACACATAAAATGAGGTTTATGAATCAAACGCCCACTCTGAATCTATGACATTAGCCCAGAAGTATTCTTGTTCTTTATCACCTTGCTTGTTGCAATCTCAGCATAGAAAGGGAAGGAAATAATTTGTATGGCAGTAATTTGCAGCCACTAAAAGACGTAGAGCAGGCACTCCAAAAGGACTGACAAATGACTATAAATTATTTCTATCATCTGTTTGAAAGGGACTCCTTACAGAAGCAACACATTGTGTTTCTAGCTGATTCTACAGAGCAGGTGGGCATCTTCTTGCCATCTGCTGTATTTCTAAGTCAAGAGCCCTTGAGAAAGACACTAGTGCAACAGTAGGCTAATGAACAATTATGGATATTAATCAAGAACTGCATGAGAAGAAACAATTTTTCACAGGGTTTTGGTGTACAATCCATTCTGTGACTGGGAGAATCGGGCCTTACATCACAATAGCTTCAGCGTTTTTTCCAGACAGCTTCTAGTTGAGTAACATTTTTTCTGTTTGCTTTGCAAAACAGATATTTAACAGTTATGTCTTCACTTTAACTGGTGCTTGATGTTCAGGCCAAGAGAAAAGACCAAAGAGCACATGAGAAGGTACATCCACTTTTGTACTACAACTGACTGAAAACGGGCAGGAAGGATGAGTTTCAGCTTAACTGGTGCAACTGCCAGAAACTCTTAACCATTCGTTGATGTGGTAACCAGACTTTAAAGTAAAACAGAAGCCAAGTTGCACCATTTTTCAAGAGTGAGCCTGGTCTGTCCTTCATGAGGGATGTGCTCCTTCTGTTCCTTCCTCTGTATCACTGCAGGCTGATTTTCAAAGGAGGGAAGGAACACACAGAGAAGGTACTAGTGACTGGGGGTAATCATGAAGCATCTTCAATGCTCCCACAAAGACTTAAGGCAGGATACTGCCTCAGATAGCCGTGTTCCCAGATCGCTCTTGCCCCCTAATTTACTCCTGAAGTGCATTTGATTACCAGAGGACTTAGTGAAATGTACTGAATATGTATCAGGATCATTATTCTCACATGCCAGATGGGTGTTTTAATGCCGCGTGCAGTAGCTGGCATGGTAATAGACTCCTGACATGAATTGCTTTTAATAAAAAACAGGAAATTCAACACAGAAATTTATTAAATTCTCAGTAATGCCCAGGAGACAAAATATCTTAGTTCTGACCAGAACTTTGTAAGCTACAGTATACAAACTGCTAGTATGGCAGCCTTGGGGAGAAAGGATTAGAACAACACTATCCCATATGTCTTGGGACAAGCAGTTTAATGATCTTCCTTTACATTGTCTGTGAAATGGGGGTAAACAATATTTATCTTACAAAGCCACTGAGGTATATAAAAGTACCTCTACTGAAAATCCTTTATAAAACATCATACTTTACTAGCCTATTTACTTGCCTATTAGCATGAAATTGGTTCTCAAGCTGTTCTTGGCTTTCGCATGAAGTTGGTTTTGAGCCAAAGAAACTTTTTTTTCCTTCTGTTTAATTTGTCTTTGCCTATTTACTTTAAGGCTTGCTCTTCTGGATGAATTTTCAGCCAGGAGCTCCATAAAAATGCATATGTTTCTTATCTGCTGTCTGTGATACTGTTAGCTGTGCAACCTGAATGTTATGTCAGTGGGCATCTCGCCACTCAGTGTGGATGGGATGCTATGTATTTTGCTTCTCTAATTTAGTGTAGATGTTGCCTTTCTCCTTATGACACTACTAGGATAAAGCATAAACATGGTGGATAGAAATACAGAATTTCAAAGAAATTCATGGTCAACATTTTAGTTTTTAGTCCTGTGTAAATTAGCATGTGCTTTTATCTATCATACCTCTAGTTACCCTTTTATCAAGCTTCAGGCACATGATATATTAACAAAATAAGGATGTTCCCTAAGCTGACCTGGCCCTCTTGAGCTGGGCATAGAGACAAGGATATTTCAAATATTGGGCTTATGCACAGGTCTGACCTATTTTATATTTAATTTAGACTATCGAAAGAAAATGCTACCCAGGGCAAGACTCAGAGCAGCCAAAGCTGGAAAATCACTTACATGAATATACCTCTTTATAATAACTTGGTGTGCTCCTGGCATGTATCTGTGATGGAAGGTAGGAGAGTGTAGAAGAGACCCATTTATGTATTCTACCTACCATTATACTCCAGGGATATTTCCAATGAATAAACTAGACTTCTGAACCCATCTATTTCACTGAAATTCATTAAATTGATTCCAGACCGACATTTGAAAATCTTGCTCAGCACTTTTTTACATTGTTCGTTTTTAGCTCTTTCAATATCACTATGGGCGTTTTAATACCTAGGCTAGCCATGTTACTGTATTTGTTGAGACAGCAGCCGTGCTTAGAAGAAGATTTTGAAATTAGCATTTAAAGATTATCAGAGTAAACAAAAACCCTTCAGAGTTATACAGTTGTAAGCAAGGGCAGTATGGTCCTTATCTAAGTTATAATTAAACTCTTATCAGATTAAGCTTCTGTTGCAACTTACGCAGTTTATGAAGTAGAGCCACTGTGATACTAAAAAAGATATGGATGTCAAAAAAATGTGTTAAGTGTAATACATATGCATAGCACTCATATTCAAGTGTATTTGAAATAATGAGCTTACAGATTTAAGTAAAATCATAAATTCGAAGTATGCAAAACACTTAGGCACTGAATTTGCCTTTACATTTCATGTAAAAACAAATTTGCTGGATAGGAGCCTAAAAATTATCTGCATCTGCATTGAGTTCTAAAGATAGGAAGAATTTATTTTTCATTATTCATTTAAAAAATCCGAAAACTGTGTTTTTTTCATTTCTTATTTAAATTTTAAGAAGTGAATATATTCAAAATGTTATCTTGGCCTTTTTCTTTGGTTCCTTGTTCAGGGGAGGAAGCAATGAGGTTAGATGGAGCTGATATTACTTGTGATCTTCCAGTTACCTTGCAAATGTATGCCAAAGCATTTTAGGGATGATTTATGCTCACTGCTGCCCTAGGCTTAACAAAGGATTAACAGTCATGCTAGCCTGAGTAGTGGTTTTTCTTTTACTGACAAGTCTCCATTAGGTATTACATTTAAATGCTCGTTTATTTCACTAGCTGGCCCGAGGAAGTATTGAATTGTGGTTGCTGTTACCACTGTGTCAGAGGTCAGACTTCCCATCACTGTTCTCCCTGTGCTGCACTCTGTAATGTAGCCGGCCTTTTTTTGGCAGTTGTGGATATAACGTAATATTTTGTCAACCACAAAGAATTTCTGCAAAGTACAATAATTTATACCCATGTTTTAAAAGGTACCACCTTAAACGTAGCGTGTAAACTTGAGTTTCGCAGAACACAGAAACGTGTAATATTTTGTTTGTGCTTTAAAATCTGGAAGAGGGTGGGTGTGGAGGGGGGGGCGTGGGTGCTTGTGTGTATTCATTCTGTATGGAGACAGTTTCTGCTGCCTGTCTAGCTGCCATCACAAGGTTCTTCTTGAACAGCCACACAGTTCATATGTTCTTACCCTGGATAATACCACCAAAACTTGTATTACTCCTGAAAAGAAATCTTAATTATAGGAGTGAAAGGGGGTTTTTTTTAGATTATGTCACAGACTACTCACTTCTGATAGAAAAGCATTTCATTCCTATTTGACCTACACTGTTACTGCACGTGTGTAGTCTCCACACAGCTAAAATTCATCCATCAGTGCCTGTGCTTCAGTACGTAAAGCACTTGCCACTAAACTTTCCTACACTTAGCCTTTTTTTTTTTTTTTTTTGGCAGGTAGAAAAATGGAGAACAGACAACAGGTGAGATAAACGTCATATTTCTTCCAGTGTGGCAAAGAGAGCTGTCTGTTGCTAGACAACACATTTCAGCTCAAGACAAGAGAAGTAAGCCGCCCAGCCGCAGCATCAGGACTCCAGAGTGTTTGATGGAGCTGACTGAGAAGGATGTAAACCTGCCACTACAAATCACTATGCAGAGGAATTATCAGTTAAGGGGGTGGGGGAGGGAGGGAGGGTGGGGAGAACCCACAAGCTTCCTTTTCCCAGGATTCTGTGCCATTCTGGGTAAAAAAAAAAAGAAAAAGAAAAGATGTTTTAACAATGTTTACACACCACACCTTTGACCCTAATTAGGAGAAGAGTGACATAAACATAAATTAATCTGGCCCACATTCATCTCATCCTTCCTTGACATTGAATACCCAAGCACGGGTGCAATGAAAGTGTACCTATTCACCTTCTCTGAAAATCCCTGTTTGTGTTCCCAGCTGGCTGACAACCTGATTATTTACCTTCAGGTAAGCTTTTGAAAATGTTGCCCTTAATCTCTGTGAAATAATTCTGTGTTTTGGACAGACAAAGTTGCTGTCAAAGTGCTTACTACTAATATCTGCACAGAATTTGAATCAAGGTTGGTTGTTTGGTTTATTGAACCAGATGTTGGCAAAGGTGTCTGGTCCTTTGCATTTCCAACTTTTGACTAACAGAAATGCTCTCCTGAACTGAAACTATCAAAACCAAATCTCTGCCTGAAACTGCTGATCCCTGAAAAACGTGGTGGATAATGAAAATCTTTGCATATCCCCCTAAGCAAAGATCTGCTGCCAGGTATCTCTGTAATAGCCTCTGCTGGGCAAAATTGTCAGACTAATGCCACTGAAGCTCTACTCTTTTGTACTTAGTTTTCCTGCTTCATTAGCTCCTGATCCCTCCATCAGCTGAGTGATTTTCTGTTTCAAATATTAGATATTCATATTTGTGCTACCGGTTTTTGTAAATGCCCGGAAGGAGAAACATGAGTGTAGTCCTCTTTTATTTGCAGTTTTACCTCAAGAGATCCACTGTGATTTGTGCTGCAGAGCCTGGAACTGCTGTGATTTATCTTTGCATACAGGTGGCTTTTACAGTAGGTGTAGGTGATGTAGTGTGTATTTAAAGGGAGGGAAAAAGGAGCCTATGGATAAGGAGACAATTTGTACTCCTGAAGGGCATACTTGGATGCCAGACTTTCATTTGTCTAATCTTCTTACATAGCCTGATCCCTGCAACTCTCCCGTTTCTGCTCCCTCTGTGTGACGCGGCAGCCACAATGGGTTTGGAGCAGCGAGTATAGGCTATCAGTGCTTAAGGATTGTTTTTTCCTGTTACCGTCATATTTATCAGTCTAAATGTGATGCCAGATATATTCCTCTTCCTAGGCAGATAACACTAGCACAGCAGCACACATGTCACCCCCTCTGTCTCCAGGGATGATCCTGTAGTACAGATCTGGCATTTTAACAATTGTCTTCATGTGGCTCAACGAGTTCAAGTGCATTCCATAATGTGAAGCAGCAGCTCGGGCAACAACTGCAGTACGCGGCATACATGCAGCAGCAGTTTGATGTTTTTCACATTGAGCTGAAGAGAAAACCAGCTCTTTTTCTCCACTTTCTGTTACTGAGTAAGCTCATTGTAGGAACTAAACTAGGCAGGCTAGAAAGCAGCTTCTCTTCCCCTGGAGGAAAAAAAAAGCAAATGCAAGAGAAAGAAGAAATTCCATTAATTTGGAAAGCAGATCCTGTCAAAACTTTCCTAATTTCAAACAAGAAAAATAGTGATTGTTTCTCCCACTTTTTTTATAAAATCACCCACGTAATAATCTGGATTAATAAAAATTGCTGACTTCATTGCTTTTCACGAAGCCCTGGTTCTGGTAATGGAAATTAAAAGTATACCCCTGGAAGATGCAGGATAAGGCTTACTGGAGGAGTAAAATTCCTGCTTAGGGTCACACAGGAAGTCTTTAGTAAAGCTAGAAATGGAAAGTTAGTCCAGTGCCTTTACCACAAAACACTTCCTTCCTTAAACATACTGGCGAAGTGCACCACATTACAAACTGCTGCACTGGTCGCCAAGACAAAAGCATTTCAGGAATTGTGAAAGTTTTATTTCTACAGAAGTGGAAACAGCTTTCATACATTCTCGTTTATCCTGCCTCCCAGTGTGGCTCATTCCTGTGACTTCTCCCCCAGAGAAGGCACAAATCCTGTTTGCATTTTCTAGGGAGTCCTGGAGTGGGGATGTGACTGCCTGTGAGCCTGGGGCTCTGCCATCTCCTGGGAGCGTTGGGCTGCACCAGTCTGGGGACCGGTGAAACCTAGCACAGCCCTGCAGCACCTGTTCCAAACCCACAAAACTGGAAAAGCATACAGTCTTTCCACATATCCCCACCCTTCTCCACTTTGGTGTATAGCAGTATTTTTTTATTCTGCTTGGTCTGGTTTAAATAACAGAAGTTCAATCTTGTATTGCGTAAATATTGACACTATAATCCCTTTTCCTGAGCAGAAGAAAAACTGTGGAGATAAGCCACTGATGAGGTCTTAACTTCCATCTAATGACTTTCACTTCAACATAGAAGCCTTTATCAGTGGAATGTGTACTGGAAAACAAGGTTCTGTGCAGGGCAGCCAGACCTCAGCATTTTCTGCACTGCTCTGCCAGCGGCTGCCAGGAATAGCAAACAGAAATAGTTGTTTCCAGAGCAGTTGAGCTACTGAGGGTTGTTTTCAATGATTTGGTTTAAAATATTTATTTCATTCAAATAGGAATGTGACTACAGTGTCTGTCTGCTGCAACACTATTATTTAATTTTTCATTGTTTCTTTGGAAAGGTTTGGCAAAATACCTAAATTTGCTGACGGTACCCTGCTGATAGATTCACCTGCAACATTCATGTCTTTCCTTCCTTTCTCTTCTGTCTCAACTCTTTAAATTCCTGAGAATCCTCTGACTGCTCTGGTACCATGGCTGACTTCTACACTGCTGACAGTCAGCCAGATGGTATTTTGGGCTAGCTCCTAGGACACAGATCTCATTAAGCCAGGAGTCAGTGGCTTAACAGGTCTTTATCCATATTACCTCCTGATAGAGACAGCATAGCCATATCAAACATCTTAACCCAGTCAGACGCTGCTGCTCAAGACAGCTTTGCAATTTTGACTCATTCCTTCAGAGAATAACGTAATGCGTCTGATGTGTGTGTGTGTCTGTGTGTGCATGTGTGCACACATGTGCCTACCCCCATGCCTTTTTCCTTGTGAATGCAATTTTAGCTTTTCATTTATTCCTCTGAGGCACAAACTGCTTTTCCAGCTGTCATATTACTTGCTCAGATGGAAAATGCAGCTGAGTGAATTGTATAACGCTACATCTGATTTTTTTTTTGTTTTTTCTGAATATTATTATATTAATTATGGACTGTAGGTATCAACACCACTCCTTCTAATTTTTGACCAGTGTATACAAAATAACTATAAGAAGGCAGGAAATTATGTCAAAATTTTATTATTATTAGTGGTAACTACATTTGGTCGAGTTATTTTTACTCCTTCAAAAACTGTAGAACAACCTGGAAGTGTGTATTTTTTTCATCAGTGTTTTTCTACTTGAGGCATAAGATTTTAAAAAAGAGCTAGATTTCATGTTTTAAATAACAGATTTCAAACATTGTTGACAAACTACCAACGGAATTCTTATTAATCTGTGCCTCTGTGTATCATTTCTCCAGTCTATAAGACCTGGTGACACTCAGGTTGCTGTGCAAAGCCAAGCTCTGTCTTACTGTAAGAAGTCAGCCTCCTGCTCATGGAGGCAAGAAAGCCAGAAAAAAAGAAATCTGTCTCCACTGATGTAGCTTTTGGCTACAGCAAACTCCTTCTGTACATCTGCTGAGGAGGTGCAAAAATGAAGACAATGGATGTGTTCCCCATGTTAGAAATGATATGTTAGTAATGATATCATAAAACACACAATAAATATTTTGTCTCTGTGTGTGTCTGCAAAACCAAGGAGTTCAGCCTTTTTTTTTTTACCCTTCATATCATGGCATAACTGTGTTGACAGCATTTTTGGCAAGATCAGGGAGGAAGATAATGCTTTCAGTACCGGTATATTATTTAAATAATTTTCATGTATTCAACAAACATTAGCTGGTGAAGGAAGCTGGCTCAAGAGGAGTTAATTTTTTGCATTTACATATCATCTTAAGAACTCCAGTTGCAGAGGAAATCTTAAAGGGCTGTGAACATGCACGTCTATTTCAATGCATCACCCTGCAGTGGGCTTTTTATGATGAGATTGCAGAAGGAATAGGAGGAAAAGAAATGCAAGCAAGGAAGAAAATAAACAATTAAACAGGAAATAGCAGAATGTATTCCTAATTTGCTGCATCTCCTCCTTAGTAGGCTTACTGGCATCCTGAATCATGTAATTAATATACAATTATGCCATAGGTTTGGTAACCTAACTGTTTGGCTGCTGTAGTCAAAGTTGTAGGACAGTGTTCCAGGTCTGTGAGAGAGCTCCAGCATGGATCTCAGAGCTACCAGATGATACCGTTCAAGACAGCCACGCTGGCATGCACTAGCAAGAGCCATGTGGAGATGTGGGAAGTGTGAACTCATTCTGCTCATGATCTGCACTGCACATGGCAGAGGGAGTAAACGTGACTGTGGAAGGACGAGGAGAGACAAAGGGTGCAAGACAAGTAAGCAAGGCTGAGAGCTAACCCAGAAAGGTAGTCTTGCTAGTTTTGGACCAGTATGTCGGTTTATCCCTATGTGTTTGTGTTAGGTGCTTCCATGAGAACAATTCTAGGACTGTGATGGAAATGTAAAATAAGTTCCTTCCTCAGCATCCATCACGGGTGATGTTTTGCATTAACCTTCACTTACAGAGTAAGTGAATGACCTAAAGATCCAGTCAAATTTGTCATCTTTCATCAACCCAGAGATATGGCCTTTAGATATTTCCCTGGATTGTCTAAAACAAAGCAATTGTCGTGGTGGGTGAAATGCTCTACTTCCATTAACTATGGGTATGTTCATACCTATTACTGGGTTCTTCATATATTGTTCAGTTATCTCATCTTAAATAAAACCCATTTCCTTCTGATTTATGCCAAACTATTTACCAGCTTTCTTATAATTTCTCCTGGTATTGTCACAGCTTCAGAAAAAAATACCTGTGTTGTATAAATTGAAAGTTTTGAAAAATTATTAATTGAAGCATTGCTTTTTCCCCTGCTGTTCTGAAACGGAACAGAACAACCTGGAATGAAACAAGCACTGGATAGAAACAGACCAACTCATATTTTCATAGCACTCCTGAGTCATTTCCCCCTCAGTTTCAGAAAAGCATCAAGGCATCACAACAAAACATTGAGAATGCAATTGTAACAATAAAATTAAAATGAGAACATAATAACAGCGGGTATGAATGCACACATGCAAAATCTGGTCATTTAGTGAGAAATGTGCTTTCCCTCATGACTCATTCACCTGTGTCTCCAAATGCCTTTAAAATAGATGAGCTGGTTATTTCTCTGCTTTGTACCACACCTCCAGTAGGACTGTCAGACTAGCTGTAGATCTGTTGTGACTGCAGGGAGACCTATGAAAAGAAATACCAGATTCATGGGTCTCTGTGCCTGCACATCCACAGATCCAAATATCTGCTCCTTTCTCATGCAAAGGAGATCAGCACTAAGATTCTTATTTTTGCATTGTAGTCAATTTCTGAAAATGTTAAAGCTGATTATCCTGCCTGCCAGAGACTTCCTTTCCCACCACTGCCAGCATAATGTCATAAACACTTGATCTCATACAACGGGTACCAGGATGACGTCTCAAAGAAGGACCGGCAGCTGGCACATCAGCTAATTGGCCCACACTGATGCAGTGGAGAGGGCGGACACCTGCTTACACAGAGTGAGTCGGAAATCTGAAGAGTCAGATTTGCTTTTGCTTGTCTGCAGTCTATCATGCTCACTGATGTGCAAATACGTGGCAGGTATTTTGTCACATTCATAGTGTAGTAGGCTTTTAAGTTTAAACTTTTCCCCATAATTTTTGATAGGATTTTTCCCCTTCTTTCCTCCTGCCCTTTCTTTGGATCCCTTAATAGTACCCAGGACTCCCCAAGATGAAACAAGTCACTCAAGTTAATTCTTATTGTTACGTTTTACTTTCTTTTCAAACAGTTAAAACAATGAGGCCTGTTTCTTTGCTTCACAATCCCCTAAAACAACTCCCAAAGCAAGAGAAAATGTAAGCTACTGCTACTGCTTTGCTTGTTTCCTCACTCCAACCCCTAAGACTTACAGATTCATGCCATCGGGGTAGCATGCTTTGTCTGCATTAAGTGGATTTAGGCTTTTAAGAAGCAATCCTCTAATCTGTACGTGATCTAGTTCATTCTCTGTCATTACTTGTAAACTGATCTGGCTTGAACTGATCTCCTCTGTGTTTCTCTGTAAAGAGAGATGCAAACTGAGTGTTTAACAATGCTGCCACTGTTACAGTATCTCCTGCTTATAAACTGCCCGGTATAAATTTGAAGTGGTTTCTTTAATCCTTTGATTAAATCTTTCCAGGATAACATTTCAAGAGGTAGCAAAGGTCATGTCATTAATATAGAGGTACGTGCACTGTCTGTTCTCACCCCAGCCCAACATAATGAGCAAGCAGCCTCATGTACAAATGGACACATGCAAAATATCTTGGTCGACAGAAGGAATTGATTGCTTTTCTCCTGCACATTGATTTTACTGCTGTGTAAGCCTCAGGCATCCATTTTGAAATATTTTGAGAGTAGCTGAGAGTTGCAACAGGCAACACCCCTAAATGTTTCTTCTTAAAACCTATTGTTTTAGTTGTATGTATAAATCGAGGAATTTATTGAAAAGAAATATTGGATTCAAAGTTATATGTAAAAAAATAAAAAGCTATGACAACACATGAGGTACTTGTCATACAAGGGTGTCTCACACGGATGGAGGGGCTGCACAGCCGCTCTGCTGACACATAATCGGGCACATGGACTGCACCAGAAGGCAAGGGCAGACCAAACAATACCATCATTAATACTGTGGATAAATCCAGCCCTGCTTGTTCTCCATGCCCTTTTGATTATACCAGGGATAGAGAGTAGAGATTCAGACTCTCTGTTTTTAAGAGGAATTTACGTTGCCGTGCTTGACCCGCAGACGTCTTGATTGTCCTGTGAAGAAAATCACAGTGATTGTAACCAGTGCTTCGAAAGAATGACGGAAAGAGGTATCAGAACTTACCATTTATTTCTAGATAGGAGTTGACACACCTTAAGAGGTAATCATAAAAATCAGAGTACCTCATTTTTTAATGTTTTTATTAGCTAAATAACAGGAATTTTCTCTGAGCTTAAATGACACAAACACCAAGATCTGAGAAAGTTACTATATAGATGACATGCACAGGAGGACACAAATGCAGAGAACGAGAGGATCAAGCTGCTTTAGACATTGCATTTTTACTCACTAGTACTTGTAAAAGATGCTCATTTTCATTCACTACTTTTAAAATGGAACAAACTGGACCAAATGTTTCTCTTCTCTGTTTAGAAGCGTCTCTTGGACTAAAATGAGCATGTATGAGTTTTCAATAGAAAACTGTCTCCTGGAAAGTCTCTGAATCCCCAAGTCTTGTCCCTGAGCACAGCTATGATTCAACTTCAAAACTGGCTCATGTTTAATTCCAATTGGTATTTAATATGTTTTTCTGATTTCTAAGTAAGTCTTTTGCTTATGTTCTTAAAAAGGACATGCTTTCTTTCCTTCTTCATCAGCCATTTAGTGCCTATTGGGAGCCTGGTATCTTCTCACAAGTTTCTAGGATTACTCTGCCACTGAGAAGGAAAAACTGGAATATTTGTGTTTCTGGGTTTTTTTTAGGGGAGTGGGTTGTTTGTTTGTTTGTTTGTTTGTTTTTCTGAATCAGAATGACATTGTTGAACACATCTTGTAAAATTCCTTGGTGGTCCCCAGCTTTGTGTCCTGGAATTAGCATTGTGTGGAGTGTTTTTTCTTGCTGTATTTTGGTATATTATTTCTAACATATGCCAGACACGCATTCCGCATATTATGAACCTGAGATCTAATATTTTTTTTCTGTATCATAGATCATGTTCTCCTGCAAACCATGTGTCAAAACAGGGGAAATATGGAATTGCATTATGGTTTAGTAAAGTGCTCAGGCTTATAACTGGCTTATAATACAGGCTTATAACCCACTGTGTGACTTCACTGAAAAACTCTTACTTACACCTACAAATAGGATTCCTGTGTTTCTCAGATTTGCATGAGGTTTCAATATGTGACTCGTCTCCTCCAGGTTCAGTGCCTGGTTATAACATCCTACATGAAATACAACAGCAGTGACAGTGGGGTAGGAAAAGAAGCTTTCAAGGATTCAGCGTTGCTTTATCTAGTCACCAGACTTCTTCAAACCAAATGTCTGTCCTTGTGAAGCTGTCCAAAAGGCACATGTTTAGGATGGATATTTAAATTCTGAGAACAGGAGAAGAAAAAAGATTCTTTGTATCTGGCACAAATTTAGACCTACATCCAACATAATACTGAGACTGAGTGAATCCTGAACCTGCATGGAGTGTCCTGGAATTGAATTATGAAGAAACTTGATTTAGCTTGCATGGAGAAGTTTATGAAGCTTATGGTTGCTTCTGATAGCCGTTGTTTTTAATGCATTTTTAAAGGAAGCGGAACTGTTTAAAGAAAACCTATGGAATAAACTACTAATCGGCTCAGAAATAAAAGCAGACTAATAGAAACTAACTGTGCTTATGGGGAGTGAGACAGGCAGAGATGAGCTCAGTTTCTCTAATAGCATGCAGAAACTCCTATGAACTGCTGAGACAGAGGTTAGAGGTAAATTTCTGCCACAGAAAACAACCAGCAACAGAAACACTGTCAGTGCATTACGTTAAATAAACAACAGGTGAATGATGGAGGTGCTTGTGGATTCTTGTTTCAAACAGAAAAAACTACAGGTCCATCCTCTGGAGTCGTAAGAGAGTAACCGAGTAATGTAAATTAGAGAGGGATTGGTACAAAGAATTTCACAAGACTGAAAGTCTGCCTCGCAAAACTCTTGTAAGATCTCCCTCATTTCCACATACACCGGTGCAATGAGTTGGTTTTAGCAAATTTATGCTCACTTGGCACGTGAAGAAAAAGCTGATCAGTTTGTGTAACTGCCTGCCACCCCTCTCTTCCCTTTTTTTAACTGCTCTTCCTCTCCTTTAACCCACACCACTGCAATCAGGGTGTGAAGTTGCAAAATAACCCTGACTCCAGGCAGTGCTAGAAATGTCAGGTTTAATGACATCTCAGCCATGCAGGGTCTCAGCTCATGTTTCAGCCTTATAATAGGCTGAGTTTTGATACAGTTAATGCACGCTATACAGGCATTCTATAAGAGATTACTGTTCAGTCTCCAGTCTCATCTTCACTCTCTCTCTTCCCTTCCTAAATTGCAGCAATTCAGGTTGCAAATATGACCAAATAAGGGATGAACGTGGAATACTAGCAGGAAATGGGGCAGTGCATTTCATTTATCTCCATGAGGAATTAATGCCCATGCTTCGTGATGATTAAACATAAATATTATTAGCCATTTCAGTGTGGGTTTTTTCCTGGTGATTGATGCCTCACTCTGGTGCAAGAAGCATCTGGGGGAATTCTATCATGACCCAACTCAAAAAGAAGCACAGGGCAACACTGGAGAGAGGAATAGAAATAAGTTGAAGGAAAGGCAAGTTGATATAGCATACAAATTCCATAGTACACAAACAGCTATAGCTGCACTATATCCTCCAAGTCTGAGGATTTTGTTGGTTTTGACATCTCCTTCAGACAGACATTACTACACAGAACCTGAACAAGTTCTATATTTTCCTCAGCATTCTTGCCCCAGCCTGTGTCTGTTTATCTGTAGAAGTGTGATTTGCATTTTGACAGAAAATGATGAGTTTTTTGCTATCTTGGGGAAAAGTTTATACCCTTCATTTTCAGGGGTCTTCTTTAAGCTCTTACAAGCTTTTTTAGAGGAAGTAAACACATATGCACAAAGAGCATTGAGAGAAAAACTGTGAGCACTGCAGAAACATTAGAAGCTCCCACTAATTTTTTCTTAACTCTGGACTTCTGAAAAAGAATACTTTTCATTAGTTACGTGTGTAGATAAGAACCTCAGTATGAGTGAGGACGTTACTGCAACCTGACGACGCGGCATTGCCATCTCCTAAGAGAAGATGACTAGCCTTCATACACTGCACAGACGCTAAACAGGGCAACTGATGTTCCAGAAGATGCTGCTGCCACACGATACAGTTCCTGACACTGGCTGATGAGCATTATACAATGCAAACTGGAAACGAGGCTGTATTGTCAAAAACAATCCAGTGAAATTAACCCACATACACGTACTTCTTTCTACCTACCATTAGCATTGCAGCAGTAAATAAAGCAGAAAGGATTGACTAGCACAAAAATCTATACCAGATTAATTTGCTGTAAAATAATTTTGACTTTTAACAAAGGGGTGCACAGTGTCATCTTGCTGCTTTCTTTTCAGTGAGTGAAATAATCCTAAGAATCAAAATAGAAGAAAATACATTTGGCCACAAGAAGATAGTCTGTGCTATAATAAACCCCAATGATCCTTTTAAATGCTCTTCATACATTTCAAGCTACCCTCTTCAGTAACTGCTCAGAGATGAGGAAAATATTGAACTCTTATCTGGATCCTAGACAAATCTTGTGGATTTCTGGAACTACAGGAGAGGGTTTGTGTGAAAGAGTATCTTTCTGATATGGAAGTAGGGGAATATCCTGATGTTATCAAGACAGACGTGTGGGTAGTTAAGCAGTATTTTCTCAATTATAAAGAAAAAATGAGGCTAGATTATAAAGCAAAAGACAGAAAAGAGGAAAAGACGAGCAGAAAACAGATTCAGAAATCTAAACATAGAAGGATTTCTTTAATTTAGTTTGAAATGTTGGTAAAACTGCATGGGGAATAATATAGCTGTGATTCTATGCAGTAATATGTTATTTTTAGGTCACTCAAGCTGTGAATAAAGCAAGAACCCCTGGGGAGACTTTTCTTTTGTAGACCTGGTCTCCTGCTAAAATATTTTTGTTCAGCTGTGGTGGCATGGGCTTTCTACAGGCCTCTGTATTAGTTCCACTTACTGTCTCAGAAAATAATTCATTTTAATTATGGATATGGGAATAGACATCGTGCTTACAGCATCTCGGGGAAAGAAAGAGAAAGTAGCTGAAGGCTGAGCAAAATATTGTCCTGTAAGTGACCAATTAAGAATATTCTAGGTCATAAAAAGGAAAAAACAGTTTTGTCTCTGACCCTGCAGCACTTCAGTTTTTCATGAAATATCATATAAATTGCATCTGTAACTAGCATAATATCCAGCTGTATTCTCCTTAAATCCTCTTCACAATGGTAGTTGATTGTCTAATTTATTCCTAGCAGTGGAATTTTCCATGGACTTCAATTCTGCAAATGAAGCAAGATTTTCCTGTTATTGTTACTAAAATGGAGGGCGTAAGTGTAAGGTTAATTTATCAGATTCATCCACAACTGTGATTTTAAGGGATGACTGAATCGGTTAGGACAGGACAGGACCGCATACCAGGAAATGAAGATGCCAGAATTGCCTGACATGAAACCCCACAAACAAGCAATAAGTCACGACAGCAACAGCAAACAGGATTGGCCCTGGAACTAGGATACTGTTGTGAGATTTAAAAGACACACAAAGTGTGGATGCCTCCAGTAGTACTAGAAGCTGCATGACCTGGGGAATGCCACTTGACCTCTCATTTCCTTAGTTTTCAGCCTCTTTCTGCATGAGATTTCATTTTGCCTCCTCTGTTTAAAGGAACAGATTCCTGATATTCTTTGAGTGCTAAGCAGTTAGTGCTGTAACATGTCATGAACTGTAACTGAAAGAAAAAAAAAGACTTAAAGGTGCCTCCAGCTTCCACCTGCTACAAGAGAGTAAAGCTGTCAAATAATCCTTTTAGCACGGGTCTGCCCATGTTCAAAGCAAGTCCTCTTCCTCTGCTCTGTTTCAGTGGCAAAAGCTGTCTCTGCCCCAAATCCTGAGGTGGGCCATGCAAAACAAAAAAGCCCAGCAGTACGTGATTGCATATTGGCTGGGAAAAAGTGCATTACTAGGGAGGAGAGCTACATATGCTCTTTGACCAAAAGGGATTTTTTTATGCCAATTTATGAAGCCTACAGGTAGACTTTTCCACACCACATCCTTGTCTCTAAACTGGAGAGGCATGGATTTGACGGATGGACCGCTCGATGGATAAAGAACTGGCTGGACGGTCGCACTCAGAGAGTTGTGGTTAATGGCTCAATGTCTGAGTGGGGACCAGTGATGAGCTGCGTTCCTCAGGAGTCGGTGTTGGGACTGGTCCTGTTTAACATCTTCATCAGTGACATGGATGGTGGGATCAAGTGCACCCTCAGCAAGTTTGCTGACACCAAGCTGTGTGGTGCGGTCGACACGCTGGAGGGAAGGGATGCCATCCAGAGGGCCCTGGACAGGCTGGAGAGGTGGGCCTGTGCCAACCTCATGGAGTTCAACAAGACCGAGTGCAAGGTCCTGCACCTGGGTCAGAGCAATCCCAACTACAAGTACAGGCTGGGTGGAGAATGGATCAAGAGCAGCCCTGAGGAGAAGGACCTGGGGGTGCTGGGGGATGAAAAGCTGGACATGAGCTGGCAGTGTGTGCTGGCAGCCCAGAAAGCCAACCATAACTTGGGCTGTATCAGAAGAGTGGCCAGCAGGTTGAGGGAGGAGATTCTCCCCCTCTGCTCTTGTGACACCCCACCTGGAGTACTGTGTCCAGCTGTGGAGCCCTCAGTAAAAGAAGGATATCAACCAGTTGGAGCAAGTCCAGAGGAGGCCACGAAGATGCTCAGAGGTCTGGAGCCCCTCTGCCATGGGGACAGGCTGGGGGAGTTGGGCTTGTTCAGCCTGGAGAAGAGAAGGCTTCGGGAAGACCTTATCGCAGCCTTCCAGTACCTGAAGGGGCCTACAGGGAAGCTGGGGCAGGTGTCTTTTTACAAGGACCTGTAGTGACAGGACAAGGGGTAATGGATTTAAACTGAAAGCGGGGAGATTTAGATTGGATATCAGAAAGAAATTCTTCTGAGGCACTGGCACGGGTTGCCCAGAGAAGCTGTGGATGCCCCATCCCTGGCAGTGTCCAAGGCCAGGCTGGATGAGGCTTGGAGCAACCTGATCTAGTGGAGGGTGTCCCTGCCCATGGCAGGGGAGTTGGAACTAGATGATCTTTAAGGTCCCTTCCAACCCAAACCATTCCATGGTTCTATGATTCTATCACTTCTACGAAATAATTTTAAAATGTAATGCCATTTTGAGACAGTGAAATCCACTACTGCCATACTCTCTGAGAGCACCAGAATTCTTTCCACAGAAAAGTTTGTCCACCTGATTTTATATGTCCATCACAGGAAATAAGCTTTATCCTTCAATATCCCAATACTGTCCTATCCAGGATCTAAAACATGAATAAACCAACTTGCATTTCTTGCACTTAAAAACAATGGCGTTTAGGAGGATTTCTTCTCTTAGGTCATTTATTTTGTAGTAGTTTGAGGTGAAGGGGAAGAGGGACAGAAAGACATAAGGACATGAACGTGTTCTCCATAGAGCATTGCTCTCCCCACCTGTGAGTGAGAATCCCCAGGGTATGATCCAGGCATGTGGTGCCCTGCAGAGGCCAGAGAGGGGCCTTGCCCGTGTCCTCAGTGACTGGGCAGGCTCACCATCCAGGCCATGTCTCCCAAGGGTATGGGCAGCCATCGGGCACCAGCGGTACCCCGCTTTCCTCAGCCTCCCCTTGGGGTGACACAGCTCTGCACTGCAGTCTAGTCACAGCACAGACACTGCACTGCAGCTTTACGCATTGATGTGCAGGGAGTGCAGAAAAACGAAGCGGCACCAGCTCCACAACCTTGAGAATAAACTGATGACATGACTGCCAGCTGACACTGTATTCTCCACTTCATCCCTATCCCATCAGCACTCCTACCAATTTCCCATTCCTTTTATCAAACCTTCACTCCTCTCCTGTGTTACTATTCTTCATGCTTCGTGTCCTTTGCTTCCCCTCCTTTCTTCGCTTTTGAACTACCTGTGCTTTCTTCGTAACAGCATGTGGTTAAGCCTGATCCCTGGAAGCAATGTACCAGTGTGATCCTCCGAGAGTTTCCAAAAGGAAGAAAGATGCCTCATTGCTCAGTGGAGAGATATTTGCAATGCTCTTGAGGGCAGGCTTTCTCATTTTGGCCACAAGCTCTGGCTTGCTTGCCATTGTGGGCTATGCCCCTCCAAGATAGAGTTTATTTGACTGACGAAGCAAGCAATTAATTTGCCCTTCAGTGTCAGTCTATACTGGGTAGTTTCAATTACAAGGTTGAATTTAGCTCTCAGTCGCAGAGATTGAGAGGGTATCAGAGATTTTTATGGTGTGCTGTTGCTTTTCATGCGTAAGCACGCCAGCAATATAACAGAGTATAATTACTTAAGAAATGTTTATTACACAAGACACTTTTCTAGATTATTTGTTATGTTCCCATTACAAAAGTCTCTTAAACAAATATGAAATAAAAACAATTAGATTTTATATAACTAGAAGCCCCATGTAGTAAACTATGTAATATAATTACTGAACTATTGCCTAATCTGTTAAATGACCCAAAATCCTAAATGAGTAAATCTGCTGGGTATTTACATATTCCAAGGCAAATAACCTTGCGATTATATCATTAAAGTTGAGAATAGGTTGCCCTTTAAGTTGGTATTAACAGAATGTTTGTTAAGTTGTGATACAAATTTCCAAAGCATCAAGAGTCACACTAGTATGCCAGCGTCAATTTTAAACGCATCCTCGTGTTCTCTTCTGCCTTACACCCACAGGAAATCCACGGGATGCACATCTGCAAGACAACGGTAGTGTTGTTCCTACCCACTATATTCTCGTGAGCAAGTCATTGTTTGCTGTGGTAATATCTAGGCTATGGAATACATCACTGGCATAAACACTTATGGCAAAATTCTGTTGGTTTGAGGGAATATGCCTAACCACACCCTGAAACAAGCTACAAGCACCCAGATAGAGCGAGCTACAGAATACAGCTTTCCTATCAGCTTTCCCTGGAAAAGCTGTTGCACTTTGTAGGTCAAGTAACACAGTTAGAAATGTAGAATCATAGAATTGTTTGGGTTGGAAATGACCTTTCAGATCATCAAGTCCAACTTCCCTCAGTTTCAACCGTGGAAGAAGAACCAGGATTCACACAAGCACTGTGCTGCTACCACTATGAACACAGGCCATTTTGGGGGTACTAAACTCTCTGAATTTTCCAAATATTTCTAAATATTCTCCAAAATTAGTGACACATTTTAGCATGAAATGTGATGAAGAGTAGTTATGAAGGAAAATACTTTCTGAGGTTGCATTTTACTTTTTTATTAGCCTGTAGACACAGATCAGACCACTACAAAACCCTGGTTATGATTCAGTTTATGAAGTTCACAGAGAGATGATGTATTTCGCATACAGTGGATAGACACCTGTGATGTTAGGTTATTTTATAGATCTTCAAACATGCCCCACTGTTCTGTATCAGGTTATGAAGAACACCATTCTGTGTTTTGACCATGTAAGTATGACTGAGTACTGTATTTCCAGAACCGTATTTCCAATAAGGATTTTTCTGTAAGGAAAAGTCACTACTGTTGGTTGCACAATTAGGATGTTTTAATTTCAGCAATATGCCCTTTCCTGAAAGGGAAGCTACAGGTTGTAACTGTCACCCTTACACTTGGATCAGGAGCAGGACCCACTGTATCAGGCATCAGAGATAAACACAGGATCATTAGTAAACAAATTCAGATAAGCTGCTTTTAGAAACTTGGTATCTGATTTTCTGTATGTCTCGGCCAAGGGCTGTCTTAGTGCCTTATTTGCCACCTCCTGTGAGTGAAAAAAAAAAAAAGGAAAGTATATATGTAGTAGCATATATAATGTCCAGGCTCTGACACTGCAGTTCTACACCAATACAGGATACAACAGTATACTTCTAGCCCCTGAGATGTAAAAAAATCAACATAAATGAAGTAAATGGAACATGTTTTAACATCGACTGTTAGCATATTGTCAACCTAAAATGCTAATAAAATGATTACTAAATATGTATTACATTCATAGTAAATACCAAAAGGGCTTCTTTCAAAATCACTTATTTTGAAGGAAGATGATAACGGCTATTTTGATACTCTGATAGTTGCTAGATGTAGGTTAGAGAAGATAACTATATTCCTTTCAAAAATAAAAGTGCAAAGTCCCCAGTAGTTATACACTCAAGCACAACTGCTGTGAGTTGACAGTCACTAAAAACCTACCAAGGTTTTTGTACAGATATTCATCCAGTATGGCCCTGCATAACAGGAGTTACTTCTTGGCTAACAGAGCTGTTTGTGCAAAACTGGCCGAGCACCAAAGGTACAAACATTCGCAGTTTTTAAGTCACATGAGAACTATAAATCCTGTTCATATTCCTAACTAGCTTGAGTTTTGGTCTTGCATATTGAATATATTGCCTTAATCAAGGCACTTTCCTTTTTTTAAATGCTGCAGTGAATCTAATCATCAACAGAAACTTTCAGTCATGTTCATTTCAATGGTTTGGTCTTTTTGGGGCTCTTTTCTAGCAAAGTCAGCCTTCTAAATATATACATATGTTTATTGAACATATAAATATATATATGTATATTAACATATAAATATATATATATGTATATTGATAATAGATAATAATTTCCAGCCATATAAACAAAATTGGAAATGGTGGTTTTCCTTTGTGCAGTGGTCTTTATCGCTAATGTTGCTTTCATACTTCAGCTAATAGAGCCAATTTCTGGGCCTTTGGAACAACATCCGTCAAGGTAAAAGGGAGGTGCAGGTTTCATGTAGCTCATTCCTTTCCCCTAAGAAAAGTTACTGTCCATTTCTGTCCCTGTCAGCTACTGCAACCTGACAGCTATTAAGGTTTTTCCTCTTTCAGGCAGTCAAGCCTCTGACTTCCTACACTTGCATATTACAAATTGTGTTAGTGTTGCAGCCTGTCAGTATGACAAGGATGAAAAAGTATGTTTCACTCAGTCTTTCCTCTTACAAATTACAATAATTAAATAAATAATGTTTTAACTCGCAGACGAAACTGCCTGACACTCTTCTATGTATCTCCTACCTCCTCTCAGACTGCGGTAACAGAAAGAACAAACAGACAAATTACGTTTCAAAAGAAAACAACTTGGAAAAAAAGAAGCCGTTAGTTAAGTTAGTTAAGATTCTTTTTTCTCTTCTCACAAAGACTATGGCATAACTCTTTTTTTGTTTTGTTTTGTTTTGAAAAATCAAGTGATTTTGAGACTTTATCACTTTTTATGATATTTTCCTAGGGATTAAATCACATAACTAAACTTTTTTTAAAATGCTAACTTTTCATTGTTGTTATATTGTTTTTACAGCAGTCCGCACATTGAGCAACCTGGAATTGCTCGCTGAGTTTTGATCTAGGAGTTTATTTTTGTGCACACTTCCCATACATTATCCTTGTTCCGATGGAAGATCTACCACTGGGAACTGTGGCACTGAAGGCAGGTCTTCAGTCTAGGTGACCACAGGGAAACCTTGGGATGCACCACAAGGCTACCCAGCAGATAATCTGGACACCACTGTTCTGCACCATTTGGGTTATGTGTATAAATTCAACAATTTAGTAATGGTTTCATTTTTTCACTTCAGTGAAGAGCAATGTAATGAACTGAAAGTTATGTATTTGTCTGGGCCTCTGACAGCTGCTCCTTTTAAGTATTAAAATTTCACATTTATTTTTCTTTCTTTATGTATTTCAGGTAAAATCATCCTTTGGTAGATTGTTATGGACATCTATCAAGATCAGTGGACTTATGCCAGTTTATATCTGGTGACGATTATCCTGAATCATTGCAGTTGCCTTTATCATTTATAAGTTTCTGTGAAGATCAGAGCATTAAAGCATGATGTTTGAACACTATTTACTTATGAAACTATACTGGTTGTAACCTTCAGAAGTATTTAAATGAAAAAGTATTCATTTTAGGCACAGTGACCCCACTCTGAGGCAGTGTAATGGAACAGGTGGCTTTCTGGGCTCTCACTCCATGATCCTACATGAATGAAGGTTTCACAACCAAGACATTAAGATTTTACTGAGGAATTACTGTTCCTGCTAATGATTTTGTTATCTTTATACTACTTTCTGTTGAATAGATTGTACTGACAGATGTGTATGTAGGATATACATAACATCAGGACTCTTTGCTCAATGGCTGTTAAAAAAACCCATCAGCTGTGGAAGGAATATGGTTTAAAAATGTATTCGGAACCTGATGGATTTTCTTTCTGTTGACTGTCTTTATCCCATGATATCAGAGGGATGCTTGAAGAAATCTGTCCAGCTGGTTTCCAGAGGAAGTAAAAATTGTAATTTAAATTCAGTATAGCACATAACCACATAAACTAACATAGAATTTTGTAATAGGATTCTGGAATGAAATTCTCCAGCATGGGTTATACCTGTGGTGACATAGCAAAACCTGAGTGAGGATGGGCATACATATTTTAGGTATCTTGTTAACCTTAGAAGTTCAATCCAAAGCCTGTATTAGCAAATCCTCTTCCCCTAGTGATGTGTTTTTTCAAGACGGTCTGTTACAGTTGAAAATAGCTGATCTTGTGGATAACTCACTAACGGAACTCTGATCTGGTTCAGTCACCCTTCAGCTCCATCCAAGCTGTAGGAAAACCTGGCTGTTTATCCTGCACATTCATTAGTCTATTAATGTTATTTAATTAAAAGAGTTTTCAAATTACTTTCATGAAAGGACCTGTCTACAGGGCATGAACAAGTATGAGATATTCCACTTCTCTTTAACAAGATAATGCTTACAGTATTCCAAAGGACTTCCAGGAACAAGTAACGCCATTGAAATAAGACGACACATTTCTAACAACTTTTAATTTCATAAAAGAAAATATCAAAAAAAAATTTGCAGAAATAAATAGAAGCTTGTACTGACAGCGGTAGCAGAGTCTGGGAGACAAAGACATGGAAGTGACTGAACACTTATCTGCAAAATCATGGATTTTCATTTGCATTCATAGTGTTGAAAGCAGCTATATTCTCACAAACTCTTTCTTTATTTTAAGAGTCTTTACCAAGCAAAACTTGTGGGCAGAAATATGTCTGGATTCCTAACATGTCAAGTGTAACGCTTGTATGTTTTCAGGGAGTGAGACCAGGCTTACTTCAAATCTTTCCAATGTGAGAACAGAACTACTTATTTCACCTTAAGGAAAATCCGTTATAATAAAACAGAAAACTCAGACGTGAGTTCTCAGGATTTTTGCTTCCACAATTCAAGTGAAAAAATAAGTGGGCACTGATTAGGAACCACTTAGAAGCCTTCATACCTATTTTCAAACTATTTGCCAAAATGTGAAAGCATTTCTCAGTTCTCACAGTGTTTCACCCCGTTTTGGCTTGCTTGGGTTGGGTTGGTTTTTTTTTGATAAATCAATTAGCAATTTTATCAATACAAAAGTTGCTTCAGAAAATGCATATTTTCCTTCCTATTTAATGAAGCCTGCACGTTGCATGCAATGGGCAACGCCTCTCTTGCAACACTTCTCTTTTACTTCTTACACAAAGGCCATAGCAATAGCCACACTAATTCACTGTTATGAACAGAATAACTTTCTACGCTGTTATTTCCCACTGCCCTCTCCCCTATGGTTAAAATGGAGAGTTTAATGGTAGGTTGTCTGAATTATGCAACCCTACCCCTGCTGTTAATAGACTTTAATGGAAATGTAGCTACTTCATTTTATGATCTACAGTATAAAATTCACAAAGAGACTGACTGTGTTAGTGTTTTGTCACTCTGCCATCCCAAACAAGAGGTCCACTATTAGAAATTGCGGTTTAATAGGACTAATATTTTCTTTCCTAAAACTGTGATTATATCTGTGGTATGAAGGAAAGTTCAAGTAAGGGCAAGCTGGCTGAAAATAATTTGTACAGATGCAATATTTTACAGGTTCAGGACAAGACCTAGCAGTTAAGTGCAACACTTTACTTAGGGAAATTAAAAACTCAGGATTAGGGTTAACCTCCTGGGATCCTTATATAATGTGGAAAAAGAGTTAGGTGTCCTAAAAAGATCTATAGTGAAATGGTCACCTGAAACACCTACATGCTGAACAGGAAATTGCCTATATTTAACGTATAGGAGGTACAAGGAAAGGAGGAAAGAAAGGCAGATATCTTGAACCTTTCAGTTCTCCAAGGTTTATATGGTGGAGGTCAGGGCTGAAGGCCCATCTTTACAGTTAAGGATACAGAAATAGGAATCTTATCATAAGGATCACGTGTCCTTCTTCAATGGATCATGACACAACTTTCTATCAAACATACATGTGAGGGTGCTATTGCCATGTTCGGTGGTAAGACAACGTCCCAGGAGAACTGCTACCTGGAGATTATTACTAAAGCATCACTTGAACACAGAGAAGCTTCAGCCATACCATACTTTGATCAGAAGACAGACAGTGATGCTACTCAGGTGTTTCACCAAACCTCTACGTAACTATCGACTCCCAAATGCAAGAAAAAGAGTGTAACAGCAGTTTTCATCCACAGGCTTTTTTTCTTTTTTTTCTCTCCCTCACTTGCTTCCATAAGATCCGAACGATAGCTTAAACAAATGTAATTCTCCTACGGATCAACTAACTTTCTAATGTTTCACTAGCTTTACATTCAGGGCTATTGGTCTTGCTCTGCCTTCTCTACTGTTTTCCTTGCGGGGATCTGAGCAAGTATCACTGTATCTTCTACATCCAGAGCAGTCCAGAACCATGGCAGAACCAGCCCTCAACACACTTTTCAATATCTCAGTGGGAACACTACAGTTGGCAAAAGAGGGCTGAGTTGGCTAGCTGTGGAGGTAGCTGTTCCTCCTAAAACAGTTCGTGACATGGAAGAGATTTAATAGGACTGTGACAAGTATTTCTCACCAACCTTTGAAAAAAAAGACAAAGCTACAAAAACTGCTGTTAGTTGTTGTGACAGCTCAGGCAATTATAGCCTGCCATCGGCACTTGCACAACTTGCACAACTGTGGCTCCTGCTTGAACTTTACATCCATGCCAAGTAGCTGCCATGGAGGAAGTCTTTAAACCTCTGCTGCATTAGGCTGACTGAAGGCGTGTGTTTGTTCAAATGCAAGCAAATACCATTTTGACACAGAGACTGAGAAATCTAGTATAAGCATTTACACAAACATCTGCTTTGCATGCACAGAACATTTACATATAAAAACACTGTTGAAAATTTCCCACATTTGCATTGTTCACTCACTTTTGGGAATTTACACTGAATACCAAAGGAAATTCAAGTAACTGAAGTAATGTGGTACTTCAAATGGTACTTGAAATGGTACTTCACTTATGTTTGGATAGATTTTCCAGGTCTTCATTGCAATGTGAATATTCCCATATTCAGATCTATCATTGGGCAATGAATGAATTGGATATAATTTCTTGATTTATAAACTATCAGGAAGGTATGCTGATAGCAAATCTTTTGAAAAAGAAACACTACTATTTCCAAGAGGACTAGAAAAAACAGAGGGGCGGTGACATCTACAAGACAGGAGTAGGTATCTCACAAGGAATAGGTAGCTTGATTTCATGCCATTAAAAAATAACAAAACCAAAACCTCAGTTTGATTGTGGTTAAAAAACTGCCTTACATCCTTGAACATGACAGACATTAAAAGCACTAACTGCATTTTTGTTAATATTTAGTCCAGCGATTACTCATGGAAACAGGCAATTTATAATCAAGTTTAGGTTTCCACTACAGTTAAAATGGATTGTAGAATGGACTTAAACCTTTTGTTTACATTTAGAGGACTCCAGATGCATTACACAAATGGCTACATCTGCCACAATGTTAGAAATTAATATGGACTGAAAATAACATAGCTGGCTCTAGCAATTCTATGTTCACTTATTTAAGAATTAGACATCAGAGTAAAAACTTAGTCTTGTATGTTGTTATCTCCTCTGTTGCAGGATCAAGAGAAACCTGCAAGAGAAGCCTGGTCTCAGAAAGGAGCACATCATGCACATGGAAATCTCAAGTAGGCTCACATACCTTGCTCAGCTTTCTGCACAGGAGCAAGGAAAAAAATTGTTTTGGTGACATGCTGTTGGAGTCACATCCTGACATATTCCAAATTCACTCAGTGGCTTGCTATCATTTTCCATACGCAATCATTGTTCACTTGAGGGACAAAGACCTCTGCAAAGAAGTACTTAATCATTAACCTAAAGGCCATCTGCCAGATCTCAGCACTTTCTCCTGCTGTTTTCTTAATCTGTGTGGAGGTGCTTCCAGGAGGAAGCTTCTGGCAAGCAAATATCAATCAGATATAAAGGAAGTGAACCAGAAAATTAATAAATACATTGCAAGAAAGGGAAAGATGTGTTCCTGTTTTAAGGTTTAAATGCATTACTAAGGATCTGTTTAGAGAGGATGAAGTAAACATGTCTGGGGAAAAAAAATAGTTAGGTATCTTTCTTCAGAGAACAGAAGCAATGGATGGGTCCCTTCATTAGATGTCAGAGTGAAAGTGGACATCTGAACTGGTTACTCTCTTTTCAAAAAAAGAGAAAATTGCATATCTTCCTCTAACAGTTCCTCTTGGTGGGATCCTACCTCATTCATTCTGGAAAAGGGGAATAGTTTGAGATTTCTGCTGTATGACATGACTACTAGTGACTCATTTGCTCTCTATGGGACAAAAAAAATTCTGGATTAATGCAGAATACAGAAAATAAATTAACCAAATCTTAAAATAATTGAATCATATAATCACAGAATGGCTTGTGTTGGAAGGGACCCTTCAAGATATCTAGTCCAAACCCTCTCCGCCATGGACAGGAACATCTTTCACTAGATCAGGTTTCTCAAAGACCTAACCAACTTGACCTTGAATGCTTCCAATGCTGAGGCATCCAAAACTCCTCCAGGCGTTCTGTTCCAGTGTCTCACCACCCTCATCATAAAAAATTTCTTCCTTATATCCATATCAACTCTTTCATTTTAAAACAGTTGTCCCTTGTTCTTTCACTACAGGCCTCAATAAAAAGGCCTTTCTCCGTCTTTCTTATAAGCTCTCTTTATGTAATGAAAGGCCACAATAAGGTGTCCTGGAAGCATTCTCTTCTCCAGGCTGAACAACCCCAATTCTCTCAGTTAGTCTTTGTAAGAGAGGTGTTCCAGCCCTCTAACCATTTTTTGTGGCCCTCCTCTGGACCCACTACAACAGGTCCATGTTTTTCTTGTCCTGGGGACCTAGAGCTGGATGCAGGACCCCAGGTAGGGTCTCGTGAGAACAGAATGGAGGGGGAGAATCACCTCCCTTGACTGGCTGGCTGTGCTTCTCTATGCAACCTAGGATACAATTGGCTTTCTAGGCTGCCAGCACACATTGTCATTGGTTCATATCCAATTTTTCATGCACCACTATCCCCAGGTCCTACACTGCAGGACTAGTCTCAATCCATTTATGCCCCAGCCTGTATTGATATTGGTCATTGTCCTGACCCAGGAGCAGGACCTTGCACTTTTTTTTGTTGATCTTCATGAGGTTCACATGGGCCCACTTCTCAAGCATGTTTAGGGTCTTCTCAGAGGCATTCTGTCCCTTGGGCGTGTCAACAGCACCACTCAGCTTGGTGCTGGCTGCAAACTTGCGGAGGGTGCATTCAATCCCACTGTCTATGTTGTTGCTGAAGACATTAAATCCTATTGATCCCAGTACGGACACTTGATGGACAACACTCACTGCTGGTTTCTGCTTGGACATTGAGCTGTTGGCTGTAACTTTTTGGATGAGGCCACCTAGTCAATTTCTTATCTGTCTTACAGTCCCTCCATCAAACCCATATCTCTCCAATTTAACAGCAAGAATGTTGTGGGAGAGGCCCACAACAATCAAAGGCCTCAGAGACGTCTATGCAGAAGACATCCACAGCTCTTCCCTTGCCCACTGATGGTCACTCTATCATAGAAGGCCACTGGATTAGTTGGGAATGATTTGAATTTGGCGAAGCCATGTTGACTGCCTTTAATGACATCCTTACATATGCTTCAACATAACTTCCAGGATAATGCATTCCATATCTTACTGGGCACTGAAGTGAGGCTGGCTGGTTGATAGTTCCCAGGGCCATACTTTCTACCCTTTTTAAAAATGGGTGTGATATTCCCTTTTCTCCAGTCACTGGGGGCTTCACGACTGCCATGACTTTTCAGATATGATGGATGGTGGCTTAGCAACAATGTGTGCCCATTCTCTCAGTACCCTGGGACGCACCTCATTGAGTCCCATAGACTCTATATGTCCAGGTTCATCAGGTGGCCTTGAACCCAACCTTTTCTTAAGGTGAGCGGGACTTTGTTCACCCAGTCCCTGCCTTGATGCTCAGGGGCTGAAGAGATTTAGGAAGAATGACTGCTAGTGAAAAATGGGGCAAAAAAAAATCAGTACCTCAGTCTTCTCCCTGTCAATTGTTATTTGTTCTCCTGTCTTAATTTTCTTGGGGGTGCATTTTTTTTAACCTACCAACATACTTGTAGAAGCCCCTCTTATTGTCCTTTACATTCCTTGCCATGTATCTTTCTTGATCCCACCTGTACACATCCATACAGTGTCCCTGTATTCTTCCCACGATACATGTTTCTGGTTTCACTGCTCATGCATTTCCTTCTCACACTTTGACCAGGAGGTACTCACTCAGCCACACTGGTCTTCTGCTATCCTTGCTTGATTTCTTGCATGTGGGTATCAAAAGCTCTTGTGCTTTAAGAAAAATATCAGCTGCCAGCTCTGTTCTGCTCCTGTATCCCCGAGGGCAATTTCCCAGGGGATGTCATCCACTAATTCTTTGAACAATTGAATGTACACTCTCCTAAAATTCTGGGTCTTATCGACTGATAGTCCAATAAAGGCGCAATACTATCGTGAGTTTGGCAGATTATCTAATTAGTTCTACATCAACGATTGGATATCTTTATTTTCAGTCTTAGAGAAACAAAGAGTTCACCAGATTCTGTGGAACATGGTAGAAATTGGGGAAAAAATGCCTTATCTTCTTTACACTGCTGTTGCAAAGCTCAGTTAGTTAGTATTTAAATACTCAGTAATAAACCTAAAGTACTAAGTAAACATCAAATAGAATCATTGCATTGATTTTACTGTCTCTCTTACCAGTGTCATAACTTTATTCTTTTTCATTAATTTTGAACAGATGATTGATTTTACTGAATGAAGAAAGCAAGAGCTGGAATCTGTGCCACATCCCACCACTGCTTGTTGTGACACACACACTCTCGGTAGTGTTATGTATCTGTGTCTGAATAATCTCTTGCAGTATTCATTCTGAGGCTACATCTTTGTCCAGAATATGAAATTTTGTGATATTTTGCATTGCCTGTGTGTAATAATTAGCTTGTAAAGAACCCACCATGAGTTAGCTCGTGAAAAATCCAGCTATCTGGATTTTCAAAGGGTGTGGATGCATGGCTCAACCCATAAAAAAGTGCTTTAAGCCTGGCACAACCCTGGTGAATTTACCCCTAGATAAGTTGCCACTAAATGTTACCACTTTTTCAAGTCCTTATTTTTCAGTGTTTGTTTCTCACACTTTAAAACATAAGTTTGCTTACTTATACACAGCTGCTATGACATGATTTGCTCCAGCTTCAAGAATTGCCCCTCTGTTCATGTGTTCCAGGATGCAGTTACCTTTAAAAACCAATGTTAGTATAGAATAAATGGCCCCTAAAACTTAGTTAAACGATTGTTGTTTGTTCAGTAGATTTTGCTGGCAGATTTTGTCTTGTTCTAAGCAAACGATCACTTATATGTACAGTGAATTAGGGATGTACATGCAAAGGACTATTTAGCATTACTACTCTTCTCCTTGTATCTTCTTTCATCTTGTCTGTCTATAGCTATTCTTCTTTCAAGGTTTTGGTACAAAAAAAAACACCTAATCTCCCTTGTTTTCAGTGTGCCTGTGGTGAGTTTTCTGAAATCTGGGATTATTTTGTAGCTTTATCTTGAAACTGAGTACTGGAAGTATGCCTTCAATACTTATAAGGTCGTAGCAGCACAACTCCCCAACAACCACTTTGTGGTTGTTTGCTTTGTTACTAGACTTTCTCAAAATATTTTTCTCTTTCTGTAAACAAATATTCTTGTGCTAGGAAAAATTAACCATTTAGAGTGATGTATCTCACCAGAGACCATATGTGCATTCTTAGTTGTCAGGTTTCTCATTAAATATGTCAGAATTTGGTGGTGAGCTGGGATCTACTATCAGCCATTGCTTAGTGCAATTAAGTATAAACATTAATGCCAAACTACCGTTTTCCTACACCAAATTCTTAGGAGACTATTTAAATGTGGAGTCTAAGGTCTAGTTCAAATTTACTTACCACTTTTTGCAGGTCTCCTTTCGTTACTACCATAAGACAATTTTTTCTCAAAACAAAGAAAAAAATGTTGACATACATGAAAAACCCAACTGTTCACTGAGACCCATGTCAAGATCCCAGTGAGACCTATGTCAAGATCCCAGAGGCAAAGGGGCAAGAGTATGGTTATTTAAAGACACATGAAGAGCCTCAGGAGAAACGTAGCTAATTTCCCAAGAACAGTAATTTGAGTTGGCAGATCCAGATTAAGGACAGCTAACTGCATTACCTGCACAGGGGCGCCAGGAGTCACTCGTATGTACATTCAGCCATGCCAGATTTCTCTCACGCTTTACGATCCAAAGGCTAGTGTATATGTAGAATTGCAACACGCAGATAGATGACGTGGATACAACCATAAATATTTTCTGTTCCGAAACGATGTGTTATTAGAAACCATTCTCAATGGTATGTAAAATATGGCATCACTCTAGGTAATATGAATATGAATAATTTGTCTTCAAAACATTGATAGGATTTATTGTTTTATTCTTTAAGTATTGGCCTAGCAGAGATGGAGATTAACATCTTTCATTCACGGCAAAGGGGTTATATAAGCAGCAGTGCCTCAAATCTTACCTCATCTGCAGAGACCGTTTATTGCACAAAGGAGTTAAAGTTTTGTTTCCGGTGCTAGCTGAGGTAACTGGATTTGTGGAATATTTCCGTTTGCCTGGATAAAATTAAGCCTCTGATGTAAACATATTTGTTTTGTAGTATTTTTTGCATTATATTGACGTATAAAAAATGGATTAACTGTAGCTGTGTTACACATCTATAGAATATATATCCAGCTCACTGGGACTCTTATAATTGGAATTTATCTTGGTGCGTGTTTGAAAAAAATCTTGGAAACAACGATGAATAAGACTGCAGCCTGAAGGAGATCATGGGCTGATTTCTATCCTCAAAAGAGCTCTTCAAAGACTTTCATCCTTTATGCTGCCAGCATGCTGCTCCATTTGCAAAGTAAAATCTCCACACAGCTCTCCAGTGTCTGACGCAGTCTGTGCTTTTATACATGCTAGAGAATAAAGGGAAGGGTGGCATTTTGTTTTGCCTAAAATAGAGCGGAAAAGGAAATAAGCATCCGTGGCAAAAATAGACTAAATGGTGTTCAAAGCAAAGAGCTCAATCCTGAAATCTATCTTTCTACCTAAAATACTTCATCAAGATATATGCTGCTGACCTTTAATATTTAATATGGCTATTTGCCAGTAACTATATTATTGTGTTATGGAAGTATCAGCAAGAGGACTGCATGACTCAAAGGGGGTTTGGACACATTCAAGCAATACTTTCTCACATATCTACAAATGGCAGGTGGCGACTGCCTGCATGACTCAGACATGGTATAATGAAAATCTTCAACATACGTTTGCCACAATGCAAGAGCTCAGGACCCCGATTTGTTTATTCCTGCATACGAGGAAGCCCAAGTACATTATCATGAGACTGAAGTCACAGACCACGCAAATCTTTTCATATAACTTCCATGCCAATGGTCTAGATTTAGTTGCTTTAGCATGTACCTGATTTCCAAATGCCTGAAGTCCTCGCTGAATGGGGAGCTAATGCAGAAGTCTGTAGAGTTAATGAAAGCTGAAGACTGGCAAGCTGAAGAAAACCCCACGCTGTTTTATTTCCCCCCAAATACCCCATTATTGTAAGTGATCTTTTATGGAAAAAGAACATTCAGAATACTTTGTTTTTAATCAGGAAATCATTAAAGTAAAAGTAGATACCCAGTCATGCCAGATGAGAAACACATTTCCAACTCAGTGAAGTCAGTCTTACAGGAAGCTTAGCACTTTACAGGATCCAGTGTGTGGTTTGTTTATTTTCCTGCACTTCATTCTGGGAGGTTAGTTACAGTGTAAGACACAACATAAAGTTTAAAAGTTATTTTATTTTTCTATGCTAGGAAATCTCGTCTTCGAAGACAAGGACACTGTAAGTCTATTCTCAGATTTCACAAGACAAGGAGGCAGAAGTTAAACACCACATTTTAATGTATTCATTTTTATCGCTTTTGTGAAGCAACACAAAATCATTTGACACAAGCGATCACCAGGTGGGCAATATAAAATAAATTAGGGTTAAAAAGCATTCAAACAACACTGAAAGTAATTAAAGCAATATGAGCAAATGGAGGTAAATACAGTAGAATTATTTAGAGAGCCATTAAACGTGGATTCTGTTGTAGATTGCCTTACGTTTACCGTAATGAAAAAGTGTTGGCAGATTCTACTCAAATTAATGACTTCAATACAAAGGTATTACCAAAAAGATGAGATTTTAATATCTTTTCTCTAATTTTGAAGAAAAAAATTTAAAAAAAATCAGAAACAAAACTTTAAAGAATATCCTCTTAGTAGGGCCCAAGTTTGCTCTCTTTCCCCATTACTTATCAGAGAGTTGAAAATATAATTCTTCAATACTTTTCTCTTTTTTTTTTTTTCCAAATACTTTGATTCATTTTAGTATTACCTGTAAGCCAGATGTTCTGCACGTACGAAAAGGACTGGCTTTCTAGGGCCCTAATATTCTCATAAAATAGGATCTCCTAATTCAGGCCACATTCACATGCTATTTTGAGCTCCTCCTCCAAATTCTTGTCCACACTTACCTTTACAAAGGATGCTTTGAGACTATAAATGAATATACATCAATTAAAGATTTTGCATAACAGCAGCTAGCATGGAAAACACTGCGACAAGAGGATGTGAACCCCAGCAAGTGAGACTGTGAAGTTCCACTCTCCTGTACGCTACAGCATCCCACCCAAAATGAAAAGTGGGGGAAAGCCTTTGGGATGCTCCTGCCTAGGCAACAGGTGTGTCTATCAGCTTGTCATTTCACAAGAACATCACTGAATCACTTTGCCGAGGGTAAGGTCTGAAATCCTCAGACGGGGCCTTAGCAATTACAGCGTTCAGCTTCACGAGCCAGATCAACAATATAAGAGAATTCTGGCACAAACTTAACATGAGCACTGGGTACAACAAACAGCTCTGCAAAGAAATGCTGGTGTGAATGTGCAAATCAGCTGCAGCCAGTAAGTCATCATTTCTGTTCAAATTGCTTAATACTTCCTGTCATCAAAGAATGAACCCATCTTTGGGACACATTAGTCACTAATTGCTTGCTGTCTCCCCCACAAAGTCAAGTTTTCACCTTCTGAGTGAAAAGGACCAGGCATTTACCAGCAAACCAAAAATCCACTGATGTACTTTAATTTGGGACACGTCAATAGGCTTTTGAAGAATGCATTCATGAAGTGTATGTATCTTGTGTTGTATATGAAAAAGGAAAATCCTTCATCATGATAATACATCTAGCTTTTGTAGAAATACTGGAACATCCATCACAGGCCAAATTGCCCAGATTTGTTTTCCTAAAGAAGTCAGTAGATATAAAACAAGGTATTATTTTAACCTGAAGGTGGCAGAATCATGTCTTACCATATATATTTTTGTATTTTAAAGCAATGTTAACACAGTCCCGTTTAACAATCGAATGCTTCATTACAATGCCACCGGAATACAGTACAGATTTCGGTCCTTTCATCAGTGGTTGGACTTGATGATCTTAAAGGTCTTTTCCAACCTAAAAGTTCCTAGGATTCTAATTCTTCCAGCTGACCTATGCAGATGGATCTCTTGAAGGTCTCCTGCGTCAACCTGCTTCACCAGCGATGCTGAGCAATGTTGACACGCGGTGGGTACGTGGGGTAAGATCCAGCCCGTTGTAAGGCAAGCCTGAGCTTCAGCTTGCTATTCTGTTATGAATTCCATTGAAATCATCGTCTTATCCAAGTCTGCTGGAGTTCAACACGCTTCCAACAACAACCGGCACGTCTGCCTTGCATTATTCATTACCAGTACTACTTTTGGCACTCACCCCCCAGGGGTTACCTCACTCTGGCTCCCCATTATCCTGAGTCCGTGACTCCCGGGGGTTACCCGGGGGCTGCCAGGCTCCAACACCGACACTCCCGCCCCTCCAGACGGGGCAAACTTTCTCACCCCAGCCAAACCGCGTGTTCGTCCTCTTCGGCGCTCCAAGTGCGGGAGGACACCAAGGCAAAGGGCGCACACAGGGTGTTCCCCCGGGGCGTCGGAGCCGTGACCGGCGGCCAGGACCCCGCCAGGCTGACCCCCAAACCCTTCCCGCGTCCCCATACCCCGATTCGCCGACGGGGCGCCCCCCCTCTACCCCCCCCCGGAGAAATGCGCAGGCAGACGTGAGAGCCTCCTCGTCCCCAGCGCGCGGGGGGCGGGGCCTCGGGCAGGGGGCGGGGTCACGGGTGCGGTCGAGGCGGCACGGGGGCGGGCCCAGCGCGGCGGCAGGAAGGTGGGGGGGGGGGTCGCGGCGACGGCGCGCGGCAGCCCCCGGTGTCGCTGCCGCCGCGCTGAGGCAGCTCGGCCGGGAGTCGGCGGCTCGGCTCGGCTCGGCTCGCTCCCTCCCTCCCTCCCGTGAGTTTGGCGTGCTTCGCGCCAGCCGGGCCGCGGGGGGAGCAGGAGGAGGAGGAGGGAGTGGGAGTTGTGGTGATTCGCTTCAGCCCCGCGGCGGGGGCCGGTCCCGGGGCCGGTCCCTTCCACGGCGGAGGGGCCCCGTGCCGCGGGCGGGCGCTCGCTGCGCCCGGCCGCGCTGTCCCTTCGCAGGCACACACGTGCCCGGGGCGCGGCGGCTCCCCGCGGGTGCCTGCGCCGGGGGAAACCGCCCGGGGGGCCGCTGGAAGGCCGCGGGGGGCCGAGGCTGCCGGGTCCGGGTTTACCCCGGCGGGCTACGGCGGCCGTAGAGCGGTGGGGCCGGGGGAGCCCCGTCCTGCCCGCTCCGGGGGGCGGCAGCGCTCTGCCGGTGGCGGACGGGGTGGGTGCGGCGGGGTGTGCCTCCGAGCCCCCGCCGGGGCTTTGCGTCCCGTTGGAGGGCGGCGGGAGGGACGGCGCCGGGAAGGCGGCGGGGCACGGCGCTCTCCCCTCCCGCCAAAGTTTCCTGCGGCGCCCGGCTCTGTCGGCCCCCTGCGCCGCCGGCTGCGGGCCGGGCGGAGGGTTGGGGGGGAGCGGGGGCGGCCGTCCCGGGAGCCGGTTCCTCCCGTCTTGTCGTTGGGTCCGGCTTAAAGGGACAGCGGCAGCTCGGGGCCGGTGCGGCGGGGCGGGATGCCGGCCGCCCGCTGCCGCGATGGGGAAGATGGCTGAAGGCGGAGGGGGGACGGAGCCCCTTCGCGCCTGGGCGCTGCGCTGCTGAGGCCGCCCCTTGGTCACCTCTGGGTGTCCAGCCGCGGGAAGCAGTCAGGGCTTGACATGTTGTTGGTCTTGGCTTCCCGCTGCTCTGAGCCGCGCTGGTATGGTTCCCATTAGTCCCTGGGAGTGGCGCTTTTCTCCTCTTCTTTTAAGCCTGCATTGCCTGTTCTGTTAATTCTTTTAAAAACTCCCGTATCAGATCTCATGCGTTAGTTTCCAAAGACGTGTGTTCTCCGTGTCAGTCCCATGGTCGTGACTTGCACACGCTTGTGAACACGCGGCCGACCGCCCGGGTGCCAGTGTGTGGCCGCGCTGAGTTAGTGCAGGGGCGGGTGGGGCCAAGCCCTTCCCAGGCGGGGAAGCCGCTCTCGGTTCTCGGACTGTCTTGCGGACCGCCGGCGTGTGGGTATGTTGTACCGTAGACTGTTTTCAGATTGCTTACTTACCGTAGGCTTGCAGATGAGCGTTCTCACAGGTTCCAGTAAGAAAAGAGAAATCACCGGCATTCATTAGAATTTTTAAGCCACTTACTAAAGACTAAGTATTTGGCGTGGAAATGGAAGTCTTCGTATAGGAAGACGGGCGTTTGAATATCTCAAGTCTCTCTGTGGTATGTCACTTGGTAGGAATAAGGCCTTTAGCTTCCTTTTTGATTTGGAGTAGTCTCATGTCTTTACTGGTGTTCCAGCATTAAAAGCATCAGTAATAAATGTAGCTTTCAGAAGATTACAGTTCAATCTCAAAATCTTAACCAAACTCAATTTTCTAGATGATTTGTAAGTTAGACTCTTACATTTCTGTCTCGTAGTCTAGATCTGAAATCAGAAGTCTGTCATGTACTGTAGTTCTGAAATCGGGTTAGTTTTTAAAAATAACTGAAGTGGAAGTTTGATGCATGTTTGCTGACTGGTGCTTGCAGAAAAAATGGAAACAGTTTGAATTTAATCCTTATGTACTCAGCTAGTTTCTTTGATGCTGTGATCCCACCACTGGTGCAGGTGAAAGTGGGAGATCTAGGAGGTAAGAACTGACAAGTGTCAAAAGCAGATACAGATACATAGCCAGTCTTTTGATAAATGGAGGCAGAAGTCTGCACAAGCATGTGTGCAAGCAGGTTCAAAATCATCTCGGGGATCTGATCCAAAATGCAACCCCACCGTTTTGTTGCTTTATCTGTTTCCTTGTCAAGTGAGATAGTCTCCAGGCTGATGAGTGTCAACTAAACCAGCATACGATTGCATGTGTTCTTCTGGAAGTTATTTCCCTGCATGTGGCTGGTAGCACAAAACATTCAGTTTGAGAGGAGTTTCCTTCTTGATTCCTTACATATGAATCCTAAGGAACTGTGGTGATAAATGCATACATACGTAAGACAAACTTGTTCTTAGCATATTGCTTCCATGTTACATGTCATGTACCACCATGGCTGACAGGGATCCAAGAGGTTGGGATTTTCTTCTGCAGTCCTCATTTTACAGATTGACAGAAATACGCATGTTGCACACTGGAAGAATGGCATGTACAATGAAATGAAGACTGTATTTAAAAGCCAGTTTATAACTTGCCAGTTTTCCATTTAACATGGAATTAGATCTGAGCATTACTGGTGATATTTGAGATGAATACATCTCCTGGGATGATTACATGTGTAATAGTACTATCCAAAATTACAGCTATTAATACAAACAGAAGTTTGAAAAGTATCACAGATCAAGCCAAACAAACTAGAAAAAAATATTTCTGCTTTATACCTGAAAACAATTTATAACAATTAGGATTAAACATCGTATGGAGTAGGTTTATACCATATCCGTCACATTCCATGTGGTGGGTTATACTGTATTAGGCTTCTTTTATCTTAAGAATGATAGCTGATGCTGGCTGCTCTGAGCAAATTGTTGCTAGTGTGGTTTACCAGCCTGGTCTAGAATGACTGTTTATAACAGTCAGAGTATTCTGATTTTTTTTTTTAATCTCTGCTTGAGGCATCTTAGTTCAGTCTAACGTTAAAATGACAGGAAGATGCATTGGATATTCTCTAACTAGTGAGCCTGCTTGAAGTTCTGGTTTTTCATGCTGCAGAACTTGGATCAATCAAAAAAACACAGAGTATTTTCCCAAGGCACAACTAAGTATTTTCTGACTACATAAAACTGTAGTTTGGAAGGAGATGAAACCATTGAGACATTTAATATTTATTTGTAGGATAATGCATGGTAGCTTCACTTCCTCTCTGCTTGATATTGCTCTTTTTTTTTTTTTTTTTTTTTCGTACGGCAGTGAGAATGTATAAAATTGAAATGCTTTGGGCTGCTGAAAGACAGTGAGGATTTACATCATACTCCTTAAGCCCTTTCATTTCTCTGTTCATTTCTCTGCTCTTTTCTAATGTGGGGTCAATCTTATCTGTACTCAGGATTAGTTTCTTCCAATTGGCCAAGGTAGGGAGGAGAGGGTTTTATTTATACACTGCCCAGGGGTGTTGAATCAAACTGGGAGTATTTTTGAAATAATGATTCAGCATATTCTTACAGAAAGATCTAAAAGTTTACTTGAAAAATATTCTGATTCAGTATCTCTTAACTTATATGGGTTATTTTAAATATTTCAATGCAATTTTGTAAATTTGCTATTGGAAGCATGTGAGAATAAAAGTGTGGAGTGCTTTGTATGTTAAGATTCTGGTAAACTTCTGGAAGCCTAAACTGAAGTCAAGTGAGGTTATGAGATATAACTTGTGACCGTGTGAGCAGAGAACAAGTACTGACAAGGAAAAGTAGCGTAGGTATAAATGGGAAACAAAATTCATGGTTAGTGCTGGCTTTTGAAACTTACTGTTCTTCAGGTATACACTGAAAACTTTCAGTTTTACTGTTACTGTTTTCGAGACACACAGGTTGCATAGAGACTCTCTGTTTTGTCCGAATAGAATGTAGAAATAGCCTCTGAAGGGATACATGCAGATTATGTGTGAAAATATGCCAAGAGAAAGCTTGCTTTTCTGATTTAGTTAATATAAGCAAGCTGCCTGACCTCTGTGTGAGGACAACGCCTCGCAGTCATCAGTTGGAAGAACGCTGTTGTAACAGCGCTTCGTGCGCTGTGAGCACTTCCGTGCTTCTTGCAGCAAGGGCTTTTCCTTTCCTGCCTCCAGCCATCTGTGTATTATATCATTGTTAATCAAAACACTCAATTAGAGGAATCCGCCATTTTACACAAAGAAAAAGGTGTGTTTGGCTGAAACTGAAAGGCAATAAATGATAACCTAGGCTATTCCTGCAGCAGTGATGAATTTCCTACGTTTTATCCAACAGATGTCATTTGGCAAATGGACTGTTCTAAGATAACCATGGTTCTGCAACAGCTAAACCGGACACATAACCAGATGAAGTGAAAGAGTTTAAAGCGCAGCAGCTCACAATGGATTATTGGATAGAAGGAAACATGACTTATTTTGTACAAAAGCAATTTTAGGAACTTGTGTTAGTTATCTCACAGATTTCTTTCATCCTTTCATACTTGTGCTTTCGCAGTCCTGTGTTTGTGAAGATGGCTATCCCACCAGTCTGGCCAGGATTGCTTGCAGTGACAAGGGGAGCAAGGGATGATGGCTATCAAGTCCTCATCATGTCTTTTGGGTTATCCTTGACTGGTATTGATGTTGCATGATCTTTGCTGCATTTATGTTCCGTTTTGAGAAAGAATGGTGGCGGTTATGTCGTCATATCGTGTATTTACAGTTCCATGTGCGTGGTATGGTCTCACACTCCGCAAATGCCTGTTATCCTGTTATCAATAAGCTTTCATGGGTTTTATGACTCCACTTGATGAATTTATTTGCAGCAGCTGTGCCGTTCTTACTCCTGCTCTGCCGTTTTAATCTGTGCTGTTGTATATTCATGGCCCTGCTATACTAATGGAATATTTGCTATATAAATCTCTGCAAAAGAATGATATCTAAAAGTTTATAGTCTGTTTTAAAATAATCTCTGTCATGATTCCTAGTCTGTAGGATTAATCAGGGCTTAAATAAATTGCAAACTTGGGTTTTTTGGTTTTTTTTCTTTTTTTCCTGACACTCCCATTGGATGTTGCAAGTCGCCTACTCATTTTCTGAGCCTTCTGTGTTAGTATGTGCCTCAGATCTTTCATACTTGGGAACAAAAAGGGATTATGAAGAAATGTTTACACTGAACTTAAAATTGGTGAAACCTTTCTGGTTTTTTTGTGAGTTTTTTGGGTTTTTTTGTTTGGTTTTTTTTTTTTTTTTTTGAGACACAGAACTAGATCAACCCTAGAGGACCAGTATAAAACTATAGAATATTTGTCGCTTTTATCCCTTCCACCCAAGTATACAAATGAGGGTTTTTTATTAACTCTACATGTGCTTTCTGTTGCAGGCCTGTAAATTGTGCCTTTCTCTCCATATGATAAAACAATTATTCGTCTCAAAAATGATGATCCACAGCATACCCTTTATGACTTGTTTCAAAAATGTCTGTCTAATTTCCAGCCTAAATTATTCATGTCCTTCATATACTCATTTGTTCTTGTTTTCTGTCATTAAGTAGCTTAATTCTTAGTTCTTTCCCTGTGATAGGTATATTCTTGGGTTTATTTATAGAGAGCAATCATGTTTACTTTTAGACTTCATGTTGCTAGTTTGAACAATGCAGTATCATTGAGTACTGGGAAAATTAAGAGCTTGTTGGGTTCTGCTTGGAGAAGAGAAGATTGAGGGGTGACTTCATGGCAGTCTACACCTTCCTCAAGGGGGACAGTGGAGAGGGAGATGCTGATCTGCTCTCTGGTGACCAGTGACAGGATGCAAGGAAATGGTATGAGGCTGCGTCAAGGGAAGTTCAGTTTGGACATTAGGAAAAGGCTTTTCACTGAGGGTGAGGTTGGTCACTGGAACAGGCTCCCCAGGGAAGTGGTTGTGGCACCAGGCCAGTCAGAGTTGGAGTGTCTGGATGATGCTCTCAGTCACATGGTTGAGTTTTAGGTAGTACTGCAAGGAGCAGGGAGTTGTGCTTAGTGATCCTTATGGGTTCCTTCCAACTTGAGATACTCTGTGACTCCAGCAGCCCTTTCTCCTGCTGCCTACGGTTTGAATGTATCTATCTTGTACATGGTGCCTGGGACGGTGCTTGTTATTCATGAACACAGTGATACTAGTATATGCAGATCTGTAATGAAAAGAAGTTGAAATCACTAAATACCCCTTAAAACTGCTTTTTATTGTTACGATTTACATCACAGTAGCTGTGTTCATGTAATCACCTGATACATGTGTTCTTTCCAGTTGATAAACTGGTACCTGAGAGCAGACAGTCCCAGAGTGTTTGCATAAAAACAGAAATTACAAAAATAGATACTTTTGCTGTTTTGATTCCAAATTACCCATTTCCTTTTCTTATGGCACTCTGGTCTTTCTGTGAATGGGTAGTACCTCTTCAGCCTTGCTTCAGCAGATTCTGTACGTTCTTTCCTGTATCTTGTGCCAGTTTCCTTTATGCAAATGCTAAGGCTGTATTTTTGAAACACATTTAATAGAACTCTCACTTTGCTTTTGCTTCAGTGCTAATTACGGTCGTCTTTGTTTAACCACTCATACTGCATTTTATTTTGTCTGGGGGGAGGATCTTCTGTTTCATCGAAGAAGATGGTATAATCTGCAAAGATAATGTAAGTAAATTCATATTTCATTTCTTCTGCTGCTCCATTTTTATTTTCCTTCTGTCTCTAATTATTCTTTACTTCAGAATCTGTTCCACTTTACCTACTCTTTTATTCTGTTTTATTAAAAGCACTTTCATGAATTATATGAAAAAAATGAATTCATGTACAGGGATGTAGGTGTTAAGTAGAAGTATCTCCACAGTACACTTCTAAACTACAGGATGACGGTTGGCCTTGTACACTTAAAAAGTCTGCCTGATACTTCCCACAGGAAGTTTCTGAGGTCTATGGCGTATAAAGTTGACAAATTATTAAGAATTGGTGGTGAAGTCTTCCATGCCAAGGTGGAGGTGTTGCTTTGCTGTGAGGAGAATAGAGGACCGAGAAGCTGAGATTAGAGGAGAACTTGAGAAGTAGGTGAACTGAGGAGAAGAGGAGGAGTTGAGATCGAAGTTAAGTCCACTGAAGCCAGCGTACAGAGAAATGTGGCGTCTGTGGATACTGTTGAGACTATGACCGTATGGGGATGTACAGCCAGGAGAGGGAGAAATACTGTGCAATCTGGGGATGGGCGCATAAATGATGTGTATCAGGTGAGGAACCAAAAAAGTGGAATCGAAGAAGGGCTTAAATGAACTGTTGACCACAAAAAAAAGAAATTAAGGACTGAAAGATTGAAGATAAGACTAATGTGAAGTGAGGTAGAAGAGAGAAGACAGGAAAGACAGATTGGAATGGGTTATTTAAATAACCTGTGTTGCAAAGGCTTTTTATTTCTTTGTTAAAACCTATATAAAAGATTACATCAATAATTATTGAGTATAGTATGATGCTTTATTCTGTGAGGTTCACTAATGTGGATTTACAATTCAGCATCAGAGATACACAATTATACTTACCTTTTTCATCCACATCTTTCCAAGAAGCCATAACCTTATCTTTTAGAAACAGATACCCATCACTCATCTATGAGTCTTCCTTGTAACCCTTTCTAGTTGGGTCAACTCTGTGTGAAACTATGCCTTTACATCAGTTCAAGTAGTGAAGTTTGTTGTAATCCAGTGTTTTTCCACCACAACAGTGCTTACAGCTTTGGGACTGTTTTTGACTCTCGAGAGCCAGTGATTATTTTGCTTTACAAGTCAGCTTCCTTTAACAGAGTGCTTTTCTCCTTGAACCTTGTTCATGGGCCGTAAAGCTGGATATTTTCAAGAGTGGAGAAAAGGAACTTGAACAAGTGGCATTCCTCAGAGGTCAGTACTGGGACCAGCACTGTGCAACATCTTTGTCAGTCACATGGACAATGATACTGAGTGTACCCTCAGCAAATTTGCCGATGACACCAGGCTGTGTGGTGTAGTCAACACTCTGGAGGGAAGGGATGCCATCCAGAGGGACCTTGACAGGCTGGAGAGGTGGGCCAGGTGGTGGATCGAGAGCAGCCCTGAGGAGAGGGACCTGGGGGTACTGGTGGATGCAAAGCTGAACGTGACCCAGCAGTGTGCGCTGGCAGCCCAGAAAGTCAATTGTATCCTGGGCTGTATCCAGAGCAGTGTGGCCAGCAGGTCGAGGAAGGGGATTCTCCCCCTCTGCTCTGCTCTCGTGACACCCCACCTGGAGTGTTGTGTCCAGCTCTGGGGCCCTCAACATAAGAAGGATATCGACCAGTTGGAGCGAGTCCAGAGGAGGCCACAAATATGCTCAGAGGGCTGGAGCCCCTCTGCTATGGGGATAGGCTGAGAGAATTGGGCTTGTTCAGCCTGGAGAAGAGAAGGCTCTGGAGACACCTTATGGCACTTTCCAGTACCTGAAGGGACCTACAAGAAAGTTGGGGGGGGGACACTTTTTACAAGGACCTGTAGTGACAGGACAAGGGTTAACGGGTTCAAATTGAAAGTGGGGAGATTTAGATTGGATATCAGGAAGAGATTCTTCAAAGAGAGGGTGGTGAGGCACTGGAACAGGTTGCCCAGAGAAGCTGTGGATGCCCCATCCCTGGCAGTGTCCAAGGCCAGGCTGGATGGGGTTTGAGCAACCTGGTCTGGCAGAAGGTGTCCCTGCGCATGGCAGGGGGTTGGAACTAGATGATCTTTAAGGTCCCTTCCAACCTGAACCGTTCTATGATTCTATGAAAACTGATCCAAGTCAGTCTTGCCTGCTTATAGCAGTCCATTTAAAGAGGAGAAAAAGGAAATTATGGAAACTAGTGCTCATTTTAAATCAGCAGTGCTCCGTTGCAGACTGCTATGCTATATTCTTTAGTTTTCTCTGGATTATTTAGATTCAGATTGGTTAAATTCAGTTGGTTTTAATTCCTTTTGCAAGCATGATGTACCCTGAACTCAAGTTAAGGAGCTGGATTGCATGGTACTAAGAACCCCGATCTCATTATGGAAGAGATTAAGGATTTCTGGTGGATTTTAATGCATCTTTTTTATCCTGACTTAAAATAGCTTTTGCTTTCTGCTGTTTGTATTGCAACAGTGTTAATGTATTTTGGTCACAAAATTATTAATTTTTTAAGTGCAAAGTACATTAATTTAGAGTAGTCGTTTCAGAAGAACTTTCTGTGATACCTAGTTATAGAGAACCTAGCTATTCTTAAAAGGTATTCCTATATAACATACCTTTTATTACATGTGGGAGTTATGAGAATGTTAATTAAATGGGGATTTCTATTTTTTTTTCTTTTTGACAGCAAAAATGTGCTTGCTAATATTCTTTTACTTGACTGTCTCATTCAGCTTTCTGCTTGTGAGATTAACATAGAATCACAGGATTGGTTGAGGATATGGTTGAGATGGGAAGGAACCTTTGGAGATCATGTAGTATAACCTCACACCCCTAGTTATGAAAGGGCAGATTGTCCAGCACTCTGTTCAGTCGAGTTTTGAGTTCCTCCATGGATGGAGGCTCTGCAGCTTTTCTGGGCAGCCTTTGCCTACGTTTGACTATGCTCATAATAAACACGTTTTCTTTTGTTAACACAGAATTTCTTGTTCAGTTTATGCCTGTTGCCTCTTGTCTTGTCAGTGGGCACCACTAAGAAGTCGGACACTCTTCTTTCACCCCATGCCAATTAGTCTGGTATTTACATGTATAACATCTATAATAACATATATTATATGTTATTATAATAGTGTTGTTTATATATATGTTTATGATATTTATAAGGTTCCATCCCCTCCATAGGAAGCCTACTCCTCTTCAGGCTATAAACAGTTCCATCTCTCCTCATAGAGTGCACACTGATGGCTTCTGTTCACCTTGTCCACCAGGACCCTTACTGCAAAACTGCTTTCCAGATGGTCATTCCCCAGCCTAGTGCATGGGGTTGTCCCTTCGTAGATGCAGAACTTCGTGTTTCCCTTCGTTGAACTTCTGAGGTTTGTGCTGGCCCCTTTCTCCAGCCTGTCAAGGTCCTTCTGGATGGCCACATGATTCTTTGGTATATTGGCCACTCTTTCTGGTTCGGTGTCATCTGCAGTCTTGCTGAGGGTGGACTCTGCCCCACCATCCAGATCATTACTGAAGATGTAGAACAGGACTGGAGCCAGTATTGATTCCTGGATGCGTTGCTAGTGACGGCTCCAGGTGGACTTTGTGCCATTGATCACTACAGCCCTTTGAGCCTGGTAGTTTAGCCAGTCCACTGACTTTTTCTAGAACATATTTCACCAGCTCCTCTGTGAGGATGTTATGAGAGATTGTGTAAAATACACATACTTGTGTGACTAAGTTTGCCTAGTTAAAATAAGTTCTCCAAGCTGGTGTACTAAATGGCTGTTCTGGAGATTCAGACAGAAGGAGAAATCTTATCTGGGGGCCCTGGGTCCACCTGCCCCTACATGGTAACAGTCCAACTCCAGTGGCTTGAAGTTGTTTTTGCTGACAATAGCCTTGCAGGCTTGAAAATGGGTTTCTTTAGGATGTGATGGCAAAATCTAAAGTGGGCTTAAATTGTTAGTTAATAAGACAAAGCGATTTATGTGAAAATACCTTCCAATTCCCGTAAGAAATTGTCCATATAATTTACTCAGGAAGGACAATTATCTTGCGTATTTTCCACATGTCACAAGCTGTGATGGCCGTGGCAGTGAGTTATTGCAGTCTTTCTTTTGCAGAATGGACCTTAACAACTATCATGCCAAAGATATTTTAACACTGTAGTTTGTATGAAATAAAAATAGTAACTCCTAGAGATGAGAATAATGTGTGTTTCTCTCTGTAAGGGGTCGGTAGTAGATAGCAGAGGTTATAAAGCAATCTACAAGGTTCATCAAGGCATGACAGTGTGTCCTACACACACCTGTTTCCAAGGCTCCCTTCCCTGGCATCCTCGGGTTTTCACCAGCAGAAATATATCCTAAAAATTCACCTTTCAGTTCCCAGCAGGGTGTCTGCTGTCCCCAGATGTCACCATATGGTGAGACCTGCTGTGCCCAAGATGAAAGCAGACCAGGTGGTGGAGACACACTGTCAATTTGTGCTGTTTTCTCCTGTAAGGCACTACTTTGGGCTGGGTGATCTAAGCATTGAAATGCACCATTTCCATTTCACAATGCTAGTCTGCTGCACCTTCCTGATTTGCTGACTGGAGTAATTTGACAGTACCCACAATAAAACTGGGACACCTGCTGTCAGTAACCACAGCCTCTTGGGTGATTCTTTCTGTGTCACCTAGGGCTGAATAAGCAGTCCAAGCTGTTGTAGTTTTGCCTGATGAGGGCAACCTCAGACTAAAAGCCCAACAGTATGTGCTACCTGTTCCCTTGCTGCCAGGGATAATAAGCCACATCCTGATCTGATACTAGGACTTTGAGCTTGAAAGGCTTATTGACTAATGTTTGGCCTAAAATTACTGCATGGTTTCCAAGGCAGCTCTTACCTTTTCTTCTGGAAAGAACTGACCTTTTTTTTTTTTTTCTTTCTTTCTTATTACCTTAGTATCTGGGCCAGATATTGTCTAAATTGCCTCAGAAACCTGCACAAAACAATGATCTTCCATTTGCTCTGCATTTCTGCCATATAAAGTATGGTTTGTTTAGCTGATTTGGGCATCATTCTGTGAAGTCCCTGCCAAATTAGCCTTCCAAATTTTACTTCTGTGGCAGCTCTGAATTGTCTTGCGGTTGATTGCCCGTCATGGTTTTGCGTTGTGTCTGTAATGTTACTCAATGCTTCTTGCTCAGTGGGACCAGCAGTGCTCCCAGCAATGTGGATAATGTGGTCCACATAGCTGAGCGATTTACAGAAGTACTGAAATCTTCGAAACACTGGGCTACTAGCCCATGGCAAATCGTGGGTCCAGGTGGATACCTCTGGAGCAGTACTGTGAATGTGTGCTGCTGACCCCAGCAGGAGTTTGCAGATTGCTCCTGGGGTTCATTATCAGCTGCGGTGCCAAAGAAAGCCTTTGCTGGATCCCACGCTGAATGCCACAGCTTCAGATGCAGCTTGCTGGAGGAGAGCCGTAACATTTAGCTCTGCAGCTTTGAGTGTGGCTCAGCCTTGTTTCATGATTGTTAACCAGCTGTCATTCTTTGGGAGCTGTCAGGCATTTTTGCTGTCAAGATGGGACTGTTGAAGAGGGGAATGGGCGCTCTGAATAACTTCAGCTTCTAATAGCTGTAATCATCCGGGTGATCTTTATGTAGCCTCTGGAAAGCCTGTACTGTTGGGATGCAAGCCAGTTTGAGGGAGGCTCCAAATTAGCAGGACACACAACCACTTTTGCCACAGTGATAGTGTTGTCAAAAGAAAAGGTTTAACAGTCACAAAAACTCTGTGTTTGGCAACGAGGTGGGCCTGTGTAGTTGATGTATGGTGGATGGGTGGGGAAGGCCGGAGCTTGTTCCCAGGTTGTCAGACCTTGCTAGCACCAAATAGCTCTCCAGACAATGGGTGTATTGAGATAAGAGCATGGTAAATTTCTGCTTTCATTTGTAAAGTTAGGAGTAAGGCATGACTGACTAGTTCGCTGTGGTCTCTTCTTTGTTATTATTTGGTATACAAGACCAGTCTTATTTCTCCAAAGGACTGCTGGCTTTGTGGAGTTATCACCTAGCACCCATTTCTGCTCAGACATGCCATAAACAATACCTCGACTCTGTGTGTGGTTTGTTGCACACTGGGTGCAGAACCCAGATTTGGGTCAACAATAGTATGAACCCCAAGTGGATATTTGCCGCCCTCTTGTCATGAAAGTTTTGCTTAGCAAGAAGTCATACCCAGCAATGTATTCATGTACTTTAGCTACCTGCACTTTTGCCATAAAAGACAGGTAAGAACCCAATTACAAGCCTCTTGTAATTGCAAAGAGATTTAACAAGCAGATTCTACCTCCTTCCCTTCTCCCTCGCTTCCGAAGGATTAATTTTAATTAGTTTATTTTTCAGATACAGCTATGGGTCCTTACAGTGACCTCAGGCCTGTAACCGTTACAGCCATCACCTGCTGGTGGTGACTGCTCCAGTGTACTGTCAGCAGAATGTAAGGTTTGTTACCTCCCTCTGGGACCCCAGCCACCCAATGTTTGCACCTTGGGGGGGGGGGGGGGGGCAAGATCCAAATCTAGTCAATTGATATGGGTTTTATATGTGAGACATCAGATGGAGGTCATTAGTTGGTCCTGGTGTACTCTCCCTTTCCACACTGAATGGGGGAGCAGTTGGTGTAATCAATCTATCCACTGTCCTCATTTTCTTCTGTGGTCTGTTTTTTCTTTTCACCTACTTATATTTTTCCGATAAATAGAGGTGATTTCCTTTGAATTTTGTCTTTTGGGACGCCAGACTGGAGTCAAAACATCTACTCCTGGGTAACTTTTTTCTCTGTTGCAGTGTATATATCCACGGAGCGTACGCAATATTGTCTTCCCCTGACAAGCAGAAGGTTTGTCTTTTTGGCGATACCCACCAGCACGCAGCACAGTCTGACAGGGGATGCTCCAGCAGATTCCCTTGCAGCAGCTGCCCATGCTGGCATACGGGCTTCCAAAACCTTAAGTCCAAGACCTGATAAAGCATGTGTGTTTTGCCCCAGATCACTAACTCCTCGAATGCACAGGACTACTAAGACATGTCACCGTTTGATGAATTTGAAATGATTGTGCCAGGGTTTAAAGAGGAGGCACTGAACAGAATATTCCAGAGCAGGCTTCTTTTTAGTATAAAACCAGATATCTTTTGCAAGCTCATAGCCGTATTACTTTTCAAAGCAGAAGTGCATGTAAAGATTATTTGTACATTGATGTATATGGTGAGAAAGCTGAGACTGTATCTGACCTGAAACAAAATCGGTAATGGCCAGATATCATGAAACCCAGCATGTTGCAGTGCAACTTTCTCACTTTTCTTTCTGAAAAGAGTTGATCAAACAAAAGGACATTGTATTTGTCTGACTCAGTTTTGGACTGTGTTCTGCTTCTATCCTGAAAAGTTGGATATTGGCTTTTTTCCCCCTGGGGTATGGAGTGCTCATTGCTTCTTTTTAACTGCTTTTATGTAATGTGATCTGTTTCATCTTCAGAAGAAATTGAGTTGAACAAAGTGAATAGCTACAGAATCTTCTGTTTTGCTTGTGGCAAAAAGAAAAAAAATATTCAGAGCTGTACATAGGGACCCATTACTATTTTTATGTGGTCTTCAAAAGACATCTCTGATTTGGAGGTTGGTCTTGTAATAGTAGTGTTAGTGTCATGTGAAACTTGGCCTTTTATTCCTAAGGATGTGTGAGGATAATACAGATGGGTAATGCAGTACTACATTATTTGTATTGTTACGTTGGCTCATGTTCTGTTGCAGTCATGATACATGTTGGTGGAAATTGGCATGTGTAGTGAATTAGTGATCATTTCAGTTCTTCTGGTTGCTTTAGTTTGCTTTGGAATCTAGTCAGACTGGAAGCAAAACTGCATACTTAGGTTTTGGAGTGCTTTTAATTGGCATCAGAACTAGCAAAGTATTAAGGAATATTTTGGCAATTTGTAGAATTTAGATCACCTTGTTGGATATACTTCTGCCATTGCAATAAACTTGTGGGTCTTTTTTGTGCCTTGTAGTAGTGATTCTTTTTGATACTGTGGTGTTTACCATCTTTTTGCCTGCTGGTAAAGATGTTCCAGAGTTAGCTAATGTAGCAAGGAGTTGTCTGCTCATTTGATTACTTGCAACTATGTCCTGCAGTAGCTGCTGGTTCAGGAATTAATTGCAAGTAACGTTTTGACTGATCAGAATCCATCTGTTTTGGAAAACTTGCTTTGACGTGATGTAGCTTTCCTCAGGTGTCTGTGCTTAGTCTCAGACCACTGCTTGATCATGGGAGAGAATCTTTGACCAGTGGAAATGTTTGGTTCTTTGGTCTTCCCAAGGCTATACTCTGGTTGGTACTGAGATTTGTCTTTGTCCTGTTCTTGCAGCTTGGGAGCAAATAATAACCTTCTAGCACCAGTTCTCTAACTTTCTAGATAATAAAGTAGTAGAAAACCTGCTGGTATTCTCAGTAGATTCATTATGCGAACGTTTTATTCTTGCTGTGGTATGTTTTGCAGCCTTGAGCTTTGGGAAGTTGCCTAAAACATTAACTTCTAAATATAAATAAATATTCCCATGTAACTAATCTTTGGCTTTACTGGAAATATCCTCATACTTTAAAAGAGGATTTCTTTGCACTGTTGTCAATATAAAACTTATTAGCTGTGTAATTCTTAGAGATGAGCCCATAACTTGAGTTAGTGCACTGTAGTTGGGGGGTCTAGTGGTGTATTTTGAGGAGATATGTCATCAAGATTGTGTAAACATCCTTTAAGCCAACATGATTTAAGTTATTATCAGGGCTTTAAAAGAAGTGTGTCCCATGAGAATTGTGTTAATCAGTCTGTAAGTTCTGTTTAAAAAGTATTTTAATACAGTAATTAAATGAAGTACCTGTGTAGAATATGGATTTTTTTTTTTTTTGCTACTTTTTTCTTGTTTTGGGATAGTTGCTGTTGGTAGCTAGTTGTGTTCTTGTCATCATCCCATGTTACCCCATCCTTCCCATATCCTCCAGTTTAATTTATTTTTAAAATGGCTTTGCTCTACACCCAGAAACAGTGCCTAGGCAGCAAATGGATCTAACAGAACTAGTATAAATCTGTCTCTCTGAGGAAGTCAGTTTTAAGTAAAGTGCTTCCTTTATTGCCATGTCTGATACTTGAATTGTGTAAAATTAAAATTGGAAAAATACGTTACTAGCACAAAACCAGTGACACTGGTGTTATATCTTGAAGATAAAATAAAACAAAGCTTCAGTGTACTGTAGAAATATTGAGCAAGGGCTCTTTCTGTTGCCACTCGGAGAAGAGCTGGAAGTACTGTTTTTGCATGAGAAAAGTACCTGAAGTGGAGGTTAGCAGTGTTCTGTAGTATCTGGTGTTAAAGCCTATCAGTGTGAATCAAAAGCAGCTAGCCTTGGGCAAGCATATTCCATTGATTTTAACAGGTTTGGAAGACCTTCCTCCTAACTCTTCATAGCCACACACCTTTGCTGTTTTTTGGATACTGTATGACAGTGAAGAGTAAAAGACTAAAGTAGTTTCAAGAAGCTTTTAAAATCAGTTCACACTGGAAAATAAGCTCTAACAAAAAAAAAAAATTGACAAGAAAAAAAACTTCAGAAACTACAAATGAAGTATGTGTCTTCTGAATACAGGAGCAATGTGAAAGTGGTGAAGATGGCTTGTATAAAATATTGCACATACACTGCTTTCCTAATGTCAAGTGTTTTCTGAAAACGACTTCCAAACAAAAATGATTAACGATTTAATTCATCTCAAACCCAGCTCTCTTTATTTGCGTAAGTGCAGTTTCCTGTCATCTTCAGGCAATTTGCAGGGTTTTGTTGCTGTAAATAGTGTTCTCATTATTTAGTTACTCTATTTGACCTCTTTTATTCATATTCTGTTCTGACTATCCATTTAGTGGACGCGTTTGTGCCAAATACATTCACAGAATAGACTGTAAATTATTATCTTGTTTTACTTAAGTGCTTTTTGAACACGTTGTATTCACTGTGAAATACAATATGGCAGTTTCTCAAGGTTCATGTTTCTCGACACTTTCACCTTGTATTGGGTTTGTGTGGTGGTGTTTGGTAGCGGGGAGGGGCCACAGCGATGGCTCCTGTGGAGAAGCTGTGAGAAGCTCACCCAGCGCCAAGTTGGACCCACCTCTGGCCATGGCCAAGCCAGTCAGCAAATCTGAGAATCAACATGTTTTCAGAGGAAAACAAAGAAAACCTGCAGCATAATGAAGAGGAGGACGTGAGAGAGACGACTAGGCAGACTCCAAAAGTCAGTGTGGGGAGGAGGTGGTCAAGGCAGAGGTTTCCCTGCAGCCCATGGTGAGAGGGCAGGCTGTGTCCTGTAGCCATGGAGGGTCCTGGGGGGCAGAGACCACCTACAGCCCGGGGAGGACCCCAAGCCAGAGCAGGGAGAGGTGCCCGAAGGAGGCCGTGACTCCGTGGGAAGCCCACGCCAGAGCAGTCTGCTCCTGAAGGACGACACAGCCGCGGGAGGAACCCGCATTGGACCAGTGAGTGAAGAAAACTGCAGCCTATGGGAAGAACTCATGTTGGAGAATTTCAAGGAGCACTGTTTCCCGTGGAAGGGACAACACTGAGCAAGGGAAGAGTGAGAGGAGTTCTCCCCCTGAGGGGGAAGGAGTGGCAGAAATGTGTGATGGACTGACTGCAACCCCCATTCCCCATCCTCCTGCACCACTGGAGGGGAGGAGGTAGAGAAATGAGGAGCAAAGCTGAGCCCAGGAAGAAGGGAGGGGTGGGAGAGGTTTGATTTCATTTCTCATTATCTTACTCTGATGTGACTGGTAACTAAATAAATTGATTCTTTTTTTTTCTCCCGAAGCGGAGACTGTTTTGCCCATAATCGTAGCTGGTGAGTGATCCCTCCTTGTTCTTACCTCGACCAATAAGCCTTTCCTTATATTTCCTCCTCCCTCTTGCACAGAGGAGAGGAGTGAGTGAGTGGCCGTGTGGTGCTTATTTGCTGGCTGGGCCTAAACCATGACACAGCTGTAAGATACTATCTGTAGTTACTAAGCTTTGTTGGTAACCTTGATGGACAAATATGTGTGCCAGAAAAGGGGATAATTAAAATTAAAGCTACCTTTGTTGTTGAAGTTTATGATGCTGCCAGGATTTTCTGGATGCAAGTGAATGGACCCTTCTGGCCTTAGGCAGAACTGCCTGACACTCCTGCTTGTTATTCCCTGTTCTCCCTGTGGGCTCTTACCCAGACTGACTTTTTCCCTGCCTTGTTCTGTCTCTCTGTTTAACCATGTCTCTGTTTTTCATTTCTTCAACTAACCAACTTTCAGTGTAGACCATATTTTCCTGAAAGTTGTTCCCATTAATGTCTTTCTCCCTTGCTCAAATGACAAGGAAGATGGGGGCCGTGGGGAAGTTAAGGGAAAGATAATTTTTCTGATTTTAGTTTGGATAACTGTATCTGTAACCTGACCTTGTCTTGTCAAAACCTTTTATGTCTCAGGAGGATGATTCTATTTTGATAGTACTGCCCACAGGTATGAGAATGTTGAACTGTTAAGGTTGGTACTTGTAGACTTCTTGGCTTATTTTTTTTTCCAGAAGTCCCATTTAGAACAATATTTATCAACAAATACTATTACTGGAGGATAATCTCGTATGTTTGCCACACTTCTGAGAGGTTTGTTTTTCTCCCCCCCACCCCACCCCCCCCTTTCACTTTTGTAGACCTTGGAAAACTCTCAGCTTCATAGTTATGTTTTCCAGATATTCATTCAAAACAGTTGTTTATCTATAGCTGGCTTTTCTAAACTGGGCTAGTTTTCTGTAGTTTTTGTTGTTTCATAGTTCTATTCTGGTTAAAGTTCATTAGTTTCATGCCCCCTTTTGAACTTGATTTATTTCTCCGATGTGATATTTCCATGTAATAGTGGATACTAATTTTGTCAAGCAACTGAGTTAGGGAAATCAAGATGGAGTCACTGTTTTATTGAAATTTAGAAGGCTACTATTGAAAACTTTATTCAGACTGACCTTTAATTTTTGAATTTGTGTTCTTATTACATGCTTTCAGGAGCAAATATTTCCAAAGAATGGAATATGTTTTGTAGTAGTAAGTAAGATTTATTCTGTTGGCCAGTGTGAAGAAGCTGTATGTTCACAACAGGGCTCTATAACTCCCTATAGTTACTGTGGTTTTCAGTAAACACTGGAGCTTTTCTTTGGATGATGTTCAAATCATGAAGATCTCCATCTGTGTCTTATTTCATCTTCTTTTGTCCCTGTCAAGACAACTTGACCTACTTACAACCACAGTAGTTTTCTCAGGAAAAATTTTTGAGTTACACTGTATGTGTGTATATATGAATATATAATCTCCCTTCAATTTTAATAGTGTATATTCCGTTATCACTAACAAATTGACACTTAGACTGTGTCCTTGAAATTAATCTTTGAGGTAAGATCTCTGTCAAACGTTTCAATGTCTTATTAGTTTTATTTATAGTTTGGGGGGTCTTGGTGTGGGGTTTGATTTTTGTGGTTTTGGTTGGTTTTTTTTTGTTTTTTTTTTTTTGTTTGTTTGTTTCTTTTTTTTATGAATGCATGGTAGTTTTCAAGGGCAGAAATTATCACTTGCTGACCTTGTTCTGCACTGCAACTTGAAATGTCACTGGGAGCTAGGCTGGCATAGTCGCGTCTAAAAGTGACTTGTTTTGTTTCACAGATTCATTACTACTTCAGTGAAATCAAGGTCTGAACAGTTGTGTCAATCATTCTCTGTCCGTATAGCCTGTTTATTTTAAAATCATGATGGAGTACGGTGTGGCTTGACCTTGGCTGGCTGCCAGACCCCCACACATCAGCTTTCTCATGCTCTCTCCTTAGCATGGCAGGAGGTGAAAGTAAGGTGGAACAGCTCATGGGTCAAGATAAGGACTGGGACATCACTTGCCAATTACCATTGCAGGCAAACAGACTCAGCTTGAGGAAGATTAATTTATTGCCAATTAAAAATAGAGTAGGATGGGCTCTCCATGGGCTGCAGCTTCCTTCAGGGGGTCTTCACCTTCTTTGGCATGAGGTCCTCCACAGGCTGCAAGATGGATATCTGCTCTGATGTGGGAGAGAGATTCCATGGGATGGAATCTCTGCTCCAGTGCCTGGAGCACCTCCTTCTCTCCTTGACTGGCCTTGGTATCTGCAGGGCTGTTCCTCACACTTTTTCCTCACTCTTCCCTTTCATATTCTGCTGTGCAGCGCTTTCACGTTTCTTAAATACTCCTTCACAGAGATGCCACCATATTGGCTGAGGGGCTCAGCTGTGCCCTGCGGTGGGTCTGTTGGAGCTGGCTGTGTCCAGCACAGGCAGCCCCTGTCTCTCCTTGCAGAGGTCACCCGTGCAGCCACCCTACTGCCAGCACCTGGATACATAAATCCAGTGACTGTCATGGAAAATTCAAAACTTGATGTTAAAAGTAATACGGATAATCCATTCTGGGGACACTTGTTTGTGTTGTTTTATATAGTCGTATAGAATGAGTTACGTAGCACTAGTTAAATGGTTTGGTGTTTCCTGATTGTGTTTGCACGTACATCTCTTGCAGTTGAAAATACAGAGTGAAGGGTAAAATAACTATTAGTTGTCATTACAGAATCACAGAGTAGTCAAAGTCGGCAGGAACCTGTGGATGGCGTCTTATCCAGCCACCCTACTCAAGCAAGACCACCTAGAGCAGGTAGCCCAGGACCATGTCCAGATGGCTTTTTGAAAGTCTTCAAGGATGGAGGCTTCACAACATCACTGGGCCACTTCTGCCAGTGCCTGGTCACCCGTACCAGTGATTACTTCAGTCCTTGAGCACCTCTTCCAGTTGCCATGATTGGTGAAAGATTATCAGGAGCAGCCATGCAGTGATATCAGCCAGCTCCCTCAGCACTCATGGGTGCATCTCCTCAGGGCCCGTGCATTTACATATGTCCACTTGGCTTAAGTATTCCCTGATGTGATCAAGGGTATGAACTCCTTGCTCTAGACTTTTCCCTGATGTCCTTGCCTGGGATGGGTTAACGTGGTGATGCTTAGCATGACATTTTTCTCGTGTTTTCTAACATAAAAAGAGGCCAAAAGATTGGTTCAGGTGAGGTTCATTATTTGCTTCTATGTGGCCATAAAGCATTTTAGGCAGTATTTCAATGGGTTTTATTTATTTCAGTGATGGTGGTTGCTGCTGTTAGCTGTATCATATTCACTCCTCCTCTGGGTTAGCCATCATCTAATATGTGAGTGAGCACAGCTGCAGTCAGCTGTCTTCCTTGAAGCAGTCTTTTCTGTGTGTCAATCTGGTGTTGGTCTACAAGCACAGGATATGCTTCTAATGAAAATGTGGTATTTAGGCAAAGGCACAGCCACTAGGCAGGTGTACGGGCAGTTACTTCAACCCCTGCAGCTCATCAGCGGCATTTTTACACAGATAACTGGGTTGCTTCTTGCCTGCTTTTCGATTTCAAACACAAGCTTTGTTTGTCTATGCTCAAAGGATATCCTCTGAGCCCAATTAGAGCAAATATTATTACAGTCAGGATTTTGCTCTTTGATTTAACATAGCTTCCCGAAAAGGGATGGTAGCACAGACTTTGTAAAGGAGCAGACTTGTTCTCATCTTAAAAGCAGTTGTATTATCTTGCATATCTGAGTCCTTAAGGCCATTTCCTTTGCTATTCATGAGCTGTCAGGTGGTTTTTCTTTTCCTTTCTGTTAATCTTTGCGACATCTGCAGCAGATCTTAAATATACACAGTTATAATTTCCAGTTACTTATACCCTGGTTGGTTTTCCTCCTTTCAGAGGAGGATTAAGGAAAATTAGATTGTTTCAGCTTAATCTCACAATATCAGATGGGATTAGGCCTGGCATATCCAACTTTAACTCTCTAACTCATTTGCAAGCCACAACTTTCTTTTGGAAGTGAAGCCTGTCATGTCACCTTTAGAAAAATAACGTATTTGTTGTAGTATAGTGAAACAGTTATGTAAAATACAAAGCAATCATGCTGAACTGTGTATGTGAGGAATGGAACATCTAGTAGGAACATACTATGATGATACTTTGACATGAATTTTTAATTTATATCAAGTTCTAAGTCAGTTTGTCATCTGTAAGTTCTTGTGAGCTGTGTCAAACTGTCCTTACTCTGATTTTGCTAAAATTTTAATGCATATCTGTCTCTTTCTAGTATTTCTTGAGGTTCATTCTATAGATCAAATACAGCAGCTGCGTAGGAGGTACCCTGTGGATTTTGGCCTCCCTTAAGTCCTGTGTTGACATAGCAGTGTCTGCTTTCAGGGATAAATGCTGAAACTCCCTGGGGCTGAAATAGAATCATAGAATGGTTTGGGCTGGAAGCGACCTCAAAGACCATCTAGTTCCAACCCCCCTGCCATGGGCAGGGACACCCTCCACTAGACCAGGTTGCTCAAAGCCTCATCCAGCCTGGCCTTGAACACTTCCAGGGATGGGGCACCCACAGCTTCTCTGGGCAACCTGTTCCAGTGCCTCAACACCCTCTCCCTGAAGAATTTCTTCCTGATACCCAATCTAAATCTCCCTGCTTTCAATTTCAACCCATTTCCTGTCACTCCAGACCCTTGTAAAAAGTTCCCCTGCAGCTTCCTTGTCAGCACCTTCAGGTACTGGAAGGTGTCATAAGGTCTCCCCAGAGCGTTCTCTTCTCCAGGCTGAACAAGCCCACCTCTCCCAGCCTGTCCCCATGGCAGAGGTGCTCCAGCCCTCTGAGCATCTTTGTGGCCTCCTCTGGACTCACTCCAACTGGTCGATATCCTTCTGTTGCTGGGAACCCTATATGTAGATGCAGTACTGCAGGTGGGGTGTCACAAGAGCAAAGTAGAGGGGGAGAATCCCCTCCCTTGACCTGCTGGCCACACTTCTCTGGATACAGCCCAGGATATGATTGGCTTTCTGGGCTGCCAGCACACGCTGTTGGCTCATGCCCAGCTTTTCATCCACCAGTACCCTCAAGTCCTTTTCTTCAGGGCTTCCCTTGGCCCATTGTCTGCCCAGCAATACTTGGATGTTGGTGTGCGGCATGCTGCTTGAAGCAATGTCTCAAACATCCTCCTACTTTTCATCATTGGTAACTGACACAAATATGTTCTATGAGGGTCTATGAGGGAAGAGTTCATCAGTTATGTCTATTTCATAATTACATAATTCCTGTGTATTACATAAATAAATGTTACCTGACAGTACTACTCTTCTCTTAAACCAAAACATGATTTACTTGATTACATCTGCTAGTTCATGTTGTATGTTTAGGTAGGTCATTGTTTTGTTTTCCAAGTAGCCTGTGATTCCTGATACTCTTTAGGTGCCCTACCGTTGTACCCATTGTTAATCGTTTTGTTAGAGCTGTTTGCTCTTTGTTGGTGAAATTCAAACTGATTGTGACAGGGAGTATTTTGTTTTTATTTAAACCGGTGTTAAGGGCAAGAGTTGCATGTGTTACCAGTAGATTTGGGTTTAGGAGTGTAACTGAGGCGGTTTAGTTGTTGTGTTTAATGGAGAGCTAATACATTAGAGGGCTCAATAGAGTTACATGCAGATAATCACAAAGCTGCTTTGTTTGAAGGCCTATTAAAGTCCTGCTTGTTTTAGCATGCACTGTCTTTCCAGTTTACTTTAGAGAAAAACTTTTCACTGATTCTGTTTACTTGTTTTCTGCATGCTTCTAAAGCAAGTTCCACTTAAATGGCAAATCCTCATCAAAAGCAATTTTCTACGTATTTTGTAATCTGGCAAGGAGTTATGAATTTGCATTCTTTATGCCTACATAGGTGTATTATGCATGGGACATAGAAATAAGTCAGTAATAAAACCTGATGCAGTGGCAATAGGTTCTGTTTTATTCTTATAGCTGTACTTTTCTTGTTTTTATGTAAAACCTCCTTGGAGAAGGCATTACAGCTCTAGATATTGCTCTTGTGATTGGTTGGTGACGATAGTTGCTGTAACTCTCACTATCCAGGATATGAATCCTTTATTTTACTTGGCTAAATCAAGCATGTCTCTTTTCTTGTAATAAATTAGGCCACTTTGAGTCATCTTTAAATAAAAATAAACCTTACATAATCTGAATTTGCTCACCTGTAGGGCCAAGATGGAAAAGCAATTGGCAGTGTGAGGTGCTCATTTCATTGTGAAGTCTGTCTCAGCTGAGCTAATTTACGGAATGCAGCTTGCCTTGCTCAGCTTGCTTACCAGATGTTCTGCAAGGCATTCTCTTGTCCTAATTAAATATTAAAAGTTCCGTGATCAAAATTTACCTTTTTTGTTTCTGTGTAAAAGCTCAACAGGAGCTACGGGAAGACACAGAAATAACACACTCCATCTGTAAAATAGCCACTGCAGAGATTTGCTGGTTGTAAAGTGCTATGAAACTGTAAATCACTTCAGCATGAAGTCAGTCAGATACTGTAATTTGCCTTACATGCCCCTCTCTGACTTTTTTGGTGTGTGGTTACAGGAAAGAGAGTGTAGCCACAATATTATTTTTTTCTCATTGTTCTGTTGGGAGTTGCTTACCTGGAAACGTAACCCGTTTTATTTGGGACAGTGTCTAATAGCAGTAGAGTTTGAGGATGGGAATATCTATGGCAGGCTACTTACTTTGTGCCACAAGCAGGCTGAGGTCTCTTCATAACTTGTTTTGCTGTAATAAAAACTAGAGGCATCTATGCTTGTCTGAAAGTGGTTCTTCTAGACATAGATTTCTGACTCAAGAAAACAAAGTATGCACATGTCACTGAGAACTCTTTGAGCTTTGGTAGCAGTGTAAACTCTGAATGCTCTTTGAAGTGGAAGCGGTGTTGAAGTGACAGGACAATGGATTGAAATGAGGAATTTAAAAGAACTGGTATTTGGTTCACTCAAGCATTTAGCTGAACTTTGTTGCATTTTAGTCAACTCTCATGCAGACAAAGCAGTAAAGAAATGGTGGCATCGGTGATTGAGGGATAACCCTATTTTAGGGCAAAGCAGGAAATTTTGCTCTAAGTATTGAATGAAAAGCTCTGTTGGCATTCCACTGGCAGAACTGCAGAAGGTGTCTGATAATCGAACATGCATATATAAAGCGGGGGTGGAAGGAGGTTAATGTGTATTTCTGTTTCAGTGTCTCTGTGGAGCAGTTGGTCAAAGCAAAACTGACATTTTTAGATGATGGAAAGGTGGGATTTACTTCAGATTTCTTCTCTGGAATACAGAAAAGTAAAATGATGTGAAGTTTGAACAATAGAGACAGCAGTCTTAGCAAGTGTCTCTTTTTTTGCTCTTCAACAGAGTGATGTGAACAGCTACACCCATACAAATCTAAGTAGGGGCTGTTGTGTCTGATGTTCTTTTAAAGAAATGTATCAGAGTTATGACAGGTTTTGTTTTCTACAAAAAAACCCTGCTTGTGTGTTTCAAGAATCCATGTTTTTAAGCATTAATTGCATGTGGGTATTGTGGTACAGTGTTATATGTAGACCTTAATCTTCAGAGCTATGCTTGAACTGTTGGAAAGATCTGCTAAGCATCTTTCTTCTGACATTTTTTCAAAAAAATCATCAGTACAAGTGCCTAGGTGCATGCTGTTTGTAAATACATTACACCACAACTATTTTAGAAGCAGTAGTGTAGTCCTATCTCATTCTGATTTTCATTTTTCTAGTTAATCTCAGTGTATTACATAAAGCAAATTTGCCCAGGCAGGAGATGTTCTGTTCAGAATTCTAATGAAAAGGATGCTTAGACTTAGAAAAACAGGATCTGTCTCAGGTGCTAAAGGGGAAAAGATTTGGGTACCTGGAGACTGAATCACCTGTGGAGAACAGGGTTGTGCTGCTGCCTTCTTTTTTTATCTCCTCCCTTTTCCTCCTTTCCTTGAAAAGTGTCCTTAAATGGGATGGTGGTGGTGGTCATTCCAGAAGTATGTTCATGTTGGTCCCCTCCCCCAGCATTACAACATCAGAAAAGATGTGTGCAGAAATAAACAACATCTGAGAAACGAAATCTGTCTTAGCATTCTGCTATTAATGCTGCTCCTGTGAAAGTCTTGTAGGACTATGCAGTCCATAATATGATTGAAGTGGGACTGGTGCCAAGTAAGAGCAAGATTTGCATAGATATGGTAGTAGAGCTGCATGAAATAATTAAAATACTCCATTTGGCCTGTAACAACTGGATATTATTTATGTGTGTATGCTCCAAGATATGACCAAGTTCAGGAACTGATGTTACAGAGTAAGGAGTTGCTGCTTAACAGCACCTTTCCCTCCTTCTTACCCCTAGTGTAGGTGGTGATAATAATTGTAGCTATGTTTTGGCAACATAGCACTCCAGAAAATTGGAGAAACCATTGGAGAGGCACATGCATGAAATAAAACACAATGATCTCCTAATTCAAAATTATTTCTAATTGAATTTGCTATTCATAATTCTTACATTCCATCATATTTATAGTATATTTTTTCTGTGTAATACCAACTTGTCATTTCCTGCTTTGACAGATTATCATCTGATTACCTTCAATATTCTAACAGGGGGTAAATGCTCATCGCTGTATAAACTGGTACCTCTTACAGGTTGTCCTGTTTAACGGTTACTGACCTCATTGGTTATGCCCAGATTTCAATATAGATGAGAGGGGTAAAAGTTGCTGAAAATGTTCTGGGTAAACAGTCATAAATTCTGTGCATGTATTCTTGATCTCTTTCCCAGAAAGTGTGGATGGGGGAAGAGACCGATGAAAAATGGGAGTAAGGAGCTTGGAACGTCCCTTAATAAGAACAGGACTTCAGAGTATGCTGTCGTGATTGCTTGAGCTACTCTCACCCTTTCTATTGCTGTAGAAATGAGATTCTTGAAAGATTATGGAGTCTTAGTCTAATAGTCTTAGAAGCTTAAGCATATGAGGAAACCATTACATTTGTTCATAAAAATGAAGACAAGATTGTTCTCCTACAAACCAACCTTAATTTTATTTTTTTGACTTTTTGACCTTAAGAAAGAATTTGTGTGCTTGAATCATTATTTGCAATCCCATTCTAACCTATTCTGATAACCTAATGCATGTAAAAATAACATGTCTGCTTATTGGGTTTTTCCCTCTTTGTTCAACCCACGCTTGATTCATCTCAAAGGAAGACTCTAAGAAGCATGCAAAACTTGTAATTTGGAATTTCCTCCCTCCCTGCCCCCCCCCCTCCCCTTCTTTGTGGTACTTGTCTCTGACCTAAATTGGTTGGATTTTTGGGGGGATTCCAAAAGGGATGTTGTTTATATACAAACCCTCTTGGCTGACACTATTAACTTCCCATATCAAATTAAGTTACTGTTCAAGAAATGAACAAGCTAGCCTTTATTTTTACTTAATTTTTAAGCAGTCAAGTGAGGTAGTTTGAGATGGAAGAGGAAGTTATAGAATTTGCCCAGAGAAAAACTTCCACCAGAGATTCTAGTTGGAAAAAAACAGGACAGTCACTTGGATACTAGATCAGGATCTCTGAGGTGGTGGATTTATGTGATTCATTTATTATTACATCCTCTGAGGGAATGGATGTAATTTACTAGAGATGCCAGATACTGTCTGTTCCTCCTCTTCCCAAAACAGAAAGGAGGTTGTGTGAAAGGTGTTCAGAATAAATGCTGCTTTAAAAGCTGTATGTGTCATCTAGCAATTTAAGATTGTATTCATTTTCATCCTTTGTAACTATATTTTCAACTTTACAGTCAAGAGAGTAGTGCTTCAGTTCTAGAAAAAGCTTTTATATTTTTTTTATTTGGCTTCAGGTCAATCTATTTATATTTGAGGGGGGTTTGTTGTTTTGGTTGGTTGTTTGTTTTGGGGGTGGGAAGGGGTTGTGTGTGGGGTTTTTTTTTTTTTTAATTGCTCACCTGAGAATAAATTTGAGGTGGTAAAACACCTTTGTGTCTTTCACACCCTGGCTATAGAAGTTGCACCGATAATATTGCTGTGGCACTTTGTGCTTTTGGGTGTCCTAACGAGAGCTGACTAGGTTGTTACGTCAGTCTCTAGAGTTGTAGGGAATCGAGTGGGTACGATTTCCTGCTTTTGTTGAGCTGCTGTTTGTCTCTCTATCTACGCATCCACATATGCTGTTAGTGCTGTTAGTGTGCTTTAGGGACCTAATACCATCTCAACAGAGAATCAACAAAAAACCCTAGTTAATGGCTTTTTACATTGTTGCAGTTAGAGGGAATGTATTTGAGTTGTATATACAAATTTATGATGACGACAGCTCTCCAAAGGTTTTTTACTTCTGTTTTCTACTTTCTCTTTTCCCTAATGCGTGCATAGTGTGATGGAGAGCAATACACTTCTATGTACCTTAGATCGATGGTTTTGAAACCAGGTGTGGGTGCATAAAGCTTGCTATGAAAAGCAGCCTATGAATGTGAAGTATCTGAAGCATTTTGCACTTGTATTTGGAACGAGGGCCACAAAGTGTGCTTTTTCTTAAAAAAAAAAAAAAAAAGTACAAAACCTAGTCTGCAAGGTTTGTTGTGTTGAATGACAGCTAACTGTGGAAGTGGTTGGCCCTCTAGCATTCTTAATCTACCAGCTCATGATCAGGGTTTTCTTCCAAACTGTGGAAAGTACAGCTTCTTAACAAGGGTTTGATTAATGTTAGAATTGAAACAATGATGTTCACTAACCAACCAGCTTACAGCTGCTCTTCTAGGTTCTCCAAACTGGGGGGATCCTAACAAACTGTGTGTCGATAGGAAGCTGACATCAGCCTACTGCATAGGAGGTGATGTTGATTTCCTTAGGATGGAACAGATACTTTTCAGGCTGCAGTCTAAACAGAACTGTGCACATTTTAATCAACCCCTTGTGCTCGCTGCTGAGTGACGGTGGTTCATGAGGAGGTCAGGTTGCTGGCTGTACAGTTCAGCATGGTATGCTGTGTTCTTTTCCCACAGATACGGAGTATGAACGGACTGTCTCAGCTATGACATTAAAGAACTTGTATAATGAATCATCCTATGAACTATTTTTTTTCTTTGGAATAGGTTTTTTGATGAAGTTTCTAGACTTCTAAGCATTATAGAAGTTAGTGAAAGCACTGTAGCATTACTCTTGCAAAAGTTAATGTATTGATACATTGACAACCACCTTTGGATTTTGGTTGGTTTGTGGTTTGTTTTTCGTGAGGTTTGTTTTGTGGGGATGATGATCATTATTATTATTATTTCCATCACATATGGGAAAGGGGAGGTTAGGATTAGATTGAAATAGAAATGGTTGAAGATTACCCAATAATCTGATCTTTAAGTGAAAAATAAAATTAATTTCAATTTTCTATCTTGCAGCTCTGAGCCATACCCAATAGATAAAATGGTTGATTCTCACTTTTCTGGGGACATAGTACATTTCTAAAAGAAGAACTGTTAATTGATTGTACTGTTCAGGTAGAGCACTAGCAGCGGACATGACCAGTAAGGGTAGCTTGAGTGCCTAGAGAATTCAAAATGAGACTGTCTGCATCACTGTTCTCTAATTTGTATCATACTTGTGTTAAAGCAGGGAAACTGATTTCACAATAACCCTATTATAGTTATGCCAGACCCGCAGACAGCAATTTCCTTCCCCATATGCTCTTAAGAATTGAAAACCCAAACTTGTTGGAACTGAAATCTAAAGCCAATTTAACTCTGAGGTTTCTTTTGTCCTTTTTCCTATCATCCCATACTCTTGCTTCCATTTTTGTTTTGTGTAATTCTGATTGGATCATTAGTCATGTGGTTGTTCTTTAGTTTTGAAAAAACAAATGAACCTCAGCTGAGCTGTTTGTATGCAAAATGAAGGGATAATACTGCAGCTTTCTGGAAAGCTTAGCCGAAACTTCTCACCCAGCTACCCACTGGCCAGACCATGTCACTTCTGGCAATATTTACTGGAGCTTTGTCCTTCATAAGTGATACATTGGCAGATACTGAAGTTGAGAGAGACATGACGTGAGGATAAAGACCTCATTTTACAGCATGTCAGTTTATATTGTACTCGAGTTTTAGTATTAGGACTTTAGGTTCTGTTGTGATCAGCCTGTGACCCGCAGGTAAACAAGAACACTCTATACTGAAAACTGTGCTATGAGTTGAAGAAGAGAACATCTCAATATGGTGGTATCAGTGTGTGGAAATAGAGAAAACAAAATAGAAATGCTTGTAAAATTGCTACCTGACAGTATTCCTTCTTGACCTGCGACTCCTGGCAGATCTGGCAGATGTCAGAAAATTTCAGTAATGGATTCAGGTTATGACACTTGTCATTTAAAAAGTCGCATCACAATTAATAGATTCAGGATTCAGTGTGGCTTTTCTGCACAGTGTCACACTCGTTGCCTCTGTGACAACCTTAATTTCCTTCTGAGCAAATGGAAGCCCAGTAGCACGAGCCTCAGGAAGTTGTTAAAGCAATTAAAGGCTTTTCTCTCTCAGCACATTGCATGGTTACCATAGTATCCTCTGCCTCCAAGTCTTTACTGATGATATCAGTATGCATACAGGGGCTATTCACAGCGTCTACGCGAAGATGATTCAGCCCTTGCTAAAGATCGTAAGCATCTCTCCGTGTGTTCTATTATCTAGTGTCATTTTAGGAATTCATGAGACTGGAAGGTAAGTGGCTTTTGCTTCATATTTAATAATCTTTATGTATCCTTACACTGCGAGGTGTCAGGGTTGCTTTTTTTTTATCCTGGGTTGCATTGTTCACTAAATGCATAAAGTGTGTTTTAGCTGAACCAATTGCCAATTGTGTAATTTCAACTTGGCGAAGTCTTGCCTTCTTTTCATATTGTGGAAGATTAGCTAACTAAAAATTCCTAAAATTAAAAACTGGTTTATTAAGTAATTAAAGGATTTTTACCAGTTAAAATTCCCAGAGTTTTTTTTTCATCATGAGAACACAAATTATGTAATGGGAGCATTATCTCAGGGAAACATGTTCGAGGTTTTTTTTATTAAAAGAAAATAACAAGAAAAATTAACTCTCAACTCACATTACCTTTTCCTTTTTTCTTGTCTTCTTTATCTGGATAGTAGAATAGTGAATGAACATACTCTCATGCAACTATGCTGCATGCAATTTTGTTTGTATAATGAAATGTGAATTCTCGTTGAAATCTACTGTTAGTCTTGAGGAAAGCAGAGGTTCAGTTGTTTATTTTGAACAGTGGAAAACCAAAACACTGAAGGAACTGATCTTTTGAGAAACTTAAAGGACTCCTGCACATTGTGGCCTTGCAAACTAAGTTTACTTGTAAGCCTGAGATGCTAAGCTGTTAACTCTTAGGGTTCACAGTTGGAATTTTTTTCCTTCTCCCAGTTCACTTTCTGCATTGCTTTAGGTTACTGTGATTTCAAATGGCCACACTATGTAAAATGTCTAATACTGTCTTTTGTCAAAAACAACAAAACCAACCTCAAACCAAACAAAACCAACCCCAACCATGCAGGAGCTAAGCTGCAGAACTATAATAACTGGCCTTTTTAAAGTTTTCTTTTAATGCCTTGTAACTTCATTTTGGGTTTATTGTGTCTTGATCTCTTCACCCTGAAAACTCTGCGGAGTTTTACTTATAAAACAATCTATGTATTTAATATTTAACCCTAGAGTTTTGGGATGGGGGTGCAGAATGGGAAAGAACTATCAGTGTAAATGGAAACAAATTTGTGAAAGGAACTTTGGTGTTGCAGGAGATTCTACATTGGGATGGTATGTTTTGTACAGTCCCGTCAATTTACCCTTCTTACCCTCCCCACCCCACCTTAATATGCAGCATACAGATAATTTTTCTTCCACCTGTTTTTTGTTGTCCATTAGTTTATTTAGACACTAAGTCTTTTTGGGAATGGGGTCCTCTGACATTTCTTAAACAAAGTGCTTAGTATGCACTGACTGCTAAGACATTTCGTCAGTCTAACGCTACACACGAGCTGTGGAAATCCTATTAATCACTACAGATGTGGTGCATTAGAAGAATGAGGAGGACAGTCTAATGACAATGTTGTGGTTTTTTGGTTATTTTTAGGTCTATGTAGACCAAGGATTTCTCCCTTTCTGATACAAAGATGTATGTGCTATTTTTTCTCTGCTTGACTGCCTAGCCTAGTTTGGATATTAATATAGAGAAGAATATTATTTTAGGTAAACTGAAGAAGCCAGCTCCCTTTTCAATGCTGGTATCTACTAGCTTTCATATTTGATGTTTAAAAAAAAAAAGGTCTGTTTATGTAGTAAATGTGATGACCCCAGGATCCCAGTGGCAGCTTGCTGATGCTTTATGTATATAGATGGAGATAAAATTTCAGTTCTAGTTCATTTTAATTCTCCATAACTATATCCTTAGCGATTCCTTAAGTGATTTTAAAAAAGTAAGGAAAAGTAAGCTGTGTTCAGCTAGTGGCAGACACCTGGCAGTTGCATTATGGGAGGAAGCCTGGTTTGGGGTTTTTTTTTTTTTTTTAATTTTTTTTTTCCTGTTCAGGAGTTCTTCCTGCTTTGCATCGTGGCATAGGAGGGAAAATGACATTCTCTACCCAGTGAAAACTGTACAGTATTGTTTTGGGAGCGAAGTTGTAAGACTACCTTTTTTACTTTGGCACAATGGACACACCATCCAGTAAGTAATACATGTAGCAAAGGAAGAGTCATTGTCCAAGGCACAGATGTTTCTTTAATGACTCATTCTGTCTGATGACATAGTAGTTTGGGGTTGGAGCTTTCTTTTTGCTTCTTTTATAGTTTTTTTTTTCCCCCGCCAGGGCTTTTGACTATATGTTCAGATTTCACATTTTAACAGTTTGTTACAGAAATTTAGGTCATTTATAGGGGTGCATGTTTGGGTGCACTTTATTTGTATTGTAATACTTGTAGAGATACTTGAGATCTTCTATTTCTGCGGTGTCATTAATCATTGGCATGCGTTCCTCACTCTGAGCAGGAAACAAAGCAGGATTATAGGAGGACTGAGGGAAAGGATAAAGACTACTTTAAAAAAGAAACATGCTTTTTTCAAGTCTGTGATACTGGCCATACAGAAGGACATTACAGAATTAGAGGGAATTTCAAAAAGATAATGAGAATGAAGAGATAATAACCTTAAAAATGGCCTGAAAGAAAAGTTATTAAAGAAAAAAAAAAAAAAGTCGAATGGGGTAAATTGGGAAACAGAAAATTTGTGTTTCTATTACATAACAAGAGAATAAGATTATGTAAGCTAATACTAATTTTGATGATGTTAAGACAATTCAGTGTCTAGCTACATCTGACAATAGTAGTCTTGCTCTTGCTTTCCTTGGACTCATTCTCAGGGTTCTCTTCTCTGTCCACAGCAGTGGAAGGGTGAGTTCATTGAGCAGGCCGATGGGACAGAAACCTGGTCTGTAACAAAACAAACTTGCTAGATGAACCTACTGCACTTGAGGCTGTGGACTGACAAAGTCTGTCACAGTAGAGATGATGGAATCAGCTGCCCTGCATAGCATGAGCTCTGAGCATACCCCTCTTTATTAGCTTAGCCATAAAGTGGAACCATATTCTAAAATTGTGGTGGGGTTTTGTGGTGTTTAAAATATCTCTGTTTACTTGCAACTGTGAAATAGAAGTGATGATTGGCACAAGAGATTTTAATTAATTGATTCAGTTGATTTAAATGGACAATTTCTGAATGTTTTCCATAAAATTCAGGGTATTTACTGTTAAGATAGAATTCTTTTATCCTGTTTGAACCAAGGAATTCAGTTCAAGATCACGTTATTAGGAGGGTGCTGTTCTTAAATGTTGGCATCCCCTCCCCTCAGATCCTTTAAGCAAGGGCAAGGTAGAAGACCACTGCAGCAAGATGAATGTCAATATTTATTTGTATCTGTTTGACTGAAATCTGAAGTGTTAGGTTATGTGATAGAACCTGGTCTGCACACCAAGAAGGAGCAGGGAGATTATGGTAGGTGGAGGAACCCAAGTAACATCCAACTCTGGCTGTGCTCAGGCCCTTCACAGGAGCCATCAACACATCAAAGGCCTGGTCTCTATAAACCCAGAAGAGTGTGAGAGCATAAAGGTAGGCAGTGGGGGGTAGCCCAAATTAAGGACTCAAAGGAGGGGTACACCCTCTCTGAGGACCTTCCTAGGTCTGTCCCAGCAGAGCCTCAGCTCCAGTGTCCAGCCATGAAACCCATCAAGAGGAATCGGCATGCGAGGACCTTTTGGACTGAGGGGAATTGCTGCCCTAGGCTGTGGGACACATTATGGGATGCAAGCCTTTTGGGTTCACACAAGGCTATTTACAGGGTGTTTGGGGAAGTAACCAAAGATAGGGAAGGGGATGGAGTGAGGTCATTTGAGGATGAACAAGGATGGGAAATTACAGGGATGAGTGGTTAAAAAGGCCAGTTTTGCAAATAGTGGGCTGGTCAGTATGCTTGTCTGTGCCTCATCAGTGCAGTCTGTCCTGCCTAATTGTGAAATTCCTAACTCTACACATGTTGTGTGAGCACGGGGTCTGAGAGCAGCCCCTGAGGTCACACCATGTGTGAGGGGACCACATGTCTACAGTGCATTGACTGGAGAGACCAGAGTGAGTGGATTTAAGTGCTAATAACTGGAGTAGGACCTTGGGTCCTGTGTGTCCCAGGCACCAGCAACTGGAGCAAATAAGGGAGAGTGGGGGGTGTGCTGGCTAACAAAGGTAAAGCCAGACTAGCTGGGGAGTAGGTGAAGTGGCCTGGGAGCCAGATGTGTGTGCCTTTAAGAACAAGACAATGGGAGGAGCTGACTAGTGAGAGAACCAGGAGGTGCCAGCCAGCTGACAGGCATACTGCAGGTCTGGAGCTCTCTAGGGGTAAGACCTGCTGTTGTGGGTCTTTTGCAGGTGAGACCACCAGGTTGGCCGCTGAGGGAGCAGTGGATTCTCAGCCAGCTCTGTATGTGTGTGAGACTGTGCCAGCAACGGCAGTGTGTCTGGGGCATCTGTGTCTAGGTGTCAGCAGCTGGTGAGTCTGGGATCCAGGGACCAGCTACTGGACAGACTGAGTGTCTCAGCCCAGCTGCTGGAGGGAACCACATTGTATGCAGTGAATCTTCCTGTCAGTGAACCTCTATCCTGCTCAGCCAGAGGGGAGCAGGATAAGGTTGTTGGTGCTCTTTGTGTCTGTCTGCCTGATCTGTGTGGCTGGGCATGTGTATCATCATAGGTGTGCTTTGTGTGCCTGTACTTGGTGGGAATGCATGCTTAACCTCACTACGGTTGGACATGGGAACATGGAGCTGTGTCTGCCTTGCCTTTTTCAGCCTGCTCAGTCTGGCCAGATTTTCACCCAACACAAATTTCTAAGCTATTTTGCATAGTTGTATCTTACAGTATGGAGCCTTCTGCCTTTTTTCCACATAAGTTAATTATAACGGAGGAAATGTGTAGTCTTTCAGAATCAATCAGTGATGTTTACTCAATTGACTCCTGTCTCTTATGACGTTATTTGTACATCTGTACGTGGAGTGGAGAGATGAAGGCCATGTGGCTTGCATTTTAGTCAATAAGAGAAAAACCATGCCCTAATCTTGATAAGATTTGCTGTCAGGATGTATGTAATGTTTTTAGTCTTGTCAAAATAAATGAAATTACTTAGAGATAAGCACTCACGTAATTCTGGAATATTGGATCATTTAATCAGGAGGTCTACAAATGTAGAAAAATCTATATGCAACAGTTTTGTGCCCTTTTTTTTTTTTTTGCATCATTCCAAAAATCTCGCTAATATCTGCTGTGCCCCTGAGATGTAGAATTTCCCTTCTGTAGCTGTATGAAAATGAAGAACAATCTGCATAAAATTCTTTTAACTGGTTTTCTTTGAAGTGCTTTTCTTTTGTGTGGAACAATATGTATGTGTTTGTCTAAATGTGTGTAAAAAAAATAATAATAAAACAGGCAGAACTGGTTCTTACAACTGGTATTGTCCTGAATGAATTCGTAATGTTTTGGGCTTTTTGTAAGTACTTCCAGTCCATATTGACTGGTAACCTGTTTTCATTCTGCTACTGCATTGATTTCCAAAATGATACTCTCCTGTTCCAAAAACACTGCTTTCTGGTCTTGGGAATATTTTGGTATCCTGTAGATATCATTATTCTGCAATGGTGGGTGGTAGAGCTTGTGTTATCCTGAGCTGGTTGTTTTATCTACATGTTTATCTACAACACCCAGTTCTGGAAAATTTTTTAAAAAGCAAAAGAATCCTGTGATGGCATTATTTTGTTCTGCATGAGTGGGAGAAGTAGGACTTCACTGGGTTTTTTTGGTTTTTGGTTTGGTTTTTTTTTTTTAGGCTTGTATAGTTTTTGTTGGTGTTTTGTATTTTTGAGCCCCCTCTTCAATAACCTGCCAAGCTGCGGTATTGTTGGGTTGGGGTTTTTTTTCCTGAATAAGAGTCAGAAGTATGAAGCCACACAATTATTTTGCCTTCTTGCTCTCAACCTTTTGACTCTTTAATCTCAGAATAGAAGCAGTGCTGTGCATCTAGCAGAGACATTAATTTATGATTCAGTTAAGTACCACTGTTCCTGCAGTTCTGTCGTGTATTACCTCAGAGAGGTTGTAGGTGAGGGTTTTGTCTTTTTTTTATTTCTAACAAGTGTTATTATTTTCAGTGCACTGGAATTAATATCAAAGTAAAAGGATTTCAGTTGGAGGTGCTGCAGGAATCTTGGCTGAAAATAAATTATGTTGATTTCAGTGAAAGCCGCGCAGTTTATACTGGGAATGAATTTGATTTTCATTTTTCTGAAGGTAAGTCCATAGGTGATATACAATGGGAGAGTGGTAGTCAGATGGGAGCTTTAAGTCCAGATTGTCTGGGTTTCTACAGAAATTAAATAGGGTTGAACAAGTCCAGTGACTTCTTTCTGTGGGGTTTGGTTTTTTGGTTGGATTTTTTTTTTTTTTTGAGAGTTGAGCTAGAATTAGGCTGATGAATATTCTTACTTGTGGTCAACTTGTAAGGAATCTCTTACCAACTATTTCTGTCCTTACAACACACCCGAAAGAAGCTTTAGTGCATGAAGAGCGCAGTGGATCAGTCATTCTTGTTCCTTAAATGCTTCAGCCACGGAGAAATACTGCTGATGAGCTAGTGAAGGAGAATTGGATTGCTGCAATGAAGACAGTAACATTACAATTACTGTGCTACTCTTTTTGGGGTGTTTTTCTTTTTTCTTTAATTAAATTTTTAACACAACAGGAAGGCTTTGAGAGCTTTTGCTTTATCAGTAAAGACATCCATGAAGAGAGGGTTGTAGTTTCTTCTGTAGTGCTTTCTTTCAGAAATCCCCTTAGGGAAGTGACATATGGATTTGAAGGGCAGGAAAGGAGCAAGTTCTTCAAAAATGTAGGTAGAACTTCAGAGTTGCAGTGACTTGGTGTTTAAAGTGAGCTTTATAGTCAGTCAGAAGGAATTTGACAGTACAAAGTTTCCTTGAGGCTCCCCTAGGGTACCTTAACCTAGATCTGAAGAGTTGTGAAGTAGTCCATTTAGTAGGATGCTATCCCTCCCTTTCCTATTTGGAAAGACCCTACCTGGAAACAGGGATGCCTCAGGGGTTCTCTGGCTGACAGCTCTGCGATTGGCCTCACTGTCACCTCAGAGTACTTGCTGATGTAGACCTTCTGGATGTGATAACTGGTTAGTGTTATCACCCAATGCTGGTGTGTTGGGGTGCTTTTTTATGCCCCCTCCCAGCCATGCGGCTGAACTTACTAAATAATCCTGAAACAGTTCATCAGTTTGGCTGAGCCCACAGGTGTCAGTGCAGATCTGTGAAACTGCTAGAAACAGTAACTGTTCCCTCTTCTGAATTGCCCAGTTTCTTAAGGAGCGGAGGAGATAGATCTGTAACAGACCAAAAAAAGAGAAAGACACTTAGTGCCTAATTTGTGATTTCAGGAAATCTTGGGTAAGATGATTGGTTTCATATATGTTTGTGTCAAATAGCAAATTGTACCTTGCAATACTTGTAAGTTCACCGTACTTGCAGCAGTAAAAGAATTTGAACCTGCTTCTTTCCTCCCAAGAAAGTGATATTTGCAATTTCTTTTGTTTGGTAAAAACTTGAGTAGCCCATCAGTGATAGAAGTTACTATAAAAATTATGAATAGTAAGCATTGTATTTCTGTTTGTAATTGAAACATTCCTATTGTAATAGGAAAAGACTGTAGCTGTCACTGGACTGCCAGTATAAGCTTTTACAAGTGTCATGTTTAACTGTGGTGTATACTAGCTCTGATGAGTTTTATTGAGTGCAGCATGACTTTACAAGAACCAGCGTGATGATTTGTTGTGAGCAGTGTGCCAGTACAGGTGGACTTGATTTTTAGCTCTTGTCTTGGTCCCAAGATACGCTGCATGAACTTCTGGTTCAGTTTCCAGTCTGTGTAGTGGATTAGCTACTTCCTCATTTCACAGTAGCAGTAGTGCATTTAGTGAATTAGTGTCTTAGATATACCTGTTGAAATACCACATACATACAGAAGTACCAAGAGAACTAGTCTTTGTGTGTTTCATACCCTAAATCCTCAGTATTCTTCAGGAATGATTTTGTGACTCAGTAGTGTATTATCATTTTTCCCAGCTTTATTTGCTGTTTCAGTGCTCTGTAATATGTGTGCTTTACTCTTCAAGTGGGATTGAACAGTGCACATTTCTCTGTGTTATACTGAATTTAACAGAGGTAGGTTACAGCTTTTATCTTTTACTATTTTTGTCATGTTTATCTGGGACAACAGCGTATGAAATACTTCGGTGTTAAAAGCTTTGTGGTAGATTTTTAGAGAATGATGCTGCAAAAATAAAAAGGAAAACTAATACCCAAATATAATGTTATCTTCTGTACTTAAGTGCGAACTGAAAGCCTAAAATTTGCATTTTTATTTCATGAGTGAATGAGAGTTTATTTAAGTAGATATTTTCAACATACACTTTAACAAAAAACTATGTCAGTATATGTCAGTGATAAAAGGAAGACAAGAGAAAATGTGGGCCTTCCCTGGACGGCAATAGGAGAACCGGTATTTTGGGATGTGTAACTGTCAGATGAAGTTGCCAAGCCACTATCCAAGCCACAGTCGTAACTGAGAAGTTGTGGCAGTCCAGTGAAGTTCCTACTGATTGGAAAAGGGGCAACATAACCCCCATTTTTAAAAAGGGAAATAAGGAGGACCCGGGGAGCTACAGGCCAGTCAGTCTCACCTCTGCCTGGCAAGATCATGGAGCAGAACCTCCTGGAAACCATGCTAAGGCACATGGAGAATGAGGAGGTGATTGGTGACAGCCAGCAGGGCTTCACAAAGGACAGATCATGCATGAGGAGTATGGTGGCCTTCTGCAACAGGACTACGGTGGTGTTGGACAAGTAAAGAGCAATGCACATCATCTACCTGGACTTGTGTAAGGCATATGAGACAATTATTAGTGATATCATTGGTTAATAACTTATTTTTGAACATTTAGTGTCCACTATTGCATCTAGTAAATGGAGAGTTTGTAGTACAATAAAATAGCCATGAGCATGTTTCCATTTTTAGGTGATACCGTGGACTATGTTTTATAGGTTTTCTTTAAAAACAAATTTTTGTTTTGTAGATAATACATTGTAAAATTCAGAATTTATCTACGTGAGAGAACTTTTCTGGGATTTTTAGATAATTTAAGATCAAATTTAGACTCATGAAAGAAATCTGTATTAACGTTTGCATACCCCACCCCCCCAGCAGGGAACTGTCTTGGGTGGCTTTGAACTTACCCCTTGTCAGTTTTTTTTCTTATTCTCATCTAGTCAAATCTCAAGTTTTGTTTTATTGTGTAATATAAAACCCTTCTGTCCCTTTTGTGCTTTCCTCCACATCCTTAAAAAGGGTGTTAAGTAGAAACAATTCAGTTATGTGTATTAAAGCTGACCGCCTGAGACAAAAGATCAAAGAAAATGGTGAAGTATTCATGCCTTTCATTTCAAGCAAATACTGAATTAACTCTGAAGTAGAATGTTTTAAACTTCAAAAATAACCATTTCCTTGCTGATCAAAGCAGACACAAAATAGTTGCTGTAGGCAAAGGTTCAAACGGTTGGGCTGCAGTTTCCCCATTTGAAATGCAGTTGGTTTTATGGATTTTAGCTTGTAAGTAAGAGTAACCTGCTATCTGGGCTAGGAAGCCAGAGCTGTTTGCTCAGGCAACTTGATTTTCTCCACTCAAAGCCTGTTCACGACTGTCACAAGCTGGGGAAATTAAAGCAGCTTTTGCTATTACTGCTCCTTCTTACAGTGTAGTACAGTTTTGAAAATGGGCTGAACTTAAAAGCCTGGCATACTTAACTAGGAAAACCCTCCACTCGGTACTGTAAAGAATAGGTGAGTTAAAATAGCTACTTGCATTGTTTTAATTTAGGCTTGTTGACAGACTGCATTATTTAGATGCCATAAATGTTTTCTCATACATATTCAAAACTGGAAAGCACAAAGCAGTTTAATTTTACTGCCCAGCAGAGCTTACCTCTCTTCTGCCCTGCCAGGACAGGTCAAGAGCTCTTGCAGAATTGAGAAAGGACTTGCCCAAGTTTGAACAAACTGCTACTTAAAAAGAAACAAAACCAAACAAACTCACTCTTCAGTGAATTCAGCTAGCTGTCACAAGGATGAAGATGTCTCTGTTGTCTCAGAGGCACCATACACAAACAAGCTTTTAATTCATTATGCGTGAAGTACAACAGGGTATGGCAACAAAAATTATCTGTGATTTCTGACTTCCAGTGGGAATGGTTATAGCTATCAGTGAAATACAGTTTTGAAAATGTTTCTTCTGGTAAGATCGTTTGAACAATAAACGAACTTGACCTTTTTGATTATCTTTGTGTAAATATATAACCTTTTATGAGTAGAGATATGCTTTATAAATATTTTTTTGTCAAAAGAAAGTTCTCAGATTTTAATTTGTCAATTTATTTTATGGGCATTATTATTTATTTTCTAATTCCTAGTTAGTACAATTGACAAGTTAGGGTGGCTACTGAATACATGGTTTCCTGGTATATTTGATAATGGATTTTTATGACTACTTTTATTTCCTATCTTTAAAACCAACAAATGCTTAACAGGAAAGTGAACTTCAGATACACACTACATCTGTTCTCAGAGCAGTATATTGGAAGGACAGTTGTATGGCAGATGTCTTTTTGCTTAACTTTCTGTAACTTGTTGGTAGGAAAGCACATGGTGCAAATATGCTTCAGTGTCAATCTGTTCCCTGCAGCACATCAGCAGTAGCTGCTGAAGACCTCTGGAAAGCTGTTGGGCTTTGTTTGGTACTGCCAGTATTGTGGTGAGAGCAGTACTGGCTTTTATTTGTGCGGTGCTAAATATAGCTTGTATTAACACAGCTGTGGGTTTTGGTGTCAGGGTTTTTTTTCCCCTCAAAGCTTCACAAAGATCATCAAATTATACCAGGCCTCTCTGACTGCTAAATAACTTAAGAATATAGAAAAAGGTTATCTTTGCAGCTAAATGCAGAACCAGCTTTGATTCTCTTTAGCTAAAGTACAGTGTCAAGACAAGTGATGCAGCTGTTTTGTCATCTGATAGAAAACACCTATCAAAATACTGGGTAAGTAATAAGGGATTAAAGGAAATTACCTGTTTTGAGAAAGGGATGAATAGAAAAATTCCCACATGTGGGAAAAGCACAAAACACTATTAGAACCAATTCTACCTGTTATTACTAAAGAATGCCTGCAGCATCCCCTGTTTCTGTCTTTGACTTTAAACCTCAATGGCAACTTTTTTGAAATTACTAAAATCTGTTAAAACAGCTTGAAAATAAATTTGAGATGCCTCAACTGCTAGTAATGAGTTCCTGGAAAGTTCTTCCATGCGGTGGGTATGTGACAAGGAAATGAAAATCATCTTCCATCTAGCAGCTATGTTAAAAATACGTGAAGAGTACATGCAGCTAAACAGGGTTAGTGTTTAAGGGTTTGTTTGTTTGTTTTCTGTGCCACCTTTATTCTGCCCATGTGCTTTTCCTCTGTACTGCCCATCTTCTTCACTTCTGTAGAAGTTAAGCTCTGTCTGCAGCTGTTTCCTTATTTAACTGCCTTTAAAAGGAGCTTTACTTGGAGCCCAGGTAAAGAATAAAGCAGTCTGCGGCCTCTCTGAGGCATCTGTTTGCAGGTGTAACAGTGACACTGGTGCCTGCTGCTTCAAAATTGCCTCTTTCCACTTGGTCCAGATAGTTTGTAATGCTTTAGTAGGTTACTTGTAGGAAATCATTGCTGTGTGACACACTGTGGGATCTTGTTGATGTATTTTGTATGGTTAGAGCACTAATAAAGCCTTTATCTGTGATTGAAATCCCATGCAAATCCAGCGCAGCTGTGCAGCTCAGGCTTCTGGCAGCCTGCTGCAGTTGATCTCCTAGTGCTTGCGAAGCTTGCATGCACACTGCTGTGCAGTTACAAAAAAAGAAGCTATCACTCCTGTTGCTTCAGGTGGCTTATGTGGAGTAAGCAAGCAATGCATGCTGTCACAAATTGGGAGTTAAACATCTAGGTATGCCTTGATGGGTCTACCCAAGGTGTGGCACTATGGAACTGAATGGTAAGGATGGTTGTGTTTCTCCATGAGTATTAATTTAATTTTCTGTTTCTGCAGACTTCCTCAAGGAATAAATAAGGTGCACAAACTTTAAGGCAATTAATTTTCCTGCAGGTGCTTTTCTTACTCGTGTCTGTCTTCGAGAGAAGAGTAATATTGCTATTTTTGTTGAAGCAATCACTTCTGTTGCGTTGCAGAGGAAGGTGGTTTTGGAACTGATACTTTTCTGTGTAGTGTACCCCCCACCTCAAAGAAAAAGTAGCAGGCATTATGTTACGCTGTGTCAAGCAGTGACCCATTTGATGCTTCCTTACTATTTATTTTCTTAAAAGCCATATAGATAAAACTTGATGTTTCAGTACAGCTTCTTTGTTTGCAGGTTAGTATACCAAAATATGTCTGTGGTGGCTTTTCTATTCTATTTTTTGTTTGGGGTTTCTTGTTTGTTTGCTATTATTTCATATGTCTAAACTGGCAGAGTCCCCTGGGAGGCAGTCCTGAAGGGCGAAGGAGTCCAGGAAGGCTGAACACTCTTCAAGAAGAAAATCTCAAAGGCACTTTAAGATTAAAAGATTGAAAAAGGGGGCAGGCTGTTGCCATCTGCTGAAAGACGAGAAGGTGGGGAAAAAGATTGGCCTGGCTGAGAGCTTTGGATGGAAGTCATGGGGGAAAAAAAAAAGCTGATGACATTTGGAAGAAGGGGCAGGCCTCTCAGGAGAACTACAGAGATGTTCTGAGGCTATGCAGAGAGAAAATTAAAAGGGCCCAAGCCCAACTTAATCTGGCTACTGCTGTAAAAAACAATTTAAAAAAATCTTTTTATAAATACATTAACAGCGAAAGGAGGGCTAAGGAGAATCTCCATCCTCTTTTGGATGCAAGGGGGAACATAGTGATAAAGTCTGAGGTACTTAGTGCCTGCTTTGCCTCAGTCTTTAACAGTAAGACTAATTGTTCTCAGGGTACCCAGCCCCCTGAGCTGGAAGACAGGAATGGGTAGCAGAAGGAAGGCCCTGTAATCCAAGGGGAAATAGTGACCTGCTACACCACTTAGACACACACAAAACTATGGGGCTGGATGGGATCCACTCAGGGGTACTAAGGGAGCTGGTGAAGTGCTCACCGAGTCACTTCCCATCATTTGTGAGCAATCCTGGTTAACTGCGGAGGTCCCGTTTGACTGGAAGTTAGCAAGTGTAATATCGGTCTAAAAGAAGGGCCATTAAAAGAGGATTCAAGGAACTACGTGCCTGTCAGTTTGACCTCAGTGCTGGGCAAGGTTATGGAACAGATCATCGTGAATGCCATCACATGGCATGTAAAGGACAGCCAAGCGCTCAGGCCCAGTCAGCATGAGTTTATGAAAGGCAGGTCCTGCTTGCCCAACCTGATCTTCTCCTAGGACAAGATGACCTGCTTAGTGGATGGGGGAAAGGTTGTGGATGTTGTCAAAGACTTTACTAAAGTCTAAGTAGACATCATTTCCAACAGCATTTTCCTGAATAAACTGGTGGCTCTTGACTTGGATGGGCATACTCATTGCTGGGTGAAAAACTGGCTGGGTGGCCAGGTCAGAGTTGTGGTGAATGGGGTTAAACCCAATTGGCATCTGGTCACAAGTGGTGTTCCCCAGGGCTTAGTGTTGGGGACAGTTCTGTTTAATGTCTTTGTCAATGACCTGGATAAGGGAATCAAGTGCACCCTCAATAAGTTTGCAGATGACACCAAGTTTGGCAGAAGCATTAGTCTGCCTGAAGGTGGGAAGGATCTCCAGAGGGATCTGGACAGGTTGGATTGATGGGCCAAGACCAATTGAATGAATTTCAACAATGCCAAGTGGCAGGTTCTACACTTGCGTTGCACCATGCCCCTGCAGTGCTACAGGCTTGGGGACGAGTGGCTGGAAAGCTGCCTGGCAGAAAAGGACCTGGGGGTGTGGGTCAATAGCTGACTGAATATGATCCAGCAGTGTGCCCAGGTGGTTAAGAAGGCCAGTGGCATCCTGGCCTGCACCAGGAACAGTGTCACCAACAAGCACTGGTCAGGCTGCACCTTGAATTCTGTGTTCAGTTTTGGGCCTTTCAGTACAAGAAGGCATTGGAATGTGTCCAGAGAATGGCAGTGGAGCAGGGGAAGGGTCTGGAGCAGAAGTCCTGTGAGGAGTGGCTGGAGGAGCTGGGGGTGTTTAGCCTGGAGAAGAGGAGGCTCGGGAGACCTTATCCCTCTCTACAACTCCCTGAAAGGAGGTTGTAGTGACTTGGATGTTGATCTCTTCTCCCAGGTAACAAGTGATAGCACAAGTGGAAATGGCCTGAAAGAAATGTTCAGATTGGATATTAGGAAAAATTTCTTCATTTAAAGGGTTGTCAGTCATTGGAATGGGCTGCCCATGGAAGTGGTTGAGTCATCATCCCTGAAGATATTTAAGAGACATGTAGATGTGTAGCTTAACACGTAGTTTAGTGGTGGACTTGACACTGAGTTTATGGTTAGACTCAGTAATCTTAATAGTCTTTTCCGGCCTAAACAATTATGTGATTCTGTCTGCCACACCATAGTGTCTGTGCCTTTCTGCTGCTTGTACATGACTTTTTAAAGGAGATACTGTTGGCAATCCCTGGGGTTAGAGACAGGCCTGGCTGTAACTGCGATGTGAAACAATGTGGGAAGGAAGAAGCAGGAGAAAGTTACCAGGTCCTTTACAAAGTAAAAGACAGTCTTTCCCATTCCCTTCAGTATTATCTTGCTAATATATATAGTTTTATTTCATCCTATAAATATCATATATCAGTAACTTCTAAACTGATTTGTTACACAAGTACACAAAGACGACTATCAAATTTTCTGCTGAGATGCCAACCAGGTACAGTGTTGTTTCAGTCGCCTCAGCTTTCAGGTTTTATGAGAAAAACAGCACTGACATGCTTTATAAAGATGTAATAAAGTGCTGTGGTTAATTCTTATATCAAGTGGTAGATGTGGGGTCTTCACTGATGATACAGCACACCAGGCTATAGTTAGAAATAACATTCATTCACTGTGGAGAACTAGTTGTCTGTGATAATCCTGTATTCCTCACAATATGAGGTTTAAATAAACCGTTAAATAGCCATATAAAGATGATTGTAAATAATGTGTTACCAAAGGAAACTGTGGGCTGGCATGAGTAGCTGTTTAACTAATACAGCTTCAAGTAGAGAAAATTTCAGAAGAGTGTGTATGTCTAAAATCAATACTCTTATTTTTAGTTTGCATACAGTTTGCAGTGCCCTAATCCTTGGATACAAAGTGCAGTTTAGACCATGGAGTTTTAATGGTGAGGTTTCCTGTGTCCCAGTTTCCAGCTTCCCCTCTACTGTCTCTGGGACATATTTGTATTTTGTCATCACACAGCAATTTCCACTCCAACTTTCTTTTTCTTAGCTTAAAACAACCAAATTTAAGTTTGTTGTGGCTTCGGTGAATCCTCTAGACAGAAAATAGAAGAAGGCAAACTTCAGTCCTCACGATGCTGTGAGCACAACGCTCTTGACCTGGTGTGTTGCCAGCATGCAGTGGCACTTTCATGAATCGCCGTACCTGGTCATGTCTTGATGGGAAGACAGATGTCCCTAACATTACAAAAAAAGTTTGCTGATAAGGTGATTTGAAAGGCAGTCTAAAAGCCTGGTTTGTAATCAGGATTTTTGTGACAGTAAGGTTTTATGGGTTTGATTAAAACCTGGACAAGGTAGTTCTGCTTATCATGCAATGCATAAAATGTAACTGATGCTACCAAGGGTGCTCTGAATAACAATTATATTTATAGTATCCTTTCCCACCACAAAATTCTGAATTGAAAGATAGAAGCCCGCTTCTGGAGGATAAGGGAAGATGGAAATGTAAAGTAAAAGCATTTGGGTCACTGAGGCTGTCGTCTGTGATGGCAGCAACCAACCATCTTTGGAATAGAGCTGTACATTGTTAGACCTGCAGTCCTGTCTTGTGGGAGTGTCAGAAAGTATTCCTTGAGGGAAAAGAGGGAAGGTAAGCATAGGATGAGATCTGAACCTGGGGGCAAGACAGATCTCTCTTCCTGCTGGTGTGGAGGTTCTGCTGTATTTGCTTGTTTCTAACACTTAAAATGTCTCGGTTCCAACTGAAAAAGGCCATGACAATTACATTGTTTAATACAGGATTACTGTCTCTTTTTGTTATTTGGTCACCTGGCTTCCATCTTTGACTTACAGCTTGATCTTCACCTCGTTATGCCATGCTGTTAAGTACCTTGATGTCAAGCCTGTATTGCCAGAAGGCAGTTCAGGTAAAAATGACAGATTTACGGTATGGTTGTAACTGTGAAAATTACAAATGTAATTTGAAAGGATAAGGGCAGGGCAAGTCCCTACTCCAAGATGAGTTTGGAGTATGTTGCATATTCCCTGCCAAACTGTATGCCTCCATACAGGTGTTAGTGTATCAGAAGCAGAATTAGCATGTCATACTGAAGTTTCTCATCCCTTTCAGTGGTGGTTGTTTAGTCTGTGCAGTTTCTGTGGGCAAGATGGTGCAGCTGATTTTTTTAAAAAACACTTCATTATAATTACTACCTTTATTTTTACTGCAAAACAATTTATTTTATTAGTCAGTAAAATAATTTGCTTTATATTGAACTGTCAGTTAATGCAGTCCATTGGAAAAACAAGTGTTTCCTCACTTGAGAGAGTAATAGTGTTTAAATCTTTAACTGTTCTCACCAACGTATGTAGGTACTGACCTTTCTGATAGTATGCTCATGTCTGCTGGTAACTGACCTGCTTCTGCATTATCACAAATTGAACAGACTTGGTTGTACAAAATTCTTTATGTATTTTACACTTAAACACATTAAAAACTCTGGTTACTTTCTGTTTTATCAACTGTTAAGGAGGACTTACGATATGACAATGAATGTTTATGTGGAAAAAAAAAAGTGTGAACAGTTTTTAATACTGACATAAAAAATAAATCCGTTTTTTTTACTTTGCTCTCAGACCTTTGTTTGATTACTTTCAACTACAGCATCTCTGAAGTCTTTGAGGATTGAGTTTTTGGGACTCAGCTTGAATAATTTAATTCTGAATAAAAGCTTGTGTCTGAAAATAAAAGTAACTTATGCTAAAAATCTGTGCTTAGCTTAGCACTTGAGATGTAAGTGAATGAATGAAAAAGCTGTAACTAGCTATATATGTAGAACTCATTTTTTTAATTAAGCATTTTCGAACATTCTATACGGATCATTGTTTTTTCCTGCAAAAAAAGAAAAATTTTGTGTTTCCCAACAGAAACAAAATGGTTTTGGTGGATGAAAAGGTAGACATGAGCTGGCAGTGTATGAGCCAACCGTATCCTGAGCTGTATCCAGAGAAGCGTGGCCAACAGGCTGAGGGAGGGGGTTCTCCCCCTCTACTCTGCTCTCATGACACCCCACCTGGAGTACTGTGTCCAGCTGTGGAGCCCTCAACATCAGAAGGGTATCAACCAGTTGGAATGAGTCCAGAGGAGGCCACGAAGATGCTTAGGGGGCTGGAGCCCCTCTGCCATGGGGACAGGCTGAGAGAGTTGGGCTTGTTCAACCTGGAGAAGAGAAGGCTCTGGAGAGACCTTATTGCACCTTCCAGTGCCTGAAGGGGGCCTACAAGGAAGCTGGAAGGGGGGGCTGTCTTTTTACAAGGGCCTGTAGTGACAGGACAAGGGTTAATGGGTTTAAACTGAAAGCAGGGAGATTTAGATTGGATATCAGGAAGAAATTCTTCCCAGAGAGGGTGGTGAGGCACTGGCACAGGTTGCCCAGAGAAGCTGTGGATGCCCCATCCCTGGAATTGTCCAAGGCCAGGCTGGATGAGGCTTTGCACAACCTGATCTGGTGGAGGGTGTCCCTGCCCATGGCAGGGGGGTTGGAACTAGATGGTCTTTGAGGTCGCTTCCAACCCAAACCATTCTATCATTCTGTGAAAATGTAGGAAAACAAAATATTATGTTGATAATTTACAGAGTAGCAGGTGCGTAAAAAATGCTACAAGCTGAAAAATGTTCTGTTCAAAAATCCTGTGGTTTATTGGTTTTTTGGTTTTGGGTATTGGGTTTGTTTTGTTTTGTTTTTTAAAGGCTTTTCTACTGCTTTTTCTATGCAGCATACAATTGACTTTTCTTCCTTTTCTTGTCAAACCACAATCTCCCCCACCACGCTGTACGTTCCACCCTCTCAGAACGATCAATTCTGTGGAATGGGGAACTGGAAGTGGGAGATTTGGAACTTTCTGCTAAAGAAACAGATGAAGTCAGGCTAGGAGGAGCTAAAGTACTACTTTGAAAAATTGTAATGTGGAGGTAGGTGAGCCTGTGTTCCATGTGGATAAACTTCTAATAAGCACTGCAATAAGTACCAAACCATTCAGTCAATGGTTTTTCGATATCAAAAGGTTCAGTAGTATGCCCTTACTAAACATTAATAGGTTAGTTAAAAAGTATTTCCTGTTGCTAGTCTAAAACTACTTTTATTACTGGTTTATAAATTTCATTAAACTAATGCAAAGTTTCTGTAGTTGAACTAGACAAAATACAGATGTGTAAATGAGTTACTTCACAGATCTGCTTCTGGAAGGAGAGTTTCTTACCTCTAGTTTGTAATTGTTTCATGCCACTGCATTAAAACGAAACATTAAAGTGTATTCTTCCTTAAAATTAACAATAACAATTTTCTACATTTTTTGATAATAGGGTAGTTTTCTAGGGTTGTAATTGAACTAGAGCCAAAACAGTTTTTCTTTATGGGAACTTGATTATTATAATACAAACCAGAAAAAACAATGTCTGTTATACTGCAAATAAAAATCATTCCAGCATTCCTGCAAACACAGTTGTGTGCTTACCACTTGGTGATGGGTATGCAGGCTGGGTCGTGACCAGATTTCCAGTGCATATGCACATGAGTGAGCCCTCTCATGAGCAATCCAACCGAGTTCATGGGATTAGACTTGGGCTCCTGTGGACAAATCATGTCTCTACTGATTTCGTGTCTATAGGCTGTATTTTTAAGAGTATTCAGTATTCAATATGATGATTACCTCAGAGAATCTGATGTAGCGATATTGTGAACCTTTCCGAAACTTGGCTTGTCAGTATTTGTACAGCCAGCTTGTTTCTTTTTCTTCACACTGGTTAGTTTGAATAGTGAACAGTTGATTTTTACACATTTTCTTTTTTGGCTAAATAAAACACTTGCACAAAAAAAAAAAAAAGAGGCCTTGTCTGTGAGTAAGAAATACTTGTGATTCTTCGTTGTTATTTATATGTCAAAGTGATGAGTCTGTGCTCTACAGTAGCTCTGATACCCTCTCGTGTCACAATTATGTTTTAATTTTTTACTTCTTATTTTTAAAACTACGTATTATTTTTAAGACCCCTCAGTTGGTTTTACTTTTGGTGAAGTTTGTCCCTGTCATCCCTTGGCAAACCCAGAAATATGGTGATCTTCTCTAGCACTTGGTGACCAGAACTGCTTTTCTGTTCCCTGTGTTGCAGTTTGGCTAGGAATCAGTGTTCTGGCTGTAAGGCCAGGCACCTCTGCTGAGTCTGAAAGTGTCTTGCAAATCTTGCTAAACTGATTTTTCTGTAGGAGATTAAAAATTAATAGGACTGAAGACATTCTGATTACAAACTGAAATAAATCTGTAAATGATGAAGAAAAAAATAGGCTAAATGGTTTTCCTCTCATGATTCATTTATTTAAAATTTAAACAGATTAGACCTGCAAAATAGTGCCAGTAAATGTCCAAGTAAAGGAATGCTATCGTTCTTTGACACTTGCAGACTGTGGTGCTGTCCTCAGTGTTGTGTTAAACCTAACTATAATTGAAGCAAAATCAGAAAAAAAAGTAATTATGATAGTTGTTTCCTACTTTCTAGGCAGATTACCTTCTTCTCAAGGAAAAAATGATGACCTGAATGGAGCAGCATTGCTATTCATCAGCAGACTTGAAAACTGTTCAGCATTTTGCAGAAGATAGTTGGAAAAGCTCACATGTGGCGTTTTCACCAGCTTTCATGTCCCGATTTTGTGAACGCCTCTCATTGTCGGTTAACACATGTCCAAAATACTTAAAGCAAATTCATAGTTGTGAACAGCAGAATAGCATGTCCTGACTTCCTCTGAGTTTGTATCTGCCCTTACCTACCACCACGCCTTTCACATGTTGAGTGTTTCCCTACCTGCTCAGTACCTTTATTTTCTTTTTCCCAAAAAGTCCCCACCAGAGTCCAAGATCTATTGGGACTGCTGGTCGTGCAAGAGGCAGGAATTGGTATTCAGAGGGCTGAACCAGCAGGAGGGGTTGAGCAGAAGGTCAGGCGGAGCTGTGCTGCAGCCCTTTCCGGGTGGGCAGAAGGACTGAATCCGTCTCTTCTCGTCATTGGCCATACTGGAGAAGTTTGAAGCTACTTACAGTTCGGCCGATTTGAAACAAACTTGGAGTAGGTTAAGGAAGGGTTTCACAGTGCTACCGCGTAAACTTTTCTCTTAACCAGGTTAAAAATCTTTAGTGTTACAACCTAATGATACTAAGCATAAGAATTACACAGTTTCATTTTCTGTATCTAAAATTGTAACTTTATATTAATTTTCAGCATGCAGTCTACAAGGAAGGAGTCATCTGTGGCTACATGTATGTAATTTGTTTGACTTCAGGTGTTAGTTGTCAGCAAGGTCTAACTTTAGCTTCTTGAGGGTGTTTGCAGTATCACTGAGACTGGGAAACTCAACCTCAGAACAGGAAAAAAGGGAAATAAAGTATACAAATTGATTCTTTGTATCCATTAGTGTCCTTTAACTTTCAATTATCTGCTGTTCTTGCCATAGTTTTGTTATTTCTCTGTGGCTGAATCTGAGATGAACGTCTATGCTAGACGACTTCTGTAATGCTGGACAGTGAACTAATTAAACAGTCTTTGGGTGCCTCAGAGTTTTTTCCTAACTTCAAACATTATGGTCTGGTATTTGGAAGTAGTAAGCACTAGTTTTAGTCATAGGTAGTTACGCTCTGAATTTATGTGATGTTCTAGAAGTGTGGTAGTGGTGGGTGGAAGTAGTCTGTTGTCTTATATCCTACTTCTGTTTTTAAAGCATGGTGTTCCTGATTGACAGGGAGTGAACATTCATAATTAATTTTATTTGGGAAGAGGTCTGGCACGCCTTTTATCTGCCGCCGTTTCGTCATGTAGAATTGTTTACTTCGAATCAGTAGAGCGGTATTACTGCAGCTTCAACATAGATCTTGAAGCTGGGTTGGTGTATTAAAGGTTGCTGTTTTCGGCTGTTGCTATGTGCATTTGCAATTCATTGTGTGCTGAACAATTTCAACCTAAATATGTTGCTGCGAGATAGACTTGTTATACAATTTGTAATTACTCTGTCATTCATTCACCTTAAGGGTAAAGACTGCAACTTAAGGGTCATGAGATTTGTGTGTGTGTGTATATACAGAATTATTATTTTAGAAATTTCCAGAATGACACGTATTTTGTTCAATTACCAGAGTAAATACTAAAGGCCTCTCACTAAAATAATTTACTTATTTCTAGACTTCTGTTTTACAAAAGGCAGTTGAAGTTTTGTTCCAGGTGTCCGTTATTTGTCAGTTTATTTAGATCATTAGGAAAATAATGCCGTAACACATGGCCAGCTGTCAGTGTGGCTTTGGGGAGCATGCCTTAGCATATCTTCTGAGGGGTTTGAGGAAATGGATGAGGGATGAATCGTAGGCTTTTGCTTGAACCTACAAAGCAGTTTCCCTAAGGTGTGTTTTCTGCTAGGGTTTGTACTCTCTGAAGTCTGCTCTGCACTACAAAATCAGGATTCACCCATTTGCACTTGTAGGATTCTTCTGTGGTTTTGATTTAATTCCATATCTTTTAATAAGCTGGACCAAAGGCTGTGTTTTAAAGCATACATGGGAAAAGGACTTACATTGTCTGCAAGCAAATGTTCTTCCCCTCACACACCTGCTTTTTTTGAAGTATTTGATCTTGTAATCTCAGTATTTTCCTAAAAGCCTAACTCGACACCAATATCTGCTGTAAAAGTAAGCTTTTTTTGAATTGTGACCGTTCTAAATTGTATACAGACAGGGAAATTCTGTTTTTAAGTGTTAGATGGTTTGCCATTTCTCTCCATTCTGTTGAATCCGTTTTGGAGAGAGTGTTGAGGGTGAAAGTGTTTTGTGTCTGTCCCTGCACTGCTTCAAATATGGTATTAAGTATACTTGGTTATTTGTCTCATCAAGCTTTTTGTTACTACTTCCAGAATTTGTTGGAGTAGCAAAATTACTTGATACTGGGTACAATAAAACTCTTTTTGAAAATCTGGACCTTAAGGGTTTTATTTAAATTACTGCTATTCTTGAGAGGTTGTGGGATTTCTCTTTCTGTCCTGTTCCAGCAAAGGCTGATCCTGATTGAAGATACATCTCTTTCTCTTTTTCCCTTAAAGGTTCTTTTATGGTTTCCCTCTTTGGATTAACTTAATGCTTAAATTAACTGGTAGAAAGATTGAACAAAGTTCCTGAAAGTATAGGTTTCCGTCTTGCTAATTTTATTCTGTATTTGATTACTAACAAAGGACAGTAAAATATGTCCAATTAGAAGAGTGGAGTATTCCAGGGAAAGGAAAAGTGGAAAAATAATGGTGTATCACAAAAATTTACTGTAGCCTGTAAACTATTATCTAGGCTATTCTTAACTCTGTTCCATTAAATGAAATCTCTAAATAGAAAAGTATCAGGGAAAAAGTTGTAGGTCTTGTGTTCAAGATTGGGACTATAGCTGAAATGCTCTTTTAAGTGTGTTTAAAGGTTTGCTTCCTGCAATGTTTAATTTATTGCCATCATCTGTCAAACTGTCCCGTCTCCTGCTCCAGTAGTAGATCAATTCCTGATAAATTCTGCGTTTCTGAGTCCTTTCTGGCTCACTTCCTTCTTCCGTAGGAACTATTACTTAACAAACGCTGTTCAGACCAGTGCACTGGCATAAAGCCGTTCTATGGTGGTTAACGAAAACCTGTTTTGGGGTGACAAGTCACCAATAAAGACAGCCTTTTATATTTGTACCTTTTCAGCGAATCAAAGTAATCGCCTGACAGATCGAGTAGGACAGGAGAGAGATGATGTTCTGAAGAAAAACGCAAACGATGCAAAATACATAAAACAATTAGCAGGTAACTTTAAAAATGTTAATAGTTTAATTTCTTTTTTCCAGAAATTTTTTTAACTTTGGATTTAAATACCTACCTGCACATTTAGGTATTGAGCGTGAGGATGTAGAGGGAAATAATTTGCAACAGCCATATAGGGTCTGTAAGAGTGGTCATAAGCAATGAGACAAATACTGAGTCAAAGAACTGAGTCCTTTCTTTAAAACTGAGGAGATTTCATTACAACTCTTGAATTATCTTCCATTTCCGTCCCTATAGTAGAATTTAAGAGTCCAGAGGTTGGTGAGATTCACTTGTACTCAGGTTAGGAAAAGTAATCAATTTTCGGTGTTTCTTAAGGGAGATTTCTGTTACATCGTAATTTTAATTTTCAATATGCAGTGGTTGTACTTTGACAGCTAAGAAGGCCTGACTCAGTTCCAGCATGTCCCAGTTTCTCCTGCCAGGTGCCTGCAGATCTTAGCAAGGGAACTTCTGTAGTAAACGGCAAAGCTTAATTTTTTTTGCTTTCTGAAATACACGGTCAGAAGGGATTAAAACAGAAATCCTAGGTTCTGTCTAGACTCTCTATTCCAGAAATGCTTTTCAACTGATTTGTTGAAATTAGATAACCTAAGGACAAGCTAAGCCGTGTCTTTAGTTTTCTTTTCATTAAGAGTACATTAAGATTCTTCCCCATTCTTAAATAATTGCCATCATGCAGGAATCAGAAAACATAAAGCTTTGAGAATTTTGTAGAGTGGTATAGGAAAGGCAGTGTATGATCCTTTGCTGAGGTGTTTTATACCAACGTCAGTCAGAGTTTTGTGGAAAATTGCAATAAACGAGTATCAATCCAAACTATTGCCTCTTGTATTAGGTCATATATGTTCTGTGCAAGATTCTTTTTAAAACACAAACAAATCCTTAGCAGATGTGAACTTAAAGAGAAAGATTGCAAATAAACTGGAAAAATATATATATGTGGTATCCCAGATAAGAAGTAGGAGATTTTTGCCTGGGAAGATGGCTTCGTGACCCAGCAGGGCTGTTAGAAAGCACGCGGGTGCCTATTCAAATTTGTGTTCTAAACATGATCGGTGAGTGCTATTGGCAAGTTCAATACAAAGGTGAGTGGGTGAAGTGTACTGCTGTGCTGGGGATCAGAACAGATGATCTGGCAGATCTTTCTGACCTGACCTGCCAGTTACGTACAAGATACGTGTTTTGTATGTGTCTTTAAATCATGAGCTGACACGAGATCTGGGTCTCTCCAGTCCTGAATAATGTTTGTGTGCAGTGAAACTTCTTAAAACCTTCTTGCTGTTTCATTGTTTTTCTTGGTGCTGTGGACTTGTGTGTCTGTCTACCTATTAAACCTGGATTGTAATTATATGTTGAACAGGAGTGTACAGTACAGCTCTGTGTGTGTGTGATCTGGGTTTGTTCCCCCCGCTTACTGCGGTTCTGTGCTCGCAAACGTGTCTAGTTGTCTGTCACACTGCACGATCTTGTTTCTTAACATTTATCTGTTAGGAATTGAAATTAGATGGTCATGATAATTTTTTTTTATGGTTCATAATTTAACTGAATGGATGTGTATCAGCAGATTTTTTACAAAAATGATTTATCTTTGCAAAAAGGAATATAGTACAGTTTCTAAGTTTAGAGTATTTTCTTACATAGAGCTTCCACAGTTTATCTGTCTAATAGAGGTCAGATCTTTAAAAGACACAGTGTATCTTTCATTTTGGCACTTGTAAGGACCTCCTCTTGTACCATAAAAGATTTACTTCAGTAGTAGCCTCGCATTCTTTCTGTTGTGTTCAAACGTGTCTGATTTCGCTTCATTCAAGGGTACTTCTAAACTGCATGCTGTGAGTATTGCTGACAATAATGAATTGGCTTTACTTAAAGTAACCTAAAATGAAGGTAATTTGTAATCTTTGAAACTACTGAGCAGACTCTGGAAGAGGAAAAAGTATGTACGACTTCTGGATGTTGCCCAAGGTACCTTTTTTTTAATTTTGGCCAAGATTTTCAGAATAAATAAAACCTAATGTTACTGATGAATGGGAATAACTGGTATGTCAGCAAGCTTTTAAAACAGCACATGCCATTGGTCTCTCAATTGTTAAATAGTTTGTTTTATTAAGCGGAGGGAGAAAGTACTGTAGATTTTACACACATCTTCCCTGTTATTCACGTATACCTTTGTCTGAATGAGTAACGTATGTGTAAGAAACATGAAGTAGAGATGTCCTTCTTCATAAGTCAAACATTGCCATTGCTTGAGCCAAAATGAACAGTGGAGTGGATTTAAAGCTTCTTGTGCCCCTGCAGTTTGTGGAAAAGAAGGTTAAATGTAATTTGAACTATGTAAATTTTCAAAACAGCTAGTTTTACATAAATACATATTAAAACTTACTTTTTTTTTTAATTCTGCTATCTAGAGTAAGGAGCTATCTTTCCCAACCTTGCATAGATAGAATTGCGTATCCTTTTCCCCTACAAGTATTTTATTTTTGGTGCTAATGCCATTTATTCAGGGATTGAATTTAAAATACGGGGTGGGTGGGGTGGGGAATCCTATTATTTTTCATGTATCATCTTCCTAGTCCAACCAGTGTATAGCATTTCCCAGGTAAGAACACTTGATTTGCTCTACTCTGGAAATGAACAAGTTTGAATTGGAAATGCTTTACAGAATCCCCCTTCATACTCCAGAAACCAGGGTAAGGTGCATTTCTAAAAGGAAATTTTATCAGGTTGGGTGGGCTGAGGAGCAGAAAAGGTCTTGACTCTGTGTAAACACTGCTCAGCAGTCACTAAGACATCTCTGGATTATTCAACACTGTTTTCAGCACTAAACCAGAACACAGCCCCTTACTAGCCTCTATGAAAAAAATTGTCTTTACCCGAGCCAAACCCAGCACATTCTCCACCCTTTATTCCATATAATTTAAAGGTATTTGCACTACAGTCTCCACCCTGCTTCCATTGAAGGTCCCGCCCATGCAACACAGTCCTTCAAGAACTCAGCTAGTGTGGGCCCTCTCCATGGGGTCCCCTGCAGGGCCACACGTCCTGCCAGAAAACCTGCTCCTTCATGGGTACGTCTCCACAGGCCACAGCTCCTGCCAGGAGCCTGCTCCGGTGAGGGATCTCCAAGGGCTGCAGCTTCTTCAGAGCACGTTCACCTGCTCCAGTGCGGGGTCTCTCCTGCAGACTTGTGCTGTGGGGTTGCGTGTTTTGTACAAAGTCATAGATTGTGGTATGTTCTCAGCATTTGTTTCTCACGTTGGGTTTTTTTTCCTTTAGTCTTTCTTTTCCAATGTGCTCTGTTATTCTTCCATTTTGTCCTATGAATTACTCTGATTTGCCCATATGTAATGGTTATTTCTAGCAAAGAAATTTGAGCTGCTTCTTGGTTATCCATCTATGCCCTATATACTCCACATATGTACACACTTTCTAGACAAACTTAGTGCAAGTGTAATCACAGGCAATTGCATTGTACTTATCTTTTTACTTTTTAAAAATTCCACTTAATGTTAGGACTTGTTCTGCTGAAGTACTAGTTAATTTTATTGTGTTCAGTTACCTTAATGTTATTGTATTTTGTGATATTGAAAATCTGTATCTTTTTCTAGAGATGTTAGATTTCTAGCATTATTTTGATGATAACGGAATTACTACTTTTACTTTCATGGATACAAATTTTGAAAAAATACAATATTCAACTAGAAAAAAGTTTGTCATGAAAAGAACTATGATAGCTGATAATTCATTTATCTGCTGTTAGTAGGGGTCTTATTGCTTAATTGTTAACTAACACTAAATTGAATTAGATTCAGTGACTTGGTTCTCATCTTCCACTCTTCTCATTATCTTTTCTTTAATTAAGGGGCGTTGTTATCTGAGTCATTTGGAACAAGGGAAGACTACAATATTAGTTCTGTAATGAACTATTAACAAACTTCTGTTGAACTATTTTCTTTAAATGAAGTTGCTTGTGATTGTTATGAACCTTCAGTGCTGTAAATCTCAGTTTAACTACATCACTTAGGCTGGATCTGTGGAAGGGTATTGCAGATTTTAGACTGGAAGGCTGTTAAGTGTGCCCTACTTCATACAATGCAAGGAAAAAAAGTTGTGTAGGTTTTTTTTTTGGAGATGGTGGTGGGATTGAAATGCCAACAATCCTCTCCCCTACATTTCTTTCAAAATATTCTGCTAGAGGATTGACCACTCGTAACAAAACTAATATAACATGACTCCACTGATAACAAGTGTTTTTCTTAATTTTTCTAGCACCCATACCTTTTTTAATTTAGTAAGGTTAACTTATTTTCAAAATGCATCTCCAAATAACAGTAATCCTACTTTTCTTACCTTTATTGAAAATACTTCCCTTTATATCATCCCTCTAATGGTATGCTGCTCTTGAAGAAAATTTATCTAGGTGGGGTTTTCCAGCAAGTGGAGGCGTCTTGGGTACTGTTTGGATTGACAGGACGTTTCAGCATGCCATGTGGGTATTAAGCAAAAAGGAGCTGCGGAAGTAATCACTGCAGTGTACTTAGAAGTATGTTGCACCATACCAGGAAACACGATGTGCAGAACACCATGCATAAAGGTGCATTACAGTCACGTGGCCAGGTGGAGCTAGACGCTTGCTAGCATTAGAAGTTGTTCCCACCCCTGCTGCTCTCCTCACTCCTAGCTGCATACTGTGGTTTCTTTCTTTTGTTCCAGTGTTCATCCAGTACCTTTGGTAACTAGTTCAACTCACTAACCCAGCAGAAAACTAGCCTAGGCTTAACCCCGCTGCAATGTTTAAGGACAGGAAAAGAGGAGAGAAGAGGAAGCTTCTATTTGATGACAAGAACTTGTATGGCTCTACAGTCTCATTAATGGTGTAGTAGGGCTGTGCTCACAGGTACTCTGAGCAGCAGCTGTGCTCTGTCACACATTGTCTGTGCGCTGTGAGTTCAGCTGCTCACCTAATCAGTTCCTAATGTATTTTGGTTAGAATGAACCAGTTTAAAATAGACAAATAGCCATATGTGGTGGGTTGACCTTGGCTGGCCACCAAGTGCCCACAAAACCCTTCTGTCACTCCTGCTCCATCAACAAGGCATGGGGGGAAAAAAACACGACAAAAAGCTCATGGGTTGAGATAAGGACAGGGACATCAATCACCAACTACTGTCACAGGCAAAATAGACTTGATTTGGGGAAATTAATTTATTGCCAATTAAACAGAGGTGGATAATGAGAAATAAGAAATCTACAAACAGCTACCCCCCTATGCCTCCTTTCTTCCTGGTCCCAACTTCACTCCCAGCTCTTCCATCTCATTTCACTGAGTGGTGCAGGGGGATGGGGAATGGGGGTTGCAGTTCAGTTCATAACGTGTTCTCTGCTACTCCTTCCTCCTCTTGCTTTTCTCCTGCTCCAGCGTGGAGCCCCTCCCATGGCACACAGTCTCCATGACCACATTCAGTGTGGGTCCTTCCCACAAGCTGCAGTTCTTCCCACACTGCTGCTCCAGCGTGGGTCCCCGTTCAGGGTTCAGTCCTTCAGGACTGGGCTGTTCCAGTGTGGGTCCCCATGCAGGGTTCAGTCCTTCAGGACTGGGCTGCTCCAGCGTGGGTCCCCATGCAGGGTTCAGTCCTTCAGGACTGGGCTGCTCCAGCGTGGGTCCCCATGCAGGGTTCAGTCCTGCAGGACTGGGCTGCTCCAGCGTGGGTCCCCATGCAGGGTTCAGTCCTTCAGGACTGGGCTGCTCCAGCGTGGGTCCCCATTCAGGGTTCAGTCCTGCAGGACTGGGCTGCTCCAGCGTGGGTCCCCATGCAGGGTTCAGTCCTGCAAGACTAGGCTGCTCCAGCGTGGGTCCCCATTCAGGGTTCAGTCCTGCAGGACTGGGCTGCTCCAGCGTGGGTCCCCATTCAGGGTTCAGTCCTGCAGGACTGGGCTGCTCCAGCGTGGGTCCCCATTCAGGGTTCAGTCCTGCAGGACTGGGCTGCTCCAGCGTGGGTCCCCATTCAGGGTTCAGTCCTGCAGGACTGGGCTGCTCCAGCGTGGGTCCCCATTCAGGGTTCAGTCCTGCAGGACTGGGCTGCTCCAGCGTGGGTCCCCATGCAGGGTTCAGTCCTGCAGGACTGGGCTGCTCCAGCATGGGTCCCATGGGCTGCAGCTCCTGCCAGGTGCCTGCTCCAGTGTGGACTCTGGAATTGCAGCCTCCTTCAGGGTTACATCCACCTGCTCTGGCTGTGGTCCTCCACAGGCTGCAGGGTAGTTCTCTGCTCCGCTGTGGCCATCCATGGGCTGTAGGAGGACAGCCTGCGTCACCTTGGGAATCTCCATGGGTTGCAGAGGAATCTCCTCTCTCTCTTGCTTCTCTGACCTTGGTGACTGCAGTTGCTTGTCTCACATTTTTCTCACTCCTCTTTCCCAGCTGCTGGGCAGTGGTTTTTACCCTTTTTGAAATGTCATCGTGGAGATCCACCAGCATCGCTGATGGCTCATCTTTGGGCAGCGGCAGGGCCGTCGGAACTAGCTGAAACTGACTGTCCAATATGGGGGGAGCATCTGGTGTGTTCTCAGAGAAGCCACCCCTGCAGCCCCTGGCTACCAAAATGTTGCAATACATCATATTAGCATATGATGTATATACATAATAAACATAATAAACGCAATACATCACATTAACAAAGTTCTACACATTTTGACTGAAAAAATGGTGCTTTCGTCTTGTTTGAGTATAAACCTCGTACGCCCTGCTCAGTGAAGGAACAAGCAATGAATTTAAATCGTAGTTCATGTATAATGTGTAATTGAACTTAAGTATTTAAAATGAGTTCTCTTTTGCTTTACCCTTGGAGGCTAATCCTAACTCTCCCTTTAGTACTTGCTGGTTTTACATAACAAAGGGAGAACAAAGGGCACTTCAGTGAACCTTCATCCTTATTACATTGCGCTACTGATAGTGATTAGGATGTTGAAATGAAAGCTGAGGTTTCTCATGTGTTTTGCTTTTAAGCAAGTAATTAGTACCATCCAGTTTGTTCATTTTTTTCAGAATATGAAATTAGCAGTTCGTTAAGATGTCATCTTTCATGGAAAAATCTTGATCTTTTTTTGTCAAGAGAATCTTACCTGTTTTGATACCTGGTCAAAGAAAAAGTATTTCACGGTGATATAAAATTCTTTTCAAATGTTGTGAAAATGCACAATGGGAGAACTAACACGTGCTCTCTCTAGTCTTCAGACTTCTGAAAAACATCTGTGACCTGCACAGGAAGAAAAGGAGCATTTTACTGTTTTAATAGGGAGTGTTTCAAGCAGTTTCACACATTTGTTTCACAATTATAAAATATTTTATTATCAATTTAGTAACGATTATTCAGTTGGTAAATTGTGACCATTCTTAATTCTAAAAGGTGATGGGGATAAAAAAATTAGAAGCTTTTCATTCTTAGACTTTCTAAAAAGGTATGCAACTTTCCTGACATATTGACTACAGGGTTTTCTAGTCTCTGGAAGTGCAAGAATGAAAAATCAGGTTATCGAAGTTGATTTCTGCTCAAAATCTCCTGATGTTTTAATAATACGAGCACATTTATGATAATATGAACAGGAAAAGATTTTATGTGACAGTTTGCTTACATTTTTCTGTTCTATCAAAAGTAGTACAATTCCTCATTCTTAAACCAGTTTATATCTAATTGCTCACAATACAGTGATGGAGAAAATGAGTGAAATTCTTACCTTGAATTGTGTATCACATTTTGAAAATCTTAGCTTAGAATTCAGAAATTGATCTAAACTTCCAGAATTAAAAGAAAGAAAAAAGTTTTCTTTGGGTCTGAAACACACCAGCATGTATCTCTAAATTATGTAGTATTGAACTTTCTAATTTTTCAGGTATTTATGTGTCTCACACTTGAGTTTGCTTTGTTTGGAGGGGTGATATTTGTCATATTTACACTGGGAAATGGGAGAAAATGTCACTGGGGAGATAGTCTTAGAACAATTGTAATTGTTGGCAGATAAGCAAGTCCTAAGCAAAGGCTACTCATAATATCACATCGCGTAGTCCCAGTCTTCCATAATTTTTTTCATCTGTTTTCACTGAATTTTCACTGTTTAGAAAATTAACTATTCTAGAAGCTGATTTGACAAAAACAGGTCCGCTTGGGCTTTGTAGTTTGTCCCTTTCAGTCACCTGGGAGGCACTGAGGACAGCAGCTGTGGGAAGAGCTTGGATCCTGTGGTGACAGTGATTCTGACACCTGGAGTTTTGATTTTTTTGCTTCTCTTGGCTCTTACGTTTTTCCTCATGCATTTCCTAATGCTCACAAAAGAATTCTGATGCTGTTTTTCTGTTTATTATATAAATTAGTAGAGGATAATAAACTTTTTTTTTGCCTACTTCCACTGAAAATAACGTCCCTGTTCTTTCTTTGCAAAAACATATAACTTGTTTTCTTATGACCTTTTGTTTCTGATTCCCATGGCTGCTATTGCTGTATGAGTTGCCTGCTAAGTACAATTCAAATGTTGATGTACAATTCCTTTGTTGATCAGTGAACAGGATTTGCTTATGGCTTGGGTGATAGAGTTTATATCTTTGTGATTCTCGCTTTTCAGAGCAGTTAGGACCCTGCAAGTCATGTTGTGAACCTGTGATCCCCTAAAGGGAAAGGCAGAGTGTAAATGACAGTTCTACATCCTCTGTTTCTTTGCTGTATAAAACTTCATATAATTTCAAAAGAAAGCTCTCTAGTGGATAAAAGTCTCCATTCCTACTGAATTGATGGAGCATTCGAAGGATTTTGCTTTATTGATTTTGTCAGTACGGATAGCCTGTCTTTAGATAGTAAGTAGAACTTACTTTCCCAGCAGGAAACTCTTAAAAAATCCTTCATTTAACAAAGAGTACGTGAATGATTAACAGGTCAGCAAAATTCCACAAAATAAGTTTAGGTATTCAGCTCATCTTATAAATCATGTTGCCCTTACAAACCATCCTTTAAAGCATTACTTCTTATGAATTTTCATTTAATACTTCTAGTCAAATAGTAAAGAAATACACATTGTCCAATTTCAACATATTCCGAAATCATGCAAAGAGTAAATCCACTTAGAAAGAATCCAATTTAACTGCTGTAATACATACAAGAAAATTCAAGTTCCAGTTCTTTACTCAGTGTATAAATATTGTGCTTCTTCTGATGGAGTGCACAATAGGTTTCTTATCATGGAATACTTCTTTTAAAAATATGTGTGGTACTTTTGCTCAGCTGTTCAAATTTTAGAAAAGGTTGTTCATAAAAACAACAATAAGAGCAATCATATTTCTCTTTTTTTCTTAGGTATCCATATCTGAAATACGTATTGGTAGAAGAAGGTATGAATTTGTAAAATCTAAATTAAACCAGGAGGCAAATTATATTTGACAACTTACAATGCTCATTTTAAAAAAAAATGCCTTCAATATTACACCAAATCCAGTGTGGATTGGTGCTCTAACAGGAGTTCCCTTTCCAGCCCCAGCTGCATGCTCACACCTTTTCTTTTGTGACTGAAGTGTGACAGTTGCCTGCTAGTACTTTTACCAGTTTTCTGATGGAAAATTAACACATTGCTGGGCTGGGCAGAGGGAGAGGCATCAACTTCCTGAAGCAAAACGGAGCAAGAGGAGGAGGAAGGTACAGGGCAGCTGACAAGGACAGTGGGTTTGGTATATAGAGAAACTTTACCTCATTTTGAAGGGGCAGTCCAATGAAGTCTAGTTTGAAGCATCTTCTTTTAAAAAGGCTCCTTAGTTTTTGGATGCTTTATAATCATGTTCCAAATGTTCGCCTGTCAAACTCCATTAAAAAAATGGCTTCAGGGAAGGTAAGCGGTTTTCCACAAACAACAAGTCTTTAAGGAAGAATTTTCTAAGGTGGTAGATGTATTAGTTAATCCAAAAAGTTTGGTAAAATCATGACACTGAAGATATTTTTTTTAATACTCATTTACAAACAAAAAAAAAAGCGAACCCAAACTACAGATAGAGGGGCTGTATGTATGGGCTACATTAAAGGTTATGTAGGCCCTATGTTATCTGTAATCATGGTTTCATTAATGTCCAAAGAATTTTAAGCTGTAAAAGCAGCTTACCTGTGGAGAATTTTCTTGGCTTTCCTGGCATTTTCTTACCCATTTGTTGCCCATCAGAGTTAGTTGTAAAAGTAACCAAAAGACCTCAGTTTGGAAATAGAAAGTTTTCATCATCTGTCACCACATTCCAAAAGGAAAATCCATGGTATCTTCTATCCTTGGGGCCTTCTGTCCTTCCCATATCATAGAGAATGCTGGAACGTGCATAGTTTGTAACCCCTTATCCACATCACCTGTCATCTGTTTAACTCTAATTTTTTTGCAACTTTTGACTTAGTGAACTGCCCTTATATATTATTTTTAAAGGTTGGAGGAATTTATTGTCACAGGTGCACAGAATGCTGTTCAGTATCTCCAAGGATGGTGACTCCACAACCTCTTTAGGCAACCTGTGCTGGTGCAGTCAACCTCACAATGAAAAAGTGTTCCCTAAGTGCCATATCTACACATTTTTTAAATCCCTCCAGGGATGGTGACTACACCACTTTCCTGGGCAGCCTGTTCCAATGCCTGACAACTCTTTAGCTGAGAAAATTTTTCCTGATATCCAATCTAAACCTCCCTGGTGTAACTTGAGGCCATTTCCTCTTGTCCTATCACTTGAGAAGAGTGACAGAAGAGATTGACACCCACCTCACTACAACCTTTCAGGTCATTGTAGAGGGTAGTAAGGTCTCACCTGAGCTTCCTCTTCTCCATGCTGCATAGCCCCAGTTCCTTAATGTGCTCTTCATAAGACTTGGGCTCTTTGCCAGCTCCGTGTCTCTTCTCGGGACACACTTCAGCACCTCATTGACTTTCTTACAATGCGAGGCCCAAAACTACATACAATATTTGAGGTGCGGTCTCATCAACACTGAGTTAGTTAGGGATGATCTTTTCCCTAGTCTTGCTGGCCACACTATTTCTGATACAAGCCAGGATGCCATTGACCTTCTTGGCCACCTGGGCACACTGCTGTCTCATATTCAGCCACTGTCGACCAAAACAAACACAGCCTGGTTCACAAGGACCCCGCCCAAGGCGTTTTCTGCCAAGCTGCTTTCCAGCTGGGTGACCCTCAGCATGGACAGGGGTCTGGGATTGTTCTTCCATAGGTGCAGGACTTTGCACTTCTAGTTAAACTTCATGAGGTTCCTGTCAGCCCGCTTCTGCAGCCTAGCCAGGTCCTTCTGGATGGCACCACAACCCTCTGGCCTATCAGCCACTCCTCCCAGTTTGGTGTCATCAGCGTTATACACCAGTGTGTCTGATAACTGCACTGCAAACTCGCAGATACCTAATGCTTTGTGAGATGTTTTTTTATGGATGTTGAGACTCAAGAGGTTGTCTTAATTTGACAGCTTCTTGCCAAACACTTTTTGTGTGCATCTTTGACCCAAGTGTCCTGAGTGGTTGTACTTAGTGCATTAATGAATCCCTAAACTGATCCCACAGCATACTGATTTTCCTGGGTTGTTAGAAGCAAAGTGCTTCAACCTGGAGGCCTAGCTGCAGTTCGTTTGTTGAACTGGCTGTTGTCTGTACCCCAGTTAAGCTTAAGCTTAATGTTCTGTCTGAGACAAAATGTGGACTCTCTGCTCTAGCTGAAGACAGAAATCAAGTAATGCATGCTCAATTCCATGATTTCAGTGAGTAAGAAACAAGAAAAGAGATTCAGCTATGGGAAATTACTACCTATGATACACGTTTATATCAATCCCTTTAAGAAATCAGTAATCCTTTTCCTTTTCTGTAATTAGTTTTTGGAAATGGATCATTTAATTGCTGGTTTTTTAAAGATTCTGTTTAATTTGTGTAACATTGTTGAAATATTGTTACTTTATGTTGCATGCTTTTCAATTGTATTTTGAATTCCAGCTTCTTGGCCACTTTTTTTTTCTTCCCTTCCCCCTCCCCTGCCTCTTTAGTTGTATATCTTCATGCTACTTGCTGTTGGCTGTTTTGTTTTTCTTCACTCTCTTTGTTTTATATAATTTTTTTCTGCTATTTCTGGGTGGGGCATGTGGGATAAAATAACATGCTTATATTGCCCAATCTGATTTTCATCTCCCTTTCTCTCCTTTCACTCTAGTCTTTGTCATTAATTATGTCTTTTTTACTTCACTTCTTCTATTCCATTGGGATCTCTCACCCCAAACTGAAAGCAAAACAGTGGTATCAAGATGTCCACATAATTAACCTAAGTAACTGCATAATCTTATTGACTCTCTCATCCTCACTCTTTTCCCTTGTTGCCTGGTATTGCGTCATATCTAAAATTACATTGAAATCTCTTCAGAACAGTGCTGCTTTTTTTTTTTTTTCCCCTTATTTTCTCCCAAATGTAAAATTTGGTTGTGCAGGGGTCTAATCTTAAGTACCAGATGCATTAAACTTTTATTATAAAAGATTGTAATTTTTTTTTCCCCTCTCTTGTGGTCAGCATTCTAAAAGCCATGAATCGTCAGATACTCCTCTGTAGCATTAAGATGGTAGTTTTCACTGTTACCATGCTTAACTCTGCGGCGAGAATTGAAAGCTGCTGTAAAGAAACCCTCATATTTCACATGAGGAGGGGCTAATAACAATCAGGTTTCTCAGTAGTTTTCTTTTATTAATTCATATACCAGGCAGATGTTTGTAACAGACGGTGTAACCAATCTCAGACTTTTTGAAGCTTGCAAAACCTGTTTGTTTTTATTTCTGATCACTGGAAAATGTATTTTCAGATTCCAAAAAATTAAGTCAGAATGTTGTAATTCTGTGTATATTAAAATCCAGTGTATTCTTCCTCCATCTGTACTTCAGAGCTCTGGGTTGTAAAGTGTATTTACAGTATGGTCTGAAAACAAAGGCCTAATTTCCTGGGTGATGCAAATAAAAAATTGCTGGAACTTCCAGCCAGGTGGCTTACAAAGTTGCTGAACTGTTACTGCTGCGTAAATATACCTTAAAGAAAGAAAATAATGAAGCCTTATGTTTTTATAGTTGTCTGAACTTTTTGTGGAACATACCACACTTGTCTTTTGTTTTTCAAATCAATTTTTGGTTTTCATCAGAGTCCGGTCCCATGCGTTGCAGTTTTCTGTAGCTCACTAGTGACGACGATTTGGATCACAGAAATAAAGACATGAAAATTTTAATAAAAACATGAATTAGTCATGTATTGTTGTTTGTATGAATGATTCTGGACAGCTTTGGCATGTTTTTGGCGAGCTGAAAATAAAGATGAAGTCTATTCTGATTGTTTGTGACTGAATCTTTTGTGTCATCCATCAGTGAATAAAATATGCAAGTTTAGTGATGAATCATGTAATCAGATTTTTAAGTCTTACAAATAGTTCAGGGCAAATGTAGTGCAGCTGTTAAACAACAGGCAAGTGACCAGTGTGGCTTCTTAGTCTATGCATAAGCACTTCCGTTTCATAAGAAGCCTTGTGCATACCTGTGCCCTGAGGTGGAAGTGATTTTTCATGGAACTCATTAATTTTATTGTATTTCATGTTAGGATCCTTTTCTATTTCATCATTATAGCAGTGTTTTCACCGTGTCTTCCAGGAACTGGGAGGTAGTTGGGTTTGGGTGGGTTTTTTCCTATTATTATTTATCTTAAAAGAACGACTACATAATAAACTTTAAAGATTTTGATTTTTACTATGACTTGAAATTTTTCTTCTACCGGAATTGGAACGCTAATTAAAAACACAAGTATATGTCTTCAGTAACATGCAGTGTGATTTTTTAGCATACTTCTAAAAAAACATAGAATGTTGAAATTAAAATGTGTCATCAACTAAAATGGGGGCGTAAGAACAGTTAAAGTAATGAGGAGAGTAACACTTTGCGCTCCTATCACCTCAATATATGAAGGGATAGAAAACTTTTCAAGTAGTATAAAGCAGTGTGATCTCAGTAGTTTTTGTTGCAGCATTTCCAAACATAATTTGTAAACACCAATTCTCTGAAATGTATATAAAAAGTAACTAAAGTACGTAAGAAACTGATCACCTTAATGACAAAACGGTGTATTACAGCTTGGATTAAAATAACGTATGCGGAAACATTTAGTGGTAGTTGATAAAATTTAGAAACCTTGATACTTGCCATAACCGTGTTTGGCTTTTTTTTGCTGCTTGTGTACTAGTGTTTGTAAGTGTGAAATTGTCCGTGCTTTGCGTTTTGCATACTGAGGGGGTTTTATATTTATTCCTTCTATGTAAAACGTGTTCAGGACTGCAATTTGTATACCAATATGAAATGTGTCAGTTTCCGACCATGTATGGACGGGAGGAAAAGGAGAAATCGACAGACTTGGTGCAGTCTTCACTGGGTTGGGCTAAAGCTTCTGAAAGAACTTACTAATGTATTAAAATGCTTCGACAGGGATTTGCTGAGAACTGATGCTGTAATGTGTTAGTCATCCTTTATCGGCTTCTATTTTTACAGGTTCTGAAGGATGACTGACGCTGGTTTCTGCGATGCCACTTGGAATCTCCGGCACTGTGGATTGATAAGTAATGTGCAGATTTAACTGCACAACCTGGAGAGAGCGTCGGGCGTGCTAGTTCTTTTCAGATCCTTAAGTGGACAGAAGTACAGTGTCATCTATCTGCAGGGGAAGATTCTTCAGCAGATTTTTACAGCTAATAATAAAGCCAACATAGCATCATCCACCTTCCTGATTTACAACGCATCACCTTCCAAGACAGATGGTCTGTCAGAAGCTGGAGGATGCCCGCAGAGCACATAATAATGAAGTCGTGAATTGATACTGCTGCTGCTGCCGCCTAATTGTCAGGATCACAGCCAATAGAACTGCACTGCCCTTTTTCTGCTCCCTTAATCAGGCCAGGAACAGCAGGGTGGACATGGCTGGCCTCGTTAGCAACCTGCTAATACTGTTTCTTGTTTTTCAAAACATCTGTTTGGGTTTCAGAAGCCCACTTTCTGTCTTCAAAAGGTGGGTTATGCAGGAGGACCTTAAGTGTTGAATGGATGTAGTCACTTGTGATACTATGGAAGTATGAAATAGCATGTCCTAGATAAAAATGTGTATTGCATTTGTTTGGTTTTGCTCAGTTGCTCTGAATTTTCTTTCTGCAATTTTGAAATTACACTCTTGTCATAAAGACAGAAAATCTTGTTTTATCCATAGGTTGCTTTAAAAATACAAGTTCAAGATGATAAAACAACAATTAATAGAACTTTTTAGATAATGCCACAGGTGTATTTGAGACTGCTGAGGGAGTAAGTATATGTCAGCAGTTATTTTTAATTTGCAGTATAAATGATGTTTTAACAGGAAAGCATTAACTAGCTTAAAACTGGGCAATCCTGGGAAACTGGGTGAAGGGCTTTGAATGCAAAATTGCATAGATAAACTTTAATGCAGTGTGAACAAGAAAAGTAGCCTCTTAGCTCTCCAAAAGCGTTCTGCTGTTTGTGAGGTATATTGAGCACTGTAGTTGCCATGTCACTTCTATATTTTTATGTATATGTGAATATACATATTCCAAATTTTTATCTGTGTTGCATCTTGTTTCAGATATCATACCATTTAGTTCCTTTCAGTGATCTACATTGTCTTACAGTTTGGTTATACCCTGCATTCCATACAGACTCTGATATTCATGTGAAGTTGTAAAGCATACTGTTTTACTTTGCTGCTTAGGAGTTTCTATAAATGTTGTGGTGTTGGAATTAAAAACTTCCCCTTTACTCTTTATTTAAATTCAATCTGTAGTGAATTATACATCAGGCACAAAGTCAAAAAAAAAAAAACAACCAAAAATGTCGTGATTGATTAACAGTACTTGACATTTTCTAGTGAATTAATACTTTTATCTGTACATCTGTGTACCTCAGACAATTATTTAGATGAGATGACAGGTTACATTTTCAGCTAATGTTTTCCAAACTAGTCTGCCTGATTGCTCAGAGGAATTACTTCACTAAGTGCTTGATAACTGAGATGTTTTCCTCAGCTCATGGAGGAGTGACATTCCGAGATCACTCCTGAACCTACTAAGCACTGTCAAACTTCTTTACTAATTCTGAAGACCCTTCTTTTTTAAAGACATAAAGAAAATAATATTTTTTTAAATCTTTTCTCTTTCTTTTTAAGGTTTAAAGATACTACCAGATCTCTTTCCAGTGAATGCCTCGGAAGCGACCGGCCGGTGATTTCCCTTGGTCTGTCGGATTTTGCGTTGGACATTCGCATGCCTGGGGTGACGCCTAAGCAGGTGAGAGAAATACAGTTTTTCTTTTTGCCACTTAGTCTTGGGTTTTTTCTAAGTTAGGGAAATAAAGCCTTGCCTACAATATCACTCACATAAAATGCAAAAAAAAAAAAAACCAGAGTAACTTTTATAAATATATGTATGTCCAGAGAAAAGTAGGAAACAGAAAAGTAATCTCAAATGAGAGAAAAATAATTTCATATGATTAATTTTATTTTGAAAATGTTGGTTTCATAAACTGAATTGCTGAAGTTTATTAAAACAAGAAATGTATGTTTTATTAAAGTGAAATATTTTCACCTGTGCTAGTAAGACATACATTTATTTAAAGTTTCAGTTTGCACGAAATCTCAGATGGTGCCTCAGTGAATTTAGTTACGTTACATTGAACTTTTCTGCAACTTTGGCAGACCGAGAGAAGATGACCAAAAAGCATTTTATAAGGGTAATACTTTTGACCCAATATTTTAAACCCTGAAACTGCTCCAGGAAAGCTACTGTAAACAAGTTATTATGGTATACTCTTTCAGGTTTGAAGTTGCTTATTTTCTACTGAGCCAAGTGAGTAAAATTGAAGATAATAATAAAGAATTGTAGCATTAGCATTTTTAACAATCACATAAAAGTCTTAGGATTCTATTGTCATTTTCACACATAGTTTCATTAAGCAAGGTAAAAGTGATTAACTTTTTATTTGCAGAGAGGCAGTGCAGGGAATTATATATGTCATTTAAAAGGCCCTGCGTCTCTTTTAGAGGGCTGCAGATGCTTGGAAAGAGCAGGATGTTGTGCTGCAGTAGATGATGACTCATTGTTGCAGATAGCGCTTTCAAAAAACACTGAAGGGAAAATGAAGTTTTCAGTTATTGGGGAGCACACCTCTGGAACATGTAATTTAGAGCAAGTGGTGTCATTCCAGCAAGTGCAAAACAGACATAGAGTTCCTAGTGGATCTTGTCGGCAGCAAATTATTATAAACTTCTCTTTCAGAAAGACTGAAAAGTACTCTCAGTTCATCCAGGTGCACATTTGTAAGGACGTTTTATCGATTTTACCTGAGCAGTCATTAGTTGCAGAGCTAGGAAACATACATGAAGGGGTCAGTCACTTCAGATTCCTGTTAAAAAAAAAGCAAAACAAAACAAACACCACCAACAAAAGGCTGTGATAGTTAATAGAACTTAATACTGTTCACATTCATGGGTACCTATAGCCAACAGCCTTTATGTACACAATAAACTGAAATTCTACAGCCTAGTGTAGATTTAGGGGAAGAACAGGGGAAGACAGCAACAGAAAGCAACTCGCCAATTCCTAAAAACTTAAGTGAAAATAATCAGTAACTAGCTTTTTATACTTACCAGTCTAGCTTTTATTTTCCTCTGTCAGTCTCACCTGCCCTTCTAGATGATCTTTAAGGTCCCTTCCAACCCAAACCATTCCATGATTCTGTGATATATAGGTTCCTTCTTCCAGGGTTTATCATCTGCAAGTGTATCTCTATTTATGCAAGATGCAAAAATAAACCAAAGAGCAAGAGGACAATTGCAGTTGCTGAAATACTTTATTAAAGGCTTTCTGGATGTGTATCACTATTTTGGTTGACTAATTGCAGTTCCTGAGTTCTCAAGTATAACAATTTACGTGGGAAAGGCAGAAAAAGAAAAAAAGAAAAAAAAAGCCAGGAGGAGAAGAGATTTTTCTGGCCTCTTTCTTTCTTGGTGACATGCACACATGACGGTCACATTTCTTTTGTAGAATCACAGCTAGCTAACAAAAGGATGTCTAATGAAACTAACGAGTTCTTTGTTTACGATCTACGACTAGTGTGTCCTGGGATAGATGCACAATCAGAAGGCTCATGTAACATAAGAGTTGTTCTGGAAGGGCTGGAGTCATCTGTTGTTTACTCAAAAATACCTCCACGCTGGAAAAAGAAAGGGAACTTCTGAAATAGTATTGCTGCTGAGTTATTCTTCCATAGAATCACTGGAGGCAATTATATTTAATTTTATATATTTTCCAAAGTCCTTGATACCCCAGCTTCTCAGATAATTGTTGCTGAAACACATACTGAAAATTAATCTCTAGGTTCCAAAAAGTCTAACCATCTGCATTTATTCCCTGAAATTGAAATGGACTTTTGATACCATTAAGGTTGTACCTAGATTATGAGCATTCACATTGTTTTGGAGTGATTACTGTAGGACTCGTTGAATCCTTTTATATACATACAGCTAACATACACCTTAAGCTCTGTAAAATATATACCCGATTCACAGAGGAAATATGTACAAATTTCCGAACAGGAGAGGAGGGGGAAAAAATTATTTTATACCATCTGCATAGATAGCACCTTATAGTGGTGGATGTGGCATAATTCTTGGTGGAATGATTTGGAAATTTCTGGATCCAAGTTTAACGTCTGTCCTCGAACTGATTGGTAGGTTGGTTGCATAAAATTCAATTCTTGTGTATCTCATGCTGTAAAGGCCATGGTAAAGGTACCAAACCCCCTGATTTATTTTCATAGTGACTCATAGTGACTTGGGGGGAGGACACGACAGACATACAGAAGGTTTGCCCTACATTCTGTAACTGCTGCCCCATAGGTGAATCTGTGAGAACTGTCCCTTTACGTGGCAAATACCACACAAGAACATTCATGTGAAACTCTTCCAAGCACTCCTTGCGAACGGTGACAATGAAGTGTATATTCAGTCAATACAAATCTGGAAGTCAGTGAGGGAGGATAGTTCTCCAGCTCAGTTAATAAATGTGTTTTATATTCATAGGTGATTTGAACATGACCATCCCTCATAAGTGGGTGAAACAATATCCGTAGTACTTAAATAATCTTTTTTTCCCTAATTATTCCAGTTGCTCAGTAGGGAAAAATGCAACTAACGTCATATGAAGAGTAATGTTGGTGTGCTGCTGAAGGGTGAAGGACATCTAAGAGCCATGGAGAAGAAGACTGAAGGGTTTTTTCGGTTCTGAGGGAAAAATTCTATAACCATTCTTTATAGTTAAGATAATTATAGGAAAATTATCTCTCAGCGTAGTAAATTAGTAGTATGATAGGGCTTATTATTTAAACCGGAAGCTGTATGTTTTGTCTTCCAAGAGGGATGGGATCAGCTCATTTTGAAAACTCTAGATTTCAGATGCAAAAAATAATGCTATTAAGCAAATGGAAGGTTATTTTGTGAAAGCAGTAATAAGAATGTAGGTTAACACAGTTTTGCTGCTTTGAATATGTTTGCTACAAAAGAAATAATGATAAAAATTTATAGTGCAATTAAAACAGTATTTCAAGTAATTCTGTTCATAAATGTTTGGTTTTTTTAAATTATTTGCTACTATATTTGAGGCTGAACAAACTTTTCATTGGTAAATAAATTTTGATACAACATTGGCTGAGTTCTTAAATGTACACTTGAACTTCATTAATATTGCTAAAGGCACAAAGAAAGTGATAAATCTGTAGTTATTTTGTGAAATATTGTTACTGTGAAAAGGTTGCTTCTGGAGGGGTTTTGTCTAATAGATTTTGCAAGTCTTTTTACTTATATTTAGCTTCTACCAGTACATCAGCAGTGACTCGTAATACCTGCATATTCAATTTCATAACTTTAGTTTCTCAGTTTGAAGTCTTTTCTTAAGACTTTTCTTGCCATCTCCAGTTTGCTTGGGTATACCACACAGCTAACAATGCATAAAACGAGAAGAAAATTTGATCATTTGGATACTCATAAATTACTGTCACCTCTTTCTTTATTTTTGCTATGACAACCAAGTTGAGATGTTGATGTAAGATTCCCCAAGACTTACTCTGACTCTGGAAAAAGTTGTGTGAATGATTTGATTATTACATAGGTGAAATTTTGCAAAGAGTAGAATTTAGTTACTTCCATGAATTTGGATCCTGGCACAGTGAATATCAATACCAGAGGTTTATGAGAAGTGATGCAACTGTTAGTCCATAATAGCCCTTATTAATAATAAAGATTCTTTCTTTAAATGAAAGAATCTTCTGCAAGATGTTCCTGCTTTTCTTGTGTTTGAAGTCTGGAACATTGACAATTGGAGATAAGTGACTAGAATCTGTATTGTTGAATCCAATAGCTGTTTTTCATTTTGTCACTTTATCTTATTAGCTAAATACAACCTGGCTTGTACATCAGAAAGCAAATTGAAAACCCTTGTGACTATGCCAGGATGAGTTTTCATGCCAGTAATGGTAAAGACTTTGGAATGACCACACTGATTGACTGCATTGTCTGTTTGGCCAAGTGATCTCTTCTCTGACTGCACCTCGTAGGAATTACTTATGGGAAGACCATGAGAGGTGGGATAGCAGAATAGCAATGCAAAAACTGGAACATACCCTCTGTGTTTACAGTACTATTGTGAGGTTGCTGGCTTGGAGTTTTAGTCCAGACTATCGTATTTAATAGACAGTGATCATTCTTTGCGTCACAAATTTTTCAAATGAATTTTAGCTGATAGATAACCTTGGATTTTTTTTTTCCCAAATGTGCTTCTTTCCTTTTAAGTAGTCACTGGAAAGATTTTGAAATGGGTTGTATTACAGGTAATTTTGTGGGTTTGTTTCCTGGTTTCTCTGCTCTTGAAAAATACATTTTCAAGGGGAAGAAGAGGAGATAAATGTGTTACAACCTGTGTGCAGTAGTAGAATGGAACAATAGAAAAGGGTAAGAGATAAGAACCTACACCGTGCTTAGTATGGAATTTTAACAATTCAGTGCTTTGCCTGTACTGGTCTATAGGCTTGGCATTTTAAAGTAACTGCTGGCCAGGATCTCTCGTTAATGACACAGAGTCATCTCAGATTACTCTGGAGGACAATCTGAAGATGACTTACGTAAGGCAATACAAACAATAACACACATATAGAAAGTGAAAAACTGCATGTTCCCTTTCTTCTCCCCCACACCAACCTGTTTCTTCAAAGCAATGGGTCTCCTTAATATTGGGGGATGGAGGGTGTTTTTTCTCTTTCATAACTGCGATTTTCTAGGATTAAAATCCTAAAGGCAAATCATATTACCTAAGAGCATGTCTCTAAACTATTCAATGTAGAGTACATTGGCATTGAAGAAAGATGACAAAGATCGTGGAAGAACAATATTTAACTGGGACAGCTGCTGCTTGTAGATGTATTATAACACTGAGTCAGAAAGGCATGACTTGAGTTCTGCAACAGCTCAGATTAGTGAGTAGCACAATACCATTTTAGTACATCTATAATTTCCAGTTAACAGTCTTTGATTAATGAAAGAAAGAAGCAAAAATATTAGTACATCTAGACTTCTAATAATCTTTGTAGATGTTATGACACAAGTTATAAAATCTCAGCCATTGCATCCCTTATACATCCTAATACTCTCTTCTTAACTAATCTAATTCTTAATTGGGTGGATGATACTTTCAAAAAAATCATGTCATCTTTATTTTTAGTCCACACTTTCTAAATTCAATTTGTATTTAAAGACAAAGAATCTATGGTTTCTTTCTACTACAGTGTGAAGCATTGTGCAATGTCTATTGTTGTCATTGATTTTCAAAGTTTGGGTATAAGGTTCTAAATGAAGATTTTAAAAAAAAAATCTACTTCTGAACCGAGGTTAAATAGAAAAAGTAGAATATATCCTTTTCTATTTCTAGAAGGCTTTAATGTGTTCATTCTGTACCTGCATATAACTAGAGCACACAAAGGCATTTACATCAGGTGTATCAGCTGACCTCTCCTCATCCGTCCCGTCTTCTAGCAAAACCACCAAAAATGGTTTCTTACCTGTGCGCATCACTGCTTTGTGTAATCACGTATTTTTATCACCACTGTACCTGTCCTTCATTCTCAGTTGCATTTAATTGTTTACACCTATTTGCAGGGTCTTGTTTCAAATTATGTTTGAAGTTTTTTCATAACTGGAATGTAATCTTCATCTGTTTAGTGAAGTCCTTGTGAAGGTCCTGTCAGAGCTGGAGTTCGTGGGTGTAGTGAAATTCCAGTAGATGACATCTTTCCTTTCTTAAACAGCCTTACAAGTTAAAAAAAAAACAAACAGGTTTAAAATAGTCAGTAGTGTAGCTGTCAGGCTAATAGCCACATTGCTGTCCTTATAGCCTAATCTCTTTTACATGTAAATAAACCATGACAATTAATTTATTTCGTACAAGGGTAATCTAGATATCCTACATAATCTTTGGCCAGATATCTCAGTAAAGCAGGAGGTGTTTATTCTAGATGGTGCTTTTGTAGGACAGGTCCTTCATCTAGCTCATAAAGATGAGACTGACAATTTTTTGTTTGTGTCATCACATCTAAAAAATGTCACTTTGTGCTGTTCCAACAATTTACTGATGTTTTTGATGTACAAAGTAAGAACCTTCCTTTCAATAGGATTGCCATATTTAGGTTTTACGGTTCCCAAGGACTTTGTTTTATATTGCAAGTTCTTTCATGGTTATCCATGGTGCTTGTAGATGGAAAACTTGGATTTTGTTTGTGGCCATTGCTCTGAGTTCACAGTGTTTGCATTTTAAATGATTCACGTTTTAATCCAGGAATACTGCCAAGGCTTACATGCTGAGCATTTTAAACTCAAAACTAAAGTCTGTTAGACAACAAAGGCAACTGTAGTGACAAGAGGGCATTTTTGATAAGTTTTCTGCCCCGAGTGGCCACTACACTGTATCTTGTGCAGATTGTTTGTCCAGTTGCTCCAGGAAAATAATAGTCCTTTACAGTTCTTGAGCAAGAAAATCATGTATCAAATTGTTGCTTTTTTATTTGATTCTGTTCTTTTTCTTTGTTTTAAAGGACATACATAGAATCATAGAATCATAGAATGGTTTGGGTTGGAAGGGACTGTAAAGATCATCTATTTCCAACCCCCCTGCCATGGGCAGGGACACCCTCCACTAGACCAGGTTGCTCAAAGCCTCATCCAGCCTGGCCTTGAACACTTCCAGGGATGGGGCATCCACAGCTTCTCTGGGCAACCTCTTCCAGTGCCTCACCACCCTCTCTTTGAAGAATCTCTTCCTGATATCCAATCTAAATCTCCCTGCTTTCAATTTAAACCCATTACTGCTTGTCCTGTCACTACAGGCCCTTGTAAAAAGTCCCCCCCCCCAGCTTCCTTGTCAGCCCCTTCGGGCACTGGAAGGCTGCGATAAGGTCTCCCTGTAGCCTTCTCTTCTCCAGGCTGAACAAGCCCAACTCTCTCAGCCTGTCCCCATAGCAGAGGGGCTCCAGCCTTCTGAACATCTTTGTGGCCTCCTCTGGACTCACTCTCACCAGTTGATATCCTTCTGATGTTGAGAGTTCCACAGCTGGACACAGCACTCCAGGTGGGGTGTCATGAGAGCAGAGTAGAGGGGGAGAATCCCCTCCCTCGACCTGCTGTCCACAATTCTCCTGATACAGCCCAGGATATGGTTGGCTTTCTGGGCTGCCAGCGCACACTGCCGGCTCATGTCCAGCTTTTCATCCCCCAGTACCCCCAAGTCCTTCTCCTCAGGGCTGCTCTTGATCCATTCTCCACCCAGCCTGTACTTGCAGTTGGGATCGTCCCAACCCAGGTGCAGGACCTTGCACTTGGCCCTGTTGAACTCCATGAGGTTGGCACAGGCCCACCTCTCCAGCCTGTCCAGGTCCCTCTGGATGGCTTCCCTTCCCTCCAGCGTGTCAACCGCACCACACAGCTCGGTATCAGCAAACTTGCTGAGGGTGCACTCGATGCCATCGTCCATGTCACTGACAAAGATGTTAAACAGGACCAGTCCCAACACCCGACTCCTGAGGAACGCAGCTCATCACTGGTCTCCACACAGACATTGAGCCATTGACCACAATTCTGAGTGCAACCATCCAGCCAGTTCCTTATCCATCGAGCGGTCCATCCGTCAAATCCATGCCTCTCCAGTTTAGAGACAAGGATGTTGTGTGGGATGGTATGGAAGACTTTGCACAAGTCCAGGTAGATGATGTCAGTTGCCTGTCCTCTATCCACCAAGGTCGTAACCCCATCATAGAAGGCCACCATATTCATCAGGCAGGATCTGCCCTTGGTGAAGCCATGTTGGCTGTCACCTATCACCTCCTCATTCTCCATGTGCCTTAGCACAGTTTCCAGGAGGTTCTGCTCTATGATCTTGCCATTCACAGAGGTGAGACTGACTGGCCTGTAGTTTCCTGGGTCCTCCTTTTTTCCCTTTTTAAAGATGAGGTTTATGTTTCCCCTTTTCCAGTCAGTGGGAACTTCACCCGTCCACTACAACTTTTCAAATATGATAGATAGAGGTTTCGCAGCCCCATCCACCAGTTCTTTCAGGACCCATGGGTGTATTCCATCAGGTCCCATGGACTTGTGCACCTTCAGGTTCCTCAGGTGTTCCCGAACCTGATCCTCACTGACCATGTTTGGCTCTCCATTCTCCCAGTTCTTGCCCTTGCCTTGCATGACTCTGGGGGTACGGCTTGCACCCTTGACAGTGAAGACCCAGGCAAAAAAAGCATTGAGTACCTCGGACTTGTCCATGTGCTGGCAAACCAGCTCTCCCGTTTCCTTCCTCAGAGGGCCCACATTTTCCCTGCTTTTTTTTTATCCTCAGTGTACCTATAGAAGCCTTTCCTGTTGGCCTTGATGTCCCTGGCCAGGTTTAATTCTGTCAGGGCTCTGGCTTTCCTAACCTGATCTCTGACCTCTCAGACAGCTTCCCTGTAATCATCCCAGGTTACCTGTCCTTGCTTCCACCCACTCTAGACTTCTTTTTTTTTGTTTTACTTTGTCCAGGAGCTGCTTGTTCGTCCATGCAGGCCTCCAGGGACATGTGATTTTTGTTTGCCCAGGGAAGAATATTTTCATTGATCACGACAGAATTAGGTGCCTGAATTAAAATAAATGTATTTCTGTCATTACTGCTACAATTGCACAGCACTTTTTCACTTTGTGGTCCAGTCACATAAATCTTGGAACAGAGTGAAATACTGCTATAGTTAGAAATCTATTTAGCTATGATGTCATTGATTATCTCAAGTTGGAAGGTCTCCATAAGGATCATTGAGACCAACTCCCTGCTCCTCACAGGACTACTTAAAACTAAACCATATGACTGAGAGGGTCATCCGGATGCTCCTTGAACTCTGACAGGCCAGGTGCCATGACCAGTTCCCTGGGGACCCTGTTCCAGTGACCAACGTCCCTCTCAGTGAAGACTGTTTTACTAATGTCCAGCCTAAACTTCCCCTGACACAGCTCCTGTCCTGTCACTGGTCACCAGAGTGTGGAGATCAGCACCTCCCCCTCCCATCAAGTGACATTGATTCTTAGATTAAGTTTATAAATACTCAGAAAGTAGTGCGTGCCAAGAACACAATGAATCAGTCTCAGTAATTCTTTATGTAGCGCACTCATTGATTCATGCTGTTTATTTGGACAATGGGAGGGTACTGTTACCCCTTAAAATTTTTAGTGGTTGGGGAGGGGCAGTGTTTATTAATAACTGCAAATAAATTCAGTGCTAAGGCTTATATCATTTTTGTGTATTAGCTTGTTCAGTATTCCCACATTCATCTTCAGAAAGTGCAGAGAGTTTTGATGCTTTGTTTGTATTTTTCATTCTAAATATTACCAATTTAAAGGTAGTCTCTGTTCTTTTGTCTTTTAATAGTCTGATACCTACCTCTGCATGTCAGTACCCCTGCCAGTGGATGATGAAGCCTATGTAGGTGAGTATTGGTTGACCGGAAGAACATAAGCAAGCCATTTTAAAGAACCTCAGCATTTTTTCTTTGACTCATATTGTCTTAATCTTTGGCTGTCAGAGGTTCCAAAATGCATTCATTATGGCTAATGCTGAAACAAACTAGAGAGAGCTACTTAAAGTCAAGATAACAAACTGTATCTTGAGAGATTCATGAGTAATAGTAGTTAAGGAGCTGCATGCAGATGCCTCTGGCAGTCGGTACCGAACAGTCCCATTTGTAAAGTATTGGCTTTCTGTCTCTGGCTGGACACTTAATTCTGCTCCACTGAGCAGACTGTTTATTTACCTGCTGGTACAGGCTGTAAATCCTTTGCACTTACAGTCAGTGTTGGCTGCAGTGAGATTTTACTTATCTGGGAGAAAAAACAAAACCGACCAAACCCTCTCCCCTCCTTTTTTTTAATGTTATGGCATGGATAAGATGTCAAACAAGTAGCAGGAAATACTGTAATAGTGTGCAAATGCTGACATCTGTATATCAGCAAAACACCACCATCTATTCAGAATGTCTTTCAGGTACTTTTAATTTTATTGTTTCTTGCTTGTGAACATACAGATGTTCAGGTAGAGAGAAGGCTTGTTGGTTTGGCTGAAGATAGTTTCACTATCAGAACATGCTGCAAACTGAAATAAAACAATGAGAACTTAAAATGTCTTTATTTTAATTCCTATACCCTAGCTCTTTTGTTGTGTTTTAGAATATCTGCACTTAGAATAATTATGGTGGGAATCCTATGTAGGTTTTTTTGTAGTGTATTAAGAGAGTGTTATTCCATGTGGATTTCCGTGTAGAAATTCTTCAGAAATAGAATATTGTGTTAAGATTTTCATGTTGTATTGTAGTAACTAACAAAATGGAGTAAATTTTCTTCAGTGCTTTCTCTGTATATCTGTTTTGTGAAGAAATCAGAACCTGACCTCATTTTTTGGGTGCAAGTTTGACCCCAGAAAGAAAAATGAGCATAAAAAGGAGTGAGTGATCATCCCCTGATAAACTGTACTTGCTGTGAAGTGTGTGCAATAGTCTCTTCTGCTTTAAAGTGATTGATAGAAAGGCATACTACTAACCTGGTGCTTAAGCAATTTTTATTTAGTGCTTCACTGAGTTACAAAATTGCATAGTTCAATTCTTTATTAGATTGCTGCACATTTAGTTCTGTCATTTGCTGTTTACATGTATTAGAGGCACATAAATTTCTTTCACTGGTGTATGTGTTTAAAAGGACCTACTAAAAGAATTTGTTTAAAAGTGGTATTTATGCAAATTCTCAATGTGAATCATGTAGGGCAACCCATATTTTTCTGTGAAGACTGATAAACTTATAGGCTTTAGGTATTTACATGTTCTTCACCAGATTTTTATAGGATTTGGTCACTGTTCCAGTGATCACCGTGCTTGAGTACATGTCATTACAAAACAGTATAAGGTCTGGACAAAAAAAACATTTTAGTTGTCATCTGGAGCTTTGAAGAGTAAGAGGAACTTGATGAGCAAATTAAAAAAAAAAAAACAAAACCAACTTGTTCTGTGAACATAGTTTTCCCATGATAGGATTGCTTATAACCTCTTGGATACCTTGAAAAAAAACCAAATTGCTTGGTTTTATTTTTCTCTTTGGTCCCTTCCACCAAAATGGATGGGCATGTAGTCAATCTTGAGCATGTAATCAGTTCCATCTCGCTTCAGTAAAGTCACTGTGAAGTTTTTTCAGTGGAAAGGATTTGTCACATTGGAGACTTAACAATCAACTGAAGTTAGCTAATCATCGGAAGGACTAAACTCAAACGTACCCAGTGGTGGAGAATAGAAAGAATGCAAACTGACCTATCTTCTAAAATATTTATAAAATACTTACTTAATAATACATATTAAATATTCTTCTCAGGAAAGAGATTTTTACTAGGTATCATTATCTAAGAAATTAGATGCTTGGTGGAGTTTTTCCTTAAATACTTCTTAATACTGTTAAGTGTTGTGAAGCTAACCTATTAACTTACTTGCACGCATAAATTTTGTGTTGCTTAAACAGAGAAGATTGACACACAGAGAATTAAATACTCCTTTTAAAAGGATATTGTCTACATTTTCATGGTTTAAGCAGAATCAGCCCTCATTGCATTGCCAGTAAAGGGTGTACTTTGTGATAGAAGCATCTAAAAGCTGACATATGAACTGTCTCTCTGGGATGCTGTTCAGTGATGTATTGAGAAGACAGTGTGTGTTCTGAAGAGCTTCAATATGAGGAGATGTGAATACAGAGAATTAAAACAGTAACTTCCTTTACTGAGTCACTGGTGGTAAAGCTGAGAGCAGAACCTACATGTTCTGCCTCCAGTTGAATTTATTTGTACATAATACTGCCAAGTAAATGCCTTCTCTCTTCTCTGTAAAGACAGTTTTATGACCAAATGTCTTTAGTCTTTGACCAAGAATCACTAATTTATTAACTTTTCTTTTTTGTTTTCCTATTTTTACTCACTTTTCTTTCCTCCTCACAGGAAGTGTAGAAGGGGAGGTTCTGTTTATAAAACCTGCAGCAGGATAGTTTTGTTGTGTATTGGTGAAAGGGCCTTGGAATTCCGAGAGAACTACTTTTCTAGAGCAGTATATGGGAAGTATTACATTTGTTAGTAAGTAGGAAATATTTTCTGTGACTTTTTTCAAAACATTTTATATTAAATCTGTATTTGAGGACTTTGAATTTGGACTTCAGCTCTGCTGTTCTCCTGAAGATTTAAAGCCAGTAGTCATTCTTTCACAGGGATGTGCTGGTTTCGGGCAGGAAAAGGTTAATTTTCTCCACAGTACTGATGACTGGCCCAGAGCAGCTAAAGGGGTGTTTCATTCCATGGTATGTCAGGCTCAGGGTACATGCTCAGTTCTGAGGTGGGAAGTAGACTTGAGGGATCCCTTAAGGCTTGGACTAGCTTGATAGCTGGGTCATTACCTCCTTTGTTAGCTCTTGTCGGGTTTCTTGTTGATGGGGGGGTTGGGGGATCGCTGGCTTTTGTCCAGGTAGGGTTGTTGCCCTGGGGATCTGGCTTAGGGGGCTCTGGGGCTTGAACGGCTGCTACTTGGCACCTCTGTGTGTGTCAGTCGGCAAGTGGTGAGCTACTCTATCGTATATTCTATTTGCTATTATTTTAATTACTTACTAGTAGTAGTGCTGTTAATATTAGTAGTATCACTATAATTTTCATTTATATTCAATTATTAAATAGTTCTTGTCTCAACTTTATGAGCTTCCTAGCCTTTTCATCCCAATCTCCTCCTGCACTGGGGGAGAGAGGGTAGGTGAGAGAGTGACTGGTATTTGCTGCTGACCTAGGTTATACCAGGATAATTCTATTTGGTGCCCAGTGTGGGGCTTGAGAGAGTTAAGATAAGGACAGATCTGATTAGCGTGTGATAAGTATTCATTATAGTGATGTGGTGGTGGCTGTTCCAGACATTGAGTTCTGGGCTCTTTAAGTTTCTAACAGAATGTTGGGATCTACTGCCTTACATGTTCCTTGTTATCCTGATGTTATGTGCTCGAACTGGGTTGAGGGTTTTGGTTAAGCTGTTCAGTATATTGCTGATGTTGGGAGGAATCCTCTATCTGTATCTGTATTTGATACTGCCAGCCCCCTGGTACATTGTGAGTTACCTCCTGGAGGCTTTCAGTAATGACACCTTTCCCTTTTTCTCCTCGGGGGCTCAGCCTATGGAGGAGAGAGTATTTGGTGCTGTGGTGGATATGGAGAAATTATTCCAATTTTTTCCCTCTTTTCGGGCCAGGGGCAAAGGTGTGTGAGTATTTTGGAAATGTTTCATGGGGTTGGGGTGACCTATGGCCAGGGATCAGCACGCTTCTGAATCTTCTTATGATCTTGTGTAAAGTTAAAGAACTGTTTGGAAATCCTGCCCCATCTGCCACCAGTGCTCGGGGCAGAGACAGGCTCAGTGCAGCCACCCTAATCGCTGTAACACAAAGGGGGACAGTACAGACCCGTGTAGTGGGCAGGGCAGTAGCCCAAGCCCCTGCAGTTGCAACTGTGGCTACATCACCTACCACCACAGCTCCACCTCCCACCACAGCTCCACCTCCCAGAACGGCTCCAACCGCTGCAGGGTGCAATGCAGCCATGCAAACACCTGTTTGCCAGTGCCATTGTCAGTGCCAACCAGCACCAGTGTCAGAGAACCCAGTACAGAAAAATAAATGGATATGCAAATCACTCCATCTGGTAGAGGATGATGAGGTAGCAAGGCCGACCCAAGAGACAGAGATGAACAAGAAAGAGATGGGAGCAGAGCCGAAGAGTCAGAGTCAGAGGATGAAGCAGTAGTGACCACTCAGTCATTATCCCTGAGCGAACCCTGGGATATTCATAGAGACTTCAGCCGTTGTCCAGGTGAACATGTTGTCACCTGTCTGCTCTGCTGCTGGGATAACAGGGCCAGTAGCATGAAGCTGCAGTTGGGATCACTCGGTGGAGAAGGGGGTGTTGACAAGAGGAACACAAAATGTAAGCCTGTGGAAGCACAGCCCTACCATCTGCCATGGACTGATCCAGACTGCACTGGAGCGGGGTGCAGCTCCCGAACATCTACAGTACATTGATGACATCATTGTATGGGGCGACACAGCAGATGGAGATTTTGACAAGGGGAAGAAGATCATCCAAATCCTCCTGAAATCCGGTTTTGCCATAAAACACAGTAAGGTCAAAGGACCTGCACAGGAGATCCAGTTCCTAGGAGTAAAATGGCAAGATGGACATCGCCAGATCGTGATGGATGTGATCGACAAAATCACAGCTATGTCCCCACCAACAAGCAAAAAGGAAACTCAAGCTTTCCTAGGCATCGTGGGTTTCTGATGGATGCATATCCCAAATTACAGTCAAATTGTCAGCCCTCTCTACGAAGTGACCCATAAGAAAAATGATTTCCAATGTGGCCCTGAGCAGCGCCAAGCCTTTGAACAGATCAAGCAGGAGATGGTCCATGCAGCAGCCCTTGGATGAGTGTAGACAGGGCCAGAGGTAAAGAATGTGCTCTACACCGCAGCCGGGGAGAATGGCCCTACCTGGGGTCTCTGGCAGAAAGAACCAGGGGAGACCCAAGGTCGTCCCCTTGGATTTTGGAGCCGGGGATACAGATCTGAGGTCCACCACACTCCAAACAAAAAAGAGATACTGTCAGCTTATGAGGGAATCCGATCTGCCTCAGAAGTGGTTGGAACTGAAGCACAGCTCCTCCTGGCACCTCGACTGCCAGTGCTGGGTTGGATGTTCAAAGGCAGAGTCTCTTCTACTCATCATGCCACCGATGCTACATGGAGTAAGTGGGATCACAGAATGAGTTTGAATAGGAAATCCCGTTCACCCAAGAATTTTAGAAGTGATCATGGACTGGCCAGTAGGCAAAGATTTTGGAATGTCACCAGAGATGGAGGTAACACGTGCTGAAGAAGCCCCTTTGTAGAATAAATTGACAGATAATGAGGGAATTAAATTAAATTAATGACCAGGAATTAAATTGCATGATGGACATTAATTGCTGCAACTAACCCCTGTTCTGAGTTTTGTGTTACAGGAATCAGTCTGGCAGAGATCACCTGAACCTGCAGAGGTGCAGTCTTGCCAGAAGCGCAGCAGTGACCTGACCTGACCTGGCTTTGGCACCCAACTATCCCATGCAACACTCCATCTTTCTTGTCCTGAGTGACCCCACACCTGATGGAACCCAAAGTCAAAGACTAATGGACATTTTGCCAAGATGGTCCATAGACTGAGGGACCATATCTGTGTGGGATGGGATGGGAAGGGGGAGCTGGTTAATGAGAATTTATGAAATGGTGTGGAACTTCAGCATGAGGTAAATGGTATGAAACAAGGGGTGGAGAATGTGCTGTTTTCAGGCAGAAGAGAGTTAATTTTCTCCACAGTGCGGACAGCTGGCCTGGACTGGCTACAGGAGTATTTCATTCCATGGTACTTCATGCTCTGTACGCATGTGCAGTTCTGAGGTGGGAAGTGGCCTGGAGGGGTGTTGTTAAGACTTGGGCTAGCTTGATAGCTGGGTCATTACCTACTTTGTTAGCTCTTGGCGTGGTTGTAAGCAGTGGGGTGCGGTTGTTCGTTAGTGGGTTGGGGGGTCAGCTGGCTTTTTTTCCCAGTCGAGTTGTCGTTTTGGGGCTCTGGCTCTGGGATCTCAGTCTTGGACTCTCACTCTGGGGACCTGGCTCTGTGTCAGTTGGCGGGTGGGGAGCAATTGCATCATATGTTTTATTTTCTAGTATTTTAATTACTTATTAATAGTATTATTAGTATCACTATATTATATCACTAATATAGTATCACTATAATTTTCAGTTATTTTCAATTATTAAATAGTTCTTACCTCATAGAACCATGAAATGGTTTGGGTTGGAAGGGACCTCAAAGATCATCCAGTTCCAACCCCCCTGCCATGGGCAGGGACACCCTCCACCAGACCAGGTTGCTCCAAGCCTCATCCAGCCTGGCCTTGAACACTTCCAGGGATGGGGCATCCACAGCTTCTCTGGGCAACCTGTGCCAGTGCCTCACCACCCTCTCCGGGAAGAACTTCTTCTTGATATCCAATCTAAATCTCCCCGCTTTCAATTTAAACCCATTACCCCTTGTAATGGGTCTACAAGGGCACTACAGGGCCTTGTAAAAAGTCCCCCCCCCCAGCTTTCTTGTAGCCCCTTCAGGTACTGGAAGGTGCTATAAGGTCTCCCTGGAGCCTTCTCTTCTCCAGGCTGAACAAGTCCAATTCTCTCAGCCTGTCCCCATAGCAGAGGGGCTCTAGACCGCTGAGCATCTTCACGGTCTCCTCTGGACTCGGTACAACCGGTTGATATCCTTCTGATGTTGGGGCACCCAGAGCTGGACACAGTACTGCAGGTGGGGTCTCAGGAGAGCAGTGTAGAGGGGGAGAATCACCTCCCTCGACCTGCTGGCCACGCTAGCCAGCAGCTCAACCAATCTCAACTTTACGAGCTTCATTTTCTTTTCCTCCGACATTCCTCCTGCACTGGGGGAGGGGGGGGAGGTGGGTGAGCAGCTGTGTGGTGTTTACTGCTGTCCTAGGTTAAACCAGTGTAAGGAACAGTGTGTATAACTTTGTTGTCCAGCAAAGCTGGAACAGTACAAGAATTTGCCCACTTGTTCAGAGTCAGTTTTCAGACATTATCAAAAGAAGGAACTGATCAAAGTTTCTTATGAAATGTTACCAACTAGAAGTAGAAGTAGAGCAAGTTTTGCCCTAGAAGTCTTTTTTAGGGATGCATTTGTGTATTTTTGCAGATCTTGTTAGTTTTCTGCATGATACTCTTTAGTAGAGAGTCAGAATGTCAGGGCTGTGATTTCCATTTGAAACAGTTGTTTTTCTGTCCCAAAGAACTGTAAATGCTGACACAAGGGGTGTGGGAGGTGTGTCTGTTGGTGGAGTGAGTTGGTTTACATTTGGGTTAATGTTAGGAACATACCTTTTGCACTTGTGAAATGAAATGGCTGTGAGATTAATATGTAAAAGATAATAATGAGTGAGATTAATAGATAATTTTTCAAGAAAGTATCATTCCAGTTACATTTTAAAAACGTATTGTGGTTTTCTTCTTCTGCCTCATGTTTGATTAATATTAATGAATGAATAGCCAAACCAGAAACTAGATTGAGTCTTTAATGGTGCAGGCATTGATAAAAGTCAGGTTTTGATTGCTGAGCTGTAACATTAGCTAAATGGTGCTCTACAGACACTCTTAAGAATTGAGTCTGACAGCAAGCCACTCAGCCAAGAAATTTGACTGTCATCGTTCCTTACATTCGTTCACATGGGTGACGGGTAAATAAATGTGTCTTTTTCTTACTGACTCATGGAAAGTCCCTTACTGTCAGATTGTTTTGAAGAAGTGAGATGGAGCCTATTACGTTTAGCAAAACAAACTGAAATAATTAGGTGATTTATTACTTTTTAGTCTGTACATGACTCTGAGATGCTGTGGGTTTGTTACTCTAGTGTGGCCTATATAAACTTCCCTATTGCCAAGTAATGATGACTTTGCTATATTGAAGACCTCTGATGTCTCCCTAATACACCAGGTTGCAGACAGCAGTATTCTAATAAATTTCTTTAAAGTTGATTCAATTATAAAGAAGACAGCAATTTTTTTTTTTTTTTATAAAAAAGATACTGACTTTATATCACTGAACTGTTATTTGTAAAGGTGAACTTAGAAATCAACTTTTTAAAGGCATAGCTTAGCTAGACACTATTAAGGTTAAACCAATATCATGGTCTCTACTGTTTATCCTGGAATTCATAATTCAGAGTAGTACTTGGTCAGGAAAGTAAGTCAGACCTTATTCAGATTTAGTATATACACCAAAACTATTGCTGTTATTGTAGTAATCATTTTGTATCACTTCTGTGTGCATAAGAAATATTTAACTATTGAGTACTCTTCTGTTCATTGTAAAATGTTGAGGCTGTCAACTGGGGACATAAGGGTTTTGGCTGATACTTCTTAAGCCTTTGGTAGAGACGGCTATTGCATTTGGCTTGAATCTCATGCTAATTTGTATGGCTTTTATAACACTGGGTTTTTTAAATGGTTTGGGTTTTTTTGGACTCTGGAAGGGGATAAGCCTTTGTGTGCTGCGAAGAAAATAATTAGACAGGAGCAGAGTAACTGACTGTATAAAGCTCTCTTGCAGCTCACAGGCAGACTGAGAGGTTTTTCAACTCTTCCTTCAGGAGCAATGATGAGATACATGAGCTAAAATACTGTATGCAAGTGGCTTGCGCAGAAATCTGATTTTGCTTTGTTAGCTGTGGTACATTATTTTCTGTTAGTGAGAGTGGTATTTAGTAGGTCTTTGCAGTAAGTTTTATAACACTGCTTAAAGGCCCTGTTTGTGCACTAGAATGTCATTGTAATAGCCATTTTGTGGAAGGAATAAAAGGCTTACAGACACTCTCATTAGAGTAAATACACAGGAGGTGTAGAGGAGTAGAAAGAAACAGTGAGACAGTATTGACCAGTAGGACAGATGGTGGCTTTAGCCCACAAGAGGCTCAACCTTTAATTTCATCTTTACTGAAGGCCATCCTTCTAGGTATTACATAATATTATGTACAGGTATCTAGTTGGCAGTAAAATTCATTAAATTTGACATTTATGAACTGTTTATAAGCTCCGTCAGAACTATAATCTCTTGCTGAAATTGGGAACAGCATTTTAAAAGACTTAAAACACCTGAACACTAAGGTAGGAATTCCATATAACATAACATATTGTTGGTCCCCTGCGATAGTTAACCATAGTTTCACTACTAATTGTTACTGATAAAAATGTTGAAACAAAACGTCTTTCTGTAATACAGATTAGCTTATTTCTTTAGCTATGAAATAAGTAGAATTTGTTTGTAGAGGGAAAAAAAATGTTAAGTAGTCTTTAGACTTCAATCATGCTGGCAGGTTCAGCACTTCTGAATTCTTGTGTGGCACTCAGAGTACCTTCCCAGGGCATGTGGGTGCATTTCTTACTTCCCAACCCCTCAGCTCTGCCTCGCTCGTTTCCCTACGATCTCACTGCATGCCTTATGTGCTCAAGCTAGAATTTGACTTGCACACCTTAACTTTTGGCTGCTTTTCCTCACTTTTCACAACAGACTTCAATTCCAAAAATAGGGTTAGAAGCTTTTTGAGTTTATATATGCAGATAAATTCACAAATTCAGGGAGCAGATTAGCATTTCAGTGGTTTGCAGTTTCACCATCTGCCCATGCCAAGACTCTTATAAGAGCTAAAAGACACTTATTTGAGGGCTTCTGAGTGTCTGTGTACAAGTAAGGGCAGGAGAGACTCGGTTTTGGAATTTCTGCTGTAGCATAAGGTTAAAAACCCTCCAGTGTCCTTCTCTGTCTTACATTAAGAAAAACGCCATTGCATTCCCTGCATCTGACACATAATTTCAATAGTAATTAAGCAAGTTGCACAGTGTACCTTGCTTTATTTCTAGAAATGCCACCATTATACATTATTGATCACTATTACTACAGTGTGATGTTGGCAATCTTTTTCCTATACTAAACAGGATCACAAACATTAGAGAAACAAAAAGTGTTTTGTTTGTGGCATGGGATAAAGAACACACATCTGAGTACTGAAAATTCACCTTTGTCTAAGTTTATAATACTGAGAAATATTTGGGCAATGAGACTGAGCTAATTTTAAACAAATCTTGTTTTCCATTCCAAAGGGTTTGAGGGAAAAATCATAATGCCCATCTTGGAACTGTTGTCCCAAGAAAGATGCAGCAAAAATGTAAACCAGGTGGAATACTGGAAGAAGATTTCACTCATGCATAAAATATTAGTAATTCTTAACTGTAACCTGCTGTTTGTATTTTTGATGAAGAAGTGCAAAAGAAGTAGAGAGGTATTATTAAATCCCAAGTGAAAATTTGAAGCTAGAGTGAAATTAGACTGGCTACAGTAAAATTCTGTGGCTTGGGATACATTGATATGTTCACTAAGTGTCATATTTAAATTTGGGGGAAAAACACAGCATTTTTGCGTGGGAACTTGGAATTTCTTCTTCTTAATAATTGAGGTACAGTGTTTTAGTTTGGGAGACAGGATGTCAAATGGGATTTTAAAGAAAGCTTGTACGTGGAATGCAGAAGGTAAATGAGCAAGTGGGGATGTACATGCCTTGTTTTCTACAGAGAAAAAATGACACAAAATACTCTTGCTTATGTAACTTACAGTGAGAGTAAGGATAGTTTATTTGTTTTATCATTTTGTTTTTCAGTTGACTTTAAGCCTCATGCCAGCATGGACACTGTCCATCACATGTTACTCTTTGGATGTAATGAACCCTCTTCTACTGAAAGTTACTGGTAAGAGTTGCAACCTGCTTTGTTATTATACCTAACTTTTCTTGTGTTAATTGCTTCCACATAAATCTTTTCCAGTGTCACAGTTTCTTGGAAAAGTAGAAGAATTTGGAAGGAATGAGAAATGCGTAATACTCCAGCCTTTCCACGCTTGAAGAGTTTATTTTTCTTTTTTAGCTAACTCCTCTGTAAGGTGGAGGAAAAGATCTGTTTTCTGATTCTTCATGACTAGGTGACTGTCTCCGAGGAGGAGACAGGAGTTATAGTGGCCAGAGTGCCATGGCATTCCAAGAAATCTAGGCTCCCTCTATTGTTGGCTGCTTTTCTGTGTATGAAGAAGTATTATATCAGGTGTCCAGAAGGAAAACTGAATGAAGGGAAAGCTGAAGAAGATTCTCTCTGTCAAGTGGTTTGGTAGTTGACTTGCCCTTCAAAATGCCTAAGAGTGAGGACAGAGTCAAGCTCTCAGTGCCACTAAAACAGATGTGGGGAGCCAAAGTGAAGAGAATGTGAAGGTGGGTGGAAAGTAATGGTCTGTCCAGTAATTTTGCAAGTGTTCTCCAGGTTTTCAAGAGAGAGCAGATGAAGTAGTTTTGCTGACTCAGCAAAGTTTATATGACTTACTCAGATCTGTGGAACAATTTTAGTACAATAGAGTTGTGTAATCGCTATTTCTCTTGTAAATGTTTACAACAAAGGTAACTGGAGATGGAGTTTAGAGCCAATAGTATAATGTATTTCCCAGAAAAAAATACGAATTTAGCATTTCAAATAATCTCTGCATGTTTTTGGAAGATGATTTGATTAATATTTTGAACATACAACAAACTTCATCACAAGTTTTATCTGCCTTCTACCTATCTTCCAACAGTTCTAATAGTGAAAATGTTGTAATCTTGTCTTGCAAGGAAAGCAGATGCATAAAAAGGTCAGGCAAAGGTAAAACTATGAAAGCACAGAATTTCTATTGATTTCTTTTCCAGCAGGTAGCTTTTCTGTGTTCTTTTTATTGTATTTTATGTATTAGAATATACTATTTGAATAGTTTAATGTAAAAAATAGACCAACGTAAAACTGTTCCCATTGTGGCCTTTTTAAAACCAGTTTACATCTTGACTGACGTTTTTAAAATGGAGTAGATTGTACTTTTAGTTTATTCTATTTTCATATGTCCAGAAGTAGTTTTATTAGAGCCTTGAAATATTCCGTATGTGATAGAATTATATCATTATAGATTGGCTAGGTACTTGCACTGAGATAAGTCATGAGATGATCCCAAGTCACATCTAGCTGACATTATAAAGATGTAGGTGAATTGTTTAGCTCCTGAGCTTTCAGATATGAAGAGATGGATCAAAAGCTGGGAAGTCATAAAGTTCTTCAAAGCTGAATCAGATTCAAATACCAGGTTTGAGACTAGGGTTCAGGTAATTTGAGCTCCCAGGCTCTATCATCACTCTTTCTGGAGAATAATGATTGCCCAGCAGAAAACTCACCAGTGGCAATGTGGCAGCTAATGTTGCTATTTCTTGATTACTGTACTTAACAGCTACCTGTCTAATGATGAAACACTTAATTAGTGTTGTATTTATATCTGATATTACCGTTTTTTCATGTGCAGCCTTTGATTAAATCTTGCTGGGTTTTTGTGTGTAGTTTCTGAGGTGTAGTATTTACTTTACATTCTCAAAATAAAAACTGCTCACTCAGGGTCTCAGCATTTCACATCCCTGCTGTTGCACACATGTGCAAGATTTCATCTTGCTCTGCCCGTGACTATCTGCAAGGCTAGGCAGAGAATCATGTATGTTCTATGTAAAACAGGCTTTAGACATCAGCACTTATGCCTGTTTGACACACTTACATAAGCCTGCATAAATACCTGTTCGCTATGTATCTATGTGTATATATAATTAATGTAGCATGTATGTGTCTAGACAAACGTGTGTATACATATATCTCTCTCTAAACATCTGTTGTACATATGTTAATTTAAATGTTCAGTTGTGTAGAAGTGTTGCACATTATTGTAAGTCATTGCAGAGAGTATGTAAAATTAAAAAGTATTTTCCTACTAGTATAAATTTGCTAGAGGCTTCCAACCACTAGAACATACTTTGTTAAACTAATTCTGATGACTGTGCACTAATGATGAGATGTCTTTGTTTGGGTTTTTTTTCCGTTTGGTTGGTTGTTTTTGTGTTACTCTTTTTGTTACCTGCAGACTAGTAAGTGATGACTGACTTGCTGTTCGATGTAGCAGGGGAAAGAATGGTTGAGAACTGACGTTTGAGTACACCATTTTAAGACTTGTATAGCAAGGGTCATTCCCTTACTGATCACATGGTCAGCACTTTTACATAGCCATGTTTTTCTTCATTTAAAGCATACTACATTGATTTCTTGCTTTACTGTAGCTTCTTCATCAAAATTCTGGACATTAGTCGTATGGTTTGTAATCAGTTGTAAGAACATTAAAACATACCAAGTCAAGAGCTATTTTTCATACCATCATGATGTGGACTAGATCTATTATGGAAAAATAGTCCTTAAGGAGCATTCAGAATGCAAGGACAAAATTCATTTCCCTGAGGCATGAAGTTTTATCCAGGCCAGTTTTGAGTGTGAATGGGAGAGGGGAAGATAAAACATCCAAATAACTATTGGGATTAGCTGCCCTGTGGCCATAGCACTGCTGAGCCAAGATCTGTGATGACACTCAGCAAAAGTCTGCTGGCTTTTGTGGTGACGATGTTATTAATGCAAATGCCCCTGGCCTTCTGAAAGGCTGTTTAACAGTGTGGGACCTTTGCTGCCTCTGCAGGGTGACACGTTCACTGCAACGTGGTAGAATCTGAACAAATGCTGAAGGCGTGCACAGATGTTTCTCGCTTCTTGAAGTACCCAGGTCTTTCCACAGAAATAAAGTAGGCTACCAGGGTTAATTTGCTCAGGTTTTGGTCAATGCACCAGTAAAAGGTGTAGCTGCTTCTTTTTCTTGATCATAATTGGCCCTAAAAACATTTCAGCCACTAATGACAAGAAGTTTTGCCTGAGCTGAGAAGCTGTACTGAAATCAAAGTAGCATGCCTGAGCTGATTCTTAAAAAACACAGATTCTCCATACATGATCAAGAGTGCATTTGAATTATTTAGAAGAAAATGTTGGAGCAGACTGTAATAAAGAAAGTAATAAAAAAAGTTCTTTGTTTTCCCAAGCAATGCAAATATCGTAAAAGGATAGCCAAATCCTGCTATTTTTGGCAGAGTAAAATATTTTGCCTTCAGTCTAGGTAATCAGTCAAAACCCCATACCATTTAAAAGCCAGCTCCTGAGGTTATCCAAGATTGAGGAGGATGGCTTTGGAAAGTCCAATAAAGTTTGCAAAAAACCAAAGATCTAGAAGCAGTCAGTAAGCTCTGTTTCCATGCACTACCCTACCCTCCTCCTCCCCAAATTTTAACCACAGTCAAAATCAGTTAGTACAATGCTGTATGGCATGCAGTTGGAGTCCATTTTTAAGGTATTCTGTGCTTCTTATTCTGTTCATAATCTCATGTGTTTTTGCATGTAAAGAAGCTATGAATTTCAGTGATTGATTTGTTTTTCATTTGTCTGTAAATTTATACTTTTTATTAGCTTCCTGCTTTTAAGTCTGCTCATCATTTATCTTAACTCTTCGAAATTTTCTCTGGGTTCGTTTTTTTCAGAAAACTTGATATTTCAAGATCAGCACTGGTGGCTAAATGAGAGGGTTGACCATTTTTCAAGTGTAATGAAAGAGCAATGTGTGTATTACATTTTTCTGTCCCCCAGTCTTCCCCCTCCACTGGTCAATGTCTCAGGAGGAAAGTTTGGAACAGCCTATGCAGATTTTTTTACCTAACTAATGTGGTCCTAAAAAACACTGTGGTATAAACAAAGGTTAGCAGGCCCTGAGTGTGGTGGAGAAGCTGCAATTCTGTTTGTGGTTTCTACTGTTGTTCCTCTGAACCAATCTCTTCCACACATTTCCAAACTGTGCCGCTCAATACCTGGTTAGACCCCAGAAGTATTTTGGGGGTTTTTTAGATTGTAGCGGTTGAAAGCTGCACAGCTTCTAGCTGCATCTGTATGAATTGTTAGTCATGAGACATTTCACCCTGAAATAAGTTTTGCTTGGCCACTGGGGCATGTTTGAAGGCAGAGATGACCAAACTAGTAGTTGTGAAGGTCCAGAAATATATGTTATGAGCAAAATTAATGGACAGGAATCAGTGGCATGTTCCGTTTTCTCTTGGTAGTCTGGTGATTATGGCAATGCTTGCTGTCAGAAGAAAACACAGCAGCCTTGTTGTAATAAGGATCTCTGGGGTCATAGAAACTTGGAATGTATCGCTAAGGTAGTTTTCCCTAAGCACCAGAAGAACTGGTTATCCCTGGGAGAGCAGCCTGGAAAGCATCATCGTCATTTGTTCAGAGAGGTGATACATACGGCTCAGGCATCCTCAATAGAAACATTATTGAGCCTCCATCTTTTATTCTTTTATATTGTTCCTCACACTGTGTGAGTATTTAAGCCACCCCAGTATTTAAGATGGCTGAAACCATGCCTTATGTGTACAAACGTTTTCCCGGGTCTCATTTTACCAGCAGTGATAAACAGAGAAGGGGCTGTACCACTTTGTTTTGGACTGAAACCTTGGCATGAGTATGAGCCTTCATTGCATCTGGCTTTGGCCAGTTGATTTAGTCTGTATAGTTTCAGCTGGAGGCTTTCTAGAAGCCATACCTGTGTGTGCTGCACCTGCGGAGTGACTTCTAGACTCTGCCTGTGCTCAGTGCCACAGTGCTTTGCCACTGATGAAGGTACAAGTACACTCTCTAAACAACCATTTTTCTTAGCAGTGGATCAAGAGGGAGAAGTGGCTTCTAGGTGGGTGTTTGGAAAGCCCCTCAATGTCCCTTTGTTTATCTGTGTATATCCTCCTATAGCCTACACCTACACATGGCAGTCCGTGCCTTCTTGGATGTGGTCCAGGTACATTGTGCTGTGCGTACGGCTGCGTCTGACTGGCCTTTTACAGATTCGGTAGTGTGTGTGCCCTGAGTTTGTAAGTTCTTGCAGATTCAAGGTGTCTAGAGCATAAAGTCTTTGGGAGTCTTTCACACTCCATCCTTAATGTCACCTGCAAGGTGCTAGCTGCGGAGGCTAGGGAAAACTCTAGAGCTCTCATTTCAAGTCTTTATGACCTGTTTGTGGTCTGTAACTTAGAAAACACTTCTTCGGTCTATTTTTTTTCCCTTTTTTAATTTTTTGGTGTCTGTGATTTTTCTGTTTATGAAACACAAGAAATTGTGCAGTGGAATGAAAACTAGCTGAAAGCAGTGAGCTTGCATTAAGTACTGGGAAGAGCATGAGTGCCTCCTACCTGTTGGTTCGTAGACACGTTCCTGTCACCTTTTTTTTTTTTTTCTGGTCAATGATTTTTAAGTGAATTTTAAATATCAATTTTGACTTAAACCTTTGATGTCCTGTGGGTTTTTTTCTGCTTTGTGCACGTGTCCTGTCCCTTTGTGTAAATGTGGCAGCCATTGCCATTTTATGGCACTTGAGCTAATAGTGCTAGAAATTTTCATATCTTTATTCTCACAAAAGGTTCCTTTATTTTTTTCATCACTGGCTGCTAGGCTGGCAAGGACTGTCAGAATTGTTGATGACTACTGTTTGCCTAATAGTATATTGAGGCAGAGGGAGGGGAAAAAAGGTGGAGAATATAATAATATCTGGGAAAGCAGTCTATATTAGAAAAACTGTGTTTAATCAACACAAATCAAAAAACATCTTGTTTTGCCACAAAACATCTAGTGCATCTGTTGCTGTAATTCAACTGCCCTTTTCTGGTTTCAAAATCAAAACTTAGATGCACTTTTGTTTTCTTTCTTCATATTTTTAGGGACTGCGATGAAGGCACATGCAAAGACAAATCTAACATTTTGTATGCTTGGGCAAGAAACGCTCCACCCACCAGGCTACCCAAAGGTATTGTGCCTTTAATGTGAAGTTCTCGTGTACAGGGGTAAGGGAAAGAAGAGGATGTGGAAATAAGCACCTTACACACCTAGGAACCTCCTATAATATTTTTATTATGCCTAGTAGATGGAAGCTGTGTATAACAATGAATATATTGTGCTAGCTAATATTATCTGGGTTTTGTCATCCTGTTTGCTGTAACGTTATGGATTTCACTAGGGGCAAAAAGGGCTAAGGAAGATGTAGTGGCCATAATACAATGCTTTATTTTTATATAGCATTAATCCTGCATTTCCTACTATGTGTTATTGGAAGGTAAAATTTATGTATCTTTCAGTAGCACACAAACCATTAAAATTTTTTTGTGTGTTTTGGAAATCACAAGCAAGTTCAGTCTAAACACTGAATTTTTTCTGTGTCTTAGGTATACTTGACAATTTTATGTGCTCTTCATTTCTTGATGCTGTTGAGCAGCATGTTTATATAACCATTTTCTTGTATGATAAATGACCGCTGAATTCAATCAAAAATTTTTAAGCTACTTGGAGTGCTTTGTCTGGAAGATAGGGAGAAGTGGTTCTTTCTAATAACCACTAAGGGTCCTAGAAATATATACTATCTGTATAGTCTGAGCCTGAAAATACATGGGATTCTAAATTTTTTTTTTCTTTTACTGCCTCTTTTCATAACCAGGAGCAGTGCACAGTATCATGAAGAAGTTTATTTTTAATAATCCGTTTACATACTTCTCAGCAGAAATGTTATTTGATTTGGTTATCAGAATGTCAAGTTTAAAAAAATGTTGCTTGGAGGATTCTGTGGAAGGCTGATATTTGCTTTGCTGTTAAACCCCAGCTAACAATAATTTTCTTGTCTCTAAGCTGTCCATAAAATACAAGGCTGGGGGAGGGAGGAAGGTTCATAATGATACTCCATTTGTGCACAGAGACGCTGCGGTCCCATTTATAAGAAGGCTTTGCCGTGGGCAGTGTTTAATCTAGTGGGATTCACTGACCGAATAGGAGGAAATTGCTTTCTCTGCTTCTTTTGGAGAGTGATCATTGTAGAATCGGTTTAGAGAAATCCCTTTTGGTGATGGTGATATTTTGCAATTTCATTATTTCAAATTATTTCAGATTCCTCCATTTTTTCTGTGCCTGTGCTTACTTCTTTCAACAAGTAACATAGCTTCATAATTTCCACAAGATTTTTTCTGCATAACGTATTGATTTATATCTCAAAATATTTTACTGCAGATCTTTCTGTCTTTTAATTTTCAGTGTATTCTTAGTAAGTCAGTGTTAATCAATTTGTATCATTCACAGATATGAGAAAATAAATTTCTATCAGATTCTACAAGGATCGCAAAACTTGTTTGGTTTTTTTTAATATAGTTTTATATATATATATGTACATATATATCAAATTTGTATTCTTGGATTGAGAGAATTCTCTGCTTACAGGAGATATCTGTTCATTAATAACTAAGTTATGGTCATAGCTTCTTAGTCTGTTTGGGAATGTGTTGTGACAGTGGTTTTCCCAGTTTTCAGGATGTTTTCTTCACTGCTGTCTCAGTGAAATTTTCTATTCTTTTACTCCAAGCCATTACAGTGATTTGGATTTTTTATATATGGCCAGCAGCAGTGAGCCATCACATTCTGTTGTTTCTGAAAATTGTGCATTTTCCTTCTCTTAGGTGTTGGATTCAGAGTTGGAGGAGAAACAGGTGGCAGATTTTTTGTGCTCCAGGTACACTATGGGGATATTGGTGCATTTAGAGGTAAGTATTTTAGAAATCTGTTGTGTAGGTCTTATCAGTTACAGCATCAAACCTATTTAGCTTACCTGTAGAAAAGTATTTTACTTCTAGTGACACTCACAAAATTAAAGATCAGTGGGCTTATTTGTAATAAAGTTTGGATATTAACTTGACTTCTTTATAAACTTGCTTTATCTCTGTAAAGGATTGAAGGGAGAACAGATCTTTTGTCTTCAAAAACGATAGAACAAATGACTTACAGTAATGAGGAAGCATACTAATAATTTTAAGTGTAGGAAGAAACTTGGTTTTGCCTGTGTAATTCACTGCTTTCTTTAAGAAAGTTGAAACAAAACCCAAGAACACCCTAATACATCACCGTACTTGAACAGCTAGTGAGAAAGATGGCATACACTGGCCAGTTGATCAAGTATCTGTGTTTGGAAAAAAGTTGTAACTAGAGAAGACACTGTCTTTTCGTAATTTTTTTTTTTTTTACACGTTGACACACTGATTTCAAGCATGGCAGTGACCATTTAACAGAATCACAAAATGGTTGAGGTTGGAAGGGACCTCTGGAAGCCATCTGGTCCACCCTCCCTGCTCAAGCAGGGCCACGTAAAGCTGTTTGCCTGGGACCATGTCCAAGTGACTTTGGGATATCATAGAATCACAGAATGGTTTGGGTTGGAAGGGACCTTAAAGATCATCTAGTTCCAACCCCCTGCCATGGGCAGGGGCACCCTCCACTAGACCAGGTTGCTCCAAGCCTCATCCAGCCTGGCCTTGAACACTTCCAGGGATGGGGCATCCACAGCTTCTCTGGGCAACCTGTTCCAGTGCCTCACCAACTTCTCTGTGAAGAATTTCTTCCTGATATCCAATCTAAATCTCCCTGCTTTCAGTTTAAACCCATTAACCCTTGTCCTGTCACTACAGGCCCTTGTAAAAAGTCCCCCCCCAGCTTTCTTGTCAGTGCCTTCAGGTACTGGAAGGTGCTATAAGGTCTCCCTGAAGCCTTCTCTTCTCCAGGCTGAACAAGCCCAACTCTCTCAGCCTGTCCCCATAGAAGAGGTGCTCCAGCCCTCTGAGCATCTTCATGGCCTCCTCTGGACTCACTCCAACAGGTCCATGTCCTTCCGATGTTTAGGACCCCACAGCTGTATGCAGAACTATAGGTGGAGTCTCATGAGAGCAGAGTAGAGAGTACCAGTCACAATACCAACCTCTGAGGAGTGCCACTCATCACTGCTCTCCACTTGGACATTGAGCCATTGACCACAAGTCTTTGAGTGCAACCATCATGCCAGTTCCTTATCCACCAAGTGATCCACCTGTCAAATCCATGCCTCTCCAGTTTAGAGACACAGATGTCATGTGGGATGGTGTCAAACTCTTTGCACAATTACCTCCAAGGTTGGAGAGTCTGTAACATCTCTGGTCAACCTGTGCCAGTGCTTGGTCACCTTCACAGTGAAAAAGTGTTTCCTGATGTTCAGAGGGAATCTCCTGGGTTTCATTTTATGCCCAATGCCTCTGGTCTTGTTACTGAGCACCACTGAAAAAGGCCTGGTTCCATCCTCTTTGTAACTGCCCTTCAGGTATTTTTGTACACAGATAAGGTTCCCCCCCTGATCCTTCTCTTCTTCAGACTGAACAGTCCCTGCTCTCTGAGCCTTTCTTTAGAGGAGAGATGCTCCAGTCCCTTCATTGTCTTTGTGGCCTTTCACTGGACTCTCTCCAGTGTCTCCATGTCTCTCTTGTTCTGGGAGACCCAGCACTGGACACAGTGCTCCAGGTGTGGCCTCCCCACTGCTGAGCAGAGGGGAAGGATTACTCCCCTTGACCTGTTGGCAATGCTCTAACTAATGCAGCCAACATTACAATTGGCCTTCTTTCCTGCAAGGGCATGTAGCTGGACCGTGTTCAACCTGGTGTTCACAAGGACCCCCCAAGGGAGTAGTATGCATTACACCAATAGTTTGAGCTACGCCCATTGCCTCTGAATCCTTCAGTGGTACCGTGGTAAGCGCTCCACGGGTTTGCTTGGTTTTGAACAGAGAAGTTACCTTGTAAGCTGGCAGCTTCCCAGTGCCATGCAGCCTCTCTTTGGTACACCTCTGGCAAGGTGTGGGCGGTACTCATCTAGAATTTGAGCACACTGTGGTATTTTCCATGACATGAAGATACAATGTACCATTATGGCAATTATGGTAACCGAGGAGAGGAGGAGGGAATAAACTGAGTGTGCCAGCACTGTTTAAATGGAACACATATGTAAATGTGCACAGCGGAAGTTGAAAGAATTTATTTTCATGAGACAGTTCAGGTGGACCCATACAGCCCATGAGATTCTTTGCCTGCTAAAATCACAAATAATTAAAGTTGCAAACGTCTAAAGAGACCATGTTAGCTGAGAGCCTGTTCTTAATTATTACTTGGGGACACTGAGAGTTCTCACTGTTCATTTTCACTCTTAAGTATAATTTATGTATATGTAGTTATTAAAAGAAAAAAAAGAAAGAAATGAGATCCATTGCACATTAGTTGAGGATGTGTCTGGAAATTTTTATTAGGAAATTAATTTGGTAGTCAAAGCTTCTACTCAAAAAACTCACTTGCCCACTTACAGAAACTATAGTGAAATAAGTTAGCACATGAAGTTTAAACTTAACCTTATTCCAACACCCCCCTCTGCATCAGACTTCATTATTTTTTTGCCTAGAATATTTGTATGGGACTTAGAATAATCGACGTCATAGATATAAGCCTGCAAAAATACAAAAGTTTAATAAGTGTGAACTGATAGGACTATAATTTAGGAGATACTAGTGTCATGTATGTTTCAACTGTCAAAGGGTCTGACACAATGCCAGGTTTTATTTCAGTGACTTTTACTTTATAGTCTCGTATTTTATTTTTGAAGAGAAAAATAATGTACTTTTTCTGCCATTTTTGTGAGAAAAAAATGTTTTTCATGATGTAGTCTGCCTGTGAAAATTCCTGAGAAAGATATAATTTAAATCTCCTCATACTTTAGATGTCCCAGACCTTGGTTATGATGTTCAAGAACATTCAATACATAACCTTTGCCTGGTTTTACATGTATTTTTAAACTGCAGGAGTGACCTAAAGGGAGCCTTTTTTGTAGGAATGAGGAATCTGTTGATAACTGTGGCTTATCAAAGTGTAAGAATATAGTCATTACGGTTTGTATGTACACACATGCAGATGTTGAAATTCAGAACAGAGGACAAAATATAGTCAGTTAGCTTGTTATGCTTTCAGTAGCACATCAAAGATTCAGAAGCACTATTCAGAGCATAATTTTCTGACTTAAAAGTCATTACAAATATAAAGTATTTGGTTTGAGGTAGCAATTATTTATGTATTAGCACCCAATTCTACTTCCTATCAATTTTTGGTGAAAAAATGTCATAGTTAAAATTTATCAACTCTCATTTTCAACTATTTGTAAAAAGGATATTTCTTCATTTCATTAACCAGTTATTAAACTAATTCTGCTTTCCCTCCCTCCTTAGCTATAATCCAGAGCTAAGTATTCATATTTAGATATGCATTTTATGCTCAGATATAAAATAATGCTTATTGTATTTAGTCTAAAATATAATTAAAAAATAAGCTGGAAAATAAAAAATAAACTGTACAAAACAATGGGGTATGTGCCAAGAGCCATCTTAGAAAAACAGTAATTGCTTTATTTGACTTTATTCACTTTTCATATTGCAAAAGCAAATATTATTTGGGTTTGAGTTACAGTTGACAGTAGATACAGTTATGGAACAGGTGAAAAGTTGTCAGAAGTTTGTCTGTCTTTTTATATATTCTTAACTGTTTAGGGTTCAGCTTCAAATAAAAGTAAATCCAGACTTCTGTAGATTTCTATCTTTATCCAGATCTATAAAGGTACCCAGTCAACTTTCAGTTTGGGCTCTAGGGATATGCAATGCAGTTGTCACACTGCTCTTGATTTGTTCTTCCATATAAGTGCCTTTGGATCTAATTTTAAAAAATGTGGGTGTCTTCCCAATCCCTACAATTTCTTTTTTCCTGCCTTCCCTATTACAAAGATTAATGTTGTTTCTAACCCACCGTACTGTTACCTTAGTCCTTTCCAATGCGTGCGAGAATATAGATGAATCAAAGTAACTAAAAGTTATCCATAATAATCTCTTTTAACTTGTTCTGTATGAAAGGTAATCTCATTCTGTCTATGCGTGGAACTGTTGCATTGTTTGAAGCAATTAATTTTTGTCAGAATGTTTGGAACAGACTTGCAGATATTCTTTTATTTTTGTTCGATTCTGGTTCCTTTCTCATTCCCTTTCTGGATACCTCTATTTTCTTGCTCAAGTTGTGCATAATATTTTTGTTCTCAGCTCTGTCTCCTGACCCCCACTTCATCATTGAGAAGAGATTTATTTCTTCCTTCTTTCATTCCCTGGAAAAATTATGTTACCCACATTACATACAATATCATGGATGTACCTGCTTTGTTGAGGGAGCTGTGGGATTCTTAGTGTTGGCTTTGGTTTGGGTTTTTTTTTTTTTGGATGTGAAGTGTAATTAACTTTGGCCACCAAGCTGATAGATGACTTAAAAATCCCTCTTCATAAACGTGTGAATTGTAGGCTGTCATTTGAGTTCTGGTCTTATTTGAACACTGGATTTGGTGTGCTTCTCTTTGATAGCAGAAAGCTTAACACTGGTGTCTTGAATAAAATTAATTTTGCATGTTGCCAAATATTCATGTCCATGATATATTATGATATCCTTTCAGCAAAGCAGTCATCTGTGACCTTTACAAGGTATGTATTTGTTAATTTATACCAGACCAGGATCAACAATTGTTTGTTTCTTTTCTGTTTGGAAAGTAAGTTGTGAAAATAGCAATGAGCAGTCTGTGCTGCATTTTGTTTTTCCCAAGCTGAATAAAGGTAGAGTTTCGCTCTACATGTTACTAGACCTTTTAAAAGAAAAATGCTGAATTAATATGGGATGAGTTGAACGAATCAGCAAGAACAAGCACCCTGACTCATGAAAAAAACAAATTCAGTTAGTGCTCTTAAATGTGTCAAATACTACATGTCAGTATTGAATGCAACACACTGAATTTGTCCCTTTACTGTGACTTTGAGTTCCTTTTTCTGCTGCATGTCTTTGTCTTTTTAAATACAACTTCTACAAAGTTACTTGCCAGTGGGCATTAGCTTGGGAATTGACTTGCTCAGAGGTTGTGCTCCAGCTTTCAGGCTACTTATCTTTAATGACCCAAAGCCAGTTCTGAGACAATATGTGGAGATTCTGCTACAAATCAAAGGTCTGACTTAGAAATAACGAAGGGTTTGGAGCTTCATAAAAAGCACCACTCTGTTACAGTGAAAGTAGACATGTGTGAGTGCCATACTGTTTCTATTAAATATTAGAAATAGAGCAATGAAGAAGCTGAATAAATAGTTTGAACAGTGTGGTTTATGATTTATAAATACAGATACCCAGAGTGCAAAGAAAGTAAGTTTTGAAGAGAGGGGTTTTTTTCTTATTCTGACTAAAAACACAACAGAATTTTCAGTATTTAGGAAGTCCTGTGTCATACATATAACTAAAGAGTTCAGGATCGTAGATCTGGATAACAGACTGGCAGGAAGCTTGTCACCACATTTGAAGTTTTATCAAAATCAACCTATATAAGGAGAGTGTTTCTTTTTAGGATAATTTGGTTTCTCTTCAGTTATGAGTGTTTCATTTGACAAACTGTGATTATTTCTATTATTTGAGATATTTCTCCTATAGAACATGAATAACAGGAGTAGCATGTGTGATCTTTTTAACTAATGTGAGTGTTTACTGGCAGTTAAAGTTGAAATTGGCATTACAGATTTGTCATATACAATTTTTAAAACTAATGATATATTTGAGATCCGAAGTGAGTGTTAGACATTAACACACATTAATTATTTTTTTTGACATGGGTAAATAAAAGCCGGGAATATTTAGTATGATTGTGTTATATTTGCACACCACACGAAAGGCAGTCATAAGCACAGCTTCTGATACATTTGAGTTGGAAACTGCATGGACAATTAGCTTTCATTTGAACCTGTTCCTGAGGCCTATAAAAATGCATTTTCTGGTTTTTGTCACATAACAAATAGTAACTAGTAAGTTATTAGTTGTAAAGCAGTGCATATTTGGCTCCACTCAGAGAGTTGTGGTCAACGGCTCAATGTCTGAGCGGAGAACAGTGATGAGTGGTGTTCCTCAGGGATCGGTACTGGGACAGGTGCTGTTTAACATCTTTGTCAGTGACATGGATGATGGCATCAAGTGCACCCTCAGCAAGTTTGCCAATGACACCAAGCTGTGTGGTGCGGTCGACACACTGGAGGGAAGGGATGCCATCCAGAGGGACCTGGACAGGCTCATGGAGTTCAGCCAGGCCAAGTGTCACCTGCATCCCTGGAAAGATGGTGGAACAACTTGTTCTTGGTGTCATCTCAAAGTATGTTGTGGAAAGGAAGCTAATCACGAGCAGTCAGCATGGATTCAACAAGGGGAAGTCATGCCTGACCAATCTGATAGCTTTTTATGGTGGCATCACTGGATGGATGGACAAGGGGAAGGCAGTGGATGTGGTCTACCTTGACTTCAGCAAAGCATTTGACACCGTCTCCCATGGCATCCTCATAGCCAAGCTTAGAAGTATGGACTGGACCATTGGGTGGTGAGGTGGGTTGGGAACTGGCTGGAGGAAAGAGCTCAGAGAGTTGTGGTCAGTGGGGCAGAGCCTAGTTGCAGGCCTGTGGCTAGTGGCGCCCCCCAGGGGTCAGTGCTGGGTCCAGCCCTATTCAATATATTCACCAATGACCTGGACGAAGGGATAGAATGTGCTCTCAGCAAGTTTGCTGATGATACCAAACTGGGAGGAGTGGCTGCCATGCCAGAAGGCTGTGCTGCCATCCAGCGTGACCTGGACAGGCTGGAGAGCTGGGCGGGGAGAAATCGAATGCAATTCAGTAAGGGCAAGTGTGAAGTGCTGCATCTGGGGAAGAACAACCCCATGTTCCAGTACAGGTTGGGGGCTGTTCTCTTGCAGGGCGGCTCTGCGGAAAAGGACCTTGGAGTCCCAGTGGACAACAGGACGATCATGAACCAACAGTGTGCCCTCATGGCCAAGAAGGCCAGTGGCATCCTGGGATGCATTAAGAAAAGCGTGGGCAGCAGGTCGAGGGAAGTTATCCTCCCCCTCTGCTGTGCACTGGTGAGGCCTCACCTGGAGTACTGCGAGTCCAGAGGAGGCCACGAAGATGCTCAGAGGGCTGGAGCCCCTCTGCTGTGGGAACAGTCTGAGAGAGTTGGGCTTGTTCAGCCTGGAGAAGGGAAGGTTCCGGGGAGACATTATAGCACCTTCCAGTACCTGAAGGGGCTGACAAGGAAGCTGGGGGAGGGAACCTTTTACAAGGGCCTGTAGTGACAGGACAAGGGGTAACGGGTTTAAACTGAAAGCAGGGAGATTTAGATTAGGTATCAGGGACAGATTCTTCCTGGAGAGGGTGTTGAGGCACTGGAACAGGTTGCCCAGAGAAGCTGTGGATGCCCCATCCCTGGAAGTGTTCGAGGCCAGGCTGGATGAGGCTTTGAGCAACCTGGTCTAGTGGAGGGTGTCCCTGCATGTGGGAGGAGGGTTGGAACTAGATGGTCTTTAAGGTCCCTTCCAACCCAAACCATTCTATGATTTTATTATATGTGCTGAATAGGTGAAACAAAGAAATCAGTGTAGTTCTAGAAGCTGGACTTTCAGACTGGAAAGGAGACTTTAAGTTTTTGTTTGGTTTGTGCATTGTTTAAGGATATTTTTGCTTAGGTCACACAACAGATCTCAAAAATATTATGTTAAGGGAACTGGCATGGCCTTACTGCAGTCAGCATTCTTGGGTGGAGGGTTCAGCAGCTTGGACCATTTCGAGGAGCTGAGCTGTAGGGAAGGAGAAGCAAGGAAGGAAACAACATTTCCAACATACTACTGCAATTGTTAGAAGAATATTTAGCTCAGTCATGCCTAAATACAACCACAGACAAAATTATAACACACTGTAGGAATTTTTTAAAAGTCTAGACCAATGTATCCATCCATTATTTTACTCTTTACACAGCACTGCAGATCAGATTCTCGTGTCAGAAGTTGATTTATGTTTCTCCCTATACTGATTAATATGATTATCTTGTGTAATACATAATTTTCCCAGTGCCTTCAATTCTTTTCAAAATTGCTTAATTTATATAAAAATACTGAATTAAATTTTTTTCAATATTCTGAAAATATAAATAATATGAAAACCCTTTAATATGGACAAAATGAAATACGTTGGAACTTGTTTCCCTCCTCCTGCTGTGCTATTTTTAAAAGAGACACTGTGACAAAATAATGGTTAGATTTTTCAAACATGACTCATGCTTGGCATATGACAGGCTTGGTTTTATTGTTTTGGGATAGTTTTTCAGCACTGTTTAAAGACAGAATGGTAATGTTTTCAACTGCAAATTGCAAAACTGAGAGACACAAAACTACTAATTGGATTTTATGTTTTAAAATTCTGAATTTTGATATTTTAAGTAGTAAGGTAAAATATTTGTAGAGGAAGAAGGCATTTCACAACTTGCATTAAAACTGATGTAGTGCAAACTTTCTAGCAATGTTAATTCTATCAAAGCTGAGTTCTGCAGCATCACCTCCATTAATACAAATAATCATAAATCTAGTTAAAAAACATCGTTTGAAATGCAGAAGGTGGGACAAAAGAGACTTTACGAGCACCTTTATAGCAAACATAGAGGTACTGAGATAGTGAGTGAAGCTTCATACAGTGAGGAGCAGAGAACAATGAACAGTATATGCATTGCAACCTGGTCTAGTGGAAGGTGGCCCAGCCCACGGCATGGGGGTTGGAACTGGATGATCTTTAAGGTCGCTTCGAACCCAGACCATTCTGTGATTCTATGATTCTTGAACTTTTTCTAAAACCATGGACAAAGAATTTAATTTCTCTTCCTCTTGAATGTTTTCCTACCATTCCCTTACTTTTTTTCTGATATCTTAGTCTTTCTGGTGCTTTTGGATTCGTGACGGCCATTTAGAAGAAACATTTGTTATCTGTGACTGAAAATTAGTGTGTATTCTGGCATGGCACAACTTCAGTTTTTCTTTTCATCTGTAGCCAGTGCTGACCATAGTCTTCACTTTGTCCTTTTTCCTTTGTCTACTCCAACTTAGTCTTTTATTTAGTCCTGTCCCTTCTCTGTTCTTAAATCTTTTCTCCTCTTCCTTTATCTGTCTCTGCCACTGCCTTGCAAATGACTTACCGTGTGGCGAATGCGTATATGGAAAGATCTTGGTTTTTTAAGAAGTAACTTTAAAACAAAAATTGAAGACTATATTTACATGTGCTTTAAGGTCTGTACTTTAAATGAGAGAATATTTATCTTAAATTTTAGATTAATTTTTCAGTGTCTACTATTTTTATGTACAAAGATGAATGTTTGCATAAAAGTTACACGGAAGTATGTGTGTTATTATACTGAAAATCTGCTTTCTACAATACATTTTCTATTTGACTGAAATGGGAGAAGTGTGATACAGCAGCAATAACTGGCTGACTAGCTCTGCATTTTTGTGCATGTGTATGTATTCTTAAAATCCTTCTGCTATAATTGCAAGTCAGTACTCTGCCAAAGCCATATTCAATCCTTTATACGGAATGTAGGTTCCGAACTCTGTGTTTGAGGCAATATTACATGTAGTTTAACACAGACAGTCAGAAATTCCATCTGCGCTGAATATGGGTGTGCTGGTTTTTTTCTGGATTACTAATTGAATTTTCAGCTGCTTTCCTTCTGATTCATCACATTTAGTTTCAAAAATTCTCATGAGACATGCTTTCCAAACATTCAGTGCAACTACAGTAGTGTGTAGTCTGAATGAAGGAGCTACTGTTCCAAGTTTTGTTTTGCTTATGCGCTGAAGGCTTTCCTTTTTTGTTGTTATGTGCAAAGATACAGCTGTGAGTTGCTGATAGAGATTTTTAAATATAGAAGTGTTTGGTGGGACACAGAGATGGAATTCTCAGATGCCATGATGAAGAGCATTTTGAGAACCTTGAAATAGGGCTAGCAACTTTTTCACTTTTATAGCATATGTACTAATTTATACATTCTGTAAAAATAGTGACTGTCTACTTTGTGAACATACTGAAAACAAGTTCTCGTATCAATGGTGGTAAAACCAAAAGAAATATTATCCCTTCATAATGAAATGTGATGTGACTAAATTGCCTAATGTTTGAAAAACTAGACTGATAATACTTTTTAATCTGTAAAGTCCCCTTGTTTTGTCCCACTGTAGTCATTATCCTTTCATCTGTTCAAATGCACTGCTTTTCTTCAGGTCAGAATCTAGCTACTGAGGAGAGGAAAATCTCTCCCGGTTTACCGCTTGTCAGTAGATCCATAGATACTCTGTTCTGTCTTACACAAAGCATATGCTGTTAGAGGCTATTCTTTCGGCATTTTCTGTTTACCTGGTTTGCAGTTATATCTGTCTCCTAACTCCTAGCTATTTTTGGTTCAAACATAAGAAAAGGAAACTTTCCTGAAAAAGAACAAAGTTTAAACTCACAGATCACCAACTAAAATTGAGTAATTATCAAGACAATAGCATCTTCAGTTTAAAATGTCAAAAATACTAGATAATGCTGATACAGTACATTAACAAATGAATTGACTGCTTTTACTGCCCTTCTGTGGTATCTAATGTGAAACACAACCACTGTCTGTATTGGTATCTCAGGTTCACCTGTTAACTTTATTACAACAGTTTCTGAGTGCTTCACTGGTAATTGTTTAAATCCTTGCTTTTCCACAAATACTTAAATTTCTTAACTTCTGTCAAAATACAAATTTGTTTGAAGCAAACCGACTTTTTCTGCTATTGTGAAAATTACGGTGTTGTCTCCCAGATGCTAGTTTATAAAGATCTGCAATTTCTAGTGTCAAAAAAGCAGTTTGTTTTTCATCCACCAGGGTTTTGCTCTATATTAGAGTTTTGCTACACATGAAGCACTGTCATGTTCAGGTTTGTGCAAATTTGAGTAATGTTTCAACGGCATGGAAGTTTCACTGCAAACAGTAAGATTAAAACTTATTTTGCCTTCTAGTACTTTTTATAGAGCAGAAGAATCTTATTAATGTGGAATAATTTTGCATGGGTTCAGTTGCTAATGACTAATCTGTTTCGTGGTTTGTACAGATAGACACAAGGACTGCTCTGGTGTAACTTTACATCTGACACATCAAAAGTAAGTATCAATAAAAACACTTTGCTATTATTATTTTTTTCATCAGAACAGAAGGCATGGAAACCCCTCCTTTAGATTCCTTTGAAACCATGTGAAATAAAAATAATACGTATTTCACAATATTGAGAATTTTGAAGCCGTGTGTCATCTGTTGGCTAAAAATTTCATTTCTGTTAAGAAGCTTGATGAAGCAGTGCTATCAGTACTGAGTTAATCCGTTTTAAGAGCTTCTTATTTAGACATCTGGGACGAAGACAGCAATTATGTGGAAGATTGTTTTGTCCTATTTCACATACTTTGTAGAAGGTGCTTTAAAATTGTATCTATCTCACTGAATAAAAGGAGGGAAATGGAAGTGCTGTGTAACAGCTTCTTTCTCAGCAGGCCAGTTTCAGACATAATCCAACATTTAGAATTTAGTGGTCTTCAGTGGTATTGCATTTCATGCCACTTGCAGTCAGGTTTTACAAAGGACTTGTTTAGCAGAACTTGCGTTTTGAATTGCAGGCAGCCTCTGATTGCTGGAATGTACCTGATGATGTCTGTGAACACTGTAATACCACCAGGAGAGAAAGGTGAGTTGTAATTCTACAAAGTGATTGTGTAATTTCAGCATCTGTTTTATTTTTACTGCTCATTGTGGAAGAAAATTTAGCAGAGACTTGCTGAATTGTAGATGGTTAAATTAATTGCTTAATTAAACAAATCATGAAAAAAGTTATAATTTTAAAATGGCATCACATTTCCTGATGACTACATTGGCAAAGGCGATCAGTGTTGTAGAAAACAATGTTGTACAAAACAATCATGATCTGTAAAATACTGAAGTTTCTGGGAGTCTTAAGAGTATTTCTTTTATTTATTTTCATTTTACTATTTTACAAAAAAAGTCTTACCTATATTCTTATTCCCCCTCTACCCACAAAAAAAACCCTGAAATTTTTTGAAATCATCTTCATCTGTATTCACCACTTACGCTATTTGTGATGTACTAAGAAACTAAGTTCAGTTTTAATAAATTAATTTCTTCCAGTAAGCATCTGCTCTTTAAAAATTTCATTCCTGTGCTCTTAGTTGGTTAAAAGATCAAAATGCTAGAAAAACATTGTAAAACAGTTTTCAAACCATTGCTCTTCAGAATCCTACTCAGTGGATTTTATCTGAAACTCAGCTTGGATAGTCTCAATATGATTTCTTCAAGCTAGACCAGAATGTTCTGTTTTAAGGAGTTTAACGCTGAATTTACATTCTTCCCGTGCCGTACTACAATTTAAAATTAGATATCCGAGAACACTGTTTGTCCCAGGTAGCTGCCAAAATAGGATGAGGTGGTCAAATGCTCAGCTACCTCCAACTGTTTGGTGAATTCACCAAGTTGAAACTATCCTTAATTTGAATTGAAACTGAACGTATTTTGCTCTTCAATAGGAAAACTTATTGTCGTGGTTTAACCTTGGCTGTCAATAAAGTACCACTCAGCCACTTGCTCACCTTCCCCCTCCTCTAGTGGAGGATGAGAGTCGGAAGAAAAGAGAAGGAAGCTCGTGGATTGTGATAAGAAACCAGCACGCATATCAAATTAATCCTCCCTGCCCCAAAATATTTGATCAATGCAGACATTTACTTTTTCAGCTGGAGGGGTGAGGAAAAGGAGAATAGAAGCAGTTCTGTGCCTGTTGATAACTGCCTTCTTAATGTTCAGTCAAATATGCAGCGTGTAAGTGAAGCGTGAAGTTCACAGCCAGTCCCCAGATGCCTCTCAGAGAGGCATCAGCAGAGGAATTTCTCTCTAGGCTCTTCCTTAGCTGCCGTCACTGCACCTCACGGAAGTCCTAGCCTGCAGACATTGTACAGCACTTCTCTGCCGTCGTCTGCATCTAACCCTAAATCTTTAAGACTGGGCCTAGAACTATAAGATTGTACAGTCAAGTCTTCATTATAAATTCTATCAGTTGAGAGTTGTATCAGTTATTTTAATTTTCTCTTGAGTAGACTGTTTACCGTAGCTATGTGTATTTAAGTGTCCTTCAGCATAGTCTGTAAGCGAATGTGTAATTTCGTTAAATAGCAGGAGTGCATGCTGAAAAAAATACTGTTGAGTTTCAGCCTTATTTTTTATGTACATCATCACAGCAAGTAATTTTCAAGTGACTTGTACTACATTTTACTAGGTTTTCCTTACAAATGTCTTGAGATGGACACACAAATATATTATTCAGTAACTTTGGAAACTAACTGTTGTCCAGAGCAGGCATAGCTTTTGTACACCACAATGAATGAAGCACAGTAGTGTAACTTTCCTCTGTTTGATAAATAACATGTTTTTCTTTGTTTATTGCCATCATATTTTAACAGTGGTTGATGCAGACATTGCCTGCCATTACAAAAGGTTTCCAATGCACCTTTTTGCCTACAGAGTTCACACACACAGACTAGGTAAGAATTTTATTGTGACATAGGAATATCAAGTACTTAACAGAAAACTGCTGACACTACAACATATTTCTGTAGAAGTATGTCTCATGTTCACATCCATATTCGTATGTTACAGGTAAAGTAGTGAGTGGATACAGAGTGAGAAATGGTCAATGGACATTGATTGGTAGACAGAGCCCACAGCTACCACAGGTTGGTTGTTTTTTTTTTTTAATTCTAACTATAAACTTTAATTATCTTCATTTAAAAGTTAGAAGCTGAATTGGCAGCCACGTACCCACAGATTTGTGTCATGGCATTTTTACTGGTACATGTTGTGCCACTGAAAGTGAATACTGCCGAATTTTATCATGATTACATTATGATGCAAAACGGTTCTGCAATTATTTTTCAGATGTGTAGCACTGTCAATGTCACATCTATACTGACATAAAATAATACGAGACGCTTTCACTGATTATGGTGAATCATCCTCTCTTTCAGGCATTCTATCCAGTAGAACATCCTGTAGATGTTAGCTATGATGATATCCTAGCAGCCAGATGTGTGTTCAGCGGTGAAGGCAGAACTACAGAGACACACATAGGGTAAATTTTCTCTATCTCCATTTCCTAATTTTTTTTCCCCAAGGTATTGGTTATGTGTAGAAATGTATTTGTTTTATGTCTTCCTCCACAATAATTCTAACAAACTGTTACATTCTGCCAGAATGGTCTGTTTTGCTAAAGATTTAATTCTACACAATGTTCATGGCCTTTACTTTTGTGAATAATCACTGTGCTGAAGTGTTCAGAATATTTCTCAGATGAAACTGTGCTGCCAGATACCTTACACAGATGTTGGGCTTTTCTGCACTCAGAGAAGGATTCAGAATGTCATTCTAAAAAAATGTATTTTTTAATAAGTTGAAGTTATTGACTGTTAAAAACAAAATAATAAAGCTTCACAATTTCTCTTCATTAAACCTTAAAAATTTGGGAAAATATACCAGTTACCTTTTTTCCAACATAAAAATATACAAGCCTCAATGAAAAATACTAAAAACATAAATGACTAACAGTGATAAACAGGAAAATCTGAACTGTGTTTCTCAGTGATGCTACTCAGCCAAAGATGACAGAACTCTAAAAGATCAAGTTGACAAATACAATTCAAAAAATAGATGCCATATTAATATTCTCCTAACTGGCTTCATTTCTTTGAACTGTAATTTACTGCAAATGTAGAGATGTGAAGATATCCTACAGAAACCTCTCCATTCTGGAATTATGAAAGCACTCCAAGGGACAAGTCTTTTAGTGCTCTGAGAACCCTAAGATTGCATCTCAGTAGAAGGTTAAGTATCCCACACAAAATTATCACCTCTCAATTGGTATTTAAAATACTGATGAGTAGCATCTGAAGCAAAATGAACTGTTTGAGAAGATGTTTTTACAATGGTCATAACACTAAGAAATGTATATCCAAAACCTTAATTTAAATGTAAGCCTTTCTTTCTCAAGTTCTAAAAGTTTCTGTTACATTTCTGTATCATTCCACAAAGTAGTTCTTGTTTGTTTAATTATCCTTACAGTTTATGAAACATTCTAGGACACTTATGGTCTTTTCTTGCAATGTACTATGTTTTCAATGGGGAAGTAATAGGAACAGAAATTTTTTTAAAAAGAAGCAGTCCTCTACGTTTTTATTACATAATTTCTATCTATGAATTTTAGAGAAATAATGCATAAGCATTTTAAGCAAATATTTAAACCATTACACAAAAACTGATGCGTAATATGAAAGTATATATGGTTGGAAAATAATTATCGCCATAATATTAAATAATGGATGAAAAGGAATGCATTCACTGCATTGGTTTAAACTGCTGTGGCTTAACCCCTGTTGGTAACTAGCACCACACAGCCGCTCACTCACCCTCCCTGCCACCGGTGGGATGAGGGAGAGAATCGGAAGGGCAAAACTAAGAAAGCTCATGAGAACAGTTTAATGCTTGAAAATAATAATAATAGTAATAATAATTTAATGAAAATAAAACCAACAAAACCAGAGAGAGAAACAAAACCCAGGAAAAACAACGCTCACCACCTGCCACCTGATGCCCAACCAGTTCCTGAGTAACTATCTGCTTCCTGGCCAAGTCCCCCTTGTATATACTGAGCTCCCAAAGTAGGAGCATGACATCATATGGTATGGAATGTCCCTTTGGCCAATTTAAGTCAGCTGTCCCAGCTGTGCTACCTCCCACCTTCTTGTGCACCTCCTTGCTGGCAGAGCATGGGAAGCTGAACAGTCCGTGACTTAGAAGCACTGCTTAGCAACAACCAAAACATCAGTGTGCTATCATGTTACTCCAATGCTAAATCCAAAACACAGCAGTATACCAGCTACTAGGAGGAAAATCAGCTCTATCACAGCCAAAACTAGGATAACAACAGTACTGAGTATATGGAAGGATATACAGCTGAAATAAATTAAATGAAAGTTGTTTAAATCTTTGAAAATGTTGCCCTGATGTTGCAGTTGTCTTGTCTCCATACAGAATGATTCTTCAGTCCAAAAGAAATACCAGAAGAACCTCTGAGTTCCAAATACAGGCATTTTAAAAATGGGAAATGCAAACCTGAAAGAAAAGCTGTGAAATAATACGTACCTGAAAAAGATCAGAGCAATTCTGCATGTTCACTTTCCCAGTCTCTGTATTTTATTTTCTACCTGTGTTTTTGTTTTGTTTAAACTAGCTTAAGAAAGATCTTAAATTCCTTATCTAATTTATCTTTAATATACACAAGAAGGCAGGGTTAAAACAAAATTGGAGTTTACTTTGTTCATTCGTCTTTCCAAAGTAAGTTAAAGCTTAACTATTCATAATATATGCTAACTGTAGCATATTTGCAGTGTTATACTTTCTTAACTCTGTAATGATTTTTGTGATAGTCAACCAGTCCCTTTCATATTAATTAAATGTAATTTTTGACAAAGTCTATTACTTAGTATCTAACCCGGGGAGGGAGGATAGATATTCTTGTTTGGTTTTTATACCTGCCTTACTATGCTGTTTCGTTTCTTTACACATTTGGTACTGGGCTTTTTCATGTACTGCATACAAGTTCAGGGTAATTACACAAGTACAGACTTATTGACTCGGGTATAAAGAGGTGAGGCAGGTGTCATCTCTTCAGAAGTTTCATAAATCATCCATTTCAGTTAGCTGGATTTCTCCTCAAGCTCAAACTTTTGCACATTCAAGGGTTGAATTATCCTTTGTCAAGTAAGAGTGACATCAGCTGTTCCTAATTTATTAAGCAAGCTTTCTTCTGATTTTTGCTACAGACCAGTAAGTACTCATCCAAGCAGCCACTGCAGTTTTAAAACGGGTAACTTAATGACGTTTGAGGGTAAATATCAGAGCTGATAGTGTCAAGTAGTATACAGCTTAACAGTGCAAGGGGTATCAAAGAACCCATTCGGTGTAAAGATCATACCTTTGTAAAGGGAAGTGCCACTGGCCACAGTGGCTGTTTGTTTTTCCATTTGCAGTGTGATGTATTGTTCAAAACTTAACCAACAGAAAATAGTGCAACCTGCATCTTTCCCTTCCAAAACAGATTTAAATAGGTATCGTACCATTCAAGAGAAGGTTAATGTACATGCAGCAAAATTCTCCCATTCAGTATTTAAGGTTCTTTAACTGCAGTATCTTGCTTTTTGATGCTAAATCCTGTATTTCATTATGCTTCAGTGGGTAATATACCAAGATCTGGATAAGTGTCTAGATATCTGTGGTAGTGGTATGAAGGTGGTTAACAGGAATTTTTTTATTTTATTTCTTTTGAGCTTGTCCATCAGCATTTCTACTAATTAAACTCATTCACAAAACAGAGTTTCTTATGAGTAATATATCCAGTGGAAGGATTCTGGGTTTTCTGTGAATTCACTGAACTGTTGACAGAGGGTTTTTTTTACCTGTAAATATTTTAAATTATCAACATTGAAATGTTTAGACACAGTAAGGTGTCAGGTGAACCAAAATTTGTGTGGGTTCCACATCCCCTTTTCTGCTGGAGTTTTAAAGAGGAGGCAATTATAGTGACAGATATTGGGAGTCCAGTGGTGAAGTTAATGCTTTCTAAAAGCTTACGCAGAGCTTGCCAAGTCAGAGTCTGATTTTTGTGGTCTCCAAGGGGTGCTAAATTTTCAATGCATGGAAAAATACCAAATCTCCTTTTGAAACAGTCTCCTCTCCCATGTTCCTCCTGTCTCCCCTCCGGCTGGTGTCATTATTGTTGCTATGGTGAATAAATGAATGCTGCAGGATGCTGCTGGAAAAGTCAGCACTGACGTCTTTTGCAAACAGCTAATAGGCCACCCCCGTATCTTTGTGTGAGTGTGAGCTCACTGGTTAATTATGGAAGCTAATTAAAAAATCTTAATGTAAAACCATTTTTTTTGTGAACCTTTCTTTCAAAGTCCTAGCTTATTCCATTGTCAGGATTGTAGCTGTAAATAATCAGTATTAACCTATATGGCAGAGGAAAAAAACAGGAACAGATCACAGTTGCAGAGGCCCTGTATTGTCTGCCTCTCAAAGTAGTATTTTCCAGAAAAAGTCTTTCTCATACCAGCTGTTTTTTCTGTTGAAGACAGAATTATGTAGCAGTACAGAAGAGCCTCTTCTGTTTCAAGTACATGCAGAACATTTATCAAAGAACTGAATTTTGCTGGTGTTTAATCATTCCTCTTGCACTCACCTTTTCTTTACAGAAGCTTGCGATCAAGTTATTCTCAAGACGGCAGTGCTACCTTCTCTTTAAGAAATATTTATGGTGTCTTAATATGTGATGAAATTAAGTTTCGCTGCATTAGAACTAATGCGATTGTCCAGTAAAAAAAAAAAATCTGTCATAAAAGGTAGCTGCTGAAATGAAACAGACATTATTTGCAAGAATTTTGAATTAGGTTTGCCCCAGATTGACAGAGATGTATGTGAATGGTGACGTAATGAATGATACAGTTCTGTTCTGTTTCATCAGACCATGTGCACAGTTGATGACGCACGGGGGACTGTGAGGCGTATACTGGGGAAATGAGAAGGAAGAGCAGTTTAAGTAGTTGATGCAGTTTTCGGGAATCAAAACCAAACTGACAGGAATTTCTGAGATGCCTGAGGAGTTTGTGCAAACTGATATACTCTAGTATAAGCTGAAAAAACCCTTTAATATTCACTCCAATTAAGCTATTAAATGTTTTAATGTGAGTTTTCTGAACATTTCATTTCAACCTTTTAATATTCTGTTAAACAAGATAGAGGAATTGAATAACGGCAATATTCCACTCATTATTCCTAACTGCCACGTCTTTTCTGTGTTGTGTAGGGGAACAGCCAATGATGAAATGTGTAATTTTTACATTATGTACTATATGGAAGCCACGCATGCTGTCTCATACATGACCTGCACACAGAATGCAAACCCTGAGATGTTCAGAAACATACCACAGGAGGCTAATATTCCTATTCCTGTCAAGTCTGATATGCTGAAGATGACACATGGACATCATGAAGGTGAAAAACTTGCAGTCCATTTTATTCAAGTCTTTTACACTCACTGATGTGTTTTTCTGCATTGCTTTGAAATGCTGAATTTTCATAAAAAGGAAATGCAGTTCTGAATAAAATTCAAATCACTAATTATAGACCATCACGGGATTCTGCTCTTGTTTTTGATGTAAATGTCTGCCATAGTCTTTTGTCCATTTTTTCATCTTTCAATTTCCAATATACATTTATAGCTACATGAGCTGTATACCCAAAAGATTGACCTTTCTTCTGTGCCAAATATAAGTACTTTATATTAATAGTTTCTTAATACCTGCTTTATCTTCTATCTGTTTACTACGAAGTTGAACCATAACATTTGCATAGTTTTCTGGATCCCACTGCCTTGTGGGAGGAACCAAATGTTTATGTTGAACACTAGTAGGCACCACTACAGGCAACACAAAGTTTGACCAGCAGTATTATCCAGAAGTAACCTGACTGGTGTGTCTGTGTAGTAAAGTACAAATCCTGATTTTTTTATTCCAGTTGTTTTACTGCTGTGCTGTTTGGTAGAACTGCTATAGACAGATAAAAATACCAGATGTTTATGTCAGAATGGCTTTTTTCCCCAGTAGGAAGATAATTCCATTCGCACGCAGAGGTTAACATCATATCCTAAATCCATTTTTCAGAAACCAAGGATACTGATAAAAGTTCTTTGCTGCAGCAGGCCAAAAAAGAAGAGGAAGAGATTTTGGATCAGGGTATGTACTTGTTTATTTCTGTGTAATGTAAAGGACCCACTAGTGTAAAATACTGATAAATTACATCCTGATTGTTACCAAGTTATGAAATTTCAAATCTGTTTACATGTATTTGATACAATTTGCAGTGTTCCGTACAACTATATTTTGAATGCTGTATATGAAGTAATTAAAAAAATTAGTCTACCACTGATCTTTAGCCTTATAGGTAAAATCTATTAGTGCATTTAAATCTCATTACATTTTCCTGTTCTGGTTTAATTTTCTAAAGAAGGTTGTAATTTAACTGTAAGTGCAATACTAAAGAATGGATACAAAATAGTCCTACAGTATCTAACTATTCTATATTCTGTAGGTAGGTGTTTACTACCTCTTCGTGTATTTCTCGGTTTGCTTTACTGTGTCTGTAGTAGGGAATGATATATTCTTATGCTTCAATATTGGTTGTACATACAGTGAGTTGAGTGCAGCTAATGTTTAATACTGAATTATTTCTCACTTCATTTGTATATTTGTGCATACACACATAACAAGTCATGCAAAAATATGTGCTGTACTTAGTTTCAAAAAAAACTACCCATGACTGTTAAAAAGCTCCTAGAAATACGCTGAATATTATTTACGTTTCAGAGAGATTTCAAAATAAGACTGTAGTTTAAAGTTCTTGTGGATCATATGCTGTTAGATAAATATTGGTTTAGTACTGAGAATCTTCTTAATACTAAGGACAAGACCTAGTCAGGTATAGATTCATACTGTTTTCATTGAACAATGTTGAGGTTCAAGGACTAAAATTTTCTTTTGCCTTCAATGAGAGCAAAGACGAGGCCAGTGTTTAGAGTTTCTGATAACGTCTCCCAGAGGGGTTAGATTTTCTATATACTCTGCCATTGTGCAGAGTTAACTCAAATAATGAAGTTACTTACATAAAAACTAGCTTCTAGAGTGTGTCTTGACTGAAAGCACCTTCAACTGTTGACAATATTTGCAATTCCATATCTGAAACTTAGCTTAGGCAACTGAAGATGGATTTTTTAGGAAGAAATAATTTTTTTAGTCCTAATCCAGATCAGAATGAGGTAGCTGCTAACAAATTTATATCAAGATCTATATATTTATTCAAGCAGCTGACAAGCTGCTTCACACTTATGTTACTAATAAGCATATTAGCATTCAGTTAATGATCTTGTTATCTGTGTGTTTTATTGAATTCATTAATGTTTGAAACAAAATGTTGAACCAGGGTCCTGTTTTTAAAATCTTTTTCATTTGTCTTTGAAATAGATTTCAAAGCCACATTTCTGCAATGCAGTCTCGTTTGCGGAGGCCACTATTTAGTATACATCCTCATCTAACATGTTTCTATGGAAACACACTGCATTGTTTTGCCCATGTGAAATTAGTTGGGTTCATGATGTGAAATATCAAAACACAGTAGTACCCATGACAGAATTTTGTTTCGTGTTCTTAATTGTTAGTTTAAGGTAAATTCTCCCATCATTTACAGGAGCCTAGCTTCAATTTTACTTTGATACAACTTCAGTTGAATTATGTGTGAATTAAGTGTAACCAAAAAAAGCAAAAGGGAAAATCAGATCAGGTTTGGTTTTGGTTTTGTCTCCAAAGAGGGAAAGTTGGGTGGCTGTTTTAGAAAGTGGATTTTGTTCTTACAAGCACTACACTGGGAAAACCAGGATCTGAAAGTGGTCTGTTAAAATACGTCCATAAAAACTACATACAAATTGGAGTCTGGTTTTGTGGGGCAAAACAGTTTTATGTAATTGCATTGCCCATTTGTCCATCTCCTCAAGTAACTTCAGCGAGTTAGCTCGTATCAACAAAATTTAGACAAATTTGAACCCTAAGCTGCACAGAACCAAACACATACTTTCACTGAGCCAAAGGTTATAACTTAATTTTTTCCCTTTATGGTCTCTCCTATCATACTCTATGTGATAAGCTTATCTTCAAAACAGAGATCCACCAAAGCTCTGGCTTTGATTAGTTCCCTTACTGTTGAGCTTTTGCTCGGTAAATTCAGCCCTTTGATTTGCTCTGAAGATAGTGCTTCAGTGTTTTTCCCATAATTCCGTGTTTTTTTCTCAATTACTCATTATCTTGTAGCAAGTTAATTTTCCCCTCCGTAGTTTCAGGTAACTGAAGTAAACATCGTTACTTCACTAAAACCAAAATAGCTGTTAAATTATTATATTGCCCTGGAGATGCTTATGAATCTGGAGGGCAGAGGCATGGTCAAAGAGATGAATTTTGGTAGGAGTAGTATTAAATCTAAGCATTTGTCTCAAAAGGGGAAAACAAAAAAGCCTGACATTTCTGTTACATGCAGGCAGTTCATTATATTGGCACCTCTAGGAGTTACTGCTTTTACATTAGATTTTCAATTTCATCACCCTCACTCATCAAAAGCACATTAATAAACAGTGTAAATGTGATAAGCAGGAACCATCACAAAGTGAACCACCACTCAGCATGAAGACAAAGCTAAATCCCCGTAGTGTTAAAATTAAACTGAACTCGCCTTAATGAAACTGACCTCATTATACTGTTTCTGAAACAGCAGTGTCACTGTTTGGTGAAGATAAACTGTTCATGGGAAGTTAATTATTGTAGGAAATGCAATTGATTTAGACATTTGTGCCTATTGGACAGTTTTCTGTTCCTGAGATACATGAAGTCCCTAGCAAAACAAATATTATTTATGCTTATCTTTTGTTTCATCAATAGAAGTTTGAGTAAATTGTATTCAGTAGACACAGTAGTGAAAAAACCCTATTATCCGTTCATAGCATTCACCGTGTCTGCTGGTTGTCTTTTCTTTACCCAAGGAAAAAAGGCCTAAATGTGTTTCATTTTGTGTGTTCAACACTTTCCTGACTGTAGTCTGTGGCATAATATGATATAATATAAATTTATTTTTGATACGCAAGCAGTGGAGCCGCCTTTACTATTGAGAACGTCAGCTGCTGCTGCTGTACCTGAAAGCTGTACAGACACAACGGCAGGAGTAGTTTCATATACAGGGAAGGAATATACAGGTGATGGTTAATCAGATTTGGAATATTTTATTTGTTGACCTCTGGCTCATGATTTTCTCTCTCTTTTTGTGTGCATTAGTTGTAACTTAAAATTTCTTTTGAAGCAGAAAGGGTGGATTTTTTAAGTCAATATAATTAATTTTAAATAGTTAAAAAATTAAAAATCAAGGCTGGCTTAAACTGAAAGTTTACTTGCAGCATATAAACCAAAAATTAGATTTGGTTACTTACGTATACATCGGAGAGAAAACAGGTGGGATTTTCATCTTACTTCTGGAATTAATGTATACCGTGACACTTTAAAAAGTACATTTTTGCTTGTGTCTGGCTCAGGGAATTTAGACGTTAGTACCAGCAAGTAACATGTACTTTTGCCTCTGATGATGGAATCTGGAGTCAGTTAAAGCTGTGATTCTTTTGCTCCCAGTATTGGTCAATACTGTCAATACATTTTTTTTTCCCCTCTTTCCCCATTATTTCATGATTACCATGAGCCCAAATGGTGAAATTTAATACAAGTGAACTCAACATTCTCGTTTTGAATGTCCCAGCTAGACTGATGTGAGGTCCCTTTTCCGCTGATTTACCTGAAATCCCATTACACCTCCTGCATTTAATAATATTACAGCTTGAGGCCAGCATTCAGAAGTTAGCTTGTACAAAGTTGGGCTTTAAGTCTGCAGTACAGAACTGCTGTCCTGGTGGTGAGATAGATGGCATAGCAAATCACCTCTCTGGCCTTCTACCTTGTTGGAGATTAGACTGCAGTGTAGTGATGGCCCATTTATTGTACGAGGGTTGGGATTTTTTTGTAAGAAAAATTGTTGATTTTTCTTCATAATCCATACAAAATGGGGGCTAAGTTAAAGTTACACATAATTTTTCTATTTCCCACCTTTTGGATGCCTAAACCACCCTTTAATTATTTTGAGGTGTTGAATGCTATATTTGCACGTGAGCGCTGACACACACAGGTGAATACTTTTGCACAGCACATTTGTTACACTGCTGGAAAGATTTTGCTAGGCTGTAGCTGAGTCTGCGAGTTGAGAACCGTCTGTTCAGTGTTGCATATTTTGCTGTTCAGTTGTGCATTTCTGTGAAAAGCTCATTACAATAAAAATGTACTGAATAAGGCTTTATGTATCTGGGATAGAAATTTCTGTTTAAGTGAAAGGAGGAGGTGTAGCTCTTCTTCCTTCTGCCTCATCTCTTTTTTGTTTCCTTCTTAATAAAAAAAAAATGGAGAGGGAAATGTGAAGGGAGGCCTGCAATTTCCTGCAGGATAGGTGTTGAAAGGAAGGGGTAAGGAGAATCAGCATGCCAGCAGGTCCTTGGTTTTTCAGGTAATGAAGTAGTGTGTTTCCAAGACAGTATTATGTGGCAAACCTACGGCAGCAGTCTCAATCAACAGGACTTGATGGATTTTTATGCCAGCACATGCAGCCATGTGTTACATTCCTTCCTAAAATAAATTTTTCGTAATTTATCGTTGCTAGTGTATTTGTGGTGGTGAAAAAAGAGTTCAGTTTGGTAGGTGGTTAAAATTTCTTAGGTGGATGGAGAAAGGATGAGGCTTGAAACAGAAGACAACCTCACTTTCCAGTATTGAGGTGGGATGCCTAGAATGAAGTGTTAGAGACGTTTTTAGATTAATGACAAACATACGAGAAAATCTTTAGATGTTTTTGGGCTTGGGATACATGTTTGGTGCTCAGAGATTATATGAAGTTCCTTAAATAGAGTACAAAAGTAAGAGAAAAGCGCCTGAATTAAATTTTGGAAGAATGTGCTACTGAAAGGTATTAAGAGCAATATTTACAGTTAGAGAAGTATAATTAGAACGATTCAAAATTGAAGAGGATTTGCTTGTTTTTTCAACACTGAAAGATCCTGCTCAAAGTTATAAATAAAAGATGAACCTTTGGTTTGGTTAGAATAAGGATATTCATAATCTTTCCAAAAGCATCTTCAACACAGTGAACACAGGAACATCAAATCTAAGCAAAAAAAATTGCAATTAGTGTAGATTGCATACCTAAGCAGGAAGAGAATATAAAAAGCATGGAAAGAAGCCATTTAACATTGAATGTTTCAGTCTTCACTTTTTGACACCTGGTTTATGTTCTTCATTTCTTAAATTTATAGAAGGACTTACCCTAGGTATTTTCTGCAATGTAAAAGACTTACTAATGAACAACTGCAAAAACTGCTTCTAATATCATTACTGTGTCTGAAGAAATGGAAAGTGGACAATGTATTGGTACAGGAAGAGTTCAGAGAATTTATTGTCATAGCAGAAATATTCAATGCACTAAAAATTATTCTATTTAAAGAAAAATATGGAAGATGCCAGAATGACTCTTTAATAAATAATCTCATGTATGTTGCTTGGTGAGAAGAAATGTATTTTCAAGTATTTACAGCATGAAATAGAATTTTGGGGTGAAACTAACGTACTGTTGTGCCTGACTTACAAATGTGTGTCATATATCCAAATGAGCACAGCAAAGTCCTGTGCGTTAAGACAATTGTGTTTATTGCTAGACATTTAGCAGTAGCTGAAAAAATGTATTCTGTTGTAACAAAATCATTAGTTCTTATCAGGAACTTATTACTGTTCAGGAAGGAAAGGAAATAATAGGGCAATTACAAAACTGCAACCTGCTTGGGTTTTGAGGCTCAAGTTCCGATTTGTTGATGAACACAGGTCTGTAACAAAATGTAGTCTTCAGTGAAGATTCTTTTCTTTCATACTTTCTCTTACTTCTAACGCTCTCTTTCCCAGTTACAAACTCCTCTAACCTAGTGATTTTATAAACTATACCTGGATTCTGAAAACATTTACACATTAAAACATTTTGACAGTTGAAGAAAAAAAAAGGATTAAATAAAAACAAAGTGCATTTATATTGCAATAGAAGTTAAAACCCTTCTTACGGACATGCAGACACAGAAGAAAACAGCTAATGATTCTATTTTTTAACCTTTTCTTCCATCTCTTTTTTTAGCGCTGTAAGCTGCTTAGAGATACCTTGAGAGCAGATGCACTTCCTGTTCTTCAAACATGTCAGTTTGGCTACGCTATAAGTACGCATCACTTAGGGCACAGTCATGGTGACCAAGAATCTCTAGAGCAGCTTAACTCTTTTCAATTCCACATATGTCTGCCTCCTTCCCCCAGATCCTCAGATCCCTTCAACAAGAAAACAGCCTTACTTAATAGTTCTTAGTTCTCAGGAATCTTTCCAATGCTTTCATCAAAGCAACAGATTAAGTCAGTATGGTAGGACTTGCATGAAAAATAATAGCAGTCTAGAAGCCATTTTGAAAGTTGTTTTGGTCTATTATGTCCAATGTCACTTCAAATAAATAGAGATTAGATTTTGTTCACTTCTGCAGTGTGTTTCTGTGCCTTTCTCCCCTTCTTTTCTACCAGCAGTATTATCTTATGTATACCGGTTAGAATGAGCTTAGTAGCTTCACTGAGGGCGCAAAGAGAACTAAACTTTTGATTTTGGTAAATTTTTATTTGGAAGGTTTTTATTTATGATGACAGAGTCTTGAAGGTGATATTTGCAGCCAAATTTCCGTATCTTCATCAGGAAGATAGTTCTGAAGTAAACGTTCTCGCATATGAATCTGTAACATATTACATAGGCATTGTGTCAGATTTAAGTTGAGGCAAAGTCATAGCTGGAGTCCATATCATTTGGATCCTGATCTCAGCACTTCTGAAAAGGCAAAGCAGTGACTTTTTTTGCCAGATGAACATGCTAAACAGATGCACATCCTAATAAGGAAAGATGCAGTCACAGAATACACTCCATTTTATTCAGAGAGAATTAGGCAAACCAGAGTCAGCTATGAAAACTTGTTTCTTGCTGCAATCATGACAGGACCAAGACATGAGTATGGAGGGACCAAAAGATTGGCTTCATGTCAGATCAGACATGCTCAGGAAGAGGAGACTTTCAGCACAAGGATTCACACCAACCGAGCTGCAGCAACGCACAGATAAACCTTGCTGTACTGACCCCTGTCAACACAGAGGACTGTTTGCTAGGTTTTTGCTCTTAATCCCTCAGTTCTGGTTATTTCCTGGTGAGACATCATTTTGTCAGAAGACTGCAGTAGTGGCTTCATGTTTGAAATCCTGTTCCGTCCTGATTCCTTCCCAGACAGACTGGGGACCTGATCTGAACTGTCTCAGTGAAACTATGCAGGCATTGTGAAACAGACGCGTGTTCCGGAGGTGAGCATTCTCAGACACCAACGGCGTGTTCTTGCCTTTTTTCTAAAATAAAGTAAAACGAGTTTTCACATATGCCTCTTAACAGCTACGGATTCAAGCTCTCTCTGCAGGCTTACTGTGGCTGAACTTCCCACCTGTCTCATAGCTTGATCCTACTTAATCCGGACTGGAAACTGGGACTTCCAGCAGCATAGTGGTGTGCGGTGTAAGGACCATGGACAGCAACTGCTCACTGCAGGTTGGGGAAGTTGTGCTCTAGTGCTGAAAAAGGACTGGTTTTAGGCATGGATAGTTCAACACCATCGGGATTTTACACAGACCCTGGTGTTCAACATGCTAAACTGTTTTATTAACCTTGAACTAATCTGGTCTTTTATTGAGAGCAGGTGAGGTTCAGCTCACGGTTTGCAGTGAAGTCGTCAATGTAATGATTTTATTTGTTTGTTTTCCAAAACTCTGTAAAAGAATATTCCTAGTGTAGGACTGCCATAGTTAATTATAAACTTACTGGAATAGGCTTGTGCATTGTTCCATTCTGGAGATGTTGGTCTTGACAGCTGTCACTTCCTCCAGAACAGAATAAACTGTAGGTATTTATAGCCAATCATCTTTTACTGTATTACATAGATGGAAGTGTCTGGTAGCTTACACATTAAAAGTGCATGCAAATATCCTCTCTGAAACTAACCTAATCAGTCAGCTTCCCTGAAACTGCACTGCTAGACTTCAGTCATTCCAAAAGAGCAAGTTGTTAATTTACCTATGTCATTTTGTAGTCACACACAGGCATTTTAAAGGCCAGGCTGTCTCATCTCAAACAAGACCAAACAAATAATATGGTGCATCTTGCTGATGTTCCTTTCCCACTGAGTATCTTCAGGCGAGCAACATTCTTCAATCGTTGCAGCTGTAAAGCAGCAACATGAAACTGTGCTTTGATGTTGGCTGGATATTGCTTTGCAGAGAGCAATTGTTAACCAGAAACAACGTGAGTCTGCTCTTTGCTAGTTATCTGGAGTGAATTTTGAACTACTTCTTAACAATATGCTGCTTAGAAATTTATTGTAATCTGCCTTGATCTTGGTGTAGAGATTCCATATTCATTTTCTCAGACACATTTATTTACAGTGAAGATCATGGTTTCAGAGCAGCTACATTTCAGACCACTTTCACTGTCTGAGGCACACCTTTTTTCATACATTTAGACAGTTCCTAAATATTCTTAATGGTTATGGTTACATCACCCCTGCTTAATGAAAGCACTAATCGGACAAGCTCAGCTTGTATAGCCACTGATAGTGACATACTGTAACCACCTTAACTCGGTATTCCACTGTTTGAAAGTTTCTCACATGATCATAGGCTCAGGGCTAGGAGAAAACCAAAACTGACCAACCAGCTTGGAGCTGAGTCCCTGATTAATAGCTCCCATAAAGACCACTGGAATTTTCTGTAAAAGCACCTTGTCCTAAAAAATGGTTTCATTGGATTCCCCTGCTCTTTTTTCTTCTTGTCCTCCACCATGTCCTACCTCTGAGCAGTGTCTTTTGTAGTAAGAGAAGCTAATTTCAGACAGGTAAACCAAAGTACTGTTTAGGCTGGTTGGTTGTTTTTTTTAAGTCAACAGGCAGTATCTGTTTTAATTACTGTGTCAGCCATTGCACAACAGAGATAGAATGCAACGTGTTTGGCAGAAGCAGGAAGCTGCCAAACTTTTTTGTTCAAAAAGAATGAGCATATGAGCTGTGAGTTAGGGATCTGAAGCCTTTATACAAACTGCAGCATGTTGTGGTGCTTTCTCTGCCCAAGAATTACTAGTAAATTGATCAGACTGCTGATACAGAACTAGGAAAGAGTGAACTGGGCAAAGATCACTGAAGTTGCTTTAGAAAGTTTAAAATAGCATCAGGCTTGCTGGCTTAGGGAGACTTCTCACAGTTACGTTAGGCAGAACCGTGCTTTTACCACTCACACCTCTCTGTTGGAAATGATTGCATATAAAGTCAGTGGGCTTTGCTCATCTGTGGGTCTCCACCCACAAATAAAACCAAAACATTTGTATGTGTAAACTTTAATTTCCTTAGTGGTGCAAAAGTTCAGTTAAGGCCAATGGAGAGTATTTTAATACTGAATGTTTCCTAAGTAAAGGAAATTCCAGATGTGTTTCTACCTCAGCACCAGTTCTCGGATGCTGTAATTAGAGAATACTGAACCTGATTAATGTAATTATAAACTTCCCTCAGAATAAATATGGTTTGTATTCAGAACTTCTATTATATCATAATTTCTGAGTATTTGGATTTGTTCTGAATCAGTAGTTGGACTAGTTGAATGACAGTACTGGGATTATTCAGCGTTCTAGCTTCACAGTTGTATATGAAACAAATTATTCATGTTTATATATAGCTTAGCAATTCTCTATCTGATCTAATTTGCTTTGTTCATTTCACTGAAATTGGCCCTGCTACTTCAGTAATTATTTTCTGACAGCAGATTTCATCAGGGATATTTCATTTCCAAGGGCAAGGAATGGAATCCTACTCAAAATCATTGAACTAGGACTGTTTATAAACATGACAGATCCTCTTTGGGTCTTTTCCAAAAGACTTAATTTCCTCTGTCCCAGGCTGCAAGTGATGGTTTCTTGTTCTGGATGGTTTTGTTTTTTTTTTTTGTGCAAGTTTCATTAGTTATTATTAGTTATTGTTTTGCTTTTCTAAAAAAATGTTTCATATAGCATGTCATAAAATAATATAGATTCTTAATTATGAGTGACTTAAAATGAAATAAAAATATACCTACTTGCATTAAATCTTACAGCATATTGGATATCTCTTTTCATTCAGATGGTGCAGTTGTACTTATCAGAACTGATAATGGTTTCAAGCAGTCAAGATACTCTGTTAATAAATTCTAACAAGTTGGGTATCTGCTGGCTAGCAGAGAATCCCAGGAGAGGGGTGTACTTCTCACCATATCATCACTGCAAATCCTGCAGAAAGAATTGAACTTTGACTTCATCGAAAGCTGTTAGGGCCGTTTGAATATTCAGTGAAGAAAGTTGTGGGTTTGGAATTTGCACAGCTGATTTCTATTTGTTTGCTTTGAGCTATTGTTCTGGAATTTACTGAAATGCTTGTTGGTGTCTGAGCAAGCTGTTGTGATGACTGCGTTGCTCACAAGCAGCCTGAGAAAATACTGTTCCCGTCATGGCCAGAGGATACTGTGACTAAGGGGTGTCAGTGTTTGGAGGCAGAGGAAGGACAGGACTCAGACCGAATTAATAAATGAAAGTTTAATGGATCACTATGTTTTACTAGTGTGTATTATTTCTACAGTATGCTCTATGTAATCTGTTTGCAAATGTGAAAGTTTGTTTTCTTATAGCCTAAGCTTCTTTATGTAATGACAGGTTTCAAACAAATATATTTTAAATGCATCATAACTGTATTATTGTCTATAAGTGAACAAATGAATAATACCATGAAATTTTTACCTCTTTATTTTATAAAAATAGAGTAAGTCTCCAGTAGCCTGGCAGATTCAGATAGTTCCATCATAATTTTCTGTCTTTGAAATCTGCACACTTTTTCCTTTTCTGTTTCTTTTTTTCTCTTGTTCCCAAGAACATTTGTGCAGAGGTGATGATTTTTTTGATGCCAGAGTGGTAGGTAAAAGTGGATATTTATATATAAATTAAAGTTGATAAAGAGTTGGCATTATCTTTTCATACCAGACAGGGACTTGGCTCGTTCAATACCTGAGGCTGGAACAGCTCCCTCTTATGCTACTGTTGACAATGACTGTTTAAATAACTTTGTTACATTATACTTTGCTGAAGCTTTCTAAAACTACACTATCTGTTATAATTGTTTTTCCCTCCTTTCCTCTTATCTTTTCTCTTTTCTGTACAGGTGATTTCTATTCACTCCTTTCCAAGCTGCTAGGAGAAAGGAAAGATGTTGTGCATGTGCATAAGCATAACCCTACAGAAAAGGCAAACTCAGATCTTGTAGCTGAGATTGCTAATGTAGTCCAAAAGAAGGATCTTGCCAGAGAGATCACAAATCATGATGAGAGGGACAATGCTATTCTTGTCAGAGACAGAATTCACAAGTTTCACAGACTAGAGTCTACCTTGAGGCCACCAGAGAACAGACATTTCTCTTTACAACAGCCTAAACATGGTGAGGGAAGCTGGGAAAAAGGACATACAGGAGGTGGGTTAGGGGTTAATTTTATACAATGAAATGCAATGTAAGAGCTGTGATCCACATTAGCAAAATCTGAAGGGAATATCAAGTACTTTACGTGACAGATTTCCTAATTATGGAAATATTCTCCCTCTGTTTCAGAGGTATTTTGGTGGGGTTCTTTCCCCCTCCATGTGTGAAAAAAAGAATGTGTACCAGTGGCACAATACCAGTACTTTTTGGAATATAGAGTATTTTTTCCTACTCTCAAGCCTTTTACTTAACCATTTTATATCAATTATGCTGAAACATGGTAAACACAGGATATAGCAGTTATGGGAGGTGAAGTATTGCTTAATACAAGTAACTACTATAAAATGGTCACTGGGATAATTATGTATTTCATGAGTTTGCTGATTACCTTGATTTGTCAGATACAGGATTTTATAAAATCTGTTGGTGTAATTTGATTGGACTTTTTTTCTCTCCTTCTCAAAGAAAGAGTGGTAACTAATCCTGAAAAAATCTGGAGAAGTAAATTTTCCTGCTATTTATTTCAAATCGGGCTTGGCTATCCAAATATTCTAGGACAGGCTGTTTCATTATGCTAGGATTATAATTCATTCCCTTCAGGTTTCTATGACAGCAGAAACCATGGAAGTATTGTGTTTGTTTTACTTGCAGTTTGGTCTCTGTGATATTGATTGTGCTTAGTCTTACTTGCTAATGTGGAAAGCCAGATAATGCAGCATGTGACAAGTATCTCATGAAAGAAACTGGTATGTATGCATGGAAGTCATCTGTATGCGTAAGCTGTAGCAGCACATGCTTGCTTTTATGTTGCAACCAGCCGGCTCGATGTTTCCAAGTACTGTTGTACACAAACACACATCATTCATCATCCATCCTTATTTCAGTTCAGATTGTTAACATGTATTGTCTCTGCTCATGTGAGATTCTGTTACGGTATTCAAATTCAACGAGATTTTGGGTTTGGATTTAACAGAAACCAAAGATGGGGACTTTGCAATGTTACGTTACGCTAGACAGTTAAATGAGAGCCTGTCAAGTTACTGGCACTGGGGCAAAACCAGGTGGGGTGTTACCATGTGCCTGCCATAAGTGCAAATCATAAATAATTCCGTAAGTGAAACTGGAATTAAATGCCTGGAAGAGTAATGTGTGTAGCATTTCTGCAAAAACAGTTTTTCAGTTCAGACTAATAACATGTGGTGTGTAGAGGGGAAAAAAATTCAGGAAAAGAAAGACATTTCCTTTCTGTTTTAACTGATCCAAAGGAGGGAGTGTCAGTGAACTGAATGAATGGCTTCGTTGGCACACCATATGGCGTGAATTCTAACTACAGAAAGCGTTTGCTCGCCTACTTCAGTAGCTGTGTATTCATTGGGGTGAATTTGTTGATGGAGGACTAATTAATAAATAGATTTTCAAATGATACAGTGTTGAGTTACAGCAAAAAGGAAAACTGAAACGATCTTAGCATCGATTTCTTCTTTAATGTTTATGACACTGCTAACTACAGAAGTGCTGAGCTGCAGAAGCTGTCAGCGCCATCTTTTGGCAAAATCATTTTTACAGCAGTAGAATCTTCAGGCACTTGTTTACTTTCTGGTTTGGGAAGTATTTATGTATCAGAACAGACCCTTCCGTAACAAAATTTTCCTCTTCAGGGAAAGAAGTGGAACATAAAGTGTTTTAACTTGTCCTGTTTTAATAAAAAAATTTTCACCCTTCGTAACATTCTAGTATGTTGAATTGAAAAAATTCTCAGTATTTATTAGGACAAGACTCTGGTTGCTGTTAAATTAATTTCATGTAATTTTGTAAAAGTTAATAGATTTGAAATAGTTTAATATTTAAACATGTAACTGGCCTGAAATAGCAAGAGACTAGTATGTTAAGTTGTTATGTTACGTTTATAACTATACTAGTGCTCCTCCTGCACTGTTGTTATATTGTTACCCTGAGATGGGTCAGTAATCAGCCAGGTTGCCCAACATCGCTGCAACCAGTACATTTATACCTCCTAATTAAGGCAAAACATTGTCATTTTACAATTTTAAAACTCCTTTGTGCAGTGCTGGCTTATACTTGTCAGAATTTAAATGACTACTCTTATGGCAGGGAGTAAATGCAATACGACCAAAATTTATAATGTTAAAAATGAGCAAGAGCTTCCAGGGATTTCTGCACAGTAAATTCCAATTTTGCCAGTAAATGGGGCTTTCTTCATTCACTGATAGATTAGAGGCTGATTTACATGCTCTAAATCTATGTAATTCTTTATTATTTGATGAGAGGAATTACTCTAAATTACAAGGTAGAAGATGTGGTACTTGGTTTAGAAATCTCATTTACAACAAAACTGATGGAGTTTTTTAATTTTAATGGGGAAAACAAATTTTCATTGGTTTTGTGTGTAACTGTTCCATGAACCACTTAGTTCTGTAGGGAATTAATAATCAGTCTTAGAAAAATGAAGTCTAAATTTAGTAAGTTTTTGTAAAAATCTAGTTGCCTTAAAATAAGCCTGTATCAAAGGACTTTCACTATGAATGAGACTTACAAAGGGAAAAGAAAAGATAACAATAATAAACCAATTTTGGAAAAGTGTGAGAAAATCTAAAGGTTGCGTAGGAGCTGGATTCTTGTGATTAGACTGTATTTCAGTGTACATTCACTTTATTGTTTCGACCTATCAGAAATCTTTTAGTCCTTTAAGAGTAAGTATAATCATTTTATACTTTAGAGTGCGTGCCTTTTGAGAGACTGAATTTTACAGAGGCCAAAATTTAGGCTTTCTGTGTTCAGCCTTTTAATTTTTGCAGCTTTTTTGGATAAGGGTTAGAGGCCGTGGGGCCCTATAACATTAAACGTACACGTTTTCTGCAAGTTGGCTTAGACTGACAAGCAAGTGCGGCGGCAGATGCTGGATTTCCATCCTTTTATTCCTTTCAAAATCCGAACGTCCATAAATATACCTGGTACTGCACCTGCTGTGGCCAGCTGAACTGTACAGAAGAATGAATACGTGTGATTTTTTTGTTAATGGCTTCTCTTCTAGCTTGGAACTTTTGCTCAGCTAAAATTGCTTCAGAGTAGGATTTCATGTTTTAGACGTTTCTGGTTACTGCTGGACTACGTGCAGTTTCTGCTTGCCTTAAATTTGTGTTAGGTCTGTGTTAGCCTGAAGAGCCTCTCTGTCACCTGTTTTAGCTGTGGTATCTAGAACTACGAAGGTAAAACATCTCCTAGTTGTGGTAGGTCTTCAGCACTGGTTTTGTCTTTCCCCTGTGTACATTGTAGAAAGTGTTTTTCCCTCCTTGTAACTCCTCAGATAACAACCCTTCCCAGTAAAATGGGGAGCGGGAGGGGAGTATGTTTATCAGAACAGCTGGGTCACACAGGTGACCTGAAGATTTTGGGCATTGTTTCCCATTTCATTTTTCCTTTCATTAGACGATCACATCCAGCTGACCCCTCTGACACTGTTTGGATGCTGTGTGTTGAGGTCTGTGATTGGCCTTGTTTCAAGGCACTGATGCCCTGGTACTTTGTGAATGGGGATATGTCTTTCACCTGGCTGGATGGTAACCCAGTGATTGGTTTTTAGGATCATGAGGAGAAAATTAATTTCTGAAAGGAAGCGATCATGGATTTGCCATTACAATGTCTTGCCACTACATTTTTTTTTTGGGGAATACTGTTCAATTTGCTCTTAATACTGCCAGGGAAACCCAGACGAACCTCTTCCAACTAGTATTTAAGCGGTCTGTTTGTGAGAAATTAATCCTTGTAGCCAGCACTCTGCAACTTTTTCAAATTTGGGGCTGTTCAGGCCTGTAATCGGTGTAAATCTATTTTTACATAAAACAGAGATTGAAGTAAACATTTTTAAATATTTTTAATTTTTATGTTTAAGTTGAAACTAAATTTGCCTCCCTTAATTAAGGAGTTTTACGACTTCAGAAAAACACAGGAATTATCTGACTGTTTAGTAGTTGTTCACTTTCTTAGTCCTGTGATGTTGTTTTAGCGTGAAAAACATTTTTGTGTTATTCAGAAATTATCCAGTATTGATTCTCAAAAACAGTGTGTTATCGTGTAAACAATGACAGGTAATCGACCCTTCTTCATCTCTTTCATTCGGTTTAGACATCTGCTTCCTATTAGTGCCTATAATATTTGGATTAGGATATGAACACTCTCCAGAACTAATGCATATCTTGGCTGTAAGAATGTCATGGGCAAACTTCACAGGACTGTTACATTTGCCTCTCGTGCTATTTTTCTTCCTTCCATGTATTTTTTTTTAACTGTTTTTTTAAGCTTTTTTGAAATAAAGTCAGGAATTAAACACTTCTGATATGTACTTGGTTCAGTGATTCATAGTCTTTATAATGCATTTTTTAATAAAACACTGATAGGTTAATATTTAAATTTGCCTGCTGATTTGGGATTGTAGCTGTGCATTTCTGTAATCTTTCAATGCAGAAAGTATTCACAGATCTCCTAAAACTTCTGGAGTCTGTGTACCTGTATCCGTGTGAGGTGGAAAAAAGAATGGAGTCAAAAGCGGGTTGGAAGTTTCTGTCATCCTGTACTGTGGCAGGATGCTGATGCTTGTGCATGCTCTACTGCAATAAAACTGTGCTTGGAATTAAATTGCAATGCATTCATGGAAATACTGCATGGAAGAAAATGTTCATGTAGTTCCCAACATTCAGTACCAAATGCCAGTTTACCACTGTTTTTTATAAATATGCTACATGAACGTCCATCTTTTGTTTATTTGTTTCTTTGGTCAGATTTCCACATAGAAGAGGCTGTGGAGTGGCCTGGGTTAGACCTCAAACTAGGCCAAGTTTCTGGGTTGGCTCTGGACCCTGACAATAACCTAGTTATATTCCACAGAGGTGATCATGTTTGGGATGAAAAGTAAGTAGATACTCTGCTGAATGACATGTTAGAAGGTCGAATTGGTGTGTGCTGTTTGTGGATCTTCTCAAGAAAAGACAAGACAGATTGCAGTTCCTTTTCCATGTAAAATTCAGTTCTTTGGCTGAAAGTGCCTTTGGGACGCTCAGGATGGAAGTGGTGACTGACAGTTTAAGGTGATGGGGTTACTGGGTCTTAGACAGAAAGACTGTGTCTCCAGAGAAGAAGAGCACAGTACATTATGTCCTTAAACTGGACTGGGTTAGTATGATATTCACTGAGATTAATTATCTCTGCTTCTCTGTGGGTTTTAGGACTAATTAGCCTGGGAGAATGATGTCTTAGTAAGATGTACTACTGTTGGCACCTGGGTTTAAGATATGCAAAACTAGATCCAGTGTGTCTTCATTCTATTCTGTGCCTATGTCTGCAGATTAAAATTGGACTATTACAAGGCACTCCTTCAAAACAGGATTTGTTCTACTCATTTGATAAAATTTACTACATTTAGTGTCAGAAAGTCCAAATTTTGGAATGGCCATTTTTCTTGTGTTTGCAAAGTAATATACTCAAAGGTATATTATTTTAAGAATACAGCATTCCAAATAAATGATAGCATCCTTACTTGTACAGTGTCCTTATGTCTTGGAGCTTTAAAACACTCTGTGTAGATGGACACTTTGGCAAAAATTCCATGAAATTGTAACAGAACACTGAGAGGAAATAGTATTAGCCTGTAACAGAATATTACGTGGTACCATTTTTAAATGTGCTCTTTGAATCTTCTTTCTAAATGTCTGTTTAGAATATATATGTAACCATAGGGATAAACAGTAGGGTTTTTTCCAACTCCCAGTGAATTCATTTTAAGATAACATAGTTTCTGAAAATTAGAGGGGGTGGTTTTCTCAACGTTGTAATAACAAATTACGCTTATAATGCTGTTTTATGAAGGAAAGTAAGTTCTTTGGGTTTATTTAACTAAATAACATAATGCAGCAGATACGGCAATCATTTATGTCTTGTGCTTTGTATCAGTGATCTCTCCAGCTCAAGGGTGTATAAATATAGACTCTGAAATTTGAAAGCATGACACATGCTGCAGCTTGTATTACTCAAGCTTCAAGTAAAACCAGTTATTGATTTGTTTTGGTTTTTTTCATCCTCCTACGCATGAACGTGTTTTTCTTTGTGTCACTGAAGAAAGAATTGAAAAAATATTTTAAAATAGGCTGGCACTAGTGTTCCTTTCTTATTTCTGAAATGTGTGTTTTTGAGTGTCTGGCATCTGAGGTATACACACAACCCAGAGCGCAAAACTGGAGTTTGAGGCCAAGCAGTTTTTGGAGAGCCTACAGATTTTAAACAAAAGGAAATCAGCAAGTAAGCATAACGAGTCAACCATGTCAGGAGACAGATTGAACTTCCAACGTGGTGTGGGTGCAGAAGAAGGTTGGAGCGGTGGTCTGGAGTCTGGAAGCCCGTGTGCCTGCCAGCTCTGCTGGGTAACGCTACGGGTTCACTTAACGCGGCCCTGTCCTTGACAGCAGCCATTGTTCATGTTCTGAGTATTCCTAGCTCCTGATTATCAGACTTTCCAGAAAAAATGCTTTATTTTGTATTTAGTATTGGTACTAGTCAGTCCCGTATGGGAGCTTGCCATATTTGCCATCACATGGGAACTGAAGTTGGAACAAAGTAAAGCTGTCTGGCCTTGAGAACACGAGAAGCCAGTCCCAGATGGGTAACCAAGATGTAATATGAGCTGCTGTTGACTGAAGCTGGTTATGGGCCTTCTGTGAAGGTAACTGCACATGAAATCCTGATGTGTAGGGTTAGGGGTCTTTGTTCACAAGGTTTTTTTCTCTTCTTCCTGTGGATCACGGTTAATGAGTTTAAAGGAAAGCTAATGCTGGAAGGAACCCTTAAATCAGATAGGCTAAAACTTCCGTAGGCCTGTTTATACAGAGTACTATGACTTTAAAACAATGTATTTGGAAAACAGGCCTGTGGCTAAGCTGTGTTCCCTATCTTGTGGCACAGAGAAGAGGCACGCCGAGGTGTGCTCAGCCAGTCAGCCTTCCCTTTTCATCTTCGGTTATGTTATGGGCATATGAAATGGTCTGGGGACCCTTCCATGGGTTGTGCTGAAAAGGAAGGAGTGTATGTGTTCTCATTTTTCAATAAGAAGGAACACAAAATGAGTATTTGAAAGGAGTTTATTGTGACTGTTGTGTCGGGGAGGGCTAAGACGTTAGCAGACTTTAAAGGTAATGATTATCATTAACTGCAAATACACTGTTAATTGAGTATAATACTCATTACCAAAGCATAAACATGATGAATCAATCAGGCCTGAAAGCCCGAAATTTATTTTCTGTGTTGCAATGCTTCACCAGCATAGTATAGAAACAAATTAAACAAAAATTATCTGTGCTGTTAGGCAATGCACCAGTGTTTCCAATGCATTATTAATATATACCATAAAAGCGGGATCATCATTCAGCTAAATATAGCTGGATGAATGGTTGGTGCTGTTTTATAAGGCAGCTTTGGTCTGCTTTACAGTGCAACAGCCGTTGGGCGATGACAAGCCCTGTAATACAGTAGCAGCTTTTCAGTGGCTGTAGCATTCCTTCTGTGCACGATTAAAAATAAAAAATCCTCTTAAATAAGTCAGGTTCTTTTAGCACACTGTCTGCTCCGTTTCAGAGCAGTCTGCTACATGCAGTGTGTGCCGTTCAGAATGCAAAAAAAATCAAAACTCTTCAGCTAATCAGTTAATCAGTTGGAAGAGGGTTTTTTTGTGTTTTGTGATGAAAAATGGCTACTTTTCATGCAGTTTATAAAAGACTTCATAAAGAATATAAACTGCATTCTTAACAAGCTAGGCAGGTTAATTTAGGCTGAGCACAGTACCACAGCACAGATGGATATTGATCAGCAGTAAGACCTCAAGCTTGTGCCTTCAGGGGTTACAAGATTCGTGTGGCCTGTCTAAATTTAACATGTAGCCCACCAGAAGGACGTTAGATTTAGCAATAAATTGTTGGTATTAGTGTGACGTGGCCAGCCGAGAAGTAGAAAAATAGCTGTGGAATTACACTGGGGTTTGAATTAGAAGTGGTCACGTAGGCAGCGTGTTTTAGTTGTCCTTTGACACCAAACTGCAGAACCTATTCGAAAACCATGCTGCAGAGCAATATGGCATAAAATAGCAAGGTGTTACTTTGGTTGGGTTTGGTCGTGCTTTTAAGCTAGCAGTAGTCGGCACCGTTTGTGTCTTCATTTGTCAGTTGAAACAAAGGGACACTGACTACCTGGGAAATTGGTCTCAGACACTGTGAAGGAGAGAGTGACTGTGGCTCTGTAGCATACCAGTCTTCCTCCTAGAAAAGGAGACTCGACAGGGAGATGATGCATGGAAGATCGCTCCCATAAGCTCATTTCAAAGTTCGCTGGGCTTCCTCTGCATACAATACCATACAGTCTCTTATTTACACTGAACGCACTCAGCTCCCGAAGAGCTGGGTAGCTGTTAGCAGGGAAGGCTCGGAAGTCTGAACAGCACTGTCACTAAGAACCAACGTCGTAATAAGGAAAGCCAATCATTTTTTTAAGGTGTCTAGATAGTTCTCCAGAGATACACCCTTGTTTTCTGGGGGTGGGGTTGTACAATACCTACCGTCACTAGCGTTCTCTGATGGGATCAGCTGTGCTGATTGATGCTAACGCTGATAATAACATTAGTTCAGTCTGTCCAGTGTTGGTTCTCCAGTTGTGGTCATCCATGCCTACAGCAAGTCCTTAGGAATATTAGACCCCTTTTAAAATAAAACAGTTTAAAACCAAGAGAGCTTGTCACAAAAGATTACTGTCAGTAGTGGTGCAACACCACCAGCCGAACCATGGTCAAACAAGCACCTACACATCAGTAGGCCACCGTGTGCCAGTGCCATTTGCCCTGCCTCCCTGTAGTATCAGGGCAAGAGTGTTCAGGGGGACTCAGGAGAAAGTTTTAGTATCACCTTGTGCTTAACTGTTCATAGTAAAAAGGATTTACTGATTTCTGAAGAGTCACAGATACTTGCCATATGTAATGGCAATGTCTAAGTATTGCTTTTTAACTGCAGCGTATGCGGAAACATAAACACATCCTGTCATAGATTTTTCTGGTTACACGTGAAGCCAGTATTGCTTTTCCACACTGAAAATTCTCGACATATAAATATTTAATGTTGTGGAGACGTGAGGCTGCTGGGACCCTACCGTATAAAGTTTTAATAGCTTTATTCATAGCCTTCTCTGTGACTGCAAAGTATGTTCTTGTTTGCCGAGTTGCATCAGTCATATCCGGATTTCTCTTGGGATTAACAAATGGATTTCAAAGTACAGGGTGGGAGGGGGGAGTATGTCTTGTATTCAAACGTTTTTCATCCACAATGAAATACCATTTTCTAACATTTAGACTTAAATTTTATTCAAAATATTTTACACTCTACTTACCTTGACTGAATGCTGAAGGTATTTCAGCAGGTTAGAGTAATAGCCAACTTCTCCATAGGGATACAGACAACTGTATTTTCTGTTCTTTTTTAAGCATATGACAATTTTATGCCTAATAAATGCCTTCTGGAAAGCAAATCCTGGCTCGTAATGTCTGAAATAGTGACATGTTTAAATGTTGTTTATTAATACATGCCAGGTAGTCTGAAAATCGAGTGTAGAGTTGTGGTGGTAGTAGAAATACACATCATATCCTATGGTCTCCTGCAAACTCAGAAGGGTAAGAAGATTAAGACGTGGACCTTAACGGTGGTAAGCGCTAGCAAAATACTAAATCATGTTTAAACACAAAAGACAGGCAAGCATGCACACACTGCCTTAGACAGTATGAAGTACACCTGTTTTTACTGGAAATTATGCCCTGGTGATTAGCCATATTTTTACTTTGGCTACATTGTTTTTGGTTTCCCACTTCTGATTTGCCACAGCAAAGAAGAAAAAAAGATTTTTTTTTTTTTTGCTTGCTTGATTTAGGATTATTTTAGTTGTTGCTGTGTTGACTTTGTGCTCCTTTAGCACGGAAGTCACAACCTCAGCAGGAAATGCAGAGGGCCAACACTATAACTCTTGTGATCATACAGTAATGTAACAAGGCTTATTTAAAAGAAAATAGAAACCAATAATGCCACAGCGGAACTGAAGTGCGAAACTCGGCTTTAAGTTGCATGTGTATTGTTCATCAGTGGAACCTTCTAATGCTGGCTTTGTATTCCACTATTTTTGTGTAGTTCTTTTGACAGCAAATTTGTTTATCAGCAAAGAGGACTTGGACCAATTGAACAGAACACAATTCTTGTCCTGGATCCAAGTAGTGCAAAACTGCTTCATTCCACAGGCAAAAGTCTGTAAGTTATTTTTCCTTTTATCAATAGCACTAACGTTTCTGTGTGTTTTACTCCAGGAAGTCCCCAAACCCATTTTCACATGTATTATATTATATTGTGTGATTGTAGCCTTTGAGCTTATTTAAAATAATAATTAAAAAATCAACAACTAATACAGGTAACTTTTCATCTTTACCACCTGTGCTTTCTAGCCGTCCACACAGTTCCATCTACCAGCCATATTAACAGAAATGCAGGGATCCTGAGTATTGTGTATTGTCCCTCAAGATTCCAAATACTAGCCTGAGTGAGACACCAGAGATCAGCTGAATTTCGGAGCTGAGATACTGGAGTCAAAAGAATTCTGTTCTCTAAAGCTATCTATCTCTTACATTACGTACTACAGGTAGTTAGTATGTACAGCATTTGTTGGTCTGCAGATCTTCCTGAAAGACGTCTTTAACCTGATTCTTCTGCATTTGTGCTTGCAGATTTTATTTACCACATGGTTTGAGTGTAGATAAAAGCGGTAACTACTGGGTCACCGATGTAGCTCTCCATCAGGTATGTTTTTGAAGCCTTAATAGCAGGACCTTAATATTTTGCAGAAAAAACGTTTTTGTTTTCCTAGAGATTTGACATAAATTATTTATCTAGGCCTGTTAAGATAAACATTAAGAATATGCCTGCAGAAATTGACCCCTGTGGCCTTCGTGGAACATAGCTGTGTTAAATAATTTGCTACATAGACATAGTATTCAGAAATAAAAGTATCTGTTTTAAAACAAGGATTCTTTTGAAAAAGAACAGATGCTTTTGCTACATCTTTGCTTATCAGTTCTTCTGTGTTCTTAAACCCAGAATGTGAAACTAACTTGTTTGCTGTAATCACAGGGAGTTCATATTTTAGGCAGAAATTTCCCAGAAGCAACGCTGTTGAAAAACTGGCGGTTGGTAGACGCCATAGTCAATGCACCAGGATTATGTTTGGTTTACAGATCTGTTTTGTACACAGTAACAGGTATTTTTCCATAGGCAGCCATCCCTCTTACATGTGACCCTCCATAACTGAAACTCTTTTCCTGTTGGCTCCCATCGAAGGTTTTCAAACTGGGAGCAGACGGAACAGAACCGTTACTGATCTTAGGAGTGGCTTTGCAACCAGGCAGTGACAAAAATCATTTCTGTCAACCAACTGATGTGGCCGTGGATCCGGTCACCGGCAGCATTTATGTCTCTGACGGCTACTGCAACAGTCGAATCATTCGGTTCTCTCCAAATGGATTGTACGTGATGCAGTGGGGAGAAGGTACGATCAGAGCTCTTGGTGCTTCACCCGTACTGCTGCTACCATGAACTCATCGTGCACCGTGACACTGTTGATGTTACTATTGCTTCTGTTTATGAATTTATATTACTGAAATACCTTCCAGGCCTTGGCTGAACTTCAGCCTTCTCACTGCATTCTGATTTTCTCTTCTGTTCGTGCGGCTACATGTAGTAGCTATATATTCACTAGGAATACGAAAGGGGGATTCGTTAGCATGCTTTCAGTACAAGTGTTGGCATGTCTTGTCTTAACAAAAAAGGAATCTGACTTTCACAAAAGCCTTATTTTTTCTTAAACATTTGAAAAAATAGTATGTCTTCACTGCTTTTGCAGGATTTATGCCATGGTCCCATCTAAGTTGTATGAATAATTGCATTTCTTCCTGACTCAGATTTATGTGCAAAGGCATTAAACTATGCCAAATATTATAAGGAAAAGGCAAATTCATAAATTCAGGATTTACAAAGGTGGCGCAGCAGAAAACCACAGTTCACCTACCTGAATGAGTGTAACTGCCATGAGAAGAAAGCAAGCTGCCTTAATTTTTTTCCCAATGTTATAGAAAGCCTTATGTGACACTTTGCTGTTTCGAAGCAAAACTGATGGTTTCAGTGTGTACTTTAACACAAACCTGGATATTTTGTATTGCAGAGACTTCTTTAGGCAGAGCCAGACCCGGACAGTTTCATATCCCTCACAGCTTAGCCCTGGTCCCCGACTTCAGTCAGCTGTGTGTGGCAGACAGGGAAAACGGTCGAATTCAGTGCTTCAGGTTAGAGACTGGGGAGTTCGTAAGAGAGATCAAGCACAAATCATTTGGAAGAGAGTTGTTTGCCGTGTCATATGTTCCAGGTAACCTTTTTTCCTGTTCTTCAGATTTGAAGTAGATGCTTTATGTCAGTCTGTCAGAGTACAACAGTGTTATTTCCTGAAGAGTGCTATCGTGTTCTCCTAGGCCAGGTATTTATTATTTTCCAAAGTAGAGCTGATGTAATGGAAAAGTTTAGAACTGTCCTGTTTTCCTACTTGCAGGATGAGGGAAGCTTGCATATAACCTCTGCTTCTGAGAAATGACTGATTACACTGCCTAAACGTGACGTCAACAAGTAGATGATCACGTTTGCTTCCTAGTGACTGCAGTCAATAATTGTTTATTAATGATGTTTTAAAATATTAATTTTGAGGTCCATTGAAGAGAGCAAAATAAAAAGCTTCCAAACGATCAAGAAAAGTTTTGGGATTCATAAAACAAAAGATTTGAAAGTAATTAGTTTGAAAAAGTTGTGGTTTTAGTATCACAACCTGGTCAACGATCACTGTATTCATTTTTTGGGGTTGATTTTTAATACTCCTACTGAAGTTAATGTAAATGTCAAGAACTGGATGAGGAATTTCGACATGTCAGGCTCCTGACTCTGTAGTTGATAGCAGATATCAAGGTTATCTCTCTGGCATCTGCCAAGAAGATAAGAACTGCTGTACTGAAACAATACTTGACACCTGTAGCCCGGTGCTCTGTCTCCTGACAGTTTCTAAGCAGAAAGTGTGAGCCTGGCTGCATTTTGTGGTCCGTTCCTCTCCTACTCCCCATGCAACCACAACCACTTTATTTAAGGTTGTTAGGAGGTTACTCCTGACCTCTTCTTCAAGGTTTCCTTTTATAGACCTATTGCCCATGAGTTTTCCTAATCCCATTTTGAGCTGGCTTGTACAGTCTGCCTCTTCAACCTCCTTCCGTTACAGGCTCCAGAAGTTCACTACCCACTTTATATTTTTAAATTTAAAAAAGCCTCCTAGCTTCATTGAGTCCTTCTCAGTCCCAGTATTTTGGGAATTGGTGAATAACACTTCCACACTCCCCATGACTGCCTCTTACCCTTCTCTCCAACCGAAGAACCCGTCAGCTTTGTTTCTCCCCATAGGCCATTTAATTGCTTCAGCCCCTTGACTACAGTAGTTGCCTTTCTTTCTATCATTTTTAACTTCATCAGGGTCTTCTTGAGTTGCAGAGAGCAAAACAGCACTTAGTACTTAGGAAGTGGCCATGCTGAGCTTTTGCACAGTGGCAGAACTGTCCCCTCCATGCCTAATTCTTTTCCTGGTGATACACAACATTCTGTGGAAATTTTGGTTGTCACTGTACATGGAGCCAAAGATTTCAGAGACCTGTCAGTGATGGCTCGGAGATGACTCTCCTCAGTTGTAGCTGCCAGTTCCGAGCTAAACATCACGTAGGCATGATCTAGATTATTTTTTCACAGAAGAACCACTGTCCATTTGTCTTTGCTGAAGCTCTTCTGCCATCTGTTTCACAACATATTTATTCTTATGAAAAGTCTTTCTGGATTTCCTTGATACCATCAAGCTTCTGACTGCTCCACAGAACTCAGTACCTTCCTCAGACTGGGAGATGTCAGTGTTTGCCCCATTTTCCAGGCCACTGATGAAGAGTATTGAAAGAAATTTTTTTCTGGCCCTGATCCCTGCAGGACATCTCTACTCAGACTTCTCTATCCTGAAAAATTGTAAGCTGTGTCCTTAAGCTCTGCTCTTTGCTTTCTGTTCATTAATGTGTCTTTCATTCAGCCCTGCGACTACTCACGTTCTTTAATAACCCCTGGTGCACAAGCTTGTCAACGGCTTTCTGAAAACCCAAGTATGTCTACAGCAGCTCCTTTACCTGTGCGCTTTTTCTCTCCGTTCCGAGCTGAGGCACAATTTCCCCTTAGAGAAGCCACACCAGCTTCTTTCCGACAGGCCACCCATGTCTTGTTCTTCATTATGGATTCTACCATTCTGCTGGGGACGGAAGCCAGAAATGTTGACGTGCCGTTCCCAGGCATCCTTCTGAGCCCTTCTCGTAGGTAGGCATTACTTTGGAAGTCTGCTTGCAGGGCAGTTTGCAGTGCTGGGTGGCTGCTCAGCTTGGCCTTAGGTCTCTGCCTCCACCTTTGATTTCCTTCTGACCTTGGGTGAATGCCATCCAACCCTGGTGAAGTAGTAACCTCCAGCTCGTCTAACGCCCCTTGTTTTCATCTCTGCTATGAACAGTTCACCGTAGTTCGGTTCATGTGGGTTGTTACAGCAAATCTAATGTCGTTGCAGGTGGTCTCCTCTTTGCAGTTAATGGAATGCCTTATCCTGGAGAGGCAGAACCAGTGCAAGGATTTGTGATGAACTTCTCGACTGGAGAAATAATTGATACTTTCATTCCACTTAGAAAGGTAGAGTATTGCACAGAGTGCCTGGTGCACGTAGTCTGTATGTATGAGAATGTCAGTAACATCCCGCTTCTCCAACTTTCATAAGATATGGCAGGGGATAAGATGTTTTGTAATGTAAGCTATTCCAAAGGAATTCTTCGTACTATTAATCATTAACTCTAGAATTTTGGGTCTTAGTTTGTATATGTGCTGCACATTTGAAAATTATACTACCCTTAAGATGATTCCTACAGATAATACCTTCTGTCAGGATAAACCTACTTTATCGCTGTCAGACAGTTCTTTAAAGCTAATTTAAGAGTTAATTACTTGCAATATTCATGTATTTAGATGCTAGTAATATGTCAAAAAAGAGAGTATATTCCTAAGCAGAAATAAAATTCAGCTGTATAGTTATGTCCCTCCTTTACAGAAAATCGGTGTGGAAGTTAAAGGCATCATTTACACAGTATCGTACATAAAAATTGTGTTTCTTTAAAAAAGTGTTTCCATATGTTGTCTCAAAACTAAAGGCCAAATGTTCGGATTCCCGTTTGTAGGTAACACATATGCTCTGTAACTTGCAATCCAGTTTTAAACTCTAGCAGAGGGAGGAGGTTTTTTCTGAGTATAGCAAATAGCTGTGTGGCGTCCAAATTCTCACGAAAAACTAAATATGTGGGCTCAAAACCAAGATTCATGGGGTTTTTTTAATATATACTTCCGAGTATAAAATTGAATGCGAAAATGTAAATATAAATATTATACAGATAAAAATCGTTTAGCATTCATACATCCAATAATCTCCAAGTTGTTATCCCTGGAGAAGGCAAACGTATGATAGAAATGGAATCCCTCTCCCTTGGCTCATTAAGCCTTCACACCAGCACCGGCTGCGTTGTCCAGCCTAAGGGCGCAGTATGGCCAGCCCCCTGCTCAGGGGAAGGAGGGCCCGGTGAACGTAAGGGTAACCTGTGGCTGCTTTTCTTCACAGAGCTTTGAGATGCCACATGATGTTGTTGCTTCAGAAGACAAAACAGTGTTCGTTGGAGATGTTCATGCCAGAGTAGTGTGGAAGTTTGCGTCCACAGAAAGTATGTTCTTTTTGTTCTTCATGTCACAGCTTTACGTTTTGCATCTTCGATCAGAACCTTTTACCTGGTACCGCTGGCAAAGAACCTGGTGGCTTTCTGACAATGATTTCAGTACACTACAAGCTCTCCTGCAGAAGCTGTGTGCTACTGCTCGGTTTTCTTTACGAGACCGTTCTACAGCCTTGCTGCATGCTCTGCCGAAGGAGATTCCCAAGCGGACTCGTTCGCTTGTCACAGGAGGAAACAAAATGCATTTGCCTCATGGTAGATCTGTCCCTTGTCATATCAGTGCCTGCTTAAACAAAACCGTGACTCCAGCATTTTGTAATTCCAGGGCATCATTTGCTGAGAAGTCAACTGCTTCCTTTGAGGTTATCATAAAGGAAACTCCCAGGGGCTGAAGTGAAAACACAAATCATCTTAAAATTTTATTCGTTTCAGTGGGAATATTCATCATTAGAAGACGAATCTAATATCATTTGGAGTCCTGTTTCACGAAGTGGAAACACTTCCCATTTTTTAATCCAGTAACCCCCAAGCCAAGGAGACTGACTTCAAGGAGAGGGACCTGATTAGCCAGACATCAATTTAGTAGGGTTCAGAGAGAGATCAGATATTTTACAGGAATAAAACTATCATCCAGTGTTACATTGTATTGGATAAAAGATGTATGAGAGAGATAAAGCCTCGGGCTTCAGGGTGTTAGTCACCAGTAAGAGCCTGCTGTTATAAATGAACTTCTGACTAAGCCAGTTATTCCATATTTGTCTGTTTATAATTCATGGCTTTTCCTTTGGGGCATCTGGTGTGAGCTGCTGTTAATAACAGGAAGCTGGACCAGATAAATTGTAATTCTGACTGGATATGGCTTTTTCTGCATATAATAACCTGAACAAGAACACTTCTAGGCTTTTATTCAAAGAAACATGAGAACCAAAAAAAGAAGGAATTATTCATCACTTACAGGTTAGACGAGGAAAGTTTTTGTATATCATTTTCTTCGTAGTCTTCGCTGCAGTGTAAAACTGCAGTAGCTAAGGAACCCCAATTCAGCCAGCCTTTAATCCATCGTGACTTTGATTACGGTGAACAGTTTTATTTTTGCGGGAATCCCTGAACCTTCGCCCATAAAGCCTTTCTGTGGCAAAAGAGTTAATTACTGCCAACACCTTTCATGAATCAGGCTCTTTTGGTTTCTTCCATGGCCTTGAGGGCTACTGAATGGTTTATGCTGACTTTCCTTGGTGAAGTTCAGATGCTGATGGGATTGTTTACCATAGGATTGTGCTGTACATTTGAGAAGGCTAGCAGGAAAATGTCACTGAGTGTCTTTCTGAAATGTCAGTTGTCTTGAAGAATAATTTTGTTTTACAGAAATGGAACATCGGTCAGTTAAAAAGGCTGGTATTGAGGTACAGGAAATAAAAGGTTAGTCTGATTCATAATGGAAATGAAGGAACAGTACTTTCACACAGACTAGGACTGCTTCTGCCAAGATGGAGGGAAAAATGCTAACTGGTTTCACTGTTGTTTCATTTTTCACCATCATTTCTTACAGTGACTGTAGATAAAATACAGAACTGGCATCGGAAGCACTAGAAAGCAGCTGGTAACGGTGTTACCCAGTAGATGCTATTTTACAGCCAATGTAAACATTTCATTTTCAGTGATGACAAGTGCTTCACAGCCACTAAGATAAAAATTTTAACTAGTGGATTAATTCCGTATCACCATCTGGTATGGTCCAGATTGGTATCTGTGTCACCTCGCTTAGACACAGAAATAGCTCTGAAATATAACTGTGTGATAGCTACTCCCCAGCACCCTCCCCGCTGCTCCACAATCCTCACCCACTGAAAAAGGGTTCTTTGAAATGGCAGTTGGTTTATCTTTCTTCAGTCTTTCAGTATAAAGCCTTGCCAGTCACACCATATGGTGAAAAACACCGCTGCTTGCTTTCTTTCTTCGATTTGCATGAATATTTAAAAAAAAGAAAAAAGAGGGAAATAAAACCATGTAGAAACAGGAGATAAGGACATACATGTAGAGGAGGTTGGAAGGGGTAAACAAAATACCCATTTGGGAAGAAGACAAGCAATTTTAACCACTAGTATGCTGGTACATAGGTCTTTTATGTTGAACAGGAGAAGCTCATTTGGCTTTCAGAAAACCAGTACCAGGCTATGGAGTGGCCTTTATAACACGTTCCAACGTTCTTGACTGGTTTTCTTTGGTTGAATTCAGAGCTTAGGCGGTTTGCTTTAGCCACATCTACGCAGACAGAGGAAAATACCACGAGATCCCAATGCCAGTTGCAGGCATGTAGAATAAAGTAGGCTGACACGATGAAATCCTCATTGTCAAAACTTCCATCCTTCTGTTTTATCTCTGTTCTTCTGAAGCACTCAAAAAGGAAATGTTGACATTACAGCATCCACAGCACAAATCTAGGTACATACTAATGCATTTCAGCTTTCTTTAGGAAGATACAGTGCTAGCTGGCACTTGCAATGCTACAGAGAAAAATCACTAGGGCAATAAACAGTTTTTAAGTAACAATCTCTCGAACTGCTTAGGTTATGTAGACTGGAGTTAACATTTCACAACTCCACTTGAAGAAAACAGGTGACCAGCGGACTTTGCGTCATCCTCTGCTTAATGAGTGGATAGGAGTGGCCTGCATCTTCACAGCCTTCTGGTGACAGACTGTTACTACTGCTTGCGCTGCTGTGACGTGAGGGAAGAGACGTGGAGGGCTGTGTGCAGCTTTGCCCAGCGGTGGGCACGGTGGTGGAGGAAGATGGCTCTGTTCTACTTGAACAGACGGGGCGTGATCATTGTATTGTTGTTCGCCTTGTATTAGTGATGACCATGATACCGCTGTCACCACTGCAGTTGCGTTAAGTGTAACCTGAAGCGTTTACTGTTGTTTCCAGAGAGACCGTCTTTTTAATTTGGATAAAGAATCAAAATAGAGTTGGGTCAGAGGGTGTTTCTGATGCAGCTACTTCTAAAGACACGCAGTTAAGTCAGACTTTAAAATAGAAAGCTGCACAGTTTTACTCACTAAAAGTTAGCACAAGGCATGTGATCTTTCATACACACACACAACAGCACAGAGGATTTTACTGAAAGTGTTTTTCTCCTTGTAGGTGGAGAGGTAACAGATCGGTCAGGAACGATTGGGTGCAGTTTTCAAAAGCTCTCCAGAATTACAGAGCCAAAGTTCTTTCATGGGATGTAGCAGTTCTGAAAATCTAGTCCTTTGTCAGAAGTTTATTAAAAAGAACTTTACATGCTTTCATTTCTGTTGTACAGCATGTTTCTGTATTTCTTGTGGAAGTGTTATTATCAAAAGGAGGTATTTAATTGATACTACATCACACACCTGTTTGCAAAAATACTTCGGGGGATTTTCCTGTGTTTCAAAAGATCAATACTTTTTAAGACAAAACTCTCCCCAACACCTCTCCTTTACCTGCTCAAGAAAAGGAAAGGCATCTTTGCTAGTGAGTTCAGACTCTCTCTGCCTTACGTTTGGGATAACCTCAGCTAAAAACGTCTCTATAAATGTCTTTTGTTTCCTTCTTACTCGGCACTTGAGGTATTCTAGCTTGTTCTTTCCTTTAATGCCTTATTCTGTGTTACTTGATGCATATGGATTACCTATTGAAATTGTCTTCTTTCTAAAGAATCGGAAACCCTTGTAGAAGCCAGACTGAAAAACAACCCAGAATCAACAGACCCTCTAAAGAAGCAGGAAAAACAACACTTGGTCCGACAGGCCAACAGTGGAATTCCCTTTGTTCTTATTACAACTCTCCTAGTGATCCCTGTTGTTGTTCTGCTGGCAATTTTGGTATTTATTCGGTGGAGGAAGACAACTGCCTATGGAGGTAACCATGAGTAACCAGAGAACAAGCTTTTACTACTCCAGCTCAAATCATAGCTGAACACTGAAGGACGAGGGTATGAAGAGAGAGGCTTACCATCCCTTCGCCCTCCTGAACTGTTGCTGTGATGCTGAGCACAAAAGCATCGGCATGCGCACAGCAACTGCATCCCCCTGTGCCTTTAACATTACATCTCAAGCCACCACCTTTTCAGAACACGTATCTAAGATCTTTAATTGGTGTCGAGCCGAAAATTGGTGTCTCAGAAATGACTAGAGTATCTTTATGTTATCATCGAATGCATAAATTTCAATGCTCTGAGCACAGTTTGATTTCCACTTTGGGATCTTCAAATTGTTGAGAACAAAGGACTCTGCATGTATTATAAAGTACAAGCAAAATGCAAACAGATTTACAAGAGATTATGTGTTATTGTTCACCACTACCTTGTGCATTTTGTGTCAGACGTGTTTCCATAACGCGCCCCGGCCCGTTGCTGTGAGAGCTGTCATCGGTACCTAACAATGCTGTGTGAATCTGTTCCTAACCCGTATTACGTAGTACCGTAGTTTTTGAGAAACGGGTAGACTGCAGTAGGAGCTCGTTCATGGCACTTGGTATTTTGTGTGGCATAAATGGTTTTGTCAAGATACTCTCATCGAGAGAAAAACAATGTACACGGAATAGATACTGGCTGGGACATGCTGCCACCACGGAGGCGGTGCAGCGCTCCACTGCTGCTTGTGCAACTGAACTGCATGCATTTTGCTCAAAGATTTCAGTGTGCAGCTTCCTGACTCCTCGTGTGCCAGCGTGTTCAGCACATCAAATGTGCTAACGCTCTAGAGTAGCGCAGCCCTGCCCTTAAAGGATGTGATCAGTGGTAGCGCCTTTGCATGCCGTTTGCACTCCAGCAGTGCTCGACGCAGTTACGGGGGTTAAAGTGAACCTCTTGCACGGACTGATGGAAACTGAGTAATATATGGGAAAAGACAGTTTGGTCATGGCATTTAATATTTTTTCAGATGAAGGATGGAAAGGGTTACGAGGCAGGAGGATATCATTTGTGAGAGGGGCGGGAAAGCTCCTCCAAAATACCTGCAGAAGTTCACAGATCGCTGTCTGCTGGAAAGCCAGTCTTCTCTGAAGGGAAACTGTACCACTTCCACTGTCAGGCTGTATTTTCCAGTGTACTGGAAAGTAGTTGTGCACATTATGAATGACAAGGTTCTAGTTCTTCCTGTAAACTCTTCAGAGTAACAGAACAGTTGAGGGAATTAAATTCTCAGAATTAACTTAGATGTGTAATGGCTGGACTGGCGTAAACAACATCCCTGGTATGATAATTTTGTTAGGAATTATAATTTCACCTTCGTCAAGAAGCTGAAAAGTATCAGTTTTGTTTCTTAGAGCTGCTGTTCAATTAGTCGATTGTCTGTGCTTTGTATCAGAAAATACAGATAATTATTTAATCACAGAGTATGATTTTAGCTTATTTTTTAAATCTACCTTATTTTTCAGCTGATGGGGAACACAAACTTGACTCAAGTTCAGGCAGAATTTTAGGAAGACTCAGAGGTGAGTCATTGAAGATCCTTTAAGAACACAGTAACTGGAGGGTTTTTTCTGTATTCACCTTTGGCTGAGTAACAGATTTGATGGAACTTTCTCAGAGGAAGGATTGGGGGCAAACCTCAAGTGCTTTGTGGCAGTGTCTTTCACGACAGCTTTCATCTGTCTTTATCTGCTCGCTGAGCAGGATGAGTCACTACCGGTGGGAGCGCAGGAGCTGTCCCGATGCGTTGTCTGTGGATCTGGTGAATGAAATGAAGCACTTGGGGGCTAAGGGCAGATTGTTGGGAACACAAATAGCCTGCGTCAGGACTTCACGAAAGAAGGGATGCTGAAGAAAATAGTTTGAGACTTTCACTTCAGAGATGAATTTCCTTCCTCTTTCATAATATCTGTTCTTAGCTTTTGTGGCTCTTGCACTGATCCTGAGAAACACTTTCTGGACGGACGCTTAAAATAATCTCCACTGTACTGCTGAATGAGTAGGTAGATTTTTATTCCCTCCTGTAGAGTAAAGCAAACCTTATGTCAAGCCTTTCCTTTCCACAGGGAAAGGTGGTGGCGGCCTTAACCTTGGGAACTTCTTTGCAAGTCACAAAGGCTACAGCCGAAAGGGGTTTGACCGGCTGAGCACTGAAGGAAGTGACCAAGAGAAAGACGAAGATGATGGCACAGATTCAGAGGAAGAGTGTTCAGCACCTCCACCCCCACCAGCACCTTCATCATCCTGAAACCAGCCTTTGAGTTCTCCATTATACGATTCAACCAGAATGTCGGATTCCTTTTCCCTTGAGCACGTTTAAGATTTTGTGTATTTAATTGTAAACTGTACTAGTCTGTGTGGGGCTGTACACTGGTTCCTTTAATTTTTGGTTGGTTTTAGTTCCGTTTTTTAAGTGGAGGAGTGTATGGAAGTTCCATATCAGTGCCGTTGGTTTTTTTACGTGAACATCTTAACAAAGCAAACAGTCTTCTTATTGCAGCACTGATTTAAAGCAGTAGTATTTTCTCATATCAAATTGGGGATCTTGTAAATAAATCTTACTATCTGCTTCATCAAAATATTTTTCCCATAGCTATTACGTTGCCAATTTCTGTTTTGTGCCTTTCCTCTTCAATGTCCTTAACCTGTTGCAGTACAGAGAAAATAACAGTGCCACAAGAAAATGAAGCTGCTAAGTCTTCTTCTATTTTTTTAAAATCACTAACATTATATTGCATTGAAGGAAATAAAGAAGTCTCTATTTAATTTTTTTTCTTCTTCCTAACTTGATGTGTTTCTGGGATGTCTTATTTTTAGATCGTATCACTGTTAGAACACTATTTTCAGAAGCTGAATGTAATTTGTGTAATAAAGTATTGGCAGAGCATTAGCTGTCGCAGTGTACTTTGGAATTTTTACATACTCTTACGCTGTTTGGTATACAGCTCCTGTAAACGTTACACAGACACTTAATACAGGAATATTTTTAATGTCTTCTACCAGCAAAGTGCTATTTTGTGGGGAAGCTGGAAAAATATTGTGCTGTGTCACAAGGTGGGGGGGTGGGGGGGTTTCTTTCCCAAGAGTAATAATTTGCATACATGTACAAAGTCCAGCTTAAACATTTAAAGAGGAATTTTACTTGTACAGTAAAACACAGGGTATTTAATAAAACACGGTCACAGCTAAGAGGAAACCTGGGTCTCAAATCAAACATGCACATTAGTCAGGGTGGACATCTGATGCTACCTGTTTTGTGGTACTGATCTTGTTCCTCCACAGCTCCTTTTTCGTCGGTACCACAGGAGTCCTTCGTGCCGAGATGCAGCTCGCTCATGAACAGGAGACCGGCTGGAAAATTAACCCGGCTGCATGAGTCATGCGGAGTGTGAATCACAGTGACGTCACCGCGGTTTATCAGTCTAGTTTGAGGATCAGAGCATGATTCATCTCCTTTCAAAGCTCATATTGTGAGCCGAGTGTTCACCGCTGCCATCGCCGCAGGATGTTACGGAACGGCTTGCGCTGTCGTTAGCGCGGCCGTGGTAATAGGCTGGCGCTGGCGCTGAGCTTCAGAAACCGGCGTCGGGTTTCTTTTGGCGGCAGGTTTTGCAGACATTTTTGGGGGGAATAAGGGCAATGGTAATGGAGCAAAAGGTGAGATTTTCTCCCCAGCAAGATTTTATAAATCTCCTTTTCCTGGAGCACAAACTTAGCATCCTCGATAGGCTGTTTTTTCTCCAGGATAACTTTCTAAAATGCTGGGGTACCGGCAGTTTCATGTGACATGTATTCAGTGCACACACTCTAAGCTGCCTCCCTTCCCGCTAATTTCTGTTTTCCTAATGTTGCAAGGAAAACGGCCTGTTGCTGTCTCGCTGTTCAAAGCAGGGCAGTGGTATTTTTAGCTGTGGCCTCAACCCCGTTGTATGTGAATAAAAACAAATAAGGGAGTCAGGAAGGATCTCTTAAAGCTGTCTGCAAAGTCATTAGTTCCAGGAGGTTTTCAGTGAGCAGCAAGAGAGCGGGGGTGGCACTGCTGTCAGGGGTGGCCTCTGTGGCGTTGGTTCTAGAGGATCACAGGCTTTTCACAAAAGCAGCCAGTTACAGCTCACGTTTTGTCCATCTGATGTTGGGTGTCCTCTGCTTCCCTGGTATCAGGTTGATGAAGATGATACACAGCTGCCTCCTTCCTCCTTGCCTTCAGTTGATCCTCATCTCCAGCTACAAGAAAGTGCTTTTTTAAGGGCGGAGTAGCCAAACAGTTTAATTGCAAGTATGAGATCAAAGAACGATGTAGTGTTCGTCAAAATCTCTCTGGTACTCAGAAGTAGGTCTTGACGCTAGTCCTGGGCTGCATCAAGAGAAGCAGATCAAGGGAGGGGATTCTCCCGCTCTGCTCTGCTCTGGTGAGACCCCACCTGCAGTTCTGCATCCAGCTCTGGGGCCCCCAACATCAGAAGGATATCGACTGGTTGGAGTGAGTCCAGAGGAGGCCACGAAGATGCTCAGAGGGCTGGAGCCCCTCTGCCATGGGGACAGGCTGGGAGAGTTGGGCTGGGAGACCTGTAGCACCTTCCAGTACCTGAAGGGGGCCTACAAGGAAGGTGGTGGAGGGGTCATTTTACGAGGGCCTGTAGTGACAGGACAAGGGGTAATGGGTTTAAACTGAAAGCAGGGAGGTTTAGAACAGGAAGAAGTTCTTCCTGGAGAGGGTGGTGAGACACTGGGACCGGTTGCCCAGAGAAGCTGTGGGTGCCCCATCCCTGGAAGGGTTCCAGGCCGGGCTGGATGAGGCTTGGAGCAACCTGGTCTAGTGGAGGGTGTCCCTGCCCATGGCAGGGGGGTTGGAACTGGATGATTGTTAAAGTCCCTTCCAACACAAACTGTCCTGTGATTCTTCGGCAACTGTGTGGACAGGCGACCAACCACTTCCCAGCAGCAAGCGAACTCCAGCACCTCACGTCGCAAGCTACAGTTTCATACAGATACAGTGGCAGAAAATCTGAAGGCCCTAAATGTTTTTCATCTCTCAGCTAGAGTGGGTCTAGAGTGTGTGTGTTGAACTTTCAGCAAGTGTCCCAGTTAAGACTATGCTTTTTAATGAACAACACGGAATGGCACATTTTAAGACTTCCAAGACATGACACTATCTTTCATGAATTGCTGATTAGTCTTTTATTAAACCCGTTTAAGATGGAAGGATCTTGGGTATTGTAGAGGCTGAATATTTTCATTAAAATCAGGCTGATGAAGTAGCTGAGCACCCTTCCCTGTGGCAGTACTGTACTGAGCACCTCCCTGATTTGGATAGTCTGACATCCTGGAAGTCCTGTGGAGTGGTGGGAAGGTGGCTGCTTCTCCTCTGGTAAGCCATGCTGGGCAGTTCTCAGCAGGTTGCTGTGAACCAGCCGTAGGCGAGGGCAGACGGGAGCCACTGCACGCTCCCTGCGGAGGAGGCACTGAACGGCAACGTGCAGGTTGTCACCCAAGTCACCCGAAGGTGTCCCAGTTCAATGAAATTACCATCCCGGTTAAGCAGCTGTCCTTGCCACAAGTATCGTTAGGCGTAAATTGATTCCTTGGGAAGCATCTTGATTAAGTAGTTTTCTAATTAAGCAGCGCACTGTAGCAGTTAATGAGAATTTATAGATCGATGCAGTGAATTGCAACAGCTTCTTGCCTGCCAAAGCTAGATCTATTTATGCTTTGTCAGGACTTCGAGGTCAGCAGTGCCTGTCATGCTGCGGAGGATCAGGAGTAAGTGTGGGCCATGGGACGGAGAAGGGGCTTTGTTGATTTCTGTCCTGTCATTCAAACCGTCTGTGGGAAGTTGTTGGAGAGACTCTGTTAGCAATGCCCGTTGTGGGGAGCGGGACACTGCTGAGCAACTCGAAAGCGACTTGATTATTTAATTGCACATTAGGACATGCTTTTAAATTTGAAAGACTGTGCTAGGATACAATGCACAGTTTGTGTGGATTCATGTAATGTACTAATTAAAAACCAAACAAACAAAAACACCAAACAACAAAACCAGATGTCCAGTTGAATTAAAATTAAGAGTTTAAATTATGCCACTGTATTTTCTGTGTAAAATAGATGCTAGTGAACCCTAGAGTTATAGCAGCCTTACTTCCCTTTACCTTAATTTTTAATTCTTAAATATGAATATTTTCTTTTCCCGTTGCGAATTATCATAATTTGTCAGCAAAATCTGCATTATAACTATTCTTCAAGCTCCTCTCCAGTACCTGTGAAAAATACGGATTCATCTGTGTAGCTGAACATTACCAACAGGAGAAAAGAGGGGAGCTCAACCGCGCCAGGGGGGAGGATTTTAAATCCCAGTGGCAGCAAAACTGTCAAACTTCTCGTGGTTTCCAGACCTGGTGGCTGGAAAACCTAAGGGAGCGTCCAGCTGGGGTTGTTACACGCCCGTTTGGAGAGGTACGAGGGAGGCACCTCGGGAGCTGCCCTGGAATTGCCTGGACACTGCAGGTCACGAAGGCACGTTCGCAGAACTCCTTCCTGCAGCCCCTTTCCGCTAGCGCTTCTTATGGATCGGTTGGATGTGGAGCACGGCAGGCTGCGAGTGAAGCTCCGCCTGATTTCGCTGCACAGCTTTAAAACAACACACGGATGACGTAGAGGCAATTTTTTTTCCTACGGAAATGTGCCAAAAGTACCATTTTAAAGATGCAGTGGGGCAATCCGTTCCTGGCAAGCAGTCGGGGCTAGCGGTTCAGCAAACTAGGGGAATTATGATGAATTCTTCAATATTTATTAGTTGCATATATGCTTCAAATGGACACATACGAGAAACCTAAATCTCTTACTCTCTTTTTATGGGAAGGTAAGGCTTGTCAGGATGGGGTAAGCCTCCTTGAGCTGGCTCTCGGGTCCCGCGCCACGCATCAGGGACCCAGGGATGGCCTCTTCCCGGCACTGGCACCTGAGGTCCTGCTCACAGCAAGTTTTAATGCGCACGGGAAGGCGCCCAGTTCTTGGGAAGCTGCAGGGCTGTAGGGACATTCCCAACACCTGGCGGTGACGGTACAAACCGCCCAACGCGCACGGATTGTTGTGCCGTGACTTGCCGGAGGGGTCGGTCACGCAGCCGCCACGCGGGGCGGCTCACGGTGCTCTCACAAACACACTGCCGTGGCCAACACCCGGTTAGGGTCGGCTGTAACCAGGTGGGAATTGCGCCACGCGGGCGGTTTGGGAAGGCAAGAACCAACCCTGGGGCAGCGGTTCCCGGGAGACGGAGTGGTCGAAGTGGGACACATGGAAGTTGCGAGCCTGCAACATTCCAGGGTAACACCACCAACACAGGCTAAATCCTGCCCGACCCCCCTTCAGTCGTCTCTTTCAGTCGTCGAACTTTAAGCTGCGGGGGTGATGGATGCGGCCGCCGCCATCAGCCCGGTGGGGAACCACGTGTGCCACCGCGTAAACAGCAGAGGTGAAGCTTATGTTTCAGAGGTCAGACTTATCCTTTTGCCTAAATCGAGAGATGCCAAATCTCCTTCTGTAGACTGCGACTGTAGCCCAGACCTCGGACAGGTAAGGTTACAAAGATTACGGAATGCTTAGTTTCTATTTTTTCTCCTCAGTCATCTGTCCCACATCACTGCGTGTGCACAGATCCAGTGAGCAATGAGAGGGCTTCACGAAAGAGAAAAGGATGTTTCACGGCAGATATCTCACCCAGAGCGTCCAGTAAAAACACAAGACTGGCAGCTTTTGCACAGCGTGAAATAATGTAAAATCCTCTCCAAGGACAGCGTTTCTGCTTGCTTTTCTTCTCCAGCAGTAAAAATGTATTTATGCCTTGGGACATTTCCGAGCTTCTCCAACATTACGAACCAACGTTGGGTACATCTAAAGCCCCCCTTAAAATATGCCACCAGAATAATTAGAAAGGGAAGTCTGGGTAAATTTCTACTTCTTTGAATCCAAGAAAGTTCAGAGAAACTTTGATCAACTTAACGCTTTTCAGGTGAGAAATGGATTAAGGAGCAAAATGATTAGAAGGCAGCGGTTTTGCTTTTGTGCAAGTGCTACTTCGGGGGTCACAAGGAGCGAGGAAGCGCTATTTTAGTCTGCGTGACCTGCCCCAGGGCTTTCATCACCCTGCCCGCCAGCTCCGTGAAAAGCAGGGAGAGCTTTCCAGGGCGTCTGGCGAGTGACACTGCTACTCACTTTGTACAGGATTAAAGGCACAAATTGTCAAAGAACCAACTAAATTCAAGTACTGGATGTGTGAAATCTGATTTATTCCCTTTCAGCCCACTCAGGTGGGTACCACCAGCTATTCCAGGCACAGCTGCTCGTCACCAGCTGCAGCTCCGTCCACGAGAGCTCAGGGATTCTCGCCAAGCGCCCAGGGAAGGACCACAGGAGTCAGGACCAGTGAATCATGGGCGGCGGTACCCAAGGGATCCACGCGCTAGCAACCCGCAACAGGGCAGCGCCGCGCTGCCCGGGGAGTGGGAATGCTGCACTTCCCACAGCCTGGCTTCTTTATGGGCATGCCTGCTCCTGCTGCCGGCGCAGCCAGGTTCCCACAGGTCACCCCAACGCTCCGACAGACCGCGCACAACTGCGCCCAGGAGCCCCGGGGGAACACAACCGCTGGGGCTGCCCGCAGAGCCCGCTGTCGCGCCTGCTAGTGGGACAGACAAGGAGGCAGGGGGGAACCCGCGTGCCCTGGTCGTGGCAAATGTGGCCTTTGCCTGCGGAAAAGAGAGGGCGAAGGAGAAATGACTGGGGAATGCACCTCCCGTGATTAATGGCTCCTCTATCACATCTTTTAAAACTAAGTTACTGCCTGGTTACTGCCATGTGCAAGAGCCTTCCTGTCCAGTTTAAAGCTTTTTGTGTCCTGCTTTTCATTCCAATTGTCTCACAGCTCCATTGCCAAGATTTAAGGCCGGCAGGTCTTCTACTACGTGTAGAAGGGTGTAATACCTGTGTGCTGGGTTCAGTCAGGAAAGGGCTAACTCCCTTTACTCTGGTTGCCAGGGAACTCTGTTGCTGGACACTAAGTGAAAACATTGATAAGGCCTCAGCTGGTGCTGGGGATGGCCTGTACTGAACTCAAGGTCTTTTGTCCACTTCGGATACTGTAGCTGACCCAGACTGACCAAGGAAGTATTTCATCCCATAGTACGTCATGTTCCGGTCTCTTTGGGTGGGGAAGAGGGTCCGGTAGCCATTACTCTTCCCTTCTCTCTCTCTCCCTTACTCCCTTGCTCGTCTCTCCGGGCACTTGCTAACCCTCCTGCGTTAGCTGCTTTGCCAGCTGCCGTGCTGGCTCCTTTGTGTGGGAGCTGGTGGGTTGTTTTGAGTTTTCTGGCCGTGTTATCAGTGATAAGGTTTGCTCGGAATCTGCTGCGTAGGCTCCCGGGCTCCGGCCTTCAAGCCGCGGCTCTCGGGCTGTGATCGCTCTCGGGCTGTGGTTCTCGGGCTCTCTGGGTCTGATTTTCATCCCTCAACATCTGGGTGTGCCTTGGTCAGTGGATGGGGGGAAATTGTATCATATTGTATCATATTGTATATATTGTACTATATGTTTCATTTTCTACTATTTTAAGTATTTAGTATTAGTGGTACCTGTATATATTGATTTAGATTTAATTAGTAAATAGTTCTTATCTCAATTTTACAAGCTTCCTTATTTCTTTTTCCTCCGATTCTTCCCCTCCACTGGAGGAGGGGAGGGGGATTTGTGAGAGCAGCTTCGTGGTATTTTGCTAGCCGGGTTAAATCTTGACAACCTGCTTCCCAAAGACACTGCTAAATCCTGTTTATTTGTGTCAAATTTAGCCTCCTCATTTAAGACCGTGTCTGGTCTTGGTGACTTCCAACACGGCATTTCCTTCTGCCGGACTCACAGGTGGGCAGCTCACTGCCAGGCCAGCAGACAAGGACAGCTGTTGATGCGCCTTGCCGAGTTTCCACCGCTTGGTGAGCCTCTACAGCCCGCATCTTTTATTTTTAGCCAGTCCAGTAAATTAACTGAAAGCATCCACTCCAATCCCCAAAAAAACTACTCCATTACATGTTTTGAAAACTTCACGGTTAAAGGTCATTATTCATGTCTGCTGCAAAAAGTCACCGATATGGGTGTTGCAGTGGCATTTTCAGAAGATTTGTTACCTGCTTGCTCTGAAAAGCAAACCATGACTCACTGATGCCCTCCAGCAGGGAACATTCAGTTCTAGGGGGAAGGAAAAAAATCTAAAGCGCGTAGCTGGAAAGCGAGAACGCCCTAACACAGAACAGGCAACCACTGTACGGCAGCTCGGGGAGCATGCAAACAGGAGAGGAAAGGTTTTCATTCCACAAAACACACTGTTTGTACAGTCTTTTCACTAGCAGATGCTTTTTGTGGTGTTTTCCGTCAAACGAAGAGCTGGTAGTTGGCAGTACTAGCAAACCCCAAGGACAAACACCCACGGGACTGTGCTGGGAGATATGAGGAAACGTGCACCTTTTCCTGCATGCTGTAGTCCCTCCAACAGCCTGACACAAGGGGGCACAAACTCCATTAGAAAACACTATTTCTCAGACTTGTGTTACAAAATAGCCTCTTGCTATTGGCCTACCATAAACCAAACCTGTGTGCCAGTGAAAAACGATTCCAGGTCGACATCTGTGTATTTATCCAAGCTGGTTAAAATACAAACCAAAAGCAGGCAGGTCACAACCCTACACTGAACAACGCTTCGCTGCAGCGAGGCGCGAGGAGCTTCCCTGAGCTTCCCCAAGCACCCTGTGCTGCTTGCTGTGTCTCACGTTTCCTGGTGGGTTTTTTTCAGAGCTGACTGATTGTTTTTCACATCATTAGTTTGAAAACCCTGTATTTTATTTCAACGAACCTGCCACACGCAGAGAAGGCCTCATTTAGGAGCACTGAAGAGACACTAATGCCTGCTCATTAATACACTAGATGAAAATTACCAGGAAGCCTGCGTGATCAGCATCACTCAGCACGTTAAATGTTTCCCGGTGTTCCCCTTCCCGTGCCAACGTAGCATTTTCCATCTCTCCAATGCAGCTCTAAGTACACAGTGCTTGCATTGCCCCAGAGCTTTCCCAGGAAACAGCCCTGCTGCGCTGCGTCCAAACAAGGAACTGACCAGCTGGACAAGAAAACGGAGGGACGGTTTTCTTTTGCGCCCAACAAAGCTGACTCTTGCAGAGCTCTGCTATTCTTGCATATATAGCTTCTGCTATACTTCCTAACGGTGTAACGAACCCCTCCCGGCGTCACTTCAGTCAATCATCACTGTTTCTTCCACTAAGGCACATACGGAGGATGAAGGGTTGGCTTAAAGGGCTTGGGCCTCTGTTCAGGATTAGCACAGGAACAGTTTTGGCTGCCACGCCACGATGACATGAACCTCCAGTGCCCAGGGCACACAGCACTCGCATTATCACCTTTAAAACTACTATTCCAGGGAAAAAATACTGTATGACCACAGTGCTCCATTACTGGGGAAAGAAAGTAAAGAAAGGCCACTGCTCACGGTCACTGGTTATGTCACAGTTACACGTGGGGTTTTCTGCTGCAACTAGTCTGACAGGATTCCCTTGCCTTTTTTTTTTTTTTTTAAAACAAGACAAATATATTTCACCAAACCCACTTTCTTCACTTCCTTGACTGCACTAAACTGATGATTATAAAGGTCAGCTGTCCTCAGAGGACAGCACTGCCTGAGGGTAACAGCAGCTGACAAAAAGATGGGCTTCTCGACTTGCGTGTGTGCGTCAGCATCAACACAAAGCTGGTTCACCTCCAAGTGCAGCTGGCGCAGAGGAGGAGCCTCTTAAGCCCACATCCCCAGCTGCCTCCCAGTACGTTCTTTCTGAAACAGCCTTGGTGGGGAAGAGGTATATATGTAGGACTGGATTTTCAGAAGACACAAAACACTGAGTATTTTTTCATTTGCATTTAAAGGTAGGCTCCTGTCATAGTGCTGAGCTCTTTTCTCACATCAGCTGTGGCCCGTGATATTGACGACACGCTGTACACTAGGTACGAGTTAGGCACCCAATCAGGCTTGAGCATCACACCGTGCTACTCAAGATTAACTGAAAAATTAATAAATACTACTTTCCTCCAGCCGAGTTACAAGTCACACAACATTCAGCAGCAGAGATGAGAGGGAACGCACACGTTCAAGAGCGAGATAAGCAAATCTTCCACAGTATAAAACAGAAGTTGCTGAATTGCTAAATTAGTTTTTGTGTCAGTCCCCTATAAAAAGAACTGACTTGCACTCATCAGTTTTCCACGTGAAGTGATTTCTGCTCAGCTGCCTCTGCAATAGTCTTCTCAGCAGGAAGTCCACACCAGTAACAACCTGCTCAAGGAATTCAGAGGATAAGTAACAACAGTGCTTCACTTTTCCCAGACCACTGTCAGTGGAAATCTCCAAACCTGCACTGCCTCCAGGAAGATGTAACCGCAAGGGAATCCAGACGTTTGTGAAGAAAGCACAAAGGAATGCCGAATGCTCTTTTGACATGTCTGAGAAATTAAAATTGCTCACCCCTGCAGAGTTTTGATGAGTGGGGAGCAGCTAAAGGACGCGTTGTTTCACGCGTGGAATATTACGTGTACTCGATTTTGGCAGCTTTACTGTTCTCTGAGATCTTAGAGCTGTGAGTTTGACTAGAAATTAAAAGCTGTAAGAGTCAGTTTACAGCTTCTCAGAACAGGAAATTGTTTTAAAACAGGAAAAAGGGGACATGAGCTTCTCTGCCATGGAGGCAAAATTTACAGCAGATTGCTTAGACAATATTCATCCCCTAGGATCTCTGCACACGAGGAATGTGTCACCTACGGATTAAGGAAAAGGCCATTACAGTGAAACGATGCATTGTGTCCTGAGAGGATAATAGTACACATGCATTTACTGGGTTGTGCCTACACTTCTGGTCAGCTAGGGAGTGCTTCTCAGTGCTGACACAAATTAACCACCGGACACCTGCAATATTCCCGAAGTCATACAGTAGCAGAACATGTGCTTTAGCTAGGTTGTGCCTATGGTTTTGGTAGCAAAGCAATTCCTTCTTAATGCCCATACAAATTAACCAGTAGACAGCTGCAGTACTCATATTTATAAAGCAGAAAACTGGATTTGGCTGAAGAATTTGGAGTCACTATTTCGGGGTTGGGTTTGGGGTTTTTTTTTGTCTGCCACAGAAGTTCAAAAGTGTGACATGACGCCATGCTTAAGTACCCTCTAATTCGGTCTGAAGTCTCCAGCAAGGTGAAGGCCATTGCTCTGGCTTTGTAGTGTTTGATTCAATGCAATGATCTTCCGTCAGCTCGGACCGATGTTTACCGTCTGTTGACTCTTGGTCTTGGCAGGCTGCAGGTGGCACTTGCACAGCAGAGATGACATCTCTTGTGTGGGCATTTATTTCCCCTTCGGTGGCAGAGTCTTGTTGGCTCGGATTGCAGGATCTTTCAGATAAGCCAATATAGTCATGGTCAACAACTACTGCACCTTGTAAAACGCAATGGTTGTCTGTAGAAGAAAAGTAGCCATTAAATCAGGTCCTTCTAAGTTTACTGAAAACCATACTTAATATTAGTGAGGTGCTAACTTACATTTCAAAACAATTTCCATAAGAGGACAAGTATGTTCGAGCGACTGCAGCCTGATAATGTGAATTTCCTAATTTGACTGAGCATCAAGCGTTTGGCTGCATCTCATTCATTCCATAAAATAATGCCTGCAATGCTCCACATGAAGAGGGTTTTTCTGCAATATCATTGACTAGCTTGACATCTGTCATCGTGACCTACTGAACAAACACCTTAAAAGAACAGACACGCAGATTCTTCCTTTTTGCACACACCCAGAGCAATGTGGCTACTCCAGTCTCTTGCTGGGAAATCCTAATGCAACTCTACAGGCTTTTTTAATAAATTAAAAAAAAAACCTACCCACAAAAACAGTTTGACAGACTTCAAAGACAATGGTGATTGCTACTGTATGGTAATATTAAGCTTTTCTTTTACCCAATATATGGTTACAGTTTTTGACTTTTCAAAGTGTGTTCAGATGAAATGAAACCATCTGACCAGACAAATTAGAAGTGTAACTGTCAACATGGTGTAAATATTTCTGTTCTGGAAGATGAGGTTAGGGCCTATCTTCTTGCCCACAGGAGGAGCTTAGTGTGAAATTAGGTGTTCTGTTAAATCAGAAAAGCTGTTCAATAGATAAGTATCTCTATACAGGAGGCTACAAATACCTTTGTGAGATGTAGGTCCAAAGCCAGAGCTACTGCGGCGGTGAACCTGCACTTTTCTGGGCACGTGTCTCACTAGATGTGGCCTAAATCTGCCTGTTTGCATTCCTGAATCATTTGAGCACTGGGCACAGAGGCATTCTCTTGAGTTTAATATTTAAACCAAACTACACTCAAACAAGAAAAACAAACCCTTGCTTCAGGCACATGAATGTATGCACGCATAAGGTGTCCTGGAACCTCTGCCTGGTGCTAAAGACACTTGCGGAGCAGGCAACCCAAGTATACCCAGCTTGCTAACCTGTGACGCTGGTACCAAGGGCTCTATCAATGCACTGACTCAGGATTTATCTTTAGACCAAGAGTGTTACAAAAGGTTATGAAAAACTACCTTGCTTCCGATTGCCTATTCTTACCAGCAGAAGACTTTTTTGCCACATGGAGCGAGCACTCCATTTTCAGGCTTTGCCTTTTCTCTTTAAGACTCCTGAACTCACATGTCTGAAGCATGATACAAGACACATTTCAGATTTTTGAAGCAAGGTAAGCAGAGCACTTCATAACCCTCACAAAGTTGGTAGGCAAGGCTACAAATATCCTCACCTAAGGTGTACTTTTCCCACATTTATTTCACAGAGAACACTGTGAATGCTTTGTTCCCATCCAAGGTTATGCCACCACTCTGGTGGGACAGCCACCAAACTGACGCCACAGGAGTAGGAATAATAAGTGAGTTGCAGGTAAAAAAAGTCCACTCCTGCTAATAAAGAGAAGTCCCTTGTTACAAAGGTACACACTTCTCTTTACGGATGTTATTCACCATGACGTTCACCACCTGGTTTCACTTCTCTTATCCAGCTGCAGTAATACCCTTTCCTTTATAGACTGATGTTAGGCTGATGGATAAAAGCTGGCAATTCTTCTGGCAAAGCCTGGTTTACCTCTCTGCACAATGTACAAACGTATGAATAGATCTATAATTTTAAGATTTCTAAGTATTCGTAGCCCATTGAATTTTTCACCTGTGTCAGACAACTACTCCTTAGTCACTTCCTGGGAGAGGGAAGAAGTGACGTTTAAGTACTACTGCTGCAGTATCCAGCGGTAAACATTAGGCTCTGATCCTACAAGGACAACTACATTTAACTTTTTCAACTGTGATACAATTTACCAAAGTCATTGTAACAGCTGGAGATTTATCTGCAGGCCTGACATGCATGTCACTTCCTCATTATTGATCAGCAATTTAACGAGGAACTGGAAGCCACAGAGTGACCATGCAACAGTGAAAGTAGCATCCTGGAAACGTGACGTGACGGGTATCTTAGTTATGAGATCTGTAAACTGGCATAAATATCAGCTTCTCACATGAAATCCCCAAAGCAGTTTCATTTCTGCGAATCCCTGTTTTGAGACAAGTTTCTTCCATCGCCTCTTAACGCAGTTTATGCATTTTCAAGAATCAAAGCTTAACCATACATGCCAATAGGGTGGGAACTGTTCTACTTTTCAAGAAGCTTGAACTAAAAAGCAGCTTGTTCTGTGCCAGAAGTCTTCTAAACACTGAGTATTCCTTTTCCTCAAAAGGCCTGCACTGACTCAAAGACAGCATGAACAGAAAAGCAACAGCTGCCACTGTTCAATTAACGTGGCAGCATGGCAAAAGGACACAATGAATATGTAAAAGCAGGAGTGGCAGTTGGTTACTCAAGTCTTTGGGAATTTCTAGCAGCCCTACTGCAGAGGATGATGATTTTACTTGCTCTGGTAAGGTAAACACATGTACTTCTTCCTGATCTAAAATGAACTCCCTCTCTCTCAAAAAAAAAAATCAGTTCTCTGATGTAGTCTTTCTATTTTGAGGCTTTACAGGACACTGCTGTTAAAAACAAAGTCTAAACAGGTACCATCTGCACTAGTCAGCCTAAGAACAAAAGAGGTTTCCATTGCACAAGCAAAATAAATGCTAGTCCTGCCTACATCGAAACAGAAACAGAGTCAGAAAATGCCCTTTGAATACAGTTCAGCCTAGTTCCATTTCTGGCATGTTTTCACCAGCCAGCATGAACAGGGCCAAACTACGGATTACAAGAAATGTTAGCATAAGCATTTTAAAGAGACTTGAAAATGATTCATTAGCTCTGTTCCATGCTTCACATAGGTTTGAAGCCACTTACTGTTCTCCTTACTGAAAACTGCAATTCTTACATTATTACCCGTGTTAGTTCAACTCTGGTGAGCGAATGGTATTTGTTCACTCGGCTAGCCTAACACCAAGACATGACTTAGAAAAGTTACAAAACGTTGAACATATATGTATATATATATATATATATATAAACCACGCATCACACATACCTACCTTTGGCACTGGACCCTCTTATGTAGGGCTTGAGGTGGGACATCTTGATGGGTCTTTTCAACTTAGATCCTGTGGCATCTCTTAGTATTGCACAGCCATTATCTGTGATATAATCTATAATACAAGGACCAACCCATTCTGTCTGAAAACGACCATCTTTCCACCAGTTTTTTCTTTGCCTGAGGACTTCATGACCAACTTTAAGTCGAAGGGTGTTTAATTGCTTTGGCTTCCTTCTGACGGTGATTTTGTTTCTGATTTTTTGTTCATCTGAAGGATTTTTCTCCACCTGCAGAAATATGCATGAAACTCATCTACTTTTTCCAAAAGTAATGATGTATTTTCATCATGTTGGTTAATGATGCAGAAGCGTAACATTGAGTGGTTTTGGATGTGTGTTATTCGTAGTATATAGGGCTGGAGAGGTCTGAAGACATTGATTTTGTCTGCATAAATCAGTAGTCCATAGAAAATGGTTTTCAGCTTCCAATGATATGCAGCCCTCTAAGTCAGATATGCATCTCTTGGCAGTAGGTCTCCTAAGATTACTCCCTCCAAATACATGAAAATTGGTAAATTGGAATCTAGGGATCATGGGTGAAGGGGAAAAAAAAAAAAAAAAACCACACAGCACAAGAAACACCAAACCAAACAAATAACACCAAAATCCAACTCAAAAACACACACAAAACTCCCCACCACTTTAAGTTTGTATTTTTACACTTCAAGCCTTCCCATCTTTTTTATCTTCAGTCTTTGTTAACAGTAAATTTTGAATACATAGCATTTACCTGGCAATCTGAGGTTGTCTCTTCTTCCTGTGCTTGACTGGTTTTTTTAGTTGCTTCAAATATTTGGGCAAACCAACAGTATTCTCCTTCCACGCATATATTCATTGGCTCAACAACATGTGGGTTACGATTAAACATTTGGAAATATGGAGTGTTTTGATCTGGCTCCTATTTAAATGGGGAGCAAAAGGAAAGCAAATTTAGCATGTAGGTTTGTAGATATTTGGGGGGATTTCAGTTAAAAGGGGAAAAACCTTCACATACCAAACTTGTCAAATTGAAAGCATAGGCAATAGCAGACAAGTGTTCATCCCAATCATTTGGATGGTCGGTACAGTATTTGTTAAGGAAAGCTTTGATTGTCTTGCATGTTCTCTCATTTACCTCCTCAGAGAGATGATAAGACAACACAATTTGTTTCATTCCAAACAGTGCAAACAGTTCTTCGTTTATCTTCAAAAGGAAAAGGAAACAATTACTGAAAAAGTTTCCCTCTTCTGTACCACTGTTCAAGTAAAGAAACTCAGTTTTCTGTCCCTTTCGTTGATGGTGACTGAGCAAAATTCTTACACACGTATTCCCACCAAACAGTCCAGGGTTCAGAGCGAGAGCTAAAGGAATCCGTATGGCCTGGGAGCCAGTAAGTGATGGTTTCTAAACACACTTCTGCCAACAACTGAATTTGTCATTTCCCCCATATCATAGCCTCACGATTTCTTCATCGCTGAAAGGATCAAAGTGTGAGATGTTCTTCATAATCACTACAGGCCAATGTCAAAAATACCCTTAGTTATCTGCAATACTGGGCAATACAGATAAATGAAACACAGCATACTGGAGTGTGAAAGCCTGTGCCAGTTCAACTGAGTGACAAAACCTGCACTATGACTGCCAGGAAATCATTTTGCTTTGTTCTTTACCCGAAGAATAAAACCCTGGGAAACGTTGCATAATGTTACAATGGCAAATAATTGGTTTGACATTTTCTGTATGTGCTAACTTCTTTTTTTAACTAAAAGGTATTTACAGTCTTTTTCAAGAACGGTCTAAAATTCACACTTAATACAGGGAAAAGGCATTTCTTCTTGTGGGAGGGGGGAAGAAACCAGCAGTGTAAAGACTTACCTGATAAACAAGCTCCTTCCCTTGATCAATAGGCATTTTTTGAGGTGGCCCATATAAGAAACACACATTTATGATTGCCTTAGCAATTTCAGCTGCTGAAGTGTCACGCAGCGGCAAGATAACAGCCCATCTTGTAAACAAATCTGTCATAATTATTATGTACTTGTGGCTTCTGTTGGTAATGTTAAAAGGTCCCACTAGGTCTATAGTGACCGCTGCCCACGGGTCCTCTGCTTTGATAGGGTGTGTTTTGGGTGCTGTGGTGGTTGTATTCTTTGCCACTTGGCAATGCTGGCAAGCATACACCTAGTGCAAAAGTCAGGGAACAAAACCAAACAACAGTGAGGATCAGGAGAAGCAGACATGCAGGAATTCATAGCTGAACTCTCCTCATCCTGAATGCACTGAGCTCTTTCAAGTCCACAGTACAGGTTTTAATATCCATTACCATCTGTAAATACTAAAGGGAATATGAAGCAGCCAGGATAGAAAGACTTAATCATCCTCCTTTTGGTTCTAAGGTGTATGCTGTGGCTGAAAAACACTGAAAGTACACAGTCTTCCACGCATAACATGGATCACCTTTATCTACAGGACAGAGATCCTTTGTCGAAGTCTGAATTGAAAGCAAAGACTCATTCTCAGTTCATGTTGCAGTTGCACATGAACCAAAAGTATTTGGGTGAAGCAGCAAGCTGATAGCAACAGTAATTTGGCTATAAAGGACATTTACATAGTTCCCTCAAGGATCACATTCTGCCTGGGGGTCATATATCTTTGTGTGAAAGAGGAGAAGGAATTTTGCCAAGCACTGATTTGCTTAACTGTTGCTTGAATGCAACTCATTGTGAGGCAGAGGTACTATTCTCATACCCTTATCTGCCAGCAGCCACTCTGGCCTGGGAATAGTACACTGCATCCTAACACACATGAGAGTCCTTGCAAGAGAAATATCTCCGAAAGGCCAGATGTGCCCTGCATATTTAAAGGCAGTATAGCTCCCCACCACTGGGTAACATACAGCAACATGCCAGCCCTGTGGTCAGTAGTAAAAGAGAAGAAAAAGGAAACACTACGCTTTGCCAAGAAGACTGACTGAAATGTGATTGTGAGCTCACATTTCCTCATCGCGAAGCAGTAAGGGTGCTTGCTGTGCCAAAGTCATACGATTACAAAACATTTATAACAATCTACATGAAAAAAAACATCCTGTAGCTAGACCATACCCACTGCTTGACATCATTCGTTACAGATGTCCAGTAGTAATTAGATTCCACTAAAGTCAGTGTCCTCGATATGCCGTGATGAGTGCCAGCAGCATTTTCGTGGCATTTCTCAAGCACCTTTTTCTTCTCTTCATCTGAAACAACTACCAGGCGCATTTGTTTTCTGTCTTTTCCAACATAGAACAGTTTGTTTTCTGAAAGAAGAAAAGTACCAGCAAATTATATGCAAGTGCTTTGTCTTCTGCTTAGTTTACTAAACAACTGGGCATGATTTGGTACAGAATTTATTAAACCAACTTCACTTCTGTGTAAATGTAGTTTTTTGTTCACGAATACTTTAATTGCTTCCTCCAAAAAGCCAGTTGTTTCCTATGTTTATTAATCTGGACATGAGACAAATCAGAAGGCAAAGAAACACTCCCACAGGAAGTCTGACTGAAACACGAGCTAACGCGCGGAGGGGGGGGGGGGGTAGGGGGTGGGAAGAGGAGGTAGGACATGTTATGAGACCTACTGTCTGCCTGCCAGCAACCTGACTTTGCGATTCACCACTTTAACTCCTTCCTTCCTGCCTGCCTTTCCTTTACAAAGACTTGGCAGGTTTAATGGAATTGAGGGAGCACAGCAGACTACAAAGGATGATATACACCCTCACAGGAATGCTGTAAAACTGGGAAGGGCAAGGAGGCTCTAAGGTGCTAAATGGCAAAGCCATCCTTTCACTTCTGCCCAGACACACACAGCATCCTCCAGACCAGACCGAGCATTCCTTGTTTACAGCTGCAGATCCAGATTTCCCTTTCTGTACTCTTTGAATTATGGATTGCAATGGCTATGTACTTCCCTAGTACCTAGAAGCAGCTTTGGCTTTTTAGAGAGCTATATAAATCCCTCCTGGAAAGGACCAAAGCAGACTGGGTTCGTTTATTTAAACATCCTGTTATATATTAAGAAGGATTAAGCAGAGTGATTATTTCCTAGAAAAATCAAAGTATGCTGCAGAGCAAAATCCCAGTTTCTTTTTTTGTATCAGCTAAAAAATAGATTTTCAGAGTAGTTCGGAAGAATGTTTTTACCTTTGAAAACAAATTTTTTGGCCGCTCTCCTGATTCCACTTCTTTCACTTGCTAATGTTGTGGGATGATACTCCCCTGTTCGCTTGTAGTACGCAATCTGCTTCAGGTGGAGCCCACCATTTTTCCCACTTCGGACCATCGCTAAACGGAACAAAACGCACAGTATTTGTTAGATGGAGCAACTGCCGGAGCACATCTGCAGTTCTTACTGATTTCTCTGTAGTTCAGAGGTATCCTGATAACGTAACATCTCAGATGTTAGACCATCCACTGTACTGCTCTTGATATCCCCCTGCTTTCACCTTCGCCAGTTAGGAACAGTGACACGCTACTTCTGTCCTATGCAAAGTTGGTTGTGTCAATCTATACTTTAAAACTGCCAAACAACGGGGACTTCTGCTGTATTCACTGGATAGGGAAAAAATGAGACTACAGAGAAAGAAATTGTTCTTATTCTTAAAATACATGGATAACTCTCAAATGCAGGTGTGCTGGAGATCAGATGTGTCCAACGAGCCACCCTAGTTGGAAAAAAATCACACAAACATGAAAAACCAACTCCCCAGACAGAAACTGACAGACATTTATTTTAGTCATTAATTCATCTGACAACTAGATTCTGAAGTTCCAAACAAGACTTTGCACGTAAGGTAACAATTTGTTCCCTGACACAGGCCTACTTCCCTGATGACATTAATAAATTGTCAAGAGTAAAATGCGTCATCGGCACAGGAAAAAAGTTTGGGTAGCATCAAAATAATTAGCAATTAATGACAAGCAGAAACATTCATGCATGCTCCATGCTATTTCAGCCTTGTTTGTTTGGGGTTTTTTTTTTCCAAATCTGGTCCAGCAGCAATGAAGATGTAGATGGAATGGCAGTGTGATCCTGCCCCAACTGATGTCGAGACGGATCAGGCTTGGGGTCTGCCATGTCATAACTTTTAATGAACGCTGGTTATCTGCAGCATTAAGCAAATTCCTTCCTTATCTTGCCAGTGTCCCAAGACTAGACAATGTGACAACAGACAGTCTGCTAAAAAAAGTAATCAGTTTGTTTGCCATATCTGCCAAGTGGCACATAATTATGGGGAAATGACAGTATCCAGTCACGCTGGAATCCATGTTATCTCATTATACGTTGATGATATTTGAAAGCCAAATGTGTAAGTCAGGATGTTTATTTTTCAATTTACAGACTCTCACCCACCTTTACTATATCAGGGATGAGAAGGAGGTGAAGAGCTCTAAAGAGTGATTATGCCTGCTTTTATTTACTCCTTTCCTCCCAGAAAATAACATGCTCTTTGTTATTTATAGAACATCATATTCTATGGGCTAAACACTGCTGTGTTATTGATGTCAAATATGTGTCAGGAACTTCTCATTCACACAGTGACCTTTGTCCCACTGAATACTTAATTTTGCACAACGTGGAGCTGGCTTTCAGAAACAGCCAAGTCTCTTGTCATACATTAGTGCTTTAAAGCAAAATTCTCATACCTAAGAGGACTAGCACACAAAGATTTTACCACCACAACCCTGTCTGTGAGGAAAGAGGGTGTTTCAGAACAGAGGGGTGAGGCCTGAGCAGAGTACGGTTTCATTTACCTCTGACAGCACAAGCCAAAACAACCCACTGAGCTGGTAAATTGGATCTCTGACAGAAAGGAAGGTGAGGCTACCATGAGAAAATTCGCATTTCTGTTGTTTCAAAGGAGTTAACTAGTATTTCTGACAGTAAAAGAATACTGGTGAAGAGCTATTAAAATATCGTATCTGCTAAGGGCATGCATTCTAGCTTCCTTTGGGCTGTCCTGAAGGTCAGTCTTGCAGTTACCCCAAGCACGGCTGGAAGTCAAAACCAGCCAGGTATGATTTACCACTTAGCCACTGCGATGATGGGTCATTGTGGCTTAACGCTGACTTTTGCATACAGCCAGAAAAGATGTTCCAGAGCTATCTTTATTCTTCCAGTACTTTTTGCTTTAAATTTGCATTAAATGAGCTTCCTTCATGGATATTTAGCTTCCTATGTCCCTACTCTTTTTTTTTTTTCCCTACACAATACTCAATTTACTTTGTTTGGCCTAGTCTTAAATAAAACCAAATTGAAAACAATGAATTATAAAAATCTTTTGCCTTTATTACTTAGAATAAACCATATTACTTAAAGAATTTATATGCCATCTCTTTCAATACTCAGAATGGATCTGGTAGTCTGTAAAAATCAGACTTTTACAGTCAGTAATCAATTCTTAATACCTCTGAAGCTGGAAAACACTGCTTTACAGTCAAGAAAAGTATTTGAGAATGAAACTTCCATATAACCTGGTTATATGGCCATTTCGAGGGATGTGCAGCTGTACCAAGTTCTCAGAGAATGGTACTTGAGCATTTAATTTACGTAACAAATCTCAAGCAAGTAATGGAAAGCGACATTCTGACATGTATAGAAACTCATGAGTCCATTTATTATCTCCAACTGTACATTCCATAGGGTGTCGGAATGGCCGTAATGTTTTCCTTTCCGCTGCCCCCACAACTGGCACTGAGGTTTTGCTTGGAAGTCCCTTGCAACTAGTTATTACTGAATGGGTTGCTGCTCTGTGGAATAAAAAGTTAATTACTTAATTCTCCCACTTTACTGGAATGAGGGGCTCTGCAGTGAGGCTTCCATGCTTCCCACTGGTCCCCAGCATTCTGACTCAGAATCTTCCAGCACCATCACACTGATAGGTTCAACTTCACCTTTTCCTTTCCATCCTTCCCAGGTCACTCATTTTTCCCAAAACTTTTCAAAACTGTCACACCTGCCAACACTTAACTATTTCACTTTTTAATGCAAATTTTTCCCTACGCACAACCACAATGCAAACGGCAAAGCCGTGTTTTTCAGTCCAGCTTTTAAGTACTTCCCCAAACTCTACCAGCAATTCCCTCTGGAGCCCCGAATACATCCTTCCTAACCAAAGTGCTTCCAGGAATTTGTAATTGATACTGGCATGCTTCCCAATATCCCTCCCTGGCTTCTGCAAGCCAGAGCCGTTTTGGACACAGACCCCCACCACGCCAGGACACCCTCCTTCCTTCGGCATCGCCACCTCCGGCCTGACCCCACCGAACAGGCCCCTGGCACCGTCAGACCGCAGGCAGGCCTCACCCAGGATGGAGGCTGCACTGCAGGTGACAACGGCGCCGCAAACAAGTAAATTAAAGCACCGTCCTAACCCCTGACCCTCTCGCAAACACCCCCTCAGGCGTTTGGGCGACCGGAGAGGCGAGCAGGCGTGACGCCCGCAGGCCATGCGGAGGATGAGTGGAACCGAGTGGGTAGGTACGATAAGCCGAGGGTTTATGGCCCGCTGCAGCGTCAGGCGTACCTCCCAGACGCCTTTCCTGCAGGGACGGGGTGCCGCCCGCCCTCAGCATCCTCCGGGGTGGCGACGCCGCGGTCGCGCCAAGCCCGTTCCCGCCCGCCGCCAAGACTACGGCTCCCGGCACGCAACGCGCCGGGCAGAGCCACTGGCAGCACCGCCCCTCTCCGCGCAGGGCACGCTGGGAGCGGTAGTCCACAGCCGCCGCCGCCTGGCGCGCAGGTCAGTGCGGGCAAGCCTCACGCATGCGCAATGCGACGTCGACGCGATCTTTTTCCTCCCCCCCCCCTCCCCAACCCCCGCCGTCGATCCCCACCCTCCTATCCGCGCTGCGGCGAGGTCGTCGTGCGCCACGGAGAGCCGCCGAGCCCCTGGGCACGCACCTGCTCCAGCTGAGGTAGCAGCACGGGCTGTCCCGGGAGCCTCAGCCAACCCCACCAGCCCGATCGCCTCTCGACCGGCCAACCACAACGGCGGCCCTTTGTCCCGAGACTTATGTGGCGCCCCCGGAAGTGGCGGGAGGGCAGGTGGGGGCGGGCCGCCGCGGGGGAGGGCGGGGCACGGCGGCGCGCGGGGTGGCGGGCGGTGGCGGCGCCTCCTCAATGGGACGGGGGGGCGCAGGCGGCGCCGCGCGCAGGTGAGGCGGTTTCTCCGCGGGGCTGCTCGGGGCTCCCTCCATCCCCTCGGCCGTCCCTCAGCTGGCCTGGGGGATGCGGCCGATACCGGCTGGATCGACTCCGCCGGCCGCGCCCCTGCTGCTCTCCTGTAGCCGGGGGGGGGGGGGGGGGGGGGGGGGGGGGAGGGCGTGTGTCGCCCCCCGGGCTGCGGCCTGGGCACCGGTGGCGGTCGCCGCCCTCTCTCCCGGCCGTCCCCCGCACGAGAAGCACACACCCGTCCCCGCCCTGCCGGGGCAGCTCCGCGGTAGCGGGCGGAGGGGCCAGCAGCGCCGGGGTGCTGTGTCTCCCGGGCTCCCCCGGGCTGCGGCGGCGGCGGCGGCGGGGGGCTCGGCTCGGCGCGGCGGAAGGGCGGCATCTGCGGCGGCCGGGGCTCTGGGGGTCGGGTCGGCGGGCAGTTTACGGCTGAGGTGGGAGTCGCGTGGCCGGATCCGCCCCCGGTACCTGATGGCAGGGTGGGCCGAGCCCTCCTGGCCCCTTTGTCTTTCGCGCAGACCCAAACCCTGCCGTTCAGTAAGCGGTGGTCGGCAGTGAAACATGGTGGGCATGGCCAATAAGCACATTCAGCGTTTTGCCTGATTTTGTGGTTTATTCTGTGCTGGGAAGCAGCTTCCTGGAGTAGCGGTGAGTTTGCAGTGCGCTCTGCTGTCGGAAGGGCGGGTGAAGCTTTTTGGTACAAAGAAGTAGATGGGGTGAAAGACAGTGATCCTTGTTGTGGTTTAACTCCTGCTAGCAAAATCCCCCTCCCCTCCTCCAGTGGAGGGGAACAATTGGAGGAAAAAGAAATGAGGAAGCTCGTAAAATTGTGATAAGAACTATTTACTAATTAAATCTAAATCAATATATACAAATAGTGCTAATAATAAATAATTAAAATAATAGAAAATAAAACATACGATACAATTTCTCACCACCCACTGACCAGTGCACAACCAGATGTTGAGTAGTGAAAGGAGAGCCCAAGAGCGATCACAGCCTGAGAGCCGCAGCCTGAGGGCCGGAGCACAAGAGCTGGTGCAGCAGATTCTGAGTGGACCCTATCAGGGATAGCACAACTGGAAAAACTAAACAAACCCACCAACTCCCTCACAAATAAGCCAGCACAGGAGTCAGCAAAGCAGCTAATGCTGGAGTCAGGGGGAGTGTTAGCAAGTGCCAGGAAGTAAATGAGCAAGAGAATAAGGGAGAGTAATGACTCCCAGACCCCCTCCTTGCCTAAGCCCCAAGCATGAGGTACTATGGAATGAAATACTCCCTTGGTCAGGTTGGGTCAGCTGTCTGAGCTGTGTGTCCCCTGCACTGCCTGTGGCGAGACAGCGAGAGCTGGGAACGCAGCTGCAGGATCAGAAGAGGAGAAGGACCTTGAATTCAGTACAGGCATCCCCCAGCGCCAGCTAAGACCTTATCAGTGCTGCTCTCAGCGTAAATCCAGGAACACAGCTCCCTAGCAGCCACGGTAAAGAGTTAGCTTTTTCCTGACTGAACGCAGCACATCCTAAATGGGAATGTGATATCCTTTAAACCACAGGATTTGGGGTGCTCTGTTAAGATCCCAACAACTGATGCTAACTAAATTCAGTGTAAAATCGGTTGGGGCAAGGGATATTGCAATCTGCACTGTAATCAAGCTAGGAAAGAAAAGCAGCGGTACCAGAACTGAGAATCAGTTACACTTAGTAACCAAAAAATAACCTGTCTGGAGCAGAGGTGGAGGAGGTGCATAAATAGAGTGGCCTGCGCAACGTTTCTTTTTGTTCAAGTGGTGTTTTCCTGAGCCTGGGAACTTAGTACTGAGTATTGGTAAGCTCTGAATACGCTGGTTTTTTGTCACTTTTATTGTTGCCCTGTAGTAGTTGATTATGTAGGTAGCCACTCTCCTTGCCCAAGCAGGAAGACTGGGGGAGATCAGTATCACAACCACAGTGAAATAGGTGGTTTCCTTTCTCATCCAAACTGCTTCTATCTTGTGCCTTATGCTGAAGAACTATTCTTTACAGTTGTTGCAGTATTTCTGCAATATGTTGCAACTTTCTAAGTGTTGTTTCCCTTCATCTATTTAAGCTGCTCCGTTCCCATCTTGTCTGCATCCATTTGGCATCATTTTTCTACTCTAGTAGCAAGCTAAGCTTTTTTTTCTTCTTTTTTTTTTTTTTCTTGGAATATCAAAATTCCCATGGAATATTCCTTTGTTTTGGTGAAAATGTGCATGATTGTAAATGATGAGAGGCAACCAAACCTATCACTTTCAACAAGTTTTGATTCAAGGAATAATAGAACTATTCTTGCTGTGTAGAACTGGACTGTTTCTGGCATAAGGATTTGACTGGTGTAATACACCTAAAGGAACTTTTATGGTTCAATCTGTGAGAAATACAGATTTTTACACTGGTTGGTTTGTCTTGGGTGGCTGATTCTTTCTGTGGAAGGGAGTTTCATCCTTCTGGCAGTTGTGGTTAGGACAGATCAGGTCTCCAGAATCTAAGCCTAATCAAATTTGGTATAGAATTTTTAAAAAAATGTTCTCATCTCTACAAAGTTGAAGTAACGAGTTATTTGTGAGTATCCCAGGCATGAATACAGGCTGGGCAGAGAATGGATTGAAAGCAACCTTGCAGAGAAGGACTTGGGAGCGTTGATTGATGAGAAGCTCAGTATGAGCCAGCAATGTGCACTTGCAGCCCAGAAAGCCAGCTGTATCCTGGGCTGCATCAAGAGAAGTGTAACCAGCAGGTTGATTCTTCTTTATCCACTCCATCCACCCGAGACCCTACCTGTATTGCTGTGTTCAGCTCTGGGGCCTCTAGCATAACAAAGACATGGACCTGCTCGAGGAGGTCCAGAGGAGGGCCACAAAGATGCTCAGAGGGCTGGAGCACCTCTCCTGTGAGGACAGGCTGGGTTGTTCAGCCTGGAGAAGAGAAGGCTCTGAGGAAGCCTACAGGAATGCTGGAGGGGGACTTTTTACAGGGGCCTGTAGTGACAGGACAAGGGGTAATGGTTCTAAACTGAAAGCGGGGAGATTTAGAGATAAGGAAGAAGTTCTTCCCGGAGAGGGTGGTGAGGCACTGGCACACGTTGCCCAGAGAAGCTGTGGGTGCCCCATCCCTGGAAGTGTTCAAGGCCAGGCTGGATGAGGCTTTGAGCAACCTGGTCTAGTGGAGGGTGTCCCTGCCCATGGCAGGGGGGTTGGAACTGGATGATCTTTACGGTCCTTCCCACCCTAACCATTCTATGATTTTATTATATGGAGAAGCTGTTTTGACACCTTGGAGTGATATCTTTAGAAGTTAGGAAGCCAGCCTTTCTTGAAACATTCAAGCTTGCCACAAGTATAACTGTCTTTATGTCATGTGTTTGACAAGGTTTGATTTAGAAAGGAACTTGGATGTTAATGAATGTGAAGGTTGTCTGTTCTCTGGCTGAGCAGGAGACACCCGTAACGCATGCCAGATGTCAGTTTGTGATAGGGCTTGCCAGTTTAAAAAGAATACTACCTTTCTGACTCGAAGGGAAGACAGTGATATTTACCAGACAGGTTTTTCTAGGCTTCTAAGGCTGTTTTGAACGATGGTGATGGTTCATTTTGCAGTTTATACTCTGACTGCTTAAGAGTTGAAAGATAGCCTGTGATAGTGCAGTGTTTGGGGCTAAAACCCAGAGTATTAGCAGATGTGATTACAAGTGCTGAAAAGTCACATTTCTGGTGGTGAGATACTGGGGAAAAATGAGTTCTGCAAGCAGAGAATTTGGTAAGGGAAAGATTAAGATACTTGCATTGAAAAGTTACTTCACTTTAAGTTTGGTAATTCTAAATGACTGGAAATATTTTGCTTAACTAACTGTATAATTACTAGGAAAGAAAGCAAACATGAGGAAATCAACCACATAATTACTGTTTGAATACTGTAACAGTTTAGCTTTAAGACTAGAAGTCTCATTCATCAACAGCCTAAAAGGCATGTCTTTTCTTGTCGCAGAGCTGGCTTCCTAACAGAAACCTGGTTCACATGGCACGATACAACTCTTCAGTTTCTAGTCCCCTGGGCTAAGATACTGTAATGTGGAGGGTCAGATTGAAACCTCACTTTAGGCAGAAACATTTAGGTGGCACAGTTCTTGGAAAATAATCCAGGTCCGTAGGAGAAGATAAGCAACTGCAGTTGGCTAGCCTAGCTATACAGGATTTCAAGAAATATAAGTGCCCCTGTAATAACACTGGTGAGTGTTGTTTCCAGTAGGAAGTTCCAGTAAGGTATTTCTGTATTCCTGTCATTTGAGGGTGTAGATGTCTCACTGGTAAGATTTTGCACATTAGGTGCCTGCCTTCTGCTTGGAATCCAGAGCAGTGAGCCCTCTCCTGTAAAAAGAAGCCCAGTGGCCACCTTTAAAGAATACTAGTAGTGTATGGGGAAAGTGGAATTGAATTATGGTAGCCTAATGGTTAGAATGGTTGAATGGAACTGGACAAATACTGGTTTTGATCCCTTCTGTCTTGGTGGTTTCAAGTCCCTGTTTTCTGTTTGTCAGAAAATTGTCCTAACCAACAAGCTGAAAAAAACATGGATAAAAGCACCTGCATGAATATTTTAATGCTGAAAACAGACTGCAGGTAACAGTGCAATAGTTTTTTTCCCAGGAAGCATATTTGGAGCACTGTGGTGGGCTGACTGCCTGGTGCCTACCAAGCCACTCCACCCACCCATCCATCCATCCATCAACAGGACAGGGGGAGAAAATACAACAAAAAGCTTGTCAGCTGAGATAAGATCACTCACCAATTACCTTTCTCCCACATCTTCTTTCTTCCAAGGCTCAACCTTACTCACAACTCTTCTACCTCATCCCCCCAAACAGCACAGGAGGATGGGGAATGAGGACTGTGGTCAGTTCATAATGCTTTGTCTGTGCCTCTTCTTCCTTCTCATGTTCTTCCTCTGCTCCAGTGTGGGGTCCCTCCATGGGATACAGTCCTTCATGAACTGCTCCAATATGGGTCCTTCCTACAGGCTGCAGGGAATAGAACAGAATTGAACAGTTTAGTTCAGTTGGAAAGGACCTACAACAACCATCTAGTGCAACTGTCTGACCATGGCAGGGCTGACCAAAAGTTAAAGCTGGTTATTCAGGGCCTTGTCCAAATGCCTCTTAAACACTGACAAGCTTGAGGCATTGACTGCTGCTCTAGGAGACCTGTTCCAGTGTTCATCTTGCATGAAACCACTGCGAGCGGTTCTTCTTGAACTCCTCCATCATGGGTCCTTTAATGGGGTGCAGTTTTTCAGGAACAGCCTGCCCCAGCGTGGGTCCCCAGCGGTGTCACAGGTCCTACCAGAAAACCTGCTCCTGCATGGGGTCCTCGCCACAGGCCTCAGCTCTTGCCAGGAGCTCCAGCATGGGCTGCAGCTTCCTTCATGGCACATCCACCTGCTCTGGCGTGGGGTCTTCCACGGGCCGTTCCACTGTGACCCTCCATGGCTGTAGGGGCACAGCCTGCCTCACCATGGTCCTCAGCACGGGCTGCTGGGGAACCTCTTGTGCCTGGAATACCTCTTCTTCTTCACTCACCTTGGTGCCTGCAAGGTGGTTTCTCATGACATTTTCTCAATCCTTTCTCTCAGCTCTGTGCAGTGTTTTTTGACCTTTTTTAAATATGTTCTCACAGAGGTACAGCCAGCATCACTGATGGGCTCAGCTTTGGGCAGCAGCAGGTCGGTCTTGGAGCTGTAATGGAGGAGGTTGGGACTAGCAGGTAGAGCTAGTAGTGGCGGCACACTGGGCAGGGAGTCTAGATGGGACAAAAAGGTGTGGGAAGAGGAAGGTAGTAAAGGTGTGGCTGTCCCTGTGCTGGGGTGCAGTTGAGCAAGCTGTGGTGAAGTCCTGTGAGGAGATTGCGTGGGTTGCAACCTCCTGGTTGGAGAGGTCCTGCTGAATGGAGTAGAAGGAGAGAAGGGTTGTTTTTATTTTATTGAATCGTGTGGGCACCTCTAGCACTGCCACACTGCCTGCCAGTGGAGAGAGGAATGTGCAGTGGCCTCTGGTCTGCCTGCTCTTGGTACTTTGCAGATTACCTATTTTGACTGGGAAGGGCAGGGACTGACTAAATCTTGCATCTTTTTCCTGTGAGAATACTTCCAAACGAACAAGAAACTTCAGAAAAGCTTGGAGTGATGTGTAGGTTACTTAAGGTTGGGGAAGATGTTAGCGTATTGTGAGATCTAGAGCTTGATGTTAGTTTAATGCAGGGTCGTAGCAAGTGGCATAGTTCCTGTAATGCTGTGCAGTGCAGCCTTTGTAATTGCTTCTTTTTCCTTTGTGACATTTTTAGCCTATTTCTTGTCTGTTGAGTTGTACATCAGCACAATTCCTTGCCTTGTGTTACTGAGCTGAGTTGCAGAAGTTGGTGATAAACTTCTTCACGCTGTTGTTGAAGTTTGTGATGAGAAGAGCTAAAGGCTTTTCTCAGTTTCATGTTTCTTCATCAGCCTGTTACACCACTGGACCTGGCAAACTCCAGTAATTACTGGAAACCTTTATATACCTCTGTATTTTCTGTGATTATTTTCTGTGATTATTTTTGCATTTGGTTTGGGTTTTATTGCTTTTTGGGGTTTTTTGTTGTTGTGCACAAAGTAGCATCAGGTTAAAACTGTAATAATTATTATTTGTGGTTGTGGGACATTGGGATAGAGCTGCTCTACATCTTTTTTTAGATTTAGTCCATCTCAGGAATGGGCTGACAGCTGCTACTCACGCCTCACAGAATGTGTGGTAGAACAGAACATCTGTGTGTAAATACTAATGCTTGGTGTTACTGACCCTGTGACACAGTACACTGAATATTTAGGTAAATTGGAGAGGATATGTATCTGTTGCTGTGTAGGGTACAGCAATAAACAAGTGTGTGATTTGCTCACAGTGCTGCCTTCAGCAGCTTTTGTGCCTTGACATCCTTTCCTTCTTCTACCTTCTGCCTGTCCTGTCTCCTTTCTCTGCCTGGTCATCTGTCAGACCTGTGGAAATGCTGTTCTTGAGTGTGGGCCTTGTCAGTAGTTCCGGAGTCTCACCTTTAATCTGAAGTATGGCCAAGTTTCTTTGAACGACCCGTAGGCAGGTGTTACGCAGCCACACAGGGCACTCGGGATCGCAGTTGGTGCTGGCAGCTCCCAGAGTTCAGACTCTGCTGGTTCTTTCCTCTTCCCATCTCCCCTCTGCTTCCTCCTTGTCCCTCCCCAGACTTTCTGCTCCACCAGCAACCCCACAGACTGGCTGTCTTTGGTGGTTCCCTACAGGTAAAATGCCACAGCAGGAGCGAGGCAGGCGGTTTTGCTGATCAGTGTGCAGATGATGAAAATGTTAGGTCTAGCAGGAAGGTGTTGAAAGGCTTTTGTAATCTCACTGAGGCTACCTGACAAATTGCTCTTAAAGTCATTCAGGTTTTAACTACTTAATTTGAATTGGAGGAAGCTGGTAAGGATACGCCTACAGCGCTAAGAACCAGAACTTTGACAGGAGCAGTACGGAGGGACCGTGCAGAGGAGTGGGCTGTGTTGTTGTGTCTGTATGTACAGAATCTTGTAACAGATGAGGGCCTCTTAACGTTCTGGTACAGTCACCTGTTTGTCAAATTCCACAGTGTAAATGTCACAAAGTGTTTTGTAGGTTTTTTGTGGCAATGGCATCTCCAGAAGTTGTTTTCCTGAGTGGTTTGTGATTTAGAAACGTTATTTAATGTATGTGTTGGGTTTTTTTCTTGAGATAACAGGTGAGAAGCATTTTTACTCAAGTTTTGTTCCATTTGTTTCCATTAGAGTGCAGCAGAGGCAGTGTATACTTGCTCTTCTGAGAGCTGTAGCGACACGGAAGAAAACCTGGTGAAACGCGTCTGTTCATACAGGATTTGTGTATGTTTTTATTAGCATTCTGAATGCGGCTGTTAAAACTTTGAGCACCTTTCACATGACTGTTCAGACCACTGCTGCTACGCTGAGCTGATTTGTTGCTGACAGTTACTGGAATGCTAATCTTTATGATCTAAGTAAATACAGGAAACACCAGGGCTGGATTCCTGAGCTGCTGAAACATGTGGAATGGGGACAGGAAAACTGTGGGAGTATCTGTTAACACTTAGTGAGGACTACATTTTGGCTTATCCTTTTAGAATATACTTGTGGAATTCTTTGAGAACATGTTTGTGGAAGTGGAGAAATGTTCTGTTAGGAAAAAAAGTAGTCTGTAGTGCAGTGCAGGAGTGAACGCTGGAGTGCTCCGCAGGCTACCAAAATCTGTGATCCAAATACAGCCCCATTTGTGTGTCAGTGTGAAGTTCGTCTATGTGTCATTTTATATATTTAAGAGTGCCATGTATACCTTCCACTAGTGACTTAGAATAATGTCAGTTAAGCCTAAGGATTTTTACTTCTCTTTTGCAGTGCACTGTTTTAGTGCTGACTGATTTACTAGGGAAAAACTGAGAGGAGTTTATTTTAAGATGAGAATGTAAAATAAGCAGATTTACTGTTTTCTTTAAACATCTTTTTTAAAATTCATTATTTTTATTTTTCTGGACAAGATGTATCATGTGGTGATCATGAACAGGCAGGTTTAGGACAGGTGGAACAAACAGGCCATACATTTGGTTGGAAACCCTTTTAAGAAACAACACTATTAGTTAAATTGTGTTTTTTGAAATTAGAGGAGATTTTTTTTATCTGTAAGCTGTAAAACAGAAGCCTTGTGTAACAGCTGGGGTTTGAAGTGAACACAGCCTAATAAATTTTACCTGGAAAGGTCATTGCACAGTACGAGATTGTTGCCTGGATATTGTTGATGCTGTCTCTTTGGAAATGGGACAGTGTATGTTCCAGCACAGCACTTTGGGTTTTGTTTTGCTTGCATTGCAGCGTTCCATGGTTGAGGCATGCATGTAATCTTCCAGTCTTCACTGTCTGATGAGGCTTATGCTCATGCACCAAGTACAAGAGGATACAATACAGAGCATCTCTGCCCCTGTATTTCTGCTGCAGCTCACGTCTTAATACAGAAAAAATGGAAGACTCTTCCCTTCTCCAGGGGCAGCAGGATGGAATTCTGCACAGGGCAGCATGTATTAGACATTTCTCTCATCAGCACTGACAGTACTGGAAGACAGCTCCATCCTCTTGCTCTGCCATTTGTTATTTCACCTAGGCGTACAACTTGAGAACCACGTTTTTATCCAAGCATGGTCTTACTGCATTTTTGATGTCACATACCTTTAGGTGTTTTTAGGACACTTGTTTTTTGTTGTAGTCCCTTACTCTCATATTTCTTTTTCCACATCTCTCTTCTTGAACTCTTTATTTCACACACCACAAGAAAAAGGAATTCCTCAATTTTTATAGTTGCCAAAGCATTTGCAGGGAAAGAATTTTAATTTCCATCTCTGAAAGCATTTACTCAAAAAAAAGAAATTATTCATTATATCCTGACTCAAATTTATGCTAACGACAGTAGCTTACAGCATCTGCTGTCTGGGAGATAAGCTGGTAACCATCAGCAGTCAGAATGCCAATTTATATGTAATTCAGTGAGTCCATGCAGTAGTTTTCAGTCCTGAAAACAGTAGATATCTTTTCTTGATTCCGTGTCTTTGGTCTTATTTTTGCAAACCGCATGAAAACTCTGGGACCCAGTGACAGTAGCATGGAGTGGCAGTCTAGTAATTAATTCATCCACCTTCAGATGGGTGAATTTAATAAATCTTGCAGAAAATAATCTAGTTAACTCCAAGCAGTGTGTGTGACTGTTCACGGTTTGTGTTCCGCAAGTGAAGCTCCACTTGACGGGTCTGCTTGCCACCAGTAATACCAGCGCTCTCCAGATTCTTCACTTAGGAAGGTAGAAAACCACTAAGTTTCAGATAGGCTTGCTAGGGAACTAAGCTTGTCAGGTTATATCTTTGTGTCATTTGTAGACAAATACATTGTGCTTTCTGTTCAGTCTTTATTTGTGTGGTTTCTGCTTGCTCTGAGGGGTAATCACTTTGGGTTAGAGAGACTCAGGTAGTGCCTGAGACCCTCATGGAACAACTGGTCATAAATTGCACACACACTTCACAGCTTCTGCTGCTGTCACAAAGTGCACTACAGGAAGAGGTAGGGGAAAGAGAGCTTAAAAAACCTCTTTTGATGACCTGTCTGCTTCAAGTAGTTGCTTTTCCTTTTTTGTGAGAAAACCTTAGATTTTAACAAGCTGTTAAGACACTTGTTTCCAATTTACAGAATTTGGGTAGTGGGAGGGGAAGCTGATGCAAGAACTGCTAAACTTCATTTTCAGGCTTTACCTGGAACATTTTCAGGGTTTGGGTTTTGTTTTGGCATTGGTTTTGGGTTTATTTTATTTTTGTGGGTTTTTTAATACCATTTCAAAATTGAGTATTTGTTGGCAATAACCTCTGCCTGTCTGAAGATTCCTGGAAATAGAATTTGAAAAACTCACTTTTTTCACTGTTTCATAAGCAGTACTGATTTATCTCACTTCCTAATTTCTAACTCTTGTGGGAGCAAGATGAATTAGGTGTTTGAAATTTCATTTGTTGTTGTTGCTTGAAGGACAAATTGCTGTAATTTTTCATTAGCAGAACTGAAGGAGAGCAGATATATAACAAATACATTGAAGAAATTACTCTTTTTAATCCCGTGCTGTCACTCCAGGATCCTTATCTGTCTGTTGTTTGGATCTCAGCTTCTGGATCTGGAAGAGCATGTTTACCTATGCTTAACCTGTTGCTCTCTGACTTAGAGCAGAATCTTTCTGGGTAACTTTTGCTCTGTTTACCGTCCTCTTTCACAGGAAGCTGAATGGTTGATCACCACTGGGAATTCACTATTGCTTCACTTTGTTCACAGAACAGCCAAAGTCATTTTGACAGATATTTAAACACAAATTCAGTTCTGCTGAGACATCATCGTTGAACAGCACTTACGTAATGACCTGACTAATAAGCAACTTATCCTAAAGCATTTGATCAGATGAGCTTCTAGACAAGTAACTGACTTTTAATTTTCTAAGTAGTGATAGTAGGTTAATGGTAAAAAGCCATGCACAGCTTAGAGGAAGAACGGTTACCTCATTAAAACAACAGAGTCTGAGCTCTGAGTCTCTGTTTCTCTATACAAGTTATTTGGCCAAGATTTTGTTTTCACATGACTGGTTAAAAGGGTATAATATGTGTTCACTTCACTGGTACATTAGTGCTTAGAAGTACTTTTGGCAGAAGGCAATACTAGCATTCATCTCTATAAATACTAATTTTTCGGTGTGAAAATAAAGCAGTGTATTGTTGGACATAAATAAGCAAACACTAAACTGACACGTACATTCTTCTTTTCACACTGAAGATTCACTCAGTTTCTGAAAGAACAAGTTTCTATTTAAGAATAGTCCTAATGTAGGCTTTGAAGTTTTCATTAGCATTTTTGCCTGTTTGCTATTGCCATTTGATCAGGAAACTTTTGGGGAGAAAACAGCTAATGACAGGGGTGGTGAGTTAAATATGGCAGATATTTGAGAAGACTTTTGTTGTTTTATTTTTTGTACAAAAGACATACTCTGCACTTTACCCTTCTTAAGTTAGGAAAAAATCCCATATTTGAGAGTTTTCACCTGTGTGAGTTGTCTGTTTTTAAGATGTCTGTGTCAGTAGTTTGGAAATGTCTTGAAATTATTCCCCCTGCTCTAAACAAACACGTCAAAGTGTAGACTGTATGTACTATGCATAGTTTTATTTCTGATGTTTTGCTTAGAGGTATGTAAATGTCCAAACACTTTTTCTAAATGAGAAGGGTGTTTTTTATGTGCCTTCATCAAGTGTGTTTTTTCTTTTTGTTGTTTGGATATTTCTTTTAGGTTAAAAAGTTGTTGCATCGTCTCAGGGAAGCAGTAGCCTATTGTGGGTTTCTTGGAGCAGCAACTCAAAACAAATAATGAGCAGATGATACCAGTTAAACAGTGCCTGGCAGACAACGTTATCGCAGTGGCAGCACCGCGCAAGCAACATCAAAGAGCAGGGGACTTTAGTGTTCCCGAGTCAGCGGGAAACATGCCTGGTATCTCAGCTGCCAGAGTGACTGCAGTTTCTATATAGATCTCTATAGATCTTGTAACCATGTCTGTTAGAGCAACAGAGAATGATCCTCCTAGATTCTTCGTGGGTGGAGAAGATGGAGAAGAATTATTGGATTCAGCCAGATCTACAGATTATGAACACTTCTATGACCATGGGGAAGAAGAAGAGGAAGAGTATGACTCTGTATGTACTCTAGGGGCAAGCGTGTGCTATTCTGTATGTTCTCTAGCATTAGTTTTCTTTGAAATGAAATGTAGATCACAAAAGCCTAATGCTGAAATGGTGTTCTGAACTGGGAAATGGTTCATATTCAGGTAAGGATCTGTCAGTTGTGTTTGGAAATGCAGCAGACTTGAAAAGTAAGTATACTTTGAAGTAGATGTGCTTGACCTTAATACAGAGTTTCAGGGCAGCTGAGGCTGAGGTGCCAGCTTTACAGACTTGATTTGGATTCTGGCGGTGAACTTGATTCTAGCCATCATTTTATCTATTTCAATAGTAGCAAAAAAAATCTAGAATTTTTCTTTTGTGTGTATTGTCAACTGGGGCAGAGTTAACTTTTCTTTTTTTCAGTTAGAACAGACTCAATGTTTCTTTTTTCTCATTTTACAGTTTTCATTAAGATCCAACATGTTTTCATTCTTCTTCCTTGTCTTGGTGTATAGAAAGTGCATGCTAAATTAATCTTAAGTTATACCTTAGTTCATTATCCTTGCAGAGTGTTCTGAAATGTATTTTAGCACTGTGTTTACAGATTTTTAGTCTGTTTAGGACAATCTCTTGGTTTTATTACACATGAGTTGTCATGTTATGTCATTATTTAGCTGTATTTTGCTGTTCTTTTAGTCTGTAACGTTTCACTTCAGGGAATAGTCAGATTAAATTTTCACTGATTACAAGCATCCCTAAAAAGTTAAATGCAAGGAGGTGTTAATAAAACACTTCACCGTGGTTAAAAGTAACTTGGAAATGCAGAGAAGTAGGGCAAAATTAGCAGCTCAGCTCAATTCAGTCCATGTATTTTAGCAAGGGAGGGTAATTGGTTAGGTTTTAAAAGAACAGTAAGTTGAAATGAAGGGTTTTTTTGCTTTGGGATTTTTTCTACGTCTTTCTAAACAGAGGAGTTGTCTGGCTGTTACACTGAAGAATACCACTGGAGGAAAGAAATCCTTCAAGGCTTGTAACATGAAAGAAAATGCATAGAATATACAGAAGAATAGTGAAACCGTCTATGCACAAAATAGCTCAGAAATCTAGAATTTTATTTTCTGTTTTACTAGTTTTCCTTTTCATAATTTACTTGTAATATTAGGTAATGAAAAGCCTTGTGACTAATAAGTTGATGGAGAAAATGAAATTGTTTAAAAATGTGCTACTAATTAATTTCAGAGTAAGCCACAAGTAACAATTTCATTCAGATTTGACATTTCTGACTTAGATTTCGAGCCTTTGTATTTGTTCCTGGTGTGATACTCACAAGGAGTAGTGTAGAGCTATTGAACAGTTTGATTTTTTGAGGCATTTTTATGCGGATCCATTGTGGCATACTGTCATGCTGCATTTGTTACCTGCTAGTAACTTACCTGGTTAAACATTAAATTAAAGGTAGTACATGAATTTTCACAGAAGATGTCTGCTCTAGTATTGTGCTGCTAAACCCCTGTTGTGTTCTGAGAAAATAAAAACAATAATTGCTTTTTCCCTCCTTTTTCAGCCACCAGAAAGACAAATCGCAGTTGGGATTTGTTCAATGGCTAAAAAATCCAAGTCCAAACCAATGAAAGAAATTCTTGAACGCCTCTCCATGTTTAAGTACATAACTGTCGTGATATTCGAAGAGGATGTTATTTTGAATGAGCCAGTAGAAAACTGGCCGTTATGTGACTGTCTCATTTCTTTTCATTCTAAAGGTAAATCTTCTAATAATACCATAAATATTTTTGACATCTAAATACTTTAATCAGTTTAAGGGTCTTTTTTTTTTTTTGGTCATATAGTTTTATTGGATTTTCCTAGGAAATAATTTGTCTTATTTGTCTTGTTTCATATAATACAATGGACTTCTAAAATACAAGCTTTTTAAGTCATACTGTTTTCATTGCTGGAGAAAGTCTGTCTTGTTTGACATCGTATTTAAAATGGCTATTCCATTGGTAAATATTTGTGGAGCCAGTGGAAATGGTGATCCAGTACGTGGTCCAGTAACAGAAAGCATGCTACTTTCTTGATGGGAGTGTTGGGTCCCTGGCCACCTGTTCATGTATCTCTGCTGGTATCTAGGTGTTTTTGTGGGACTGGGCGGTGAACCTAAGATGAGTAGGCTGAAGTTAGAAATCATGTTTTCAGGCAGAGGCCATAAAAGCCTTAGTTGTGGCCCTATGGAAGTGAAGGGCATATGGAGTGAGGAGGAGGGAATTGGAGACAGGACTACTGCTTTTGACAGCCTATACTGAAATTAGGCTATAGTTTCATGATTGTCTTAAGCTGATGAGACAGCTATTGTCTTAGCTATGGGTCTATAGCTGAGGGAGCATCCTCCCACTTGAGCCATATCTGTGGTTGTAGTCTAAAGCTTGAATATGAAGGTTCCAAACTATTTACTAGCGTTGTGTCTTGTACATTTAATTTATTTGCCTTAATAAATATTTTAGGATTTCCGCTGGACAAAGCAGTTGCCTATGCAAAACTCAGGAATCCATTCATAATCAATGACTTGAATATGCAGTATCACATACAAGACAGGTAAGTAACACTAATTACTTGGAAACAGCAAACCACTTTTAAGTCAGAGACTATGAGAGTCTGTTGTTACTGCATTGCAGCAGTTTCAGGTATTGTACAGTAACCTAAATAAACTTAGAGTGAATGATATGCTTTAGTAATGTATGAATTTTCTGGGATATGTCTTTAGGTGTGATTTTTCCTTTTACTGCTTTTACATTGATATGCCTGATTTACCAAAGTAGGAATTTGGTGATATATTTGTCTTAAGCTTAGCAAATAAAAAAGTTTAAACTTCGAAAATACGTATAGTATTAACTATGTATAGGAACTATAAAACCTTCTGTAGTTGTAGAACTCATGTGACTTACTAAAGGTCTTTTTTTTAAGTGAGTACTTAACAAAAGTTGTTGGTATTCAAAGATCGTGTGGTTATTCAAAGTGATTTTTTTTTTGAGCTGCAATCACGCATAACAAATATTAACAAAACAATAATGAGGAAAATACATGAACATCGGAGCTTTCTAAACAGTGAGCAGACTTGTTGGTTTGGATGCCTTTGGTTGCTGTCCTGTATAAACTTTTCAACCCTTTCATGTTATTAATCTCCTTTAACAAGAGAATTGTTCTGTGTAAATTGCTGTTGCACTGCCAGAGTGGAGAGGACAGGATTGACATAGCAAATTTTTATTGATATTGATGAGGTCACTGCAAAGGTACAGCTGTGTCAGTGACCTTTAAAACGTTGTGTTAGTGAGCATTAAATACGTAATTTTATCCAGTGTGATTTTTAAAAAGAAAAATTGTATGTATTTTTCTGCTCCCTCACTCATGGACTGTTAAATACAAGTATTGGCAGGCTTTGCTCTCTTACCATGTAACTTCTGTTATTTTCTTCTAGGAGAGAAGTATATGGTATTCTTAAAGCTGAAGGCATTTTGCTTCCTCGCTATGCAGTTCTGAACCGTGATCCAAACAATCCCCAAGGTAAAAACTAGCGGTGTTTTAGGCCCAGCCGGCAACTAAGCACCAGGAGGCCTCTCGCTCACTCCTCCCAGTGGTGGGATGAGGGAGAGAAAGGATCAGGAGAAGCTCGTTAATTGATACAATGACAGGGAGGGATCTCACCCACACGTTATGGTCACAAGCAAATTAGACTGGACTTGAGGAAGAAAGTCAATTTAATTATTTATCAGTCAAGTCAGAGTAGGATAAACAAGAAATAAAACCAGATCTTAAACCTTCCCCCCCCACCCCCTTCTTCCCAGGTTTAGCTTTGCTCCTCGTTTCTCTACCTCCTCTCCCACTGGGGGTTGGGGTATGGGGATTGTGGTCAGTTCACCACATGTTGCCTGAGCTGCTCCTTCCTCCTCATAAGGCAAGGACCGCTGGCACTCTTCCCCTGCTCCAGTGTGGGTTCCCTCCCACAGGAAACAGTCCTCCACGACCCTCCCTGGCATGAGCCCTTCCCACAGGGTGCAGTTTTCTCCTCTCACTGCTCTGACGCAGGTCCCTCCTGCGGCCATGCCGTCCTTCAGGAACAGACTGCTCCAGCATGGGCTTCCCATGGAGACACGGGCTCTTCAGGCATCCCCCTGCTGTGGCATGGGGTCCTCCCCGGGCTGCAGGGGGATCTCTGCTCCCCTGGGACCCTCCCTGGCTGCAGGGGCACAGCCTGCCCTCTGACCACGGACTGCAGGGGAACCTCTGCTCTGGCCACCTTCTCCCACCTTTCCTCTCTGACCTGGGTGTCAGACTGCTTGTCTCTCTCACATCCTACTCCTCTCTCTGCTGCAAGTTCTGCAGCAGGTTTTTTTCCCCTCTTAAATATGTTATCACAGAGGCACAGCCACCGTTGCTGACTGGCTTGGCCTTAGCCAGAGGTGGATACAACTTGGAGCTGGGTAAGCTTCTAGCAGATTCTCACAGGAGCCATCTCTGTGGTCCCACCCCTACTCCCAACCCCCCCCCACAAACCCAATACAAAACTGATGACGAAGATATTAATCCTTGGCATCTCTTTTGTTTCCACCGTAGAACAGTACATACATAGTGGAAAGCTAAATTTCACTTGCTAGAGAATGAATTCATTTGTGCAGAGGTTGATTTCCTCTCCAGTATTTAAAGTACTGTTGTGGATTAACTGCTACTGGCTGTGGAGACAGTCTGTGAAACAGAGCAGGCGTTGAGGCTGTGTAAGCTCTGTTCAGCAATAACCAAAACATCAAGATTGTTTTGGTCACAAATTCAAAACGTAGCATCGTACCAGCTGCTGTGGAGAAAATTAACTCCATCCCATTCAAAGGCAGTACAAGTAGGCATCTGAAAACCGTGATTCTAAAGCCTGGGGTCACAATCCTCTTACAGGCATCACAGAACAAGTACAATATAAGGGCCTCCAAACTCAAACTGAGATTCTAATATGTCACCAAAAAGAGCAGCATTTATGATGTTACATTACCCACAATACTCAACAGTTTTACTTAGGAAAGTAATACTGACAGAAACAAGTCAGACTATGGAATACTCTCCCTTCTAAGTACAAGCAACCATGTAAGAGAAATCTAGTCCAGAGAGATCTCCAGACGCTTTACTCTGAATATAAATTGGAATTAATTTTTTTCTGTACCTGAAAACAAACTTTACATCTTTTTCTACTAAAATGAAAACTTACAGGAGATTGTAGTGACTGGTCAAGACACAACAGTAAGACATAAGAAAAAATAAAGAAAATTGAATGATTACATTGGTGCAGCTTGTAAGAGAGAGGGAATTTTAGGTTAAAATGTCAGTGTTCTCTAGGGCAGAAATTACCCATTTATGCTACATAAGTCAAATAAAAGCTTCTGCATGCAGCCAACCAATAGTGAAGAGATTTCTGATCCCTGATTCCAGAGGACCTAATCCTCTGTCCAAAGTGCATCAATCCTGTGCCAGCCTCATGAAGTGCAACACGGCCAAGTGCTAGCACCTGCACATGGGTTGGGGCAATCCCAAACACAGGCTGGAAGATGGAAGGATCGAGAGCAGCCCTCAGGAGAAGGACCTGGGGGTACTGGTGGATGAAAAGCTGGCCACGAGCCAGCAGTGTGCACTGGCAGCCCAGAAAGCCAATCGTATCCTGGGCTGTATCCAGAGAAGTGTGGCCAGCAGGTCAAAGGAGGGGATTCTCCCCCTCTACTCTGCTCTCATGACACCCCACCTGGAGTACTGTGTCCAGCTGTGGAGCCCCCAACATCAGAAGGATAATGACTGGTTGGAGCGAGTCCAGAGGAGGCCATGATGATGCTCAGAGGGCCGGAGCACCTCTGCTATGGGGACAGGCTGAGAGAGTTGGGCTTGTTCAGCCTGGAGACAAGAAGGCTGTGGGGAGACCTTATAGCACCTTCCAGTACCTGAAGGGGCTGACAAGGAAGCTGGGGGTGACTTTTTACGAGGGCCTGTAGTGACAGGACAAGGGGTAACAGGTTTACCTGTTACCCGCTGAAAGCGGGTAGGTTTAGGTTAGACATCATGAAAAAATTGTTCCCGGAGAGAGTGGCGAGACACTGGGACAGGTTGCCCAGAGAAGCTGTGGATGCCCCATCCCTGGAAGTGTTCAAGGCCAGGCTGGATGGGGCTTTGCGCAACCTGGTCTAGTGGAGGGTGTCCCTGCCCATGGCAGGGGGGGTGGAACTAGATGATCCTTAAGGTCCCTTCTAACCAAAACCATCCTGTGATTCTGTGATTTTATTGGAAAGTAGTAGATGCCCTAACAGAATTGCAGAGGAATTCTTTCGTATCCATAGATTAGCTGGGAGCTGTTTTGTCATGTCCTGCTTGTGTAGGAGTAGTGGCAGACCAGAGAAATTAACTTCAGGAGAACAGGTGTATTGAAGGAAGACTCTTGTTCCTTGCAGTAGATTTGTTGGCCATCACAGATCTTGTGGGGAAACAAAAAGTACTCTGTCAGTGCACTTTTAAAATCTTAGGAAAATATTTTGGGAACAGTCAAAACCCACTTGCTTCATGACAGTGTAGTGTGGCGCCAGATGTAGCAGTACTTTTAATAGGCTGAAAACTGTTTCACAGAGTCATAAAATCATAGCTTCACTGTCCGTCTGCCATTCCCCTGATACTTCAGAGCAGGGTACTGAAGGAGGAGACAAACAGCCCTACCCCCTGTCTTCAAAACATTTCCAAAAAACCCACCCCACCACGACTGCAAGCTTATGCATCTGTAGGAGATGATTTACTATCTGGCACTGAGGGAATCAGCAGTAATGCTGGAACATAGTGTTAAAGTAACGTATAATACAGACATGGTACAGCAGACATGTTCAGCACACGATCATCGAGTCTTTGTGCAGTCAGTAACAAATCAGCGTACCAAAATGTAATACGAACTTTTAATGTCAACCTACAAAATTGCCCCAAATCTGTAATCATTTCATTCCATGGATGTATTATTACATCTCTGTTGTTCGCACTGTTTCTTCAGAATGCAACTTGATTGAAGGAGAAGATCATGTGGAAGTGAATGGAGAAATTTTCCAAAAGCCTTTTGTAGAAAAACCAGTTAGTGCTGAGGACCACAATGTTTACATTTATTATCCAACATCTGCTGGGGGTGGAAGCCAGAGGCTCTTTCGAAAGGTGAGGGTTTTGTACTAAAGCTATTGAAAAGTTGTAGATGTCTTAACAGAATTGCAGAGGAATTGTGTCGTATCCATAGATTAGCTGGGGCCTGTTTTGTCATGTCCTGCTTGTGTAGGAGTAGCGGCAGACCAGAGAAATTCATTTCAGGAGAACACGTATATTGAATGAAGACCCTTGTTCCTTGCAATAGATTTGTTGGCCACCACAGACTCTTACAGGTAAAGGAAGAATACGCTATCAGTGCACTTTTAGAATCTTATGAAAATAGTTTGGGAACAATCAAAACCTACTTGCTTCATTTGGTACAGAAAGTATTTTCTCAGTACAAGAGTGTTATTTTAAGGAGTTTTAAAGTTTCTCAGCCAGTAGCCTACAAGGTTATTAATAGAAAAATACTCATTTCAGATTGGCAGCAGAAGCAGTGTTTATTCCCCTGAAAGCAGTGTAAGAAAAACAGGATCCTATATTTATGAGGAATTCATGCCTACCGACGGCACTGACGTGAAGGTATGACAACTGTGTGTCCTTATTTATATTTAGAACAGCAAGGTTCCAAGGGCTTATGAGTTTTAGAGATGAAAGTATATCTTTGTGTCAACTATTAATGAAGTTTTATGCAGTTTGTAAGTAAAGGATGTAGTTCTTATTCTAGCTAAACACAGTACTTGCAATGTAGAGTGCCTTTACTTATGTTGTTGGAATCAAGGGCTAGAGGCGCATTACCCAACACACTGTCTTTCTGTTTTATATTGTATTAGTACCAGAACAGCATATACTTTCCTGGGTAAACAGATGCTGCCTAGATATTTTGTCTGAAGGTTACAAATAAATCTGTAATTGAAATAAATTTTACCAAGTGTCTTAGTATTCTAATTAATAAACTAAGCTTACTCACTAAAATTATATTAAATTGCAGAAAATAATGCACTGACCTTATCTGTAATTATTTTCACTCCTTTGTTCATATATTTTCTTAATAGAAGTAAAGATTAGGTATCATAAAAGAATGCTAAAATAGAGCAATAACAGAATAGGTGTTAAGCCAGCCACGTATGGAGATTGCTTACTTTCCCTTTGTGTTCATTTTGGCTATTTTAAGCCTGTCACAAAACACACGAAACAAATGTTTTACAACATACTTGAGATATCACTATATTTAGATAAAAAATACCGATTTAGAGAGTGTGAGATCTAATCCAGTCTTATGCCAAAGAGCCCTTTTATCAACTGCAGTCAGCTGCTTCTACCTGGGGATACGTGAGGGGAATGCTCATTTTCTGTTCTCAAATGCCCTATTCTTTAAGTTGCTATGTTTTCATGAGCTGTACTCTTCATATGGTTACACTGTGCAACACTTCATGATAGATTAATCTGAGTTTACAGATGTCTGTGTAAGAGCTTTACGAACTGTTTTTCCCAAAAGAAAAGTTTCTTGTAACCTGAAGAGATGCAAATGACTTGAGGGGTGGGGACTGTTTTGACTAGTTGTGCTGTAGTCATCGAGCAGAAGCTCTGGACTTTAAACACCCCAAATAAATAATGGGTTTTCTTCAAGTATCAAGACTGCCAGTCTTATATTAGGCAGTTCACTCAACTCGCCCTCTTGCCTGAATTAACTGAATTGGCAGTATTTGTACTCATCTGGTTTAGTTGAATACTTTTTAATCAAAGATTAGAGTTTTGTTTTTAGTTAAAGTGACAGTAGCCCATTTTTGAGAGCTGCTGACAAGTCTCTTCTAACATATGCCCCAGTCCTTTCAGGGAGCATCAGAACTGCAGCAGAATAGACAGCACACTCATTCTCTTAAGCCCCTGCCTTATCATGCCAAAACTGGGCAGATCTTGTTTGTTTAGTCCTGCCTAAAATATGAAAGTTTCATTTTCAGGCTCTTTGCAAATGACACTGTTTTCTCTCTCCTCTTTCTTTATCCTAGCTCGTCAGTAAATGATGGGTGTTCTCTGAAGGCAGAGAATGCTGTTGAGGAAGGTACCTTAGAGTGACCTTTTCAGTGTTGAAGGAGCTAGTATCTTTTGAAGTCCTTTTCATAAGTTTAGCAAAATGTATGCATATATGTAATGTAATTTTATTACACTGGATCAAGAGTTCCTGTTTTTCAATAAAGGTGTACACAGTAGGTCCAGACTATGCTCATGCTGAAGCCCGGAAGTCTCCCGCTCTGGATGGAAAGGTAGAAAGAGATAGTGAAGGAAAAGAAGTGAGGTATCCAGTCATCCTGAATGCAAGAGAGAAGTTAATTGCTTGGAAAGTATGCCTTGCCTTTAAAGTAAGCTGATTACTTTCCTATCTGATCAAACATTTAGTGTTAATTAATTGTGTATTACATGAAGCTTCCGAGGGTTTTAGTGCATGGGAGCCAGCAGTCATAATAGCTGCAGGAGCTCCTGAGAAGGTGAAACTTCCACAGCCACATCTGTTTTTTTTTTAAATCTAGAAGAATGCTTTCTCTAATGCATAGGAAAGTTCTGGATGGGTTGCAATGCTGCATAGTTTTCCTGAATTCACGTGTCACTATTGTGCTTTGCTAGTCCACAGTGTATCTGTTCTGTGAATAATACACTCATGCATTTTCTTAATGGTTTCTAAGTTAGCAAAACACAATTTCAGTAGTATGTTTTGTGACTTTCATTACCTATAATCTACTTTGGGCCCAACCTGCTCCTCACCTGTCCCTTCTTCCTGAGATCAGCTTTGCTCATCATTTCTCTACCTCCTCCCCCCAGCAGTGCAAGGGTTGGGGCTTGGGGTTAGTTGAGCACACATTGTGTCTGCTGCTGCTCCTTCCTCCTCAGAGGGTAAGGCATCCTTACGCTCTGCCCCAGCTCCAGGGTGGGGTCCCTCCCATGGGAAACAGTCGTCCACGAACCTCCCTGTCATGAGCCCTTCTCACAGAAGGGTAAAACCAAGCTGGGGCTATAAAGTTAAAAACAGCAATGTGTTTGCATGACATGAGCGAACCTGACAGGAAAGTGGCAACAGGTACTAGGCATAAAATCTGTCATTTTTTTGTCACATGATTTCAGATGAATACTGTATTAAAATACAAAGTTTATTTAGACTAAACAGTCCTAAGGAAGACGATCAATAACTTGAACTTTTATTCTTAAAAACAGCAAACAGTTTGTGGCTTTGATTTGCTGCGTGCTAATGGACAATCCTACGTCTGTGATGTGAATGGCTTCAGTTTTGTGAAAAACTCCATGAAATACTATGATGATTGTGCTAAGATACTGGGGTAAGAATTTACTGATTTCTTTCAGGAGTTTTGCCTGTTCTGTCTGTTGTATGTACTATAATTTATGTACTACTTATTCCTAAATTAACTACTTAAAATTACATATCACATAAATTAAGTCATTAAATTAAATAATAAATAAGATATTAAAGGAATCCTAAATCAATAAATAAATCCCAACTAAATTTTATTGCTAAAATGATCCAAAACATCTGAGTCTGGGTTTTGGTGAACACTTAAAGCTAACTGAATGAATACTTTGAAGGGTAGATTAAGTTCTTCAAGATAGCTGAGATTTTTTTTGAAGTTGAGAAGCACCACTGGACGCTGCTGTTTAATATGTGCCCATATTAATGTGTATTGTTCTTGATCTGAAGCTGGTGTATAATTGCATATTTGTGGATTTCATACTGATGAATCCAAACTGATGTTGTATCAAGGTATCTTCTGTCTTAGCATATTCTTTCTGCTACTGGAATCAAAAAAGGGTATAGCAAGGGATCATACAGAATTGAGTCGTGAGCTATAGGCTGATCCCATTTTGTTAGTTAAACTGGCTTTACAGTAAGGTTGCAGTGGTGAGATACAGCATGACTCTCTGCATAATCAAATGGTCTGGGATCTTATTAAATGGAGGAAGCTAAGCTGAAATCCGAGATGACAACTGTAGTCCTGTTGTTTTAGGCCACTTGGTGAGTTAGAGTTACAATTCTCTGACCTATTTTGATTTCTCTATTCAAATTGTTGTAGCTGTTGAATTCTCTGAAAAAAGTTACCTCATCATTTTTTCCTTATGCTTTATTCCTTAAGGTAATACACTGCAGTCTTAAGAAGATTTTTTTTCAAGCTTTTTAGAAATTAAATTTTTACTTACGCTACTTTAAGAAGCACTGGTTTTTTCCTCCATATTACTGCTTGTTATGTGGATATTAATCTGAAGTTCAGTATATTTTGATTAAATTCTTGGAAAACACAATATTAGCAAGATTTAACAACCTTCTGTAGGTGGAGGCAGTGTTACCATTCTGTAATTATGACTAAAGACTTGACTTGTTCACAAACTTGAGAAATTACCACTAAAGGTACCTGTTACCCTTTGATGACGATGGCTTGCTGATTATCAGGGACTTTCAGTTAGGCATGGCGTCAGGTATCTGAATGTTTAAATGAACAGGACTGAATCATATCCAAGGAACGCTTGTAGGAGCTCGCGTTCAGAAACTGAGGTTTCTTACAAATCCAGGGCCATTAGGCTAATGTTGTCTCTGTAGCAGTTGTAGTAGCTTTAAATTGTTGTTTGAGTAGGTTTTATTGTGCAATTAGAAGAAAAACAGGCAGCTGAGACTCATGACCACTAGTACCACCTAGACAGAAATTCATTATCTATCTGATTTGGAGTTTATAGGTATTGTATAAGACGTGCTTTAAACTTACTGCATTTTTTTTCCTTTTAATCCCATTTTTAGAAATATCATAATGCGAGAACTTGCTCCCCAGTTTCACATACCATGGTCGATTCCTTTGGAAGCTGAAGACATCCCTATTGTGCCAACCACCTCTGGAACAATGTAAGAAAATAGTGGCTACACCTGAATTGTGCAAACTCCTAACGTAACTTTTGTGTGAATTTTTTTTTCTTTTCAAAAGGTTTGCCCACTTTGGCCTATGAACGCTTGTATTGCGTGATGAAAACAAGGAAGGAATCACAATTGCTATGCCAGCAGTCAAATCAGAGTTTCTGACCCTTAGTCAAGCTGAGTATAGAAAAGCAGGTTTTCAAGTGTAGCGTCTTTTATGCATAGCTTCCTTCACTGCTAATCATTGTTCCAGCACCAACTTAATACGTGCTTCTAATAAACATGCTCTCTCATTTAATGAACCTCAAAATCGTTGTTTTAAAAACCACTCAAAGTAGATATTCTTTAGTTATCCAAGTCCTAAAATCAATATTTATATTTTACACCTTACATCATTATCAGTTAACCTTATATTCTTGCATATCCTTCCATCACTTCTGTAGTTATGTCAGATAACTACGGCTTTGTCAGTTGTCGTGATTTGTGGTGGTTTTAATATTGAAGACCCCCATATATAGAATTGTGAAATATAACTCTTGAAATTTCAGGATGGAGCTTAGGTGTGTTATAGCTGTGATACGCCATGGGGACCGAACACCAAAACAAAAGATGAAAATGGAAGTAAAACATCAGAAGTAAGTAGAAACTGGGTAAAATTTAATTTGGATGCTTTAGAGCAGAGCTCACTTTTTGCAGATACACAAGCATTGAATTGAGCAGGAATTGCATCATACAAGTCGGGTTTTGTTTTGTTTTCTTTTAAATCTAACTGATGTTGCGAATAATTAACAAGTATGCACCTCTTTCTAGTAGGACTGTCAAATTACTTGTGCAGACTTCCTTCGTCACACGCGGTGCCTTGTGAACAGTCCTGCTTGATCTTACTGAAAAGTCATTTGTCTCTGTAGGTGCCTTTATTCAAAATAATGCAACAGAGGATATTTCTGGTTCACCACTTGACTATGACTTCTGCCTTTCTTTTTTTTCCCATAACTGGTTTTGTGTGAGCTGTCGTCTTGTCAGAGTTTGATGACTCTGAATTTGCAGTAGATACCATCTTTATATTAGCATTTATGAAGTGCCTTACATAATTGACCTGGAATTAGGTGCAATTTCAGTAAAAAATAATTTTTTGTTTTGGGACTAGATTCTTGCATTCAGAGATGCATGCTGTAAAAGTGCAGGACTGCTCATTTGGTATTTTTGGTCCCTACTTCTGTTCAGGGTCATTCTTGAAGATTAAGAATTGACATAGCTGTATGTTCAAATATTACGTCATTTGATATATAGAATATCTTCCTGGTTTTGTTTGTTTGTTTGTTTGTTTTACACTCAGAAAGTCAGTAAGAGAACATTTTCAGTTCTTTTATTCCTGTAATGTGTTGAAGACTTCCTTGGGAAATGAGATTTGAATAAAGGTTGGTTTGACCTTTAGTGAAGGTTTTAATATGCTTTTCAAATAGTGTAACAGTGCGTATTTCAGATGGTTTTAAGTTTAAAAGCCACTTGTTCAAGTAATATTTTTAACACATAAGCTGCTTTTTTTAATCCATATTCTTTCTCTTAAAGGTTTTTTGATCTCTTTGAAAAATGTGATGGATATAAGTCTGGAAAACTAAAACTGAAAAAACCCAAACAGTTGCAGGCAAGTTTGTCCTTATTTTCTTGCTGTGGTATTTTATAAGTAGAAAATTACTTATTTAAGTAAATCCTACATTTTCTTTCTTTAGGAAGTGCTTGATATAGCAAGGCAACTCCTTGTAGAACTTGGGCAAAACAATGATTCCGAAATTGAGGAAAGTAAAGCAAAACTTGAACAGCTAAAGACTGTGTTAGAAATGTAAGTGTCGGATTTTCAGGTTTCACAGCAACAAAGTTGTGTCTGCTATTTTGACCTGTTTGACCAGTTACTTCTTTCATTGCAATGGCTTTCAAATATGTGATGGTATGTTAATTCAAGCACGAGGGTTATCAAGAGAAAGGATGCCATGTTTGATGTTACGGAGGAGAACTGGGCCATCACTGTTTTTTCTCCTTTTTAATTGAACTTACTGCTTTATCTAGTGTCTCAGTATGCTTTCTACATGAAAAAGTTACTTTCTTTGCTCTCAAATTTTATCTTCTTGCATGTTTTTAAAATGAAAGTATTTGAGTGCAGGGTCTGCTTCTTGCAGTGTGGGATATGATGAAGTCTGATGGAGCTAGTGGGAACTTCCATGGTGCGTACTGTATACTTACAGCAAACTTGTAGGGTTCCAATTAAATAAGGCTTTATATATTAAGCCTGAAGTATTTAATAATTTACAGAATCACAGAATGGTCAGGGTTGGGAGGGACCATCGGAGATCATTTAGTCCAACCCCACCTGCCAAAGCAGATTCACCTAGAGAAGTTGGACAGGAATGCATCCAGGCAGGTCGTGAATATCTCCAGAGAAGGAGACTCCACAGCCTGTCTGGGCAGCCTGTTCCAGTGCTCTGGCACCCTCAAACTAAAGCAGTTTTTCCTCATGTTGAGACGTAATTCACTGCATTCCAGTTTGTACCTGGTGCCCCTTGTCTTGTTGCTGGGCACCACTGGAAAGAGTCAGGCCCCAGCCTCTTGATACCCACCCTTTAGATACTGATCAGCACTGACAAGATCCCCTCTCAGCCTTCTCTTCTTCAGGCTAAACAGACCCAGCTCTCTCAGCCTTTCCTCACAGGAGAGGTGCTCTAATCCCTTACCGTTACGGTAGCCCTCCACAGGACTCTCTCCAGTAGTTCCCTGTCTTCCTTGAGCTGGGGAGCCCAGAACTGGACACAGCACCCCAGATGTGGCCTCACTAGGGCAGAGTAGAGGGGGAGGATGACCTCCCTCAACCTGCTGGCCATGCTCTTTTTAATGCACCTCAGGATGCCATTGGCCTTCTTGACCACTGGCTGATCATGGTCAACTGATTGTCCCCCAGGACTCCCAGGTCCCTCTCTGCAGAGCTGCTCTCCAGCAGGTCAACCCCAAGCTGTGCCTGTGCAGGGGGTTATTCCTCCCCAGGTGCAGGACCCTACACCTGGCCTTGTTGAACTTCATTAGGTTCCTCTCTGCCCAGCTCTCCAGCCTGTCTCGGTCTCGCTGTATGGTGGCACAGCCGCCTGATGTATCAGCCAGATCCCCCAGTTCTGTGTCAGCAGCAAACTTGCCGAGGGTTCACTCTGTCCCCTCATCTATGTCATTAAGATGCTGAGCAAGACTGGGTCCAGTACCAACCCCTGTGGAACACCGCTGGCCACAGGCCTTCAGATAGACTCTGCGCTGCCAGTCACAACTCTGAGCTCTGCCGTTCAGCCGGTTTTCGATCCACCTCACTGTCCACTCATGTAACCCACACTGCCTAAGCTTGGCAATGATCATGTTATGGGAGACAGTGTCAAAAGCTTTGCTGAAGTTGAGGTAGACAACATGCGTGGCTCTCCCCTCATCCACCCAGCAAGTCATGCCATTGTAGAGGGCTATGACTTCCCCTTGGTGAATCCATGCTGACTACGCCCAATAACCTTGTCTTCCTCTGCATGCTTAGAGATGACGTCCAAGATGAGCTGCTCCCTTGCCTTCCAGCGATGGAGGTGAGGCTGACTGGTCTGTAGTTTCCCAGGTCTTCCTTCTTGCCCTTATTGATGACTGGCATGACATTAGCTTTCCTACAGTCCTCAGGCACCTCTCCTCTTCTCCATGACCTTTCAAAAGTGATGGAGAGTGGCTTCGCAGTAACATCTGCCAGCTCCCTCAGCATCATGGGTGCATCCCATCAGGGCCCATGATTTATGGATGTCAGGTTTGCATAGATGATCTCTAACCCAACCCTCCTTGGCTAAGGGAGGGTCTTCCTTTCTCCAGGCTCTCTCTCTTACCTCCAGGGTCTGGGGTTCCTGAGGGCTGGCCTTGGCAGTAAAGACTCAAGCTAAGAAGACATTCAGCAACTGCGCCTTCTCTGCATCCTCCATCACTAGGGCACCCACCTTGTTCAGTAGCAGACCCACATTTTCCCTAGTCTTCCTTTTGCTGCAGATGTAATTGAAGAATCCTTTCTTACTGTCCTTGATATCCCTTGCCAGGTTTAATTCCAAGTGGGCCTTAGCCTTCCTTGTTGCATCCCTGCATACTCTGACAACTTTCCTATATTCCTCTCGAGTGGCCAGTCCCTTTTTCCATATGCTATAAACAGTGGGGAAGTCACTCGTTGCTCTTATGATATAAAAATGTAAAATAAAAAAGAAGAAAAAACTAAGGTTTCAAGATTTATTAAATATCTGTGGTCTCCAAACTCTAGATGGTAGTAGATAACTTTAATTTTAAAAAAATCAGGGCAAAGACAGTTATTATAGAAATTTATGTTGATTGTTTGAAACACTGAGTTCTGCTTGACAATTTAATTGGCTAACTAAATAGTAGCCATCTATACTGCCACATCAGATCGTGCATACTGATAGCCACTGCTGTGGATCTGAATCGATAAATTACTTGTGTAAATGCTTTTTTCCCCTGCAGTTTTATGTTCATTGTTGTGGAAGAAGGTAGATACGATTTTAAAACATTTCATTATAGAATGGTTGATATTTCTGTAGTCATTCTTTGCTTGTTGAGTTAGGTTTGTTCTAGGCACCGCTTAATAAATGGTGGTCAAACGCTCAAACTGAGGACCAGTATAGATTTATTATATCCTGTTACAGGAGCACAGCAGGTTTGGAAGAGAATATTTTAAACATTTCGCTTCTCCTCTCACTTCTCCCTGTTCCTATTTCAGGTATGGGCATTTTTCAGGCATAAATCGCAAAGTTCAGTTAACATATCTTCCTCATGGCTGCCCAAAGACTTCCAGTGAAGAGGAAGGTATTGTATTACTTCTGCACCTAATCACTTAGTATCATGTGTGTTTAAATATCCACTTACTAGTGGTATGACATGTCTTGATGTTAAGAAGGAATATAATGTTTTGAATGAATGTTTGTGTTGTTGGCATGTATTCAGTCTCTTAATCTGCGAACTGTACACCTAAAACTACGTAGTAAATTTGTATTCTAACACTGCTTTTTTGTAACAGAAAAGTAGGGTGAAAAGAAGCTTCAGTGATTCACCAAAAACAGCGGGTTTGGCCTGGGATGAGAAAATCCCACTCAGCATTTACTGCTATCTTTAAAACTTTTATAAGCTTTTCTGGACCTTGACCCCTGGTTATTGATTGAAATAACTGTAGGGTTTTTGGCATCCAATTTGTTTTAATTTTTTTGTCATAATTTACTTTTTGCTTCAGATTTCATGCTAAATATTCTGTAATGTAAATACTTCAAGTTTCTCTGTTTAAGTGTCCATTTAATTTTCCAGTTTAATATTTTTGTAATGTTAGAATGCTATTAAAGATTCGTAATGTTGAAGTGATCCTTTACTGAAGCCCTGCATTGTCCAAATATCTTTGTTCATTTGCAAAAAAAAATAATTAAAAAACATAGAATATACTTCACTACTAAACTCCTGTCTCTGTGTACAATTAGATAATAGAAGAAATGAACCATCCCTGCTTCTGGTTCTAAAATGGGGAGGAGAATTGACCCCTGCAGGCAGGGTTCAAGCAGAGGAGCTTGGAAGGGCCTTCAGGTGTATGTATCCAGGTGGACAAGGTAAAAAAAAAAAAAAAAAAAAAAAGTGTTGAATGGCATAAATCCCTTTTGAAGATAATGAAGTGCAAAATGAGAGTTTGAGCAAAATGTTTGTTTGGTAGGAGATTATGCTGGATTTCCTGGATGTGGCTTACTTAGACTACATAGCACTTACCGACATGATCTCAAAATCTACGCTTCTGATGAGGGACGAGTTCAGATGACCGCAGCAGCTTTTGCAAAGGTACAGTGTCAAATTGTGGTTTTAATCAAAAAAATCCTGATGTTCTCAAGTTTGGGTTTTTTGTTTATGAAAACTGGGGGAGGTTTGTGGTCTATTAGAGTCCACAGAGTATAATGATGCTGTGTTTTAAAAGAAGTGTGTTTTCAAAGTGTATTTAGTTCAGTGTGAAAAGGTATCAGATTAATGTTCCAAGTATTTCAAGTTCTTCAAGTAGATGCAGATAGTTTTTAATTATACAGCCCTAGCAATATACCTTAGTCAGAATCAGACTCATAGCATGGTTAGGGTTTGAAGGGACCTTAAAGACCGTCTACTTCCAACCCCCCTGCCATGGGCAGGGCTCATCCAGCCTGTCCTTGAACACTTCCAGGGATGGGGCATCCACAGCTTCTCTGGGCAACCTGTGCCAGTGCCTCACCACCCTCTCCAGGAAGAACTTCTTCCTGATATGCAATCTAAATCTCCCTGCTTTCAATTTAAACCCATTAACCCTTGTCCTGTCACTACAGGCCCTTGTAAAAGTCCCCCCCCAGCTTCCTTGTCAGCCCCTTTGGGCACTGGAAGGTCCTATAAGGTCTCCCTGGAGCCTTCTCTTCTCCAAACTCAACAAGCCCAATTCTCTCAGCCTGTCCCCACAGGACAGGTGCTCCAGCCCTCTGATTTTGCTTAAAACACAGACATTGGAACTGATTTGAGATAATATATTAATTTTACATGAGCTGAAATTGCAGTGTTCAGTCACTTCAGTGATTTGAACCAGAAGATGTGAAGTTCAAATGGCAGCATTTTTCACTGAAACAATCTTTTGTTCACTGATTTAGTAACGTGATAGAGGAAATTAGAGGGCTTGAAGAAATGTGTAATTAGTAAACTTCATTGCATATATTTTAATGGGAAATTTTACAGGTGATACGTTCATGCTATTAATTTGGGTGAGGTTGCTCAGAACCATATCCAGTCAAGTTCTGAGTATTTCCAGGAATGGAGATTTCACAGCCTCTCCAGGTTTTTAATTCCACTGTAATTTTCAGATTGTGTTTCTGTTCCTCCCCAGTAGCCTTTCATCCGTGCTGACCTTCTGCATGACTTTCTGTACGTAGAGTTGGCTTGCTCTTGTCTTTGGAGATCATCTAGCTGTCCCGGGCACCTTTATCCTTCAGGACACTTCTCCATAGGATTCTAGGAACAAGCTAAAGTCTGCTCATTTGAAGTCCAGGGCTCCAGTGCAATTACTTGTTTTGTTTACTTCTCCATACTTCTGTCATAATATCAGGTTTCAGTTGCCAAGGCTGCCACTGGCCTCCGTGTTCCTGACTCTTCTGAGTAACAGGCCCAGGGTAGTGCCTCTGCTCAGTAGTTCATCAGTAACCTGGATCAAAGAATTATCCTGGGTGTTTTCCAGAAATCTGGATTGTTTGTCCCCTGCAATATTGCCCATGCATGGGGTACCCAGGGCTAAGGGCACCCAAGGAAAACAGGGCCTGCAATTAGGAGGCTTTCTTCAGTTGTGTTAAGAAGGCTTCATCTGTTTCCCATTTTAAATCAGGTGGTCTGTAGCAGGGCCCTGGGCTTACTTGTCCTCTGATCCTTACAAATAATATCCCAACTTGCTGGTCACTGGTTTAAAAGCAAATGTCCCAGTGTTCACACTACACCTTTATATAGAGCCCAACTGTGCCTCCTTGCCTTCCTGGCTTCCAAACAGCCCTGTATCTAGCTATAGCAGATGTGCATTCATGTGAGCTGTTCTACTGCACCTCTGTAGTCTGAATAAACTTAAAGGTCTGCAAGTGTTCAGGTTTATTATTTCTCCTGTTTGTTTCCATGCTCCATGTGTTGGTGCAGCTGTATTTCAGCCATCTGTTCTGCTTCCTCCTTGGTCGGCAGGCTTGAGGAGACATCATTTCCTTTCTTATCCCAGAGCCCTTCTGTTGCCAGAAAAGTCACAAGTTTCCAGCCTTCTCCATTTTGGAAGTCTCTGCTCACATCTTGTTCAACTGTAGCCTTCGACTGAACTTCTGGGTTTGGGCTTTTGCCACTGTAGGCTCTCTGTGAAGACTTGGTGTAATTCCCAGTTGTCATCCCAGATGCTGTTTAGCTTGCTATCTCTTCCCATAGTCCCCTGTGTGGTGACTCAATGCCTTGAGCAGACCATGGCCACCATGAGTCAGGCTGCTCTTGCTCCCAGTCTCACGGAGAAGGCACCGTGCACTCCCTGCCACCCAGGACCTGAACAACTGTGGCCTCCCAGGAGCATTGTTGGTACCACTGAGATGGTAGGGTCCCTTCAGGTGGTGCTGTGGACCGTGCGCTTTGACACATCACCATAATTCTTGCATCAGATGTAGCGACCCTGTACACCAAGGAACTGTTCTGAGGGTCATTTCTATGCTAACATCTGCCTTCTCTGCCAAGTCCCTGTTTATCTAACCCATAGGCAAGTGATACAATCTTAAATTTAAATTAGTGTTTCAGGTGGTTTTTTAAGAACTTTATATTCTTACCTTTATCTGTTTGCCTGAGTCATTGTATTATTTGCTTCAGGGACTACTGGCCTTAGAGGGAGAGCTGACTCCTATTCTTGTCCAGATGGTAAAAAGTGCTAATATGAATGGTCTGTTGGACAGCGACAGTGATTCTTTAAGCAGTTGTCAGCATCGTGTGAAAGCAAGACTCCATGAAATTCTCCAGAGAGACAGAGAATTTACTGCTGATGACTACGATAAGGTTAGCATATGATTAGTTTCCTATGAAATGAAATAAATAGCCATGGAAATTCTTGTGTAAAAGTAATGAGCAGAGATTTTATATATCTATTTTTTAAAAATTATTTGTGTGCATGCAAATAGTTCGAACTACAAAAGGAAGCTGTACCAGTTGAGACATTAGATATTTTAAGCTGTCATGCTTTGAGTAATCAAAATAGCTACAGACTTTGAAACAGGAGTAGATAGCAACCTCATTCATAAGTCTTTTTCACTGACCCATTAAAAATATTTTAATTATTCAAGAAATGAAACTATTGTTCAGACTTTCTGTAATCTTTACTTTGACAGTGTGTGGTATTACGAAATGTATTGCCTGCCTACCGCAGTTGTTTCAAAGTTTAATCTGCTACAAGGCCTTTTTTTAAACTCTAAGAACACTACGATGCTGAAAACCAGTAGAATAATTTATAATCAGTGAAAGGAAATGTCTCATTAACATGCTAAATTAATGCATGTTAATATAGTCTCTGCTGACTTTGTACAGAACACACATGATTGTTCCTGGTTTTAAATATATGTATGCTTGTTACTGTTAAGAAGCTTCCTTCTCTTTCAATTGTCCTTACTCTCTCTGGTCTAACAACTAAATACAAGTCCTCAAATGAGGTTTAAGCTTAAACTGCTGTTTTCTAAAAGATACTGAGAGCAAATTATTGAAAAATAATTTTACAACCATGCTTGTATGCTCTATGTGGATTTAGTTAAACGTACGCATTAAAAGGATCATCCAAACCACTTCCCTTAGTGGATTCAGCAGTAGTTGGAAAAAGTAAGAGGGTCCAAGGATTTATTGATTTTCCCCCTTCTTTTTGCTGTATAGATATAATGGGAGGTGAAATGTGTCTGGAACTAATAGAGCAGACTCTAAGACAGTCACTGAAAGTAGCTAGCCTTTGGGATTGTAAAGTAATAATGACTTGTTTGGGTTTGTGATTTTTATTTTTTAACTTCCAGTTCGGGAAAACAATATGGAGAGTTTTTGTGTGCCAGAGCACCTTTCCTATTGATTTACTTGGTCTTAATAGGGAACTTACTACTAGGTAGAGGGCAGAAGTTTTCAATATCCAGATTATCCTATGCATTTGAGGAAAGTGGGGAAAGTGCAAACATATATATGCTATGCATATAAATTATTGTTTAATACCATTATTTGCTTACTTTGCAAACCCATTGAAAAAAGGGGGCTCAGCTTCATTTATATGGATGTTGCCTGTATTGTTTTAGTGATGCTCAACTTGATGGACAGAATTTGTAACTTCTGTAATTAAGTCAGCTCTGAAGGACGTTTTGGATCTCGTGGATACGTGTGCTTTTAAAAGATTTCTTTGTGTTTGTGTGCTGCAGTTGTATACAAACAAAAATCTAAAACGGGAAGAGGCAACCTTTTTACATGTTACCAGTTACTATTGTAAATCTGGTTCTTCCTGGAAGGAAGATGCTAGGAGGGCACTTTATAGAACAAAAAGTATTTCAGGAGGCACGTAGCCTCATGATACCATTTCTTACATAATTGTTTGTAAGCTTTTGAATGCAGTAGTTACTTGAAAGGAAGTTATGGAAAGTTGCTAAGTATGTACAAAGTCTTTCCGATTCTCCTGTCTTGGAACAAAAAGGAAAAGAGTGTTAAGAATTCCTGAAATTGCTCATTTTTACTGTATAGAGTTAGTTGCCCTATGAGTTTCTTCTCACCTTTGAATATCTAATGAATCTTCAATATATTTTATTGTCTGAATGCCTCAAAGGGAGTAGGTAATTGAGAAATGGTTTCAAAAACTAACAGCAACCTGCTTGAATGCTTTTTCTGCAATACTTGGAATGTTTCATACACTCCATCTTATCTCCCCAGTCCTTACAAATCTAGTCGAGTTTGTTTAGATAATTTTGTGTTTATCTCAAATTGCAGCTTACTCCATCTGGAAGCATCTCATTGATAAAATCAATGCAGGTTATTAAAAATCCTGTAAAGACATGTGACAAGGTCTATTCATTGATCCAGAGCTTGACATCTCAGATCAGGCAAAGAATGGAAGACCCAAAGTCTGCAGGTACTTAAACACTTTTGTAGTTGTATTTAGTTTCTCACGTTTACATGCGAGAGAGAATTGTAACATAAGTTTTCTTCATTAAACTCACTTTTAGCAGAATTTTAATCAATAATGGGTTAGGGATTTTCACAGTCTGATTCCATATGCAGAATTTTAAAGTAAAAAGCAGGAGGAATACGTGGTCATACTGAAGGTAAGGGCTCTGTGGTGTCAAGAAGTTCAGGCTAATCCTCAAATGTTTGCAGAAATTCTTGTCTTAGTTACTTGAAACTGAGCAGTCCACAAACGTAATAGGGAAAGCAGATGGTACTAAAGCTAAGTCGTGTAGGTACATTTTTATATTTCAGTATCTTTGCTGAAGATGTGTTGCTTGCTGTATGATGTACAGCAGTATTACATAGGATGAGTCTCAGTATTAATTGTGGTGAACCAATGACCCAGGAAGACTAGAGCTGGAGTGTCTACAGCGCTTTTTTGGTACTAGCTAAATACTGTATTATTTGCTGTAAGTATTCTCTGGAGTGTACCGTATGCAAACAGCTTCTGTTCTGAGGGTTGAACAGTGTTATGTATCACCTGTACATAGTATCCCTGGGTTTTGTCTATTTAGTCTAATCTGTCCTGGGATGAGGATAATCCATCCTTTCTACTGGTCTCTTGGCTGTTGCTGTTTGGGAGAGAGTAATAATTGGGATGTGTGGTCTGTTCTAAAACAGAGCTGTTCTGCATTTCTGCAACGAAGTTTTCTACTACCTTGATGTAGCTATGTAGCTGTGATGCTTTCAGCAGTAAAATTAACCGTATGCACATCTGTTCCCTCTTCTTTGAAGTAATGCGGTTAATTATTAATCCCTTTTATCCCCCTGTATTCAACTGTTACTACTGTGTAATTAAAAATTCCCTCTTGTTACTTGGATGGTCTTGATTACTTACATGAGATGTGTGTCCATCCAGATATTCAGCTGTACCACAGTGAAACACTAGAACTGATGCTGCGCAGGTGGGCCAAGCTGGAAAAAGACTTCAAAACAAAAAACGGAAGATACGATATTAGCAAAATTCCTGATATTTACGACTGTATAAAGTATGACGTGCAGCACAATGGCTCCTTGAAATTAGAAAACACAATGGAATTATACAGGCTTTCCAAGGCACTCGCTGATATTGTTATCCCTCAGGTAGGCATTTTCAGTTATTTAAATGGAATAAATTGCAGGATACATGCTTTTTCATTTTTTTTTTAAAGTCTACTATGTCTTTTCTGTGAAGGTTTTTGTATTTTTCAGTAACAGAAGCCTTTAACGTTACCTCTTATTTTCCAGTAACAAGCTGATTATTTTTTGTAAGAAAAATTTGATTCATAATTCTTTAAACTGTGTTGAAAGTTTCTAGCTATTTAAGCTGTGAACATGTCTGCTTCCTTCACTGCAGTGTATTAGATGAAGTGGTTCAGCTCAGCCATTCCTCGTAGATTTAAGTGAAGCCCATGCAAACAACTGTGTATTCTGCAATTGTGTTTAATTTCATTCTTCCTGCTTTTAGAAATTCAGTTTTCAGGCTCTTTGCAAATAACACTTTTAATCCTAATCTATCTAATCTAACTATTTCAGTTTAACTAATATAAGGAATTTAAATCTAAAAAGACCTTTCTGCTGCTTCAAAGTGCTAACACTCCCTGATAAAATTGTACACATGAAGTTACATAGAATTTCGTGCCAGAAGCAGACAAGTTAAACTTCCGTATATTACAGGCTGTTAAACTCAGGTCAGCTCTAAAATGTTGTAGGTGGCAGGACATGAAATTGCTTTGTGATAACGGGGCAGAATAGACTAAAGCTTTCCCCAGGTGTCCCTGCAGTTACAAAGAAAGCACTGTTGTAATAAGAGAGGTAATACCCGTATCGTATGCAGCAAATGAAGGAACTTCGTCCTCACCCCGTTTCTCAAACTCCCTGACAGCAAGGAGGACAAAAGGAGCAATGATAAGTATGTGTTATGTGGGTCTGTTAACCTTAAATTTTGAATAGAGCATTAGAGACAAGTAGGTAAAATGAGAACACACACTAAAGGAAGCAAACAAAACAAAAGCCCAGGTATGCCTACGTAATGCAAAGGATAAGTGCTTATGTTGTTTCTGGTGTAACCAGAAGATCCTCCATGATGATGAGAGCACTTTCATATCATGTGAAGCACAGAGCAGAAAGCTTCTGGAAGAGTAGTTTTTTAAATATTGTAAATACTGTAACAGCTATATTATTTTCCAGTTGTATTGAGCTACCATTTTCAGTATTATTTGAGGTGAACAGATCTTCTGTGGTGTTTTTTACCCCAAACCCAGCTAGACATATTATATAGGTAATGTGGCTGTCTCTTTATTGATTGTTTAATTAAAAAGAAAAAAGAAAACTTACTTGAACTCAGGTGAGATTAAGTGCATGATAGACATCTAAATGTGGGGTGGGGTGGGCTGGGAGGAGGAATATTTCCCTAGAGGTTTTGCTTCAGAAATAGAGCTTCATCATACCAGAACGTGAAACCACTTTCGTGTTTTAACTGGTGAATGAAAACCCGTTTCCCTGTGTCAAATCAAACAGCAAACAACCTAACTGCATGTTACTCAAAGGGACGTCAATAACCAAATGTAATAAAAACGTGAAACCAGTTTGCAGCCAGACCAAGCTAATGGGTGACTAACTGGCTTTAATATAAAGCTTTAAATTAGAATGCATTTTAATCTCTAACTGAATTATAAAAGTCAGTTTCTTCTTACGCAGGAATATGGTATTTCTAAAGCTGAGAAACTGGAGATTGCCAAAGGTTACTGCACTCCTCTAGTTAGAAAAATCCGTTCTGACCTTCAGAGAACTCAAGATGATGATACTGTAAACAAGCTTCACCCTCTGTAAGTCTCATTTTTTTACATGGTTACATTAGTGTACGTAAGACTTAATGGAGATATACCATAACTTGTGACCTACGGAGATAAGCCATACCAAAGTATGATTTATTTACGTATGTGACAGCTGTTTCTGAAGTAGAGACACATCCCATTACGGTCTAATAATTTCTTTTTCTTTCAAGTTACTCCAGGGGTGTTATGTCCCCTGAACGCCATGTTCGTACGCGGCTCTATTTCACCAGCGAGAGTCACGTCCACTCCTTGTTATCCACCCTTCGTTACGGTGCCTTATGCGATGTAAGTTGAACACTTTTTCTGTTAAAGCTCATATGTCTTGAGGGGAACCAAGAGGACTCAATCTTACTAAAATCATTACCAACTGAAAGCTTAATTTTCTTAAGGGGCTTTGGAATTTATCAGTTTTTCAAACAATTGATTTCCTATTATGTATGCAGAGTCATATTTAAATTGCTGGTGTGCACATTGGTGGAAATCAGCATGCCTTTAGAAGTAATGCCGAGCTCCATTGGTGTGTTCAGCTGTGTATGTTATGGACTCAGAGAGATTTGAAAGGGGCAGATAACCCTTTTTCTTATCTTACATTGTCACCTTTTTCCAATGCCTTGTCCTACAAGTTTTCATTCAGGGTTCTCTTAAGTTCACTTTTGGACTGACTTATTCATTATGGCCATTGGCATATTGTCAAGACCTCGCCACCTGACTTCAAGAATGCCTCTGTAGTGCAAAGTTTCTGCTGTCCAGTGCATTGTCTTACTTTCCTATGCTGTTGGAGAATACCTTGAAGGTGGTGCCTTATTCTCCATCTGATTGGCTTTGAAACCAAGGATTAAAAGCGACAAGGTCTCCAGATTCAGCAATTACCTAACTGAGCTCTTGGAAAGCATAAATGCAGCACCACAAACAAAGCCCACGTGGCTGCTTCTAAGATAGAGCTTGATTAATACACTAACTTTTGAGATGGTGGTGTTGACATACTTGTTTCTGGTAATGGGTGACTAAGCTCACTGGTGGTGAAAGCATTTTTTCATGCTAGACCTCTGTGACATATGCTACAGCAGACAGACTCCTAGTTTCAGGCTGATAGAGTGATATCTAGAAACATTTTCCACCATATGCTAGCTGAAGTGAGTTCATTGCACAGTTAACAGTTCCCACCAGGAGAGTTTAAAAGAGGCCTCTGCCCAGAAGACAACCAGTGATATATCATCATTGGTGAAAGAGCATGAAGGCTACACTGAAATAAAATAGGGAAAGTGCTGATCTCCACTTTTGGTTCATTTGATGAGTAATTTTAAGTCACTTTTTTTCTGGTTTTGTATCTGTTTTTTATTCAGCTGTGAAAAGCTTTGTACTTCTACTGTGAATGTAAAATCTGTGTAAATGGGGAACAAGGGAAATCATCGGTCTTTTTAAAGAAAACAGCTGGTTTTCTTTTGTTGATTTATTTTTTTTCCCCTTCATAAGGAATCAAAAGATGAACAATGGAAACGAGCTATGGATTATTTAAATGTTGTCAATGAACTCAATTATATGACACAGATTGTTATCATGCTGTATGAGGATCCAAACAAGGTATTTGAAACGGATAAATATCTTCAGAAACGAGTGGTGCTAAGCGGTGTATTGAAGTGTAAACCTATTTAATCATTTTCCTTCAGGAGCTTTCTTCGGAGGAACGTTTTCATGTAGAGCTGCACTTTAGTCCAGGAGCCAAGGGCTGCGAGGAAGATAAAAATTTACCAGCTGGATATGGATACAGGCCTGCCTCCAGAGAGGTAATGATTATGCCTTTCTTCAAAAGTTTGTTTTTCTGGATGCGGTCATACCTAAAATAAGGACTGGAAAACTATTAGGTAAAAAATACAAGCGTGGTTTTTATTTTGGTAGAAGAATACTTAGTAAAATATGGGCAGTCCCAATGCATTGTTCCATTTTGAATGGACACTAAGGTAGTAGACATAGGTAATTTGGACCTTCTATGGCTTTGGCAGAATTTTTGCTAGAAATACGAAATACGCATTTTAAGAAAACTGATATCGACATCAGCGTCACTTCGGTGATATTCTAGCAAGTGAAAAAGATGTTTAAGAAAGTAAGGTAGTTTGGCATGTGCATGAATACAGATTGTGGAGGAAGGAGTGATATTTTCAAAGAGGTATGGGCCCGTCTATGGTGTTACCACCTGCTTTTTGAGAAATGAGTGAAAGCAAAGCTATTCACTTGTGGGGCAATGTCAACAGAAAATCAGAGTAAGATATGTTGGCTGAACAGTGTGATTAGTTAGGAACGCTCTGTCATAGGCGGTGGCTGGTTAGGAGCACGTACACATAGATTATTAAAGTCTAGAGAAATTTGTTCAATAGTACATGACTTACATCTCGAATTTTTAAAATTGGCCTGCTTTATGTTAATGCAGAGCTTTATCTAACAGCAACTTCTGTCTACACGTTGCAAGGTGCATAGCTAAACTGAAAATTAATTACGTATCGTTTGCAGAATGAAGGCTCGAAGAAAACCTCTCACAGAAATGACAGTGATGAGGAGGCACATGCTCCTAAAAGAGACGAAACAGATCGGTCAGTAGTGATGTTCAAGCCAATGGTTTCAGACCCAATTCACATACACAGAAAGTCACCCCTTCCAAGATCCAGGAAGATTGGTTCTGTTGAAGTAAGTGTTTATTTTCAGATAACGTCCTTCACAGAAATTAACTTTTGCTTACTTTTAAGAAAACAACAACAAAAAAAGTAATTCTGCTTTTGATTACACAGAACTAATGTCATGCTGTGTCTCACAAAAGAGTTGCTCTTACTCTGTGGGAAATCCTCCGTGGCAGTAATTTGTCTGAAGGAATTTTTTTTAATGAATTACTTTTTTATGCTTATTTCATGTTTTCTTTTTAAGCCATTTTAGAAAAGCCGGTATTTGAAAATGAAGACTTTTTCAGTCTAAACCTACATCTTCAAACTAACATAACGTTGCTTTTGTATTCAACCGTACAAGACAGCTGCTATTGGGAATTAAACAAACCTTCAGGGTGATCATGCTGAGAGGGAACGGAGGGATTGGGGGCGGTAGGGGAGGTACAGGAGGTGAGAGACATGTCTTCTGCTGTATTTGCTTTCATGTGGGGTGAAAGTGGCTCCACTTGTCAAGCATCTGAAGGTAAGAGAATAAACGGGAAGCTTTTTCTTTAAGTGGGAGGGGTTGTATTTCAGTGAGCTCTTTACATAACGTCTTTAACAGTCTAGTCTCATGTCTTGAAGGCCATGACATCTAGGTGTGCTTCACAGATACAGCTTTAATGTCACAGAGGTGGGGGGATGCACAGCACTATCACTGATCCCGTTTGTGTGGTTGAGTGGCAAAGCTTCAGGTGGTGCACAGTGGCACTTCTGTGATGTTAATGCTAGAAGCAGACTAACAGCTTATTGCTTCATTTTCAGTTGCTTAAACCCATCAGAAATAAAGATTCACCCCAAAAGCTTTTCCTTTCATGTTTGTGTTGGGAATGGGCTGTTTGTATGAAGTGGAAGTATTACAGATTTGCAAGTAACTCGGATATTGGTAGTTTGGAGAGAAAAAGATGCATGGTTCCTTTCTACGAGGATATCTGTATAACTTCACATGGCCTCCATAAATTAACAGAGATGATAAATGTGAATGTCTTACGTTTTCTATTTCCAAGTTTTATCATAAACAAATGCTCACAACGTCAATATTTTTGATTTTTAAAACCTGTTTTCACTGTGATCATGCAAACTCCCCTCCTAGTTATGAGTTCAAATAAACACAACTTAATGGTCTATTACTTCAAAATCTAACCATTTTCATTTTTATAAATTATGTAAAAGTTACTTTCAAAAGGTATCAATAACATAAATTGCCAAAATTTGACTGTGCAGATAATATATGTTCAGATGGAATGTGTTTCAGCATTCAGTGCTTTTTTATTTGCTGGAAGAAACAGATGATCTGAAGAAAACACACACTATGAATGTTTCTTTGAAAAAGTAAAATTCCAAGTTTCATCTGGCCTACTGAAATCTGCAAAACCAGTATTTGGAATATTTAAACCAAATGGCATTTTGAAGTGTTTAGAAAGAGTCATTGCAACTTAAACTGCAACTGCCTTGAACCCTTGTTTTTTTTCCTCCCTTCCCATATAAGGGAATTCTCTCTTCACCTATGTCCGTTCATTTGAAAGGACACTGTCAGGTGTGAGACGATGTGGAAGTTTCAATCTGGGGTATAGTCAGCAGTAGTTGCAGAAGGATTGCAACTGTGATTGAGTTACAAAAATTCTAAAAAGAAAGCAGAGTTCTAACAGTAAAACGAGAAAATGAGGCTCATTGGCACTGGAATTCTGTATTGCTAAAAATGTTGATTGCTAATGGTGTAAGGCATGGGAGACTCTTAGCCTGACACTGTCCTCCCTTGAACTCTTAATATGTGTCCAGCATCAGATAACTCTTAGGGCATTTTTTTAAGGCTGTAAAACTACTACCAGTTAGGTTGATGCTATCAGTGAGTCAGCTGTAAAGTCTCAAAGGCAGTTCTAAAAATGAGGGTCTTTTAGATCAGTTTGTAGACTAGAAATGAAAGCTCTTACCTGATAAATAGGAAAGTTTAATGTACTTAGATGGGGAAAACTATTAAACAGTATGTCAAGGGTAACAGCTGTTCTGTTTCCAACATGTGGGAGATTCTTAAAATCATGAATCAATTACTGATAACAATTACTTTTCTCTCGTATCTAATGGTTACCAGAAATTCTATTAAAGTGTTATATCAGAAGATACAATTGGATGCAAGGATGTAAGTGGAAGTGGTAACTTCCTAGTATTGTAATACTACTCTTCCCCATTCGCTGTTTAATAGTTTCAAAAGCCGTATATAAAAGGGTGCAAGCAGATTGGGTTTTTTTCTTTTTCTGTTCATTTGGCTCGGTTGAATCTAACTTTGCATGCTTTGCTGTTTTTTGCCCCCTTTCTCACTTCCAGGAAGAGAGCCCCCTGAGTGTGTCTAGCCCAGAGTGTATTGGTACCTGGCTGCATTACACCAGTGGTGTGGGTACTGGGCGTCGAAGACGCAGATCAGGGGAACAAATCACTTCTTCCCCTGTCTCCCCTAAATCATTGGCTTTCACATCCAGTATTTTTGGCTCATGGCAACAGGTTTTTAAACTTTACTTCATTAAACATTATTATGCATTCCAAGCAACAACCAACTGTCTTTAAGGACATCTAATCCCTTGTTATGGATTATGTTTGAAGCAAATTCTTCCACTTCTTAAAATTACTTCCCGAGAATGTTTGGGGGAAAAAGAGCAAGTGCATGTTTTTCCACTGAATGTGTTACATGTTTTCTTAAAAATTTGGTTTCTTCATAGGAACTGCAAATGCTATCACAGTAAAAAAGACTTAGTCTATTGCCTAATGAAACAGATTTCTGCCTTGGTTTAGTTGTCCTTTAAGACTTTAAAACCAGCATTGCTTAATTTGGTGGTAGGTAAATTGAAAAACTTTTTTTTTTTTTTAAATAATTGCAACCAATACCATTTAGAGTAATTTATTTGGTACTTCATAAAGCTACTCAAGACTTGTTTTGCATATATCATATTTTCAGTGGCCTGGTATTAACTATGGCAGGGAAAAAACTCTAGCACTAATAATTCTCGCCTTCTGTATCCGGAGGTATCTGAAACTCCCAACACAGTACATCATCCATTGACTTGTACAATATTTTGGAAATTTTTCTAAATATTGGCGGGCAAAGTCACGAGAAAAAAAAAAAAAGTAAAATTTTTGAAGTACCAGTGAGGATCTAAAGGTCGTTGAGTATGTCGAGATATTGTTCACATGTGTGACAATGGATGGTGTTCTGTTAACCATATCCTTTTTCTTTGAAAATTTTCGTAATTCCTTATTATTGTGGAAAATTCTGAAACTATTTACGTAGGAAAAGTTTATATCAGTAAAGGCTGTGAGCATCTGAAGATTACGCTGATTGAGCCCGTGCATGGATCAGTGATTGTATGGTGTCCTCAATAGCTTGTCTGTCTTTCCTTCCCTCCCCTCCTTTTTTCAATACAGGCGCAGTTTAGGAGAGTGCATTTGGTAAAATGAAATAAAATGTCTCAAATGTCTGTTCTCATACCTGTCTTGGTCTGTGTCCTTCCTCATTCTGAATGCTTGCTTTGCACCACTTCATTGCAAGGAACTCATATGTGAAATGGACTCCCTTCAGAAGGGGATATTGCATGGTCTTTCATGTTTCCTTTACATATTTTTACTAACACTTATCATACAGCTTATTAACACTTGTCTGTCTGAAACAGGCTGCTGTATCAAGTTAAATGGACATTTCGTGCCGCTGTTCTACTTTCCCTTATTTTTCTGTTTTTCACATCCAGGTCCTATCAGAAAGCAATAGTAACTTACGAACACCAAGAACAATTCTGGAACAAAAGCAGAGTGGTCTAGGTATGTGCTTACAATTGAAGTTTTGTTTGATGTTAGCAGCTTTTCATCTGCCTGTTGTTCTGTACAGTTGTACCTTCTTGGAATAGCTTTTATGTTGACAGGACCCAATAGTACTCGTTATCAATAATAATATACACTGAGTGTCTGCCTATGAACTGGGCAACTTTCCCGCAGCCAAAGTTTTTTAATAGATTATAAGTGAAAAGAGCAAATTGTTTGAGACTCTTCACACTGCTGACTGTACTGCTCCCAACAGTTACACAGGATTATTTTTAACATAAAGTAGATTTTTAAGATAAAAACTCATTCATCAACTACATTAGGTTTTGCAAGAATCTTTTGGATTGAAATGGCCTAGACTGGAAACTGCTAAAACACTTTTCTTGAAAATTAACGTTTCCTAATGTGGGCGATTGATGGAATTGAAGGTATTTTACTGAGGGGAGGGGGATGGGGGGACGAACCTCAACCTTCCTAGTAATATCAGGGGTTTTGCACACATTCCCTCTCCTAAAATCAATTTCTTCTTTTCAGCACTAGAATGAATCATGGTGTAATTCAATGAGTTGTTTAAAATTCTTTTAATTAAAGTGGTGCTTTTCTATTGCTTCTTTGAAACAGGCGTACATATGTAAAAATGTGAAATCTTGCCCTACTGTAAATCAATATTGCATTTTTTTTCTGTAAGTGTGTCTTTTCCTGGGAAAAATGAAATTTAGAAAAGGCATAAGCTGTGTGCATAAACTTAGAAGTAGATTTTCCTTTCTTTGTAAAGATCTGTATTTTTGGTATGTCTAATCTTTCTGTGATGCTTTTCTCCCCATTATATTTTTCCCTTAGTAAAATGCATACATCAGGTGCTCTTGTTTATCGAAGTCATGTTTTTTATTGTGTGCTTGCTAAAGTTAAACAACTTTTCTTTTGCCAATTTGTGACACAATATGGCTTGTGGAAGTTGATGTATTTCTGTGTGTAGATTAAGGTATTACATGTGGTGTGGAAGGCTTTTGCCACAGACCAGGCATGAAATTATTTTGGCTGTGATTGGTCACATGTGCTAGTAATGTTTCCCCTCACTGGGTCATCAGAAGTAACGAAAGGAAGTATCACTGGATAGATAGTTGGTTTTCAAAAAATATCTGCTGCCACTTATCTGAAATGTAAAAGATAAGTTCTGAGTGAAAAACCACTTCTCCTTTCAACTAGTAGTAAAACCTGAAGGAAAAAAATAGCAACATTTTTTTCCATTTTGTTCATTGTTATGTGTGAATTTCATCTATGATTGATGATTATACCAGTAATTTTTATATTTCTCTGTGTGGCTTTCAGTGGTGTGTTAAAACTCCCATCCTAGTGGCGGGAATGTGTGAGTTGTAACAAAAGCACTCTCACTTGCATGGACATACACAAAAGTCTTCTCAGGAGAGGAAGTCAAGCTAAGCTTGATGGAACTTTTAGGTATTTTCATTTTGTCAGGCTGTCAGTGATGGTAGCTGAAATACGAATAATTTCCAACTCGGTTAACATTTTGTTGGGGTTAGAAGGGAAATATTTCCATGTTAAGTCTGTGGAAATGCATGGTTACTTCATTGCAGCCTCATCTCAGAGGTTCATTTGGATGAAAGCAATGAGCAGCATTTTTCCAGTTTATATTTGTTTCAGAGCTGCAGATTCTACAACACACAACTTTCACATCATCATCATCATCACCTTGATTTCGTTTTGTTTTGGTTTGGTTATGTTTACATTGATGCTAACTGGTAACTTTTCTTTACCAAAAGTGAAAACAGGACAAGATCTCATTTTGTTAAAGCCAGTCCTCTCTTTGCACATATAGCAGAGGGTGCTGTGTCAGGAGTAGAAGCACAATAAATTATGATAGTTTCAGCCTACAAGTACCACTCTGACATTACAAGCATATTGTGAACCTGTCCAAGGCACTGCCAAAAGCTGCCTTTTGTGTGGTAAGAGCCATGTGCTTGCATGCTGCATGCATCCCCAATGTGAATGGACGAACACCTGGTTGTTGTATGTATTTTCTCTAACTCCCATCAGGGTCTCACTGTGCGGGCCTGTTTAGCGCCTCAGTGCTCGGGGGTTCTTCAAGTGCACCTAACCTACAGGATTATGCTCGTACTCATCGTAAAAAGCTGACTTCTTCTGGCTTCATAGATGGTATGTGCACACTCTCGCACATGCACGCACAAACCCATGTGCCACATTAAACTTCTAAAGATCAATCCTAGGTTACTGGGTTGAGTGGAATCCTAGAATCCTTTGCCTTAGTATTGATTGTATGAGTTTCTATTGCTTCTTTATTGCCCATAGCTTGCTTTCATTTAACTTGATGGCACAGTTTATTCTTGTTTCTGTCTTGAATTGAACACTAGCTCACACACTTGTAATGCGTGCCAGGAGATTCCAGCAAGTGCATTTTTTTTAAGTAAACTAAAATTTTGGTTTTGAAATTCTTTTCTCACTTTAACCTTCGAGGTTTATCATTACTTATTGATCTTGAAATAAAATAAATTACTTGGAGCACATAGAAAGAATGAAAGAAATTATAAACTAATAAGTTAAATACTGATGGTGAAAATTTTAGGATTCCTGACCTTTTTTTCAGTGGGGTTTGGATTACAAAGGGTCAGAAGATTTTCAGTTTTGGATAATCTGGGGTAGAGAAGAAACGCTCACTAGATTTCAGAATGTAAAGATGCCAGAGCACTCTTTTTGTAACTCTGAGGTGAAACGGTGTTCATGCTGTTTTCTCCCCACTTCACTACTCAGTGTTCAACTCTAACCTGATATAACCTTGTATGCCAGAATCACCAGCTCATTATGCTTGTTTTCATACACTTCATTACACATCTTGCAATTATCAACAATCCAAATTTTCTTCTTTTTAACCTCTGTTTAGATTTTAGTCCTTTTTCCTTGGTCCCTTCTGCATGCCACTCAGTTCTAATATTTTCTCATCTCTCCTTTTTTTCTTTCTTCTTCCTTTCCTTTTTTAAAATGTCCCTCTTTTGGTAGCTGTTACAAATTTCAGGTACCTGTTTTTCTCTTTCTCAGACACCACACGTGGTTCTGCTGTTAAAAGGTTTTCTATCTCATTTGCTCGACACCCAACCAATGGTACGTTTTGCTTTTATTTTAAAAACAAAAACAAAAACAAAAGGTTCCTTGCTTCATCCCTTTTATTTTTATTGCAAATATGGGGTGTACAGTATCATCCAGCCGTCTGTTGTTTCTAACTTCAAGCACAACTCCAAATATATTTGTAATCATTAGATACCCTAAATCCCTTCTTTACCATTCATTAGTATAAATGCAACATCAAAATTCATTCCTTAGTAAAATCCTTGAAAAAATTGAAGTGCTACTGTGAATCATGATCTCCAATAAATTGTTCTCCCTAGTTTCTTGTGTGATCAGACTGTGTGGTACAAGATAAAACCAGGATTAATTCTGATCTTTACTGGGCATACACTTCTTGATAGCTGCTGTTTCTTCTTTGTCTTTCTCCTGCTGCGCTCAATCACTGAGCCTCCTGATTCTAAAATAAATTGACAAGTAGAGTTTGTGACTATCTTCTTGAAGTGATGCTAAATTAAAAAAAAAAAAACAACCCTGAAGCAAAAGCTTTGGTTCCATTCCTGCTAAATTACTGTAGTTATCATCAGACGAAAATTTGTTTTACCTTACCGTATTTCTCTGTTCATCGGATGTGCAAATGTTGCACTAAAACTCCCAGCAAGAGAGCCGCCTGTTGCTTACATTGACCTCCTGAGCTTCAGGGGTGAGAGTTAACTTGTCTTCAGTCTATCATAGTCAGAAAAAAAGTCTGGTTTAATACACAGGACAGAGCTATGTCTTTCTCTTCCTCAGCAAAATATTTCGTGCCTACCTTTCTATGTTATTAAATAGGCCCAAAACGTATCCTGTTCATGAAAACCAGGCTTGGTCTTCAGCATCCACCAGATCTTAATGTAGCTTTTCCAGATTTCTCAATTGCAGTTTTTAAATCTGCTGGCCGAGTACAGTGACGGTGATATTATTGAAACTGCGGTGGAAATCATCAGCATTTTTGTGTTAGATTCAAAATGTACTTGCTTAGAAACAAGGTTTAAAAAAAAGAGACTGAGCTTTTGTTTGGTTTTGTTGAAAGCAAAGTAGTCCTCCGTTGTGTTCATTTGGAATCCATAGGGGCTTTTTGCATTGCAGAGGTTCTTGAAGGAAACTGCTGTAGTAAGGCTGAATTACACCATTAAGACTGTTTGGTCTTAAAGGACTGTTGTAGTGTCCTATTTCAAGCAGGAAAGTTAGGAGTCCATTTTTTATCTTTAGACTCAAACCAAGTAATAGTTCCAAAACATTCAAGGTCAGAAAGTAAGAACAGCATTGGAGTATCAGTGTCTGATAATATGATTACTTTCTGTTCCATTTAGCACTATCCTTGTGTGACTGCATTCTTTAAAAAAGGATCTAAATGGCTTTTAATGAATGCATTGATTGTTCTGATTCATTTCATACAACAGTTTTACCACACATCTTTTCCCAGATTAATGCATGCTGTATGAGCTCCTGTGAAACCTAAGCATACTGCAGGTTTCCAAGGTTTCTCTACTAACATAACAACATGTTGGTGTTGTTTTGTCTGTCCTCTGGACTATCATTTTGATTATCCTTGTCCTTTTCATTCTGTTTTTCCTTATTTTTATGTTGTTATCACACCCTCTTAACTCATTTCAGACTACCCTCCTCACATCTTTAGTTCAAGGAACATGGTGAAACAAGTATCTGCTGACAGTGCTTTACCTTATTTTCTGGGCCTCTGTGCAGAACACCCACACCTCTTTAGGTGCTGGTCCATTTCCTCTGTGGAATTTCTAGGCTCCAGTGGTATGTCTCTATAGCTTTTGAATGTAAGACAGCAGGGTGGCTTTTTGAGATGCTGCGTTAACCCTTTCATTGTCTTGCCTTTTGATGGGGACAGTCCTGTAAGAATAAGGACAGCCAAAGCTCAAAGGACATCAGTTTGCAGGAAATTGCTTTTTTAAAGGGATACTGTCAGGCGTCTTCAGCGTTAAAATTTATTTTTTTGTAACATCATCAAATACTCAAATGAAAAAGTGCAGACAGATTTCTAGGATGCCTTTTAAGTCATATTCCTTAGACAAAAAGATACTAAAACAACATCCTGGGATATGGCTGTCTGATAGCAGAATTGTCAAAACTGCACAAAAACCCACGGAGGGGAAATTCCTGAAAGAAGAAAACTTTTTTTTTTTTTTAACAGCATGGGTGTATTTTGAAATTCCTTTCTGGTTTTCTGTAACACTGGGCTTTAACAGTAATAGTTATTAAAAAGTTAACCTGACATTGTCCCATTACATTCTTCGCAAAACTTTAAGAAAATGAAATTCTCATTCAAGTGATAGTGACTTTTGCGCCAGGGTAACCAGATAAATCTTGTGTTTCACCGTAATGCAAAGAAAGGGTTTGCGCTTCGCATGCATGCATAGTTACTTAGAATATTAATATGTATGCCAAACATCTTAGTGCTTACACTGAAGCTTAGCTACTGCCTTTATAGGAAAATAGAAATTAAGAATGTCGTGGTGTTCCTTTTGTACATGAAAACCAAATTTCCATGAGATGCAACTTTTGATTTGTAACATAAGTAACATAAGTACACTTCAGATGATTGTATATTTGAAGCAACAGTCCCTCAAATTTGAGTATGGCCAAGGTGGATCCAAATACAGATACAGACATTTGGGGGTTGAAATTTGGTTGAGTTACTTCTCAATGCAAAGCTTTAAATGGGGAGTGGATGGGGAACACTGGATATCACAGGCATACGGAAGCTTATTATTCTGGGGAGTGAACAGTTCACAGTCATAATACCATCTCTGATAAATGTACCTTGAACTGAAATTCTAGACATTTCATTCACTATTGTTTCTTCATTGAAGTATCTTAAAAGAAATGTAGCCACTGTAAATTTACAGTATTGTAACGTTACAGCTGTACGTTGAAAACACTGGACATATTCTCTTCTTCTGAAATGCAGTTGGATGAAGAGCGGTTCATTGAGTTACCGAACTTGCATCACTTTAGAGAACAGCTTTTTTTTTTTTATTGGCTAAGATGTTAAATGCTTTTTAGAATGTTAGTAATATGGATCTGCATGGTTGGTGTATGATCAATACTAATGTAGAAAAGCAAAGTCCAATAAATTTTTAGATTTTGAGTTGCTATACTTACCTGTTCTAATATATGAAACTTCTAGTCTTTTAAGTACTGTTTTTAAATGCATAAAGGTAGGTGTAAATCTGTCTCGCGAAGTTAAAATATGTAACCTTGAGTAACAACAGTGCTAACAGTGGTTTTCCTTTGATATTGAAGGCAACAGTTTGTTTTCACGGAATACTGAAGATGATAGAACATGAATCTGCAGATTTATTTCTTGGAAGCTGTAGCATTTTTAGCTCTTGCCAGCTAACAGTTGATGACATAGCTAGCCCGTTTTATTTGCATGAATGAGTTATCTGGTTAGGGTTGTGCCAGGTGTGAGAATGAGTAGGAGAAATACCACCATTTCTTGGCTATTTCTTGTTTGTCCCAGAGGAAAGCTATCTTTCATCAACTGGTTTGGGAGTAGAGCACAGTTGTAATGTTTGAAGACCACTTTATGTGTACATGGGATTTGTATCCCATGGTATGTGACCTTTATTTTAATACACCCCAGAAACTGGCACATCGTGTTCCAACTCCGATAATATTTAGTGGCTATGACTTCGAGTACTGTGTCTGCATGAGCTAATTTAAAATAAGTACTTTTTGTAGTGCTTTAATACTTGCCCATGCATAGCTTAAATCGTGTCTCATGTTTGGAAATCTCTTTTTATTATTTTTCTTTCAGGGTTTGAACTATATTCCATGGTGCCTTCTATTTGCCCTTTGGAAACTCTACACAACTCCTTGTCTCTGAAGCAGGTGGATGAATTTCTTGCCTCTGTCGCTGCTTCGTCAAGGGAAAATCTACAGGAGACATGTACTGATTTCAGTTTGTAATTATTTTATATTGTTAAATATTGTCTAGTTCATCTTTAAGGTATTTTGGAGAAAACAAGTAAACTCAGAATACAGGTTTAAAAAAATTAAATATGTACATAAACACTAATTTTAATTTTTGCAGTATGGACACTGGCATAATTCACTGACCTATTGTCAATGTTCATGGGGGGTAATAAGGACTTAATGAAGTCATAATTGGTTTACTTCCTCACTTCTCTGTACTGTTAGCTGAATAAGGAGGAGTATTTTTCAGTGAGCATGCAGTGTTTCCAGCTTCAGACCGTACTGTTGTACTGGCAGTAACCTCAGCAGAGTTGTGTTGCCTTTCACATCTTACAGCTGTGTTATTTCCTCTTTCTTTCAATATTACTTGGGGTTTCACCTCTGGGGTGCCTTGCGGTAACTTTGTTTTTTCAGTAGTTTGTGCTGCATGTTTGATGTTTAAGTGATCTTGAACTGAAATGCAAACTGAGTTCTATCACGTGCATGTCTCTGGGCAGAGGACTTCCCGCTGTGATTCTACTGCTGTGTCTCTGTGAACGGTTTCAGTTAGGTCAGATTTACCATAGTGGGATGTGTATAATTCACGTGTCAGGTGACTGAAAATGCTTCTTGAAGAAATGTCTAACGACTCGTGCTTTGATCAGAAAATTTGTACTTGCTATTACTGATACAAAGGCTACCTAGATGTTAGGAATTTTTCTTTTTTTTTCTGTCACAGGATTTTTTCCTTCTGTTATTTTAAGTTTTATACAGTTTAGACTTTAATCAGCAGCTGATCTGATAGGGTAGGCCTCCTATATCTGAGAAGGAATATAAGCAGTTTGAGAAAACTGATGTTACTGAAAAAACAAAGACGTTTACAGGTATTTTAAAGTTCTCAGCTATTTAAAATGCTTTGTTAGAGTGGTTATGGAGTTCGTGCCTCTTGAAAATCAGTTCAGCATTGAGAGTACACAGGACCACCACTTCTATGGTGGTCTGGTTGTCACCTTTCTAGAAAGAAGTGGTTGTAAATTAGACCTGATAGAATTGAGGCCACACTGCTTTGCTCTCCAGCTTTCCTCTGACATTTGGAAGTTGTCTGGAGAACAATGCACTGTATGCACGTCTCGTAGGTGATTTAAAATAAATGCCTATTCCAGTGCAATCTTCATAACCCATGGGAAGTAGCATTAAAGCTTCTGCCAGTCTTCTGACACAGCAGCTGTGACTGAAATTTGGCTTAGCTGCCTTAGCAGAAGGAAGTTATCGTGTCACTTTTTTGAAATAAAAAGGACATTTTTAGGTTTGGCTTTCATGCTTCCAAGTTTTTGGCACTAGAGTCAAAAATGGGTAGCTGAGCTGCAGGTTGCACAACTGTGGCATCTCTATTGCTGGACGGATACACAGTCCTGTGGGGACTGGTTTAACGTTTTGCTCAGGTGAGGGTATTGTTATTATTACTGATGTGTATCTTTTCTGTTTTTTTTTTTTTTCCTCCCATTTCAGCTTCTCCAACTTACATGATTCCACTGTCAGGAAGAAAAATTTCTTTAAATACATACACCCCTGCAAAAATTCAACCAACACCACTTGAAACTTTGCCTGAAAGGCTAGCAATAGAGAAACCAACCTTATGTAAGTAGCTTCTGTGAGAGGCAGAATGGCTAACGTGATTTCATTATTTCCAGCAGTAGGATTCTTTTTACATATTACATAATTTCTTAGGGCATCTATTTCTTAACATTCTCTCTCTGTGTAAGTGGCATCATTTTACGGGTCAATGAGAACTTGGGAGCATCGCACAAATAGTTTTAGTAGCAAAACTGTATTCATGGTTACCCTCTCTTACCCTCTGAAGTGGTTGAAAGAATTTCTATAGCATGAAAATGGATGGGGTTTTGTTCTGAAGTATGACAGCATTTCCAGCTATCTCCATGTAAAACAAGCAAAGGAAATTACTTAAATTGCAGAATTTCTATGATGATTTCTGAACATTTACCACAGAGCTCTGCGAGTGGGCCAGTAACACGGTGATGCGTTCAATCATTAGTGTATTCGGTGTGAGCTGTTGGCCAGCTGCACTGGATGTTTAGGGGGCCTCTAGAACAAAATCCCACTGCATTTCTGGTTTCATTAGATACGGTGTGTGTTTCTGTGGTAGGTAACTCACATCTCGCTTTTGATGATCATTTTTTAAGCATCAGTGTAAAACCTAATGTTTTTTCCTTCACCTGTACAGCTACCCCCGGACCTCCTGTTGGATCTAATGTTCAGCTCGCTCATGAAGAGGCCTCGCTAGAGGTAGAACTTAGTGGCGAAACTCTTTCTGAGAAGAAATGAAGTTGATCAGACAAAACTGGAAGCAACTTCTTAAACAATTCTTTAGTGTGCGTTCAGCTACATTACTGAGCTTTCAAAAGCCATTCGTGTCTGCAGTTCATCGTGCACTTAAGAATCGTTAGTTTATACATGGTTAACTAGTGTGCACGCTACATATCGAGATCAAATGTCTTTTCTCATTTTCTAAAGCGTTTCAGGAAACATATTTATTTACCAGTTTAATAAACGCACACCTTTAATTGAAAAGCTGCACATGAACCTTTCCAGTGTCTTGAAATATTTACTGTAAACCTGTACAAAAAGAAGATACTAATGCAGTGGCATGTGTTACGGTGGCTCTGTTGATGTCACTGTAATGAAGGCATTGTCTGTTGTCATTACAAACTTCTATTTTCAGGAGTTTGTAATCTCCCTGTGAATTTCTTTTGTGGGCTGAAACATAACACACATCTTTGCTAGAACCCTTTTATTTTTTAATTTAACTACATTTCCAAAGAGACCTCTTTTACCTGGTTTTGAAGATAAGCAGATGTTTTCTGCAGTTGAATTTTGTCATATATGCTGCAATAATTAGGCATGATGGAGTGAGTTAATGCATTGTCTCTTCTCACTCTCCTTATTTCTGTTCTGTGTTTACATCAGACCTGTAACATTCAAATACACCGTCTCTTTTTTTGTTTAGTATACATGCTTGTATACGGGTACCTGTAGATCATCCAGTGAATAAAACTGCCTTTTATATGTTTTTATCAAAACCTTCTTTTGTTTACTAAAAAGACAGTTTTATTTGCTTTGCCGTATGTTTCTATAAAAAGGTGATACAAAAAAAGCAGGTTTTGTAAAAAGAGAAATGGTTACAGCTGGTCTGCTAGTAAGTTTACCCTAAAAATTGTAAATATTCCATCTATGCTTTATTATCATCCCTTCACAGAGAGAGAATGTGGTTTACCAGAACTCAGCGCTTACTGTTGCAAAATACTCAGGATTCATCATGGCCTGGGAATTTTCATACCTCTGTCCTTCCAGTCTAGGTGGCTGGCAACCGCTCTTTTACGAAACCTGTAACGTTTGGGGATTTTTCAAGAGCTGTGAGAAGCGTTAAGTTACTCAGTGGAACTTGGAGTTATTTGGTTATGTAATCATCCAGTCTCAGCAGTTCTTGTGATTCTATCTGTGGCATGAAAAATCTTAAGTTATTATAATTATCCCAAATGTATGAAAATACTGTCCACTTTCCTAAGTTCAGGTGGCTGATTACGAATAGTGGACTTTGTAAACGACAAGTTAGATAATTCCTTTTGCCTTTCAGTTGCAGAAGACGTAGCTTCCGAGTAATATTTTTAAAGTAGGGCTCCTGCTCCTCTCCAGAGCCAGTGCAACTGTAATTACATTGCACCTTGCCACGGGGTCTGTTTCCAGTGTTTACCACACAGAAAATGGCTTCAGCAGACTAATTCTAACAGTGCTGGTTAAATACCAAAAAGATGAAGGGTTTCACAGCTATATACTTAAAACATTTCATTTTCTGTAGTGTAACTGTGTTATTGACAGTGTTGGTCTTGCACACAACTGAATGTACACTTGTTTACCATTCAAAAAAAACAAACTGTTGAAATTTAAGTATGCGTATCATTCCAGTCAACCAAAGCTGTGGCGTAACTTTTTTTATGTGCTTCTAAATAAAAACAAGGTCACTGGCAACTTCTCTCCATTCTGTTTTCTTTTAAGAGTACATGTGAAGTGAGTATTTGCCTCAGTAGTCTTGGTGGAAACAAATTTACAAATAAACCGTTAATATACAAATTAGCCAAAACTGCTCTTGGTGGTGAAGCACATGACTTCTAAGAAATGAGGGTTTATCATTTTATATGGAAATCACCCCTCAGAAAGGTACACAGCGGTCACACATGCTGCAGTGCTTCCCCATGTTCCAGAATGCTGACAATAAATAAATACAGAACCACCCTGCGTGCTCTTCTATTTCCTGTTATTGCTCGGGCAGTAAGGCAGGATGTGCACTGAGCTGATTTGAACTTATTTTTAGTCCAGTTTCTTTATGCAATTGGACTTGTCTCACATTAAACTTTTTGAACTGTGCACCCTATTCCAATCAGATTTGACAGAGGTCAAAGAGTAAGTTCACAGAAAATCGACGGTTGAGTATGTCTGTGACTCCTGAAATACTACCACCCTGAAATGTAGTTCAGCAGTTCCTTCAACAGTGAAGCATCATTGTGAGACAGACCAAAACACAAAAATGTTAGTAAAAACTCCTAAAATTCTTTTAAAATATTGTTTTATTCAGTTCATGTTTCATTATTATAATGAAGTCATAAGTTTGCGTTATGTATATATACTAGCAGGTAAAATCTGTTAAGACAACATGTACTTTCATGGTTCACTTCTGTAGGAATCCATATAAAGATGACTAGGGAGATATGCATAAAAAAAAAAAGATCATACACCGACAAATAGCACCAAAACCAGCAGCAAAAGGAAGATGTCAGAATAGATGTAACAAAGACTTCCAACTGACACCCGTTTCAATGCAGTAAACTATTCAAGTGGCAGAGTGCAGGGATCTAACAGTTTTCTGTCAGCTAAGACACGTAGAAGCATTACGTTCCAGTATTTTTCCTGTATTTTTCTTTCAGCAGTTTACAGCAATTATATTGTTGATAGACCCATAAGTAACTTGCTGGAAGAAAAACTGCAAAAACTTCTGCAAAAAGTTAGTTGTGGAAGAACTGGTGAAAGAAAAGAAGGGTATTTTCTAGTCGTTGTTTATGTTTCCTTTTAAACAATGATTTAATTTCGCTGGGTTTTGTGGAGAGGACAAATTAGATTATTTTCTAATGCTGATTTCTTGTCTCTCTCACTTGCCCCTTAAAAACAGCCATCTTCTGCTTAGAAATACAAAATCTGGTGTAACAACACCAGTTATTACAGTCCGGAGTGTATTACTGTGAAAACAGATGCCGATAAAAAAATAAACCTAACATCCATAAATAAAGCAATAAACCCCGGCATACTCCACACCATTGAATGTATTGCCTCCATCAGCTTTCAACTATTCTTTGTTAAATTAAACAGCCCTGGGGTCTGATCAAAGACAGTTCCATTAAGGACAGGAAAGACTCAGTATTCCAGCTCTGAAGTTCCCTGCATAATAGCCAGCTGGAGGTCTGCCTCAGTCTTCAAGGATGTGCAGTTCCGTCTCCAAGCCTCAGTGAACAAGCTGAAGTACGATACAAGAGCCCTGCAAATCATCTGTACTTTGAAGACAAGTTCTGTTTGCAGTTCACACTGCCAAAAAATCTCGGAAAGATCCAGGTGTGCATGAGTGGCATCAAGTGTGGTCCTCTGAGGAAGGGATGCACTGCATTCAGAGAACACCCAGATCATGAAAGAGGTAGAAGGTTGTGTGCAAAAGACCTTAGAAGAAGCTGAAAGTCTTCACATTAATACAAAACCAGTTCTAACGTGCTTGCTTAAAAAACCAGAATTAATAGAATGGATGAAACACAGGTTATCACCACACCACACAGCCTATCAACACAGTATACAGAACCAGACTCCAGTCCAGACTTCTAAGGGTTACAGATTTTCATGTCATCTGCTACAAAGGGAAGAATCAGCTTTCTGAAATAACACTAAGCACAGCTAGAAGTAATGTTTTTGTCTTCTTCCAAGCTATACTGAGACCAATGTATATTTTTCTATCATAAGGTTGCTGGAAAAGAGGAACTTCTATATGGAAACTACAATGTCTAGTAGTGTATTTCAAAAAGAGACTAATTTGGTGATAATTGCTCTGATCTAAACAGGATTATGTGGCTGATTGGTTTTAATCAAGTGATAGAAGTGCAGGAAAGGAAATTCACATTTTACATGGGTATCTCAAGATCAGCCTGTAAGGGAGGTATATTGGGCTATTTTTGCCTGGATGCATCTTTTATTCAACATGTTTTTGAGAAATCCACTTTCTGTGCAACATTGTTGATCTATATAATCTGATGTCCAAGCCTAATGGAAACACCACCAAAGCCATTTTCTGATCACCATTGTGTTCAGCAAAAGGGACTGGAGTCACCAGCAAGAGAATACGGGGTAATTGGGTGATGGACATTTAGTACTAGATCAAGAATTCTCTTAATATAATTGCAGTGTCTTTGCTTCCAACAAAACCTGTTTGGTCTGGATGCATGTGTCTCTTGTGATTTCCCTGGTATTCGGTAACAGGACACCCAGGAATGAGTCAAATCTGCACCAGTGGAGGTTTATACCAGACATTCGGAAACGTTTCTTTACTGAGAGGGTGGTCAAACCCTGGAACAGGCTTCCTAGAGCTGCAGTCAATGTCCCAAGCCCGTCAGTGTTTAAGAGGCATTTGGACAAGGCCCTGAATAACATGTTTTACCTTCCGGTAAGCCCAGAATTGATCCATTTTGACCTCCACATAGGCTATGCATTCAATCCACAAACAATAAGGTTAAACAAGGATCAGAGGAACACAGAATATTTCAGGCTGGGAAGGGCCTCAGGAGGTCTCCATTCCAACCTCTTGCTCGAACCAGGGTCATGTGTGAGACCAGACCAGGTCACCTAGGACCTCATCCAGTTTGGTCTTGAGAACCTTGAAGGATGGAAACTGTACCACCGCTGTGAGCAACCTGGTCTGATCATGAACGTGTCTTCATCACTTCTACTGATCACTTCATAGGTTTACATGTATAAACTTACTGAGGTTCACTTAATAGACCTAGAGCAACCTTAGCAAGTACTTTCTCCTGCCTTCTCCTATCCACGTGCGTACTAAATGCATCATTTGTCTATGGCTGGTCCAAAACTTCCCTTTCCCAGTAACTTTTATCTCTTGCAGAGTACGGCAGCGTGGATCTCTTCATGTTGGTTGGTTCTATTTGTGGGTCTGAATCAGAGTTGGTACTAGCTGAACATCTGCAAAACACACAGAGCTCTGAAACCCCCTCCTTTTTCACATTTGTTCCTGAGCTTACTGCCTCCATCTGGGCACAAATTCAGCCTTGTTTAAGCAGCCGTAATTCCTACTGAAATCAGCTTAATTAGGCCAAAAGTTAATTTGGCCCAAAAAGTAAATCAAGGGATACTTTTCGCACTCACTAAAATTAATTTCTTTCACTTGCTATATATTCAAAAAGGTGTAATTTTATTAAAATGTGTACTTCAGACATTTTGGTTAGATTTTAAGTAAACTTTAACTACAGTTTCTTTTAGCTTAGCCAAACAGTCTCTCAAAATATGTTATAAAAAGACAAAGCTTTTGGGTTTGGATGATGAAGGTTGCTAAGTTGTACGGCAATAGATAAAATTACTTTTTTTACTTTTAATACAAAGATATTCCAATTTTAATGGGGGTTTTTTTTTCAGTGTAAAAGTTATGCTACTACCTCAGCCATACGCTGCTCAGAATTGTTTTCCACTTCCCTTCCCCACCCCCAAATAAACACTTTGTATTTTGTCCTGAGTGTGGTTATGGATTTCCAGCAAAATCCAGATTTTCAGAATAAAGGCTACAATCCTTAATAAAGGAAAAGAAACTGAACATTTAATAAAAACTCTTTGTCTCATTAGCCTTTGTAATTAAATCCATGTGCACAAAAACCAAAGAATTAAATACACTGGGTAAATATTCTTTCAATTGCTCAGCTTTCAGCCCTTGTGATTTAACAACTTTGTTAATGCCCAAATCACCGTAGCAGTTTCCAGTGTACAATCCTGGAACATAGAAAAGCAAGAAAAAAAAGTCTTGTGATAAAAGATCTCTAAGGATAATAAATAAGAACTTACAGAGAATGAAAGAAATGGAGCCCTTTGTCTGTGTGCTTTACCTTTAACAGTAGGTTTATGTTTTTAAGGTGAGTTATATTGTCATTCCAATGGACTGTCATTGACGCAGGAACCTACTGATGAGTACAACCACCATGAGATGTACATACTTCATGTCAGGGTGATGATGCACAGAATATGGTCTGTACTGGCCTGCGTTTTTCTCTGTGGTGAAACAGCACTAAAAATTAACCAGACCTTAAGTGGGGAAAACACAGCTCACTCATTTCAAACTACCTGTGTTCTGCATGCAAAACCTTGGATGACTTTAACTGCACTGGAAAAAACAATGAAATACAGTAGTCAGTCTTAGGAAAATCTTAATGATGCTGCTTGTATCATGGAAAATGCAGAACTTTGAAAATTATGGGGGTTTAGGAAGATCTAGGCTTATATGTGTGCTGGTTTTAGTCAGGACAGAGTTAATTTTCTTCACAGTAGCTGGTATGAGGCTCTGGTTTTGGATTTGCCCTGAGAATAGGTTGTGGTTTTTTCAGTTGGTGCTGGGGAGTGCTTACACTAATTCCAGGACTTTCTCAGCTTCTGATACTGCAGCTGTGTTCCCAACTCTCCCACTGCAAGCAGTGTATGTGGGGGCACACACAGTTCAGACAGCTGACCCAAACTGACCGAAGGGGTATTTCATTCCATAGCACTCCCCACATAAGCAGGGAGTGGGCCAGGAGGCTGTAGCTCCTTTGCTTGCTTACTTGTTAGCTTGCTTATTTGTTAGCTTGCTAGCTTGCTCATTCATTAGGGAGTTGGTGGGTCGGTTGGTTTTCTCAGTCATGCTGCTGGTCATGGGGCTTGCTCGAACGCTGTTGCAATCGCTCTCCATCTCTGGCTCTTGGGCTCACTGGCTTGGACTCTCAGTTCTCGGGACCTGGCTGTGTGTTGGTTGGTGGGTGGTGAGCAATTGTATCCCTTGTTTTATTTTCTCTTATTTTAATGACTTAGTAGTAGTAGTATTGTTAATATTATTAGCATCACTATAATATTCATTTATATTCAATTATTAAATTGTTCTCATCTCAATTCACGAGTCTCCTTGTCTTTTCCTCCGACTCTCCTCCACTGGAAGGGGGGGAGGTGAGCGAGCAGCTGCATGGTCCTTAATTGCTAGCTGAGGTTAAAACACAACAATTTGTAAATATTTGGCACAGAATTTGGGTATTGCCTTTGGGAGAAGTTTTCAGGACCTGCTTCTCTTTTGGTACTCAGAAATTTAAAAGACAATTTTGCACCACGTTAATTCTGTCAGTGCAATAAATGTTATTAAATATTAAAGCTTATTAAATGTTCAAATACCTGGGGTGGGAGGGGAAGGGGAAACAGCTAATCTGTAAAGCATGTTTTATTTTAAACAATTACCTAGGTAGAACACATTATGATCACCCCCAACACATTCACCACGGCTGTCTGCCCTGCCCCCCTAACCTTGGAAGTCCATCTCAGAGGCTGACTGACAGCTCAGTCAGCAGCAAGGAGGGAAGTTGTGAAGGGAAGTTTGTTAGCAAGGAGGAAAGTTGTGATATACTGACTCACAGCATTTTATAGCCTCATTTATACCACAGGACAACATAGGAAGATGAGATTTCTGACTCAGGCTAAACCTAGTCTGCAGATGTCAACATGAACCAAAGGAGTTTGTGTACTGTAAGAAACTCAGAGCATCATAATGACTCTGAATTACACTCCAGATTCCTTTTCTTACACTGCTGCTTGACCAGATATATTTTCCATGTTCTGTACTAAATGTACTAATGTAGTTCTTAGAACACTTTTGTGAACTGGCAAAACCAATGACTCTTAATGGCTTGCAGAGCTAAAGAGAGTGTAGTTAAAATTCCTTACAAAACCCTTGTTCCTTGTTCTTTGTTTCCCTCTTATTCTTGATAAGAATTTCCAAGAAATGCAAATTCCAGATGCATCTGAATGCACAATGAACAGAACAGCCAGTCTGGGTACACACCTCATGCCTACACCCTTTTCAGCAATTCAAGACAGAATGACCTGCAGCCCTCTTGACCACTGTTGCCAGCGGGAGGCCACAGCACTGCCGTTGCACAGAGGACATCTATAGGTTACCAAGGAACGTAAAGAAACTTTAGCGTGCATTTAAAAATGTGTCTTTAGAAACTCAGTTTTAGGAAAAAAAACTCCATCCCAGAGGGATTAGAAATAACAGTTGTGTGGTTCAGGCCCCAAGTAACTGACATTTAATGGGGGTGTTGGGAAAGGACCATGATGTTACACTTTCTCTTCCCTTCACCTTTTCACTTGCAGGAGGGAAGTTGGGCAGTTGTTTGTAAGGTTTGGTGAAGTAACAGTGTCTGCTCCACCTCTGAGTAGCAAAATAAAGTGGAAATAATCTAACTGGCTGTTGGCAAAACCGTTACTAAATGTTTTTACCTAGTCAGTGTGCAAACCCTGCAGACACCACTGAGGTTGCAGATGGAGATGGGCAGTGTTTCAGTGAGGAGAAAGTCCCCAAGGGGTAATGACCTGATCCCTTCTTACAGCTGCGTACGTAGTGAAAACATATGTGAGACTAAAGCTTACTGAGCCAGAGAGAATCGGAGTAGGTGGCAGCGGTGGAAGACGAGGCTTGTGCCATCAAGACTCACCACATAGTACTTCACAGGGCACTTCTCAGCTCTGACGACCCAGCCGGCTGGCATCTCCCGTCTCCTCCAGTGCAGCCCTGGCCCCAGTGGCAGCACGCCACAGAGACCCAGCAGGCCCCCGCTCTGCTCCAGGGTGCGTGAGCCAGCGCAGGGCTGCCACCCGGCCTGCTGCTCACCGCGGGGCGCGGCGCCGCCTGCCCCGCACCCGACGCTCTCCTCTCGCGGCCTCGGGCCTTCCCCTCAGAGGCCTCCACACGCGCTCGCCGAGGCGGGAACCAGGCGCCTCGGAGGCCGTTGGGCCCCGCCCCGCCGCGGCGGGCCGAGGCGGGAGAGGGAGGCCCCGCCCACCGCCGCCGCGCCCCGCCCCCTCATCCCGGCGCGCGGGGCGGGGCCGGCCGGGCCGGGCCGAGAAAAGCGGAGCGCGCCGCGCAGGGCGCTCCGCCGCTCCCGCCGCGCTGGACTGCAGGTAGGAGACGGGGACGGCGCCACCTCAGCCCCGGGCCCTGCCCGCGCCTCACGGAGCGGGTGCGGCGTCGGCGGGTGGATCCAGGGAACGGGCCGGGGCAGCAGGACCGTCCCTGGCGCCCCGGCGGGAACGGTGCGGTGGGGCCGTGGCGTTGTTGGTGGGGGGCGGGCGCGGGCCGCGGCGGTACCCTTGGGGGAGCCGCGGTGATGCGAGCCGCGTGCCCCGGGCCGGGGCGGGAGTCACGGGTAGCCGCTCGGCCCGTCCCGGCCCTCCCGCCGGCGCGGCCCCTTTGCCCCCTCCCAGCGGTTTGCAGGGAACAAACCGGCTTGGGAAGCGCTTGGCGGCTGCACCCCGGCCCCGAGGCCGTCAGCGGGGGCTCCTAAGACGGGCTTTCCCCCCTTAGCGCGGAGGTTGTGCCCCGGCCTGCCGTTCCGTGAGCCGAGCGGCAGGCCCCGCGCTCCCCGCGGGCCCGTGTGCCCGGGCGCTCCCAGCCCGCAGCTCCCTCGCTCTCCCCAGCGCAGCCGCGGAGCGCAGCGGGGCGCACTTGGGCCCCGAAGAGCAGCGCAGAGCGTTCGCGGAGCTGTCTGGGCTGGTCCAGGGGGAAAACCAGGGTGTTGGTCCCGGCACCCGCCTGCGGAAGGAAGCATGGGGAGTTGCCATGCAGGGCCTGAAGCCTGCGGTGAGGTTGCTCAAGCGCAGTTTCTGTGCCGGCCGTTAGTGACGGTGGAAACGGTGGAAACGCCAGAGCTCACCTGTTAGCACCTGCGTCAGTTCACCGCCATGGTCAGCTCTCTTCGGCTGCAGCCCGTGACCACCAGCAGTCCCCGTACCCCCTCGACACTCCTAGGCAAGTGTTAACCCTGCACATGACCTTCCTGTTCAGTGTGGTGGTAACAAAGCGCACTAGTGCCCAGCTCTCTGTGGGTAACTTGGTAGTTCTCTGTACTAAACCTGAGGGGTAAACGGGGCCCGAAGCTCTCGTTCAAATGCAGATGCTACTGTTCTTGATTCTTACTGCCTTTGTGCACTCTAACGTGCAGTAAAGTGTTACTTTATGGAGTAGGAAGCTTGCTAAGCTGCTCTGGTTTATTGACAGGTGTGATTTGCCAGTTCTGTCTCTGCATATTATTGGGGGAGTGTTTATGGACAGTTGAGGTGCTGTTTTGAGTGGTCTAGAGATATGTAGGAAAAGTCTCCGGTCTTAATTTCTTTAAGTTACTTCTATGTGTTTGTACGTAGGGTTTTTAGCTGGTGTATGTGCCTATGATAAAGAAACCAGTGAATTATGTGCATTAGTAGATGCTTTCTATGAACATACCCTTGTCTCTTAGCGTGCTCTCTAAAGTGGGGCAGTACATCACTGTGCATGTGTACTGTGCTGGTTTTGGCAGAGGAAGAGGTGAGTGAACATCTGTGTGGTGCTTAGTTGCTGGCCGGGGTTAAACCACGAGACAGACATACGTGGTTTATACATACAGCTGCATGTGGCAGTGGGTTGATGGCAGACGCCTGCAGTTACACAGATCTCAGTGGGAGTGATGGAGAGGATCTGTGAGGGGGAGAAGGACTTGCTGCTTGTACCAGTCCATCTTCTGACACAGCTCATTCTGGATACAGTAAGATTCCTTGGAGCATTTCCAGGAGGGGTGTGGTGAGGAGTGGGGAATGGATGCTTTGTTTTGCCATGGGGAGTAGAACTGTGTAGCACTGTTCTCCTTCCTACTTTTCCCAGTCATCTCCTTTACTGGAGCATCTCCTCCCACCACCCTGCTGCTGTTGGTGTATTTTGAACCATGTTCTGTCTTGTGTGGTGCGCTTGCTTTATTTTTTTTCCCGTAAGAAAGAACTCTTTTTAGAATAATGAAGTTGAAGGAGGATGGTTCTCACAATGACTTTGAAACGGAGGTGAGCCAATGGCAGTGTGATTGTAGAAATTATGTTCTTGCGTAACAGTACCAATGTTGTAGCATGGCTTTCTTCTTAATCTCCCCTTCTTTGACCAGCTTTATGCTGCTGGCTTGGCCACCAGGCTTGCATAATCATATGCAAATAGAGTATGCTATGATAAGGTCAGATGAACCGAGTATTCTATGACAAAGTTTTCTGTGACAAAGTTTTCTGTTTGCACTACTTGTAAGTTAATACAGGTTTACTGTAACTGCATGTCATGTGTGACTTTTATTAACAACTATTCCATGCTTGCATTACACTTAAACACTTGCTTTGATTTAGATTTTTAAGTACGGGAAAGAGCATTTGAAGAGACAGAACAAAACCTTAAGGCCATTATATACTAACTAGTAAGCTTGAGGAAGTGACCTTTAGCAATGTGGATGGTATAAATGAGATGCCTTTCCAACTAGTCATTTAAAGTGCTTCAGTTAAAAACAAAACCAAAAGAAACTAAATCGCATTAATTAAATATTTTTCCTGATATCTTTGAATAGGTCTTATTTTTAATTAGTATCTTTCTCTGAATAGCTGTTCCTACCGAAAGGCTGAATATAATATTGTTTAGGTTGATAGTTTCAAAATACCTGCAGAGCTGTGTTTTCAAGAGTGGCAACATAAGACACTACCAAACACGCCTTTCTTGTCTGACACAGAAGCAATGCAGACAATTATTCCCGTTAGCATTTTGATTTTTAAAGACAGAAGTCAGTATTTATTCAGTGAAATCTGTAATACTTTCAAAACTCTGCTTTTTTTGCCTATTATTTTAAAAAAGCAACTTAATTTTTGCTGATAAGTCAGGTTATGGTATGGCTTTTTGTGGTTTTGTTTTTTTTCCCAAGTGGGCTAACCTGAAGAGAACTTTAAAAATGAAACTTAGATTTTGATTGGTGAGAAGATGAATATAAAAATAAAGACAAAGTGCAGTTATAAGGAAAACTTTCTTCCCACTTACTAAGCAACTAAAGAACAAAAATATTATTTTGCAATCTGCATTAGCTTTGTATCTCACTGTTACAGCTTTTGATGAGTAACGGTAGTAAACGGTTATCTTCATGCTGGCCAGGAGCACTAGCTTGTTGAGAGTCAGGGGGGACAGTTCATCTGTGATTCAACCTAGCAAGAAAGTGATGTTGTTTATTTAAAGTACTCTAAATATTTCAGGCAAGTTACCCTCTGTTAAACACTTCCATCTAATACTGGTTGGCAAAGAGATGTTAGAAGTTAAATGGCCTTCTTTTCCAGCATTTTCTTTTAGTTTCCCTGCTTGCTAAGTCTGCTCATACAAAATTCATTAGCATGGACTGACTCTTGAAATTCCATCTGTCTCTTTTCTGTGTAAATTGTATGCTCTGTCATGCTTATCTGGTCTGAGCTGGTCACTGCAGGTGCCAGTTGTAGTTCCTCAGTAATTCATGATTCTCTTCATTTTTAAAAGGTTTCCTGGATCATAATTTTTTTTCTGTTTAAAGCTGCTTTAATAACAAGAATTAACAAACTGGTTAAATAGTTCTTGCTTCTTGCAGTGGGAACATGTTATTAGAAATTGATTTAATATTTTGCAAAACGCTTAATTCCTTGTTCTGTGTAAACCGTGATATTTTGTTGTCTGGTATACTGTGTTGCTTAAGGGCTTAATACTTCAGCTGTTGACAAGAACCTCCCCACCATATATATACTACACTGTAGTTACTTTTACTGGTTGTTCTGTGGATTGTTGTTTTGCATCACATATTGAAGTTACTGCACTGGCTTTATTAATTCAGCAGTAACCAGTCATCTGTTTTCTTAGGCCTGCAGGTTTGTAATGTATGCTATAAACATATATGCTATATAACATAAAGGGAGTTAACCCTTCCCTGACTGAACCTAGCACATTCATGCATAATTTCATTTTATTGGATGTAATTTTGAGGACTGTGCTAAACTTTGTTCTTAAACCATCTAAATGTTGTCTCATGTGGTGCAGCAGTTTAACATTTAATCTTCATTCTTTCTTTAGCTTAGAGTAGTTTGGGATTTCTCCTAAGTAACAGCCAGAGTTGGTGAAGAATGTGTGCAGTTTATTGATACCTTTCATCAGCCTGTTCTCTGCTTATTTTAATTACCTTTTAGCTCCTTTTCCTGTCTGTAGAGACACAGTTGGTAAAACTTAACCATTATAGGGGACCTTCAAGAGCATGGTGAAGCAACATTAGTCTAAGTCCCTTCAGCTGAAGGTGAAGAGCCTGGATAAAACCCACTGCCTGGCTCTTGCAGTGTGTGCAGCACTTTATCAGCTTGCACTGGAAGAACTTACAAGCCACATACATCTCAGTCTCAAAGTATGGCTGCCCCCGCTCTAGAAAAAGAAATATGGCACCTCACCTTTGTGGATACCCCTACATAACTGAATTTTAGCTTGATTTTTCCTTTTCAAGTAAATTCATTTTAGTTGCAGATTGGAAATTATTTCCAGAAAACTTTGCTTTACAAGTACATAATTCCATCAGCCTATTTCAGTGACGTAAGCAAGATGGGATTTCAAAGAAAACACAATATATGTATGTGAATTTTTCTTCTCAGACTGCAAGGGGAAAGATGTAGATCTTGTTCTTCCCCTTCACAGAGACAATTGAAATAAAGATATATGGTGGGCTTCATGACTTAACTTACACCTGGTGTTTGATAGACAAATTTTATGTTACTTGTATTGTATATATTAAGTAATGGCAGTGCAGAGAAAGGGAAGTGTCAAAACTGGGTTGATATCTCTATGCAATGTATTTGACTCCTACAGGGTTGGTATCATTGAGCCTATTGCCATATTTCCATTCTGCCATCTGCTTACTGCAATTATGAGCATTTTATCAATGAAACAGATGTTAACAAATGGTACTACCTGCAGTCTTGCTATCTAGAAATTAAGAACTTAAAGTCAGTAGTTTGACAAATTTAATCCCCATCCAAAAAAAGGCATCTTCTCAAATCAGTTCAAGTTCTAGTTGAGAAAATAAGTAATGATGGAAATGCCAATTTACAAGAGGAGTTCTTTTGCTAAGTTATTAGTTAGTATTAGTAAGTTATTGTGGTGGTTGCAAAATAATGCAGACTTTCTACAAAGCATAGAAGTGTCAAGGGAAACCCTTCTTCATCTTCCTTTTGTCTTCCTTAAATATTAAGTAATTAAAGTTGATATTTCGAGTCGCATTTCTCGGAAAGAAGTAAGTAGTACATTCAGTGTTAAAAATAACAAATGATCAGGGGAAAAACACCCAAACAAAACATGTCATTGAGCGCAGTAAGAGTGTAAGTGTCATACAACTGTTCTTTGCCTCATGTTAATCTTTGAATGGTTTCTGACACCTTTGTGAGATTCAATAAGGGGAAAGCCTTCATATCACAAGATGTGTGATTTGGTTTGATTTTACTCTCAACCATTCCAAGCATATGAATGTATTCTTTGAGGCAATGCAGTGATTTATAGTAGTTAACCTAGTATTTCTATTCATTATTCCTTTTCTGTGTTTTAGACAATTTTCTCAATATTTAGCTGGACTGGGTCCGATTAATTTATATGCAGAGCCTGCTTATTATGAAGAGAATAGATAAAATATTTTAAATTCTTAATGAAGTGAACTGTATTCTGGAAGCACTTCTGGTGTGTATTGGTCAAATGTATCCTCTTGGTAACTGTTATTTTTGATTATTTTCCATACTTTCTAAATATGCAAAGCAGCAGCAAAGAAAAGGATATGCCTTCTTGTTCACCTTCTTGTTTTGACAAACAAGTGGGCTATAGCCCCTAACAGCCCACTGCCAGCCTATGTACTGAGCAAGATGTGCCATGGAATGAAATACCCCTTTGGACAGTTTGGGTCAGCTGCCTGAACTGTGTGTTTTCCAGTCATACACACCATGGCTTGTAATGAGAAAGTTTGGAACACAGGTGCAGTATCAGAAGCTGAGAAAGTCCTTGAATTAGTGCAAACATTCCTTAGCACCAACTAAAAAAAACCACCACATCATTACTGTTCTCAGGGCAAGTCCAAATCCAGGGCCTCATAACAGCCACTGTGAAGAAAATTAACTGTCCTGACTGAAACCAGTACATGTTGTTAGTATTATTTAGTAGTATTAGTATTGCTAGTATTATTAGTATCACTGTTTTATTTATTAATATGCTATTACTAAATTGCTCTTATCTCAGCCCAAGAAATTCCTTGTCTTTTGCTGTGATTCTTCTACACTGGAGGAGGGCAGAGGTTTGCAAGCAGCTGTGTGCTAATTAATTGCTGGTTGGGATTAAACCACAACACAAGGCAGCTATGATCTGAAGAAATAATTTTTTAAAACTCAAGTACTGTGTCTTTCAATATTATAATTGATGCTGAGAATTACTGATGGGCTTACACCACTACATAGCAATAAACATAATAGTAATCTAATGCCTTATAACCATGGATATGGCATGGAAATGCAGTCTAAATAATGAAGTGGTATGTACACTCACAGTTACTGTGAATTTCTCAAGTGACTTTCTTTCATAGAACTGTTGTGGTTTAACCCTGTTGGGCAGTTAAGCACCACCTGTTGCTCTACCACTCCATACCACACACACACACACACCTCCCCAAGTGAGGAAGGATCAGAGGAGAAACAAGGGAGGCTTGTAGAAGTTGAGATAAGAACTGTTCAATTATATAAATGAAACTTACGGAGTTACAATGCTATTACTAATGGGTAATTAAAAAGACAGAAAAACAGAACAAATGATACAGGATCTCACCACCCATGCACAGACACAGCCAGGTTCCAGAATGGCAGAGAAGAAAAATAAATCCTAACTCAAGCCCAAAAAAAGGTGAAGGGAGAAAATCCCCTCCCTGAGCCTCTAAGGGAAGAGCAGGGGGCAGAAACTTCCAATCCCCCCTACCCAAAGCACTTTCCCTGATAAAAGATGTTACTTCTCTGGTAATCACTCGCCAGGAGGTCTGGACAAAGACCACACTGCCACCAGAACCCCAGATCTGACCCCCAGACACCTTCTGGTTTAAGTCTCTGCAAGCTTCTCCGCAGTCAAGCTCCCAACAGTGTCCACTCAGCTTGATGGATTATGGAATAAAGCAAAATCTTATAGACTGGTGCCAGGAGAGCAGCTCATCGATGCCTGGGGCCAGGACATTATCCACCCCTTGTTTCATACCATTTACATCATGTTCACATCCAATGCTATTCTGTAAATTCTCATCAGCCCACTCCCCCTTTCCCATCCCACATGGATATCATTCCCTCAGTCTATGGACCATCTTGGCAAAATGTCCATTAGTCCATGACTTTGGGTTCTATCAGGTGTGGGGTCACTCAGGACAGGCAGAGGTGGAAGGGTTGTTGGGATCGTTGGGCGCTGAAGCCAGCTCAGGTCGGGTCACTGCTGTGCTCCTGGCGAGGCTGGACCTCTGTAGGGTGGGGTGGTTTTCTGCTGTAGCGGGTGCCTGTAACATAAAGCTCAAAAACAGGGGTTAACGGCAGCAATTCATGTCCCTCATGCACTGTAATTATGGGCTGTTTTCTCCCAGAATCAAATCCCCCTGAGGCACACAGCGGACTTCCCCACCTTCTCTCATTACCCACCAAGTGTGCCCAGGTCCTTGAGCAAAAGCAACCCCACGGATGGGTTTGCCTTTGCCCAAGGTGGGAGTAACCCAAACTGTTTTCCCCAGCATAGTTCTAGCATGTACTACAGGGGCCTTACCTCCTTCTACCACCCGTAGAGGGTTTGAGTCTGCAGGGCAAGCTTGATTGACAGATCCCCTGGTATTAACTAACCACGTGGCCTTTGCCAAGTTGGCATCCCAATTCCTGAGTGTTCCACCCCCCATTGCTCTCAGGGTGGTCTTTAGCAGCCCATTGCACCACTCAGTGTTCCCTGAGGCAGGTGCATGGTAGGGCATGTGGTACACCCACTCAATTCCATGTTCCGAAGCCCAAGTGTATGAGGCTGTTTCGCAAATGAGTCCCATTGTCTGATTCAATCCTTTCTGGGGTGCCGTGTCACCACAGGACTTGCCTTTCAAAGCCCAAGATGGTATTTCAGGAGGTGGCATGGGACAAAGGATATGTTTCTAGCCACCCCGTGGTTGCTTCCATGAGAGCATGGCACTTGCCCTGACGAGTTTTAGGGAGGGTGATGTAGTCAACCTGCCAGGCCTGCCCATACTCATATTTCAACCTTCGCCCCCCATACCAAAGAGGCCTTACCCCTTGTTTGATGGCAGCACATCTCACATTTGTGAATAACCTGAGCAGTGGTGTCCATAGAATCAGAGATGGTTTGGGTTGGAAGGAACCTTAAAGATCATCGAGTTCCAACTCCCCTGCCATGGGCAGGGACACCCTCCACTAGACCAGGTTGTGCAAAGCCTCACCCAGCCTGACCTTGAACACTTCCAGGGATGGGGCATCCACAACTTCTCTGGGCAACGTGTGTCAGTGCCTCACCACCCTCTCCATGAAGAACTTCTTCCTGATATCTAATCTAAATGTCCCTGTTTTCAGTTTAAACCCATAGTCAAGTCCACCCCTTGGTCACAAGCCCAGCTGTACGTGGCATCTCTCCCCTGGTGGCCCAAGGTGTCATGGGTCCACCTAGCCATGAACAGCTCACCTTTATGTTGCCAGTCCAGATCTACCTGACCCACTGCAATCTTAGCAGCTTGATCCACCTGCTGATTGTGTTGCTCTTCTTCTGTATCTCGGCTTTTAAGTACATGGGCATCGACGTGACGCACTTTGATGACCAGATTGTCTAGATGGGAAGCAATGTCTTTCCATAATGCTGCAGCCCAGATAGGCTTGCCTCAGCTCTGCCAGTTGCTCTGTTTCCACTGATGCAGCCACCCCCACAGAGCATTTGCCACCGTCCACGAGTCAGTGTAGAGATAAAGCACTGGCCATTTCTCTCGTTGGGCAATGTCCAAAGCCAGCTGGATGGCCTTCACCTCTGCAAACTGACTGGATTCACCTTGGCCTTCTGCAGTCTCTGCAACTTGTCGTGTAGGACTCCACACAGCAGCTTTCCACCTACGATGTTTCCTTACAATGCGGCAGGACCCATCAGTGAACAGGGCATATTGCTTCTCGTTGCCTGGCAATTGGTTGTACAAAGGGGTTTCTTCAGCCGGTGTCACCTCCTCCTCTGGTGACATTCCAAAGTCTTTGCCCTCCAGCCAGTCCATGATCACTTTCAAGATTCCTGGGTGACTGGGATTTCCTATGTGAGCTCACTGTGTGACCAGGGCAACCCACTGACTCCATGTAGAGCATCAGTGGCATGATGAGCAGATGAGACTCTGCCTTTGAACATCCAGCCCTGCACTGGCAATCGAGGTGCCAGGAGGAGCTGTGCTTCAGTTCCAACCACTTCTGAGGCAGATCGGATTCCCTCATAAGCTGACAGTATCTCTTTTCGGTTGGAGTGTAGCGGGCCTCAGATCCTCTGTATCCCTGGCTCCAAAATCCAAGGGGACGACCTCGGGTCTCTCCTGGATCTTTCTGCCAGAGGCTCCAGGTAGAGCCATTCTCCCCGGCTGCGGCGTAGAGCACATTCTTTACCTCTGGCCCTGTCTACACTCATCCAAGGGCTACTGCATGCACCATCTCCTGCTTGATCTGTTCAAAGGCTTGGCGCTGCTCAGGGCCACATTGGAAATAATTTTTCTTCCGGGTTACTGTGTAGAGAGGGCTGACAATTTGACTCTAATTTGGAATATGCATCTGCCGGAAACCCACAACACCTAGGAAAGCTTGAGTTTCCTTTTTGCTTGTTGGTGGGGACATAGCTGTAATTTTGTTAATCACGTCCATCGGGATCTGGCGATGTCTATCTTGCCATTTTACTCCTAGGGACTGGATCTCCTGTGCAGGTCCTTTGACCTTACTGTGTTTTATGGCAAAACCGGCTTTCAGGAGGATTTTGATGATCTTCCTCCCATTCTCAAAAACTCCATCAGCTGTGTTGCCCCATACAATGATGTCATCAATGTACTGTAGATGTTTGGGAGCTGCACCCTGTTCCAGTGCAGTCTGGATCAGTCCATGGCAGATGGTAGGGCTGTGCTTCCACCCCTGGGGCAGCCGATTCCAGGTGTATTGGATGCCCCTCCAAGTGAAAGCAAACTGTGGCCTGCACTCTAGTGCCAAAGGAATGGAGAAAAAGGCTTTAGCAATGTCAGTCGTAGCGTACCACTTGGCTGCCTTTGACTCCAGCTCGTATTGGAGTTCCAGCATGTCCAGCACAGCAGCACTCGGTGGTGGTGTCACTTCATTCACGCCACAATAGTCCACTGTCAGTCTCCATTCCCCATCAGACTTACGCACTGGCCAGATGGGGCTGTTAAAGGGTGAGCGGGTTTTGCTGGTCACCCCTTGGCTCTCCAGCTGACGAATCAGCTTCTGGATGGGAAGCGAAGAGTCTCTGTTAGTGCGATACTGCCACCGGTGCACTGTTGTGGTGGCAATTGGCACCTGTTGGTCTGCAACCTTTAGCAGTCCCACAATGCAGGGTCTTCTGACAGACCAGTCAAGGCAGACAGCTGTTCAGTGTCCTCAGTGTCTAGAGCAGCTATCCCAAAAGCCCACCGGTACCCTTTCGGGTCCTTAAAGTACCCTCTCTTAAGGTAGTCTATGCCAAGGATGCATGGGGCATCAGGGCCAGTCACAATAGGGTGGTTTTGCCACTCCTCCCCAGTCAGGCTTATTTCAGCCTCCAGCACAGTCAGTTGTTGAGAGCCCCCAGTCACACCAGAAATGCTGATGGGCTGTACCCCCTTATAGCTTGATGGAATGAGGGTACACTGTGCACCCGTGTCTACTAGAGCTCTGTACTCCTGGGGCTCTGATGTGCCAGGCCATCGAATCCATACAGTCCAGTAAACACGGTTGTCCCTTTCCTCCACCTGGCTGGAGGCAGGGCTCATCTAATACTCACATGCCTCACTCAGGTCCTGGAGAAAAGGATTATTGGACATGTCACTTTGTTCATCCCATTTAGATACGGGAACAGCTACTTTTCTGGCAGCATTCCCACTGGTAGATCTTTTACCCTTCAGTTCATTTACTCGTTGTTCCAGGACAGAGGTAGGTTTTCCATCCCACCTCCTCATATCCTCTCCGTGGTCTCTCAGGTAAAACCACAGGGTACCCTGTGAGGGATATCTGTTGTATTCCCTTCTTGGAGGAGAGGAATGCTTGCTTTTGATAGCCAAAACACTGGCCCGTGGAGGTGGGGATCGGAGCACCTTCTCTTGGAGTTCCTTGAGTTCTTTAGACTGTCCCTCCACAGCAGAGACACATGCCTGTATGGGGGAGGAGAGACTCTCCTCATACTCTCGGAATTGGCAGATCATCTCGTCCACGGTTGGTGCCTCGTCCTCTCTCCAGGTTATTATTGAGAGCACGCTGGAGTATGAGGGTGGTGCACTCCGCATTAACTTCTGCCACATGGGCCGAGTGCAGTAGACTTCGTCAGGGTCAGTGGATGCTCGTGGCTTGTTTGGGTCTCAGTAAACAATCTCCAGTACCGCTAATTCTCTTAGGTACTGGATGCCTTTCTCCATGCTGGTCCATCTATGTAGCTGTTGTGGCACACTCTCTCTGAAAGAGTACCTTCCCTTTACACTGGTCAGGAGTCGCTTCCAGAGGCTGACATTTCGTGGCTTACGCCCAATTGCTTTATCAATTCCTCCTTCTCTGGCAAGTGACCCCAGCTGTTTAGCCTCTCTCCCCTCTAGCTCCATACTACTGGCCCCATTATCCCAGCAGCGGAGCAGCCAGGTCATGATGCGTTCACCCGGACAGCGACTGTAGTCTCTACAGATGTCCCGTAGCTCCCTCAGGGATGAGGACCATGTGGTCACAACAGCTTCATCTTCCGACTCCTGAGCCTAGCCCTGCTCCTATTTCCTTATTGACTGTTTCTGTCACCTGGGATGCCCTGCTACCTCACCATCCTTGACTATGCAGACTGATTTATGTGTGTGTTTCTTTTTCTGAACTGGGGCCACTGCCAGTGGTCAACCCTGGCAATAGCACATAGAAGTTTGGGACAGTGAAGCTGCTCTGAGAGGTGGAGCTGTTGTGGGATATGGGCTGGCTGTGGTGGATGACAGTGACATTGATGGTGGAGGGTGACGCAGGCATGGTGGACTATGATGCAGGGATTGGAGGCGGTGATGCAGACATGGTGGATGGTGATGCCGGTGTGGTTGCAGTTGTGGTTGTAGCTGCATGGGCTCGGGTTACCAGCTTGGTCGCTGCGTAGTTCCATGCTGCCTCCTTGCACATTAAAGCGGCTCTGGTGGCTGCACAAATCCTGCGTCTGCCCCAGGCACTGGTAGCGGGTGGGGCAGCATTTCCAAAAATTTCCTTAACTTTACCCAAAACCACTAGGACATCTACTAGAAGCTGATTCCTAGCCACAGGTCACCCCAACCCCATGAAAAATTTCCAAAATACTCGTATACCTTTGACATCAGACCGAGAAGAGAGGGGAAAAATTGAAAAAATTTTTCCACATGCCCCCCAGCACCAAATAACCTCTCCTCTATCGGTTGTGTCCCTGAGGGGAAAAGGGGAGAGGTGTAATTGTGGAAAACCTCCAGGAGATAAGTCACGATGTACCAGGGGGCTGACAGTATTAAGTACAAATAGAGGTAGAGTATCCCTGCCAGCATCAGCAGCACACAGAACAGCCTGACCAACCCCCTCAGCCCGCCTCGCACATAAAAAATCAGGATAATCAGTACAGTAGCACATAAGGCAGCAGACCCTGCCGTCTGGTCAGCAACCTGACAAGCCCCAAACTCAGCGCCTGGATGAGCCACCACGGCATTATTTTCCCGGGCTTATCACACACTATAATCTGTTCTTATCTCAACTCTTTTGAGCCCCATGTTGGGCACAAAAAAAGAGTGTCATGTTTTTAGCCCTGTAGGGTAATTAAGCACAAGTTGCTCTACCCCTCCACCCACCCCCCAACTCCCAGTGAGGAAGGGTCAGAGGAAAAACAAGGGAGGCTCGTAAAAGTTGAGATAAGAACTATTTATTTATGTAAATGAAACGTATGGAGTTAGTAACAATGCTATTGCTAATAAGTAATTAAAAGAACAGGAAAAGAGATCAAATTGTACAGGATCTCACCACCCATAGATGGACACAGCCAGGTTCCAGAACGGCAAAGAAGAAAAATAAATACAAAACCCTGAGCCCAAAAAAAAGCAAAGCGAGAAAATCCCCTCCCTGAGCCTGGGAGCGAAGAGCAGTGAGAAAAAACTTCCAATCCCCCCTACCCAAAGCACTTTCCCTGACAAAAAACACTACTTCTCTGCTAATCACTTGCCAGGAGGTCTGGACAAAGCCTGGAACCCCGGAGCTGACCCCGTACACCTTCCGGGTCCAGCCTTGGCAAGCTTCCCCCAGCAGCGCCGGTATAGGGGTAACAGTGACTGCTCAGCTTGATGGATTATGGAATGGAACAAAATCTTATAGACTGGCCCCAGGAGAGCAGCTCATCGCTGCCTGGGGCCAGGACAAGAAGTTTTCTAAATAACATTTCTGTATCCTTCTCCTTTACCAGATAAGCAGACAAAGCACGTTGAAACCATATGGCAGCTTGAGTAACTCACACTAAAAGTCTTGGGAAGGAACAGCTGAACACACACATGCTGAATTTTGGGCCTCTGCCTGCGGAGCTGGCCAGTCATTCCTCCCACCAGCTAACTTTCTCCTTGAGCTTCTGATGTGTATTCTGCTTCTGATGCTTTCGAGTGTCTGTCTGTTGGTTTTAGGGCTGTTCTTCTCACTGGAGCGCAGAAATAGAAGTTCTGCAGTTTCAGGCGAAAGTACTAGGCTGGAGCTTGCTGACTGGAAGGCTTTTCTACTCTGATTTTCCTTTGGACTGTTTTTGGCCGGTGAGGGGTAGTTGTTCGGCAGTGAACTCTTGCTTCCTTCCCTTCTGCTTGTAGTTACTGTTAAGAGGCAATGAACTTTCAGTACCAGAGCACACACCCATGTTTCAAACAGAACTAATCTAATGTTAAAAGCTGTGTTCTGAGAAAAGCCTTTGTGTTGCTTTCACGTTCTCAGGGCTTCTTCCCTCAGAAGGTGCATGAAGACATCTCTTCCTCCCTCCCTTTCCTTAGGGCCTGTATTGCTCTGGCAAGTGACTGTTGATTTTTGGGGTGGTGGTTGTTGCTGCTGTTTATATGTGACTAGACAGTATGATTAATTTCTAACATAGCTGTGTGACTACTTTATACTTTTTCTAGCACTTGTACTTTTTCTAGCATTATTTCAGCTTTCTAGAAGATTACTGGAGAAGTTTCTAAACTGCAGGGTAAAAATTGGGAATTGAAAACCAGGAACAATGAAATATTTAGGTTTTTCAGCTAAAAGCAGGGGGTGGGCAAAAGTTTTAGTGCTAAATTTTTCCCTGATAGGCCTCCAGTAACCGTGGTTCTTGGTGGTACTATACTTTCTGTGTAAGGAATTGTTATAAATATCTTTAACTCAGTGGCTGAAACCTCACCTTATTTATTGTGTCACTGCTAGATATGGTGCTAAAGTAGAGAACAACAACTGTTTCTGCTATTCTGAAAGTTTTAATTGACTCCATAAATATCTCATAGTCAGTTAAATATAATGGGCAACATTCTTGAGTTTTATGTGGATTTATTTTCAGTGAGAAATTTTCATGTTTGGTTTGCCTCAGTATTTAAAAGCTTTAAGGCTTTATTTAGCCTTTGCTGTGTTACCTGTATTGTTAAATTACAAAAATACTTAAAAGGTGGCTGAATGAAGTGTATCTGTATAAGTGATGCAATACAAAACTGGTAAAGAGTCCAAAGTAGATCATGATTGTGAGATTTGAAAAAAAGATACTTAAGACTAAGGGAACAATAGTAATAGTCTCTCCAGAATAGAAGTTTTTCAAGGGAAAATAAAATCTTCAGCAAAACTTTGGCGATTTAATTTACTCCTAGTTCATCAGCACAGGGAGCAGCAGGTTCATTTGAGACACAGCACGGAAGCAGAGGTGGGAGCATTGCTTAAATTGCTTCTTCCAGTCCCTGAAGAGTAACGAAGTAGGTTTAAATACTGCATGAGGCCAGATTGTTTTCTTTTGCAAGTGAGGTTTGTACGCACCTTCCCCTCTTATTTTAAGACAAATAAGGATTGATCTGGATGGGTTTTTGGGGGGTGTATCATTGCAAAACTTTGAATAACGTATTCCCTTGTTTCATCTTTGCCACTCAGCCTGTGACCTCCCAAGCCTCAGAACGACAGCAAGTAGCACCTTTAAGTTTCCAAACTGATGATAGCGTGTTTCAAATGTTTCTCATTTGTGAAACATTACTGAGCTTTTGAATGTGTTTTATGGTCACTTATAATGAAATTCAGAATTGTTTCCACTTGACACTTGCATACTAAACTACCTTTCTTCTTTGAGCCTCATTGCCTTTAAGCATTACAAAACTATGCTGAATTTTTTGGGGAATTCTATTAGCTAGAGAGACACTAGCTACTGCTTAGAGCAAAGATGAGGCTGACAATGAAAGAAGCATGGATTTGGAAACAAATGTGACCTTTCTATTTTATGAAATAGCTGTGTCACCAAAATGGTGTAATGATACTGAAAGCAAAGAAATGAAAATAATTAAGCAGTCTCTGTTCTGGCATCCACTGGTGTATACTTGCTGTGATATTGACCTTATCTTTCCATGTTAGAGAAATAATGGTTTGTGGCAGACAGTTGTACCTGTAAAGGCGCCATACAGTGTATTTGGAATTGTTGTGAGGGAATAAAGGTCAGGGCAAAACAGTCCGTTTCCTAAAGAAATGGAAAAACAAGTAAAATACCATAGAATTCAGAAAAAGAGGCTTATAAGATTATAATATTGATGCTGTATTATAAAAAGATGCTGTATTCATTAATGCTAGTATAACATTTTCTGTTAGACGTACATTAGAGTAAAATAGTGTGAGTTTGATTGATTGTGAATAAGATGATAGAGTTGGGGGCAGAGGGTGGTAAGGGATTGCTGATGACCTATAAAGACAGCTGTTTAACAGCCAGGATGCCATTCTTTGAGTCTAAAGCAAGCTGTCTTCACATCTGGGAGAGGGAAGCATTGCAGTACCCTCAGTAGGTCAGGCCTGGTCTGTGGTCATGCCTGACCGGGGTAGTAGCTGTTAGACACATTTTTAAAATCTTTTTTTACTGAGATTATTGTAAATAGAAAACATATACAGCTGAATAAGTTGCTGTGGATGTGCTAATGGATGTAGGTGGCCTCAGAGGTGAGGGACTATAAGGAATCGTGGACTAAAAGGTTGAAAACATTGGTGGGAAAGATGCTTTTGTGTATAGTACTACTCAAAGTTTTTAACGTTTAAGAATTTCAGGAGTATATTTATGGTATCTCTTATTAAAAAAACGCCTAAGATAATTTTAAAAGTCATGTGTTGGTGATAGTTTTGCTATATGACACCCTGCGGAGCGTAAGATAAGGCTGAATAGAGAAGTGCTGGTCATGACTTCTGGGTGATACAAAATCTCCTTTCTGCCATTCTCTCTTAACTCCTCACGTTGCATAAAGGCTCTATTTCTGATCAAGCTCCGTTTTATTTTCAGGAGGATAGCATTGTGTTTAAAATGGAAGTTGACATAAATGGAGAGTCCAGAACCACCCTATCCACGCTCCCCGTGCCTCTTGCAGACGTGAGTGCTGCGGGCAGGATGGAATCAGAGAAGCCTCGCAGTTCCAGTACCCCCTGCTCACCAATGCGACGGACGGTTGCAGGATATCAGATCCTTCACATGGACTCTAACTACCTGGTTGGCTTCACAACTGGAGAGGAGCTTCTAAAACTAGCCCAGAAGTGTACAGGAAGTGAAGAGAATAAAGGGGATTCTGGGACAAATTTGCACTCCAAACAGCTTGATTCAGGACTTGCACGTTCCTCCCGTTTGTACAAAACTAGAAGTAGGTACTATCAGCCATACGAGATCCCAGCAGTAAATGGAAGGAGGAGGAGACGGATGCCCAGCTCAGGGGATAAATGCACTAAGACTTTATCGTATGAACCTTACAAGGCACTTCATGGTCCCCTGCCTCTTTGCCTTTTAAAAGGCAAAACGGCTCATTCGAAATCCCTGGACTACCTCAATTTAGACAAAATGAGCGTTAAGGAACCCGCTGACACAGAAGTGCTACAATACCAGCTCCAACACCTTACCCTTAGAGGGGACCGTATGTTTGCAAGAAATAACACATGAGCTATCGTCTTGAATTTAGAACCGATTTCTGATTATTTCTTTGCTGCAAAAATCCACTGTTGTACTGTGACCATGACTGTCCACATCGTACGTGGTTGTATCAGCTAAATGTTATCAGAAAGTAATTTATTTGAATAGAATCTTGGCAATGCAATGTCTTACAAATACTTGGGAGCAGTCTCTCCTGAGCAAGCAGCTTCTGATGCAAATTTGACTGCAACTGGTGGATATTTCTTTGGACAACTTTAAACAAAAAAAAAGCTTTGATTTTTGGGTTTGGGATATTTTTTTGTACAGTTAAATCTAGTATTTACAGTAATTTAACACTGAAATTGGTGATGTCTGCTTGGCTGTTGCTAATTTTGGTTTGAAGTTAGAAACCACTCTTGGATAAGTGCTCAAGTTTAGTCGTTCTTTCGGTTTTACTTTTTGCTCCTGTATTCTACAGTAAAATATATGGGGATTTTTTATATGATGGAGCAGAAAGTAAGCTCGGCTAAATTGGATCACTTGCTATTTGAACAATTAAGTTCAAACATTTTCAAACGGGGCTTACCCTGGTGATGAAGGTGAGATTCACTCAAACCTTTGCTACTTGAATCGTAGTAAATTATTTTTTAGTTTCTGCATGGAAGTAGTATTTGCTTTGCCTCCTCAGTTCTATAAAAATTGTTCAGGATTTGTATTTGGGAGTGTTCAGGGTATCTTTCTGGGAGTTAAGATTTCTTTTTGTTAGTGGGACTTATTTTTTACATTGTCTTGACACAAAGATTCACTGCAGATTTCAGTACATACACTGGAACGTCTGCATTGGTGTTTCAGTGTTTTTGATTTTAATTAATGATTTCTGTATCATGTATTGTAATGGAAGGTGTCAGATAACTTCAGCATTGGTTTAGAAATTCAGTTGATTTGAAGCAGTGAACACATGAGATCTGGAAGGCTGATTTTTTTTTTTTTTTTTTTTGAATGCAAGCGAGGTATTTCTGTATCAGCATTGAAGAGATGATCCTGGATTCAAGAGTAGATTGAATACACAGGCTTACTTTGGTTACTTAAGAATTTTTTAGCCAAACATGGCATCAAATACAGTTTTGACAGCTGTATACCTAGATGTATTTAAAACATTTTTGTAACTTATGTTTAAAAATTAAAAATAGTTTTCAGACTTTTTTAGGTGCAATTATTTCATGAAGCAGTGTGCAACTTGGTTTTGGCTTATGCTGTCTGCAGAATAAGTTAAAATAAAGATCATGTTGTTTTGAAACATAGAATTGTAGAATGGTTCAGGTTGGAAGGGACTGTAAAGATAGTCTAGTTCCAACCCCCCTGCCATGGGCAGGGAGAGCTTCTGCGAGACCAGGTTGCTCCAAGCCTCATCCAGCCTGGCCTTGAACACTTCCAGGGATGGGGCATCCACAGCTTCTGTGGGCAACCTGTTCCAGTGCCTCACTACCCTCTCCAGGAAGAATTTCTTCCTGATATCCAATCTAAATCTACCCTCTTTCAATTTAAACCCATTAACCCTTGTTCTGTCACTACAGGCCCTTGTATAACACCACCACCACCCACCCCCCTGCCCCAGCTTCCTTGTCAGCCCCTTCAGGTACTGGAAGGTGCTATAACGTGTCCCTGGAGCTTTCTCCAGGCTGAACAAGCCCAATTCTCTCAGCCTTTCTTCATAGCAGAGGTGCTCCAGCCCTCTGAGCATCTTCGTGGCCTCCTCTGGACTCACTCTAACCAGTTGATATCCTTCTTTTGTTGAGGGCCCCAGAGAAACATGTTATTTGATCAGTTGTTTCTGGTAGAACTAAGATTTTGTTTGTTTATCATTCAGAATGAATAGAAAGCACTAGTTAGGGCATATTCTGTGGAAAAAGAAGAGTTGTTCTCATTCTGTTGCTCACTCCACAGTTGTAAATGAAGGCAACCCAGTAGTCTACATTTTGCTGGCTTGGTTATCTTTTTTTAGGTTTATTAGAAACTTTGCAACAAACCAATGTGTATTTTAAAGTTAACTACACCTGTATAAATTTAATGTATTGAACAATGATCTTGAAAGGAAAATCTTCCTAAATAGTCTTTAGTTGAAAAAACACAATATGGTCAGATGCCAAAGAGGTAGAGGTTTAGTTTAAGGAATAAACACCATTGTTTATTGAATTACCCTATGAAACTGTATTTCTGGCTGAAAAATAAAAAGGGTGTAATCAACACCTGTTGTTGTGGAGTCTTTTGTTGTGTAGGAGAAAGAGGACATTTAAAAAATACAACTTTAGACCAGAGATCGTTTAAAAACAACTGTAGAGCAGGGATCTTGGGACTTCTGTGAAGCAGATGTTTCGGTCTGTTACTCTGTTTGGAAATGGGCCGTGCAGTTATTAGTATCTTGTGCACGTTTCTAATGTCATCCTGTGCCATCATTGCACAGCTGTAGCAATAGAGAGACTGATGCCTATCTAGCCGAGTTCAAACACAAAGAAGGTGTTAGTACTTTTTCTGTTGGGACATTTGCCCACGAAGGTGCTTACACATAGTAATGCTGTTTGCCTGACTCAGACACACTCAGAGCTCTCATAGCATATCCTCATTCAAGAGCCCAGCGTTTTGTGTGTTCTGTTTGCAACATTCTTTACCAGGACTCTTATCCACAAGGAGATCCTGGTTTTACCTCCAGCTACATGGAAGCTTTTGATCTTGTCTTATTTTTGCTGCTTATAATGTCTTCCATTAAACTGTCAGTTAAAATCAAAGGTGAGATGGTACTTCAGACTACTAAAACGAAATTGAATATGGACAATACCGACATTTCAAAGTGAGTTCTCACTGTTCTTGCAGGAAATGAAAAGTGAAAAAAAGGCTTCCTTGTTGGCTTTAGGTATCTTCCAGAGGATTAAGAGTGAAGGTAGAAATGACGCAATGTAGTAACACAGGTCTTCCATTTAACAGACTATTAACACCAAAGCAGAGCTGGAATCAAGTGTAAATGTGTAAACTGTCCTACTGAGGCAGACCTTAAATTCAGGCACACTGTTGACATTTCAAAAAAACCATATACCAAAACCGGATTGGTATGAAATCCATTCTTCATTGCAGTGTTTTATTTCTTCATTGCAGCTATAAACTTGTAACTACTACTGTCCTGCTGTGCTATGGTTTGTATTTACAGCTGCACACAGTATCTAACTGACCTTATGGTTCCTTTTACCTACTCTGTGTCCATCTGTTATATTCTGAATTAGTTCTCCTGGGTGATGATCTCTTGCTGAGTATGTTTGCTGAAGTGGGAATTGGTAATTGCAGACTAGGGCTACTAGACAATATTGCAAAATAAGTAACAGACAAGCTTTTAGAGTTTTCCAAAAGTGCTCTCCTGGATGTGTGTGGATTTGTGTTTTGCTTGTTTGTTTGTGTTCTTTCCTGCTGGGAAGAACACAGAGAGGTTACGTTCAAATTGCTGAAAATGCAGGTGGTGTGCTCTGGACATGGAGAAAGGTTCTCAGTAGTTCAGGGCTTGGAGCATAAATAAGTCCATTATTTTGTGTGGAAATAAGAGAACACATGTAATTTTAGAAAGAATTACAAGAGAAGACCAGAAAGGGTATAAGTTGTATAAAAACATCCAAAATCTATAATATCTGCAGAAATATCAGCTGACAGTTTCAGTAAAGCCCGGTGATGTCAAACTTTATAATGTGCTTTTGAAGAAATTAAAAAGCTGTCCGGAACAAAGAACTCTGGTCTGAAACAATCTGAGTGGGTTTCAAAGCATGTTTGCATTTGCTAACACACAGGATGAGGTTACAAAAAAAAAAAAAACCAAGCACCAAAAAAGTCTTGAAGGAATACTAAGCTAATGTCAAGTTTTATGGATAAAATGAATGTTTGTAGGGGTAGGAAGGGAAACACCACCTATAATATAGACTAACCAAAGAACTGTTAATGCGTAACATAACTGTTGTTTTCAAATCTTTCACTGGTACTAAAGAATCTGAAACAAATTATCCAGCATAGTCAAATTCTGACATTCCTATGTTTGGGAGGGTGGTCTGGCTGAAGTCAGTTGCTAATATTAAACTTCATCTTAGAGAGGAATGATAGAAAAGAAACAATGGAACAAGTGATCTTCAGTGAGAATATAAGCAGAAACCCCCTAGAAATTCTTTGAGGAAGACTAGTGGGGCTACATTACAGATGTCACAACTGGCGGGTATTCAAGGACCTTCTCCAAGCTCAGAAGCGATGCACCCCAGTGAAGAGGAAGTCATGTGAAAACGCCAGGTGCCCTGTGTGGATGAATAGGCAGCTCCTGGACAAACTGAGGCACAAAAAGGAAGCCTACAGTGTGTGGAAGCAGGAACAGGCAGCCTGTGAGGATTACAGGGAAATCATCCAACAAGCCAGGGATCAGGTTAGGAAAGCCAAAGTCCTGACAATTAAACCTGACCAGGGACATCAAGGCCAACAAGAAGGGCTTCTATAGGTACAGAGAGGATAAAAGGAAGATCAGGGAAAATGTGGGCCCTCTGTGGAAGGAAATGGAAGAGCTGGTTTCACAGGATATGGAGAAGGCCGAGGTGCTCAATGATATTTTTGCCTTGGTCTTCACTGTTAAGAGTGCAATCCATATGCCCCCAGTCACAGAAGGCAAGGGCAGGGACTGAGAGCTGCCCATGGTCAGTGAGGATCAGGTTTGGTGACACCTGAGGAACCTGAAGGTGCACAAGTCGATGGGACCTGATGAAATACATCCTCAGGTCCTGAAAGAACTGGCAGATGGGGCTGCGAAACCTCTATCCATCATATTTCAGAAGTCATGGCAGTCTGGTGAAGTTCCCCCTGGCTGGAAAAGGGGAAACATAACCCCCATCCTTAGAAGGGGAAAAAAAGAGGATCCAGGGAACTACAGGCCAGTCAGCCTCCCCTCTGTGCCTGGCAAGATCATGGAGCAGATCCTCCTGGAAACTGCTAAAGGCACATGGAAAACGAGAAGGTGATTGGTGACAGCCAACATGGCTTCACCAAGGGCAGACAGATCCTGCCTGACGAATATGGTGGCCTTCTATGATGGGGTCATGACCTTGGTGGATAAAGGACAGGCAATCGATGTCATCTACCTGGACTTGTACAAAACCTTTGACACCATCCTCCACATCATCCTTGTCTCTAAATTGGAGAAACGTGGATTTGACGGATGGAGCACTTGGTGGATAAGGAACGGGTGCAATGGTCGCACTTGGAGAGTTGTGGTCAATGGCTCAATGTCTGCGTGGAGACCAGTCACAAGCAGCAATCCTATGGGTCAGTATTGGGACAGGTGCTGTTTAACATCTTTGTCAGTGACAAGGACGGTGGGATCGAGTGCACCCTCAGCAAATTTGCTGACACCGAGCTGTGTGGTGCGGTCGACACGCTGGAGGGAAGGGATGCCATCCAGAGGGACCTGGACAGGCTGGAGAGGTGGGCCTGTGCCAACCTCATGGAGTTCAACAGGGCCAAGTGCAAGGTCCTGCACATGGGTTGGGACGATCCCAACTGCAAGTACAGGCTGGGTGGAGAATGGATCAAGAGCAGCCCTGAGGAGAAGGACTTGGGGGTACTGGGGGATGAAAAGCTGGACATGAGCCAGCAGTGTGTGCTGGCAGCCCAGAAAGCCAACCATATCCTGGGCTGTATCCAGAGAAGTGTGGCCAGCAGGTCGAGGGAGGAGATTCTCCCCCTCTGCTCTTGTGACACCCCACCTGCAGTGCTGTGTCTAGCTGTGGAGCCCTCAGCATAAGAAGGATATAGACTGGTTGGAGCAAAAGTCCAGAGGAGGCCACAAAGATGCTCAGAGGTCTGGAGCCCCTCTGCTATGGGGACAGGCTGAGAGAGTTGGGCTTGTTCAGCCTGGAGAAGAGAAGGCTCCGGGGAGACCTTGACACCTTCCAGTACCTGAAGGGGCTGACAAGGAAGCTGGGTGGGGACTTTTTACGAGGGCCTGTAGTGACAGGACGAACAATAATGGGTTTAAATTGAAAGCAGGGAGATTTAGATTGGATATCAGGAAGAAGTTCTTCCCAGAGAGGGTGGTGAGGCACTGGAACAGGTTGCCCAGAGAAGCTGTGGATGCCCCATCCCTGGGGGTGTTCAAGGCCAGGCTGGATGAGGCTTGGAGCAACGTGGTCTAGTGGAGGGTGTCCCTGCCCATGGCAGGGGGTTGGAACTAGATGATCTTTAACGTCCCTTCCAACCCAAACCATTCTATGATTCTATGAAATGTAAAATTTTTAAGTTGTTGTAAGAAAAATGCAGATCTGAAATTGAAAAATGTAGATTTACTACGATGTAATAACTTTAAAGACAATGTAAAGCTTGGCAGTCAGCAGTAAAAGTGCACACTCCTTTCTTTGTTGTCTGAGAATTTGGCAAATAGATTTATAGTTGATTCTTACTGGAGAGTAACTATTTACATGAGTGAGTTTTGGTGATTTGACCTGTTAATTGGGACATCATTTTCCATGATGGGTAATTACACTGAACACTGTAACAGTGGCAGTAACATGTGTCTGATAGATGGACCCTCAGAAGAACAGCCTTTATTTAGCTTGAATTAGTGATTTGTCTGCATCACTCGACATTTTTTAACCAGAGGTTAATTCCAACTTTTCAAGAGAACCTTCAGACAAATTATGTTTTTAGGGGGTTTATTTTTATGCAGTGATTTTGCTCGTGAAATTTTTTTTCCTCTTTATTTCATCATAAAAGCACTATGGGGAGATTGAGCTGTATCTTCAGGCTACAGAATATGGAAAACTTCATTTTTTGGAAGGAGCAAAGAGGATCCCTTGCTCTCTGCAGGACTTGCTTCTGTTCTTGTAAAAGCTAGGTATCATTGTTAAATGTGATGGCACTTAAGCATAGAAATCTTTCTATAAGCTACTTTTGTAGGTGTTTTCTTCTGACTCTTGACCATGGGCACAGCTTGGGAGAGTGTAGGCTGTTACAAGATGCTGATAGCTGACATACAAAGCATCAGAGATTCACAAAAAAGAAGAAAACAATCTCTCTTGTGTCTCAGGAATCATTATGAGGCAATTCTTTGGCCTTTTTTCCTTGCATCATAGTGATGACTTCCATCAGCCAACAGCCATTTTACTTTCCTCCTCTGTAATGCAGGGATCGTGCTTAATGATGCTACTCAAACCATCCTATGATTCCACTCCCTCAGAAGTTACCTTTACTTGCTGAATTTGGCTGTTTCTGGGTGGCACTGGTTATGTTTCAGTGCTGCTGTTCCAGTGATGTAAGTGCTAAACCTAATCTTGTGCATTTCTGTGGGATGGCTCAAGGGAGGGAATGTAGCCCTAATGTTTCAGTACGTAGTCTCTTACATCCTCCTTAACTAGTCTTTGGTAGTTTGGTGGTGGAGTGGCACGGCAAACCTACAGAGGAACTGTCTACGTCACCTTAGAACTGCAGACTGTCTGTCCATGGAAATAATCCAGAATCAGCTGGCTTGGACTGAAAACAAAAGGGAAGGTAAGGATATTAACTGACCACATTCCATCCGTTTGTAGGAGACAGTTGTCTGAACTTCATATGCTTGATCTTACTTATCAAAGAATTGGTCTGGAGTGAAAAGAGGGGGAGGAGAAAAGAGAGCTTCGCACATTGCTTTTATTTCTGTGGAGAGTGGGAGGCAGAAAAAATTCACCAGAATACAGCACGGGTGAGGCTGGAGAAATAAATGGAAAACCTTAGAGGGTTGGTGCTGCAAGAGTAGAAAGTGAAATAGTCTACTGTTTCAGGGACAAAAGAAGCAAAGACATGGAAGAAGGTGTTGTGCCGGTCTCAAACCTCTCTAAGAAGCAACTGTCTGCGGATGATTAAGAAGGGCCATGGGACATTTTAGCAAAATGCTGTGATCAGAGCTGGGTTGCAGTGAAGGTAGAAAGGAGGAGCTTGAGGTGATGTATGTACGCTTTTATATTCATAAGCTTAGGTGAAATTTAGAAGAAATTTCTTAGGCAGTAAAATAATAATCTTTATGCCATTCAAGTATGGTCTAAATTAAAACTCTGTGGTGTTCCTGTGATATTCTGCAGCTCTACACAGTGACAATAGGTAGATGGTGCAATTTCATAGTTCTTTGACAAGCAAACTAAGAAGCTTTCTGTGCAAGATGAAAACTTTTGTCTGTTATGTTCCTTTATTTTCAGATAAAAAAAGAAAATAAAGCTTCAATCTTCTTTATGTATTCTGGTGTAAATACCAGCTATGATGTCTGGCAGGATTATTGTCCCATTTCATTTGGCATTTTGGTAGACTCTTGCCTGCTGAAGCTGCTGCTGACCTGTTCTTCCTATGAAGGAGACACAAGTGCTAAAATATGCAAGAATTTTGAGAACAGCATTAACACTTTGAACCCTATGAAAAATGGAGCAAGCCACAATTTGTGCTAGTGCTTTACATTAACCTATTTTTCAGAAACTCACAGATTCTGCAGAAAAGCGTTAGATACTGAGATGCTTTTAGAAGGCTATTTCAGGCCAGAAATATTGTAGTGTAGAGCTTCACAGTGTGAACTATCATCTGCAAATGGAAAAAACTACAGAATGAGAGATAATTTCACAGTGCAGTGGAATATCAGATGGCAGAGCACCAACATTTTAAACTGGATGAATGTAAGCGTGGGCAGAAGAATTCATGAAATGTTAAGATTCGTATTTTTTCTGCCTTAGCACAATGATTTAATGTTTTTTATTTTTATTTTTATTTTAATTTTTTATTTTATTTAAACATCTTCCAGTTTTTATGAAGGAAAATTGAAAGATATCCAGAACAGTTACAGGTCCAAACAACTGACTGTATGCAAGATTTCTACCAGTCCATCTATATTAATGCTTTCTATAGAAAATGTCTCTCTAACTTTTATGAGTGTTTCAGTGTTTAGCTGATATGATTTCAGAATTAGTTTGGGTAAAGAAATAATTGGAAAAAAACAGTATCAGAGGAAGAAATGCTGATTGGGTAGCAGTTAAAATAGTAGATAAACTTTCCTGTAAGTGGTGGCGGTAGTATTGATCTAATAATTTTGAGAAAGAACTGCAATCACCATGGGAAAAAAAAAATCATCCATCACTCCAGGGAGCAGAGATGGGACAAGATGGTTTGCAAAGACTGTTCCAATCTGTAAATTCTGTGACATGGAGTCACATTTCAGAGGTGATCAAGTGTTTCACAAAAAATCAATCTCAATATTTCAGAAGGATTTCTAGAAGGCTGAATTACACATAGAATTCTCATAGGATTGTTTAGGTTGGAAAAGACTTTCAATATCACCGGGTCCAACTTTAAACCTAGCACTGCCATGTCCACCACTAAACTATGTCCCTAAGTGCCACATTTACGCCTCTTTTAAATATATTCAGGGATGATGACCCAACCACTTCCCTGGGAAGCCTGTTCCAATGCTTGATAACCCTTTTGGTAAAGAAATTTTTCCTACTATCCAATCTAAACCCATTTTCTCTTATCCTATTACTTGTCATGTAGGAGAAAAGAGCGACATCCACCTCCTTTCAGGTGGTTGTAGAGAGTGCTAAGGTCTCCCCTCAGCCTCCCCTTCTCCAGGCTGAACAATGCCAGTTCCCTCAGCTGCTCCTCACAGGACTTGTGCTTCAGACCCTTCACCAGCTCCATTGCCCTTCTCTGGCCACACTCCAGCACTTCAATGTCTTTCTTGCAGTGAGGGGCCCGAAACTGAACACAGTATTGAGATGCAGCCACACCATTGCCCAGTACCAGGGGACAATCACTTCCTTAGTCCTGCTGGCCACACTGTTCCTGACGCAGGCCAGGATGCCATTGGTCTTCTTGGCCACCTGGGCACACTGCTGGCTCATATTCATCTGGCTGTTGACTGACACCCCCAGGTCCTTTTCTACTGCGCAGCTTTCCAGCCACTTGTCCCCAGGTGTGCAGAACTGGCACTTGGCCTTGTTGAACCTCATATGACTGGCCTTGGCCCATCAATTCAGCCTGCCCAGATCTCTCTATAGAACGTTCCTACCCTCAGGCAGATCAGCACTTCCACCCAGCTTGGTGTTCTCTGCAAACTGCGGGTGCACTCGACCCCCCTATTAAACAGAACTGGCCCCAGTACTGAGCCCGGGGGAACACCACTTGTGACCGGCCGCCACCTGGATTTCACTCCATTCACAACTCTTTGAGCCCGGCCATCCAGACAGTATTTTACCCAGCGAAGTGTGCGTCTGTCCAAGCCGTGAACAGCCAGTTTCTCCAGGAGAATGCTGTGAAAAACAGTGTCAAAAGATTTGCTAAAGTCCAGGTAAAAAAAATCCACAGACTTTCCCTTCACAAACCCATGCTGACTGGGCCTGATTGCCTGGTTGTCCTGTACGCACTGCATGATGACACTCAAGATGATCGAGGGAAGGTTACTTCCCCAGCACCAAGATCAGACTGACAGGCCTGTAGCTCCTCAGAGCCTCCTTCTGGCCCTTCTTGTAGATGGGCATCCCATTTGCCAACCTCCAGTCAAATGGGACCTCCCCAGTTAGCCGGGACTGCTGGTGAATGATGGAAAGTGGCTGGTGAGCACTTCACCAGCTTCCGCTGTACCCTTGGGCGGATCCCATCCATCCCTATAGACTTGAGTGTGTCTTAATGGTATAGCAGGCTGCTAGCCATTTCCCTTGGATTGTGGGGGTTTCATTCTGCCCAGTAAGAGATGTAAATTCTCCTTAGCCCTGCTTTTGTTGTTAAAGTATTTATAGAAACATTTTTAATTGCCTTTGATGGCAGTAGCCAGATTAAGGTCTAGTTGGCTTTGGCCCTTCAAATTTTCTCCCTGCATTAACTCATGACATCCTTGTAGTCCTCCTGAGTTGCCTGTCCCTTCATCCAAAGGTCATAAGCTCTCTTTTTTTTTTTTTTTTTTTTTTCCCTGAGTTCCAGCCAAGCTCTCTGTTCAGCCAGGCTGGTCTTCCCTGATGGCTTGTGTTTCAGCACACAGAGATGTCCTGCTTCTGCGTCTTAAAGAACAAAGTCATCAACTAGCTCTGTTTCCACATGCTTGCATCTCAAGGTAGCCTGATGGTCCCTGGGTGTTTCAGCAGCTGTAAGAGTGAGCTGAAAATAGCCCTCTTTAAAACATCTTCAAAGGCTAAATGGCCAGCTGTGAAAGGAAAGGAGGATGAAAGTGAGGAATTTGCATGGTGAATTATGGGATTTGTAATGACTGCTCAGAGGTATTAATTTTAGGATGCTTTATCTTGGAAGGTAATTTTGCAGAATGAATGTTCAAAATTGTAATGGGATGGAAAACCCTAAAGACAAAGGCCTGAATTTATTCTTTCTTAAACTAATTTTGTTGGATCCTGCTTTTTAAGTCTGGGCTGCCAGAAGAAGTCCAAGTCTTGTAGGGAGTAGTGTTGATGGTGAAGCAAACACTTGTTCCCACTGAGATTAGTTACACCCTTGAATGGTGATACTGGCACCTAAACTGCCACTTTCAAATCACACGAAAAGCTCACTGAAGTTCACTGACCTCCTCATGCTGTGTTTTTCAAGGAGACGCATGTTGTACTTGATTATGTAGCTAAGTTAGAAACTGTCTGATAAAACCTGAATATTCAGTTCAAACCATTATTCAAATGTTTGTCTCAATTTTTACAATATTTAAATGTTTTTGTCTGCCTTCTGTTTTTAGAAGATCAGTGATGCAGTTGGCATGACTCTTCTGTCTTTTTAGATGTAGATTTTGAAAACTTAAAGAGAAAAAATCTTTCATATTCTTGAAATGTAATACATGCTTTATATCACCAACTGCAGAGTAATCCAAGATGTTAATTCATATTGAAGTCGCTATTGCAGTCATTGGTAACTTTTCTATCTAGCTTCAGAAAGGGATTTGTTTTAAATGCATATATATGTTGTTTATCATGTTCCCTACTCGTATGATTTAGCCTTTGTGTCAATGGGAAAATGGCCATTGGTTGTAATGGTAGAGGATCTGGACTTCAGAAGAATGCAGCTGTAACACTCTATATTGATGTTAAACTCCAATCAGCTGCCTGCTTCTCCATCTCCTATTTTGTGAAGTTTTCCTTACTTAAGCTAGGAGAATTTCAGCCAGAAGACAAGACACTATTGGAATGAAGAGACTGTCTCAAGCGGGCAATTTTCAAGAGGAAAAATCTTGGCTTTTGTGTTTGAAAAATGTTCTTAGTTGAGATTTGCCTATCTCAGGGGAAATAACTGGGGCAAGGAGGGGAGCTTTTTATTTTTATTCAACAGTGTATTGTAATTGTGTATGTGATTAACCAGAGGAGACACGGCAATGACTTCTGACAGTGACTGGAACCACAGGAAATACCCAAGGTATCTTTCAAAGACAACTTAGGAAAGCAAACCAAAAATAACAGGTATCTCCGGTATTCTACTTGCACAAATGAGAAGTTTTCTTGTATCTTTGATCTGGGAAGTCCATATTTAATCCTGAGCTGGGGTGAAATGGTAGTAATCCTGACTGACCAGTTGACAGAAACTGACTTCCTGCAGAGGGAAGGTCAGCAGTGCTGCTCACTGCGGCAATTTCAACACAGCGAGTAATCATTCCAACTAAAGCTCCCATTGAGACTGAATGTTTTCTTAGATTCAAAGGCTAAATCTGTCCTTAATCATCCAGATAACATGACATCACCAGGCTGCTATAAACTGTCTGAAAGATTAAATGCCTACTATCAAATGCAAACGTAATTGTGAAGTTGGAAAACTGAAAGACTGCCTTTTTTAGTTCTGTGGTCACCACTAGTTAATATGAACTGTAACTAAATGCTGTAGCTGAAGAAAAACATGTGTATTAGAATGTGTGCTAAATATAGTCAGAATATTTTCTGCCTTAGTAGATAACTGCGTTCTTGAAGAACTGTTCTTGGACAACTTATGAGAAAATGTTTTTCTGCACTTGGTCCCAGGTGACACTGAAGACGTGCCTCAAGATGTATTCCCGGGATACCTCTGTAGTAGCAATCATAACACAGTTAGGCTTCTAAGTGTAGCAGGAGAGAATAGGTTAGATAAATCACATGTGCAGAATTTTTCCACATAAATACAGCATGTCTTTTAATGTGTAAAAATGAGGCAGTCCAAAAAGTAAGAAGGCTACAAATTGAGACAATAAAACCATGTCTGACTCATTAAAAGACTTTGGGTAGCCATTGTAGGGAAAAGGTTGATGTTAATGACTGAAAACCCTGCTTAATTGCAGAAGACAAGGCAGCCAATATATGATGAATTTTGAAAGTGAAAAATTACCTTGTTAAGGGACCTAAAGGTGATAGTGAAAAGTTCTCTAAATGCATAGAAAGCAGAAAATCATCTAGGGAACCAGCGAGACCACATGGGGAAAATTTGTCAAAGGGGCACTTGTGTGAGGCCATGACAGAGGAACTCAGTGAATTCCTTGTGTCAGCTTTTACTGCTGAAGACGTTGGGGAAAGTCTCTTGCACACAACAAACCCTTTGTACCAAAGGGGTCAAAAACCAGGTTATCAAAACAAATAAGAATGATTTGTTCATAAATAATTGAAAATGGAGGGTATTTATTTCAATGATAGAAAAAGCTGCATGAAAGCTCAGCCCGAGGAAATATGTGAAATTTTAAAATCTTTTTCTTCCCCTTAAATCACTGAATCAATCAATGAGTTGCCAAACCAGATTACTGAGGGAGTTGTCCTATTTTCAGCTGCGGGTAGAATCCCTTCTGAAAACACATGTTCCAGCCACTCACAGGTTACTGTGCTCAGAGCAGGTGTACCTGGGTGGATGCCCATCGGCCGAGGTGGTGTCAGGCTATGTTGTCTTCTGGTGGCCCTCTGACCTCTGGATTAGGAATGTATGGAAGAAGAGTGCAGATTAAGCGGCGGCTGTTAAAGTACAAGTAGATGGTGCAGAAATACCTGTCTGCAGCCAGCATGCTTGAAGGGTAAGTGTATTACACGCTGGCATCTGACTGCCACTTGACTAAGTCATGTCCAGCACCCTCTTGGTAACAGGGAGAACAGAGGAGCCAGCCTCATTTAAAGGGAGCTCCTGCAAGTGTTGAACCACACGGAAATGCAGTACAAGTAAGCCACCTGGACTGGGTGACATTCACCCGAGGGACGTGGATGTTTGTAATAATACGGAAACAATTTATGACGAAGAGGTAATTATTAATGTTGGGTGCAGTCTGATTTGGAGGTCATGACCGAAACTGACAAAATAAAACTCCCATACCTGTTCTGTACCTATTCTGTACCTTTTGTCTCATGTCAGACCTAGCAACTCAGATTATTTTCAACATCCTGAGGTTTTATTTGCACTTACTACCTTGAACCCTGGTAATGGATGAAGATGCAGGAGAGAGAAAATCTAATAATTCTTATTACAGCATTAGATGAAACATCTTAATTCAAGAAGCCCTGTTGAAAGTAGGTCCACGACTTATAATAGTTTGTAATGTTCTTGATTGTCTTTAAAGTTATCTCTGTGCATTGAAATGTATTTTCTATTTGCTTGAACCTTGGGTTGGTGAAACCTTTTTTGGTGAAGATTATTCTTTTCTTCCTTCCTTTCCCAAATAAATTGTTTTTTCTTTTGCACTGCAATTCATCTTGTTCTATTGCCAGTCCAAAAGTAATCATGACTGGAAAATTCGAGCTAGATTTGACCACTCTCAGCTCTACTTATCAGAAACAAATACCTTCTGCAGTAGCTGGCTATGAAGGGTGTATGTGCCTAGGCTGCTAAGTGTAAGATGGGCTTTTTTACGTATCAGGTTGAAAGCAAAGCCTATGATTAGGTTTTGGAAAGTTAATTTTGTGGAGTTTTTTTGATTGTCTCAATGTGTGAAAAATAAGCATAAACCTAGAAATGAGCTGGATGATCCTAAAAAGGAGAAGGCTTTTATAGAGATGTGAGAAATGACTAAGAGTTGTAGTACAGTGCCATTGCTCAGAGAAAGTCTAAAAAGTGCACGTTTAAGTACACATTTGCTGTTTCCCAGTTCTCAGGCTGAAAAATTTTAATCTCTGAGAGACCATTATAGTGTCCAGTCTGATCTTAATATATCATCCAGTAATATCTGTATCAGGTCCATAAGTTCTGTTTGAATGGCATGTTCAGCTGAACTACATCGTTAGCCATTGTGCCTTGTGCCTTCTTATTTCACTTCAGTGTCACTAGGTTTATTAAAACATAGATTTTGAAGTGTTTGTGGTTTTTTTTTTTTTTAATTGAAACTTCTGTCTTTATTGAGTAAAACAGGAATTTGCTTTTTGTAATAAAAATTTTTAAACTCACAGTTGTCAGGGCTTCCTTAGCAGTGCAGAGTGTTAGGGTTTAGAACTTCCTGAGCCAGACATTGACTGCATTTTAATGTTTCCTATTGCATCAAAACTACTATTGCACCACAGAGCTAAGAATGAAGCTTAAGATGTAAGAAACATATAAATATTGCTATATAAATCTCTTCTAGCTAATTCGCATGTAATAATTACTTCCAGGCTCACCTTCTGCTTACTGTGGAGAGTTAGCTATATTTTAAAGAACATTTGTAGTGTGAAATATTGATTCATAGTGTATTCTGTACTAATTTAAATTTGGACTGGATACCTATAAGTAAAAGCCAGCATCAAATCTGCTGACTGTAACAATTCAAAAAGTATTGTTGTGGTATTCTATGCTACAAAACCCATGAAAACTGAGAGTTTTGCTATTTAGTTTGGGTTGGTATGTCTCATGAATTAAAATTTTAACTCACTGCCACTTCTATTATGTTCCCACTACTCACCTTGTGTTAGCTGTCACACTGCTCAATCACCCGTGAGCTGCTTTATCTTGCTAGGATGGCATAAAAGAGATAAAAGGGATAAAAAAGACACATTGTCTGCTGTTTCGGTGGCTTAAATCAGTTAACAGTAGAGTCCAACCGGGGCCAGATTTCTTGCAAAAAGACAAAGGTTACTGGGAGCTGGGAAGGGGAAGCGGGGGCTTTCAGCAGCAGCAAGCTGTCAGGCCAGGCCACATGTCCATGTCACCATTGTCGGGAACCCCAGATTCTGAAGAACATGGTCAGACAATACATCTGGCTGCTGCTTGGCCAAGCTGCAGTCCTGACGCCTCGTCTATCATTTGACTCAGTTTTGATGTCCTTAAAAAATTTTGTCTTTAACACATTTTGGGTTTATTACTTAATCCTTGCTGTGTGGGACTACTGGGGGGAAAGAGGAATGAAATCCAGCTGGCCTGGTGTCAAAAACTGGTTTATTGTGCCATGCAATGCCATAGGGCTTGCTCCACCAGGGTCTCATCGTGTCATCCAAGTGCCTCTCGGAGCGTCAGCCAGCAGCAGTGCTGTCCTGGCTGATACACCCCCCACACCGCTGAGACTCCACTGCTCAGACAGCTTGCTCCACTGCCGAAACGCTGGAATTACCTGTTTCTTTATACATGAAAAAGGAAACAAAGGCAGAGCTTTTCTGGGAGGCTTGTGCGTGTGCACAGGCACTTATTTATTGTTAGAGCAGGAGATCATGATAGAACACAGTAACTCACTTTGCCAGGTGGTCTTTCTTCTGGTTTAGTGCTATTTTTGCTTTGATATTTAATCGTCAAAGAAAGAATTCGGAAACAGTTTATGAGACAAGGTCTGGAAAGCTTGTTATGCTTTTAGCAAAGATGCTAGTGGATTTTGCTTATTGTTGCACTGCAAGTAAATGTAATCTACTCTAGATTTTCTCCCATATCATGGAATAAATTAATTGTTCTATTCTTAACACATAGAGGAAGGAAATGCATTAATACTGAAGCATGTGATTGCACTGAGCAAAAAGCCAGTTGAAACTGAGATATATTTTGTATTTATTTGTATCTGTATTTAGATTAAGTATTCATTGTTTTGTGAGTTTACTGTAGAGGATTTCAACATTGTCACCATTTCCTTTAATTTCAGTGTAGATTCTGGACCTACAATGTACCACATCTAATTGTTGGCAGATTTTGTAAACGTTTCAAGTCTAGTGCCAACTGCAAATTAATTTTACAGGTTCTTCAATTGCTCTGCTTTTGGTTTCATTAGCTTTTGCAACTAGGTTATGTCTAGATGAAGGGAGAGACTGATACTTCATACTCTCCTATCAGCAATATATATGCTGTAAAATGTTGTTGAATGGATCTGTGGAACATGAGCTTATGTAAATTAACAATGTCAAAGTACTTGCAATACATTTGTACCAAATGAAAAGTGACAAATGCAAAAATGGATGAAAGGAGACCAGTAAAAACAGGTCTTTCAATATTGTCTTGTTTAATGTGGTTAAGTATCTTTAAAACTTAGCTTTATTGGGCAGGACTGGAGGAGACAGACGTAAAGTTATGTGTGTGTAGCCTTAGCTGTTGAATCCTATACAGTGAGTTTAATAACAGCAAAGTTCTAAATAAAAGGGAGTGGTTTTTGAAAGTTAGTGCGAAGACACTTACTGATTTTATACCATAAAATCCTTATTACTTACAGTAATTAAAGTGAACTATCTGGGGAAATATGGATTTAAGGATAAATTATGTTGGACCAAGCGGCGCATTCATGTACTTGTGCCCTGGAATAACCCTGTATATATTATTCCTATAATTTATTTGGAATTTTTGCTTTCCAATTACCCTAATGATCTCAATTAGTGGTATTTTTCTCTGCATCAACACAGCGCTAACTTGACCTCAAATTCAGAGTTAACGAATTATGCAATCAGCTAGTAAAGTAGTAAAATTAGAAAGGACATGAAGCATTGCTTAGACTTATAAATGCACTCCATGCATGGGTATTAGTCTTCTGGAGTGTTTGTGTGCCTGTGTTGTGTGAATGTAAACTACTTCTCAAGAAAAAAACCAGCAAGTTTCTCTAATACACTGTGGAGCCTGGAGGCAAACTGAGTCCTGTGTGATGTGGCAGTTGCTAGGGTAACTAGTATTATTTTTGAATGATGAGTATAAGAATTTCTCTTCATCAAGTCAGTGCTCCTTCCCTCCTTCCTAGCAGCACTCCATTTCCAGCCCAATTTTTGTGGAAATGCATGATGGGTGTTTGACCCCTACTTTAATAAATAGAAAGAGAGAGTCCTTCACAGGTGTGGCCTCATTTAAATGCGAGTTGTGTTGAATTTTAGTTGACTTTTCCCTACTTTTCTGTGGAGTAAATTTTACTCCTGCTGACAGCAGGAATGCTTTAAGCAGAATAAAATTAGCTGGCGTATGTTGAGCTCTGTCATCTTGCTTGTTACTGTAATTATGATTTCATAGGAATCCAAAGCAAAAACGAACAGCATTTACAAAAATGAGAATACAACATAGCTATTTCCTAGATTTTTACACTAGCAGCTGTGAAAAGAATACAGTATTTCACCTGCTCATCACCAAAAAACTAGAGGACTACAATCAATGCAATGCCTTTGCTTTTAATTTCTTTCTTTCCTTTGACAGCTGATTACTATTAATTTTAAGGCACATTTGCAAGAGTCTTCTGCTTAAAAGTAGTACATCAATTCCTGGTCCTTTTCATAACGATCATGTGTACTGAGGGCAATTTTTCACAAAAAAATAACAAAATATTTTTTACTGTGAAACTGGTAGAAATATGTTATTTGATATGACTTCATTGGCAAACCAGATTGTTGTTGTTGTTGTTGTTATTTAACAAACATAAATTTGGAGGGAACTGGAAAAAGCCTACTATTTTCAGTGCAGCCTTAGCAACCAATTTACTTGGTTTCAGAGGATATTGCAATTTGTTCTATTTATGTGAAAATTAAATGTCACAACAGATTCTTCAAAAATTAGTGAAATAATTACTTTGCTTTCAGTCATTTTTCCCATATCCTATGAAAAACAAAAGCTCTTTGAAACTAAGCACCAGCATTTTAAATGTGAGTGTGTGAATTTAGCCATTAATCCTGAAGGTGAATGACCTTTTATTAAGGTTACCTGCTGCTCCTACCGAAGCCAACAGGTTCAAATACAAAGCATGGATGCAAATTAGGGGATTTTAGGCATTCAGGTCTGAAAACTGTAACTGACTTAAGCTGAAAAACTTTGCTTCTTTAAGAGCAGAGTTGGAGTCCCAAGTCCTCCCTGTGTTTTGGAACCATACAGACGAGCCCTAACCCACTCACCAGAGGTATGCTTTCTCTTGCTTTTAGGCATGGTAGCTGATGTTTATAAAATAAAGGACATGTTTCTAAGGAGAAGTTAAAGACAAGAAAGAATTATTAGAAAGATCTGAACCAAAGTGGTAATTGCCTTTAACTGTTTTCCAAGCTAGTTGTGAGCTCAGTCTGAATGAACAGATAGTTTTAAATGAAAGCGTTGCTCAAAGTGACCTTGGAAAAACGAAGGAATAAGTGCTCGTTTTTCACCCACTGACAAGTTTCTTAAGAGCAACAGGGTTTGCGTGCACCAGCTCATCTTGCAGGATCAGAGCCTGAATCTTACACTCTTTGTGATGGAACCTGATTCTCAGTGATATATTTAAATGACTCTGGAAGTTCTGTAAGTTAAATGAATTGGAAGATGAGTGTCATACTTAATGTAACACACGGCAGAACTGAAGCTTAATTAATGTAAAAAAGCACCTTAGGGTTTTTGTATAGGAGAGTTTATGAGAAGACATACATAGAGTTGTGATAACTTTTCCTATTTTAGACTGTGTGTTCAGTTGTTCCAGTAAATTTGTAAAGTAATTTGTACTAAGAGCAAGTGTTGCCTAGAGATAGCTACAAAAATGTAGGCCAAAGCAGGCATGATTTCTGTTAACTGGGATTTTGTTGGATAATTTCTTTGCTTTGATGGTATGAAACTTGCCTCTCTGTTAGATGTTTATCATCCCTCCAAGTTGTTTTCAGTAATACAGGCCAAAACATACCTTGTTGTGAAAGTTCCTTTTGCTTTGTCAAGCTGCTGCACAGCTTTGTCAGTCTTGTTAAGGCACAAAAATAATCCCTCTTGCTCTTAAGCGATGTTTCCGTGTACATCTTATACCAGTGGGAAGCAGCTGAGACCGTTTCTAAAATGATGCTTAGAGAGTTTACATGTCAGCAACACAGATGAAGAGGCTCAGAATGAAGAAAGGTAATTGCAATTTTTCTTTGGTACTTCCTCAAAAATGTGGTCTGCACATGAGCGTGAATGACTAAATTTCCAGAGCTAACTAGCAGAGATTTTCGGAGACATCCTGCAGAGACCTTGTCTCCTGTATAGTCTTGCAGAAATCCTACCACTTCTTTGCAGGAGAGGTGTGAAACAGAAGTGCGGTGGAGAAGTTGCTGCGGTATCTGGATCAGGTGTGGGGGGAACCAAACCATGCTGTTCCAGCTCTGTGCTTGAAGTAACCGGTCCTGCTATGGTATCTGGCTAACACAGCTGAACTGTTTTTCTGAGCTTGAGTGATATCACTTGCAGTTAATAATTTATTGCAAATGAATCCATGCAAGGGTGGGTAGAGCCAATTCACTTCTCCTGCCATCTGCCAGTGTACTCTGTGGTTCCTTTACTTTTTTGTTCTTCTTCACTTATGTTATAACCTCTGTTCTGGTTAAAGGGCTTATCTCATTTGATGTGTTTGCACAGCATCTCTTGGCCACAGACTTCTGGCTAGTGTGACCCTTAGACATCATAATTACAGTAAAAACCCAAACAAACCATCCCAGTTAATTTCATTTGTGCTTATTTTGTCTGCAGTTTTCCTCTTAACTAATACGATTAGTTAATCAACTTTTCTAAGTTATGCCTGGGCTGAGATTATGGGTTTTTTTACATCCTTTGGATGTAAGAACTATAGCATTCTAATTTTTGATGGCGGGAGTACTTCTAAGGACAAAATCTCTCTTTCATAGGGAAGGGGAACCATGCCTCACAGATTGAGAATTGTCTCTTCCTTAGAATTTCTAGCAGAAATTAACTCAGAATGAAAATTGAATAATTTGTTCCTTTTCTTTCTTGGGTAAAAATCTGTTTTCTGTCTGCAGAGCAGACAATTGAAAACAGCTCAAAAAAAGGGTGCAAATATTGTCTTATTTTATAATTATTTAATATTATTTAAGCCGTATGTTTTCTGGGAACCTGAGTAAGAAAGAAGGAAAAATCTTGATAATTAAAAGGGAGAAAGTTCATTTGGCATCTTATGTAGTTTTCTTTAAAGAAGACTCAGTTTTCCTTATAAAATATTTGCTTTTTGTGGAGGGGAAAAAAGGCCTCTGTGAGAGAGTTTCGTCAGAAAATGTTTGTTTCAGTAAGGCCACTTTCTCGGAAAGTATATCTGTATTACCCTTTACAGTTACTTGGCTAAAACCATAGAATCCATTCTCGTTTAGTGATGGTTCTAGGCTTTGCCAGATGCATCCAGTCTTCCATCAGTCCTTCGTTCATGAATTATTAGTACTAATCTAGAAAGATTATTTTTTATTCATGAACACTATAGTAGATTTTTTCTGAAGATAAAGTGCAGAATAACTACAGATAGGAAATGTGCAGTAGTGGAATCAGCTTGAAAGAAATTATACCAGTTGAGTGGGAGTGGTAAAAAGAACTCTGAAATCTTATTGGTTTAATGCTGGTAGCAATCCTGTTCAATAGAATTTAGATAACTTTATAAGAAATCTCCTTTCCCCTACAACGTGAACTTTATCTTTCAGAGTAAACTCTTGCTGTTTTTTCTGTACTAGGCATTTCTGTTTGGGCAAATGTTAACAGATTTAGGCAGGCTAGTGCTTTACAAAAGCAATGAGGTGATATTAAGTATGGTAAGGTATACCATTCTACATCTGCACTCATTGAATGAAAGGGATTTTTGTTTCTGAATTTGAGCACTAAAAAGCCAACATCTAAGTGGCAGAATAAAATGCAATAGTGAGAATCTATTTTTTAAAACAACTCAGTCAGAAATGTCTCTTGTAGTGATATTTAGCTTTATTAACAATTCACATCAGCTCTTTTTGTGGGATCATCCACGTAGGGTTCATTCTTCAAAAGAAAAAGGAGATATACATCAAAATTGTATATTCAAATGTATGACTAGTAACAGAAAAATATAGTTATTTCTCAACTGAACCAGGTTTTGTTAAAATAATGTGGTATAATAACGAAACTTAAACAGTCTCTGGCTTGGATATAGCATCCAAGTTTCATATATAGGGCGATGAAGAATTATTAGAATTCTAGGAAAAAATATTGTTGAATTGTTTGCTACCTTATGAAGAAAGATAATACTAGCAAGGTATGTTCATTTTAGCTTAAGAATGTCTGAAGAGGAACTGTGTATTCCTGATACCTTACTACTGCTCCAAAGTGCTATGGTAATATAAACGATTCTGTACAACAAATACCTGGTGCCACATTGCTGCAAATGTTAAACAGCATGTAATGGTACAAAAGCCTGTGAATTAGAAAATCAGGGGATTATAGCGCCAATTAAAAACAATATAATGGCAATGAGTATTGTTTTCCTTTTGGCGCTTTAATAAAATAAGTTGATTGAAGTTGTCATTTGCCTCATCAAAATAAGCACCATGATTTTATAAAGATGTTATCTGAAAATGGGCCTGTAAGGTAGATAAGTTATTCAATGAGTTCTGTGTGTTAGCATAAAGTATATGCTAAGTATTATTTTGGGTTGATTAGTAAGAGAAGAAAACTGAAATAAAGCAAGGAGAAAGGAAATAATACAGTTATACATATTAATTTTTAATAGATAGGAGGTTTCTGTGGCTGGCCTGTGTTACCACACATATAGCTAATTAATTTCAAAATTGCTAAGAAGCATTTTTAAAAATAACTGGAATAAACAGATGTGGTAAAAAAAATCAGTTTCTCTCCTTGTGTGTTTATTTTTGTCTGTGTCAGAGGTGAGAAACTAAGATGTGTTTTTGCAGAGTAGAAGGTCCTCTCAGTTGAAATGAGTTAAAATACTACAGTCCAGCACGTTCTCTCTGTAATTCCAGAGGCTAAACACCTGTCTGGAGGTGTTGCACAGTGTGAAACCATACCGGTGTTTAGCTGCACAATTGCTGTGCGTGTGCACACGGCTGAAAGGAAACAGGTGAGATCAAGCTTATTGTGGTCGATCAGATACAAAGAAAAGGTTTTTTCCCTAGAAGGTTCTCAAGTATTTTGGCCTGGATATCAGAAATGAGAATTTTTGTTTTTAACATCTTCCTAATAATTGTTTCTCATCTCAGTTGTGGCACTACCTTTTTTGATTTCTTTTTTACCAAACAGAAGATGCATGCACAAACAGAATTAAAATCCTCAGTATAGTAAAAATTAAGTGAATTAACATAAAGTTAATCAAAAGTAATGATTACATCTTGTAATAGATGTCACTCCCCCCCAGCATACTGAGTTTTTAGACTATTTCCCTGATCAATTATTGCTTAAGACTGCTGTATAATTTAGTCAGTGTTATAGTGCCTTTCTGGGTACATTGCATGAAATGACAAACTCACATTTACTCATTCTCTCACAACTAATCATCTGTAAGACCACAACTAATTTGTCTGTTTCAATTCAGCATTTCTTCCAGCTAAAATATTACCATTATTTTTAGGCCAATTATGTCTCCAAAGATGTAATTACTAGACTTCTCTGCATAATTATAACTTGAGTTTCCTGTTAAATTGTTAATAATTGCATCTTCCCTGGATAATAAACACCTCAGGACTGAGCCTGAAAGTTGGGTTTTTCAGTCAGGATGTAGTGGTTCCTGATAACCAGGAAAAAGGTCACATTGAAAAATTGTTTTGCTCCAGGTCACTGTCATGAAAAGAAAACACCTTATTTTCATCCAATTATGATCTTTGCACTAGTTTCCCTACTAGCTGAGGATATCTGCACAAGATACCAGCTGCCCCATTCTGCTGTGTGGTCAAGGGCTGAGGGCCTACAGCGCGGTCGGTCCAGCGCCTGTTGGCTGTTGATGTGTGCGTCACGCGGAGCACGACGGGTGACCCTGTCAGTTTTGGCAGGGATCCGAAAACAGAACTGGGATGACATGCTGCGCCTGATCGGCCCTCCTCCCCTCACCCCGGTTGTCCTCTGCGCCCCAGAGGAGCGTCGATGCCACGATGAAATGTTGGCACCACGAAGGGTTTTGTTGATTTCACCCGAGTGGGAAGTTAAGGTATGAAATAGGAAACTGGGAGATCCATCCCAGGAAGGGAAGTGTGCTGTCCAGTGCTCAGGGAGTCCTCCCTCGTGGAGGAGCCAAACTGGTGGCAACAGCAAGGGGGCAGGTGTGGCAGAAAATGGCACCTTTGGCATTGGACCAAATACGTAATGGAAGCACATGGAGATCTGACGTGAACAAAACAGAACAGTCAGAAAGAGGGGGACAAGGGGTCCTGGCAACAAGAGAGAGTGAGCAGGGTGGGAGTAAGCAATGATTAAAAGAAAGAGGAAGTATAGAGAGCCCATGGTGTGGAGTGAGTGTCAAGTCGGGGACGGTGGTGTTTTGAATGTGGGGCAACAGGACCCTGGTAGGATATGGGAATTGCGGGAGATTTCCAAAAACAGAGGGCAGTGTCTGGAGGAGTCGTAGGGAATCTGGAAGGGAGTAGGAAAAGGGAAAAGCAAAGGCCTCTGGGAGATGTGCAGGGAATCTGAGTTTTCAGTGGGCACAGAGCACTCGGGTCCCTTGTTCACCTCCACGCTGGAGGAGTGGGCATGAAATGTGGGTCTGCAGGCAGAACCACAGCAAGGTACATAATAATGAATGCCATATCTATACCTGGGATGAGACATGCAGCGGCTTCTAGGTGCAAATCCTGCTTAAATTCATATCTTTAGAAAGTTTACGTGTTTGCTGTTTTTAAAATCTTGAACACTTGTTATGATTTGGAGTAAGGTGTTAAACTAACACAACCTTTTTGCTAGGCACTGTTGTATGTTTAGATAGAGATTGTCTGCTTCCATTAGGATCCCCAGAATAGAGGTTTCCTATCTAATTTAAATCAAATTCCAGTGGAGCAGTTAATGAGATGAAGAGTTGAAATATAATCTTAAGGGCATATTCTTAAATTTTAATAAACAGAAAAGCTGAATGTGAGATTCAGAGTAATGAATACTCTGGATATAAATCAATTCTTGTAGAATTCAAACAGAAGGCTGTTCTTTATTTTTTCTGTACCATCCACAGGCTAGACCAAAAAAAATATCTTGATGGAAAGCAATGTTAACATAGGATATTTTTGCTTAAAATCTTAAAATAACATTTAAATGTTTTATAAATTAAATACTGAGCTTTCAAACTGAAAAATAAAAAAGTAAAGACTTTTTTTTTTCTTTAATACCACTTTTAATTCAAAACTGCTGAAATCCAAATGAATTTTGAAAGTACTTTTTATGGTTAAATCCACATTGGAAATTAGAAGTTTGGTTGAAAAATCTTTTTCCAGGTCAGCTGAAAAGAGTCCTACACAGTAGGTCTCTTCACTAATCTGTTAATAAACTGATCTGTCATCATGCCATATGCTTTTCTGTGTTCAAATTACCACTGCTTTCTGTGTTCTTTTTCTTACATATATTAAAAATAATTAAAAAAAAAAAAAAGGAAAGCTGAAATAGTCAACTAAATACATTTGCTTTGGATTTAAATATACTTGTTTTTCCGGTTGACACAGGTAAGTACTCAAAACCCTTCAACTGGGCTGTAATGTCCTCTATATGAGGAGCCTGGAAGAGTGTGGTGCCCACAGAAGATTACATCCATTCTTTTATCACTCTTACGCAGACACAGCATGACTGAGGGCTAGGGCTGTTGTCTTGTGCCCAGCATTTAGAATCATAAAATTATTGAGGTTGGAAAAGACCTTTAAAAGCATCGAGTCCAACTGTAACACTAACACTGCCATGTCCACCTCTAAACCATGTCCCTAAGCACCACATCTACCTGTCTTTCAAGTACCTTCAGGGATGGGCACCCCGTTCCAGTGCCTGACAATCTTTTGGGTGAAGGAATTTTTCCTAATATTCAAACTAAACCTCCCCTATTGCAACTTGAGGCTGTTTCCTCTCATCCTATCAATTGGAAAAGAGACCAAGATTTGCCTCATTACAGCCTCCTTTCAGGTAGATTCATTTGTGTCATCTTGAATGGATGTGAAAATCCATGTTGTGCTATCGCCAAAAGGAGAGGTTGTGTCTTCATGGCCTAACAATCTAGGTCATCCCTGAGGTGATTTATTATCACCCATGTAGTCACTTACTCTAGCACCTGGGGTCTGGAGCACAGACCTCTGTGCTCTGTTCCCACTGAGCAGGTAGGCTTATCAGGAAACAGGTCTAAACAGTTAATATAAAATGTGTCATGGAAAGATCCAAGATAGTTACAGAGGTTTAAATGGGGATGGGAGAATAAAGCTCTTCTGCATATTAAGTCAACTCTTAAACCTATCTATTTGATGCAATAGTCGAAGCTGTATCTGTTTTGAGACAATATAGAGAAATGTCTGGCTAGTGTCCGAATTGTGTGCAAACATAGTCACCATAAAAATAGTATTTCAGATTAGGAAAGTAAATGGAAAGGAATAAAGCTCTCAAAATGGCAAAAATACTTCAAAACATCCTGCCTGGGGAGAACTAACATGTTGATGTATACTGGAGCATTGTTACCATGTTTTTCTATAACTTACACCCACACGGGAGCATCTTATAAAACTGAACAAGTACTGTATTAACAAATAAATCTACTGTTACTCTCTTGCAATAAGAAAAGCTTTTGCAATTGAGTATGTAGCAGAAAAAAATTATTGTAAAGCATGCTAGGAAATTATTGGTTATAGAACTGTTAGAAGGTGTGTTTCCCTTACTATATCGCTATATGTATTTTTGGTTTGATATTAAATTGGTTTAGATTAGGTTTTTAATTAGTGCTGAGATAAGAGCATATGTAAGAAATAAGTCATGCTGCCAACAGATTTCACTGTCAGACTCATAAATTGCATTACATGTTGCATATATTGACATGAATATTCATGAAAGTGTCTTCTTGATATAGATTAACAGTATTGACACTGACAAAAGAAATGAGCTACATGTAATTTTAAAATAGCTTCTCTGTATTTTTGGGGTATATCTTGAAGTGGTTTTTAAATTATTTTGCAGATTATATTTCTCTTAATTTGACTTTCCACAGAAGTGTGATTTAATGAGCCATTGCCTGGCAGCTGATTTCTGCTTTCTATCCAAGACATGCTACCTGGTTGCCAGCAGTCTGCTGGCTGGTGCAGATTCTATTAGGTGAAAGAGAGCAAAAGGTAAGGCAAGGGGTTAGATAGGCATTAGTCCTGCTATGTCGTATTTGTGTGTATAGAAAAATGAAACACAGTTACAAAATTTTATCAGTGGGTCTGGAATGATAATCTTCCAGTGTTTATGAATGGCCATGTATAACTTCTGTATGTGATTTGTGATATTAAACCAATAATTTTGTTGGCCAATACCTCTGATAATTATAAAAGGTAAATATTTTAAATGTCAGGATTGTTGTTTTACCGTAGGTACATAATAAAGTGTTGAGCTTCACTTGGAGCCAGCCATCTCCTCATCTCTTTTTCCAATGCTACTGTGTAAGTTATAGATTTCCCCTGTTGCAAAGCCGTAGAACAGCTGACCTACAGGCTCGTTCATTTTTTTCATTCTCAGAAAATGTGTCCCTGTTTCAGGTCATGCAGCAGAGTGATTTTTGGCAATTCTACACTTTGAAGAACAGATATCTGGCAGCAGACTGAGTTCTTATTACTGGTCATTATCTGGCAGTTTAGAAGGTATAAAAGTTAGAATAAACCTTGTTGAGCCAAGCTTACAAAGGCCAGATGAGAAAGTCTTGCTGTGTTATACGGATGATCCATGTGGACCTGCACTCTGTTTCTGGAGATGGTAGGACATGTGTTTTAGGGCAAGTGAGTGCAAGCCTGCTTACTACCTGCAGTCCACGCTCCTTGTACTCTCCCAACATCCACAGTCACTGTATTAAGGATATTAGAAGTTTCCTGACTCTTCCACCAGTATCTCCTTAATGGACCTGTGGTGCATAGATTTGCCTTGTGTCTCTTTGAACTGGCTGATACTGGCTACCTCCCTGACCGTCTGCATGTTCCAGATACTCACTAGCCCCTGTATAAAAAAAACCCCAAATCCACTTCCTTACGTGTATTTTAAACTGCTCTGCTGATTTCACTGTGCCCTCCCCACCCCCTAAACACACACACACACACACACACACACACACACACACACAGAGTTTTGGGTTTATGAGGTTTGGTAGCAGTTCTGTCGTATCCTTCCTACACCTTCTCGCCTGGCAAAGCAACTGCTCCTGGGGGGCTAGTTGCTTATTTCTTTGATCTCTTTTGTCACAATGCAACTCCACAGCTTCTGGCCCTGTACTGACAATGCTGGAAATACGTATTCCATACGGGCAACTGCTGCTTTTGACTTCTTAATGTGTATCAAAATGTTGGGGTTTGATGTTGGATGGAAGAATGATAGTATTTATTTTCCTAAAGACAGCATAAATAAAACCAGCACGGAGGTATCTTGTTTTCTGCCCTGACTTTTACAACAGAGAAATGACAATTAAATTGAAACTTCTGTAGTACACAATTCAGAGATGCTCTGAAGATTCCTTATGGTTTATATGTTTAGAGACTTTCAGCTAAAATTTCTTCTTTTAAAAATAAATGTATGATCAAGAGATGTTTGATTCTCTATTAAGGTTATAAGAAAGTTATATCAAAAGAAAACTGATCTCTGATGCTTTTGAAGAAATGAAGTGATTCATTATTTCCATTTGGATAAGTTCCCTTTTCCGTAGTTTTGAAGATGTGTCCAATAGCCTCCAAATGTATGACGACAAGAAATAGTATTTAACCTACTGTAAGAGGCTACCTATGGTGGTCTTCGGTTGGAGTTGTCCCCTCTCCCTCACAATGTTTTTCTGTAACAGCAGTTCTTCGCTTTTAAAAATTGTATTTGTGTCCCTTGGAGTCCCTTAAAGCTACTCTATTAGCTTAAGCTGTCAACAAGTTTCTTCTGACACAAAGCAAGAAGGATTAAATTCTTGATTTACAGAACTTGAAATGTAGTTATAATTTAAGAAGAAAAATCATCCTCAATTGCTCAGTTGATTCAGCTAGCCTGCAGGGCTAGCCTGCAAGTTTAGCTCTCAGCAGTCCAGGGGTTATTTACTTAAAGAAGTCTTCTCTTATTTTCTTGTTTCATCTCTTTCCAACTTCATTATTGCTTTTTTGTTTGGTTTGTTTGGTGGATTTTTTTTTTTTTTGTTATTAAGAGAAATAAGGATTCTGGATTAAATTAGCATTCTTTATTGAACCCTTAGAATTATCATGCAAATAGAGAACTCTCTTCTCTGGGAGTTGATTTCTTCTCTTTCTCTATACTCTTTCCTTTTCTACTATGTTCCTTTGCATTTCAGAGTTCTTTATTTGCCTGTTAGTCTTGCTGTTAGTGTGGGGAGACTTGCCATTAAATAAAAAATTATTGTCCGACTAGTTCTAACAGTTTTATACACTGTTTCACTGCAGAATTGATCATAAATCTGGCTGTAACAAACATTTAGTTGACTACTGACATTTATAAAGATTTTTTATTTCTGTGGCTGAGAACTTACTTGCAGAGACGGCCTCTCCGAGAGAACTGAATGCAGCAGTTGTGATTTTTATTTTAAATTACTTTCCATAATACTTAAAAACATGTTGCTCAACACAGAGTGTTTACTAAAGTACTTGTAGTATTCTCCCTCTATTTCACAACAGAGCATGAAGTGTTTGGTTGGCAATTTTAATGGGAAAGACAGATAAAAGACGTAAGAATTTGGCCATGGCAAACACTTCATGTTCTGAAAAGTGTGTTTCTAAAAGATGGATGTTAATATCACAAAAGATTATGCTTAATTTGCCTATAAGAGAATGTGTTCACAACACTGAGATACAGGACTTCGAAGAAAAACATTCTTCATCAGGAAAAAGTCCCATTTTCTGGGAGAAACTCATACTGGTGCACAGTGTTTGTGTAAGCGTGCTCTAGTACTCTATGTTGCCAAAGTAGAGGGATAGAGGAATTGTTTTCCTTTCCCTTTGTGAATTGCCAGGTGTACCGTGACCTCTGCAGGCCGTCCTTTGGCAACAGAGAGACTCTGGTCTCCATTCCTCCCTTGCTGATAAGTACAGCTGAGCAGAAGCTAGTTTAGTTTGTTACTAAGACAGGCCAGCAACATGCTACAATAATCTCTTCTCCTGTCTTCAAAAAAGGTGATGCTGCATTTCAAAACACCTTGTTCTGGAGAGGCTAGTTCTTTGGGGTCAGGTTATTCTGCCTGCTTTTTCATGTGTCACTCCATGAGCACCGTCAACAGCAGCCATGAAGGAAAAGAACAACATTCGTGAAAAACTGGTTTCACTTCACTTTGATCTGAGAAGAGGTAGCCATAGTGAAGGACTTGGCAAAGGTCACGGTCTTCCAGGGTTTAATACACAACAGCGTGGAAAGGACAATTACAACCTGTTCAGTAGCCTGAGTTGAATGTTTCCATGAAGCGTTTGAGAGTTAAATGTGAATGCATTCTGAATGATCTATTTTACATGCCTTCTGCAAATAGCTACAAGGTCTAAAGATACATCTATATGAGACATTGATTTCCTCAGAACATAATCCCTTCACCCCCGGATTTAATTCATATCTATCCTGCTAGTGCTCATCAGCTCTGCCTACAGCTATTCAAGCAATTAATTAGATAGATTTCACACAAACATATGCTCTTGCACGTACCAGGATTTTTCCTCCTTTAATCATAACAATAAACAGAAAAAGGACAAAAACTTTCTGCAGAGAGGAATGGAAAGCTTTATCTGACGTACAATACATAGCTGTCATCTCAAAAGTACATGAGAGGTAGGTGTAAGGTGCAACTGGGTGCAGAATTGTGGTCTTCATGACTGAAGCCTTTCGTGTTGGTCAGAAATGGAAGGAAGATTCACCGTTGAAATAACATCTTGTTCCACCTTCAGAGTCTTGCCTACAATTCTCCTGCTTATTGTCTGCACAGGCAGCGGATACCTGTCTGTAGTGTACTGAGGCTTGGCAACGTTTGTGAGAAACTCGCGTTGCATTTTAGTATCACTGAACCCTCCTGAGTGAGGCAGCATTTGAATGAGTTTGTTCATGCCATTTTTACTGATATCTCTCTGTACAGAACAACATTTCGCAGTTGCAAATGTTCTGATGAACAGGCTGTACTAACAGTAGCATATCTCAGTCACTATGCAGAATTCGTACCTACAGGGATAAGCGTTCTGTTTTGAAAACAGCCAGTTTAGCTTTGGTCAGGATCCATGCTTAGTTCACTATCAGTTTCCTATATTCCCTGAGAATAAATAAAGCCTTGGGTATAAGATAATTCAGCTTTTCTTGAAGCAAATTTATACTACAGCAAGGGTTGCTGAGGTTTATGGTTCTTTTCAATGGTTTTGTGTATATATTAAATATGTGTATAAGCGTATTATATGTATGTATGCTCTGTATGTTAACTGCAGTGAATTCAGCTTTTTGGAAAACAAATATGTTATACCAAGACTGAAAATAATGTAGTAATAAAAGGTCACTGACAATGTGGTTAGAAATCGTGACCTACTTTATCTTGTTGTAATAACACAGTGAGAACATCTACTGAAATTTATAGCTCTGCTCTTTAGAGAGGCCGAGTGCCTGCAGGTCCTGTTGATTCCTGCTGGGGTGGATATTCAGCACTCCTGAAAACCTGACCGTAATGGTCTGCCACCATTTAAAGATATCTTTAAAACAGGCATTGCTTGGTTAGCAAGTGTAAGAATATGAGAAAAGTATTGGATCTGTAGATCCCAGAAAGCACCAATCTGTCATGTATTGTCCTCCTTTGACTCTGCAGGAACTGGTAATGAACAAACTACTCCTTCCCGACCTCTGCTGTTATCACTGATGATGCTGTTGCACAAATCTGTGTTGGTGTGATAAGTAGCAATGTAAATTGGAGATCTTTTTTTAAAACAAGAGGTGTTTAGTTTCTCCCAGTCTCAATTTTGCTTCCTTCTGTGCTGCTTGCTCAGCCATTAAAAAAAAATCAACATGAAAATAATTAACATAAACTTATTTAAATTATGTGTGCATTGGGAGGAAGGAAAAGTTGGAAAGGAAATACTGTCTTAAACTTTAAATCAGAATGTGTTCTGATTATGTCAATATAAGTATATATTGTGTCTGATTTGAAAATCATCAAAAATCTATCACATACTTCTGGGTCACGTATACAAGACATACTGCCTTGAACTAGGGTATGTTAACCCTTGCTTGAGTGGAAAGGAAATTTAGAATTTCCTATTAGAAGAATATTGTCAGGAGAAAACCTCTAGACTCTCATGTCTCTAATAATGGCTATACATCGAAATCTAAGGTGAGACACCTCAGCTAAGATAGTTATAAGTAATTGAATTTGCAGACAAGGAGGGTGACCTTTGGAAAGAGCTTCAAAACCAGGGTTGATTTCAACAGACCGTGGAAGAGGGACATTGCCTTGCATGTTTGGGCTGTAATTATTACAGAGGGTTTTTTCAGTGCTTCCCATCATTCCCTTCGTGGTTGCCAGGCTGGTAAGTGAAATCTGCATTCAAGCTTTCTGCTGGAACGCGTTCAGGGACCTCCCCGAAGTTCGAGGTCAGCCGTATGGATCATGAAGCTCAGGAAACTTTCAGTAGCTAGGGAATGCTGTCCGCAATTTGAATTGTACACGAATTATAGGTGGTTTTGGCCTAGTTTTACTTTCACCTTCTCCTGTGCCTGGCACTACCCCTGCAGGACACCATCAAAGTCTCTGCCTTGACATTTGGGATTTTAGTGCTGATTTCTTTTGAAGAAGGTTCACTAAGGAGTGATCCCTCATTGCAGTCTAGTTTTTCTGGTTACAAGATGGAAAGTGAAATGTTGCCTATTGCTAGACCACATAGCATGGCTTTTTTGTTGAATTTCACTAGCTTGGTTCTGGCTCCAAGGTGAAGCTCAGATGTACTGTTTTCTGCTGCCTTTAAGAACAGGTATACCCGTAGGTAGATGCCTATATAGGTGCGTTGGAATAGGTACAGCAACTGCATTGGCTCTTTGATGAAATGCATTTAGTATAAAATTCTACAGGGGGCAAGAAAAGCTTCCTGGTGACATGGCAGATATGGAAACGCTTTGACATTACACATACATTCCTGTTCTCTTGTTTAAAAGGGATTAATCTTCTCTTTAATCCTGAAGGAGAGACACACTCTGCACAAACACACAGCATAAACTCTTTTGTTTGAGAGACTCCTCAAGGTAGCACCTTGAGATAATCTATAGTACTGAGGTATCACAGTTAGGCATTTCTTGATGATCGCTGCTGGCAATGAAGGCAAACAAAGAGTGTACACAGACACGATTTAAAGATATGAATGACTGGGAATAATGCTGCTCTGAAGAGCAGATCATATGCTTTTACCGGCTTGTTGACAACAGCTTGCTGCAACAAACAGTTCGTTCTGCAGCACGTAGCCTGCTGTCATCTTCATGTATTCATACTGACACTCCAAGGTCATCTAGAAGCTGAAATAAGAATTCAAACACTTACTCGGTGAGACACTAAGTGAGCTAACCTATTTAAGCTAAATAGGTTACTGTTTTAATGACTATGTTTCCAGAGTTGCTGTACAGAGGGAGGTTTCAAGACACTTTCTAGGTTATTATTTTCTTCAGGTTTTAGTGGTACCCACTGGTACACAAAGATGACAATGTGTCTCAAGCAAGGAGAATCTGTCAAAACAGAATGTTCCCCTCACCCATTATGCCTGACACTTTTAAAGATGCCTTTGCTGTGCATACGATAGTTATGTTATTTGCTCACTTTGAATTCCTGTCAGCCTTGCTCGCTCAGTCCAAAGGAGGCAGGAGCTATGCTAAAGGACTTACTTTCTGCAGCTTGTCCTACCCCACCACCTTCTTGGATGTCTTCACTGGGGTTGTACTTCACTTGTACCGTGTTTCCCTGTACTCCACAAACCCTCCATTAACTTTTGCTGTGCTTCTCCTCCCCGGTCTGTTTCTGTTCCTGATCCTCCTTCCATTTTTCTGCCCATCTTTGTCTCCCTGTAGTCTCTGGCTGGCGTTTTCTTTTAGGTGTTTCCTTTGCCATGGATAGCTTCCTCTGTCTGCCCTGTGTCCTGATCATCACCAAACCCCTGAAAACTAATTTCCTCCAAGGAGCTGTTCTGGTTTATTTGCCTCAGCTGCAGTGTCACTGCCTTGGTTTGTTTGGGTGTCTGTCTCTCTTTTTTCTATCTGGTCTTTGTTGTATTCCAAGGCAACATGTGGCACAGAAAACACATTATTCTGGGTTTGTGAATCATACACGTTACCGAATGCTGTGTCAGTGTCACGGTGCCTTTTCTGCCCTTGATCCACCAAGGTTACAGAGCTATTATAGCTCCAGTCAATATTTCATGTTTTAATTCTGACAGTTCAGTCAGTTGGCCAACGTAGCAGCTGCCACACACTTACTTACAGCCCTCCTTTCATTGTCACCAGTGGCTATTTGATTAAAAAGATCAAGGAGGGTTCTGTTGGTCTAAGCCTGTCTCTAATTAACTGGTTACGTAAAGTCTGCTATCGGTTGCTTCCTCCTTGCGCTTTCTTGCTTGCTCTTTCAGCACATGGAGCCCGACCAGCTTGTTTCCATACTGGGACACCAAGGGCAGAGGTGGTGGAGGGGCTGCTGGGGCCAGAAGGCTGAAAACTTGAAGCTGACTTGTTGAAAGATTTTTTTACTGCATCTGTAAGATACCTTTGCTTCTTTGCATACCCCCTAGCAAATCCGTCGTACTCTGAAGCTGACATACTGTCATTTGCTATCACGGTGATAAAGCCTACGTTTAGATTCCACTCCCAGAGATATATAGGAGGTTCTGTGTACACAGTATGTGTTCAGACAGTATATAATCCATTCGAGACTGGCACCCTAGGACTGTTCAATTTGTGGAAACCATCATTATTTTTTTTAGCACGTACCTGAGTTTAGGTGCTTTTGCAGTATGAAATGATTTATTCCTGTCCTGCAGTGTGAATGCATTTATGCGTAAGCATTTTCATGAACTGCTTGCTCTCTGCCATTCATTGTACATGCTCCACATTTGACTTTAAATTTTTTCACCGCTGAGGTGAGTTCTTTTCCTGCTTATAAGAAAAAAATTAAATTGCTGCTGGTTAGAACCTCTGGAAAACAATCCTGTGAAGATGCTCATGAGTGCTTTTACTTGGATAGGACTAAATGATTTTAAGGTGTGATTTTATTGCTGAATTCTTTCTAATTTTCCCTTGCAGGTGAAAGATAAATAGGAAGAAAAGCCATGTGGAGGGAAAAGAACCAGCAGAAGTAGTGGGTCTCTTTGCACAGTTTAAACAAAAAAAAAACTATCCCAGATGCTAGTGCAGACAGGAAGTGAGATTTTGGTTAATATCATGTGATCAGATACTGTATGACCACTGTTGTGAATAGTGACCCTGAGAAAAAGACCCCTGGAGGTATGGGCTTTTAGTAAGATTGTTTCACAGCTCATAAGTAAAATCACACTGTGTTCTCCCCCTCTAAATTTGCTTTACACAAAAGGTTTTTGAAAGCTTTCAATTCTTCAATAAATGCTTAAAATAATATAAATTCTGTTGTTCATGAATAGCAACAATAAATTGGTTTAGGAAAAACATTATTCCTCCCATCAGCCTGTAAGTGCAGTTTGAGAGCCCCTTTCGTGTTTTTACGATTTGGTGAGGTGAGCACTAGCATGTATAAAAAGTTGCAGCATCTCCAGCAGGTCCTTACTGATGTGAAACGCTTTAAAATTTATTTTCTTCAGATTTCACTAATTACATTACATCACTTGTCACCGCTGGATACTCCTTCAGTGACCAACCCAAATACCTTATTTCGCATTGCAGTCTTCCCTCCTACAATGTGAGAGCTTTATTTGTCATTGCCGTGCCATTTACCAGATGCTAAGGGCAAGCAGCTGCACACTGTGGGTATGTATGGATATTTCTGCTCAGCCTTTGTTCTTCCGCCGGTACAGCAAGCAGGCTGAAGCTGCAAAGGGGCAGGGGAAGAAGATCTCTGCCCGTGCAATTCCCTCTATCAAGCTGTACATGTCTGATCAGAAATTTCTGGGTTCGCTGCTTTTGTCGGTTTAGCACTGTAAGCAAACAAATGAACAAACAAACTGAAACCAAACAAATTCACACTTTCAATTAGGAGATGTCTCGTGTTCTGTTATTAGACATTTTTACCCTCTCAGCAGCTGGTATGGAGATCTTCAAACTGTTCCCTTGGGGGTTTCTTGGTAGAGTTTCTGTCGAAAGGCTTTTTCTGGGCAGCTATCTCCAGAGGAAATCATGTCTGAGCTACTAGACAGTAAACAACAGCACAGTCCCACAGGGTCTAGGTTGACCTGAATAAGGTTAAAACTAAAGGTAGTGACAGCAGTACAATCCTTCCAGAGTGTCTGTGCACATGTGCATGTATAATGTTGGCCATGAATATTTTAAATAGCCTTGGTCAAAACTCAACAAAACAATTTACAAGACACTGTGAAATAAAGGATATTTTTCATAGCTGTTTACTTTGATCTGCACATGTAAATAAATTCAGTTACAAATGTGTCAGGGTATGTCCTTATCAGTCCTTCCAAGATTTTATACCATTTACTCTTTTCATCTGTTCTCTCCTTGTATGTGGACACTCCATATTGTCATGATGAATGTGGTGACATAACTTTATATATCCAGGATTAAAAGCATTACTTCCTGTTGGTTTTGATCTCTCCTTCCTCCTGTGAGCTGAATAATGGGAGAGTTTTTCCTGTACTAACATCTACAGCCCAAGCGACTCTCCCTCTTGCTTCTTCCCACTGGCCTTATGCTAATGTGCCTTGATTGCCAAACAATTTGTTTTTACTAACAAGTTTTCTTTTTACTGTCTGTCAGTTGTGACTGCAGTGCTCCCTATAACAGGTTTACTACCTGTGCTGTGTCCATTTTTTCTTATGAATCTCGTTTTTTTAATTTGTAGATGCAGCATCTCAAACCTGTTTTAAAGGAGACCACCTTTTTATCTGTTAATGGAAACGTTTAACATCTGTTTATAGTGGGCCATAATCCACTGCAGAGGGAAAACAGGTTTTGCAAGCTTTCATTTAGCATCAGCTGGGGCTTGGAGGCCCCAGACCATTAAGCCTGAGCTCAGCCTTGCAGCAGCAAGCTTGGTGCAAAGTCTGCCTGTGCAACACACCACTATTGAGATATACCGGAGCAAGCTTGGCACCCAGTAGTCCAACCGCACCACTGAAGTAACCCAGCTACGCTGCTCCGGGTCACAGAGATATCTTGTCTGGAGCAGCCTTGGTGCTGTACAGTAGAAAATGGAATTTTCCACTAAGTAAGAAAAACCAGCCACGTATTTTCCAAAACAGGGACCTGATTATGAACTTGCGTGCCTGGTCAAGGACTGTACCCTTAAAGGGGAACTAAGGACTGCTAAAGGTAGCTGACTATGCCCTGGAAGAAGGCAGTCGACTTGCCCCTGAAAAGTGATAAAAGTGAACATCCTGGTGCCAAAAGGTGAGAAGTCATCAGCAACTAGAGTAAACGTAAAGGCGGAAGGGGGAGATTGAGACCACTGACTCGATAAACGCCCCCTCCCCAGTTCAGACAGCCCTGCACTGAGCATGCACCTTGATTTCAAAGGACACTGTGCCTTTAAACAGAATCAGGGAGCACAAGGAACCATTGAGATTTGTGACCATAAGTTACTAACCAGTTAGTGTAGAAGAGGGGTAAATATGCCATAGCTTTTTGTATCAAGCAGTGCTGGCTTTGTGGAGTGACCACCTCATCCCCATCTCTGCGCAGACATGAAACAAACAGGTATCTTGGCTCCGTATGTAGATTGTCTTATTTCACACTGGGTGAAAAATCCCATATTTTAGGACAACACCGGGGGTCAGTGTGGTGTGCAGTGTAGACCCATAGGACCCTTTTGCATTTTTAGCTGGATTTTACCACTTGAGCTGAGAAATCACTGCCTCTTGACAGCTGTTTCATGGCTATTCTTCCTGGGTCACAGTTTGCGTCTGTGGAGGCAAGTCTGAGTAGTAATTACAGGCTATTATACTGCTGGAAAAACATTAGAATATTGTGGTTACCATTATGATGTACATAATAGTATATAATAAAAAAAAAAAAAAAACCACACAACTCAAGACTCAAAACTCAAGACAGATAAAAATAGAAAAATATATTACCTCATTGCTATGTGAACCTGAAAATAATGTTGTTCTGTATAACAGTACATCTACAATACAATATCAGCTTCATTCTGCTGAGTGAAAAACAAACAAAGAGAGAAAAATGTTCAGAAAAGAAAAACAAGCATGACTTCTTTTTATCTAGTTTTTATATTTATTGCTGACCTGAAGTATCTGGGGCTGGAGCAGTGCTCCTGACAGATCTCAGTAGGTGATAACAAGTGCTAAAATTTCATGTCCAAACTTGATGTCAAGGGACATTTTCTGTGACAGTTGCATAGCATCCTGTAACAAAGGACATACAGCTGTTATTCAGCATATACTGATACCCTAATGTCGGAATACGTTTTTAAATGTCTTCAAGAGTAAACCTTTCTTCTCATTGTTTCTAGTATCCAGTTACCGCCTATTTGCTTATCAGCACTTGGAGATTTTCATGTGGTTTTTTTTTTTTTTTTCTTAAAGTGCAGCACATTTAGATTGCCAAATGTGTAAAAACTTTCCTTTTCCTACAATTGTCTTCAGGAGCAACAAAAATTTACTACTCACCATGTCCCAGGTCATTGTCAGTAAGGCCTTTTTGTTCTTTGGGCAGCATTGATAGGAAGATATTTTAGTTAACTTGTAGGTTAACTATGGTTTAATCTTAGACATTTTTTTGCTGGGCAATGTGGGGAGGTACTATCTGAGATATAAACACATACTAATCTTAGTTTTCTTTCTTTTTCTTGTAGTTGTCTTATGCCATTACCACAATACAAATGTATCTTTCATACTGAATTCTCCATGTGTGAATAAGAAGTAGATTCTATGCCCCAAATCATATAAAATATAAATGGAGTGTGTCAGACAGATAAAAGGCAGTATTCTCTTTGATTGAAAGATGGGAAACTGAGAACCCCTTTACTATTCACTGTCCTGAAATTTGGGTTTGACTGAATGGAATGCTCTATCCTCTGTTACTGCAGTCCTTCTAATACCCATCCCCATACATTCCTTGCACTCTACACTTACTATGTATAAGTACTCCCAGCTGGTCTTCCAGATTTTTTAGTAGATTCAGTAGATTTAGTAGATTTTTTAGCAAGTACTCCCTTGCTTCTTGAGAGCAGGATTCAATACCCTGGTGGGAAGCACACACATCTTGAGACGTCTGCTGTCAATGTACCAGGAAAAGGTCTTGTTCCCTTCACACAAAATATTGTGTTTAGTGAAGTTCTTCATCTTTTGGCACTACACAACAACTTCTAAGGATTTTGTTTTCATTGTCATGTGGCCAACTGTTGGTTACTTGCTGCCTTGGCACCCTGGCTGGTTGGGTAATTTGTTGGTTTGCCTGGGAGCTTGCAAAGAAATGGGAAGCTTTTCTAATCTACAGTTGTGAAGCTCTCAATCTCATTTTGCACAATGAAGAATAAATGAGATTCATGCACTTGCTGGCATCAGTGAATTTTATCCCTGGTGCTGTACATGCTGATACATACTATTCTGTGGCTTTTTCAAGATGCTTTTTGATGGCTTCCTGTGCAGTTCTTAATCAAGGATGAGCTAATGGTGTCCTTCAGTCCCAAGAACTCAGACACTAGCTTCCTCTTGGCCTGAGCCTTGCCCTGCAAAGGTTGTGTGGTGCTGGCCATGTCTTGCTTCTTGGATTTACCAGAACGGTGCCTGTAGCAGCAGATCTAACTGTTCAGGCTTCTAAAGACTTCTGAGCAGCATCAACTTTCTTAATCTTTTCAAGTGCTTGCTGAAGTCTTCTCTGTGTCTTTGGAAGACCAACTCTGTTAAGGTTTTCCCGTAGGAATGCACAGAATCTAGGCAGAGACTTGGCTATCCCTGTAAATTGTTACCTCCTTCTATAACCTGGGGTTTGACTATTTGCTGAACAGCTTTTGGGATCTCACCGGGGTCCTGCAGGTGCCAGAGTCTTTTAAATATAAGGAAGCCAGCTCTCCTCAGCTCTGCACAAAGTCGTCTCAGCAGTTGTCAAGGTTTGGTTTTATGGTCTGATGTTCGTTGCCACGTAGCACTTTTCCCAGTGGAGGATTGCATCAGAGAGCCTTCAGGGGCCGAGCTGAGGCTCCAGCACCACTGGTGGTTCCCAGCAGCCTCGTCTGCACCAGCTTGTCTAGCTTAATAGAACTGAACCTTTCTTAACAGCAGAAAGGATGACTCAATTTCTCTCCGATGAAATAGGTCTGTATCCTCAGTCACTTCCAGTGAGTAATGTCTCCTCTGCTCTGGGATGCTGGGCCAGCATGCAGCTGTGCTTCACCAGGTTCTCACTGTGAGCAGCCTGCTCATCCACCCCAGCCAGAGTCTGTGGTATCCCATCCTTGTACAGCTCTCTGTAAGGGTTCTTTGTGCAATGACTTTTCTGCATATTTGTTTGTACTTCTGTGAGGAGGAGAGAAGAGTCTCTCGCTGTCTTCTTTGTCCACCCAGTGAGGATCCCTGATTTAAATCAAGATCCTTGATCTGCATTATTTTTCTGCTTGAAACAGGGCTGACTGTTCTTACTCTTCGTTCACACTGGATGTATTCTGTGGGATTACCTTGCTTGCACTGCCCTGTTGTGGGTGGAACTCCTACACATCCACCCATTGCCATCAGCTCCAAGTGACTGTGTTTCCTTTCACTTTCTGATCTGATTTACTGCCTACGTTTCTTTGCACAGGTGGCCCCTAGAATGGTTTTCAAAAGCATCTGGACACATTTCTGCACTCTGACTACTTACTGGTACTGTGGGCATTACGCTGTACTTGGCTTGTGGTCCAGGTGACATCGACAATGACCTCGTGATCTTTTTCATTCCAGCCCTATCATCACTGTCTCCTTGACACTGGATTATAATGAATGTAGTTTTGGCTGGCGATGCTTTTGGGTTCTTGCTGACCGAGCTTGAAAAGCTGCTGTTCTCTGGCGGCTCTTACTGCTTCAATCCTTTCCCTCATCAGGTTGCTTTGCTATTTTCCTAGGGCGAGGTCTGTTTTGCTGAGAAAATCTAGGCTGGTTCGTGAAGCACAACCTGTGGTATCTCTATCCTACACAGAAACACAAAGTGCAAGGCGGTGTGCTGGCCGTTTCACATGGTGCTGTACAGAGGCATGCTGGACCTTGCTTCCAGCAGTCATACAACCTTGCACTGGCTCCACCGCTGCTGCTGGTAGGGAGTTATTGCTAGACCCGACGCTTGCTCCCTTCTGTGCTACAGATACGCACGTAGAGACACACCCTTCCAGGTCCGTGGTTGTCACTTCGTGACCAGACTACCTCAGCTCCAATTAGTGGTTCCGTTTGTGCTGGAAAACCATCTTTGCAGCAGTAGTGGCAGCTGCTGATTTGGAGACGCATTTTCAGGGCTAACAGAAGACCTTCTCCTAAATGATGAAACCTTTAGGATGAAAGGTTTTTTCCCAATTTTTCCAGAAAACAGAAAGTATTTCCTGGCTCTGTCAGCATGAGATATTTTTTGTTATGAAGTATCTGGCTTGGCTGGCATAAATTGTCCTTGAGAAAATCATCTTGAATAAGACATGTCAGATTCTACATGCTGCTGAGATCCTTCCCCTCCGCTCAGATATAATTAGCATGTCAGCTTGTGAATGGGCACAAAGCCAACAGAGGGAATGGGCGTGAGTGTTCACGTGTCAGCAAAGTCTAGGTCTCTGTCAGTCAGATGTCTGTCCCAGAGTGCTGCGATGTTTGGGCTTTGGGTAAGGTGCATCTCATCACTGCTCTGTTTGAAAGGTGGATTAACTCTGACCATTCAAAAATATTTTCTGCTAAAATGACTTTCAGCTTCCAATAAATGAGATTACAGGGTCTCAGAGAAAGAAGTTGAAAAACTAACCCAAACATCGTTATCCTTCGGGATCATGCTACAAAAGGGAATTATGCACGCACTTCACAGAAATGTTTTTGTGGCCTCAAACTGTTTCCTGCTAAATAACTCAGCCCTTTGTGGAAAATGCCTTGGTGACCTTTTGTGGTTTTCCCTTTGCAGAACCTTGTACGTATTTTCTGCTGAACAGGGCAGAAAACAAGCTCAATTTGGAGTGCAGCAAACCATCTGAATAAATCATGCTTCAAGTACATGACCTGATTTCTTCTCAGTGGAATATCATACTTGGCTAATGGAAACATTCTGGTTTCGATATAGTTGTCTTTCTCCTGGCAGTGAAAGGAAAACCTTGAATACAGGTATATCTAGCAATAAATATGAAGTCTTCAATGCAAACAAACCAGCTATGGTGAGATACTGGCAATACAGTGATGGCACGGCTGTGCTGAACCCTTGCCAACAGGTGACAGCAGTGAAGAAGCTTACCCCAGTGTCGCCTTCCATGTTTCCTTTAGAAGGATTTGCAAAAAAAAAAAAAAAAGAAAGAAAGAGATAAATGGGACAAAACCTTAGATTCCAAATGGGAACTTTAAATAAAGTTTTAAATCTGAACTCCCTCAGACCTCGCGGACATCTAGATTAGAAGATGTCATGGTTGACTACTATTTCTTTGGTGCCTAGCTCATAACTGGGTTCTTTTTCATGGTAAGGTATGTGCCTGTGGGTTTTTTGTTGGGGTAATAGCATCGTGTTGACATTACTGAAATAACATGACCACTGGAAAGAGTAGTATCCTACTTAATATTATGTTCAGCAAAGAGCGCATTTCTTTCTAAATCCCATGAGGAGGCAAAGAAAGACATGTTTCTCAGGATGGAGTTACGGTTTTTCCCATGCTCTTATTTTTCTCACAGGCCTCTCAGTGTTTTTTTATGTGAAGACAAAGGTAAAGCTATCAGCAGTCATTTAAACTGTGCCAACTGCATGGATTTTGCATTAGAGAAAATCAGGAATTACTGTTCACAAAATGTGAGCTTTTAACATGTATCTGTTCCTCAAATGAGGATGGCAAAAAACACCTGGGGATAACACCAGCTAAGCTACCACAGTTTTTGCAGTTTATTGCTATGAGTGGAGGTGCATCAACAACAAGTTACAACATTGTGATGCGAGGCCCATCTGTCTGGGCTGGTTTTAGTTTGTGAGTTGGTGGGTTGGTTGGCTCTCTCAGTCATTCCCTGACTCGTGGGCCTTGGTCGGACTCTGCTGCGATAGCTCTTGGGCTCTGGCTCTTGTGACTCGGGACCTGGCCACGTATTGGTCGGTGGATGGTGAGCAATTGTATGATTTGTTTTATTTTCTATTATTATGTTCACTTATTATTTGTAGTATTGTTAGTATTATTAATATCACTATTTTATTCATTTATTTTCAATCGTTAAATTGTTCTTATCTCAATCCACAAGCTTCCTTGTTTTTTCCTCCAATTCTCCCCTTGCACTGGGGGAGGAGGTGAGCGAGCAGCTGCGTGGTACTTTGTTGCTTGCCAAGGTTAAACCATGACACTGTCCTTGAACATTTTTGTCTGACAGACTTAGCACTGATGCTCTTTAAGTTCACAAGTTCCTGTGTTTTCTGTTGGTGCTCTGAGTAACACCAGAAGTGTTTCAGCTAATTACTATTAATTTTTTTTTTTTTTAACAATCAAGCACTTCTGTTCAGTGTTATAGGAGTGGTTCGTAAGATATGTGTGGTTGGCTGACCCTGGCTCGTGGTCAGCTGCCCACCAAAGCAGCTCTGTCACTCCCCTCCTCAGCTGGACAGGGGAGAGAAAACACAATGAAAAGCTTGTGGGTCAAAATAAGGACAGGGAGAGATCATTCACCAGTTACAGTCACGGGCAAAACAGACTCAACTTGGGAAAAAATCATTTTAATTTGTTGCTAATGAAATCAGAGTAAAAGAGGACTCCCATTTTTCTCTACATCCTCCCTTCCAGTGGCACAGGGGGATGGGAATGTGGGTTGTGGTCAGTCCATCCCACTTCTCTACTGCTTCTTCCTTCTCAGGGGGAGGACCCCTCACTATCAACCCCTGATCCAGCGTGGGGTCCTTCCCATGGGAGACTCCATGAACTTCTCCAATGTGAGTCCTTCCCATGGGCTGCAGTTCTTCATTAACTGCTCCAGTGTGGATCCCTTCCATGGGGTCACAAGCCCTGCCAGAAAACCTGCTCCAGCCTGGGCTACCCTCTTCACAGGGCCACAGCTCCTGCCAGGAGCCTGCTCCACTGTGGCTTCCCATGGGGTCACAGCCTCCTTTGGGCATCCCCCTGCTCTGGTGTGGGGTCCTCCATGGGCTGCAGGCAGGTCTCTGCTTCCCTGGGACCCTCCATGGCTGCAAGGCGCAGCCGGCCTCACCATGGTCTGCCAGGGAACCTGTGCTCTGGCGCCTGGAGCACCTCCTCCCCTCCTTCTCCACTGACCTGGGCACATGCAGCATTTCTGTCACAGCTCTGTCCCTTCCAGTTTTTCCCCCTTCTTCAACTCATTATCCCAGAGGCACTACCACCATCACTGGTGGGCTCGGCCTTGGCCAGCAGCAGGTCCGTCTTGGAGCTGGCTGGCAATGCCTCTATTGGGCGCAGGGGAGGCTTTCAAAGAAGCCATCTCTGTAGCCTCCTCTGCTACCAAAACTGCCATGCAAACCCAATTCGTTACAGGTTAACTGCTGTATTTCTGAGAAATCTGAGAACTCTCATAATGAAGTTACTAACCATAAGATTTAATTAAAATATCTTTTATAAACTACAGATGAAATGATACTGAGAAGACTGTTCCATTAGTTTGTATCCAGATTCAGTCCTAACCCAAAAGTTTTAAACCCATAACTTTCCCTTTTTGTTTGAACCCCTAACCAAGGGTGCTCTAGCTACAGAGACATGCTCTCGCTTTATGTCCCAAAGTCACAAATGTAATCAAAAGGATGCAGACCTCTGTAAAGTTCTGGGCACCATAGGCATGGTCCTAATCTGTAATCCTGTGTTTGAACAGAGAGAAGGGGATCATCTACTTGGCTGGCGGGACGGGGTTTAGAGTATTCTGCAGAATTTCCATCTCAGCCCTCAGACTGCACATATTATGGCCAGAAAACTGAAGGAAAAGTAGTTCTTCAGTACGATGCTGACACTGCAGTGTGCTGTGATGCAGCTACCCAGGAAAACCATGGATGTGGCAATTCTGCCTGTGGCTTTGCCTTATCTTGACGAGATTGATATTTTGCTTATTTATTTGGCTTAAAACATTCCTGTTTAACGATCACACATGAGTAAATATAAACTGGATGGTACTGAAATAGTGCTTGTTGTAAGGCTACTCGTGTGATAAAACTCCTACCTGTTAAAAGAATTAGAAATTACTTCCGTGTGTGATCACAGCTGCCATCCCATAATTTTAGCAGATGTTATAGATGCCAAGTTTGCCCTGGGTTAAGTAAAAGGGTTTTTACCTATTGAACAATTGCAATTTCTCCATCAAATCACCTTATCCAGTGCCTTACCCTTTTCCTGCTCAAGAAATCAATTTTTTTTAACTTTCTTCCACAAAAACCTTACCTAAATCATCTTCATCACTTCTCTCTGCACTTGGTGCATGGCAATAATGTTTCCTCTATTACAAAAGGTGTTTGGATGAGCTGTTCCTGATAGCGAAGGGTAAAGTGAGCAATCCGGGTATCCTTTTGCTACTCTCTCTCCCACCTTCAGGAGACATCACTGCGTGACCAAAGAAATGCCCATCCACAAGGGACAAGGCATTAGTGCTTCCTAATATGCGATATTACGGGATATACAACAGTACATCTTCCAGAGTGTTTTGGTCCTGGTAATGATGGGAAGAGATGAAGTGTGCCATGGCAGTGACTGGATGGCAGCTTACCTCCTTGGGGACCGTAGCTGCTTCACAGGAAAATGAGAACAGCCTGTAGGCTTCTCTGATCTCTTCTCAGATGTACAGAAAGGAACCAGCGTTGGCTCAGGGAAATGTAGCAAATTTGCCTTTGGCTCCTCCTCAATTTTCCTGGTTTAAAAATGAAATCATTCCAAAGCCTGATTTTTTTTTTACCCCCAAAGAATTTACATTTTTCATAATTTTTCAATTTTTATGGTCATTTGAGAAATGGTAACTACACCTTAGTATTGTATTTGATTTTGGAAGTATAAAATCATCAAAGAGATGATAGAGAAATAATCGAGTCCATCACACAGAACGATTTCAATAAACTCTGCTGATATACTACCCGGTTAAGCAAAGACCCCCAAGGAGTCTGCTGTGTAAATACATATTTTTACCACAGAAATAAGAATTGATCCTATTTTGTACAAGTGTACACTTGAGGCATTTTTGATACATTTTTTGCTTGCATCAAACAGGAGGAAGTACGTACATCTTAAAGTTTTCATTTTGGTTGGTTACCAGACTGAATAAAGCAGAAAATGCTACTGTAATACTAACATGCTTTGGAAATTATTGCAGTTATGGTGGCAAAAATCACTCTGATTTATAAAGCACTTTATAATGATGAAAATTTAGTGATACAATAACAGACCTTGTCCTGTAACCTTTACTCACATTGAGCAGCTCATACCCTTTTGCACCTTGCGTTTGAGGCTACCGTCAGCTCCTTGCGCAACACATATTGTCATACGTGTCTTCAAAGGTCTATAAAAATGAGACATTTGGTGATGATTCTGAGGATGGCTGCAAGTGGCACTTGTTAAAAGGAAAAGCGTGCTAAGCTAGTAGCAACTGAAGGAACAGCTGGGTCCCACCAGGTGACCAATCCTCTGATGAACCCCACACTGCTCATTAAAATATTTTTGTGTGTCTGTGCATTGGTTTTTTTTTTGTGGGGGGGTTTGTTTTGGTTTTTTTAGTGGAAAGAAGATTTGTTGTGTTTCATTTTGTTCGTATTTGTTTTACCAATTGCTTGTTTTTCTGCTTCTTACCTCTGAACTGGGTAACTGTTCCTTAGGAAACAGTATTAGTTCACCGGTTCCGTACTTGACCCATGCGTGTTATTTTCTCCGTTGTAGAAAAGACGTAAGAAGTAATTTATGGCTACTTCATTATTTGTTCTCAGAGTTGTAACGGAAATGTGAATTTCACTTCTGAACAAGTGATTGTAGAATACGACTGTGGTGACTGCTTGTTTTCAAGTACGGCTATCCTTTTTCCCTCCCTGTACAGATTTGTACGAAATAAGTGTGTTAACGTAGTTGGGGTTGGTTGCCAGTTTTCAGAAAACTAGTCCAACTGTTTACCTAACCATTCTTATTTTTTTAGTTAGAAATCTACTGAAATCACTGTCGCAAACCATTTGGACTGTTTAACAGCTTTCTTTGAAGTACTATTGCTTCAGAGCATCCAGAGCTAATGAATCGGCCTCCTGACAACACGTGTGCTGCGGCTGGGGTAGCACCACTTGCCTTTTGGCTTTTTATGGCGTTGCAATCGATGTGCAGGATAATAACGGCGAGAAAGTAGCAGAAGTTCTGGTGTGTTCAAATGAACTCAAGGTGAAGTATCATCAGCTTTGTAATAAAATCTCACAAACCGGCAATTTTTTTGTCTATATAGGGTACGTTATCCTTTCCTTTCTGTACTCTGCTGCAGCATTAAACTGTTGATTTCTTAGGGTGAGCTATTTAGTTAGCACATGGCTTCAGTAAATAAATGGAACTAACCTTTGTTATTTTACTTGAATAAGTATTTTGGGAAGCTTTGAAACTGAATGCCCAGATATATCAATGGGAGGAATTATTTTAATTTTAGAGAATAATGTCAATCACTATGTATATGACCAGCTCTGATCATCACAGATGCCTAACCCTGATATCCCTGGTGAAGATTTAGGGTGCTATCTCTTACTGCTGACTTTGGATGAAACGGTGTCCTTGATTCTCCCCACAAATTTGCTGTGCTTTGATGGCAGATGGCCAAAACAAAACCACTTGAAAATTAAAATTTATGTTAAGATAGAACATTCAAGATAAAAAGTATTCATCCAGATCATACAAAATTATTCCATTCCCACCCTTCCAAGTGTGCTGTAACAGTACGTAGCTGCTGGCCTTTGAGTCTGCCCAGCCTGTCCCAGCCTTAAGCCTCGCACCATCTAGAGGCAAACCCACGTATGAAACTCCCGATGGAAAAGCAGAAGTCTTTACAAAGGGTGAATTTGCAAAATAAACCTGTGCAGATATAAAGCACCGGGGACTACAAAATATTTGTCGAAATACAGTGCTTTCTCGTCCGTCTGCATCAGGTAAATGTTGGTGTCCGTTCACGGCTGTGAAGCAGACTTTATGCACGAGCTGAGTTGAAGTAGAAACACAAAATAAAGACAGCCACAAACAAGGCAACGTTGCTTTACGTTTATTTACTAATGCTTACAAAAGTGGTGAATGTATTGCAATGCTAAAAATTATCTGCTGCTACAGCATCTTTTGAGACAAATCGTAAGATCTAGCGTGGAACTTTTAATGGAAAACAGAAATTGAGGGGAAAAAAAAGAGCTTTCTTCTCACATCCTTGTCTCCTCCAGTGGCCTGTTCATGAAATCTTGGATTGCCTGGTGTAGGGGCAACCATTTATTAATTGAAGCTTTCAATGCTGTAATCCACCTAGAAGAAATGAAAAACCAACAACTGTCCTTGTCAAGTGTTATACATGGATTTTCATATTCTTCACAACATGCCCTGTACAAGTGTTGTTTAAATATCTTAACCCCGATTTCCAACATACTGAAAATCTTTGCCCTTTGTTCTTTAGATGAAACCCCAAATCCTGTAATTAGTAGGCTTCAGACACGAAGAACTACCACTGACAGCTGTAGAATTGGGCTGGATTATGATGGGGGAATGCACCTTCAGAATGTGATTTTACAGGCTGATTGGAGGTCAGTGTTGGAAGTAAATCATTCTTGGGAATGAGGAGGATATACTTCCCATTATCTCTCAAGAGAGATGTCATAGGTTTTCTGTTTAGTGTAATCACCCACACATCATTGTGCAAGGCAACTTATCCAGGTTGCTTTCTGAACCTCTGCAAGCCAGCCTTGCCGTGGTTCCAGCATTGACAGCAGCGGAACCAATGACTCACATGTGCCAGCATGTTGTCCTGCTGTTCGACTAAAGCTACAGCTAAAGGGAAATCTGGGGGAACAAGTGAAAACAGAACGAAAAGCTGTCACTAGATCTTCCCAGGCTACGGTGTTCCTGCTTTCCTAAAGTCTGGCAAATAAAATACAATTTTAAAAGGTTTGGTTTACCTTTTGTTTTCATTTACATTCTCTGCACATAAGTAGAAAGTTTTGAATTCTTCGGATGGAGGTTTGAGTTCAATTACAGATCTCTTGGAACCCAGAGACTGTTCACTCACAATATACCCCTGTAGGTAAAGGCCACCTGGACGGAATAAAATAGCGTGCATCATGTGTATTTCAGATATAATTTCTGAAACTGCTGCCAGTTACAAGCATACAAACAATTGTTGCAAGCTGGATTTTCAAATGCCTTGTGTTAGATGTTTTGTCAGAGTTGTACAGAATTCATAGATAAAATATTTTAAAAATATGAAAGTTCAGTAGTTTTTTTCTGAAAATTGTTTTGAAAATAGTGTAAAACATGCTTCCTGTCCAGCAAATTATCAGCAATATAGTTTTATCATTAAATAAATGTCATTTTTTCCCCCTAGATTTTATTTTCCTTTCCTTTAAAAAGTAGAGCTATGAATTTGAATATTAAAAAAAAAACCCTAGAGTCACCATTGGTTCCCCTTGCTGCCATTAATACCTGGAACATCATTGCAGGCCACACTAGCCAGCTGTGAAGGAAAGGCATTAGACAGATATTGGTCTTCAGGATATTCTGATTTTGTTTGTTTTGTTTTATTTTATTTTCCCCAGATGTCAATTCACTGCAACAGTATGTATATATGTTAACTTTATATATACATGGTGAATAGCCAAATAGACCTTCAGAGCTTATTAAGTGCAGCAGATTGTTCCTGTTACTGTCTTTGTGGTCTGTATTTTATTTTTCTGGCTCTCACATTTAGTGACAACAGCATCAAATTAATGGTATAGCACTGAGAATGAAATAGGAGAGTGGGAATCTGTACTGAAATCGGAAAAACCAATAGTTTTATTGTTTTTATCAAACAATAGTTGTGATAACAAGAAAGAAAACACTATTAAATATAAGAATTTGTATGTAGTAGGATATTTAAATACCAAAGTGACGTATTCAGCAGTAGGAGCATATGCTTGTGAGTCATAAAGTCATAATATTAAATTTTGCCTTTCCATCAATTCATTGCTTAGCTCTGGGCAAGCCTTAGCTTCAGTTTCATGTAGAGAGGGAACCACTGGTCATTTTATACGTACGGCCTTTGGCAGATGAAAAGTGCTGTGTAAATGGTATAGCATTTACATCCCTATAGAGGGGAATGCAACTTGCCTGATCATGTGGTAAATATCATAAATCCTAAGAAAACAGCTTTCCATTTTGATCTGAAAGCTGGCTAATATGCACAAGTACACAGCAATTTGTTTCTGAGCCTTCTGACCGCCAGCCTCCTTAGCACAGGGAGATTGCATTTGCAGGTCCTGACCCATCCTCTCTCCCTGGGGTGCCTGTTGTTTTTTTTAAATACTGACTCTCATAGAGTTGTGTTTACAAGCTCTCCTCAGTGTCTGAAACTCAGCTCCTGAAACTCAGCTCCTTGACTCGCTATCGACCCTGGTAGCCTCAGGTTGCCGCTGGGGGGGGAAAATGGGAGGAGGATGGGGGAGAATGAGGTGGCTGCTTCATGAAAAGACACTGAGCCTGGCCTTCCTTCACTCACATGCACAGAACAGAATGAGTTTGCTGATAAGAAGCTGGTTAATGGGTAAAGTTATATTTGGAAACTGCAGTGAAGCACTTCTGCTTTAACAATAGATTAAAAGCCAGCAGCCATCCCTACCTTGGGCAGGTGTAGAGCGGAGAGTGGCATAAAAGTACAAACAGCCATCCTTCAGAATGCAGTAGTGCTGAATCCAGATGTCTTTGCTTCTGTCCAGCTGGTGGAGGAGCCCCAGGCACTCCGGGTTTTTGATAGCCAAGGGTGGAAGTGTAGTGTTATGCAGTGTGACATCTACCCAGACATGGTTCTGTAAAGTAAGCATAACGAAAAGTTCTGCTAAGAAAGTAAGGAGGACCTGCTAGTAAGAAAAGACACAAGCTGTAGTCCCCTGCCAGGAAATCAGCTTTCGTTGTTAAAATAATTTGAAAAGTCAGGACTGAAAATGCAATCAGAAAAACTTACATTTGGCAAAAATTGACCAACTTTCTTCTTAAAATAATAACTTTTCTGCATCTATTTTGTTTTTCAGTACAAGTTTTGCTGGTAGAAACAAGATTATTTCAAAGCTGTATGAAGAAGCTTTTTAAAAAACAAATTGTCTTGCTGATTGTCTGACTTCAGCAGCCTTTACTGCGTGTAATCTGGCAAGATAAGGTTCACCGTCTACTCTCTGGGTTCCAGAGGGCAGAATAATGCATTCAGACCTGGATAGAAATCCTACCACACACAAAATGTTTACAGATGCCTTCCCATCCCTTTCTGGAAAGCACAGTCATTTTCATTACTAACATTATCCTACTGTCATTTACAGGGGAAGAAAAAGCTCAGCGCATGAAACATTGCCATTGTGTAGGCTACTTGTATGACAAGAGAATCCAAAAAGGGTCAGAAAAAAAATAAACTGTTGTGTCATAAGACCAAGTCATCTAATATGAGAGTAAAGCATCTCTTCTTCTCATTTAAATCTGAGAGGTGATAGGAAATCAGCCTCTCCTCATGTGTTTTCCTTATCTGTTATATGAATTTTGAATTCCTCATCAACCAGTGCCATTGTCATTTGAAATCCATGGGGAGAATGTGTGCAGTATCAGTAGCATCCTGTTTGTTTCCACAGTGGTTTTCTTTTGCACAGACCTGGCACAATACAGCTAGCTGTAGTCTCTGTTATTAATGGGAAACCTGCTGAGACTTACTGCAGCAAATTGCAGAAGAGTACTTCAGTAATACTAGGTGTATTCATAAAATAGTTATCCTTGTAGATTCATTAACATGACATACATCAGTATATTGGTCTGTCAAACCACTGTGCTGTGAGCCCCGCTGTAACACACTAGCTACTGCAAAAAGTCATTAACAAACAGTACAGCAAACAAAAAAGAAGGAAAATATAAGCTTTTTCTACTCAACTGAACGGAAGGTCCAGTTAGAAGAAAGGAGTGTAGTGTTCATTAAGAACAGACATTAGGCAAAGAAAGCAACATATTAAATCAAACATTTCTTTCAGAAAAGGATATTCTCTGCTCAAAGACAAACCAAAAAAAGATAAAGCAGTCAAAACCAAGATGCATGAACACAGAAAGGAGCCAACGTACTGTGTGCCAATGGGTGAATGCATGAGAGATCTTTCTGTATACATAATGTTGTAACTTTCCATCCAACAACTTATTTTTGCATGTTACACTAAAGAATGACTCTTTTTATGAGTTTTCGTTTGTCTGTGTGTGCCTTTATCCTCCTTTTTGGCTCAGGCCATATTTTGTTTCTGTTGGCTAGAGTACACACTTTAAATTGTTCAATTTATTTTTGCTGTTTTCAAGTATGTGGATTCCCTTACATTCTTTTAAGAAACACTGCCAGGTAGAACATACTTGGAAACAAAAACAGTTTTGCGTCTCATCTGAAAGCTGAAGCCAAAAGCAACATATGTTTGATCGATTTATTTCAGTGGGAAAGGAACTAAAGTAACAATGCACACTTCCTTTCACTAAAGCACCCTGCTAAAGGAGTCACTCCTGAGAGAAGGAGGACACTTAATTTTTTTTTTCTTCATCACTGCATTAATGCAGGTCATAATTTATAATTGCAATTTTCTTATTAATGATGATTTTAATTCATCTAGAAAAAGGTAGACTTCAGCACTTACTCTGCATTTGAGCCTCACATTCTTTATCCTAAAAACCAAGCTAATTCAGCAGCTAAACCTTTTTTAAAAAAAGATTTTATAGATCAACAGCATATTCTTATAAAGGTGCTCTGCCTACAGGAGGAAAGAATGTGAATCATGGGGCCAGGAAAGGGCAGGGTGAAGTGGCTCTGACCTCTATGCTTCCAACCTTGGAAGCACTAAAAATTAGCTTGCAGTTCCCAGTTCGGGGGTCAGACAGGGACTGTTCATATTAAATTATGTTGGACTGACCAAGGTCTTTCTGTGGCAGCTCAAGATCAATTATGGCAATGTTTCTCCCAGCCACAGAGGCCAGCAGAGTCTAGCTGCATAAAGAGATAAGTGAAAATTTATTAGCCAACTTACCTTTCTTCATCTCTGAAAATATGGAAAAGAAGATCTTAGCCTTAACCCCTACCTCCCACCCCTCCACACCCCTTTGAATATCCTGTCGGAAAAAGCAGATAGCTTGCAACTAAGGCAGACTTGCAGGAAATACTTGAGAAGATATAGCCCTTCTCTCCCTGTACTCCAAACAGAATTACCTAGGACAGAACATGTGGTTGTGAGAGCTACCTCTTCCTTCCTCCCTTCCCATTACGCTTGGTTTAGGTTATGTTTCTGAACCACCTTAAAGCTGCTGATATCTGAAGAGCAAGCTTTTTGATTCATTGCTCCATATGGCAGCGAACCATATGTGCTGAGTCACAATAATGTCTGTACTGTACTGTCTTCCAGACTGGAGCTGATTCATGTTCCAGCAGCTCAGACCAAAGTATGCAGCTGCCATGTTGCTGTCTGCACCTGACCACCACCATACATCCACTGCCTCTCCATCTTCCGCACAAGCTGCTGTACATGTTTCTCATATACATAAAGCATTACCTGATGGACAGGATGCACTGCTTTATCCATAGCCTCCAGCCACCTATAACATGACAAAAAATCAGAATAGCTTAGTTTGGTAGAGCAGAATAAACGTGCTTCATTGCCCCTTTTAACTCTTGCTGACATAAACAGTACCTAAAGGGATGTGCAGTTTTCAGGGCACATTCAAGGTTTCAAGATAGTAAAGTAGTGGATTAAATCTAAATAAACACTTCTAACTCTCAGAAAAATAAGTTTCAAACTTGCTGCGTAACACATTGTAAGAAATTAAGGCAATATTGCAAACAAGGGAAACTTTATTTTTTAGTAAGTTCAACGTGTCAGGCTAAATGATCATTCTTCTCGTGTCTTTGTTATAATGTATGTAGAGAACTTGTGGGAAACAAAGAATCCTGAAACTGGAGACTACAGAATAAAGCAATCTGTTTGTTGGCAAAGTTATTCTTGTTGTGTCATGGATGGTTCAAGATTTGGAAGTGGAAAATGCTCTGATATTACTATGGTGCGTAGCAAGTTAAGTAGTAAGATATTTTTAACAGAAGGGTGGATGAATACCAGACGTCATCCTACTTCATAGCATTATATTTTTGATAATTCACAATAAAAAAAAGAGGAAAATAATGTTAGATTTGAGTACATTTTGAAATTAAAGCCTAAGAAGTTGTTGTTCCTTGGTTGCTAAGGGTGATTTTAGTCTCTTTGTTTAGTCAGTTATAGTATTTCAGACACACAAAAAGAATATTTTTTAAGTCCAACTCTGAGTCAAAGTCAAACTCATTTCCTCTTATCAGAACCAATATGTTTTTGTGGCATACTTGCATTTTAGGATACTAAAATGATTATATGACAGAATGACACAAGAGGGAATAGAAGATGGGATTGTATTTATTACTAGCACTATCCTTGTTGGGCAGAAGTAACATCATTCATGTGAAACAACCAGTAAACAAGTTTACATCCACAGGAAGAATTACACTTCTATTTGATACAACAGAGGGGGAAAAGGCTTGAGGATATTGGTGAAGATTTTTTCTTGAGATCATTCAAGAATTCAGGGGGATCATGAGTAAAATATGAATATTAAAGTCTTCATGAAAAAAATCTCATAAAAAACCCTCTGAAGCTGAAAAACAATTTTTGAAACTTCTGCAAATGAAAATTAGAAGCACCATATTCCCATAAGTAGCTGACAGGATGGGGTTTTTTTCCTACTGATTGAGGCAGGTATTGTGAACATCCTCAAAAATTCAGGCTCCCTCTCCCCAAATCGGAATAAGAAAACTGACCCCGTAAAATAAAAGATTACTTACCTCTTCATTTCTTGGTTGGAAGTTGCACAAAAGTAGAAAATCCTGTTTCCATTTTGAGGTATGCATTTAAAAACAAATGGTTTACCCAGGCTGGTGTCAACACCGATTTCTGCTCCTTCTAGTTTTGTTACTTCCAGGGGTCTGCACTTCCCTTCATCCTACAGTTGAAAAAAAAAAGGGTGCCAAAGTTCAGAACTAATATAAAACCGAGCCCTGTGAGATGGGGATAAACTCAGGGAATGTTCAAAGGTGCAGGAGCTGGTGATAAGCTCTTACGCTTTTGACACTATTCCAATCATCATATGGTTTACAGATCAGCAGCCCAGGAAATACAGTGCAGTTGTGAAAGATAAACTAGTCAAACAGCCTCTAGATTTGCATGTCTATTTTTTGCTCTCTTCATTGTCTTCAGTTGATTAGAAGTCATATCTGCTCACAGAAAACTCACTAGGTATTTGTAAATATTCCAACTTTTGAGGGTGCAGCTGAGTGAGAGTGGGATTTTCAAAATGCACCAAAGAATTCAGGAGCCTAAGCCACTTTACTAAGCAATGCTGCTTCCAGCCTGGGTTTATGCTGACACCTTACCTTCTATGTACAGACAGAACAAAGGCTTACATTCAGAAAACAGTCAGCATCATTTAAAAGGATGAATTTCAGTCCTTTGCAAAGTTGCCCTAAAAATCATTATGCCCTAAAAATTCATTACAGACAACATCCAGTAGAAATTATTTTAAAACCTTTTGAATTCATATTGTTCCTGACTGAGCTGAAGCTCTTCGAGACTGAAGGGTGCTCTCAGTGTCTTCCTCTGTGGTTGTAAGAAGCCACTAAGTTCCTTAATGTAAGTTAGTAGGTGAAGCAGTTCCTCCCCCCACCTTCCCAGCTTGGCTCCCCTCAAGTCCAGTTCTGAGTCTTAACTCAAAACAAAGGTGCACACATCCACACAGTGAACTCTCGCTGTGTTCAAAACAATATTCCTACACACCTTGCTTTGAAGAGGTATGACTGGAGCTCTAACAATTGCACCAAATTTGGCAGGAATAAAACGGGAAACATAATGCTGGGACACATGAAAAGTGTTAGTGCCATTTGCAAAATACACAGACGGTGGAGTCTCATAGAATAAGACCAGTTGATTATCAGTTAATTAAACGTCGTCAGTAGGAGCTGAATTGTAAATGTCCCATGTAAGATTTTTTATTAGCCTAAAAATAAACACACATATCCTTCCACAAATAAAATATGCACCTGTGATACAGACAGTTAAATACGTGCTTGTATGCTCACTGGCACATGTAATTATCACTTTGTTATACATGAATTTTCTGCAGGAACAAAATAACCCCTAACACTGACAGAGAGTGTAAATAAACATTCACGAATGCATTTCCTAGATTCTTCTGCTTTCTTCTTTTTTTCTTTAAAAAAAAATGCAAAACTAAAGTCAATACAAAAGATGAAGGCAATCCTGAAAGTTGTCAGTGCTGTGTGACCTACTTTACTTACACGCCTTCAGACACAAAACTGCATTGCAAAGACAGCATAATCAAAATACGTATTCAGGCTCCAAATCTCATTCCCAGTGTAAAGAATCTATCCTAGGTTCATGAAGTGTTATTCAGCAGGATCCTGTCCATGGTCTGGGTTCTGCTGACTGTCCTGGCCTGAAGGCAGTAGTCCCTGCAGATACTGAAATGGTGGTGTGACCACTATTATTGCACATCCCTACAAACCGTTTTTATAAACACTTTCTGTGCTGTCTAGAATGAATGCAGATAGAGCTCTGCAGCATCAAGAATCGTTTATGTCCACTCCATTTCAAATTACATCTAGGAAAGGAATAAGATGGTTTAGAGGCAATTGAAGTGATACCAAATGTCCTTCACTGACTACTAGGCAGCCATGCTCCTCTAATTCTGATAAGCCAGATGTAAGGGGAATTTCTTTTTGCTCATGCAGCTTTCATGAATAATATCTTGAGAACATTCCTTTGGCAAATACCCCTTGGTTGCAAAAAGTGCCAAAGGTATATTGCTTTAAAAATAATTATGAAAGTAGTTTCTTATGCCTGCGACTGGAGAGTAACCCACTGATGATATTGCCACTATGGAATCTAGTATGATTACGTGATGCTGCTTGAGCTGATGATATGTATTTGCACAGATTTTAAATGAACTAGCTCAGATTTTAGCTACTACAGTTTCATTCTGTGCTGAAGTAAAAAAGATTTTTTGTTCTCTCAGGGCTGCTATCAGCTATTTCATGGATTTTTGGCAGTCTCCAGTACCTAAAATGGATGAAGTCCTCTGTGTAGAAGGCAGAAAACTTCAGCTGCTTTGTTAAATGCTATTCTAAGTATAATAGAAACTTCTGAACTAACCCTTCCCTTGCTGCTAGTTTTCTTAAGATGGCCTTAGGGGAAGTGTTTCTGTAAAAAAATGAAAATATTAAACAGTGTATAACTATGAGAGACTGAAATAAGGGAAAAATAAGAATGGAAAAGCATGTCTCCTTCCTTTACTGTATGAAATTGTCATTAAGGTAGTGTATGTAGCCTAGGTGTTCACAAAACAGCCCTAATTATTTGGTGTCATTTATACAAATGACATTCATAGCACTTCCTGAATGATTCACTGTGTTGAAAAAATTTTGTGTGAGCAGAGTTATATTTGCTATTATAGTTAAACTCCTTTGTCTGTTAGAAAGGAGAAGCTGAAAAGATATATGAATATTTTATACTATTTGCAGTAAAAGAAATCAAAGTTAGCAATAGGAATAACTATGAAAAGATTAAAGTACACAAGAGAATGGAAGTACTAGGAAAACAGAATATAAGTAACTTCACAGAAAGCAAGATCAATCCTAGAAGAAACAATAATAAAAAAAATCTACAACACAATGTGGAAACTGAGCAGTGCTAGAAAGTAGAAATGAAATACTGACTAGCTCAGGACACTGGCAGTGGAAAGTGTAAGGCAGTCACTCCTTACACTGGTTCACACTGGTTTCAGATCAGTAGTGGCATGACTGAATTTCTGACTGTCTTTCAAAAATATCTTCCTGGATGTGCCCTTGTGTTCTTAAAGTAGACATCTCTTAAATGAGATGGAAAATGGACTAATTTTTCTTTTTGCTTCTTATTTCTCATTTGCCTAACTTTCTTCATCACAGTTGACACGGACACAGCCCTCCCCGGCACTCAGGGTGGCAGTATTTTCACCATCTGTTATTTTCTGGTTTTCTCTGACAAGCTTCTTCCTGAGGTCTGGTGTTGCTTGCTTAGTAGTATCTCCAAAATCTTCCCATCCCTGCCTCTTTTTTTTAATCACTGTGCTTTGTGATAGGCTCATTATTCAGATATTTAGGAAATTACATCTAGAGCCTGCTTGCATTTCTTCTCTGAGATGTGCACATTGGTGAGGATAAGGGGCCAAGGCTTTTACCTTGTTTTCCCCTACATATTTTTCTAGACGGAACTCTAGACTCTACAACTGTTTGTATGGAATTTTTCACTAGAATTTATTCAGTTTCTCATTTTGGTTTGCTTTAAACAATTTACTTCTAAACTAGCGAGAGTAGAATCATACTGAAGAACAAGACAACAGGGGAAAAAGATGTAAAAGATCCTCTGATTTGAAGAACCCAATTATCCTACACCTAACTGTATTGGCTGGCAGACAAAGTACAATCAGGTGGTCTAGTGATGTCATCAACCTTCACATTCCAGTTGGTTCTTTTGTTGAGGTTGAGTAATTTGCTGCAATTAATTGCACAAAAGGTAATGAACAGTTTGCAGAACTAAGCCTCAGAGGAGGCATTACTGATTGGGTTAAAATTCTGAACAACTTGAATCAGGTCAAACAGTATACCTGATTATGACTCTTTCTCTGGATAAAGGTATGCAATTATTAGTAGGCCAAAATTGACTTGTGTATCATATCAGTGAGTGTTATTGCTCATTTATTAATAGAAATATTACAGTGGAAGCACTGGAAACCTTGGATTCAGCAGCTCCTTAAATGGAAATTGAAAAATATATCCTGGATCCACAGGAGTAATGGAAAATGTAGAGAAGAAATCAGTTTGCATACCGACTCTAAATAAAGTGGCAACTCCTGGACCACAATGATAAACATCCAAGCAAGAACGAAGAACAAATAGAAGCAGTATCTTTATGAGCAATGGCTCAGACCTAGATCTATTTATAGCTAAGCCTTTTATATAAAGTGCTTAGGCTTAGCGATGAACACACAGGCTTGCTCAAGAGAACAAAAGACTGAATGTATGTCACAGATTGAAATTATGTGACGGGTCCACACAGGGCAGGCAGGGGATTTCTTTCTTGGTGTAATATTTGGACTCTGTATATACCACAGAAATTAAAATAATTTAAAACATTTTATTTTCTCTCTATTCTTTGGAATAATCTGAAGGGTGAACACAAGCAACCAGAAGTATGTACTGTAATGTCTGAGTTATAAAATTTTTGTAAACACACTTTCTGTAAAATGCCCTGTTCCCATCCATGTATGAAGAAGACAACTGTACAAACAAAAGGGAACATTTAAAGCCACATTTAAATGTTCTTTCTGCACCTAGGGAAGGCTCTCACTTGTTCTGTGAGGTCTGGGGGCAGTGATGTGTCTTGACGTGGATAAAGGGTAGATAGAAGACTGGTATCCAGCTGATGAGCAGTGTAAATTTTGCTGTTGCATCTTACTTGGGATAAAAAGAAACAGCAAACTGTAATACAGTTTCCAGGTGTCTGAATAAGGCTGAGATTGAGAATGGAATGATTTATAAACATAAATATACTGTAATGGACACAACTAAGGAACAGCAATTTCTTTCACAAAGACAACAATAATTAAAGAATATTCAATGAGGAAAGCATTCTGCTCTTGAGAAAAAGTGAAGGTTATGGACCCCTTGGAATGTAAATAGTATATGTATAATGTGTAATTATCTGAGCAATGCTTAATTGCCAGTGTGCTGGCTGCATTAATGTGCAATAAAGAGAGAAGGCAAGATTCTGTTGAGCTATTGAAATGGACTGGCTTCATGAGGAAAACAGGAATATGACCTAACATCTGATCATTTAGGGGATGTAATAGCTGTTTACCAGGCTGTAGTCTAATTGGTTTTGGATGTGAAGAAATGCACATCTTTGTTCCCACTGCCCTTTTCTCAGCTTTGAGAAACTTTGCCTTCGTCACTCACACTATGCCTGAGGGCTTCCTATAGGCATTAAACTTGTGAGCCTAAGAAATGCAAATCGTAATTATTTTTTAAACTGGCATATTATATATAATCACAACAAAGACTGATGAAAATCTCATCCCTTCCCTTCACTGCTGCCACTGTGTTCAGTGAGAGTGCTTCTCCAGAGTGCGTGCTGCAGTTTTCTTACAGCATGTTTCAGAGCACTACAACTGTGAACTATCACAAAAGCCGTTTCTCTGAGGTTTGGGCTACACATGAAGATAAATTTGCTCTTTATTTACAGTTCAGTCTCTTGCTACATCTGAATCTCTAAAGTATGTCTTATTTACTGTCAGGACAGCAGTTTCATGCTTAACTACTCTTTCCAACTTAACTGCTCCTAATTCCTTCTAATCACAGTTGCTTCTTTGGGCTTTCATACTTTGAGTTCATACAAATTTCTGCCAGAAAACTCATACTCTTTAGACATTTATTCCTAATTAGCATTGTTCCAAATCATTCTTAGCTGAGGGAAATGTGCAGAGGAAAGGAATGAATGACAGATATAAGGATCTGACAGACAGAGCTGATTTGACTGTAATACATCAGTCTCCGATTTCGGGAAAGAAGTCTGCAGGGGAGATACGTTGATAATGCTTTCCTGTTTGAAGCCAGTCATCTTTGTAACTTCTCCTACACCATAACCTCAATGTTGTTTACTTTGTATTTTCCTTTTCAGGTAGAAGATTGTGTATTTGTCTCATTATCCTGTTTCCCAGGGTCTATTTATGGCAACGGGACAGGAAATAATTCCTAGAAACACAGAGGAGCTAAGGCATTGTTACAAACATGATCTTTTGTTAGTTCTTGTAATTTTATCAACTCTATCTTTTTCTTCTGTTCTTTGAAACACAAAAACCACTTGCTACATACATTTTTTTAACAAGTCTTGCACAGCAAGGAAGCAACTATAAATTGAAACTAGGAAATTCTAGCTTTGGCTGGTATTTTTAGTGGATCTGTAAATCCCAGCATTTAATTAGCTGAGCTCCTTACACAATGGATAGTTGTAATAAGGAATTTTGGGAAATATATTTTTGGCTATAATGCTTTCTTTATCCTTGTGCTTTCCTCTTGAGCCTAGAACACAGCAATCTAGCAGGTATGTCCTCATGACAGAGGAATACATGCTCCGCAGTCTTTAAACCACTTATTGGCCCATTTGTTCCCAGGTCACAGGAATTATATTCCTTCTTTTTAATTGGTTTGAAAGACTAGTATTTTTTGATCCTGAAGGCTGCAGCATGTTGTAAAGTTTCCAAGTTAGCTGCCAGGTTTAAAAGTGACTTGGTGATAGCTGCTCAGAGATCTGTGTGAACTTATTTGACCTGTTGAGGTGAGGCTCTGCTGCTGTGGGTAGATTGTTTTTGTTATCATCTTACTCGTGTCATGTAAAGCTGACTAAGGCTTCTCTGCCCTACACTGAAATCTTCACCATAGACAATTTGTGATCACTTTGCAGTCACTTTACTGTGCTGAGCAGCAAATGATAATTTTAGAGGAGCAGACACTGCTATCTGTAAGGAAAGGATCAAGAAAAATGAGTAACATCAAGCACAATAAACTTGATTGATTGCTTATACTTCACTCAGGACTTAAGTGTGCATCACTGTCTATTTCCACTGTCTTTCCTTTTGGAGGAACAATGGACACATTTTCAACGAAGGAAATAATAGCACATTTGAGAAGGTCCAGTGGTCTGGACAATGGGGGATCAGAACTGCAGAGTGTACAGTGGAACTCCACTGTTGTTAAGTGTAGGCAAAACCATTATAAAATCATTATATCTCCACTCATCTCAGTAATTTACACAAAATAAGGTTCTAACTCAACATGCCCAATATCTCTGCTATGAGGTGGCAAATTTAGCTATGTCCAATAGGTGACAAATGTGGTTTAGTTACATATGTGGATTGTATAGTTAAGGTCAGTGGTAGCATCTGTTTGGGGAAAAACAAAATGACTTTGTACGTAAAGTGTTCTTTACTTGAATCTGTTGCAACAGCCCTCACTTCACCAGTATGTGATTGGATAGAGAGGAGTCTGAAACAGCAGCAATTACATGCGTGACTCAGTAGGTAAAAAGCTCTAGAAACATCAATCTCTTTCAGTGTAGGTGGGAAAAGGAAAGCTCAGGACGGATACTTTCTGCTTGTAAATAGCAATGATGAGGAAAAGCAATTTTGTTGTTAACATCAGAATCAAGAACTGAAACCTGAGGACTCCGGATAGTTTGCTGCATACTGGCATGCAGATTATCCTGAACTATTTTTGTCTCCCTGAATTATTATTGCTTTCAATGGACTGTTTCAAAGAGTATCTTACATCTACTAAGTGGAAAAAATGTTTCCTCCTGAGAGAGGCAAGGCCTGGAACATACTGTTTCCAACTTAATCGCGCAGCTGACATGTTACATAAATGCTGTGTTAAACTAAGAATATTATTTGTTATTCCCTTAGAAGTGAAGTGGGATGAGGAATATCTGTATGTGTTGTTCCTCTTAAGCCCTGACAGAAATCATACCAAAAGAAGTAAATGTCAACGAGTCCAGTTGAGCTCCCGCTTACTTCATTTGGGCACTGGATCTCTCAGTAGTGACAAAGTGTATTTGTAGTTGAGTAACTTTCTTTCTGTATTACTACAGGACTCTTCAAAGTAGTCTGTAAGCACATGAGGCAGTGAAGAAGGTCCTTCTGTGTTCTTTGGATTCCAGAGAAAGAGAAAGCGCAGCTGGCAAAAGATTGTATGAAATAATTTAAAAAGTGGCTGAATGGCACTGGTCTTGGATAATGCCAGAAAACAAGCAGTAGTTATTACTACAAAAAGTTTATGCAGTACATTCAATTTATTTACTATTTTTAAGCAAAAGCAAATGCATGCTTTCAGTGGCTAAAGAGCCTACTATTAAAACATAACGTTGCTATGATTGAAATAGTTATTTTTTCAGTGCAGTAAATAAGACAATGCTAGATGGGGAAGAAAAGATTAAAAAAACCCTGCTAGCTGAAAGAAATGAAAGAAAATTTAATTAAACATTAATGAATGTAACATTATGGGTCACCTTCTAATCCTCAATCCAATTTATCTAACACTCTGTCCTCAGAGGTACTTAAATGATCAGAGTATGTTTAAAAGGCCTAACTATTTTTTTGTTTGTTTTGGTTTTGTTTGGTTGGTTGGTTTTTTTTCCACAGAAGTTTGTTGAAGGATCTGACTAGGATAAAATAAAATCTTCTCTCCAAACAAATGTTCTTATATGTTTGTATCCTTTTCAGTGTGTGATTTGTTTGTTTATTTGTTTTAGTTTTGAGACCAGAAAAGGTACTATTGAAACAATGACAATGGAAAGCCAGGCTGCTTTGTTGTAAAACCAGTGGTTCTGCAGTATAACCCTGATTAGATGACTAGTGTGTATGTCATGGCATATGCAGAGAAATAAGCTCACCAGATTTTCTGCTGGAAATACCAGGTGCATAGAGAATTGCAGCAGGTCAAGGTCTTTCTATAACTTTTAATTGCTTTTCACAAAATGTCTTTTTCCCACAGAAGCATTTAGTTTTGATCAAGAAGCATAAATGTTGAAAATTTGATTATTTCAGTTTGGATATGAAACTGCAGTGCCTCATGTGATTTCTTTGTCTAAACAGTAATGTCCATGAAAAACTATGCTTAGGATCACCAGGAAGAGGGACTAGAATATATAGTGAGGGGTATCAGAAATCTTGAACTATATAGAAAGACAAACCCATGCAGGCCCAAAGTATAGTCATTGGAAATCACTGCATTAGCATCTTTGAGGTAAAAACAATTTGGTTTCTACTTTTTACGGAAAAGGAAAACAAATTCAAGTGAAGATTTTGCTGCAGTGGCTCTATTATTGATATAAAAATGACCAAACAGGCTAACATATATGAACAAAAAATGAAATACATAGGCGGAGATTAATGGATGAAAGAGGGAGAGATGACATAGTAGAAAAACGTGAATATAAAGGTAGATTAATGATCAGGACTGAGGCCTGTAGTATTAGCTTTCTTATTGTCTTCTCTTGGTTGATCTTCCTAAATACCATCTTGTTGCCTAGATCATATTTATGTTTATTCCAAAATTGTACTGATATGTCTATGTATGTACACGAGTACATGTACGTCTACATCCCTCCAATGCTGAGTTGACCAAAAGGTGTGTGACCGTGTTAGCAAAAAGAAAAACTATTCACAGGTCAAGGACTTGATGCCATGCTTGGGTTCTCACGTAGTTTTTGGTTAAGGCTGGACACAGGTGTATTTCACTGATATGTGTTCATATTGTGTGAAGGAGACGACTGTTTATACCTGTTTCTAAACAACTGATATTTCTGGTAATGCCCTTCCTGAGTTATCTAGGAGATCCCTTGGAAGCTACATAGGCTTCATAGAATCATAGAACGCTTTACGTTGGACCTTAAAGATCACCTAGGTCCAACCCCCCTGCCCTGGACAGGGACACCCTCCAATAGACCAGGTTGCTCAAAGCCTCATCCAGCCTGGCCTTGAACACTTCCAGGGATGGGGCATCCACAGCTTCTCTGGGCAACTTGTGCCAGTGCCTCACCACCCTCTACATTAAGAACTTTTTCGTGACATCCAATCTATAACTTTCCGATTTCAATTTAAATCCGTTACCCCTCGTCCTGTCACTACAGGCCCTCGTAAAAAGAACCCTCACATCTTTCTTGTCAGCCCCTTCAGGTACTGGAAGGTGCTATAAGGTCTCTGTGGAGCTTTCTCATCTTCAGGCTGAACACACCCTACTTTTATCATCTAGTGATAAATCCCTCATCAAAGCAAGTTTTCTCAGCTTCAGTAAGTTTTCCTGAATCAGGTTAAAATGCAAGCTAAGTGGATGACCTTGAACCTTTTTTATAAACTGTAAACTGCTTTACCATAAAACCCCCTGCACAGACCACAGGCTTTGAAACCAGTCTGTTTGATTTTGTAGACGTAACTTTCTCAATGAATAACTTCATTGAGTTACATGAAGCTACACAGAGGAAGGGATTATTAACTTGTAATTACCTGCAGCACCCAATGAATTGCCTCAAACACTATGGTGAAATGCTACTGTAGAACAGGTGAAATCACTGGCTCCGCTGCTGCTAGTGCTGTGAGCCATGCCCACTGCCTGCTGCCTGCATTCCCCAACCCTGAAGCTAACTGCTCCAATGGAAAACCTTCTTCTTTTTTTTTTTTTTTAATTTTTAAGCATGATGTCTATATTTACTCATTTATTTAGTGGTGAAAAACTGTGTAGAATGCTGAAATGTTTGTAACTGAGAAAAAAGAGAGGCCATTTAGGGACATTAAGACTCGCTGTACAAGTACAGGGTTGCAAATTGTGCCTTATAGAAATGCAGCCTCAGGACAAAACCAAGTAAAATATTTCTCTTCATGAATAACTTGTTTACCTCTTTTTTTCTGATGTTTACTGAGAACTGTAGAGGTCCCTGCTCATGTGACAGAGAATTAAGTGCTAAGTAACGCTACTCTGAAGAAACTGAGCCTTCCCAGTATCTCTGTGTGGAGATCTGTAACTTATTCACACACACACAAAAAACTCATGGTCATGCCTGTTTATGGAAATACATATCACGGTAGACGGAACACAGGGCTCCTACACTTCTGAAACTACTTCATGTTATTCAAAGCCTCCTATAGCCTATTAAATTCATAGACTTCTTGATGATCAGAACTAAGAGATGTGAATCCAGAAAAAATGACATTGTCTATTACCTGTGACCAGGATACAGGAAGCTAGATGTACTCAACAAGCCTATACCACACATAAACCCATCGTTAGTGCTGGTGTTATTCTGTAAATAGTACAAATCAGGATAATGATCTGCAAATTTGAGTACAATACTGCTGCATTTCGTAGTTCAGGACATAGCTTGCTTCCTCATGAGCCCCGCTTCTTACCTTCTTGTGTTTGTAATAGTGTAGGTAGCCATTATGTTTCAGCACAAACCACCTCTTTCTCCAGCCCTTCAATATTGCTGACTGTGTTCTTTTGTGCAAATATCCTCGGCAGGTAGGTCTGGGGGTGTTAGGGTAACGGCTGATATCTGATCCCACCACCATAGTCAGGATATCAGGACCTAAAATATTACATCAAGAATGTGAAAGCATAAGTCATAACTATAATTCAGTCTGTCAATATTTTTAATACCCCTATAGGGTGTAAAGCAGGAAGGCAGTATTCAATCCCATGCCCTTCTCCACCCATTGTAGCTTCTAGAAGCATCAAGCGGCAAAGCAGCCTAGGAAAAGATGAATTAAATGAATATTTGGTCTTATAACAGAAATTCAGGAATGAACTAATTTTGTGTTGAGGACTAGTAATGGAGCCAGCTATCTGAAGACACATCTTAAACCAGCTGCAAAACCTTTGCAAGCACTATCTTAGGTCCTTTCATATTTTATCAGTTTAGAGAAGTGGATGAATTTCATTGTTCAAATGGGTGTACATAAATAGGGGTTTATACAAAAATTGCTGGGGCAATTCTTAGGGACACCTTCAGCCTCTGTTATCTTATATATGCTCTTGAAAATTGTTTCTTTTCCATGTCTAACCTCTTCTGCTATCTGTGCCCCTCACTGAGGGGGCTTGCTGTTGGAGGCTAACTTGTGCTAAAGTAGTTATCACTTACAAAACGTAAGTGCTCAAAGCTTGTAAGATTGTCTAAGAATGTGTTATTGTTATCAACAATAAGGTACAATTTCATAATATTTGCTGATGCTATCAACACATCTATGGCTTTGACCCTAAAGGTCTAAAATTCTGTCAGATACTACATCAGAGCAGGTGGCAACGCCTTAAAGAGGATTGAGAAATGTGACTATGACACATTTTCATTTGCAAAATGTTTGATGGATTTCTGTTTTGGGGACATTTGACTTTGGGAATGCTGTCTATGTGCCAAGATTTAGACCAGGGGGTGTTCTCTGAGGAGTTAAAAATACCCAATAATCTGAGATATATCTACTAAAAGACTTGACACACTCTTAAATATAACAGTGTGAATGGCACCTCTATAATTAAAGAACTTGATATGTGTCAAGTTAAATTTGTCACTGTCTTGTAAAAGCATTTTAATTCATTGAATATCCTGTGAGCCCCTGTCAAAACCGTATCTGGGATAAATAAAAGAACAGCAGTAGATTAACTTTCAGCATGCAAGCATGGGTATCTTTGGGTTTTAGTCATTTCAGTTCTAGGAAGAACATGCATGATTAGTAGCACTGATTCCTTATTTCTGTGGTGCTGCAGAAGGATGCCACATGAATGCCTCTCTGCTCTCCTGACTAAACTTCCGGTCTCGGTGACATAGAAATAACTACTGGGTGCAGTTAACTGAGCTATGAAGTCTCTCCCTGAGGAAAAATAAGGTGTAAATAAGGTATTGGTGTCTCCGCAGTCACTTTCAGGACTTTCTCAGCCATTTTCTTTAAGGCAGGAGAGCCAAAAGCATTACTGTTACATGGGAAACATTTTCTATGTCCCTTTCCTTCTGTGTTCCTAGCAAGGCCTAGGAAAAACGTGACTTAGGCAATACTACTGGTATTGAATACTAATGTATTAAACTGTTCTCAGAATCATAATCACAAAATCACATGATCACTAAGGTTGGAAAAGACCTAGAAGATCATCTAGTCCAACCACCAACCCAACACTACCATACCCACTAGACCATGTCCTCAAGCACCATGCATACACGTTCCTAATTAAGATGTAGGAACGTGTTAATTAAGACTTTTGTTGCTTCCATCACCCAACTTGTCTGGATGTATTTGAAGCATTGTACAGCAAACCTGACCCATGTGTGTAATTCATTATGATCTCAAACTTACCTTTCCTTGCCAGATTGGCAGCTTCTGAATGTGGCATGCTGGTGACATCAGTTCCATTGACTGCTATCAGAATATCGCCGACCTGAAGGCCTGCTTCTTCAGCTGCACTGTCTGGAATGAAAAAAAACCAACCCCAAAACGTTTTATTTAGGGTATCAAGTTTGTCTGTTACAAAGCTTTTCTAGAAAAAACAAGTATCTGTCCAACCAGTCAAGGATTATGCTCTGGGGCCTTCATGACATCAACATTTTTCTGAGCAATATGTTAGTTTTCTGTAAATGAATCTTCAGGATTCAGTGGTTCAACACTACCAGTGCAGAAATTTCATCAAAAATGCCATTAGAACTTAAATGCTTTAAGATACAAATCAGCATTTCATTATCTGAGGGTTTTGGCTTAAAGTGCAAAGATCTTGTGCAATGTTCAGTAAATCCAGTGGAAAAAACTTCTATTATTATGGTGTGCTTTGGATTTAAGACCAAAAAAGCTACTTTCTGTGCTGATGTTTTTCTGGTCGAGAGAATTTGGCAAACACAATTTGGCTATAGCATCTTGTGGTTTTTGTCTTTAGGAAGAAGTAACATAGTAAGTTAGGAAAGGGTTAGGAAAGGAGGGACTGTGTCAGATTTGTTCATGTATCAACTTGTTGTTTATTTGTTAACTGTTGCAAAGCACATGCACTGCTAATAAAATATGTCTTACACATGCAAGCCAGGAATGGAAGCAAATTAGGGAAGTGATAAACGTGCTCCATTCATGGGTAACAATACACAGTTATTGAAAATCTCAATTACAAAGTTCTCAGACATCGGAGTTTTTTTCTTCTGATTTATAATTCAGCATTCCTAATGTACTGTGAAAAAATGGGTTTTGGAAAATATTGTTCCAATTCCATACTACAACACATATATTTTTAAAGATCTTCTACCCTAACATGCAGTAAATATGATAATTTAGTGTATTTTGGGCATGCTTAGAAGTCAAAGGGTAGACATTAGTAAAAGCTTAATAATAAACAGGCACAAAAAAGACGATTCACCCTTGTGTATTACAAATAATTTGCAAATTTGCAAATGCCAGCATATTTTGGTTTGTTCTGGCCTTAAGGATCTCATACAGGACTTTATGATCATAAACGGTCTTTAAATTATTATTAAAATAATGTCTCAGTGTGCAACTAAAAGGGCATACAAATGCATTTTTATGTCCATTTTAATGAAATGAGTCATATTTGGAGAAAATAGAATTTTACTAGGAGTTTGTCTGTAAAAAAGTATAATCTTTTTGTTGCTGTTGCTGTTTTAAAGCAACTGCATTTGACAACAAAACATGCAAAGAAACTTAAGTAGAGTGATATACAGTATGAATAGCTGTTTTGCTATACTTAATTTTAATTAGTAGCTTACAGGGTTAACATAGTAGGTATTAGGACTACTGTTGTATGCATGACCTCTGATTTACTTATATATAGGTAAAAAACTTTCCCATAGTCTAATTTGAAAGACCTCTTCTGAAGTCTTTCTCAGTCTCTGGTGTAAGAACACTAAGGGAACCTGTATGTTTAGAATTGGGAAATCATCTATAACTTTTAATGCCAGAGAGAAGGAATATTTCTTTGCAACAGAGAAAACTGTATCAATAGGTACTGACATTTCCGTCACTGACAATAACACCTAGCTGTCCAAGCACACACATATCATCACAGTTGTCCTGTTTAGAAAAATGATGGTTGAGCCCAGTAAATTTGTTTTCTTAAAATAATCAGCAATGAATGATACTGTTCTTTAACCTTGTAGACGAAAGTAACTTTCTAATAAGATGAGCAGAGCAAGTCTTTACATTTACAACTACTTTCTCTGATTCACAATAAACCACTTTTCATGTAAGTTATACTGTGAAGGTTATCTCGTCTCAAAGACTATAAAAAATAATATTCTGGACAAAAATAAGGTAGCTTTTTCAGGAGGAAGAACATTACTGAACCACATTAGCCACAATTTAACCTTACTAAGTCCTTGTGTGGTATTATGTAGGCGAAGGTTTTTAGATTTACACTATTGGCAAAGCTTCAATTAATAATGGAGATTCCTGATTGTATTCAGACATGTACAAATACAGAATGATCTCTAGGATCTGGTGTAAAAATCATGTTTATTTTCATGTAGTTTACAGTAAAAGACTATGAGATCATTTGATAAACAATAGGCAGAGCCATATATAGGGTAAAGCAACCACTTCCAACATTTCCCCTTATTTCGTTTGAATAGGTCTGTCCTTTGAGTTCCTTTTCTGGACCAAAGGCTTTATTTTTAGCATTTGGTAAGTAGAACATTTGCTTAGAATGACTTTTAGAACCGAACAGCAGCTTCATGCAAAAGCATGACTGAGTTATAAACCTAACTACTTTCAGATTTTAAGGGAATGCATGAGTTGTAAAGTGTTTAGTAAAGTGTTGACCTTTTCAGATATGTAATTTTTTTCTCTGCATGTTGCTTCCTTCCTCAGATTTCTGACTCTTCTGATTTTCCCTAGTGGAGTTTAATGACGACCCTATTTAGTAGCTCAGCAGGCAGTTTTTAAAATGGTTTCAGCGACTGGATTCACAGGCCTCTGAAATCACAGTCTGCCCAGTGCTGTCAGGAAGATGGACAATATAACACATACAGCTGGTAAAGTGACAGAGCTATTCTTAGATGCCTTGCTAGAGGGCACACACTAGAAGAATGACATTTTTCATTAAATCTGCCTTTGGTAGTAGAAATCTATCAGAGTCTCCTTTACCTTCTGCTCCTTCTCTAATTCTACTCTGAGATGCAGAGAGCAGCACATCAAGCAATACCCTAGAAATGGGTGAAACAAGGTTTTAGGTAGCAGCAAAATGATTGACTCCCTGTGCCTCTTTCTCACTGCTGATATTGACAGAGCTAGCTTTTAGCCGGATTTCTAAGCTGCCACAGCACACAGAGCCAATGATTTCAGAGACCTTTCAGTGGTGACTCCCATGACCTCATTCTGGAGCGTAACTGCCAATACCATGCTCTCCATCAGGTAGGCTTGGTATAGATAATTTTTCTTTAGAGGCATTATCTTATACTTCATCTTTGTTGACTTTAGGAAATAGTGTTATGAGGATCATGCATCATCCATTTCATTCTTAAAGGCCTGATGTCATTAATGGATTTCAGTTCCCAAAATATATATATTCAGAATATATTATATTCGGAAAGAGGCTGGATGTGGGCACTCGCATAAGGTATCAATTAGCATAGAAGGACGCAGAACAGTGGAGTCTGGTTTACGCACAGGCATACTGGGGCCCTAAGATAGTTTGTCATGAGCAGTTCAAGGACATGTTACTAAACATCCACTAATTATGGAAATAATTTATGTACAGCTATATTACATATTATTATAAAACATGTATTCTATATTATGTAGATCATATGACATCATATTATATTACTAAGTATATTTATTTTTATACATGTTCATAGGAGAAGTTAACTAGTGCAAACACAACTTACTTGTGTCAACTTCAGTCACAAGGATAGGCTTGGAGAACTGGATCCTGAAACCCCAAGGGTAATTGCCAGTTCCTTTAGCGATCTTCACTGTTCGTTCACGAACTGCAAAATAGGAAAAAAGCCCTTTATCCATATAAGTCAAGTTCAGTTTAACAAACAGAAGCCTGTCATAAAATGTGTTTATTTATAGGCACTGACAGTTACTGATTTTGCAAATGGTTGGGATGCTTTCAGCAATCCTCCTAACTGGTGCTGTTTTTCTGCCAGCGCATACCCCCCTCGTGCCATAACTGATTGAATGTTGTTCATGTTAGGGCAAAGACAGCATCAATGAAGTGCACTTTCATCAGCAGTTAAGTGCCTGGACTTTGTAATGAAGAGGTGGAGAAGCATTCAGCTATTCCACTGTACCAATGGTGTTCTGGGAGAAAGAAGCACTCCTGCTGTGTCAGATGTCTAAGTTGCTACACAAAATAGACTCTACATTCTCAAATGAGTTTAAATCTGTTTCTTGTAGTTTCATTGTTTTTTCACTTTAAAAGGCCTCTATCTTTTGGACACCAATTGCTTCTTTTTCTTTTTTTTACCCCTCTCTGTCTCCTCCCCCCACCGCACTGGCATCTCCTGCCACCAGTGACTGACCCATGTGAAATGTCTTTCAAGTCATCAGGATTTAACATGTAAATGGATCACCCTCAGTTAAAAGGAAAATCAGGGTCTAATTTCCTACTTTCAACATTTTTTCAGGGTTTAGTATTATCATGTCTCAAATGGTCTAGCTCATTAGTAAATCGTATGCTCAGGAAGGTCTTTAACTTTGAATTCTCAGAGTGTCTGTTTTTGATCACTTGACTGTCTTATTGTGTTTGTTTAATGGAGGCCAATTTAATAATAATTGGTGACAGCTGGTTTTTGTCTTCAAATTTTGTACTATTTGGATGATAGAAATTGCTTTAAAGGTTACCTTACTAGCTGGCCAATTGAAGTTGCCTCTCTAAAAGAGCACAGATACTTCAATACCTACTTTAACTGTCTTGTTGAACTTCTGAGCTTTCCCCTAGGAGAAGAGGCAATCAAAATGAATATTCTCATACATTTTAAGGGAGATTTTTCATATCTAGAGATTTATAGAGGACATTTGTTTTCTCTCATTTTGTGAATGATTTATGATCTTCAACTATCTCCTGGAAAGCTACAGGGGTGTTTCAGTTTGTCTCAGTTCTTTGAACTGTGTTATCTTTCAGTAACTTAACATTTGAAAATTGAAGGAAAACCTCCCATCTCCCTGCAAAAGTTTTTCACTATACCTGCTTGCATGACAGGGTTTAAACTATTAATAGAAGCCACAGAAAACTTGATTCTTTTCTTTCTGGATCTACTACATTTGAAAGTTTGATGGAGAACAAATTTTATGACCATTATACTACTTTATGTCCATAAATAGGTGCCTATGATTTTGCCATGTGCTATGAAATTACACTGCTTATACCCTTAACAAGCATCAAGAGATAAGGTTTATTTACGAGCTTTAGCAGTATCAGTTTTGTCAAGTAATTATGATATTTTGAAGGATTGTAGCTAAGTAAGAACTACTTATTTGTATTGTTTTATAACCTTTTAACTTCTTGGGTTGCTCTTTTTTTTGTCTTTGGCATAAGGGTCCAGCATCTTCTCCAAAATGTTCATCTCCTGGAATCCTCACAGTGCCCAAAATAAATACAATTTTATGACATTTATTACCTGTTACTTTACCCAACTTACTTGCCACTGGCCTAGGCCTTTTGCTGAGACATCTAGGACTATTATCTGGAGAGACATCATCTCCTCGGAAAACCCAGGAAGCAGAATGAAAGTTTTCTGTATAAAAGCCTCTGTCCTCATTTTCAGAATGTAGTCCCAGATCTACTGATCGAGCATCCTCTGAATTAACTGTCAGGAGGATAAACCACGTAAAAGTAATGTCAGTTGGGAAAATGCATGAAGAATAACAGACCTCAGCCAGTGAGCATAGAGGAAGTGTCACAAGTTTCTTAATGAACTGTTTGCAATGTCTGTACTTAGTTCTGCAGTTTTACTGGTCTTAATGGGGCAGTCTGCAAAGAGGTTCAACTACAAGATCACAGTATTGGATGCTATTGCATACTGAACTGGAATGCCAAGTGAAGTCTTAATGCAAATAGTCAAAACAGGAGTTGCACCTCTTCAACAGAATGACTTCAGCCAATTGCTAAGGTTTCTTATGTGGCCAGTTTGACTAGGAAACCAAACAAGTTTTCTAGAAATTTAGTAAGAGTTCAGTGCCTATGGGAAGACAAAAGATAATCCCAGAAGTAACTGGTGTGACTCAGGTAATGGTTACCATATTTTCTGTTTGCTTAATCTTAGTTTTTCCAGATGTGTGTATTTAGATCTATTAAAAAAGAGGTGAGGAAAGAACAGTTTTGTTGTGTTGTTGGTTTTGTTTTGTTTTGTTTTGTTGGGGTTTTTTGTTTTGTGGTTTTTTTTTTTGTTTGTTTGTTTGGTTGGTTGGTTTTTTTTAATATAGAACTTCTGGCTTGTCCTAGGCTGTTGAATATTTATATGATGCTACATAAGTTATCATGAAGACTTTCAGATTCATATTTTATATCAATTTACCTTCACAATGTCTTGCAATGAGTCCACTGCATCAAACCATGTCACCCAGATTAACATGGAGATGAAGAGTTCTAATTCTCTGCTAAAGTAAAAAGCAGCAGTGTTCAGGCTCACAGGGAGATAGGACAGCAGGCAGCTGGCTGTATGACAGGCAGGCTATAAATGGAAGCTTAACTGTGGAGAAAAAGGCTATGCAATAGTATGACAACTTCCCAAGCAGACCAGAAGCTGGAACTTCAAAGCCAAAACTGGATGGTGAAAGGTATATAAAAGTATAGACCATCAGAGACTGTGCTAACAGATAGACTGAAAAAATACCTCAGTATAAATTGTCTGAGATGAAAAAAAAATCATGTTCCTTTCAGTACAAAATGCCTGGTATAATGCAGCCAAATTTAATGCAGCTGGAGAAAGGATGTTTGCTTTGTTTATCCTGTGTTTGATGTGGCAATTATGCAGAATAATTTCCAGTTTCAAAACAGAAAAGATAAAAATTAACCTTTATTTAGTTTTGTTCAGTGAGTTACTTCCTGAATACACCTAAATGGCGGTCTTTTTTCACTTTGACAGTTTGCGTGTGTCTGTGTAGACAAATACTCTACATCCACTGGCTTCTCCATTATTATGCAGATCGTATACGATTGTATGATTAACTGTATAAAAAGCCAGTAGCAAATAAACAAAAATAAAGAAATAAATGAATTCTACTAGGCTGATATATTTAAAGTATATCTTAGCTTGCTACCATGAATTTATAAATTAAGAAAACTTAGACTAGCATGTACAGCAATGCATTTTACCAGTCTAATATTGAGTTGTTATCATTGTAGTAGAGCTTAAAACATGACAGATAGGCAAAACTAGAGAAATAAATTCTGCCACACTGGCATTATGGAGTTATGTGAAGATATCTTTCATGTCTTTTCACCTCTCTCCTTCTTAAGTTTTCGGGACAGATGTCAAACTGAGCAGCTTATGAGTGTTGGGAACAAGCTGCACTTAGGCCCTTCTCAGCTTCTGGAAGTGAGCATGTAAGGAGCTGTTGCTTCCAAATATCAAAGTGGTCTCAAGTCTGCAAACACCAGGGACCTAGCTACCAAATGAAAAGGGACAAAAGTCTCAGGCCTGTAGCATACTATCCAAAATGGTTAGATAGTAGTATTTGTGAAAGAATTGTCTGCTCACCTACCTGTTCTGGATACCACTTCAGGCTAATGTGCTACCAAAAGCTTTGACTCAAGGAAAGTAATCGTAGCTATTGCAACTTGGTCTTCTTTGTTTGTTTCTTTGGTCTTGGTTTGGGGTTTTTAAAAATATTTTCTTTATGAAACCAGCATGTGCCTGATCTAGTAAAACTTAAGTCCATTCAAGAGACACTACTGTTGAAATCAATGAACTGTTCATCTTGGTGTATGTATCTCCTGACAGGATTTCTGAGGTCTCATGCTTTAAGAGGGTAACTTTCTAATCTCCTTGCTGTGGACTTGAATCTGTGTTAGAGGCAAGGAATGGAAACTGCTACCAATAAACAGCTTTTTCAATTCCACATGAAATGTCAGTCATCCCTGTTGCTTTGTTAATAGGCATTGAAAACAGATGGCTAGTACCATACTAGATGCTTGAGGGTATCACACTTGACCATCAGTTACTGCTTCAAAAAGGCATGGGCCCCTTGTAGGTCAAATATCTCAGAACCCTACTGGCATCTCAGCTGGCAACTGACATCTATGTTTAGGTAGCGAATCGAGGCCCTGCTGATGTAGGACTTACCTCTTCAGTACAGGGATAGAACACATTTGCAGTTTATCTTGTATTGGACTGCCCTGAAGTCTTACAGCTGTCAGTCTTCTCTAGGTTTGCATTTAACCTTCTTCAAAAATGAGGTTATACATCTACAAATAAAACTTCCTTCACCAAAAATAAACATTATAGCACAAACTGTTTCCACAGGGCTGTAAATATTTCTTCATGAGTACAAAGTACTTCTTACATTATTAAACAGCAAAACAGGAGGCAAAGGTGGAGTGAAGTAAGAAGGACCACATATGGTCTCGCTCAGACTGTGCAATCTCTGCTTGGTGACTCCATCTGCATGAAATGTAAATTCATTAAGCAGTTCCCCTTTAAAATTCCTTCCCATGCAATTTAAGCTGATGAGTTTGGTACAGGCATATGGTGGGGTGACAGAATTCTGAAAGAGACATTTATGGGGCTAACTCTTTCAGTAGCTGGAGGGACAGTGAAGGACAAACTAGGCAACAGGCTTGAATATAAAAGGTGGAGTGTGTGGTTATCTTAATGAGGAGACAATGACTCCCAGCTAACCATGGCTTTGACATAAGCAAAGTAGGGATCAGGATTATGATTTTTGTTACATCCTCAAAGCTGCTGTCATAAGTGATTACTTCTATGTCTGTGCCTAGAGCTTGTCTTAACATTAACTGCATATGGTCAAGGATGGTACAATCAACATATTTCAGCCAGATTGTTCACTTGGTTATATGAAGGAGAGAGGATAAGAACTCCCATAGTGAGCGAGTTCAATTGAGTGAGATCAATTGAATAAGATATGCTTGCTCATGATAATAGCTAAGACAGACTCAGGTTATGAACCCTGTCAGAGTGTCAGTCACATGAAGGAGAAAGAATACATTCATAAAACCAAAGTACTCACTTGATCCCTCAGTGATTGTGCTGTTTATGGAGCTTCCTCCAGTTGAACTGCATTTTTTGCTGTCTTTGAACTGTTTCCGTCTTCTAGCCCACTGGTCTATTGCTTCTTCCTGGGAACTATCGCTTGCTCTGGTGTCTTTCATCAAAGGTAGCTTTCTGGTTTTATTCATTTCTGATTTCAAGTCTAAATTATAACCAGACATTGTTTGTGAGGAATGCATAAGACAATTTAAGCAATTAAACTGTTTACAGTTTCCAAATTTTAAATACAAGAATAACTTCATCAAACACAGAAGTGAAAATACTAAATAATACTGAAAACATTCATAAAGTATATATTTCAGACTAATTGAGGTCTTCATGCAGAGAAAAGTACACGTGATTACCTTCTGGCAGTTGTATCTATTGATAAATACCTACCTAGCCATCTGTATAACACCATTTTTATGCATAAAAGTGTAAACTTCTTGGGGATTTATTTACAAATGCCCATACATTTTTTAAGTGGTTTTTAGATATTAGAAGTGCTATTTAAACATTAAAAATCACACATGCAGATAAAAAGAGGATATAACTTTCTTCTTTAGGTTTCTCTCTAGGTAGGGCAGTATAAATGTATTTGTTGTATTACTATTTCAGTTAAAACAACTGAAAAACAGACTTCGTCTTAGATTCCATTCTGAAAATGCAACCATACCGACTGGCAAGGGCAGATGGGGAGAAAGTGAGCCCAGCTCCAACAGGCTCCCTAGAGGATTGTACAAGTCTTCTCTTGGCTCCATATCCTCTTGCTGGCTTCATCACAGACCTGTGCCTTGAGCCCTTTTTCCAGAGTAGCTGACTATTGCTGAGACAGGAAACCGATTTCTTCCAGTGCCCTTGTAGTGACTTCTGCATGACTCCTTGCCCCTCTTATAACAATAAAGTTCTCATACCAGCAGACTTCTAGATTGCCTGGAGTCCTCTCCCCCATCATGTTTACAACATTTGCATGTTTCTCTGTTCTAAATGCTCTCACTTTTTGTTGAAAAATGCCTTTCCAAGTCTCACTGAATTACCGAGCACAGGAAGTCCCACATTGCCGCTTGTGCCCAATGTCTTGACTAAGTAGGTTGGTATTCACTTTGGTTCATAGTAACGGGTTCTAACACTTTAAAAGCTTATACTTCTCTTTTTGGATATACACCTTTACTCATTTAAGGTAGGACCTCCACAGCATTGTTAAGTATAACACTGATGGAAAATCAAAACACGACCATAGACCAAAAGAGGGCTGAAGTTACAGATGAAGTGAGGAGACAGGTAAGAGAAAGAACACACATAGATCATTCTTAGTAAGGGACAGAAGGGAAGAGGAGAGAATAAAATAAAAATGCAAGAAATAGTTACACCTCACTTCTGTGCAGTGTGTTTAACCACTGAAGTCTAACAATGAGAAGTCAAGGTTTTTGAGCATGCAGGCTTCCTTCAGTGTCTTCTTCGCATATCTTGTTCTAAAGAGATTTTCATTTAAATAATTCTCTATTTATATTAGTATGTTAGACAATGATCTATATAGCAATATCTACCTATATAGTACATGATCTGTATAGACATCAGGTATTTTTGAAATTTCCATTACCAGTGCCAAAAAATACAACTTTGGAGGACACACCAATATTTTCTGAAGATACTGTCAACTAGAAAGATTATTAAAAACTTTCTGATGCTTTTTACTAAGATTCCTGAAGACATTTTCCCATGATGAGATGTAGTTTTTCAACACAGTAAAACTCCTTACCTCCAAACCTGCTGGAAACATTCTCGTCTGCAGAGGATGATCTGAGTTATATTTGCATATAACTAGATCAATATTAAAGAATTAGAATTAAAGTATTTGGGGTGATAGTTCAAAACCACATATACACATATGTGTGTGTACAAGTTCACAATGTAAAAAGCTTACATTGTCGTGTGCGGTGTACCAATATGGCTTTGCATTTTTATGACTCAAACCACTCCTTTTAAATGACCAGTTATGGATATGGGCAGATGGATTACAGAAGGGAAGACAAGAAACCTTTTTAAAATTTCAGCTATTAAAAATAACTATTTTTCATACATGGTTTTCTTAACTACATAAAGAGAGGAGAAATTAAGGTTAAATGATCCGCTATGGTCATTCCATGACATGTAAAGGATCAGCCAGAATTAGTACTGAGATGTACTAAGAATTCAGTATTTGCTTAGATCACATGGATTCTAAAAAGATTTATGTGATTTTAAACACTGACTAGAGCTCTGAGTTCATGCCACATGACAGCGGCAAAAAAACCCCCTCCTGTTTTGGTGTTTGCTTCTCTCACTAGATGTATATGATGGGATGACTGTTTAATATGGGAAATCCACTTCTTGAGCATAGCTGCCTTAAATTTTCTTAATTTTTAAAATTTAAGTTACTTGGCTCTAAAACAATGCTCCTAGGAGCCTCAACACAATACGTGCTGGTTATAAATAAATGGCCAAGCATACCAATATAATGTCTTTGTGAATTTATAATACACTTTCATTTTCCCCAAAAAGATGTCACCAAAGCACTAAACCAACTATGCAAGAGACGTGTAAGTGATATTAACTCCAAAAGTCTTATAATACCTACCTTTCTGACTAATCTGTTTTACTGATGAAGAGGGAATATCTGCATTCTGATGAAAATCTTCTTTCCTTTCAGCCTTTTTCTCAGTTTCATCAGAGCTGGATTTGGCTAACTGAGGTAGCTGATGGGCTCCAGGCTCTCTCCTTAAGCTATCATCAGTTGACTGTTTACTGCAAAAGTTCTCTGGTCTTTCTTTGACATCTGAATGTTCTGTGAAGTTCTCTTTCTTTTCTGTATATGCTGAAGAGGCAGATAATATGGCAGTCTGTGCTGAATCAGATTCAACAAGGGTATTCCCAGATATGTCTTGTATCTCTGAAAAGCTTTCCAATTCATTGTTTATGTCATGGTCCTTGGTATCTAATAGCAAGCATGACAGCAAGGATTTTTCTTGTATACCACAGGGAAGTTTCGACTCTTTTCTTACTGCAGAGCCAAATGAATCAGGTATCAATTTAGTGTTGCCTTGGATGAGTCTTCGTTCTAGTTCTCCAGTTATCACAGTCATTACCGACCCTCTCCTTTTCTTTGCTGCCTCAGGCTCTGCAGGGGGTTGGTGAACATTTTGCTGTAAAGCTGAAAGTTGGTTCAGGGTGCTTTCTGCAGATGCGTAATTAGTGCTTTCTTTGTCATTAATAAGTTCACCTGAAGGGCTACTAGAATGTGGAGAGACCTGTACCAGCTGAGCTTTGTTCTGCAATTCAACATGCTTTTCTAGATGGTTGTACTCTGGTGTTACTTCATCTAAAGCATCTTCAGTAGACTCAGAGTCTTCCTCCCATATGGCTAGGTTTCTCAGAGGCTCCTCATGCCCGTTTTTCTTTTCCTCATCTATAGTACCACAGGAATAAAGATTCTCTGTTAATGCTTCTTCTGTTTCTTCATCTTGATCCATATAGTCTGCATAGTCATTCAGTAAACAAGTGTCATCTAGACTTTCTTCAGGCTCGGATGGATAAATGGTAATATTATGATCAAATGACATGAAAGCATAGTGATATGAAGACTTAAGACTTCTCAAACTTCTCAGTGAGGAGTTCAAGTCAGGACAAAGTTCTGTATAGCTGGTATGAACATGTGAGTTCCTGTTACAGAAATCTCCTTTGGTCTCCTTAGGCAATACCTTTAAGGATGGCAATGAATAAAAGCCAGAATCCCTTCTAGGGTGAACTGGTGATGGTACATCAAGGCTAGTATCAGGGAAAGACTTTCTTCTTGCTGGTTTTTGCCCTGTGTCTTTGCATTTGTCACAGTTATTTCTTTCCTGACCTAACACATTGGTCTTACTGATATACTCCTTCCTAGCATTTGGGTTACTCAAGGTATTACTAGCTACAAGATAATTTGTATTATTTATTTTTGAGAAAAGTATTTTATCTTTTGAGAAATCTTCCTTTTCATTGGTGTGATCTTCATAGTCCTTTTTGTTATCTTCACAGAAATAATTTTCTTCCCCCCAAATTCTCAAGGCTGTAGAAAGGCTGTCAGATTCCTTCCTGTCATTAACAGGGTACAAAGATACCCCCTCCGCAATTGTATCCAAATGCATTTTGTCACAGTCAGCAAATTCTTTAGGTGGAGGGAGGAGTGTATATCCATCTGGGAATGCATAGTCCACTTTTTCATGAAAGCTAAAAGATGACTCACAATTTGTATGGCAAGGTGCCTTTGTTACAGTGTAATCTGTTTCACTCCAATACATATCTTCATGTTTCCTGTTGCAGGTTTTGTTCTGTACCTGTTCACCAGGTTTGATGTTAACCTTTAGATTTTTCTTTCTGCTGGTGTATTCTACTTTAATTTCCTTTGCTTCAATGTTCATTTTCAGGGAGGCATTTTTGTTGATGGCAGTTTGAATTTTATGTTTAGAGGATCCCTTATGTTTCCCACCGTGTTCTGCTGAATGTTCAGTTGAGGGACACTGGTACTTCGAACATTTTGAACACTGGCTTTTCTGGTATGGTCTTTCATGACGTTTATTGTTCTTTGAACTTTTTGTTTTTTTCACTACAAGGTTTGTTCCAGAATCAAACAAAGAAACATTCTTAATTTCTACTTTCACATTAAAAGAACCATATTTTACTTCAGCAGTAATTTTCCCAGTAGCCAAGCTAACAGACTCTGCAGAGTCTGGCTTGCCCCACAGTGTAACTTTCCCTGTGGATGTGCCCTCTGGTTCACCAAAAGTTACTGTAGCTAGGATTTCATCTTGCTGAGGAGAGAACACTTGAGGAGGGTAGTTCTTTTCCTGCTTTCCTTCTTTTTCACTGTCAGACACATTATCAAGGTCTCTATCTTCAGATGCATCTGAGCTACTCTGATTCTTGTTTTCGTGATCTTTTCCATCTTCTTCAGTACCCTTTACCTCCAGTGGCTCAGTGAAGTGAGCCAGAGATTCATCTGCTTTATTTTCAAGGTTTCCTACATTTTGTTGGCATTTACAAGTGGGTGACAACTGTTCATCTAATTTAAGGTAAAAAAAGAAAAAAAATTTTTCCTGTGATTTGGTGAGCAGTATCACAAATGTACGCTTAGCTTTGAGACATTTTTCACTGAAAATGCCTATTTTATCTTTAAGATGTGTTTTCCAGAGCATTATTTTTTCATTTCAATATAAACTTCATCTTAATTATCTGATAAGTAACGTGAAGTCAGATAAACAGGTTAGGCCATGTTAACTCACTCTGACTGGAGGAAATTAATATATTAACACATTTTTTTCTTAGAAAGTTTCAGTTGTTAGGGGATAAGGTGTTCTATTTGCATATAGAAAGAGCTATCCTTTTTACTTCAGTTACTCCTCTCATTGCTGTGAACACAGTGGGACAATCAATATCACATTGCATGTTTGTAGTTTGGGGTACATTACAAGGAACTTGACTTTTACAATCCTTTTACAGATGAGCAAACAAAGGGATTAATGAATACGGTTACAATCACACAGCATATCAGTGGCCCATTACCAGGAGGTGTGAGCCACAGCTCCCTGTTCAAAGGAGAAGAAAATACTGTTTCCTGGTGGGAGCTGTATGAGGCAAGATTTTATGGCATTCGTACAATTACACAAAATTCTGCCTTGCTTGGGCTTTTTTTTAGAGTAGGTCATGTGCATTAGAGGATAACAGTTTACAGTGACATCTACCTAAGTAGGATTAGAACAAGCTGTTAAACTTAGACAACACTGAGAAATTTACAGTCAGAATGTTGAAAATTTGAGGCAATTAAACATCCACATCTTTGGAAAGACTTAGCCAGAAATAGGTTGGAGAGCAGCTCAATTAAATTAAAGCAACTAGCCTCATCAAGACATTACATATATGTACCCACATCTGAGTGTAAATATTTCCAGTATGACAAACAGCTTTATTTGTCAAAAAGATGTATTTCTGTCTTGATGAGGAAGTGGAGAATGACCACCTATGATTCTGTTAATTTTTACTTCAAATGAAACATTTCTGTAAACTTACATTCTCTGGAATCAGAGCTCTTTCTGCCCTTGCAGCTTTTTCTTCTTTTTCTACTCATTTCTAAGAACTGAGGGCATCTGGGTTGCACTCCTCTGTGTGGGAGGGAAAACATTGGATATTAAGAAAGTTTCTCTGGAATAATTTTGCTCTCTAACTCTCTCAGGCTCTCTAACTTGGTTTTTCTCCTGTGTAAGAACTGACTGGTTAAAATGAACAACAGCGAAGTGCTAGAGCAGGTACTAATGTGTTTATTTTCTTATCTTGGTTATTTGGGACCAAATTTTCAAAGGTTTCCAAATAATGTCTTCAAAATCAAGGTCTGATGATCTCAGCTATGGGGCCTGCAACAATACACTTTGAAGTGTCTGGGAGATTTGGGCAGTGCCTGACCTTTTCCAGCCCATGATTTTATCTGATTCTTAGAGATTGATGCTTTGTTTTAAGCATTTGTTTTAAATCGAATCTTATTTATATACATAAATTGAGAAAAATTCCGACAATATAAGAGAAGAAAATGCCTCAGCTAGGACCAAGTGCATAACTGGGCTGCATGCAGAGCATATCAAGAACAACCTGTGCCTCACACTTTGGGTTGTCTCTTGGATTTGTTTGTGGAAGAAAATGGTCTTACATAATTTTTTCACCCCACGAGGGAACTTGTTATATGTAGGATTAACTGTGAATGCTGGCTTAGTACTGAAGACCTATTGCGCTAAAAATTAAATGACAGTAGAAAACCTCTAATAATTATTTTTTAAATATTATTCTTTTCACAAAATCAAGGAAACAAGAATTAAGAAGTTTATTTGTGTTTCTTCATGGGCCTGTGGAAATTTCACCTTCTGAATTTAATGGGCCTTAAGAAATCTGGTATCAAAGAAGGCTTAGCCCAAGGGAAACAATATGGATGCTACTATTTGGCTATTTTAATAATTTGAGACAAATGAAGAATCCCTAAATCCTTATTTAGGAGCTTTGCATCAATGTTTATTTAGTAATTTTCTTGCAGCTGATCACTGCGTAAGACCTTACATTTATACTGAACTGAGCAGAACAGCTAAAATCCAGAAGTCATCTATCATTCCTATAATGCAGTCGTGCTGAGTGATATCTGAAGGCAGCATAGTGATGGGAGGGGTGTATCCATCCCATGCAGCAGGGTTACTATGTAGAGCCTACTTAAGCAATTATTACCAGTAGCATTTTCTGCGATTGATGTTTCCTAAGAAAATTGACTGAAACTTACAACAGCCTTTTTTTTTTTAAGAGTATTAAAATATAATTAAAAGTCAACTTTCCAAAATATGTCAATGTGTTGGAATTTGCTTGTTTATTTAATCCAAAGATTTTCTATTGTATTCTAAATTACCTTGGAATAGATAATTCATATTTTTTTAAATTAGAAGTACTTGAACATCTAATACATCAGCATTACTTTCAGTATTGAAAATTTGTAGTTACGTTGGAAAAATCAACTGAATGTAAGTGTTATTAGTCATAATCGTCTTTAGATGATCGTTCATCAGTATATCAAATATGTTGGTGTAGAAAGAGCATGAGTGAATTATTCTAACTGCAAACCTGCACGGTGTCATGGGGATGTATGGATTTTGTTATAAAAATGAGGGTTAGGACTGAGCTTTTTAAATCATTGCATTGTAAGTCTCATGTTACACCTCACTGTATGCAGTGATACACAGCTAGTCATTAGGGTTACAGCAACTGGGAAGGGTTACAGCAACTGGTTACAGCAACTGGGAAGGGATACACTGCTAGCCAATAGGATTACAACAACTGGGAAGAAATTCTTTCAAGACACAGTCATTGACTTCTACTTCTGGCAACTTTTTAATTTTGTGTGAGGTTAAATGACTAAATATGCCAGTACACCAACACATCCATTAGTTGGCTGTGAAATTGCAGGCATTCTCCTCTGTCTTTAGGGAAAACACTCTAGAGAGACTGAGAAACCTTCATATTTATTTCATGGCAGACACTTTGGAATGTTTACACTGACAATTTTCAGGCTGAAACTATAAATGTCTGGTTTTTCCAGATGTCTTTAGTCAAAGCTTGACAGACAGCTAAACCTGCCAATTGAGCTTGGTTCTCAATGGGAAGAATGATCTTAAAGCCAAATACAAAGGTTTAAAGGACACAGAGGCAAGAACTGGGACTGATATTTTTCTGTAGTGTTGGATATGAGGCAGTGCCTATCAGTTCCACATAACAATCAATATTCTCTTAAAGAGTTACATATGCAATTATGCAAGAGTATCCAACTCATATGTATATGTGTCTTATGATAGGTAAGTTCTGAAGATTGCTGTATATATTTATGACAGTATGAATAACAGTCTAACTGAGCTCCATAACCTGATAGTGACACATGAGGTTGCAGTTAGCTGTAATTCATTAAGCTGTAATTGAGCAAATATTTTTACTTCTAGGAATTCTCTAAATTCAACCTAAGGAAGACGTTACACTCTCAGTTACTTCCCCTTCTTTACCTTCATGGCTGTCTTTCCTAAATACTTTCCTTTGTTATATTATTTTTTGTCTTTCCCCAGAAATTCCACTTTCATGTTTTTTTCCCTATCCTATGGCCAGTAATGACATGGTTAATCTCAGTATAGGAAATGTCAATGTTAAGCTTCATTGTTAAAATTATATTAAAAATTATTTGTACATCACTGAATCACAGAAAGGTTTGGGTTGGAAGGGACCTTAAAGATCATCTAGTTCCAACCCCCCTGCCATGGGCAGGGACACCCTCCACTAGACCAGGTTGCTCAAAGCCTCACCCAGCCTGGCCTTGAACACTTCCAGGGATGAGGCATCCACAGCTTCGCTGGGCAACCTGTTCCACTGCCTTACTGCCCTCCATGTGAAGAATTTCTTCCTGATATCCAATCTAAATCTCCCCACTTTCAATTTAAACCCATTACCCCTTGTCCTGCCACTACAGGCCCTTGTAAAAAGTTCCCCCCAGCTTCCTTGTGGGCCACTTCAGGCACTGGAAGACTGCATTAAGGTCTCCTCGGAGCCTTCCCTTCTCCAGGCTGAACAAGTCCAACTCTCTCAGCCTGTCCCTGCAGGAGAGGTATTCCAGCCCTCTGAGTATCGTCTCTCTTTACATCTGATGGTTAATTATACAGTTGTATACACCACAGATGACTCTCTAAAGAAAATCTGAATTTTACAGAATGCCGAATGCATCTTACAGGCTATGAATATATTTAGAACATAAAGCATTTAAGGAATTACTTTTAGAGAAAAATAATAGGCATGACTGTAATCAGCAGTGGATTTGAATTATGATGGCTTTGAGGATCAGATTAACATGGCTGAAGATGGATGGACAGGTAAAAAAGTGAAAAGAAGATTAAATAATACCAATAAGATGAAATACTGCAAGAAGAATGCTGGAATATTAAGGAAATAGAAAATATTGTGGATCAATTCAAATGAAAATCATACACAAATATTTTCTCCTCATAGTTGTGATCTATGTTTTTGCCAGGTTTTGTAATGCCAAAACAGCACAAAACATTGCAGTACAGATTCTAGGTCTGAGATGGTCACTAGTTCTACTACTATGCAAACAGCATTTAGTGTTGAAAGTAGAGAGGTAGATGTTTGTTCTCTATATGCCAGGATTGTGGGAAACATCTAGTAGCTTCTAAAATGTAATAGTCTGAGCATGCAGCTGTGAAACCATCAGTAGAGATAACCACAGGTCAAAGTTAATTTTCATTTATATATTATTGATTTTAGTCATACACGCAGTGTCTCAAATTGCTCACATCTCAAAGTAATTTTCACGTAAACATTGGAAAGAACCTTTATGGTGCAAATAGTTTTGTTGTCTCTACTACATTTCCATATATTATTTTTTTCCCTCTAAGGCTTACCACATCAGAGAATGCATCAGTTCTTTGCTTTTCACTTATCTTCTATATGCATGTTTTCCTTGCATTGTCTTTGTCTGTTCTTACTTTCTTGGTCCTACAGCTGAAATGTGCTAACAGAATTAGGAATTTCATCACCTTCAGCCCTAGTCACAGCAGCAGACCCATTGACTTGAGTAAGGATTAGCTGTTTGCATCAGGACTGCAGGGTAAGACCCTGCATTAGGGACTATTTTGTCCACTGCTGGACACTAGATGAACACTAGTCCTATTAGCCTGGATGAAAATAGAAACACTCAGCAGTTCGCTGGATGCAAGCCAACATCCAGTGGCATAGTGCTCTACGTGACAGGTTATTCTTACTACAGACAGCAGTGCTTGGGTCAGCTCAGAATAACAGCTTCTTAATTTTGAGTGAAAGATCACTCCCCACCGCAACGATAATTAAAGCTCTGTCTAGAATGTGTTAATTTTCACTGTGAATAACATCTGTATTTCCTTCAGGATAATGCAGCCCATGACAAGCTTTGTGATAATAAAGGCAACAAAATATTTTTCTAACATGCCTCTGAGATCATCTTGTGAGGCAGGAAAAGTTGCCTAAAAAAATGCTGGTTGGCAGTAAAATTGAAAACAGAGTTCTTTTGCTTTATTTTATATACTTACAAAATTAAGTTTTTATGTGAAAACGTGTGTTCTTAAGTTTTCTAAACAAGCGTGTTCACATACCGTAACGATAAGACACTGGCAGAAAAGGCAAACTAAAAAAAGGGAAAAAAATAGAAAATATTTAATAATGTTGAATTGCAATGGTGTGGTGACACAATATAATTGCAAAATATTTAGTGCTTGTTCAGGTTAATATTAAGTGACCTTTTAGATGGCAAGTCTCTTATAAGTTCAGTATCATATGTTGTGGAAGGCACAGCTATAATCAATGGCAGCTCACTAATTACTTCTCCCCTGAATCCTAGACTGTTCACAGACTGTAGAAGAATGATGTCATGGACTACTAAAACAAGCTTTTCTGAAACAACCTTCTACTGTTCTTTCTTTCCTTCTGTATTTCAACTGTGTCAGACCATTCTGATTAATTTCCTCCCTCTGGATACAGAATCCTACTTTCTGTCTCCATTGCCCTAGATAACCTTAATTACCCTGAGTTTTGTTCTCATTGACTTCCGTCGTGTTTCTTGTATCTCTCAATATTCTTCTATTCCATATTAATCTTTGCTTTGACTTTGCTCCTCAAGTTATCAGCTATGTTTGGCCCAGCCTCTCACTGCTTAGTTCTGCTCCTCCTTTGAAATTATTCTTAAAGTTTGATTTTACCTTGTGAATTCTTCCTTTTACTGTCCTTACCAATCGTATTTTGTGGCATATTACCTGTGTTAGCTTTCATGCACTGAGGCAGATGCCCTACAAATAATTTACTCTTAAAAGAGACAATGTCAATAGAATGAGTTGTGTACAAGTCTAGGAACTACATACCAAGAGTAGGCAAAAAGGACTCACCACTGATTTACTTCTTATTTACCTCATTTAAGTACCTTCTATTTTTTGGCATTTTTCTACAAAGATCCTCAAAATCTCTTTATCAACTTCCCACTGTTACCTTATTTGAATAACTTCTGACACCCATGTCTGTAGTGCTGTGGCCAAAGAATGTATTTTATGCCAAATACATCCAAGAAAAGCAATGTGTAATAAAAAATACCTGTCTTAGTAGTGTTTCTTACTCTCTGCCTCAGTTGGTATGTATCTTATTTTCATTAGTTTATAGTTTCATCTATATATTTTCCAGACAAGACTGGTCTTTAAAAATGCCTTTGCAAAATGCCTAGGACAAAGGAAGCATACAGCCATTTACAGAGGCTGTTACAGAACCCTAAAGCATCTTACAAAATTAATTAAAACATGAATTATATGGTTGCAGAGAACCAGCTTCCATAGAAATGGAACTCAGCAGTTATTTGGCCGTATCCAATTAGCTACAAGAATAGCACATCCAAATGAAATGCTTAGAAAAGCATGGGTAAGTGAAATTAATCTGCAACAGGTATTGTGCTAGGACCCTGTGATCAAGCATTTTATTTCATGAAATGTGCTGTGAGACTTTTAATGAGCACACCAAATCTTGCTTTTTCAGATCATGAAAAGATAGCAAACAACAGTCAGCAATATTTCTGCAGTTCTGATTCTCAAGCAGGGTTACTGTCTAAGCAACTAAGAACATCGTTTATGCCAGAAATGAGCATATTCAGGAAATCCAAACCCCATGTAATTAGATTTTTCGTTACTGTGCACTCTTCTATAAGCAACAAGTGACATCAGACAAAGTGTTGAATAGGTTTTGACCAATCTTTTTAAAAAGAACAGTAGGCATACTAACCTGGCCATTATGTTAAAGATACCTCCCTGCAGGCAGGGCGCTCTTCACTTTAGTTTTAAAGAAGACCAATGAAGTAGCAGGCAGTTAAATGTTTCAAGGTTATTTTGACAGAGAACTGAGAATGCAAGTACCAGAAAATTCATAGTGAAAGCTAGTTCAACTATCAAGGGCTGTACACACACAACTATTTCTGCCTTTTAGGGAGAAGTCAGTTTTCGGTTCTTAAATTGTGCAAAACTATATGTAAAACTCCTTTTCTTATAAAGCTTCTGCCTACTTACTCAACTAATCTTGCCTTCTGTTTAACGATTTTGAGCTTTTGCCACAAGAAGAATAAAAAATATATTAATAAGGATAAGAATTTATTTCATATTTTGGGGATATTTCTTTTCTGCATCAACACTGTTGATTTCTGCCCTCATTTCAAGATATGCACTGTTTTCTACTGCAACAAAATGGAGAACCAGTAAGCTGCGTCTGTGCTGTAAATGATCCATACAGAGATCATGTGATGATTTTAACACAAGTACTATGTCACAAATGGTTCAATGTACTGATCAGACTCTTTCCAGTGGTACCAGTTCAATGCAATGGATGTTCATGCATTTATTATCATGTATGTAAACCATATTGTTAAAAACTGGCATAGAGAACATACTTTACTGTGCATTATATCTGTTAGACTGGAAAAAATAATTTTGTCTTCAGCAAAACTTCTGAAAATATAAAGAATTCAATTAATTGTTATTTGTTTATATCGTTGGACCTCTGCTATTCCTGTTCAGAGGAAAAACTGCTAATTTGATTACTACCTTGATTAGCCCTTTTCTTGTCAGTGAGTTTGTCATTCTGATATTTAGTGTGCTGTCTTGCATTTTAGTCACTTTTGATTTGTTTCTGTTTTGGCCTGTAATTCATGCTTTGTCAGCATCAAACGTGACAGCAGGCCAGATGTGATGTGGCAATCAGTTATAAAATTATTGGAAATCTCACTAAACACGTGACCATTTCCAATAATAAAATATAATTTCTATGAAGATGTTAATGTCAATGAAGTACTACAGTTCTTTGTGAAGCTGAATTACTCAACTTTTTTGAGCTTCAGAACTGTTCACCTGTCACAGAAATAATGTAAATCCAAAATCTTTGATTATACTTGAAACTCAGCTCACGAAAAGACGTGCACAATGGTTGTATACTGTAACAGTTTTCTCTGAAAATGAGGTAGCTTTTTATTTTCAGAATGTCTGTGACTACAGAATATAAATTACAATTAAGTGAGAAAAATAATTTGTCATAGAATGCAAGAAGGGCAAAAAAATCCCCTATCTTAGCGTCTAGGATTTGATTTTTGGCATCTAAAATGGGGAAATTTAGTTACCATATTTTCTGACTATGCAGTTTCCAGGGTTGCTTTCTGAGAAAAGCAACTTATATTGCATAAATTAGGAGTAATTTGGGTTTAGAATGACAAAAAATGGGATGTTTAATATTTGATAGGCTTTTTTAATTTTAGCAGGTGTGTTGAGAAAATGTCAAATGCCTACATTTCTTCACAGAACTGAGATCTCTCAGTGTCAGAACGTTTCTCACCTTAAAAAGAAATAAGGAAGTATTTTAAAAAAGGTCGTTTAGTATGCAGGATGATGAATTGGTAAGAGGAAAACAGTACTATCCAGACTTATTTAAGTCTGCAAACAGTTTGTAAGCTTCTCTATTCAAGCCTCTACTGATATTCCTTCTTGATTAATAATCTTGTAGTCTAATCTTAGCATTCTTCACATTCCACATTTGAAAATTAGTTGCAAAGACAATACACATCAACTCAAGTTCATTCAGGTAGGCTTTCAGTTAAAAAAATCATATACTACTACACTTTAAGTCCCTGTATGTTGAAATAAGATGACAGATACAGTCTTAGGAATCAAAAATCCATCTTAGAAAGCCTCATCATTTAGTCAAACACTCTTATTTACTCACAATCAAAAATGCAACTGAAAAATCCCTTCCCTTGAGGAAACTATCATTCTTATTTATTCAGAAAATTAAACTATACCCTGAAATATAACTGAAATTCATTTAACTGTTACCTACAGTGTAAAAAATCCACAGAAATCCCATATTTTATAAAAGCTATGATGACATACAACAATTAGTATCTACAGACTACTACCTGACAGGGTGTCATTTGGGGGGAAAAAAATTTATACTTACTGTCACTATGAGCTAATATTCATTTTCCTCAGATACTTGCTTGCTATTATGGACTCTGTGAGTAGTTTGCTTTTCTAAGCTCATGAAGGACAGGCTGGCTGTCTTGCTAAGGCTTAATAGGATAACGAGTTCAAATTTTTTTTCCTTGGACTTATCCAGTTCTGTACTGTCAAGCCCAGTCAGCAGTGATATGCTGTATACACATATCCTTTCAACCACTGAAGCAATAAAGGACTACTAGTTATTTAACTCTTAACAGGTAAAGCAGATAAGAAAAATAACTTAACAGAGCTTTACAGAATGTCAGGTGTGTCTGAAAAGCCTTAATCAATCAGATTACCTGTTTAAATTTAACTATAAAAGCGGAAGCAACATTGTTCGCGGTCGTGCTCCACTTCTTTTTCTATTTCTGTCTCCTAAGCTCAGAATCTGATTAGTATATTTAATGCCATGAAGCATCATGACTGGTCTACCTTTAATCAGCCCATTGACATCCACACCTTTTTGCTTCACATGTTGTAGAATTCAAGGTAATCATTTACCAACTTGGTAATATTCCTATACAGAACACAAAATATAATGTATCAACACTGAAAAGATTTTATTTTTCCCACGTTTGCACATACCCAATATGAAAAACGGGATAAAAGATGTATGCATATAGGGACCAACTCAAAGTATGTAAAAATCTCATAAATGGTATTGTAATGAAATGAGCTTACATGAGATGTCATTACACCACGTGAGCTTAGAGATTGGTTAGTACTATCAGTTCAGTTTTGTGTTTAAACACCTCATTTCCCTCCACTTTATTAAACTATTATTTCTGTTATTTTAAAATTATTATAATTTCAAAATCAGATAAAGGCTAGACTATTTGCAAATTACATACTGAATAGAAGCTAATTCTCATTAGTGTGCAGGCAAATGCGGAGAAAAAGCATCTCCAGAATTTTCTGCCTTGTAAATCTACATGTAATGAGTAGTCTCTTTGCTCTGGTACTACTGTAGAAGCCAGGGAGAGGGAAGTGTGAACGTTATTACACAGGGTGAAGAAAATCTCTCTATTTTTAGTGGTTTAAGGAGTAGTATTTTTTTTTAATGTACTGTATTAACTTAGTGTCAAGAAATAACCTGCTTGCAAAGCTGCAGTCTTTTACATACAGCAAACAACTCCAATACTACTGAGGTGTTGCCCTGACCATATTCCAGTCAGAACCACTACACTCTCTGTTTAGTTGTTGCTTAACTTAATTTACAACCTTCCTAAATTGCTCTAGTTGCTAAATAACTACAGCCTTTGGCTCTTCAATTAGATATGTTTCATGTAATCTGCAAACAATCACTATCATTCAGAGAATTTCTATACATAGGTATTTTCAAACTAAAACACAATCCTAGCACTTACAAACAGGTCAGATGAAGCAATAAAAAGCCAGGAAAAGTTTAAGTAAGAAATTAAAATTATCAAATGAGTTTTCTTAAACAAGGGGTGTTTGTCATCTCTGTGAATGGTTCATCTGTAGGGGAGGGAAAAAAGAAAAGAAAGCTTAAGAAGGACCGTTGGTCTAGCTTTTGGAAATACAGATACTAAAAATGGTTGCAACAACAAAAACTATCAGAACTGAAAGATCATTATTACTCTCAAAATCAGAGATTATTGAAGTGTTTTCTTTTCCAAACTATCTTTTTTTTTGCTTTTTTCATTCAGTAAGATGAAATTTTTCAAATTATTTATTAGCACTGTAGTTGCAGGTATACACTGCTCATACAGATTCTCAACTAAAAACATAGTTGAGAATCTGACTCTCAGTATCAGTATTGGTTAGGGATACTGCCTTCAGAGTTTCACAGTTACAAACCCATCTCTATAGCAACCCACCATAATTTCCTACATGAAAAACTAATATTAGGATGGGTCATATATATGTATTTTTAGTTAACCCAATGTGATAAATCATTTATCTTTATGCTACCTATACGTGCTCTTTGCTTTCTCCTCCCTCTTCCATATGCTCCTCATTCCTTCTGTGTTCATCTGAATGTGTAATCACCACAGTACTAGTTAAAAATTCCTTCTATTGCTTAGCTTCCACCACAGTCTGCATACAGTCCAGTGTTCTCCTTCAATTGTATGAGCAACCTGCAACTAGGCTTCCTTCTGTCCCACTAAAAATTAATTCCACTGACAACATGCGGTTCTGCTGGTAGCTGTAGTCCATGACAGCTTTTCATACCTCTCTGTAAATGGAATTTTTAAGGGAAGCAGAGTATTGCTTCTGTTTCATTTCCAGATGGCTCACCAGACAACCTGTTTTTCTTCATTTGTAGGTACAGCTGAAACAAGGGAGAGAATGAAGCAATGTAATGATTTATCAGCTGTTACAAGTCTGACAGAAATGCTTCTTGCATTGAAGTTTGATATGCACCGCCTTAAAAAAAAAGAAGAAAAAAAAAAAAGGCTGCTGAGCATAGTATGACACTGGATGGAAAAATAAGGAACTATTAGAATTTATAAATTATCATTAGGATTCCAGTTTGCAGAGAATTTGGAAACAAATCTGACATCATTCACTAATTAAAAAAAAACTCAAAATAAACAACCCACAATATGATGTTATTATTTACAACTACCATTTTATTACCTTCTGGTCATTTCAATTTCTTTATATCACTGCAATGACTACATAATCACAGACTACTGAACCATTTTGTAATGACATTAATAACAAAAATAGTATAATTTTATAACCTTCCATTTTGAAAGAATATTAACATTGTTTTCAACAACACAATAAATTAAGGCACAAATCTGAAGTGTAGCATTAAATATACATAAATAAATACTTAAATTCATATATTACTTTCCAGTCTTACAGATAGGATTAATATATTTCTTTCAACTGTAAAATTCTTAATAGCAGTAAAAATTGTAGTGTCTCCATTTCCATAAAAGAATTTTGTACATATTTTGAGCTATTATGTCTCATTTAATTAATCTACTTGTACCTTCCATTATTCTACAGTTCCATTTCTACTTACCAGAGAATTAAATAACTCACACCCTAGGGTCAATAAGTACATTATTATCTTATAAAAATATCTAATATTTAGGCTTTTTGGGGGGGGGGGTTTCCAATACCTTTTTCATAAAAAGAGTATTGTAGAATACCTTTAAATTCAGGGTGATGTACGATTGGGTAAGTGCATGCCAAATCAGACTGGGTGAGGAAATACTCTGCTTAGATCTATTAAACTAAATATACAAAGTACTACATATTCACCACTTAAGCATGCTATTAGCTTAAAAATAACCACTGTTGATCAGGCTTTCAGCACTGAATACTGATTTTTATTCGAGGCAGAATTTAAAGAATGGATATAAGAAAAAATGGGAAGAGGCAATTAAGACAAAAAACAGGGGAATATAAATACAGATTTCAAACAGCAGGCCAGGCCATGCCTCTTTGTAATGCTGTGGCTCCTTCCAATGGTGGGCAGAAAAGACCAAATCAAACACTGAAAGCATAATAGCAAAAACTGTAATAATTTGATTCTACAATGAAAAACGGCCTGGGCACAACAGGGTACTAATTTAACCTATTTGTTGCTTGCTTGCGTGCGATAATCACTAGGTTGTTGAACAGTTCTAACTCAGATTGGAAAAATCCTACAAAGTTTTGCATAGTTTAGTCAGAAAGCAAAGGACACGCTTAAAAATTCACGTGGTTGCGCACTGAGATGATGAACAATTCTTTCTTTAGCATTCATTAGAAAAAGTAATTTGAATTAAAGAAATCAATTGTTTGATTTAAAGATTAGCATTCATTCCAATCCAATGTTTGATCAACTGATGCGCAATAGCTTGACTTGGTGGTACAAAGAAAGAACGCTGGTTTCCTTTAACGATCACTTCCACAACCTGCAATAAAGACAGATTATTTTTTTAGAGGATAATATTAGGAACTGTATGGAATCTAACATTGTATTAATCCAGGAATTATGTTACTATGATGACCCATAAGACTATTATTACTGTAGCTATTAAAGAGCCACTACTAGATTCTCCAAGACATGTAGAGAAAAAAACCACACAAGATTCTGTGTGAATTCTGAAATTTTTGAGCTCCAATGAGCCCTAAAGAGTATGTTCTTTCTAACAAAACTGTGGGGATTGACTGTTAATGTAGCATTTAAGTTTTCTGTGAAGACATTTTACAGTAAGGACCACTAGATGGTGCTCTACACTGATCCAAAAATTGTTTTGTAGGTTTTCTGAACCAGTTTCAAGCAACACAGAAGTACGCTTTCAGTTTAGTACATTTCTGAAACACATTTACTGCCAACTCTCCACTAACCTGCATGTGACTAGCTGTATTCAGAACTGATATATTCATTTAAAATAATGCCCTCAGTGTTGGTTAGGCGCACATTATGACTGTAGGTGACTAACCCTGCCTTCAAGTTGACTTACAGAGTCAAAACACAACTGCTAGGCAGAAGTACAGTCTTTTGAAAAGTTTAGCTCGTAGGCAGGCTGTGGAAAAACCTGTGAAAACTGTTGTGCAAGCAATCTTTCCTTTTTCCACTCAGGAACTTTAATGTCTCTTCCTGTGAAAGTCTTTTTCCTTTCTTCGACTATATTTTAAATACTCAGGAAAGCTAAGTGTAGAATTTCCTATTAATGCACATTAAACTGCATTCAATATCAAAGTATTAAAATAGTACTGCATGGAAAAAATGTTCAAACGAATGAATTCCCAGAGTTTTTGCCTAAACCTCCCTGCACACAGCAAATCTTGTAGCATACTTGTTTGGAGAAATTCAGATGATGAATGCTATTAAATACGTCTTCTGCCAAAATGAAAAGCACAGCCTTGCCAAGAAAGTGAGCTAAACCAGTAACTTGGATATCTCCCAAAAGGAAAAGGTGAAGAGCTAAACAGCAAAAATGTCATAAAATGGACTCGCAAGTGACTCCAAAATTACCATGAATACCTGCCTTTCTCTGGTTGTGTGTAATCTACAAATACAATATAATGCAACTGTAGTGTGATAAAGAGGAGAGTATACACACTCATTCAACTTGCTGGAAAAAGCAAGTATCTGTTGTATGCCACAACCAATACAGTCACAGACTAATCAATACGAGAAGGAAATGAAATTGAACTTTACCTGTTCTCTAGTGAACCAGCGGGCATCCTCTATTTCATTCTTGTCAACTTTAATTTCTGTAGACACTGCAACAGCTAAGCAGCCAATCATTAGGGAGGAGGGCATTGGCCATGGCTGACAAGAGACATACTGAACATGGCCAACTTTGACTCCAGCCTCCTCTTCCACTTCTCTTCGAACCGCATCTTCTATTGTTTCGCCTAATCAAAAAGAGCAAAGAACAAGCAGCTGATGAAAATACTCCAAGCACAATTACATCCTGTGTTTTGAACTGACTCAAAAGATTTGAAACTGCCCCAGACAACTATCTATAGAGATCGTGTTCACAGATCAGGGCACAGACCTTAAGCCCAAGATACAGAAGTCTAATAAGGTAAAACTAGCCACCAAATCAAAATGGAACATTGAAAATGAGGTATGATAATTTCTCCATGATAATGCTTAGTTCCTGAATTAGTAATTTATCATACACACAAACTATTATTACCACACCTAAAACATAAGATATGGGTATGAAATACATTGTTCCATTAATTACTTTTGAAATGCTGATCTGTTAATTATAAATAGCACTGTGATGATATTTTCAGTGTGATTGTAACAGCAGGTAATACAACTTGAAAATCAGTATTTAAAATTACAATTGTAGAAAACAGAGACTTAAAAAGACTTGCACACATTTCTGCATCGGATTATTCAATTTGCCTGACTCATTTCTCATTGCCTTAACGCATATAGACAGTTTTCCAAACTTAAACTGCAATGGAAAGCTTTATTTCCATATTCATAGAAAACTGCCAGATATATCTGTGGATGGTATTAGACTTACATATGCATATTACATATGCATACATGTATGTGTTGTAACCACTGATTACAAGTTCATTAAAGCACACAGCCCATGAATCAGAGATGAAGTTTTAGTTTAGCTATGTTCAGCTAATTAGAAGCTGGTGATATGATCAGGTAGTCTCAAACTTCGGTTTATGTACTTGAATCCAGTACCAGAAAGTAATAAGGCTGACAGAAGAAAGGACTGAAGAAAACATTTTGACTTTTTTTCAAATGATACATGAATAAACTTATTCATGCTGTCACCATATTTCTCCTGCACAGTGTTACTGAATACAATTATACACTGTAATTTCACTCATGATTAAGAGGTATTCCCAACATAAGAATGTCTTACAAATTGTTTCAGCAGCTACTAATAATGTAACCAATTCCAACTATTATTGCTGAACACAGCTGGCAAAATATCTTTTTACTTTTCTTCTGAAATTATATAATTTCTGCTTATCTTCCATATAATGAATCAAGCCCTCAACATGTAAGCATATGCTTAACTTTATGTTAAAGTTATGTATAAGCTCTTACTTTTCCTATGCTAAAATCCGTTGCTAAGTATCCCCAAAGAAAGTACCTTACATATGTTTTTAAATGCTTTTTACTTAAATATGTGATTTAAAGACAGCATGATGAGAAAACTATTTTTAAATTATCTTTACTCCAGTTGCTTTTTGCCTTTTTTATGAATCAGCTGCTGGGAAGTACAGAACAGACATACTTATTGTAACAACTTATTGAACCGGAAGGAAAAACAATTATTTGAAATAACAACGAACATATTTCTGTACCATTTTCAATGCAAAATACTGATACGTAAGAAAAACTATTTGGTAAGGTAAAATGAAATTACTCACCAGGTTCAACAAATCCAGCAAGACAGGTAAACATTCCTGGGGGAAACCTCTTCTGCCTACCTAAAAGGCAGTGGTTCCCATCTGGATGGATGACCTGCATTATCACAACAGGATCTGTAAGGGGCATGAAAGGAATATATTCCAACATCTGAGGGACTTAAAAGGAGCAATAAATTTCAGCCTATTTGATACCAACGCATGTAAATATAAATAAGATACCTTTAAGTGACTGAAATCAGAATTGTGTAGATTCCCACAACAAGTTGTTATTTAACTTCATTTTTTTTCCCTGACAGATACCAGTTTATTTTGTTTTGCAACACACATGCTTAGTAGAAGCAGTTTACTAGCCAAGGCTTGAAGTGCAGGACATAAATTACCTGCAACCAAAGCACACAATGTGTTAAGTGTCAGCAAGACTAACCTTGCTGTGCATCCAGCAGATGGCAGTAATTTCTGCAGCACAAACAATTTACTATCACCTCCTCTACACACCCAGGTCTGAAGAACATACTTTTGGCTGAAATACCAAAGAAGACCCATGATATTCTAGTTAAAATGTAAATACTGACTACACTTTACACTTTGACCTTGTTGGCTGTTTCCTATCAAACTCTCATCCGCTGTTGCACTTTAATCTACTTTTTCACTTTGGTCATTTTATGTATCTTTTCCTTTCTTTCTTAATATTATCTCATATTGACATAATTCCTTTTGTCATGCCTTTCTGCACGCTGTTCATCTACCATCTTTTTCCTTTTGTTATTGTTATCTAGCTTTTAAGTATCAAATGTTTTGTTCTTAAATTTTTCTATCTACCTTTATATATCTTTTCTCTTGCTATTGTTTTTCATGGTGTTTTTCTGTGCTCAAAACACCAGTATTTTCTCTGTATGAACAGACTTGATCCTACAACCACTAAGAACAATAATTTCACATGGCACAGTGTAGAATATGCAGTGTTGCTGTCTGTAGACTTCTTCAGAGAAAGGCATCAGTAGAAGAATTTGGTTAATCAGTCTCTCCTACATACTCCTATTCCTTCCTTAAGTTTGTTGTGCTAAAGACTAAAGAAACAGCCACCAGTACTTTAGCAAGCTTCACAATAATCTGTAAGCCAGAAGAATATGTCGGAAGTGCTTTGATTACTACAAAGGTGTATCTAGAACATGTAAGAAAACATGAAATTCAGAACTACAACACAAATACAACATCCAGAACTACAACTGCAGAAGACAGGGCAGGGTAGGAGAAGGAAAGGTGACCAGTGATCACCAAATGATCCAGGAAAAAAAAGCTAAGGCTTTTTAACTTCCTTGTTACTCCATCAATAACATAGTACACTTCCTTTGCAACACATGAGCAAAAGGAGCTACATTACGCTGTCTATACAAGCCTATATTCTGAGCAGAAATAGGCCTGGCAGTTTGACTGACAATGAACAGTGAAAGCTAGTTGAAGGTAGCACTACAGGAAAAAGAGTGCTGTGTCAGCAATTTGATATAGGGCCAAATTTGATACAGATGTATTTGAAGCTTACGTTGCTCGTGGAGAGTGAGAAAAAAAAATATGCAGGGGAAAAAAAAGGTAAAGTGTGATCCTCTGTGTTATTAATTTATGTTGTTGGAACTTCTAATTGATATTACTCCAATGCAATAGAGATTGGTACTGTCACAGCAATTCTTTGTCACAGACTGCTGCAAGAAAGAGATGCCTGAACCACTTAATCCTAAACAGAGCTAAGACACACATACTCTGGGAGGAAACAAGTATGTAAGACCTGGGACAGAAGCAAGCAGCTGAAATAACTAAAAAAAAAATTATTTACATGTATACAACACAAACAAGCCATGTTTATCCTACAGTATTCTCACCAACTCTTGGATATGATGTGTTGTGAACACCTTGGAGACTGGGACAACCTTCTTTTAAGCAAGTTTTCTTGTAACCCCCTTCTTCAATCTTGGTTGTACTCCCACAGGTTGGGCAGAATCGGTAGCGGTTGTGCCACGCTAGAACAGACCTAGCCTGGGCTACTACTCCTTTAAAAGAATACATTGAAAATACAAAAGAAATCAAATACTAATTCATGTAAGCTTTTAATAGTAAAGAAAAAGCAAGTTTAACATAAAAATCAAACTAACACTATGGCTTGAACTGTAATCTATTACAAGAGAAGTTGAACAAAGTGAGTTACTCAGATCTTCTCTATAGCACAGCACATGCCATGGAACTGTTCTATGCAGCTACAGCCCAATTTATATGTTCAGAAACAAATTAATTCTGATCAATATACCATTTCGAACAGAAGTTACTTTGTCTGGGCAGAGTGCCAGAATTGTATTTCACACCTTTTCCAGATGACCATTTTAGGATTACTACAGCTGTGGACACAATAATGCATTGTTCCTTTTAAAAAGTTCAAGTGCAAGTCAGGCTTGCCCTTTATGCTTCTATAAAAGCAAAATTGTTACAAAAGCAGTTGTTAGCAGCATGTCCATAATGACATTCATTCACTTAGGGATCCTGACTTTCCAACACACTCTCACTAAGGACTTAGTTTCATTTCTTGTACTGAAAACTCAGTAATAACAGACTATTTTATTCATTTTAGAATATCAATGTGCATGCATTAATATTTAAATAGTACCATTTATAAAACTAGGATGATCAATAGATTTTACAGCCTAATACCTGCCACTGCAGATGTCAGCCCTTTGCAACCGCACACGTTCTTACATACAACATTCATCACAAAACCACTGACAGGCTTTTAAAATTAAAATATTTCTAAGGCCACTGAAAATACCCAATTCCTTTGCAGTGTTTTGTCCTTGCATTACACCTCAGCGAATCCCAAAGTTTATCTTTCTGATTACACACACATTCAGTAACTGCTGCATTTTATGGATCTTACCAGCTTCTTTTTCAGGTAGCTGCAGTAGTGCTGGCATTGGTGGGTGAAGAAAGTAACAGTTCTCATGCTTCTCTTTAAATTTCTCAGCAGAAGCAGCATCTACACTAAGAGCAAACCAAGCAACTAACCCATCCTCTTCATCTTCTTGCAAAACTCTTCCAATGCAAGCAGAGCGCTGGTTCACGTGGAACTGAAGTTCAACTCCAAGAAAAATCAAGATGCCTTCTTCAGTTTGGTTCATGCAGTGCTCCACATCCTTGTGGTACAGCCTGCAAAGCTTTACTTCTGGCTGCTGGGAGCTCTCTACTCCCCCACCCAAAGTAACCAAAGGACTTAGGTTGGAAAAGAGGATGTATACTGTAGTTGGATGGCTTTGTTTTTTGCTTAGCCACTTGGAATCTGTTCTTTTATCACTCCTCCTGTCCAGAAGTGTCAAGCCAAAATAATTTTCATGTTCTTTCACTTCATTTGACAAAAAATTATGCCTCTGCCCACCCTTCACATTAGCCAACAAATTAGCCACGTGCTTGTAACCCCAAAATTTAGCAATGTCCAGAGCTGTCTGCCTTGATTTATTAACAACGGACCTGTCACACCTCGAGAAACAGAAAAGAACAGTGGTTACCAGGGTAAATATGTCTAGCAAGAGTCCTGATGCTGCATTATTCTTATTTACAGCATATACATCTGATACTACTGAAGTACAAAAACTTAAAGACACTGTCTATACTGGGGCGCTCTTTAGGCTAAATACTTAGCATTATGGTAATGAAAAGTAACCATATTTTATTTTGTTTTGCTAAGGTCAGATTCCACATTTTGGTTAACCCACTGCAGATTATCACTTACCAAGCAAGATTCATGAAACACTACAACAGCAATGACTTAATTAAAATCCCACACTTTACTGACAGAACGTTGAAAGCCAGGCTACAAGTGTCTTCTGAATAACCAGTAATAAATAAAAAGCAGTTTAACTATCATTACTTTCTAGTACCTACCAAAAGCATCATCAAAACATTTACAGAAAAAATATTTACCATTAAATAAGAATCAAGAATACAGCCTCTGCTTAGCGAGAGAAGCACACTCTCACTTACGAGTGCGATGGTCCCTGTAGGGATCTCTTTGTTATCAAAATGTCTGCAAAATGACACTGATGACGCAACATTGCCTCATGACATGTATTTAAACATTAACAGCAAAACCAATCTGAAGTAGAATGGGGTCGATTGGCAAGTCAAAAATAATGTATTTCTACTTTTTGTCAATTTCAGCTCGAGTGTATAGGTAGAACAGAAATTTCACTGTAAACTACAAATTGTATAGTAGATGCGGGGCCAGACTCATCTGTTTTTAAAACCAGAAGATGCCAGTATATTTATGCTGCTGCTAGATGAGTAACTCTACCACAGGCAAGACTGTATTACTTGAGATTTTATATTAACCCCAGTAGTTTTTAAGGGAGTTTAAGTATATTTTACCAAAGCATTCAAAATCGAATTTACAAGTTTTTGGTGCTAAAGAAACCATTGTTGCCCATTTATCTTTAAAGATTAAGCCTTCTTGAGGCAAAGTCTCACCTAATTTCCCACCTGATTTCCGCTCCCTCAGCCACTGAATTTTGTTCTGTCTTGCTCCTTTTATATGCACAGGTACATGCAGAGTGTGGTCAGGTGGTTATTCAATGCCCACAGTTGAGTGTCCTGAACTTTTCAGATCACAAAGATCTTTTTTTCCAGTCTACAAACATTTCCTGGAGCTTTCCTCAAATATGGATAAATAAAATAAAACAAAAAAAAAATTGACCAGCTTTCCAGGATTAGTCTCTGGAATGTTTCATAGTATTACCTTCACAGTGGGATGATCACTGGAGGCTGTGGAATGCTGTACCTGAGACTACTCATAATCACAGAATGAAATAAACTTGCTTGGTTCTGTAATCAGAGGTACAGAAAGGAACAGACAGGGCTTGATTAATGTAAAGCTCAGTTGAACTGCAAGACCTGACTCATCCTTCATTTTGAAATGTTTTCCATTTGAAATATCTGGATCCCGACTTTATTCAGGCTTCAGAAGAACCTTCTTTGGGGTCTCAAGCAGAAGGCTTATCAGCTTTCTGAGTGTCTGGTATTTCACCAGAACTATAACAGTTGACTTAAAGATAGACAACAAATATGATAGCAAGTTTCTGACATGCAATGAACATGTTTGGTGTCATACTGACTGAAGAAAACATGACAGCTCAAGGAGGAAGTAGGAATAAGTTGTCCAAAAAATAAATTCATCAATCAGTAACTATGGTGAAGGTGTGTTTATCATGTCTTACTTAACAGCCAGTACATCAGCAAACATTCTGCACTTTAACGTAGATGCAAGTGGTTTACAAATAAAGTTTAGAGACAAAGTCTAAGTGGAACAAACAAACATACCAAATTTATATTCAGTGCAGTAGCTGGAATGGGATACAAACTTTATTCTATTCTGTTGGTGTCTGGAAGGAGTGACAATATACCCCTGAAGATCAAATGTATGATTTGCGATGCTCATTTGAGAGTTTCTTACCAAATATGCAAAGCATGATGCAAAAGCACAATTCAGTTACAAACAGACACAGAATATACTTTCCTGAAAATTCTGACACTATCCGTCACGTAAATTTACTTTTCTGAGATCGAACTGAAATGGGCAGAAAGGGATTCAGGTTAGAGCTCTTCAATGTGATCTACTCAAGAGCTTACCCTTCTTCAAGAAGAATCCGTACAACCTCAAAGTGTCCATTTCTGGCACCATACATCAGGGCTGTCCAGCCGTTATCTGCAGCTGCATTAATAAGTGACGGAGAATGACTGAGCAATGCTTTCAGTTTGGCTGCATCTCCAACAGCAGCAAAATTATGCAGCTGAGAAATCATGTCCTGGTGGAGGTTCTTTTCAAAGTCTGTCATTGTACCAACTACGTTAAAAAAAACAAAATTGGTAAGCAGCGATATCACCAAAAGCATGGACCAACAGTCAAATCCTTGTAGTTGTTACGACACTGTTATTCCCAACCACATCTCGTTCCCACACATCTCCAAATACAGAGAGGTTTTATCCCAATAATCAAGACTAGTTTTAAACAGAGTTAAGGAGAGAAAGATTTTGCTACGAAAATTAGGCTTCTCTGAATGTGAAAAACACGCCCTGGATGCTGGACCGAACACGCGCGGGACGGTACAGAACAAAGCCCGGCTTCGAGAGCCTCACATGGTTTACAGATGAGAAACGATCGCAGGAGGTCACGTCCCTTTGCAGCTCAGGGCCTCCTGCACGCAGTGACAGGTCAGTACCTACTGCTACGCTTCGGCCGCGCCTCCGGGACCGACGCTGGCTCCGGCACTCGCGCACAAGGACGACAGCTTACACCCCTCAGTGGGGTGCCGCCTTCCCCACGATCTCTGCCCAAAGACACACCCCAGCGCACGCCATCCCGACACCGGAACCACAACGACTCCTACCTCACAGCCGCTCCCCGGCCGCCCCACGGCCTGGGCCTGAGCCCGCCCCCGGAAGCACCGCCCAGGCGCGCACCGCGCAGGCGCGCACCCACACCTCAGTCACCCTGCGGCCCGCGGGGGGTTGGGAGCGCTGTCTCTAGCGCCTGCGGGGCAGGGCCGGGCCTGAGCCGCGGGCTTGGCCGGTGGCGCCGCTCCCGGCACCCCAAGGGGCCCCTGTTGTCGTGGGCGGCCGGGGCGGTGAAGCCTCGCGGGCAGCCGAGGTCCGCACGCTCTGCCGTCCCGGGGCCAGCGGTTGAGCGCCGGCCGGCCGGAGGGGCTGCCCGGTGCTCGGTTGTGAGCGGCACTACAGCGCCCGGCCCCGCACTGCCGCTGTGTGCCCCGGGGCGAGGGAGCGGCGGCGGGCAGGGCAGGGCAGGGCCGGGCCGTGATCTCCAGCCATTACCGTAGCGCTGCTGCCGCCAGTTGGGCCAACTTTATGGACAGGTTAAAGGGCGACCTGCCGTTTGTTCTTCGGGCAGGAAACTATGGTTCCAGAAAGCAGTCGAACGTGTTTTTTAGCTTTGCTTCACCGTGCTAGGGACGGGCAGCGCCAGGTAGCAATAGGTTATGCAAGTACCTGAGAGAAAAGTGGATCAGAGATGTCAGGGCAGGGGAGAAGGGTTGGCAGGGAAGTTGGAGTGTCTGTGCAAGCCAGAAGATGGTCTCAGTAAGTGTGTGCTGTTAGCCTAAGGAAAGCTTGGGGAAGTAAAGGCTGTACTAGTCCTAGCGAAATGGACACAGGACTGTTCCAGTGTGTTTGCCTCTGGTGAGGACTTAAGGAGCGTGCTTGGTTTACAAGAATTGTCACCAGGTGGCAAACCAGAGTCCAGCACCAGGTAGTCTAAAGTCCAGATGTTGGCCTTGAAGTTTTGGAGAATAAGAACACTATTCTTTTTAAATCCTGATGCTTGAAAACATAAAAGTACTGGGGTTTCTTTTTACTTGTCTTTGGAATATTCTGAGTTAGGACAATTCACATCTTCATGCGAAATTTCTTCAAAATCAGAACTGAACGCCTTTTGTTCCTGGTGCTGTAAGAAAACATAATATATTCCAGAATCCATATATTGCCCTAGTGCCATATATTTCTGGTATTCAGTGAAGAGGATGAGATAAATTGTGACCGGGTGCTGTCAGTCTCAGTAATGGCACATGTAATTGGTATATCTCACGTAGTCATGGATAGAAAAACTTAGCCTTAATTTTTAGAACTCATTAGTCATGTTACTATTTTTATATAAGATATTTTAGTAAGTGAAGAAGTTTATGTAAGTTATTTTTGGCAGCATGTGTAGTTCTGATTTTTTCTTTTTTTTTATATAGGCACCATTAAAAGTTAGCTTTTATGCATGCATGGTAAGTGGTTTGTTGAATATCATAGTACAAGTTTTATACATGTATTGTATAGTCTTTAGAACACCTTGGTAAGCAAGCTGTAAAGTTCATGGTTGCTGTTCTTAAGTTCGGTACTCTTATTAAAACTTCCTCAGCAGAGCGTCAGCCACATGAGATAAAAATCCCATTAGAAACAATGTAGATGCACATGAAAGTGCGTGAAGAATTGATAAAGAGTATTCTTCCAGATAAGCACAAATGAAAAAGGCAGGCAGTGCAATTCTAATTTTAATCACTCAGCTAGAAACTAGCTGTGTCCTCTGTTATTTGGGTCATGTGCCTGTAAGCTGTTGTTTCCACCTGGTGAATGGTGTCCCCAGCCCTTCATGTCCCAGGTAATTTTTTTTCTTCCTGTGTTGATTAATGGCTGAAGAAGAAGATAGTTTTATTGTTGTAATAAGCAATGGCACAGTTCTATTTCTTATCTTCTTAGAAATTTTTTAAATCTGCCGTTTGTGAAGTTACGTCAACTCAGCCTTACACCCTGAATTCCCTGATTTTTTCGGTGGGCTTACAGTCTTTGTGTGCTTCACTTGACTAACACACGGTACCCTGTTGACAGCTTTGAACCGTGTTTTCTTTGTGTGTAAAACTGGAGAAAAAAGAAAACATTCTAACTCCTAGACAGCGTAGTAGGAGGGAGACCAAGCAGAGCAATTCACCTCTGGGATTCAGCAATAAGGGTATCACTTGAAGCCTCTATGGAGCAAAGTATGTGTCTACTCCTTAACACTGATATTTAAGATCATGAGACATATGCAGATTGCTTATGTATAATCTATACATAGACTAAAAATCTGGTGCTGTAGCCCTGATTAGCAAGTTACTGCATCCTGCTACACAGTGAAAAAAATGCTGTAGACTGAAAGATTAGGTATGGTTTGGCGAGGCTTTTATTATCTTTGGTGGTGCTACTGGCAGTACGCACACTGGGAAATGGAGTTTCAGATGATCATCTAATTAAGCAGTTTCATATGCCAGTATTTAATTACTTTATTAGGCTTTTTTCTTGTAATAAATCTGGTTTTTAACCATTAAAAAAATCAGTGGTACTTTTCAGTATTGCTAGAACTTTTATTTTTCTGCCTTAGAATTTTTCTACATGTATATGGGTGTTGCCTCTTTGAGCATGACACTGACTTCAGTATCAGCTAGATATGTGGAAGATTCTTTCCTTTTAATGTATGTAAACTTGGTGTTGTATCCATAAGGCATGTGAAATCTTGTTTGTACTACTAGGGTATTGCTATCAGAATGCTCCTGCCTCCCCTTTTTCCTTTTCCTCTAATTTGCCTTCAGGAGGCCGTGTAAATATTGGAACCTACAGAAGCTTCTGTCTCTGCCTCCCTGAAGGAAGATTCACTCTGAAGCTCTGAAGGAATTGTCCTTGTGAACTTTCTTCAATGTTTCTTTTTGGTTGAATACATCATAGGAAAAAACCAGCTTCTAAAGCAAGTTACCATTGCATGTTTTAATTCTAAAGAACCAATAAATTGCTTTTGGAAAATTCAGGTCACTGGTTAAATAAAGTCCTACATATTCACAAGAATCTGTGACATTTTATCCAGCACAAAAGCTAAACCTGTTAACAGAACTACAACATTTTCAACTAATGAGTTGTTATGTTATGATAATTTTAAATTCTCATTCAATTTTTATTACAGTTGCTGATATTTAAAACAAGGTACTGCCTTATTTTTGCAGTGATGCACTGGGAGACTATGCAAATTCCACTTGAGCTACTTACTACAGTCATGCAGGTTGGGGACTGCTGACACAATGTCAAGATACAGAGAATGTACCCTTCCATCAGCCAGTAAAGAACTGCTTCCTTTAATTATTTAATTATTTCTGATCACACATTTCCAGCCTTCTGCAATACTCCTGATTCCAGAATGACACTGCCCTTGAGTAACGGGTTAGTACATGCAAGCAGCACAGGAACAGCACTGCACAATCCTTGTTATTCTACATATTGTCATTTGTGGGGTACACAAATTGGGAAAAGGCACATGATGGGGAGTGGGACACACAAAAAAATTGAAACCTCAACCACTATGCCAAAAAAGTAAGTGTCCTGCAGAGCCTACACTTTGAAGAATCACCAACTATAGTCTGACCACACTGGCAGTGCACATGGAACGCGCTTAATGCTAATCTGGTGAGGAACCACCTGTCTGATGTGGACTTTCGGGTGGACATATGTTGAAATTACAACCAGATCAAATTTAAAAGGACAAGGTAACATGTATTTTTAAAAGAAATTCTATTCACTAGGAAATATATACTGCACAGGAACAAAAAAACAGCACACACAGAACAAAGCAGGATACAGTTTGAAGGTATTTAACAGTAGGATTTACAGCTCAAAGACATCAAAATTTTAAACTATTTCCATATTTCAAGCATGTGCTTAGGAAAGAGGACTATTCTACCTACAGCTCCATCACAGTTTAAAACCCATACATATCTCTATCTCCAGCTAAAGTTCTGTTTCTAAAATTAAAACTTGATGAGTGGGGACATTAAACCTGAGATGCACATTTAGAAACAATCTAATGAGCAATCATTTTATTTAGTATTTGAAGACATAGTGAACAATTTAAATAAAACATTAACACATAGATCCTTATGAGTTATTCCCATTTAATCCAAATTAAAGTGACAAATCTGAGAATGTAATACAGATGGAAGGACCGGATTTAGCTTAACCTGTGCCTCCCAACTGGAGGAACTGCAACCAGTTTTGCAAGATTTTACTATAGCAGTATCACTATTGCATTTTGACCGCTTGTTTTTTTCTTCTTTTTTTTTTCCTTTAATATATGAGAAAGCACGTGGAAAAAATTGAGAACGACCCCAAGCTATAAAAAAGAAAAAGAAACTAAACAGGGAGAAAAAACCAGTTCTTCTGGTTTTGAAGAAGTTTGAAGATATGAAATGTCCTAACTCAAAAATTCCAAACGCAAGTAAAAAGAAATCCCAGTACTTTTATATTTTCAAGAAACAGGATTTAAAAAGAATAGTGTTCTTATTCTCCAAAACTTCTCACTGAGAAGGAAAAGTGTGCCATGATTCTTGAATTTTGTAGTAAATAAATAAATACTGTCCAGTATAGGCTTTGAATTGACTGATTCTGATACCTCTTTAGTGGTGGGGCGCGTTGTTGTAAAGGTGTATTTGTAAGGCTTCTGAGTGAGGTTGTCAGTGTGGGAATGAAAATGGATTCTGTGCCACTAATTTACTCTGATCCTGGAAGAGGCACTGGTGGCTCTGTATCGATAGTGAATAATGACAATCTTTTCAAAATGCTTGCTGATTACTGCAGACAGCAAACAGGGAGTAATATCTGAATGCCCTGATGCCCTATTCATTTTGTGCTTCAGCCTGTAGAAAATATTACATGTGCTGTAAAGAATGTACCAGAGTGCCATGGGGAGCACTGCACTGTGCGGGAAAAACAGAGTTGGAGTGCTGCAAGCAGTGAGACAACACTGCTCTTCTTAGCCTAAAAGATGACAAACTGATAGTACACATGGGAGAGAACCAGTCTGAAGTGCTGATCCCCAGTTGTTTCATAACCTTACCTGCAAAAGGGTGGCAATATACAGTTATTGTGAAAACAGGCTCTTAGTATTGCTACAAAGTTGTTGCAGAAGAGACCTCTCTGAGACACAAACTGCTGTAAGTTTAGGTTCTGCCAGGGCATGTACCTGTTCAGGGATTCCAAATGCCTGAAGGGTTGAAACAAACAAAAAAAATCTTAAAAGGAAGAAACTTGAGGGGAATATTCTGAACTTCCTCTGCTTGAAGTGGATGTGGTATTTATAGGGAAAAATAGCACTGAATTGTGACTCTCCCTCACTGAACATTCTTAGAAGCTGTATCTCTGGGATATTACTGTTTCAGACTCTCAAAGCCTGTGTTTGTGGATTCTTCTTCTCCGGAGATAGTCAAAACCCACCTGGAAGCGTTCCTGTGTGATCTGCTCTAGATAAACCTGCCTTGGCAGGAAGGTTGGAATAGATGACCTCCAGAGGTCCCTTCCAACCCTTGACCATTCTGTGATTATCTCTCACAAGTTAATAGTTAGACGATAACTGCAAAAATAACGCAATATGGACTACTAAATGTGGAATAATTTTTTTTCACAGTATCACACCTCACATACAAGCAGTTAAGTATTTTTCTGTGGTGGGTCAGCGTAATCAGGCCTTGTTATAAGATGCAGATGTTTCAATGCCTGGCTGTTATCCCTGAGAATTTAGGTGGCTGACACGGTAATGCTTTCAGGACTGTGCATCCAGGGAGAGATGGCTTCTGAGACTTGCAATGTGTTGTTCTTAAACATCCTTTATTAAATTAGATCAGTCAAGCTGAGAGACTTATCACCTCCCTGTATGCAAATGACATTAGGAAGATGATGCAGCATTCCATAGTATTCTCCTTTGATCTTTCCAACCAGGACTTTGGCACCATCTAACTATTTTTTTTCTCAAGCATCTCCCTGATTAATTTCCAAGCCGTCCTCCCTGAGAACAGATTGGACAAATAGCACCTGAAGGGGCCAACAAGGAAGCTGGAGTGGGGAAGGGGGGAGGGAGGGGGTGGGCAGGGACTACACCTTTTACAAGGGCCTGTAGTGACAGGACAAGGGACAATGACTTTAAATTGAAGCTGGGTAGATTTACATTGGATGTCAGGGAGAAGTTCTTCACAGAGAGGGTGGTGAGGCACTGGAACAGGTTGCCCAGAGAAGCTGTGGATGCCCCATCCCTGGGAGTGTTCAAGGCCAGGCTGGATGAGGCTCTGAGCAACCCGGTTTACTGGAGGGTGTCCCTGCCCATGGCAGGGGGGTTGGAACTAGGTGATCTTTAAAGTCCCTTCCAACCCAAACCATTCTGTGATTCTATGATAAATGCTGAAAGGCCTGATCTAGGGTCCATTAGTGTAAAGAGTCTCATGGTGCTGAAGAGATGGTGCCAGTTTGGTGGGAGTTTTCACTTTCTTAAGGAAGGAGCTGTAGCAAAGCAGTATGATGGTTAAAACCCCCCTCCATTTACAGGTATCAGTGAATTTCAGCTAACCCCCCCCCACCCCCCCAATACTACTAGGTGTTTGTACTACTAAGCCTGTGCCTCTGCTAGCAGTCTCCAGGATAGGGAGAGTAAGAGTTCTTGCGACTCAAAATGCTTTCAGTCAGCTGAACTATCTTAACAGGAAGTTTTCCAACTGTGGAATGTACTGCAATGTATGCTATGCCTGACAACAGAAAAGGAATGCAGCAGTACCATTGTGCTCAGGATGTGTTCCTGAAAAGTGGATGGTTTGGGATTTGTTGGTTAGTGAAGCAAATTCCCCAAACTATTAATGTGAGGGAGGGTGGGGTGTGTGTGCATGTGTGATGAGTGCAGCAACTTAATAAATGTGCATGTATTAAATTTGCAGGGATAGTATGCCCAGCATGGAGGAGTGGAAGGCAGGAACATGGTCATCAGGACTGTCACCTGTGGAGGTGTTAGCTTGTCGGCAGGTGGTTTTCAGAAACGATCACTGCTCTGAAAGGTCCCAGCAGCCTCATCTGTGAGATTGAACACCTGACCATTATCCTGTTTTTTTTTTCTCCTTCACCTTGATTAACTTGCTTAATCTTGATTTATTGGAGAAAGATGAAGGCATGAAAAATGTAACTGCTCAAAGATCTAACCCATATTATAACCCAAAAAAAGAAACAAGAACGTTTACAGTATAATAATCTGCTGGATTCCTCAGAAGCTGGTAGTCTGTGGTAAGTCTACAGAGAAGAGTGGGCATGGGGGGCAGGGTGTGGGTAAGATTAATATGCGTGTTTTATGAGTGACAGTTGGAGATTTTACTTTCTCCAAATTATTTTTGTGTTTACAGTTTCCTCCCTCTTCTAATTTTGTTCCTTTTGTTAAGCACTTGTGTTTAACTTTGATTGCTTATGAATGTAGCAGCATGGCTTCCAGAGTACTAGACAGGGTAATTTAGTTTCTCAAGTTTCTCAGGTGGTGGCTAAATTACTGTTTGAATTGTTTAATAAGGGTAGATAAAAAAGAATGGTTTTAATACTGTGTCAGTGTCTGGCTTACAAATGCTTCCTCATGATTAGTTGAAATCATGTTTGCAGCATTTTGAGTGGAAAGGGTTGTTACTCTCCCCATTCTTGTCTTCTAGCTGAGGCCCAGAGTTAGTATTAAGAACATCTAATAGTGTTTTGGGTTGTTTTTTTTTAAAACTGAAATTAACTGGTACCTGCAAATGGATTATTTGTGTGTGTGTGTTCATAATTACCCTCATGCAGCTTGTTTTGAATTCAAAGGGTAACTCCCGTTAAATTACAGGCAATTTTAAAACTAGGAAACTAGTTTGGGTTGTTTTGGGAAAAATTAGACTTTCTAGGTATCATGGGAAATGGTGGAGCCAATACAGGGATATAGATTGACCATTCTAAAGTTGCTGTCATAAAAATATTCCTTCTCTGCTTTAATTCTTTGTCTTAATTATATTTGCCACCTATTTCCAAAATAAATGAGGCAGGAAGCATGCAAGTTATTTTCTCTTTTCAAAACAAACCCTCATTTTTGTTCCCAGAACACAGAGAATGTATATGCACTGTAACAAATATACTTCCATGAAAAAGGAGTATGTGGTCATTTCTTGGGAGTCCTGTCGCCTACATGATAGATTAAACTGGCATTAATTATGACACTTTGACAGTGTTTTACTTTGCAATATTCAAAATCTTATGACAGAGTTTTTCTTTCTTTGGGTTTTTGTATCTATATGTGACACTCGTAAAGTTCATCTTACTCTTTGTTTGGAGGAGTGGAAAAGAAATACTGTTTGTACTTTCAGCAGTAGAACTGACACCTTAGGATGCACCAGAAAGATTGAACTAATGATGTAGGTGGAGGGGATCATTGAATGGACTGACATCAGAAAGAAAAGAAAGAGGGTTCTGTCACTGACTACTCCCTATAAACACGGAAATAGTTTAGCTCAGTTTTGGGAGAGCAGTGATACAGCAGTGACGTAGTGAGTGTAGCTGCCTAATCCAGCCCAGGCCCTCTTCTGCCCAGCTGCTGGAGCCCAGACAGAGGGTGATGTTTTCCTGTTTGCAGGTTCAGCCAGAAGTGAACCTGAGCACATGTCCCTGTGACATACACACACAGGGGACACTGACAGGCGGGTCACACGCACCCCCACAGAGGACTCCCGCAACCCCAAGGGCAGATAGCCCAGCCCCTCCTCCTGGGCTGGCAGACAGAGGGTCACTCGTGCAGCACATGGGACACTCCAGTGGCACATGTGCATTTGCAGCTCCCCCGAGTACTGGCACAGCATCTCTGCCCGCCTGGCACCCCTCACCCCATCCTAGGCCCCCTTGCCTGCCCTATGGATCCCTGGCTGGTCCAGCTTGGTGCTGACTGCAAACATGCAGTGCTCTTCCACTCGTCTCACAGCACCCCACACTCACGGGTCCCCCTGGGCACACCAGCACAGACCCCTGCCCCCACCCAGGGCCTCCTACTCACCATCTGCTCCAGTTTGAAGCCTGCTGGTGATTACTCACACAACCCATGCACACTGGGTTTGGGGAGGATACAGTGACCCCCAGCAGCTGGCACCAGGCACATGGGCTCTGGCCTGTGGTCCTGCTCCAGTCACCAGCACTGAGCCCTCACTTAGAATCACAGAATGATTTGGGTTGGAAGGGTCCTTAAAGACCATCTAGTTCCAACACCCTGCCATGGGCAGGGACACCTTCCACTAGACCAGGTTGCTCAAAGCCTCATCCAGCCTGGCCTTGAACACTTCCAGGGATGGGGCACCCACAGCTTCTCTGGGCAACCTATGCCAGTGCCTCACCACCCTCTCCGTGAGGAATTTCTTCCTGATATGCAATCTAAATCTCCCCACTTTCAATTTAAACCCATTACCCCTTGTCCTGTCACTACAGACCCTTGTAAATAGTCCCCCCCCAGCTTCCCTGTAGGCCCCTTCAGGTACTGGAAGGTGCTATAAGGTCTCCTTGGAGCCTTCTCTTCTCCAGGCTGAACAAGCCCAACTCTCTCAGCCTGTCCCAATATGAGAGGTGCTCCAGCCCTCTGAGCATCTTCATGGCCTCCTCTGGACTCACTCCAACCAGTCAATATCCTTCTTATGTGGGGGGCCACAGAGCTGGATGCAGAACTACAGGTGGGGTGTCATGATAGCAGAGTAGAGGGGGAGAATCTCCTCCCTCGACCTGCTGGCCACGATTCTCTGGATACAGACCAGGGTACAGTTCACAACTTCTCAAATATGATGAATAGAGGTTTTGCAACCTCATCACTAGTCCTTTCAGAACCTGTGGATGTATTCCATCAAGTCCCATGGACTTACGCACCTTCAGGTTCCCCAGGTGTTGCCGAACTTGATCCTCACTAACCATGGGAGGCTCTCCATTCTCCCAGTCCCTGCCCTTGCTTTCCATGACTTGTGGGGTATGGCTGGTGCCCTTAACAGTGGAGACTGAGGCAAAAAAATCATTGAGCACCTCATTCTTGATGTCCTGGGAAACCAGCTCTCTCATTTCCTTCTGCAGAGGGCCCACATTTTCCCTGATCTTCTTTTTATCCCCTATGTACCCTACAGAATCCCTTCTTGTTGGCTTTGATGTCCCTGGCCAGGTTTAATTCTGTCAGGGCTTTAACTATTCTAACCTGATCCTTGGCTTGTCGGACGATTTCCCTGTAATCCTCGCAGGCTGCCTGTCCCTGCTTCCACCCACTGTAGGCTTCCTTATTGCACCTCAGTTTGTCCAGGAGCTGCTTGTTCATCCACACAGGCCTCCTGACATTTTACCTGACTTCCTTTTCACTGGGATTCATCGCTCCTGAGCCTGGAGGAGAAGATCCTTGAATACTCACCAGCTTTCTTGGGCCCCTCTTCCCTCCAGGGCTTCATCCCATGGAACTCTGCCAGTCAGTTCGCTGAAGAGGCCTAAGGCTGCTCTCCTGAAGTCCAGGGTAGCGAGCTTGCTGTGCATCCTTCTCGTCTCCTTAAGGATCTCAAACTCCCCCATTTCATGGTCATTGCAGCCAAGGCTGCCCTTGAGCATCACATTCCCCAGCAGCTGTTGCTGAGAACAAGGTCCAGCACAGCACCCATCCTCATCAGCTCCTCTATCATTTGGAGAAGGAAGTTATCATCAATGCATTCCAGGAACCTCCTGGCTTGCTTGCGCCCTGCCATGTTGTCCCTCCAACAGATATTGGGGTGGTTGAAGTCCCCCATGAAGACCAGCGTTTGTGACCATGAGGTTGCTGCTATCTTGTAGAGGGCCTCATCCACTCGCTCATCCTGTCCAGATGGCCTGTAGGAAACTTCTACTAGCATGTCCCCTCTCCCTGCCCTCCTTTTAATCCTGACCCAGAAGCTCTTGGTCAGCTGCTCATCCATCCCCAGCTGGAGTTCCACGCACTCCAGCTGGTCTCTGACATAGAGAGCAATATCCCCTCCATGTCTCCCCTGCCTGGCCTTCCTAAAGAGCCTGTATCCTTCCATTCTGCTGCTCCCATCCTAGGAGCCATCTCACCTCGTCTCCACAATGCCAGTGAGGTCATAGCCCTGCATGTGTGCGCACGCCTCTAACTCCTCTTGCTTATTCCCTGTGCCTTTCCATAGAGTCATTTAAGATGGGCCCCTGATGAAGTTGGCTTGCGGACTGGAGCAGCTGGAATTCTCGTTTTGCCTGCCAGGTGCTCTCCTGGTGACCTGTGATTCTTCTCCAGGCTCTGGTTATCTGTTGGTGGCACTTGGAGGTTTATCCCCTTCCCCCTTTCAACCTAAAGCCCTCCATGAGCCCTGCCAATTCATGGGCGAGAATCCTTTTTCCCTTTTGAGACAGCTGGACACCATCTGTTGCCAGCCGGCCTGGGCCATGTAAACCTCCCCATGATCAGAACCCACAAAATTCCACTGTTGGCGCCAGCCCTTGAGCCACATGTTGATCAGACTTGCTTTCCTGTTCCTTCCAGTATCCTTCCCTGCCACTAAAAGGATTGAGGAAAACACTACCTGTGCTCCCTATCCTGCAACCAATAGCCCCAGTGCCCTGAAATCCCTTTTGATGGCTTTTGGATTCTTCTCCTCAACCTGGCTGCTGCCCACCTGCATGGCCAGTAGCAGGTAATAGTCCAAGGGCTGTACCAGACCAGGGACTTCACTGGTGACGTCTCTAACCCAGGCCCCAGGGAGGCAGCAGACTTCCCTGTGCGATGGGTCTGGGTGGTATGCTGGGCCCTCTGTTCCCCTCAGAAGGGAACCTCCAGTGCTGATGACCCTTCTTTTCGTAACGGAGGCTGTCATAATATGTGGGGCTGATGGGGTTGTCCTGGGCAACCCCCTGGATGGACCTTCTTCTACCTCCTCCATTGCCTTGCCCTCGAGTTCCAGAGCCCCATGTCTGTTCTGTAAGGGCAACTGGGAAGGGGAGAGAGGACAGAAGGGAATTTGCTTCCCACCTTGAGCAGGGACCTGTTTCCATTCCCCTTCCTCTCTTAAGTCCCTTCCGTATGCCTGGCAGCAAGAGGACATGGGATCCACTGCTGGTTGTGCGACCTCCACCTGCTGCCTTTGCCTCAGGGATGACATGTTGGTGTAGCCAAAAACCTCTCCCCTTCTCACACTCCTTGATACTCCTCAGCCTTTCCACTTCCCCCTTCAGCTCTGCCAGCAGGCTCTGTATGGCTCTAGCAATTTCTGCACCCTGGGTTTGCAGGTTTAGTAGTTGCAAAGTCCAAGTGGGTCTTCGTCAAAGTGACAGCTGTAGTTTCTTGATAGCCCATCAGCTAGTGTGACAGACAAGGTTTGTTTCTTGTCACTGTCTCCATGTTTGGTTTGTCAGGTGTGTGTCTTTGTGGTATATTTTAGTATCTGGCTTCCCCTTTTTCCCTTGGTTTCCCAGCTGACCAGGACTGCAGTCATGAGAACACTACTGGAACATTCCTGCACTCTTGCATGCTCTGTCAGTTGGTGTGACTGACCATGTTTGGTTCTCATCACTGCCTCCCTTACCATTTTTCATTCAGGTTTGTGTCCCTGTATGTTCCTGCCTATGGCTTCCTCCTTTTCTCATTTGCTGCACTGAGAAAGGATCTTGACCAGGAACCCTTAAAAGCAGATACTCATGCCTTCCACACACCCTTTCTGTAGCCATCGTGGAACTTCATTTGTATCTGTCAGCTTAAACCCTTTGCCCATCTCGTGAATCTACTTATGCCTGAAGTCTTGATTCCTACCATAGATTTAATGCTTATTATACCCCCCTTTCTCACTATTCTTTATCTTACCCTGTCTTGTTTCCATAGTTTTCTCTCAGTCAATCACAGTTAGTGAACTACAGTTCAGTGTAGTTATCCAAGTTGCTACTCCCTGCTTGTTGACCTCCTGTTTCAGTTTCCTATTCTATTACTCAGATAGTTTGGCTTTTCTTCTTTTCAGGCTGGTTCTTGCTTAGGTTGTTTAGTCCAAGATGTCTGTCATTTCTTTGGCAGTGGTTAAAATCATATCCCATGGCGTTAAAGAATGCAAGACCTACTCTTTAGACCAGCTTTCAATAATTTGCTGAATACCTTACTGGTGGCATTGGTAATTATTAACAGTCAATTAATTTTTCTAAAAGAAGGGTTTATTGTGGGGTTTTTTATTTTTTCCTAAATTATTAAGCTCTAGTATCCGCAGCATTCTCTGGCAAGGACCTCCACAGCTTAACTGCAAGTTGTTTGGAAAAAAACATTGGTTTTGTGGTGTTGTTTTCTCTTTGTACCTGCTGCCTAGTACTCTCCTTTGATTCTTACTGTATTGGAAGACAGTGAACAGTCATTTCTCATTTACCTATTTCATGTCACTCATAGTACAACTCTGTTGTACTCTCTGTCTCTTTCCCATAAGAAATAGTTGAACCTACGTGTTGTCATCATCGTATTGACTCCTTGTTCTACTCTTTGCTTAACAAATGTAATTTATATTCCTATAATGTTTTAACATTGCTGATGCCTTTGTTCTGTCAGCCCAGTCCCTCTGCTCTCTGTCTACAGTTCCTGGTCTGCATAGGAGAAGTACTATTCTAATAAGATTCTTCACAGTCAGCATAGTGACTAGAAAAAAGAACTGCCATAAAGAGTAGGAACAAGTCCTCAGTTTGGTTCCTCAAATCTGCCCCAAAAGATAGTCAGCTGCTTTTTATCCCACAGTCTACCTTTTTTATTTTCAACAATTTTAATGATGAACTTTTTCTTGGATTTCAGCCTTCAAGACCAGGCACTGGGAAAGGAAGATTTCCTTTCCAACTCAATATTCTGAGCTGCAGTGTAAGCCAACCATTGGGATAACAGCATGGCTAAGCTACTACCACCTGAAATTTAGTAGTAGATTTAGGATCATATTATATGTTTAAATATATATATATACAAACATATATACACATCAATACAATATATAAATCTATATTTATATACAATATATAAAATCACACACAAACACACATATATAAGCATATATGAAACCAAAAGATGTGCATGTGCAAAGTCAGAATTTAAAAAACAAAATTATTCTTTGACTACTTTTTTGTCTATACAGAAACCTAGGGTAGTTTCAAAGGAAACATATAATAATCTCCGTTTCATGGGATAATGGCCCCCTCCGATTAAATTCTCTGCATTCTGTTGATACTGTAAAGCTGAAGGTCTAGCTCAAGACATAATAAAATCCCATAACTCATTTAACTAGGTCTACTTTCTGGTAGACTATACACGTTTGCATAGTGTCTATTTCTAAAGAATAGTAGAACATGTTTCTTTAACATGTATGAATTTCTGTGCAAGGTTTGGTGGTTTAAAGAAATATCTTATGATTTTAATGAATTTATAATTAGTTGATTTACACTTTAATTTTTTTATTTCTGTTAAAGCCTATTAAGAAACACAGGATCTTAAACACCTGCAAAGTAGACCAAAAGTCTGGCTTCTTCACTGTGATTATTTTGTGGGCTTAAAAAAGCAAGAGAAGAAGATAATTGTACATCTGCTGCCAACAGAAACTGTAACAATGTGTTTAAGATGGTTAAAAAAATCAATGTTGATTATATGTCTTTCTAACAGACTAGGTGAAATTAGCTGTACAAAATCGGTGTTTTAAAACTATCGAGCAGGAAACAAAATTAGCATCAACAGCAGGTGGCAGTGCTAGCAAGTTCTGTGCTTCTGATGTATGTGTTCAGCCAGTGTTTGTGTAGTGCCAGCTCTTCAGCAAACAGTAAGCTAAATACTGCAAAATCAGTGAAGTCTTGTGATTTTTGGGGTAAATGATAATGAGATATTGGTCACATCCTTGTTTCAAGAGTTTTTTGCTGCTGAAAATGTGATCTAAAAGGTTTTGTGAACTTATTTTCATTACATTTTGTTGTATAAGATATCAAGCTTACTCTGTGCTTGCTTTCAGGCAGAATTGTGAATGATTATATAAAAATAAATAGAGAAATGAGTAAAGGTAAAAACTGAAAAAATAAATATAGTTATAAAATTTCAAACACACCAATATTATATTTCATGGTAATTCTGATGCCATTATTACAGATTTGTTGTATCTAACACAGTGCTCTTTGTCAAAGCTCATGAATCTCGTGATGTTTTAAAGAGCATTTAAAAAAACATTACTGAAACAGTTTATCCTAAGGACTGTATTTTGCCTTCCCCTCATATTGTTGCGCTAAATTACATTTATATATTCAATTACAAAACAAATTACTAAGAATGTTTATTCATTTTTTACTTAATTGGTCCTTGGTGCAATTTATTGCTATTTATGGCAGCTTTAACTTCTGCCAGTGGTTAGCATCTTGAAAGCAGCTTTGTAGCTAGAGATGACACTGCTGAGGTTCAGTGTGCTTATGTTTCTCCTGTTGGCTAGCCTAAAAATCACCTCAGGAGTAGAGAGTGGCAGTCTCCTTGATGCAGAGACCACACAACTGGTTATAGCTGTTGGCTGTCTGCAGGCACACTTCCAAGCATTGTTCTGAGGTTTCTTTAGAAACCTGCCATGTCTTGGGTAAGTGTTATCACTGTGCTTTGTAAAAGAAAAAATTACTGAAGGTGGTAAATATTCAGTGGTAAGACAATTGGAGTTTAGAATGTTACGTTCAGAAGCTGCAGGCCCTCTCATGTCACTGGTGCAGTGTCAGTCTATGACAATGAACTTTTTGGTTGTAGTTTCATCCTGTCACTAAAGGGGGACTATGCAGAGTGATTTAGGCCGCTTAAAAGATCAGCGTCACAAATATTAGGAGAAAAGCTAGTATTTTTAATACGAATATGAGAAGCGTGACTTAACAGAATTTGATGGCAAGGTCCCCTCTACTACTTATTCGACACGGAAAAGCATACAAAGGCAAAATCAAATTAGCAACAGATTAAAGTAGTTGGTACATGAGTTAAAAATTATTTACAGAGTCAGGGAAATCAAGGCAGGATTGGATTGTTGTGACATGGATTAGGGAAAAGGGGCCAGGAATTTCCTCCCGTTCGGTCACGAGGTTCAGAGTGGACCCCCTTGCTTTCTAAACTCCTCGAGAGAGAAGTCTAGGTGCGGCTGAATCCACCCCTAGTCCCAGACCTGGTCAATGGTTTATGACTAAGGAATCAGGGAAAGGATCAGTGTATGAACTTTCGTGCTTGGTGTGAAACTTGGGGATAGCAACAATGTGGGGCAGCAATAATTCAAAGTTCCTTAACACTATTCAGATATGTCACACAATTAGATCACACAATTCCTCAGCAGGACTTAACTTTCAACAAATCAGTACAGTAACTTAATCAAAGACTTAACAAGGTTATCAACATAAAGGTGCATGCATACACAGATACGGAAATAGAGAGAGATACATGTATGAAGGTACCTGTTAAAATTTCCCCTTGAGTTCAGTGAAAATATTCACGTCAGATGTCTGTGCTTCTCTCAACGGGCAAAGAGTTGAGCCTCAAGTGGGGTTTATTCAACCCAGTTTGTGTCAACTATTCTCTGATTTCACAAACTTGAGAGTCTGCAAACTTTGAGAGGCATCCCACTCAGCAGGAGATGCTGGACACAGCCCACTACAGTCCAGGAGGGCTCAAATGGTCATCCTTGGAACTGCTATTTATAGGGTTGCAAGATAATTGACTTTAGACATAAATAATTTTACATCCTGGACTTAATTGGGGCAGGTGGTCATTGGAATTCACAGCTGGTACTGATCTATCCAGACTGTGATAAGGTTCAAGGCTGGCAGGGGATGATTTCACTCTCATCCCACACTGTAACCAGGCAACTGACCCCTGGTGTGGCCATTCCCCACCTTGGCAGTGCAAGAATGTTTTGATATGATAAGGGGCGCTTAACCACCAAACTGCCTGCACAATGGCCAAGGGTTGACAGGAATCTCCAAGACCATAAAACTTTCCAGGAGTGAAGAGGGGAAGAAATGCACCACCACACATCCTAAGAAGTGAATGAAGTCCTGTTGTTTCGAGTCTCTAATCATATTGACTTCCCAGTGTTGTCAACTGTATGGACCAGTAAGTCTGCCTTGATGCCACCTTATTGAGTATGAGGATGAAGTTTGAAGAAACCCAGAGAAAAGAGGTAATCTAAAAGCATTGTGTATAAATTGCAACCTTTCAAGCTGTTCATAAGGCGTCAGTTGATCCTTAACATTCTGCTTTGAATTAAAATGGTCTTACAAGTTTTCAGTAGACAACAGATTAATATAATTAGCAGTGGAGTTTAAGGGGCTTCTAATGGTTGTGTCATTTAGAGAAAAAAACCCAAAACATATTAAGTGAGTGTCTTATGGATGATCATTTTTTTAGTAAAATGTACCCACTGAAATATGGGACTTTATCAAATCTGGCCTTTGGTAATCTATGTATTTAATTAAAGCACAACTCTTTTCAAATCAATATAATGAATGAATTTGTACACATTTCAAGCAAGGCTGCTTTATTTGTAATTTTGGTATTGAATTTACACTGCAGTTAAAGCATCTTTTGTGTATAATTAAATCTATCTTTGTTGGCTTCTTCACTGAGTTGAAGCTGAGTTTAAAGGGCAGGAATGCAAGTTGAAGCAAAAGTATGCAGAGTATTACTGGGATACTCTTTTTGTATGAAATACAGCAAGTGAGAATGTATGCTGTGTGTGCTGTGTTTTGATTTAAGCTATTTCAGTTGTTTTAATGAAATATCTGAAAAAAATGATCTTGTATTTAAGGAATGTCAAGGTTTTCACAGAAATACTAAGTTGCCTCTTTTTTTTACCCATTTCTTTAGTGGTGTTTCTGACCAGGCAAAGAGTGTGACTATACTGCCTTCTAGGTAGTCCTGACCTTGGGATGGATGAAAGTTTTGGATGTTAGTACCTATTTGTGTCAAAGGAATCACAGCAACAAATAGTGTATATGAATCGGTCAAAAAAATTAATGGTTAATCATGCAGTTTTGTTTGAGTGCACACTAGTTAGGGGAGATGTTACAAACCTGAGTAGTTCACCATTGCAAATTAGCAGCGCAGTCGGAGAACTGGTCAATAGAGGGTGCTCATGAGACCACTACAAACCAGTGGATCAGTCCAATTTCTGAAGAACTTAAAGCAAACAAAAGTATCATCCCAGATAAAAGGATTTCATGTGTAACCAAATCATATTTTGGCATTGTGTGTGCTAGTTCAATTTAATAAAATACATGGTTTACAGTACAGAAGCAGGGGGTGTTTATTTCTGGTATCGTGTATGTGTAAGGTGGTGACACTAAGAACGCTATATGCACAATACAGAGGAGCTGATGCTTTCCTCATCCTACAAAGCAAGCAAAATAGGCTGAAAGACAGCAAAGCAATGTGTGTGTGTTCTTCTCTCTCTCTGTACATACATGTGTGATATGCATTTGCTCTGGGTACATACACTAGTTCTAAATTTGTCATCTGTAGTTTAAAGTCACTATCTTAAACATGTACAGAATCTATATAGTACCTGATCCTGAGTGTGATTTATTCTTTTATTGCAAATACTAAATTATGTTTTGTTTTCAAAATGACAGTTCAGAAGGTTTGTGTAATTGAAATCTGACACAAAACACTACTTGCCAGGGAAAGCTTTTCATTCTCATTACTATGGAGAGCCATTTGCAAAAGATGGAGAGGAAAAGTACCAGGATAAAAACAAGTTAATGTACCCTGTGAATATTCACATAATCTCCAGTTATGCTCAAAAAGCATGAAGAAATTTAAGTCAGGCATTTGCATTGATTACAGGACTGTGTAAGAAGTTCCAAATGAGGTGAGGTGTGTGGTAAAAAAAAATAAAAAGAAATAAAAGACATAAGCAAAATTACTAAATGCTTCAAAAAGAAAATGTTTATTTTACAGCCAAGAAGTCACTTCAGATAGTTGATAGACATTGGAACTAGAAAGCTAGGTATGAATGTGTAAGAATTTTGTTCATGAGATTAAGATCTTAGGTACTAAATTTTTCTCATGTGTACGAGGTTAGAAATGTTGTAAGACACATAAGAGGAGAGAGATTGTAGCTTATTTTAGGACCATAATATGTACAAGTAAAACTCATAATTTTCAGGTGCATAAAGTCACTGTGCTGTAATACTGGATATAAAACAAATTCATTCTGTCCATGTTACCAAAATCTTCCTTATTTGTGTTTAACACTCTTTGGCGTAGCATGTCTGTTCAACAGTGAGCTGTCTGTGAATTAGTATGGATTTGTAGGGAATAATGTTACTTACAGAAGCCCAGGATCAGGCCCCTTTCTGTAAATACTGTATAAACGCTTGAGTTGGTATACATTGGTTTTAATGGTAATCCATTTTATCTATTATAAAGACAATGTTGTAATCAATTGTTATGGGAACACAGATTTATTCAAAACAGCGTGGAGTTAATTCTGCTTTTGGAAACAGTTCAAATCCTGCACGCTGCTGAATGAAATACATTTATGAAAACAACTGCATCCAATTCATGGTACAGATTGTCTGAAAAATTGATAGTAGCAAAAAAAAAGACACCCTTGTGTTGTCAAAGTCAGCAAATTTTTTTTTTTTTTTTACTGAGGAGGTACCAAGTGTGCCTGTATCTGTCAACTCATTTTGAATACATACACTTCTAAAACTAGGCCTTTATGTCCTGGTAGTATAAATTAACAGCAAAACGTGACTACTTATACAATCTATAGTGGAAATTTATTGGATATGGTCTTCTCTGTTTTGCTGTGATGGTTTGTAGAAATTACAAGAATTATGCCATCTCAAAGTGTGTCTGCCTGTCACAGGCACACTGCAGACAAGCTGCAAGCTTTTGAATGTATAGCCAATGTAGGCATTCCTTAACCCTCTGCAAGACATCCGTGATTGCTCTGTCTTAGGCTAAGGATGTATTTGCTCTGAATACCTTCATCTAATTGCGAGCAGTAATTTGAACTGTGCTTTCATCGCTTCTGTCTCATCCAGAATCTTGGATTTGTTTACAACTAATTTTTAAAGTATACTTGTGCTTGTGGTGTGGGGTTTTTTTTTTGGTTGTTGTTTTTTTTTTTTTTTTTTTTAATTTGTAGGCTTAGAGTTAGTTCTTGGCTGGTGAGTTTAAGTTCTTTTTTGATTCTTTTCTCTAACTATTCAAATTACTGGTAATCATTACCTTACATTCTAGTTACATCAGGAAATCCAGACAAAATCATATTCAATATAGTGCAAACTACAATAAAACTGTGCTAAGCTAAGGGATATTGCAGCGTGCCTGCAGCAGATGGACTAGGCTTTGAGAGTTCAAGTGCCTAGAAGACCCATTTAGTGATTATGGGTAAGTATCATGTTAATGTAGAGATGGTGTGAGAGATACAACAGAATTCTCATGAAACCACATTCTACCTGCATCATAATAGCATTGTGGCAATCTACTTTAGGTATTAATACCTTAATTAAAAAATAATATAAATATGTTCAGCTGTTGTGTGGCATGAAGTAAAAGAAATACCTGAGAAAACAGGTAAAAATACATTTAATAAAAGGCCCTAAAAAAAGAAAGGGTTGGAATACTTCAATATAGGGTGATGTGTTTGAATTTTGTGGTTTTGGTTTTTTTTTTTTTTTGTTGTTGTTTGTTTTTTTTATCCCCACTAGAGGGTGCACAATGCACAGTAATAGCAAAAAGGAGACAAAATCTTTTGCTATTTGTACGCTCTGTGAGACCCCAGAAAAACATGTCTGCAGAACCTTTTATGTTTAACATTTCAAGGAGCATTCAGAGGTTCCCAGAGCATTTCTCTGAGTGTCTGAGTCTGCAGCTGGCTGTACTCAGGGTGTATTTAATGATGGCTTTCTTTACCCAAATCCTCTGAAAAACAAATTGTCACTCTTTATTCTTGCAAACCTAAAATACATTTAAAACTCTTAAAGAGTACTGGAAGCACAGAAGAATTTAATTTACTATGATAGTTTTAGGTATTATTCCTTTCTGCATTCTGAACTTTGTAGGCACTTTGCATGAAATATGACTAATCACTGAATGATCTGAGTTTACCTATAAATCTTCCATAAGAATCTCACTTCTACTAGGCATTGGAGTGCAGGTGTTGCATATCTGCAGGGAACATTTGGTAGAATGAAGAAAGGCAGTGTAATGGCAGGTGTTGCATAGGATTATGGACCATAAAATACCTTTTTTAAAATTACTGAGTAATTTGTTTTATTGAGTGTGGTTATGTTGATGTATCGGGTTTGATCCTCATTCCTGTTTTGTGTCCAAATACATGTTATGTGTTGGTGTTCTCTGAATGGTGTTGCTTTTCTGTATTTAATTTTGGGTTCCGGAAACACATGAAATAAGAAATTAGGAGCAAAGTTGTCTAAAATATCAAGTGATTTTTTATGTCTTTATACGAGTTGATAGGAGGCATTCCAGACACCCTTTAATACTTCATTTTCCTTCTTTCAACTATTTAAAGGGCCTGTGGTGGAAACAAGACATACGTCCAGAAGTTGGAGGATATGTGAAATATATGGCTACGCGTAGTGCTCATTTTCGTATGGTGTTCTTCAGAGGCCAATATCCTTGGTCTGGGGACATCAGCTGTAAAGGATCTAATACATCAGAACAATAGTATGAGCGCTTGTAGCAATAACCGGCTGGGGACTGAGATAATCTCTGTGTATTCTATTCTATGACGTTGTCAGGGAGGGTAATTGTGAGGTTCTGTGGCCAGATGGATTGAGCACACACAAGTTACATACGTGTTTTCCCCTTTGCTGGCTCAGTCCAAGAGCAGATCCCCTTTCTCCCTGTCTTGGCACCTTTGTTTTCCTGGAGCCAGCTATCAGGGCTGCCTCTGGCACTGCCTTTTGTAAAAAGAAGGAAGCAGAATTAGGAAAAAAAAAAAAAAAAGAAAAAAAAAAGAATAGTCTTACTAAACTCTACTATATAGTTTGATTATTTCAGTGAAGATAAAGGTTATTCCTTTCCCTCCCACTCATCCTCTGTGTAGTTAAATTCCAGACCATCTGGTACTAGGAATATCCCTACTGTTAAACCTTACAGGGATCTCTGAGCAGCAGAGAAGAGTTAAGTGGTCATGGAATTGGTCCACATCCTTACCACTCCGCATAAAGGCTTGCCATACCATCTTTATGCAGTGTGTAAATTGTGAGCTAAACCACCCCTTCCAGGGCTAAAAGAGCAATTCATTTCATAAAGCACTCATTCTGCAACCATTCTTTGGAGACTGCCAACTCCTGTTAACGGGTGCCACATGTGGGTTTCTTGATATGGAATAGATCACTGAGCATACCACATTTGTTTCTTATAAAACTTCAGGACATAATTGCTTATGGCTTTCATCACTATCATCTTATGATGCATTTTAATTTGTCTTATGGAGTTGAAAGGCTCTGTGTGCCCTTACAATAATCTTGAATCATTCAGGCCACTTGTTTTAGGTTGTTTGAAATACTTTGTAAGCAGCTGCAGGTACAAACTACAGGGCTGAAAGTAAAAAACAAAATCAAAACAATAGTAAGTCCATTAAAGACTGTTAATGATATGCACTGTTTTATCATGAGAACAAAGCAAACATTGGGAAGGAGTAGAGACAGGGAAGATGAAAGCAGGAGGCACATTTTCAGCATGTTAGAAAAATCATTGAAGAAGATTCAAGAAAATTCTTCATTGCTATGCTTCCCTCCCTGCTTAGAGAGTGGAGAGAAAAAGTATTTCTTGGTCCCTTCTGCAAAGAGGCAGAGGTTGTCCTTTTGCAGATTTTCTGGTTTTTTTTTTGGTGGCGTTGTGGGTGTTTGTTTGTTTTTTTTTTTTTTGGGGGGGGGGGGGTGTGGGCACGTGTTAGAAGTCAAGGTTTGCATTAACTTGTTTTAGGAGGCACAATGTAGCAGGAAAACAGAAAATAGCTGACAAAAGATCAATTAGGTAAAAGGAGAAGTGGAAACGAATGCAGTAAATACCCTTTTCTCCTATATACTTGTACCTTTTTCCTTCTGTCTTTCTTCTGCTCACACCTGCTTCACACTGTTTGAATTTTGCTTAGTTCTGCCATGATGATTCATGATCACTCTGTACATGGTTTTCCAGAATCTTAGTAAGTGGCTCACACACAGACAGGCTTTAGAAGACTGGCCCAGGAGCTAAGTCAGACCCAGGAACTAGAGAGGTCATTCTTCTGATCTTTGTGTTGTGTGGCTATTGGAGCTGAAAGGGTACAGGGAAGAGTTCTTCTTTCAGGGAGTGAATTGTGCTGTGATTATAGAACTGATTAAGCTTTAGTGACCTCTGGACTGTCTTTCTAGGGAGCCATGGTCTGGCATTCCTAAACAGTATGAAGTCTAAGAGTCATACAATTCTCAAAATCTGAAAAGCCATAGTACCTACGATATCTAAATTAAACATAGCGGGCCATACGAATATATATAATCTATTCTATGCACATTGTCCATACATGTCCAAATCAGAGTCAAGAAAAGGAGGAGACCAAAGACAGAGTGAAAGGAGGGGTCTGTGTGGCGTTGTAATATTGTGTGGTCCATCAACAACACGATTGAGAGGCTGTTCTATACTGGAGCAATTCAAAATGCAGCAAAGGTGTCATGGGCTGTTGCTTGTGTGCTTTACTTCCCAGAAAGCCTAGCATGTAGTAACAAAAAGGATCCAGCTTGTCCCAAATGAAGATCTCGTACTTTTATTCTCTTTGTAAGAAAAGATTTGATGTTTCAGGAGTTTCATGCCAAATCTAGGCATGGACCCATGTTGCAGGTAGCCCTGAGGCCTGCAGGATAGCCTGTAATTTAAAATGGCAGGTGCCTTCTTTGTGGCTACAGTGGTGCTGCAAAGTGTGTGGAGGATCACTGAGAATTATAACCTGGGCTTCTAGATTTATAAGAAATCATATTTTTGATATAAGAAATTTGATTTATAAGAAATCATATTTTTGATGCTTTGAGAATAGTTCTGCAGACAGCTCTTTCCCTAGTGTTTAATTTTTTTTTTTTTTTACAGAAACAGGATGGCCTGTTGACCATATTTCTTGAGATGTGTTGGGGTTTTAAAGTAAATCAGGATGGTTCAGGAATGTCATCTGTTGCACTCCCGTATTTTGTGAGGTTGATTTTACAATTAGCTGTGCCAAGTGTATGCTTGGTGAACCTGCTTTTTGAAGTACTTGCCAGCAGCAAATGACTTAAGTCTTTCATAAACCTACAGCAATTGCCATGTGCTAGCAATTTAGCTAGCCTTTGCAAGTTGATGGTGTAACTGTTAAATTACTAGTGCGATAATTGCACTAAGGGGTCCCAGAATGTAAAAGTAACAAACACTATGGCTAAGTCTTTTTGTTAACAGGAAAAGGACATCTGGACAAACATGCATAGTCTATATTCCAAATTTTTACTTTTTTAACTATGCCTTCTGTAGAGAACCACATGAACTTCTTGACCCCTTCTACATAAATGTGTGTGTCCTCTGAAGTAATTTAATGTCTGACTTTGCAAGATCCTGAACAATGTACAGCTTGGTAATTGAGACTGCAGAGCACATGGTAGCACACTCAAAAGACTACTCTGCTGAGACCTTGCTGTCAGCTATTGTATTTCACAACAGAGGGTAAGGCATTTTGATGGCGGCTGGAGTGATAAACATATAATCTTTGCCAAATTACGGGAATGTAGTTAGAATTAGTTAGCTGACAGTCTTTAACTTTTTGAGATCCTTAGGTAAGATGTGGTGGAAATGAAATAATTTTTGCTGGTAAGAAATTTTGGTAATAGTAAATAAATAAAAGATTATGGTGAATCATTATGCAGCAATTCCATAAAGTCAAGATTAAGGTAGAGGAATTAAAAATAATTTTCATTTAATATAATTAACAATTTAAGATTGTGATGATTGGTATCAGTGTGGAGTATTATAGGTCATTGATATGACAACACAGTTTAAAGGTTTATAAAAGGAAAAAAACATCTTTTTTTTTTTCAGAACACACCTGTTATACATTTTATTTGCAAATGTAAGTATTGCAAAACTTATTAAAACTGGAGCATTCCCGTGATTGCTAATATTGTTTTTATTAAGAACGCATATGGTCAGAGCATCTAAACCATGTTATGATTAATGAGGAGAGGCAGATGAGGATTTTTAACATGTAGCTGCCTTCACTAAACCTCCTTTTCATTAAAATACCTATTGCAAACTTGTTACAGGACAATTAAATGTAATACTATCATAAATGAGTTAAATGAGCTCTGGTTAGAAGTGGAACTAGGAATAGAGCCAATCATTCCTCATGTCTACTCATATCATGCTTTTTAGAGGGACCCTGCCTTTGTCAGAAATAGGGTCTTCATAGCCTCACTGAAAATCTTACTTATGGCCTTCTCTCTAGTGCAAGATTGGAGTTAGACATGTGAGAACAGGTTTTATTGTTCAGACTTGCCTCCAGAAAGGGAAGGTGCTCATAACCATTCGTCTTTTCTCTTTCCAGAAGAAAAGCCTGTAAAGTTCCCGTGCTGTGACTGTGAGGCTCACTCTTTACACCTCACCTCCTAATTCTCTGAGACGGAGATTGACTGTAACACATTCTCAGCACAGGTCTACAATATGTCTGGGGCATTCGACCATTTCTGAAGAGAAAGGTGTCAGGTTATTGCACTACAGCCAGGACTTTATCTCTTAGAGAGAAATCCACTCAAGGAGGGTTCACTGAGGGTACATTTCCAAAGCATCAGACTGTCAGTATGCTTGCTGTCCATCAGTTGACCTGTTTAGTCTAAAGGCATACACATTGTGTAACTGCACATACCTGTCCTGTGGCTATAGAATGCTGTATGCCTTTCCTGCAGCTTTTTTACACGGTCAGATGCTTGGATTCTTGTCTATCAGCGTTCAGGTCACTTGGAAAGCCTTGGCAAGCAGGAAGTGGAATAGAACTCAAAAAGAAAATGAGTTGAACTGTTTCTTAAAAAGAACTTTAGAAACATACTTTGGAGTTCTTTACTCATTGGAACAAAAACTGTGCTGGATTGTTGTCAGGCATAAATGAGTATTATTTGTGAGTACAAAGAGATTCAAGAAAGTAGGTTAAAGCATTGCAGTAGTGAAACAAGCAATAATTTTAGTTAGATTGTAATGAAAATTGTCTGTCTCCCTTTCCACCCTACAACCTCCCTCCCCTCTGGCACATTCAAGTTCTGATTATTCAAAAGGGGTAAATAATTACATTTGCATATCGTTTTACCTACCGATACTGATTTCTCCATTGCTTCATACGCATAAAGAAAAGGAACTGACTGATAATGAACACACCGAGCACCTTTAAACATGAAAAGGAGATTTTAAAACCAGAATGTAGAGATGGTTTTTACATGGAACAATCTCAGTTTCTGGTCAGAATAACAGAACTGAGGTGTTCCAAATACACATGGTCCCTTCTCAGTTCTGATGGGCTTGTGGGAGACTTATGCTCTTTGACCCGACTCTGAACAAAATAGGAAATGTCATTTTGTCTTTAGGTTATATTTTTTTTCTGTCCATATTTCTGGCTACAGAGGCCTTTTCCATATCCAGGAGGAGGAAGTGAAAAGCTGTGGTGGCTTCTATATGCACACTTATTCCATCTTGTAGGTTGGGTGATATGGCAGTATCCCATGGGAGGAAAAGCAGGATCCAGAACAATACACAGTACAAGAATGTTTTTTATACATTCTAGAATGTGTTTTAGGTGATACTGTATACTTAATTATTTAATATACTGAGAATTTTATGTCTATAATATTTGTCTCTTCCCTTTCTGGACAGGGTTGTGGAAGAAAGATTGGGAAGGAAATAGGAAATTAAGTGCTCCATACTCACAGGCCCTTTCATAATCCCTATTTGTACTTTTTTATTATTTATTATTATCTATATCAGCCAAGTGTCTAAACACATCTTCAGTCCAATCCAATTCTAAGGTTGTTGATACAAGGCCACCTCAAAGCCAGTGATTTACAGTGAAGCCAGATTGTGACTGGTGGTTTTAAATATAGTGACAAACATAGTAGTAGAAGAAACACCTTGGGAAGACTTGCTTATGGCCTGGACTGGGCTCAAGAAGAAACAATAAATATAGGAGAGGCTACTACCATTATAATAGAGTAATTCAGGAAATCCTATTTGATGTGGGTTCTTTTGTTTCCTCTTATACTTGCAGATACCTTGCAAACATGCCATCCTTTTTGTTCAGACTCTCTAATCCATAATTCGTTAAATCCGATCCACTTGTGTTTGAATAGTCCTGCATGTTTCTTGTATTGTCAGAGAAACGTAGGAAACAGGGCTGAAAAGGGATCTTTGGGTCATCAGGTACAGAACTCAATTTATCAAACTGTAATTTTAAAATGGGCTTATTTAGGCTCCTGTAACTATAGGAATGGTCTGGAATGCGATTCCATGTTTGACTCGTCTGCAAATCAGAGAGTATGAGAGTATGAGGCTGGAGCATCTCTCATGGGGACAGGCTGAGAGAGTTAGGCTTGTTCAGCCTGGAGAAGAGAAGGCTCCAGGGAGACCTTATTACAGCTTTTCCAGTACCTGAAGGGGCTGACAAGGAAGCTGCAGGGGGACTTTTTACAAGGGCCTGTAGTGACAGGACAAGGGGTAACGGATTTAAATTGAAAGCGGGGAGATTTAGATTGGATATCAGGAAAAAATTCTTCCCAGAGAGGGTGGTGAGGCACTGGAACAGGTTTCCCAGAGAAGCTGTGGGTGCCCCATCCCTGGAAGTGTTCAAGGCCAGGCTGGGTGAGGCTTTGAGCAACCTGGCCTAGTGGAGGGTGTCCCTGCCCATGGCAGGGGGGTTGGAACTGGATGACCTTTAAGGTCCCTTCCAACCCAAACTATTCCATGATTCTATGGTAATTGCAGAATCAGTCCTTTTATCTGATGTGAAACTATTACTACACATAAAACCATTATTAGAATATATGTGTTTCCAGAAATATCTAGGATTTGCTCAAGATTTTTTAAAATTAATTTGGAAAATTTGGTGGTTTTCTGAACTTTTGAAGTTCTGTATCTGACACATTTCTAACATTGAGGTAATAGTGGCTTATTTTTTTTTCTTCTTCTTCTGCTGACCTCTGATTCCCTGATACACCTTCCCTCATAGCAATTTAAAGCACTGCCAACAAAAGATGCTTTGCCATGTGTTGAATCTGTCAAGCTTTTAACTAGTTTCTCCTCAGGTGTCCATTGAAGATGAAGCAGGTTTTGAACAAATGTGTCTCGGGGACTGTTTGTTAGCTAATTTTTCACCTGAGTTTCCAGCTGCAGCAGCAACCTGAGTAAGAAAAAAAGAAGGTGATTTCAAGACAAATCCTCTCTGAAATAGAATAAGCAATGCAGTGTTTGCTATTTGTCTTTTGAGATAAATTACTTTAACCAGTTATCGTCATCTGTTGCTTTCTTATCTCTGTTTTTGTTTAAGTCACCTGCAGTACAAAATTTTACTTGAAATACAGGCACAGATCTTTAAAGCACATTTTTCTAGTACTTCCTAGAAATTTCTGCCAAGACTGCTATTTCGACCATAGGGAATTTCTAATTTTGGGACAAAGGTAATTCATAAGGAATTGGCAGTGGCTGATAAACTTATAAGTAGTTATGTTTCATTATAAGATAATAAAGGTAATCAAATAATCTGTGTTTCACATGAGTGTATAAGGAGATAAAATTAATAAGGTCATATTCAGACTATCCCTGCTGATGTCTCCAGATGCTGTCCCTTCTCAGTGTTAATAAGTCAACATTTTCTTACACTGCCCTTTAGACTGGCTAAGGAATTCCTGCAAATAATCATAGAATCATACAATGGTTAGGGTTGGAAGAGACCTTAAAGATCATCTAGGTCCAACCTCCCTGCCATGGGCAGGGACACCCTCCACTAGACCAGGTTGCTCAAAGCCTCATCCAGCCTGGCCTTGAAGACAGCCAGGGATGGGGCACCCACAGCTTCTCTGGGCAACCTGTTCCAGTGCCTCAACACCCTCTCTGGGAAGAATTTTTTCCTGATAACCAATCTAAATCTCCCTGCTTTCAATTTAAACCTGTTACCCCTTGTCCTGTCACTACAGGCCCTTGTAAAAAGTCCCTCCCCAGCTTCCTTGTCAGCCCCTTCAGGTACTGGAAGGCTGCAATAAGGTCTCCCCGGAGCCTTTTCTTCTCCAGGCTGAACAAGCCCAACTCTCCCAGCCTGTCCCCATAGGAGAGGAGCTCCAGCCCTCTGGGCGTGTTCGTGGCCTCCTCTCAACTCGCACCAACTGGTCGATACCCTTCTGATGTTGAGGGCTCCACAGCTGGATGCAACACTCCAGGTGGGATCTCATGAGAGCAGAATAGAGAGAGAATCCCCTCCCTTGACCTGCTGGCCACGCTGCTCTGGATACAGCCCAGGATACGGTTGGCTTTCTGGCCTGCCAGCACACACTGCCTGCTCATGTCCAGCTTTGCCTCCACCAGTACCCCCAGGTCCTTCTCCTCAGGGCTGCTCTTAATCCATTCTCCACCCAGCCTGTACTTGTGCTTGGGATTGCCCCAACCCAGGTGCAGGACCTTGCACTTGGCCTTTTTGAACTCCATGAGGTTGGCAGTGGCCCATCTCTCCAGCCTGTCCATGTCCCTCTGGATGGCATCCCTTCCCTCCAGCGTGTCGACTGCACCACACAGCTCGGTGTCAGCAAACTTGCTGAGGGTGCACTTGATCCCATCATCCATGTCACTGACCAACATGTTAACCAGTACCAGTCCCAACACCAGCCCCTGAGAAATGCTGCTCATTACTGGTCTCCATTCAGACATTGAGCCATTGACCGCCACTCTCTGAGCGTGACCATCCAGCCGTAACCCATGTATGACTAAAGTACAGAGAAAGCTTGACATGAGGAGTTGAAGTGGTAGGTGTTAAAACCGTCATTCTGTATGGCTCTAGGTGCTTATTGCAGTATCGTATCTATGGCTTTTCTTACATGGATACTGAGGCATGTGAGTTTGTGTTTGCCATGGTTTAACATTATGGGGCAATTAAATACCACACAGCTGCTCAGTCACCTTCCCCGTACCCCCCCAGTGCAGGAAGAGAGTTGCAGGAAAAGACAAGAAAAGCTTGTAGAGTTGAGATAAGAACTGTTTAATAATAGAAATGAAAGTTATAGTGGTACTACTACTAACAATACTACTACTAATAAGTAATTAATATAACAGAAAATAGAACATATGATTCAGTAGCTCACCATGCCCTGACCCTGACAGGTCACGCCTGAAAACCTGACAACTCCCTGACCCACTAACAAAATGAACTGGCACTAACAACCACGGCAAGAGCTAAAACAGAGCTAACGACCCAGCTATCAAGCTAGCCCAAAGTCTTAACAACCGCCCTCCGCCCATCCTCCTCCTCACTGCTCACTTCCCGCCCTGAGCCTGACATACCATGGAATGAAACACTCCTTTGGCCACTGTGGGCCAGCCAACAACACTGGGAAGTAAAGGAGCTTGTTGCTGCCTGAAACCAGCACATGTTTTATTCTGGTTGATGAAAGTCTTCAAACAGAGGTTGCTTGCTTTGCCGTTTGTTTTAAGGAGAGTATTTTTGATTATTATAGAGAATTCATTTGACCTCTTAGTCCTTTTATCTGGGAATTCTGAGATATCTACTGGCATTACAAACGTCATTTCAGTAACCACCCTGCATCTAAAAGTCTTAATCACCTGTGTCCCATGATATTATTTAACATGTAATTTTCTTCATGTTGATAATACTTTCAGCAAAATTGTGAGTTCCAAAATAACAAGATCTCACTCCTTCTACAACAGAGTTTGGATACAGAAGAAATTTTTCACTGCTGCTTCTCATGCTGTACATACTTCGGATGAATAATCTCCAGGGTTAGCTACAGTACATTTTACAAAACTCAAATTCAACCTTGAAAGCAAACACTTATTTACTTACTTCTCAAACATGCTAGTGGTAACTTCTCCCAATTTTTAGACTTTATTAAACTGGGTGATTGTTGTTCTCATGAGTTTTGTTTTCTTCTTCCCTCAAAATAGAAGTGGTATCAGATGTTCTTTTGTATATTTGAAAATAAGTTACAAAAGGAAAAGAAAACCAGTTTCAGGGATGCTGTATCACAAAGCTGTTAAGACAACTTTTCTCAACTGGAGACTGCGATTGGGAAACAACAGTTTCTGTCTTTCAAGTCAGGTAATTTAAAAGCAGAGTTCACATGAACCTAGCTTTCAGTGAAGTGGAAGACAGTATCAGATTGAATTATTATGTACACAGATAATATAGCCAACTTCATTCTAGATAAATAATGAAAATTAGTTGAAGTAAGTATAAATTTGAGAAGTAATTTAGAAAGAAGTCATATATTTAAAAATAAATATGTGCATAAGTGCCTCTGCTAGACATGGAAATAGATTCCTTTGCCAGTTATCTAACCGATGATTTTCTTATTCTTCATAGTCTTCTGAATGACTGAGTTTATGGTTCAGAATGTCTTAAATTAATAATGATAGCAAACAATATGTCTTACAGGACACTCATCTAAAAGTAATGGTTGCAGTGTGCTATTGCTAACTTCAGAATATTTAGAATGGAAATCCCATGTAGAGATAATAAAGGTCCTGTACCCTCTTGAAGAGTGATGTAAACTGTATAATCAATTCAGTAAGAAAAGGTTTGTCATAAATTTGTGTAAGAAATTGACAAATAATAGGCTGTATTCGCCTATATGGTAAATTTGTACTTGGGTGTTTTCTTTGCATTAGTGGATGTCAGGAATAGAATTCATTTGTATGTTGGTGGCAAGTTATGTATTCCTGTTATTGATTTCATATTTGTATCATGCTTCATAGTTCCTAATTCTTGCCTCTTTAATAGCTTTGATGGGAACAATGCTTTTTACTGCTCTTACCATTTGTGACAAACCTCCAGTCAAAGGATTGGGAGAAACTGTTGGTTTTACAATTCCAATCCACTTTGCTATTCATAAAGATTTGAGATTGTACTGAATACACTTCTCAAGGCTGTCACCTGGCAACTTCTACTGTAAGTGTGCTTAGGTAGTATATGAGAAGCAGCTAACTCATATGCAACAAATACTACTACTCTTGAACAGTAGTAGTATTCATTTTTGCAGTTTAATGGTTAAAACACTTGGCTAATTGCAATTATTTTCTTTCACAATTTTTAGCACATGTGCTATCCATCCAGAGACAAGTAGGTGCTTGTGCTTTATGGATTGCAAAGATGAAGTGGAAGAGATGAAAGGACTAAAATTAAAATGGTGTAAATACCTAAAAACAAAGCAAGCTGGGAAAAATGCAAAAAAAACTTCAAGGTTAAGCTAGGTGATAGTCCCAAAAGCTAAATAGGCTTGAAGTCCCTTTTTGTGTTGGATCCTTTTAGAAATACCATAGACAGGCTTTGGTTAAGTATGCTTGTTGATGGAGGAGTTGTCAGAAGGGTTGAATAATTTGTTGTTGTTCCTTTGCTTGTTTGTTATTTAGGAATCAGAGTAAATGTTATCTTCTTAGCTGCTTCACATCTGTATATGTACACTGATGTATACATACAGAGGCATGTGTACGTATCAGTAGTGGCAGCGGGTAGCTGCAGGAGGGGCTGGGACTACCAGGTGCTGGACACAGCCAGCTCCAGCCAGCTCAGATGGACACAGCTGAGGCCCTCTGCCAAGAAGGTGGCCCCTCTGTGGATACATGTAAAAAAAGCTATGCAGCATAGCGTGAGAGGGAGGAGTGAGAGAAAGTGTGAATGAAACAGCTCTACAGATGCCCAGGTGAGAGAGGAGCAGGAGGAAGTGCTGCAGGTGCTGGAGCAGGTGTTTCCTTGTAGCCCATGGAGGATGATGCTGGAGCACTTGGAAGACCCCATGCTGGAGCAGGTAGAGGTGTCCTGAAGGAAGCTGCAGTCCATGGACAGCCCATGCTGGAGCAGGTTCTCTAGACTGGAACTGTGGCCTGTGGAGAGGACCCCATGCAGGAGCAGGTTTATCCAGAAGGACCCATGCTGAAGGAGGGGAGAAGTGTGAGGAGGAAGAAACAGCAGAGAGGATATGTTGTAGGCTGACCGCAACCTCAATTGCTAGAGGAGCTGGGAATGAAGGAGGGAAGGTGTTTCCCTATTAGTATATTACTGACAGGACACAGGTAGGGTTCAAAGAGTCTTAAAAACTTTTCATATCTGCCTTGGTTACTAGTGAAGTGTCACAACCATAAGCCTGAGGAAAACGGTGTTGGGAGAAGTTGTTTTAGCTTTTTGTTTCTCACAATCCAACTCTACTTTAAGTGGCAGTGAAATAATTTTCCTAAACTGAGTCTGTATTGCCCATGATGGTAATTGGTGAATGATCTCCCTGTCTTTATCTTGACCCATATGCTTCTCTACCCTATTTTGTCCCACCCCCATACTGAGAAGTAGGGCTGCAAGAACAGGTGAGTGTCTGGTTGCCAGCCAAGGTCAGCCTACCAAAACTTCCTTTATGGTCTTTAAAGTGTTACCAATTTTAAATGGCTGACTGTACTTTATTGTCTTTCCACACATGGGCAGATATCACAATCCATTATGAAGGACTGTATTTCTAGATTTCAGAGATTTTTATTAAGTATTTAAATATTGATACACTCCTTGTGACAAGCATTGTAATCAGAATGGGGTAAGAATGCTACAAGGCTGTCTGAATTTCTCTAGGCCCCAAACTAGGGGAAATCAGATAATGTTCAGAGTGCAAATGAATTTATTCTCTTTATTTAATATCACCATGTTTTCTCTGAACATTTTATTTTGTAATTTGGAAGAGACACAGTGATAAATATTTTCCAAGTAGCTTTGTGCAATACTGTCTTGTATCTATATTATCAAAAAACCAGGGTAAATGTTTTCATATTAGCATGTGATTGCTGGGACACCAAGAGAGTTCAAATAGTTTTGAGAAATTTTCATATTTGCCATTAATTCTGCTGAAGTATTACAGGTACAAAACATACATTTTTTGCCATCTCAGTGAGAGTTTTGGATATTTAAATATTACAAGTTTAAGAAAAACGTGAAAAAGTGTGTTGCATGCATTTGTTAGGAGTTACAATGCATACAGCTGGATTTTGACAGAGGCAAAAGTATGTCTTCAGTGTAAGGTGTCACTGCAATTGCTCTATTTATATTGATTAACCATGGACATTAGTTACTGATTGACTCTGCTGTTGTACTTTAGAATAATAATAACAACTCATATTTAGTAACTCGTCTACTGCCCATGGTGACATCCAGTATTTTATTGTATAGGTATTGGCTATAAGTACCTCTTTAATGCTTTCTACTTTGTTTTGAAACAAGCATACTTAAAATCATAATTTGTGACAGTATTCACACAGACAAATATAACTTTAAGCATGCTGTTATTTTGCTGCAAATACTTTATTTTCTAAGGTTAGTCATTAACGCAGTCTAAAGAAATGTAGTATCCATGTCTTGAATGTGGTAATAAAATATCCCAAGTAAAAGGGGATCCTAGCCATTAAGGATTTTGAAACCTGCTAAATCATTATTAAAATTTTGTATCTTAGAATGCAAAACTGTGCCATATTACGAAGATAACAGAAACTGAAGATCAGACATGCTTAACTTGCGTTTCAAGAAATAATGCAGGCACACACTTCCATGGTAAGTATCTGGGGATCTATCTTTTCTCCCCCTGCTTGCACTGTAGTTTGCTTATGGCACTAAGGACAAATCCACAGCATGTGAAACTGTCGTAGGTCTGACATCAAGACGTCTGTGGCAGTTTGTAGTAGTGAAGGTATGCTCCTGGTCTGTTTCTACATATTTTCTGTGCTGATGTGTTCCGCAGTCTCACAGACAGTGGACAGGAACTGGTTGGCTATCCAGCTCACTGCAAACTAACAATCCTGACAGTATTCTTTTTTAGTAATGGTTTCTCATTAAACATCCTTTATGTACAGCTTCTAGCACTTCAAACATTATTTTTTTTTTTAATTGTCACTGGGAAATAATATGGAACATTTTATAATTTGCATATTGAGTAAACAGTGCTGGTACACCAGTGACTCCTTGGGATGGTTCAGCTGTAAGCACAAACCGAAACTCCATGGGAATTTCATATACAGAATGTGGAGCTACCACACAGTTATACGAAAAAGTATTATTTTTGTATGCCTTCATTCCAAACACATATCCTTCTGGGGGAAGAGTATGGTTTTCTTTTTTTATTTTTTCTTTTTTTTTTTTGTTTGTGAATAACCTTTGAAGTTAATTGTTTTTACCATTTAAACATTCTGTCCAGATGCTGAAAAACAATTTTGTATTTACTGACTGATGACAATGCTTATTAATTTTTGCATAATCTAGTTGTGATCATAAAACTGGCTTAGCAAACAGTTGAGGATGGCTTTTGGGGTACCTATTTAGTCCTTAGTGGCTATCTGTCGAAATCACAGAGCCACAATAGCAGATAACTTCTCTCAGTCCCTGCACAGGAGAGGCCCAGATCAAGAACAGCAGGAGTGTTATAGGTCAGTACTGAAATGAATTTGCAGAGCTCTGCGGGGAAGCTTGTGTAGCACCTGCCAGTACTATGTCTGGCATTTTTAACCACTGCTATCAATTCCTTTCTTGAACAAATACACTAAAAATTCACCCCAAACCTCAGACAACCTTCTCTATCAATCCATCAAAAAGAAGGGAAACTTAAATCCTACAGCAAAGTTGAAGACCTACATTGCAGTTACAGAAGCACAGATACTTGTGGAGAAGAAGAAATAAAATAATCTATGGATTGAGCACATTGTTTCTAGCATGTGCAGTTGCATGTTTTCCTCACTGTAACGAGTCAAGTTTGACTTAAGATGTGAAGAGTGTAGGGATAAAAAAAATGCAGATAGAAGTTTTGCATCTTCATTGATGTTTATAGGAATAACACTTGCAAATGGATCTTTAGATAGTTTGCTTAATATGTTGTGTTTATCTTGGGCTCTTTTTTTCCCCAAATGTAGTCCTTATTTTAAAATTCATCAAAAGATGAAATATCTGAAAGAATTACACAGTGCTATGTACAAGCATACGAGGTTTAGAAAAGGGATTGTAGTCCTAGATGAGGAAAACTACAGTACTGTTACAGAGTAATATGCGTCTTAGTTGCTAAAAATTATTCTGGAAATAAAAGACATGAAGATACATATGTATCTCTGTGTTTCATCTCTCCTTGTAATCTGCACCAACTCTATTCTTTTTCTTGAACGGGGCAAATATCTAGAATATGAAAGGAACATTGAAGGTTGCAGTAGTGTGACAATTCATTTAAAGAAAATCTTAATTAAAAGCTAAATTCAAAATTTAAATTCAAATTTAAATTCATTTTAAGACAATTCATTTTTCCATGACTTTCATGGTTTTATGCAATGCGTTTGTATGTCTTCGTGTCAGTCAGTTGTAGAAAACTGAAATTTGCTTTGCTACCTTCTTTATGGAGGGTTATGATTTCTCAAATTGGTGTGAATGGGGACATACATTTGTCTTTCATCTTAGTTAAAGACTGTATTGCATCTTAGAGGATTTTTTTTCTTCAGACAAAGTGAAAAAGTAGTAACAGACATGCTAGCAAGTTCAGAACTGACAGCTAGGAATACAACTTGTCTAGACAGAATTATTCTGAGAGAATCACTGGGAATATATGTAACCTTTTACATTCACACATGTAAGCTAGTACAGTAACTAAGGAATTTTGAAATGCTATTACCACCTGATGCAAGGAAAGTGCAGCTGAGTGAAATTTTTTGTAAAATATTCAAGTCCTATGAAATTACAAAATCTGATGATTAAATAGAAGGAAATACAGTTGTTGGTAACTTGCACTTTTCCTAGAGGCTATGAGAGAAAACAATGGATACTTTGTATTAGTGTTTGTGTTCAATATTTATAGATGTGTAGCTTTGTTTTAACTAGAACGATCATCTCTTTACTCTTGGCAGGGGTGAAGAGATTTAATATTTGTTCCAGACCTCTGACAATAAGTTCAATTTTCAGGACCATCATCATAGTGATATGGTGTGGTAGCATGTATGAAAGTAACAGTTCTAAATGTATGCCCTGTGACAGGTTTGTGTGTTTATGACAACTGTTTGTGATGGGCCTTGTTAAATTTTCAGTATAACAAACCTTTTGCTCAGAAAAGAGATGTTATGAATGCTTGCAGCCCACGTGGAAGAGGGAATGGAGACTGAGGCTGTAGCTGTATAGGCTATGGAAAGACTGGTGTGGAAAGGAAGATTATTAAGCAGGGTATTAAGAAAGCAGTCCAGGTGAAGAGTAAGATATAGATGGCCAGATGATTAATGTAGAATTCCTATGTGAGGATACCTGTGGAGGGCGTAGGTCTACTTTAGTGTTCCTTTAAAAAAAATGGACCAGTGGCCCTAAAGACAGTGATCCAAAAGCTGGGAAAATATGCAGAGGTGCAAGATCAAGTGTGAGGTTGTCTGGATCTTGAGATGGTTTTGAACTGTTACCAGGAGTTCCTGAAATCTATGGGACAGGGTCATGTGGTAGATCCTTGTATGTTTTAGCAGATCTCTGTGTCTTTCATTATGTTATTGTAGATGATTCTGGGACATTTCAAGTTGGTTTGTGTTAAGAAAGAAGGTAAACACTGTAGTGGAAGACTGCTGTTACGGAAAAACGGGTTACTAAGATTTTTGCCATAGGATTGCTAAGTATGTTAGGAGAAGAATAATCAGCCTGAATCTCAAACTTAAATTGAAATGGGAAGCTTTATCTCTGGGGATATTTTTCAAAAAATCATAGGACATATTTTTAAATGTTTGCCTTTCTTCCTGCACTGTTTGTGACTGCAAACAAATAGGACCAAAGCAAGGTAGTAGATAACACAAGCTACGTGCAGTAACAGTGCAGTCCACTGATGGCACTATAGGTCCCTGCCTCTATGAGTGTAGATAAATTAAGAAGATTATGGAATTTAAATTAACTATGGATAAGGACAAGGAAAAAGGGAAAATATGAACTCTATGATTGTGATGCAAGGTGTAAAAAAGAGGAGGATATGAGGGTGATAGTAGAAATTCATCAATTACAAGTAAAACCAAATAAATAAGGGGTTGGAAGAGACCTTAAAGATCATCTAGGTCCAACCCCCCTGCCATGGGCAGGGACACCCTCCACTAGACCAGGTTGCTCAAAGCCTCATCCAGCCTGGCCTTGAAGACAGCCAGGGATGGGGCACCCACAGCTTCTCTGGGAAACCTGTCCCAGTGTCTCACCACACTCTCCATGAGGAATTTCTTCCTGATATCCAATCCAAATCTCCCTGCTTTCAGTTTAAACCCATTACCCCTTGTCCTGTCACTACAGGCCCTTGTAAAAAGTCCCACCCCCCAGCTTCCCTGTAGGCTCCTTCAGGTACTGGAAGGTGCTATAAGGTCTCCCTGGAGCCTTCTCTTCTCCAGGCTGAACAAGCCCAACTCTCTCAGCCTGTCCCAATATGAGAGGTGCTCCAACCCTCTGAGAATCTTCGTGGCCTCCTCTCGACTTGCTCCAACTGGTCAATATCCTTCTGATGTTGAGGGCCCCAGAGCTGGACACAATACTCTAGCTAGGGATCTCATAAGAGCAGAGCAGAGCAGAGGGGGAGAATCCCCTCTCTTGACCTGCTGGCCACTCACCTGCCCATCCTCTTTGGTGTCCCTCCATTGCCCCTCTGTGTAATCTTTAGTGGACAGAAACTGACTAGAAGGATTGCAGCATGTAAGTCACAAAGTCGTAGTAGAATTTAGAAGCCTTATGCTCTCTGCTGATAAAAGCTTCACTACATACCTCTGCTATCAGTTTTGTCTGAGTAGAAGAAAAAACTCTGTGCCTCCATCCCCATGCAGAATTCTCTGAATTCTGGGAGGTTTGTTTCCTAAAGACTACAGACACCCCATAATAAGGTGCTGAGAAAGCTTTTTCTTTCTGTTGACTCTATAGAAATGAATTTTTTGCCTTCTCTGCTGCACCTTCAGTTCTGTGATCCACAATGCCCAGGTCCAAAGCTTACTTACTGGAGTACAGCTTGTATTAATTCTGGTTTAGAATTTGGTATCTTTTCTGTATATTACTTATTTGTATTCCTGGAAAAGCTAGGTGTTCCCTGCCTGTTTAGTTGGATAGTTAAGGAGTGCACTAAAAACAGGGCTATTTTCTTACCTGAGAACATGCTAACAATTTTTAAGTCAGGATACTTCTTGGACTTTGGTTTCAATTTGTGAACTGCCAGCCTTGAGTTCTCACTCAAAGTTATTCTCTAGAAGCATGAGAATCACAGTTCTGAGTTACACTAAAGGCCTAGAGGAGTTGTTCCTCGCTAGTGGTTTTTTTTTGTTTGTTTGTTTTGTTTTATTGCATAACAATTCTGTAGTTACTTGTGTCCCACACTTTGCGTGTTTCTACTATTCTGAGTTGCAAAGATTGAAGCCGTGTCTTTTTACATGTGCTTTTCTGGTTGAAGGAAGTCTTGTGTGATTCTGAATGTGCAGGAGTTCAAAAAGTTAAAAAGAGTAAACTCGTAACACAGAAGTGGTATTCTTAAATTACACTTCAGCCTAAGAACTAAAAAAACCCAAACCAAAACAAACCCACTAAGTAACAGACTGTTTCTTTTCTGCACTGCATACTGTAGACATGGTTTCTTATTTCGGAGTTTTGTTTCATTTGGCAAGCATTGTGTTAATGGTCAGCTTGAAAAAGTGGTGCAAAGCTTAGAGCGGAATATTAACTGATATTAGAATTTGTGGTCAACGGTATAAATAAGGATTTAGGTCCTTTTTTGAAAATACATATTTACTCTGTAGACTATAATGGTTTTAGAAAAGAAATCATTATGGTCTATCAGCTATATATGCATTTTAGGCACTTTTAAAAGTGACTGAAATGTCTCTGAGTAATAAAAAGGTCTCAGATATAATGAGTGCATGCAAAAGGAATGATTGGAATGCATTCAAGTGGCAGTAAAACATTCTTTTCTGCCACTTAGAATAAGACCTTTAGTATTTTAATCTACCATTGATTTATTCACAGTTACGAATCTCAAAAGTCCAACTGTTATTTACAGTTTTAGAGCTATGGCACTATTCAGTGAACATTTTGGTAACCTCTGTGTTTCCATATGAATCTATAATGTTAATTTACTTTAACATAGAGACACCAAGATTTTCGGTGTGTTGTGTTCAAGAATATAGCTAAACCATGCTTTAATTAAATTAGTTGTAGACACTAAACAGAATTGGTCTGGATTCAGGTACCACTCATGGGACTAGGGTTGAAATCCTTTCATTGAAAAAACAGGTTTTGCTGCTTTGTTGACCTGAGTGGTATATAGGTCAACATGTACCACTATATGTTATATAGTATATAAATCAGTGTGCAAACAGATTGTATTTGTTCCTTTAGAGTTTTTTTCAAGAGGGAAAAAAACAGAAGTTATTAAGAAGTGCCGACTCTTCATAATTTTAAACTTTGGAATTACACCTCTAAGAATACGAAGTACAAAATGGCCATTAATTAACCTTAGACAACAGTTTCTAATGGCTGGAGATAGGACTGACATGGCTTCTGATTCTGAGGAATACCCTGGAAGCATGCCTCTAGTCAGCTTTCTGGTGAAACCTGATCAGTTTATGAATTGCATATCATGAAGTTGTTTGTAATTGCAAAACACTGTTTTTGATGACTTAGGTTTTCTTCTACTTCTAAACAAGTATATTTGCATTACAGGGACAAATTGTAGGCCATTGTAGGCCATTACTTTACTGTGCAAAGGTAATCAATTACCCAGTCCTTCAATCTGCACCTTTGACTTCTTCCCTTTCCAACCAATGAACAGAAAGTTGTATTTGTTTCTTGAATTTTTAAAAATCCATTCCTAAATTGAGAGGAAAAATATGAATGTCTCTTAAATCAGAATGCATCATTAGATCAGAATAAGTCATGCAAACTCAGGGCCTCCATCAGCAGAAATCAATGTAGAAAAGCCATGGAAAAGAGAAGCACAAGGTAAGTAGTGTAATTAGAAAAATGTTGATTGTAAAACCTTTGGAACCTTTGTGTGAAATAAACCAAAGAAATATGAACCTGGAGAGGAAGTCTGGAACATGAGGAATTTGAGATTATATAAGGAAACAGGGAAGATGCATGGGTATAGGCCTAAGTTATTTGTGTGTCATGGTTTTGTCTATATAAGTGACTCCAAGTGTGCCATTAATGTTTTCTGGTACTGGCACATCTTCGTCTGTGTTAATAAACAATCAGAATGTTTCTTGGCATTAATTTGGCCTGTGCCAACCAAATCCCTCCCCAGTGCCCTCCCAGGGTATGATTTGGCAGTTAAAATGCTATCAATTTCTAGAATAGGTAAGGCTGTGCTGCTTTGGCATGCTCCTTCTGGCACAGCTCTTTAGTATCATCCCTGCAGGCTTCATGCCATGCCCCAGGCCATGCCAGATGCACCTCTGGCATCATGCTATATAAACGCCATTCTTATGAAGTGCTGTGAAGTAGTCTCTGATTATTCACAGCTGGTCAGCAAAAAACAGAGTCTTGATATTGAGGAGGCCAGAAGATGACCACCCTCTTCATAGTCTGCAAGAAACGTGGTGTGAAATAGTTCAGGTGTGGCCAGATCACTCTTCTTCTTCCATCACTACCAATGCCAAGACTGGCTTGTGCCCTCTGCCAAGGCTGATGATCAGACACTTCCACACACTAATCAGGGGCAGGGTACACAGCACTAATGTGTGATTAAGAAGAGCTCAACCAAGGTCTCTGTATGCTGTGCAGAATGCAGCAGACTGTGATGACCATTTTGGCATTGATGTGCTGTTGTCAAGCCTGTCCTTTGGCATCTACCACTTGAAGTTCTTCTGTAAGTCTTTGTTGTTGAAAATAGCTGTACTTTGCCCTATCAGGTAGTGGGTATAGACAGCAGGGAGGAAGGAATGGAGGTCCAAGATTTTCCATTAATGCAACATGGACAAATATGCTGCTGGGAGTTCAGAGCAGAGACTAGGGACTTGGACGTAGTTTCTTTAAATAGCTTATTGGAATGGGTTACAGTGGTGTGTTTGAGACAGGCATGTCAGAAGTGGATTGTATGCTGAAGGGTCTATGATAGTGACATACACAGGATCATAGCTGACTTGTATTTCAGAAAAGGCCTGCTTAAATGAAGTATTAATGCAACCAAAAATAGCTGTGAGGCATACCATTTCAATGCTTCTACAAAGTAAAAGCAGGACTTTCATCTTGTGTACTTGTTTGTTGTCTTTAGAGTAGTTTTCGATCATGTCAGTCAAACAGACAGCAGGATTTTGTGTTTCATAATAAAATAGAACAAATTGTATTTTTTTTCTTAAAAAGTACATAATCTGGCCCTTTAATTTCTTAACCCCCCCCAAAAACCCAAGCCACTGAAGAATCTTTTTAGCAGATTGAGTCAATGGTGTTTTCTTTTTTCTTGCTTGGACTTAATTGTAATGAGGCCTGCATATAAAGAATTTAACTGTATTGGTTGTCATAAATTTTAAGTATTAGTTCTTTAAAAAAATGACAATGAATATCATAAATGGAAATGAAATGTTAACATTAATGGCATGAAGTCAAAGGAAATACTATAAGATAATGTTTAAAGACTAAAAGATAACATACATTTATTTTTCTCATGAGCTGAATACTTGAACTCTGTGTAAAAGCATTTGTACTAAAATACAGCTTATAGTGCACATTTTTTCTGTAGTTCATTCTTCATGATACTAATACTTTTTTTTTTTGATCTAAATATAGAAAGTTAGTGGAATAGAACTTTTTTTTTTCTGTTTTCAGTAAAATGTCTTCCTCTGACCTTGTATTCAGATTTTCAGATGAAAAATAGAATATAATGAATGCCACATAGACAGGATGCTGGTTGGTTTTAAATAATAAAAAAATAAAAATAAGGCAGGATTTAGCACTTTAAAACAGAGAACTGTTTCTCCCATAGCCCTGGAATGTTACCACATATCCAGAACTTGCAATGCAGCATCATGCTAGAAATCCCTAACTCAGCAACAAGTGGACAACTTAGTCAAATACCATGGTGATACACTAGTTTAGCCCCTGCACAGCAATATTATGATACTAATTATTTCTGCCTCTCAGCAGGTTAATTAGCTTGGGAATGGCACAGTGCTTGCACTTTTCATCTCTGAAATTACTTTGTTCAAAGTCAGTTTGGCTATTTCTCTGCAGTACTTTCATTGTAACGCATGACTGTGTCCTTAATAACATTGTTTCCCTGTTTTCCCATCCATAATTTGGGCTCAATTCCAATCACCTTATCAGGAAAACACTGAGGTCTAGAAATTTTTTAAGGATTCTACAGATTATACATCGTTCACATAATATTTGTAAAAACAGATTGTTTTCAAGAAGGAAATGAGTTTTCTATCACTCACTTATAAAAAATAATCTTATACACTGTATTCTCTAGGTCTTTGAGGAAACACATTTTTGCAGATTGTTGCATGATTCTGATGACAGGAAAAGGGAGCAGGTTTCCCATTGGCTATTAATTATTACATGACTGCAACAATTATTACACATTAATTTCATCAATTTGGCCCTCAACATCAGAAGGATATTGGCCGGTTGATGCGTGTCCAGAGGAGGCCACAAAGATGCTCAGAGGGCTGGAGCCGCTCTGCCATGGGGACAGGCTGAGAGAGTTGGGATTGTTCAGCCTGGAGAAGAGAAGGCTCCGCGGAGATGTTATTGCGGCCTTCCAGTACCTGAAGGGGGCCTACAAGGAAGCTGGGGGGGAGGACACACACACACACTTTTACCTTGCAAAAAGGGCCTGTAGTGATAGGACAAGGGGTAACGGATTTAAATTGAAAGTGGGGAGATTTAGGTTGGATATCAGGAAGAAATTCTTCAGAGAGGGTGGTGAGGCACTCGAATAGGTTGCCCAGTGAAGCTGTGGATGCACCATCCCTGGAAGTGTTCAAGGCCAGGCTGGATGAGGCTTGGAGCAACCTGGTCTAGTGGAGGGTGTCCCTGTCCATGGCAGGGGGGTTGGAACTGGATGATCTTTAAGGTCCCTTCCAACCCAAACCATTCTATGATTCTATTTCCACCCGTTGGGCATTTTTGAAAACATCAGGTGTCAATTGAACAATGATTCTGCTGACCTGTGGAGATTTTTCTAAAGAATCTCATTACATTCTTTCTCATCATAACACCCTTTGAAAGTTTGTTACTCAGAAGATCCTACATTCTATTGACATCTCATATCTTCAGAAATGCATCTCATGGTTTGATTTTGTTTTTCCTGAAAGAGGGCCCTAATTTCTAAGATTTTTTATCATTAAATATGAAGTATAAAATCAATTAATATTTAAATGATACACTGGATGAGAGTAGACAGGGCTATACGTTTCTCTGTGAACTTAATTTTGTTCTATTTAGGTGATACCTATTGAGCAAGCTTAGTGACTAGTGAAACTTCCCATGTGAATATTTGAAGTAATATCTGTTTAATCTGGATCCCCAGTGCTTAAGAAAACAGTGAACTTTCCCATCACCAACTCAAACTGTATAGATCTATAAATCAGAGAATTTTAAACCTGGGCCATAAAACATTAGATGAACTAAGACAGGTGTATTACAAGACTAATGATAAAACCACTAGTTTCATAGGTAATACAACTGTAAATAATAATTAGTTCTTAGACTAGCAAATAGATGAATAATTACTTGAAAGAATAGAGACATAACAAGGTTTAACATGGAATAGAGGTAATGGGGTTAAGGTGTTTAAGTGTTGGCACTTCTAATATATCAAAAGTCAGGGAATGGACATTAATATCTTGGACAGATTTCTTTAAATATTACATAGATAGTACTACTAATTTTTATTTTTCCCAAGAAAATAATTCACGTAGTTTTACATATGCATTTATAAACTTAGCAAATGAGTTTATGGTAGCACCTATTTGTTGTTTAGCTAACACATATGTTCATTCCCACTAAAATTACAGTTTCTAGGAGGCTAGTCATTGCTACTTGGCTGTTTGTTATAAAAATTTGTCCTTTTTAAATCTTTGTATTCCAAATTGTGTTCTCAATGAACAGAGGTCTTATTTAACTCAGGATTTATACAGATGTCACAGATTTAGGAGAGGCTACAAGCACACTGGGATGAGGGGTAGAATTCAAAACTGTTTCGACAAAGTGGGGGGAACAGCTCTTCCCTCCAGAGTTGTAGAAGCCTGAGCTATCATGAAAGATTAAACAGCTTGGTGATAGTTAGCTCAGAGCTAAGTAGACTGGGGGATATGTGATCACATGCTTCAAATACTGCAGAGGCTCCTGCCAAGGAGTAATAATGTTTTTCATTTCCATAGGATTGAACAGCAGCAATGAAGTCTTTATTAGAAGAATTAAACAGGAGATATCTTTTTTCTAACAACAAAAACTCTTCAGGGACAGTTCAGATAGAAAGATGTCATAATGATGAAGTTATAAACCACCCTGTACTGGAGCAGTCTTACTGTGTGATTCTGTGTGGAGTGTTCCCTGATGCAAATGGAGATGATTTATCTTCCTCCATCATGATATGTCAGGAAGTGAACACTGAGTAGTGAAATCCTGTCCTGTGTTCTCCATGCCTCTTACAGCTTACCTGTCAGCTGTATTGTTGGTTCACTTGATATTCTTACGCGTACTGCAGTGAGAAGCTGTGCTGATGAAGTATGTGGAAACATTCCTTTCTAGTCGAAGTCATCAATTTTATGTGGTAAATTAGAAAGAATGCCCTAAGACATAATGATGAACTAAATATGTAGACTTAGAAAAAAATTCCCGTATCATCTTCAGGATTATATTGTCACCTACAGGTACTTAGTTTTGGCAGTGCAAATTTTTCTTCAAAATTGTCAACCTTCAGAATTGTACTCCTGAAACAATTGTACAGACCTCAGTAAAAATCCTCAGTAAATTTTAGGAATTATATTAGAATTTGTTTGTATTAAAGCAGTGTGGAAGGTAATGGCAAGCTGATGCAGTCTTTCAGAATGCTCTCTGGTTTGATTGTCTTGGAAATGTCTATTGTGCTGCACCTATGTATTTAGTTTTCTTCTCGTCTTGTGTTTATTGAATGTGCTGAGGATGGGTTGCTCTAGGGTAAAATACCAGATATGCTGAACTTCTGTTACTTGCAACTTGCCATCATGAAAATGGATATGCTTTTGTTCAGTGTGTGAATATTTTCACCTCAACTTGACACGTCAGCTTTTTTACTGCAGAAATTTTGTTAACCTGTCACAAGTGAGATTTTTCCCACCTCTGGGCTCTTCAACATACATATTTATATCATAGGGAAGGGATGGTGTTCTCTTTAATATTCACCAGAATGTCCATTCTGAATGTCTTGGATTTCACTGGGACATTCCAACCTCAGAGATGATCCTTGGGAATTAAACAAAAGAAGAAGGAAACCTCTGAAACTTTAGTGAGCCATTAACAAGTTTTATAAATTAATTTGCAATGCAAAAAAGGTCATATCTTGTTGAATCCTAGGCATGTTAGTGTATCCTGTTCATGTACCCTTTCTGGGAGAACAGATTTTGAGTGTGTGTGTACGTGGAATCAGAGAGATGTAAATAATTCCTACCATGGTAAGATACTCCTGTAGCTGTGAAGGTACTTTGAAAAGCATGTAAAAATTGCCAGCTAGTGTTAGTAGAGGGAGACCATTAGAGCAAGAAATTAATTCAAAGAATTCTTCTCTTTGTCATGTCAGAAGAATCTTCTCTCTGGTATCTGCACTTTGCTTATTAGAATAAATTTAACTCTCAGTACTTCTCCACCAGCGTTGGATTGGTTTCCTCACCCCTTAACATTGTCAACATGTTCTCATTATTATAACCTTGAATTTTAATAGTGTGCATAAGGTAAAATGGAGGAGAGTGCCTGGCAGAAAAGTCTTTTGAATGTGTCTAATAAAGTGGGTCTACCCTTATGCACTGCTAATGAATTTAGGAAAGAAAGGCGTATAAAGAAAAAAAGGCAGTCATTATACAGACATATACTGAAACTGAGTAACAAGAGGCTAAGTGCTAATGCTGTCATAATCAATAACAAAAGATAAACCTAGCAATTATCAAGATCACCAACAAAGGAGAAAGCAGGGGCTTCTCTTTCAAGGTTAGCTTAAAATGCAAGCTGTAATGTATTAAGTCTTTCCGTTAAGCACCTGTTTCTGCTAGGCCTTTGCCAGACTTACTGTCCCAAACATGGGAGTTTGACCCCTGGGCCTCAGCCTGTGTTCCAGCCTATTGATGGGAGGGGGTTAGCCTTGGCAGAGGGCCAAGCACCCACTCAGCTGCTTGCTCACCTCCCCTCTTCTGTGAGATGGGAGGAGAAACTATGGCGAGAAAACTTATGTATTGAGATAAAGATGGAGAGATCACTTAAATTACTGGCACAGGCAATCCAGACTTGACAAAAATTATTTTAGTTTACTGGCAATTCAGTAGATTCAGGTAGTGGGAAAAAAGAAGACAAATGTTAAAAAAAAAATTTCATCTCCCCTTTCCTGGGATCAACTTCACTTCTTTGCTCCCAACATCTCTACCCATTCCCTCACATGGCACAGGAGGAATGGTGGAGGGTGGAGAGGGGGCCATATTCAGTGCTTGTCTATCTCTCTTCTGCTCCTCTTACACCTTTCCCTGGCTACAGGGTGGCTTCCTTCAGGAAACAACTCTACCCCACTATGGTATCCTCCATGAGCTGTGGGAGAATCTCTGCTTTGTAATGGAGCAACTTCACCCTTTCTGTCTTCTTTGCTCTTGGTGTTTTCTCCGCTATTTGTTGCTTTTTTCTCCCCGGTTCTCCTCCTCTCCTCTCCATAATTTCCCCCCCCCCGTCTTACATAAAGTTTCACAGAGGTACCACCATCTTGGCCCTGCGGTGGCTCCATTGGAGCTGACTGGAATTGACTGTGTCCCAGCACAGAGCAACCTTGGCCTCAACAGAGGTCACACGTGCAACACCGCTCCCTGCCACTACCAAAACCTTGCTGATTGTGCCTAACTGTATGGGGCTTGTGTGGCCAGGTTTAGTAGCAGAGGACCTAAAGGGATGGCTTCTGTGAAAATCTGCTGGAAGCCTCCCCTATGTCCAATAGAGCCAGTACCAGACAGAGTCAAAGTGGAACCACTGCTGGCCAAAGCCGAGCCCATCAGTGAAGGTGGCAGTGCCTCTGGGACAATGTATTTAAGAAGGGGGGGGAAGGTGCTGTGAGAATATATGAGAACAACAACTCTGAACACACCAAGGTCAGTCAAGAAGGAGTATGAGGAGGTGCTCCAGGTCCCAGGGCAGAGGTTCCCCAGCAGCTGATAGTGAGAGGACAGGCTGTGCCCCCGCAGTCCTGGATGTTAGAGATGAAACAGAGACCCACCTTCAGCCCCGGGAGGACCCCGCTCTGGAGCAGGTGGATGCCCAAAGGAGACTGTGACCCTGTGGGAAGCCTCCAATAGTGCAGGCTCCTGGCAGGAGCTGTGACTCCGTGGAGAGAGGAGACAAAGATGGAGCAAGTTTGCTGGCAGGACTTGTGGCCCTGTGGGGGACCCGCACTGGAGAAGGCTGCTCCTGCAGGGCTGCACCCTGTAGAAGAGACCCACGCTGGAGCAGTTTGTGAAGAACTGCAGCCCATGGAGGGACTTACATTGCAGAATTTTGTGGAGAACTCTCTCCCGTGGGAGGGATCCCACGCTGGAGCAGGAGGTCCCAGAGGAGGAAGGATTGTCAGAGATAACGTGTGGTGGACTGACAGCCACCCCCATTCCCAATCTCCCTGCTCCACTGTGGGGAAAGAGGTACAGAAATCATGAGTAAAGTTAAGTCTGGGAAGAAGGGAGGGGGAAGGTGTTTTAAGATTTGGTTTTATTTTCTCATTACCCTACTCTAATTTCATTGGTAATAAATTAAACTAAATTCTCCCAAGTTGTGTCTATCTTGCCTGTGAGAGTAATGGGTGAATGATCTCTCCTTGTCCTTATCTTGACCCATGAGCCTTTCATTATATATTCTCTCCCCTGTCCAGCTGAGGAGGAGAGTGACAGAGCAGCTTTGGTGGGCACCAGGTGTCCAGACAGGGTCAACACACCGCATTAATACAGGATGTAACTGCTTTTCACTTGTTAGAGACATCCAGGTACCAGCTCATGTTGAGTAGTGTTGTTTCTGGAAATGATGATCTCATCAAGGGGTAAGGAGTTGGACCATTCAGCCAAACAAGACGTTCAAGTGTATTTATATATGCTGGCACTACTGGCCTGTTTTGGTTTGTATCTGTGTAGATGTACACATGTGATGAAAAGTCAGCTGCTTCTTAAACCTGCAAGGCTCACTTACGATATTAATTTCAGCCCTTAATACTGAGTATAACTAATATAATCTATCTCACCAGGGTGAATCTTCACTTTCCTGTTCCACTTCTTCTTGTTTGTGCAGCTGGCCAAGTGCAACCCTGTCTCCCAAGGGTTTTCTTCTTTGCTTCTTAGAAAACCACCTGGTGATTTCTCAGGCAATACAAATAGTGCATCTCTTAGATGCTGGAATAATCAAGCTATGATGGAAACAACATATGAATTATCTAACCTCCCTCTGAAAGTGCCTTTCTAATGCCTCTTCCAGTTTTTCAGCCATCCCAATAAAGAAGGCTGACATGTCTTTATGCATATAAAAAGCCAAAAAGTGTGTTAGATATTTTTGAGCAGCATCTACTGGCATCTTACATGTTTTGAACTGCTCATGTCTATGTAGATTATAGAGACATCCAGGCTTCATTTGTATTTTGGTATGCTTATTAGTTAAGGACAAACAGGTGCAGTTTCCAAATCTCTATGCTCTAACATCCTTTTCTCTAAGAGAACGTATTTACAGAGAAGTTAAAAACATAACTTCTTCCTTTGGTCTGTGTGTTAATCACTTCTGTGATGCTAAAGCTTGTTTGTAGACAGCTGTCCTGTTGTCACTGCTAAAAAACAAAACCCAAACCCAAAAATTTCTCTGCTGTGGTCTTGGAGCTACATCATCAACTTTTTCTAGAGGTACCTGGCTGAGCAGCAGGATGCTTTTCTGCAGTGCTGACAGGTACCGCTGCTGCATTATGCCTCAGATTCTGTCCATGATGGGAACCTTCCTCAGTGGCATACGGTGGCAGCAAATGTGCCAGTACTCCAGGTTAGTGGAGCACCACATGTCCATATGTTACCTGAATGTTGTTGCCCTTGTATGGTGTAACACAATTGAACGTCAACATACTGTAAGCATAGCACACTGCATCAATCTATGTCAGGTCATTCTCTGATCGCTTCAAATGGAAGCTGTCAAAGCCTCTGACACATAATTTTCTTTTTGATGTATTCCATTCTTGCTGGAAAATGATGCAATACAGAATCCAGGAGCCATGTGAACTACTGAGCCTTCTGCCATATTTTTTCTTCTCCTTGTAAAAGAAAAGAAAAGAAAAGGCTTCTTTTCTACTGGTAGGTTGCAGTAGTCCTATAAACTGTATTCCTGTAATGATGCCCTCATATGTACCTTCAAAGAAGGAATACAGATTATTTCTGTTACAGAAGAGCTTATGCCTGGTATGCCTTGAGTGCAGAAAGCTGAGTAGTTTCTAATAGCTTACATATTTTTAAAATCTGCCTTTTTTTTTAAGTCTTCCCCCTGCCCCCTCCAAGAGGGACTACAATAAAGCACACATATGTGAACTGTGTAGAAATACTGCAGAGTTTGACCTGAGGCAAATTGGTGTAGTTCTGTTGTCATACATAGTGGAGGTATACTTGAACTGTATTTCTTTTAGGCATGACCACTTAGAGAGAAATTGAAATGTAGAAGAATCTTCAAAAAGAATATATGATACAATAATCACCAATAAAAGTTTAGTTTCAAAGAGATGGAATAGAGTTGTAAGGTTGGACTGAGAGATCTGGATTCAGCCTTTTGTACTTCAGCCCAAGGGATGGGAAGACTGCCATACCACTGTGGCCAGGTTGTTTCCTCTTCACAGTAGTGTTAGCTGCTATTTTCAAATGAGGTGACACAGCTCTGCACCATTGCTTATTCAACCTCTGAAAGCTATGAAATGACAGTAACATGTACAGGTGATGCAGCTTCACTGTGTCATACAGGTGTGGTGGATGGGAAGGGGAGAGAGAGAGGGAGAGAGTGAGACCAAGGCAGTAAACATTACTTCATTCTTAATCCAAGGATTTAGGCTGCCTCTGTCACGCTGTTACCTTGTCATTACCTGGATCATGGCTGGTTTTCTGTAAATATTAGTTGCTAGAGTCAGCTGTTAAACTCAGCAGTGATACGCATGCTAAGTAGAGAGCTTAGACATCTTGAAATTTGATTTTGTAACCTGAAGTGAGCTGAAACTGCGTTGTAGGGAAGAGTGATTATTCCTAATACTGTGCTACATTGCAAATACCCACATAGTGGCTAATTTATAATATATATATAGCCCTTTATAAACAATACCTATTTCGTGGCACAAAATACCACAGTAGTTATATTTTGCCACCATTTGCCTAAACGGTAGTAATATGTTAATGTAAAAATGTACTAATGTATACTGCCATGTCAGTTGGGTGGTAGTGATAAGGACAAGAAACTATCAATAGGTATTGAAGAGTGACTGTAAGTAAACTAACAATGGTAACTGGATTTGTCACTTAGCAAGGAAAACAAACATGTTCTTATCACGGATTTGAAGGTGTGATCAACCTGTTGCTGAATGTTTTTCTGATTGTGCTAATTGATGCAAAACAGACCACTCACAAAAGCAGCAATCATGAAAGATGGAATGATAATTACATGAGTACAATGTATGGTCTTTGAAAAATGTTATTTCCTGAAATGTTGGCTGAACTGTACAATACACATTGGCACATAAAGCATGAAAACGAGACTAATCCCTAGTAACACTGTAAAGAAGTAAAGAGATTCTGAACATTTTCTGCCTTTTTTTTTTTTTTTTTCTGTTAAAAATACTGTAGGAAAGCAACAACAAAGGGCTGAAGTGAGATGTTACCTTCTACAAAAACACTGTGTGAATCAATGGCTGTATTAGGGTAAGTGTAGGGCATAAACCCCAATGTGTAGTTCCTCCCAGCTCAGACTGATGTGTGGAAGGTCAACATTCTTGTCCCTCTTCTTCTGCTGATGAGGAGTAAGATTATTCCAGCTTCTAGATAACCACTAACCCTACTGTAATCCCCTCAAATAAGGATAGTGTTTTGTTAGTCATTACAGTATCCTTACAGATCTACTAATACCATTGAATATATTCAGTGATTCAATGCAGTACCATTAAGTTACTGTACTGCAGAGGTGAAAGAAAGCAGTTATAGCTCATCTGTTTACTCCGTTTTTCCCAAATACCGGATGTGAGTTGCATGCCCATTCAGGAAAAATAACAAAAATGGTAAGATATTAAAATGATGGAGGGAAAAACGCAGAAATAAGGCTTATCTTCTTAGTCTCCAGTGCCCTCACCCTTTGAGTACTTATCAGCTTTCACCTTATCTCAGCGTCTTAGCTTTAGAGCAGAAGCCTGATCACCAAAAGACATGACATGCTTTTTATTGCAAAATACTACGTACCGTATAGCCGGGCATAGTACCTCCTTTGTCAGGAAAAGGGCTTAAAAAACTAAGAGGCTCTACCAATGTTTTAGCATGTTCTTGAAAGTAATGGGGATCACATAACGTAGATTGACGAAATGCAGGGCTATTTGAGCCATTAGGGTAAACCATTTAATAGATAACACATTTCTCTCTGGGTCCTGAGGAGATAACTTCTCTATTGTATGTTTACATGTGCTCTCCTTAATTATTTTGGAAACAAAATTGAAATTAATCTTCTTTGTGTAGAAGTCAGAAAGCGTTCTGCTACTGATTTCAAAGGCAACCTTACCTTATAGAACTGTCTTGTAACATTGCTCTGGGAACTGTTCGTTCATCAAGCACTGAATTGTATTGTTCATTAAAAGGCAGCTGCCTTGGTAGGGGCAGATATTTTGTCTCGGGCGTGTTTTCTGTGAATGTGTCTCTTATTTGGCTCTTGAAGCTCCACAGAAACTGAACAGAATTATTTTAGCTGAGAGAACCTCCTCTCTAAATTTCTGTGTTGACAGAACTTTACATAAAATGTTTTAAAGTATTGTAAGACAGCAGTGACCCTACATAAGAGACATTAGAAGTGTATCATATTTTGAATTTCTGGGAATCTTCTTTCTTATTTCATGGTTATTTTGAGTGGCTCTCAGGAGCCACTGGCAGTATCTGAGGATTTGTCCAAGGAAGTTCAGAATGTGTGGCAGTAGCCATTTTTTAATCAATAGAAAATTACAGAAAGGTTGTGATTTATATGTCCTTAATTCCACTTATGCTGTTAATGTAGAAGAATTTCTCACACATTTGCACTTTCACTAGATAACCTGGCAAGAAAATTGTGTTATGCAGCTTCTGGCTAGTGTATAGCAGTTGATCTATGGAGATAACACTAGGCTAAGATGGCACTGACATGGAAAGAAAATACCAACCTTTGTCCCTGTAACTTTCATCATAAATATAAAGCAGAAAATAAAAAGTATAACTCCAGACGTGGTGTGTATATATACTGAGACAGAAGAGGGTGATGACACAATATGGAAGAGCCAGGGAAGCAGTGATCATGACACGTGCACCCTCATAAAACATAAGATTAGCTTTATGTGGGCATAGAACTTAGTTATAGTAATAAGGTATTTTTGTTGATGGCATACAGAAAGTGGTACCATGGTAAAAACCAGTTGTGGTTAAAGATGACAGATTTTTATTTGAAAATACAGAAAGAGCAGTGCAAGTTGGCATTATAGACTAGTGTTTACATGTTAAATTGGAAACAATGGGCAATGGTTCTGTGTAGATTTTAAATGTTAGAAGTTATGGAATTAGCTTGGTGCTTTTACTGGTATTCTGAGCTTTAATTCACTTTATTTAAGAAAAAGCTGTATGACAATATGAACTCTAGTAGGATTTTCAGTTCTTTATAACTTCATGAATGCCTTGCTTGTCTACAAGTAATATAATATACTGCATGACATCTTACTTGTGTCTTTTCATCCACAAAACTAAACATGTGAAAGTCACAAGTGATGCTTGACACCTGTACTGGGTTCAAGAAAAACAATTTGTAATAAGTGTTGGAAGCATACTCCAATATTTGTTTTGCCAAGAAGGGCAGAGTTTTTTCTTTACTGTGGTTACTGTGATTTTTTTCCTCTTTTCTCTGCCATGAAAACCCTGATATTGATGCAGATCTTTGTTTCTCTATTGCAAATCTCATCTCATATGGGAGGAGATGAATGCAGGAGTACTGACAAAATGTTGGACTGACTGGTCTACTTACTGGAATGCAGCGGTTCTACTGATTGTTGCCTGCCTCTAGCAGTAGAGTTTTCTTTTGGAGTATTAGCTTTCTCTGTTTGTCTTTGCAAAACAATTTTAAGGAGCGACAACTTATGGAAGATATCCCAACTACAAAAGCTGTAAAAAGAAATAAAGGCCATCTTTGTAGGTGTGTTGTGAGACGGGAAGGAATAATAATGATTAGCATCTTGTTTCTGGCACCATACCCTATCGAAGTAGCCAAGCATATGCAACCTGAGAATATTTTAATACTCTTAAGTACAAAATTGACTATGTGTGGGTTGTTTCAAACTAAAAATCTGAAGGACATTGTCAGGTATGATGCAATAATGTAATGTGACAACTACTAAATACCTGTGTTATTTTACTGTGTGACGGGAACAAAAGGCAAATGCTGCCAAAAGAGGAAACAAGATCATTAAAGACCATTTCTGTATGTGGCAATAAGAAAATATTACCAGTGTCATTAATGGCAAATATGGTTTTGATGAAAAATTACAGAGGAATAATAGGAAGACTTTTTACCTTTACTCAGAACTAATTTATAACCCAAATACCTGCTAATTGATTTAAATGGGAATGAGGAATATCTGGAAATTGCTATATTACAAAGAACATCTAGTCTTAAAAAATGGCACAGAAGCGATTATGAAATCACATTAAGGTCAAAAACTTCATGTGGGCTATGGACATATGTCACTGAAGACTTGCATCTGTGATTATGTCAGTGCTGGGAGAGGGAGCTTGATATGCAAGCTTGATGAGAATTTACATCCTTCTGTAAAAAGCCAGAATTCCACTTAAGTGTATTTCATTGCTACTGGTGTTAACAACACAGATTAAGGTTCAAGCTACTCCTTCCTGGGAATGATGCCTCCCATTCTATCAAGTAGGGACCAATAATGCACTGACAACCTGTGGTGTGCAGGTGCGGTACTGCATTTGTGGTTTCTGTGTTAAGTGAATTTGAAGAAGAATAAATGTTCAAAATTATACATTTTTCTCTGCTCATACATTTTATCTCTCTCAGAATGTTTCGTGTTGTGTAAAATCTGAACACACCTTGCTGCACATCTGATATTGCCTTACCATGATAAAACCACGATTTTTACTTTTGATGCATGTATTTTCAATGTCAGATTCCTCTAATTCTTCTCTTCCCTCCATCCACTGGTTTTAGAACAACCTTCAGTGACTTCTGTAGAGGAATTCAAAGCTAGAGGTAGTGATTGAGAGGCAGTTCTTGCTGTGACACTTTTGTCCTTTTAGTTTGTCACACTTCTTAACAAAAAACCTTTTGCTGATACTACTTTCAAACACATAGACTGGCGAGCTTCAAGAAGAACTCACAGAACTTATTAAAACTTGAGGCTTTCAGGATTTCAAATAGGAAATATTTTGTTTTGTAATCAAATGCTTGACATCTGAGGCTTTCTAGGTATACCAGTTAGCTTATTTCTAAGATTTTCCTGTATGTTGAGGTTTGCCACCTTCAGATGTATTGCAGACTGTTGTTTCATGTAAGCTTGGTGATACCAGTCATCTAGACCTGGTCTGGGAGAGATATTGGCAGAAATCTTGAACTGTAATCTGTATTGCAAATTTTACATACTCTGATACTAAGACTGAGCAAATGAGCTGGAAGAAGTGGCCTCCTTCCCACTGCTGTCATCAGTTTTTAGGAAAATGGTCCGAAATACATCAGAGGTGGTCTTCTAGACACAGGACAATGCGAAATGGTCTTACTCCCTCAGGAGTTGCATACATTTACATGCTTAGGAAAGCAATGAAACCAATTCATATATATCAGCGTTTTAATTATTTGAAGGGTCTTTCAAAAGAAAATTCTTAAGAAGACAACTGTAGACATCTGCTATATATGCAGCAGTGGTGACACAGCCAGTTTTTGCTATGATTTTCTATGTGTTTACAGCCTTAAGCAAAAAGGCACGTTGGCAATTTGGTTTTCTGCATAATATTCAGGCAATGCAAAGCACAAAGCTCGAATTCTATATTGTGGTTGAAATGCTCAATGTCACCAGAGCTATTGACTTTTCCCACCTGGCTTGCAGGCATTTGGAGAGAAATAACATATGTGCCATATTGTAAAATGTGGACTTAATGAACACACAGGCGTTATGTTATACCAAATGTAACAATAGACGTGATGGCAAGCTACTTAAGAACATGTCACAGTGTTTTGTTAGTAACTGATTTGCCTTTGGCAATGTTATGAGGAAGAATGCAGTCATTTAATTTCCAGCCCAAGAATAAATAGAAAATGTTCCTCATGTACACTTGTGTTTATTTTAAATAGCTATGTCAATATTTTTGTTTAAAGAAAGTGGTGGCATTTTTTGTTTGAGTTAGATTTTTTTTTTCCTATGGATTTTACTAAAGAATTCAGTGACTGTTCTTTATTTGACTTTGATGTAACTTCTCTGTTATTTTCTGGAGACTTCTATTGAAGCATTTCTTTCAGATCTCAACTGCACAGTTGTTGCAGAAATGTTCTGCACAAAATAAAAAAAAAAGAAGTAAGAATGACAAAAGAAACCCTTCATTAAAGTGCAAATGAAATTAGCTAAGGACCTTATGTAACCTTGAAGTGCTGTAGAATTAAGCCTTAATCCCACAAAGTCTTAAGAACATGAATAATCATAAAGTCATAGTATAGAATCGTTGAAGTTAGAGAAGACCTTTAAGATTATCAAGTCCAACTGTTAACCCAGCACTGCCAAGACCACCACTGTGAATCCCTCCATGTGGACCATATCCCTAAGCACCACATGTACACATCCCTTGAATACCTCCAGGGGTGGTGGCTCAACCACTTCCCTGGGCAGCCTGTTCCAATGCTTAACCCTTTCAGTTAAGAAATTTTTCCTAATATCCAGTCTAAGTCTCCCCTAGCACACCTTGAGGCTGTTTCTTCTGATCCTATCACTTGTTACTTGGGAGAAGAGACCAACACCCAACTCACTGCAACCTCCTTTCAGGGAATTGTAGAGATCGATAAGGTCTCCCCTGAGCCTCCTCTTCTGCAGGCTGAACACCCACAGCTCCCTCAGCCGCTCCTCACAGGACTTGTGCTCCAGACCCTTCACCAGCCATGTTGCTCTTCTTTGGACATGCTCCAGCACCTCAATATCTTTCTTGTAGTGAGCGGCCCAAAACTGAACACAGGATATGAAGTGCAGCTTCACCAGTGCCCAGTAGAGGGAGACAATCACTTCCCTAGTCCTGCTGGCCACACTGTTGCTGATACAGGCCAGGATGCCATTGGCCTTCTTGGCTACCTGGACACACTGCTGGCTCCTCTTCAGCTGCTGTCAACCAACACTCCCAGGTCTTTTTCTACTGGGCATCTTTCCAGCCACTCGTCCCCAAGCCTGTAGTGTTGCAGGGGGTTGCTGTGGTCCAAGTGCAGGACCTGGCACTTGACCTTGCTGAACCTCATACAGTTGGTCTTGGCCCATTGATCCAGCCTGTCCAGATCCTTCTGCAGAGCCTTCCTCCCACCCAAGTTGGTGTCATCTGCAAACTTACTGAGGGTGCACTTGATCCCCTCATCCAGATCACTGATAAAGATACTAAACAGAACTGGCCCCAACACTGGGCTCTGGAGAACACCACTTGTGACTGGTCACCAACTGGATTCCACACCATTCACCACCACTCCTTGTGCCTGGCGATTCAGCCAGGTTTTCAGTTAGCAAAGAGTACACGCGTCCAAGCCATGAGCAGCCATTTTCTCCAAGAGGATGCTGTGTGAAAGGGTGCTAAAGGTTTTATGGAAGTTCAGGTAGACAACTTCCACAGCCTTTCCCTCATCTACGAAGTGGGACACCTCATCATGGAAGGGGTTTAGGTTAGTCAAGTCTGACTTGCCTTTCCTAAACCCATGCTGACTGGGCTTGATCACCTGGTTGTCCTGTACATGCCATGTGATCTCTGGTCATCCATATTACTGCAGATTCGATTGATTATCATGGAAATTCCATGGAGAATAAAATTAATGTATTCTGCTTTTGCTGCTGAAACTCAAAGCAGGAAAAATGATGTTCAAGATAGGTCACTGAGCCAGTAGACAGAAGATATTTTTTCTCTCCTTTGATTCAGACTTGATTTAGCATCTGAAAAATGCACGTCGTTTAAACAATCAAGTATAACAACACGTCAAGTAGCCCTTTTATTTCCCTGCTAGTAATTTTGTTTTGTCCTAAGACAGCATATCAGTGCACCCCTTTCCATGGAAACATTTCTGAATGTTGTTATCATTACTCAACTAAAATCTTCTTCTTGTAGAACCTGAGAGAAAGGTTGGATTTACCTTGTGTCAAGGAAATGTAAGTTCTGAAGCTTCTTGTTATTGGTCACTGTGTGCAAGCTATAAAAACCCCTGAGAACTGGTATGTAACAACTCACAACATCTGCCTCCAGTTTGGTATGCTATGTAAACTATGTAATGGCAATCTAATGCATGCCCAGTGAAGTGGAGGTGACTCTTTGCTGGTGAAATGGGAATGATGTTCAGCCGTTTACAGAGATGGTGGAACACTGCTACTATCTTCCTGATCTGAAGGTGAAGAGCTAGCTATTACTGCAGCATTTGAAGAAGTAGAGTCACATGTCTTCCTCAAAGCCAGTCGTACTCTTTAGCCCATATGTGGGTGGGTCAAAGGGCTTCCTTACTGTACCATCTTTGGCATGTTATTTCCCTGCTGAAGAAAAGCAAGGATAAAATGCTTTCTGCAATTATTGTTAAACTTCGCTAACCACGTGAAGTGTTTCTATTCTGTTTAAGGCCATTCAGGTCAACAGTAATGTTTTTATATGCAGCCACTATATTTTGATCAGGTCTCTGATATATAAAAATGTAAGATCCATGCAGAACCTGATGGAGGTCGGCTGGCATCAAAATTTGGACAATTAAAATACCCATTGTCCCAGCAAGATCAATATGCCTGTTTTCTGATCTGCTTAGGCTGTGTTATAAGCAGTTGTGCAGTTCTCCTCATGAATTATGGCAGTTCTTAATTCTAAGCACATTTTTGGTATAGAATTAAAACACACTTTTTATAACAGTAGTATAACACAATACGTATCATCCATAGCAATAGAACTAAAAAAAAAAAATCACAGTATACATAAATTAAGTTGACATTTTGAAAGGTTAACATAAGAGCTGCTTTACTGACTGTAATCAATCAAAAAAGGATTTCCAGTAATTAAAATCTCTGATGTGGACAAAGAACAAAACAGAGTACCCATAGACAGGAGATAAATACAGATAAAACAAGCCTTGCTCCTAGGAATTCCTCTCTACAATGGGAAATATTGTTATACAAGTCTTTCCTGGTTCAGATTGTAAGAACATAGTAAGCATTGCCATGAATTTGCAAGTTGCTAAAGGAAGAGAAAAATCAAGATACATGATAATATTTTCATATGAACAGTGTATGAGAATAACTGTTAAGTATTACTATCTGTTGTACGTGTGATGCATAGACATGTTTGTTAGACTGAGTTATTTTAAAAAATATTTAAAATATGCATACATTCCTGTTATTCATGCCTATAGAATTAGATGAATTCTCTCTCTCTTAAATCACCTCATTGTAAAATAGAATTTTAAAAAAGAGCATTTAAACACAGCCCTTAGTTTTCTGTAAATTTGTTATTAAGTTCCACTTTTTTGTAGGCACTGTTGATTACTGAAAAATGGTTATAAATGTTTTGCTATTCAAAACCAAACCATGGCAGGACAATAACCTGGCTTCAGTTCTTTCTGAAAAAAATGTGTATTTTCTGTGACTGGTGGAAGAAAGAATCCTTGTTAAGAAGGTTAAGGATTATTATTGATGCAGCTCTAGAAGGAGCAAAGAAGGTTGTTGGCTCAAGAGTCTGTGGTCTGTCATGTTTTTAATTTTTGTATTGCTTTTATACATCACTTTTAGAAAAAACAGACTGTTGAAGTGTCCTAAACTGAGGGGAGATTGAAAATATTATTATTATTATTATTATTATTATCTAATTTATTCACAGTTATCAATGATACATGGTGTTTTCTTGCATTAAAAGAATATAGCCAGATCCATGTGTAATTTAATTACCTCTACACTATTGCATGCTGCATGAGGTAGAAATCTGTGTGCAGTGACAGGGCTATGACCTTACCAGGGTCAAGGAAGTGTGGTGAGACAGCTCACACAACTGGAGTGCTGTGAAGAATGGGATAGAGTTAATTTTCTTCATAGTAGCTAGAATGGGTCTATGAATTTGTGTTGGAAACTGTTGGTAATACAGGGATGTTTACATTATCACTGAGCATCAGAGTCAAGGCCTTTTCTGCTTCCCCAGCTGCCCTGCCGATGAGCAGGCTGGGAACACTCAAGAATTTGAGAGGGAACACAGCTGGGACAGCTGAACCCAGCTCCCCAGAGGGATATTCTATAACATATGACATCCTGCTCAGCAATAAAAAGCTGGGTGAAGGAGGAGAAAGGGGGGAGATTCAGAGTTATGGTGTTTGCCTTCCCAAGTAACTGCTACATGTGATGGAGCCGGCTTTCCTGGAGATGGCTGAACATCTGTCTGACAAAGCAAAGTGGGGAGTGAATTCCTTCTTTGCTTTGTGTACACAGCTTCTGCTTTACCTACTAAACTTTCTTTATCTCATCCCATGAGTTTTCTCACTTTTACTCTTCTGAGACTCTCCCCTGTTCTACTGTGGTGGGGATGGGGTTAGTGAGCAAGTGGCTGTGTGGTGCTTATTTGCCAGCTGGGGTTAAACCATGAGAGATGAATAGAGGCTCCTTAGAAAGGACAAGTCAGAGCAACACAAAGTTGCTCTTTGTGAGAGAGCAACTGGAGCACATAGACCTCTGCTTGGGGATGCGTAAGGATCCAGCTGAGAGCTTGTGGGTGAGGATTAGCAGTCAGACCAACATGGTTTCTGTTGTAGCAGGTATTTGTTATAGACCTCCTGACTAGGAAGAAGTAGTAGCTGAGCCTTCTTCAGATGACTGGAAGGAACATCACATTCCCAGGCCCTGGTCCTTATAGGGGCCTTTAACCACTCTGATACCTGCTGGAGGGACAACACCAACGGTTCAAGCAGTCTTGGGGATTTTCTAGAGCACATAGATGGCAACTTCCTGACACCAGGGATTGAGAAGCCAACGAGGATGGGTGCTCTCCTGGACCTTTTTCTTACAAGCAAGAAAGAAGTGGTCATGGATGTGAAATTCAGGAACAGCCTTGGCTGCAGTGACCATAAGATGGTGGGGTTAGTGGTCCTATGAGGAGGGAGCAGGGTAAAAAGCAAAACCACAGCCCTGGACTTCAGGAGAGCACACTTTGACCTCTTCATGGTTCTCTTTGGAAGAATTTCATGGGATATATCTCTGGAGAGGAGAAGAGATAAGAAGAGCTGTTTGATATGCAGGGATCATCTCCTCAGTGCTCAAGAAAGGTCTATCCTGACATGTAGGCGATCAAGCAAAGGCAGAAGTAATAGAATCATGGGCCCATTCTGAGTGGGATGGGAGTACTGGTGACAGATGACTTAGAAAAAGATGAGGTACTGAATGCTGCCTTTGTCTCAGTCATAACAGGTAAGACCCTGGAATCTTAATCCCCAGAGTGAAAGTTTGAAGCATAGAAGACTTCCTCTCAGTTGAGTGGGACCAGGTTAGGGGGCACTTAAAGAAATCACACATACTTAAGTCCATGGGGTTTGATGGTTTGCATCCGCAAGTACCGAGGGAGATGTCTGGTGACATTGCAAGGCCAGTCTTGATTACCTTTGAAAGGTCATGGCATTAAGGAGAAGGTCCTGGGGACTAGAAGAGAGCAAATGTCACTCCTGTCTTCAAGGAGGGCAAGAATGAGCATCTGGGCAACTACAGACCAGTCAGTCTCATCTTCAGTCCTGGGGGAGGTGATGGAGAAAAATGCCTCTTAAACCATTTACATAGTGATGTTACTAAGGGAAAGCAAAGTATATAGTCAAGTGAAGTACCCCTAAACAGCATGATTACTAAGACTTTTTTTTCCCCACAGAGTCTCAAGCAACAACCTTACCCATTTTAATTTGGATGTTGTAGGATCCTTTCCAGAATATTCTGGAGAAGATGGTATTGCTGCTGATTAAAACCTAAAGTGACCCTGTTAACTTTTGCCTTCCCTGAAGCATTGCAGCTGTTCATTCCCAGGTGAAGGGAAAAATTCTTTGCCTATGCCCTCTGTACTATACCTGTTTAATATCCTCTTGGTTTTCTTCAGTTTTTTCCATTATGTACTCATATCAATCTTGCAAAACTTCTCTTTTAGCTATTGTTTTTCTCATCTCTGTGCTTTTGGCAAGCAACATTTTTTTGTCCCTGTCTAAAGACTAGAACATATTTGCATTTGGGTGACATGGTGGGGAGGAATTGGTCTTTTTAGCATGATTCAAATTAACCTCAGCTGAACACAACTCTCGAGATGTGGGTCTAACTTCATGGTAACAAGTCCCACTAATTCCTCATGCTTTACTGGTAGAAGAATTAGCAATGACAGTAGGTGTGACTACACTGTGATTTATGGTATTCATTGTTATTTGCCTAAAGAGGATCAAAACTGAAACTTTGACCCTTTTGCCTATGATCTTGTCACTGTTGTCACAGGTGCCTTAAAAAGGTGGTAAAAGCATGGAGAGACACAAAAAATAATGCAGGTGGTACGTTCTTGAACTCTTGACTTCCAGCAGCTGCATTTTAAAAAAGGTTGTTCCATTTTGCTGGTGTGTCTGTGAGGCCTCTCCATTATGTGTGCAAACACAATCTGATTATTATTTTTTATAAGCTTGTCTTGTCTGCTTTTATTACAGACATCACCTTCAGATGTGGGGCCACCACAGCCATTAAATCAAGAATATTTAGCTATTATTTGTAATAAATGTCAGCAGGGCTGAAATGAAGCCAGCAGGAAATGTTCAGGGCAGAAAACACACTGACATTCATTCATGCAAATTTGTACCACTGGTAGAATTAATCATAAAGAGGGAAGGTAGAACATACATTGCATTCATATTACTGGTTTGGCCAATTGTGATTCATCATGAAAATGGGGGCTATAATGGCTAAGCAGCAGCCTAGTGACAAAAAGCCACATACAAAGTATAATTAGATGAGTATAACTTCCAAGGCAAGATGTTTAAGGACTCTTTCAAGTTACAGTGGGTCAATGTATAATGGAAATAAGAACTACAGCTCCTCACAATTTAACTGGTAATTTAAAGCAAAATTAAAAAAAAAAATAGGCAACTTCTGGTATTTTTATTTGTCTCTTTTCACAGTGTAGCTCTGCACTTAACATTATTAGAGAAGTAAACAAAACTTGTAAAGTCTTTTTAACTTCAATATCATATACTCTAAGAAACTTACTAAATGCATCTTGTTCAGAATATAGAATGGGAATTCTTGTATTTAACAAAACCAGGTTTCTTTGAAAGGTATTACTGCAGTATGGGAATGTTTTGCCGGATTGTGGTTGGAAATGACCACCAGAAGATTTATGTTGGTGAAAAAACCAGGGGCTGTTTAGTGTCAGAAAAGTTAGAGGTCAAGAAGTTGGTGGGAAGCCAGTGCACCCTTCAGGGATTTTGAAGCCTGTAGCCTGCAGCGATGACATAAACAGAAGTTGCTTCAGGAGTCCAGCTATTTAGTGCTATCGAACTGATGCAGACTAGGAATGAATTTGGGTGCCTAGTGAATTTGGTAGTGGAGTTTTGCCCATGAAAACTATAAACAAAGTGCTCCCTTCCCCAATACTGTTCTCTGCAAATTCCAGTACAGAAAACAAATTTTATTTCAGATATATTAAGTTCTTAACATTTGAAAAAGATACTGGGATATGTATTTTTTTAATGACTGTATTCTTTTACATTCACTCCTATAAAGATAGAGGAGACTAATGTTAGATTTTGTTGTCACTAGGTCAGAATCCTGGAGACAGCCTACCAAGAAGTAGGCTACTACTTGAAAGAAGTAAAAAACCATTTTAAACCCATTTAAATGGATCTCAGTGCACTATTTGTTGAAGCCGAGACACCTGAATAATCTGTAGAAAAAGAGTAATTACTGTTTTCTTGTATAAGATGCAGTCTTTTCCAGCAAGTCCTGAGGAAGATTATAATGTGAACCTGTAAGTGATAAAACTCAGAAAAGTATTAACATTGGATTTTATTGTTCCTGAAACAAGGAAAAACAGAGGATAAAAGCATATTTTTAAAAATTTGTTTCTATTATCTTCATGCAAAAAGTCTTAAGCCTGTTCCTGAAGAGATTAAAAAATTAGACTGTTGAATGGAGCTGACATAAAAATGTGAAGGGAATTTAGAGAAAATAACTATTCTCACTGTTCTTCAGTTGTAGAATTTAAAAAATGAGTCAGAGAGAGCATGAAGCTAAAAATATGATTCATAAAATTAAAATATAAAAAACTTTTCCTTTCATATGGTGTTCTCTGAGGCAAATGTAATTTTCAGTGTAATGAATTTCCTGAAGTGCCAAGGAATTAAGAGCAAAAACTTTCTATTCTCACTGTATAATTATTGCATGGGGTCTTATCCTGCAGATGGGGAGGATACATCAACAAAAACACCTTTCAAGGTGCCAGAAGCAGTCAGTGTAAATTGTTTCCTTAGGGTTTTGTTTTTAATTGCTGAAGTTGGGGAAAGGACCCAATTTGGTCAAGGGGAAATGAGTGCTTCCTGTTAAGTGAAATTCAGCTTCTCTTCACATAATTCATGAATTCACACAGCTGCTTAGCTTGTAATGCTCAGTTATCATTAGCATGTTAGGCTCACTGAAAGAAATCATAATTAGAAGTTACCGTTCTTAGGGCAAAATGCTTTGTTTGTCTTCTGTGCTGTAAGTCTTCAGCATTCTTAAGTGTGTTTGAATCCTGACTACACTGTGCATTAGGGAGAAAGAGTTTTGTGGCAGAAATGCACAGAACCAACAGAATTCATGCTAGAGATCTGACTACCTGTCACATGTTTCCAGGATATTCTGTAAACTTTGGACTGAAGTTAACATTTTTTTTTAACACGAGAAAATTGGTGGGCAGGGTTGCTGTTCAGAGCCTTGACAAGACCACTGTTGGAGTATTTTGAGCAGTTCTGATTTCTTCATCTCAAGAAGGAAATAGTAGAGCTAGAGAAAGGGCAAGGAAAGGCGGCTGACATGATCAAAGTGATAGGGAAGCTGCCTTATGGACAATGAATATGAGAAGGCTGAGAAAGCGTATGATTAAGATTTACAAAATCATCAAGGTCTTGCATAAGGTGGATCGTACACTGCTGTTGCCTAGATCACACTGTATTGTAAGTGAGGGTAATGCATTCAAACTAAGAGGAGAATGACTAGAAAGATGAAATGCCAGCTGAGCCAAAAAGGGACAAGATAAATTCATGGACAAAAGGTCCTAAAGAGACTCTGGAGAAACAGGTTAGGAGCAAGCCTCTAACATACGTAACATGATGGCCTTAGAAACTGGGGGAGTATGCGGAAAATGGACTGCGCTGTGTTATGCTCTTCTTAAATAACAACACCTGCTGCTGTTGGAGGCAGAGTCCTAGGCTCTGAACCATTGGTAGGACATTTGTGATGCTCTTAAAGTTTCTGTTTAGAGGGTTCAGGTATCCCTCAACATAAATTGTCCTGTGAATTTTTTTCATCCCGATAACACTGAGGCATAAATGGCAAGGAGGCAGAAATGAGTTGGCAAAGAAATTAGTTAGCACTTAGCTAAGCACAGATGGTACCATTTTCAAAGTAAGTTTTCTAGTTCAATTAGTCACTGGCAATAATTGAGACTCAATTCCCGAGTAAACTTCAAGAATATTCTGACATTTCCTAGCTGTCTGTGTAAGAATATGTACATATTTGTTGTTATACAGTTCTGACAGATTAATTTCTAGAAAAAATCTTATTATGGCATCTCCAAGACTGCTATCAATATATAATTTCGTTAGTGAAATTAGTTCCTTTCTGTTTTTTAATTTGTGGATCCCAGGTCCCCTGCAATTAAAAAAGAAAAAAAAAAAAAAAGGTTTGCCTTCTTGCTTCTGTCTTATTTCCCTGAAAATGTAGTTCTATTTCTAACATTATCGGTGGTAAGAAAAATGCACTTCTTATCATTTAACTCTGTCTGGTGTGAAGGCCAGGTGGTAGTTCAGTATTCCCCCAGCAGATTCCTACTCTACAGCACTGGAAGACAAGGTAAAGCCTTTTACTTCTATGTGACCTGGACTGGATGCTGTAATACCAAATAAGTATATGTACTGCAGTATAAAGTGAGTGAGCAGTTCAGCTATAGCTAGGAAGTAGAATCTGCTTAATCAATTTGGTTTTGTTATTTCATTGCTTCAAGGTTGCAACCTGCTTTGATAAGGAAATACTTAACCTTACTATCTTGCTTAATGTTACTAAACTTAGCATATGTAAGCAAGAGCTGCAGAACTTTGATAAATGGAGCCTAAATACAACCCTGTTTATCTTCTTCAGTTTAACAGTGCATCACTATTGACCCATTCCTGATGTGGGTTGTCATAATGTGGGAAACATGGAATTTTCCAGCCAAAGCAGTACTTGGTATCTTATGCCAAATTTATATCCAGGTAATTTTTATGTTGGGTGATTAATATTTTGATTGATGACTCCTTTGTGATTTTTTTTTTTTTTTTTTTTTAGAAATTGAAATTTGCATTAAAATCCTTGAATAACTACAATTAACTAATGAAAGAAACAGTCTCTTCTGAGCTGGCTTGTGATTTGATATTGATGATAAATTTTTCTACTGAGTTCATTATGCAACCCTGACTCATGGTAATAAACAGCTAATAGGGACAATATATGGCCTTCTTCTTAATGATGGTGGTGCTGTCAGTCTTCAACAGCAGTGAGCTACTCATTGTAGTTACTTGGCCCAAAGGATTTTATATATCTATCTGTTTTACTCTGTGCAGCTGTTTAAAGATATAGTAATCTATCTTCAGTAGGAGTGAAACAATGTGAAAGTTTGTGAGTGTTTTGCCTCTCTATTTTTAGACCCTGATCAAAGATAGAAATTATTTTCTAATGTGGCTAAACAATAAATAATAAACAAGTAATAAAATATGTGTTAAAACAATACTCTTCCTGTGTACCAACATGTGAAGAGAATAATAATCCAGTAACTCAAAAGATTTGATGTTATTTCTCAGAAAATTTGTATGTAACATAAAAATTTTAGAGTACTTGTTGGGAACTATAAGAAGCTTATAAATGGAAATGTAGCCTATACTAATATAATCCTGTAGTTGTAGGGTGTATCTTGCACCATTTATACTGACGTCTTAAAAAAGTCTGGGGCCATTTTAAATGTTTTGGATTCTTACACTGGAACAGGCTGCCCAGAGAGTGGGGGAGTCTCCTTCCCTGGAGACTTTCCAAAGCCGCCTGGACTTGTTCCTGTGTGATCTAGTCTAGGTGATCCTGCTCTGGCAGGGGGGTTGGACTAGATGATCTCTAGAGGTCCCTTCCAACTCCTAACACTCTGTGAATCTGTGACATTTCAGATGCAAGTATTGCATGGGAGGCCTGCAATGAAAGGAAAGGTAAAATGGGTTGGTTGATTGTGATGCAGAAGTTTATATACTTCGCAGTGCCTCAGTGCTCAGTCAAGTACTCTAGCTTAGAATTGGGGTGTGCTTTCTGCCTTTTAGCTGAGTAATAAAATTGTGTTCATGATAACTTTCGGCCATTGAATATTTCATGGTACATTTTGCAAGAATAGGTTTATTAATTCTATTGTTCTTGGCTAGACTCCAATTTCAATAATTACATTCTGCTTTCCTAAAGTCACTTTTGAAGAATTATCAAGTGTAGCCTTCCTTTCTTTTCTTGAAGTGGAATCAAAAGAGGTCTGTAATTGCTTTTTTTATTATTTATTTATTTATTTATTTATTTATTTATTTATTTATTTAAATTTTGGTGCTTTGTGGTTATACTTGGGAGAGTGAGAGAATGTGCTTTTAAAATCTTTGCCATGTCAGTGTATGGAGTGAAAGTAAGATCTACAGCACGACTGAACATATCTGATGGAAAGGTGCTGTGAACATGCATATGTTACAGAACATGGGTAACTCTATCAGTTAAGAGAAATCTGTTGATAAATGGGAAATCACAGTAGTGATTTGCACTGTTCCCAGACGTGCAACTAGAAGTAATTTCTAACAGGTTTTTTCAGCATTTCATTCCATTGTACAACATAAACTAATACACATGCCCATAGGACACTTTGCACCATTCTAGAAAAAATTCTGTTCTCTGACATACTTTCACATACATTTTAATTTGTTCATTGAAGGTTCATCATGTCATCTTCTGTAGCAGCATGGAAATCATAACCTCTTTGTAGGAATATATGGGTCAGTCTGTAAATTGGTTTGTATTAGTACTACTGGGTGCTTTAATTGGTGGTAATAAGGCCATGCATATACCTTCTTGTATGATTTTCATCATTCTGATATGTTCTAGGTACTGCAAAGTTCTTGAAATGTGCAAGTCTCTCTGATCATAACCTGAGGATTTTCTGATTCTTTCTTGTGTGCTGCTGAGGAATAGCAGCCACAGATGAGAACAGCAGTCAAAGAGAGATTTTTCTGAAACTTAAGAAATTTTCATACTATATTATGGATCCTTTTAAGCTGAGTAAAGTCTTATGAGATGTTTGGAGAATTAAATAGTCCGACACTTCTGTCATTCTAATGCTTTAACAAATTTTAGTACTTGTAGTTTCATGTGCATGAGTGCTCAGCTAGCTAAGGTCTAAAATGGTTTATTGCTACAAACACAATAATTTAAAGACTTCAGTAGATTCTGGGACTATCTGTATTCCCAGGTCCCTGGAGAACTGCTATTTCTGCAGGTGTGTCAGGGTGTCTGATAGGTTCTCAGTTATTTTGCACATTTCTGGGCCTTTTAAATTCTGGAGTGGTTCCTCCAAGAACTTGTTATGTTATAATCCCAAGGTGAACATTTTATCTAACAACTTAAAATACCTTGCAGCCTAGTACCTGTACCCATGCTGTTGACTGTACCACTCTGAAAAAGGTCTTCTAATAACCTCTGAGGCACAATCTGGTTTCTCCAGTAACAGTTAATATGTTTCCATTTAATATACCATTTAAGGGAGAAAAAACAGCAATAGTGATAGATTCAAAAATAGGAAGGAAATTAACGTGTTGGTCACAGTCTTACCTTTATGACCTTACTCTACAATTGAGATATTGTAAAATAGCTGTAAACAGTAGAAATCCTCTGAAATAAAATATAAAATATAAAGAGACTAACAAGCCACATTGGAGGCTTAGTATCTTAGAAGCTGTTCTCTGTCCCCAGGCAGCTGGAAGGGAATTTTTGATGGTAAAAGTTTTAACAAGGGAATGCTTTCAAATAAACCACCACACTTTGATTTCAAATTGAGACTGACAAAATTTTATAGTTTTGGCAGCCAGCTATCTCTGAAGAGCATTTAAACAGGGACAAAGAGGATCAAGATAATTCCTGATTGGTTTTCTTGTAAAAATAAGCAAGTATTCTGCTGATTTTTTTTAATACATATGTAATAGAAATTAATTAAGGTTTTTGTTAATATTTTTTCCTGTGATGAAGTCCTCTGCACCGCTTACTCCCTGAAAGTCTTATAAACATGTGAGGTACTTTTTGTGGAATAGTTTTAAAGTCCCAGCTGCAAAGATTATGATGAATATATGTTACAACAGACAATTCATGGTAGCTGGTTCCAATGCCTCATCTTACAAGTGATTACCCCCGTGAGTATGCTTATGCTTGCCGCTAGTTCTACTGGATATTTATTTTTCCTCTCTCTTTCACCCATCAATCTATTTTTTCCTTTAGTTTTAGAATATATTTCTGCAAACATGAACACAAGTAGGTTATTATTAGGTCCCACCTGCTCAGTTGTAGGAGTGAGTTTCTGGACCTAGGTATTCCTGTTGAGAATGCTCTGTTGCTAAAAGTCAAAAGTATCACTTGGGGAAACAGATACTTCAGTCTGGAGGCTGGCATTTGTTGTTTGAAATGGCAGTAGATGCCCATAATGGTAAAGGAATTAACACGAATTAGAAGTTCTTTAAGACACAATTGCTACAAAATTTTGTATATAAATGTGGGGACCTTGAATTTAGCTTCTAAGTGACTGAGAAGCCTATTGAGAGGAGAAGTACTTGCGTAATGTGGACTTTCAGTTTTGACTTCATCAAAAGTCACAAGATGGAAGTGGGGTGTCTGTTTGTCCTTCTTTAATGCAAAGAGTATGGAAGTCATATGGTCAATGAGTTTATAAAGAAGTTGGGAAGAAATCCCAGAAAAAAAAAATTTGAAATATTTGTAGGCTTGCTCTTAACATATGCTATAAATGCTTAGAGAAAACTGTGTTCAAATAACATTTTATGACCTATTGGAGTCTTTCAAGTTTCACTTCTTGGCTTCTTACCTTTATCATTGTGTATTTATGATATTGATTCGTTCTTCTGAAATGCAAAATTCCATCTCTGTGGGGGTGACACAATTATTTATAGGTCAAATAAATATTTGCATGGCCTTTTGTATAACCTCCCAAGTGATTTTGATAAATTACAAGATCGTGATAAATTGTGTAATGTTTTAAATTCAAACACAGAAAGCTTGGGTGTTTGGTGTACATTTCAGTCTTAAATCTCTTGATTTTACCCTGCATGTTTCCTTTTTGATGAATCCTTTTCTTTCAGCTGCACATTTAAAACAACTTGCGATACACTCACTAACTAACGATTAGTTATTAAAAACTATCATTGTACAGAAGACAGGAGAATGTGTTTATGGCTGGGATTATTTTCTGCAAATAGACCTTATTTTAATTCTGGTATCAAGGCAAAAGTTGTAAAGAATATTTTATTGGACATTATAGATTATTTTAGGCTGAAATGTTTTTATGGTAACATAATAGTCAGCGTCCGTTCTTGTAATTTACATGTCTTAGCTGCTGATGTGCATGATAGCATATAAGCTGGTCTTAATTGCTACTAAATAAAAAGAGTTTCAGAGGGAAATAAGGAGACTGCGTTGAGGCCAGCTCTTGTAGGAATACATAACAGAGGTACAGTGCACTCTTCTTACCTTTCAATGCCCATATTTGCTTCTAGATGCAATCTATTTCTTAACCTGAACCTGTCCAGGTGGAGTCTGCTACTACTGTCATCCACTAGCTAGTTCTGAAGAAGTGAAAAGACAGTACATAGATGTGCTGGAGAAAGTTTGTGGAAGTTCAAGGATTATCAAAACAGAAATGATTCCTAGTGTTCCTAGAGGGTCTGGAAGGTTGCAGGCTTCCTCCCACATGCTATGATTCCTAAAATACACTTGTATTGTTTTTCATATTACACTATACAAGGTCAGTGTACAAACAAGTGATTCCATTTTATATGTATGTTGTAAAATCAGATTTTCACTTGAATGTACTAAGTCTTTGCAGAAAGCAATCCATACTACCATGAGTGTCTGTATGCTGAAATCCTGGCTTCTCTGAAGAAGGGGCAAATCTCACATCAGCTTTAACAAGGCCAAGATTTCGAGCACACGATAAATTGCTACTTTTCAAGTTATTAAAAACACTCATTGTCATAAATACATTTTTGAAGACTCCTATATACATACAACAAAGTAACATCTCAAGAGGAACACAAAAAATATGATTAAAAGGTGCATCTCCAAGGAGAGAGAGGACATGGGAAAGGATGTCTTCTTAGTGCATTAGAGTAACGGACATCTTATTTTCTGTTTGTGATTGGCTCAGTTATTTGATAGCTCACAAACATGTTAATTTTAAGACTTTAACATGTGATGACATACAGGCACAAATAAAATTATTTCCCATACTTTCTGGAGATCAAATAAAACTACAGCCAAAAAAAAATTCTCTTTAACACTATTGAAGTTCAGTCATTTTAAGCCCATATTGTGCATAATCATTACTATGTAGTGTTTCAGTGAAGTTTCTGAAGAAACAGTTCTTTCCCTCTGCTTTATGCACTAGTACTCTCCTTGAATATTCGGATCCTTCTGAGTCCCTGTGGAGGGGTTGTGCATTCTCATTAATTTCATTCTTCTCAAGCTAGGTCCTTTCTGAACAATTTGCGTGGATATAACAGAACCTGTTTCATCTTAGCATTTTTTTCCACTTTACCCCACGTTATTCTTTCAGACCCACATTGTTAATAACCTTAAGCAACATTTTTAGTCATAAAAAATTCTGGCTGCCCAATGATGTCTCTGGGAACTATCTCTCTCTATGTGTTTCCCTTTTAAGATGCCTGTTTCCTGAAGAAGATGTTGAAGGTAGGCTAGTTGTATCTGTAACACATACCATATGTACAGAAACACACACACACACACATATAGCACCACTCATTTGCCTACTCAGCCAATTGCAAACAGACATTTTCCTTTGGACTCTCAGGTTTAGCTAAGTGGGATTAATATTGAAGGACTACACTGCATGATTAAAATTAATTAGATTGCATTCTACAGTAGGTGATACGCCTTTGGTCTGAATCATGCTTTATGTCATGAGGATGCCTGCAAGAAGGGAAAAAAATACAGCCATTGTGTTAGCGGTACAACTAAAAATTGAAAATGGAAAGTGGGTTTCTGGGAGAAGAAAAATTAAGTAACTATTTCTTCAGACAGATGGTGGAGCAGCACACATCACTGGGACTGAACTAATTTTGGTGATGTCTGACATTGGAAAGAAGTACAGTCACATGAGGGAAAGAAACATTACTTTGTACTGGAACACTGGAATTAATGTAAAAAGGCTACTTTAGTCTAGAGCTTTAGATGATAGAATTAGTTTACTAGAAATCCTGGTTAATGTTAACTAAGGTACAGAAAATTCTATTCTTTGGCACTTTAATTTGGGCTTAAATTTGTCTGATCTTAAACATAGTGATCTAAACATATTTTCAAGTGGCTATATGTTGTGGTTCAAGCCCAGCCAGCAAATAAATACCACACAGCTGCTTGCCCACTTCCCCCTTCCCCCAGTGGGACCATGAGAAGAATAGAAGAAAAAGACAAGGAAACTTGTGGGTTAAGAACAATTTAATAACTGAAAATAAATAAAATTAAATAATGATACCAGTAATACTAACAATATTAGTAATAATATTACTACTAATAATATGTAATGAGAATAATACTGCCACTACTAGTAATAAAATGTAATCAAAATAATGGAAAAGTAAACAAATGATATAACTCACCTCTTGCTGACTGAAGCCAAGAAAGTCCTAGAGCAGTGAGAATCAGAACTGGAGAGACTGCAAGCCAGAGCCCCAGCACGAGATCCAGAGCAAGTGAGAGAGACTGAGACCCTGGCCCATTCCCCCCAGCTTATACACTGCGCATGATGTTTTATAGTATGAAATTCCCCTGTGGCCAGTTTGAGTCTTGACATAGTCCTGGCTGTGTCCCCTCCTAGCTTCTTGTAGCGAAGAACCTAGGAACACAGGTGAAGTATCAGAAACTGAAAAAGTCCTTGACTTGATATAAACATTGCTTAGCAACAACTAAAAACTTTAGTATGTTGTCAATGTTCTCATCACAGCAAAAACCAGTCTCATATTAGCTACTCTGAAGATAATTAACTCTATCACAACTAAACCCAGCACACCGTGTGAGACCTGAAATTATAGGTTTTGCTATATTATTGAGAGAGCACAATAATTTGCTTACGAGTCTAGTTGCATCACTGACTCTTACCATTACAAAATCTATAAGAATGTTTAAAAAGAAGTTTATATTTGTTCCTACCCTGTGGTTCTGTGAGTAGATTACTACAGGTTGTTTGACGACCATGGTATTACTGATGTAATGAGCAACAGCTGTTTCTACATTCAAGACAAGTTAGAATGATTCGGTCAAGTCAGGTGGGGAAACAGACATCTAGTGATTCTGCCTGACATGAAGAATTAGTCTGGAGGCTGTTTCAGAACACCACATTAGAGATCCAGATGGTTTGTGTACCCTAAGCAAAATATAACCAAAGATAAAATAGAACAGATTGCAACTGTATAGGGCTTTAGAATTATTTCATGTATGTTTCGCTCTTTCAAGAATTTCTTCACGTTGTGCCCATGTGCTACTTTTGTTTGCTTAAAAAATACCCCAGCAAAATCCAGAAACTTCCTTTTACATACATGAATGTATCACCAAAACCAGTTTAATCCTCTATGGAAATGTATATTTCTTTGCCTTCATGTGTAAAGTCAGGTTTTACCTATTTTGGAGGATATTGTTATCAAGGACTGTAGGAAGAGCTTTTGTAGTGTAGGAAAAAAGGAAAATTTTTAGGGCCACTTTTCCAAGCTGTGCTTGCTGGAATAGAGAAAGATGAACATCAGAGAATCAGTTGGGCGCTTTGGTTCTCAGGGCTTCCTTAGTCCCAGCGTGTTATGGCTTTCAGATTTTGTCCATTTGACTATGGTCCTCTAAAAGTCTTCTGTCAGTGACAGTCACATATCTTTGATCTGTCCTGTACCTGTTCTGCAGTATGCTGTCTTGCTCCCTGGAAAAGGCAAGGCACGAGCCAGCAGATGTTTTGGCTTCAGGCTGCTTTTGCTGTCTGTGTAAGAGGTGCATTCTTTCAAACATTAAGCAGTTTGACCATAACAACTGGTGGTGCTGCACCTTGGCTGCTGGAAACCTAGGCAAATGTCAGAATTCTTTCTTCTCTACTGAAATTATTAACGGAAGCAGGAAGATGTTTAGTTAAGCTTCTTAGGAAATAACCTGATTTTAGGCATGAACAGTTGTCGGCTTCAGGACTACTGACTATTTCTTTAGCTGACCAGTATCTAAGATACACATAACACTACAGTCAATTCCCCTGGTATAGAGAAGCAACATCATCATGTACCACAATTACCTGACAAAATGCAGGGTTTGAATATTTAATGTTGAATACATTCTCCAGATTGATTGACAATGGTTCAATGAAGCTTTGGTCAAAAGAAGAACAAATTTATTGGTGAGGCAGTGTTCTGTGACAGGCCACACTGCTTAATTTTTGTAACTTACAAATTTACAAAAAAGGTAACAGGTGAACTGGAGTGTTATTATTCAGACAAACCAAACTAATCTGGACATAAGAGGCTAACTCTGGCAAATATTTTTTACCCTACAGATAATTTTTTCCAAAGGACTAGTGTTAATAATAAAATATAAAAATTAAGAGTGTTGAAATTACATACCCACAATAGATAAAACTAGTACAAGGGCAATTGTTCCTGTCTCCTTTGCTGCTTTTAAAGAAGTTAATGAAATCACAAATAAAAGTGATGTAATAGCAATAATTTATTTCAGGTTTCAGAAATACTTTTGATACATTTCCTCAGAACTATTAAAAAAAAAAAAAGTTACAGGTGAACCCTGAAGCGGGGTAAAACTGGAGCAGCAAAAGAAAAGAATGGGTACTGGAGACAGGAGGATACCTCACTGCTTGTTATTTGGGTCAGTTATTTGTGTGTGATTTACAGGATAAAGTGAATGGTGAATTAGTGTTTACTTGATGATGTTGAGCTATTTTTTTAAGTGAAAATCATTGCAGATTGTGAGAAATGACACATTTAACTTGTGTTCCTGAATTTCTGTGCACATGTGCTGAAGTTCTTCAAGTATCTTATAAATGTAGCATTTGTAGTTTATAGAATGAACTGAAAAATGCACAATTTTGCTCTGTTCTGTGGTTAATTTTTGTAATACTGCCAGAAAAATATTTTAGAAACATGCCCTGAGAAGATGCCAAAGAAATAGTTTGAAATGCACCATGCCAAGCGTGAGACACTTAACAGTAGGTACATGTAAATTGAAAAGAAAAGAAGTTAGTAGGAAACTAGCTAACAGATCTATTCAGAGTAGGCCATTTTCTGCTTTATTGAGTAATAAAAGGAGAAATGCAATTGGTATTCACTAAGAAATGCAGTGAAACTGCAGAACTATATTCTAAGAACAAGTAAAAGAAAAAAAAAGCAAGCATCTTTTTTAAAGCAATTTTGCATGAACTTTGCTCATTTTGGTTAATATCACTTCACAAGTGTTCTGCCTGGAGCGAGAACTAATGTTTGCTGTGTGAATAGACTTCTTATACTTTAGCCATTGAAACGGAAATCACTTGTGGCATTAGGCTACATTTCTAAAAAGTGGAAAAATTACCTATTATACCACACAGAACTAGACAAGATGAAGTACCAAGGACAATCTCATTTCAATTTTTGAGTAACCCTGACCCTAACCTAGTCTCCCTGACATTTATCTGTCTCTTGTAGATAAGATGCAGGCTGACAAATAATTGTCAGGGTTCTGTGGTACTTGTCCTGCCTCGTGTCTAACAACATGGGTCTCTTATTGAACATTTAGGAGCATTTAGGAGCATGTAAAACTTTCACTGATACCACATTAGATTAGATAGATTAGATATCAGGAAGAAATTCTTCACGGAGAGGGTGGTGAGGCACTGTAAGAGATTTTCCAGAGAAACTGTGGATACCCCATCCCTGGAAGTGTTCAAGGCCAGGCTGGATGAGGCTTTGAGCAACCTGGTCTAGTGGAGGGTGTCCCTGCCCATGACAGGGGGGTTGGAACTAGATGATCTTGAAGGTCCCTTCCAACCCAAACCATTCTGTGATTCTATGATTGTCTCAGTGCATATATTGAAAATAATCACATGAGTGAATTGCATATGAAGACTGGGAAGATATGTTCTTCCTATGTTCAGTATTTACTTCTGCAGACTGCCTTTTCCCTTCCACTCCACTTTCTGTTACTCTCTCCTTTCCCCACAGTAAACTCCAACTTCTTTTTCATATGGGAATTTCTGTGGAGTTTGTAATACCCACAAAAGTTAGAAATAGCTAACAACTGTTACCCCATCTAATACATCATTCTGCCCGTGTAACTTGTTCCTTACAGATCATTTTCTTCTGAGTTGTTCAACCTACTTTCACAGGTCCCAAGCAATCAGGGTTCAACCACTTTGGGAGAAAGTGGTATTCCCCAATTTATTAGATTTAATTATATCAGCAAGAATGAGATAGTCCACAAGAGGTTAAAATGACCACTAATCTTACTGTGTTCCAACTAAATGCCAGCCCAATCTGTTTGCAACAGCTTTCCTTCTTTAACTAAAAAGAGCATTGAAATCAATAGATAAATGTTGTGATGAAGGAGAAATCTACATGCACTGGATGCAGATGCACTGGATGCACTGAGGGAGAAAAAGTATCAGCTGTATTCAGGCTAGTGCTGATTTGATATAGGATTTTTGTCGTTGTTGGTTGGTTGTGTGGGTTTTTTTGTTTGTTTTTTTTCTTTTCCTTTGACAAATCTTTTGACACCATCATGATGATTGTAGTTAAAACAGATAGCTAGATGAGAGATAGACAGAGAGGCAGGAAGTTATAATAATGAAACCTGTTTCTATAACAACAGATGGAGTACCAGCTAGGAATGGATCCAAGGCAGGTTGTCGGCAGAAAGATCCCTGTTTTTGCACCTTTTTGAATTGTCACTGCATTACATATCAGTAAGTGCTAAGTGGAAAAGACACTTGATACAGAAGTGGTAGTAAATATTAACTCTTCACAAGACAGGGAGTAAGTAATGTGTTAATCCTTAACACACAAATCTTGTTTACTGCATTATATTATTGACACGGTGCTGGTACAGAGATCTGGCTGTACTGGTTATTGTGCAAATGTAGGGAAACTGACATTCACTGTGCCTTAAAAAAGGACGTGGGGTAGCAACAGAGACTGACTTCAGATATAAACAGAAGGAGGCGATTCTAAGTCCCTGTTTTTTGCTTCCAGATTATTGTCTTTCTTTGCTTTAACTGTGTATAGTGAAACAGAGGAGAATGATGGAAACATGAGAGATGTATAAACTTAAAGGTTATTCACATGCATGCTAATTTTATCTTTTATGCATTCATGAGAAATTTACACTAATGAGTATCTAAATTTGTGTTATTCTGACCTAGATTTTGAGAAAGAAGTAAGAAGTGACCTTGAATAAAATCTTTGAAGTGTTTCTTAACTTTCCATGAAGTGTCTTGGAGTTAAGCCTTTTGATAAAGATATAAAAATACATTTGATATCAAGAAAAGAAACTTGAAGTTGTGGCTGGGGCTGTGACATCATTTAACTCTGGCTAGAAAAATACCACAAAGCCAATCTCACAAATTCCCCTCCCCTCCTCCATCAAAGGGGGAGAATTGGAGGAAGAAGAAATAAGGAAGCTCATAAAATTGAGGTAAGAACTACTTAGTAATTAAATCTAAATGAATATATACAAATACTACTATAATTATTAAAATAATAGAAAATTAAACATAAGATACAATTATGATACAGTTGCTCACCACCCACTGACCAATGCACAACCAGGAGCTGAGAAGTGAGAGTCAGACCCAGAAGCCGAGAGCGATTGCAGCTCATGAGTGACTGCAGCCCAAAAGTCTCAGAACAAGGACCAGATTCCGAGTGGACCCTATCAGCAGTAGCATAACCAGGAAAACTAAACAAACCCACCAACTCCCTCATGAAAGAGCCAGCACAGGAGTCAGCAAAGCAGCTAACGCAGGAGTCAGGGGGAGTGTTACCAAGTGCCAGGAAGTAAACGAGCAAGAGAGTAAGAGAGAGTAATGGCTCCCAGACCCCCTTCTCGCACAAGGCCTGAGCATGAGGTACTATGGAATGAAATACTCCCTCGGCCCATTTGGGTCAGCTGTCTGACCTGTGTGTCCCTTGCACTGCCTGTAGCGAGACAGCGAGAGCTGGGAACGCAGCTGCAGGATCAGAAGCAGAGAAGGACCTTGAATTCAGTGCAGGCATCCCCCAGCGCCAGCTAAGACCTTATCAGTGCTGCTCTCAGCGTAAATCCAGAACACAGCTCCCTAGCAGCCACGGTAAAGAGAGTTAACTCTTTCCTGACTGAACCCAGTACAGCTGGGTGCTGTAGTTTGTATTTTTTTTAACTGAACATCAGAGCTTGGCAGACCTCAACAGAGACCTGCCTGCTGAAGGAGAACATAAAAGAGGGCTTGAGCTGTATAACTTATATTGCACTAAACTTTGAGAATATACAGAGACATATGCCACAATAATAATATTCAGAATTAGTGAAATATCACGAATTTAACTGCAAATTTTTCAGTTTATGTTGAAGCCTAGATCCCTTCCTTTTATTTTCATTTGAAATCTACCGGATTGTTCTCTGTTTCCACAAAATGAAAGCAGTTGAACAATAAAAAACCTAGAGGAGAGAAAATAGGGTCCCTCTTTTTCCACCTCAATACAGATTTTTCATAAACACACATGTAAAGATTGCCTACAAAATTTATTACTGTTGTCTAAACCAGAACAACTGATACCTCTGACTAGAAAGCATCAGACTGGAAATGCCAAGAGCTCTAAATCTCTGCAGAAGTAGTGTATATATTCTCTCTCAGAGAGGATGTCGACAAAAGATTTGCACTTTTTTGGATACCCAGATTAAAACTAGGTTTCACAGAACCTAGTTTCTGAACCTAGTTGAGATTAAAACTAGGTTTCATAGAACTTAACTTATACAAAGCAAGATCAAGAAAGCAGAACTTTCCCTTTCTATTTTGTGTAGGTTGAGCTATTACAATCTTATTGCTCAGACTTTTCAACATTCTTCTGTTGACACTTTCCTACTCTCCTTGCCTTGTATCTGAAATTAGACAGAGACCATATTTTTTTTCCTTGAGCTGTGCAATTCTTATTACACACTTGGGAACTGTAACCTAAACAAAGGATCAATTAATTTTAAGTGTTCACAGACTGGTATAGAAAAGTGGAAGGGTGAAAATAAAGCAGTTCTGGGATACCTCGTATGAATGAAGGGGAATCAAAGAACTCCCTGGGTATTAATTTGGAAATTATTCTTAGAGAGTTCTGAGACAAATGCAGAAAGGAAATTAAGAATTAAAATAATTCATTGGCTATGCTAGTTTAACTGAATAAATGTCAATAATTACTGGAAACGTTTGAAGTAGTTCGGCCAAGTCTTTAAGGGTTCTCAAGAAATATCCATGCAGCCATTGTGGACCAGTGAAGCCAGGCACAGAAGTATTAACTAACATCTCTGCAGGCAGAGAAATGCTATTAAATTAACAGGGGAAAAAAAAACTGTAACAAGGACAATCTATCTACTGGAGGTCAATACATTTAGGAATTGTGTAAGAAATTTTGTTAGTACCTCTTTGAGTACCTTTATCAAATCTCTTGGTGTTAAAATACCTACTTTGTTTCTGAAGTTTGGTGGTCCACTTAAATTCCAAATATTCCTTTAGGGTTATATCAATAATAGCTTAAATTATTAATTTAAAAATAATAGGGTTCAGTACTGATAAAGAAATGCGTGTGTAGGCATACATGACATGATAATTTGTAGAAGTTTGAATCTATCAGCATAGAGAACAATTTTTCATTTCCAAGATTTATTGTTTTGTCTGTCTTTCACTCCATTACTGTTTCTCTCTGCTACATTAACGTTGAGCAAGTTGTAAATGAAATAATGTGAAGACAGGGGAAAAAGGCTGGCAGTTTGGCCTCTTAATAACTTGCTGAGTCTTTTCCTCTGCCAAGCCCATCATTGTTGGCACTGTTAGATCTCCACAGGTGTGATCTTCTTAAGACCTCTGCAACTGCTGCTGGTCAGCTGGTGACATTCTACATGTCCATGTTATTGCCCTTGCTGGAGTCCCCTTGCTTCAAGTATACATGAGCTTTGAGGAGTAATACAAGACCATTCCTGTTTCCAGTTTGAAGTAAATACTTTCATTGACAAATGAGAAAGAAACAGTCCAGGCACACTCTGAATATCAGAGGAGTTTGCTTGTGTTATTTGCATTTATTAGTAATCCTTTGATACCTTCTCTCCTCTGGGAGGAAGAATTGAAGTTAAGCACAATAAAGTAAGTACCAGAATAAAAAACTCAGTCAAATTCGGTAAAGACAAACTATTAAAAGTGAGCTTAAATGCACCTGATATTTTATACAGAGTGTGAAGTGTATTCTAATGAGAATAGAAGGAAAGATGCAAGGACCAAAGGTGTGCAGCTACATTAGAAAAAGTCCTTCAAAATAATCCCCTAATCTGTGCATCACCATGTTGAAACATGGTGTTCCATGTGTATCTATCTCACCGGCACAAGAACTGAAGGAAAAATATGTCAAATTACACACGTGGTTACACCTTTCTGTTTAATTGTTAACATGTGAAAGTAAGCAACAATTTTATTAGGAGTAAAATAGTCCCAGTCTCTTGTGAATGAATATATGTGTGTGTATATACATAGATATATTTATTTATTTGTTTATTTATTTATATCTATACAGGGAATTAGAGTTCTTTCATGGAATACATCTCTGATGATCTTGTTTAGGAGAGTCACAAATCAGGAAAAGTTCACACTTTAAAGTTTTGCTAGATTAATGTACTTAGTGCTAGTGGTTAATTCTTATACATCATCACCATGTATATACCGCTGTTAATCTTTAGCAGTCATGTTCTGAAAGAACTGTGGTTATACAATACCACAGAGCTGTTGTGATGTAGTTAACACTGATGGCTATGGTCCGTAGTGTTTCTTACTTGCAGACATCAAAATTAATCAGCCTTGACAATGAGAAAAGTGGGCTTATAATCTTCTGTGCTTTTATTCCTTCCTTGCACTTCTGTTTCCTATGAAATTTCTCAAGTCCCACAAAAGGTCTTCTACTCTGCTTCTGATGCTGCCTACCTTCTTTTACATTGTCTTACTGGTTGTATTTTCTATGCATTTGGGAAGGTGCCCTGACTCTTTGCACTTCCTTGTGTTTCCTCCCTCTGACAATTTTTTGTTACTTGGATGCCACCTGTCAGAAACTGAAACCATCTTTGTCTGCCTCATTGGTGGTCACTTTGTTCCCATACTTATGTAAGATTTTGACTGGTCATACCATCTTAGTATTCCAAAATACTTGCATGCTGTTTTTAAGTACACCATTCTAGTGCACTTATATCCAGTTTGATGCAAACTAATATTAACAATATACCGATACCCGTCGTGTGTGGATATCACACCTCTCAGTTTTCATTAAACCTGATTTTAGAAAAGTAGGCCTAAGAATTTATAAGAATTGGTCTGAGCATTTAGTAAGATTTTTTTAAATTCCCTGATCTTTTAACAGATATTTGGGTTTTTGCAGTGTTTTTCATGGAATACATCAATTAATATTTGGATGAATAATTTGCATAGATACATGAACTAATTGTACAGTGGCAGGGTTTTTTTTTTTAATGTTTAGAATGCAGCTATTTTCTTCAAGACCATGATCTAAATATTTTTGGATGTAAGTTATTTTGTGTTAACCAAAAATAACCCAAGTGTGAAACTGGATAGAAGTTAGTAGCCAGTTGAAACTTAAATAAATAAAAACAGAGTTAAAGCAATGTATGTATTATAACTTTAGAAGAGCTGCATGTGAAAACTGATCTGATGCTGTGTGGAGTTGGAGTCCCTATTGGATACAAGGCCAGATTCAAAGACTGCAAGAAAAGATATGAAAACAGAAGTGGTCACAGGACCAACAGTATGTTTCTGCATGAGGAACAGAGCTATAGATGATGTTTCTGACATGTGCACCTGCATGGTAGTTTATGAGGCTCATCATGCATTACATTGGCAGTGAAACCGAAGTAGGAAAGTGAACTTTTTTTCCTTACATGCACAATTACTCATCTCTACTATTTTCATGACGTGCTGTATCGTACTTCCTTATGCTGCCTCTATATGATCTGAGTAATAAAGGATGATGACCCATTTCTGGAGTAATTATTGTATGTCAATGTATTTATTGATCACTTCTGCCTCACGCACGCAATAGTAAGTCAACTTTAATGGTGCTGTTCTCTGCATTTCCTTTTGACCCAGAACAATATACCACAGATGGCTAAAACCCATTACACTTTAAAAGCAGACTGATCCTTCCCTACTACCAAATGTGAAATATGTCCAGGCATTTTAACGGCTTTTGCAGTATTACAGAACATAAACACTATTTCTGTCCCTACAGAGGACATAAAGAGACTGTTTTAGTGGCTCTATTTTCAGAGGTAGGTAGTCATCCCTAGAAGAAACACAGTCATTGTTATGCTACACCAGGTTTTCTGTTTAAAACTATTTTGATGTGAATACATTGTTTTCATAGAGTCATAGTTAAAATGTAGCAGCAATGTGTGGACATAAAACTTACTGTACAGCTCTGCAACCTTCAGTGCAAATAGTCTGTGTTGCTGGCCAGAGGTGGCTGGGGAAGTGAGGTTTGGCAAACGAGAAGTTACATGGTGTAGACCAGTTGTTAGTAAGAGTTAACATCAACTTTCCACATTTGTTAGAGGCTCTGACTAAAGCTGTTTGGGAATTTTTGTTGAAAAGGACGTGGAGCACTGACAATGCTAATGAATTTTTTTTACTTGAAAAAGACTGAACTTCATCTGAAGTACTGATACAGCCACCTCTGTTTGTTGCCTCCCCAACCACCCACTCCAAGATTTTGGTTTGAGCATTGGTAAAACACAAATGCAGAGAATGGGAGCTTTTTTTGTCTTAATTTCAATCAACAAAATATATCATTTTTGTTGGAAAATTCAAATATTTTTTCAGATTAGTTGGAAAAATATGAGAGTAATTTTTTTCCCAATTTGAAGTTTGCAGAAAAAGGCTTTCACATCTTTGGATGTGGATTGTTTACTCATGGATGTAATAATTGTTTTCTGTATGTCTTGTGACATAAGGCAAATTTCATAGCTGTCTCTTTGAGAAGAACGATAGCTATCATACTAGCCATCTGACTCCTGCTTCATATATTCTTTGACAGAGAAATAACAGTGTCTTAATTGATGACATTATCTTATCAGGTTCAGTTTGTTAATCTCAGAAAAAATATTATCCATGAGCACACCTTTTCTTTCTCCCTTATTACCTCCAACCCCTTCCCCCCACTCCCGCCGCTGCCACCCCACTCTTTGCTTCTTTCCACCTCGTTCTTTTACCTTTTATTTTATTTTAATTTTAGTTGTTCAGTGCAAGGTCAAGCTCTGTGTTAACAGTCACTGTGACAACAGCTTCTTCATAAAAGCAATAACATGCTCAATTTGTATTAGTTTCAATTACCTTTCTGGAGATATATTCCTGTCACATAAACAGAAAATAAACCAGTAATTCTGTCTTTTGAGGTATGCAGTGTATCAATAAATTAACTTTTGTAAAAAATTCAGAGGTCATTCCAATATTCTGCATTGTTTTTTGTGAGATTATGGGAAAAATAATAAAAGAGTAATAGATGAACTATTTTACCTCCTAAAATTTTAACCAGAACCAGCCTGGTTTATCTCTTTTGAAACTCTGGATAATTAATCTTTTCCAACTCTGCCTCTGCTTATCTAGAAGAAATTAAAAAAAAAAAAAAATATAAATAAAATGTTTAATGCATGTTTCAAATAATGCAAAGTTTCTAATTCTTCAAGACAACCAAAACTAAATGTTTTCTTTCTTTTCACTTGGATGATTAAATGATAGGAAAATTGGGAAATGTGAAAGAGAAATCTGAACTTGTAAAATTAATCTGCAAAACATATTAGAAATACTCAGTCTTTTTCAAATATAATACCATGCACTGTAAAGTTGTGCAATTTTGTTTACAGCTCTGCGTGACATAAGATACATGTTTAGGCATGTAAAGATTGAAAAAAATGCAATTTTGACAGCAGTCAAAGCTAGGAACTTTGAAGTGGGGAACATATGGCTCAATATACATGATGAGTAATTGAATATTGGAATAGATATCCTTACTTATAGAAAAACTATTCCAGTTTTTAAAAAGACGTATAAGCTTTGCCCTTTTGAGATCTCTGAATCGTGTTAATTATGGGCTCTTGGTTTCACCTATGAAGGCATAGAATACACAGAATAAATAAAGCCCTACTAAAATAATTCCACTGTTTTTTTTCTCTCCTGTATGAAGCAGTAGCTGAATGATGCTCTGTGAGAGCTTGTCACCCTTTTTGGTGTGACTCATATAGCCTATTCACAGCTGTCCTCTATATGAGCAATGTGGCCAGACTGAATCAATGTTGAGAAAAACTTTATATCATGCTACATAAGTGAAAGAGCTCATTTTAGTCATGCTGCTCAATGTATTGGAAAGTAAAGAAGGTCAATAGCACACCGCTCATCAGTAGCTTCCACTACAATTTCCACAGCCTCCACTTAAATGATATTATGTCACTGTAACCGAGTTGCTTATCCAGGCAATAAGCTACACTTCCAAACTAGACTTCCTCTAGCAGAAGAATTTTTTACCTACAATTATCTATTAGGAATCACTTTTACTGCAAAAGGAGACTCAGACTGCTGCTAGCCCAGCAGGTACCTAAGCAGAGCGCTAGGTCTTCACAGACTTTCCAACAGTAGACTTTCCCAGGCACACAAGCAGACATGATGTGCGTTTTCCCTTTACAGTAAAAAGAGGAGAATACTGATTGCCTCAATTCTTTTTACCTTGTGTGTTTGGACTCAAGATCTAGTTTAATTCACAGCTCCTATTTGTAAGGGTTTCCTTCCTTTCATAAACTGTCTCTGTGCCTTCTCATTTAATATTATTTCACACCATCCAGATCTTACTTGATCTCAGTTTCTTTGCATCTGTGCTGTTCCTTCCATTTGTCATGCTTTCCTTCCTCTTAATCTTTCCCTTCTTTTTTTTCTTTTTCTTTTTTTTTTTTTTTAAATTTTTTTTTTTCTTATATTTTTTATTGTGCAACTCACTTCCTTCAGGTCCATTCCTTTTCTCATTGAGTACACTGTGAAATCTGCACAACCTTTTCATCACTGTTTAACCAACCGACATGGAAACACAGGGATAGGTGATCTCCTAATCCATCCTCTTTACTGATGTAAGTTCTTAGTGTGTTGTATGCAGTATCTAATTTCATATGGCACAGGCTGCATTTTTTATTGAATATTGCTTGGTCATTTTGGGTCCTTGTAAGTCCTTATTATTTACAATAATAAATTGATTTTTTTCTCAAACACTGAAAATGAGGAAACTCCAATAGGGTAAGAGTATTGCCTTATTTTTCAGTTTAATAATCTGTGTTTAAATATTGTTAAGAACTGATGTAAACAAATATCATGAGAAAGTTTTCTTTCCCAGCCATGATGTGTGTGGAAAAGGTTATGCTTCAGTACATTCTCCTGTGATTTTTAATTAAAGTATTTAGTTATTGGCAGGTAAGAGTATTGTTAAATGTGTGGCTTAATTGTTTATTCTTTAATTTTTGTTATAAATTGAATGGACTTGAAAATACATTAGTGCGAAAATGAGACTCAAGAGGTCTGTGCTATAAAGGTCTGCACACGCAATCCTTGTTCTCCTTTAGAGGACAAAAGAAAGTGTTATTTTACATGTCTAGTTTTACTGGCATGAAATACTGTCTTTTGCTGAGATACAACAAAAACTGCTTCAAATCTGGAAATTTTAATCTCATCTATCCTGGATTAGATTCCCTTCCCTGCAAGTAAAAAATTGTAGTTTACTTAAAATAAAGAAAAAATAAAAAAGAGAGAATATTTGGTCTATTTGCCATAAGCCTGAGACTAGACCAAATAACTCAATGATATGATAGTCTCACAAAATAATAATAATGAGAGAACTGTTTAACATAAAAAATTAATCACCTAAGTAGCCAAGTTAAACAGTACAATTCATATTACATCACTTTGGCAAATATATTTTATTTGTGGTTTCTGAAACTCGGGATGAAGGCAAATTTAACCTTAATTAAGGTTTGCTTTACTTGGCTACCTAAATGCCTAAACTGTTGTACTGTAGGCTTATGGAGAAATGCAGATGGAAAAAAACCTGCTGGGTTTACCGCCTACAGACCAGTATTGCACTCTCTAGTACTATCATCTCAATTGTCTTTGGTGGCTGAGTTGGGTATAATGCGAATGACGTGCCTGAAAAACTTTGCTGTGGTTCAGAAGAACTCAGAATTAGCTGTTTTCTATCTTTTTAAGCACTTCTTAAATGATTTTTTGTCAGTTAAAAAGAACCATTTTTACTTCATACAGCTGTCGTTTTTACGGTATTCATATATTCCTTGTGCTTGTGCGTTCTTTTCAGACAGCAATCCTCTTCCATGCACAGGCCCTTGCTGTTTGGGTTTTAATCTGCTACATCCTCCCTTCCTTTCCTTACAGTGCTTTTTGTGGTTGCACTGAGGCATGAAGCCTGAGATCCATGATCTCTGCATTCTTGATCTTTGACACTCAGTTGCTTTTTACAGAATGTATCAGATCACATTTAGATCCATTCTTTTCCTTTCCCTTACCTCTACTGTTCATAGGGTAATGACCCTACTCTGCTAAATATCTCTTCTGATAAACCTCAGTAGTTTAGGGTATGTAATAAGGGAAGTAGCAGCTAAATATAAATTGTTTGTGTGTATTATGTTAAATTCTGAATATTTAGACATTTTTCCATAACGTTACTTTACCACTAGCATGAGATTCAGGGAGTAGGATGGGATGGCAGGCACAGAAGGAGTCACATACTCATAGATTATAAATCATTAGAAGAAATCATCATGAATGGTAATTTATCAAGGGTTTCAGTGCTGAAGTATCTTTCCATTTGTTCTGACACAGAAAAAGTGTAGCAAGAGTGTGCACAGTTGATGAACAGTCATTCTCACAGGTATTGCTGTCTAAACAGACCTCTTTCTTGAAAGACTGGAAAAAGAGTAGGACCTAACTGGCAAGATGAAAACATCCCGTCTGCTCTGTACTCTTTATCTTGGTATTGTGCCATGCCAATGTCACAGCTTCTTCACGCTGAAAGCAAGGACAGTCTTTCTAAAACATAGGTCTTAGTCTGATTTCAGAGCTATCAGGAACAGAACCTAAGCGATTTATAAGTGGGACTTCTCCATTGATCTGCTGAATAATAAATGAGGAGTTCTGGGTCAGCACTTCAAAAACTCCAAGTTGGATTTTCCCTCCTTCTGCAACTTGGTGCCTTCTTTTCTTGCCTGGATTGTTGGCACAACCGTTCAGAGACAAGCACTGCCTGCTGAAGGACTTCTGCTCTTGGGACTTTGTTTCCTTGCAACAGTGATTGCTGGAGGGCATGAGGGCTTTTACTCGTCCTGTGTTCAGCTGTATCTAGGACAAGGGTTTTCTTTGTCCTTTGCCCACACCTTTCAGCCTTTGTGAGCACTAAAATTTAAAAACTATGAGAAGAGTGAAGGTGCTGGAACAAAACGTGTCACAATGACTCCTGCAACTGCATAAAGCGTTTTGGCATAGAGCCTTCCAGTTCTTCCAGTGTGCTCAATGTGCCAATCTCCAAATTTTACAAGCATGAGGGAAGCAGCATAATGGGTCTGCTATTTGGGTTTGTCTTTCTGTTTAAGAGGAGAATGGGATCGTGGGAGTGAACCTCTTGCTTGGTAATATTCATATATGAAAAAAAGTGGGAAATATTTCTTATCACAGCTTATTTTATCCACAAAAAACATCTGTAGGACTACCATCACCAGACAAGCACTTTTAAATGCATTTTTACTTTCAGAAGACACAGGCATAATACAAGTTCGGTATATAAAATGGATTTTAAAAATCCACATGAATAATGATTGAATTCTGTGTGACTGTCTTAAAAAACAAAACCCTGTGGTGACAGTACAAGTATTCGCAAGCTTTCCATTTTCTTTTCATTATTACTCTTCATATTTTTGACACTCGCTATGCAAGATCATATTAATTGATGATATAACATCATCTCATTTTTTAAGAGATTACTGCTTTTTGAGTAAAATTCTGTTGTCAGTTTTTCTAGTAATGATTATATCCCATTTGAAACTCTAAGGGCAGGAAAGGACATGTCCAAAAAGTCAGATAAAGGGGATGTGACACACACCCCTTTACAGATCATTTACAAAGTGATGTCCTTGAAATTCAATGCCCACCAAATTAAGCCTGTTAAGGCCTGTTAGAATGATTATATCTTGTGCCCAGATAATGGAATAGCAAACTGGAATTTTTAAAACCTGTTCTTAGGAGAGCCTGCCTTATATACACACATAAAAAGATCTCAAATTTCTACACATTATTCCTATGTTTCTGTACTCATGTCACTTCACGGATCTTCATACACTGAACACACTGTACCATGGAGTTGATCAACAGGATATTGGGAAAAAAAAAAAAAGGAATAATTAAAAGAAGAACAGGTAAGAAATACGTGAAAGCAAATGATATCATCCATATTCTGCAGATGTTTTCCTCATATCTGAAAGAACCTCCGTGTTTCTGTTCTCTACTTTTTCATTAGTAGTGTACCATAAGATGTTTCTGTTTGTATTTGTGATCTCATTTAATATTTCATTTGAGGCCAGTGATCTGGTTGATATGCACAAGTATGACAGAAATCCTACATCACTCTCTGTTGTGCGTTGCCTCATCATCCTTCTGCCTACAGTTTTGTGAATCTGAAGTTATATGTTTCATAATGTCATCTAAAAAGGTCTGTACTTTTAAAATTTTCCACAATATTTCCATGCAGACACCTGAAAAGGTTTATGTCAAGCAGTTAAACATTCAGGAAGGAGAACATTTATTACTTGTTACTTCGGCAGCCCTAGTTGTCCTGAACATGACCTGGATGGTGAGTGACTGGAACACGACCTGCCCAGTGCCTATCCCCAGATCAGATCTTCCTGAGGAGTAGGGATGCTCTGCATCTATCCATATTGTCTGGATATCAAGACAGCTGAGGAGGGGTTCACATATGCAGTGCTGTGCTCTGCCTTGTGCCCTTCTAATTTACTGTGGGACTGAGATATAAACTCTAAGTCTTAGTGCAGGAAGAAAAATGGGTGTCTGCACAAAAGTTTAAGGGAAAGGAACTTCTTTAATTGGATTTTCCATTAAAGAAAGTGTATGAAGACCTTTGTCTTTAGAATAGACAAGAGATGATTTGAAAAAGTTTTTGGTGTCTAAACCATATAGAATATGTAGGGGTCTAACCCTTCTATTCTCATTCATCTCCAGGATATCCTTACTGGGAAAGGTGAAGTGTCTGCAGAAAAAAACACATAACAATACACCCATGGAACTCAGTGAAGGTTGCACACACTAATTCTATCAAAAAATGCAAGGAAAAAAGATACTGTCATGTTTTGTCTTATGCTATCTGTTTTTACACTTTTAATAATTTGGTGCGTGTGAAGTCTGAAATCCACTTCAGAAGTTCTGTGTATTAAATGGTTACATGGTCAAAGGGTTGCCATGGGTTGAAGTAATAAACCTGAGTTTGTGGCAACAGTATTGCCATCTTCAAACTAAATAGCAATTGAATAGATGGTTCTACTGCATGAGATGTGAATGTTCTTCCTCCACACCTGGCCATGTGACTGGGACATCTGCCTCCTGGTCAGGGTGTATGAGAGCTGCTGCTCTTGTGGTTTAACCCCAGCTGGCAACTAAGCACTGCTCACTCCTCCTGCCCCTGGGTAGGATGGAGAGAATCAGAAAATAAAAGGTGAAACTCATGGACTGAGAAAAAGACAGTTGAATAGGACAGTAAGGGAAGATAAAACAATAGTAATAATAATTATAATGATGAAACAATGTGCAAAATATGTGTTGCACAATACAATTGCTCGCTACCCACTGACTGATTCCCAGCTGGTTCCTGAGCTGTGGCTGCTGTCCTCCCACCAAACTCCCCCTAGTTTATGTCCTGAGCATGACATTATATGGTGTGGAATGTGCCTTTGACCAGGCTGGGTCAGCTGTCCTGGCTCTAGGACCTCCCAGCTCCTTGTGCACCTCCTAGTGGCAGAGCATGGGAAGCTGAAAAGTCCTTGAATTAGTATAAGCGCTGCTTAGCAACAACCAAAGCATCAGAGATATCACCTTATTCTCATGCTATATCCAAAATGCTATGGTATGCCATCTACTAGGGGGAAAATTAACTCTATCCCAGCGGAAACCAGGACAGATGCTTATAAACCGCTGTTGTCTCTAATTCTGCCATGGCACTAGGAATAAATGAGTAGACTATTGGAAACAAGTTCAAGTGAGCAAAAGCCCAAAGTACTGTCTTCCCACTTTTCATGTTCAGGGAGGTGAAATGTTACAATTTCTTACCAAAAGCAGTGTCACCTTATGTGGTTACCAAGTCTTTTAGTTTGGGGCAGACAAGGAATGGGGACTGCTAAAAAGCCAAAACTAAGCATATAATGCCTATGCTGAGCTTCTAATATTTTGTGTAATTCTGAAGTACAACTATTTCTAACAAGAAGCATTCTGTCTTGTTTCTAGCATACATCCACACTGCACAGTGAAGTCAAGTGGAGTTCAGAGCAGTCTGGAGGTCTGCTGGTGCTTTTGACTGAAGCTGTGGGAGTAACACTGTTATTGCAGAAAATGTGTGGTGTGTCATGAATTAGGAATTGATATGCTTCTGTAAATGTTCTTATCATGTTTACTTTTTTACTTTGGTTTTTTATAAAGATCAACATCTCTAAAAATAATATTCTAGTCAACTCACTGTATGACTCAGCAATTTTATCCAGTTTATTAGGGAACTGGAGGAAATATGGGTCACTATTGAATTGCCTTTCTGAAATTGCAATTTTTTTGTTATTTTAACATGGAATGTTGAAAGGATGATAGGATAGACAATAGAATTGAATAACAGATTCTTATTGGAGTCTGACTGGTTTATCTGAAATAGATTTAAAAATAAAGCTATTGAAGAAAAATGAAACTTTGAAGAAAAATTTTTAATAATAATTCAAGTTATTCTTTGATTGTGGCCTTCCAGGTACATATCCATATCCTTGAAACATTAAAAAAACCCCAAAACAACAAAACACAAAGCCTGAGTTAAGGTTAAAATGCAATTTCTTAATTAACTGGGGTTAAATTCAAAAGTACTTCGTAATGTCGTGCAACATACACTTATTCTTACCTAAGATAGTCAGGATACAGCTATGTGAGGAAGGCACTTTCTTTCCAGTCCTCAGTGTGCAAATTTTAAAGAATTCAATGGATGTCACTGTAATAGGTTAAGTGCAGACAAAACAGATTTTGATCTGTACATTCATACTGGGTTGACTCAGTATAAAGGTCATTGCCCAGATATTGTTTGACCAGCTAGATCACTTTGTTAGGTCAGGATGTACGCAAGGTAAATGGGCCAACTTTATAAAATCCATGTTTCTTTGGTTTTCAATAGTATTTGGAAATGTTTGGAAATATATGCTACTCTGAAGTGTCTTAAATAAAGGATTATATTGCCTTTCCTAAACTATGATTCTAAACTTGGTAGTGAGAATGTTTAGAGTGTCATGGACTTACGTTGTGTAGTAAGCAATTAGGGGCCTTGAGCCCTGTTGCTTTCTTAGTAATTATTTGTGGTCACTGAGTTCCTGGGCTAAACAGCCTTATGAAATTTTCATTGAGAGGAAGAACTGTGGTTATATTTTCAGCATGGTGTAAAGAAATTTAGCTGCATGACTCCCATTAACGTTAATAAGTGTTGAGCATCTAAATGGCTGTGCATTGTACTGAAAATTTACCTCTTGGTGTGCTTAGAGTAGAACAGTATGTATTTGAAATCATCCTTCCTTGAAATAACCTGAAAATCTAGTGAATATGGAGGCAGTGGGAAGGCATTCAGAACTACAGATCAAAAAAGAGCTAGAAAGAACCACAGGGAAAACAAAAACCAAAGAGAGACAAAGCGGATCAAACAGCTGTTAAGTCAAACAGAAAGTGTTGGAAACAAATGAGGATGTTAAAAGCTTAACAAAACAGACTACAAAAGAATCACAAAACTGCATTTTATTCAGGTCATCCTTCAACAAAAACATCGTGTATCAAAGCTTCTCCTCAAACCCAGAAATCTCTCCTGCTGATGACTCTGACTGTCAAACTTCTCTCGTAGTTGTGGGTAGCTGTGAATCATGGTGTGGATAAATGCATACAAGTGCTTCTGTTATTTAACCACAGAGTAAATGTTAGGGCATCAGGTTGATCTTCTAGACTTTCACGTTGGGAAGTCCAAAATTATACTTCCCCTCCCTCCCTGCCCATGACACAGAGATTAGGAGTTTCCCTGTGTCATCCTGTTGAAATAATCACAACTCACATGCTTGCAATACAAACTTACAGTAAGCTGATCATCCAGTAAACTGTCGTGTCTAATCTGTAGGACCTGTGAGAAAAGAGAAGAAGAAAGAGGAAAGCATGCTGCATTTATTTATTTCCTCACATTTGCGGAGTAGGGTGATTTTGTTGGAACATTTGCCCAAGATGAAATTACAAAAGGAGTCTGTAGCGTAGGCCAGGCTTTGACCTGACTGAACTGGAACAATAGAAGGGCTGCAAGTTGTAAATGAAAAGCAAGATTGCCAGCAAGTTTTCTCAGCTAGGTTCACCTTTATAAGTGCCAAATATTTTATTCATTTTCCTTGGAAAATTGTGTATATAAGACTATTGCCAGAAAGGTTTGACGGATCAAACCCTTTTGTTATTAATATTGGATATCCAGTATTCCAAGAAAAAAAAATGCTTAGGTTTGTTGAACATGTCAAAAGATTGTAAAAGAGATGATAGATTTCTAAGTAAGTGGTGAATTAGTGTGTGCCTGTGTGGTATTTATTGTGATGTTGCTAATCAAAGCTGAACTTTGTAACAATCTTCATGTTCCTCTGGGTGCCCAGTATCACTATAGTGCTGACCCACATATTGTTTAGCACTTTCTTTATAAAAAAAAAAAAACCCAAACAAAAATAGCACAAAACCCAAAAAACCCAAACCAGGAGGTTCCTGGTGAGTTGTATGAGTTTGAATTAATGTATTTGACATTTTTGGTTTTGAGCTCAAGAAAACTGCCTTGGGATCTCATTAAGAAGTTGTGAAAAATGCTTTGTCATTTGTCTATTGTTTCTGGCAGACAAACTGTATTATCATTTTGAATCTTCACTCTTGATCTATTCTTTCTCTTCCTTCTGCCCTTGTGTGTTTGTAGACATGTATCTCTGTATCTATATCTGTCTATAGAGTGAAGTTGCTATGAGGAAAGAGGGATCTCGTAATTAAAAAATAACCACACACCTTATGGTTGTCAATTAAGAATTGAATACTTTGAACAGCAATGACTGTTATATACTTTCCTTCTGCAACTGTACTGTAGTGCTGAGCTACCTGCTGTGTATCTGGTAAGGGGAAATCTTTAGCTCTGACTTGTTTGGTCTGCGTTCTAGGTTTTCTTTTGATGTTTTACCTTAAAGAATGTGAAATATACAATTAGCCAGGGGCCAGATTTAAATAAAATGCATCAGAAAATGAAAGATGTAACAAATTGAGGAGTCTTGAGCGATTGTTGCTTCTGTAAAGCTTACTCAATCTTGGAAAATTATCAAGTTAGAATTTTTGAGATTTGTCTATTTGTTTTATTTTGGATTTTTAATTTTTTTTTTAAATCTTAAGTTTTGTTATATAGAAAATAAATAATAGTGTTACTATCTTAGTGTCTTGTCTCTACAGATGACCAACGTAAGACTTTTCTGAAGAATGTTGTGTAGCCATTACACCTACTTTTGTTTGATGTCTATATAGGGGTCAAAATTTCTTCCTGACAAAAGCCAGTAACAATTTTATACACTGAAGAATGTAGATTGATTGCTTTTTCAATTTTATTCTACTTGGCTTAGTGTAATTATATATGCTATTTTTATTCACAAATGTAAATTTTATTTTTTTTATCTTTCCACCTTCAGTAACGTTATTATTGAAGCATAATGTCATATGCATTGAGCTGCATCAATTAATTCTAAATTGTGTGTGTGGGAACTTCTCCTACCCCACCATTTATCCGTTGTTAATGTGTAACCTTTTCTATCAGAGTTAGTTAAATGGTTTAACACCAGCAACAAAAATGATGAAAAAGCTCTGTTTACTAGTGGATGAAAGCCCTGAATCCATTCTTTCCTGTTCTTGGCAGGATACTGGATATACCATATGTTTTGATTATGACACTATAATACTTAAAAATGCCAAGGTGTCAGTGTAATGCTATCAGATGTTTTAAGAAAGTGTATTTCTATGACATGATAATTGTTTATTGTTCTGTTGCTAAAAAATAGTCTTATCTCATAAAGGAACAGAAACCTAATGAGCGTGAATAATACGTACAGTGAACAGCTCAAAGACTACCTTCATATTTACAATTATTCATCCAAAGAAATTTCAGCTAGCAGGTATGACTAGTAGATACATATTTCAAGAAAATCACGATAAATTTCATTCACTGTTCTGCATCTTTCAATACGAAAGGTTTATTCATAAAAGATAGTAGTTAAAACCTTAAATATTATTCTTCACACAAGAAACTTAGATTTCAGAATGTTGATCTAAACTGGACCACTAAGCAAATTGTATGACTTGTGTCCAATAAAAATAGTGCAAATTCAAACTAGCAGATGCTTACAATAACCTTTTGGCAAACATATTCCAGACTGATTTATATTAAATACAAACATGTTTTCAATGTCAGTACCTTCAGGTATACCTGATCAATCCTGTACACAAGAAGCTTAGGACGTTTTGTGTGGAATAATTTGTTCAAATGTGGTGGTATTCTGTCTGCCTGGCAATATCAAGATTTTCTTTGTTCTATCAGACTATAGAAATAAAATCAAATTAGCAACCTTAATATAAAATATATCTGCATAGTTCAGCTGCCACAATGAAAGAAATGTCAAATTAAAGATTTTCAGAGCTAAACCCTGTGCTTAAATTTGTCTTTTACAAAGTATTGTGGTTTAAATAAAGTTCAATACAGCTGCAGGCTGGGGAGAGAGGAGAAGACAATCCTCTTTTAAGTCCTTTATCCTAGTCAGGTAAATCAGACATCCCTTTAAGACATGGAGCTTTTATACATAATCATCGGTAAATAAATTCTAAGAAAGTAAAATATTCATACTGATCAAGTACCAGGAAGCCTACGGTATCTGGAGACTGTAGAACCCATAGATGCATCTGATCTCAAACTATGATTTTAGCCCATATGAAATGAGGCCACTTACTGGATGTCCACAGGGACTGTAACTGGCTGGAGATGGGTGGGACCATTATCAGTTTTTCCACTTTCTAAAGCTTTCTAGAATTAGTGATAAATCATGCCTTTGTGCAATACTATTTGACTTATATCCATGGGGTGAAGACCAATACGGTATTATTATTGATATTCATATCTTCTCTGGGAACTCATCCCTATCCTTCTCTGCCAATTATAAAACCTGAACCTTTTCTTTTCTCATATGCAGTGAAAAGGCAGATATATGACTTTGTGTGCAAGGTCTCACCTCGACTGTTACTTTGCCTCCTGTTGCAACGACCTCATGCAGCATTCTTGGGTTTCTTCTTTTTTCTAGCATAAGTACCTTGTCTTGCTTATATCTGCCATTACTGTCTGTACTCTTATTTCATATTTTATTCATTATTCTCTCTTTTCTTCATTTAGAGTAGTCTTATAGTATCTAACATAACGGTGTTTAGATTTTTTTATGCAGATTTCTGTTATGCTCTCTGAATATGCGAAGCACCACATTCAGCTGAAGAAGGTGAATCCAGTGGGTGGTCTGCCACCTGGGGTTGGTATTTGGGGCCTGATCTAAATGGATACTACTGTAATAAAATGCAGTGAGGACAACAAGGGAGTACTGCATTTCTGCCACTGTGCTTGAAGGCATTATGATAGCTGCAGTCTTTTGCAGACTTAAAGCCTTGAGGCACAACTTCTTGTGTCTCTCTTCTAGTTTTTCACTGCCTGTAGTAGTCCTAATTTAGCCCTTATTTAGCTAATTTTACCGGTGACCTCAAAAGGCAAGTTGGAATTCAAACACACCGTAATTTCTGTATGGGAACAGACTAGTCTTTGTTTACTGGTGGCTTGTACCAGATGTTACAGAGAAAAGCACCAGAGGACACACAAATTTTGTTCACCAGCCTTGCATTCTCTGGAGAATAACTACCTTGATTGTTAATTAGTTTTATAGTACACAAAGCAGTCAAATGCTGCTGCTACTGAAATTGATTCAGTGCTGAAATGAAGGTAAGACCTTTCCTGTGATATTTTCACCTGTGGTTCAAATGGAAAAGGTAGGAAATACAAAGGCAAACAAAATGAGAACTGTTCTTTTCTCTACAAGTCTTTATTAAGCCCTAGATAGCTTCCATGCATGATAAATAAACTATCTGAGAAAAAAAACACTTGAGGAAGTTCCTGTTATACCTGATTCAATTCAAGATTATTTTTTTAAATCGTTTGTTATCCAAGATGGAAGGTACAGACACAGTGAAGATGGTATTCAGAGAAGTATCAGTGTTTACAAATGCAATCAAGTAAGCCTTTCCAATAGCTTTATTTGAACTCATCAGCTTCTTTGAGTTTGAAGTGTAAATTTCTGTCAGTAATGTAATTTAAAATGCATTGGCATTACCGCAATTTAATTCACAGCTCCAGAAATCCTTAGCTGCAAAACTTTTCTTTCTGAATCAGTGGAACCCTGATGAACTTCTCTTGGAGTACTTCTGCTTTTCCCATCCTCAAAGTATGACCCAAGTGTCTTATAAAAACAATCTCAAGACAAATCTTAGCATATATTATGAATGATTCATTAATTACATTTTAAGGATATTCACGTGTTTTGTGACAAAGTAAGACAACGATACCCATAGACTTCCTCAAATACCTGCACCTCTCTGTACCTTCTTTTGAAGCCATACAGGCTGAATCAATTTTCTGTGTGTGGAACATTACAAGGGGAGGTGCCGGTTTATTTTGTCAAGTGGTGATGTTTTCTGTTGTGTGATAGAGGAAAACTCCTTCATTCAAAATACCCGGTGGTATAATATTATGCCAAGTTCTCCCACAGTCTGCCTAAGCCTTTGACTTTGAAATACTATTGTTTCATCAGATTATTACTCCTCATCTATCTTCATCTGTGTAAAGGCTTTATGTAAACAATTCATTTTCTCTTCCATTATGTACCTACGTGATGCCTTCCTGTCTCTCTGTTAAACGTTCTGCCTCAGACTCCTGCTTTCTGCAACTGATAAAGAACATTGCTAAGCATAAGATAGCCATTAGCAAGCCAAATATGTGATGAAAACTGCAGATGAATAAAAAGGATCATACATTCACTGGTTTGTTGTTGTATTATAAGGTCTCATGTTCTGCTGACAATGCAGATGCTTTGTTTCATCCTGTGGGACTAGAAAATGCATGATGATTTGTGTCTATGGGAGGAAAGCGTCTATTTCTTTTTTATCTTTCCTTTCTTCATGCATGTTATTGATTAGTAGTTTGATTAAAAATCCCTGGTCATTTTCCTATATTCCTGCCTTTACTGATTCACTATGAAACATAGGGTACGTATATTCATGGGCAGGTGGGAAAGCATTGCTTGGTGTTTTTTCTTTTTCGTTCAAAAGTACTCAGATTTGTATAAAATACTTTTAGGTCTTTCCTAGAAGTGTGTCTGGTTAAAAAACTCATATCCCATATGCTTGTAGAAAAGGAAACAAAATATCTGAGCTGGATTTTTGGCCTTACACATTTTACAGTAATGAAACTTACATTTTACGGTGGAGTTCATCCTTTATCTTCTAGTTAAGCGACACTGAAATAATTTTTTTGATTAACACTGGCATCACCTCTTTTTGCTAAGGCTTCATGACACTTTGCCTAATTTGCATGTGTGAAAGCAAATTTTAAAAAAGATCACCCTTGTTGTCATATTGAGTCACCAGACAGATAGACCAAATGTTTAATAAAATTTGTCTTCCTGTTCAGGGGCATCATGGAGTCTATTTATCATTTAAATTTTATGCAAGTCCTTGAAATTAGGCTGAAGTTTTGCTTATGTTTGCTTATGTTAGGGTGAACTCATCCATTTCAAATGCACATCTGAAACTACGCACTCCTTCCTCTTTGACCACCTTCTGGGGAGATTCAGGATTCAAGCCCCAATCTATCGAGTGTGTCCTTAAGCATCATTGTTTGCTAGGTTTCCCCCTGATTTGTAGAGTGCTATGAATGGTTAAAGAACAAAAATTTGTAGTACTTGATCATTTTGATTAATGTATTTGGACATTCTGTCTGGTGAGGATGAGTGGAGTGGCTCCTTAGGGTGTAACAAAGAGTCTTGACCTTTGCATACAGCAAAGTAACACTGACATCAGCTCAAAAAAAAGGAGCCAGTCTTCTAGGCTGGAGTGAAGTCACTGACTAGTGTCTGTCCAGAAGGCAAATTACAATGAAACATGATACACAGAAGAATTAAAGTAGCTGTTAATTTTAGATGTCTACAACTTTTAGTTATGAGGAAGAACTTAATTAACTTCAGTGGAATTACAGGGTAGAAAAGAACAGCTGTTCTTCTGGCCTGGTGGGATTCAGACTGAAACTTTTATAATGCTGGAGTAGAACAGTTGGGAATTTTAAACAGAAAAGGGGAGGGCTATATGATGATTAGTATCATCTTGGATATTGTCAATGATTTGCCAGAGGAAAGCAGGAAACACTAAAAAGTATATGCTTTCAACATATAGGCCCATATCCTGATTGTGATGGACTTTAATCCATATATGTTCTCAGTCCAAAAGACAGTGAAAACTTGGTTCAGCATCTGGAGAAAAATAGACTAAGTCTCAAAGCTGTTCTGTCTTCTGGTGATTGGTAACAGCTCAGTGAAATAAATCTTTACTTGTCGCAGTAAATGGGCTGTCAGAAGTGGGGAAGTGACTGGCGCATATTTGCCTGGGAACAGAGTTATCAACATGTGAAAGACTTCTTCCACATTCAAAATAAGGGAACAGAAATAATTCTATAGAAATACCTCTGCTACTTGCAGGTTTGTATAGGTTCCCAAACAGACTTCAGCAGCACTTTAATCTGAAAGAGTGAGTGAGAAAACTCAACACACACTGAGAAACAGGCAGAGTGAAGGTACCAGAAAGTGCCTTCGAAAATCTAGTTTAGAGAAAGAGTGTAATACTAATGGCTCAGGAACTGAATTATGCTTTTACAATACAGCAGTAAAAACACCATTATCAGCTGCTCATGGGGATGCTAAGCTGGGTCACATTAAATTAACAACTTACTATTTGTGATTTTGGCTATGAAAGATTCAATCCATTACAAATCCTTTCATGTTGAAACCATGAGCAAAGGTAGTTCCATGCAGCAAGAAAGGTTTTGGAAGTGTTTACTGGCATAAGCATCACACAATATTTCAGCCATTAGCACCGAAACAACACATCGAAGGCTAAGTCTGGGCATTTCACGTGGAGTAATGCTATAACATTCATAGCATTTTGATTACTTGGGAGTAATTTGAAGACCTGGATTTAGGTGTTCAAAGAATGAACACCTTTGAACTTTAAATGTTCAGTGTGAACTTCACCCGAAGTTTGTGTCTGTACTGGCTACAGTGTGTCTGTCCTTGTAACAGCTATGCCTGAACTGCTAAAAGGACCCAGGCCATATTTATTTCATAAGTGGAGGTCATTGCAAAACATTTTCAGAAAGCCATGGAATTCATACAGAGCAAAAAGATTTTTGGACCACCTCTGTACTGTATGTCATTGAAATTTTGACTTTTATTCATGGCATTTTGGCAGAAAGGCATATCTATGAGAGCGTGGCAACAAGGGAACCATGAATGCAGATAGCAACTTTGTCCTCAGATCCAACCTCACTGTCACTGTAGCTGTAGGCTTATCCAAAGGCTCCAAACACACCTGACAGATACTCTTCCAACTTAGATGTTTAAAAACAGTTATTTATAAAGTAAGACCAAAAATTTGAATGGTGCTTCTCATAACAAGTGTTTGTAAGCACTTGTTTTAATGCAGGGATTAAGTAGCATCTTCCCTCAATATGTTAGGCAACATAAAAATCTTGACATTCAATAAAAGGCATGAAAGAACCAGAACTCTATGAAAGGGGATGGGTGAGTCTCTGATCTAACTTTAAAAATATAATATCTTTTTTTTAAAGATCACATCCAAAGAGAACTGACTTCCAGGAAAATTTTTGATTAAAACAATAACATAAAACCCCTCTGGCAAGGTAGTTGTATGAATTAGCAGTAAGATTCTTTATACTGTAAAGTGTTTACTTCTTCATTCCCAAATTTCCTCACTCAAAATAATAGCAACCTTTGGCTCACAACTTCCTTCTTCAAGCCTAGGATCAAACCAAGAGTTAAGTTGCTAGTACTAACTGGATGTTGCTGTGAGATATAGCTTGTACTGCACAAAGATTTAAAAACAAAAGAGAGAACCCATAAAAACTTTTAATAATTTGATAACCTTGTAAAAGCTTTATATAGAAATTAACTTTTAGGACTTTAGCATTTATTTTCTCATAACAAGGGTGAATCGATTATTGAATGGTCGAATGCACACAGTGCATATTGATCTGTTCATGCGTAGCAGCTTTCTCCCAGCAGGCACCTTGCTGCCTGTAACATATTTTAAATAGGATTACTACTCATTAAAATACAATGACCTAGAGCAATGGTCAACAAAACTGAAATTGCCTCAGTTCATCATGGTTTGGATCACTGCCATTAAATTTCAGTGACTGTTTCCCTAGAGTAAATAGACCTGAAGAACATATATGGTTGAATGCTTCAATTTCTAGGATTTAATCAAGTAAAACTAAAAATTTCATACCTATGTATGGAAGTTAAGGAAGTGCAAGGGATTCTGTGTTGCAGTTTTAGGGCATTTTAAAACTTGTTTTAGATTAAAACATAACAATCTTTAGCTGATGTAATACATAGGGTGCATGCTATGCCCTGCTACCATGGCTTCTGCACACAGGGGACTTTATTTTGATTTCAGAAACTGCTTTTCTGGTGGTTAAATCAGGGCAGAAGCTTCCAACTAGACTGTTAGACCATATTTGTATTTCTTAAATTTAGAAATGAACATGCAAAAAGGACATAGGAATCCAATTAAATATATAGGCACAGGATCAAACAATTCAGTCATTTTGCTACTTGAGGTCCCAACACTAGCAGGGAACTGACATATTTAGGAAAAAGATGTTGTAAACATCAAGTAAAAAACAAATAACTGAAATGGTCACTTGAAAATGGATACATATTCTATTCTTAGTTAGTTTACAGCTGCTAACTTGCTCAAAATCCAGTTTTGGTACATTTAATATGTATTTATGCAGATAAAACAATCATTCACAGGAGACAAAACCCCAATTAATACAACAACAACTGTATTTCTACATTTTGCTGCACTACTCAAGGTGTTGATAGTCTGTTATGAAAAAATATTTTATGGCCATAAACTGGGTAACAGAAGGTTCAAACTGAACATTAGGAAACACTCCTTCCCTGTGTGGGTGACAGAGCACTGGGACAGGCTGCCCAGAGGTGGGGGAGTCTCCTTCCCTGGAGAGTTCCAAAAGCCGCCTGGACTTGTTCCTGTGTGATCTGCTCTAGGTGATCCTGCTCTGGCAGGGGGGTTGGACTAGATGATCTCTAGAGGTCCCTTCCAACCCCTAACATTCTCTGAATCTATAAATATGAATATTTCTTGTCAGTTGGAATTCATGAACAGCTTTCAACTCTGTGATGATTTTGTTAAACTGATGTTGACAGGGTTTCTTTTTTCATTTAACATAGGTGATAGTAGTTTACATTTTTGTAGCAATCTGATGCATGCATGTTACCTCAAAGAGACTTCCCTCTGTAGTGGAAATTAATGCCATGCTCATTTATAAATAGGAGTAACAATGGGCAGGGGAAAACCTTCTGATTTGGATGGTCTGAAGAAAAATGACAGTACCTGTATTGTTTGCAAAATGCTGACAAAGTTTAATCTTTGTTAAACAATATTATATTGTAACTCAGAATTTAATTTCAAAAGAAGTCAGCATTTATTATCAGCCCCATTGATTTGAAAAGCCTGAATGCACTCCATGTTCCATTGAATTCCTTCTGGAAACCTCTGCTGATGACGAAATGTGTGTGTTACAGTGACAGAGAAAATATTCCAAGAATTCCAAGCTGGTTGCTTTCACAGAATGTACAAAGCTGCATGCAAGTTTCACAGATTCAGGCGTCTTCAGACTTTTGCCGTAGCTTTTAAAGATCTGAAGCTGGTTTCATTTTCAATGGATGAAATCCTAGATAACAGAGAGATCCTCACTGATACCGATCTAATATTCTTAAATCTGACACAAGTTTCTTGCCTCTTCCTTGTGCCTGGCTCTTGTGTTCATAAGGTCAGATGATAAGAGACTGTTGTTTCTGTGTATATTTCGTTATACAGGTTCATAAATCCCAGTGAAGGTACAAGACTGATGGGAATATGCAGCTAAGGAATTGTATCTTAGCATTCTTTCTATTGTGTTGTGGTTTTAAAACCAATTTGCTTTCCTCCAAACTGTCCAGTGGATGTTTAAAGACTGTTAAGGTCTTGCTTCTTTTGCAATTACATCTGTAAATTTCTCAGGGTCCTCTGTTCCAAGATGCTAGGGGTGGAATTGGTGTCCTGTGTTACAGAGCAGATGCTCATAGACCTCTCCAAGAGACTTTTTGAAATTTCCTATAAAGCCATGATTTTGTTTTGCTTTTTCTAAACAGAAGTACATTGAGAAAAAGTGAATTATTGCATTTTGTGCCCAAGATGAAATAAACGGCTTAGATTCTTGTTCTGATTGAATCATTATCTGGCTTTCATCTAATCTCTCCAATGGCTATTAGCTGTTTTCACATGGAGTCCTCATTCCTCCTACTTGCAATGGTGACTATGCAGAAGCAGAGGTCTTTTCCTTCCCTTCACTCTCCTGTTGCTCCCAGGACACGTGCATACTTGCTTGTGTGCTGTCTTACACCCTGCTCCTAGATTAAAGTTTGCCAGTTAAAATTGTGTGAGTAATTTCTTGGTTGAGTGACAGAACTGGAAGTTGTCACCTACTGTTTTCTAATTAACTCAATATTAAACGATCTCTGAATTTTTCAAGAATAAAATAATTGCCTAATTTTTGAGATATTTTTAAGACAGACAGAAACTTAGAATAGAATCATCATCATAGAATGGTCTGGGTTGGAAGGGACCTTAAAGACCATCTAGTTCCAACACCCTGCCATGGGCAGGGACACCCTCCACTAGACCAGGTTGCTCCAAGCCTCATCCAGACTGGCTTGAAGACAGCCAGGGATGGGACATCCACAACTTCTCTGGGCAACCTGTACCAGTGTCTCACCACTCTCTCTGGGAAGAATTTCTTCCTCATATCTAATCTAAATCTCCCCGCTTTCAGTTTAAACCTGTTACCCCTTGTTCTGTCACTACAGACCCTTGTAAAAAGTCCCCCCACAGCTTCCTTGTCAGCCCCTTCAGGCACTGGAAAGCTGCAATAAGGTCTCCCCGGAGCCTTCTCTTCTCCAGGCTGAACAAGCCCAACTGTCTCAGCTTTTCTTCGTAGGAGAGGTGCTCTGTCCCTCTAAGCATCTTCATGGCTTACTTTGGACTCATTTCAACCTGTCTATATCCTTCTTATGCTGAGGGCTCCACAGCTGGACACAGTACTCCAGGTGGGGTGTCACAAGAGCAGAGTAGAAGGGGAGAATCCCCTCTCTCGACTTGCTGGCCATATTTCTCCTGATACAGCCCAGGATACGGTTGGCTTTCTGGGCTGTCAGTGCACACTGCCTGCTCATGTTCAACCTCTCGTCCACCAGTACCCCCAGGTCCTTCTCCTCAGGGCTGCTCTCGATCCATTCTCCACCCAGCCTGTACTTGTGCTTGGGATTGCCAGAACCCATGTGCAGGACCTTGCCCTTGGCCTTGTTGAACTCCATGCGGTTGGCACAGGCCCACCTCTCCAGCCTGTCCAGGTCCCTCTGGATGCCATCCCTTCCCTCCAGTGTGTTGACCGCACCACACAGCTCGGTGTCAGCAAACTTGCTGAGGGTGCACTCGATGCCATTGTCCATGTCACTGACGAAGATGTTAAACAAGGCTGGTCCCAACACTGACCCCTGAGGAACGCAGTTTATCACTGGTCTCCACTCAGACATTGAGCCATTGACCACAACTCTCTGAGTACAACCAGCCAGCCAGTTCTTTATCTATCGAGCAGTCCATCCGTCAAATCCATGCCTCTCCAGTTTAGAGACAAGGATGTCATGTGGGACAGTATCAAAGGCTTTGCACAAGTCCAGGTAGATGATGTCAGTTGCCCATCCTCTATCCACCAAGGTTGTGACCCCAGTGTAGAAGGTCACCATATTCGTCAGGCACGATCTGCCCTTGGTGAAGCCATGTTGGCTGTCACCAATCACCTGCTCATTTTCCATGTGCCTTAGAATGATTTCCAGGAGGATCTGCTCCATGATCTTGCCAGGCACAGAGGTGAGACCAACTGGCCTGTAGTTTCCCGGGTCCTCTTTTTTTCCCTTTTTAACAGGGAAACTTGAGGCTATTTGCAAAGACAGTGACACTGTCAACCTTTATACCAGGAAGCCATATACTAGGAAATATGGCACCCCGATCCAAATTCTCTTTCAAACTGAGCTGAGAAAGAATCTTGATCTTCTGTATAACAGAAATAAATAAATATTCCAAGTGTAAAATTAAACAGAATTATAAAACAATCTCTTACTTAGAGGGTATTGACAATGTTCTGTGTACCACTCTGCAATCACCATAATGATTGTCTATCTGGCAAAGTTATGTTTTATCAATGTTTAAACTATTGATTTAATTTCACATGGAGACTTAAAGTTGATGTTTGTTTGGAGTGAGCGTAAAGAAAGAAAGGAAAAATTTTATGCAGGCAACGATGCCCCTTTTTGTAAATGGGGCCCCTTTCATACAAGTACATTCTGTTCCAAACTGGCATAAAACTTTTCTCTGCAGTTTTCCAACCACTTCTGTAACATTTACATGTGGCTTTTGTGACTGTGTTTTCTAAAACAGTTTTTAAACACAAGTTCATGGAATAATGGACATTTCTGAGTTTTAGTGCAAATTATTTTGAATTTACATAAACACATATTTCTAGCTGTTTTCACTATGTGTGAGAGAGTTGTAATGAGTTGCATTGGGTGAATATATGATGACTATAGAGTCAACATCAATCTCCTTGCAACCACATTTTCACCTGCTCATGTGGTATACACCTGGGCCTTGTTGGTAATGTGTGGTGTTTTGCCACACATCAAATTGCTCTTGCAACTGATGAAATATATTTATGTCATCTTGCCCTTTCAGATGATGCTGGGTGTTTCCTAATGGATTCTTTCCAATTTTACACTTCAGAATTGCTCTTGCTTTCTCTGTCATAATTTAGCTCGACTAGTCCAAATCCACATGTCATGGATAAGGCAGACATAATCCCATTAGTTGCATCTAACAAAAAGGTTTGTGGAAGGTGGAATGATTTGCCCAGTGAGATTGGATTCAAACTAATTACCTGCTGTTATTCTCTTCTAGACAAGCAGTCAATAGCACAGTTTGGGAAAACAACAGGAGTAGAGTCCCCATAATTTCCAATCTGCATTCCATATATTTCAAGATGGGGACTTGGGTGCTTGCTACTTCGTGGTTACTAGATACACAACAATTTTACATAACAGATGATGTCTTGATTTTACTTTTTAATTCTGCTTTGTTACTTACCTTGAAGGCTTCATTTTAATTAACTATTCTTAACAGTTGTTTAAGGCTTTAACAGCAGCAATCTGTTAATGTAATTTCACCTTCTGTGTTTGTTGGCTGTTTTCTAGTTTTGTAGAGACTTTTCTGTTAGTTACAGTGAAGCCTGAGGTTTGTTCTGCAGGCAGGCTCTGAATATGCTGCTCCCTCTGTCCTACTATATTCTAACTTTCCAACAGTAGTATTTCCTCAATTACAAAGAAGCAAATGGGCCAAAGTATAGAAGTTTGAGATTTACAGGGGAATAACACTGAGTGCAAAGTTAAGAATTAGTACATACTTTTACATTTAATTGAAGAGAAAAATAAAGACAGAAAGTAACTGCCTAAGTGGTTAAATATTTCAATATAAGTACAAAAATAAATTTTATGTTCATGAGTTTAATCAATTCCAGTTGCATTCTGCTATGTATTTACATATTCATATGTGTCACAAAGGTACAGATTTTTAGTATCAAAGAGAAGATGGGAGAAAATTATAATAATTCACATATATTCCTTAAAATAACACCTTACTGGAAATCTTTGTTGCTTTGTGCTTTTAATTTCATTGTAGGATGCCCCCATCTAGCCAAGGGCATTCTTCTAGGGAGTGGCAAATGTTGGATTAAGCATTTTGGTCTATAGCTTCTTCAGAAGTACTGCATCTCCTGGAATGATGTATTAAAAGGGACATTCATTATTTCTATTATTTCACTTCACTAACCTAACTTCTTGCTTTCTGCTTGAATGAAGCGTCTAATGTGGGATTTAAGCAGCTATTAGGTCTCATGTTCAAAATGAAATTCATGTTTAGTTGCCACCCAGACTGGAAGTTACTGAAGTCTGTTTCTACCTTACATTTTGATGTAATTCTGAACATGTCCCACTTCAGACTGTGATAAAAAACTGAAACTGACTGTCTAGGTTTTTTTTTGTGGGGTTGAATGATATTCAGAGACCAGGTATTTTTTCACTTGAGAACTGGAAGAACACCAGTCAAGTGTGTATATTATATCAAATTTCAGCTCCTTAGACATTATGGTTATAGCTACGCCTGTCTTTTAAGAGATGACCAGAAGGGTAGATGGTGTTGATGTCTCCTTTTATATAACCTCCATAGTTTAATTGTCCATATAAAAAGGAGATAGCTTTTGGTCTATTTCTATCTATCTGCTTTGGTATTTGAAGTCCTGGGTAAATACCTCAACCATTACATGATTTGAAAAGCATGCCAGTGTCTACAGGATTTTTAAAGTTTTTTGAATGAAATGAGATAGGCACCTCCTTTTAAAAAGTCTTGCTTATAGTGGATGAAGGCAGCTCTGAAATAGTAAAGTATAGAAAAATTGTGAGTTAGGAACCTTCACATTTTCGTTTGTGATTGTTGTTTACACACATTCTTGTTCGATATATTGACTCAATTGTTTTGGATCCCTAGTCAAAATATTTGCCATTTTGTATTTAAGTTTGGAGCACCTGACTCACCCTATGCATTGTAAAGTGAGTGCAGAAATCTTAATACAATGATGTTATGCATTTCACTTTGGGCCAGAGGTTTTGAAAGTTAGATGTCATGGAACCTATTCTAAAGGTGTGTAGGTCATCCCTTGAAACCAGTCTGAAACTAATCTGAACTAACATGTACAGACTGGGTGGAGAATGGATTGAGAACAGCCCTGAGGAGAAGGACTTCTGCCAGAAGGCTGTGCTGCCATCCAGCGTGACCTGGACAGGCTGGAGAGCTGGGCGGGGAGAAATCGAATGAAATTCAATAAGGGCAAGTGTAAAGTGCTGCATCTGGGGAAGAACAACACCGTGTTCCAGTACAGGTTGGGGGCTGTTCTCTTGGAGGGTAACTCTGGGGAAAAGGACCTTGGAGTCCTGGTGGACAACAGGATGACCATGAACCAGCAGTGTGTCCTCACTGCCAAGAAGGCCAATGACATCCTGGGATACATTAAGAAGAGTGTGGCCAGCAGGTCAAGGGAAGTTATCCTCCCCCTCTACTCTGCACTGGTGAGACATCACCTGGAGTGCTGTGTCCAGTTCTGGGCTCCTCAGTTCCAGAAGGACAAGAATCTACTGGAGAGGGTCCAGCTCAGGACCACTGAGATGATGAAGGGCCTGGGGCACCTTCCCTATGAGGAAAGGCTGAGAGAGCCGGGTCTGTTTAGCTTGGAGAAGAGGAGGCTGAGGGGGGATCTTATCAATGCTTGTCAACATCGAAAGGGTGGGTATCAGGAGGATGGGGCCAGGCTCTTCTCAGTGGTGTCCAGTGACAGGACTAGGGGCAGTGGCCATAAACTGGGAAACAGAAGGTTCAAACTGAACATTAGGAAACACTCCTTCCCTGTGTGGGTGACAGAGCACTGGAACAGGCTGCCTGGAGAGGTGGGGGAGTCTCCTTCCCTGGAGACTTTCCAAAGCTGCCTGGACTTGTTCCTGTGTGATCTACTCTAGGTGCTCCTGTTCTGGCGGGGGCGTTGACTAGATGATCTCTAGAGGTCCCTTCCAACTCCTAACACACTCTGAATCTGTGAATCTGTGACTTGAGGGTACTGGTGGATGAAAAGCTGGACATGAGCCAGCAGTGTGTGCTGACAGCCCAGAAAGCCAACTGTATCCTTGGCTGTATCAGGAGAAATATGGCCAGCAGGTCGAGGGTGATGATTCTCACCCTCTGCTCTGCTCTTGTGATATCCCACCTGCAGTTCTGTGTCCAGCTCTGGGGCCCCTGACATCAGAAGGATGTTGACTGGTTGGAGTGAGTCCAGAGGAGGATATGAAGATGCTTAGAGGGCTGGAGCACCTCTCATAAGGGGACAGGCTGAGACAGTTGGGCTTGTTCAGCCTGGAGAGGAGAAGGCTCCGGGGAGACCTTATAGCATCTTCCAGTACCTGAAGGGGGCCTACAAGGAAGCTGTGGGGGGGACTTTTTACAAGGGCCTGTAGTTACAGGACAAGGGGTAACGGGTTTAAACTGAAAGCGGGGAGATTTAGATTAGATATGAGGAAGAAATTCTTCCCAGAGAGGGTGGTGAGGCAAGGGAACATGTTGCCCAGAGAAGCTGTGGGTGCCCCATCCCTGGCTGTCTTCAAGACCAGTCTGGATGAGGCTTGGAGCAACCTGGTCTAGTGGAGGGTGTCCCTGCCCATGGCAGGGTGTTGGAACTGGATGGTCTTTAAGGTCCCTTCAAATCTAAACTATTCTGTGATTCTATGATTCTAATTTTTATCATGTCGAAATTATTGGTGTAACAACAACTGATATGTAGCAGTATCTTGCAAAGCATAATTGTGGAAAGATTTAGCACTGAATGAAAAAATTCCAATAAAAGCTTTGAAACATGCTGATACCTTTATATTGAGAAGATGTGCTGTCAATTATTTCTCAAGTACCATTCTTTTTTCTGTTTGTAAAATATTGCTAAGTTGAAGAGGTTTTTACTACTTCCAGTACTGGTTACTGCGATGCTTTCTCGCACTCTCTCTTATTTTTTTAGAGGGAGGCTAACATACCATTTCATAGGCTTCAGTTAGAGTGAAACACTGCAGCAGAGACAGTAAATCAAATGTATACATGACTTGTCCCCTTCATTTCTTGTGCTGGCTGACAGTTCAATGACACACTGATTGTGAGTTTTGCTGCTCTCTGTGAAAATTCCTTCCTCCAGTACATGCTGGTGGCTTTCTTTTGCCTGAGGATGAGCAGATGCTGCACAGCTTGCTCTTTTAACTAAAGAGAGTTTCTGGGGCCCGCTGGCATCTTCTGTCATCCTGGAAATGTTGGGTTTGTTCCTGGTTTAGACCTAGAGTGACTGTTGTCTTATTTAACAGAGATTTTGGGAAACTTAGATCAGGTGCTGATATATTACCGTGGCAATGCCTTGACATCTCTCTCCACATAAACTCACACAGCAGCATGCATTGTACCCTGTTAGTAGAGTGGTTACTGAATGATGATACTTTTCTGTGTGTTGTTAAAATGTTTAGTGGATGACATTGTATTTCACTTTCTTCTTCCCCTCTGAGGCCTTGAGTGCCAGTTGAGATTTTTTTTTTATTATTGATTTGGTTTCTATTGCAAAATGCATGTGTTGAAAAGGAAACATTTAACAGATAATCACCAGGTTTTATGCCTTTTCTATCTCAAAATAATAGTAAAAAGATGGCCACCCCACCAGTTTTGACATGGACAAAATCTGCTTTTAATTTGTAGATTGAAGAATAATCAAAACAGAAACAACTTGATTTGTCTAGTCTAAATATTTCTTCCACCACTGTGTTTCAGTTTAACAGCAATGGATATTCTCTTTCCCTTGAGTTTTTTGACATTTCAGAGATTCTTATGCTGGAGTAGAACTGTTTTCCAGTCTCTTCGCTACAATAACATCAATCCTTGCAAACCAAACAGTGGCAGAGAGCATTTGCAGCTGTTGGAAATCGTCTGCACATACTTTTAAACTGTTAGAATGACATGCATTTAGCTTTAATAGTCAGCGTTCTCACAGGTAGTTCAGGCTACTGTTTGGGAGTTAAATTAATCCAGGAACAATTCCTGGTCATTTGCACACTGTCACTCTGGACTGAAAGCCTGGAGAGTTTTGATTGGATGTCATGTGTCACCTGGCCTAAGGTCAGAGGCCAGTTTTGACCAAACTTAATTTAATTATATTTTAACAGGTCAGTTGTATTACACCAATAATTCTGTTAGAAGACAGAATTTTGTGTGTCTTATTTCAGGGTTTAGTGTTCAAAAATTTTCTGAGTGAGTACTGCTGAAAGCCAAATAATCTGAGTCAGAATAAGGTATGGTGTAGTGTAAACAGGAACATACATCTAAACTCAAGGAACTTTGAATAGAGGCTCTTTTAAACTTATTTTTAAGTGTAATATGGACCACAAAATCAACAAGTAGTTGAATAAACAAAAGGTAGAGTGAGTCATGTAGCAAAGATAGTATGATCCCACTGCTACCCCACATTATTCAGACAAGCTTTTGACTTTTCCATCAAAGACATTTAGTTTCCTTTTAACTGATTTTAAGATAATAAAAATCTGGGGAATTAAATAGTTCTTTTTCATGGGACATATTCATATGTCTCTGTGGTATTCAGTCTTCTGCTGGCAGAAATCTCCTAGAAAAAGAGCAAATGGACCAGCAGCTTACTAATGCTTCTAAAACTAGCACCCCTTTTGAGTGTCTGGCGTTCTGTGTTTTAAAACAGGACTCACCAGGAAACAGCTGTAGTAAATTTATTGAAGTTAGATGAAAAAAAGATTGCTTTAAAAGTTAGTAGTATAATCTTCTGATCGGTATGCATTTCTCTTAGTAAACAGGCAAATTTTTTGTACCACTACCTTTCTGTGGCAAAAACTTTTGTAGCCTACTTATTTGCTGCTGTTAAACAGTTTAGAATTTGTTGCCTTTTGGATTAACAGAATGTCATGTTTTGATTTTGCCTGCTTTAACAACTAAGTATTACTTTTGTCACTTTGTAGTACTGAATGTATAGAAGAAACACTCTGTGCTTTGGTACAGTTTGTTCCCGGCTTCCACTTCGGTTTTTCTGTGCCAACAGCTTGGATAGGACTCCTAGAAGGTATCTAACAGCTGCTCTTGATACTATTACTTGGCAGACTACAGCTTTGGGCCCTGTCTTGATGGAGATAATTATGCATTGGTCATGCAAAATGGTGAGTGAGTGTGACCTAAATGAGTGGGTGCTGCAACGTTTCTGTGTGTTATATGATTATTGAAATAGTTGAATTTTCTTAATGAGGTCAAAAGTCTACACCAAGTAGTACCCAAATAAGAGGACTATACAAGGCTGTGTTGTTTGTTCCTGCAATTTTGTGTGAGAAAATATTATGTGATGTTCTCAGCTGAATGAATTGTGAGAGTGATACTATGAATTGAAGGATTGGGCTGTAGAAGTGTAAGCTCAGTAGAGCTTCGTATATTAAATGAAATTTGCGCAACATAATTCTCTGAAATAAATTTTTTGCAAACTTTCTATCTTAAGCAAAAAATGACACATTTAAGTGTTTGTAGGAAACTGTCACTTGCCACACTGATAAAACCAACCTAGTTTACAAAAAAACATCTCCTGGAACATTTGCACCCTTTGACTACCGTGTTTTCCCAAATTAAAAATCATGCCATTAATTTATGAAAATAATTACAATATCGATGTCACAACACACTTAGAGTGCCTCTGTGAATCATAAAGATTTTGAGTCAATTATTGGGAACAATGTTGTCATTTATAATCTCTTAGGCTGTATTTCCATGGCTGATCTATCTGTGAGGTTTTTGCCTACAGCTTTGCATCTATACATGATCTTGCATCTGCCTCTTCTCTTGTATGGACTTTACTGCCTGTCTGAGCCTTTTTAAAGAAAGGTTTTTTTTAATACTAATGATCCTTTTTGGTTCTGTTAACCCATGAGTTAACTCAGATCAATGTCTGATGTGTGAAGGGTGAAGTACCAGGGAGATGGTGGGAGCACGGAAGCAAGAAAGAAAATCCAGGCTGGACAGGAAAAGCCAGCATTTAGATCAGTGTAGAATGGATGCCAGAGACACTCAGCCTTAGATAGAATATTTGACACATAAATTATTCCAGGGATTGCAATCTTTCTACCTTGCCATCTTTGATCACTTAATAATCAGTGCCTTATTAAAGTAATGCATGGCAACAATCTGTATTGTATAAATCTGCTTTTGCTTTTCCTTTTCATTAAGTAGTTGTGTCACTGTATCATTCCTGAATAATAGCAATTTCAAATTATTTGTATTAAAAAAAAAAAGGCAGAAAAAGATTATTTTTATTTGTTTGGGTGGGAAATTACATAAGCAGAACTTGACAGGAAAAGGTTGGTATTCTGGCTGCCATTTTTTCCTCTCTGTAGCAGACAGGATGTGGGCGCTTGTGTCTGTGTTTCTGTATTTGTGTGAAAGCTATTAGGCAAAAATTCCATGATTTTCACTGGACACCTTCAAAGGGAAAACAAACTACTGATCTTTGGGAACTAGTTTATCAAACTCCACTATCTGTAATGTCTGATAGGTTGCTTGGCAAAGTAAAGTTTACAATTTTATCTTAAGGAAGCACAGAAATGAATGTTAGCAAAATTGGTTCTACTCCAGGCTATTTTTCAAACCTATTGTGTGACCTGGCAAATACACCACTTTACCTTTCTGTGGCTCCCAATCCTTTGCATATTAGACTTTTATTATTTTTAGAAAGGTCACCATAGAGTAGTACCTTGTAGATTTCCTTAAAGATTACCGACCCTTCTTTCTATGGATAACTGTTATCTACATCAAGATTCCTTAGTTTGCTTTCCCTGCCTTGAGCTCTTACAGCCAAGTTGAGAGATTTCCTTTTACTATTCAGAGACACAGTTCAAGTGTCTGACACATGTGTGCCCTGCTGCCATCCTGGGATCTGCAGAGGTTAATTTAGGTTGTAATCTGAAGGCAATGTAATTGCACAGGACGAACTGTACAGAAAGAACGAGAGCAACAGAGCTTTCATTTGTGCTCCCAGCCTGAATATAAATTTAAGACCAATTAAGTAGTTGCATAAATGAATCTCTGTCATTGCTGCAGCAATGGACTTGCCACTGTGTTCTAACTGAACAACTTTTGTTTAAGTATCACCTTATTACTCTGGTACTGCAATATCTGAGGATGTGAGCAAACTCAAAACTATAAAAAAAAGATTTTTTTTTTTTTTTAACTCCATTTGATCAGGCAGCAGCACAAGAAAGGAAAGTGCTGACAAAACTCTGCCTATGCCTTTCTTTAACAAAGAGAGAGTTACTGCGTGAAGATAGCTAGCACATATGGCCCACTAGTAGTGGAAAAGACTAGATTTTACTTAGGTCTCCTACGAACATGTGCATGCACTCATATTTATGGCAAAAATAACAGATCTTGTTTTCCCAGGGCTTCTCAGCCAAGACTGGCATTTAGTACAGGGAAGATCCTGTGCACTTTCCTCTGATCTCACAGAATTGTTCTCTTGCTGCTGAGTAACGCTGGTTAAAACAGCACATCAGAAGTTTCCAATTTATTATCAAGGGCTCTAGGTGTTGCTGGCCAACGCATGAGAAGAAAGGCTTTTTTAGAGCTCCTTTCTGCAGTATCACCTCAGATTGTTAGAAAATGAGGATTGCTGTGCCCTAGGACTGAAAGATATGTGCATAGAACATCTGCAAAATGCATTTCTCTTACATGGAAGAAGTCCTTAATTGTGTGTATAGTTTAAAAGAAAAGAATAGCTTCACATTTGGAATCTTCAGATCCTTTAGCTAGGGTGTGTATGAAATGAGGCAGTGACACTTGAGGCAACTAACTTTTGGTCAGGATCTGTTATCATAGCAATCAATGTATTGAGGAAATTCAGAAAAACTAAAAATAAAATTAAAAAAAAAAATAACCTTAGTCAGATTTAAGAAGATAGAGGTAGATACTTAACAACTCCTGTCTTGCTGGCATTGAACATGAGAGGGAGGTGAATGTGGCAGATATTACTCTGGAGAAAGTGTCATGAATTCATAAGGCATTTTTTCTGCTGCTGAATCCTTGTTTTTGTCAAGTAATTTGGGTAAATCTCAAACCCATTGGTTTTCTCAGATGAGTGACAGCTGAATTTTCTCAAACTGACGAATTCTTAACTTTACAATTTCAAAGTGATGTCCTGCAATGTCCACGAATGCTTTTGAATAACCCTTTATACTAGGCAAATTGCCAGCCAGCCTTTGTTCTAATTGTACTGGCTTTTGTTACAGTGATTCACACTCTATATTCGCAAGGGAATGGATAGCACAAATCCATGTCATTTGTTAAAATCTGTCAAAGATCATGAGTGTTTCTAGCTTATTACCATCTAGTAGTTGGTCAGTGACCTAATGTGGTGGGTTGACCTTGGCTGACTGCCAGACTCTCCACCCAGCCACTCACTCACTCCACCTCCTTAATGGGACAGGGAGAGAAAAAAGGCTGGAAAAGCTCATGGGTTGAGATAAAGGCAGAGAAATCACTTTCCAATACCAATGGGCAAACCATACTTGACGAGGTAAATTAATTTACTTTATTACCAATTAAAAATAGAATGAAATGGTAAGAAAAAGACAAGGCTTAAAATACCTTCCCCCTGCCCCAAGTCTTCTTCTGAGGCTCAACTTCATTCCTTCATTCCCAATTCCTCTAACCCCTTTCCCCAAGAGGTGTAGGGGGAATGGAGAATGAGGGTTGCACTCGGTCTGTAACAGGCCCTATCTGACGATCCTTCCTCCCTACACTTTCCTTACTCAAGCCATCCCATGGGATACAGTCTTTCATGGACTGCTCCAACATGAATCCTTCCCATAGGTTACAGTTCTTCAAGAACTGTGGGTCCTTTCCACAGGGTGCACTCCTTCAGAAACAGATAGCTCCAATATGGGTTCCCCATGTGCCACAGTTCCTGCTAGAAAACCTGCTCCTGAGTGGGGTCTCCACAGACTGCAACCTCCTTCAGGGCAGGTCTGCTTACTCTGTCATTCAGTCCTCCACAAGTGAAGAGTGGCTATCTGCTCCAGTGTAGTCCTTCATGTCCAGGGGGACAACCTTCTTCACCATGCTCTTTTCCATGGGCTTCAGAGGAATCTGTGCTCCAGTGTCTGCAGCACCTCTTCGCCCCCTTCTTCACCAAACTTGGAGTCTGCAGGACTTCTTCTCACATCCTTTTTTTCCTCATACCTCTCTCCCACACTCTGCTGTGCTTCATTTTCATTCTTTTTGAAAAATGCACTTTCACAGGACTTCCACCACTTTGGCTGTGAGCCCTAGCTGTGCCATTTGGTGGGTCCATTGGAGCCAGCAGGAGCTGGTTGTGTCCAGCACAGGCCAGCCCTAGCCTTTCACAAAGGGTGCCCTGCAGCTGCCCCATTGTCAGCACCTGGGCACCGATAACCAATACAGTAAATAATGTGAGTTTCTGGTGAACAAACACCTAGCAGTAGAGATCACCTCTGCAACTGGCATTAGTGAGTCTTTTTACAGATAGTTTTAGTGGAGAAGTCAAGAACTAAATGGGAAATGGGTAGTGATTTGCCTTTCTGTCCTTGAACTGAGTTCTGCAGGTAATTTCTGTTTAGCAGTGAAAAATGTTGGTAAAGCGGTGTACAGACAAGGGCAATATTAGCATCTTGCATTATCTTGCTCCCTGGGGGAAAATGGTCATTCCAGTCGTTAAGGTTCTTCACATGACAAGTCATACAAAACAGTAACATCTGTTCTGTTATTATGCTGTTCTCAAGGCAGACTTTCATCTTGTTCCCTCTGAGGGTGAAAATAAGCTCTTTGAAAGTTGGGCCTTCTAGCTTAAGCTTGCTGTGGTCACTAGAAAGAAAGGTCACCTCCAAGAGTATTCAATTCCATCTGAGAGTGGTAATCTGAGCAAGATGAGGGTGCATGATTTGTGCATGATTTGTGTAGATTATAGCCACTATCTGCTTGATGACTAAAGCAGGACAAAGGAAAACTTGTCCTGATCTGCCATAATATTAGTCTTGGGCTTGGAATAAGGCAGATGCACAGAATCGATATATTTTCATGATATTTAAGAAGTCTTTGAAAGAAACACTTTTTCTGAAGACTGTGACAATATTGAAGAAATGTATATAGTCCTTTAGGACCTCAGGAAGAGTCCCTGACACTGTGACAAATCATGTTTTTTTAACGTATTTTCATAGTATCTATATTTCAATATTTTTCTTTCTTTCTATGTTGAATATTTATTCCTCAGCAAGAAACTTCTTGTGGATCTGATTCCAGGGTTCCTTGAATCAGTGGAGCATTTGGTTTTCCAGCTTCTTTCGGTTTCTCTGGTCTTGTAGTGAAACCTTGGATAAAATTTCTAAATAATTCTACCACTTCAGGTCTTGAACAGAGAGTAAACTTGTGCTGGTTTTAGTTGGGACAGAGTTAATTTTCTTCTCAGTAGCTAGCATGAGGCTGTGTTTTGGATTTGTGCTGAGAACAATAATTTGTGCTAAGAATAATATTGATAACATTGTTGGTTTTAGTTGTTGCTAAGGAGTGTTTGTACCAAGTCAAGGACTTTTTCTATTTCTGGTGCAGTGCCTGTGTTCGTGACTTCTTTGCTACAAGAAGCTGGGAGCGGATACAGCCAGGATGGCTGGCTTGGACTGGCCAAGGGGTATTTTATTCCATAAAATGTCATGCTCAGTCTATGGGTTGGGGATTGGGCCAGGAGTGTGCTCTGTCTCTCCAGCTCTGGCTCTCAGTCAGTCAGCGGGTGTTGAGAGGTTCTATCATTTGTTTTCTTTTCTATTATCTTTATTGCATATTATTAGTATTGTTAGTATTACTGGTATAATTATTTTATTTCATTTATATTCAATTATTAAACTGTTCTTATCTCAGCGCACAAGTTCCCTTGTCTTTTCCCCTGATTCTTCACTCTTCACTGAGGGAGGGGGAAAGTGAGTGAACTGGTGTGTGGTACTTATCTGCTGGATGGAATTAACCCACGATAAATGAAAATGTTGTTATACCTTTCCTGGGACAGATTGATGTCAATATAAACAACAAGAAATCCCACACTGCTTCTTTTGATTTTTTTTTTTTTGTGTGTGTGCTGTGATTAATTTTGAAAACATGACCTCACACATGGTCTACAGAAAGTTTGCTGCTTGCATAACTGTGATGAAGACATCAAAATACAGTTCTAAGGCACTTCAGGGGTGTCTCATGGTCAGTATTTGTAAGAATTTCACCAGTGCTTGATGCTGGGGCTTTGTCTCTTTAAACATTGTGTCTTACTGTTGTTAATATTACTCATTTATTCCCCAAATAATTGCTGTAATAAAATGTTGAAACACATATTAAAGTTAGCCAGCTATACTAAATGGCTGTAAATGCCTATGATTAATAGGGTAAAAAACATACAGTTTTATCATTAAATTATACTTTTAAGGCAGTTTATCAGCATCTACAATACTTAGGATTGCTTTTGTGTGAAGCAATGTCACAGATAAGCCAGACAGACATTATTTAATATATTTATAATGTGATACTGAAGTGCTTTTGATCAATTTTTCTTACTATAAAGAGCAGAGTCTAAGATTCATACAATGTAATTTAGGTGTTTACAGGATTAACTTTTTGTGATTCTTTCAAGCAGTTTGATACCATGTACAATAAGAGAGAGAGTGAGGGAGAGAATATGTGTATCAAAGTGTGTGTGTGAAAATAAGTTATAAGTGGTAATTTGGCAACACCCTTATAGGGAAGAAAAATATAAATTGGCTTGTAGAGCAGAAAGTGTCATAGCAGAGGAGAATAATAAATCAGATTTGCAGTTTTTACTCTGTAGACAAAACTGTTACAGAAAAGGTAATATTTGATTCTTCACTGTTACAAATAATTGAGTTTCAGATTGCAAAGTCCTGTTACTTCCTTTAGTTTAGCATTTATAAAATGTACATAACACCACATGGTTCAAATCAAAACCAGGATAAACTACATATTTACTGAGTGGGAAAAATATTTTACAGTAGAAAAACTGGACATACACTAAAAATAATTCAAAGCATAACCATGTTTTACTCACAACCTTCACATTTTACATCCTATTTTGCAGAATCAAAAGGGTAAGAGAACACATTTGTAACCCCAACCCCCTTCTCTTCTGTCAAGGCTCCTATAAATAAACAACATCTATTGTGTGATTAAAGCATGTCTCATAGGAATAAGCAAGCAATGTATGATACTGCTTAGATATTGAAGAAATACCTATCCAGATTTCTGCCACAAGTTAATCAGCTTAAAAATTCAACTGCATATTCATAGGTAATCTTCTCCAGTACTTTTTCCCAGTTCTGCCTTTTTAGATCTTCCAAAAAATGTTTGGTGCTAAGCAACAAATACTTGGTTTTGATTGTATATTGCTGCATGAAGCTTGTTAGCATGAACTTGCCTCCTCGTAGTGCAAATATGAGTGTATAGGAAAGGTGTGAGAGTAAGGGAAAGTGTGAGTATTGAAATCAGAGTGAAGTTGTGAACAGTCACACTGTTCAACAGTGATTTTTTTATTGCATGTTAAGTAAAGAAAGACAATATTGTCCAGAATCAAAATTCAATGAAAATGAATAGCCTGATAGCAAAAGCATGAAATCCAATCTCAAATATTTTGAGCACAAGGGAACAACTATTTCTATAAGAGGAAGCCAGCAACAAATTTCAATTTCCAGTGTAAAAAGAACACTTGTTATTTAAGTAAAGGGAATAGAGCTAGTCTGTAGAATAGTTAGGTGGTCTGCCTATCTTAACTTTTGGTGATCTAGAAACATTCCCTATAACGTTCCCCATAGCACCATGACATTCACAGGGATATGAATCCAGCACGGCCTGTTATGCATTCTTATGCTTTTCCCTCTGCAGTGTGAAGTGCTAAACCACTGCTGTGATAAGCCTGGTTGCCCTCAAAGAAAAATTTTGAAAACAGTGCATTCATAGTCAGCGGTCACCTTAAATTAACACAGAAAGATGTGGAAACTATGGAAGAATAAGCTGCTGTAAAATGCCCTTCAAAGTGAAGAAAATTGACAAAAGTCAATATAATTAACGTTGGTCTGAATGGCAGAGGAGGTATCCCATTTCACAACTTCCAATTTAATTTGGTTCCATACATCTGTTTAAGGTAGCTGCATAGATTACTTATTCTCCGTAGGGTACAAGTAAATAAACTGAAAGTATGTGAGAAAGCCACAGGGTCAGGTTGGTATCAATCATCAGACCATTTTAGATGCTCATTGATCAAAAGAAGATGAGTAAAAGAAGAAAAGCTACACACTAGCCTCACACAGTTCTGGTGCTACTGTGATTAGCTCAGCTTCAATGAACTCAGTTGAACTATGACTATTTGCTGAGCTTGGGATCTTGTCCTAAATATCAGTTACGAATCTGAGACAGAAATCAAAGATGTTATCAAATCATAATTTGACGTGTGGAACAACCCTGTGATCTGGAACCTGAAAATATCTGAAAAGGAATGCCAAGGGGAACAAATGATGAACCAAGTCAAAGAAAGAATTTAATTATGTCACCATAAATTCAGCAAAACTAAACTTAAATTTTTAAAAGTATATCTAACATTCATCTAAATAACACATTGTCACTCCAAATAACTTTCACTTGGCAGATTTCAGGAGGACTTATTTTGAACATTTCTTCCTCGGTTTCAAACTCTTTCCATTTTTCATCTAATAGGAATGCTGGACTAATACAGATACGAGGATGTTTTGAAATGGCTATTGCTAATTTCCCAAAGTATCTTTCAGATGTCTCAGTGCTGACGTCTATATACTGTGAGGTGTCATAAAGTATGACTGTTTTTGACTGTCAGTTATCTGATGAGATAATTGACAAATTAGGCATTTGCAGTTAATTTCCTTGTCTTTGACGTTCTGCAAGCACTTATTTTATTTATTTTCTTGTGGTTTGTGTTCTTTTTTTTTTTTCCCTTATATATGTCAACATGGAATATAAAGCATGAAAAATCAGGAGAATCAGGCTGCATAACAGGGTCACTAACAGATATTATGACAGTTCTTTCTCTTTTACACCTTCATGAATTTCTTTTTTGGTGTACTAGTGAGTGGACCTTTTTAATTATACATCAGTGACTTGTCTTTCAGGTTTTTCTCTCAGTTTTTCACCAAATAGAAGAAAGTTCTTTTTAGCAAGTGTCTCGTCTGCATGCATGTCAGAAATAGCAGCTCAGAAGATATTTAGCAAGATATTTAGTGTTTCACACCTAGCTATCCTTTACAGCAATCACTGCCTTTGCCATGTTGTATTATTGTAAAATACATCTGTAAAGAACTAGGGATATGCTTAAACAATGCAAACAGATTTTGAAATTCTGTGAACTGAACAGGAAGTGGGGTTTTTTCCCAATATTTGTTTCATGGTTCAGTCTGTTTCTGCATTATTTGATTGTTGCAGGTACATGGAAAATCTCACAGGCTGAGAGTTTGCCTGATACAGAGTAAGTGACAAGAAATCACAATAAAACTGAAGCAAATGCTGCTATTATTATGCAGATAAGTGTGCTTTAACTTACATTAGGTTACACATCATTCATCAGGAAAACTCTTCTCTGTAGCTGTGGAAAGGCTTTATTGAAAAAGAGTAAGGGAAGCAGCAATGAAGGTCAATATCAACTGTTAAGTTTCTTTGCTTCTGGATCGATTCTGGCCTTAGATATGCATGGTTGAAAGCTCTTGCAATCTCACCTATATTACAGGCATTCATCCTAAGCTTACTGAAGCACCATAAATGTTTGAAGTCTAAATATAACATATCAGAAGCTCTATGTACTCGTCATGCTTTGCCATTAGAGGTAAAAGGTTATGTTGCCTGCTTAAATGTGACCACACACAATCAAATAAACCTACTGTTTAAGTAATACTTCTGAAGAGGTGGACTGGCATACACATGAACTATTAGGTAAATGTTTATCAGCATCTGATAATAGTTGATAAATAGTGGGTAAAAATGCTAAAGTTGCTGACAACTTCCTTCTCCAACTGATAGACGAGCTGATGAGGAGGGATGCCATGCTGGACCTTGTTCTCGCCAACAGGGAGAGGCTGGTGGGGAATGTGAGGCTCAAGGGCAGCCTTGGCTGCAGTGACCATAGAATGGGGGAGTTTGAGATGCTTAAGAAGGTGAGGAGGATGCACAGCAAGCTCGCTACCCTGGACTTCAGGAGAGCAGCCTTAGGCCTCTTCAGCGAACTGACTGGCAGAGTTCCATGGGATGAAGCCCTGGATGGAAGAGAGGCCCAAGAAAGCTGGTGAGTATTCAAGGACCTTCTCCTCCAGGCTCAGGAGCGAAGAATCCCAGTGAAGAGGAAGTTGGGTAAAAACACCAGGGGGCCTGTGTGGATGAACAAGCAGCTCCTGGACAAACTGAAGCACAAAAAGGAAACCTACAGAGGGTGAAAGCAGGGACAGGCAGCCTGTGATGATTACAGGGAAGTTGTCCAACAAGCCAGGGATCAGGTTAGGAAAGCCAAAGCCCTGACAGAATTAAACCTGGCCAGGGATATCAAGGCCAACAAGAAAGGCTTCTATAGGTACATCAGGGATAAAAAGAAAATCAGGGAAAATGTGGGCCCTCTGTAGGAGGAAACGGGAGAGTTGGTTTCCCAGAATATGGAGAAGGTCAAGATGTTCAATGCTTTTTTTGTCTTGGTCTTCACTGTCAAGGGCAAGAAAAGGGAGAATGGAGACCTGGCAGTGATTAAAGAAGGTCAGTTTCAGGAGCAAGTGAGGAACCTGAAGGTGCACAAGTCCATGGGACCTGATGAATTATATCCGCGATTCCTGAAAGAACTAGCAGATGAGGTTGGTAAAACTCTATCCATCATATTTGAGAGGTTGTGGCAGTCTGGTGAAGTTCCCTCTGACTGGAAAAGGGGAAAAATAACTCCCATCTTTAAAAAAGGGAAAAAAGGAGGATCCAGGGAACTACAGGCCAGTCAGTCTCACCTCTGTGCCTAGGAAGATCATGGTGCAGATCCTCTTGAAAACTATGATAAGGCACATGAAAAATGAGGAGTCGATTAGTGACAGCCAACATGGCTTTACCAAGTGCAGATTGTGCCTGACAAATATGGTGGTCCCTTACGATGAGCTTCGGATCTTGGTGGATAAAAGAAGTGCAACCAATGTCATCTACCTGGACTTGTGCAAAGCCTTTGACACTGTTCCACATGACATCCTTGTCTCTGCATTGGAGAGGCATGGATTTGACAGTTGGACTGCTCAGTGTATAAAACACTGGCTTGGTGTTTGCTATCAGGGAATTGTGGTCAATGGCTCAATGTCTGAGTGGAGACCAGTAATAACCGGCTTTCATAAGGGGTTGGTATTGGGAACAGTGCTGTTTAACATTATTGTCAGTGACATGGATGGTGGCATTGAGTGCACCCTCAGCAAGCATCACATAATCTAAGAACATTTACAGTCAGATCGTATTATCAGTTTTTAAGATTCCCCTCTTTCCCCCCATCAATTTATTTCAGCCTCAGGTCTTCTCTGAAAATCAGCCTCTTGTGCCTGACAAATGTGGAGGCCTTCCATGACAGTGTTACTGTGTTAATGGGGTAAGGGAAGGGCAACTGATGTCATCTACCTGGACTTGTGCAAAGCGTCTGATACTCTCCCTCATGACATCCTTGTCTCTAGATCGGAGAAGCGTGGATCTGACAGATGGACCACTTGGTGGATAAGCAACTGGCTTGATGGTTGCACTCAGAGGGTTGTGGTCAAGAGTTCAATGTCTCAGTGGAGACCAGTGATGAGCAGCGTTCCTCAGGGATTGGTACTGGGACAGGTACTGTTTAGCATATTTCTCAGTGACATGGATGGTGGGATCAAGGGCACCCTCAGCAAGTTTGTCAATGACACCAACCTGTGTGGTGCTGTCGACCTGCTGGAGTGAAGGGATGCCATCCAGAGGAACCTGGACAGGCTGGAGAGGTGGGCCACTGCCAACCTCATGGAGTTCAACAAGACCGAGTGCAAGGTCCTGCACATGGGCTGGGGCATTCCCAAGCATGAGAAGAGGCTGGGAGGAAATGGATCAAGAGCAGACCTGAGGAGAAAGGTTTGGAGGTACTGGTGGATGAAAAGCTGGACATGAGCAGGCAGTGTGTGCTGGCAGCCCAGAAAGCCAACCGTAACCTGGGCTGTATCCAGAGCAGCGTGGCCAGCAGGTCGAGGGAGGAGATTCTCCCCCTCCACTCTGCTTCTGCGAGACTCTACCTGGAGTGCTGCCTCCAGCGGTGAGGCCCTCAACATAAGAAGAATATCAAGCGGTTGGAGCAAATCCTGAGGAGTCCACGAGGATGATCATGCTGGATCATGCTGGTACACCTCTCCTATGAAGAAAGGCTGAGAGAGTTGAGCTTTTTCAGCCTGAAGAAGAGAAGGCACCAGGGAGACCTTATAGTACCTTGCAGTACCTGAAGGGGGCCTACAGGAAAGCTAGGAGGGACTTTTTACAAGGGCCTGTAGTGACAGGACAAGGGGTAATGGGTTTAAATTGAAAGTGGGGAGATTTAGATTGGATATCAGGAAGAAATTCTTCACGGAGAGGGTGGTGAGGCACTGGAACAACTTGCTCAGAGAAGTTGTGGGTGCCCCATCCCTGGAAGTGTTCAGGCCGGATGAGGCTTTGAGCAACCTGGTCTAGTGGAGGGTGTCCCTGCCCATGGCAGGGTGTTGGAACTAGATGATCTTTAAGGTCCCTTCCAACCTAAATCATTCTATAATATCTATGGTGATTATAGGAAAACATAGATATTGGTAATGCTTTCTCCTGACAGAGCACAAATGGCATAGACGCTCTTCAATACGTTGACGTGTAAACATGTTATTCACTAAAATCAAATTCTCCTCCAAATACTGTTTCCTTTCACATTTCCTTTTGGCATTTCTGTTGCCTTTGCAGCTGTGTCTTTTTTTGTTTAACACATGTAGAGATGGATTATAAGAACATTTTTTACAAAAGGACAGCAGTTCTTAGTATCTGTGATCCCAGCAGTTTTGTTTGTAAAACATTGCTTTGCCTTTCTCTACTTATCAGTTTCACATTCCATACAATTTTTGCTTCTCAGATGGAGTAAAAGGGAAGGCCAGTTAATAGAAATGGACACATTATCATGGACATTACTTTGAAAGGGTCTTATCTGAATTAATTATATTTTAGCCAGTGAGGCCACTCAACACTAAGGAGCAAACTCAGCCTTGATATGTGGGGGTGCAGTCTCATTTCTTTTGATTTCAGTAGGAGTTTTGCTGAGTTTATTGCCTATCTTTTAATCCAGGAAGACCAAAGAGACATAATACTAGATGTTCAACAAATTAACCTAATATTTTGTGTAATGACAAGATGGCATTGCTTTCCACCTCATTTTCACTTTCCTTCCAGGATAAGTTAATGTGGACAATGTAAATGTCCAGGTTCGCATGAATTATAATTCTTCCTTTCCTATGCAAAGAAAAATCGGTGCTTAGCAAGGGAAATGGTGAATTGCAGGTGCGAAGTCAATAAAAGTCCGTTTGCTTTACTTATTCAGGTCTGAGTTGGTGTTTTAATATGGCCCTGATTTCTGGTGTTTGAGAGTGAATGGTAAGGAAATAAGGATTTAGAGTCTTTAAACATCAGAGTGAGTTTTTGTGTCTTGCTTTCTGCACCAAACCAGTTACAGATAGGGCAAAACAATTACTGTGGGTGATCCTCTGACTATTAATAACCAGTAAGCATAATAACAAAAATAAAATAGTGATATATTTGGAATATAGCTATATAGCCCTACACATATACATATGCACACAAGTACTCCTCCTGCTGAATCTTCCAGCACAGTCACTGCTTGTGTTACTACCACCTTTAGAATTTTATGGTGTTGCTAATTGGGTCCCAAGACTATATCAACCACTGAAAATAGCAGCATGCCTGGGAATTAGATTGCAGAAGTAGTTTGACCTTCATAAAATAAAATTAGCAGTGGAGTTTTTCTGGAGTCAAAAAGAGTATATAAGGAGGAGAGCTGCAAAATAGACATTAAGATGTGAAGGGAATATGACGATCTCAGAATAGGCTGAAAAGGTGTACTTCTTCCAACTTCATACTGATTTTGTTAGCTAATAAATAAAGTTAAATTGTGGAAATTCAAAGAAAAAAGAATTCTTAGTAATGTCTGTTTTCATCTCTGTATGACTAAATACAGTTAGTCAGTATTTAATATTTTCTAAATAAGTAGGCAGGGTCAGGTCTTGTGTGTTTACAATTCAGTTAAACTTCATTAGTTTCAGATGAAAATTTGATATTTAGTCACATTGGTGAAATTTTACTTGATTTCTCTGTGTCTACTTTCTTCGTCATCTAAGGTCTGGAATATGTAAGTTTAGAAACATAACAAAATTTTAAAGGTTTCTACAGAATGTAGGAATGCTGATCTTCAGAAATAATCTCACTTGAGTTTTGACCATGTAAGGTCAGTGGACTAAGGAAATATTTTTGTTCAGTTAGTTCTTGCTGGAATCCTTACCAAGTGGTCAACCACAGCTTCTGAAGGTAGGATTTCAAGTCGTTTTGGGTAATTTCCTTTTGCCTGCAACTGCCTTGCTAATGAGGTCCAGTACGTTTGGGAAAATTATAAAACTTTCCTAAGAAACAATGCACTCTTTCCAGTGTGTCAACATGCAAATCCTGAAGGGCACATATCTTAAATAAATGAGTTTGCAATACAAAACTGAAAAATGCATTGTGGCTGGAAACCTTTGCTTTTCAAGGACAGAGGCTAGCACATGAATGAAGCTCGGATAGCCCTCCATTGGCAGGCTTGGTGTGCACCCATAGTTATATCCAGTTGCACATATATAGATCGCCAAGTGGGCACTGCCACATGAGCTGGCGTGGGTGCTATTTAGATATCTGTCGGTGGCTGTTACTAACTAATGATAATTGAAGAGTAATTACCGGAAGATGACTTGGCAAATCAGCAAGACATTCAGACAAGGATGACTCAGATAACAGTAAGAAATCCCAGCAAAATTCAAACATTTGAGAATGAGAAAAATGAACTCGGTAGAGGCAGAGAAATGGTTCTCAGGGGATCAGGGGAGAGAAGGTAATAATCCACAAAGCCAAAGACTGAAAATTTTAAGAGAGATCTATGAGGAACATTTGCATCCAATACCATAAAAATGTCAAGCCAGAGACACTATACTAACCTATCAGAAGCTCACATATTGATGAAACAATCCAGCACCTGTGCAACAGTGGCAGGATTTCAAAATCCTTTAAGGACTGGCAACATCATGGCATGGGCATTTTTGTTTGTTCAAATTAACACCTAATAAAACATGAAACGTTTCACTTATGCTTGTTCTTCTTTTTCTGCCTTTTTTTAATTTTTTTTTTTTTTTTTTTTACCTCTGGCTTATCATAAAATCAATAATTTATTCTCTCCCTGTATGTTCTTGCTCTGATCCTAGAGCTACCACGAAAACAATCCATAAATGACCACCGCTAAATATGTATAGAAGTATGAAAAAGCAATGACTAACAAAAAATCCCCAAACCCCCAAATAACAAGTCTCCACTCTCCACCTCCCCAAATGCAATAAAGCACAAAATAACACATGCACAGAAAGAAAATTTACTGCAATTAGTCTGTAATTCACACTCGGTAATTTTAGATCACATCTTCTTGTTGAATAAAGACTGATAAATTTTGGTTTGGTTTCTTATAGGACCAGTTCATTTCCAGTGTGGACGTCAGCTATCGTTGATTGTTATTTAAATAGTATTTACATGTTTATCTAAGTTTGGAGATACCTGTCATGAAGAGTTCTAGATTTGCAGAGAGAAGGAATAAACAGAATACTAAAAGAAACTGAGAATGTGACAGCCACTTTACTGTCCACCTCAAGAAGTTGCAAGTACAAAATGTGCTCAGCTTTAGATGAATGATTAGAAAGCCCACTGATCACCATAATGCAGGACTGATAAGATATCCTATAACAATTAAAACAAAAAATACACATGGAAGGAATCACATATTTTTTTTACATGTATATCTGTGCACATTTAGATACATATGTATCTATATATAGATGTATAATTTTTTGTACTTAAGGCTCAGAAGAACGATGAGAACCGAGTTGACAGTTAGGTACTGTAATGATGAGCAATCCCATAAAACACAGATACAAAGAAAATAGACTAGCTGTTAGAAGATACCTTCTCCCTCCAGCAGGAAGCCTGAACATTGAATCTTGTCATGGCAAGACCTATATTTACTATCATATGAGGTTTGGGGAACATCAGTCTTAGGTATCTGTATTTTACCTGCCTTAAAAATGAAGTTTTAAGCTTAAAGCAGGTAAAATTTAGAGATATAACATCAAGAATGAGTCCAGGTGGTTTTTAGACAAAAGGAGAAAGTTGTAACCTAAATAGTTCTGTAAGGATTTACTTTGTTCTAAAGACCCATGAAGGTAAAAGAAAGTCTGGGCACAAGTTAGTGAATTATGCTGCCCATCTACCTTTTTAGCTTTTTAGGACAGAAAAGTAAGCTGTTTTCATATCCTACTTGTCTCTCCTCTACAGAAATAGTAAAAAAATACTCTCTTGATGTTGGAAACTTAAACTATTTTTTGTTTTGAAGATTTAATGTCTTACAGTAACATAATCTGTCAGGTTTTGTCTTTATCATAACAGTAATTATATGTAAAAGAACTGTGTAAGATCCTCTCACTATTAATATTTTATTTTATTACTTTCTGTAAATGTCTTGGCAGTGAAGAGATGTTAACAGAAGTTGTACTGGTGTTTACTAAGCCCAGGCGGTCTCACTGTTCTTTTTTTCACTTTTACAGAGTGATGAGAGTAACCACCAGGTCTTTTTGTTTGGCCAAATCTATAGCAAAATATAGGATTATATTTTGCAGGATCAACATAAGTCAATTTAGTGTGTTATTCAGCTAGTTATTTTATTAATGTTTTGTTCAGGATCCCTGGTATGCTTGGCTTTCCTGCACTGCAATCAACAATGCTTGTTTTCAGACCAATAAAATTATCGCAGTGATGGCCGTGTATCAGCAGTCCTGGCTAACCAGGGTTGTCCTAGTTGACTGATGGTTAGCAAATGAGATGTCCATCTACAAGAAGGGACAGAAGGAAGGTCCAGGAAAATAGAGGCCTTTTGGTCTGCCCTTGGTGCTGGGGAATTTTATGGAGCAGATCATCTTGAGTGTCATCATATGGTACATAAAGGACAACCAGGTGATCAGGCCCAGTCAGCATGGATTTATGAAAGGCAGATTGACTGACCTGTCCTCCTTCTAGGACAAGGTGACCTGCTTAGTGGATGAGGGAAAGGGTGTGGGTGTTGTCTACCTGGACTTCAGTAAAGCCTTTGACACTCTTTGAATTAAAAGTAATAATACTGTGATTGCAATAGAAAGCCTCTTTTGGCATATTTTTAAGGAATCTGCATGAAGTTGTCACAGTATTAGAAAAGCAGAATGATGTAACTACAAAACCCAGTAACTTTAATGAACTCTTATCAAAACCAACATTTTTATCAGTTTCCTTCTCAATATTACTCACAATGGTGCACAGATCCACTAGATGCAGAATATGTATATCTCAGAGAGATATAAGATAGGTGTGGGTATAAACTATTCCAAGCTGTATAGATTAATTCCTACATATTTGAGCTCCAATGAAATTGTGGTTGAACACACTAAAAATGGCCTCCATCAAAAAATAATATTTTGTTTATCTTGCTCAATATCCAGAGAAGACTTTTGAAAATGGAGAGAATACATAGATAGTGCGGTTGTTCCTGGAAAAAATAGTAGGTTGTTATGTTGTACGTTTAAGGTCCCTAGTGAGTTCTAGGCCACACATGTAATATGATGGGATTACCCAATGATCATCTCTAAGATTTACTTAAATCTGATGACAGTTTGCTGTTCTAGTCATATAAAAGTTATTTGTACTTTATACTTCTAGTCATGTAAATGTAATTTACAGTTTAAAGTAACTGAAAAATTATTATATAAATTTATATTCCTTAGGAATTCACATAATTAATAAAATGTGTTGTTTTGAACACAACTTAGGGTGCAGAACCCCAAACATACTGTCATGGCATTGAAGTTATTGAAGTAAAGGAAGTTTGGTAACAACCTGTTTTAATGAGAACAGACTTGGCAGACTTTTGAGTAAGTGGCAGGATAAGGAAGCATATAACTTCAATAATGTGTGAATCACAAGTATGCAAAGTTTAAAGTACATTCATTTCTGTGTCCATTAGACACTAAAATTATAACCTGTGAATGATGAAATTTTCACATTTGAGAAGATCACCACCTGCAATTATGCTGTGGCTATATCTTTGGGTTAGGAAACAATTGTAATTTTTATAGCTGATAACATGGCAGTATTATACTTTTCCTCTGTTTACAGACACTGTACTTGTGAATTGATGTTCCATACATGTACAATGGAACACTTAAATTAGCACTTTCTTCTACTGCTAAGCTATAAATGAAAGGTGTATACAATGAATTAATATAATTCTCATAATAATTACAATAACATTTAATGAGATAGGAGTTTTTTTTTTTTAATATAGACATAAAAATTTCTGTAAAGAGTGCTTTCAGTACTTTCCTGTTTCTTGTCATGTAGCATATGTAGTCAACCATTTGCTGTCCCTTGCCTATTGACAACATCTCCCCCTGATGCCCAAGTGTCAAATATTCTATCTAGCTCCATGGCTAGTTCAGCAAGATAAAGCACAGCCGTGCTTCTAAGAAAAGCAAAGAAGCATAGAAGAGAGCTGTGCATATAAATACATTCTTTACTGAAGTTATTTAGGAGGAGTTAGAGGATGAAGCATTTCCACAACTTGAAAGGAGTGTTTCAGAGGTGAAACCATCCACTAAATTTAAAAAGAGAAAAGAAAAATAGTTACAGGAGACTAACTAGAGCCCTGAAAACTCTGAAAAGCTCACCAGTTTCTCATTACCAAGAATGCTGTAAACAGAAACTTTATATTAGTTTGGTTTTAATTAGAACAATATTGGTTTGGGAAAACTGTATGTCAATACTGATGCCTGTATCTCAAATTCAAAGTACTCATCTATCATTATTTATATGAACACCTGCATTTGAAAACTTTCCATTCAATTTATATATTTTTTTCTCTCTATCAACTCAGAAACAATAGAAAACATACATTACATATACTCCAACAGTGTTCTTTTTTTGTTAACTTTTCTTTCCTGATGTAACATGAAATTCTCAGGGGAAAAAAATTCAATAATGTTGCTACAACCAGGAAAAAAAAAAAGCAATGATTTTAACTAAAATGTTACTTAATTGTGAAATGCATAATAAGGAAGAAAAAAAAAAAAAAAAAGAGATGACACCTAGTGTAGAAACTGAGGGTATGCATTTTTATGAAGAGGGAAGGCATTAGCTGTTTACCTGGATCTGCATTAAGATGACAGATAATTATCACTGTTCAAGTGTTACGCATCCTGCAACCATGCTGTTATCTTAAAAGCTTAATTTTTTTTCAAGGTCTGTACCTACCTTATTTTGAATATAGGGAATTTGTAAGTGAAAAGAGCATCAATGTGTAATGTTTCTTCCAGATTAAGAAGTAGCTTTACTATTTAACCTGCTTTAACATTTTTGATTCAAGCCCCAGGTTTTTTATTGTATTATTTATTGTATTTTGTGTAGAAAATAAGTCTGTATGCAGTAAAGATTCCCAGTTTCCTTTAGTCCAAATTGTGTTTTGATAGAGTATCTCTAGAAATTCTTTATTAAAAAGAGTTAATATTGTTTCCACACAGTATTTAAGATATCAGAATGACACTTGGATGGACATGGATGTAAGTCCAGACAGAGTGCTGATGACGAACCACATAATAAGACAGATGTACTGACAAACAAAAGCTGTAGTAGAGGTTCATCAGCCCTAGTCACCTCTAAAGATAGGCAGCTGGCATGGGAGTCTGGAGGCTGTGAAGTCCCTGTCTCTTAGGTAGCTACCAGGTTGCTGGTGGTTGAACAGCCTGGAAGCCCTGGATTTTCCATCTCTCTGGCAGCTTGCTTTGGCAAATTACTCTGGATTAAGGAATCTGGATGCTAAGTAGTTGTGAAGGTGGAGATTACTGTGGGCTTCCTGAGTGTCACCATGTCTTCCAACCACTATGTAGGCTGTGGATAGCTCCAGTACAGTAAGTATCCAAAGGCCTTGCCAGTGATTAATAAATATGTAAGCAATTAGAGGGTTTCATTTGGTATACCTACCTGTGTTGGGTATCATGCAAAATTTAAACATCTTTATCAAACATGTTTTTGTGGGTGAAGAGACATCTCAGAAAATGGGTAACCACCAACATGTTTTTAGGCATTTTCTGAATCAACTTTGGAGAAAAACAATGACTGGGAGGTAGGCTAGAGAAAACTCCAAAAAGAACATGAGTTATGAAATTGTGGCTGTGATTATAAATGCAGACCTGTTAAAGTTACAGGTGCCCATATAAGCATTAAAGTCCTTTTTATGAAGAGGAAAAATGTGTATTTGTAAAACTGATTTGTTGCAGATCAGCTGGACAGGTCAGGTTCTCATGAACCGCACAAAGAGCTGAAGGTCGTGTTCTCACAGGATACATGAGGAATTAAAAATACAGGACTAGGATGTTGACACCAAAGGGGCTCAAGTCATGAGCTTGATTAGCTAACTGTAAGGCAGCTGCAGAGCTAAGCCTACAAAAGTTATAGTTATCAGCCTCAGCTTTTGCAAAACACTGGGAGCGGTTTAGACTGTGGAAAATTACCAAAACTGTCTATAAAAACCCATGCTGTCAAATAATAAACGAACTCTTTTTTCTCACGAACTTGGAGGTCCGTGCATTACATATGCCACACTGATTACCCCTGAAAATGTAGTGTTAGGTAGTATAAGGGATATGATAAATGTACAGGAAAAAATGAATTATCTAAAATGGGTAGCTGAGAAATTCTGCTCCATCATTTTCACAGTGAGTGAGGGTTTGTCTGTATATTCAAGTAAGTAGACTATCTGGAGCTTTAATGTGGTCTTGTAGGTGACACAAAATTACACTGGGACAAATGCTGTTTAATGCAATAACATAGTGGGATTGAATACACCCTCAGCAAATTTGCAGATGACACCAAGCTGAGTGGTGCAGTTGGCACACCTGAGGATTGGGATGAATTCCAAAACAGCTTGACAACCTTGAAAAGTGGGCCCATGTGAACCACGTGAGATTCAACAACATCAAGTGCAAGGTCCTGCACATGGGTCAGGCAACCTCTGGTATCAATTCAGTCTGGGGGATGAGAGGTCTGAGACCACCTCTGTCCAGAAGGATTTGCAGGTACTGGTAAATGAGAAACTGGACATGAGCCAGCAATGTGCACTCACAGTCCAGAAAGCCAACCATATCCTGGGATGCATCAAAAGCAGTGTGGGCAGCAGGTCGAGGGAGGTGATTGTCCCTCTCTACCCTGCTATCATGAGAATTCACCTGGAGTGCTGTGTCCAGCTCTGGGGCCCCCAGTTCAGGAAATACATGGACGTGCTGTAATAGGTCCAGAGGAAGGACACAAATATGATCAGAGGGATGGAACACCTCCACTGTGAGGACAGGCAGAGAGAATTATGGTTGTTTAGCATGGAGAAGTCTACAGGGAGATATTATTGCAAATTTTCAGTACTTAAAAGTGGCTTATAAGAAAGATAGGGACAGACTTTTAAGTAGTGTAAGTAGTGATAGGACAAGGTGTAATGGGTTTAAACTTAGAGAGGGTAGATTCAGACTAGATATCAGTAAGATATTTTTTATGATGAAGGTGGTGAAACACTGAAACAGGTTGCCCAGAGTGGTGGTAGATGTCCCATCCCTCGAAACATGCAAGTCAGGTTGGATGGAGCTCCAAGAAACCTGAAGCAGTGGAAGATGTCCCTGCTGATTGCATGCGGGTTGGACTAGATGGTCTTTAGAAGTCCCGTCTTACAAACCATTCTATGATTCTGTGATTCCGTTATAGGATGGACAATCGAATCTTGTGCTTCCGGATTTTATACCCTCCTTGGTTAATATAATACACATATGTACGTTAAAATATTTTCCTGCACTTTCTTTTATGTAGTTACCCATGGTTGACATCAGGGTACTAAATGAGATGGGCTGCAGACATAACCCTTTGTAGCGAGGCCACCATGTCAAGAAAAATTAAATATAGAGCTTAGGTAGAAGGTAATTAAACCCTTGTCTGTCTTTTCCCACAGGCTCCAATTCACTAAGGACAACATTGTCATTCGGGCAAATATCAGTAGATTATTCATTTGATTGAATTCAGTAGGATTTATATTTGAAGTTAAGCACATATTTAAGTGGTTCCGTGAACTGTAGCTTCAGTTCTAAAATTGGTGTTGTTTTTTTTAATTGTCATGATATGATTGAAGAAAGCCATCTGTATCAAAACCCCCATGTGAAAATGTCTTAAAAATACCTCCAAACAAGTGTGTTTTTTGGCATCTATAGAAGGAATTGTGAAATGATCTCTAATGTGATAACATTTCCAGGTCATTTCTCCTTACAGTATTCTGCTGTCATCCTTTGGCAAGATTCAATGCCTTAATGATTTCTTCAAGTAATGCTCATTTTCAACAAGGTTAGAGGCATCCAGTGAAAGAACTGAAATCGTACTGAGCTTACAAGCTAAAGAGTGCATAAAAATATTTGTATATTAGGGGACAATAAGGGACCAATGAACACATGAAAAATGAATTGTAGATGATCTGCAAAGAGACACAGGCTACCTATCTTCTGCTGATGGCATGTGGGAGTTCAAAGTGCTCAAATTTATTTGAGAATATGTATCTCACTGATGATCTCTAAACTACTAACAAAATCTTAAATATAATCTAGATTCAGAAACAAAGAGTAATCCTTCAAGAGAGGCTAATCTGCTAAGTTTGGATGTATTTTACAGTGACTTCTTTTTATGTCTTTGTTTAATTGCAAATACGAGTGTCATGCCAATGGATTGGTGTTTGATTGTGATTGTGTATGTAGTCATGCTAGAGAATCAGTGACAATGCTACATTCTTGATCTGAGAGATGAGTTCATCTGTAATTAAAAAAGCACCATAAGGCAGGCAAAAACTTCTACACTGACATCAGTTAACTTCACTTTCCTGTTTCTCTTAACAACAGCTTTCAGGCTTGACTGCTTAAAAGAAATTTAATCAGGAGAAATATTCTAAGGACAAATGTGTTTAAAATCTTTGTCAGTGACATGGACGATGGCATCGAATGCACCCTCAGCAAGTTTGCTGACACCGAGCTGTGTGGTGCGGTCGACACGCTGGAGGGAAGGGATGCCATCCAGAGGGACCTGGACAGGCTGGAGAGGTGGGCCACTGCCAACCTCATGGAGTTCAACAAGACCGAGTGCAAGGTCCTGCACATGGGTTGGGGCAATCCCAAGCATGAGAAGAGGCTGGGAGGAGAATGGATCAAGAGCAGACCTGAGGAGAAAGATTTGGAGGTACTGGTGGATGAAAAGCTGGACATGAGCAGGCAGTGTGTGCTGGCAGCCCAGAAAGCCAACCGTAACCTGGGCTGTATCCAGAGCAGCGTGGCCAGCAGGTCGAGGGAGGGGATTCTCCTCCTCCACTCTGCTCTCGTGACACCCCACCTAGAGTACTGTGTCCAGCTGTGGAGCCCTCAGCATAAGAAGGATATAGACTGGTGGGAGTGAGTCCAGAGGAAGCCCTGAAGATGCTCAGAGGTCTGGAGCCCCTCTGCTATGGCGACAGGCTGAGAGAGTTGGGCTTGTTCAGACTGGGGAAGAGAAGTCTCCGGGGAGACATTATAGCACCTTCCAGTACCTGAAGGGGCCTACAGGAAAGCTGGGAGTGACTTTTTACAAGGGTCTGTAGTGACAGGACAAGGGGTAATGGGTTTAAATTGAAAGTGGGGAGATTTAGATTGGGTATCAGGAAAATATTCTTCCTGGAGAGGCTGGTGAGGGACTGGAATACGCTCCCTGGAAGTGTTCAAGGCCAGTCTGGATGAGGCTTTGAGCAACCTGGTCTAGTGGAGGGTGTCCCTGCCCATGGCAGGGGGTTGGAACTAGATGATCTTTAAGGTCCCTTCCAACCCAAACCATTCTATTAGTCTATGAATTATGATACCATTGTACATAGATAGAGCGCCCTAATGTTAATAAAAATGATAAAACCCCCCGATTGTTTTGGAAAATAAGGAAACCAATAAAATATCAAGTCAAATTAGTTTTCCAAAATTTTTGAATGTGGCAATCATTAAATAGTTATGACTACAGCAAAATTCAAAGAACATAAATTATCCCTTCAGTGTTCAGCTCTCAGAACTTCAAATGAATTATATTGAAAGATTATTGTTTCTCATATGTATGATGTGCAAAAAGTAATCTGTAGATATTGTGTTGTTCCAAATTTACTAATGAACCCTTATTAAAAATTCTTTTGATGCTCTTTTTCATGATTTGAAATTCAAATTGTACTATCATCTACCCTTTGACAGAATTCCGTGCCCACAGCAATGGCAGAAGGTCTTGTCAAACATCAATATTACGTGATACACTGCTGTGTTTCTCTAGTCACTGTGGTACCAGTGAGGTCCTTCAGGTAATTAAGAGATTTGTAACAATAAGATTCTGAGATTTATAGAAATAGAAAAATTCTAAAAAAAAAAAAGAAATTAAAACAAATCCAAACCAAAAAAAGAATATTATTTCCAGAAATTTCTGTAGTTTGTGGGAGGTGATCATCTGATGCTGTGAAACACATGGTCTGACTATAGAGCAGCAGAGCCTGCCTTTCGAAGAATGTTTCGGCTAAGTATTTTTTTGAAAATAATTGTCAGAAAAGAGATTTTATTGAAGAAAAATAGTAAAACTAAAAATCCATATTAATGTATTTAACTGAACCAATATATTATTAGTAAACTCTTGTAATGGAAAAGTTACTTCTGAGATTACTTATACCAGGAGCATTTAGACTGCCTTACTGGACTGTCACATTGTGCATTCATGCTCGAGTAGAGGCCTTGACCCCATGTTTTAATCAATGACATGTGACAGCAATAAGGAAAAAAAATATTCCTGACAGCTGGAGAGATGTGCAGATGAGGCACTAGGACATAAGATACAGGTTGTCTTTCCTTTTTCTGGACAACTTCTGATGCTAATATTACCTAGAATTGATGAACATTTGATGTATTATCTGATTATAAGAACTATAAAAAAATTAAACAGGATTAAAACAACTGAAGATGAGAGGTTTGTGCTTGAATCTCTCCAACAAAATCTATGTAATCTGGCAAATTTTACAGCTGTCAGGTGGGATTCAAAATGTGACAGCTCTTTTTAAGGAGAGATACTGGGAACTGATTTAAGGTTTCTGGATGGTGACATAGATGGAACATAACTGAACATCTTTATCTGCATGAATGAAATATAAATAAATAAATCCCCTTGTAACAACAGGTGACTCCTAAGTGCTAAAACCTTTTCCACTCCTCTAATAAAACAAGACAAAAGCATCTAGCTCGAATGGTACAATTTCTTGCTCTTTATGTGTATTGTGAGCGTGTCTACAGGAGCAGAAGATTTCAGTGAAAAGGGGAAATGATTTGAAACAAATCATTTTTATAGCCTATATTGATTTTTTTGAAATGTGTGTTGAGTTGTCTGTTTTTTGAATAGTAGCCCTTAAGGAGACAGAAAATCATCCAGGTTACATTCTATATTTGCAACTATATTAACATGAGGAAGACAAAGTTTCACTGAAGAGTTAATGGAAGTAAAGACAGCAAATCTGTAAGGTACCAGTAAGTTCTCGATTGTGTTTTTGTTATTCATGTATTATGACACCATCTTTTGGCTGCTGCCTTATTTTGAATATTTCTGGGAACTTTTGACTGCCTCCTGTGTTTAAATGTCTGATGCTGCAGTGTTGCTCAGTCAATTCAGGAGCTGGCTTTGTTGCTGCTGCCGTACTTGTGCCCAGGAACAGTGATACACACCTTGTGGTGTGTGTGCAGCCAGACTGTTCCTCTCATTCTCTCCTGCATGCCAGCTCTTTTATGGGTAGGAACAGACATCGAAAATAATATTTGCTATTAGCTGACTACATTCAAAGGAGTCAGAGAGACTAACTTCTCCTGTTAGCTTCCCTGCTGTACCTTTCAAAGGGCTGACTTTCTGATGTCATGTCAGCTGACTGCTGACATGATGAAATTGGGGGTCAGGGTGGGGAGAAGGAAAGGATGGGGACTTGTACACTCCTGTCTGAATCATGCCAGCCTTTATCAAATGGTGGTATGTTTATTTTGCGGGCCAGGCTTTTTTGAAAAGCAGGAAGTTTACCTCAGCTGCTATTTAGTAGTGATATGTGAAGTGTGCATCTGAAAACGCTGAGCTGCTCTTGATATGAATGATTGAGTGATGCATATGTGAAGCACTGACTACAGCAGGTAGCTGAGCCTGGGTGAATCAAAACAGGATACCTGTGGTCTGAGATACATTAGCCACAGAGAAGACAGGAGAATGTGGTGCTGTAAAGACTAGGGACCATGCAGATGAGGCCTTCTCAGTATATTGCCATATGCATGCATTGAAGGCAGGCTATTAATAATGGCTGGAGATTGAGAGCATGCTTAGATGAGTTAATTAACACCGTAGATAGTGCACAATAGAAGACTGGTACCTGATAAGATTAAGCATGATATGATTTAGGAAACTTCAAATGCATACAAGGAAAAATGGATTTAAGTGTGATACAGTTTAAAGAATATAAAAGCATTAGTGATTGCACATGTATGTGGCATTTGCTTTTCAGTATATGAATATTCTTCTTGCTGTGTGTCATTCTCCCTTACGAAAATACCTGAATAATTAACCTACTGGTGAACTGCACTTTGGGGCTATGTTTTGGGTGGATCAGGTCTCTTGAAAATTTGGGATCAGAAGCGTATTCTGGAGTAATCAAAAGTAGCTAATTGATAAACATTCTCACAGTGGCATACTAGTAGCTCTGGGAGCAGCAGCCAATGTATTTTGGTGTTACAGTTCTGAGCTACTTGTTTGGATGAAATGAAGTAATCTTGTTTAGTGTGGGGGTCACCCTTGCTAAGGCACAAGTGTCTGCTGAGAACAATGACACCCACTCTCAACTGTTGACACTCAGAATTATTTTGAGAGAGAAAAGGACAAATTTAAGTTACTGAAAGGGAAAATTTAATTTGTGCCTAATTTACAGGAGCAAATTGTAAAGGATCCAGCATACACAAGATCCATATGCCATTTCATCTATCAAAACATGGAAAAAAATGAAGATGAAGGGTCAGAGTTTAAGAAAAGGTAGCTAGAATGCTGTCCTACAAACTGTTAATCCTATATGTAATTAAAAATTTTGCTGAAAACATTTAAAAATGGTAAGTATGAGAGAAAAATTTTTGTTATGTTCAATTAAAACAGGAGTTCTGAATTCAAAAGTATTCTGTAGTGACAGTACAATGAGGTGTCTAAAATATGTGACTGGATACATAGGTGTGAACTATTAAATGCACAGGAAATAGTAGCAGTGTTATTTAAATAACTGAATCAAGACAAGAAAAATAAACAAAAAATAAAACAAAAAATATTCTGCATTAAAATTAACTTGCAGCAAGGTTAAGGTCAGCACAGTTTTTACTCTGCTACTGTTGTCTCTTCATCACAAATATTCTTTATGAGAATTTTATTAAAAAACCTTATCCAAGGAATATATCTGAATAAATGGTTTTGTGGGCAGCCCTGACTTAATGTCAATAGCATCCAATGAAATTAATTTCAACGAATGTATTTTGAAAATATGTAGAGAATATGCTTCAATATAATTTTTAGAATATGTAAGGAAGGGGATAAAAATGTTACAACAGTTACAACTGTTGTTCCAGTTATAAACAAATGCAACCAGGTGTTAATTTCACAGAGAAAATAATTTATAAAATCCTTTAACAAATGTCTTGTTAATCCAAATTGAAAATAATCACAATAGTTGAGATTCCCCCCTCCCCCCCCATTCTATTTCATCTGATATGCTGCTCCCAGCCCCAAGAAGATGAACAATTAAAAAAACCCCAACGTTCTTATACAAGAAGTACAGCATATTCAAAACAAATTTTGGTTAAATGGCACATTCTCCAAGAGGAAAAAATGTAAGAAGAAAATATCTTTCATTCTTAGGCTGATTTGCAGAACTAGTAGTTACAACAAGACCCATTGAGGAATTAGCCTAAAAGAGTCTTAGCATGTTATTTATGGCTTCCAGCGACACGAACTGCTGTATGCTTGTTTAGTTGGAGCCAAAAGAACAGAAACAACTTTTAAATGCAGTATGAAATGCAATTGTTGCTCAGTAATGTCCGCAAGCTTGAAAATTACCATCTTCCTGTTATTCTGAAAGTATAAGAAGTGATACAGGAATAGTAAGGTCGCTTTGGTTTAAGCAGTTGTTTGCAAAATGGACAGTACCAAGAAAATAAGGTCAGGGCCAAAGAAATTTTACTTTACCCAACATAAGCACAATGGAGATGAGGGAAAAAGGTGGCCCTAAAAATATTTTGGAAGATATTTTATGAAATATGGTAGACTTCAAGAAAAAAAGTCTATTAATTAAATACAAATTGCAGCAAGGTTAGATAAAAATGACCCAGATATCAAAAAAAAAAAAAAAAAAACCAAACAAAAAAAACTAAGAAAGTTTAGAATGCCTGCCAGTGAAAATTTTGACATGTCCCTTAGGATGACAAATTATGGAAAAATTCGAGAAATAAAATTTGCAAGCTGTTGAATGAAGCAAACTGTATTTTAGTGAGAATGACAATTGAAAGAATCTCTATATATCCTTTGGGAACATGTGCATTTCAGAATAATGACTAAATTCATATGGAGAACATGATTTGTCTAAACTCAGAGAAGGCTCTGGGGAGACCTTATAGCACCTTCCAGTGTCTGAAGGGGTCTACAAGAAAGTTGGGGGGGACTTGTTACAAGGGCCTGTAGTGACAGGACAAGGGGTAATGGGTTTAAATTGAAAGTGGGGAGATTTAGATTGGATATCAGGAAAAAATTCTTCATGGAGAGGGTGGTGAGTCACTGTAAGAGATTTTCCAGAGAAACTGTGGATACCCCATCCCTAGCTGTCTTCAAGGACAGTCTGGATGAGGCTTTGAGCAACCTGGTCTAGTGGAAGGTGTCCCTGCCCATGGCAGGGGGGTTGGAACTGGATGATCTTGAGGATCCCTTCCAACCCAAACCATTCTGTGATTCATTCTGTGAATAAAGGGATTGGAACAACTTTCTTCTGCTTTTTTCAAAGACTGTTGGTAAGAGCTAACGTGGTCTTCATGAGCTTACTTTAGCAAGACAGAAATAAGAAATGTGCTTGATTGCTTTTGCTAGACTTTGCTTCCAGTGACTTGCACTTCCTGCCTTGTAACTGGTTTGCCCTGTTAGTAATATACGTAATAATACAGTACTCTAAACAATATTTTATTTTTAGGTATTTTTTTATTTTACACAGGAAATAAGAGAATTAAGCTATCTGAGAATAGTTAGGGCTTTCCTGCTTATGGCACTAAATTCCACTCAGAGGAATTTACTCAATTTACTCTCTTACTGGATCCTACAGGAAAAATATTTATAGTTAAGATTGGAATTTCTGGCAGAAAAAGTTCTTTCAAATCTTTTTTTTTTTTTCCAGGGTAGTTGAAGACAGAATCCTGTCATGGTTCCATGTGAAAGATCCTTGCTGGCTTCAGTGAGAGTTCTAATAAGAAAAAACATTAGTAAAAAAAAAAATATTGTTGTTCAGAGTTTTCTTTTGATTTGACTTGGCACACTCAGCTACTTAAGTGGTTTAATGTTGGTAGTATCTACGTTTTGATGGGCACTCTGACAGTAGTAGAGATACATCCTGAGCTGCAACCCCAAAGACCTCAAACTGGACAAATAAACAGAAAAGCTAATAGATAATGACAGGTCTCCAAGCTAAATAGTGATCATCTGCTTCATGATAATATATAATCAAGAGATAAATGGACCATTTTTATGAATTGACATGTATGATAATAAATTATGCGTGTTTGTTTCAGAGCATTTCTGTAGAAGTGTATTTTCAAACTGCAGAGGCCCTAACAGCCACATGCACCAGCTCAGGAAGGAAGTGGCACATGTGGCCCCATCTAAGGAAGTATGGAGATGCTTTCTGAAGAAACAGAGAGAGGTTATCAAGGCTTTCACCATACCCCATCCCTTGCCTCCATCAGTAAAGTAAGATAAAACAGTACAAAGCAGAAAGAGACGTAGGTTACATGGTAAAGAACAGAAACAAAGTTAAACTGGGAGCAACTACCAAAATTTCAGAGAAGAAGGATTATAATAACTTTAACACCCAGAAAAAGGATCTTTCTTGTGTCCTTTTGACTGTCTAACATGTAACAAGGCTGATTTTGGGAACAGAGGTGTCTGAACAGGGGTGAGTGGAAAATGAATATATACCATGTCTTTTGTTATCAGGTGGTTTGGTTGTTTTTTTTTTTTATGAGACATCTAGTCCTTTAGAATCACCACTCTGGGTGGTTCCTAATCCTGTGTACTCTGAAAGAAATAGTATTTTCCAACAGATAGCCACAAAACCATTTTCACATTTAGCTAGAAAACTAATTTGTACTGCAAAAAAGATATTTATCCCATTTGAAATACCAGTGTAATAAAACCCACTACATCCCAGTGAAATAAATACAAAGTTGCAAGGTAAGTTAGAGCAGTCGTGTCTTGTATTCTAGAATACAATATTACACACCCCAAAATTGGAGTAAATTGGCACTGATTTGGCTATCTAATCTTTGATATATGCTCCTTGTCTAAGGATCTAGAGAACATAAGAAGAAAAGGAAATATTCACACCAGGTTTGAATGAAATAAATTTCAAACCCCATTGAAGTAGAATTTTGTATTTTTCTTGATTTTTGTTTAGTTTCCAAAAGTTTCCTGGTACAGAATGGTGAAAAGAAATAATATAAATAATCAGGAGCTTTTTTTTTTTTTTTTTTTTTTTTTTTTTTTTTTTTTTTTAAAGTGACAAGCTTTAAACCGGCAATTTGGAGTTAATGAAGAATAACAATACCCAGTTTTATTCAGATGTTTTTTAAGCATTATTAGTGAGAAAAAAGGATGGTATTCCACAGAATAAGACAACAGGAACATGATTTTGTTGTTCTTGTGGGTCCCCCTCCCTTCCCTAGAGTCTACAAATAACAACTAATTCCATGTTAGGACAACAAAAGATTTGCTCTCAGTCTTCTGGGTACCAGCCACAATGCTGGCTGCTGTGTTGTATTTTTGAAAAAGTATTACTTTTATGCTAAAACAGATGGATTTTCAATTGACATTTTGACATCAACAGAAAATATAAACTGTCCTTTCAAAAAGTCTTCTAGAGTTCCTTAGGAAATGACTATTAAGAGAAATGCAAGCCAGCATGACTTAATTCTACCTTTAAAAAAAAATATTTTTTAATTTCAGATGTTTGTTTGCTTGAATTGGTGATAGATAGGTTTCCAGTGATTTGAACAGTGTCAAAGATGATTTCATATAGGTCAAAACCCCTTGGCAATTTAGCCTGAACAGACTAAAATGAAGTCCTCTGGTTACTATGATTAAATAAAACATTGTAAATGAAATAAGAAGTAGGCTTTTTTGCAGTTTTCATACTAATGTATTTTAAGTCACAGGGAAAATGTATTGTGTTGGTTTTTTGTTTGTTCCCACACTCCCACCCTGGTTTTTTTTTCTTTCTTTTTTTTTTTTTTTTTTAATAAACATGGAGATTTAATAAAACAGCCTAGTTTTAACCTTATTGATAAAAATGCTGTTCTCATGCCATTCACTTGTCATTAGAAAATCACGGAAGTGACTGCTGAAAGTATGTTGGCAGGGATACTCTGGTATTTTGGGTTTTATCTGTGGGTAATGACTAGCCTTTAAACATTAATGAAAATATAAAATGATAATGAGAAAGGCTTGTTCCCACTCTTTACTACAAAATAAAAATTTTTGCAAAATGTGTATAACTCTAGATACAACATAAATATATGCAGAATGTCTCATAACTCTAAACATGAACAAAACTTGTATGGGGAAGAAATGCAACATCAAAAAAAAGTGATATAGATGTTAACATTTCTGTAAGAAGAGAAGTAGGCATACTCTGTCATCTATGTTATGAGAAAATAATGTGGCTCAGTTTTCTAAGGCTTGTAAGACCTTTTCTGAGATGCCAGAACCTCTCTAGGTATTGTATCAAGATCTGTGTACTTAAACTGGAATTGAGCTGAGTTTGTATTTGTTGCTAAAACAAGTATTGCCAGATGTGAGTTGGACTATACCAAAAGCCTAAGCGTTGTAGTTAACATTGAAATGTTCAGATAGTCTTGATTATATAGATACTTTACCCTAATAATTTCAATGTAGTCAGCCATTACAAAGTCGTCTAAAAATATTAATATGAAAACATCTTTTTCTTGATTTCAGTGTGGTTTTCTTGTGTCCACCTCTTTGCTACAACACATTCTTAAGAAGCAGCAGAGTATATAGGGTACCTTCATGATTTTCTTTTAAAGATGAAGTATCTATTTGAGGTTGCCGTGGGATAAAATACGTCGTGTACACAGAAGTCTGTGTATGTGAAAAGTGCTAGGTAAATGTGAAAAATTATTCTGCAATTTTTGCCTAAATCACTTTCCATTTTCTTTTGTAGAAGTTCCTTTGATACTATCTTTCAAATGACAAAAGACTTTAATGTTTGTGTTTTGAAGGGTCCTTTTCTCCCCTGTTTTTATTTCTTCTCAGAACATCAAGTACAATACAAAGCAACTGTGGTGAACGATGCTTATTTAACTTCAGTGAATGATAGCAAAGACAAAATTTAATTCACCTTTCACTTGAACTTTGCAAAAAAATGAATTAGAGAGCAACAGAAAAGCTTTTCAAAGGATTTTTAAAATCAATTAAAAAACCTTGTTTTGAAAGAAAATCTCATTTAGCTGTTATATGAGTGGCATTTACTTTTTTCACTCCACATTTTCCATAGCTTACTCTTAATGGTCTTCCATTTTTTCCCCTGCAGCTTCAGTAATCACATTGCTTCAATGGTCTTCACTTCTGTGTAAAACTGTTTAATCAGTAGGATAAAAATCAGTTATCCTTGACCTTTCCTTGAACCTTGCATCATTTCTTGAACCCAGCTTCAGCCAGCAAATTATTATTTCAGAAAATGCTAGCACTGACAGTCCAGCTTTCCCAAAAACATGCAAGGGAAACCTGAAAAATTAGATGTGAATAGGTTTAACTGGAATCCAAATCATCTGCACCTATCAGTCCAAAATGTATAAAAAGCTGTGTCCTCAGGCCCAGAATAACTAGTTGCAGCGTAGTCCTATAACATTGATAAAATAAAAATTTTATTTGTCCTACATTGTGTGCAATATTTGTAGTACAACACCACGCCCTGCTTTGATGAAGTGAAATTTCATTGACATCATTGTCATAATGGGATATTTTACTTAATTAAAAAAAAAGGAAAAAGTGAAGTTATCTAACTTTGTAAGAATTTCTTCTTGTCACAGTCCAGAATGATGCATGGAATCTAAATGATATTAAAAATAAAGTAGCTGTGTGTTTGTTTTTCTTAGAAATCTAAATAAATAAATCAGAATTTCATGTGCTTTCATCAGAAAGCCACTAAGTATTTTGAGTTTCTTCTATTTGAATTGCTAAATAAAACCATGTGGGAGTCTGCATATCTTTAACAGATGATAAAAATGGAGACAAACCAAAATGCATTATTTTTTCATCATAATTTACAAAACAAAATGTAAATTTCTCAATAAATAGAGAAAACCAACAATGGTGTAGTGATAAGCAATGGAAAGTAGTTCTACAAAGGATATTAATCTCTAACTATGAAAAACTGTAAGAATATGATCCATCCCCTACCATAAAAATTATATGGCAGCTGTAATTCTTGTTGTAGCTATAAAATACAATTTCAGATGCTTGAGGTAACTCTATACACATAGACTATTGCTTATGCTGTTGCAGGGCTCACATAACGTTCTCTGTGTGAGGAAAGGAGGAGCTATAAATTTCCTGTTACCTGTGTTTTTGCTGTTTTCCTCCATCACTTGTGAGCTATGAACAATGAGACAATATTTAGATAGGGAGACATCCTTTTTGAAGCATCTACTCTGTTCTAAATGTCCAAATTGGGGTAATCAACCTTTTTAGTGGCAAAATTTTTGGTATTTCTTTCCCATATCTGTCAATAACTATTGGTTTTCTAGAATGTGTGCCACTCTTCATTCCAGTTCCAGTGCTAATATTCACCACCTTATAAGAATAATTCATTTTAGAGTGGTAGCTGCGTAAGTGATTTTTCATTATTTATTAACAATTATGATTTAAAAAGGAAATTTATCTTCCTAAATACTTCCAAAGATGTGCCAGTAAAAAATATACATCCAAGTTATCCTAATGTTCTGTGGAAACATTAGTTGTTCCAGTTCAGTACTGGTACAAAATATGAATCCAAAGCTTCGTAAGAGAATCTTAATTGTTTTCTTGAGAGATTACACACAGTGAAACATGGTGGGGTATACATTTCTGCATTGATTTTTACACACATATATTGCACAGAGATGCCAGCTTTGCTACATTAAGATGTGAAGAATAAGAATATAGAAAAGTACAATTCACTGTTAAGTACTTGTTAAAGTGGGCTAAATTATCTTCAAGTAACTGGCTGTCCGTAATGCAGTATGATTTAATGCGATTCCTTCAGAACTATTCTTCTCTACGTGACTTAAGATTCCAAGCAAGGTCAATGATATCTCTAAGACATTAAGACAGCTGAATTATGAATTCAAACAGCACTGCCTTTTACATGACCACAGAAAATGAAATAGTTTTTGATTTATAGACATTTTATTCTAATATACTTTTTTCTATTATACTTCATCTAAAATTAGCAAGCCAGGTGTACATATACTCCACATTTTCACTTGATTCATCCAGTGAACTATATATTTTAAATTAAATGGCACCACTGCTTAAAGGAAATATGAGATAGAGCTAGTATTACAGAACTAGCAGAAAGGCTTATAATAGCCATTGCTAATAAACTGTGGACTGCAAGACAAGGTTTGAGACTGAGGATCCTGACTTTTCAATGGCACCTGGAAATTCATCAAGTGCTGTCCATTGTAAGGTTTTGCTTGAATACAAGGTCTCTTTTATTTTGTATTTAGTTTAGAATAGATGCCGCTGCTTGTGTACAAATTACTTGATCACAAGTCATCACTGTTGTAAAAATTCTTCTGTGAAAGTTGGGTATGGGAAGACCCCTCTTCCCACCCACCCCCACCCCCCACCCCGAGTTGTTTGGGTTTGGGTGTGGGTTTGGGTTTGGTTTGTTTAGTTGGCTGCTGCTGTCAAGATGATACTGTGGATTTTTTTGTTTGTTTGTTTTTCATTTTACTAGACAGTTCAGACTATAAAACTTCTCATTCAGCTCTCTTCCTATGTCTGTTATCAAGAGGCTGTTAGATGTGATCCTGGTGTGATTTGCCTTTTTAAAATGTTGGGACCAGATTTCCTCTGTTTTGGTTCCATGTGTTTGTCTAATATTGCTAGACACCGTTAGCTAGCAAATAGAGCAGGCCAAACTTTCTTTTGCATCGTCATCCTTACTCTAGGGTTTATCTGATAGAAGCTGCTGGTTGGACACCCTACCATTGTAACATAGGCATGGTCTACCTGTGTAAAACGAAAGTCCTCCCAGAAAGTGGATTTTGTCTGTACCTCTCCCTTCCTTAAAAAGTAAAAGGTATATCAAGTGAATTTCCATTGAAAAGTACTGAGGAAAAGCAGCTATCTGTAGAGTTGAATGGAGGGAAAGAAAAGTATTTATTAAAAGAAGTTAACCCAACCCGAGAATTTTAAAGGTTCTCTCGCACTTCTTTCTCATTCTTTATTATACACTGGAGTACTCTGTTGACCAAATTTTTCTGAAGCTCTGGCCATAAACCTTCCTCAGATTCTAGTTTGCTGTGTTTTGTTGTTGTTGCAAGGTAAAATTTTGCAGTCTAGTATCAGCCATGGGGATCCGATATTCCCAAATTCTCAGGAGAGAACATGACATATCTCGAGCTAGAAAATTTAGGGCTTAGATATTATTTCCATAGGGAAAAATATTTTGATATACTGCTGAAAGATACAGTAGGATAAAATGTTACCCAGCATGTCTGTAAAGTTGTAATGCTAGCACATCACTGTTGTATTTTCTCAACAGAATAGTACATTTTGTTATCTCTCTGTCAGTGATTTACTGCCCGGCTCTTCTGCAGATAAGAAGGTTTAGTGGATAATTGCTCAATGTATTCTGTTGACATGAAAAAAACTCCACTAAAACTAAACCTTTCCTGATTTTTCTGTTAAAATTATCTCACTTAGGAAGGTTTTGGGGGTGGTGGTTTTGATTTTATAAGTAGCTAAGTAGTAAAATATTTCATTGTTAACTACTCAGAAGGCTGAGACCTAGTTTACAACAGGGAAAATAGTAGAATAAATTTATAACGACACAATCTAACGTCACTTATAGACATGATAGAATTCTTTTATATAAACAGTAAGAATAATTTTATAATGACATTAAGAAATATTAGTTGCTTGATCATGTAAAGAGAAATTCCTAAGACTGACTCCATAAAGCATTTTAAACAGAGTCAAAGTAAAAATAACTGAAGTCTAGAGTGCTCTTATGTCAAGGGCTTAAGCATTTAGCAATATGTTTATATTTAAGACCTGATTTTTCTTGGGAGTTTTATTTTGTCTTTCAGGAGTAGAGATGGAGTGATATTGTCTGAAATTGAACTGATTTAAAAGTGAGTACCTACCTGGTTTGTGTGGTGTTTATGAGGAAGATAAAAATCATATTGAATTATGACCATAAGTTGCAGTTTCTTTCAGATGTATTCTAAATTCTCCAGTAATGCTAGACTCCTTTTCGATATCTGGGTCAAAGATAGTGCTAGAAATTTTTCAGTTGCAATTTCAAAATTTTTTTTGAATCTGCTAGGAAGAGAGAATAGCCACTGATTGGCAGAGCAGCCTCTAAGCAGTTTATTTAAAATGATGAGATAGCCTGTCTGACCTTATGTACTACACCAGGGTATGGATAACTTTATTTTACATCTGAGTTGTGCCAATTAGCTCATTCTCTGCCTGGTTTGCTTTCCAGTACAAACCTTAACAACTAGTATTAGGTGATATATTTCTTGTGTTTTCCTAACCTTAAAAAACTTCATAACATTGACCTTCAGTAGTGCACAATTTGGTTCAAGCAACAAAAGATAGGGATCATTAAACTACTTTTTCTCATTTAAGTTTTTAAATTAAAAAAGAAGCAAAAATATTAAAAAATTGCTACCTGATACACAGATCTCTAACTTTGCGCAATTTTTATGCAGGATCTGTCAGGATATATTAGCAAATACTTCACCATATTTTACAGAAAACAGGCATTAAATATATTCTGCTTCTTATTTGTATTCTTCCAGAGCTTAGATAAACTCTACACAGATGCATGTCTTTGCTGAAGCAGTGTACAGTAGCTGATTATATTTGCGGGATTTTAATCTTTTATTTAAAATCTTTTAGACATTGGTGCTAAAAAGAAATTAAAAAGTGGATCTAAGAAGTAATAAGCAATGAGCAAAGGAAGTAAGCAGAACAGGGTGCTACTCCCTACAGGTTATGTGGAAGGTTTACAGCAAAGGTAAAACCTTCAGGAAAAATATGAGTGAAGACTTCTCACATCTCTGGTTTTCCCTTCAGGAGAAACCAGTAGACCATTATCCTGGTGTTTTTGTTTGTTTGTTTGTTTGTTTGTTTTAATGTGTATTAGTTATAGAGAAAGGAGGATTGTTTTGGAACGTATGACCTTTCCAGTTCTTCCTTGTCTTTACACCTTCCATCTTGTCCATCACTGTCCCTTGTTCTTTTACTTCCTCCTCTCTGGATTAAACCTCCCTGATTTGGGTACTTCTGCTCCAGAATGGGCCAGGCCACACATTGAGAGGCAATTAAGGACACATAATACATAGCCAATGAATTGAGTGACTCTGCTGATATGCTCCTGGACAAGGGTTGACAAAGCCGTTCCTACTGCTATTTTCGCATTTGGGTATGAAAATATCATGTTGCTATATAAGGGTAACTATTGCTTCTGCTGACATTTCATTCCTATATTCTGAGCTAGAGACTGTCATACGATCCTGATTTCACTGGCACTAAAGGATGGAATGTGAGAGATGGAAAGTCATGGTTTTTTCCGATGCCCACAACAGGATACAGTGAACATTTTACTGTTTACTAGTCATTTTTTTAATATCTTCCCTAAATCTTGGAGATGGTCTAAGATCTTTTTAGTACTTTTGGTAGTTTTGTGAACTGTATGACAACTCACTAAGTAAGGTTTTGTCCCATTCCCCTTCTGTGCATTGTTATTAATCTTTCAGGCCCTTAATTTCTCACACATCACATTAAAAGAAGCAGAAAATCTAATTTTTCTCAAAACGACTTACTTTCTTACAAATTCCTGATCAACTAAATAATTAACATTTATAAATACTTTAATAGGAGCATTGTTCTTATTCCATTCACCTCTATCTGTGTTCAAGAACTATGAATTTCTTACCTCTATTCTTTCAGGGCCTCTTCAAAGTCAAACAGATATATCTTTATTGCATTAGATATACGTTATGATTTGATTTTTCTTTTTTTCCTTTTTGGTTTTTTTTTTTTTTTTCCCCAGGGTCCAACCCCTGACAAATTAAAAAGGTTTGTATTAAATGTATAAATTTCAAACCAATATTTGAGGTCTTATCCATATTTTCTTCACTTTGTCTCTAAAGTTCATCATCTCCACACAAGAAGCTGAGAACTTGATACTTTTCACAAGAAGTATTGACCAAAAGAATTAGAGCTAAAGAAGGAATTATTTGCAAAACAGTACAGCAAACTGATTGAAAGTGCTCAGACTGGATATCAGCTTCACCAGATAGATAAATAAATTCCCCATTTGTTTATACATTTTTCCTTGATTTGAGCACTCAAAAAGCCTTTCCTCATGTTTTCAGCTCTGGGAAGTCGTAAAAGCTGATTCATGCATCCCTAATCCTCTGTTTGCTGGACAAAATGAAATAGGCTTACCTTGAGTTCATGAATTGTTAATCCTTTTTCCTGTAGCTGTTAACAGTGAGTCTTTGTTTACAGTTGAATTATCTATGGGTGATAGTACCGTATGTCAGAAGGGATGAGGATCAAGGTCTTGTGATCACTTGTCACCGATTTTCATGGTGCTGGACAAAGACATAATGCAAAAATAATGTATAGAGAATAGAAGCCATCATCTCTGGTGCATTACATGATAATAAAACTAACACCCTCCTCCAAATCAAAATTGCATGAGGCATGTTTTTAAAACTAAGTCCAGTAACTACAAGTGAAAACCATCAGTCTCTGTTCTTGTACATAACCATGTCTTGTTTTCATCTGTAATAAAATACCGACAAGCCCTCTGGGCTTCACTCAGTGAAGTGCCAAACTCCCATGTAATTATGAATAGGAAGGGGGGAGTCAGATCCATTGAAAATGAATAAAACTTTGGCTCCTGTTGCAAAGAATTAAACATTTCTAATAATTTGAGAAAATTTTGACAAGTAATTTATTTTGAAAAGTCGGTAGGGCAATATAGCCATTTTTGCTATCAGGAAGTGAAAATCTCAAGAATATACAATGACAATATTTAATTTCAAATATAGCAGTGCTCAAAAGACTTAAAAAGATGACTTAAAAAGCAATAACTGGTGTAACACCTGAAACACCCACAGATTTGTTTCAGGTGGTGATAATTAATCTGGAAAGAATGGTTTCATATCCAGAGCTCAGGCTGATTTTTTCACTGGTTAAAAAGAAACAGAATGAACATGAAACATGTCCAAAACTTCTTGCCCCTAAACTTCATGGACAGTGTGTATACTAAATATAGAGCTTCATAAATCTGTTTTTACTAAGTCACTGGCAGGCTCATAGTTAAGAAAGGGTCAGATCTGGTACCACTGAACTCAATATGTCCAGGATTTTGCCCCAGGCATATTCTAGCCTAACAGATATTTTGGAAAGTTTCAATCATATGAGCAGGAGACGATTGTTGAATTTGTTAGTCAGTTGTTTTTCTAGAAGGTTCCACCAAAGACAGAGTGGTCCAACCACTACGTTTCAAAGATCTATAGTATTACAATACAAAAAGAGTTTGACTTCAAAGGTATCAAAGCAAATAAATTCAAAAGAGCATAATTCCTGTAAAATGAGTCTTAAATAAGGATGGAATAATCAGTTCTAGCAGATTTTGCATATTTGTTCCCTGGGTATTGCTAGTTTTCTCTTTCTGTACAAAATTCACCAGCTTTAGCTCCATAATTACAGCTTTTAGTGGAAGAACAAGGTGACAGTTCAGTTAGAAAGAGGAACATTCAAAATTACATACATGAAGCACAGACTGGGTTAGGCTTTGAGCAACCTGGTCTAGTGGAAGGTGTCCCTGTCCATGGCAGGGGGGTTGGAAACAGATGGTCTTTAAGGTCCCTTCCAACCCGAACCATTCTATGATTCTATGATTTCAAGAATGAATTTTAATTTCTCACTCTTAATTACACTGAACTTTGTGCTTATATTAAACTGTAGAATTTATTGGCACGTGAATTGGTGACATTCAAAACCTCATAACAACATGAAAAATGTTGTTGTTCATATTTTCATATTTCTCTTATAAAAATATCCAGTTATATTATGGATATGATAGTTAAATTCTGATTTAGTCCTCTACCTACTACAGGCAAAGGGGAATCTAGCACTGAAAACTTCTTCATGTCTGCATATAAAAGAGATACCTTTGTGGGGCTTTTTGTAAGTTCCTGTAATAGACAGTACCCTAACTTCTTTCTTTCAGTGTCTCTTTTTCCTTGTTGTTTTAGTTTAAAAACAAGTCACTTTAATGTGATAGGAAACCTCTTCCTTTCTGTGTATTGAAACAGTTCGATCCTACTTGAAAGGAAAGAAGCCAGTTAATTTCTGGACTGCTTCTATTTTATATTCTGAAGTGTATCTACACTAGAGTTATGCTGCTGTGAAATGGGAAAGCAAGTGGAACAAAAATAAGCTAGGCACCTCAGAAAGCAATAGCAGTTTTGCTACTGTAGTTTGGTGTACCACAAGGATTAATTTAACCTATTACCTGCAGCTAAAGTAATCTCTACTGAACTCCAAAGAAAGATGGCGATCAGAGGGAAGGTACTGTTTAGACATACTCTGTGTAAATTTAAACATTTTATAGAATTTAAGAGTGGCAAATTTTGAGATATGTTCATTAATGAGTTTGTATATAGGAAGGTAAAATAAAAACACGAGAAAAAAGAATTTGAAGCATGAGGCAGAATTAGAGGAGCTTTCTTTCTAGTCTCTGACATTTGGAAATACCTGGAATATCTGGTTATTTATTGAAATATTTGAAAAAAGCATCTGTCTATGGCAGGAAGAAAAAATCACTTCGAGGACCTATTACTTTCAAAAGGCATTCAGACAAGTTAAAAAACATATTCCTTCAGGACCTATGTTAACCAGACAAAAAAGGAGATCGCGAATTTTACGGCCTGCTCGTGGCAATAATGATAGATTTTATGGGTTAACATGTTAAAAGAAAACATATTAAAGATGAAATTATCTAGGTTGCTTAAGCAAATTATTATAAAAGAGTACACACATCTTCTCAAGGATAAAAATGGATACAAATTACCATGTCTTCCAACCTGTATTTTATTAATTCTTTACATCATGGCAACATCAAGTGAAGTTCTCCCCCAGTTGCACTTGACTGCATACGGTAAAACAGGTTCTCAATTGGTGTACATCTGTTGGCTTCAAGGGGATTTATGCTGATTTGTCTCAGCGAAAGATATTGTCTGTGTTGCTTATATTATGAATCTAGGCTTCACTTAATTTTGCAGTGTTTCTAAAAAAAATGAAACAAATGTTAACCAAATTATTTCCTTTTGCACTGGTTTCTTTAGCTGTTTGTCAGTAGGATAAAGGAACCTGATTCTCAAATACCTGTCCATATCTCTTGAGTTAGAATGTAATTGCACTTTTCTAAAATACAAGAAAGGTCAATGAAATAATTTGATTTATCAACATAATTTTACATTTATTCAGAGCACTTTGTTTAATTTCAATTTCATGCTTAGCAAGTCTGCAGACTGAAATGATTTTACGTTAAAATGTTTGCTTTCCAAGTCTCTCTATCATAATAATTAAAATAATAGTGTGATCACTTCGATTTTATGGACTTTCATCCTGAAGGACCTCCAAGCACAGCTCATATTTTAGTAGTCGTGACTCAAATGACAGCTTAAAGTGAGGAGAATGGGCTATCCATAACAGCTTATAATCCTCCAATAAATAGTTTTTGTAGTCTTGTCAACAGAGATGTAGATTGAAAATGGAGATGGTAGCTAATTAATGTGCCCAAAACATGAAGTTTTAAAAATATCTGTTGAAAATACTTGTTTTATGCAGCAAAATTTAATTCTAGTTCTTTCTGTATGCTACTGGCAACCATGAAGACAGTGATCACAAATTCTTCAATCACAATTTGACATCTCTGCTGCTGGAAAAAAAGCATAGTTTGAGAATCTGTGGTCAGGAAACAGAGGTCAGTTGCTGTGCCTCACATCTGCATGCCTGAGAACCTTCAGGCACCTACTTCTTATGCATACTGGCAGGAGGAAGAAAGCTCCTAACAGGGCTATTGGAGAGCTGCCTAATTGTAAGGAAGAGCTATAGGGATGAAGCCCTACTTTTAGAAGCCTACGAAGATGACAAAATAACCAAGGCAACCTCAAATGCTTTTTCATTCTGCTTTTAAAAGCAGGCTAAAGCCTGTGTGGCATATGTTTCAGTTTCTTCCAAACCGTTTTCTGTCAAAGATAGTAAATATCTGTGTACACTTTCCTGGAAAACATTATACCTGTAACATACAACATTCTATAGTTTGTGCATTTGTTCCTATCCTTTCAAAGTTTTTAGGCAGCTTTCCCCTGTAAAATAGGTAAGACAAATTAGAGCTATTGGTGATCTTCTGGTTATAAATGTTCTCTCTTTCCCTGCCTTTCTTTGAAAGCTTGTGCTATTCCAGACAGCAACTGGATGAAATTCAACGTCCCTTCAGAGGCTAATCCTTTTTCAGAATGTCTCCTGTTTTCAAAGAATGATCTCTTTTCTGTATAAGTCAGGAGACTAGTATGCATGTATCAGTGCTGACGTCTTATATATGATCATGAACTTTTCAATGACTCTTTTGTGACCTGTATTCTGTGGTGTAGTTTTCTCCTTTCCACATGCAGCTATCCTAACTCTGTTTTCACGATCAATGAGGAAGTCAAATGGAAAAAACTTGTCCTCTGTTCCCCAAGCAAATGAAAATGTCATCTCTGTAGTGAGTTCTTGCTCCAGCAGGAAGTAAAAATCAGTAGGTATGACAGAGGAATCTTGAAAGATTCAAGAGTTTCAGTCCAAGTGCTTTCCTTGGATTTTTATAAATTGTCTAATGACTTCAGCATCATTCTTTTCTCACTCAGCACAGTTTACTCCATTTTAACACCATAGACCTCCTTGAATTACTCCTTATTTATGAAGACTCAAGATAGAATTGGACCTGCATGGTACATACATGTGTTAAAACACCATAATATATTTTTTTTTTAGCATGAAGCAGAAATGCTGCACGAACCACTTCTTTTTTCAGCCTGAGTGGCATAGAGTGCTCAGAGCTCTTTGGAAATGAAAGAAAATTCTTTCAAAGGCACAATGGAATATTTCAACCGAAGGGTAAAAATAAAACTCTCAGTAAGGATTTGGTGAGTTTCTGCTTTTTCTTAACAGATTTACATCTTCAATTCGTGCTCTTTTAAGTCAGCCTCAAACATTCTTAATTTTGCATTTAAATGTGGAAGTATTGTGCTTAATTGCATGCAAATATTTGCATGTTGCAAAAGATGCAGTATTTTCTACCAAGAAGAATAATATATTTCAATTGCATTGTTTTGGGCTTTTTTCTCTTTTACCTTTAGCTATGTTTTAATCTCCTAATTTGAATCATTGATGAAACTACAAGTAGGCAGAGCAATGCCAGTTATCATGGATCCTTTTATTACCACTTCTGGCTTTGTCTTGACAAGAGTGGGAAAAAAAAAAAAAGCACAAAGAGAAAGTAAAACACTTCTTATGTTAACGTAATATTGAACAGTCATATAGCCCCACCATGGCACTTCTGGACTTCTGGCAGGGGACTACACCACTGAGAATTGAAACAGAGTGACATGGACAAGCAAGAGTGAAAAGAAAGTAGCATGTAAAGAAGATACAAGGGGAATGATCCCATAAATTCAAAATTGAGTTCTTTCAGTTTCTGTAAAGTGAAATCCCCATGGTGAATACCTGACAGAACATTACTTTTGCTATTCTTTTTGATTAAAAACTCTAGGGAAGGAGAATTTATTCTTTTAACTTTTGGGGATTGGCTCCAAGCCCTTTTATTTATTCATTTATTTATTTTCCAAATCAGATTTTTCGTGTTAGTCTTTAACAGCTAGCATAAGCTGCAGCAGGGAATCCTGGCAGTGCAGTTTATTTTCTTTTTACAGCATTAATAAGCAGTTAATTTAGGAACAGGACAGCCTCTTGTCTGGGTGTTTTTTTTGGTGGTTTTTTTGTTTGTTTTGTTTTGTTTTTTTCTGTAATCCTTAGGATTCTTGCTGCTGTTAAGTGTAAATCAGCTGAAAGGCTGCCCTCATTTGCTGAAAAAAACCCAAAATCCAAAACGCTGATAGCACTTTCTGACTCTGCAGCCTCCTATTTGCTTAGAATTTGCTCAACTATTACTTTCAACAGGAACTTGAATATCAGAACTGTTTATACAGGGATTTTCGGTGGTCCATTGAAAAGATATGAATTCTGAAGTTCACCACTTGCTTTATTTGCAGAGCTGCTTCAGTACAAATCATTTTACAGAGATGTCTTTTCCTCCCTGCCCCCCTGCCCCAATTTCTCTGAGATGTAATGTATGCTTGCTGAGGTAAACATTTCATATTCTATCACTGAAGCTCTCTTCTCCCATATTAGTACAAGAGACACATGGTAGGGCCTTGTTAAGATGATTATCAGGGATCTACAGAATTTGCTTCTGGGTGTGAGATAAACTAACAAGAGGGGAATTTTACAGAATGCAGTTGCACAATTCTTCATATCTCATCTGAGAGACATACAACAGAGAAACGATAATCTTTTGAAGATAGATCAATTTCCTCTCTCCTCTGTGAAAGGCCCCTCAGCTGTAGAAGCAATAATGCTTCCTAGCATAAAAAGCTCTGTGCTAATGGCGAAGAACACAAGAATTTTGGAGGGAGCAAGATAAAGCTAAAGGAGTCACTGTTTTGGGTTTTTTTTACCCCCTATAGGACCAGGGGCTGAGTTGGGAGAAAGTGGAAGGCAAGGTAGGATTATTCTGTCTGTCTCATTTCAGTTTTGTGTGGCACCACCATTTGGGCTATATACTCAACCCTGCATCCAAATGTTTTACAATATGATCATTCTATATGTATTTAACTAATTGCTTGCTGTAGCGATTGAGATAGAAATATTCTCAGATTCCCTTTTGTTTGTGCCTTATATGACCGATGGGGGTCCCAGCAGTAACTGGTTTCTCATGTATTTAGAACAATTGCAAAAATGCCAGTATGACTAACCTGTGTCTTTACGCAGTCTTGATGACAGAAGAATACCCACTGTTTGTTTAGGGCTCTGTTAAAAAGTATTTGGGAAGAGTCTTAAAGTGAACCTCTCTGGATACTGCTTTCCACTGTTAGCTTCTTATTTAAGAACACTTGTTACGGTGATTTTCAGCTGTGTGATGGTTCAAATGAACTCATGTCTGTTGTGGTTTAACTCTGACTAGTAAAATACCACAAATCAACTCTCACAGGTGCCCCCTTCCCTCCTCCAGCAGAGGGGGAGAATTGGAGGAAAAGGACAAGCAAGCTCATACAATTGAGATAAAAACTATTTACTGATTGAATCTAAATGAATATGTTACAACTGCTCACCACCCACCAAACGATGCAAAACCAGGTGCTGAGAAGTGAGAGTCAGAGACAGAGAGCCTGAGAGCTGCAGCCCGAGAGTGATTGCAGCAGAGTTTATGCGAACCCTACCAGCAATAGCACAACTGGGAAAACTAACAGACCCACCAGCTCACTCACAAATGAACCAGCACAGGAGTCAGCAAAGCACCCAACAAAGGAGTTACAAAGAGTGTTAGCCAGTGAAAGCATAAGTGAAATGACTCGCAGACCCTCTTCCCTCCTATACACCAAGCATGATGTGCTATGGAATGAAATAGTTCCTTGGTCAGGTTGGGTCAGCTGTCTGAACTGTGTGTCCCCTGCACTGCCTGTAGTGACACAGTGAGAGCTGGGAACGCAGCTGCAGGTTCAGAAGCAGAGAAAGACCTTGGATTTGGAGCAGGCATTTCCCAGCACCAGCTAACACCTTACGTCTCTCCAGGGACACAGCTTCATAGCAGCAAATGTAAAGAGAGTTAACTCTTTCCTGACTAAAACCTGCATGATATCTTAGGGTTCTTTGCCTGAGACTTGGGTCTGCAGAACTGCATTTCTTGAAATGCTTCGAACTTCCCATTTTGCTCTTGAGAACTTGCTTTCTTTGTGTCTTCATTCTCCATCAGTAAAATGTGGGCAATACCATTTCTCTGAATTCTACAAGCAAGTTAAAGAGGGAAGTTTTAGTTTTCTTTAGCCTTGGTAAAGCAGATATCTATTTTTTTTCCATACACATCTTCTTTTCACTGATTTCTCTTTGTCTAAAATGTGTGCACAGAAAAGTTGTGATTGTGCCTCAATAGTTATGAAAATCAGAATAGTTTTCGATCCTATTTTTCTCATGAAATCTAGAATTACTGGTCCTATGTATAAGCGTCACAGTTGGTGCTGGGCTCTTGTCACGAAAATTCACAACTGGCCATGACAACTGAGGAGTGAAGGTAGGATGCAAAGTATAGAATTACAAAGGTAAATATTTCTTCATGCGCAGGAGGTGTACCATTCATATTTGGGCACCCTGAGTGTGGTTTTAAACAAGGTTCTTACACAACTTCAATCATTCAGTTACAACACAATTTGATTAGTCACTAACATTCACATTACTGCTTACTATTTATTGATTAGTAACCGTACTGAAAATTCACAAAGCAACAATATTTTTGCAGCATTCTTGCAGCTTGTCTATTGATCCAGATGTCCCTGGGATCAGTCTTGCTGTAGTGACTTATCTGTGATGCCAGACAACACTGGTAGGATTTCAAAAGCATGTTAGAGGGGCTAGGATGCTGGTGTTATCTCAGTTTTCCAGGGGTGTCCTTTGTCCTTCATAGACAGCTCTAAGCTTCCAAGAAGCAAGGTTCTTATTTCCAGGGCCAGGATGTCTTTTAGTTTGTTTTACTTAAGCAAGAACTATACCAAAGTTTCCAGTAAATTTCCACTAACTCACTGCATTACAGTATATCTAGTGTGACCTAAAATACTTAAAAAGTTAATACATATTCATACTATAAATAGTGATTGATGTAATAGGGAAGAGAACTTCTATAACACTGTAGAAGTTACATCTCTGATGAAAAAGCAGAAATGTACCTTGGTAGATCGACATCTTTTTGCTTGAGACTGTCCTTCAATTGTCACAGCTACTACCACTGTATTTCTACTTGCAGAATTTTTTTTTGCCTTCCTAAAAGAAACCTCTCTTAAAGACTATGTTTCTCATTTCTTTTGCTTTGCAGCAAAATTAGAGTGATTTGCACTGATATTTAGTTTATATGGTTGTAAAATTCAAGTACAAATGTGATGGATAGATCTTACTGAAAAGATAACATGAAGTGATTTATCCAAGCAGAAACAGAAAACCTGTTAGAATACAGGGTAAAGTTTGCATCATCTGACACCAAAGGCTTGTTTCTTATTAGTTTCATAACTCTTGAAAAACAGGAAAAAAAAGAAGGAAGAGGATTGTAGGAAAAAATTAAAGACTGCAGAAAGCTTGATCATATGAAGAAAAGTCTGAGACTAAGAAGGCAAAAAATAATTTCTATAAGAAAATATTAACAAATAATAAACTGAGTTTTTCTTTTGTTTTGTTATCCCTCACTGATTTTCTTCACTCTCTAGAATTTTCAACTGTCTCCATTGTGTAATGCATACTTTCATGACCTATTTTAATATTCTTTAAAGCTGCTTCCATTATCATGCTCTTACCTTAAAAATGGTCTCACAGCCTTTTCATCTGCTAATTGGTGTTTTATGTTCTGATCTCTTTTGTGTTTCTTCTTTATACCACTTGAATCTATTTTCTCCTAATATGCATCCTTTTTTTTCCTCCTCCCCGCCTCCGCCCCCGAGAAGCTGTGGATGCCCCATCCATGGAAGTGTTCAAGGCCAGGCTGGATGAGGCTTTGAGCAACCTGGTCTAGTGGAGGGTGTCCCTGCCCATGGCAGGGGGGTTGGAACTAGATGGTCTTTAAGGTCCCTTCCAACCTAAACCATTGCATGATTCTATGATTCATTTTCATTTCTTCTTTAATGTTGAATTTCTATCCTATTTCCAATTCTTATTTTCTTTGCTTGAGCTTTGTTATTATTTTTTTTCTTTTCCTCTTTCCTTCTCTTCCATCTATGAAATTATCCGTGACCACAAATACTTCCTTTCATTTTTTTTTTCTATATTTTAGTTTGTATTTTTTTAACATTCTTTTCCTTTTCCTTTTCCTTTTTTTTTTTTTCCTTCTTATTTTCTTTTGTACCTGGCATATGTATGCAGCACTAGCTGGTTTTCATTATTGTAACTAAGTCAGTATTAAAGCCATATGTTAATCTGCTAAAAAAACAAAGAAAGAACAACAACAAAAAACCAAACACAACACCACCACCCCCCTCCTAAAAAAAACCCAAACCCCACAACAAAAAAACAATGAAACAAAAAAAACCAAGCCACAAACACCTCACAAAAAAAAAATCCCAGAATAAGAATTATAGGAAATCAAGTGCACTTTCTGGATAAGGAACCAATTGAAATGTTGCATAGCCACTAGTTGAATGGGAGGAATACAAAGTGCCTCAGATAGGAATAAGTGGAATTGCAGAGTTGGTTAAATTGGATTTGAAGACTTAGCTAGTGACTAAAACCTTGTGTGCTACTTGAAACGTTTAGTATCAGGTTTGAATGTTTAGTCTACACACGTTATACTTGTCAAGTGAGGTAATGTACTGAAAAAACATCCCCATGAGTTCTGTTCTGGATGGTCATCTGTAGCAGAAGGTAGAACCATGTAAATGCATTGTTATTGAAGTGTAGGGTGTCTTCTAAAGCTGTTTTTAAAGACAGAGCATAAGACAATAGGGATAGCAGCTGTGCTTTGAAGCAGTATGTTCCTTTTATCCTAAAAATACTTGAGGCAGTGAAAACACTTTAAAACTACACAAGAAAGGTTTAGAAGGACTTTCAGTCTGATAGTCACATTCCCACCCTCGTTATGGAACAAGGTTTGAAGTTCACTGAATGCAGAACCTAAAGGCAGTGCGTAAAGACATCACAGCAAATGTGCTTGAAGTAGTCCCAGGTTCATTCCATTGGCTCTTATTTTATGTTTTCCTCAGGGAAATTCATTTAGATGTCTTTGCTGAAGATCATTTATTATAGCTGTGCACATGCATATTCTGACGTGACTTGAGACAGCTAAAGGATGAAAAGTAAAGGGCTCATGATACTCTTCTCCAAATGATTAGGCAGTCCTTTTTATGCTGAAACAATGTGACATTTACAGATACTTCTATATAACCAGATTTAGGTATTAGAGTGTCTTCTGTGTGGTTTTTTGTTTTTGTTTTTTTTTTTTTTTTTTTTTTTATCTGCACAGCTTTTATCTATCATGGTCTAGATTCTGCAACTTGATGAATGTAAAAGATGCTTTCATTCAGGTAATAAGGCCATTAAGGTTCCTTTTGGACAGAACAGAAGGTTACGACGGCAAATGCTTAAAACTGCTGTGTTCTTTGCATCACAATGAATGGAAAATATATGACATATAGCTTTTCTAGACTTCAAGGCTGTATTTGTCACAGTGACATTATTCATTTAGTTGTGTTGTCAACTATTTGAAAGGATACCGAACAATGTTATGATATATATACAGCTATTGAAAGCAGCAGCCTTACAAAAAAAAAACTAGCAAGAAGCAATCTGTTTAAATTAATTGTCTAACGTAATTGAATGGAATAGGGGGATTCCTTTTCAAGGAAATGTAAGAAAGGCTCAAGGTAGGTATGATTTTAAAGGTTGAGGAAATAGCTGAAGTTGAAAAGCAGCAGTATGTTGCACACATATCAGGTCCAGCCAGAGGCAAACTCAACAGAATCACAGTGGGAATAACACATAATTTATAACATACCATCCTTTAAGACGAAAAAGTTCTCTCTCTCTCTCTCTCTCTCTCTCTCTCTTTATAATTCTTAAATACTTTGTGGCATTTCAAGAATATTCCATCTCCACATGTGTGGGTAACCTGTCACAAGAGAGGCTTTAAAATGACCAGGGTGTTTGCTTGGTCAGTTCTTCATAAACTCTATTGTTCTGCTAGCATTTCATAGCTGGCTACAGTTATTTTAAGTATTTAAACATGTGATACAAACAATACAGGATACATATCTGAGCATTTGTCCAAAGAGTTTGCCCTTCAGACAACAAACCAATGTCATTCCTGTGTAACACTTTGTATGTTCAAAGGAAGGACACATGGTTCAGTGCAGGGTTCCCTAGCCTTTGTCTGGCTACCCTCATGATACATGTGAACTCATGTTTTACCACAGTGTCAGGCAGCAGCACCTTTCTGTACCAGAAAATACCGAGATCTATAGTCTTATTAACGCTTTCAACTGTGTGAAAGCTTTTGCTGCCTTTCACAAGTGTGTGTGTGAGTGTGGTACTGACCAGTACCAATTGTCTCAGTTTTTCATCTTTAAAATAGGGATACTCTTTCAAAAGGCATTGAGAGTTAAGCTCTGCTAATGACTGTGAAGTTATGATGGTATGGGAAAGAAAGATCAAGCTGGTTAGTTAACTTTTCAAAAGGAAGTTGCAAATGCAAAATTAATAGTTTCACATTTATCTGGAATCACAGAAAGACAGGGCTGAAAAGGACCATGAGAAATCATTTTGGATAGCTAGACCATTCATATGCATAATATTTTCCATTGGTTTATTGACTTGATACTGAGCTATTTTGCAGAATATAAGGCTGTCACACACTTCAGTGTCTCTGATAGCATTTTTTCCACTTTTTTAGGACAAATAGAATAAGCATTGTACCTGGGTTGCATAAATATAGTGTCCAGGGCAGACTCCACACTTCCCACTGGGTTTTCCTGATGAGAAATGTGGAAGTGTCTAACTGAGAAAGATCAGCAAAGGCTGGCAGTGCTAGTGCTGTAGCTATTAAATACGATCAAGAACGTGTTAGCAGGATGAAGAGAACTCTAATTAATTCAGGGTTGATTTAGGGAGAAAGCCACTACAGAATGATCCCACGTCTGACATACCCACGAGCCTATAACAACAAATGAAAGGAATCAGTTCAGCATAAGAAAGCCAGTATATAATGCCACTTGTAATTTCCCGATTACCTCTTCCCAAAGAACGAGAGATTAAAATAGATGCAAACGTGGACAGTGAACACTGAAAAGACTATTCAGTGAGAAGTGCAAGGTATTGCTTTTGCCTTGTAGCTCCTGGAATACACAGTCATGCACAAATAAAGCACACCAGTTACTTTCTCTTCTTGTAGAACTCTTTTTTTTTTTTTTTTTTTTTGTATGGTTGGACTATCGCTTTTAGTGATGACATGGGCTTAGAAAGAGAAACAGCTATATCAACATAAGCCTGGGGCAGACAGAAATGAAGTAAGCTTTAAGCACAGGTCTCCAAAGGTGAAAAGCTAATGAATTAAAAACTGCTGCTCTTTCTGTCTTCCTGCTCTCTCTCGTTAATTGCAGAGAGTTATGCATGATCTATACTTCAAGTCAAGTGAGCAGAAGGAAAGTGAGTTGGTGAAGTAGGTGAGAACAGTTAAAAATTGTACTAAAAATAACCCGTTCCTTTTACAATACATTATTTTCAAGTGCCTTGGGACATCATGTTACATGAAGAGTGCTGTGCTAATTGAAATTGCTATATCCTCTCATAAAATTGACTTTATGAATCCCGTTTCTCCCAACGGCTAGAAATAGAGGAGGAGAAAGAATAGAAGGCAAAAGCCTTCCACTTCTTGCAGTCCAAAAATAGGGAAAGACAGTGGAAGAATTCTCTGAGAATGGTGTGAGAGAGCATGAAATTATGAAGAAGTTTTATAGGCTTCAGACAAACACATTATCTATGTTAGATTCTTTTTGATGGATAAGAATTCAGATAGGAAGACTGACTAAGTACAGCTCTAAAGATAGAGGCCCCAAGGACGTATTATGGGACAGTTTTGTAATTTACAAGGTGCTGTCTTTCTGGGGATCTGAGCACTTAGTGTTTCTTAACAAGAAAAATTGTGGTAGGTGGAAGTAAGTTATAATAATAAAAAAGACATATGACTTCATTTGTAATCAGGGATGGGATTGGGATGGAGGAGGTTCCCATAATCGTGTTGTAAATGTGTTGGTGAGATGACAGACAGAGATGGGAGGAGGTTACATGGATGTGTGCCCAGGATGGACAGCATATTACAAAATTTAATTTAGTTGAAATGCCAGAAGAGGGGGTTGTTGGCATTTATTTATTTTTTTAAAAGAACACATACAGCTAGTTTATTTATTTTATTTTCAGCAGGTTTTTGTTTATTTGTTTGTTTGTTTTTTCAAGTTCTTTTTGGTTTCTTCTCAGCCACTAAAACTTTCCAATTCAAATACTGTGGTCAGAGCTTGCTTGCTTGAAGAAAAAATCATATGTGCAAATACTTGTGTGCTTTCTTCCAGATATTTCAGTGGGAAAGCAGATGATAAAATGGATCCTTCATACTACTTAACTCTAATTTTAATTGCTTTTAATTGAAACGAGTAATGAAAGTATCTAAGTTCCTCTACACACTTTATCTTTCTACGTATGTACATTTATAGCATCATGGCGTATCCTGGCATAGCTTAGGCAAAGATGCTGTATTTTTCTGTAAGACATGTAGCATGAAGAAAGGGCCTAGTATTTGGTCCACTGTATAAATTTTAACTATGTTGTTCAAAAATATTGTTGTGAGGTGTAGTTGTGAATTAGAGATATTAGAGAGATTGAAAGTTTAAACAGTAGATTAGGTGACCATTTCACATGCAATGGAATGGACTTATATGATTAACATAATTGGTTTATGCATGGATATATCTAAAGTGAGTTGCATGGTTTAAACTTTACATTCTAATTTTATTTTTGTGGGTATTTTAAAGTTTTCATGTCTTGCTCTTTAGAAAAGTAAAGTATAAGTTTGTTAGTAATTCTCTGTTCAAATGTTATTAAAAAAAGCCAACATTCTCTGAGTGCATGATAAATAATATTATTTTAAAACATTTCAGGACTTTCTGAAACTCTAATGCTTTCCCAGTTCAGATTCCAGGCAGCCATACACAAACTATGTGGTTTAGGTATATTCATTCATCAGAAAGACATGATGAGCCATTTAGCAATCAATTCAGCGATGTATTAGTGGTCGTCTGGGTTGGTAATTAAACAATGATAACAATAAATCATGATAATGTTTTATCAGGGAAAGAGCTCCATATGTGTTGAATTATTTTTTTATTCCAAAGCTCTGGAAAAATGTACTTCCATTCAGCTTTTACTGTTTCCATTTAGAGAACAAGGGAGAAAGAAGACGGGCAGATTACAACCAAAGGAGACCTCACCCAGTTCAAGCAGCAATACTTTAGCAAAAGAACAGGTACGTTGTGTGAATACCTAAATTTAGAAAGTATTAGAAGGAATTATGAACTATGTCATGTTGTAGGTAGTAACCACATAAGTGTATCTGAAGAGTCATACAGGTAAATATGGAAGACCTCCTGGGAATTAAATGAAATTAGTTGGTTATGTGAAGACAGATAATATTTAAACATTTTTGAATAAGGAAGCATGGAAAGTAATTCTTCACCTGAGTCCACCTCAAACATGTACTGTAATTACATCCTTTTAACTGCCTTTTGGGTTCAGGCTTTGTAATCTAATAGCCCAACTGTCCAGGAAAAGAGAGTTAAGTTGATTAAAACTTAATTGTAAGTTCTGGTGAGTTGTCTGACTTCTGGTCACATCTAATGACAGTTCTATTTACCAGATAGTCAGGATAATCTCAAGGTGTATAATGATAATGAGAATGTGATGATCTGCTTGTTGCAAACAACCTTGCCATACAGTTTCTTGGCTGTGGCTCCCAGTTGATTCTTATTTACATTCTCTGTTCTCTTTAAGTTGTAAGGATAGAAACTGAGGAAGCTAAGAAAAGTTTTTTAAGTTCTGAAAAATAGGTTCCCTGTTAATTTTTTATTTAAATTTCTTACATTAACTGTTTCATTTAAATTTACTTAAGTAAATAATTAAACATACTTAGATATACTTAAACTAATATGTAACTTTTTGTTTGGTGGCACGTTGCTGTGCTGAGACTCTGAATAGTGTGACTGGACAGGGAAGGAATGATAGGAATAATTTTTCATACATTTGAAGCTTAGAGAAGAAATATAGGTTAATAAGGCTGCTCCACAGGCAGCAGGGTTTATGGGCAATGTGTGAAACTGTAATCAAAAAGTTAGAATCATCTGAGGAGGAGACCCATGTGTTTTGAACTAAATTCAGTTATGAAGTAAACGTTAGTACAAATAACATGTCTTTCAAAACTAACATCATTTGGTACCCTCTGTGTGAGCTAGGATTAGAACTAGGCATCTTTTGCCTCAGGAACTTATGCCTTGAACCTTTGGAGATCTAGATTGCTGCTTCCTCCTCTTTTGTTTCCTTTCAGCTGAGGAGAATCACTACTTGAAGTTATAAGGTTATTAATTTATTCTAATTTTTAAATATTTAACTTAGTTTTCTTTGTGTCTTTTTTATACGAAATTCATTAATCCTAAAGACACATGCATTTACAGGGTTGCATATATCAAATACTTTGAAATGCCATGTAAAATATTAGGTTATCATCATCTAGTGGCTAATAATAGGTTTCTACAAAACCATCCATAATATTTAAAATATAATTCTGCATAGACATTAAAATTTACTATTTAATTTTTTCACATTATTTTCTTTTAAAAATCAATAAAAGTGACAGATGTATATAATACCTCCTTTAGGAATGACAGAGTTAAAACTTCAGATGCGCTGCCTGAAGGAAAAAGAAGTGGCAGCTCTTAACAGGCTTTTCATACTATTGTGGGATACAGCTGTAAATTTCCACTGATTGATGCTATAAGATCACTTGGGTATATCCACATTTTTTTCTATATTGCAAAACCCCGTGGTTTTGTCACAAGTTCAAGGCTCCCACGGGATGTGTCATACAATGAAGATCACCCCAAAGAATTAAGAACAAATGTTGCAAAATGATTTCCTAGTAAAATCAATGTGGAGTGCATAGTCTCTGATGATCTCAGATTTGAAAGCGATTTCTAGAACTCTTTTGGTGACCTTTGAGGACTATTACATCTTCTTTGACAAATCTAAATATGACTGGGTTGGTATATCTATTCTTTCTTATTTGAAAATAGGAGTGATAAAATTACCTTGGAGAACTTCCAGCACAATCTTTGCAAGCTTTCATAGATCTGAACTATTGTTGTTGTTGAGCTTGACTTCATACTGAACCAAAATATTGGAGAGAGGTCCTGACTGCAGGGCAAATAAGACTGGGGTCAATCATGATCTCTCTCAAATGATGAAAATATATGACAACTGATTCTAGCTTCTTTTTGACTGTAGTGTTAGTAATGGGGTGTTGCCTCTCTTTAGATAACATATAAACAGGTTCCTTTTTTAAGCTGAACCAAATCTATGTAAGAGGTGTTGAAGAGAGAGAGAGGGAGTGTGCTGAAAGTCTCAGAAAGCTTTATTTTACTCAGAAAAATAGGAACTGCACTGGGAAAACACTAGATTTATGGATTACTTTTTTAATAATATGCTGGATTCGTTCCCGAGGTGATAGATGGTTCTAAGATGCTTCATGTGAACTCAGGGACACTTTTATGTTTGGGGCCAAATTACTGATACCTGTACCCATATTAAGCACAGCTTCTTACTACTTCTAGGCAAGGAGAAAACTGGTAACATATTTTCAGTATTAGCTCTCAGATAGCATTTGACACGTGTATTGTACAACAAAGTACCGTGTGAAATGCACTGTTAACCATGATAGGATTTCAGCAAAGAATGTGAACTCTATCAGGCTAATCATGTGCAATCTAATTTTGGTAGCATTTTTTTTTTTGAAAGTCAGATGAGTGGCGGGCCATGAGGACTGTTACAATTGGTCAAGTGACGAAGGATATGAATTTACTTTTCAAAACTTACTGAGCACCGAATATAAAAAGAGAAATGTTACAGTATACTGTAACATGTATACTGTATACAGTATACTCTTCACTTGCTAAATAAGCTGGACATCAGTAGATGTAACAATGACATTTAAATACTGTCCTGAGTTCAAGAACATTATTTAGAAAAAATGTTGCTGCTGTTGTGCAGTAGATATCAGCACTGGGTTTTTGTGTTTTGTAGGTGGGGTTTGTAATAATTATAGCAAACCTGCCAGTTCATAATGAGCTATTGAAACAGAAGACAGAATTTTCATGATACAAAACTGGATCAGATGTAAAAAAAGGACTGCAGACCACTGTAGCTCAGCTGCAGATCATGGTAGCTCGAAGCTAGACACTGTTTGCTCAGCATCCAAGATTTTATGAAAACTTGGGTGTAAGAAACATGTGAGATTTAATACATAGCTTTATACATACTTTAATACATACTTCATATATACATAGCTAACTTAATATATAGCTTTATATCTTTGCTGAAGAAATTGATTGAAACTGGTTTGCAAAGGAAATGTAAACTGATTTGTAGACCCTGATTTCTCTAAGCAGAACCATGCATGACTTTGCATGACAATTTCTGGTGAATTTTCAGTATTTACTGTACTTCAGAAAAGTACTTATTACTGTCTCTACATATATCTGGCAGCAGTTTGCTCCAGGTTATCTTCAGCATATTGCCTATTATACTTACTATGTTATTGATAGTAATCAATAAGTGCCATCTGTTGTCTATGCAGTGTGTTGCTTTACTGCTTGTAGAGTACTTAATACAAGAGGATTCCACCTCAGGATTAGGGTGCTGACAGGATAAGGTATTACAAGTATTCCAATAATAATAACAACAGTAAATCACAGTGGATAAAAGTTAAACTTATAGATAAAAAAGAAAGATTATAAATAACATAGGGTCATGTGAACCTAGGAAACAGGGTACAAGGGGTCTCAGGGTCTTATCTGTTCCAGCCTCCTCTTCAACACAGTGTTGCGAGATGCACTGTGCCTGGCTTTTCAAGAATTATTTGTAAGTACAGCCACGCTGCTGTCCTTTTCTGCTTCACGTCCCAAGAAAAATACCACCTAGATAGATTTTTTGTTTATTTTTTTTTTTTGTTTGTTTGTTTGTTTTCTGGAGTTATGGAAACTACAGCATAAGTGCACAGACATATATGCATGGGTTGCAGGCCTGAATCTGCCAGGTTTTCCATGTGTGTGTGCATGTGTGTGTGCATGTCTGTGAGTGTGTGAAAGTGTCAGTACAACTTCTTAATGAAATAGATATGAAAGTTCATCCTGCTCGCACTATGTATGTTGCTACATCATTCTCCATGAAGAGAAATAGAATACTGTCTTCACAGTCACACTTCCGTGCCTCCCTGGGAGTAACAAAATTAACACACATGGGTTCTCTGGTACTGAACATCTTTCTTGCCCTGTTTGCAGCACATCTCTGGCACAGTTGTTGTTCAAGTATATCACAGTTTTTGCAAAGAAATATATTGTAACTTCTGAATTTGGGGAACTTCCAGAGATTTCAAATCTTAAAGCAGATAGCCATTCTAATAGACCAAAATGCCTTGAACATCTGGGGAAAAAATTGCTGATCTTTTAATCAATTGTTTATAATTGTTAAAAAACTTTTTGATGGTGTTTTTGTGAGATGCGGTGTCTGACATGCACACATATGTGCAGGTACGCACGCCCTCTTCCCTCTAGCTGTGTTTCAGTGTTGTAGCTGACGTGCTTTCACTCCCATGTGTGACCTTTACAGCTGAGACAGCGATTAAAGTTTATCAAATGCCTTTGGTGACTTGAACTGTCAGAAATCAACAAGAGTGACTGATGCATTTCTTGGCCTCAACTTCTGGGGGAAAAATCCACTTCCCAAATCCCTTTCCAAACATAAGGGCTTTCTAAGCTGTCAGAAGCTTACTTGGAAAACAAATCAAAAAGAGAAAGTGAAAAGTAAAAAAACCTATAGTGAATACCTTTTTTCAGATGAAGAGAATGCAGCTTTGTAAGAGCTACTGCAGGCTGTTACGTGAGAAATCCCCAAGCAATTTGGGGGTTGCATGATAGCTGTAATTAGGCAATTTAAGACAGTTATTTCAATCTACCATTTGACAAATGGTCTGTAAAATACATTTATAAGGTTAAAGATAAATATCACCTAATAAGCACTCTAGCAAATACTGAATCTTACAAATGTGAACAACTGTTCTGTAAAACAGATAACTGCAGGGAAAAATATATATTTACCCACACTTATAAGCTTTATATCAGAATTAAAAATTGTCTCACTCCCAAGCCACAGCCAAATTTCCAAGCACCCTTGAAGCTGGATAGAGTACAATTCCAAACTTTGCATCTAGGCTGTGTGTTTGATCCGATTGTTTTTTACTCAGTGCTTTTAATTCCTACTATTAAGTAGCTGAAACTGCAGAAACATCATCTTCTGCACAGCATTTAAAAGCTAGCCTCTGTGTCTCTGCCTCTGTGTGCCTCCGATGTTGTATCTTTATTTGCTTTTACCCCGTATTTGTTACCCTTCACTTTCTGACCCGTTATAGTCTATGCCTAAAGAAAGGGTTCTTCTTCAGCATGAATTGAACATAAGAGCTCCATAGGGAAGTCAGATTAAAAACAATTTGAAGTTAATTTTTAAAGCCTTGAGACTTTTTTAACAGCACTTTTGTTAGAAACACTGCAATTGTAAGCCTGTTTATGCCTTGTGCAGAATAGTAATTCGTTTTCTAGAAGAAGAATATGGACATTTTTCTATGATGCTCAGGAAAATTAACGTGAAAGATGGGAAAACTTGTCTGTCAGGTTATTCTTAAGGTAGATCCTTGAAAGTTTGTACCTATGAGAGTAATAAAAACATACACACAAGAGCCTGTATCTTGTAATTATGAGGTAGGTTGCAGTGAACACAATGAAACATATATATGTTTGCACACAAACACACGTCAAAGCATTCATCAGTGATTACTGGACATCCTGCTCTGTTGTCTCCTGGCTGCTGTAATTTAATGTATAAGCCAATAATGAAACATTAACTGAGTTAAGAATCTCATGGCAGACATTGAATTTTGGAACTATACTTGTCTGGTTTGTATGGTAAAATCCTTCCTTCTCACTCTCCTTAGTGATTATTTCTGTGATGCTTTTAGATATGAATGGTCATTGCAAGGATTATTATTACTATACTGTGGTTTAACCCCAGTTGGCAAGTAAGCACCACACAGCCACTTGCTCATTCCACCCTGCTGGGATGGGGGAGATAATTGGAAGAGTAACAGTGAGAAAATTCATGGATTGAGATAAAGATAGTTTAATAAAAAGCCACGCATGCAAGCAAAGCAAAACTAACAATTCATTTACCACTCCCTATGCTCAGGCAGGTGTTCAGTCTTCTCCAGGAAATCAGGGTTCCATTATATGTAACGGTTACTTGGGAAGACAAATACCATAACTCTGAACATCACCCACTCTTCCTTCTTCTCCCCCCAGCTTTATATGCTGAGCATGACATCATGGGGTATGGAATGTGCCCTTGGTCTGTTGGGGCCAGCAATCCCAGCTGTGGCCCCTCCCAGGTTCTTGTGCACACCCAGCCTACTTGCTCGCGGAGTCGCGTCAGTAGCAGAAAAGTCCTTGACTCTGCATGAGCATTGCTCAGCAATAACTAAAACATCTCAGTTTATCAACACTGTTTTCATCACCAGTCTGAAACACAGCCTCATACTAGCTACTGTGAAGAAAATTAACTCTATCCCAGCCAAAACCTGCACACCTGAAAATCACAAAACTTGATTTTCTGGATACCACTGCAATTATATTTTACTTTAGGCTTAGGAACTTACTATAACATTTGGACCTCAAGGAATTAAATTTGCTCTTAAGTACTTCTGTTTGACTCAAAGGATCAAAAGAGACTACTTTCATATGATGTGTTTTTATAATATACCACTGTGAATAAAAGTATTTTAAGCTGCAGTGCGGAAAAGACAAGATTTTCATTTCAATGCAAAGGTCTGGAAATCAGGAAACTAAATCCTTTCATAAGATAGAATACATTTCTTAGGCTAGATATCAGATCAGTGGGGAACAGATAGCATCTTTGAAAATCAGAGGTTACATTGCTAGGAACCTAGAGACCTAGGAATTGCTATTGCAGATCAGGTGAGTTCTTCAATTATTGTAGTTCCCTATATCTCACAGCAACTAATGTCCAACTCTTTAGCAGAAGTGTATCTACCAAGGAAAGCTATGTCTGAAGCATGAAGGTTGATCTTTCCACATCTTTATTTTTACAAGGAAGAGGACGTCCTTTCTTATCATTAATTTAATGTCCAGATTTCTCCATGCCTCAGCTGATTTCTTGGGGGTGAAGGAATGTTAAATAGACTTTTCTCCAGCTGCAGTTCCTGATTAGTGGAGGGTGACCTCTATGACTGTGTTTTGCCCTTGCTCCTTACCTGGCACACAGATCAGGGGAACCGCAGTAAAGAGGATATTTATGCTCCAAAAAAAAGGCCTTTAAGAACTGAGTTTTAAAAGTGACCTCAATACCTTATCTGGGACAGGGTAGACTTTGGATTGATTGTTTAGCTTGACTGGGTCTCCATATATCATATCTAAACAGAGGGTAATGGCATTGCCATTGGATGCTTGGAAGGATATTATGAGAGTTACCAAAATAAAGATTAATGAATGCAAGGAATTTGCACAGTCACTGTTATCACATGACCTAAGTGACATAGATGAATGCATATTTTTGCATGATACTCAATATTTTGAGAGATTATTCTCATATGACCACACCATTTTTATTTGAAATAATTATTAAGCAAGTGTATATTCTGATGACTGAATATCTCATACACTTTCATTGTCTTTGGCACTTCTACAACAAGCATGTTAAGTCCTTCAAAGATAAAATTGTTTTTGTACTGTTTTACATTTTCCTGAACATGTATGCATGATTCAGATTAAAAAAGATACAGATCCTGCAAAGCTGCAGGTGAAAATATGAGAGACTGATGACTTTCAGACTACACAAGTCATCCTTGTACTACTATGGTTAGTGAAATTGCAACAATAATAGGAAATTTTATGAGAAAAAATATGGTTAAAATGGATGAGAGTTTCATGACTACTTGTTCCTTTAAGATCTGTTTTTATAGGTGGAAAGGGATATCAGCTTTTCCCCCAGAATGCTTTTCAGACCAACTATGAATAAAGTTCCCCAATATCCAGTTATTCAGATAAGAAGCCCATGATGATTCATTAGACTTCATGCAGCTATAAACACCTTTCTGTATAAGGAACTAGGTTGAGTCTTTAACTTTCCCTGTGGAAAGGACAACAAAGGAACCATAGAATTGTTTTGGTTGGAAAAGACCTTTAACATAATGGAGTCCAACCATCAACCTAGAACTGCCAAGTCTACTGTAAATCATGTCCCTGAGCACTACATCAACTCACCTCTTAAATACCTCCAGGGATGGTGACTCCACCATCTCCATGGACAGCCTGCTCTAATGTTTGACAACCCTTCTGGTGAAGAAATTTTTCCCAATATCCAACCTGTACCTCCCCTAGAGCGATTTGAGACAATTTCCTCTCATCCTATAGCTTGTAAGCAGAGAGAAAGTTAATACTCAGTAAAAAAAATATAAACTCAAATTCACTGTTTCACTGTTAGATTCATATATATAGTTATTTCATATATATGGAATAGATATGTGAACTATATATTTAAAAGTATATATAAAGCTATATATAATTAATATATAATTATTTTGAAGAACACAACGTGGGGGTGTTGGAGAGTAAAAGAAAAGATAAAATCAATGAAATAAACTTTTTCATTTCTGATTAAGCAGGTTATACATACATGAAAAATGGGACAAATGGAAGATAAAAAACAAATATTCCACTTCACATCACTATGTATTACTTTATTCTTCTGAACAAATTGAAGATTTATGAGGTGACACATACTAATATATGTCCATAATATGTCTTTTGTCCAAATGCTGCTTTGCTAATTGTGGACCACAAAGAGAATAATTAATGAAATTTTTTAATTAATCTCCAAAAACTGCACAGAAATTTGTCCTAACCACTATCCTACTGTTACATACAAGATCTGTTAAAAACCAACAACTTCTTACTGCTCTTTTTTTGTATAACTGGATTTTTTACTAGGAACAGCATGTGAGAGATAGGAATCTTGGTATATTTGGATAAGTATACTTAATTTATCATTTTTTTCACTCTCATTCTATCAGTTCAGTTGCCAATAGTATAGAAATAAAATATGTTTATTGTTCTAACACTGTTAGCCTATGCTTTATAAAGTGAAAAATAAGCTTAACTTGAAGGGTGCACTGTTAGTTGATAAAGAAACTAGTTTCACTTGAAAATTTCAGCTTGTTTGGAGAAATACAGTTGTTAAACTAGGCCACAGAATTTGAGAAGAGCATCTTATTCTGATCTGGACAACAGGAACAATTGAAAAGCCTGCTGCACCTAAGACCATCACAGAATGTCTTAGCAAGGCAGAGACCACCTCAACTAATGTCCTGACACAGTGGCAGAACCTTAATCTTCCTAGGGAAAATCAAAGGAGTGACTTATGACATATTTTTTTCCCCTCTCCACAAATCTGTGTTACTTCATCTGTTTTTTCCTAGTGAGTGTAGGTATATGTTAAGCAACCTGAATCTTTTGTTAAGCTTCCAGTTTATACCTGCCTTAATGTATCTTGCTGGTGCTAGTACATTCCTAAATAGTAACACCACATGGTACTCCTTTCAAGAGAATAAAAGTTCTACAGCCTTTGAGAAGAGCTATTGAATAGATCAGTGTGTGATGGAAATGGATCATGCTGGATCCAGCAGCCCAAAACAGGTGAGGCTGCTGCTGCTGCTTCATGTTTCCAGGTCAATGGGTTGTGAGACTGAAGATGCACTGCCAACAGACACACGCACACAAAGCACACATATACACTACATATGTACATACATACATACATACATGCATATCCAGACACACAGATCACAGAAAGACACTGAGAGTGCTCACATGAACATAGACAACACCAATGGCCTCATCCTGCTCCCCAGTATGGCATATATACGACAGGCTTGAGATGTGGGCTTGTACAAAACTCATGAAGATCAGCAAGTCCAAGTTCAATGTCCTGCACATGAGTGGGGCAACCCCAAACATGGACACAGGCTGGGGGATGAAGGGATTGAGAGCAGCCCTGAGGAGAAGGATTTTGGGGTAATGGTGGATGAAAAACTGGACATGAACTGTCAGTGTGCGCTGGCAGCCCAGAAAGCCAACCATATCCTGGGCTGTATCCAGAGAAGTGTGGCCAGCAGGTCGAGGGAGGAGGTTCTCCCCTTCTACTCTGCTCTTGTGAGACCCCATGTGGAGTACTGCATCCAGCTTTGGGCTCCCCAGCATAAGAAGGACATAGACTTGCTTGAGGTGGTTCAGAGAAGGCCACAAAAATGTTAAGGGGAGCTGGAGCACCTCTCCTACAAAGACAGGCTGAGAGAGTTGAGCTTGTTCAGCCTAGAGAAGAGAAGGCTCCGGGGAGACCTCACAGCACCTTCTAGTACCTGAAGAGGCCTACAAGCAAGATGGGGAGGGACACTTTTTCAGGGTATGTAGTAATAAGACAAAGGGTAATGGCTTTTAAATGAAAGAGGGTAGATTTAGTTTGTATATTAGGAATAAATTCTTCGAGGGTGGTGAGGCACTGGAACAGGTTGCCCAGGGAGGCTGTGGATGCACCCTCCCTGGAAGTCTTCAAGGTCTGGTGGGGTCACACTTTGACCAGACTTATCTAGTGGAAGGTGTCCCTGCCCATGGCAGAGGGATTGGAACTAGATGATTTTTAACATCTCTTCTAACCCAAACTCTTTATAATTTTATATATTTACATTCTACATCGACATTCTGGATCCCTCCATCAGCTGGGCTCTGACACTGCTCAGCATTTTCCCTGGGATGCTCATCTCCACAGTTGCTGATACCTGATAGACAAGCCCCTGAGGCTGCAGCTTCGCTCCTGTTGCTGGTATACAATGGACACAAGGCTGGCTAGGACTTACCAGGTTCTAGTAGCTGACCCTCCTGTGCTCTTACTGCCAGAGACTCATGGACACTCTCATAACCAGACCTAGGCCTTAGAGATCCACTCAACCCCTTTCTACCAGGCCGCTTCTCACTGGCTGGTCCAGCTTGACTTTCACTGCACAGTTGTATGTGCTTCTGTTGCTGCATCATATACAATGCAATGCATTGTCTGACCCTGGTGACTGCATCCAGACCCTGTGCTGATGCAGAACAGAGACTCCTACTCAGGAAGGAGTTTGAAAACAATTTAATAAGAAGACAGGACAGACTGCACTGACCAGCAGACACATGACCAGACCTTTTTATCCTTTACCCCTCTATTTTCCCACTCCTGTCCCTTCCCAAATCAACTAAACACCTCCTTTGTCCCAACTTTGGTTCCTCTCTTAAAAAGCCTATAATAGGTTCTGTGTGATCTGGAAGAGTTTTTCCACTGTATCTCATAATGTGTCCCACCCCTACACAGCAACGCTTGCTAGTCTGAATGGCGATCTGGAGAGTTGTTCCCAGTCAATCTTCGTGATGGGTTTCTGGCCTGAACAGTATGGCCAAACTCTGCTGGAACAGCCCTGGGATAGGCCTGGACAAGGTGAAAGTTCCTTAGGAGTTCTTGAGTTGGTTTTCCACCTGTGATCTTGATCTCCTCTAGGCTTATGGAGATAGACTTTTGATAGGCAGAGTGGTCCCATGGTAGGCCAAGTGCTCCAATGACAGGCCTGGAAGTAGTCCAGCCGGTTATTATTTGGGCTCTCCCACTATGTCTGTGGGTGTTCCGAGCAGCTTTTATCATATAGCTTATAGACAGGACCTCTGGACACATCAGTTAAGGATGTGCAAAGTGGTCACTTCTTCGTCTTCATTTTTGTTATGCTGAGTGTAAAATCAAAATGGAGAAGCTGAAAGACAGCAACATCAGCTAATGGTATTCCCATGTTCAACAAGGGAATATAATTACACCCATGAAATTATAGAATCATGGAATGATTTGGGCTTGAACGGACCTTAATGATCAACTAGTTCCAAACCCCCTGCCATGGGCAGGGACAACTTCCACTCTCCCAGTGTCCTGGTCCCAGGCAGCAATGAGCTGCTTTCCTAGTGCAACATATAAGATGCTATTTTTTGTTCCATTCCATAATCCATCAAGCTGAGCAGTCACTGTTACCCCCCATATGGGCGACACTGGGACCGGGCTGGGGAGAAGCTTGCTGAGACTGGACCCAGGAGGTGTGTGGTGGGGTCGTCCTGGAAGTTCCTGTGGGCAGCGCGTTGTTTTAGCCGGCAGAGTTGTTTTTTCTCTCAGCAGCGCGGTCTTTGTGCGGACCGCATGTCAGTGATTAGCAGGCAGTTCGTGTCTTTCGTCAAGCAGATTGCACTGTCAAGGGGCAGTGAAGGTTCTCTTTTTCCCTGCCTCCTGGGCTCAGGGAGGATTTTTTTCTCCTCAGGGCTTTGGAATTATTTTTGTCTTGCTGTTCTGGAACCTGGCTGTGTCCGTCCATCCATGGGTGGTGAGATCCTCTATAATTTGGTCTATTTTCCTGTTCTTTTAATTACTTATTAGCAATTGCATTGTTAGTAACTCCATAAGTTTCATTTATATAATGAAATAGTTCTTATCTCAACTTGTGGAACAACTGATGGTGCTTAATTGCCCAACAGGGCTAAACCATGATCACCAGGTTGCTCATCCAACCTGGCCTTGGACACTTTCAGGGATGGGGCATCCACAGCTTCTCTGGGCAACCTGTTCCAGTGCCTCACTGCCCTCTCTGAGAAATATGTTTTCCTGATACCCAATCTAAATCTCCTTGCTTTCAGTTTAAACCCATTACCCCTTGTCTTATCACTACAGGTCCTTGTAAAAAGTCCGTCCCAGCTTTCCTGTAGGCCCCTTCAGGTACTGGAAGGTGCTCTAAGGTCTCCCTGGAGCCTTCTCTTCCCCAGGCTGAACAAGCCCAACTCTCTCAGCCTGTCCCCATAACAGAGGTGCTCCAGCCCTCTGACCATCTCCCTGGCTTCCTCTGGACTCCTCCAACTGGTCACTCTCTTTCATATGTTGAGGGCTCCAGAGCTGGACACAGAACTCCAGGTGGGGTCCACGAGAGCAGAGTAGAGGGGGAGAATCCTGTCCCTCTGCCTGATGGCCATGCTTCTCTGGATACAGCACAGGGTATAATTGACTTTCTGGGCTGCCACTGCACACTGATGGCTCGTGTTCAGCTTCTTGTCCACCAGTACCTCCAAATCCTTCTCCTCAGGGCTGCTCTGCATTCATTCTCTGCCCAGGCTGTATTTGTGCTTGGGATTGCCCCGACCCATGTGCAGGACCTTGCACTTGGTCTTGTTGAACTCCATGAGGTTGGCATGGTCCCAGCTCTCCAGCCTGTCCAGGTCCCTCTGGATGGCATCCCTTCACTCCAGCGTGTCAACCTCACCACACAGCTCGGTGTCATTGGCAAACTTACTGAAGGTACAGTCAATCCCTCCGTCCACGTCACTGAGAAATATGTTAAATCGTACCTGTCCCAGTACCAATCCCTGAGGCACGCTGCTCATCACTGGTCTCCACTGAGACATTGAACTCTTGGCCACAACCCTCTGAGTGCAACCATCAAGCCAGTTGCTTATCCACCAAGTGGTCCATCTGTCAGATCCACGCTTCTCCGATCTAGAGACAAGGATGTCATGAGGGAGAGTATCAGACGCTTTGCACAAGTCCAGGTAGATGACATCAGTTGCCCTTCCCTTACCCCATTAACACAGTAACACTGTCATGGAAGGCCTCCACATTTGTCAGGCACAAGAGGCTGATTTTCAGAGAAGACCTGAGGCTGAAATAAATTGATGGGGGAAAAGAGGGGAATCTTAAAAACTGATAATACGATCTTACTGTAAATGCTCAGATTATGTGATGCTAATTTAGAAGGAACATAGATTAATATGTCTCCCATAAACAGCTATAATAGAATTCAACTTTGAAAAAAGCTGCTAATTGATTCCAGTGTATATGTGTATGTGTGTGACTATTGTTTGAAACCTAAGATTTTTCCAGGTATTTAAGCTTAAATGTTGAAGATAAGAAAACGAAAGGCTGAACAGACAGAATGTAGCATTTCAACTGACAGAGACAAATATATTGAGCAGTACACAGAAAGTGTAATCATCAGATCAGCTGCATCGACCTTACAGAGACATTTTATGCTGGCTAATGTCCTATTGAAAGCACTAAATAAGAACAGAGAGCTTTGAAGCTGTCCTTTGAATCCAATTTTAAGGATATTGTTGTTGTGTCAGCTGAATGACATTGCAAAGCTCTCCCTATTGGAGTCAAATGCACAAGTGATGCAAATCCAGAATACATTCAAAGCAACAATTGGTTTTATTTTGATGTGGCTTATAACTGACTAATGGGAACATTTGAAAGATTGATGAAATTTAACTTTATTTTTTTATGTGTGAAGAAACACACGTGAAAGAATATCTGGAAAATAATTTGTTGGAATGTAGTGTTTCCAATTCAACTGTTTTTTAAAATTGTGACCACTGTTGCTGGTACTGAAATGTTTCAAATTTTTTGAACAAAGTTTCTATTTCATAACTGCAGATAATATATTTGATAAAGCCATTGAAACTAAAGCCTTTTTCCCTATACTCTACCTGTTGGTTATGGTAAGAAATAAATAAGAGTGTTTCAGAATTTTATCTATGAACTAGCTTTTTTTGAAATGGAATTTCGTTACTTTCCCTATAAGGAGACTAAACTTTTATTGATACCTGGAAGAAAAAGCAAAAAAAAGGGAATCAAGTAGATCCTCTTCTTGTGCACATGTAGTGAGGGGAGAGAACGATAGTTCTTTATACATGTATTGAACAATAACCCAAACTTCTGTCCTGCAAGTAGCTGTCTTCATATGCAGGGTGGCTTAGTGGTAAAACTCTCTTATTTTCCCTCACCATGTTTCATAAATGACCAGGCATTCCACAGCACAAAGGAGAATCTAAGCATCACATTGAAAGTCATAAGCCAAGCAGCACAGGGTGTCTTGGTTGATTAAAAATAACATATCCTGGGGAAGAAACAATCAAAATATGAAAGCACAAATAGAGTGTGACTACAGGGCCCACATAGTGGCTGTATAGGAAAATATAAATTTATAGATATGATTTAAGCTAAGATTTCAGTCAAGCACATGGAAATTTACCTTTTTTATTGTATATCATAGACTTTGAACATCATACTTTTCCAACCAGTTTGCTTAAAACTTAGCTTACATGAAAAAAAAAACCCAAAACCAAAAAACTAACCCAAAAAAATCTTCATGTAAACATGGAGATGGAAAAAATACACTTTCACAACAGCAGATAGAAAAGTCTACCATTTACCAGCAGTTAATTACACAAAGTTCAGTAAATGATTGTGTTCAAATTCGAATTCATATTTATTTGCCTTTGTATCATAGTCCTCTAATAAGTTTGATTATTAAGTCTGTGTTAGAATGATATGCAAATGTTCTACCTGCTCTAATTCAGTGGTTTGGAGGAGGGAGAGAGCTATATGGTACCATCATGGAAATTTTCATAAGATGTCACTAAGAGGAAAACTTCTGTCTTTACTAGCCAAGGTTATTTTGGGCCAATCCCTTTAATTTCCTCAAATTGCTATTCTATAAAGTTGGTTCAGAAAGTTTAAGTGGCACAAAAGGTCCCTCTGATTCAACTTCCTTTTGTTTTCCCAAACAGAACATATTTTCTTAAATATGCAGGTCTGTCAGCCATTTGTGCGATTGTAAGTAATTCTTCCAATAACACTTTTTCTATCTGGCCACTTTATTCTAAATTCTGCTGCCTGCATATGTACTGAAAACAATTTAACTGTTGGATAGATTTCTTGACTTTCTATTATTTGATTTATTCAGATAGATGCATGCTGAGAACATTGCTTAATGTTGATACTTGACTGTTACTGTGAGCTTCTAAAAATGGAGCTTGTCTTATGCAGTTACAGATGTAGCCACCAGATTTATATTCCCAAGGCAAGAAAACGCAATAGATCTGCAGTGCTTTACCTTTTAGGGATGGGTTATCTGATGTCATTTTATGTAGCTAAACTTTTACTTTTGACTTATTGGTCGTAAAGTCAGAATTCATGAGCAATTCTGACTAAGCTGTAGGTCTTTTATTGCATTTCATTTATCATTAACTGCAAGGTGCAGGTACCATCAACAAAGTTGATGTCTTCAGGACTTCCAACCAGCCTCTTATCCTTGCAATTCATATTTCTAGGCCAGAAGTTTCATAGGTAAATGAAAAGTGACAATAAGGACAATGATGTGAAGACACATTTTCATTTAACTACCGTAGTGCCTACTAAACAGAACTGATGGATTCACAGTACATTCAATATCTTCTTGAGGGTTCTAGAAAACATAGGTTTTTTTCATAAAGAAATAAGGATTACTAGTATCTACTGTTATCAATGGCTTTCTGAAAACTGATGAAATGAAGGAGCGGTAACTCGTTTTGTTTAATGATGACATGTTATATAAAGGTCGTTCATAAATAGGGAGACTGAAATTATCTCCTCAAGATCTGCTTTTGTTGGTGTGGGGCTTTTGGTTCAGATAACACTAAAGAAATTTCCTGGGGTGGCAGGATGGAAGGTAGCAAGGAATAATATGGCAACTACACCCATTGCATTCAAATTCCCCTCCCAGGCAATGCACAGATAACTCTTTTCTGCTTCATTCTCCTGCACTTAATTGCAGCTTTCATATTTCTTGTACTCTTTGCTATTTACTCTGGATAGATTTACTGCCATTACTCCCCAGCCTTACTGTTTAGTTTTCTGACAGTGTCTTTATGTTCCCCAGACCAAACTTTCACCTTTTTGTGTATAAGTACTGTGTTTAGTTTAAGATCAAAAGTATTTGTCTTTCCATTTGCTCTTTGGTGAAAGGGCACATAGTGAAGCCATTTCCATGTTTGTCTTCCATTTCTACTAGAGCTGTGATGGAAACTTTTGAGAGCTGTTGCCTCTCTTTCCAGGATTTTTGATCAGTGTTAACGTTTCTTTGTGATTTTTCTAACCAATTTCTTTTTTCTCTTTTAGTGATGACCTCCCCCATTCATGAAGGGGAATCCATCTTATGTTGCTGTACTTAGGGTTATAAACACCCAGTGTGTTACCAGCCATATCAATATTTGTCTTACTCAGTATTGGTTAACATACATACAGATCTAAATCCATAAGAATGCCAAGGAAGAAACAACTAAGAGACATTTTAATACAAGGTAGTCAATAAACACTACAGAGAGACCTGCAGTGTATTCAGGAAGATTTCTTGTCCATGTCAGACATCTGATGTCTTTTCTTCTTGCAAAATGACTAATGTATTTCTAAGGAAGGCTGTCAGTTTCAAGGCAGGATCAAGAGTTAAGAAAGAGTGTAATGTTTAAAGAGTAGGCCTAAAAAGAATTAAAACCGGATAGTAGTCTTGCTGAGCATAGTGGGATCATGCTTACTGTAAGTTAACATCTGTTTACACAGTGATTAAACTAGTATCATGATATATCATGCAGTGCTTGTTGAAATAGTTTGAGTGCAAAATGTCTCAGTAGTATGGCCTTGTCACTTGAATCTGTTTATACTATGTCTTCAGAGTACTTCTGTATATTTGTTCCTTTGAATTTTTTATTGCTTCATCTGAATTGTATTTTAAAACATATTACAAAATCTAATTGTGTCCAGAGAATAGTTAACTCAATATCATGAATGAATCTTCTATGTAGTACAGAACGTCTGTGTCTATTTACTTCTACTAAATCACACCTTTTGTTTCTTTTTTTTTTTTGAATGAAATAAAATTCAGAAGAAAAGCATTGAGTTTATTTCACTCTAGCTTGCCAGTTTATGTTATTTCTTTTTCAAAAGCCCTTGGAAATTTACTGGATATTTGCAAAAGTAGTTATTTATTCCTAAAGATTTGTAACTTTCAGTAAAAATGTTTATTGTTTTAGATTTCATATTTGGCATCAGCTCTTTATTTTGCAGTTTTTCTTTTTAAAAAGTTTCAGCTTTACTCATCAGAAACTGAGACTACAGCATCACAAACAACTACCTGCATCCAGCAGAACTAATTTATTTACAGTTTTTCTATCCATTTACATGAACTATATATTTACTCATCATGAAACATACGCAGAAATCAAAATTATTTGTAAATCAAAAAGGGGCAATTTAAAAACCAACCTCATTCCTGATTAATTCACCTCTTTCTGTTTGTGTCACATGTATCCTACAAGAATATTTAATCTGAATTTAAATGACCCAAAGAACAGTTTAAACTACCAGTTAAGCGACTTCTGATCAGGGAAAAAGTAAAAACAATTTAGTTTTTTTGGGTCAGTTGCAGCTGTAAGTAGGGAAAGCATAACATACAGAAAAAAGTCTTGCACCAATGTCTTCTGACAAGGGTTTAAAATGGATAGTTTTGGAACTATGTTTTATATTATAGATAAATATTAAATAAAATATTAACTATATTAATTATTTTAATATATTTAAATATGAATATATAATGTCTGAGACTTGTATTTCATCCTTTAGGTTTCCAATTATGAATTATTATGAAATCATGGAAACAAAAGACAGAAATATGTAAAAGTTGGGCTATACAGTACTTAAGAACCACATCATTCTAGTGGAAGGTGTCCCGATGCATGGCAGTGTGGTTGGAATTAGTTGATCTTTAGGTCCCTTCCAACCTAAACCATTCTATGATTTTATGATCATCTGCTAGATTAAGGTTACATTTAATCCATCTATTAAGCAGAGTAGTTCAAGACTTCTAACTTAGATTCTATTTTATTTCCTTTAGTAAATTGTCTCCATAGGAAACAAAATGAGATACTTGAGATATGTAGAAATATTGAACCAATAGATAAAATCTGAAATGGCTCACTCTTGGTTAATTTCAGGGATGTGAATGGGAATCAAAGATTGCTTGCTTAATTAAAATTTCTAAAAATACCAGTTTTACTGGTGCTATTTGAACATAATACTTAAGCATACTACACAGTATGTTCTTTTTTAAAAAATTGGGTGACCATTTGTTTTTAAACATTCAATTTAAAGTTGTTATTTAAAATTGTAAATGTCTTTAGTTAAATATGAATCATTAGAGAAACTCGAGGAACCTGTGACTCCTTCTGTGACAATATGAAGTGGAAGACATTACGATGATGACAACAAAGTTGCATTATGAACTGCTTTTGCTGCCAAGGTTGAGTCTGCCCTTACAGGCTTTTTTTTTTTTTTTTTCCTGTCACTTCAGGTTTTAACATAAAACACAAATCTGATGGCTTTTAAATTGAAAATAAGTTATATTTTCAAATTCCACTGTGAGGAAAACAAGGTATCCTTGAGATAGGAAGAGAAGCTGCACCTGGCAAGAAATGGCTAATTTTAAGAGTGTGTGAATAGTAAGAACTATATTTCATAGTGTAAGTATATACAATGCAACAGCTCCACTAAAACAGAGTTTTATCCTGAAAGTAGTGAATAGTCTAAAATAAAGAACTGTGGATAATATTTGTCAGAAAACATTCCCATAATCCAAATTTCCTTAACAAATGAAGATTATTTAGTTTAGTTTAGTTTAGCAGAAGACATGATGATAATAACAAAGTTAAAAAATTTGTCTTAGACACTGTGGCAGAGACGACTTCCATGATTAACTTTTTAAATGCTTCCTGCTCATGGTGAAATCCACAACCCAGACTGGGTTAAATGTCTTTCTTAGCCAATGCATGATTAGGAGCTTCAGCATGCTGTTTTAAAACAATTTAGCATTCAGAGCAGGGAGCTGTCTAGACATTGCAAATAAGAAATACTGAGTGTATGTTAATGACTGCCACTATCTGCATCCATTCTAAGTAATCCACTCTTGAAGATGGGTGCCAATTCAGCTTCCTTGAAGTGTGAAGTAGACAAATCTGCCCAGTAGAAGAGCCTCAACAGGAGGGAACTATCTTGCCCAGACAGAGGCATTTCTGAGTATGTGAAGAGGTGATACTGTAGGCATTTGGGAAAGATAAGTTAAAAAATGCAGCTGCTTATGGTGTTTACAAGGCCTTTGTAGTTAGCCAGAAGGATCATTGATTTACAGGTATTTCAATTCCCACTGTAAGCATCAGAGTTTTTATGATCTGGCTGCAGGTTATTTTCAATGCTATTATAGAAAACACAGCAGAATGGAACTTGGTTTCTCTGTGGGATATTGTATTAGTCCATCTACTTTAACAGGAAAATGAATTTTAAACAACTGTTATAATGGTTGACATCTCACGGGTAATTATGCTATCCAAAAGACACCATTCTCTCTGGCTCCCTCCTTCCCTCTCTGCACAGTTGTGTATGTGTGTAAGAAACAGAGTGAAAGAAGAGAGAAGATTGCCCTGGAATAACAATGGAACTCCTTTGAAATGCAAACAGAGGTTACAGAGAGCTCTTGTTAGTGATAATCTGTTTTCTTCAAACTTCCAAATTTTAGAAGTTTCTGGTTCAGAAATTATTTTCAGCTGTTAAAGGGCAAAAAGACTTTGAACCAAGGATTTGGTCAGTTACAAGTCTTTCAATTCACCTTTTGCATACTGTGCTAAAATCCATAGGAAGGTGTAATAAATAATATTCTGAATGTGACTTTCAGATTGCAAGACTGATAACAGTAATGCAGAATTATCCCGAGACTGTATTCCCAAGAGGCCACTTGCTTTCTAATTTCACTTCCAGTGTCCTTGTGTGTCTGATTAAGGCATCCATTTCAACTGATCAGTGCAAACTACCTATAGACATTAACACCCCGAGGGATCATTTGAGATGCACATAGAACTGACTGCCACAGGCAAGAAGGTAATCTTCATCTGTTAAAGTGGGAAAACTAAGTTATAACTGTGTTTCTGTCTGCGTACATGAACAAGGCAAAGTGGCATGATTTGGCTTATTTGATTATACCTTAATTCAGCAGTAGCTATTTTTCATCTGTAAGCAGAAACATCTCCTAGTAAAGAATATAAATGTGAAGGCAAGATAAAAAAACCCCCAAAAACTATTTATTTAAAATCTTAAATTTTACTTCATTATAGTAGAATGTGCTATTTGTTAGGAAAGGACATTTGACTGCTTTCTCCTAAGTACGAAGCAAAAGAGGGATAGTTACTGTTATAGCAGTAACAGATTTGTGATTAACAACATAATAATAATCCTGCTCAGAGCCATTAATATTTGTGCATAGTCCTTACAGCATATATGTGCTTTTAAACATATTAACAGCTTGTTTATGGCCCACTTAATAAAAAAGAAAAAGTCTAATCTCTCTTTTTAACCATCAATCTCTGCTAAAAACAGAACTGTGTGGAAGACCTGTAAGCATAACAGTAACATCCAGGCCCTTTCTCGATGTTAAGCATTTTATGATTTTATCATTTGATCTACTATCCTGTGACAATTGTGACAGTCTAATAAATATCCTAGCTATAGTTTGTTAGTGAAATACATGATGACTAAAATCTGTATTTGCTGGTTCAATGCATACAATACCTAGAAATTGCAGGATTAAATGTTATATCCTGAGGTACAAATGGTGCTTAGGAGAGATTGTTGAAGGATGAACTTCATGGGAAAAGTTTGGATTGACCTGAGTAAGTTTCTTCTATTACTTTTTTTCCTTTCTTACATATACGATCACTGTTCTTTTTACATAATACTGTCAGAGGTCTTTCTTAGATTCTTTAATTCATTAATAGTACTTTTCATTTCTGGAGGAACTACAGCAAGAATAGAGCTATATTCTTGCTAAATAGCTGTCAAATTCTAGTGGAGGTGTTACCAAAAAGCACACCATGTCTAAATCATCTGACAACACTGTAAAAAAACGAGGGATGGAGCTGAAGTTACTCTTAAGAAACTGGAAAGGATTGCATTTATAATAAGCTACTTCCTTTATTTCATTATTTAATTCTTATGCTTTCCTTTAAAAACCTACCTGAATAGCTCCTACCACATCCTTCCAACTACATCTAACTTCAGTGTCTGGGAGAACTAATGAAATTCCAAAATTCACCATAAAATTCTGGATAAAAAATATAAGTTCTCAGCAGGGGACCTACATGGATGTATTATGAACTGAGACACAGAACATCATAAATACATATTAAATACAAGTATTCACAAAAATTAAAACATTGACAACCATTGCCACTTGTATTACAAGCCTCTTTAAGGACCATAAAGAGGATAAAAGACCTGCTGCTTTATGTAATTCAAAGTGAAAATCAGAATATGAGTGTTTTAGTTGATATAGCGCTATAATGACTGTTTACTTCTGATTTAATCTGAAACAAAATAAGTTTTAATGGAAAACTAAGAATGTAAAGAAAGTGTAAGTTTAATGTAGGAGCTTTCCTTTGCTTGGAACCGTGTTCGTTTTCCTTCCATTCCTCTGTCAGTTGTTTTTCCTTCTATTCTACTATCAGTATTTTTTTTAATTCTGACTAGTACCTATAAAGACACCACAGTAGACATGAGTTTACCAGCCTCCAACAGGTATTAAAGCACAAATATTTAATAGGTGTTCTGCCTGTGGGACACAGCTGCTATTATTTTTTTCCCTTTTCCCACCATGCACTGCTCTTTCAACACCCATGAGTAAGTTCTTCCCTTTCAAACACCATTTTTTGAGTTTTAAAGGGTTAGTGTCTTATACCTATCTTGTCCTACAAACTAGATGGGTTTGTGGGAATCAGTTTGAGAAGGAAAAAGAAGAAAACAGTAGTAAAATGAAACCACAAATATTATGAAAAAGGGGGTTGTGTTAAGAGCATTTGTAGAAAAGAGATTTTTGTGTCTTTACAATCTGTGTGTATAAGACCTTACAGAACTCTTTGTATGTGGAGGATTCAAAGATGCAGAAATATTATATTTCCACACAGAGGAGATTGTTGCCAGCCTCAGACCAACAAGTTCAATAGAATAGATTTATTATGGATGGAACCCATTTTTTTCCCTCCATTTTTATTTTTTTGCTTGGGGGTGCAGCTTGTTGCTGGAGCAGAGCGAAGTACATTGACCTATAAACTGGACTAAAGTCAGGTTTATTCACAGAAATATTTCCCATATCACTTTAAGCACAGTCAAATATAAGAAAACAGAGCATTTTAAAATATGTCTTTGATTTGGAAAATGGGCAGTGTATGTGGAATTTTGAAGATTATGATGGAACTAGAGAAAATTCTTCTGCATATTACTATTACTATTTTCATGACATCGGACATATTACCAGGATTATCAAAAGTTCTAAATAACTTTTGACTCTAAGTAATGAAACAGTAAAAATTTGTCACTGCTCATGGCAGTGTTGTAGCTTCTATGATTATCAATGCAGTATATGAGTCAACTGCAGCCTCTGACTTTATCAATGGAGCATACAGATATACTGGTTTAATTGCATATGTTCTCTAAGATGGCATCCAGTACTATCCTTGAGAACTAAGGCATGAAAAACTGCTTTGGTATTGCCCTGTAAACTGCAAGTTTTCCTAAATATACAAGAACATAACAGAAAATATGGTTACTTAGGTTTAAATGATCTTTATGTTACTTCATAAACATCTAACTAATGGAAAATAAATGGCACTAATACACTAATTTATTATGCAAAAGCAAAACTCTTACACTTCCCTGAAGAGATGTTTTCAAATTTTAGTTTTCGCCAATATTTTAGTTTTAGCCTGGCTGATCAGAAAGAGAAAGATACTGTTTGGAGAAATATTTCAGTAGGTTTCATGGTATATAATTAGGTGAATTCTGAATATGCTTTTCCACTTTGGAAAGAGAAGAATCTTCATCTCTGAACAGGCTTTATGTTAAAGAATGTTCCTGAGATTTAATTCAAAATCATGTATACAACTGCTAACATAAATAATTTCTATATTAGTGCTTTTCCATATTTTTTTTTTTTATTTTTACTTTTTGGGCAAATTACAAGTTACAAACAAATTACAACAATTATAAACTAAGAGGAAGGTGTCTATTAGTTCAGTCCACCAAAACTAAGAAATGCCTTGTCTCTTCTCTCTTTTAAATTTTTTGCCTTTATGTTTTCTTACGCTTGTTAATTTTATGGACCAAGTGACAAGTTTGTTAATTTCATGGGAATTCCCTTTCATTTCAGAAAAAGTGAGGGAAAAGTTCTAGGTCTTAATTGAGGACCTAGAAACTATATACTTTCTTGGTTAATTTTATCACAGATTCCTTTGTCTACATAATCATTTGCAACCCAGTAGAATATTTCATTATTATGAAAGCTAACATATCAGAGCAGGACAATCAACTTAAATGGGTCCGCTCTAAAAAAGGTTTTAAAATCTAAGTCTTCTAACTACTTCAAGTGTAAATTAAGCTTTAATCATCAGAGTAATAAAGATCATTATTTCCAATGAGTAAAACATCTTCAGGTGTTACACTGACTGTTGACATTAACTCCTAATGAACTCTTCTATAGGTTACCTCAGAGTTGCAATGATCAGTGTGGAACACTATTTCTGAAATGGTTGTAGCAACTCCATGTACAGTTAATATCCCCAAAGGAGTGCTCTGTGCAGTATATGCCAAATACTCTACACATTACATTGTTGGTGGTCATTGAATCCTGCCAGAATGCACAATGTTGGAAGGAATGTTGAAGTCACTTTCATAACCCTGAAGAACATGCAGGCAGAAGTATGATTTCAGGAGAATCTGAGGAGTTAATGAAAATTGAGATGGAGGAGTCTGTGGTTTTGAGGAACACAGAGAGCAGGGAAGAATAAGTAGAACAAGCACTGGCAGGCCTTTAAGGTTAGCACAGCTTTTACTTTGTCTGAGAGTAGAATTGAGATGTAGAAACTTAGAAGAAGATGAAAAAAAAAAGCAAAATGTCATGGGGCACATTAATGGTGTATTTTACCACTTCCAAGAAGCTTTGTCTCCAAGATTCTGGCCCTGCACCAAATCGTGTCTTTTATGAAAGGGTTGTGAACAATGGATACCTGTACACAGTTCTGGTTCTTAACCTTATAATAGCTACAGCAAAAATGGAAAAATTCTGAGAAGGACAGAAAGGATGATCAAAAGTAAGGTAAGGAATAGCTTTTGCAAGCAAAATCGATACTTCAGCCTGGGAAAAATTATTTAAGAGAGATACCATACATGTCTACAAAATTATGAATAACACAGAGTGGCCAAAAATTATTTGTTCACTTTTATTATTTGTTCCAGTATGACTACATGCACCTAGTATAGGCAATAGGAACCAGATGTTAAAAAAAAAACCAACAACAAAAAACCAAACCAAAAAAAAACCACAAACCAAGACAGAGGAGAAAGGTCTTTGTAAAGAAGGTTACACCTGCATGGCATGGACAAAAAATGGTTGTGCATTCTAGACATTTACAAGACTCCTCAGGGAGACTGGACGACTATTTGAAAGAGAAATATGTATAAGGTATGAAATACAGAAACATTCTCTGATTCGACAAATCCCAGAGTGAGAGTAGCTCAAAAAGGGTAGAGTACTTTAGAGGGAAATTATATACCTGTGCATTGTTTTCACTGTGAAGCAGACATTTATTCTCAGTGCTGGAAATCAGATATTGGGCTAGTTAGACCTTTTTCTGGTTCAGTTTTGTGTTCTTGCAAGGTGGGATGAGAGAAAAATAAAGGGGCACAATAAACCAGAAAAAATTTTAATAGGTATCGTCATCTCATTAGGTGTGTAGGAGGACATGAGAACTGAACTGTAAGTGGGAAGAAGCAGTGTTGTGACAGGCCTTAACAGTGAGGAAAAAAAGTTAGAATTTTCCTGCTAAGAGAAACCAGGAGTTGGCTATAAAAGAGAAACTAACTCAGTAAGTGTGGCAAGAAAATAATATGCTTTTGACAGCAGCAAGTTTGATGCACTGAAAAAGAGCAAATTGGGAGGATTACAGCGAGTGCGGTACATCACACATATGAGGGAATAATTTTTTGTTGAAAAAAGACAGAGACCTTGAGGTGAGCTGCTAGTAATCATTATTTCCTGTTAAGAATTCTAGGTAGTGAAATCCAAGAGGCTCTTGTATTACAATCAGAATATTACACCGGGGAACACGATGTGTTTGATTCTGTTTCATAATAGAATTAGGTCCTGTTATATTTGCATATAGAGCTAGAATTATGAGCAGTACTCAAGATGAAATTGCCCCTGCAGATTTCTTTCTGATTAAGAAAATAGGAAATACATAGAGATACTGACTGAAAGACTAAAAAATGTAATGTAAAATCACAGTGATCTACATTGGCTTTGACCTTTAATGTTCTCTAATTTCAGAGATTTGTGCATCAGGATTTCTACTACACAAGAGAAGCTAGAAACACTAGACAGTGCCTGTGAGAAAGGATTGAATTAAAAAAACAAAGCAGCTTCACATGTCTGATTCTGATGTTATGCTGAGAATTAGTATTGTCTCCCAAATGGATTTTTTTTTTCTGAATAGAAAAATTTACTAGGCTCAGAGAATTGAGCTTTGAATGTACACATATAGCACAACTAAAGATTTAACAGTTTTATTTTTGGCTAGCACAAATTTCCAGCTTCTGGGGAAAAAAGAGTGAATTTCCATGCTTGAATGTTGGTGGCAATTAAAAATGTATCTACCAAAACTTGTATGGGTTCCAATAATGTTCCATAATTGACTTCAACTTCTGTCTTGGAGGTTCTATAGCTGAATAGCATTCAAAGTGATGGGCACCATACAATCTGTCATTATTTTATAAATACTTGTATAAGCATGCTTGTTTAAGAGGTATTACTGTCTACATGAAGCACAAACTAGGAAACTGTAGTTTGGCATACATAATTATGTCTGTCAATGTTTTCTTCTGGAGCTTTTTATATTCTGGTTCTGTTTAAACTGCAAATTAATGGAAAAGTCTCTAAGGGCCTGGTTTGCTGCTAAAATAGCTTCAGAAATGATACTTCCCCCCCCCCCCCCCCCCCCCCCCCCCCAAATATTTTTGAAGATGTAAGTAGAGGCTAAACTTTTAGCTTCCCATGGCAGCTAGTCATCTTTTTTGACTGTTTAAACCTCTGTAATAACTTTTATGGCTGTCATGCTTGACCAACCTGATCATAGAATCATAGAATGGTTAGGGTTGGAAGGGACCTTAAAGATCATCTAGTTCCAACCCCCCTGCCATGGGCAGGGACACCCTCCACTAGACCAGGTTGCTCAAAGCCTCATCCAGCCTGGCCTTGAAGACAGCCAGGGATGGGGCATCCACAGCTTCTCTGGGCAACCTGTTCCAGTGCCACGCCACCTTCTCCATGAAGAATTTCTTCCTGATATCCAATCTAAATCTCCTTGCTTTCAGTTTAAACCCATTACCCCTTATCTTATCACTACAGGTCCTTGTAAAAAGTCCGTCCCAGCTTTCCTGTAGACCCCTTCAGGTACTGGAAGGTGCTCTAAGGTCTCCCTGGAGCCTTCTCTTCCCCAGGCTGAACAAGCCCAACTCTCTCAGCCTGTCCCCATAACAGAGGTGCTCCAGCCCTCTGGCCATCTCCCTGGCTTCCTCTGGACTCCTCCAACTGGTCAATATCATTCTTATGCTGAGGGCTCCAGAGCTGGACACAGTACTCCAGGTGGGGTTTCACAAGAGTGGAGTAGAGGGGGAGAATCCCCTCCCTCGCCCTGCTGGCCACGCTTCTCTGGATACAGCCCAGGTTACGGTTGGCTTTCTGGGCTGCCAGCACACACTGATGGTTCATGTCCAGCTTTTCATCCACCATTACTCCCAAATCCTTCTCCTCAGGGCTGCTCTTGATCCGTTCTCCACCCAGCCTGTACTTGTACTTGGGATTGCCCCGACCCACGTGCAGGACCTTGCCCTTGGCCTTGTTGAACTCCATGAGGTTGGCATGGTCCCAGCTCTCCAGCCTGTCCAGGTCCCTCTGGATGGCATCCCTTCCCTCCAGCGTGTCGACTGCACCACACAGCTTGGTGTCAGCAAACTTGCTGAGGGTGCACTCAATGCCATGGTCCATATCACTGATGAATGTGTTAAACAGTACCGGTCCCAAAACAGACCCCTGTGGAATGCCGCTAATCCCGGTGTCCACTCAGACATTGAGCTGTTGTCCATCACTCTCTGAGTGAGACCAGCCCGCCAGATCTTTATCCACTAAGTGGTCCATCTGTCAAATACATGTATCTCCAGTTTAGAGACAAGGATGTCGTGTGGGATGGTATTGAAGGCTTTGCACAAAGCCGGATAACCTTCTATGATGGAATGACAAGGGAACAGTGGTGGATATTATCTATCTTGACTTGAGGAAGGTTTTTAACACTTTCTTCCATAAGATCCTCATAGGCAAGCTGTTGCAGTGTAGGCTGAATGAGCAGAATCACTCTCACAGTGATTTCTGAAGTTCAGTGTTTCCTGATGTTCAGACAGAGCCTCTTGTGTTTCAGTCTGTGCCTGTCGCCTCTCGTCCTGTAACTGGACACCACTGAAAAGAGCCTGGCTCTGTCCTAAGCCTCTGTCTGCAGTTGCATTCAGAACTTTCTCACTACAAGCGGTGTGGGGGGACACACAGTTTAGACAGTGACCCAAACCGACCAAAAGTGTGTTTCATTCAATAACATGTCATGCTCGGTACATAAGTGGGGAGTGGGCTCAAGGGGCATAACTCTTTTTACTCCTTTGCTAACTCCTCTGTTAGCTCCTTAATGACTTTGCTAACTCTTTTGCTAATTACTCTGCTTGCTTATTCATTTGTGAGTTGGTGGCTCTGTTAATTTTTCCAGTCGTGCTATCGTTCATGGGACTCACTCTGACTCTGCTGCAATCTCTCTCAGGCTCCAGCTCTTGAGCTCTGTCTCTCAAGCTTTCTGGCTTTGACTCTTACTTACTGGGACCTGGCTGTGTCGGTTGGCAGGTGGTTTTATTTTATATTACTTACTTCATATTATTAGTATTGTTATATATTCATTTTTATATATTATTCAATATTACTTAATTAGTAGATAGTTATTATCTCACTTTTAGGAGCTTCCTTATCTTTTTCCTCTGATTCTCCCCCTCTGCTGGAAGGGGGAGAAGGGCTCTGTGGCATTTTGCTCATGTCTTGGTTTAGCCCTGTAGGGCAATTAAGCACCACCAGTCACTCTACCACTCTCGATATGTTTCTAGCCACCCTGTGGTTGCCTCCACCATTGTGCGAACATGGCACTTACCCTGGCGGGCCTTGGGGAGGGTGATATAGTCAACCTGCCAGGCCTGCCCAAACTTGTATTTCAGCCATCGCCCCCCATACCAAAGAGGCTTTACCCTCTTGGCTTGTTTGATGGCAGCACACATCTCACATTCATGGATAACCTGAGCAATTGTGTCTATGGTCAAATCCACCCCTTGGTCACGAGCCCACCTGTACGTGGCCTCTCTCCCTTGGTGACCTGAGGTGTCATGGGCCCACCTAGCCATGAACAGCTCACCTTTATGTTGCCAGTCCAGATCCACCTGAGCCACTGCAATCTTAGCAACCTGGTCTACCTGCTGATTGTGCTGGTGTTCTTCAGTGGCTCGGCTTTTGGGCAGGTGAGCGTTGACGTGATACACTTTGACGATCAGTTTGTCTAGACAGGAAGCAATGTCCTGCCATAGCGCAGCAGCCCAGATGGGTTTGCCTCGGTGCTGTCAGTTGCTCTGCTTCCATTGATGTAGCCACCCCCCACAGAGCATTTGCCACTATCCACAAGTCAATGTAGAGGTAAAGCACTGGCCATTTCTCTTGTTTAGCAATGTCCAAAGCCAGCTGGATGGCCTTTACCTCTGCAAACTGACTCGATTCACCTTGGCCTTCTGCAGTCTCTGCAACTTGCTGGGTGGGACTCCACGCAGGAGCTTTCCACCTACGATGTTTCCTTACAATGCGGCAGGACCCATCCGTGAACAGGGCATATTGCTTCTCGTCTTCTGGCAACTGATTGTACAAAGGGGCTTCTTCAGCCCATGCCACCTCCTCCTCTTGTGATATTCCAATATTTTTGCCCTCTGGCCAGGCCATAATCAATTCTAGGATTCCTGGGCAACTGGGATTCCCTGTGGGGGATCATTGTGTTATTAGGGCAGCCCACTTACTCCATGTAGCATCAGTGGCATGATGAGTGGAAGAGACTCTGCCTTTGAACATCCAACCCAGCACTGGCAGTCGAGGTGTCAGGAGGAGCTGTGCTTCAGTTCCCACCACTTCTGAGGCAGATCGGATTCCCTCATAAGCTGACAGTATCTCTTTTTCGGTTGGAGTGTAGCGGGCCTCAGATCCTCTGTATCCCCAGCTCCAAAATCCAAGGGGTCGACCTCGGGTCTCTCCTGGATCTTTCTGCCAGAGACTCCAGGTAGGGCCATTCTCCCCAGCTGTGGTATAGAGCACATTCTTTACCTCTGGCCCTGTCTGGACTGGTCCAAGGGCTACTGCATGCACCATCTCCTGCTTGATCTGTTCAAAGGCTTGGCGCTGCTCAGGGCCCCATTTGAAATAATTTTTCTTATGAGTAACTTTGTAAAGAAGATTTATAATTTGGTTGTAATTTGGAATATGGATCTGCCAGAAACCCATGACACCTAGGAAAGGTTGAATTTCCGTTTTGCTTGTTGGTGGGGACATAGCTGTGATTTTGTTGATCGTGTCCATCAGGATCTGGTGTTGTCCATCTTGCCATTTTACTTCTACAAACTGGATTTCCTGTGCAGGTCCCTTGACCTTATTGTGTTTTATGGCAAAACTGGCTTTCAGAAGGATTGGGATGATCTTCTTTCCTTTCTCAAAAACTCCATCAGCTGTGTCACCCTATACAATGATGTCATCAACATATTGCAGATGTTCTGGAGCTGCACCCTGTTCCAGTGTGGTCTGGATCAGTCCATGACAGATGGTAGGGCTGTGCTTCTACCCCTGGGGGTGTCGATTCCAGGTGTATTGGATGCTCCTCCAGGTGAAAGCAAACTGTGGCCTGCACTCTGCTGACAAAGGGATGGAGAAAATGGCATTAGCAATGATGTCAGTCATGGTGTACTGCTTGATTGCCCTTGACTCCAGCTTGTATTGGAGTTCCAGCATGTCCATCACAGCAGCACTCGGTGGTGTCACTTCATTCAGGCCATGATAGTCCACTGTCACTCTTCATTCTCCATCAGACTTACGCACTGGCCAGATGGGGCTGTTAAAGGGTGAGTGGGTTTTGCTGATCACCCCTTGGCTCTGCAGCTGACGAATCAGCTTCTGGATGGGAAGCAAAGAGTCTCTGTTAGTACGGTACTGTTGCTGGTGCACTGTTGTGGTGGTAACTGGCACTTGTTAGTCTGCAACCTTTAGCAATCCCACAACAGAAGGGTCCTGTGAGAGACCAAGACAGACAGCTTCTCAGTGTCCTCTGTTTCTATAGCACCTAACCCAAAAGCCCACTGGTACCCTTTTAGATCCTTAAAGTATCCTCTCTTGAGACAGTCTATGCCAAGGATGCACGGAGCATATGAACCAGTCACAATGGGGTGGTTTTGCCACTCCTTCCCAGTCAGGCTATTTTCTGCCTTTCAGTTCACATACTCGTTCCTTTAAGTGTGAGGTAGGTTTTCCATCCCACTTACTCATGTACTCTCGGTGGTCATGTAGGTAAAACCACAGGGTACACCATGATGGATACCTTTTGTAATCCTTTCTTTGAGTAGAGGAACGCTTACTTTTAATAGCTGAGACACTGGCTCATGCAAGTGGAGATTGGAACATCTCCTTTCTGAATTGTTTAAGCTCTTTGGACAGTTTCTCTACAGCCGAGACACAGGCCTGTATGGGGGAAGAAATAGTGTCCTCGTATTCCTGGAAGTGTTGAACCACCACCTCCACTGTTGGTTCTAGATCCCTTTGCCAAGCCAATATTGAAAACACACTAGCTAACAAGGATGGTCCATTCTGCATTAATTTCCTGCACATGGGTCATGTGCAGTTGACTCCACCTGGATCTATCTTCTCACGTCTACCTCTAGCACAGCTAATTCCCTCAGTTACTAGATACCTTTCTCTATGGTGGTCGACTTGTGTACGTGATGTGGAACATTTTCCTTAAAAGGATACCTTTCCCTCACACTTGCCAGGAGTCACCTCCAGAGACTTACATTTTGTGTCTTCCTCCCAGTCGCTTTGTCAGTTCCACTCTCTTTAGCAAGTGACCCCAACTGCTTGGCTCCTCTACCCTCTAATTCAATGCTACTGGCCCCGTTATCCCAGCAGTGGAGCAGCCAGGTACTAATAAGTTCACCTTGATGACAGCCAAAGTCCGGATATGGTAGAGCTCCCTCATGGATAAAGATTGAGTGATTACATCTGTGTCACTATCATCACCATCATCCTCTGTCTCTATCATCTCCTATGTATCTGTCTTTCGGGATGGCATTGCTGTCTTCTCCTCCCCCTTTACCAAATGGCCTGATTTATGTTTCCATTTCTTTTTCTGTACTGGGTCAACTAACACTGGTGCTGGTTGACACTGACAGGACCACACAGGAGTTTGCATGGCTGCATTGCACCCTGCAGTGTGTGGAGCTGCAGTGGGAAACAGAGCCATTGTGGAAGGTGGAGCCATTGTGGGAAGTGAAGCTGCAGTGGAAGGCAGAGTCATTGTGGGAGACAGTTGGCACAGGGGGTGCAGTGACTGCAGTGTCAACAGAGGGGAGTTGATGCTGCTATGGGAGGAGTTGGTACGTTGAGGAGTGTCTATGTCACTGTGGGGGTGGAGTCGGTGCAGAGGGTGGACTACTTGTGAGCAGTGACCTAGCCATGGGGGACAGAGCCAGCACACAGGGCCTGCCTCTTCCCCAGGCATGGTAGCAGATGAGGCAGTATTCCAAAACATTTCTTTAACTTTACACAAGAACATTCAGAAGCAAGCTGACCCCTAGCAATAGGTCACCCCAAGACCATGAAAAATTTCCCAAATACTCATACACTTGCGCCATTGACCATAGAGAAGAGGGAGAAAATTGGAATAATTTCCACACATCCACCCAACTGAATAATTCCTTCACATCCAACCCACTGAATAATTTCTCCTCTACAGGCTGTGTCCCAGAGGAGAAAAGGGAAAAGGTATAATTAGTGAAAGTCCCCACGAGATGATAGATGAAACACGCAAATGCTGCCAGTACTGCATACAGATACATGGTTACTCCCCAAACCAGTAGTATACAGACCAGACAAGTGAGACTCTTCAATCTGGTCAGAGCATACATGATCCATATCATAAGGAGCACCCAAGGCAGTAAATCCCACTGTTCTATCAACAACTTAAAGATCCACAAACTTAATGTGCTGACCAGCCACCACAACATCTCTATAACCAATACTTTTCGCACAATCTGCTTTAACACACAGCAATCAGATCTGTTCTTATCTCAACCCTTCGAGCCCCACGTTGGGCACCAAAAAGGACTGTCGTGGTTTAACTCTGGCTAGCAAAATACCACGAAGCCGTTCTCACAAATCCCCCTCCCCTCCTCCAGTGGAGGGGAAGAATCAGAGGAAAAAGAAATAAGGAAGCCCGTAAAATTGAGATAAGAACTATCTACTAATTAAATATAAATCAATATATACAAATACTGCTAATAATAAATAATTAAAATAATTGAAAATAAAGCATATCATACAATATGATACAATTATGATACAGTTGCTCACCACCCACTGACCAATGCACAACCAGGTGCTGAGAAGTAAGAGCAGAGCCAGAGAGCCTGAGGATGATAGCCTGAGAGCTGCAGCCGGAAAGCCACACCCTGAGAGCTGTCGCATCAGATTCCGAGTGAACTCTATCAGCAGTAGCACAACTGGGAAATCTAGACAAACCCACCAATTCCCTCGCAAATGAGCCAGCACAGGAGTCAGCAAAGCAGCTAACGCAGGAGTCAGGGAGAGTGTTAGCAAGTGCCAGGAAATAAACAAGCAAGAGAGTAAGAGGGAGTAATGGCCTATGCCTCGAGCATGATGTACTGTGGAATGAAATACTCCCTTGGTCAGTTTGGGTCAGCTATCTGAGCTGTGTGTCCCCTGCACTGCCTATAGTGACCCAGTGAGATCTGGGAATGCAGCTGCAGTATCAGAAGTGGAGAAAGACCTTGAATTCAGTGCAGGTGTCCCCCAGCACCAGCTAAGACCTTATCAGTACTGCTCTCAGGGTCCATGAACACAGCTTCACAGCAGCTACAGTAAAGAGAGCGAACTCCTGACAGAGCCCAGCATAAATCCGTTCAGTAAAACTATCTATTCCTTCAGTATCTGGTGTGAACACTTGGAACACTGTTTTCTGTATCTGAATTTATCCTAAGATGTATACATTTCTTCCAGCTGTTTCTTACCTCTGACATTTTCTTTAAAGCAGGAGCAATTTTCCTCTGAATTGACAGCTACCAGATCTCATTAAATTTGAACATCATTTGCAGTAACCTGAATATCCAGCAAATTAGTGGTGCTTGTCAGTCATTTATCAGACTCAATATTTTAGAATGCTGTTGTTTCAGAACAAGATAAAGCTGAAGTTGGGTACGGTCAGCCAGCCCTGAAGTATATACCTGTAATAAACTCGAGTGTTGGCTAAAAGACTGTGACATGAAAGTCTTCAGAGGAAGCATAATTAAATATTCAGGTTACTTTCCCAACCCAAAAAGGTTGTTAAATGTGAATAAGAGAGCCAATAAAATACTTACTGAAGTCTTATTTTGTTAAGTATAAGTGTCCAGATCTATTTATTTATATTTTTAACCATTCTCAACCTTACCCTATATGGTTCCATTTCTAGTCCTAAGAATATAGTAATAAACTACAAAAATACTGAGTACATAATTTTATTTCATTTGATCTTCACATTACTTCATTCTCCTTTGTAGCTAGCTAATGTTACATAGTATTTGCCAAATTCACTTCATGTCAGGATCTTTGAAACATTTTAAAAAGTTAGGTTTTTAAACCTAACAGGTTGCATATTAGATCATCTTTCATCCTATTCGCGATTGTGTAGACCATTCTGTCTCTGATTAATCCCCCTGCAGGGTATGCACCAATTGGTCACACAAAAAATTATACCATGAATTCCATTTTATGTCTTTTTAAGGTGGGAGCAAAGAGAAGACCCGGTGATATTTCATCAACCGTTGGTTTTATTGCTTGGGAACTGCTGCCTCAGTTCTTTATAAACTCAGTATATAGAACTGAATGAATAAGTCACACACTGTTCTAGTGGGAAATTACTTGCAGGAAAAAAATTGTAGCTTTTAATGGTGACCTCTGTAAGATTTCTCTTTCATTTGTACAAGGCTATTTTTGCCAAACCACTCACATATTCTCAAATTATTAATTCCACAACACAAGTTTCTTTGGAGGAAGATATCCTTAAAAGGACTATCTTCTATAGATTCTATTTAGGCTTCTTTTCAGACCTTGACAGAGGATCATAAAAGGATAAACAGGGTTTCTAAACAGATGATAATTCCTTAGCCAAAAATTGATAACAGAAAGTGGCTTCTTGTCACTGTCCATGGCATCAGATCGTTCTTGGTTTATTGGCCTACAGCAAATTATTCCTGTGGCTGCAGGATGCACAAGTCTCTGTCTACATATACCTGAGGCCAGTTGATGTAATGCCCAAATGCCAAAACATGTGAGAATATATTGAATATTGTCTCCCATATTCATTTAGTCTTGGGGCATGCAATCCATTCTTATGACAGGTGCCAAATGAATTTAAAATACTGTGTTGTACTGCAGGGAATTTTTTCTGTCTCTAATGAAGTGAGTTTCTGTTAGTCTTCGAAGATTTTTGACAAATGCTTTTGGCTTTATTATTGTTAGTAATGATAATTAATATGGTAGGAACTGTATTTTGAGCATTTAATTACTAAACTACATCTTTGACTGCGGAGCTGGGTAAATTATAGGATGCACTGGATGCTGAATAGATGATAGACTACAGTAATGGTTATGTGGAGGGAATTTGTTTGGAGGCCAGGGATACAGAAAACAAATTGAGGAAGAAAATTTTTCATGTGCCAGAATGTTGATTGGTAAGCCTGGGAGAAGAGGGAGGATGGATTGCTGGCAAATTAACTAAAAGAAGGAGAGAGAGGTGTTGAAGAGGAAGGTAAATCAAAAGAGAGGAGGAGTCTTGGGTTGCTGGATTTTCAACTTACTGACAGTGACTTGGATAGATGGTAGAATGATGGTGTCATGACCTAAAGGGTTATCCTGCCAGCAGATGTTCAGGGATCATGAACATAGGTTTGTAGTACTCTGTAATACACGACAAAGGCACAGAGGTTTTATATTTCTCTACTTTATTATGGATTATCACAAATACCACAAAAATTACCCCTAGCAAGTAAACTACCACAAAAATCACCACTAAAACATACCTGTAATTAATGAAGTATATATATATATATATATATATATATATATATATATATATATAAAGCTGTAATGATAAATTACTATCAGTAATCAATAGTTCATTATCAATCACTAGTACAGCAGTAGTAAATAATGGCAGCAACAAGTCATATAGCAACAATGAATAACAGCAACAACCAAGTACGTGTATACTACTACAGTTTACTACAAACTTATCATTAATGAACTAACTTACCAACAATATGACACCAGGTATGATAAATTACTTGTATGGATATACTTAATATCAATATCAGGTGAATTATACAGATTACAGAAGGGACCAAACCATACCAAAGGTGAGGACAAATTGATCCCAGAGGGGAGCCCAACCATCCCAGAGGTGGGAAGACAAACCTACAAAAAGTATGTCCAAAGAGTGCCCAATAAAATAGACAACATCTGATCTCAGAAATGGTCCTGTCAAGGAGTTTAGTGCCAAGCATTCCTGGAGGAAGTTCAAGATCTCATAGAAAGTTTGTATGGGATTCAACCTGCTTAGCAAAGGAAAAGTATGTGCAGCATGAGAAGTTCTCAGAGAGAGAAGTTCCATGTTAGAAAAAAGTTCCCTTTTATGTCATAGATACTAGTGAGTATAGGACACCATGATTTCAACTGCCAATAGGTGCTGTTAATTTCTGGGTTTCAACTGTAACAGCCAATGATGATGATGTTTTCTGTTCTTTCATACTCATTTTATTTTCCAGACTGTTTCAACTTTTCCACATGGCATGTTCCTATTACCGTTTCTTAGTTTTCTGCTTATTCATGGTAGCTTTCTAGGTATGGCAGCTGTACTCAGAAGAGGCTACCTGTATGTTGCAAGGATGTTTCTGGTTCCAAAACCTAGTTCCCAGGCTCAAAGCTCCCAGGCTGGCAGGCAGTTTCTCTGTCAGTATTTTTCAGTAGACATTTTCTTCTTTTCACAATTTTCCCCTTCTAACCAGGCCACCTTTATGGCTGCTCACACCAGATGCCAATTGGGCTGGAAGCTTTCTTTGATTCTTGGGAAAACAGAATTTTTGTATTCACAGCAATGCTTCCTTGTCCTTGGCAGTGCCCTACCTTATTCCTGGTTCTTCACACTAGCATGGAATCAGAAAATGGGTGGCAGTTTCAACTGAAGGCATATAGAGCAATTTGAAAATAAGAGGGGGCAGCATAGGGAGGAGACACTGGAGAGAAGGAACTTTTTAGCCCACAGGCCCTTGATTCTTCTCCACTCCCTGTCCTATGATATCAAACATGGAAGATGGACACTAGAAAAAGCAGGAAGAAAAGTCAACAGTGCAAACACAAGACATTGTCTCTCCCAATTTTGGAAAGAAAACAAGATACAAAAGGAATGAAAACACTCCACAGGGTCCCACATTTTGTCAGCCTTGCCCCAGGCCAATGAAATTTAATGTGATTTAGTTAGGAGCTCATTAACATGAGAAAGCAATGTGGTTAGACATAAATTCAAAAAAAAGGAAAGAATATGAAGAAAATACAGTCTGGACAGTCATCATAAATACTAAGTTATACATACAGTTTAGCTCCAAAAACATTTATAAGAGGAGGCAGAAAAAAACCCCAGGTTTTCCAGAAGCATACAGCACCAGCTTAAAAACAAAACCCCCTTTGATTCAGGCATGACTGTGCTTTTCAGTATTCTTTCATTGTAACCAGAGTTGGTGAGAAATTTTTAAGTAGTTTGTCTTGCTGACACAGTATCAGTGTCAATGATACTTTTGAATGATGCAATAAAAATTCAGTTTCTATACTCAGTTTGTGTTATGTGACAGACATCACTCTATTGTGGACTCGCAAAATAGCCTATGAAACTTAAATAGGTGGAATTCATGACCCAGTAAAGACATTGGTCCAGCCCCAACTTCAAGCCCAATTTACAAAATCTTTTCTATCCTCGAATTTGAACGACATTTCTTAGGATTGTTTTGTAGAATAATAATAATAATAAAAAAAATGTTAAATGAAGAAATACATGGATAGTTTTGTATGTCAAATATACTTGAGAAATTTGATGTCAGTTCATAAATACAAAAAGTGAAAATTGATTAATAAATTATTTGTTATTAATAATTCACTGAGTTCTAGTTTAGAGTCAGCTGGCTTTTTCTGTACAAATGAAGAGAGAACAGTAGACAGTGATTTGTAATTCAAAGTTTTAAAAAAGTTTGATATTATTTCTCACTGTCTCTTTATTTTGTCCTCTGTCTCCTCACAATTATTTTCATTAGCAGACACCATGCAATCTTGCCTCTGGCCATGAGCACAGAAATTAGTGCCAATGTATTATTTACAGAGGTTGATCGAGTCTTCCTAGTGTGGGGAGAGGAAAAGTACAAAGCACCATGTTTTTCCTTCAGAAAGGCAAGCAGGAATGGTGAGCATCAATCAGGCAAACTTTTAATTGAGATGAAAATTCATCCATTCTGATTCCTTAGTCACAATAAAAAAAATAAACCTGAGCCTCTTCTCACAGCAAGATGAAAAGTGTTTTATCACAAAAGCAGACTGTACACTGAAGTAGGGCTGAGATTGTCTTACCTTTAAAGCATATTAACAAGATTTCAAATGTTCACATTTCCTCTGACCTCTGGATAAACAAGATGAACAATCTGACCAGGTGCTTTGCACTACATTTCAGAGTGTTAAAACAAAGGAACTAAGATGCACTTGATGTGTGAAAACAATGAATAACTATAGAATGCATCTAGCAAAAGTGATATGAAGGTTAAAGTGAAGTTCACCACAAGACCAGTTGCATTTTGACAGTCAAATAATTGCAGCTTTCTCTGTCTGTCTGTGTACATAACATCCAAAATGGATCCCATATAGAAAAGTTAATATTTCAAGGTCAGCCACTCAAAAGATAGGTAATTCCTGGTAAAGAATCCCCATAACCTTAAGAAAGCCCCCTTGTGCAAATGCTTTATGGCACAGTTTGTAATTAAATGTTACTTTTTTAACCGAAAGTTTCTGTTATAGGGGCATAAATCTGTCAGTATAAGGAGAGATGTCTTTTGTGCTGCAGGCGTGTGCAGACATGCATATTATAAGGCCTCCTTCCACAAGGTCTGGACCTTTCTGCTCCTCCTGTCTTTTTTTCCTTTCCTTTTCCCTCTGCTTCTCTTTCCTCTCCCAGGAAGACTGTTTCTGCCTCTTTTATCTTTGTTGTTAATCATGTTTGCTCCTTCCTCTACATCCCCCCCTTCATGGGCCTCCTGACTGTTTCCCTCCCTTCTTTTCTATTTGTGTTTACCTTCCCACTGCTTCTGACCTAAATTCCCTTTTTGCTGCTGTCTTAACCTCTGTCTCACCCACATCACCCTTTCTGTCTTTACCTTTAGTGATGTATGATACTTTGCCTAGTTATTGTGATTGTCTTGGCGGTCAAGCTATCACCCTACAGTACAGTTTCTGCCCTGCTGAAAACCAAAAGTGTGCTACATGTCCCATGAAGGTGATGATAGTGTGAAGAAATGTCACTCTGCCCCAGGATCACTGATGTCAATGCAGAAACAGAGGCCTCTACTCGTTGCATCATCCCGCGAGTATGCAGGGAGTCCCTCCATACATTATGGGCTAGGAAACACACTGCTGATGCTGAATCATGCCACAGTGTGGGAAAGTTGGTGTGACCTCTTTTCTTTTTCCACAGTGACTCCATTATTGCTAAAGCAATCTCTGGTAACATCACTGCTGTCTGTGGTGAAATCTTCTTGTCAGTTAGGCAAATGATTTTTAAGAAACACCAGTAGCTCCCAAGATCTTATCTCATAGTGTTATTTCTGATTTGCTTTTGAACCTCATTATGTATCTTCATTTGGATATCTAGTCTGGTATTAGATTTTTAATTACAGCTCTTTGAAAAAGTTGCTGCCAGGTGACTTCAGTGGCTTTCTAATGCTAACCTTTAATTTGTTGATGCAAAATCTTGACCCAAGATGTCTCAAACCATTTTTATCAAATGCCAACCCATAGGAGTCACAGTAGCAGAAACCATGAGAGTTTTCAATTTCTACAGCAGTGAAAACTGTTGAAAGTTCTGGCTAGGGTTCCATTATGAGATTGTCATGTCCAGTTTGCCTTTATGGGCAATGGCAAGAAGAGGTAGTTTCTGTTTAATGTTTGTCTCCCACAAGTAAATCGTCAAAACTATGTGCAAAACTTCATCGGAGGCCAGAGTTTTCTTTTCTGTTTGCACATAATGAATTCACATTGCTGTTGTCTTGCTTCAAAAGCTTTATAACCTGTATGCACCTGCTCACTAGTTTTTTACACTCATACAGTGTTCTGAGAGCCTTCACCAGTACTGTAGAAATCTAATTTTCTCCTTACTGGCTCTTACTGTCTTGTGGTCTCTTCTAAAAGATGAAACTTTTTCGGTCACCTGTTCAATTTTCTGATTGAACGTTGCACAGCACGTTCATTGGGCATGTCTGTGCTATATCATTCTTAGATGACTGATACGGACAAGAAGTTATCCTCCCAGTAAGGAATTTCAGCTCTTCTTTACCTGTGCTGGTAAGGTCTGTGTTGTGTTGAATCCTACTGTACATGTTAGTTGTACTAACTTGTGTTAACACCTTGCTGTATTAAATAATATCTGTGGTAGGTCCATATTATGGAATTATTTTTTTTTAACTGTAGTCCAAGAGGTCCAACTTTTTTTTCCTAGAAGAGTTTATTTTGTCTTCTTATAGATCTACTGGTTTTCTTTCACAATTAAATGAAGGTATGTGAACTTTACTGTCTTCTACACAATTAAAAAATGGTTAGCTTTTCCTATGAATTAGCTTAGGTATTATCTGAAGAAACTGTTCCACAGAACAGATGTTTAGAGTCTGAAAATGCAAACTTTGGTATTTTTGTTTCATTGTCCAGAACCCTGATGGTTCATGAAGCCTAGAAAAATAGTTGGTATGGAACATCTCTTCCAGAATTTTCTACTCCTATGTGTTGGAAATACTTTTGTCTTTTCACACCTTTATTTAGCAGTATTTTAACATATTTAGAAGCCAAAGCTTCACTTTTTTCTTCATTGGTTTATTCCTTTGCTTTCACCACCGTGACCAGTATAAAAGCCTTATCTACTTTTTTATACGCTCTGTAATTCCCAGAGAAGTGAACCTATCAGATTTCCTTTTATCACCTTCCTTAAGGTCAGAAGAATTTTTATAGGGGCAAAAAAATCTACCCCTTTAGCTTTATTCTGTACTTTATTGACAGTTTTTTTTCTGAGAGCAATTATTCTTTGAACTTGTCCACAGCTGAGGAATCAGTTCTACCATCAAGAACAACCTCTTGCAAAAACTGTGGACATGACATGTTTTGAATCCAGTAATTGGTACTTTTTCCTCAGTTCTGTTATAAATTGGATACATGCTCTTCCTCAAGCATTTGACACAAAACTACCTTCAGAAAGATAAGCCTTTGAGCCTTGAGTTTCACTTATTTCCTTCATACTGCCCAGTGTTTTGTTTGGGGTTTTTGTTTTCTTCCCCTCCCCCAGTACAAATTCATTGTTTCAAACATAACTTTATTCACCTGTGCCAAAATTACTAGACTCCTTGTTCTGCTTCAACACTGCCTGCAGCTTTTTTGAAGAGTTCCTCTGAACTAATAGCTCTCTTGTTATCTGATCTGTCCATGCTGTGCATGCTCTGGTGGGGTTTGCAAAATGACAACATTCCACTATAATTCTTTCATCTTTCTTCAAATACTGTGCATTGTCTTGGCTGGTGGTTCATGTGCAGATCCATGTTCCAGCATTTTGTGAATGCTGATTCTGAAAGCTGCATAATTTTTTCCTATCCTATCTTTTCTTGTAGTATTTGGATTGTTGTTCTAGGGCTGTTGTTCATCCTAAGTGATAGCCTGGAAGAGATGACCACTATGAATGGCTTGTTCTGAATGGTTTGCCAAAATTTAATTCTGTATTTTCTAGCAGCCACACTTGGGCTATTTTGTCTTAGGTGCAAACTGGGTTTGTCTTATCTGGGACTTAGGTCTGTGAAACTGTAGCCCTGACCCTTTGGCTTCAAATCATCCAGAGTCTGTGTTGAGTGTTTCCTCCTTCATCAGATTGCAGTGTTCCCTAAGCGTTGTTCAAGCTTTCTCAATTTTCCCCTACATTTCTGGGTGCCAACTTAAAGGAGCTCTTACTTCCCCCAAAGTTCAACTCATGGTTTGTTTCCTTCCCCCAGTTTATTTTCTTTTTGATCCAAGCAACGTTCAAGGATCATTAAAAGTAAAAAAAAAAAAAAAAAGAAAAAAAAAAGTAAGCCATAGTTTCTCCTTTTGCAAGTCTGTTCCAGCCTTATCTAGCATGAAAGACTGTATTAGATCTGTTTGTCTCCTGGCTTTAGTAAAGGTACATGTTCTTCACTATAGTCTTTCTGCTTTTATGCCTAAAGTCTAGGGTCATGTTTGCTGTAGCAGATGAGACCATGCCAATTTCCTGGAAAGCTGGTGAAGTACCATCTATGTAGGAAATAGTCACAGTAATCTTTGTGGGTCCTTGCACCACCATATGAGAAGATGGAGGAGACCCAACAACAGGTTGAATTTTTAGGGCATTTACTTTCCTACTTATAAATCTTGGGAAATAATCTATAAATGGTATTTGCAAAATCCTTTTTCAGACATTGTTTCAGATGTTGGCATTTTCATGAAATATGACTTTCAAATGTTGATGACTTGGCTAAATATGGTTGTTACTTATGTAAATGACAAAATGCACTTTCCTGGGCTTGTTGCCTATACTACAACCGATCTCATCGTATTTCAAACCATTACATAAAACCAGATGATGGAAAATAATTCCTCAAAAATTGCAAAACATTTTGCATTTGAGCAATAAGACTATTGAAAGAACCAACTATAATTACTATAGTTTATGTTTGCACAAATTAAATCCTTCCATATAATCGTAGAATGGTTTGGGTTGTAAGGGACCTCAAACATCACCTAGTTCCCACCCTCCTGTCATGGGCAGGGACACCTTTCTCTAGGGCAGGTTGCTCAAAGCCTCATCTAGACTGGCCTTGAAGACAGCCAGGGATGGAGCATCCACAGCTTCTCTGGGCAACCTGTTCTAGTGCCACACCACCCTCTCAATAAAGTATTTTTCCCGGATATCCAATCTAAATCTCCCCGCTTTCAGTTTAAACCCAATCCTCCTTGTCCTGTCACTACAGGCCCTTGTAAAAAGTCCCCCTCCAGCTTTCTTGTAGAGCCCCTTCAGGTACTGGAAAGCTGCTTAAGGTGTCCTCAGATCCTTCTCTTCTCCAGGCTGAACAAGCCCAACTCTCTCAGCCTGTCCCCATGGCAGAGGGGCTCCAGCCCTCTCATCATCTTCGTGGCCTCCTCTGGATTTGCTCCAATCCACTAATAGCTTTCTTATGTTGGGGGCCCCAGCCAAATTTTAAGTAAATCCTACTAAAATTTACATTCAAGAGAAGAGAAAATAGGGAAAATCCTTCCAAAAAGTGAAATTTTTGGAATTATATATCTGAAAAGCAAGTTAAAAACTATCATAGGAATAATTTTCCTATCATAATCACAGGAATAACAGATTTGTACGAGTCTGATGACATTATGTCCTGGTTTAACCCCAGTCAGCAACTAAACACCACGCAGCTACTTGCTAACCTTCTCCCTCCCCAGAGGGATAGAGGAGAGAATCAGAGGAAAAAGATAAGAGAACCTGTGGGTTAAGAACAGTTTAATAAATGAAAATATATGATCTACTACTGCTGCTACCACTACTAAAATATAATGAAAATACTGGCACTAATAATGATAATACTTTGTAATAAAAAACCAAAAAAGTGAAAAGAAAAACAAAAAGTACAGCAGATCGGTACTGACTAACTGATGCCCTGCCAGCCCCCGAGCAGCAATTCTTCTGCTGGCCAACTCCCCCAGCTTATATACCAGTCATGATGTTTTATGACATGAAATGTCCCTTTGGTCAATTTGGATCAGCTGTCCAGGCTTCATCTCCTGGTTCAGCATCAGAAACTGAAAAAGACCATGATTTGATATAGACATTTCTTAGCAACAACTAGAATCATTACTATGTTACCAATGTTCTTCTCTGCACAAATCCAAAATATAGCCTCATGTACATAGCTACTGTAAGGAAAATTAACTCTATCCCACCTAAATCCAACACAAATAACTAGCATAAATTTAAACCCTTTCTGACTGACCTGATAGTGGGCTATTTTAAAATAAATTCTGTAAAGAGAGCTGAAATAGAAGAAAAAAATGAAAGTAAAAAATAGAGTGAAAAGGTTTGAGTAGAAAAACAGAGTCTATTATGAAATTATAGATTAACACTAGTCAAAAATAGGTTCTCTCCTTTTACCATTTAATCTTTTGATTAATGGTACAAATGAAAAAACATCTTTTTATAGACTAGAAGTTCTGTTGAAAGCTGTTCCATATCTGCAACACCATACTGTTCTGGTTACTTATGCTATAATAATTATAATGATTGTCTTGAGACATTTTTTCCCACCGCCAAACTTGTTTATCTGTGCTGATGGATCTGAAGACCATGAGGCACATGATTATCCTTATTATGCATGTTGCATTATTATTAATAAGAAATACCAAACCAATGAGCAAGTGGGTGCTTACATTTCGGATCTTTGGGCAGATTATCTATTGTATATGGACTTCTCACTTCTGATAATTGCAAGTAATACTCCTTTGGTTGTCTAATAACACATTAATTGACATTTTTCATTCACGCACATATTCCTGTGAGCAGTATTCAGGGATTAATACTGAAAATATTAAATAATGTCATTATGTAAGTAAATTGCTCACCGTCAGCTGGAATCTGGTCTATAACACTTTATCTGAAAATACGTATTCCAGATGTGGTGAAACTAAGACTAGAAAAATCATGAGAGTAATGAAGAAACATTAATTAAAAAAAAAATGAAAAACGTGATTATTTTATTCTTGAACCCTAAAGCAAATTAAAAAAGCAAGAAAACAGTGGGTTTTACAGAGCAGGTAAATCACATCCCTCTGTCTGTTTTATTATATAAGAATATGATAATTATTAATGTGACTGAATATTGCAATTTGAAAAAGAAACAATATTCTTTTTTAGCCATGCCATTATTTAATCAATAATATTTAATTCTACAAATAATGATACTTTAAAATTAAAGTGAACTAAAAAAGGGGGAATTGAGGTGGAATAAGGTCCCACACTCAAGGAAGAAAGTCAACCTTTTCTTCTTAGGCTTTGGGATGGAAATTTCTATGGGAGGAGGTTCTAACAAGTTAGCCTGGTGTAGGGTTTTCATACCCTCATCAAAAACATTTGCAATCTGGTACATTATCTGACACAGGATATAGTAGTATTAGGTGAGCTATATGTATATTCCAGAATGGAAGTGTGTGTATTCGAAAATCATCATCACAGAGGATGGAAAATTTTATTTAACTTCTGTGGATTTGTGGTTTTATCCTCAGTTCTGAAATTCTTATCACTATTGTAAGGTTAACATAAGGAATATTGCACATCGCTGTGTCTGTAAAATTGTCCCCTTCTAAACAAGTGGGGAAAATAAGTAAATCACAAAGCACATTCCTCCTTTTTGTTTCATCATGCTAAACTTAGCTCTCTCCATCGGGAAGTCTGTTAGCATTTCAGCTGAGTCTCTGCAGTTTTTGAACCTGGTTCTTAGGAGAACTATAAGTCTTTCATGACAATAAATTTCTCTTTTCTGCATAGAACTAGGAAAATGGATTGCTTCCTATGGCTGCCTTCAGAATCATTGCCATAAACACAGCAGTGTAGCCTTTGTACTTTGACTTCAAAGTTTCAACTTTTCTGTGTTATCTTCTTTTTAATATATGGCCTTTCCTTTTCTACCATCTACTTAGTTTCTCTTTTTTTTTTTTCCTTTTTTTTTTTTTTCTTCTACCCCCTCCCCCACCATTTACCTTTAGCACTCTCTTTTTGGTAGTGTTTAAATGACTGTCAAGCCCTTCAAGGTATTCTGTCGGAAGTTCATCGTACTTGCCAGCAATTTCCTTATTACTGAGAATCTAATCAATCACTGGGTCTTTCCACTGAAATATAATGTCCAGGTTTTTAGACTTGGATAGATTAGGTTAAATATTTGGATACTATTTAGATACTTAATGAAGTTCCCTAGCTTTTAAAAATTTCACATAGTCATTGGCTCCCAGTAATTTCTTGAATACTCTCATAAGAAGTTCTTGGATGATGATTTAGAGTCCATCAAAAAAAGCAAAGAAAATCATCTGGCAATGAAACAAGATAATGTAGCCAGAGGAGACCTGCTCATTACTTTCCTTCATTCTGATGTTCAGCAAAATCTTGATGCTGCTCTTTCTTTCTTGTGATCAGACACTATGTGAACCTGACTATCAGTTCTTGATTTGAAACTCAAACCTGAAAATGGCAGATGGGAGTCATGAAATACCAGGAAATATTCATAACCTGTTTTGTTTCTGAGTGAACAAAATGTGTCATCTTATGGTAGCAAATGCAATAGCTATGAATAGTTATTTTATTCCATTTTTTAATGAAATAAAAAATATCCAAAGCAGAATAGCAAAAAATTGTATTCAGGGAGAAGAGTATTAGTTTTTTGACTATCCTGTTAAGACGATGTTGTTGAACAAGCTGGTAGAATACAATAGCTTTGTTTCCATGTAATTAGTGAAATCTCTTACTGTACTGCATGAAAAGTTCACAAATATTTTTTAAAAATATTTTGTTTTCTCAAACAGGAAAAGTGACTGTTTATAACTCTATGTATAACTATTGTGTTTATTTGGAAACAATAGTTCTACAGATGAGGTGTTATCCTGCCAATGGTATTTTTTTTTTAAATTATCATTATGAAGAGAAAAATTTTGGAGGCTTAAATCTTAAACTTCTGTATCTTTATTTAAAAGGCATTAACAGACAAAATAAATGCTTTTTCCCCCTAAAATTTTAATTTAACAGTATAGAGCCCATTGGTGGAGAATTTTGAAAAGCAGCAGTATGGAAGAGCTATTTATTATTGGTACTATTTTTAAAATTATTTACTCTTTTAAAAAAGTTAAACATTAACATCTATTAGTCTTTCTGTTCACACAGCAGTAAACTCAGTTGGGTTATTCTGTAACTTTGCTTATATAACCATTCTGGAGCTGTAATATAATTCACATCTGTGTAAATACTGATGTCCATAAATATAAATCAGTTCATTTTTCATTCAGCCTACACTAAATTTTTCATATCTCTTTGCATGAAGAACATGGAGTATGAAAACATAAAGGCTCTACTCTGTTCATATAACTGTTAAAAAAAGGAAAGATTCCTTTCTTGATTCCCCCTGCAATCACATAATCATCCTACCACAAATAATTTATAACTAGTTTGTGACACATGTTGCCAAGTACAGAACAAAACTTACCACAAGCTTGTAAGTTGCCTTAAGCTGACATACTTCTACAGGAAGAGGGAAAAACCAAATATTGTCTTCCTTCCTTCCTTCCTTCCTTCCTTCCTTCCTTCCTTCCTTCCTTCCTTCCTTCCTTCCTTCCTTCCTTCCTTCCTTCCTTCCTTCCTTCCTTCCTTCCTTCCTTCCTTCCTTCCTTCCTTCCTTCCTTCCTTCCTTCCTTCCTTCCTTCCTTCCATATGAAAAAATTCCAATTGCCATTTTTCTCATCAAAATTGTTCTGAATTAAACTGGAGATGAAGTGACTGAAATTTCTCTCTCATCAGTTAAACAATGTCACATATAATGTTGTCACTGAGAAAGCAGTGAGCTAAATACTCAACCTCTCATTTCTTATGACATTAAATAACTTCCCAGACACTGTCTGTTACTTTGATTTGCCAAGTCAGCATCTTCCTTTTAGGAACAGAGAAACTGATGAAGAGAGGAAGGCAGGTTTATTTATCAGGAGTGAATGGCAAATGTGTTAATTTAATCTCAGGTTTTTCTGAAAGTTTACAAAATCACATCCACTGCATCTAAGAGATGGAAATGTTGTGTATGTTCTCTCTGTAAACACTAAAGGATAGTCTGGGCCGTTAGTATAGCAAAACTCAAATAATAAGATCAAATCGCAGGATACAATATAAAACATTATATCTACCATATGGATATTTGAAACAAGTTGGAAAAGCCTACACTAAGATCCTTGTTTAGCAGAATGCACACTAAGTCAAAATTTGAAAGCTTTTCATGTTAAACCTTTGTTTTCACTGTGACAGCTGATTTGGACCAGCTGCTGCAGGGTGCAGGCTCTCAGTGGCTCATTGACCTGGATCTGAACCGTGGAGCCAGGAGAACTTCCTGGTCTTGTGTCCATGTGCGCAGCTGATCTCCTTCAGTGCTTGCTGCAGCCAGTGAAGCGTGTGTTCCACAATGGTCCCCAGGCTTGGCAAATTTCCGAGGGCTGGAGACACAATCCACAGGGCTTCTGGCTAAATCTAAATATATCCTTCTGACCAGGAAAAGAGCTCATCTTAAGCATTAATGTTAAAAAGACTTAGTAGTCTTTGAGGAACTCTTGTTTATTCTGTCTTCCTGTTTTTTGTGTTTTCAGAGGAAACTGCCATAGTACCATAGCATTTGCTAAAGAACAAACTTAGTCTTAAGTCTTTTTTGACGGACAGCCAGTGTCAATTAACAGATTAAATTAAAATTAGTGTCTTCATCCTCAGGCTACTCAGGCAGAAGTTATCTCAGTTGAGTTTAAGGAATAGTTTAATTACAATATTTAATACAAGGCAAAAATCTGTGTCTGTGTCCATGTCTATGTTCATGTCTGTGCCTGTGTCACTTCTTGTGTGTGTAATCCATGGTGTACAAAGTACTATATGCAAACAAACAAAATTAAAAAGAAGCCTGGACAAAAAAAGATGTAATTACTATTTCCATTATTGGTTAGTTTTGGTAGTGGTTCTGTTATTTTAATTATTAGTGTCAGTAGCTGTTCTTTAACTTAAACTTATTATTTTGAATCTGCAGAGAGAACTATGCTTAGACCAAAAGGCTACTGAACTACACACACACATTTGTGTGACACAGCTTTCTGTGAAATTGTGTATAGGTGATTTGAAACCAGCATGGTTTATAGATGTTTTTCTGTTGACATCAAAAAAGACATGGTAAAACTGGCAGCTTTTAAGAAGCCATAGATTTTCTTTTTATAACTAAAAGGAAAAACAGTTTTGATTTAGTTTAAATATTTTGGATTTGGATAATGTATTTTGGTAACACAGGTAGTCTACTCAATTAATGTAGCTACCTGTTTCCTGATTGAATTTGCAGTACTTGGAACTTGCTTACAATTTAAAATCTGATTTTTATCAAAAATGTATTCAGTGCACAGAAACTGTGCAACTGGATGGGGGACAGTCTAGTTTACTTACCAATCAGTAGTAGCTGGGCTATTTTGGTTTCAGATGTAAGTTCTTATAAAATTATTAGGCAATGTGTACATCATGTACAGGTCATTAGTAAATTAGAGCAATGTTATAAGGCCTATTACCATCTTAAAAATGCGTTCTTTAAGAATATAGCAAAATCTAAACCACATTCATTGTCCTCCCCATCTACCCAGGCTCAGCTTCACTCCTTCATTCCCCACTTACGCACCTCATCCCTGGTGCAGGGGGATGAGTAATGAGGTTTGGGCTCAGTCCATAACAACTCCTATCTGCTGCTCCTTCCTCCTCATGCTTTGCCCCTGCTCCAGTTTTGGTCCTCTCCACAAGTTGTGGTTCTTCAGGATAAACCTGCTTCTGAGTGGGTCCTCCACTGGCTGCAGTGAGGGGTTTCTGATCTAGCATGGTCCTCTCCACGGTCTGTGGGGGAATTTCTGCTTCAGCACCTGCACCACCTCTTCCCCCTCCTTCTCTGACCTTGGTAGGGTAGAGGGTAGGGTTTTTGTACTATTCCAACCTCACTCCTCTCTCTGATGTGCAGTGTTTTCACCCTTGACTGAGGGTCTTAGCTGTGCCTGCTGTGGGTCTGTTGGAGCTGGCAGAAGTCACCCCTGCAGCCCCCCACTGCCAACACCTAGACACCTGCAAGCAGTACAAGTACTAAGCATGTGTTATGGATATTGAGAACTCAGATTCCCAAACTGTCAAAATCTCTGCTCTTCACTTTCCTGTCTTTTCCACCTCTCTTTAAAAGGGACAACCTAAATCAGATTTACACACCCAGCTTGCACAGCACAGTGTGAGCACTGAGATGAAGTAGGGAACAAGTACTGGCAGTACTACATTTCTTACTGATCACTTTCCATTTCTGCCTAGTATTTTATGCTCCACATTGCATTTTCAGAGCAGTATAACATCCAAATTTCGTCATCATTATAACCACAAACTACCTTGATTGACTAGGAACAGGTTAGTCACCCGCTGGTGATTCCTCTGTCCTTGTCGATCCTACACTCACGCCTGTTGAGCTATGGGATGTGGTACCATCTGTAGCTTTATTCACACATAGTAGAGAGCATCATAAGGGAACTAAAAGTCACCAACAAGGAGAATTCACTGTGTGGATCTGTGAATGTTATTGCCCATGAGAGGTCACTTTTTCAGCCCTAGATTTATCTCCATAGATGCACAACTCTGATCTATATGTGATTCATTATGCCCTGTATGTAAGTTCTCTAACCCTTATGTTCTTTAACTTTCTCTAGTCACTCTGCTGAGAATCCTGAAACATTACCAGTCATCTTGAAAAAATGTGTTGTATGGTTTTTGAATGTTACATTGAAATTTTATATTTTATATGAGCTTGGCACATTCTTTCTTTCTTAAGGAGATAGAACATTTCAGAATTTTAATTTCATAGGACTTTAATTTAGTATTTCATTTAATGCTCTGTGTTAATCTGTATGTTGCCAATAGGAATTTATAAGTGATGTTTTCACAGTCTGCACAAAACAGTCAAACAGACTTTCTATAACCTAAATTACGCGCTAATCAAGAAGGTTTCTCCACTTTGCCTTCTGAATTAAATTTATCAGGAAGAACATTTAACACTGCTAAATCCTGACTTTTTTGCAAGGAGTTTGTCTCTTTTGAAGAGGAACCAACCCTTAACTAACATACTCCATTCTGCTTATCCTCTTTCTACTCTGGAGAAGGGATACCTCATTCACCATGGCTGAGACCAGGATAATTCTCTTTTGTGCAGGTTCCTTTGCAACTGAAGCTGTTCATCTGTGAAATGTTAATCTCTTCCCTGCCAGGTTCTGAATGCCAGCTAACCACACAAAGGGGGATCTCAGCAACATTGTCTTAGTCTGTTTATAGACACTAAAAGACAGCCTTGAAATAGGTCATACACAAGCTAAATCCTTTGTTGTAATTGTCACCCTTGTGGAGGAAAATATTTTAATTTGGTATTAAAGTCCAGTTTAATTTAGTCTGGGAACACAAATACAATTATGCATTAATGAGAATTGTGTCATTACTCTATGGCATTGCTATAAACAGAATTAAGGTTTTCATTTATCTAAAGATTTCAATAGCTCCACATCCTTGAGTTTGTTTTACTTTTAGAGGGTACATCTCTATTTCCTGGGTTTGTGAAATTTTTGGGGTTAGACTAGTTTTAGTATTTTACTTCAAATTTCTGTGTTGATTTTACAGAGACACAGGATTGAAGATTTTAAAAGATGGAGTTCAGGTGAACAAACCAAACAGGTAGGAATAAAACCAGTGTTCACAATTTCTCTTAAAGCCTAGCAGATATTTGGTATGGTAAGAGAGAGGAACATACATGGGTGTTTGGGCACGGTGGTCCCAGATGTTGCCATCTGTTAGCAATAGCAGCTGCTTGAAAAGGGGGTGGCAGAGGGTTTGCTGGCATTAGTGGAATCGATATTGTGAGCAGAACTCTTCAGCATGTTTTCCTGTGTGTGCATATGGAGTGAAATAGATGACTATGTAGATTGATTTAAATCCCAGAAGAGTGTGTGAAGCAAAGACACTCAGCTGAACTGCTTGTCTGGCTGAGAGGAAAAGGTGATCTCTGAGTGGTACTTGAAGGCCTTTCTTTCAGTATTATTGTTACACAGAACATTTATTAAGTAAATCTGCCTCATTGCTGTCAAAATTAGCATGCTTGCTCATGCTTCTGAAATTCTCCATGCTCTCCCTTAGGGAAGGGAGATAGAATTACGTGATATGTGTAAACAGGGATTAATTTAATCTTCAGCCAAATCCACACATTGCAGTGCAACTGAAGTTTGCATAGGATTATGAAGACAATATAATTAGACACAGTTAGACATCTTGCTTTTTGAAGCTACATATATTTCCATTTTTTTTAAAGAGATTAATTCATCATATCTCCTGATTCAACATTAAAAAGATTAAGAAAATAATCAAATTTGCATTATATTGCATATGCAACAGGAAGAAAAGTTGCTTGACATCTAGGAAAGAGTAGATTTGATGTGACTCTAAAAGACACCTCAATCCTCTCTGGAAAATGGCAATTGTTTTGCCCAGGGACATATGTTGAAACAATGTTCATAATATGGGACATCTTGCTCATTTTGATTCCCAGCACAGTTCATCATTTGATTGAGTGACTTTTATTCTGCAACAACATATGAACTCCAGAATGGAGGAATGAAAAAAATTGCAAACAAAATCATTCCCAGCATTCCCTGCAAACATACGCTTCCCATGCTACAAGAGGCTGAAAAAATATAATAGGGTATCATGTGACATACTTTATTATACTTTATTATGTCTAAGTAATTTCCACCTTAATTTTAGATGTGTTTGGGTTTTTGTTTGTGTGGGTTTTTTTTGTTTTGTTTTGAGAAAATACATCTGTTTTGATATAATTTTGACTTACAAGTATAACAAATTTCAAAAAAAGGAATATCATTCATCTTACCTAAAGACCCATAGACTTCACAGATAAGTATGATAACTCCATGACATCTAAATTACTGAAAAAGGTAAAACATAAAAAAGAAAAGATACTCCAACTTACTGCAATCTAATCTTGGACATACGGGGATTTTTTTTAAATTGTAGAACCATTATATCTTCTTCTAGAATAGTATGTATGTTATTAGCGAAGGAAACTAAGATGAGTTTTCTTGGGAATGCTTGTGAAAAATTTACGAAATATCTTGATTCTCTATGTGTTTTCACAGTACCTACAGTATCAATGTCACCTCCTGAAACTTGTGAGTCAAGATGAATATGCTTAGAATAAGAAGTCTGTTACAACAGAATACCATGCTAATAATCACATAATAGAGGAAAATGAATCTGCCTGGTATCTGGCCTTGAATTCTAGGATTAGTATTAAAGCTATCTTATTATTGATAAAGCTAGTCTTCAGAGGGAATGAGACTGAGACATATAAAATTGAAATTTCACACCTCAGTTTAAAAAAAAGAGGTAATTTAGGACTCAGGCCTGACCTTCCTAAATTAATGAAAAAAAAAAAAAAAGCCTCTAACTTTCACTGAAAGTAAAAAAGCCCTCATATTCTTATACTGATTGGCTAGTAACTACAGCCTCACTCTGAACTCAGTATAAATATGGAAGCAGTATCTAATGAAATAAGTACATATAAAAGTAAGATAACGTGCATTCTGTATTTTTCATAGGTCCTAATGTATTGATAATCTGTGTTTTAGATGCAGAAAGTGAAACTAATCTCATCTGTCAATTTGGAAAGTATTTATTATTAAATCACTTAGGAAATTTATTAATGAATACAGTGAAAGTAAGGAAGACTTGTAAAACTGTACAGTAGGTAAGGACCTGGAAAGAAACAGGTTTGGGCTAGAGTTATTTGGGTTACCAAAGAAGTTGGTGTTGAGACTAGTTTAATTTACTATTTTCACAAATATCAAGTGGAAGTGTCCTAGTGAATCTTTAAGGTATCAAGGTGGAAACAATTTGAGTTCTGTGGAGGACTGGGATGATACAGAAAAACCTGAAATTGCATGTGGAAAGCAAAAGTAGAAATGAGAATAAATTAAGCAGTACTAGATGCAAAGTTCCATTCTTTGTGACTAATAAAAAATTATTCCGGAAGCTGGAAGCTCATCAGTTAAAAATATCAGAGAATAAAGCACAGCTACATTAATCAAATGCAGAATGATTGAAGTACTGATAAGAAAATGGCAAATGCAGTCCTAAGCTGTCTCAGATAAGATATTGCTAGCAAAGACATGGAAGTATTAAAGCCATTCCACAAGTACTGGGGAGACATAATTTTAAATACTATATTCAAGAAAGATGAATTCAATCTCAACTGATGATGAGAAAGAGAGCCTGCTGGAAAGTGAAAGACCACAGTTTGTTTAGGCTAGCAAAACAAAGTCTAAGAAGGGATTAAAATGTTTATGAATACAGTGGGAGGGATAAGTAAACTATGAATAAATTGAAACTGGGACTTCTGTAACCCTCAGAGGAATGAGATCCTGAAGGGTTCTTTCAGTAATAGTATCACAAAAGAGACAAAAAACTTCTTTTAAAAGGTAATAATTATACTGAAATATAGAGGGTGATTGCATGTGATATCAAAAGGCGTAAACAGATGACCTAGGAAGTCTCCTCCAGTCATGCGTTTTTGCACTAAGTAACCATCCAAGAGAAAATACTTCCCCCTCTCAGACAGGGTTTAATGTGAATGTCAAGGAACCCATGATAACTTTCAATAGCAGCCATATATTACTTAATCAAGCACAACACTGTTTTAGAGAGAAGAACTTCAAATGCAATAGCTGTAATCTAAAAAAAATAATTTCAATATTATATCTATATAATAATAATCATTTAATATATAAAGAAATACATTTGAAATAAATAAAGAAAAAAGAAGACACCTTACCTGCCTCCTGATCTCCAAGTCTCCGTAAGTAAATTGAGAGACTTTTCTGACATTTGAATGTTTTTCACTAAGCATGGTGATGAAGACTGTAGCTCTGCTCTCTACAGGTGTTCAACCATGTAATGGTTTAACCTTAGCTAACAGTAAAGTCCCACTCAGCTGCTCGCTCACCTCTCCCCCTTCCCCAGTGGAAGAGGAGAGTAGGAGGAAAAGACAAGAAAGCTCATAAAAGAGAGATAAGAACTATTTAATTATTGAATAAAAATGAATATTATAGTGATACCAGTAATATTAGCAATACTACTAAGTAATTGAAATAATAGAAAATAATAGAAAATAGAATATATGAAAAAATTGCTCACCACCTGCTGACTGACACAGCCAGGTCCCAGGTAGTGAGAGTCAATGCTGGAGAGTCTCCAGAGCCAGAGCCCAAGGGCGACAACACAGCTGGGAAAAACAGCTGACCCTCAAACCTGCCTCACTGCTAACAACCACACTAAGGTGCTAGCAAACAAAAATGTTAACGCTCCCCTCAAAGCCACGTCTCACCTATTCAAGGAGCATGACCTACCATGGAATGAAATTCTGAGTAACCTGGTCTAGTGGAGGGTGTCACTACCCATGGCAGGGGGGTTGGGGCAAGATGATCTTTGAGGTCCCTTCCAACCCAAACCATTCTATGATTCTATGATTCTTTGAAATACTTCTTCAGCCAGCCTGGGCCAGTGTCTGAACTGTGAAGAAAATTAACTCTTTCCTGTCTGAAAGTTAAGATCACTTCAGTCACTGCAATCAGCCTCTGGAGCCGGACCATCCTTGTGGGAGTTTGGCAGAGCGACAAAAACTTGGTGTACTGTTTTTTTGGTTGTGTGGTGTTTATTTTTTTTGTTTTGTTTTGTTTTGGTTTGGTTTGGTTTGGTTTTTTTTTCCTGAACCTGGGATACATGTGGTGACCCAACCAACGTCCCCATCCCCGAGCTGGCATCTTTTCAGAGAGAAGTAGGCGAAGCATGGCTGGAGTCACAGGCTTAGAGGCTACTAAAGGGCTTTAGGAGTGCAGGGATCTTGGATCCCTGTACACCCACCAAGGTTGAACAAAGGGGGTGTGGTGAGTCGTCTGGGAGTGCTGCAGAAGTTTGAGTGGTTAGTCACATGGCCAGGAACAGCTATGGTTTCAACCTGGCCAAAAGCTGTTGGCCAAAGAAATGTGTCAACCCAGAGAGAAGTCCCACATAAACATGTTGGTGTCCAGGTCCCTGGCTGCAGGGAGTGCTGGAGCCTTTCACTGAGAATGGAGGACAGCAGGGACAACACAACACATGTTCACTGTGAGCAGATAAATGATTTGCTCAGCCTGGTGGCTGAGCGGAAAGAGGAGGTGGAAAGGCTGAGGACTATAAGGGAGTGCGAGAGGGAGATAGACTGGTGGACTCAGACCTTCCCACCCCTGAGGCAAAGGCAACAGATTCCACATGAAACACAGGATCTTCTATCCTCTTGCCACCAGGTAAGAGCAGGGACCTAAGAGATGGGGGGGAAGGGAAACGGGTGCCTCCTCAGGAAGGCAGGTGAATCTCCTGACAGCCTCCCTTGCCTCCTCAGTTACTGCTGCTCAACAGGTATGAGGCTTTTCAATCTGAGGTCCAGGCAAATGAGGATGGAAAGGAAGGTCCATCTGGGGAGACATCCAGGATGAGTCAGTCACCCCCACACCTTAGGACTAATTCAATCAAGAAAACAATAAGAGTTATCGTGGTATGTGATTCCCTTCTGAGGGGAACCGAGGGTCCCATATGTCGACCAGATCCCTCCCACAGGGAAGTCTGCTGCCTCCCTGGGGCCCGGGTTAGGGCTATTAGTGGGAAAATCCCTGGTCTGGTGCGATCCTCAGACTACTACCTGCTTTTTGTCATCCAAGCTGGTAGTGATCAGATCACAGAAAGAATTCCAAAAGTGATTTAAAAGAACTGCAGGTCATTAGGGAGATTGGTTGCAGGGTCGGGAGCACAGGTAGTGTTTTCCTCAATCCCTTCAGTGGCAGGGAAGTATACCAAAGAAACAGGAAAACACATCTGATTGATTAACACATGGCTTAGAGGCTGATGCCACGAACAGAATTCTGGGATTTATGGTCGTGGGGAGGTTTGCACAGCACCAGGTCTACTGGCAAGAGATGGGGTTCAGCTGTCTCAAAGAGGAAAAAGGATCCTCACACATGAATTGGCAGGGCTCATAGAAAGGGCTTTAAACTAGATCTGAAGGGGGAAGGGGATGGGACTGGGCTGGCCAGAGAGGAGCTTGTGCCCAGCATGCCAGTGCTGGTGGGATGGTGTGCTGGTAAGGCTGTTCAATCTGCTGTCTCAGTTGAGGTGGGGGATGGGAATGCATCCACCTGGGGAATAAATCAGGTCAGCCAGGTTTGGCACCAAGGCTCCTTACCTACCTCCAAAGACAGTGATGAAAATGCAGACAATGCTGGGGCTGTGTATGACAAGGGTATATCCTCCCACTCTCCTCCAGGAAAACCTGCACGCTTGGCCACCTCTCTGAAATGCCTGTACACCAATGCACGCAGTATGGGGAACAAGCAGGAGGAACTAGAGATCTGTGTGCGCTCTCAGGACCACGACCTCATTGCAATTACTGAGACCTGGTGGGACAGCTCACATGACTGGAATGCTGTCATGGATGGCTGTGTCATTTTTAGGAAAGATAGGTCAGCAAGGCGATGAGGTGGAGTTGCTCCTTATGTGAGAGAGCAACAGGAATGTATCGAGCTTTCCCTGGGAGTGGATGAAGAGCGAGTTGAACGCTTGTGGGTAAGGATCAAGGGGGCAGACTAATATGGGAGACACTGTTGTGGGTGTTTACTACAGGCCACCTGATCAGGATGAGGAAGCTGATCAGGCCTTCTACAGGCAGCTGGAAGTAGCCTCACAATCACAGGCTCTGGTTGTCTTGGGGGACTTCAGTTACCCTGACATTTGCTGGAAAAGCTACACAGCCAGGCATGCACAGTCCAGGAGGTTCCTCCAACGCATTGATAATAACTTCTTGATGCAGATGGTGGAGGAGCCGACAAGGAGAGGGGTAGTGCTGGACCTTGTACTGATAAACAAGGAGGGACTTGTTGAGGATGTGAAGGTAGGGGTCAACCTTGGATGTAGTGACCATGAGATGGTGGAGTTCAGGATCATATGCGGCAGGCACAGAGCCACAAGCAGAGTCACTACCTTAGACTTCAGAAGGGCCAACTTTGGCCTCTTCACAGACCTGCTTGGAGAAATCCCATGGGACAGGGCTCTAGATGGTAGGGAAGACAAGAGAGGTGGTTAATATTCAAGCACCATTTCCTCCAAGTTCAAGACTGCAGCATCCCAAAGAGTAAGAAATCAAGAGAGCTAGGAGACCTGCATGGAGGAGCAAGAAGTTAATGAATAGATTTAAGTGAAAAAAGGAAGTATACAGTACATGGAAGAAAGGGCTGACCACTTGGAAGGAATACAAAAATGTTGTCAGAGGATGTAGGGATGTGATAAGGAAAGCTAAGGCCTCCTTAGAACTGAACCTGGCAAGAGAGGTCAAGGACAACAAGAAAGGCTATTTCAAGTACATTGTAGGAAAAAAGAAGACCAGAGGAAATATTGGCCCACTGTGGAATGAAGCGGGTGCCCTGGTGACCGAGGATATAGAGAAGGCAGAGTATTGAATGCCATTTTTGCCTCGGTCTTTACTGCTAAGACCAGCCCTCAGGAGTCCTGGAGCTTGAAAATCATAGAGGAAGTCACAAGAAAGGAAGGTTTTGCGTCAGTTGAAGAAGATTGGGTTAGAGATCAATTAAGCAAACTGAACATCCACAGATGCATGGGCCCTGATGGGATGCACCCACAAGGGCTGAGGGAGCTGGCAGAAGTCATTGCTAGGCCACCGTCCATAATCTTTGAAAAGTCCTGGAGAACAGGAGAGATGCCTGAGGACTGGAGGAAAGCCACTGTTACTCCAATCTTCAAAAAAGACAAGAAGGAGGACCCAGGTAACTATAGGCCAGTCAGCCTCACCTCCACCCCTGGAAAGATGATGGAACAGCTTGTTCTTGGTGTTATCTCAAAGCATGTTGAGGAAAGAAAGTTAATCATGAGTAGTCAGCATGGATTCAACAAGGGGAAGTCATGCTTGACCAATCTGATAGCTTTTTGTGATGGCATCACTAGATTGATAGAAGAGGGGAAGGCAGTGGGTGTGGTCTACCTTGACTTCAGCAAAGCTTTTGACACAGTCTCCCATGGCATCCTCATAGACAAGCTTAGGAAGTATGGGCTGGACCATTGGGTGGTGAGGTGGATTGGGAACTGGCTGGAGGAAAGAGCTCAGAGAGTTGTGGTCAGTGGGGCAGAGCCTAGTTGGAGGCCTGTGGCTAGTGGCATCCCCCAGGGGTCAGTGCTGGGTCCAGCCCTATTCAATATATTCATCAATGACCTGGACGGAGGGATAGAATGTGCTCTCAGCAAGTTTGCTGATGATACCAAACTGGGAGGAGTGGCTGCCATGCCAGAGGACTGTGCTGCCATCCAGTGTGACCTGGACAGGCTGGAGAGCTGGGCGGGGAGAAATCAAATGCAATTCAATAAGGGCAAGTGTAAAGGGCTGCATCTGGGGAAGAACAACCCCATGGATCAGTACAGGTTGGGGGCTGTTTTGTTGGAGGGCAGCTCTGGGGAAAAGGACCTTGGAGTCCTAGTGGACAACAGGATGATCATGAACTAGCAGTGTGCCCTTGCGACCAAGAAGGCCAATGGCATCCTGGGATGCATTAAGAAGAGTGTGGCCAGCAGGTCGAGAGAAGTTATCCTCGCCCTCTACTCTGCGCTGGTGAGGCTTCACCTGGAGTATTGTGTTCAGTTCTGGGCTCCTCAGTTCCAGAAGGACAAGGAGCTACTGGAGAGGGTCCAGCACAGGGTCACTAAGATGATGAAGGGCCTGGAGCATCTTATCAGTGCTTATCAGTATCTAAAGGGTGGGTGTCAGGAGGATGGGGCCAGGCTCTTCTCAGTGGTGTCCAGTGACAGGACTAGGGGCAATGGCCATTAACTGGAAAATAGAAGGTTCAACCTGAACATGAGGAAACACTTCTTCCCTGTGTGGGTGACAGGGCACTGGGACAGGCTGCCTGGAGAGGTGGGGGAGTCTCCTTCCCTGAAGACTTTCCAAAGCTGCCTGGACTTGTTCCTGTGTGATCTACTCTAGGTGCTCCTGCTCTGGCAGGGGGGTTGGACTGGATGATCTCTAGAGGTGCCTTCCAACCCCGACCATCCTGTGAAGCTGTGAATTTGTGAAACTAGCGCAAACAACCTTGTATGCAGAACAGGTTTCAGCATAGAGAATGGAGTGGATTGCTGTCTTGTTGTCTGATTTGCATGTTACTCTGGATAATGATTTTGAGACTTCACTGATTTTTTTTTTTTGTCCCATGTATGTCCCATGTATGTTCATATGTATTGAATATAGCTCTCAATCTTAAATGAGTCTACTGAGAAACTCCTGGATGTCTTTAGGGTATAGAGACAGAAGATACATCTGTCAGGGAAGACCTTTTTAGCTCTGATGTCTTCTCATTACAAACAGGAAAATCTCCCTTTGCCTGGAAGAGCTTTTTTTCCCTGTCTGGCTGTTGTCATCAAGAGAAGTTTACTTTGGACACAGATTTATCTTGCACACTTATTCAGAATCTCAAGGTGCCATCTATTCCAGTGCCTTGACACAGCAAGTGAAGGTCTACCGTAAGAGATATTGAAATACATAAGAATCTTTGAACCAACAATTAGCTTTGGATAAGGCTTAAGATATTGAAATTTATGGCAATCTAATGTTTAATCTTTAGTCTGATGTTTTTAAGTTTTACCTGCATGAATCCTTTGAATGACATTTCAGCCTCCAAGTTAGTAAATTCTGCAGTATCAGTTATTATAGAGCCTGAACACCACCCAACTTCTTTGGAAGTGTTTTTTTCCTAATGAACAAAGCTTTTTGACACTGAATTAATCTTTAAGTGGATGCAATCTCTCTGACATGCAATTCTACTCTGTCTTGTGTTGCATCATTATAGACCTTGTTTTAGTACCCCAGGCAAGAGCATCTCATCCCCTATGGCAACATGAACAGAAATTATACCCCTCTGGTTGATTTTGGACTATTTTTATCTCCCCTGTTTCTTTTGTTGTTTTATTTCATCAGTATACATCAAGTTTGGATTCAATAGCAAGGATGATTATTCTATGTTTATCATTCACTGGTTCTATGTCTACTTTTTTGCTTTCTGGTCCTTGGGGAAAGATTACACAGCCTCTGGAGGTGACAAGTCAGACAGCTGAAATGTCAGCACAGCATCTGCTAAAGAAAATAAATAAGCACATACCCTGACTGTGGGAGTCAAACATCGTTTCTTAACTGGCTCTGGGCTAATTAGACTGTGCTGCAAAAAATGGAAGCAGAACCGTGCTTTATACCACAGATTTACTTAGAGACAGGTCTTTGCTGCAACGTAAATATAAACTTCTATCCAATACTTATTGGAAGTTATCACTTGAAGATTTGTGTTGTTTATTTAAAAAATTATCATATTTTTTTCTCAGGTTTTGAATTCAAGATTATGTATATGAGTTTATTCTCCTAAATCAAGTCAATCTTCTCTTCCAACTTTGTTTTTGTCTTTGGATTTTGGGATGTTTTTCTGCTGTGAATGTGGTGGATTTTGACATTCTAATTTTCCTTTCAGCTCTTGCATGCAACAGCTGGGAGAAGGACAGGGAAGTGAAACAGAATGAGAGATCCTTGACATGGCAAGACTCTATTATGTCCATTTTATTTCTCTACCAAACACCTTAACTGTGGACAAAGGAAAGGATTTCCTGACTGTTCCTCAAAGGCAAGATGAACACTATAGTAAGTTCTTCTATCGGTACATAAGCAACAAAAAGATGATCAGGGAAAATGTGAGCCCTCCCCAGAAGGAAATGGGAGAACTGGTTTCCCAGGATATGGTGAAGGCCGAGGTGCCCAATGAGTATTTGTCTTGGTCTTCACTGGCAAAGCCACAAGTCATACTCCAACTTTCTTAATTATGGAAAATTTATCTTATTTTCTGTTTTAACTTAATTTTTTTCCCCCCACAAACTTAGATGTTACACTAAAAATGTCAGCAGACCTCCTGAAGGCAGGAAGTGAAACTCATTTCAATTTCAAACTACATTAATTCTGAGTGGAATCAAACTTATTCTCACATTTATTAAGGCAAGCAAGTCCATGTGAAAAATTGCAGTTTTTTAATAACGGCATTTTCAGCGGTTCCATTCCATTCCAACAAACTCATAAATCAATTGCTGTCTTTCAGCCATTATAGATTTATCAGTTCATGTGAGTAAATGTGACAGCTGAATACTGCTGAAATCCATACAGCAATATCTCTGTTACCATGATAAGCGCAACTTGGCCTCGAAGATGCACTGCTTGTTTTTTGGAGACTTTTGGGTTTTGATTTTATTTATTTTAAGCATGTCTCAGACTGCAGAAAATAAGGGGAAAAGCCCAACCTAAATATATTTTGCACTCATGCCCCTGCCCCTGCCCATAGAGTCAATGATAAACACATTTTAATCATGACACTATTCCCACAATTATTTCAGTTAACAGTTAAGACACACAGTATTTGTAATAGAGGAAGGAGTGCAGACATTATTAATTTCTAATATTTAGATAAATTCTCATCCAAGTTCATCAGCAGCTGTAGGACTCAATTTGTAACACATGGACTTTCCTTTTCTTGGAGTGATGACCACATGACAATCATTTTACATGTACTGTAAGGCTACTATATTCACTAATGGCATGTCCTAAGTGATTTATTAGAGTATATACAGCATTCAGTACTCTCAGTCTCTGTGGGCTAATTAAAAATATGAAATTTTATGGAAGGTGCCTTACTGTTTATTTTGTTGGAGTGTAAATTATGAGAATGCTTTCAATAAATTATACATGCCCACAGCAGGGGAAAAAGTGCAGAAAAATGCTAATAGGTGTGCAATCAGTCTAATAAGAAGAACATTCAAGGTCCATAATTTTGTATTGACAAAATTCTTTGGAAACTGAATTTTGAGAAAATAGAGACAGAACAGTGAACTTATTTGAATGTTTCCAAATTTATGACAGTATCCAAACACAAATCACTTTCCAAGGCTGCTGAATAGATATTTAGGAACATTCAATAGTACTAATTTGTATCTATTATTTCTTACTGCCACTCATGTAGCTCAGTAATTGAAATGCTGAGTAACAGTTTCCCTCCTCAATTCTAATGATGCCCTTTATAATCTTCTTTTTAATGCAGTGCCTGAACTTTAGAAAGGTTGTTTGCTGCCAAATGTCAGTCCATTGCAAGATGTAGCAGTGGAAACCCTCGTTTTATACATTTTGCTAGATAAAATTGTGGTGGACCAATAAGGTTGCTAAATGTTTGGCTCTTGTTTCCTGTGCATTAAGTTAAAAAAGGGAATAAAATACATCCAATAAAACCAGCACTCCTGGCCCAATCTCGCACTAATAGCACAACAAACCAAGCTCTTGTTATTAAATTTAAGGGGAGAAGAATCCAATTAGGCACCTTCTACTTTAATAAAGAAGTCAACCTAAAACAAATTTCTTAGAGAATGTAACCTGTTAGCAAAGATAGAAAAATTAGTTCATAACTGTAAACTGATGCAGATTTGACAATATGTTCATCATTGCAGCTTTCACCCAGATCAACAATTTACATCCACTCACGTTTCAAAGTCTAAAACTTTTTCTTTGCAGGGAAAGCTTGACAAACTATGGAGATTTAGCCTATTATGAAGCCACACTGGTAAACCCTGTTCTGCTCCAGTATTTGCATTACTATGGCTGCATTGATGCAGTAAGTACCTTGAAGCAGACGAAGTCTCTAATATAAAAGTCAGTGGAAGACACTGTTTTCTCCTTTTGTAAAACTTACTTTGGTGCTGCAGGGCTACATCCCTGTGGAAGGTTTTTCTGTCCACCCTGTGCTGTACACATTAAGGCTGTTTTCAAATAATCTGTGTAACACTGGACTTTAATGCACACAAACTACTAGACTATGTCCTAATTACAGCTACTACAGGCCCCACTAAAGGTTTATTCCTATCATAGAAATAGCTGTAGTCTACGTTTCTTGCGTCAGTTCAGAGGGTATGAAAAAAACATATTTCTTATCTGCAAGACACTATTTCCAGGTAAAACAGGCACTCAAGCAGTCTTTCACCTCTCATTTTATTTGAATATTCTCTCAGTAGGCACCTTAAAACCCCCTTTGGATTCTTTCCTCTCTGCGGCTTGGTGGGTGGATAAGAGGAAGACTCAGGGGATGGCAGGGAACAGCCTCCAAGAAAATGAGAGATGACTATTTAGAGGAACACAGAAAAAAGCAGAAATTACCTGGACAAGAACTGGGCAATATTCAGTGGCTAGGATAAAAGCAAAAATCTCATCAACCATAGAAACATGTTGCTCAATTTTTTCCATAGTTCAAACATAAGGTCTGAATAATTTAATCAGTGCTTATAGTCTCGATTTTGCCCATGACACAGAGCTAAATGAGAAGACCTTGGCAATGCTGGAACTCTTGGTTGAGCATCCAGGCCTTGAATCATGCACTAGGTCTGTTTTTTTGGAGCACTAGGCCTGCTGAGTGCTCAGGGAACTTTGATATCTTTAACAAGTGTTTTAAAATCAACTGAAATGCCAAAACATTTGGTGTGTGCAACAAGAAATGTCCACTACAGCTTAAGAAACCAGCATGGACACTTGTTCTGCTGGCTGCTCTCCTCCAGCTCCTGTGGACAACGAAGTAAACAGACAGCTGTGGGCATTGCCTTGCTCCCTGATTTTGTTGTGAGTGAATTGGGAAGGATGGGAATAAGTATCTCTGACCACCATGATTTCTGCCACCTGGATTAGTCTTTCTTTCCCACCTTTTGCAGGGGCTGCCAGCCCAATGAATAGCTGTGAACTGTCTCTTTTTGCAGCTGAGGTACAAATAAGCTCATCTACAGGAGGATTATGCATGAGATTCCTCAGTCAGAGATATGAAAGGGAGAGTAGGTTTATCCTGACTACTGATCTGTATGGGAGTCTTGCAATTACTTTGATTAACATATACACTAGTTGCGGGTATCCCCAGTCTTTGAGCAAACCTGGATCTCAGCTGTCACTTGTTTCAGACTGTACATTGCTATATTAATTTTACCTGTGCTCAAACATCAAACTGTACACTGCCTTGCCTCTTTAAAGAGCAAGACACTTGCCATTTGACAGCTGTTTCCAGACCTTGGTTTGTTTTGATTGTCTTTTTTGATTCCAGCTTTATGCAAGTCACTGATCATAGATGTCCTTGCTGGTGACAGAATGATGTGTGAAAAAGATGAAACAGCAAGCATGAAGGAAATATTGGCTAATGATACAGACGCAAATTCATAAGCCTTGGAAACCATCTCTTTAATGTACAGAATAATCTTATAAGGCCTTACTGAAATATTGAAAATTTGGTCCAAAATTTCCATAGTGCCTTGTGCCATATGATTAAAAAAGAGATGAAGAATGTTCCAGTGTGAACAGAGGATGTTGGCTGTTCTTCCTGTGTACTATACACTGACTTTGCTTAGCTTTAAATACCTGTCGAAGCTAAAATTTCAAGCAGCAGGGAGTGAGTTCTCTATTATTTTAAATGTTTGAATGTTGTATGTACTTCAGATATCTTTCATCGTATTAGCTATATGATTAGACAGTTCATTAAAAAGCTCAATAAACTCAGATGCCATAGTGTATTAATGATGCATAGTAATATCAATTCAGTGTAAGAAAGTTAATGCAATGGCAAATAATTCTGACAGAAAAAAATTGGCTTCTACGAAAAAAAGTACCTTAATTTCACCTGAGACCATTATCCTTTGAGAATGTTATACCCTGCAGATATTATTGACTTAATAGATGGCAACTGAGAAACTTCAGCAGCCTTTTTTCTAGTCAAAGTGTTTCAGTTAGCATTATTAATGATTAAACAGTGTTGTTTCTTTAATTTTAAACCTTTACTTTTTAGACTGTTGTCAAACTATGTGTACCATACAGCTTCAGTGACTGATAGCTTGCTCTGAAAAGCTTTCCAAATAGTGACAAAGGAGCTAAATAAGTAAAAATGCTCATTTGCTAGCACAGTTTTCTGAGACTTCAAGTAAGTTTTATATTCCAAGTGAAACTTCAAAATCATCTGGAGTTCAATCTTGCTTCAGTTACGTGAGATATTTGTATCTGATTGACTGACCAGTTCTTAAGAGTGAATACTTTTATGCTGCTGCTTGTACTTTCTGAAAGAGTTTTGAGCTCTAATGAAAAGAAATGAAAAATTTTTGAAGATACAACCTTTGCAAAGCTAGAGTACTGCAACTCTTAATTTTTAAGCCCTGGAGTTTATGCTGAAATCTATAGTTCTGCTTTAGGCTTCCCAGATTGGGATGCCTAATGTCTTGTATGCTAAGCAGGCCATTGATGAAGTGACATTAAGGAATGCTACAAATATGCCAAAAACCCTTCCACTCTCCAGCAATCGAGTACCTCTCTCTGGGCTATATAGAAATGTCTCTTATCTCCTATGGAGCAATGCCTAAGTCTCTTTTTGAAAAAAATAAGAAAATAAGTAATGAGCAAAAATATTGTCCTGCTTTCAAAGCAGCAGTGTTGTACAGTAGCCTGTTTGCAATGGAAGAAACTGGACATGAAGTATGTAACTCAAGGAAGACATTCAGACCCATCTTCTAAGAAATTGTGTATCAGGCCTGACCATCTGCTCCTCTTTAAGTTGGAGGGTGCTACATGGGTAACTGCAACATACCTATACCCACTAGATATTTTAATGTTTGTGGATTTTTTTTTTTTGTTTTTTGTTGATTTGTTTCTTTGTTTTAAAAATTGCGGTTTAAATATATTCCAATATTAAATTTACTGCAGTATCTGACCAAGTTTAATTTACAGTATGTGCTGATTTGAGCACTTAGTTCTACCCACACGGCTCTGATCTTTGAAATAGATATGACCTGAAGAATTAGTGAATGCTGCTGTGGGAATTTTGTATTGGTAAACTGAATTTCTTTGAGAAAATACAAGTAAACACAAACATCACACCAGAACTCCACAAATAAACTGACTTCTTGTGCCTGTCCAAAACAATGCCACAGATCCCAAAATGGCTACCAGTGTGATGGAAATAGTTGTTCTACTTCTCATCCCCACTACTTAACAAGATCTAGACGTTTTGTTTTGTTGCTTTATGATATATAAAGTAATGAAATTATGTTTACAAAAAAACCCACCGCTTTGTCACATTACATTTAAATTCAGATCTTGTGTATCTGAATAAAAAATCTGGTAGTCTTATAACGTCAAGTGTGCCAAGGAATAAAAAGCTAAATAGCCATAAGGGAAATTGGTTTCTGTTCACAGTTCTGCCAATTATTTAGGAACACAGTGTTCTTGATAATATTAATTTAATTTAAGTACATGGAAGTACATTTTTCTTTAAAAAAGAGAAGCTGTGGATCCAGAAATGTGTTTAGATACCTTATTGCAAACTTCAGCCTAAAAAATGTTAAACTTTACTCAGATAGACCTTACGTTTCTTGTGGTCTGATGAAGAACCGGCTGCAGAATTGCAGTCAAAACCTCACTAACCATGTGAATATTTCTTTCCTGTCTGTTGGTGTCCAATCCCCACAGCATCAGTACGGTATGTTCTTCTTTAAAGTTACTAGTGATCTTTCAGATACCATACTTTACTGAGAAACACAGGATTAATTCCTTCCTGACAGAGGAATGACTGAAAGCTAGGTTTTTAATTGTCTGTTTTCTTCATGACATTGTACAAAATGGGCTGTATCCGTAGATCTATGTCATCTTTACTTAGGTATTTGAAAAAATAATGCTTTTTGATTGCTAGGAGTAGCTTCTGGACTTTGGATCCAGCAGGGTTACAGATGATCAAAGCTCAGATGGGTGGGGTTTCAAGAGTTATTTAGGTTAGGTATTTCTGATACGGTTCTGAAACACTAAACTCCCACACTTAGATTTCATTCTGTGGAGCAAATGATAAAAACTTCGTCATAGCTGGGCCTAATTTATTGAGGGCTAAATCCTTTCTTCAGTTTAGTGGTAATCCTCCCATAATTTAACTGAGGGTTGACAAAAACACTGGTCTGCCTATTTCACCTATCTAGCAAATCTTTCAAAATTATTCCTTGGGAAAAATAAGCCAAAAGACAAAACGAGTAAGAAGAAATCCAATAGTAGAGCCATTATTCATTTTTAGGGCCAAAGAAAGAAGCAGAAACTTGCAAACTATTGTTCACGTCATCTTTAAACTCAATATGTAACTTAAAAAAAGCTCAAGTGAATGTTACAAAAGGACCTAACCAGCACAGGTGTACTACTGTTTTTCTGAATTAAAACTTGATTCAACATCTTCTTCATTGCAATCCACATGAGTATTACTTTTAAATAACCTTATTGTAAGCTTCAAAAATACACCCATTTCTGTAAGAATTTGGCCTATAGTAGTAATACACTTTCACAAAATAAATCAAATGAACACTTATTTCAAATGAGAGGAAAACATTGAGTCTGTTCAAAGGCGGAATTAAAAGCCATGAAAAAAGTTTATCTTTCCAAGAGGAGTACTTTAATAGAATTTGCACCTTTTATCCTTTTTAATAGACTGCCTTGTGTCTGATAAAATTAAACAGGATTTATATACTACTGTAGCAGGTGTTGCCATGTTTAGGGTAATGTTAAACTGTCTCACAAATCATTATCGATTTAAAATTATTCTGATTAGTTTCAGATGGCTGGAAATGGTTGTAAGTGGAATAAATCTAGATGTCTTCTTTGTGCTTTCAGTCCAGCATTTCTGTCATTATGGAAGCATTATGCATAGATTCTATTGGCAGACTTTGCTTCAAAATACAAGTCGAGGCTCCATGTGAAGAAGGATAAATAGCTGCCTTCTCATTACATGAAATTTTCATGGTGCTTGCAATGCAGGATCAGGAGGCAGTCAGAGAATAATGTACAAAAACTGCATATGTAATATACATGAGGGCACCTGAACTGCAGATGTCTTTAGTTACCATCCTCAGTCCTTTTTGATAAACCATCAAAATATACTGAGTTGTATAGGGCCACAATTAGTATTCAAGAATTGAAGGTGTTTCTGTGATATATTTAGGGACCTTTATGTTCTTATAAACGAAGTGTTATAATTGTCAGCAAGACTAAGAAATCTTCTATTTTGCTTGCTGGATCAGAATTACTCTAAGTGTTAAAAATACATGTTAATTATAAATGATATCTCTTCATTCTTTACAAACATCAGTCAAATCTTCAGTAGATTTACAACACTCCAGGAGGGATTGTAAAACATACGCTCTAAAGAACAACATAACTTTTCGAGCAAGTCCACACAAGGTCCACAGTGGAGAACTGTTATGCTTAGATTGCCTTTCTGTCTTCCTTCTCAGGTTGGAGAACATAGAGGTTGTGCTATTGTGCTTAAAATAGTTCATTATTTGTTCATTTTAAAAATGGCAACATAGATTCACTAGCTTGATAACTAGGTTCCCACCTAAGAAGTTTGGGGTTTTTTTGGGTTTTTCTGTGTGTGTTTTGGGGTTTGTTTTTTTTTTTTTTTTCTGTTTTTAAACGTGTGTAGCATCTACTGAATCATTTGGAATCTCGTTGCATAGTTTTGGATTCAAATGCACTGCACTGGTGTGCTGGGCTCAGTCAGGAAAGGGCTAACTCCCTTTACTCTGGTTGCCAAGAAACTCTTGCTGGACAGTTAGTGAAAACATTGATAAGGCCTCAGCTGGTGCTGGGGATGGCCTGTACTGAACTCAAGGTCTTTTGTCCACTTTGGATACTGTAGCTGACCCAGACTAACCAAGGAAGTATTTCATCCCATAGTACGTCATGTTCCGGTCTCTTTGGGTGGAGAAGAGGGTCCGGTAGCCATTACTCTTCCCTTCTCTCTCTTTCCTTTACTCCCTTGCTTGTCTCTCCGGGCAACTTGCTAACCCTCCTGTGTTAGCTGCTTTGCTAACTCCTGTGCTGGCTCCTTTGTGTGGGAGCTGGTGGATTGTTTTGCATTTTCTGGCTGTGTTATCGGTGATAAGGTTTGCTCGGAATCTGCTGCGTAGGCTCCCGGGCTCCGGCCTTCAGGCTGCGGCTCTCGGGCTGCGATCACTCTCGGGCTGTGGTTCTCGGGCTCTTGGGGTCTGATTTTTATCCCTCAACATCTGGGTGTGCATTGGTCAGTGGATGGTGGGAAATTGTATCATATTGTATCATATTGTATATATTGTACTATATGTTTCATTTTCTACTATTTTAAGTATTTATTAGTAGTAGTACCTGTATATATTGATTTAGATTTAATTAGTAAATAGTTCTTATCTCAATTTTACGAGCTTCCTTATTTCTTTTTCCTCCAATTCTTCCCCTCCACTGGAGGAGGGGAAGGGGATTTGTGAGAGCGGCTTCGTGGTATTTTGCTAGCCGGAGTTAAACCACGACACCTGGGGACTCTGCTGAGAGCAATGTCCAGTCTCTCCCTGTTAACTGGACTTACATATAAAGCAGATGCTCTATTGCTCTGCACTGTCTGAACTGATATGCTTCTGTATATGTCCATGGAAGGACTGCTTAAAACCTGAGGTCATTTCCTCTTTTCCTATCACTTGCCATCTGTGAGAAGAGACCGACACCCACCTCTGCCATCTCCTTCCAGGTAGCTGTAAAGAGCAATAAGGTCTCCCCTGAGCCTCCTCTTCTTCAGGCTGAACACCCACAGCTCCCTCAGCCCTCCTCACAGGATTTGTGCTCCAGACCCTTCCCCAGCTCTATTGCCCTTCTCTGGACACGCTCCAGCACCTCAATATCTTTCTTGTAGTGAGGGGCCCAAAACTGAACACAGGATTCAAGGTGTAGCTTCACCAGTGCTCAGTGCAGGAGAATGATCAATTCCCTTGTCCTGCTGGCCACACTGTTCCTGATGCAGGTGAGGATGTCATTGGCCTTCTTGGCCACCTGGGCACACTGCTGGCTCGTATTCATCTGACTGTTAGCCAGCATCCCCAGGTTCCTCTCCACCTGCAGTTTTCCAGCCACTCATCCCCAAGTCTGTAGTGTTGCAAGGGGTTGTTTTGACCCAAGTGTTGGACCCAGCACTTGACCGTGCTGAACTTCACACAATTGGCCTTGGCCCATCAATGCAGCCTGTCCAGGTCCATTTCTACCCTCAGGCAGATCAACACTCCCACCCAGCTTGGTAGTATTTGTAAACTTATGGAAGGTGCACTTGATCCTCTCATCCAGATCATTGATGAAGATATTGAACAAAACTGGCCCAAGTGCTAATCCCTGGGGAACACCACTTGTGACTGGCCACCAACTGGATTTAGCTCCATTCACAATGTTTTGGGCCCCTCAATCCTGAGAGATTTTTTAGCCAGCAAAGAGATCTCATCCAAGCTATGAGCAGCAGGGACAAAGAGCAAATCAACTGATGGTTCTTGTATTCATGTCCTTAGAACGCAGCTATGTAGAGACATTGAATGTACATTAAAGTCAAAGTAATATACGGAACTAATCACATAATATCAGATAATTCCTATTTCTAACTCATTGCTGACTATCACAAAGGAAGGATTTTTCAATTTGGACATCTATGTAGCTAGCCATAAAATCTAAAATTATGTTGGATAATATATTTCTGTGTTCAGAATAAGGGCATACCACCACAATTCCAAATATTAAGTTAATGTTACTAATAGTTCCTTGCACTTGGAATATCTAATAGACAAATGTGAGAGAATGAGGTCCTGAGCTTCCTTATCTTGAAACTGTTCTCTTTTGTTAAGAGCTACACAAAGCTGTGGATTGGGTGAAAAGTATTGAATGGGTTAAAAGAAATAATCCCAACCACAGAAATCATTGCCACAGGAAATACTAGGGAAAATATTAGGGCAGATTATTTTCTGTGTGGTGTTTTTATTTCCAGCGTTTTCATCTTGCTTTGTACAGATATTAATATAAACACTGTCACCTTTTGATAGATATTGATGCAGTTGTAATTTTTTTTTTTCCCCTTTTTTTTTGTTCCCTAAAATAGATTATTTTGGAGGAGAAAAGCTTAGTGCATGCTCCAGTCGAGAAACACTGGCAGTACTTTTGTAAATAAAATAGCTATTTATTTATTGATGTTTAAAAAAATGATCAGCAGTAAATAACAATAAAAAACAGTTCAGCCTCCAGCTGCCTGATTGGCTGATGTCAATTTTATCTGACATAAGTGAGGAGTGAAGCAAATGCAATTGGACACTATGAATGCATAATGCTCTCCCACAGCACGTTAAATGTCGAGACACTGTAAGTGAAGTTACATAAAATAAATGCTTAGGTGAGGATGAGACATTTATTTTCAAATCAGGCAACCATTTTCCAGTCGCAAAGTTTAATTCCAATGTCATTGTTGTTATTATATGAAAGTTTAATATTATAAAATCAATAAATAAATTTAAGTGGCTTTGTGGATCAATGAAAGAGCTGTCTGCAACAAAATCCTGTGTTTTGATTGTTTCAGGCTACAGGAATCTTCCCTATTCCATGTATGCTGAAGCTAGCTTACTTAGAAGTAGGAAGTAGAAAATAAAAAACCTGGAGATGAAATTCAAAGCAGTATATATTAACTTTTTGGTAAAGTCTGAAAGATTAAATCTGAAAATTTTTCATAGGAGGAAAAAAGTAACCCACTTTAAAAGAGTAAGTGGAATTCCAAGAACAAAGTATGTCATCAAATAATTAAGACAGGGATGATAGAAAGAGCCCAAGCTGGTGTAACACATAGGGTAAGTGCAGCAGATGATGTCAGTAAATATTCACCTTCAAATTTTATGTCAGGAACTATATTAGAGTCTTCACAGAATTAAAATCTTTATTTGTCAGATAAAGATATTTTTAATTGAGAATGGGTTCATTTCTGGCCACTGGAATTTTGACTGCCTGTGTTAATGACATTAAGTCATCTAGAGGTTTTTTAGTCTCTAGGTTAAGTGAGTAAAATACATTTTCTTCCCTATTATTCTTCTACTGCTTTCCCCAGTGCTGTTTTCCTGTCTTTTCACCCTAACCATAAGGTGACCTTATCTTCTCCAGGAAGTAAACACATGATCTGAGGCATGCATGGCTCTACAAAGAGTGGTTTTTGTCTCTGAATGGTGGTGTCTCACTGTAGTTTCTTCATGTCTTTTGGACCAGAGCAAATGTCTTTGTTCAGAGATCTGAGTTTCCCAGTTCTTCTATGGCTACTGATATTCGTTGTTTAACAGTGTCTGAAAATCCAGTTCCTGTGTTTGTATGTAGAACCAGTTTGCTGCCACTTAGTGTTGGTATAGTTGGCTGGTGATCTCTCCAGACAAATGATGGTGTGATGTTGGAGAATGGAGTCATACACTAACTTGAATATAAGCATGCCGACCATAATTCTTCTCATAATGTCAAGATTTGCAGAACAGGGTGTACAAGAATACAGATGGGATTGCTAGCCCATGGTAGGGATCTTTCATTCTGTGTTTAGAGTAATTAAAACTAATAGCACATATTAATTTGACTGTTCAGGGTTGACCTCGAACACTTTTCCAAAACTTGTTAGATGTCTTTTTGCATTTTATATAACTGGCTCTTAGACGTTGTGGAAACAGTATATACTTTTTACTGCTCATCATTGGTCAGTTTAGGGAGGAGAAATTCAAGTTAATCCAGAAACTGTGATGTGGCTTAAAAGGGTATTGCACAAGAGACAGCATGAGTATTAGTGATATCAAGTGACAGCAACTCCAGAATTTTGGGTTCCATTTTCATCTGTGCTGCTGATGTGCTTTGCCATTTAGCCTTTCTGTGCTTCAGAATCAAAGTGCAGCTTATAATTAACATGTTGGGGTCTTCAGCTAAAAGAGTTTATACAATCAAAAATATTACTCTGGTGAAAGATGAAGTAAATTGTATTTTCTAGTAGAATGCTGTTGTATACTTTTCAAACTACCTACTCATTTCTGCTTAGTGATCTGAAAACAGATGACTAATTGGTTTTTATTTGATTAATCCATATGTGGCAATACCAGATTTTTTCTGCTTGTATCAAAATACTTCATAGCCAGATGTTTATGCATAAATGGATTATTTTGTTTTGACAAAGATAATCAAGGAACATAAAAAAAACTCTACGGAAATGTATCTTTCAGCTTAGAGAAGAAAATCTGCTTTTGCTAACTTTCTTGACATTTTGAACTCCACCTGGGAGATGTTTCATTTCAGTGTGTTGACCAGGAAGCAGTTAGCTGAAAAGACAGACTGCTGTATGTGAGTGAGGGGAAGCACAGAGAATATGAAGAACATGCACAAAAAATAGGGAAAAGGTTAAAGTGGCATTTTGAGCAGTCAGTCTTCTCTAGAAAATATTAAAGCAAGAGCTTATTTAAAATGTCACCAACTGTATATATTTTTTTTTTTTTTTGATAAACGCACAGACTTTTCTTTGGTGTTTTGGTCATGAAACAATGAGTCAGAATCACACTCTAATTTTTGGTCTGTGGTTTTCTGGAATACTTTACACTGTTTTCTTTTTCTTTCTTTCTTTTTTTTTTTTTTTAACTAAGACCTAAAACCATTTCAAATGAGCTTGTGATTTGTTTTCTTAACCCCCATTGCGTATTTCTTCAACGCAGGTCCCCTGAAGAACTTCTTTCTTCTTTGTGGTCTACTAATGGTTTTGGCTTTCATTCCATTTAAAAACTTAAGCTTGGTATGACTTTCTACTCACTGAAAAGGTTTTGGCTAGTGTTCTTGCAGTGTTGGCCAAAATACAACCGTTGACTTGCAATCAAACCCATCTTTTATTTCACATGTTGAGAGCAATAAAATGCAAAATGAAAAAATAGTCATGGGAAAGCATGCACTCTTTACTTCCCGTGTAACAGTCTCCACTGAACTGAAAAGGAAATTGTAACCTATCTCTAGAAAGAGAAACACTTAAAATGTAAACATTCAATAAACAGAAAAGAAATAAACAGAAAAGTCACAACAGGCACAGATACACTTTAAACATTTATGGATCATGTCTGAAATGATATATTTATTGGACTGTATGAATTTCAATCACCTCTAGCGTCGTCTATTAAAAGAAAATGAAATAAATTGTAGAATTGCTGTAGGATGTTAGGGTAATTTTATTTCCCTGGGTTGAAGCCATGAAACTCCATTACCTTTAGTTCTTTTATTTAAATAAATTTTTTTTCAAAATATTGTAACCTTGCAGTGAACATTGTGTTGAGGTCCAGCTGCTTTTACATTTGCTGTGAGACATGAGTTAAATCATATCATTTTGACTTCCAGTCATGTAAACAGCCACAGTCTCACTACAAAAGCTTTTCAACTAAACATTATGACTGACTGAAATTTCTGCTTCTGGTTGCTGTCCCTGAAGTTGTTATTCTTTTGCTGCTTTGTTTTGACTAGTCTAGGGATATTAGAACTGCTATGGCTAGTGGTGTCAACTTACAACTCAGCATAAATTTAGTACCAAACTTTTAGAATGCCATTTACCATCTGCTGAAGCCTTAAGGTAAACATACATGCCTGGCAATAATTCATATTGGAATATTCCCTATTAGCCTGTGTTACGAAGAGCAATCATCATAGATACAGTTTCATTCTATTCTCCAAATTGGTTTTGAATTTGTTTGTGACTGACTTTAGTCACCAGAGCAGAGTGGAAAACACATTTTGAAAAATCCCCTGTCTCACTTTCCAGAACTGTCCATTTATTTATTTTTTTTTTTTTTCCATTTTAAACAGGAAAACTCACAGCCATATCCTACACAGTTATCTGTGATCTATTGGTCAGACTCTGCTTGATTAATGCATGATTGCAAGACTTCTCTCCCCACTGGCAAACTGCTTTCCCTCCAGTGGTTAAAAAATGATTGCTTTGTACTCTTAAGCACATACTCTGACATCTCCATTCTTAAATTAATCCCAAAGACAAGAAAAATTGTTTATGGATTCCTCCACATTAGGAAGCTTTGGTGTTTACCCTGAAGCAAAAGAACGTGTGCAGTGGGAACTGAGATGCACTTTTGGCTGTCCACATAGTGGCTTCTGCAACAGCCAAGCTATTGGGTCATAATGATTAGGACATGGATTATTGTCTGATCAGTCAGCTGAAGAAATTTTTTATGTAGTAAGATGTCCATAGATTGTGAGTTATGTGAAGTCTTCAGAAGTTGAAGCAGAAGCAAAACTAGTAACACAAACATATACATTAAGGTTGTCGTGGTTTAATCCCAACCAGCAACCAAGTACCTACCACACAGCCGCTTGTTCACCTCCTACCACCATCAGTGGGATGGGGGAGAGAAACAAAGGAAAAAAGGGTTATAGTTATCAAGACTCCAAAGACCACGGTGTATCAAAAAAGTCCACACTCTTTGCCACTTGCACTTAAGAATAGCTAATGGAGTGGGAGATGGTCAGTTCTGGATTGTATTCAAACTCAGATTTCACTGTCAACTAGTAAATTTATTAATTGTGATGGTTGTGGTGTGATTTCTAACCTAGAATTTATCCCTGGCTGCCACCATGTGACATGATACAGAAAAGCATGTGCTCCAGGCAGTACTAGTACAAGAGATGCAAGGAAGTGGCTAAAACCTGCTTGGTCTCATATTGGCCGTTACCAATTTATGTCTGCCGAATGTACGCTAAAAAGACAAGCCATTCTTCTAAAATACAAATGAAAGGATGCTAGGAAGTCTTAGATTTGTTTTCTTTGCTTTTGCAAGAGAATGTCCCAGGCAACTTATAAATAAAGGTCAGAAAGAAGGGCTTGATGGATCTTTGGACTTACTAGTCTTTAATTTTTATGTTCAGCTTTCAGGTGAAAAGGTTTGATCTTGTTTAGGCCCTGAATTTCAGTTGAAGATTTCCTGGATAAAGGATTTTCTGATAGTAGGAAGAACCTATGACACAAGAGGAACATAGAGTATCCTCATGCCTAGCTGAGGCAGACCTCTAAGCTTCCTGACTTCTCTGAATCTCACTTGTTAGCCTCTATACTCATAGAATCATAAAATAGTTGGGGTTGGAATGGACCTTCAAAGGCTATCTAGTCCAACCTCACTGAAATGAGAAAGGTCCTTTTTAACCACATCAGTTTTCTTAGAGCCCCATCCAACCTGACCTGGAATATTTCCAGCAAAGCGGCTTCTACCACTTCACTGTGAAATCTGTTCCAGTGTTCCACCATTCTCATTGTAAAAAAATTTCTTTCATGTATTTAGTCTGAAGTTATCCTCTTTTAGGTTAAAACCATTACCCCTTGTCTTGTCACAACAGGCCCTGCTAAGAAGTCATGCGCTGTTATGTGGGAAACACATAATGCAAGACTCTGTATTCCACTTGATGGCACAATACTTCAAAAATTATTATTTCAGTACTAAGCATTGCTAAGTATAGCATTATTGCTACATTCTTTCTTGGTCTTAGTTCCTAGTTTTCAGATAGGAATCACATTGCTTTTCCAAATTATATTTAGTATTTATACCCTTCTCACATAACATTAGGACACTGTCATACATAACATTCTTGACTCTAAACTGGAGACACATGGAATTGACGGATGGACCACTCAGTAAATAGGGAATCAGCTTGATCTTTACACTCAAATTGTTGCAGTCAATGACATGGTGTCCAAGTGAAGACCAGTGACGAGTGGCATTGCTCAGGGGTCAGTAACATCTTCATCAGTGACATGGGTAGTGGGATAGAATGCATCCTCATCAAGTTCACTGGTGACACCAAGCTGTGTGGTGTGGTCAACACACTGGATGGAAGGGCTGCCAACCAGAGGGACCTGGACAGGCTGGAGGGGTGGGCCTGTGCCAACCTCATGGAGTTCAACAAGGCCAAGGGCAAGGTCCTGCACCTGGGTCAGGGCAATTCCAACCACAATTACAGGCTGGGCAAAGAATGGATCTAGAGCAGCCCTGAGGAGAAGGACTTGGAGGTACTGGTGGATGAAAAGCTGGACAGGAGCCAGCAGTGTGCACTGACAGCCCAGAAAAGCCATTTGTATCCTTGGCTTTATCCAGAGCAGCATGGCCAGCAGGTCGAGGGGGGTGATTCTCCCCTTCTGCTCTGCTCTTGTGAGACCCCACCTGCAGTACTGTGTCCAGCTATGAGGCTCTTAAAACAAGAAGGATATCAACCTGTTCAAGCAAGTCCAGAGGAGGCCAAAAAGATGATCAGAGCGCTGGAGCAGCTATCTTATGTGGACAGGCTGAGAGAATTGGGCTTGTTTAGCCTGGAGCAGAGAAGTTTCCGCAGATACCTTATAGCAACTTCCAGTACCTAAAGGGGCTGACAAGAATGTTGGAGGGAGACTTTTTACAAGGGCCTGTAGTGACAGGACAAAGGGTAATGGGTTTAAATTGAAAAGAGGGAGATTTAGATTAGATATCAGGAAGAAATTCTTTACGGAGAGGGTGGTGAAGCACAGGAACAGGTTGCCCAGAGAAGCTGTGGATGCCCCATCTCTGAAAGTGTTCAAGGCCAGGCTGGATGAGGCTTTGAGCAACCTAGTCTAGTGGAGGGTGTCCCTGCCCATGGCAGGGGGTTGGAACTAGATGATCTTTAAGGTCCCTTCCAACCCAAACCATTCTATGATTCTATGATTCTGTGAGGTAAGAAGAAGATAGAACATGTAGAAGTGCCTGTTGATACTGAATCCTCATATTCTAAAGGAAAAAATTTTGAAAAAGTTATATATCAGAGACAGTATCTTCTTAAACAAATTCTTCATGCAACTTTTAAATTCCAGTTTATGACTTCGGTTTTGAGGTAACAGAAGTCTATGGTTAGACTCTAAAATACTTCAACCTCTGAATTTGTTGCTGAATATTTATTTTATCATACCTTAATTCTTAACTATGGAATTACAAGAGGTTTTTTTCTCTCTCCCTCCCTCTTTTTTTTTTTTTTTTTTAATTTAACTTTCTTGCATACACTGCTCTTAGGTGATTCCCCATGAATATACATCCTTCCTTGCTCGCCTACATGCACATAGCTACTAAATGTGGCTAAATTGGTAGCTGAAAGAGTGGACCAAAATTGGTTATACCTTTAGTTCTCTTTTTCAGGGAAAAGTTGAAGTAAAATGATCTTAAACCACTATAATGTTCAACAGAAGAAACTTCTTCCTCTATGTTAATGTCACTGTACAGTATCAACAAAAACTACAGCAGAAAATTTATCAGTCATTTAAATCATGCTATTACTTTGTAAGTAACCTTGCAGTAATTGTACCAGTCACTTGCTCCTATGAAAACATATTCTACACCTCTGAGAAGGCCAGCATCCTTGTACAGTATGTCCTTTGAGGACTAGGGATTTGAGAATGTAAATTTTTTGTCAGGTACACAATCTAACAACAATATTCAGTCAACATTTGTTTCAGTGCATTTTACATAATGTTGTTCCAACATCAGATTTATTTCTTCTTTGCTTGCTACAATTCCTCAGCTGAAACCAATGGGATATGTACAATGGTTGAATAAGCAATCATGGCTCCAGATAAAATGAGTTTTTGTATCATGGTGTTTTGATATAATTTAATCACCGAGATGTATTTCTACTTCATCCTCTGCCTATCTGCTCAATAACCTGTAAACCTTCTGTAGTTATATATTAAGAGCATATAATTTCTCTCCTAGGCTTTTCTGCTAGGGAGTTTAAGAAAAGTTAAAACTATCAGTCTTACTCTGATGGAATGCTTGTCTTTCTTTTTTCCTAACAAAAATAAATTTAACATTTAGTCTAGACCTAATAAATCTAAATCAGTTATAAAATCCACTTTCAACAGATTAAAATGCCATGGGTACTCTGAACTATCAATCTAGCTATAATTTGCAAAGATTTTTTTAATTTTCATTACTTATATAAAGATCTTTCCTCACTGAAAATTCTTCCATTCTTCATCTAGCTAGCAGAATGACAGTAGCTACAGCCACATGTGGCAGTTCATACATACCTGGTTTTAAGTAAAAACATAGAAATCAAAATTTGTAGCATTTTATTTTCTGATGTAGTTACTTAAGCCTGAATCTTAACGGATCTGAGAGATCTCTACTCCATTAATCTCAGAGAAAATGTACGAGGGAATTTCCCACTTTCAATGCAGTCTAGTAAGAAAATCCATATGCTGTCTGTAGTAATTTGCCCTATTCCCTTCCTTTTGTGAAAACCCATTCTATCTGACAAATGAGACACACATACATATACAGGGTCTGTTACAAGCAGCAGATAAATGAGAATGTAAATGCAACATTCTGACTTGCACTTCTGACTCAGATATGTTCTGAAAATACTTGACCTGTAGCTGAGCTGCCCAGCACCCAGTTCTCTGGATTTTGGTGCAGATGTATACATAGCATGAATTATTTCTGTAGACAGACTAGAGTACTACCTTTCAGAAATCATCAATATGAATATTTTCTGTACACTAATTTTTGGTTTAAATGAAAAGACAAAACAGGATTCCAGTAAAAAGGAAGATGCTTTGCCTAATGTATGCCTGCCATTTATTGTATTGGCCACAAAAATCTAACTTTGATGAAAGAACATGTAGTGTTGCAAAGGCTTATTTTGGTTACATATTTTATATGCCTATTACTGCTAAAAGTTCAATATATGTGATTTATAATTTACATATCAATCCATTGAGCAGTTTTTGCTTCGAAGCAGTCAGTATTGTAGGCTACTATTCCTTCCTTATGCAAACTATTGCTAGGCACATTTATTTCACCAGTTATTATTTCAGCAACTGTCTTGAAGGCAGGGTGTTTATTAGCTACATAATGTGGATGCTTAGCAACATATAAAGGGCCAAATGAGTAATTCCTATCATATTATCTTTAGAATGGAGCAAATGGTAAGACAGAACTTTGAAGATTGCTGCTAAAATATGATCTCCAATGGTTCTGTCCTTTTAAAAACAGACACATAGGCAACTGGAGCTGTTAGCTTGTAGTCTAAACACAATTAATTTTGTGTCCCTACTACGTGCAGGAGAAATCACATCCTCAGGTTTCATTTAATGTCCTGAGGTTTTGTAGTGGAAGGGCTGATAAAGAGATGAGCTCTTTGCTCTGTTCTTGACACTTGTGATGATCCCCATTTTTCTTCTCTGAACTCTTTCCAGGTGTGGGTGAGCCAAAGACTTATGCTGACAAAGTGACATTCTCTATTTCCTTTCTCCTGCAACACTTTTTTTTTTTTTTTAAATCACTATTGCACTTGGCTAATACTTTCATAACCACAAGGTCTTACTTTTGAGCAGTAATGGTCAGATCCAAGCTATTGTTTTATATGTGGTGTGAGAACTGGGTGAAGATTTGTTCTCTTGTGTGTTGCTTTATGCTGATCTAAACTGAAATGATTTTTTTTTTTTTTTAACCGGAATCAGAACAAGGTCAAACCTGTATTAGGAAAGAAATTAGTCTGTATTTTGGAGACTGGAAACAAAACAAAACCAAACCAAATCAAATCAAACCAGAGAACTACTAGTGCTTCAGCCTTTCTAGTAGACAGTACATTGACAAAAGAAGCACTTGCACAGATATGAAACATCAAAATTAGAGATGTAACCGAGATTTATAGAAGAAAATCAGGGTCTAAAGGTTCTATCTCTTAATGCCAGAGTTTGCAGGGGAAAAAAAGCTTGAGATTCGTTAATATAAAGGTGCTTATACAGTGGGTACTCTGTGATGTCTGCTAATAAATGCTATAACTATTATGTCTTATTTTTAACTGTATTCTAATAACAGATTTGAAGCAAATTTCTTATAACAAGATTTTTGTATAAAGGAAGTTGGCGTCCCATGTGAAAGTCCTGTGTGAAAGAAGTCAACTCACTTGTGAAAGAATGACAATAGATTCAGTCTGACTTAATCTGAAAGATACCTCAAGCATGAGAACTAACTATAAGGAAGGCAAGAAAGCAAGAATTTATTACCTAGCATATTTGTACATTATAGTGCAGTTCAAAAGTCATTGTTTGTTGTTACTGGTTCTTTGATCAAAAATTTAGGTGCATGAAGGAGTGCAAGAAATTGCATGTTGTGGCACTGACTAACATATGAAGATTTCAGGCCATACTCTTGCTCTTAAGGTTTAGTGAATTTTCCATTGTCAACTGGCATGTGCCAGATGAAGATGTTTAGTGCGAGAGCTGTGCTTACTATGAAATAAGCAATTAATACAAAAGCAAAAGTATATGCAGACAAGTGTCTTAATCCTGAAAAATCCCATATTGTGCCACTATGTAGTGTCTCTCTCAGTGACAGGTGCCATAAGTCAGAATATTGATCAATAACAAAGTAATACAGAAAAAGAATGGGTGGACTTGTCAATGGAAGGGAAGAGGATAGAGATAGAGTAGGGTCTGAGGGGAAATCCATACAGGCTGAATAGCCTTTGCAATACTCTTCTTATCAAACAGGAGAAATGGGTTAGGACCAAATATAATCATCTTGTTTGGGAGAGAAAATCTATTTCCTGAGACTTAGAAGTGAAATGTTTAGGTCACCACTGACTAAGGTATTAGTTATGAAACTGTGACACATAGTCTGTATTCAGCAGTGCAGCACCATGCTGTGTAAAGAAATTTAAACACATGAACATTCAATGCCACAGAAAGAGGCTTACAGGAAATTGATTGAACTCTAATGGCTTTCCACTGCCGGTTAGTGGCAATCTCCGCTTATGTGAACAACAATAGAGACCGACCAGTGAATAATGCTCATGTCGGCTAGACAGCACTTAATGATTCTCTCCATATGTGGGGTAATGTTACTTGCTGGAGTATTTAAAACCCACAAATTAGTTGATTCACTGAATCCTGTCACTAGAAGGGACAACCTATTGATTCCATTTGGGAGGTGGCAATAGTGGAAGGGCAGCAATTTCATCCTGTGACACAAATCATTTGCAGTCTGCTGAAATGGGATACTAGGCCCTGCCATTATAAATCTGCTCATACACAAGAAAGAAGTAATAGTCATTAGCACAACATTACAAATATGAGGAATATGAAAAATACGCTAGGCCAAACGAAGCCGACTGAAAGGGCAGGAATAGTTGTGTAGTTTGCTCCCTGTGAAAGCCAGCTACAGGAAGTTCTCCTGACATATATTGCTTCTTACAGTGTTTGTAGCAGTCTCTTCCTGGTTTTATTCTTAGAGAATTAAGTGGTTTGACTGGATGGCTGTCTACTCAGGTTGCCTTATATACCCTTTTTCTGACCCTAGCTATGCTACTGTAATTTCTCCTCTGTAAGTCACTGAGAACGTTCCTTTCGTAGGCTTTAAGTAATAAGAAATGGCATCGCTCAAATTCTTGGTATGGATAAATTTGACTCAGTAGCTCAGAACCTCTCTAATATGCTGTTCTGCTATGCTGCCAGTAGCCCAATTATTCTATGTATCTGCTTATTATATGCTCTTCCTTAAGCACCACCTGGCAGAATTTAGTACATAAAGAATTTAACACATAAAGAAGCAATTCTTACTTCTATGCAAGTATCTTGATTTGACACCTGTGATAATTTTATCCAGTGCAATATAAGTGTTGAAAAACAAAAGTGACTGGAACACAAAAGTATATTTATTACTGTTGTTAGTATATTTTTTTGCTACTGATAAAATATACCTCTGGAGAAATGTTAAAGAATATCAGGGGTGACACCCCAGTTCAGAAGTTGTTTTTTTAAATTAGTATTGCACAAATATATAAAGTATTTTGATTGATGTTGTTTTAATTAGCTTTCGGTGCTTAGAAGTACTGAAAATATTCTAAAAGATGTGATAAAATATCAGATTGGAAATATTGCTTTCCCTACATTCTGCAACACAGTAATATCTTCTGATTTCCTTTCTTGGAGAAATATGCAACATTCACAGAGTGTTAGGGGTTGGAAGGGACATCTAGAGATCATCTAGTCCAACCCCCCTACCAGAGCAGGATCACCTAGAGTAGATCACACAGGAACAAGTCCAGGCAGCTTTGGAAAATCTCCAGAGAAGGAGACTCCCCCACCTCTCTGGGCAGCCTGTCTCAGTGCTCTGTCACCCTCACAGGGAAGAAATGTTTCCTCATGTTCAGGTTGAACCTTCTTTTTTCAGTTAATGGCCATTGCTCCTAGTCCTGTCACTGGACACCACTGAGAAGAGCCTGGCCCCATCCTCCTGACACCCACCTTTTAGATATTTATATCTAGAAAATAGAAACAGGCTGATGTCTGTAGAATGGAAGAAAATACAAATAGGCTGATACCTGCAGAATTTACCAAGATTCCATGATCACATGCTGCATTATATGAAGGAGTCGCCAACGACAGAAAACTGCATGCAATAATAGAAATGATAAAAAAAGTTTCACGTAACACAGTAGCAGCTTGACTGAGAGACTCATATTATACTGGTAAGACTACACTTGATAATGGTAGTATCCATCACATTTTAATATAAATCCTCAGTAATAAAATATTTAATGTAACACTAATTTTTTTTTCTTATCTTACTATTATAGTTGTTATATATTTGGTGACAAAAGTCTGTGAACCTTTCCTGGCAAAGATTTTTTTTGCTACTTGAGGTGAATTGCAGCTTGATTGTATCACAGAAATAAATACACCTACATCCACCTGAACCATAGCTGATTTTCAAATTTATGTGTTTCTCCACACTACCTATCCCAGCTTGCTTGCTCTATAGGACTGAAGAGATGTGTTATACATCAGGCATGGCTGAAGTTTTTGATTATATTGTTCCTGTGGGTTTCACCCTTTAAAAATTTAACAATATTTAAGGGTGTTTCAGTGAAAAGATTAAACAGCATTATATTGTCAGAAATAAAGTATTTTAAAATTAAAACTGTTCACCGAAATAAAAATGATTCAGCTGACACAGTAAGTGCAGGACACAGCGGTGGCAGTAGCTCCTGCCATGGCTTGACGCTTGCTTGAGGTGAGCAGAGGGATTCCTGGACTCCAGCGAGCAGAGGAGGAGCCAGGTAGCACTCATCGTACCAGCAGCCCCTGCAAGAGCAACTGACATCACTTGGGGGTGGTGCCAGGACCAGCCGAGGGGGTTTTAAACTCCAACAGAGTGGGCAAACAGGGTGTTTGCACAGCAGTTCAAGCAGGCAGGGTGTGCAGGCAAGGCCCAGCCATGGTGGCCACTCGGAGGAAAGCCACTGCTAGGAAGAACGTGGTGATCCAGACAGAGCTCCTGCTCAGGGATGCTGCCATCCAGGTGTCCAGCTGTAGGGAGTGCCTGAGCCTGTCACTCATACATGAGAGCAGCTGAGATGGCCCCTGCATGGGGTGTTAACAGGTCGATGTTCTGCTCAGCGTGGTGGTGGAGCTGAAGGAAGAAGTGAAGAGGCTGAAGAGTATGAGGAAGTGTGAGAAGGAGGTGCGGTAGGTGTATTCCCTCCTGCTCTCTCTCCCTCCCCTTCCCAGTTGCCCTTGCAGAATAGATATGGGGGTCTGGAACTTGAGGGCCAGGCAATTGCAGAGAAAGGTGCATCCAGAGAGCTGCCTAGGACAATCCTGTCAGCCCCACACATTACAACTACCTCCATTAAAAAAAGGAGGAGGTCATTGTCATAGGTGGTTCCCTTCTGAGGGGAACAGAGGGCCTTGTATGCTGACCAGGCCCATTGCACAGGGAAGTTTGCTGCCTCTCTGAGGCCCAGGTTATGGACATCACCAGGAAACTTCATGGTCTGGTAAAGCCCTCTGACCATTACCCACTGTTGGTGATGCAGGTGGGCAGTGATGAGATTGAGGAGAAGAATCCAAAAGCCATCAAAACAGACTTCAGGGCACTGGGGAGAATGGTTGCAGGAATGGGAGCACAGGTAGTGTTCTCCTCAATCCCTTTAGCAGTAGGGAAGAATTCTGAGAGAAACGGAAAAGTGCACCAGGTCAACACATGGCTCAGACGCTGGTGTGATCGGTGGAGCTTTGGTTTCTTTGAGCGCAGGGAGGTTTGTGTGGTTGCAGGCCAGCTGGCAACAGATGGTGTCCAGCTGTCTCAGAGGGGAAAAAGGATTTTTGCCCATGAATTGGCAGGGCTCATCGAGAGGTTGGAAGAGAGAAGGGGCAAAAACCAGTAGTGACACCAAGAGATACCCAGAGCTTGAAGAAGAATCACAGGTCACCAGGAGAATATCTGGCAAGCAAAAAAAACCAGCCTCATTGAGGGTGAATCTAAAATGCCTCTATGCGAACACATGAAGCATGGGAAATAAATAAACAAGAGGAGTTAGAGGAGTGCACATGTATGAGGGACTGTGATGTCATTGACAGAGTGGAGATGTGGTGGGATGGCTCCTATGACTGGAGTGTCAGAATGGAAGGATACAGGCTCTTTAGGAAGGACAGGCAGGGGAGACATGGAGGGGATGTTGCTCTCTATGTCAATGACCAGCTGGAGTGTGTGGAACTCCACCTGGGGAGGGATGAGGAGCTGACCGAGAGCTTCTGGGTCAGGATTAAAAGGAGGACAGGGAGAGAGGATACTGTAGTAGGAGTTTGCTATAGGCCATCTGGCCAGGATGAGTGAGTGGATGAGGCCCTCTACAGGCAGATAGCAGCAGCCTCACGGTCACAAACCCTGGTCCTCATGGGCGAATTCAACAACCCCAATATTTGTTAGAGGAACAACATGGCAAGGCACAAGCAAGCCAGGAGGTTCCTGGAATGCATTGATGATAACTTCCTTCTCCAAATGACAGAGGAGTCGACGAGGATGGGTGCCTTGCTGGACCTTGTTCTCACCAACAGGAAGAGACTGGTGGGAAATGTGATGCTCAAGGGCAACATTGGCTGCAGCGACCAGGAAATGTTGGCATTTGAGATCTCTATGGGGGTAAGAAGGGTGTGCAGCAAGCTTGCTACCCTGGACTTCAGGAGAGGAAACTTTAGTCTCTTCAGGGAACTGATTGGCAAGGTTCCATGGGACAAAGCTGTGGAGAGAAGAGAGTCCCAAGAAAGCTGGCAAGTATACAAGGACCTTCTCCTCCAAGCTTAGGAGCGATGTATCCCAATAAAAATGAAGTCGAGGAAAAATGGCAGGAGGCCTGTGTGGTTGAACAAACAGCTCCTGCACAAACTGAAGTGAAAAAAAAAATGTAGCCTACAATGGGTGGAAGCAGGGACAGGTAGCCTGGGAGTATTACAGGGAAGTTGTCTGAGAGGTCAGAGATCAAGTTAGGAAAACCAAAGCCCTGACAATTAAACCTGGCCAGGGATATCAAGGCCAACAAAAAGGGCTTCTATAGGTACAGAGAGGGTAAAAGGAAGATCAGAGAAAATGCGGACCCTCTGCGGAAGGAAATGGGAGAGCTGGTTTACCAGAGTATGGAGAAGGTCAAGGTACTCAATGCTTTTTTTCCCTCGATCTTCACTGTCAAAGGCGCAAGCCATATCCCCTGAGTCATGGAAGGCAAGGGCAGGGACTGGGACAATGGAAAGCCATCCATGGTTAGTGGTCAATTTGGGAACACCTGAGGAACCTGAAGGTACATAAGTCCATGGGACCTGATGGAATACATCCGCGGGTCCTGAAAGAACTAGTGGATGGTGTTGCAAAACCTCTATCCAACATATTCGAGAAGTCATGGTGATCTGGTGAAGTTCCCACTGGCTGGAAAGGGGGAAACATAATCCCCATCTTTAAAAAGGTAAGAAGAAAGAGGATCCAGGGAACTACAGGCCAGTCAGTCTCACCTCTGTGCCTGGCAAGATCATGGAGCAGATCCTCCTGGAAATCACGTTAAGCACATGGAAAATGAGGACATAATTGGTGACAGTCAACATGACTTCTCCAAGGGCAGATCATGCCTGGCTAATAAGGTGTCCTTCTAAGATGGGGTCACGACCTTGGTGGATATTGGACGGGAAACTGATGTAATTTACCAGGACTCGTGCAAAACCTTCAACATTGCCCCGCATGACATCCTTGTCTCTAAACTGGAGATACGTGGATTTGACGGATGGACCACCTGATGAATAAAGAACTGGCTGGCTGGTCGTACTCAGAGAGTTGTGGTCAGTGGCTCAGTGTCTGAGTGGAGACCAGTAATGAGCACCATTCCTCAGGGGTCAGTGTTGGGACTGGTGCTGTTTAAGGTCTTTGTCAGTGACATGGATGGTGGGATTGAGTGCACCCTCAGCAAGTTTGCCAATGACACCAAGCTGTGTGGTGTGGTCAACACACTGGAAGGAAGGGATGCCATCCAGAGAGACCTTGACAGGCTGGAGAGGTGGGCCTGTGCCAACCTCATGAAGTTCAACCAGGCCAACCAAGTGCAAGGTCCTGCACCTGAGTTGGGGCAATCCCAAGCACAAGTACAGGCTGGGCAGAGAACAGATCGAGAGCAGCCCTGAGGATAAGAACTTGGGGGTACTGGTGGATGAGAAGCTGAACATGAGCTGGCAGTGTGCACTGGCAGCCCAGAAAGCCAACTGTATCCTGGGCTGTCCCAGTTGAAACATTACCAACAGGTCAAGGGAGGTGATTCTCCCCCTTCTACTCTGCTCTGGTGAGACCCCACCTGCAGTACTGTGTTCAGCTGTGAAGCCCTCAGCATAGGAAGGATATTGACCAGCTGGGAAGAGTCCAGAGGAGGGCCATGAAGATGATCAGGGGGCTGGAGTACCTCTCCTATGAAGAAAGGCTGAGACAGTTGGGTTTGCTCAGCCTGGAGAAGAGAAGACTCCACGGAGACCTTATTGCAGCCTTCCAGTACCTGAAGGGGGCTTACAAGGAAGCTGGGGGAGTGCTTTTTACAAGGGCCTGTAGCGACAGGACAAGGGGTAATGGGTTTAAACTGAAAGCGGGGAGATTTAGATTGGGTATCAGGAAGAAATTCTTCATGGAGAGGGTGGTGAGGCACTGGAACAGGTTTCCCAGAGAATCTGTGGATGCCCCATCCCTGGAAGTGTTCAAGGCCAGGCTGGATGAGGCTTTGAGCAACCTGGTCTGGTGGAGGGTGTCCCTGCCCATGGCAGGGGGGTTGGAACTGGATCATCTTTAAGGTCCCTTCCAACCTGAACCGTTCTATGATTCTATGTAAAAAGATGAAATGTATTAGGAAAGAAATTCAATTTTCCAAAAATATGGTTAAGGAGGTTCATATTGAGATTAGAATTTAATCATGTGTGGTGGATATGATTTTGTGATATATCTTAAAATATCTAGATTTTTTTTTTTTCTGCTGCATGTTCTAGATGAGCCAAGTTCTAGGAAGTTGCCAAGTATTTTAATCTCACAGTGAGGATTGGTACTTGAGATCTCTCAGAATTTCATCTTAAACTAGACTGGCAGATATCGAGTCAGGAAAGCCAAAATGTTTGCCCTCTAGAATATAACACCTACATTATTCATTAAGATATATTTTTTAAAAATTACATATTCCAAATCACAAGAACAAAACTTGTTGCAGAACAATTCAACTTCCGAGTTATTTCGGTCTTTCTTTGACTGGTTTTATTATATTGAAGCAATGATGTTCTTACATTTTGATCATAACGTAGGAAAATATTAATTTACCAAAATTCTCACTAGGTAAGTATGAATTTGTTAAGGTAAAATATGAAACACCACGCAATGTTACGCTTTCTCTAAGTTACTCAAACCCTAACTTGTGCTTGGTCTTGAGTAACAGAATTCATGACTTGTTCTCCTTGACATTTTTGACCCTGACTATATTTCAGTGCCTGTGGGAGGCAAACAGTATAGGGATTCTGTTAGGTAGAAAAATTTTCGAAAACCTTTTCAATGAATCAAAGGAAGTACACCTGGACTTTTGTATCTGATCTGCTCTATCTTCACACTAACTCTTCCAGATAATTTTGATCAAAGCTGGGAGCAGGCCCATGAACTGCCATCTTCCTTTGTAGTCAAACAAGCTGTGGAACCATAATTGGCAAAGGCAAGATCCTCGAAAAGGCAAGAAATTACCCAACACCCAATTTATGTGAAATATCTTACTAGCCTTCCTTATGCAGAAATTATGAACATCTTTGCCTTTCCTCCTGTGTATGCTGCCAAGGTGCTATCTTCACTTTCTCCCAAGAAAAGAGCTTGCTATCCAACTCCATCCCACTGTCTTATTTTTATATCATTTTGATTCAGCTGACCTCAGTGGTTTTATTTCTAATTTTTTCTTGGTGCAATAAAGTAACAGCAAGATCTTCATCTCTCCTGTCAAACTCTACTGAGTTTATGCAAGGCAGAATAGAGAATTGTGCAACTATGGTCTTGCCAGGGATGCACAAGAAGCTGGGAGGAGCCACAACTGAGACAGTTGAACCCAACTGATCAAAGGGATGTAGAATCATAGCATAATTTGTGTTGAAAGGGACTTATAAGGTCATCTCATTCACCCTCCCTGCAATATGCTGGGACATTTTCAACTACATCAAGTTTCTCAGAGCTCTGTCCAACCTGACCTTGAATTGTTCCAGGGATGGGGCATCTACCAGCTCTCTGGGCAACTTACTCCAGTGCTTCACCACCCTCATCATAAACAATTACTTCCTTAAATCTAGTCTAAATCTACCATCTGTTAGTGTAAAACCATTACCCCTTGTCCCATCACTACAGGCCCTGCTAAAGTTTGTCCCCATATTTCTTATAAATCCTGCTGAAGTCCTGAAGGACTGCAATAAGTAGTCCCCAGAGTTTTCTCTTCTCCAGGCTGAATAACTCCAACTCTCTAAGCCTTTCTTCACAGGAGAGGTGTTCCATCCCTCTGATCATTTTTGTGGACGTCTTCTGGACCTGCTCTAACAGTTCCATGTCTTTCCTGTTCTGAGAGCTCCGGAGCTGGATGCAGTACTCCAGCTGGGGTCTCACCTGAGAAGTTGACCTTCTGGTCTGCAAGTGTACACTGCCAGGTCATGTTCAGCTTTTCATCCACCAGTATGGGTGGATGAAAACCACACAGGGTTCACAGGGGTCCATTTCTCCATGGCCATACCACATGACATCATGTTTCACAACAAATGGTATGAGGAAGAATGATGAAGTGGAAATGTTCAGAGTTACAGTTTGTATTCCCAATTAACTGTTAAATTTGATGAAACTTTGCTTTCCAGGAAATGGGTGGACACCTGCCTGCCAATGAAAAGCGTATGAATTCCTTATTTTGCTTTGTTTGCACATGAACCTTTTTCTTTACCTATTAAACTCTTTTTATCTAAACCTTCTAGTTTTTGCATTTTCACTCCTCTGCCTATCCCCCATCCCACTGTGGGGGAGTGAGCAAGCTGTTCTGGGGAGCTTAGCTGCTGGCTGGGGTTAAACCACAGTAGTTCTTTTTGGTACTCAACATGGGGCTTGACAGTTTCAAAATAAAGGCAGATTTGACTGGATTGTGCTAGACCGAAATTATTGCTGTTACAGTGGTTTAGCTTCTAATTGGCCATCTCCTTGGGCTTGCTGGCTTGTGGCGATCTTCAGCAGCTATGTGCAAATGCATTGGCAGAGTTTGATGCTACAGAAATATGAAGTTCCCCTAGACTGGTGGATGTCCAAACATGGTCAAAGAGGCAGAAGCCACAGTGCTGTTTAGATGCATCACATCCATGCCACTCTATATAGTTTAACGGGTATGGGACATGCAAAACTGAAGCAAGACTGTGAGATCAAAAATATCCAATCCTCTGATTATTAAACAGGGCTAACAGAAGAATAAATCATCAATATTTTACAGTTTTCTATTGCTAGTTTTTAACTTGCACTTGGAATTGTAACTAACAAGTTTCAGTTAATGAGTTGTAGTTTTTTGAACAGACCCTGTTCTCATGATGGGAAAAAGGCATGGGCTAGTTCTGAAACAGTGACTAGCAGAGTTGCTGTTGCATACTAAATGACCTATGCTGAATTAGATACACCTCTTCATCTGAATAACCTGGAAAACCAGAAGATATCAGAAAGCAAGTCTTCAGTCTCCCAGTCAAAGGCTGTGTAACAATAGACCATCCATCGCTCAAGATATTTAAGAGTCTGTGGCCAGATTCTAAGGGCTGGGAACAGTTATTAATATTATCATTTCCCGTGTATACAATTTACCAACATAACACATGTTCTTCAGTGTCTAATTTCCATGCAAATGCATTACCTCTTTCTGGATATTTTATTGCCTTGGGATTTTGCCACTACTAACTGCTGCTCTACAGTGTGTTTGGATGTGAGGATAGCAATCAATGGCATTTCTTTACAATTTTTCTGTGTTTGTTGTTGTTGTTTGTTTGTTTTGTTTTGTTTTGTTTTGTTTTGTTTTGTTTTGTTTTGTTTTGTTTTGTTTTGTTTTTCCTAGGAAGAAACACTTTATGGTCTCAGTGCTGCAGACTCATACTTGAATCCAGTTCTGGCTTATTACGACAGCAGCCATCCAAATAAAATAGTGTAGCTTGGATTGAAACTTTGTTCCTCTGAGTGCATTCTGCTCTGTGTACTATGTTCTTAAATAATGAGTCATTGACATAGTGTAACTGGTGAATCACTCTGTGGAAAACAATTATTTTTAACTTAACTAAAATATTATGAAATAAAATTGACTATTGTTTCAGTATGCTGATTTTAGAGTTACTACATTCACCCCACGTAGAAATCTTTGTAAGAGACTAATTAAATTTCTTAGAAATAAAGATTACCTTCCTTGGTCCAGATTCTACCAACTTTGTTTAACTCTAACATCAAATACTGGAGTTATCAACCTCCTGTACAGTATATAAGGTGAACAAATCTCTCAGTTTTTAAGATACACTGTTCCTTTGCAGTAGACTTCTAGAGACAAGATTGAGGAAGCTCATAACACTACTGCCGGTCCTGTACCTGTTGGTAGATAAATGCAAGACTGCAATTTCCTGTACTGTCAATCTGGCCCCTTTCACAAACCCCAAATGAAATGAAAGATAACCAAACAACTGTTCACAGATAAGAAACTAGTTGAAAATCCATATTCAGAAAATATCCCTTAGTATTGATTTGACAGTCTGGTGATGTAAGAAGAAATGTGTATATTAAAAAGGCCAAACATAGTAAGACAGAGTAAGAAAGAATTTTGCAGAATAATTGTTGATTAGTTCTCTGATCATTCCTTTTCTGTTTGCCAACATGTTTTGCAGTGTATAATGCAGATAACAGCTCTTTACTTTGTTACTTTTGAAATTCAAAGGCTATACATTTCACTTCAGAGCAGAGATTGCAGTAATTGTAATATGAATTGTAGCAAATTAAATTAAGTGCAATTAATGGAGATGAGAATGTATGACTTGAGAAGACCCTAATTCTGCCTGTGAAGAAAAGTTGCTCAATGCAGAAAACGACGCTAAACATCCATTCGACTTTTCTGTCATTAGTATTTAACTGCAACAATCATGCAGCAAAAGGATTTGAAACATGTTTTTTTTTCCTTCTCCTTGTTGAGCTTTCTTGAGATATCTGGAATTCAGGATTGTATAATTCCTTTCATTGTTCTGGGTCAAATTTAATTTCTTCTGGTTTAGCCTAGTCTCTTACGGTTCAAATTTACATTTGCCTTGTTGCTTGCCATATCTGTGTTATTTCAGGTTAATTTTCAAGAGGAAGACATATTTTATTCTCAAATGCCTCTGCTTTGTAAACTTTGATGAAAATGGTTGAAAATATGTATTAAAATAATCCAAATGAAAGAAGGAGGATGATCATGAGAGGACCCACAATGAAGAGGGAGATTCTGTATACATCTTAATACACACATGATGTATGTGATAATTGCTTCTCTTTTTAAAACATGACCAACCATAGTAAAACAAATTACTTGAAATACTTCAGTAAAAAGAAAGGTAGTAATTTATGGTAATGATTCCAAATTCTATGATAACACTTTGTAAAACTGTAACTAGTTTATTGACATAGAACGATAATAAGTTTCGTGGGTCATATGGTATTTGTTAACCACACACATGGTGTAGAATTAATGTCAGAGAAATATATGCCAAAAGTTATCATGCGGTTACCCTGTGGTTGCCATTACTACGACAAATCTGGGAACATAAAGAATTTGTAGCTATCATCTCAGGTACAGCTTTGTCACAGCAGTCAGTACAAACTATTTTTAACTGTAACTTCAAGCTACGAGTTATGGTGCCAAGGAAGTCAAGGAGGTCAACATTTTCTCCCAGATGGTTACTGTAACTTCAAAATTATGTTGAGTACAGATTGAACATAATAAAAAATGAAACAAGACTGCACTGCATTTTCAAAAATGAGATTTTGTTCTTGAATTGCTTTTACATAAAAAACTTGCTATGTAGTATTTATTGAAAGCTACACTTATATTTCAGGAATGTAGAGCCAAGAACTGTGAAGGGACAGCAGAGAGAAAGGCCTGTTGAGCAGAATGGACTTTTTGCATACCTTTACCAGAAGCATTATTTGAAAAAATGTAACATAAACATCAAAATTTTTGCTTAAAAAATTCCAATATTTTGATCTCATGTAGTATTCTTTGGGCTTTTATAGGGCTTCTAAAACTCTGATAGTTTTTGATACATTTCATACTGTGACTAAATAGTTGTCTAAGTGACTCCTTCCCTCCCTCCATACTTTTTCTCTTATTCATTAGATTTTTGTACACTGAATAATCTCAACCACTTTGTCTAAATCTTGACAGGAGGCGTTCTACCCTAGATCAACTAATTCAACATGAAAACTTCATTTATATCAGCAAAGACAAAAAGATATGTGAAAGTTATATTGCTGAGGTCTCTATAATTATATGCCATAATGTGGTTTGCTACAGGGTAGACTTATTTTCAACAAGCTTTCACTAAAAAATTTATTTTTTGATATACATGCTTTCTGAAGTGATATAAAAATGTAATATCCACCTGTTTGGTTAGAATAAATAATCTGAATCTCAGCAATAAGCTGGCATAAAACTGTTAACATGTTATATTACCAGACATCGTGTGATATTTGGAAGTTAATACAAGTTTATTGGTTTGTGTTAGTATTGTACTAGTTTCAGTTTCCTTATGCTCCCACAATGTGTTGTCCAAACTCATTGTGTGCCACTGTGGCCAACAAAAAAGAATAACATAGCTCACAACTGAAATTGTACCACCATGGATGTGGGAAATAATTCCTCATGCAGCTGCAAATATTGCCTGTTGATGAATACAGATAACCTCTGCGTAAGTTACGTAGGAGAGTCACATAAATAATGCATAGAGTGCTGGAAGTTGCTTAAAAATAAGACCCCCAAACACATTTCCTTACTCAGTTAATCAGCAAATAATATGAGTCTACCCTTGCTTCTTTCTTTCTTAATAGTCTTGCTGTCATTCAGCTATCACCTCTCATTAAGATTCCTACTAGTGCTGCATTAAGTGCAATATAACACAATGACACTGAAGACTTTACCGCACTGCACATTTTTCTATTATAAATACTAGTTTATCAGAGTTAATATCTGCCACAACTGAGGATGGACCCATTTCCACTATGACCCCCACTTCCACTGACCCTTTTTTTAATAATAAAACCAAGACAGGTATGTATGATCTGTCACCAAACCTCTTTATACAATATTTCTTGGTCTTCTGCTTATGGTGACCACCCAAAGATTTTTTCTATATAACTTTCTACTTTGTTTTTTTAAAGTCAGTAAATAGTGTCTTAGGCTGACATAAAGAATTTCAATGAGCTATAATTTAAGTGTAAATAGAGTGAACAGAGCTTTTGTCTTATAGAAGTGATGCCACTTTAGCATTGCTACTATCTGATGATCAAGAAATTCTTCTGCAGTATTTCCATATATCCTACGGAATCTAAGAATAAAACCATGAAACTCCTTACACAGATCTGAAAACTGTAATGATCTACAATAAGCCTGTGCATCATTGTGTGAGAAAGCTGGATCACAAACTCACTCTAATAACCCTATGTTCCATCTCATATTGCAATAGACATAATAACTTTTGGTGCATTTTCTCAGAAAATTGGGTTAGGTAAAGGATTTGGTGGATTTTGTTTTGGTTTGCGTGGGGTGGTGGTTTTGGTTGGTTGGTTGGCTGGTTTGGTGTTTTGGTTTTTTTTTTTTTTATTATTCATGATTTTTTTTCTTCTCTGTTCACTCCTACTTTCTCAAGACTCAGTGACAAGAATTTCCTTTCTTCTGAAAGAGAGAGACTGTGTATTTTGAATTGGATACAGTTGTACAAAAGACCACCTAAACGCTTCAGCATCTGTATTAGTGAGTAAATAGAAAGACTTGAAGGATTATGTTACTGTAAACTTTCTTTCTCCCTTTGCACCAGTAGTTTTAATAAAAGAAATGTCCTTTCTCTACAGACATTGCCTCATATTCATTCATAATTTTCATGATGAAGTAACAGTTGCTGCAGAGAACACTATTAATCCTAAGGCCTCTAGGTAAGGACTTCAGAAGGAGCTTTTAAGCACTTAGATGAAAAGGGAAGATTTCAAGATGTTCTCAACACTGCTGTCCCTGAGAGCTGTCAGCTTCCCAGAAACTTTGAAAATCTGGCCAAAGCATCTTGACACCACATGGTGTAACCTCGTCTTACTGATACATAAGACCTTTCAAGCAATCTGGTAAGTCCATCACATATTTTCCTACGGTATGGTTCAGTGTTATGCAGAGCTTGTACTACAGAGGTGGTGTAGCTCCCCAGTGAAAGGCAGTACACTAGCTAACCGACTCTCTCTCTCAAATAGGTTTCATTAGACTTTCCACTTAGAAGGGCTGTGGAGGTCTGCTCAGCAGGAAGGAGGCAATTTTTGTGCAGCTGTACCACTGGCATAATTTCCAGTGCTCTCTTACAATTCCAGTGTTTGTGCTGATATTATAATGTGGTTCCATACACAATTAAGTACTTGCAGGTGAAAGTCAACCAGGTGATCAGGCCCAGTCAGCATGGGTTCATGAAGGGCATATTGTGTTGACAAACCTGTTCTTCTATGACCAGCTGATCCACCTAGTGGACGAGGGGAAGGCTGTGGATGTTGTCTACCTGGACTGTAATAAAGCCCTTGACACAGTCTCCCGCAGCATTCTCCTAAAGACGCTGGCAGATCATGGCTTAGACAGATGCACTCTTTGCTAGGTTAAAAACTGTCTGGAGGGCAGAGCACAGAGGATTGTGGTAAATGGAGTTAATTCTGGTTGATATCTGGTCACAAGTGTTGTCTCCAGGGCTCAGTCTTGGGTCCGATCTTGTTTAACATATTTATCAATGGTCTGGATGAGGGGATTGAGTGCTCCCTCAGTCAGTTTGCAGATGACACTAAGTTGGGTGGAAGTGCTGATCTGCCTGAGGGTAGGAGAGCCCTGCAGAGGGACCTGAACAGGCTGGATCAATGGGCTGAGATCAACTGTATGAGGTTTCACAAGGCCAAGTGCTGGGTCCTGCATTTAGGTCAAAGACCCCAGGCAGTGCCACAGGCTTGAGGAAGAGTGGCTGGAAAGCTGCCAGGCAGAAAAGAACCTGGGGGTGTTGGTTGACAGCTGGCGGAATAAGAGCCAACAGTGTGCCCAGGTGACCAAGAAGGCCAATAGATTCCTGGCCTGTATCAGGAACAGTGTGGTCAGCAGGAGCAGGGAAGTGATTGTGCCTCCGTACTTGGCACTGGTGAGGCTGCACCTCAAGTACTGTGTTTGGTTTTGGGCCCTTCACTGCAAGAAGGACATAGAGATGCTAGAGTGTGTCCAAAGAAGGGTGACAATGATGGTGAAGGGTCTGGAGAACAAGTCATGAGGAGTGGTTGAAGGAGCCGGGGTTGTTTAACCTGAAGAAAAGGAGGTTGAGAGGAGACCTTATCGCTTTCTACAGCTACCTGAAAGGAGGGTGTAGGGGGGTGAGTGCTGGTTTGTTCGCCTGGGTAACTGGTGATAGGGCAAGAGGAAATGGCCTCAAGTTGTGTCAGGAGAGGTTTAGATTGGATATGAGGAAAAACTGCTTCACTGAAAGAGTGGTCAGGCATTGGAACAGGCTGCCCCAGGAAGTGGTGGAGTCACCATCCCTGGAGAAGTTCCAGGAACATGTAGACATGGTGCTTGTGGACATGGTCTAGTGGGTATGGTAGTGTTGGGTTGATGGTTGGACTAGATGGTCTTATACGTCTTTTCCAACTTTAGTGATCCAGTGATTCTGTGATTAACAGTTAATCTGTCAGCTATGGCCATTCACAAATCTGGTTTCAGGTCTGGAATCAGAAGACTTCTGAAAATGTTGGGCTTTCTCAACTTCCTGTGATTTAAAGCAGAAGATCTTGCAACGTTCAGTTCATCCTCCATATAAGTAGCATGAAGTCAAGTTATTTAATCAAAGGCTTTTTCAACACAAAACATATTCTTCATGAACAATAAAACCAACACAGTTCTGTCATTCTTAAACTTGGAGATTTCTTAGCAAAATAAGCTGAGTATCTAAAATTTCAAGCAATTTAAAATACCCTTTCCCTCTTTCTTTTAAGCCAATGTTTCTTTCTCTATTGGGTAGATGAATTAGTCACTTGGGTTTAAATTGCAAATTAACACTAATCAAAGAGCTAATTTGTTGGTGCTAATGATAATTTAGCCAAAGCAAACATATTGCTCAGAGAGAGGAAAACTGCTGTCAAGATAGGTTTTGTTTTCCTTAGGCATATTAGTCATGCAGTGGTGAAAGATTTACTTATGTACATTATGGTATATGGGAAAAGACAGAGTTATACATATTTATTTTACATGTCCAAGAAGCAGTGTTCAGTTTTTCCAAGTGCACAGAAGGGGAGATGGGGGTAATGTTGAAAAAGGGATATTTCATCCTAGTTGAAGTGTCCCCCTACACTCCAGTCAGAGCCAAAGAAAAGAAATGGGGCACAGAACAAGAAACTCATCCTTTAAAGTGAGGTCTTCAAGAAGCCTCTTTTGTCATCCAGTGAGCAGCAAGGGAGCTGGGCTACAGTTCTTTTTGCTAAATATTCCTGTTCCCCTTCACCAATTACATTTTTTCTGACATAAGTTAGCTTGAAACACAATGCTTTTACTTATTTATGTGTTATGGATCTTGATCAGAAATGTGGCCTGCAGTTTGCCAAGGCATAGGGAAGCTGTAGGGAACTCATTGTCCAGCTTTCAGTAATATTCAAAGCTTTTGAATCCAACACTTACTGAGTCCAAAGGGATAAAATCTTAATTTGTGTTTGTACTCAATATGTGTTTATTTTTTTTATTTCTGAAAGGCTTTGTTTTTGTATTTTTTTACCATAAACTACAAAAGACACCATATTAATAAACATTGTGATCTGTAGGCAAAATATAATTTTTTAATCTGACTACTCCATTGATTTAATCTCTCTTAATTTTAGTTTTAATTTCTTAAAGTAACATTAGGTTGAATACTCAAAACATTCCTCAGAGATTGTTGACTGGGGAATGGTAACCAATCTGTTGGGAATTTCTAAAGATAGTCAGCTATTCCAGTTCTGTTATAACCTGAATTTGGCCATCTAGTATTCAAATAGACAAAGAAAAAGTATTATTGTACAAACTCAAAGCTAACTCTCCAATGCATCTTACTAGTCTTTATGCAATTTTGAATACTTAAATACTTCAAACACTTTCCCATTTTAAATTCTCTAGCTCCTTGTGTTTAGAGGAGAAGATAACTCTTAAACCATAGCATATCACCATTTATGTACTGGTGTTCAGTGGACAGAATTAATATTTCTTCTTCTTGAGTTGTTTTATTCCAAGAATGACATCTTGAATTAGGAGCTCCTTATGCTTTGCTGAATAGCATTTGTTGGCATAGTCTAAGTCCAGAAAATATTAGAATAAGTGGAGACATTACCAAACACTCCTCAGTACACATTATTGTGATTTTAAAAAATGTTTAGTTGACTAAGCTCTGCTACAGTGAAGTTTCCTTTATCAATGACCAGAATTGTTCTCTTGATTCTCAAGTGATTCATGAGACCTTTAGTTTTCTCTTGGAAATAATATTTTTAAGGGAGATTACATTATGTTCTCATTAAAGCTTTAGAAAATTACAGCAAATATTTTACTTGCTAAATTGTTACTGTATAGTAGAAAAGGTAACATTACATTGCAGTTAGAAAGGATACTGCAAGGGAGTAAAAACATTTGTAGTTTTCCTGCGTGGATTTCCTTTTTTATTTGTTTGTTTGTTTCTAAAGTCCTTGACTTAAATTCTCTTGTTGCTCACATTAGGACAGTATTCTTAATATTCAAGAAAGACTAATGCAATCATACTGATACAGAATGTGTATTTTTCCTTTGTTTTAACAGAATCTAGACTGTGAATGAAATATTAGAAAATAAGTCATATTGGGGATTTTCTGAAAATCATTGTGACATTCTCAGACCAATGTGTTTCAAAAAGTTGGCATTTCAAGATGCAGTATGTAATTTTGCTCACATTCCTTGGCTGTCTAGAAAAAGCCACATTGGACCGACCACAATTAATATGAGTTTCAGCAGTAGCAAAATCAGAATAAAGACCAGCACTAATTATACCTGAGGTAGCCTAGAAATCTGAGAAACAAAGAATGTCAGAAAAAGAAATATGGAAGGTGAGATATGTGATTACTTACTGGGTGACTTTTTTCAAGTCCTTTTGTTTTGTTAAACTGAAACATATCAAAGCACATCTTGCTTGCTCAAACACAATAGACACAAACACCACCATCCCAAATCCCAGAAGAAATTATTGAAACTTACTATTTTAGTTTAGAAAATAAATTGTCCTCCTTCTTTCAACGTTTCTGTTATACCTATTCCACTTCTTTTTCATTCCTTGGCATCCCTATGGTCAAAAATGACATTTCTGTTAATGAAGATTACCCATGACTTTTTCAGAGCACATACAAGAATCAGCCAGCAAAAATTACACAAAGATAAAAAAAATATACTGTATATTCAAGCTTGCTCATTATTCAAAAGTTCACTTAAAAATAACCTCTTACATGGCTTTATCTGTATTCTCTCTTCTGCCTACAGTTCTCCATATTTTGAGTGCCAAAATATTGCTTTATTTCTTCTTTCTTTTCACTTTATTTTGCTCTTTCCCCCCCAATTCCTCATTATTATTTCCCCCTAAAGCTTTCTGCCAAGATGAAACATTGTAAGATGTTCACACAGTTAAAAAAATAGAGCCAGTGAGGCTGATTCAAATGCCAAAGTGTGCTCCTAGAACAATGTATTTTTAGCTTTGGGAAGAAAGTCTATATATAATTATACCTGGAAACAAATTATCTTTTGGCCTGCTTCTATCCCTAGATAATAGTAACCTGGCTGATGGTTAAAAGGCACAGAAAAATTAGCAAAACTACAGTAAACTATGGTCTTGTCTGGAGTCATTCACTCCTCTCATGGTTCCTTAAGGCATAAAAATCCATTCTTTAAAACACTGAAAATGCAGATAGATTCATGATATTAGAGTCATATAACCTCATAAGCATATCAAATCCACTGATGTCATATGAGAAAGGACGTGTTATTAAAACCACATCAATAATGACAAGAATGATACAAGTTTTAGCTGTTTGCTTAGTTCTCTCTTCCTGACTGTTTACTTGTTTGTAAAGATTCATCGGTTTCTTAATAAATATGTCCACAGCAGGTAAGTGATATCCTAAGTGGAGAATTATGATTTTAAAGCAGGGCCATAGGAAGAAGATCAGATGAACTCCTTTTACCCTCTCAAAAGAAACAAAAATAAAACATAAGAATACCACATATTTTTGCAATTGCATGTTTCCCACTGTTTTGTTTTGACTTAATAAGTAGAACTATTTTGAAAAGTATGTATAAAAATATCAGTTCTGCTCTGCAGGATGCACAATAGCTCAGTCTCTGATCTAGCACTTGGTGTGTGATCAGAGATTGGGAAAGACAAAGGCCTTTCAGCTCGATAATGACTATTCAGTATGGTGTTACAGTCACTACAGTGTCTGTGCTGCTGACACTTTTTTGAGTTGTGTGTAATGGATCCACAGATGTCCCAGCTTTCAGATTGGATTTCTGCAGTTCATGCCTTTCTCACACTTGGTGACTCATCCCAGCCCACTCAGAACCTAGCATAACTTCCTTTTGGTAGCTGTGGAATGCCCCAAATGACTGAAAAGCAAATTTTCATAACAATACCTTATTTGTTCTTCCACTCATCGGTCACAGAATAGAATAAAAGCATTTGGAAGGCACTTCTGGAGGTTATCTGACAGATTTTGGACAAAGACAGAAATTAAAAAGGAATCCTGTAACTGTTCAAGTCTTCCATGGTCATGGCTTGTGACATGTCTGGCTTGTAACTTACACCCTCTGCTCATGTGAAAGTCTTCCTAGACTATGGACTGTCAGTCAAGATATCTGTGCTTGGGTACATCCAGTCGTATCTCCTCTCTTTCTGTAGAGATTATGTTTTGATTGCCTTCTTTACTGGGAATAGAACTGTGTCACCAAGGATGTGGTGCAGTTCTTCAGCTGTGAAGCTGAGTAAATGTTTGAGACAGTCCTGATGATCTATACCAGGAGTTCTGTTTTTGCTGCCTGATTGCTTTCAGAGATGACTTAGAGCTGGTTTTGATTCAATGCTGAAACATTCAAGCTGGAAGCATAAAAAACTGAAGGAGGCAGAAGGCCTTACATCATATTAATATTTAATGGAAGAGGCATTTCTCTTCCTGTCGGACTATGAAGGACAGAGGTACGTTTGCAGTTTCTGTCCACAGAATAAGGATAAAGGTGGCATCTTTCAGCATGATTTCCTAAAGCTCCTCATATTTAGTTGTCAAAATTTTCTTAGCTAGAGTAATAATGATCATTGATAGTGTAATTGCTAGTGGACTCTAGTAGCAATGCTAGGCATTTGTGTATGACTGCTATGTATTTTCCACAATAATATAAGCTTCTGACATGAGGGGAAGGTGCAGTCCTCCACAGCAATATTGATTTACTAGATCATTTTGACTTCTTACTTCCATGGCAAACATATCTCCTCCTGACTAGAATATCTAGAATAATGTATCTCATTAGAATGACTGGTTTTGACAGGTGGACAATTATAATGCTGCCGTATTTGCAATTATATGTGTAGTGCTGAGTGTAGTAAGGATCAGACCCTATTTTACTGTATCATTCAAATACAGTAAAAAACCATAGAGATAGAAAGAAATGAGCATCTGCTTGATGTGATAGAGAAAAGTGAACGGTAGAAGACTGAAATAGAAGTGTGTTGTGATCAAGGAGAAAGGCTTTGAAAATTAACTTTGAAGAAGCATTCTGGATGGGTATAAGCAGGAAAAAAGTACATTTGTCAATGATATTGTGTTTATGGTAACATTTTAATAGTGGTAGGGCTGCAGCAGTGGCTTCTATGAGAAGACGTCAGAAGCTTTTTCCATATTCAATAGACACATTTCAGCTGTCTCCAAGATCGACCTGCAGCTGGCTAAAGCTTAGCCAACTAGTGATGTTGGTAGAACATCAGTAATATATTTAATGAGGGGTAGACTGCTGCTCAAGAGCAGCTGGAAGAGGAGGGTGAGAACGTGAGGGACTAAAAGTCTGTAGACACCCAGGTCAGTGAAGAAGGAAGGAGGGGAGGTGTTCCAGGTGCTGGAGCAGAGATTCCCCAGCAGCCTCTGCTGAAGACCAGGGTGACACAGGCTGTGCCTCTGCAGTCCATGGAGGTCCACAGTGGAGCAGAGATCCATCTGCAGCCCATGAAGGGCTCCATACTAGAGCAATGATGCTCCAAAGGATTCTGTGACCCCATGCATAGCCTGTGCTGGAGCATGGTCCTGGAAGAACCACTGACACCATGAACAGAGGAGCCTAGGCTGGAGTACGTTTGCTGGCAGGACTTGTGACCCCACAGGGGACCAAGGCTGGAGCAGTCTGCTTTTGAAGGACTGCACCCCATGGGAGGGACCACACTGTGGTGGAGTTCGTGGAGGAATTTTGTGAAGAACACCATGTCAAGGCCCTGTGTTGGAAGAATTCATGGAGGACTGTGTCATTTGAGTGGGACCCCATGCTGGAGCAGAAGAGCATGAGGAAGAAGTAGTGGCAGAGTCAAGGTATGATATGCTGACTGCAATCCCAGACCCCAGCCACCTGTGCTGCCTGGATGGGAGGAGGTAGAGACAACTGGGAGTAAAGCTGAGCCCAGAAAGAAGGCAGAGGTGAGGGGAAGGTGTTTTAAAATTTAGTTTTAGTTCTTATTATCCTGCTCTGACTTTTGATTGCCAATAGTTTAAATTAACTTCCCTGAGTGTGTTTTGCCTATGATAGTAATTGGTGAGTGATCTTACTGTCCTTATCTCAACCTATGAGCCTTTACCATATTTTGTCTCCCCTGTCCAATTGAGGATGAGGATTGATGGTGCAAATAATGTCCATCATGCAATTTATTTTGAAGAATCATAGAAGAGTTTGGGTTTGAAGGGACCTTAAATATCATCAGGTTCCAATCCCCCTGCCATAGGCAGGGACACCTTCTAATACACCATGTTGCTCAAAGCCTCATCCAGCCTGGCCTTGAACGCTTCCAGGGATGGGACATCCACAGCTTCTCTGGGCAACCTGTTCCAGTGTTTAACCATCCTCTCCATTAAGATTTTTTTCCTAATATCTAATCTAAATCTCCCCACTTTCAATTTAAACCCATTACCCCTTGTCCTTTCACTACAGGCTCTTATAAAAAGTCCCACCCCCATATTTCTTGTCTGCATCTTCAGATACTGGAAGGCTGCTACTCTGGAGCCTTCTCTTCTCCAGGCTGAACAATCCCAACTCTCTCAGCCTGTCCCCATAGCAGAGGTGCTCCAGCCCTCTGATCATCTTTGTGGCCTCCACTGGACTCGCTTTAACTGGTCTACATATTTCTTATGTTCAGGGCCTCAGAGCTGGATGCAGTACTACAGGTGGGGTGTCATGAGAGCAGAGTCGAGGGGGAGAATCACAGTTTCACAGAATGGTTGGGGTTGGAAGGGACCTCTAGAGATCATCTAGTCCAAACCCCTGCCAGAGCAGGAGCACCTAGAGCAGATCACACAGGAACAAGTCCAGGCAGCTTTGGAAAGTCTCCAGAGAAGACTTCCCCACCTCTCTGGCCAGCCTGTCCCAGGGCTCTGTCACCCTCACAGGGAAGAAGTGTTTCCTCATGTTCAGGTTGAACCTTCTGTTTCCCAGTTGATGGCCATTGCCCCTAGTCCTGTCACTGGACAACACTGAGAAAAACCTGGCCCTATCCTCCTGACACCCACCTTTTAAATATTGATAAGCACTGATAAGATCCCCCCCTCAGCCTCCTCTTCTCCAAGCTAAACAGACCCAGCTCTCTCAGCCTTTCCTCATAGGCAAGGTGCTCCAGGCCCTTCATCGTCGCAGTGTCCCTGTGCTGGACCCTCTCCAGTAGCTCCTTGTCCTTCTGGAACTGAGGAGCCCAGAACTGAACGCGGTAATCCAGGGGAGGCCTCACCAACACAGAGTAGAGGGGGAGGATAACTTCCCTTGACCTGCTGGCCACACTCTTCTTAATGCATCCCAGGATGTCATTGGCCTTCTTGGTCGCAAGGGCACACTGCTAGTTCATGATCATCCTGTTGTCCACTAGGACTCCAAGGTCCTTTTCCCCAGAGCTGCCCTCCAACAAAACAGCCCACAAATGGTACTGAAACATGGGGTTGTTCTTCCCCAGATGCAGCCCTTTACACTTGCCCTTATTGAATTGCATTTGATTTCTCCCCGCCCAGCTCTCCAGCCTGTCCAGGTCACGCTGGATGGCAGCACAGTCCTCTGGCATGGCAGCCACTCCTCCCAGTTTGGTATCATCAGCAAACTTGCTGAGAGCACATTCTATCCCTTCATTCAGGACATTCATGAATACATTGAATAGGGCTGGACCCAGCACTGACCCCTGGGGGATGCCACTAGCCACAGGCCTCCAACTAGGCTCTGCCCCACTGACCACAACCCTCTGAGCTCTTTCCTCCAGCCAGTTCCCAATCCACCTCCCCACCCAATGGTCCAGCCCATACTTCCTAAGCTTGTCTATGAGGATGCCATGGGAGACTGTGTCAAAAGCTTTGCTGAAGTCAAGGTAGACCACACCCACTGCCTTCCCCTCTTCTATCAATCTAGTGATGCCATCACAAAAAGCTATCAGATTGGTCAAGCATGACTTCCCCTTGTTGAATCCATGCTGACTACTCATGATTAACTTTCTTTCCTCAACATGCTTTGAGATAACACCAAGAACAAGCTGTTCCATCATCTTTCCAGGGGTGGAGGTGAGGCTGACTGGCCTATAGTTACCTGGGTCCTCCTTCTTGTCTTTTTTGAAGATTGGAGTAACAGTGGCTTTCCTCCAGTCCTCAGGCACATCTCCTGTTCTCCAGGACTTTTCAAAGATTATGGAGAGTGGCCTAGCAATGACTTCTGCCAGCTCCCTCAGCCCTTGTGGGTGCATCCCATCAGGGCCCATGCATCTGTGGATGTTCAGTTTGCTTAATTGATCTCTAACCCAATCTTCTTCAACTGACGCAAAACCTTCCTTTCTTGTGACTTCCTCTATGATTTTCAAGCTCCAGGACTCCTGAGGGCTGGTCTTAGCAGTAAAGACCGAGGCAAAAATGGCATTCAATACTCTGCCTTCTCTACATCCTCGGTCACCAGGGCACCCGCTTCATTCTGCAGTGGGCCAACATTTCCTCTGGTCTTCTTTTTTCCTACAATGTACTTGAAATAGCCTTTCTTGTTGTCCTTGACCTCTCTTGCCAGGTTCAGTTCTAAGGAGGCCTTAGCTTTCCTTATCACATCCCTACATCCTCTGACAACATTTTTGTATTCCTTCCAAGTGGTCAGCCCTTTCTTCCATGTACTGTATACTTCCTTTTTTCACTTAAATCTATTCATTAACTTCTTGCTCCTCCATGCAGGTCTCCTAGCTCTCTTACTTGATTTCTTACTCTTTGGGATGCTGCAGTCTTGAACTTGAAGGAAATGGTGCTTGAATATTAACCACCTCTCTTGTCTTCCCTACCATCTAGAGCCCTGTCCCATGGGATTTCTCCAAGCAGGTCTGTGAAGAGGCCAAAGTTGGCCCTTCTGAAGTCTAAGGTAGTGACTCTGCTTGTGGCTCTGTGCCTGCCGCATATGATCCTGAACTCCACCATCTCATGGTCACTACATCCAAGGTTGACCCCTACCTTCACATCCTCAACAAGTCCCTCCTTGTTTATCAGTACAAGGTCCAGCACTACCCCTCTCCTTGTCGGCTCCTCCACCACCTGCATCAAGAAGTTATTATCAATGCGTTGGAGGAACCTCCTGGACTGTGCATGCCTGGCTGTGTAGCTTTTCCAGCAAATGTCAGGGTAATTGAAGTCCCCCAAGACAACCAGAGCCTGTGATTGTGAGGCTACTTCCAGCTGCCTGTAGAAGGCCTGATCAGCTTCCTCATCCTGATCAGGTGGCCTGTAGTAAACACCCACAACAGTGTCTCCCATATTAGTCTGCCCCCTTGATCCTTACCCACAAGCATTCAACTCCCTCTTCATCCACTCCCAGGGAAAGCTCGATACATTCCTGTTGCTCTCTCACATAAGGAGCAACTCCACCTCATCGCCTTGCTGACCTATCTTTCCTAAAAATGACACAGCCATCCATGACAGCATTCCAGTCATGTGAGCTGTCCCACCAGGTCTCAGTAATTGCAATGAGGTCGTGGTCCTGAGAGCGCACACAGATCTCTAGTTCCTCCTGCTTGTTCCCCATACTGCGTGCATTGGTGTACAGGCATTTCAGAGAGGTGGCCAAGCGTGCAGGTTTTCCTGGAGGAGAGTGGGAGGATATACCCTTGTCATACACAGCCCCAGCATTGTCTGCCTTTTCATCACTGTCTCTGGTGGTAGGTAAGGAGCCTTGGTGCCAAACCTGGCTGACCTGATGATCCCCAGGTGAATGCATCACCATCCTCCACCTCAACTGAGACAGCAGATTGAACAGCCTTACCAGCACACCATCCCACCAGCACTGGCATGCTGGGCACAAGCTCCTCTCTGGCCAGCCTAGTCCCATCCCCTTCCCCCTTCAGATCTAGTTTAAAGCCCTTTCTATGAGCCCTGCCAATTCATGTGGGAGGATCCTTTTTCCCCTTTGAGACAGCTGAACCCCATCTCTTGCCAGTAGACCTGGTGTTGTGCAAACCTCCTCATGATCAAAAAACTCAAAATTCTGTTGGTGGCACCAGCCTCTAAGTCATGTGTTAATCAGACATGTTTTCCTGTTTCTTTGGTGCACTTCCCTGCCACTGAAGGGATTGAGGAAAACACTACCTGTGCTCCCGACCCTGCAACCAATCTCCCTAATGACCTGCAGTTCTTTTAAATCGCTTTTGGAATTCTTTCTGTGATCTGATCACTACCAGCTTGGATGACCAAAAGCGGGTAGTAGTCTGAGGATCGCACCAGACCAGGGATTTTCCCACTAATAGCCCTAACCCGGGCCCCAGGTAGGCAGCAGACTTCCCTGTGGGAGGGATCTGGTCGACATATGGGACCCTCAGTTCCCCTCAGAAGGGAATCACATACCACGAGTATCCTCCTTTTTTTCTTGTTTGAACTAGTCCTAAGGTGTGGGGGTGACTGGCTCACCCTGGTTGTCTCCCCAAATGGTCCTTCATTTCCATCCTCGTTTGCCTGGCCCTCAGTTTCCAAAGCCCTATACCTGCTGAGCAGCAGTAACTGGGGAGACAAAGGAGGCTGTCAGGAGATTCACTTGCCTTCCTGAGGAGGGACCTGTTTCCATTCCCCCATGTCTCTTAGGTCCTCTCCTCTTACCTGGTGGCAAGAGGCTAGGGGATCCTGTGCTTCATGGGGATTCTTTTGCCTTTGCCTCAGGGGTGGGAAGGTCTGAGTCCACCAGTCTATCTCCCTCGCACAATCCCTTATAGTCCTCAGCCTTTTCACCTCCTCTTTCGGCTCAGTCACCAGGCTGAGCAGATCATTTATCTGCTCACAGTGAACTCAGGTGTTGTCCCTGCAGTCCTCTATTCCATGTGGGAGGCTCCAGCACTCCCTGCAGCCAGGGGCTTGGGCACCGACAGGTTTACGTGGGACATCTGTGTTGCCACATTTCTTTTGCCACCAGCTTTTGACCCGGTTGAAACCATAGCTCTTCCTGACAGAGTGACTAACCACTGACTTCCTCAGCACTCCTAGATGACTCACCATGCCCCCTTTTTTCAACCTTGATAGGTGCACAGGGATCAAAGAGCTCCTGAGGTCCTTTAAATAGCCTGCTGAGGCTGTGACTCCACCTACGCTTTGCCTGCCTCTCTTGTGAGAGATGCCTGCTTGGTGTGGGGGGTTGATCTACTTGCCGCTTGTTTCCCGGCTTCAGGAAAAAAAACCACCAAAACCCCTGTATGCTGAGCTTTTGCCACTCTGCCAAACTGCCGCAGGAATGGTCCAGCTCAGGAAGCTGATCACAGTGACTGAATCCTCTCCCTCGACCTGCTGGCCACACATCTCTGGATACAAAGAAAGATAAGGTTGGATTTCTCTAGGCTGCCAGTGCATACTGCTGGTTCATGTCCCGCTTTTCAAGCACCAGTACCCCCAGGTCCTTCTCCTCAGGGCTACTCTCAATCCATTCTCCGCACAGCCTGTACTTGTGCTGAGGATTGCCCAGATCCCTGTGCAAGAACCCTGCACTTGGCCTTGTTGAACTTCACGTGGTTGGCACAGGCCCACCTCTCCAGCCTGTCCAGGGCCCTCTGGATGGCCTCCCTTCCCTCCAGCATGTCAACCGTACCATACAGCTTGGTGTCATCGGCAAACTTGCTGAAGTTACACTACCTTCCATGTCACTGACAAAAATGTTAAACAGCACTTGTCCCAATAACGACCTCTGAGGAACACTGCTTATCATTGCTCTCCATTAACACTGAACTGTTGACTACCACTCTCTGAGTGTGACCATCAAGCCAGTTTTTTATTCACAGAGCCGTCCATCTGTCAAATCCATGCCTCTGCCATTTAGAGACAAGGATGATGTGCAGGATGGTGTTGAAGGCTTTGCAAAAGTCCAGGTAGATGACATTGGTTGCCTGTCCTTTATCCACCAAGGTGCCCTTGTAGTACACATCGTAATTCCCCATCTTTTCTCATTGCCCACCACGTGCACCCACATCCTGAATCAAAAGCAATACCACAAATGGGTTTGCCTTTGCCTGAGGTGGGAATAATCCAAACAGTTTTCCCTAAAATATTCTTAATGTTCACTACAGTGGCTTTTTCCCCTTCAACAGTCTGGGTCACTTCATAAATAGGGCTTACAATCTGACTGTAATTTGGAATATGCATCTGCCAGAAACCCACAACACCTAGAAAGCCAGAGTATCCTTTTTGCTCGTTGATGGAGACATAACTGTTATTTTGGTGTGTGGTGTTGTTAAGGTTTTTGCTAGCTCCTTAGCTTGGTTGTTAGCTCCTTTGTTAGCTCTCGGTGCTGTTGTTAGTGGCAGGGCAGGTTCATTCCTTAGTAGGTTGGGGTGTCAGCTGTCTTTTTTCCTGATTGTGTTGTTGCCCTCAGACTCTGGCTCTGGGGTTCTTAGGCTCTGACCCTCGCTACTCAGGACCTTGCTGTGTATTGGTCAGTGGGTGGTGAACAGTTGTGTGATATGTTTTATTTTTTCTAGTATTTTAATTGCTTATTAGTAGTTGTATCAATTTTCTACAATTTCCTATTTTTTTCGTTTCTATTCAATTAGCTCTTATCTCAACATTAGGAGCTTCCTTGTCTTTTCTTCTGACTCTCTTCCTCTGCTGGAGGAGGCAGGGAAACTTAGTAAGTGGCTTCACTGCTGGTGAGGTTAAACCACGACAACCGCTTATTAGTTACTGTGAAAAAATTAACTCTCCCAGCCAAACCAGCACAGGGCAGAAGGTATATGTTACTGCAAGTCTAATAGTCAGGGTCATGATATCACTATGTAAAAAAACCCTGTGCTTTTGGTCTCCCACACAACAAGACTCCAGAACACAATGACTGTCCTACTATATGTGACTTTGTGTTGCAAATTTAGAAATACAACTATATTTTCTGGTTCTGTTCTGTTGTTCATTAAATTGATTAATAGTTTTTCACCATTCTAGTGTGTTGTGATACAACAGATATTGGTTCAGTCTTACAGTAAATCTATGCTTGTCTCCCATGCAGTGAATAAAAGATGAAATATTTCACAGTTTTGTAGAGAATGAGATTGGTATGCTGATTTCGTTTCACACACCTCATTTGACTATGGAGGGAGATATACTATATAAGCATCCAAAACCCCCAAATTCAGCAATTTGTTGTGTGTGCTTGGCCCAATATTTTCCCATAGTAGATAGTCTTACTGTGTGATTTACTAGAGTCAGATTTCATAGCACAACACAAACCTATCTAATAAATCTATGATGCAATAAGAAATGAAGACATCTTTTTGATGATAGACATAACTTCATTAATGAAATTCAATCTTTTCTCTATTTATGCTTAAACCTCTCAAACTTCAAAAGTAAAAAAAAAGATATTTGTCTTCTCCATATGACTGCCTCAGCAAAATCCATAGAGTGCCTCTAGTGTGACTTGCCTTCAAACAGAAGAAATAAAACAAATTAAGAAAATTGCAATACAGATCCCTAAACTCCCACTGATTTCAGTAGGGCCACAATGGTTTCTTATGACCTAAAAGTCTATGAATATTGATGAATACTATTCTCAGTACTGTGTATCTGATCTTTAAGAAAATGAAGAAGAAACATAAGATATTATGACCTCTTAATAGGTCTAGGAATGAATCCTGTTAAAAGTACAGACTGTAGTCATATGCAAATGTTGCCAAGTCTCAGTTAATATCTCGGTTTTAGGAAACTAGTTTAACATTAACAAACATTATAATTGTGCCTGTTTAGGTACCTTAGACCAGACTACGGTTACTTTATTCTGTAGCTGAAAACCACTTACTTATTGCTATGGTTAGTTTGTCAGTTGCTGGGAACTTTCTAATCCATGCTAGTGCTTTATATCTTACATCATGTCTTTTACTATCTATAACACTTTCTTTGGCTTTTTGAAGATCTAAATAATATATTGCTATTATCCACTATTTTCTATTTTACCAAAGATGTTGTCCACGTAAGGCCTATTTCTTATGTCTTGAGTTATTTTACTGTGGTGTCTTGGGTGACTGAATATCTTCTTAAAAGTACAAATCTCTTCTGATGATTGTCTGCTTATATGGATATCTAACACATGGGCGAACCAGGAAGAAACACAGTTGATCATACAAATTTTAGCTTTGTTATATGGAAACAAGATATATATAAAATTATTTTAGTCAAATCATGAACTGAAGACTCATTTTCATCAAGCTAGTGAACATACAGAAAACCTCTTGCTATGAAGTGTGAATGCTTCTCAGACTGAGACAAAGACAGACAGCAAATGGGACACTCTGGAAAAGTCGTTCTGCTGCTCGGCAATTTACATAATTATCTCCAAATATTGACTCCATTATAGAAATGTGACTATGTGTAGATGACTACAGAAAGCAGCTCTAACCTGTGTTCATACTATTGCCCCTTGATAATGACAAGTCTAAATTTTGGAAATACATTATGTCTGAGCACATAAAAGATTGGTGAAACAGATATAGGTAGTCTGAACTAGTATTTTTGTTTAATAACTTTGTGACTATCACTGGCTTTTCCCAGCATCTATCCACCATGGAACTTGTAAAATTAAAAGCAATTCCTTTACAGACCCACTGGGTGCTTTTTCACTATAAAAGGATCACTGGGACCAACAGCTCACTTAACACCCTCAATTTTATCCTACTCAACAACCATGAAAGAAGGAAAATTTTTAGTTAGCCTGAGTCAGATTTGTGAGTTAGATTTAAAAAGACCCTGTAGGTTGAAGTTCCTTTGAAATAGCTTTGTCTCTTTTCTATACAGGTGTGTTTCACAAAATCTGAAATTGTGATTTTCTGTATTCTATGTAGGGTATGCAATATACATCTCTCCTTTTCCAGTCTCTCATATTTCTCTATATATACCTTTTTCTTTAAAGAACCCAAAGGGGGAGGATGTGTGATCACTTATGTATTCATAATTACTGTTAGATGGTTCTTTATGTGAAGAACAAACATACTTTCACAGAAGACATTTTTTCTATTGGGAGAAATAAAGAATCAAAACCATATCTCAATGTCTTTCAAAAGGCCTGTATTAAACAACACAAAATTCCTCTTCCTTTTGTAAACAACAGAATCATCAAACTGGAATATAATCAGATATATCATGATTATTATCTGAAAACTATAAAGCACAAGACTTACACACTAACAAACACCATTTGCTTTGTTTTCAGGTGTGTATACTATTTAAATTGAAACACATTTTCCATTCTAGTAAGAATCTCAGAATGAATCTGTTTCATAAAACTCAAAGTAAGAATGGGGGTATAATTGTGTGCTCCCAAGTACTGTATCTGCACAAAGAAAAATCTTTCAGCCCGTTTCCTAAATGCAGTATAAAATTACACTTCTGCCAGCAAAGTATTTGTGGAGGATGTGATGGCAAAAGCTAATAGTTAAAAGCTTTTAACATCTTCTAAGGGTGAAGTTCTAGCATGATAAGATGGTGATGGGCATTTTTATTCAGATCCCACACTCATTCTGTGCAGGTCTAGCTAAAACTTGAGAATAAATACTTATTTCTGTGCAGAGATTCTACAGATGCATCAAGACTGACATCCACAGCAAATAAGAATTTCTATCATAAAATGGGGGAAAAGAGATTGCTCCAAGGAAATTTTCCAGCAACTGACAGTGATAACGCATCCGGCAGATTTGAAAGAGGAAGCGTGACTTTTGCTGGTGATACACTGAAAGATCACCCCGCATATCAGGTGAGGAGAAGACTACACAGTATAGTTTTGAAATCTGCAGTATTTTTAACACCATCTTTGCTGAACTGAAACATCATTGTGTGTTTTTGTAATATATGAAGGCATATTCATAGGCAAATTTCAGTGATACAGCCAGGTTTAGCCCCTTATTTTCTCCTCTTAACAGCTTTTTCTAGAAAGATACTATTGATAGTGAGAAAGGGTAGCTAGAACAATTCTCTCGTCATTAAATCTAGATCTGAAATATCTATTGATTTGATTGTATGCACAGCTTTGCTTAATATTCGATTGTATTTGAACTAACAACTTTGTACTAGTGCTTACCAGACCTTTATAGTCTGAAACAACCAACAGAAATACAGATGATGCGGGAAAGTTTTCAGCATAATTGCTGATTATGAGAAGTACTCAGCTTGTTGTGGATGGATAGTGCTAAATAACACCTTAGTAATGTCTTTTTGCTGCATGCAGGTAAATAAATTTATTATTAGATGCCAGTATCCATTGCTGATTCTAAGAGCAGTTTGTTTTAACTAATGACTGTATTTGGAATCTCAGTGGGCAATTCAGAAATGAAATAAAATGAGAATAAAAGAAGTTCCAGAAATGGTTTCTCCTTATTAGATTGACCCAGAATAGGGTTACTGTGTGGGCAAGTTTGAATGAATGACTAGTGCTCATACTGTCCATCTTTCATAGAAAGAATATTTATATTTTCTAGACTGGCTTTCTGATACCTTCCAGTAGGATAAATACATGTAAATCCACCCCAACCATAGTCATTAATGCTCACTCACCAGCTGATGTGCTTAAAAATTAATAGAATCATAGAATGGTTCGGGTTGGAAGGGACCTTAAAGATCACCTAGTTCCAACCCCCCTGCCATGGGCAGGGACACTTTCCACTAGACCAGGTTACTCAAAGACTCATCCAGCCTGGCCTTGAACACTGCCAGGGATGGGGAATCCACAACTTCTCTGGGTAACCTCTTCCATTGCCTCACCACCCTCTCCAGGAAGAATTTCTTTCTTGCACAAAATCCCTCTCCACCTTTCTTGCAGGCCTCCTTCAGGTACTGGAAGGCTGCCTTGCCTTCTCCAGGCTGAACAACCACCAACCCTCTCAACCTGTCTTCACAGGAGAGTAGCTGCAGCCCTCTTGCCATCTTTGTGGCTCTCCTTGAGCTTGCTCCAACAGGTACGTGTCTTTCTTGTGGATGCAATAATCAAGGTGGGGTCTGAGAAGACTGGAGTAGAGGGGGAGAATGATCTCCCATGACTTGCTTTTAATACTTCAATTGGGACAGCCCAGGATACGGTTGGCTTTCTGGGTTGCAAGTGCACATTACCAGGTCATGTTGAGCTTACCAACTAGCACCTCCAAGTCCTTCTCCTCAGGACTGCTCTCAATCCATTCTCCACCCAGCCTGTACTTGTGCTTGGGATTGCCAGAACCCATGTGCAGGACCTTGCCCTTGGCCTTGTTGAACTCCATGAGGTTGGCACAGGCCCACCTCTCCAGCCTGTCCAGGTCCCTCTGGATGGCATCCCTTCCCTCCAGTGTGTCGACTGCACCACACAGCTTGGTGTTGTCAGCAAACTTGCTGAGGGTTCATTCAATTACACCATTCATGTCACTGACAAAGATGTTAAACAGCACCGGTCCCAATACTGACCCCTGAGGAACGCAGTTTGTCACTGGCCTCCACCTAGACATCAAAACATTGACCACAACCCTTTGAGTGCAACTATCCAGCCAATTCCTTACACACTGAGTGGTCCATCTGTCAAATCCTTGTCTCTCCAATTCAGAGACAAGGATGTCATTCAGGATAGCATGAAATGCACTGCACAAATCCAGGTAGATGTCATCAGTTGCTCTTCCCTTATTCACCAGCACTGTAACACGGTCATAGAAGGCCAGAAATGTTGTCAGACAAATATTCCATTGTCCTTACTTTTAGATATTTTGCAAAAAATCACTTTTTAACCTCTTCAATGAATTTATTTGTTACTATCCTAGATATTGCCTTTTCTGCAGAATGGTTTTTATTTGGTATTTATAAATTTAAACCATCATTCTGCAGTAAGTCTTTTTAGTGTGCTGTACAACTGCTTTACTTTGAGACCCTAAGTTAAAAAGGTTATGCTTGATTTGATAGGAAGTTAAGATAAATTATTTAAAAAGGTCTATTTAAAATAAAACATACAGCAAAACTTTCTTATCAACTAAATCAGCTATAAGAATGTTAGTTACTCTTCTTGCAGTAAAAGAAATTTTTGTATACAAAAACTCCATACATAATCATGTATGATCTGTATATGGTCTGGTGTATCTGCTCTGAAAACCATTTTGAAAGCTGTTTTCAAAATGAGTTTCAAACAGTCCTTATTATTAAGTACTGTGCTGCAAACAAAAAGTCTTCTGTCTGTATGGTGTAGATCACCTAGCCAGAAGACAGAAGAAATTACATGGGACTGTCCCTGATACTTGTCCTGCTCCTATTGTATTGTGTTACTGAGGCAAATAAAGAAAAAAAAAAGATTGGTTGCATATTACCAAAGTAGGAGAATTCTCAGAACTGATGTAGCTAGCTACTATACATCTCATCTTCAACTCCTGCTGCACCCAACACATGCTGTTCTCGGGCTATTGCCAATTGAGAAAGGACTCTTAGGGAACTGCTGCAAGTCGGCAGGTTGAAATACCACCTGTGCTCTTTCAAATGTTGCTAGTGTACGTGCACAATTTGACTCAGAATCAGAAATGTATGACTAGATCCTTAATATATTCTCTTTCTCAGAAGAGTGTGTAAACACAACATAACTTGTCTTACGTGAGTTTCAATGAATAACAAATATTTCATACAGTTGAAGCCACAGGAGCATAATGCAGATTACAGTGTGGTCTTGTGAGCTCTTGATTGAACAGCTGAAGACAGTGATCAAACTCATGACTAATCATGATCTGTATGAAAAATTTACTACAAAGGCAAAAAAGAAAAAAAAAAGAAGAATTAATAAAAAAGGAAGACTTCTGCAATGCATTAGTTGTCTTGCACAGCTGTTACTTTCTTTGTATTGTTTTATTCTGCTTCCCTGTCAGTCTAATATTAACATTTTATTTTTCCATTCACTTTTACTCATAATGGCTAACATCAGTGACTCCTGAGACAATGTCTGCCAGCCAGTAACTACCTACGGTCCACTAGAATTCATTGCTGCCACAAGTTTGACTAAACAGCAGCTGGGATTGAGAAATATGTGAAATTAGTAACATACCGTAATTGATTGATGCTCTTCTTACATAGCTTTTTTTGCTGAAAACTTATAGCAGGAGTAAAGAGAACTGAAACTCAGATGCAACCTCCATGATGAATAAACAGTGTAACAGTAAGGTCTTTGGTTATTGAATGTATATGAAATCTAGGAATAACTCCTAGATCCAGTTGAACTTCATGAAATGACTGGCCCAGATTATGGTTTGTTTTATTCTGTGGGCAAACTTCAAACCTAGGAATACTCTCTTGTGTAAATTGTTTTATGTAAGAATTAATGCTAATTTATATAGGGACTAAAAGCTGGATCATAATAAAATTTTGAAAAGTTGCATGCATTGCCAACAGTGGCATTATTATGACCCTGGTTCCCCTTTAACTGTCTACAAAATCAGATGTGTAATACCCTTCTCTGAACTGCCTAAATCTAAAATATTACTTCTGAAAGGAACTGTCAGAGTGATATGGCACTTATAGCCCCATAGACTGTCACAAAGTATACTAAATTCATGTAAAGAAGGTAGCTGAGGTAGCCAAGAGTGAACAGATTGCTAATCTTAAAATTAACTGCTCCTTACGTCATAATTAATAAAATGAAAACATGCCAGATAGTGGTAAAGATGAACATGAAAAAATAGAGTAATATCTATGATTTCCACAGCTGCCGTACAATATGAAAATAGTGGAAATTTAAGATTAGACAAGTATTCTCACAGCAAGACCTTACATTTGCTTTATGTACCTTTGTGATTTCTTTTACAGTTCTTTAAACAGAAAGGTTGAACAGGACACAATTATTTTGCCTTCAACTTATTTACTTAATGAAAGTGACAAGTTCCAGCAGACTGAGAACTTATCAGTGTCAGTCACTTTGTTTAAGGTAGTGGAAATGCTATCCTCAGTCACCAAGAATATTGCTTTAACAATTCATCTCGATGTGAACTGTACTAGTGATTTTCTTATGTTTTAACAAGAACTCCCAGCAATGGCATTGTTACATAATATGAATTCTTGCTGACTTTCAGCTGAATCCTTTTTCCAGAAGTAGTTGTCAGGATGAAATTTCTGTGAACAATTTCCTGTTGAAGCATGTAGGAAAAAGTCCCCAGACTGTTTCAGTTTGGGGTTTTATTTTGTTACCTTATTTAATACTATCTGAAAGTGTGGTAAATACTTTATGGAAATAAAAGTGTGAGAGACTCTTCTGATGAAATGGAATTGTGGAATATATTAAGAGGAAGAGAAGTTGTCTTATCACATTGGATTATACATTATTTTCAGCTCTTGTTCAGCCATAAACTGGAGTAAGAACCACTCTGCACATACTCAGGCAAATAAGGGTTGTGAAGAATGAAGAAGATCAGAGAATATTCTCAGGTAACAGATTCCACTATGAATAGGTTGTCTAGATTTTGTTGATGATCTTGAGAGCTATTGAGTAGACGATTGGGTCAAAACATTTGAGAATGTATCATTCCTTGGTGGAAACATTATCTTGTATTTATTATTGCTTTCCACCGAGATCAAATGGAAGGGAATTGCACCCTCAGTTCTACATTTCCTTTTTTTTTTTTTTTTGTTTTGTTTTGTTTTGTTTGGGTTTTTTTTTGTGTTTTGTCTGTGTTTTTTGGGTATTTTTTTGTTTGCTGCTTTTTTTTTTTTTTCAGGGAACAGTGCTACTGTGCCTTCTTAGAGTTATGCAGTGTAATGACTTGCTGTAATCTCGAATAGCATAATTGTGGCTTTTGAGGGTCTGTTAGATAAAACAAGTTCAACAAAAATTCTGTGCTGATATATTTTATACCATGAAGTCAAAATACTACCTGATTCTTTTCTGCTCCTGTACAGTACAGGACTAGAGAAGAAAGAGTGTGACGTTGCAAAGGAGTATCATAATACCTTCCAGAATACATGGACGCATAACAAGACTTCTGTATATCAAATTATAGTAATTTTTCTGAAGTTACACTGACATGGATGCAAGTCATATGAAATAAAAAGCACATTTTCACGTAACAGTAACAATACCTGGCGTTTATATATATTTCCTTCATCAACAGCTGTTCACATCTTTTACATACAGTTTAACATCATTATTCCTTTTACCAGCTGGATAAACTGAGAGACACAGAAGTCCCTCAGCAGGTCAGAGGCAGAGCCAAGACTGGAATACCTACCCTGCAGTCTATTTACTAGGTCACGTTAGATTTACTCAAGCTTGTATGATCTCCGTTCTTTTTTAGTAGTTGTTTTTCCACTAACAACTAAAAAAGAAAATCCACTGTGAGTTATTGCAGTGGTCTTATTTTGCGTTGCAGAGTTGGAATCCCTTTTACTAACTATTAATTAACAGATGAAATATGTGAAAATAAAGAAATTATATGGCAATGACAAATAGAAGCAAAACACCAAATGGTAGGTTTTATGTGAAACTACAATGCATGTATAATATGCCTTTGCCTTCTATAGTAAGACAATAAAAAATTGTAAACTGCAACATCCTCTGTACAGTGTGGGCTCTGAAGGTGGCGTTTTTCTTGTATGGAGTATAAAACACTGTATCTCAATTCATAGCACTCTTTTGCAGTTATCTCAAAATAGACTTTCTCAGTCTCATTACAATTTGGGCTTGTATCAAAAATCCATTGAAGATGCATTTGTATATGCACAGAAAGAAAATGGTCAGTGAAGCTTGGAGATATTGTAGTTATGTTTATTTAACTTCTTTAAAGGTGCCAAGGTTTCAAACCTAACCTGTACCTAACACTGTCTTAATATGAAAATCCTTCATCCCCCCGGGCACTGTTGTAATATTTACCTCCAGACTTCAATCTAAGATTAAAATTTCATAAATGGGATCTTAAACAATACTGACAGAGTGCAGTAATGTTCAAAGTCCAGTATTTTTTCAGTTGGATGACTAATGTGTCAGTTTTCCACTCATCTCTTATGAGGCTCTTGCTACTATAAAACTTCCATGTAAATTACTTTATATTTATAGTACTACCATGATGTTTTCTGATTTTGAAACTTCTGCATGAAAGAATTTTTATTTTGCAGCTGAAGTACACAGGTTTCCAGGTGTCAAATTACAACGACTTGTATCTTTCTTACAAAATGCCCTAGGCTTTCACACTGCTGAATAGTCATTGCACCCTAATGACTCCACTCAGTTGCCATAGAATTCAGTACCCTTCAGCACCACTGGCTTGAAAGCAGTGCATTAAATGATGATGACCTTCTTTGAGGACCTGTTTTACCATCCGGTACCTAAGAATTTTTATGTATTTTTAAGTGCTGTCTTCATTCTGTTACCAACATTTTCATAGGGTACTAAGTAACCTCCTTTCAACATTTTTGTCCTGGAATTTAATGGTTTATTTTCCAACCTAATATGTAAAAAAAGTACTCAACTCTGGTTAATGTAACCATTCTTATGCCTTTTTTTTTTTTTTTTTTTTTTTTCCTATTTTCATGTGTTTGGTTTTTTTTTTTCCCCTGGCAATGTGAGGAAATACTAATTATTAGATATTCTAAACAACAGCCTCACTTATTCTTTGCTGTGTAACTCCCTTCTATCTACTAAAAATGATACTTACGAACTTTTACTTATAATAGATTTTTTTAATAGAAATCTATTTTTTCTTTAGAGTTTCTCAACCATTATCAGCAAAGTTAGAGCTGCTAAAATTTTTGATGATCTTATGTAGACACTGGTAAGTGACTTTAACATACTTGCCAGAACAGCTGTCTCCAAATTACCAGCAGTCACAGTTTTGTAGACCCTTGAAAAGACTTCTTTCTTGCCATCAGAAGCCTCTGAGAATCTATGCAAACCTCAAGAAAATGCTAAGATATTAAGCACATTGCCAGATCCCCTCAATATATACCACCTCTTTATTGGTTTAATGAGGATAGAAAACCAATGTTCAGAAAATTAGTATTTTTTCTTACTAGGGGAAAAAAAAATCCCATGTGAAAATGTAAAGCTGAAACTTTTTGGACAAACAGAAGAAGTCTTTGGCCAAACCTGAAATATTTCAGCAGTGGCATCTTAGTGACAGCTGTAGCCTTGTTCTTTCATGCTCTTCTTTATCATTGTGTTATAAGAAGGCTGGCTGAAGCGGAGTGTGGGGACAGCAGTACCTACTGAAAGGGGATTTCCCACTGGAGGCCAGAGTCTCTGCCAAAGAATGACTCTGAGGCTTCCTTCCAGGTACTACATGTGAGTTTGGAGACAGTTTTTGAATGAAATAATTTGTTTTCAGAGGTTCCTTTTTAATAACATGAAACTTAAGCTGAATTTCTTGATAGAAAGAACTTTTCTTACTCTCCCTTTCGCTTTTGCAGACATACATTTTATTTTATCATTAGAAAACAGAATCTCTATTTTTAAAAAAAATCAATTAACGCTATTCAAGAATCCTCCTTGAGACAGTTTTTAACTCTAACTGAACATAATTCATTTACTTACAAACTGCTGAAAACAAAAACTGGGTTCTTATTGTCTTTTACTGTGATGTGCATCATGAGTAAATGCATACCCATCCTATATTAGACATTGGACAGACACTGCATCTCTCATGGATTTCCATTACTCTAAATCTCTGTACACTGGGAAAGGTGCTTTTCTCTTGAACAAAATTCAGATGCGTTTTTCTTCTTCCAGTTATACTATGTGGAAAGAAAAAAAAATCTGATGCACTAAAAGCTAATCACAAGTTTGAGTAAATTTAATGTCACTTCAAAGATAGATCTATTAGAAGAAAGAGCCTACAAGGCAGTTTCAATATAGTCAATTTGTTAAGATTAAGTGGGAAATGTGCTACATATTTCCCTGTGATTCTGGTTCTCTGCATCTTTATTTTCTTTCTTAAGCTGAAATGTGTCAACTCTGGGGAGACTAAGCTTTGCCATTATTGCTAGAGGAGTGCTGTTCATGTATTTCTCTCCTTGGCTTTTCCTGCTGACTTTAAAAGGATCTCAGAGGTACCCTGTCTTTTTCAACCCTGTGGGTCGAAAAAGAATTTCCAAAATTTTTCTTTATTTAGTTTCAAGTTAATACATGCAGCCTGCAATTCTTTTTTGAGTGTTTGTTTTATTCTGATGTATTTTACTGAAAGTGGCTAGAACCATTCTGAAATGACCACTTTAAATTATAAAAGTAACCAAAGATTTTTTAATTCTTTCTTCTTTGTCCCAGATATTCTGCTCCCTTGTTGCTTTAGTTACCCATATATATCTCCTATAGTAAAGTCAGACTGAGACATATTTGAATTTTGACTCTCTTCACTCTAGTGTTTGAGAGTCCATTGGTAAAACTTATTTTGTATGCAGTCTCACCTTCCCACAGAATCATGAAGCAAGATGTCTCCTCCACAGAGTGCGCCCCCGAGGATAAAAGGTAACAGGTGTTATTATTAATAATTTGCTCTAGATAGTTCATGAAATACAAAGATGATGGCAATGCCAAGTACAAATATCAGATCAATAGTTTCGTCATATCATAGGCCAGTGTTACAAAGTACAACGCAATCATAACCTTGACCAGCTCCCAGAGAGGATAAACAGCACAACAGGGGTCATTTACAGCAAGTCAGGTGTTACATAACACAACTGTGAGAACAAGTACAACAATTTTGAGAAGGAATGAATCAACATTGTGACCAGAGGCAATTAAACTATATATAATGACTTCTTACAACACATTTGCTTTAACACGCTCTGATCAAATCTCATTATCTCAAACTCTTGTGCCCCATGTTGGATGCCAAAAGGAACTGTAGTGGTTCAACTCAAGCTGGCAACTAAGCACCAAATGGACGCTTGCTTGCTTCTTCCCCTTGTCCCTAGAGAGATGAGCAGAAGAATCAGAAAGAAAAAAAGGTAAAGCTCATGTTGTTGAGATAGTTTAGTAGGACAGCACAGGAAAATATAATAATAATAACAACAATAATATCAGCAATAATAGCAGTAATAATAATAATAATGATTAAAATTATATAAAAAAAACAAGTGATGCAAAATACAATTGCTTACCGCCCACTGACAAATGTTCAGACAGTTCCAGATCCATTACTGCTGCCCCCCACCCAATTCCTCCTAGTTTATATACTGAGCATGACGTCATATTATATGGAATATCCCTCTGTCTAGCCTAGGTCAGTTGCCCCAGCTATGTTGCCTCCTAGCATCTTCTGCACCTTCTCAATGACAAAGTATGAGAAGCTGAAAAATCCTTGACTCGGTATAAACACTGCTTAACAGCAACCAATACATCAGCGTCCTATCTATCTACATTATTCTCATGCTAAATCCAAAACACGGCACTATAGCAGATACTAGGAGGAAAATTAACTCTATCCCAGGTGAAACCAGGACACTATTCAATGTCAGTTCCTTCTACTTATTACTTAGCCTCTGATATTATAGATAGTGTCTTGATATATATAACTAGCTGGTACTTTATTAACAATAGAAAAAAAACAAGATTTGCAGGGACATTATTGTAATTTGTGTTCAATAAATTCATTATGTCAGTGCATTATTCTCTTTGATTATTCAAGATTAAAAGGAAAAACAGTAATTCAGTCATTTTGAAATTATTCCTGATACATTACATAAAAAGGAGCAAGTTCTTCCTTCCATGCAGCCTTTATGGGTCATAAAGGCTCATGGGAAAGCATAGTAGTTTTTGACTGGAAATCTTTGCTCTAATCATACTTCATACTTTGCCCTAATCATACTTCATACTTTGCCCTAATCATTCAAGAGTCATACTTACGTTGGGTCACTGTGCCCTGGTTTTGGAAGTGGACTTTTTCACTTGATAGGTAATTTACAAGGCTTTTATTACTGCTAGATATATTGGAGTTAGATTGCTAGTTCTCATTGAACTGTCTTGTAGTTCTTTCAGATCTCAGCTACGAAGTCTGAGAATGAAAGATATGACTTGGCTCATATTTGCCCTTAGTTTCTAGGTTATGTTCTCTAGATGGTAGGTGACACTGAGCTAGAGCTTGCTGGAAGACGAATTTGGTATTGTTTTTCCACCCTAGGGCACGTATGAATGAAATAAAAATACCCCAAGACTGTCACCATTAAATTCTGAGAAAAATGTTGACCTGTCATCAAAGACTGAGTATAATTGTACAGGTATGAGAAGGTATTGTCCAAAGTGGTTTTACTTTCTGGTTGAAATCTGAATCTTTTCTGTTTTCAGTTTTTCACTCACATTTTTTTTTCCTTTTTGTTGTTGAAAGATACATTTGGAGGAAAATATAATTTAGCACAAATCCTTTCAAAAGTAGTTTCAGCATATAGTTTTCAGCTAGCCCTACATGCAGCATTAAAGAAAAATAATGAAACCTTAACAGCAGGCTCCTCTAATATTACACTTCAGAGCTTGTTAAGTGAGAGATGACTACTATGCATCAAACAACATGTAAGTGTTTTCAGTGAGTTTTACATTTCCTAAATAAATTTCCTTCTTAGGTATTTTCTACCTAAAGTTAATGTAGACCTGTCATGTATGGCAGTTTCTGTTACTCACAGCTCCTAGAAAAAACTTGCCCACTACTTAAAACACCTGAGCTGATATTTAGTTCCTCTGAACAGGCAGAAGTTGAACAGAGATGTGTTTTTCCCAACGGCTGACTGCAGTGAACAGTAAGCCATTTGCTTTTCAGTTTTGTTGGGCTGATGTGGTATCATCAGCCATATCATGTAATAGTATTGGACAGTGGTAACTAGGCATGGAATCTTGTAGTGATGGCTCATCAGCCTGGGAAATTTCAAAGTACATGCATTGCTGAAAACACCCTTAGAATTAATGTGTTTTTCAAACAAACTGTGGGGAAAATCCTCAAATGATTGGGGGAAAATGGGGACAAATTAGAAATCAGCTCCTAACCATATAAAGAATAATCTATGGAGGCCAGATTTGCACACACAGTATTTGTACCCCCACTTCTGCATATGTACTACCAGAAAAGAATTTGTTTGATTACTGGAAGAGAAGTAGAAGCTTAGTAACTCTTTGAAAAGTGCCAAAACTGCTACAACTTTCCCGGACTTCAGGAAAAATATAGCCTGGGCCTCCCTCAGTTCCTCCCATGCTCGTCTAGCTCACCAGTGAAACCTAGATAAATGTTCACCTGGTATTTACTCAGTGAATTATCTCTGGTTAAAAAATATGTAAATGATGAAGCTTAAAAATGGTGTAAAGACAAGGGAGGTGAAGTAGTGGCTACCTACTACTGTTGCAGTTCATGGGTGTACTGATATTACCAGTACATGCTCAAACACAGGCAAAGTTCCAATTATAGGGATAAAAGGAGATCATGCTGATAGAAAAGCTGCCACTAACTGATGCTCTACTGGTTATACAGTAATGCTGAAAAGAACTAAATTGTCTAAAATTATAATACTGGAGTGACTTTTGCCCTGTGAATGTTGCATCACAGTGCAGATGACTAGTTTCTTTTGGATTTTTAGTATTAGTATCGATGTAATTCCATGTTTCAGTATTAAAATCATAGAATCATAGAATGGTTTGGGTTGGAAGGGACCTTAAAGATCATCTAGTTCCAACCCCCCTGCCATGGGCAAGGACATCTTCCACTAGAGCAGGTTGCTCAAAGCCTCATCCAACCTGGCCTTGAACACTTCCAGGGATGGGGCATCCACAGCTTCTCTGGGCAACCTATTCCTGTGCCTCACCATCCTCTCCATGAAGAATTTTTTTCCTGATATCCAATCTAAATCTCCCTGCTTTCAATTTAAACCCTTTATCCCTTGCCATGTCACTACAGATTTGTAAAAAGTCCCCCTCACCTTCCTTGTAGGCCACTTTCAGGTATGGGAAGGCTGCAATAAGGTTTCCCTGGAGCCTTCTCTTGTCCGGGCTGAACAAGTCCACTTCTCTCAGCCTTTCTTCATTAGTTCTTATATATTTTTGTAATGTTTTTCTGTTTATGCTAGCCTGTGGTCACCCTCAGAATTAGAATGAATAGTAGGGTCTTAAAGGCAAGGTCTTAATTACACAGCAGTTGCACTTACAGCTGCATACCAACCGAATTTTAAAAACTCATATCGGTGCAAGACCTACAGAACTGTGCAATATACCAAGTTTTAGTGGAGAGCAGTGCCTATGCAGGGCAGTGCCTATGCATAGGTCTTTTATGTCTGTAATAAGGAGGTAAGTTTTTGGTTGGGGTTTTTTTTGGGTTGTTTCTTTTTTTTTGGGGGGGGGGGGTGTGTGTGTGTATGCCCAAACCATTCTTTTGCTTTGTTTAGCAAGTTCTGGTCCCCTCCACAACAGTCAGACCTTTACTAGAATGATCATTAAAGGAAAATATTGTTATTTTATTCTGGCAAAATCTGAAGGTTTTTTCTTCACAGAGTTATGAAACAAAGTTACTGTGGAATAATAACTGGAGGTGACATGGAATTTAGACTTATATTCACATTTTAAGAAAAGCTACAGCATTCAAGAGACTTTCAGTGTGGAGTGCAGCCAATATGCAGAGAAACTATACCATGGTAGTTCCCCAGGCAACCCTAGCTGTCAGCATCACTATGGCAAACTGGTATGCTGATTGTAAGAGAAACTGTGCGGGGGATGGAACACAGTGGAAATGCCAGGGCCAGGTACTTGAAGGTATTATGGAACTGATAAGCTGCACATTTGGGGCCCTGAACCAACAAGCTCCCATCTTTCAACAAAATGCTGTCCTTTAGGTGAAATTTTCTCATTATAATGTAATTATAATACAAAAACACATCTCCATCCCAAAAGCTACACACCTCCAATGTGCGACCACCCCTCACTGAACACGTGCTCTGAATTTTTGCTAGTCTATATCTTTAAAAACAAAAAGAGAGTATTTTACACCAATCATAACAAAGATACGTATGAAGGAGGTCACTCAAGCTCCACCTAAAAAGTAAAAAATAGTATAGAAATGGCTTAAGAGAGGACGGGTGTTAGGGACGATACCATCGCAGACAAGTCAGGGAAGATACCATTGTAGACCACCTCTGAGTCCCAGTATCAGTTGATGGGCTGAGCCCCTCTTTCACTCATAGAGGTACCTTGGGTGAGATTTAAACTCTTAGTTACACTATTTATTTTTCCTCAGAAATGTAGAAATCTCTATATAGAGAGTTATTTTATGTAGCTAGATTACTCGAGTAGTTTTATGTTGTTGTATGTTACTATATTACTTGCACATACTTTCACAGATAGTGTATCATCGCTGCAATTTGAAAGAATCTGCAGTTCTATTGCCTTAATAAATTGCACTATTCATTAATCTAGCCATGATAGTTCTTACTGAATGTGACCAAACTCATTAAGTCTGGCCACGCCAGTTCATTCAACATGACGAGATCAGTAGTGCATCACGCTATTCGTGCATCCGTAACCGTGATAGTTCAGTAGGTTGAATGTGACTGGACTTACAGCGTGCAAATTTGGCATAATTCAGAATCTAAGCCCCACTGTCCCCAGCCCCTCTGATATCTCAGGATGAGCTGGAACGTACATGGGTTTATTTTCTGCCATATTATTTTGCCTTTTAACGCAAGGGTTACCCTAAGTATATTCTAGAACTGTCCTGAAATTATTGAGTTTTAAACCACTTTTCTTACTGCCTAATATTTTTTCTCTTGTTTATAAGAAAGCACTTGTCTGGGACATGTTGAGTATTGACTACAGTCAATTCCCAGAGATTTACAGATTCATAATTTCATCAACCCTTTCAGACAAGGCAGTATGTCATTGTGCTCACAAGAAAAATGGATGGAGGTTAAAGACCTAATCTAGGCACTGATTACACTGTGTTCACTCTTCTTCCATGTTAATAAAGCCCTCTAGAAATGTGTATGTTGAGGACAGAATAATGACAACTTTCACAGGCTCTGGTACGTTTCTCAAATAATATGTATGCTTAAGATGGTTCCCCCTCCTTCTGACCATGGTTTATGAAAAAATGACACGGGAGTTTACCTGGATACCATGGAAACTCTCAGCTCTTCCAGTGTGTTTTCAGCTCTACATAGTTTATTTTATAACTGCGACATTCCTAGTACCCCATTAACATTAGGATCACTGATGATTCTTTTTTCTTTTAAATCATATCCTTGAAGTGTACTTTGTGAAGGCATTTCCATTTACAACTTTGTGTATCATAGTGATCAAGGGGGTGTTATTTCCTTATAAAACATATATGAGAAAGAAGGGCATCAAACAGTGCTGTGATTTTTATCATTTAGAGTAAGGACAAAAGAAAAGAAGGAAACTCCGCCAAATCAAATTTCTATTGGAGCGTTCAATGTGACAGCTTCCTAACTACAAAGACCTCCAGTACTTACTAGAACATTAATCTATTGTGAGAGTCTCTGAAAATTCAAAACAGACCCATCAAAATGTGGAGGAAATGGCAAAATGTGGACATTTTAAATTCAGCACTACTTAAATACATCTTATAGCAAAGTGAAGAGCAAGTTACTGGAAAACATAAGAACATTTACACTCCACAATTTTCTGTAAATTGAGGTCATACTGTTTTTGCTAGTTCTTAAGTTGAAGTCTGACACCTTGCAGAGGGATAATAAATATAATGGACATATCTTGTTAATTGGTGCACCAGTAGGAGGCTGACCTAGATTGCTTCTTTTTGGAATAAAATTTCCAGGAGGAGGGAAAGAGTCTGTATTAAACCAAGCATTTTCCAATTTACGTCAGTGAAACAGAGAAAGGTACACTTCATTACCTGTGTTATATGAGTTCACTTTTGACTCACACTGTCTGAACAGTCTTTCTTAAAAGGCAATTTGGGGGATATAAACATATACATTTTCAAATTCAGTGAACTTTAGTGCTCACAGAAGCTTTTCCACAGAAGTTAGCCAAGGCAACACCAGCTGTTACTAAGGTCTCCAGTGTGTGCACAGAGACAATTGTGCCAATTTATATATCATGTGGTGATTTTCAGATACAGATAAATGACCAGTAAAGACAAAGCAAGTCTAAATATGCAACATGACTATATATAGTAATATCATCCAGTTCTTATTAAAGGTCTCCAGAGGTAAAAGATAATTTTAGGGATCCTAAACATGACTTAAAATACTTTTGCATAATTTACACATAGTGAGTCCAATCAGGTAAGCCTTATTTACATAAATAATTCATGTTCATGTAAATAATCCTGTCAACATTACCTGAGAAAAGCCTACTTGTACAATTAAATGATGTTATGAATTATACATACAGCTAAAATCTGTTGAAAATCCTATTGTTGCCTGAATCTTCCATGCCAGTCGTTTTTTTTCATTTACTATAACCATCTTACCTTTTATAATCTGAAATCTTCTAGGCAGAGGTCATAATTTTATTCTATCGTTACAGAACCCAGCTTATTGAAGCCACCATATATAACAAAAATAGGTAATGGATAGAACAAGAGAATGTTGTTAAGTAGCTGAAACTACAAACTCTTCTTTAATATAAAGGTTTCTAGAAGAAAACCTCTAAAACTTGTATGACAAACATATACAGAAGGCCAAAATTCTGTATTGTAAATTGTATATTAAAATGTACTGTGATTTGAGTACAGATATAACCATGTATATGAAAAGCATAACGAAACAAAAAAAATTTCTCCCCTTATTTGTTCATTCTTCCTGTCCATTCCTACATGTCCATATGATGCAACAGAATTCTTGAGCTCATGTGTTGATGCTTTACATCTAGGCAGCTGCATAAGAAGCTTAGTTAATGTCCCAAAGCTCTGTCTTAAAAAAATTTTAAAAAAGGAAAAGGAAATTATAGTCTGATAAATTGTAATAATAAGACTGGAAGCTGCCAATACTAATTAACGTAGAACACAGAGGAATCCTGATTATCCATGTAAGGCTTTTTATTTTGCACTTCAAATACACTGAAATCATAATCATAATTTTCCCATAAAATTGAATGCATTTCACTCGTAAATGCACCCTCCTTAACATAATCTGAAACATCTCAGATTTTATTCACAGCTCATTGAAAACCAAAAAGGCCAATTATAAGTGAGAATCAAGCTAAGTAATGAAATCCCAACCTATACTGAGAGAACAGAGTAGTATACTCTATCTTTATTACAAAGATATAAAAACAATTTAATTTAATCACTTTGAATTACTAAGTGCTGCCAGAGAAATAGAAGAGTATACATTAACTAAGGCAACGCATGTTTTGTAGTTTATTCCCTGAACTGTACCACTACTGCATAGTTATTATATTTTTATGCACTACTTTAGTTACTGTTATGGAAAAAAACACTTAAAACAAGGTTTCACAAGATGATCTCCTTTGCAGTTAGAGAGATACAGCACTAATAAATTCTGTCTGTGCTTCTTCAGTTTCTCAGCTGTAACTCAAGTTAAAGAAACAAATACCACTCCATTCTCCATGACTGTTTAACTTGAAGTATATACAAAAGAATATGAAACCAACAACATGCCATTTCACCCTGATTAAATGTGTGAATGATGTATAAGCAATGGACTTCCAGATCCCCTATCTGAAGCAGGTTATGTGGCTGTGAAAATAGATACCAGCACCTCCACAACTGGAAAATGTGACGCACAGTCACTTACACCAGTGTACTTTTAAGAATGGATGTGTTGGTCCTCAGAAGAAGAACATTCCAGGCTAGAATTTTCTTCAGTAAAGTAAATAAATACATTCTATAATCAGTGTAACAAGCCACATGCTTCTTGGTGGTGGGGTCTCTGACACCAGTCACTCTGGAGGAAGAATGTGTCTCTCGAGAAATAAGAGGCTTCTTTAGGAAGAAAGGGCATAATATGGAGGAAAATATAATTTCCCTTTCATTAATAATAAGCAATAAGCTTTTTAATAATTGCCATAAGCTAAAAAACATTGTTACCTTAGTTCAGGTTTCCCCAAAGCTTTTTATCTCCTTTGTAGGTAAACCCCTTATCTATGAAGTAAACAATTTTAACAGTTGTACTTCTCCAGTCAGATACCTTACCCTGAATGGAAAGTACTGAATTAGAACAGTACGTAATAACAACATGTTAACATACTGGGGAGTGGAGCTTTGTCCAGCCAAGTCAGCTTACCAGAAGAGAACTGCCCCACCCTGGGGCTCAATATGTGGATAATGGTAGATTAAGCAATGAGGAAAAGATGTCATATAAAGCATTCCTCCCTGTCTCTTAAGATGACATTTCTGCTCTGTCATGCCTTGTGAACTGCCACATACACCTGTCTAGTCATAAGAAACTTTTCATGTTGTTCTTGACACATCCTTGCTCCTACTTCATTACATATTACTAATGTGGCACTGAGGAACAGATTTTTTTTTTCCACACCCAAAAGGAGTAATAGCTGGAGACTCAATATCTGAAAGCCTTGATCTCCATAGAATTTTATGTAGTCATTGTACTCCTAATTGCACAGTGACAGGATGACCTTATAAATTAATTGGAAGTTTCACAGCATTAAGGATTTGTCAACTGCTTTAGTAGGTATTGTGAGACTCAGAGAAGCCTTCATTAGCCCTCCAGCCCTAATGATTCTGCATGGATTGGTTAAGGAAATATAAAGATAGCAGTCATTCTGAGGAATCAGTTACTGTAGATGGCAAGAAGATCACTTTTCTCCCCTTATTTATTATTTTATAAACAAATGCTCCTGTTTGTATCTTGGTCTGGATGTATAACATGGCTGGTGATCCAAGCCTTTTTTAACAGATAGGAAAAAAATTGGATATTATTTCCTGACACTCGATTAAGGAATGTAAAGCAACTTTAGTTTGAACTGAGTTCCTAGCAATAATCCAACACTCTTCGTAAGATTGTGCTGACAATATTCAGCCTAAACCTTGTGTAATTATGCTGGTTATTGTTTTTCTCTTCCCATAAGGAGTACAGAGAACTGAAAGGTGGAATTAGATTTAAGTTTTCTCCAGAAGAAGATACTGAGGCCAACCTTAAAACCAGTTCTCAAGAAAAATACTCTCACTTTTGCCCCTAAAGAAGTATCCCTTTTCTTAAGACATAAATAAACAAGACTGCCCTCAGAAAGAAAAAAACATGGTAGAGAAAGAAAAAGAAAAATCAATGTTGCAACAAGCCAAAACAGCTCCAGATGCTCTCTGGAATTTTTGGGGGCATGCAGAAATGTCATTGTGCTCATTAAACTCCTAGACACCACTTTCATTTTCACTATGAAAGCTGTACTGACCTTGCCAGTCTATTAAACTGTAACAAGGGTCTCTGCAGGTTCATAGTTCCAATTATGGCTCAGTTTATAGGACCCTAGCAATAAATACAGTTTGACTTGCTCCACTGTGGGCTGATCTTTGCTCCTGCAGTTGCCAAATAAACAATGGGCTAGAGGTGGAAACTAAAATGCCTTTTTTTTCATTCAAAAGTAGAAAACTGGAAACACCTCAGCTAATATGCAGCTAAAATTCACAAGCAGGCTTTTCCTCCGGGCTTTTGTTGAAGCTAATCACTTCTTTTTGGCTGACATGAAAACTTTATATCTAGTCTGCATATAATATTGGAAAAGGAACTAAACAAGCTATATAAATATCTGGCTGGTCTAGCTATACCTAGGGTGTGATAGCATACCATTATTAGCTAGTGAAGAAGTGTGAGTGGATAGGTGGGTAGGTACTATATTAATCAAAGTATGATTTTAGAAAGGGGTGGGAGGCAATTTTGAAACTGTGAAGGAACTAAAACTAAGATCTGATGTTCTGTACTGAGGTCAGAAATAATGAAAACTTTGACTGTAAGACTGATATTCATTTTTTATACGTATAAAATTTATTTTGACCCTATATATTCAGAATTGTTGACTATGTTCACAGAGAGACTAATTTAACTAAAGGCATAATAACTGAGTTGCAAAATTTGCATACACAACCAGCATCTCCAAAAGAGGGATGGGTAATTTTTATTCAATACAAAATATTTCGTTTACTTATCTAGACATTTTACACTGATATCATAAAACAAAGAAAAAGGATTATTGTTATGATGGTAAAGCTGTAAGGAATATTATTTAGAAAATGTGACCATGCTATCTCAGAGTGATAAACCAGATTTTTTTTCAAACGTGCCCTTAGGAGAAATTTCAAAGGTATTTAAACCTTACAAAATGCAAATAAGACGTTAATGTGAGTTTCAAAAACACTGAAATGTTTAGGAACATGGTCTCTGCCTAGCTCCCAAGAAAAACAGAGAGAGATTTCTGTGTGTATAGGGAATAGTTATGATGATTATTAGAATAAATCTGTATTACTCATATTTGTGTGGCATTCTAAAATGAGGGGAAACAATGATAAGTAAGAAGAAAACCCCAAATAATAAATCAAATTGTTAGTTATGTGTTTGTTTCAGTTCATTGTGTGTTTTCTGTGTGGGTATTTTTGGTCTTGTAAGACAGAAAAAATTACAACATTCAGACGAGTTAATGACAAACAACTATCATGTTTCAGCCAAGCACACAGCTTCACATTCAAGCAATCTGATTGAAAAGGAGCAGAAAGAAGACAATCAGGCTGAATCAAGTCAGCTACTCTGTTACAAAACCCCCAAATTTGATCATTTATTGTATTAAAAATACCATATATAGACAATTGAGGGGACTTCAGCAAATACCAGCAACCTTTAGGAACACCTTTTGAGTACAAAAGCAAGCTTTGGAAGGAAGTATGAGGTAAGAGTCCTTCTCTAAGTTGTATGTGTTGGAGGTTAAGACCATTTTGTAGAAGGAACATTGTATATTAACCTTCCTTCTAGAGCTTTGTCTGTCATTGAAGGTGAATTCTGACGTGGCTCAGCTGTGTAACCTTGGCTCAGGCTGCCGAGGAAACTGCAAACCTGCGAGGAAGTTCATAAAACAGAGCCACGTATGATGAGACAGGTAACACTGCAGGCAGAGCTAAGATTGTTCAGATAGGGCTAGTTAGCAGACCAAGGATTCAAGAGGAAAAGCACTCCTGTCAGACGATATCAAGTCCTAGGGTAAAAATACCCAAACAAACAGGGAATTGGAAGATGGCAGCTCAGTAACAGTGTCACAAGGAGCAAGGATGTTGCTATCCTTACCCTACCTGACTGATGGCTGCCTTGCCAGGAAATATCAGAGGGTTTCCTAGTAAGCACATTAGTGTTGTTTTTCTCTAGTCCTAGACATCTGTTGTGTGCTTTAGCCAATAGGGAATTCCTTTGTACTTCTAAGTTGTGTTCAAACTGCTGGCAGTGTCCCTTCTCATGTGGTGAAATCTTCCTGTACATAATCAAAAAGGCCTTGGAAGACAGCATTACAAATCTATGCTGAACCTGGGCAGCAAACATCCTTTGGCCTGGAGTGGAGGCACCTTGCAGTATTCAGCTTGGAACATAGAAATATGAAAGTAGAATAACTGAAACTGAGTTAACTTGTATTTTGACAGGAAAATGAGTAAGTTATTGTGGTGCTTGTGGTTCCAGTACATGACAGAGTGATGCTTTACCAATGCTGCTATCCATGACCATTAAAACAGAGCAAAAATTCAACAGAGGTTATGAAAAATCATCAGCACTGTTTTCCTGGGGGTAATAGACTGTATTATCTCCAGTAGCATCTTCATCTACTTTTCTACACATACAGTGCATTTTCATTGCTAAGAAATATTGCTATAAGGTTTCCAAGGTTGCTAGTAGGGATTCTTGCTCCAAAACCTGGCAGAGTTGGATGTCTCCTTTGACTTATTGGCCCCTTTCAGATTATCCTTGAAAGGTAACAGAATGACCACTGTGATATCTTAGTTATTTGAAGAGATTTTTGCTTGTTATATTTATGGGTCTTGTTCTTTGTCATATTAAGATCATTGTGTACCTACCTTAAGGCCAGTTCTCAAAGTCAGTGAGAGAGACCAGGCATGAGTATAAAGGATATGAAATATTTTATATTAATAATATATTTTATTTATCTAACGAGTGAAGATATGATGAAAAAAGACACAGTTATATGAAACTTTGTTGAAAACAATATGAAGGTTTAAAAAATATTCCTGCTGTAAAGTCACTTCACTGTTCTGTCATTCCTATCTTTTTAATTTCTAATCCTTAAATTCTATTAAGCAGTTTAAACCTTGGGAATTCCACCTATGTTGCGGTTTTGGTTTTGGTTTGTTTTTTTTTTCTTTTTTTTTAATGGCAGTAGTTGCAAATTCAAGGATGCTGACAAAAGAACAGTGAAAACTGTGAAGATTTTCAAGAGTGGTTATATGAGGAATCAAATGTCATGCTCCATGTGTTGCATGACAGAAATGTAGAAGCTAGCTGATGGCATTTCAGCCTTAGAAGATACATTGAATAAGCTGAGAAAACCTTGGAAGAAAAAGACATTGGATAATCAGGTGGCTTTACTTCTTTTCTAATTCAGTTTTGGATATTTAAAGTGATGTCTTTTCCCTTCTGTGCTTCAAATACTCCCCACAGAGTGCTACATAAAATGTTTTAGCTGAAAGAAATACTCTGGTTCAACATTTCATCTAGTTAATTCTCTCTATACATCTAGCCTTTCTCAAAGTAATTCTCAAGATGGCCATTCTGTTCCAGTATGTGCACTCCTTTGATGGTAATGTTCTGGGTATCACTTAATCTTGTTTGTTTAGTTCCTTCAGTTATCTCATAAACCAACCTTTCAGCCTTCCATTCATTTTTTTCCCTGTCCTCTGAGCTCCTGTTAATGTCTTCGTAGCAGTGAGATATCCAGAACTGAACTCAATATCCTAAATGTGGTCATACTAGGCACTGAAGCATTAGGCACTGGAACAGGCTACCCAGGGAAGTGGTGGAGTCATCATCCCTGGAGGTGTTCAAGGAACGTGTAGATGTGGCGCTTGAGGACGTGGTCTAGTGGGTACGGTAGTGTTGGGTTGATGGTTGGACTAGATGATCTTATAGGTCTTTTCCAACTTTAGTGATTCTGTGGTTCTTTGATTCTGGAGTGGTACGGACAAGATTTGTTATCACATTGCCTCTATAGATCATCCCAGAACTTCATTGGCCATTTCACCACAATATTATGTGAAATTATGTCTAAATTCCTGTCTGCTATCGCCCTCAGATTTTTACTGGCTTTATTGCTCTTTGTGTTTCTCTGTTCCTGTCTGTTTGTTTTTATGACTACTAAAAGATTAATTTTTTTTCCTAGACATACTATGCAGTATCTTTTCAAAGTGATTCTTATTTTATTATTTTCTACCCACACTTCTATTCTTGTCAGATTTCTTTATCTCATTGCTTTCAACAGAAACATTTATAACTCTTGATAGTTATGATCATCATGCAAATTTCACTAGGATGCCTCCTTACTTACTTACTCTCTCAGATCATTAAGAAAGATGTTAAAGAACACACTCTTCAGTCTTCTAAAATGGCAAACATCAACAACCACTATTCCAGGTTCTTCAAAATATTTTTCTGCTCTTTTATAAAATTGGCATTGCATTCCACATGTCTCCCATGTTTTGCTTCCTTCTTTTCAAGTTATTAATAACTTTTGAACATTAATTATAGTGATTGAAATATATTGTTGTATTCCCATTACAATTACTGATATGTTCTTTTTTATAATTCAGAACTGCCTGAATTTCTGAACCGATTGCTTCTGTTCTTTCGTAGGATAGCCACATTTGAAATCTGAATCAAGAAACCTAAATAAATTTGATCCTTTATTTTAAATAGTTAGCTAACTTGTGGCTATATAGATCCTAAGTTTTGCAGTCCATATCTCAGATATTGCTGAAACTTTTAGAATGGAAAACGACATGTGGCATCTCTCTCTGTATGTTCAAAGAAATAAGCATTTTACACATACTTCCAGATTTCCTGTGTATGGAGAGATGGAAAGAGCTGAATCTGAGTAAATCAACTCAGTAGATTAAGAGTGAAATTAAATGATACTGTGCTTTAAATTTATTTTATTAAGTAAAAATATAAGAAACCATTGACAAAGCACAAAATATAAGATTGAAAGGAAAAATTCTTTATGTTTTCAGTGTCATGCAGGAAGGTGTTCACATGACCCACTTTAAGTTGTTTCATATGCATGCATCCTAACATGCATACAAGGAAACTTCAATGCATTCCTCTTTCAGAGACACGAAGCACTTAAATGGGGCTGCCATATCTTCTCATGTGTGTGCAATGCTGGTGTAACTTATGGTGATGTAACATGTCAGGTAGGCTTTTCCTGTCCAACTCAGAATAGTGGAGTTAGAACAATGTAATTTATTTTGGGGGAGACCCTACGTTTACACTTTATATTTAAACAAACAGGCAACATCAATGTAGTGGGTTGACTTTGGCAGCTAAGCATCCGTCAAGTCACTTGCCTGCTCCCCCACAGTAGGATGGAGGAAAGAATCAGGACAAAAGTGAGAGAAACTCATGGGTTGAGATGAAGTAAAATAAAACTGTGCAAATCAAAGCAAATAAGGATTTCATTCCCTACTCCCCATGGTCAGGCTGGTATTTAGCCATTTCCAGGAAAGCAGGGCCTCAGCATATGTATCAATTTCTTGGGAAAACAAATGTCATAACCACAAATGTTCCTTCCTTCCTCCTCCTTTCCCTGAGCTTTATTTACTGAGTGTGGTATCATGTGGTATGGAATAGCCCTTTGGTCAGTTCAGATCAGCAGTTCCAGCTATATTCTCTCCTAGCCTACTCACTAGAGGGACAGCTTCAGAAACAGAGAAGGCCTTGATGATGTGCAAGCACTGTTTATTGGTTTCTTACAAACACTGGTCTGGCCACCAGTGTAAAACACAGTACCATATGGGCTGCTATGAAGAAAATTAACTCCACCCCAGCAAGACCCAGTCCAATCATAAAATATTAACATTCCAAATCGGTTATTCAAAGACTGGTAAACATCAAACTCAAGCCTATTACATAGCCTTGATGTTTCCTCTTACATTTATACTGTTAATATATATGTATCAACTATTGCATTTATTATTATATGTTTGGATAATATAGATGCAGTTATGTACTGTTTTATGACACAGGAGTCCTGCTACTTCAGTGCAATCTTTGATAGGATATGAGGATCTGGCACTATTTTCATATAATGACATATTTTACCATACTTCTTGTCTCAGAATGATATTCATATTGTACATCTTCAGCTGATTTCTATGGCACTTTATTAAATATAGACATTGACTTCAGTGTCAGTTAATGCTGTTGTCAAGGAAGACCACATAGTAAATTGTTACTTTGCTTGATAGTTGTCGGGTAACTAATGCGTATAGAAAGTTCCACTTTCTTTTTGATTTTAACTCAGCTGCATTCTGTGTTCCCATTTGCTTCACATTGTGCAGCTAATAGAGCTTCCCCTCTTCTGAATGTTTCCATCTTAAATTTAAATGGGATTAATGCTGTGAAAAGTTCCTTTTAAATGATTAGGTTAATAAGCTGGAAATTATGGCTACCCAAATAAAGCACTACAGCGAGCACCCGTCTTAGTATTTATTGCAATTCAATGGAAATGTGTTTGTGTGTTTGTGTGCATGTGGTTACCAGTTTCCCAGGTTATAGTTCCAAGATACCCTGATTGTAGCCATAACTGTGATTTATCTCTTTTTTATTTTACCTGTGGAGTTTTAGCAAATAGTGAACATGTTCTTGACTGCAGCAACAGCTGTAGATATTTCCAGGAGTCATATCACAAACTAGGCACCTGGCATAAATCTTGGATCGATTAAAATTTAGGTTATAGCTGAGTAGACATCTCTTATTATTGTTAATTTTCCATTCACCTTGGCTTCTGGCTTTTCTTGAAACAATATTAAAAAAAAGAAAAAAACAATAAACAACCAAAAACTAAACAGTCAGCAGATCATTCTTCTGAAAAGTTCTATCATCCATATTTTATCTTTATATTTGACTATATTGCAGTCAATTTTCCTCTTGAGGAAGCTTGCTTTGTTGAGAAGATAGTGTGTCATTCCTTACATGGGACTTGATTTTCAATACTAGATATACCTAAAATTAACCACACTCCTACATGCATAATTGTCCCATTAGGTCCCACATTAAATCCCTTTCAGCTGTCAGAGCAAAAATATCAGGTGCTCTAAGAACTACCATGAGTTTAAATGTATACAAGATCTCATAGCTTTGTACAGATGTATAATTCTGCATAACCTAAGCAACATCATGAAGCCCCTGGAGATGTTTGAAAAGTATTTCTCATTATTAAGTACCAATTTAAGGACTAAATTTTTTGTCTAGACTTGACCTTTACAGTAAAGACAGAAAGCATAGGTCCAAGTGTGGAGTTGTCTTGATTCCACTGACCCCACTGAGGTTACACCAATGGCAAACTTGGCTTAGTGTCATTGTAACCACTATGGCTTTTTGTGATTGTTATTTTCATTTTTTCATTGCAATTTCCTGAAGCATTTCTTTAAGAAGTCACATTTTCAGAACTGGTAATAGCCAATTTGATGACACACTACATTTTTGAAGGGGCAGATAGAGCAGCTGTACTCAGAAGAACCCACTTGGAGATGAAACTTCAACTCTTACTAGGGGGATTTATTTTTATACATAAACCTCCCCAAACCACTACCTTACCCATGTTGTGAATATAAATGTATCACCAATTCAGCTATATTTACCCTAGTGAAAAATCAGAAGCTAAGCAACAAAAGGAATGGTAGTATGAGGCAGTTCACCTCTAAGGGTAACTATGCAAATTTATTGGAGGCTGATGATGTCAGCAAATTGTTACAGTCTGAATAGCTGATTGTAATATTAAAAAAAAAAAAAAAAAAAGATGAGATGGGCTCAGCCTGGATGGAGTTTAACAACAATTATACACATCACCTAGCATGGTTAAGACAACATGCAGAAAAATTTTGTTATTTATTACTGAAATTTCCTGAGTCCCCTGTGACACAGTGTTTAATCTCTGGCTTAGCTGTGAGCACAAGAGTAGCCATAAGGATAATAGGACTACTCCTCTAGCTACACTTAAGCGTGACCTTATATATGTCACTGGACTGGGAGCAGATTGCAATGCATGATTTCTTTTGAATTTCAGAATGCTCCCAAATTCTGCAGTTTTTGGAGTGTCATCACCAGTAACAGTAGAAACTGTTCTGGACTTGTGCTAGGGAATGTGTATTGTTTAAATCTAACACCATAAGGATCTGGAGACTGTAATTTAGGATTCCTATTTTGCAGGGTTTTAGAGAAGTTCTATAGAAGACTGCTAGTGTTTTCACTTTTTCTTTTCATTTTAGCATGTTGAATATTCAGTGAAAGACAGTAACTGAAGTAATGAGTAACTTTATTACTTATGTGGATATGAATGAGTATGAGTATGAAACTGGTGTATTATCCTTGATAATTATTATGGCCCAGCTCAATCCCAGACAGACCCAATACGGTAACAAATCCTTATATTGTTTTCAGATATCTCATCTTGTGAGAAAGTGTATGTGACTACAATAGGTAGTGATGTTAATATGAAGATTCCCCAGAGAGTACATGTGTTCCTGAAAGAAAGCATTTGTCTACATCCTAGGAGTTCCTAAGCAAAATGTTCTGTGGAACATCTGATGTTTAAGAACCTCAGCCTCAGGCATATTTAATGAAGCTTTTATGTATTCATTTATTAACAATTATTATTGATTTAAAAAAAAATCAAGATCTTGTGTATCCAAACATCTTTTAGAAATATTTTAAGGAAATCTGAAATCAAATTATTCCTAAAATTAAACAGCTCAACCATGCTTGCATAACATCAGATATTAACTATAAAGCCACCTGTTCTTGTCTGGGCATCTACACGATTCTCATTAAATTATTGGGATTTTTTATATCCAGTCTCAGGTAATTACTTTTTACTAGTTAACACAGCTTACACCAATTATGAAAAGGCTTATGATGAAAGATATTAGCAAAATAGCCCTTGACATCTGACCTGATCAAATATGGATCTTCTAGATAGGGGTTGGAGGTGGCTATGCAAAACAAAAATGAACAACAATGATGACAATGATAATCTTATGACATATGATAGCAACAAGCCAAACTAAACAGCCAAATAAAATAACCACAATCAGCTAAATAAAATATCTCATTCCTCAAATGCTGTGATAGGCATCCAATCTGCTAATTAAACAATATACACATAGTGATATGACATGCCTCCAGAAACTGGAAAAGTCAAGGAATACAAAAATTTGAAGACATGTTGGCACACATTTTTTGCTGTGAAACTTTACTAAAAATATTACACAACTATCTCTTGTTTAGAGAAGTATTATTAAAAGATGCTGTTTATTTATGAAACAGTCAGATGATTTAACACCACTTAGTCTTCTGCCGAAAAAGCAAATGAACCTGACATGTGAAGGATTAAACCTAATTATTCCCAAACTTTTCACATGCTGTTCTCTTCTTTAAGCCTCCTGTGTAAAAATAATTTAAAAAAAAGTCTTTCTCTTTCATGTTTTTGTTTTTGCATTGACTTCTTTGAAACAGCCAAATGTTTCTCATTTTGAATCCCATTGAATGAAGGAAATGCAATATATTTCAATTACAGTTGGGCTAATCTCTCTGCCAAATTTACTGGTCTGTGTAAAACTCTGATGAGAGCACTGAATGAAATTGATAAAAGTAGACATCTTTGGCTGAGTTGCTCACATCAGAATTATAAGTTGAGATGACAAAACTAATTTAAAGAATGGACTTTGCCGATCACTACTTCATAGCAATATAAATGCCACCAAGAGTCAGTCCTGATGTATGACAGCATTATGAAAACACAGCAAATGGGAAACCAACAGGCCCCATTTCTAAATTAGATTTATAAATTCAGCCATATGAGAACAAGCTACGTAACTGGCATCACATCAGGAAATAGTCCACATTAGGGGGGAAAAAAAAGGAAAGAAAAAAAAAAATTACATTTCTCCCCTGTATTTAATTTTAACATGGATTTGACTCCCCATTTTTCACCTTTGTTTCCATGTCCAAACCCTCATGGCTGAAGTATTCCAAAAGTAACTGTCTTTCCAGAGAGGACTAGTATTCAAGTTTCTTATATGAACCAGGCCTGACAATGTAATAAATGCATTTGTATTTAAACAAAAATAGAGATGTTTTCCTGCTTAAACCTAGTGACAGAATGTGTTACTAGTGTGGTATTAAACAGTGAAACAGGATGAGGATGTGGACCTGTAGGCAGGTGGAACTAGTACGAATGTAAATGTGATAATTCCGTTCTTCGTTGTCAGGTAAATATGATACTATAGCAGGTGGGTGTAGCATTTGCCACAGATATTAACCGAGAGGCCCATTCACTGAGCTCATCGACATAAACACCAGTATGATTCCGTAACTTGTGTTTAAATGAGTATGAAGCACTTTCTGTAGTGAAGATGCCTATGTCACATTTGTTACTATTAATTTAAGGCCCAGTGAATTCTCTGTCAATGTTCCTGGATTCATTGGGTTTGGAAAATTAGTTTAAAAGCCCATTGAAAACTAACTGACACTTCATATACAAAAGACTGTACAGACACGTCAGCTCAATGGTCCATCCAAGTTAAAAAGCCCTGTTCCTGACACTCAGGATGTATGGCTTGAGCTAAGCATGTCACAGCTGTGGATATCCTTCTCCCACTACTGAATTCAGAGTTCATTCATGTCTCTGCAAAGAATCACTGCCTTGCACCATGCAGGTGTATCTCAGATGTTTCTGTTAACTAAGCAGCTGTCTCTCTGATGTGATCGTCTCTGAAGATAAGTGAGGAGTGGGTGGTTCCTGCACCTGTAGAAATGTGTGCATTTTGGAGCACTGGAAAGGCTGCCTCTTCATATTGTCCTTTTGGGTGCCTATCCGCTAAAAACTGTGGTATCATCTGTGCCTGGAAATACAATTTTTCTGTCTCCTTACCAGTAAGTTGGTGTCCCCAGTGGTTTGGACTCCTGTGTCCGTCCAGAAGTGTGAAATATAAAGTGTCAGTCGTTACTGAGCTTAACTGGGACAATGCTACGCAGTGTTGCCAGAAAATAGGAAATGTGTGATAAGTAAATAAAGAGGAAAAACAGAAGAACTTGTAGCTGAGAAAGGAGGTGCAGTCCAGAAAACAAAGAATTTGTCCTACCGTAGCTGAAGAAAGATGAGGTGAGGAAACTATTGAGTGTTGCTTGGTATCATGAATGCAGATGTTTCCTGAGTTTAAAGAATTAATTTTCCAACACTAATGTTTCTGGGTGTAGTTTTCCATAAATGGGACAATTCAGAAATTCTCATTTGTATACTGTGTTGATTCCATCGATGCACTCTATATGAACTAGATATTACAGTAGAGTGACAAAAGATATCCTCAGTAAGTTTCATGTGACAGAAGAAAAATAGGAGGTGTTCATCATTCGTGGGTTTATTTTAGCTTCTGGGAGAAACATTTCTTTCTACACCCTTCTGTCCTTTGCATTCTACCTAATTTCTCTTTTGCCCTATCCTTATATTCATTCCGACATCAAACTTCTGCTTTTGTACTTTTCTTATTTGCTGACAGAGGTTCAAATTTGGGAGTCAGAACACTTGACCTCAGTTTTAGACATTGTAGGAACTTCAGTTTGGCAAAGAAAACAGACACTTGGGAACCAATGAAGCAAATTATTTTCAAACTTTCTGTTTTAAAATGTAAATGTAGTTGCAATTTTAGAGTATTACACATCTTGAATCTTAAAAGTTCCTATAACAAAACCTTTGAATTTCACTTTAAATTTTTATGTAAACCTTGTCAGTTCTTTGGATCTGCATTTTTCACACATAGCTTTCACTAGCACTGTTAAAGGGAAACACAAAAAATGAATGCATGCAAATTTTAATAGAACAAAAAAGGAGAAGAATAACATAATAACTTCTTTTAATACATTACTGTTACTCAGACATATCCAGTTTTTGTTTGTTATAGTTTTTCTCAACATGTGTACAATAGGGTAAAGTTCTTATACTGTTCATGTACACTGCTTTTTCTGGAGAGAATAGGAGAGAATGGAAAGAAGAAAAAGAAATGTAAAAAGGTAGAAAGAGCAATTGTGTGACTGGAATGTAAATGAGCACTTCGGCTGAGGATCTGAACCTGATAACTTTTCTGAATATAAGTACAAACCCCAGGCTAATAATGCTTCAGTATTTCAAAAGTTGAGCAGATATACAATAACGAAACCAGACTTTTGAAATTGAAACACTTGCCTGGTTTTGATTTGTTATTCCCATATAAACACAGAACATAAACTACTTCCCATTGGTACCATTTTTACTGCAAGGCATGAGCTGTGTAATTTGTGAGCATGAAATGTGAAACAGGCTATTTTTATAAAAGAAACAATGAGCTAAAGTCATATTTAATGCAGAATAAGAGTTCTCTTTTCCTGTTCTGCACTCATAGGCCCAAAATGAACTTTTTTTTTTTCATATTATAAAGCAAAACTTATCTCCAACTATTTTGGACAGGTTCGACTTTTGTTAGAAGGGATAGAGTTAAAATACAACATGATATGTATTATTTTTTTAGGCACGTTAATATGTTCCTGGTTTGCGTATTATACATTTCCCTATCTTTGACTTGTAATATACTACTGTAACTTGTTCTCAAGATCACAAACTACTGGGAAGAGAGCATATCCTTGGGCTCATCTCCACTCTGTTTCATAGTACTGACCACAGAGATAAATCCAGGCTTTTTAAAAGCCTCTCTGTTACTGTAGGTATAGGTCTGTCACATGCCTGTTCTAAAATTAGAAAAACTGTTATAAACACATCCAGCTTTTAAAGTTCCTCTGTAACCTATAAAGTCTTTCTGACCTACATAACACATATAGATGTTGCTTCACTAGTGTGTTGTACTCAGGCAAGTAGGAAGCTTTAAGCAATTCAGAGTTTAAATTGAAAAAAGTATTTGGAACTGTTACTGAGAAACAAAATTGTGGAAATGAGGAGACATCTGAAATGGAACAAACCATGTGGTTATTATTTTTGGTTACGTGGATGGTAGTGGAAACACCATTATATCTAAGAGATGATGTACATCTCCAGGACGAAAAAATAGTTCCTAGAATTCAGTGAAGTCTTCCCAGAGGTCAATATTGCCATCAGAAAGCAGAGAGAAGAGACAGGGCTGCATTGTTGCACCTTGGATCTGGAAAGTGAGAGCTCTACCCAGGGAAGGGCCTGAGGATACTGAGACTTCTGCTGGAATCAGACATGTGATTCAACACTATGACCTGACTACTTTTGGTATATTTGCAAAAGAGGAGGCAGGCAATGTGGCAGTGTACCCTCATCAAGTTTTCTGATGACAGAAAACTGAGAGGAGTGTCTCCTCCTCAAGAGGGTCAGACTGCCATCCAGAGGGACTTCAACAGCCTGGAGAAATAGACAGGAACCTCATGGAGTTCAACCAGGGGAAGTACAAAGTCCTGCCTCTGGGGAGGAACAACACCAGGCACCAGCACATGCTGGGGACCACCCAGCTGGAAAGCAGCTTGGCAGAAAATGACCTGGGAGTCATTCTGCTGGACACAACTTGACCATGAGCCAACAGAGAGATTTTCTTAATCCCATCATACTTCTTTCTGGTTGCACAAATAAATATCCATTAAGCTAAGGAGAGATAGAGGAAGGGAGAATGATTGATTCCATACTCTTGTTATTAGTGAGTTTACCTGACAGATGGGAGCTGTCTGTTTAACTACCTGCTCCAATAAATATTTGTGTAAAATGGAAGTGCTCCAACAGGAGAGATTAAGAAAGACCCAGCTTGTTCTTCACACCATTTGTCTGAGAGCAGGGTTCTATTAATATGTACACAGTTGTTTTTCCCATGGGTTGTGTTCGCTTTAGGCTTCTTAGGTGATCATACCTGAATGTTTGGTCTTGCTAGAGAGGTCTAATCTTAGGCAAAAGAATGTCTAACCAGTCAATCTTGGGAGAATTTTCAGAAATGTTGTCTGGGCAGCTCATTAGACACACAGGAATTCTAGCATGCTAAATGTGAATTCATATTCACAGTGCAGTGTAAATCTAAGGCTTCCTGGGAATTCTGAGCAGTCAGTAGGACTTAGATGTGAACTTGGATATTAAAAGATTTAAGACCTAAAAGCTCACTAAATTATGGCTGAAGTGACCTAACAGCTAACACAAAACCACTGTAAGGAAGGAAATTTCTTGCTGTTTAAGATAGTGTTTTACTGTGAAGTCAGATGGACAGCAGAGCACAGGTCAGTGCTGGACAGGAATAAAGTGGGGAAAAGGTGTAAAGTTCTTTTTCAAGGTAACTGTCTTGGCTATACAGTGTGGTACTGTGTTGAAATATGACAGGGTTCAGTCCTTTGTCCAACACAACTCTCGGAGGGTTTCTCTGGAGCCAGAGTAAGTTTACAGAATATTCTGAAAGAAGATGTACAGCTAAGCAGTGCTGCTGATGCTGGTCTCAAGTGGTATGATGGTATGCATACTCTATGCACTACAATATATAAAAATACCTGGAGATTTCTAGTTATCAACATTTTACCATGACTGGTATCTTATATACTGTATAGCATTGTTATCATTCTGTTATTCTATACATTACATTTTTTTTAGTAATTTTATTATTGAATATATGCCTCATCTGCTCTGTAACGATCCTCCTTACAGAGAAATTATTAGTATTGTTCAAAGACATACCACTTGTGCTTTCTCTTTCTGCCAATTTTATTATCTCAATTAACAATAACAGTATTCCCAGAGCTGAAGATGGTAATGCAGAAGTAGAGATGTCTTGGCATTGAGACATTATTATAGATTGGGAAGTATATAGAAGTTTTTGTTACTGCTAAACAAATAAAAGGAAGAATTGAAAATGAGATGATTCCTTTGATTCCCTGAGCTCAGTAGGCTGGTTATAAGTTCATTTACTGGTTCTTTCAACAGATATCCACTATCAAAAATTAGGTCTTCTGGTCATTTCTATTTCCATGAATTTATAACATAGTTTGAACTGAACAGGGAACAATGTCACTGGCATACACCTGAAAAAATATTGACATTCAAAGGCCATAACTCACTTCATATTTTTCCACTATCATATAATAAAGGTCCATTAAGTGAATTTGCATGAGTTCATGAACAGGTAAAAATGAAGGGGCAAAAGTAAGGACAGAAAATCTAAATGGCTTCATGACTATATTAAAAACAAAAAGAAAACAAAACAAAACCCCACCAAAACCAAACAAAAAACCCACCATAAACCCCAAAACCCCCACAGACCCCACAGATACTTCTAGGCTTTCCTTTCTTTCTCTGCTACTATATGCAGGTACTTCAGTTGGCTTGGAGGAAATATTGTTGAAATCACAGCTGGTTTTTTTGAACATACCATACAACAATGTAGGTCCCTATGTTTTGATCAAGTGTTGGTGTCTTATGGTTTTTTTGTATTTCCCTAGATCTCTACCCAGATGTCTCTGCTTTTGTCCTCATCCTTTCCTCTTCCTCCCTCCTGCCATTGCCCTTCCCATTTCTGGAAAAGCTCCTACTAGAATGACAATAATAAACTTTTTCTGAGCTGCCTTGTTTCCTTTTCACTGATGGAATACCTGACTTGGAGTTGAATGATGTGTGATGATGAGCAAGCACTATGCTAAAAGTAAATTTTACAGACAATAAATAACTGTAAGATAAATATGGTTGGGGAAAACAGGAGGAGTAAGTCTTCAAGGCTGTTAATCTAACACCTTTACGGAAGGTAACAAGTAAGTGGTGAAATGCAACAACAGTTGTCATGACTGTATTCACAAACTGAGAAGCGCATAAGCTTGTCAATGTACTCTACCTTCTAAACCTGTTAGCACAGTATTCTTGTTTGTAGTTACTGTTCAGGATAGACTGAGGATTTCATTGGAGAACAATATCATCTATATCTTTATAAAATATGGACACAGATAAGGAATTCCTTCCCTAGAAATGTGTTAAATTTTCAGGGGCATCATTTGCAGAAAATAGACCAGTTGTCTTGTTCATCTATTCGCATGCCTTTTCTCTGAATAATAAGGTGTCCTGTTAGTGTCAAATGTATCGAGATATTTGTGAAGTTGACACATATTTTTTCCTTTGAAGGAGACAAATATCCTCAAATATCCACTCACTATTAATCAGTACTTACATTAGATCAGCGACCTACGTTGTTTTCTTGTTAAAACAAAGATTCCAGATACTTCTTTGTCTGAAAAAGGACTCCTTTTCAAACTGCACACCCTCTTAACATATCCCTTTAACTGTATTGCTTATCAAAATACAAAAGAAACAAACATTACGCAGAGAAAGAAATTAATATTAAACACTTGTTGTTTTGCACTGCTCTTCTTTATTACCTTTCATATGTCCTCTTTAATACTAATAATATCTGGCTTCTAAAATCACTAGTGTGTTGTCGAAAACTTGTATTTTACAAAACAGAGAAAATCACCTAAACTTTGGATTGTGATATTACATTATCCAAGTAATTCAAATGAGAGAAAATACATATGTTTTTAAATTTCTCCTGTCAAACTCAAAAGTGCTGGCAGTTGAAGGACACAGAAAAGAGAGACTACAATGGATGCAGAAGTCATCTGAATCAATCTGCTGAATAGTCTGCGCAGGAATCATAACAGGATGTTGCTAGCATTTTGTACGCAGTGACTTTCCATGTGCCTTGCATGCGGACAGTGCTTCTGAGAGGTTCAGAAAACTGCCAGATTATGCTACAGAGATTTCTGTGCTGGGCAATTTAGGGAAGGTTCATTGGGTACAATTCCATCATGGTACACTTCAGCTGGGTGTAGGCCGCAGCCTTAGAAAATCACCTGTCCCATGGACAGCTTAAAAAACGTGAAAAGCCTTGGTGCATGACATAAATATGTGGAAAAAAATGAAAGTTTTGAGTGCTACATGGCATGGCCCGGTAGTTTTTATTTCAAGCAGAGGCTTGAACCAGGAATGTGAGCCACAACACACATAAAATTCCATGTAACACAGGTTACATGAATTCAGCCTGACACTCCTGTGTGGTCATGAGTGAATATGTGGGAGAGACAGTGAAGGAAAGTCATAGATGCCCCTATTTTTGGTCTTGTGCACCCACACCTGGTCTGCACATGCATTTGAAGTGCTTTTGTGCCCTAGCATGGAGGTGACAGAGCCTCATAGGAGGATCAGGGTGTTGCATGTTACAGGGACAGCTGGCATCTGTAGGCCATTAGAATCTACTGTATGTGATAGACCAGACTACAAGTCTATCTTACGGTTACCAGTCAGATACAAATTTTGGTTCACTCCTACACTCAGTTGTCATCAGTTCAGAAAAGCTTTAAACTGCCATGTGCAGGAATCAATTGAACGTTGCTTCTCCCAGATCTTCAGACATTGTGTCTTTGGCAAGCCTTTGGAAAGTGTGTTGCCTGAAAGCTAAGTGACCTCTGACACCATCCAAAACTTAGGGAAATAAGACGCATGTCCTGAAGTCAGTGATACATGACTGAATCAAGGTCTGATAAATAAGGACCTTCTTAGTTTTAAAATCAATAGTATTTTATTGGCAGCTGACTTAGCTCTTATTAATTAGACAAATGATATTTTTTGTCTTCTACCCTGGACCATTTGAAATGTAATGTCTGCTTCTTTATAGTTTTTAAAGTGCCAGCATCAACATTTCACAAAAAAAGATCTTGTATTAAGTTCAACAGATGGGTTGTCTAAATTACTCTCTCAGGTTCTGCATTGGAATCTGGCCAAATCCTTAAGTCTTTATTTAAACAAAATTCCCACTGACTTCACATTTTTACCTGGGAAGGGACTCATGGATTTGGCACTGGTTACATGTTATAGAAAGTAGAACTTTAAAGAATCTGTAGTAAGGAAGCCCTACCCTGTGACACTGAGCATGAGGCTAAGCAAAAAACATTACCTTAATAGACTGTTCAACAATGTTTCCTCCCACTGGAGGGGATCATATTGTGAGCATGAGTGATGACTGTTTTCATACTCGTCATTATTTTTCCTTTTTGTGTTATTTTCAACTATAATTATTATTAGGTTACTTACAGTTAAATATTACTTCACTTGATCCTTTGAACTGTTCACTTCACCATGTTTTCATGTAAATTATATGTGCAATCTCAAGAATTTTTTTCTCCGTAAAATGATCTTTAATTAAATGAACCAGTAAAAAACCCAAACCAAAGAGTGAAGTTCAATTAATCCCAAGAGTTTCAAAACTCCACAGTCCCCCTGGTCACAGTGGCCCACTTCAGTGCAAGACTAGGTTTGTTAGAAGAAGACATAGAAGCTGTTGAAAGTTGGGGCTGAAACCTAAACTTCTGTTCTTGTCCCTCTATGCTTTTCCCCACAAAATATCCAGAATGTAACCAGAAGGTTATCTTTAAAGGATGACTGAAGATTCCCCCACTCTAAATGAGTTCACATGGTGGTACAGTCAGAGAAGCATGCATGGAAAGGGTAGATTAAGGATAAATTTGAGATGTCCTACCTGATTGCTGCAGTCAGTGTAATTTAGATCAGCTCTAATGGTCTTTTCAGTGGAATTACAAGAAAGTAAATTTGAATCACTTTCCTTTCATGGTCTCATCTGTGCTAAATAGGACATCAGCATAAACCGAGACTTTGCATATGATAACTCCACAGTGTTTCAGGTATTCTACAGAGACTTCGAGTATGTTAGAGCAACCAAGACTTTGATACAAGAACAAACAGAAGAGTTAAGTGCTGTAATAATTGAATCAGTCACCAACTAAACTGTTAAAAAAGGTTTGTCTTTCAGGAAAAAAAAGTGTATCCACAGAAATGTTTTCTTGTCCAGCATGTTTCTACTTTGCTAAATAATAAAAAGGAAACAAACAAAGAAACAAAAAACCAAACCAAAATAACAGAAAACCAAACCCACCCAACTGCTGCTTGTCCTTGGGTCAGTTGTCCTTATTGAGAGATGTCAAAATCATTCTGAAGCTGATTGTTTCCCCTTAATGAAAAATATGGCAGTGGTACATTTACAGAAATGTCACCATTTTGTTGTTGTTCTTTGAACAGCGCTTCTGGTCATGTTTTCCTACTTTTTCCTCTATTCTGCAGAGCCTTCAAAGCAGCATTGTACTTAAACTTTAAATGATATTTCAACTTACTGCAAAACCCCAAGGCATTGACACACTTCCAAGGCATTTAGGACTTCTCCCCCTTTATAAAGAGAAAGGAAAAAGAGTGTATAAGAGAGAGGTGGGGGGAGAAAGAACTTGTAATGAATTCCACACCTGCATAGCTGAAAGACGTTTCATGTATTAGAGGTCTCTGGAGTTTTTCAGGTCTGGAGATTATAATGTAGCAATTAAAGCAGGCATTGTAGTAGCACTCATTATCTTAGCAGATCTCTATCATCTGTAATTGACAGAGAATGTTTAATTTGAGACATTTAGTAAAATAATGTCTGGAACATTTACATTAAGTAGAGGGGAAAGAAACCATGGTTGGGGTCATATTACATTTTAAAAGATGAAATAAGCAATAATTCTGTGGAAACTTCCATTTCCAAGGAAAAACAACAACACAGATGTGGTACTTGCATTAGGAATTAATTTGTGGGGCTGACGCATTAATAAAAGGATTAATTGCCAGGTTTCTTGGGTTTGACTTCTAATAAGTCATTCGTGATTTTACTCATCCAAATACCAACAGCTGCTTTCATTTCATTTTTGAGTAAATACTTTGTAAAAAGAAAAGAAGTCCTGGAAACACTGAAGAAAGGAGGCAAGGAGAAAGATTTCCTGAAGCAATATTTATTTAAAAAGTGAATATTAGTCATATCAAAGCATCAGCAGGCACTCTAAAGTACTCCAGCTGGGGTCACTCTCTTAACAGCAGTGGCGATGTTTGGGATCGGTTACACCCATGTCAAGAGGAATCACACTCCTTTATGTAAAAGTATTCTTTTTTCCAAGTAGTGGATCTCAATGACAGAAAATAAAGTTATATGCTCCTGTGACTACATCATATGTTGGTGTAATTTTTTATGTATTTCTCTATGATCCAGAAAGAAACAAATGTTATTACAAAATTCCTGTTGGTCTAAATAGACCACAGAGCTGCAACTATCCCATCAGAGTTAAGAGTCCTTATTTGTAAAATAGACCACAGCTTGTGTAGGTTAGGGTTTTTTTTGCAGCTGATATTTACTTTTGGAAACTCTTGCCTGGTGTGTGAGAAAAGCTGGGGACATCAACACAGCTACTGCTGAACACCAGGTCTCTGGGACTGAAAGAGTTACTAGATTCCTGTCACTCATGAGTGGATGAACAGGAAAAAAAAAAAAAGAGGAGTGGAATGTAAAATAGAAGAAAGTTGGAATTTGGGCTGAAAGGCTAGTTTAAAAATTAGAAATTTGGACAATTTTATTTAAAAATCTTAAAGGCAAGCTACCAAAGAAATAGCAAAAGCCCTGATACACTCTCCACCCACACTTTTAAAATCTGACAACACTTGTAAGTCTGGTAAGCTGCCACATTAAATGAATAAATATTATTATTTATGAGTGATTTGCTTCCAATTATTCTTGGAGTTCATGTTACAATCCCATTTTTTCAGATTGTACAGGATATAAAAAGACCTGTATCACCTGTACTCAGAAAACTTACAAAATAAAAACAAACAGCAGGTTTTAGCTGTTACACAGCATTAGGAGAATAAAGATAATCTGGGATATGTTATCTAAAATTTGAAAGTGACTGGACACGTTTGTTGTTTAAATCCTTTCACAAATATCTTTCTCAATTGGAGTGTAATAAGACTAATTCACAGATCATAAATTTTACTCCTCAGAAAAGTACATACTGTGCATGCTCTATTGGAGGGTGAATGATCCATTAAGAAGACTTAATCATTTACAGTGCACTAAGGGAAACAAATCTGTACCCTGTCTTTCACTGATCCACTGGAATGACCTTCTGCTCCTTTACTTTGTATATTCCAGCTAAAACAAGTTACTGCAGTAGCGTGAAAATTCTATGTATGAAACAGCAACTATGTTTTAACCACTTTGTTTACTTACCTCTAATTCATGGGGCATTGAGAAGTCATTGAGAAAAAAACACATACCAATCTTATTAACTCAGGACAAGAAATGACCATTCAACTCATTGATGTGATACTGAAAACCCCATTTTATGTTTCTACATTCCAGAAAAACACAGGATAAGATAATAAAAAGCAACCTGAAAGAAGGTCTTAAGGTCAATAACACATAGACTGAATCATAAAACACAGTGGGTAAAAAAGGATGTTGTTTTCATAAATGTAAAAAAAGAGCTCTCCTTTGGCAGAGTGATGTAATTGTGGACCGAGAAGAGATTATATAAGTATGTACATAGAGAAAACCCAGAGCAGCAGAAAACCATTAAAGAAATGCCAGTAAAAGTAAAATTCCATAATAGGACACTTGTCAGGATAGCTTCCAGACATTAGTTCTGGAGGGACACAGTGTTGTATCAAAAGCGGTAGGATTCTGTCAGCCCTTTTGTACAGCCAAATTTATTTTACAGCTAATCTGTATCATGTTCCTACCCTTTGTTTTATATTATTAGTTTCATCTATTTTTCTCTGTCTTCATCTTTTCTTGAATAGCTCTGCCCCTTTTAGAAGGACTGATACAGATGAGGATACCTTCATGCATTTTCTTTCTGGCCACAATAGTTTCCAATGTACACGATCAGACAAACATGTTTGTTAGGTACAGTTTTTGCTACTGTAGATGCTTCTGAAGCTCATCTTCTAAGTTTATTTTTACATTTCTCCTGACTACCCTGTATGTCTGACCTGACTGTAATGTCTTGTCTGACAGTCATCAAATTACTTTTGAAAATCAAAATGTCCTGTTCAGTTCCCTAATAAATTCTTCTGTGTGTAAGTATAGGTGTTTCCCTTTTTGTGAGTGATGTTTTGCAATATCCAGAAGTTCAGTGGAAATCTCGAAGGGAAGATGACATAAATTCTTCTTAAATACCTTACTTTCTCTCTGAAACTACTAAATTATCAACACTACTGTGCTTCACATATCAAGAAAATCAGACATTTTCATAGAAGCTGAGATAGTGAGATAAATGTACTTGTAAAACTTTAAAAGCATGTGTGTGGACGTACAGATTTTGTTTTGTTTTGTTTTGTTTTCCCATAAAGTACTTACTGTCCATTTTCAGATTGATTCCTTATGTTCTTGAATAACTCATAAAACATCATCTAAGGGGAGAGGTGAAATGAAATTCATGGGGCAAGAGAAAGTTCATTCATGTAAAATCCCTGCTGACCTTGGGAGCTGATGCCAGAGCTCCTGGATGCAGAAGTCAGGCCTCTCCAGTGCAGGCACCCGTTGTCAGGATGGGCTACCCTGGGCACTGTTGCTTGATTCACCAGCTGTTTGGGGTCCAGATGATCTCCTCAGCCATATGAGCTTTGCCAAGATTTGCCTCATTTAGTACTCTGTAATTATTTATGATGACTTTGTCCAGTGTTTCATGTGGTGAGGGAGTGTGAATTCAGAAGAGAGTTTTATGAACCCTGAAAATTTCACTGTGATCGACATCTTGTTTTCTGAAGAGAAAAATCCTTTCAGTCTATACACCTTCCTTTTGAGGCTTTTTAGTCCATGAGTGCTGTTTGTATTGGTAGAAATCTGAAGGCACAACAGTCACACTGACTGTATAAAAAAGAAGAACATGCCAGTTTGGGTCTACAGTTGAGAAAAGGGTTGAGCTGTGTAGATGCATAGTCTAAACCCACTTCATGAAAATTTAACAGGAATACATTCTTAGACATTCTTTAATAATTGTGAGGGACAAAGGAATCTAAGCCTTCATCTGTTTTATCCTTCATATTCTCCTTATAACAAAAGGTCACATTCCTATTTTTCTTTGCAATACTGCAGAAAATAGCCTGTACCCATAAAAAGTAAGTGCATAAGATTTAGGTGAAACCAGACATAGAACTTAAAGCACAAAAGAGTACATATAACTTGTGTCAGCAGTATTTCAATTACATTTGTCAGATATAGTCAGCTGGCTACATCTTTATGGGTAATAACATTAAAAGGCTTAGATTTCTGAACAATTAACCACTTATTTAACTACATGAACAGTTTGCAACTCCACTTTAGGTTGTTAACTTTGAAAATGGCCTTTCAAACCCAATAGGATTGATTTCAATGGTATTATCACATTAATACTTATGATGTCACATTCTAGACATTTCTACAGTAAACATCTGTGGGCTGTGAAGTATGTTCCAGTGGAAGATTGGGAACATAATGTTAACAAACTTAAGTATGTAATAATGCAAATTTTTAATTGATTAGTAACAAATTGGTTATAAATAGACCTCAGGAACAGGAAAACACAAAGGACGTCAGTCTCTCATGTATCACTGAATGACATAATATAGAAACAGGAACTCCTCCTTCAAAAGAAATGTTCCTGTCTCTCTTTTAAGTAATTTCTTTAACTGAGGAGTGTCTGTGCTGGAGCCTGATAAGTAACCACTATAACTTAAAACATTAAACATAATTAGTTTTATCTAGTGAAATAATGTATTCTAAATTAAATATCCTTTCTCAGAATTGTTGCCTGCAATATTTGTTCTCCTGTTTTATCACACTTATTGCAATTTAGCTAATGAGAAATATTATATGTAAGTATTTTTCCTACCCAGATATCTTTGAGATGTAACAAGAGAAAGAAACCCAGGACTTACAGACCTGTTACTGGTAACTCACTGAGCGTGGGAATATCAAGCTACACTGACGCCCATAGTGGCAGTCTTCCGGTCTGAGTTCTTTTTCCCCCTAACTTATTTATAAATGGAAATATTTTCACATGGCTTATGCCAAATAATTCATTATCAGAAAATAAATGTTTTCATCACTTACTAAATACCGTAATTTTAGGGTTGTGCCACTTAGTTTACTTAGGTTTTATACTAGCTTCCTGTTATTTGCATGGTAAAAGCTTGGCTTGAGATATTTTTGTCTGAATTGCTTCTAGACACTATTGTTTGTAAGAATTACTTTATGCAAAGAATAGAAAAACACTGTAGCTCATGAAACTTTCTCATAGTACTCCCTTCTACAAGGAGTGGGAAAGGTGATGACATGCCTCTATACAAACACACAAAATCAAGGTAGAAAACAAAGTGCTTTGACAAAAGCTTCCAATAGATTTAATTGCAAGAAAAATTTCACACCTTCTGGTTCCTGAAAAAAACTAACAGTCTTATTTTACTGCAGATCACAAACATGTAGTTTCAACAGGAATCTAACTATTTAAAAACTTTTCACACATACCCCTAAATTTGCAAGGAGAGATACAGTGTGCCTTCAGATATGTGTGATATTTGGGGCAGGAGAAGAGGGCTGTCTGCAGGAGTGAAGATCTACTCCTACAGAGGTGACTGCAAGTAGTGAATACATTGGTTCATTTAGTCCTGAAACTTCCTCCTTATTTATATAATAGCTGAATGGAGCAGCATCTTGATTCTGGGAATAGCCTCCAGTTACAAGGTTAATAACAGCAGCAGCAGACTGGATAATTACCTAATTTTCTTGTATCTCATTGCATAAGGTTGTGGAGGGTTAAAAGGCACTTACAACATTTGAGAATTCAGTCACTTAAAGTGGGTTTTCTGCTACTGAATGATCTTGGTCAGCTGCCTCTTCAACCTGGGAATACCCTCACTTAAATGACACAGGAACCTGAACTTGAGGGGTTTTCTCTTGTACAGGGGAAGGGCAGTGAAGACTAGGTTGACACCTGACAGGCCTGACCTGGATCCCAGTTCTGGATATTCCCCCAGATAGTTTCTCTTAAGCAGCCTATTGAAAGTTAATGCAAATGAACAGGATGGGGCACAAAACGCATTTGTGGCTACCATTCTTTTTAAGTGTATCCACTGAAAGAAGGGAAAATCAGAGTTCCTTTCTCTTCAGTGGTTAATATACTTGCGTATGAAACCAGAGACACCACCCACCACCACCACCCTGCTCCCCCCAACCCCCATTTCCTTCTGTAGCCTGCATGGGTTTACACTCTTACATTCCATAAAACCCATATTCCTGACTGCCGGTGTTTGTGTTAATTTCCATTAGCTGGGATGAGGGAGCAAAAGCAGAGAGATAACCCTCACACCGCCAGTGCAACAGTGCCACGAATGAAGAGGAAAATATTTATGGTTCAAAATCATACAGGAAGCTACTTGATAAGTGTATAGATAGTTTAAAGTTTTTAGATTTTAACAATACCACAAATAAAGGGGATGTTCTTCTCTAGGAGTAGGTGCATAGCAATGAGTCATTGAGATTTCTGTGTTTTAGAAATAAAAAGTGTAGAAACTCAGACATACACAGATGATGATGATCTCTCAGTAAAATCAATAGCACTTTGTACTTTTGAATTTTGTCTCAATCCCTCCTCCTTTTTTTTTTTTTTTTTTTTTTTTTTAATCTAGCTGACAGTGCTTAAGATAGCAGTAGAAGATCTGCTTTATTCATTGTCTGGTGACTATACTGGCCAAATGCAGTAACAAATGATAGCTTCTGAGAAAATGCCTCTTAGGCTTAATGTTTGCTAAGTTCAGTCCAGCAACACCAGTTATTCTGGCAGACACATTCTGAAATCAAAATGAAGTCTGAAGTTAACAGGCTGAAAATTAGCATAGACAAGAATACAATGTCTAAAAAAAGGATAAATGAACCAAACAAAATGGCATATATCTGGGTAGTTGGCCATCTATAAGCAAGTACCATGTGTTCACACACTACATACAAAACCCAAAAAGATAATTTTGTGGAAACTTTATTCCTTAGTTGATCCTACCGGAAGTATCCTATGCTGAATATTCAGGAAAATTACTTGCTTTCAATCTAGTTGTAATCGTATCAGTCAAACTAATAACACCAGTTATTAATTAGAAGGAGATTGTCAGTATATATTAGAATCACAGGAGACATACAGTCTTTTGTCTCTGCTCTAAACGTTCATCTTTACCACCAGAAATCCCCAAAACATTGTGGTCATCTTCCTTCTGAATAAATTATCTGACTTGGTCATAGATAGGACTTCATGACCCCTTGTGGCCCCTTTCAAACCTACATTTCATTGATGTTAGGGTATGTTAGTTTTAGTTCTAAGTGAGACTCTGTAAGACCTTATGCCATGCTAAACCTATTTTCTAGATTTTGGAAAGAAAGCCAATAGGTTATTAAGATATTAACCAGACGTTAGTCAGGTTAAATATTTCTGGAAAAGTAATTGCAGGAGAGATGAAGGCAGCATTCAGTGTTTGGCAGGGAAGCAATATGTTCCAGTTATCTCAGCAAGTCAATCATGCTTCATACATCAGAAGGCATAAGCCCCTTAAAGGGTCCTGCCAATCTAAAAGAGTGGAAAATTCCTTCCTCAAGCAGGGGAGAAATGTATGTCTGACACATACCTGTAGTTGGTAGAGTCTATCTATCATCTCAGAGCACAGACATGGCCAAGGCTGATATGTGCCTCAGAGGAAACTGGGGAAAACTTCCAATCCCAGAGATCAAACTGTCCATCAAAGACAAATCCTTCTAGACCTCCATAGATTATTAAATGAAACCCTGAAGTATGAAATGTGATTAAGTTAATTATCATAATATAGGACTGTAACTGTTAAAGTGGTGGTGTCTTTTTGTTTCGAGTAAAAGAAATGTAAGAAACTAAAAAAAATTTAAAAACTAAGAAATCCTAGTGGTTAGCACTATTTAATCCAACTGTGATTCCCACTGTTAGTTCAAATAAAAATGCTGGTATCAAAGCTTGTCCAATTTTAAACCAGATCTGGACATAACTTCCATGAGTCTGTTTCTTAATAAAAATGGCATTTTTTTCTCAGTATGAAAAAGGGAGAAAAGGAATGAGATTGTTGTGATTTAGTCCTCTTACCTACCTGCTTTCTAAGTACTGACAATAAAAATATTAAGGTTGCATTAATATTGCACCACCACCAGTTTATCTAAGCACTACAGAGTATATCTACCTAAAACAAATACTTGTATAAATTAATCTGGTCCTAAATCAGCATGATTTTCTGAGTTTCTTTACGGTTCTGGTTGTTCCTGCAAAACATTAGAAAATGTTCCTTCTGCATTTATTCAGAGTGGCAATAGAGAAGGTAAGGATCTTGTGACATATGAAACTAAAATACACATTGTTAATTCATAACAAAATTTCACAACTTTTTTTTTTTTTTTAAATCCATCACGGGTAAGGCAAAGCCTTTTTGAGCTCTCTCATGTTTTTTGAAATCTAGCAGCCTTTTGAGTATCTATCATGCATGGCTTTTAAACTGAGGATTGTTATTCAGATATATTCAAAGTTATTGTCTACCTGACAGTAAGAAGTTCTCCTAGCAATTACTTTGTTTGCAAGGCCATTAAAGTCCTTTGTAACTTTGAGGACCCTTTAGTCAACTGGGAGAAGTTGCTAGATGAAAATGAGTAGTGGTTTTATTAGCAGAGCAAGTGCTTAGCTCAAGGTTCTCAAAGGTTTTTAATGCATCCAATCAGTATTTAGGCAACTCCTGTACTTAACTTCTAACTCTGTTCAACCTTCTGGAAATATCTGCTAATTGCACATATAAAATGGTTAAATCCAGCATTAGTCCAGCCACATTCTCACCATTCCAACTGTCTGTAAGCACAGATATTCCTATACATGCCATTTATTCCTATATGGCTCTTCTCTTCACAAATAAGTGCCAGAATTTTCTTTTAAATGCTGAAGACAAGGTTTGATACTAAATGTAAAGTGAGAATGATGATCTTAAATGAAATATTAATAAGTGAAAACATACTGTAAATTTTATGGCATTGGTATATACTATAGTAACACAGTGTAACCATGCAATTGATTTCATATGAATTTTCTATTTTTTATGCTTTAAACTCATCTTTGGAAAAATAAAGAAGGAAGTTTTCTCCTCTTCATTAATGCCTCCTGTATTCCCAAAATGCTTAGATGTTGTTGAATACTTTAGCTGCCTTCTGCACAGCAAGCATTGAGCATTGCCAGAGTGTCATGGTTTCCTTTATATTAATTTGTTGATTAAATGTTAATCTTTATTAAGTGTTCATTCTTTTTAAATTTTAATTTTTATTAAGTCCGAGATTTTGATCAGAATATTTTAACACTTTAGCATAATCTTTAAAAAGTTTTCAAAATAATTCCCTGGTTGTGAATGAGGTTCTTCTCTGCTGAGTGTCCCAGCATGCTCATTATCCACATAGACACTTGATAGATTTGCTCAGTTCCTCTTGGATCACTTCCCAGATTAGTAGATGGCACATTTCCATACCAAGCATGTTTGAACTCATCTTTACAAAATGTAGAGATCTGACTTTGGTCAGGATCATTTTCCTGTATGACATGACGTAGTGAGATTTAAACCACAGAATTAGCACACGTTTTAAAAAAATAATTTTAACTTGATAGTTTTCCACAAAATCAACCTCTTCAATTTGTTGTGGTCTGCATTTAGCACAAACAATCATAAATGCAGAAAATACTGTTGCGACTAATTCTTTCTGATTTAAAGCTACTGAAATAAAAAGCAGTAACTGAACAGCTGTAAGTAGGAAAATCATAACAACAAAGATGGAAAAAATCCATGTGGCCCTCAAAATATTAATAATTGAAATCCTGTCCTCAGAACACAAACTAATTCTGCAATCTTTGTATGATTCAGAACTATCTGACTAATGGCCTGGTAGTCTCAGCTTGGGAGATTTTCACAAATTGGGATCAGAACTGGTTTGTTCCCTAGCAAAACCAGGCCATCCCTTATTTCATTGGTGATAACTAGCTTTGAGCTATAAACCTAAAATGATTGTATGATATTTTTTCCATAATTATGTTGTGGATTGTAGAATCACATAGTTTGGACAGTCACAATGTTCCTGGGAGAACAACAAACCAAACAGCCTAAAGCCTTGTTTAGTAAGCTTGTATATCACACCAAAACCTGATGTCTCAATTTAGGTGAGAACTTTTTTTCCTCAGAGATCACTCAGATATATCCATAATATTTTGTTAAGGTATAAACATAATTCAACATGCTTTGGCCTTTCTCTTAAATAATTTATTTCCATGAAAATCAGGGTACAACAAACTTTCACTTGTCCATATAGATCACAAAAAACCATTTATTATGCTGTTTGAAGCACATGACAACATTAGACCTCCCTTCTTGGCCATGTTTTATTTTTGGCAAAGCATTTGAACAATGTAGTTTTTTATTACAATTGAGTACAACACATTTGTTGACTTCTCATCATCCGCCTCACTTCTGCTTCTTTGCAGTGAGACAAACAACATATAAAATTATATCACACACCAGAATATGGAATAATAATTGTAAATTCTCAACGGTACAACTGTATATTCTGCGAAAATTAAGCAGCCAACTGTTGTGAAACATTCTGAGCTCCTCAAATGAAAGGAACTGCATCTACATTAAAGTAGATGCATCCCCGAGTCTGAAGTGAATTGGCTGGTGTGGTTCCCAAGCCACCCATCATATCTGAAAAGTCATGGAAGTCAGGCAAAGCCGCCAGTGACTGAAAAAAGGGAAACATCACTCCCATTTTTTAGAAAGGATAAAAAAGAGGACCATGGGGACTATTTATCAGTCAGCCTCACATCTGTGCCCAGTAAGATCATGGACCAAATACTTCTGAATATGTATTGAAACATATGGAAGTCAGGGAGGTGATTAGAGACAGACAAGGTGGTTTCGACAAGGGCAAATCATGCTTGACTAACCTATTCACCATCTATTATGGAGTGACTGCATCAGTCGACAAGGGAAGAGTTATGGATGTCATCTACCTAGATTTCTCTGAGGCCTTTGATGCAGTACCCCACAACATTCTTGCTGCTAAATTGGAGAGATACGGGTTTGATGAATGAACAGTTGGATGGATAAGGAATTGTCTGGATCGCTGCATCTAAAGAGTGACAGTCCATAGCTCAGTGTCCAAGTGGAAACCAGTAACTAGTGGTGTCCCCTAAGGGATTGAGTGTGCACTCTCAGCAAGGTTGTGGATGACACTAAAATGAGTGCTGCACTTGCTTGAGTAGAAGGGAGGGATGACATCCATACAGATCTTGATATGCTTGATGAATGAACCCACTTGAACCTCATGATATTCAACAAAGCCAAGTGTAAGTTCCTTCACCTGGGTCAGGGCCACCTCCGATATCAGACTGAAAGATTAATTGATTGAGAGCAGCTTTGTGAAGAAGGACTTGGAGATACTGCTTGATATAAAATTGTACATTAGCCGGCAAAGTCAACTTGCATCCCAGAAATCCAATCATATCCTGATCTGAATAAAAAGAAGCTGCATCCGGCTCTGGGATCCCAAGTACAAGGAACACATGGACCTGTTGAAGCAGAGGAGTACCATGAAAATTATCAGAGAGCTGTAACACCTCTGCTATGAAAAAAGGCTGAGAAAGTTGGGGTTGTTCCACTGGAGAAGAGAATGCTCTGGGAAGACCTAATTAGAGACCTGTAATATATAAAGGGGGCTTATAAGAAAGGTGGTGTCGTGGTTTAACCTTGTCTAGTAATTAAGTACCACACAGTTGCTCAGTCACCTCCCCCCCACCCCAGTGCAGGAGTAAAATCAGACGAAAAGACAAAGAAGCTCATAAAGTTTCAATAAGAACTATTTAATAAATGAATATAACTGAAAATTATAGTGATATTACTAATATTAACAATACTACTACTACTAACTAATTAAAATAATAGAAAATAGAACATGTGATACAACTGCTCACCACCCCCCAACAAGCAGGTCGCAGAGAAGCAAGAGTCTACGCCCCAGAGTCTCAAAGACAGAGCCCGAGGGTGACAACATGACCGGGCAAAAATGCTAGCCGACTCCCCAACCCACTCATGAACAAACCTGCACCAACACTATCAACCACGCCAAGAGCTAACAAAGGAGCTAATGACCTAGCTATCAAGATAGCCCAAAACCATAATGACTGCCCTCCAGGCCACTTACTGCCTCAGAACTGCACATGTGTACTGACCATGAAGTACCATGGAATAAAATACTCCTTCAGCCAGCCCAGCCCAGTTGTCCTCACTGTGGAGAAAATTAACTCTCTTCTGCCTGAAACCAGCACATTTTCCATCCCTTGTTTCATACCATTTACATCATGCTCAGTTCCACACTATTCCATAATTTTTTTAGTAACAAGCCCTCCCTTTTCCATCCCATCGTACATATATATAATTCCCTTAGTCTATGGACCATCTCTGCAAAATGTCCATTCAGATTTTCAATAGTTCATGCCTTCGGGTTCCATCAGATGTGGGGGTCACTCAGGACAGGAAAGGTGGAGTGTTGTGTGGGATCATTGGGCGTTGATATTCGCTCAGATCAGGTCACTTCTGCCGTTATTGTAAGTCTTGTCCTCTGTAGGTTCAGGTGATTTCTGCTCTAGTGATTCCTAAAACACAAAACTCAGAACAGGAGTTAGTTGCAGCAATTAATGTCTATCGTGTGTTCAATTCATGGGGTATTTTCCCCTAGAATCAAATCCCCTTGAGGTACACATTGAACTTCCCCACCTTCTCTTATTACCCACAAAGTACACCCAGGTCCCTGAGCAAAAGTAATCCCAAGAATGGGTTTGCCTTTGCCTGAGGCAGGAGTGACAGAGACAATTTTTCCCAACGTATTTTTAACATACACTACAGGGACTTTATCTCCTTCTACAGTCCATAAAGATCTTGATGGGGCAGGGCCAACATGATTGGCAGATCATCTAGTATTGACTTGTCTAATTGCAGCACGTTCCACATTCATGAACAACCTGAGCAATGGTGTCCATGGTCAAGTCCACCCCTCAGTTATGAGCCCACCTGTACGTAGCATCTCTCCTTTGGTGACCCGAGGTGACATGGGTCCACCTAGCAATGAATGGCTCACCTTTATGTTGCCAGTCCAGATCTACCTGAGCCACTGCAGTCTTAGCAGCTTGATCCACCGGCTGGTTGTGCTGATGTTCTTCAGTGGCTTGACTTTTAGGTACATGGTCATCCACATGACACATTTTGATGACCAAGTTGTCTACACAGGAAGCAATATCTTGCCATAATGTGGCAGCCCAGATGGGTTTGCCTCTGTGCCACCTCTTGATCTGCTTCCATTAATGTAACCACCCCCACAGAGCATTTGCCACCATCCACAAGTCAATGTAGAGGTAAAGCACTGGCTATTTCTCTCTTCTAGCAATGTCCAAAGCCAGCTGGATGGCCTTTACCTCTGCAAACTGACTCGATTCACCTTGGCCTTCAGAAGTCTCTGTCATGTGGGACTCCACACAGCAGATTTCCACCTCTGGTGTTTCCCTACAATGCGGCAGGACCCATCAGTAAACAGGGCATATTGCTTCTCATTGTCTGACAATTTATTATACAAAGGGGTTTCTTCAGCCTGTGTCACCTTCTTCCCTGGTGACATTCCAAAGTCTTTGCCCTCCAGCCAGTCCATGATAACTTCCAAGATTCCTGAGTGACTGGGATTTCCCATTCGAGCTTGTTGTGTTATTAGGGCAATTCATTTACTCAGGTAACATCAGTTACATGATATGTAGAAGAGATTCTTCCTTTGAACATCCAACCCAGCACTGGTAGTTGAGATGCCAGGAGGAGCTACACTTCAGTTTCAGCCATTTCTGAGGCAGATCGAATTCCCTCACATGCTGCCAGTATCTCTTTTTCGGTTGGAGTATAGTTGACCTCAGATCCTCTGTATCCCCTGCTCCAAAAGCCTAGATCTTTCTGCCAGAGGCTTCAGGTAGGGCCATTCTCCCCAGCTGCGATGTAGAGCACATTCTTTACCTCTGGCCCTGTCTAGACTCATCCAATGGCTACTGCATGCACTTGTCGCTGCTCAGGGTCCCATTTGAAATAATTTTTTCTTATGGGTCATTTCACAGAGAAAGTTTACAATTTGGCTGTAATTTAGAATATGTATCTGTCAGAAACCCACAATGCCTAGGAAAGTTTGTGTTTCTGTTTTAGTTGTTGGTGGGGGCATAGCTGTGCTTTCGTTGATCACATCTGTCGGGACCTGGTGACATCCATCTTGCCATTTTACTCCTAGGGACTGGATCTCCTGTGCAGGTCCTTTGACCTTACCGTGTTTTATGGCAAAACCAGCTTTCAGGAGGATTGGGATGATCTTCTTCCCATTCTCAAAAACTCCATCAGCTGTGTCGCCCCATACAATGATGTCATCAATGTACTGTAGATGTTCGGGAGCTGCACCCTGTTCCAGTGCAGTCTGGATCAGTCCATGGCAGATGATAGGGCTGTGCTTCCACCCCTGGGGCAGCCGATTCCAGGTGTATTGGATGCCCCTCCAGGTGAAAGCAAACTGTGGCCTGCACTCTGCTGCCAAAGGAATGGAGAAAAAGGCATTAGCAATGTCTGTCATGGCGTACCACTTGTCTGCCTTTGACTCCAGCTCGTATTGGAGTTCCAGCATGTCCGGCACAGCAGCACTCGGTGGTGACATCACTTCATTCAGGCCACGATAGTCCACTGTCAGTCTTCTTTCTCCATCAGACTTATCACTGTTCAGATGGGGCTGTTAAAGGGTGAGCGGGTTTTGCTGATCACCCCTTGGCTCTCCAGCTGATGAATCAGCTTCTGGATGGGAGCAAAGAGTCTCTGTTAGTGCGATACTGCCACCGGTGTACTGTTGTGGTGGCAATTGGCACCTGTTGATCGGCAACTTTTAGCAATCCCACAACAGAAGGGTCCTGTGAGAGACCAGGCAAGATGGACAGCTGCTCAATTTCATCAGTCTCTACAGAAGCTATACTGAAAGCTCACTGGTACACTTTTGGGTTCTTAAAGTACCCTCTCTTGAGATAGTCAGTGCCAAGGGCATCTGAGCTAGTCACACCGATGGACCAAGATTTTTTACTGAGGATATATTTTTAGAATAAAAAGTATCAATTTATACTAGATGTAAGAAATAATTATTTTAACTCTGATGTTGGTGAGACACTAAAACAGAGATGCTGCAGATGCTCCATTGTTGGGGGTGTTCAAAGTTAGGTTGCATGGGGCTTTGAGCAATCTGATTCAGTGAAAGATGTCCCTTCTGTTGCAGGGAACTTAAACTAGATGAAATTTGAAGCTCCCCTCCAACCCAAAGTATTCTGTGATTCCATGATTCTATGATTCTCTGATAAACACAAAATAGTTTAGTTATCAATCACCATTTTTTGTAAGCTGAAGTTTTCATTCATCTCTACCTGGTTCCCTAGGTTCTATCTTGGTTTTTAATGAAATTTTTTGTACCTTGTTAATTTCTTCAACCTTGTTATGCAGTCTTTTCAAGTTTATTCCTGATGCAGAAGTGATTAGCGTAAGTGCTCATTAGATTAAGTACTCTGTAAGATAAATGATGTAAACATTAATCAAAATTTGCTCATCTATATCACATGTAATGTAAATTAAAGTAATTTAGATATTCCAGATACTCTGCTAGGCTTTTAAATTGGGGAAGTGAAATACCTCACAGCAAACTTAAACTGGTTTTAATATGACTGGCAGAGGTTCCAACAGATCAGCCAAATATTTTGGAATTTGTTTTCAGGTAGATATCAAAGTGGAAAATGGCTTCATTCTGATTTTGGTAAAAATTAAGCAAAAAAATTCTATATTATCAATATTTTGGTGTCTTAGCACACTTGCCTAAACTTTACTTTGTCTTTTACATTATCTTACCTAGTAACCAAAATTAAACATCAAGGTATCAAAGACTGTTTCTTCACATTATGTTTAAGCTTGTAATCAATAATCTGTTTCTATAATTTATCCAAATAAAAAATTATTTATGAGTGTTTAATTCTGAAGGTGGTTTAGCATACCACTTACTAATCATACGACATTTTAAAGTTCGTGGAAGTTGAAAGCATTTATCTATGTGAATAAAATTTGTTGTTGAGCTCAAAAAAACTGTATAATCAGGTCTCAGTAACCCTTATACTACTTAAACATTAATAATCTGTTGCCATTTAAGAGAGAGATCATGTTCCCTTAATACTCCTACAGTAAGAACTGACAGTGAGAGATTACCATGTCAGGGACCAACCTGCCCTTCCACTGAGTATCTCAGCTGAGGGACAAAAGAGTTTTGGAAAAGAGTTACACTGATGGTATGTTTATATCAGTTTTATTTATACTTCTGAGTAACTTTTTGCTGTCCTTTTAACTTCAAAGAATTGCACCACTCACATGAAATATGAATTTGGCCTCACGGGTTGAAAGTCTAATAACATTCAGAGAGGTTCATGGCAAAGCCAGCAAAATGAGATGAAAGAGAAGGTCCTACCCCTACTAGATAATAATACACATTTCAGAACTCTGAACAGAATAAGACAGTATCTTGCATTATTTTCTTGATACACTAAGCTCAAAATAAAAACTTTTTTCCCCTCCATTAACTATAATTCAAGAAACTGGAATGTAACTACTCCCTTACTCTGGTGGAGGAATCCCAGACTGGAAGTACATCTTTTTTTTACCTCTTCTACCATTAGATTCTCTTTTCTGTACTTTAGCCGACATCAGCTTCTCTTCAGATTTACATAATTCAGAAGTGGAGAATACAGAACACCCTAAGGGTGAAATTGAACTGGTTTTCCCTCTATTTAGTACCTCATGCAAGTGTCTATTTTTTTCCACCCCACAGCACATACGTGACAATTACTGCAAAAAGAGCTATGTAAAGGTTTGACATGAAGAATTTCAAAAGAATCAGAACACTCCATTGTCTGACATTCTCCCAACATTTGCTCTGTGGTCATTTTCTGCTTTCAGATCTGTTATAGCACATTTGAAGTGCAGACTTCTAGCTATCATTTGTCACTACTTACATATATTAAACATTCTTACTGAGGGCACTTTATTCTTCACTTTGTTCTCTTAAGCTATCATTATTCTTTCAGTGTTTAAGTATGCACTTCTTTGTCCTCAGCTGTTCAAATTCCTTTCAGGTTGGCAGTCATCCTTCTAAGGATAATAGTAAAATGATATAGGGAACACTAGCTGCACACAGTCCTTCAGAAGGTCCTTGAAAGGCACAAATTAGAGATTCTTTATATATTTATTTTTAAAAATGTTCAATGCAGTTATGATACCACTGAAACATTATCCTTTATTTCTCAAGAAGATGAGCTGGCAGTCTATCCCCTGTACAATGGCTAGACTATTTAATGCCTCTTCTTCTATGTTGTCAACCTGTGCTAATTGAAATGTTTATAAAATGCTGATACTGAAATATTGAAGCTTAACAGTCCAATAGATCTTTAATGAGACCTCTGTTTTATTAATAAAATGATTTATAGATATATTTAATCTTATTTAAAATTAGCATTAATGAGTCTAGATATTAGGAACTTTATTTCAAAATGCCACAAAAAGACAAACCCTGTAAAACATGCAGTATCTTATACTATGTTATTTTATATTTAGAGGGAATCAGTGATTTTGAAATCTCACATTTTTTCCTCAGTAAAGCAGTTATTCATTAGCACAGAACTAGATGACTGTTTTATGTAATTCATCTGTCGTTATTATCAGATTTTATCCAATAGAACAGGACAAAACACAAAAGTAATTCCAAAGACTGAAAATAGAAGTGGATAACCAGTCAGTAGGTATAAAGGCATTTCCATTGTCCTTTGGTATTAAGCAAAGACTGATTATCGACCATTAGGAAGAATCTGATTCTTTATTACTCTTAATCTAATTTCTTGAGAGAAACAATTTTCTAACACATGGTAGGCTATTGCAAGTTATCATGGTGGGAGTCTGATATAGACCACCCAACCAGGATGAGGAGGCAGATGAAGTATTTTATAAGCGTCTGGGAGAAGTTTCACAGTCCCTAGCCCTTGTTCTTGTGGGTAACTTCAACCGACCAGATGTCTGCTGGAAATACAATACTGCGGTGAGGCAGTCTTGGGGGTCCCTGGAGTGTATGGAAGATAAGTTCCTGACACAGCTGGTGAGTGAGCCAACTAGGGTAGGTGTCCCACTGGACCTGTTGTTTGCGAGCAGAAAAGGAATGGTGGGGGATGTGACTGTTGGAGGCTGTCTTGGGCACAGTGATCATGAAATAACAGAGTTTTCTATTGCCAGAGAAGTAAGGAAGGCAGTCGGTCAGCTGAAGTGATCCTTTGGGCTTCCAAAGGGCAGACTCTGGGCTCTTCAGGAGCTTGGTAGAGAGAGTCCTGAAGGGCAAAGGAGTCCAGGAAGGCTGGCCATTCTTCAAGAAGGAAATCTTAAAGGTGCAGGAACAGGCTGTCCCCATGTGCCAGAAGATGAGCCATCAGGAAAAGAAGACTGGCCTGGTTGAACAGAAAGCTTTGGCTGGAACTTGAGAAGTAAAGCAGAGTTTATGACCTTTGGAAAAAGGGGTAGGTAACTCAGGAAGGCTACAAGGGTGTTGTGAGGGTTTGCAGGGAGAAAGTCAGAAGGGCCAAAGCCCAACTATATCTTAACCTGTCCTCTACTGTAAAAGGCAATAACAAATGTTTCTGCAAATATATTAACAACAAAAGGAGGGCTAAGGAGAAACTCCATCCTTTATTATATGTGGGAGGAAAACACAGTGACAAAGGATAAGGAAAGGCTGAGATGCTTAACACTCAAGTTACCTCAGTCTTTAATAGTAAGAGCAGTTGTACTCCAGGTACACAACCACCTGTGATGGTAGGTAGCAACAGAGAGAAGAAACCCCACAATGGTTAGAGACCTGTTACACCACTTAGATACCCACATGGGACCAGATCGGATCCACTCAAGAATGCTGAAGGAGCTGGCAAAATGCTCACCAAACCACTTTCAATGATTTATCAGCAGTCCTGGCAAAACATGGATGTTTGATGGAGGTTAGAAAATGTGGCTCCCATCTACAAGAAGGACTGGAAGGATGATCCAGTGAGGTACAGGCCTGTCATTTGGAACTGAATCCATGTGGCGGCCAGTCACAAGTGTTTTTCCCCAGGGCTCAGTACTGGGGTTAGTTCTATTTAAAAGGGGGATTAAGACCACTGTAAGTAAGTCTGCAGATGACACTGAGTTGGATGGAAGTGTTCATCTGCCTGAGGGTAGGAAGGATCTGCAAAGGGATCTGGACAGTCTGGATTGATGGGCCAAGGCCAATTGAATAATGTGTAACAAGGCCAAGTTTGGAGTCTTACACTTGGGCCATAACCACCCCATGCAAAGCTACAGGCTTGGGGATGAGTGGCTGGAAAGCTGCCTGGCAGAAAAGGACCTGAAGGTTTTGAACGACAGCCAGCCAAATATAAACCGGCAGTGTGCTCAGGTGGTCGAGAAGGCCAATAAAATCCTGGTTGGTATCAGAAATACTGTGGCCTGCAGGACTTGGGGAGGGATTGTTCCCTTTACTTGGCACTGCTGAGGCTGAACCTTGAATACCATATTCATTTTTGGGCCCCTCACTTCAAGAAGGACATTGAGGTGCTGGAGCCTGCCCAGATAAGGGCAACGGAGTTGTAGTTGGGGAAGGGTCTGGAACAAAAGTCCTATGAGGAGCAGCTGAGGGAACTGGGGTTGTTTAGCCTGGAGGCTCAGGGGAGACCTTATCACTCTCTACAACTACCTGAAAGGAGGTTGCAGAGACCTGGGAGTTGGTCTCTTCTCCCAAGTAGTGAGTGAAAGGGCAAGAGGAAATGGCCTCAAGCTGTGCCAGGGGAGGTTTAGTTTGGGTATTAGGAAAAATTTCTTTTCTACAAAGGTTCTAGAGCATTTGAACAGGATGCCTGGAAGGTGGTTGAGTCACCATCCCTGGAGGTATTTAAAAGATGTGTAGATGAGGTGCTTAAGGACATGGTTCAGTGGTAGATTTGGCAGTGTTGGGTTAATGGCTCCAATCATGATCCTACTGTTTTTTCCCAACCTAAAATATTCTATGATTCCATAAAATATGTTAAAATATCACAACCATCACCGTCTCTTTATATGTAACTTCTTGTTATTGTACAAAGTGCTGTTAGTTAGCTTTCACTCAGCTTCATGCATTAGGGAGCTCGTAACATGATCACTTCATTTTGGAATTAACTTTCTACCATGATAATGAATTAAATGAAGCAGCTGTGAAAGTGACATTCAGAGTCCTTAAAGGTGCCACAAGCAAATTGTTTCCCTCATTGACCCCTCCCATCTTCACCCTCAAACATCTAGGAAAGATAGAGGAAGAATTTATTTTCTTAGTTCCCTTAGTGCATTTGACCTAGTTCTTATGTTCTCGGTTGGTTTTAATCACAAAGAAGTAAGGCTTTTGCCTTTTCTGGTCAAAGGATTGTGACTTTCCTCCTCACTGTATATTAAGACTTTGCCATATAAAACTGCATTCATGCATTTTCATCTGCATTTTCATTATTTTTGGTATATTCAAAACCTCGTATAATCAAGGCAATAAATTTTCAGTGAAAACACTTATTTTTACTTTTTAAACATATGAATAAAATTATGTGTTTTCACAAAACCCACTAGATTTGCTGGAAATTTTGTTTCATGTGTATTTCCTGGAATGTTAACCAAGTCCTCCCTAAATGTCTCTGAGTGTCACCAGACATTCTGAGAGATGTAATGGACCAGGGTGTATGTGACATGTCTAATGTATGTCATGTATAACCGGAGTACTGGCCCTAGGTTCATTCTGCAGAATCTCAATTTACCCAGTTTTTTTGGTTTTAGGGACTCACTTTTCCTGTTATGAGAGAAGTGGTTCCATCACAGCTGCCATTAGCAGAGGGCATTTATGTAGGAGCACATATAAGCAGGGCCTGATGTCTCCTAGAGAAAGATTTAATTACACAGAGACTGACACATGCATTACTGTAAAAATCCATGATTTTCAGTGGTGTATTAGACCACCATTTTTACTGGAAAAGTAACCATGAAAAGGTCTTTCTCTTACTGGAGCAGCTTTTCTCTGATTAGGCAGATGTGCAGCTGTGACGATTGCATCAGAACATAAGCTAAAATGTCTGGTGCTAATGGGAGGAGATAGTGAGGGGCATAAAATCTCCCTTTTCTGTACGGTAAATAATTGTCTGATCTGAACTGAGCCTTCATGTACACAATCTACCTTTTACATTGATCTGAAGTAAATCCAGACAGTCAGGCTGTGTTCTGTATTTATTCTCTGTTGCTGCAGTCTAAATTGCTTCATCTATTTTTCCTTTAGTTCGAGGTATTTCTGGCTGGTCTGAGGATAACAGGATACCACCTGCACTGCCATTATTATTATAATTATTTCTATTATGATTGCTCTTACTTCTACTATTATAATGTACTTTCAGAGAAAAAGAGAAGGGCTAAGTTTACTTGTCTGGTGTATTGTATTTAAACTAAAATATCCAAGAAAAAAGGTATTTTGAAGCTTAGAAGCATGCAAATGAAGTGAACGAAACTGTCAGAAATTATAAATATTTTCCAGACAATATTAGCCTGTCATATCAGTCCATAGCTGCTGCTTTTTTCCCTAGCTGCTTCCTTGATGTTTTCTGCGAGCAGAAGCAGCCATTATCCTGCCCAATAAAGGACAGAACTGAAGGGAAAGTTGCTGAGTTTAATTCAGTTTGATACACTCTGTTTGTATGAGTGTGTGTGTATGGATGTTGATGATGAGGCGCTTTCAATTTTAAGAGTGTACTCTGTACCATTCATCTGTGTATTTAAATAAAGTTGTTTGGAATATATGATACTTCAGCCTTAAGCTGTCAAAAATGAGATTCCAAAGTATTCAGTAGCACAAAATAGCATAAAAGGAGCTTTGCCACTATTTATCTCTGCTTGCCAGCTTGTAATGTTGATGTATGATATGTCATAATAAAGCATTGAAATGAATACAGCTACATAAAAAAGTGAAGCTACATGGCCACAGAAACTGAAATATTTCTGATTCCTCCCTGTCTCCATCCTCCTCCATCCACATACACACACACTCAAAGACACACACACTCTCACAGTGATCCTGTTATAAATCTGCTGTTTGACAACTTACAGATATGATGTACACTAGAGCCTTGCATATAATTGTAAAGAAATTATAAAAGATGTTTTATGTATAACCTAACTTCATAGTTTCTATTAACTTCTGTTACGGTGATGAAGCTCAACACTTTCTGAAAACCACGTCTAGGTCTGATTTTCCCTGTTCTTTTTTTTTTTTTTTTTTTTTTTAATATATATATCTATGTGTGTATGCATGGTTTTGCACAAACTTTGTTTTTTTCCACCTTACTTATTGACATGAATACAATACAGAATACGTAAATAAATATAATAAAGCAAAGGACTCCGTATGGTAAATGTAATAATTTTTAATGTTTATCCAGGGAAAACCATTCAAAATAAATCACTACATTACAAGTTTTCACAGTACTTGTGAGAGAAGACAGTATGCCTGACATTTTCCTGCTTATTAAAAGAAGTTGCTTTGCAATAAATGAAATTAAGTAAACAAAATTTATCCCAAACAGACTTATTAATAGGAGTATCAATAGACAAAATACCTGTGCTAAATAACACTGTCCCCTTTAGCTGTTGACCTGGCAGCAAATCTCTATCACAATCCCTCACTGGAAACAACAGCTAAGTATGGCATTACTAGGCTAAATAAAATATCTGGTACTTTTATCAATTAATGAAAAAAGAACACATTAATATCTATTTATTTTAACACTACAACTGATTTCCAGTGAGTTCTCAATATTATATTCCCTCTATAAGGTCAGATATTCTGCGGACTTTGGAGGAGCAAAATCCATATGCATATCTGTCCCATAGCCTGTACTTTGTCCAAACACTAGTCCAACCTTAACAGTTTTACAAGTAATTGACTTTCAGAAATTTACTTGCCTGTGTGTAATGAAAAGCAGAATTTATTCTATTTTTTCAATCATGTGAGACTGTTTTTTCACCATTAGTGTATTTTCCTTCATTTCTACTTCTGCTTTTAATTTTTGTCTTTATTCTTCTTCTCTTTCATGCTTTGAATATGCCCATTCGAAGTAGTGTCCAGCTTTGCAAGGTTATTATCCTATGCCAAGCAGTTGTTTATATTGAAATTAGCAATAATATTTCGTGTACCTAATAAACAAAAATGTAACAAAAAGATTACTCACAACTGCCCAGATGTCTCTGTGTAATATGTCAAAGGCAATTGAGTATGTAATTATATGCAAATATTTTATCATGCAAATCACACATATGTGTACACACATGCACAGAAATTATGTACGTTTAGTAATTGGCTATAAGCACAGAAAAGGAGAATATACCTCCAGAGCAATATATGATTTCTTAATGTGTAGACCATTGTTTGAAAGCAAAAATGAAACAACATATCTGAGTGAGTGACCTGTCTCCACTGGAGAGCAGTAGAAAAAGAAAATGCCCTGAAGGTGGTTGCTATTTGTATCATTAGCCTGTGGATTTTTAAAAGCTCACGGTGTCCTTAGACACTCACTGAAGAAACACGGCTAGGAAGTTTTTGCCGTGATGTCTGTGTGAGGATATGAATTTCAACACATTTTAAGACAGAGAATACTACATGTTGAAATCATTACTCCTCCTGTCATCCCAAACTATTATCAAAGGAAAGCAACCATCACAGTAGAAGACATTATACTAGATATCCTCCAGTTGAATTGCAGCTCCTCTTCTCACTGCACGTCTCTAAGTTGACTAGTCCCCTGTTGATTTGAGGTGTCAATTATTGCATCTGTTTTATGTGGTTGTTATGCCCACAAATACTGTACTGCAAAACCTCAGATTTTGTTTTCCTAGCATTTTCTATGTTTCATGCTTTAGTTTTAAAAGCAAATCAAATTCTCTGAACTGATCTTGTATTTAATTTGCAAAAAAAATAAAAGGAAATATTGCAGATAAAAAGTGTGGGGGGTTATAACCTCTTAACATATGTATGAACAAAACTGTCATATGTTAACATTACAACAGTCTTTTCCTCATTTGGACTTCTTTAACACAGACAAACAAATATCCTAAAAGCTTGGTCAACTGACCAAAGTTCCTGTTTAGCAGAGCAAAGGAAGTAAACGTCATGAGAATACGAGACCTGAACATCCAGTATGTTCCTTGCCAGGAATCAAGGAAACGGAAACATCTTTTACAATATTTCTTAAGTTCCATCTTAAAATCGGGTAGATTTCTTTTAGATACTAGCTAAATTATGTATGGAGGCAAGTTTCTTTGAAATTTAAATTCTCTCATAACAAAATTTTTTTCTTAATATCCATCCCATGCATCCATTGTTATGCTGGTTCACGAATTCATTTATGCATAGTATTTATATATTTGTGGAGACTGTAGGCAGAACTCAGATCATGCCTTTCTATGGCTAGACTGTGAAAGTCAAATTCTTCTTGTTTCTTCTCATGAAAAGGATTTTTCTCTCCCTCAAAAATACTAGTAGCCTTCATCTATTCTAAAACAAATTTAATTAACCTTTCCTCACTGTTGCCAGCAGAGGTATTCTTTGTATATCACACAAGGTCACAAAATTTCTTGTATAAGGAAATGAATACTCCCCCAACTCTCTGATAAACAGCTAACCCACCATCCTAAGGTAAAATGTTACTCCTTTTCATGTATCTCTGGTTGAATGGACCTGGAAGGCATAAACCTTTCATTCAATGAAAGCAAAACCCATGGTGCCAGAAACTGAAAATTGGCTGGTGGTCTTACAAGAAGAGTCTGTCAGTGCTATTTAATAGAAACCAGAGTAAAACACGGAAAATTCTAAGATGATACAATTTAAAACTGGAGAGGTCATAATAAAATGTTAAATATGCCACAGATTTTATAGATAACTTTTCCAGGTTCCACCAGGTGGCCATGATAAGGAATGTATCACTTACAAACTCCAAGGACTCACTTGTGGTATAAGTAAATGCACAGAACAGTGTTTGACCTTAAATAACCAGTGAAGGAAAGCACATAATAAAGTTGTTCATAATAGAGATTGCAGAATGACTGATTAAGTGATTACTTAATTTTCCTGAGAGAAAAAAACATGCTGACCTAAAGCTTAGTGCAAATCTTCTTGAGTCAGTCTCCTTCCATACAAGAAGTTTTCACTAGGAAAAATGGAACAGGCAGTTCTATATATAATTGTTATTTTTCCTTTATCAGAAATTTTCAAATAATAGATGGTCAGTGTCATTTATCATGTGGAAAACAGGGTAATAATAAAATTATTAGTAAGAAAATATAATGAAGGGATATTAAAGATTTTTGTAAATGTAGCAGACTAGATGTTTTTCTTATGCTTCTGAAGAACTTGAAACAAATTAAACTTACACATATATACCCAGTTCTGACTATTTATCAAAAAACTGCTCACAAGGTGTCTTGTGAGGTGAATTGAGGCAGTGCCACACACTCTGAATGTTTTGCTGCCCAGGAGTTCAGATTTGGCCTAGGAAAAGCCATGCTTGTTAGCACATCGATGAGGCAGGGAGAAGATGCCATCTCTCAGTATGATCTTACCTACAAAGGCAAGTGAGACGCTGCCAGAAATGTTCTGATGGTAAGCACGGTTTACAGAGAAAGGGGGGAAAAAAGTTTGATATATTTTACCCAGTGTATGAATGAAAGGATGGACCACAGCTAGGATTTTATAGTATTTGTTTTGACAGGCTGACTATTGCTATGTTTAATTTACATGTAATTAACATTTATTGCCAAGGAATGTGAAGACAGCAAGTTTCTAGTTCAGAAAACTGCACCAAACAGAAAACTGCTCCAAGGAGAAAACTACATATATACCTTCCTCTGTAAACAACATACAGGATCTAGAAGACACTATTTAAGTGATCGGATTAATACTACGGGTGAAAGTAAGGGGAAAAAGTGGTTTGGATAACAGAGTTATCTAAATAAAACATTGGGAAGTCAAAATACTTGGAAGGGAAAATGTCTCATAGCTAAGAGCAGAAGAAAGGTTCTAACACCATTGACTGAAGTTTTCTGCCATGCAATAATATGATGAGTTCCTTTGGGAAAGTTACATATATATACATACATTAAAAAAAGAGATATAAGCCTATATTATTAGGCCTATTAATTAGGCCTATATAATTATAAGCCTATATAATATAAGCCTATACTTTTTTTTTTTTTTTTAATATATGTTTTGGTTTTTTCCTGTAGTGTAGAACATATTTGTAAGAGGTGGGGACAGAGAGAGGGAGACTGAGACAGAGGTTTCATTCCTTTCATGTGACTTAATCTGAAAATATTCACACTAATTCTATTTTGGAAAGTCTCATCTATGCACGTAAGCAAAATTTTTCCTCTTACATACTGCTATTTTTTAATAAGCTTGACTTTTGTACATGCATTGTTGAATGTTGGAAAAATTCAGCAAGTATTATCCTTGAGGATAAGAGCTATTCCACAGTCATGTGAAGGAAAAAGTAAGAAGCACAGGAGCTAATCTGAAACTATTTCTTGGCAATCCAATCTCCTGATAAACAGTGACACTCTGTTTTCTGTGGCAGTTCAGTTGTTGACAAAACCTCAAAAATACCAGTGAAGAGGTGAGAGGTGGAGGCTGTGGTCAGAAGTGCTCTGATGAATTTTTTACTTTTTTTTTTTTTTTTCCCACTTCTGGTGCTCCACACAGGAGGAGAGTTTTTAGAATATACTGGAGAAATGCAGTTCTAGAAGTGAGATGTTCTGAGAAAGATATGCTCTTGCTTTATTAGACTGTTTAAAAGATTTTCTGGGAGAAAGGGCCCCAGGTTTAAGATGTAAGATTGCCTTCAGAGGACCTCCTCTAACAATCTTTGCTGATTCTTACTGTACCTAGCTGTGCACTTAGAAAGGCAGGTCAAAGAGCAGTCAAAGGTAAGGAAGTTGTATTAAAGATGCTTTGAGATATTTTAAAGCCTGTGGATTATGTGCTGTGTTAATTGACTGTTTGTAATAGCCCAACATGAATTATGTTTGAGTATATTTAGATACTTTCTAGAATTCTTACGTACTCATCTGAGTAATCCTTTTGATTACAGCTTGTTTATTAATATAGATCTCATACTTTGATTTATATGATTGAGATACAGATAATTTGCTTTCTTCCCATTGCAGTTTTCTATAATTTATGTTATTCTTTGATCCAGAAGTTTAACTGGACCAATGTACCTTGTGATTTTGAAAACTAAAGTGGCTAATGAAAAAATCAGGTGCTCTGCAGAAAGAATAAGACCACTCTTACATTTCTTCACAATGTTGTCTTTGATGATACTTAATTTTGTTTTATTCACTCTGTGGTGTTTCCATTAATATTGAATTAGGCAACCTGGGTGTACACTTCTCAAGATAATACGTGTAAGGTTCTACTTCCTCCAATTTTACCATACTGTTTTACCTGTTCATTTGATTTTCTTTTTCAATGCAACTTCAATGAGCAAGCCATTTTCTTCTCCACAATGAAATAAATTTCTCCTTATTGTTGTTACCTGTAGATACAAACTGCCCCAATTTTTTTTTCTTTTCATTTCTTGGTAAATAGCTTCATATCACTACACTTAATTTATGTTTATTGATTGTCCTGTTTCTTTTTCTTCTTTAAAGTGTGGGGTGGGGTTTATTATTTGTTTGTTTGTTTTTTGATTCTGTTAATTGACTGTCTATTTCCTTTTTCTTCTTAAAATTGAGAGGAAACCAGTATGTGATGATGTAAAGACTACCTACTAGTGAGTAAATGGAAGAAGAACACAAACAGGGTTAGAAGTGAAATAAATATGTTATTAATATGAAGTCATATCTGAAAAAAAATATTGACAAATGATAATGAGGTGCAAAGTATTATAAAAAAGAACCATGAACAACTTTTACTTCAGGACTGTCCTTTCTGATATGAAGAGAACAAGAATGAATGCAAAATTCAATGTGACAATAATAGTTTACTCAATAGCAGTAAAAATGTTTCATATCCTCCCATTTCTTAATAAGGCTTACAGGCCTTAATTTTCTCTGCTCAGGGAATAACAAAACAACTCCTGTTGAAATATAAAGAGCTTAGAAGCTCTCCCACAAGTGTTTTAATCAGAAGTTAGTTTGTTTTTAAATTTATACTTTCCAAAATGACCAATTTCAGTCAAGTTTTACAAGTACTACTTTCTTTCCTTAGACTTTCATTGACAGACCACTCCATAGTAAACAAGATTGCTTTTGTCACTGAAGGGATTTATTTTTTTTCAATCTAATTGCCAAACTATTTTCCTTAGAGAAATGTTCATGAAGAAATGATTCTGTATAAGACCATGCTCTTCTACAAAGATTATTATTATTATTTCCATTTCAATGTTATGTGCAAATTTTGTAAACTTGCTTTAATGCTACCATCAGAGGTACTTCAATAAGTAGCATACAAATAAAATAAACAATGAAAGAAAGCAGATCAAACATTTATCTTTGTGTTTTTCCTTCCATTTCAATTTAACTAAGCTTATATTTTCTTCAGTTGGCATTTATCTTTTTGTCCCAGGCCCATGAGAGCTGTGTAAAGAAGCTGACTAATCCCATTCCTTCCATTAAAGAAGCCAGACTAGTGTTAGGACAACATACTGGAAACTTCACTGAAATTTCCTTTGTATTCTACTTTCAAATCTTTGGGAATGTGTGTTTGGAAAAGAAATGATCTGGGTTTATGTACAGTTCCAACAGTTACCTTAACTAGATGTTTGGATGTCCTGCTAAGTCTTTTCTTGACAAATAACAGCTATGTGCCTGCAGAAGAAGTATTTGTCTCATTCAGCACTATGCCCTTACAAGCCTTATTAACCTAAATAACTGATCATTTTATATGTTACCACTACCCTTTGACTGGCAGCAACCAGGACTGGGTTTAATTTCTACTTATCATTATTAAATACTGTCGGAAAATTCATTGGGAAATTGGGGAAATTGCATGAAACTGAGTGTTTGATGAACTATTTGTCTCCACTGACAGACAGGTGATGAATCAAATGTCCTTAACAAAACAGCAGGATACGGAGAAAGGAATGAAAATGAGAGCAGGAAGACAAATAGCATAACATGAGACAAGCAGCTACTCTTTTCCTAAAGAAAAACAATGATGCTCTAAAGCAGTACATTCTCGTATCTTTGAGAGACAACTGACAAGTCTGATCGTTGCTTTCTACTCCTTTTATTTTTTCCTTCATGATAAAGTCCTGTAACTGTGTTATCTACCCAGCAAGGCTTCACGTATTAGTAATTTTCTATATACTCTTTTTTCCCACTGGGTTTTCTGCTTCTTCAAGGGATTTTGCTCTTCAGAAGGATAAGCACCACTCACAGGTTCATCTTCAGCTCTTGACTGAGAGAAAACAGCATCTTCACCTCCTATTATCTGGAAAGTTTTGCCTCCTAAAGTTTCAAGTTATGGTGTTGGAATTTTACTCATCCCAGGAACATATTTAGAATCATAGAATCATAGAATGGTTTGGGTTGGAAGGGACCTTAAAGTTCATCTAGTTCCAACCCCCCTGTCATGGGCAAGGACACCCTCCACTAGACCAGGTTGCTCAAAGCCTCATCCAGCCTGGCCTTGAACACTTCCAGGGATGGGGCATCCACAGCTTCTCTGGACAACTTGTCCCAGTGCCTCACCACCTTCTCCATGAAGAATTTCTTCCTGATATCCAATCTAAATCTCCCCGCTTTCAGTTTAAACCCATTGCCCCTTAATCTGTGATTACAGGCTCTTGTAAAAAGCATCCCCCCATCTTCTTTGTAGGCCCCTTTCAGGTACTGGAAGGTGTTACAAGATCTCCCTGAAGCCTTCTCTTCTCCAGGCTGAACAAGCCAAATTCTCTCAGCCTGTCCCCATAACAGAGGTGCTCCAGCTCTCTGAGCATCTTCGTGGCCTCCTCTGGACTTGTTCCAACTGGTCAATATCCTTCTTATGCTGAGGGCTCCACAGCTGGACACAGTACTCCAGGTGGGGTCTTACAAGAGCAGAGTAGAGGGGGGAATCTGCTCCCTCAACCTGCTGGCCACACTTCTCCTGATACAGCACAGAATACGACTGGCTTTCTGGGCTGCCAACACACACTGATGGTTCATGTCCAGCTTTTCATCCACCACTACTCCCAAGTCCTCCTCCTCGGGGCTACTTTTGATCCATTCTCCACCCAGCCTGTACTTGTAGTTGGGATTGCCCCAATCCAGGTGCAGGACCTTGCACTTGGCCTTGTTGAACTCCATGAGGTTGGCATAGACCCACCTCTCCAGCCTGTCCAGGTCCCTCTGGATGGCATCCCTTCCCTCCAATGTCTTGACCACACCACACAGCTTGGTGTTGTCAGCAAACTTGCTGAGGGTGCACTTAATTCCATCATCCAGGCCACTGACGAAGACGTTAAACAGCACAAGTCCCAACACCAACCCCTGAAGAGTGCTGCTCATTACTGGTCTCCACTCAAACATTGAGTCGTTGACCACAACTCTCTGAGTACAACCAGCCAGCCAATTCTTTATCCATGGAGTGGTCCATCCGTCAAATCCATGTATCTCCAGTTTAGAGACAAGGATGTCATGTGGGATGATATCAGAGGCTTTGCTCGAGTCCAGGTAGATGACATCTGTTGCCTGTCCTCTATCCATCAGTGTCATGACCCCATCATAGAAGGTCACCATATTCGTCAGGCAGGATCTGCCCTTGGTGAAGCCATGTTGGCTGTCACAAATCACCTCCTCATTCTCTATGTGTTTTAACATTATTTCCAGGAGGAACTGCTCCATGTCCTTGCCAGGCACAGAGGTGAGACTGACTGGCTTGTAGTTTCCTGGGTCCTCCTTTTTTCCCTTTTTAAAGATGAGGGTTATGTTTCCCCTTTTCCAGTCAGCAGGAACTTCACCAGTCTGACACAACTTTTCGAATATGATGGATAGAGGTTTTGCAGCCCCATCTGCCAGTTCTTTCAGGACCCGTGGATGTATTCCATCAGGTCCCATGGACTTGTGCACCTTCAGGTTCCTGAGGTGTTCCCAAACCTGATCCTCACTGACCATGGGTGCCTCTCCATTCTCCCCGTCCCTGCCCTTGCCTTGTATGGCTTGCACCCTTGACGAAGACTGAGACAAAAAGAACATTGAGTACCTCAACCTTCTCCATGTCCTGGGAAACCAGCTGTCCTCTCTTCTGCAGAGGGCCCACATTTTCCCTGATCTTTTTATCAAAAATGTACCTATAGAAGCCCTTCTTGTTGGCCTTGATGTCCCTGGCCAGGTTTAATTCTGTCAGGGCTTTGGCTTTCCTAACCTGATCTCTGACCTCGGACAACTTCCCTGTAATTGTCCCAGGTTACCTGTCCTTGCTTCCACCCACTGCAGGTTTCTTTTTTTTTTTTTTTGTTTCACTTTGTCCAGGAGCTGCTTATTCATCCATGCAGGCCTCCAGGCCCTTTTACCCGGTTTCCTCTTCACTGGGATGCATCACTCCTGAGCTTACAGGATGTGGATCTTGATTACTTGCCAGCTTTCTTGGGCCCCTCTTCCCTCCAGGGCTTCTTCCCAAGGAACCTTTCCAATCAGTTCCCTGAAGAGGTCGAAGGCTGCTCTCCTGAAGTCCAGGGTAGCGAGCTTGCTGCGCGGCCTCCTCGCCTCCGTAAGGATCTCAAACTCCACTATTTCGTGGTCACTGCAGCCAAGGCTGCCCTTGAGGTTCACATTTGCCACCAGCCCCTCCCTGTTGGTGAGAACAAAATCCAGCATGGCACCTCTCTTTGACAGCTCCTCTATCACTTTCAGAAGCACAATGTCATCAGTGCATTCCAGGAACCTCCTGGCTTGCTTTTGCCCTTCTGTGTTTTCCCTCCAACATTTAACATTGTTAACTTGCCCAGAATTGTACATAGTGGAAACATGCCCATAAAATATGACTAAGTATAAATATGATGAAAACATAAAATGCAGAATGAAGAAGTTTCAGTGACTGCTTTCATTCAGTTCCCCTTCTATACAATGGACACACAGACCTTTCTCACACTTTGGGCTTCTACACCCAGCTGTTTCTCTGGGAATCATTACACTTTATCTTGCACCTCATCCACCTTTTTACCGTTGGAAAGTGAGACACTGAAAAATGACATCTTTTCAGCCCGAAGTTACTGGAATTTGTGGTAGAGAGAAACGATAAAGCCTGGCTTCTGAATCTGGTGTCTTAGGCAAAAACTCATTGACTATCTGGAAATTTCAGCAATATTGTTCTAAAATATAGTCACAAGACAAGTAAATGAGACATATTAACCAAAAATTGACATTTCTACAGAAAGTGTTTTCAAATAATTTTGCGATTAAGGGTATATTTTTAAAATAAACATGGTGACTGTGATCCTTTTTTTAGCCAGAGGCAGAAAACCTGTGAAAATTAAAGACAATAGATAGAAGCCACATGAATACAGAACAACAAATTATTTTCTCTTTTTTTTTTAATGTAAGGCAATTACTACATTTGGTAAAGTTGTTGTATTATACAATCTAATACTGTAAATTGTCTTTAAAAAGGAGTTATTCAGGGTAGGACTAAATCCTGCTTCTTGGCACTCACGTAAGGCATTCATTCATATAATTTTCTGAAAAGCATTTTCCACTGGATTTTTGAAATAAAGTATTTTAATTTAGTCACTATTTATGCCCCATTCGCACTGTTTTTTCTTTACAGAACAGGTCAAAACTAAAGAAAATATCTTACGCTCATGCGTTTAGTGTTCATCTTTCATCTCTTTTCCACATAAATGGAGGTTTCATAATTTCAGAAGTTATTTCTGGGGCCAGTAAGTGCAAGAAAACTGGTAGTCTGGAGGGAGAAAGTCTTTTAGTTCCAACTAAAATGCGCAATCCACACTTATTAAAATAAAAATGATTGGATTTTTTTTCAAAGAAAAGGACTGATGTTTGGGTTAAGCCTCCTGTGGGAAGATCTAACTTCCACACTTACTATTTATGGGGATTTTCAAGCTCAATTTACTTACCTATTCAATAAGGGAAAGTAATTGTTATCCTGTTCCTTTCATTACATGATGCAAGTGCTATCTCTACAGTACAGAAATGCTTCTTCAAATTGGATGCTGGAATATAGGGTTTATTCCTGTAGCTTGAACATGTATTTAAGGGACAATTAATCTATTTTCAGTGAGCAAGCATTTTTCTGAGTTTGTTTTATTCACTTTTAAAACAAATAATTATATGGAATATAGAAATATGAAGGGAAGGGAATGAATACAGGGCACAGCTGGTTTATCGGTGATTTGCTATTTAGTTCAGGTTTCCCTTCCATATATTGATTTTTGTTCTGAAAGACAAATCCAATTCTTTGTATTATAACTGAGTATAAGTATGTGGAGTAATGGGCTTCTGTTACGGCAAAATACTCTCACCCCTGATTTGCAGATGCTGCCCTAAAGAGAGCACAATGATATACCTTCCTAGCTAATGAGATAAACTGTTCTGCTTAGGACCAGCTGTAAATTTCAATCAGTTGAAAACCAGATTTCTCTGATAGTTCCTTGAGAAATCATGATCCAGGACCAGGAGAAAATAAAAACAGTGAGTTCAAAGCCAGTATGACTCTTTTAGAGCAGCTGGGTGTCACTCAGTGTCGTGGTTTAACTCCGGCTAGCAAAATACCACGAAGCCGCTCTCACAAATCCCCCTCCCCTCCTCCAGTGGAGGGGAAGAATCGGAGGAAAAAAGAAATAAGGAAGCTCGTAAAATTGAGATGAGAAGTATTTACTAATTAAATCTAAATCAATATATATACAGGTACTACTAATACTAAATAATTAAAATAGTAGAAAATGAAACATATAGTACAATATATACAATATGATACAATTTCCCACCATCCACTGACCAATGCACATCCAGATGTTGAGGGATAAAAATCAGACCCCGAGAGCCCGAGACCCACAGCCTGAGAGCGATCGCAGCCCGAGAGCCGCGGCCTGAAGGCCGGAGCCCGGGAGCCTACGCAGCAGATTCCGAGCAAACCTTATCACTGATAACACGGCCAGAAAACTCAAAACAATCCACCAGCTCCCACACGAATGAGCCAGCACAGGAGTTAGCAAAGCAGCTAACGCAGGAGGGTGGGCAAGTGCCTGGAGAGACGAGCAAGGGAGTAAGGGAGAGAGAGAGAGAAGGGAAGAGTAATGGCTACCGGACCCTCTTCCCCACCCAAAGAGACCAGAACATGACGGACTATGGGATGAAATACTTCCTTGGTTAGTCTGGGTCAGCTACAGTATCCGAAGCAGACAAAAGACCTTGAGTTCAATACAGGCCATCCCCAGCACCAGCTGAGGCCTTATCAATGTTTTCACTTACTGTCCAGCAACAGAGTTCCCTGGCAACCAGAGTAAAGGGAGTTAGCCCTTTCCTGACTGAACCCAGCACACTCAGACAGCACTGAGGACAGCTCCAGGATGAAAGGGGTGCAAATATATTATGGCATTATTCCTGTATTCTCCAATTCCCTGTGGCCTACAAGAGAGGTATCACTACATCAGTCCCAATGCTTCTGTCAGTACCTGTCATTGGATGAGTACATGGTATATCAGATGATATTCAGATATGAGAGCGGCAAGACATGTGACATGGGTTAGTCTCTATTCACAGAGATCTGTAAGAACACAGGTCTAATTCACAGTACCTCTTACTTCTCTGCACTTGGGTGAAATGAAACTGATGTGGTATGCTTTTATGATGTGGGGACTTGCCGGGTGTTTCCAATCCAAATTTCTTTACCAGTTCTATTTGGAAACTATTCTTTCCTCTTTTGACAGTCTTTCAACAGTCACAAACCATGTATTCATGCTGTAGTTTACTGTTTGAAGTGCCTGAATGTCCTTGCCTTCAATAGGCATTGCAATTACTATTACCAGTAAGTATAGATGTAGAGAACAAGCACAGAGTGACTTTATCTCAGCACCTCTTCTGTGTCTGCTAACATTTTGAACTCCCTTTGGATTTTAATGGAACAGCACACAGCACCTGCACTGAACACCAGTTTCAACTACAGCTGATAGAAAACCCCTTGCATGATACAGATCCAGGTACTGTAGGAAAACAAAGATACAAAATGAAGTCTCATTATTTATTCCCTATCTAGTCCTGCACTAGAGACATTAATATAGATTGGAAAGGTGTACGCATTCTGCCCTGAAACAGAGAGAAGTGTACTGTAATAGATATCTGTGCCTCTTCATCGCAGGTACTGAAGAATCTTTGCTGGATGAGTTCTGAGACCTAAAGGGCTTTTCTGTAAATAGGTCTGCTCAGTGTGATTGAGCATCTGTGACCTTCCATGATTAAAAAAATGTTAAAGAATGTTCCAGTTTCTGTCTTTGTCAAGTGGTGAGTAAATAATAGCTCAGACTTTCCTTGCTTGCCACCTACATTCCCACACAGATTTATCTCTACATTTGCTTGAAGGAGAAAGACATAGTATCTTATCTGGCCCTAAGAAAGTCAATTGACAAGGGACTTTTTGATACAAATTTGGAAAAATACCATCAATATATTAGGAGGGTAAAAATTCCTGGGCTGTAATAAAATTAAATGGAATCTGTATCACCTCCTGCCCTGTCTCACTATTGACAAATAGGTTGGATCAGCTTAAACGACCACTGGTGTCATCTCTATCTGCTTACTGTTCTTCAAGAAAAATGTCTTGCTGAGATAAATGATTGCTATATCCTTCAGAAAAGCAGGGAAGAGAAAAAAGAGAAAAAAATACATGTTAAATCCTTTAAACTGCTGTAGGCAGTAAGAATATCATATGGAAATTTTCTTAACCACCTTTGAAAATAGTGAAAATGCACAAATTTGAATGCCTATTCTGTAACCAAGGTAATTGACTATTTAGATTGAAGAACTTATTCCGAGAAATATGTAGCTGTGATCATGCTGATTCTGAAACAAAGAAGGTGTAAAGAAGAGCTGTTCAGCATTGTGAAAACAGCCCTCTGTGTCCTAATGACAAGGTCTGTTGGGAAAGTGTAGATTTATTTTTTTGTCATTATCTGTGGGGAATGCAGCTAAAGTGTGATATTTTTCCTCATTATCACTTCCAACCCCCTCAAGCCAGTGTGTGTGTATCATTCCTCCCCCTCCCAAAGTTTGAACATTATACAGTACACAACAAATGAGGTGAAGAAAAAAACAACATCTAGGCACGCCTACATTAAAGGTGGTCTTAGGAGTTCTGGTATATAAAGGTTGCACAGTAATTTCTGTGGCTTTACAATGGTCCACTAATGTCACCCATGGATATGTGTGCCAGCACACACTGATGGATCTAATACTCGGCTTTTCATCTGTGTGAATCCTTTCCACAACTGAGTTTTGTAGTCTCAAATAATCCCTTCCTGAGAGATTATAGTTTTCATCTTTAAAACTACTATATATGATTTAGCATTCTCAACAGTTTGAATATTTCTTCTTGACTGAGAAAAAGCTGGAATACAATTTTATTAAACACTGATAAATTACAAATAAGCCCACATATTTTTCTTTTCATTATAACAAAATAACCTTTTCCATTACCTAGATAAACCATTTTTAGAATATCTGCACTAAATCCCTTTAAATTGCTATAATACTTTGAAAAAAGGGATCAAAAATAATGAATGAACTATAGACAGGATTTACAGAAGGGCTGCCTCCTTAACACAAATGAAGTTATTACTTGTGTGAAACATACTTGAGTGTGCAGCACATATTACTAAGTCTGGAGTGGAAAACTGATCACACTAAAAAGAACGTTGTAGTTTGAAAGAGTGATAAAGCCTGAGCAAACACTGGTTATTTTTCTTTATTTCTGTCTTTCTTCTGTAGTATAATGTAAAACTTGGGATACTTTGGAGATGAAGAAAAGTGACACAGTGTTCTGAGGTTTTGGAACGTGGTGGAAAATTCAAGAATCACAGTTTAATTTCCATTTTGTACTGTTACTCCCATCATGAGTTAGAAGCTCCATTTTTTGCTGTGTGCTCTGTGTCTTATATCAAGCCTTGCTGGAGTTAAATTTATTAGTAAGTCTGTGATGGAAGTTCAGTCTGGCACTGCAGATCCCAGCTATTAAGTTCCAGTTTATTCTTGTGCTGACTTCTAAAACAAGGTCAACTCCTCACTGCTAGTCCAACACCTGGCAGGATACTGCTTGTGCTCAGCTTGCCAGACAGATCTCTTCTTTTCCTGCTCAGCTTTGGGATGGGAAATCTTGCTTTTTGAAGTATCATCTGATGAATAACCTTGGAGAAGCTAGTAAGAAAGTTTTGAGATTACATCTCAGCACCTAGGCTGTTTTCACAGATCTGTAGTTTCTTCATAGACATGACTGATCTCTGAACAAGGGACACCATGAAGGATGTGGCAGAAATAGCACACACTTTATTCAGCAAGGTCTGCTTTTCTTCTGCAGCAATCAAGCTCTCTCACATGCAAGAAAACTGGAATGGAAACAGGAAGTGGAAACTGTAATATTATCACATGATGATTAATGAAAGCTTTTAGAAGGACCTTATAAATGAAGTGGGCATATAACAACATAAAAATTTATAAACATTACAGGTGTAGCTTGAAAGGGGAAGAAACACATGCATGCATTCTCCTTGAGGTTGATAGCCATGCATCTTGCAAATTCAGCTGGATTCATGCTGCCATGCTGAATCCAACCTTTAAACAGGAACATGTTGTCATAAGAGGAAATCTGTCTAGAATAAAATGCCCACAGGACTTTAGGTTACTTAGAGAGATAAATAAGATTTGAGGTAGGTCACAAGAAGCCAACTATCAACAGAAGTCTTCAAACATATTTGTAAACAGTTAAGCGGTAGGGAAACACTTAATGAAGTTTATGCACAATTTTCCAAGGTTCAAAGAACAAATATTTTAATGAAAGAAAGGCTTCATTCAAAAGTGCTCCCACACCATCTGGAAGAGTGCCTACATTTGGCTGAGACGCAGTAGACCCAAAACAAGCTAAGTGAACAATTTATCAACTCATAACCAGTGAAGGAGCTCAAATTGTATGTGTAACGCAACAACACTTGCAAGAAACAGGAAAAATATTTTTCATATTCTTTGGATGCCTGGGTTGAAATTCAGAAGATTTATTCTCTACCTAGGAATTTAATTTAAAAATGCCATGATTCTGTGAAATATTTTGTAGGAACAAAAGTCGATAATCTCAGAGATAAAATAATTATTGTATCATTAACTCTGAAATGGCAGAAACTACTTGGGACTTGCCGTGACATAACAGAGAGTTTATACAATGCCAATCAACAGGAACATTGACACTGAGCCCTCTTTTCTGCTTTGAGCATCTTCTGAACAGTGTGCTTTGGGAGTACTGTTTGGAGAATAACTTAGATGAAAGACCAGGTCAATTAAAGCTCTACAAAGCTTCATAGGCTTGAAGATGTTGTAGATAAATAATGATGATAAAAGTGGTTCTTTATTCTGTTCTTAAAAGCAATGGTCATAAATAGAACGGTCATATCGATAGACCTGGGTCTGACTTCAACTAATACTGAAGCCACCAAAGTTTTTAATAATTTAAGTTAAATTTGAGCAGAGGAAGATAACTATTAATTCATATTAAATTTATGTGAGAAGAACTGTCTTACATCAAAGAAGGAATTATATGACAAGTAGATCTATATATAGAGGAGGGGGAAAATATAGTTTTTAATTACCTGAGATCAAAAGATAATTTTAAAATTTTTCAATCATTGATAAATAGTCTATAGAGTAAAGGAGATGCAGAAAAAAAGCCTTACCAGCATGGTGGAAACTGGCCAAGCAAAGTAGACTCTTACTCCCCATGGAAACATACTGGATGTTGGCAAGACTCTGAACATTAAAGAGAATAAAAAACCCTAGAAGAGCAATTTGATACAGAAACATACAATAATCAACACAAGAGTCAATGAAACAGGAAAACATCAAACTGCAAATGCTCTTTTAAACAATACATCTAATATTGGGTGGGTTTTTTGAGACGTGTGGTGGGAGGGAATGAGCAGCAGATGGTATCACTTTGTGTGATCTTATATGTGACATTAAACTGAACTTGAACATTGGTCATAAGGTTTCTTTATGCAATAACCTTGTGTGTGGTAAAGTGTAAATCAGGCTCAGAAATCCCAAAGAAGATGAAGGATTTTTTCTTTTAATTATAGTTAATACATGTGCGTGAATAAATGTGATACTGGATAACTGGTGTTACAAATGAAAGATCTCACCTTTGCTCCAAAAAAGTAAAATGAAAACTAAATAAAATTCAGGTTGACAGTGTTGAACTCTTAAGTTCTAGAAGACCATGAATAAAAACATATTATGTGAAAATCACATACTCGAGTTTTCAAAATTTTTTGAAACTTGAATATTCGTAAGATATATAAGTAAGGCTCTCACTCCTCCCAGATATCCTTTGATGATAGCACAGCTCATAGCAGAGATTTACATAAAGTTGTATGTAAGCTATAGTGAAATAAAGGACATTTGCACACTGAGAAGTGGATAAGGAAAGGATAGTGTTTCATTATTTGAAAGCTAACCGTATCCTGGGCTGCGTCCAGAAAAGCATGGCCAGCAGGTCAAGGGAGGTGATTCTCCCCCTCTACTCTGCTCTTGTGAGACACCACCTGGAGTACTGTGTCCAGCTGTGAAACCCTTAACATAAGAGGATGTCGACCAGTTGGAACAAGTCCAGAGGAGGCCGTGAAGATGCTCAGAGGGCTGGAGCCCCTCTGCCATGGGGACAGGCTGAGAGAATTGGACTTGTTCAGCCTGGAGAAGAGAAGGCTCTGGGGAGACCTTTCAAGCAGCCTTTCAGTGCCTGAAGGAGGCTTACAAGAAAGCTGGAGTGTGGGGGGGACTTTTTAAAGGGCCTGTGGTGACAGGACAAGGGGTAACAAGTTTAAATGGAAAGTGGGGAGATTTAGATTGGATATCAGGAAGAAATTCATCCTGGAAAGGGTGGTGAGGCACTGGAACATGTTGCCCAGGGAAGCTGTGGATGCCCCATCCCTGCATGTCTTCAAGGCCAGGCCAGATGGGCATTTGATCAACCTGGTCTAGTGAAAGGTGTCCCTCCCCATGGCGGGCAGGGGTGTTAGAACTAGGTGATCTTTAATGTCCCTTCCAACCCAAATTATTCCATGATTCTACAATTCTGTGATGTAAATGAGGCACATCTGAGATTATTAAAAGACATTTGGACTCCTAATTCACACTGACATCAGGGGACTTATATGATTAAACATCTTTGAGGAATGAAGATGAAATTGTTATATCAATGCAAAGAACAGAACATCCAAAATAATTTGATTTGAATACCTTATAGAGCAACATGCAACAAATTATTGATTTTCTTTCTCTAGGGTAACATAATCAGAATAAACTTTTCCTGTTAAAACTTCCTCATAATTAAAAAATGTTTACCTATGTAAAAAATTATTGACCTATGTCATGAACTCAGACTGTGACTTTATTAATTAAAAAGGTCTTATAAAATTTCTCACTAATTCATGAAACAGGATAAATAGCAATTAAAGGTATTATTCTCCATATTAATTTTTATATCTATTGATGCATGTGATGCGAACTATCACCATCATAATTTAAGTGCAGGGTGATCCCATACACTGTGTTCATTTTGTAATGAGTGTTGTAGGATGGAGAAGGTGAACAAATCTCAAATCATAGTACTAAAACAAAGCAGTTTAAACTTCAACAAGCTGTGCAGCAAGCATGTGAAGCTTTATTTCTGTTCAGCTGAGGGGATGGTGTTTTTCTCTGTGTGGTTTTTGAATTGTTACTGAATATCTGTCTTTAAATAAAAGATTTATGCTTTCTTACATAATTTTTTCCACCACTTCCTGCTGATTTTTCCTTGTCTACTGGTTTACATACAATTGGTTTTATGGTAAGCTGATATTCTACTATTTCTGTTGCTGTTAGTTTTATTTGAAACTGTCATTGATTACAGTTTCAATAAAACACAGCCTTGAAATTTTTAAGGTTGTGAAAGTGTGTCAAGTGTATTGGTCCTAAAACTTACACAGCCTGACTGACAATCCTTCTGGTTGGTTTTCTGTTGCAGAATGGGCCTAATCTTTAACAGATGTAGGAGATGCAGTAATGGAATTTCCCCTGGACATACTCAGGCAGAAGCTGTGATCAGATCTGAGGCATAGGTATCCATGTTGAATTTGAAGTAACATCACCAAATGTTCTTACTGATAGAAGTTAAGATGACAGCTGACAACAGTGAGTACTGCTATTGGTATGATATTTGAGTTGTACTATTAACCATTCTTTTGCAGCCATATCTATATTTGGATGCAGCACTGACATTTTTAACTAAAAGTAGAGTAAGATTTTTGTCTCTTTTCCTTGTTTTTTATTTCTTTTTCTCTTCCATCTGGCTTCAGAACTCTCTGACTATTCTACATCTGACACCAGACATGATCAAGCTTTTAGCAGATTTTTGAAAACTGCCAAATTTCATATATATTCCTTGCGAGTTGTTTAGACAGTCTTTATGATAAAATTTACTTTTTCAATTTCTACATCTCCAGTGATTACAGAAGTTTTCATTTAATTTGTGCAACTCACCTCTTTCAGTTCTGCTAGTACCTCTAGTCCAAAATCTTGAAGGTGCTGGTAGTTGTATGTAGTTTTAAATTACTGGGATAAAAACTCCTGCTGACCTGGAATTCAGCTGGTTTCATTTCTGGATCAGTTGTTATGTAAGGTCTAACATAGTAAGCAGAACTAGTACTGGCTCTTGGAAATATAAAATTTTAGATTTTTTTAACATGTATTTTTTAAATATATATTTTATTGTTTTAGATCCTGAGGAGGAACTGCTGCAGTATTCACACAAGAAAGGCTCCTATTTTCTGGATTAATATAAAAAACACTATTTGAAATAAATTCTATGTATTAAGTCTATGGTGTGATTTCCACTAAAGCTCTCTGTGGAACCTGTTTTCCATTAATGACATCTGGATGGTATGCTGTGCAATTATAACTTGGAGTACACTGACGGTATCTTGAAAGCAGTATTTTCTTGTATAGGGTTATTTTGACAGTCTTACTCTATCTTTTTCCATTAATGTACTGTACTTCCAAAAACATATCATGAGCTTAGATAAAACGTCCAGATTGTCACAAAGATTGATTAATTTTGTTCTGATTTTCATTTTCTCAACAATCTTTGTCTTATGAATGGATTAATATAATTTTACCCTGAGCTCTCTTTACAGTTTTAAGATTATCACAAGAATGGATTGGGTGTCGTTTTCTCTTCTTGTTACAGTCTTTGTTATGAGTTCTCACAGACCTTTAATGCTTGATATGTTCTCATTCTCATTACATATTCTCATTCCCATAACAAAGATTATAATGAGAGAAGAAAATGTCATAAAATTAATCCATTCTCATAACAGACTATAATGAGGACAGAAAATGGAACAAAATTAATCCATTCTCATAACAATGTGAAGATTGTAATAAGAATAGAAAATGGCATGAAATTTATCCTTCTTATGACAATCTTAAAATTGTACCAGGGCAGGAAAGGATGCAAGATTAACTAGCCCTCAAGACAAAGGCTCTAGCTAGAACTGAACATTGTGCCAAAGTAATCAATTCTTGCCATAAAAACAAAAATTATAATTTTATGGTAGCATGGACATATCATATGTAAATCACTAAAAACTTTGAAGTCCCCTAAAATAGCCTGAGGCTTATACCTATGTCACACCAGGGGACTGAAAAAAGGGCACATAGTTTGTAACATCCACACCTTAATGTCAAAATTTTATTTCATGGTTGGAAACCACATCATGTAAGTTACATCACTCAAATTTAATGTACTTAATTATAAAGTGTCTAACTCTGAAAACTTATTATTTTTAGTGAACAAATTTTGTCAAATATTTAATCAGGTATTTTTGGCCTTGAGACATTTCTTCCAGATTATGTAACAACTGTAGCACCTCTCATTCCTTACTCATGTGGGGCTTCATTCACAAAAGTATTCAGGTACTAAACTCCTCCTTAATGCTCACATTAAACTTTTTAGTCAAATGTTCTTAACCACAAACCTCTCCTGAGTCATCCCTTGGTGAAAATGGGCAGTACTTGTAGGTTTTAGACAGTATCAGTTTTCTATCTCTAAGTTCTTCAGCAGTTTAGGGTGTGATTGCAGATGTGATGTGCCCAGGTTTTACCTTGGCAGTAATCACCATCTCTAGGGGATTTCAAGACTGAACAGTCCTGCTGGGTGTCCCTGTGATCACCTTCCAAAACAGCAATGTGCTCATGGTGGACGCCAGTTCAAGGTGCTAAACTCTCTCTCCATTTGTGCAAATTCTGGTTGTTGGAGGCTGCTCTGACAAGATATAATGATGAGTTAGGTAGGACAACATTTAATACCGCAGAGTCCACATCACTTAGTGGCACTTCATTTGTACCCTGATCATGAAATGGTGATCATTAATAAATTGGCATTCACCAAATACTGCCATTTGGAGACATAAGCCTGATTTAAATAACAGAAGATAAATATTTTCTATCTTAAATTATACCACATCAAGATGAAAGTACTCTACATGTCATAAATATTTAGTAACCCATACCAACTTAAAAAAAAAAAAAAAAAAATAAGAGAGAACAAACTGAATGCTTTTTAAAGTATGTGACTTTAAAGTATATGGATATTCTGGACAAAATACCCAACACATAATCCTCTATGATTTTCTTGAAAGCTATTGTCTTTGTGTAGCCTCTGAATGAAAATGACTTACTGTTTTTGACTCCTATCTGCTCTGTTTGATAGGGTGCACTCTTTTTACTAAGCTGTTAATATATCTTCTCTTGTTGCCTGAGTATTGATCTGCCCAAGAGAGATAGGCAGACTTTTATTTTTACAACTATAAACATGCACCATTACAGCTGGGAATTTTTGCTCATTGTTGTTGTTATACTGTCTTCTGAAAAATGTTAATCACGGAAGCTTTCCTATCATTTAACTCCCAGGAATTTTCATCCTGTACAGTACTGCTTATATGATTATAGAACATAAATGAAAGCTAAGTATTGTTGTTCAAACTTGTATGTCTTATAATATAAATAGTACTTTATTCATTAACGTATGCAAATGAGAGAAGTAATATGTAAAGAGAGAAACAGAAATTCTAGTAATTTCTTCTTTGTGTCATCATTTTCTCCATTCACACTTGCTTTTTCATTTTGGATTGACTTAAATTTATAAAGTCTGATTATAAGCCTTTACAGTTCCAGTTGAATTTTGAAAAATAATCCTGTGTCTTTTCCAAGATGTTTCATTGAATGAATTGTTCACTCTGATAACCTTTCTTACTCCTTCTTGTCCACTCAGGTCAAAATCCATTGTCCAATAACACCAGTGAAAATCCTTCCATATGTCTTGTCTTTCTGTATCTTAAATGTAAGCCTACTGAGGTGGACACAGCTTGCTTTGTGGCTTTTTGAAGTACCATGTATATGTGCAAAGCCATGGGCTTATTTTTCAGATCTCACTTTCCAGCAGACCTCAAACAGTCATATTTGCTAGCTACTCTTTCACCTCTGAGGTCTGAAATCTGTAAGTCCCTCAAAGCTTCCATTTGCTGCTGAACCATCATTTCTAGTAAACTGCATTCCTAGCATTTGGTCAAGAAGGGGAATGAGAATACAATGGCTGCAGCTCAGTCCAAGAATACATTGTTGTAGGCATATAAAAGGGTATGTTATCTAAAGGTGACCAGGGATTATCACAATTCTACTTATTTTCAGTTAGTGTTCACCACTGTCAAGTTTCTGCTGTGGTGTGTTTTTCCTCTGAAGAAATCCTAGAACCACATGACGATGAATGTCACGTATTTTATACACAATGCACTAACAAGTTGTAATGGCTTCTTTGTGATGTGGATCTTAGAGATTCCATTCATGTCATGTAGATACACTACTAAAAGGATAATGTACATGGAATTAGAAGTTTCTTTTAACTGAGAATTCACTGGACCTGTAGCTAAGCAAAGTAAGTTGTAATGTGTTCCATAAAAGATGGGTATAATTTGGGATATAGTTTATAGTTTCATTTTACACATCCTTACAGAACATACTGTAGGAATTGGTAACCAACAAGTACCATTTCTGGTATTATTCTCATGTTTTACCATCTTTTCTTCATAAACAGTTGGCCTAGATACCTTCTTGTATCAAAGACCATTTTTGAATTTTGAAGAACTGTAGAAAATTCCTCTCTGTCAGCTAACCAGCACTGTCATATCTAAAGTCACATCTAAAGTCACATCTAGAAAGTAAAATACTCATTTGACTGTAGACAGTTCATTACTTATTTATTAATAGATAGTTTTTTACAGGGTGCAGAATTAACACTCCTCTCTGTACCAGACAGGAAGAAAAGGAGGAAGGGTAGGCAGAGACAGCCATTACCAACCCAATTGTCAGGCAGTGAATATAAATATCTGTTGGGGATTTTTTTGTTGTTTTTTTATGGGGGGAGGGAGCGGGGTGTCGTTTACTTCTGGCAGAGAATATCCTCCTTTAAAGTTATAGCTTGTCTTGGAGTTCCAGGAAGCACATGCTTCCTGAACTGTGGCTTAGGATGGAGTAACATCCTGACCTGTTCACATTGGTCCTATGAGGGGGAGAAAAACAATAATAAGTTTTCCAAATTTGTTCTTCTTCCTTTTATTAGAACTGTCATGCACTATTTCACTATCCAGTACAAACTTGTTTTTTCCATGTCCTGGGTGACAATAACCCAGGAAAAATTCCCTTAGGAATACTGTACCTACAGCTGAATCTGAGTTTCAGCAGAGAGCAAGGTAACTAACTCAAGCCTAGTGCTGTGCCATCTGCTTTCTGGTGTCCTCTGGTAACACCACGGAATAAAAAGGTGTGCTCATGTTATCCATGACACACTACTGAGATGTGCCCACCTGGTTAAACAGCAGACTTTGGGGTAGGTGACTTGGTCCCCCCAGCCCCACCAAGACAACTGAAAGGGAAGAGTCTTTCACAGTCTGGGAAGGACACCACTTGTAATGGATAAGCACAGGGAAAAGGAGAGGGAAAGCTCCTTCCCTGCTCCTGACCCTCACAGCTTCAATAGGCTGTGGGTTGGTTTTTATTCTAGTTTATAGACCAATACCTGATTCATCATTTTCTGCAGCTGTTAATATTGGAATAAACCCAAAACTTTCTGATTGTCTAAGGAGACAAAGATTTCTGCAAAAATTAGATTTATTGCATGTTAATTCCCATTTACTGGCTGTTATATCTAGCAGACTGTCATTACACTGTGATTTTCTCTGCAGTTATTGATATGTTTTCTGGTTTGATGAGAGGTCTGTGGTAGGTGGGGTCACAAAGCAGAAGCCCCAAAGATCCGATCTCACTGGGAAACACTGGACCTTGTGGGTCCAGGTCTCCTGTTAAACAGGTTGCTGTGATGTTTCAACATCAGTATGAACTTCCATATAGCCTGGAGATATTAATATCCAGAACTTTGCATAAAACTCTAATCCTATTATTTGCTTCAGCTAGTCAAAGATCATCTTATCCATCAAATAGCTATTTAAAATGTGCTTTTATGAATAAATTGGTTTCCAACAGAAATGCCTGCAATGAATTGAATTTTGTATCCTTCTGTTTATATCCGCATATATGTTAGTGTTAAATTGAAAATTACAGTTTGGCCAACTGGTTCTGTCTACTGCCTAGTTGTTTATTACTGTAAATACATCCATTGGTGTTCTTAATTTTTTTCAGAGGATGCAGTGTGCATAACCTATGAAAGATCATGTATCTTTTAACCTCAGCACAAGAAAAGGGACTAATGACTGAGAAGGGAGACTGTGCATGGGGCACTACACTGTCTTGTGCCCTGAGGCATAATTTATTGCACTTTGTCCTCAGTGCTGGGGTCTGAGTGGACACAGCAGTGCTGTCTTTTGAAGTTATTTATTAAGTGTAGTTTAACACTGACAGGCTGATAGAAAGATATCTGGGACCTGTGAGTGGACTTTGAAAACCAGATTCTCATCTTTCTGTAAATCTCCAGTTTCCAATGATTCAAAGAGGTTTAAGTGTTAAACAGAAAGAAAAAAGGTAATGTCTCTTTCTCATTAATTTCTCCTGGTTATAGGAGATACGCTAGTCATGGAAAATTGTGTCATTAATTCTGTGCTGTTAGCTTCTGGGAGAGACAACTGAATGGTTTTGGGCAATGTTTTCTGTTAGACTAATGTTCTCTGGTGATTTAAGAACTGGGAAAACAGAGAGATTTTATAGGGTTACTCTTCTGGAAAAAACCAAACCAGAACAAAACCCTAGGGTTGTCTTTCAATAGGTGATGTCAGATGTGCAAAATGATTGACACAATTCAAGTTTGTAACTGATTGATTACAATGGGAGGGAGACACACATTCAGAAAGTACCTGTTTACACCCATAAAACCCAAAATACACTCAGTGAGTTTTATACTTTTTCTGGAATACTACTGAACTGTACTTTTCCTCTCTTCAAAGGATGTTAAAATATTGTGCTCTTTAATCTTGAAGGTATATTTGTTCTCTTTTTTTCCAAAGTATTTAGAAAGTTGCAGAATCATTTGGAAAGGTAGATGTTTGCTTCTTTACTAAAGACTTATTGTTTTAGAAAACATTTATGACATTTATGAGGTGAATTGTTATGTAGTTCAGGCATGCCTGAGCATCTGTCTCCATTCACCTTGTTTTGGATGCAAACTGGGCACTTTGAAATGTTTCTCCTTTGGCTCAGTTTATATGGGAGCAAATTAAGTAAAAATTAGAACTTCAGACCTTTATAAATTTATTTGTTGATCACAACAATTTCTAATGAAATATTTTTATTTTATATCTTGTGCCCTGATGTGAACCATTTACTTTTTCTCTTCACTTCTGATGATGCAGTTTTACCTAAGCATTTCATCTGCTCAGATAGAAATAAAAATGCCAATAAACCAAAATATTAGTAAATTGTTAAGGACCTCCCAGATTCTCAGCTTTAGTCTAAGTAACAGATGACATAATCTTAAATTTTTGTAAAATAAAGTTAAGGTAATCAGCTTAATGGTTATAATCTGCCAATCAATTACAGTATTGACACTGGGATTAGTGGTAGGAGTCAACATAACACCAGCTCTTAGCACAATGCTATCTGAAATGTCCACCTACCCACAAATCATCTGGTTCCTATAGCTAACCCACAGCTAGGAATCCTGCATTTCATGTGACAGTCTGAGGTAACCATTGGGAAGGATTTGATTTTCAATGGCTGTGTGTTTAATTATTTTCTCTGCAAAACCCTTGCAAATTAAGTTAAAAATAGCAGTGCCATATGGATTGTTAACCTGAAGGTCATAATAACCCTCTCCTTCTGGATGGCAAGACAAAAGATTTTTTTTCTCTACTGTCACTGTAACTAACAGTATTGAAAAGCTTAGAATCACTGCAGTAAGATGCCTGAAAACTTGCTTTAAACCATACTAAGGTATTGCCCTTTTCAGAGGGTAAAACTGGCTCAAACCCTCAGCTGTGGTCATGAGTAGCAAAACTGTCCATTTCAGTTTTTCAGTCCTATTACACATCAGACTGCAGGATGCAGTGTCCCAGTTGTAGAGGCTCACCACAGTATACACAGTCTGGGCTTTGTGACTCTGCTGGGTTTAGTCAGGGAAGAGTTAACTCTCTTTATAGTGGCTGTGTTCCTGGATTTACCCTGAGAAAAATACTACAAGGTATCTTTTCAGCTGGTGCTGGGGAGTGCTTGCACGAAATTCAAGGTCTTTCCCTGCTTTTGATACTGCAGCTGCATTCCCAGCTCTCCCTCGCTACAGGCAGTGTGTGTGAGTGGACACACAGTTCAGAGAGCTGACCCAAACCAACTGAGGTAGTATTTCATTCCACAGTACGTCATGCTCAGTGCATAGACAGGGAGCGGGCCAGGGAGTCATTACAGTTACGCTTTCACTGGCTAACGCTTTAATTCCTTTGTTGGCTGCTTTGCTAACTCCTTTACTGGCTCATTTGTGAGTGAGATGGTGGGTCTGTTATTTTTCCCGGTCATGTTATTGTTGATAGGGTTCGCTTGGACTCTGCTGCAGTCACTCTTGGGCTGCGGTTGTGCACCAGTTGGTGGGTGGTGAGGAACTGTATCATAATTGTATCATAATTGTATCATATGTTTTATTTTCTATTATTTTAATTATTATTAGTAGTATCTGTATATATTCATTTAGATTCAATTAGTAGATAGTTCTTAATCTTACAAGCTCCCTTATCTTTTTCCTTCAATTCTTGCCCTCCACTAGAGGAGGGGAGAGGGGACCTGTGAGAGGGGCTCCATGGTGTTTTGCTAGCCAGAGTTAAACCATGACAGTGACTAAGGGCTTGTCCTGGATGTACTTCTTCCTTGCATTGCTACTATAACCAGAAATCCCTTTGTTACCCATTAGATATTTTCAAGACTACCTGTGCCAGCTGGTATTCACAGATCTGCTTTACTGTTGTCTATTATTTTGTTCTTAGGATAATGAAATGATAAATAGAAAGACAAATTCTTTATATTCTATGGCTGTTTCAGAAAAGCCAGCTCAACTATGAAGTAAAAGAACAAACTGATAGGGAACTAACAGAGAACAAGTATGCAAAGAGTAATATTTATTGCAGATGTTAACTGAAGGAGCACTTGTCAGCCTTTATATAAAGAATGCAATATACCTGAATGTTGACAAATAGCTGAATTTGTATATTCTGAAATATATAGTAGACTGAAAGCTTTCATCCATTTCAGTTAGTAGGAGCTGTTGAGAAAGGAAAACTTTTCTGTCTTAATCCATATACACAAAACCATTTCCTTCAAATAATTCAAAGCTAGAAAAGAAGCACCCAGTTTATCACAGAGAACTATGTAAGTATGCTGAGTCAACAGATGCAGTATCAGTATTGAGACAAATAATTCAAGAAGAACTATAGTGTTAAGTAAATGTAAAATGGGAATTTACATGCATCTCAAATCAGCTTTAAGTATTCCAAAATTTCAATTGATTAATTACAGAATCCTATTAAGAGAGGCATATAAATAAGAAGTGAAACTTGGCAGTTTATTCAAAATTCAGTCTGCTGGAAAGCAAAGTGAAAAAATACACAAAATATAGAACTTTATTAAATGTTTTGGCCTTTCCCAGATGTTGAAAACCAAGTCTCAGTTTGTCCCATCTTAAATTTTACCTTTTTCCCAGTCCATAAAGCACTGTACTGTTTATACTTGCTACTGAGTTATGTATTTTACTGTATTTAAATATATGACTATTTTAATTCAAATTGCCTTACTTAGTTTTCTTTCTAACAATAGAAGACTGAAACTAATTTTGTCCAGTGTTCCATAAAATATGTATTTCTCTATGCTCTTTACAGAATATTAGGTACAAAATCTATCCCTTTGCCTCTGTGGCTCATGAGGATCCTCTCTCAGTGCCACAACCCTTTCTTCAGCTATGCTTTTTAACCTCCCAACCAGGCTGACCGTGCTGTAGCACATTGGGTGGTGGAGTCATAAACATATATGTGAGATGTGGAGCTCTGCTTCCTTCCAAAATGTTTTGAAAGGTGGAGCTGAGACATGAACATGATGTGCAAGGCTCAGATGGCAGCAGCCGTGTGACAACACCATCAAGCAACAGTATCTCAGTAATAAGTGTGCTGCTCTAAAATGATGGCAAGGCACCTGCCCGTGTCATGTCCTGCACAGAACATTGTTCTGAGCAAAGATTCACAACAGTTAATGCAATGAGAAGAATACATATGTCAGATATTCAGCAAATGACTTAGACCTGTTTCCTCAGCCCCTTCTTTTCAGCTCATCTTAGAAAAGCAAGACATTTATTTTACTTCTACTGTAAAACGGGTAACTCAAGCAATTTTTATTTACATATGTATGTAAAGGATTCCTATTTTTTTCCTCAGGCATCATATGTCAAAAAAGATGAGAGTGAACATCCATAATCGGAAATATTTATACAAATCAGATGATCTGTATTTTCTGCAATGTGGAAGCTGCAGTCACCTGTGTATCAATGACAGGTTATCACAAACAGCATTCCTAAAAAGAGCACACACAAAATAAATGGATATTGTTGAAAGTTTTTCAAAGTTCCTAAAGAAGAAAAGGGAAAATCATAAATTTAAAAGTCTTTTTTTTGTTGTTGTTGTTTTTATTTCAGATGCTTATGGCTAGTGTAACTGTCTGGGTGGGGATCTTTGTGTCCATATGAACTGCAGGGTGAGGAATGAATATTACTGCAGTTGATCCGAATCATGGAATGTAAAATTGCAAAACTGAAATAATTGTGGATGTTTACAATGGAGACAATAAGTGAGTTTTTAAATTATGGCCATCAGTGAAACTTATGTTATGTGGAATGAAAGAAATACTGTGTTAAGGAAATGATTAAGCTTTAGGACCTCTTATATTAAAGTCTCTCTGTTGCATCATAAAGGATCTGGTATTAGGTAAGCTCCATATAGTGTAATTGAATGTGCTCAAAGAAGAGGTAAAAATGTTGATACAAAGGCTGCAGTGGGAATAAAGACAGAATTTCTGTAAAATTGGATGAAAGGATTTTAACTTAAACAAAAGCAAAAGAATGAGAAAAAATAAACATAAAATAGAGATGAATTATAACAATTAAACTAAAGCACTCCTGAATGAGGAATGCATGGAAATCTGTAACTACACATTGTATTCCCTTAAAGATTAGAGAAATTCAATATTTAGCCTCATAGAATGGTTTAAAAGTAAGATTTTTTTCTTTTTGTATGAAAGTGTTTTTATGTAATTCTACAGGAGAAAATTTAATACATACCCTCTGCAAGTTTATTAGAGGAATTTACTTGTTGGTAAGCTACTACAAAAAGAAATATTTTTTTTACATTTACTTCTGGATAAGTATTTGCTGGACTGTGGTGCAATGGGACATTACATTTGGCTGTGTACTGAAGTGATGTACAGATGAGAGCATTTATGAATTCTATAAAAGACTGTCCACATTTTTGAGCCAAAGAACTGTAATTCTTTCAGGCTACACAGGGGAGAAGGTTTTCAGCAAATCATAGTTCTTAAGAGTTTGGTAGATGCTGGCCTTAAGCAAATTAATATATTAGCTGAAACATTCAGAATTGATTTTCATCTTGTAAGTATGTTCTCAAAGCTTTTTTCAGTCTGTGGCAAACAGAGTGGAAGTGACCTCGTGGGATAGTGGACAACTAATAATAGCAGCGGGCTATAGTCCTTTAATCAGCTCTCAACACATGTGGCAATACTCATATCAAGACCTATTGCAGTTAAATCCTGAAAAGTATCAAGTGTTTCAGAGGAAAAAAAATCAACCAAACAAAAAACCAGTTACTGCTTCTATTATTTATTAGGCTTATTGTTTCTTCAAACAAATAAGCAAAAGCAAGTCTATTCCTTATGTATACTTTTTATACTTCCAGAGAAAACTTCAGTAAGACCGGTCTCATCACCAGCCTGAATTGCATCTTTTTCCTTTTAATTCTTCATTATTGAGGTATTTGAGCGTTTCTTAAAATCCATACATCCTTAGACCATGCTTATGAAGCAGGAAACTGTTACCATGACACATTTTAACACAAAAGAGTACTTATCCAGTTAACTGGGAGTAGACTTGAGTCCCTGGTATCGATTCATGTTTTTGCTAAGAATAGAACACAAACATATGGGGAAATGTTTTCTTTTAAATTTTTCTTTTTTTTTTCTTCTTTTGTTTTCTTTCTTTTTTTTTCCCCTCCAGTAATCTATAGATAGTTTTAAAAACAGGGGTCTGCATAGAATCAGGTTGATACATATTAGGGAATTACTTAGTTATTGGCACTTCACTGCTGCTGCTGGACTAAGGCTGCCTGTGTCTATGCAGATTATATATTTGCTGCAGTGTGTGACCTGGTAGCATCAGGATGTAGATACAGCGTGTGACTCTCTGCTGGAAGCAAGTCTGGACAGGGGCCAGCAGTTTAGCTTCTCAATCAGCCCTCTTCAGTGTGGCTCTCAGAAGGAATGCAATGCCATCCCACTGTTCACCTGATCTGCGCTCTCCTCATCTTTGTTCACATATATGTATGCGTGGATGGGCAGCTGTCTGACATGCAGCAAGGAAATAAACGTTAGGCTACATCCCCGAGATCAGGAGAGTACAAAGAGATACTTCCAAACCTGACAAGACCTGAGGATTCACTTAAAATATTCTATGTTTTGATGAAAGACAAATAAGATACATATTATGATTTTTCTGTGTGTATGCTAAATGTATATGAGCCAACTTAGCATGTCTTGTGTAGCAGCGCAACTTCTGAAAAAGCTTCTTTCTTATGAAGCATGTATTTTATTGTCCTTCTAAGTTCATAGCTCCTCAGGGCAACATTTTACAAGAACAGAAAACATCTGAGGCCAAGAAAAACAAAAATGGAATTTCTGGGAGAAAAAATTACATCCACAGCTTTTGCAAACATTGGGACCCATGTGTCTGTGTCTCTCTAAAGGATTAGTTTTTCAATTACACACAGTTTATTTGCTGTGCTTGCTGAATCACTGTTGCTCTTGAATCTTATTTCGTGTCCGTCTAGGACAAGTTGAAGCATTCATTTTCTGTGTTCAGTGAACGATATGGGTTACAGCATTAGTATATCGAAGATAGTTCTTTGAACTCACAGTTGCATAAACGTTTCAATTCAGAGTGCCTTAATACATGACCAAGCTTTTCAGAATAGACCATAAATAAATATAAATTCTTAAGACTGTTCTTGCCCAAACCTGTTTGCTACTGTATGATTACATTCAGACTTGGTGCAAGTAACTGTGTGTGTGAGTGCGTCCTAATTTCTGGTAAATTTATACACAAGAAGAACAAAGGCAACCTCTCCTGTCATACAAGGTACAGAGAGATACATTAAAACTAACAAAGCAGAAAAGGGGCTGAAATTGAAGCAGTTTTTAAAATGACAGTTTAATGAAAGCAGTGTGAAAATACTATCAGTCTGATGGAAAACATCTGTCCTCAACTATTCTTGAATGATGGAAGGTTGTGAGACACTTCAAGAATTTTTTACGAGTCTGTGGTTATATCAAGAGTAGGTCAGGCATGACCTGTCTCCTTTAATATCATAGCAGTGACACTCCACAACACAAAACCTTTGAGATGATGTGTAGATCTTGTTTTGGTTCTTCTGTACTAAAGGAATCCTTCAGAAGTGTTGCATGTCATCATTCATGGGTTTATAATTAAGTTACAAGTTACATTTTCATTTTAAATAGAAACCGGAGTGTATAAAATAACTGTGGTGAAATATGACATATTGTAGCAATGTTGTGCAGAAGATAAGAAAATGAGAGCCTTAATAAATGACATTACATAAATCTAGTAAATCACCTATCATTGTATCTGAATCCATAAATACTAACTACAAACTCTGATGAAAGTGATTTGTCATTTTTTCCTTACAGGTTTCCTCAGTTTGCTGATGTTTGTTTAATGTTTTCAGGCAACATACCTTATCGATTACTTTCCACTTCTGCCTAGTATTTTATGGTCCACGTTGCATTGCCACAGCAGTATTATATATCCAAATTTTGTCCTCATTGTAACCCACAAACAACCTTGATTGACAGTAGCAACAAGTTAGTAACTACTTTATATTCATTTTTTACACTATGATATCAATGGTGTCTTACTGCCAACATACATAAAATCATTTGCAATTCTAGCAGAGCCATTCATGCTGCTGTGGTCAAGGGTATGCCATTATTTCAAGTTTAAAATCCTCTGATATAACTCAACATTGCAAATTTGCTTCAGGGGGATGGCACAGAGGTTCTGAGATTCTTTTTCTCAGGATGTGAAACTAATTGGTCATTTCTTTGTGTTCCAAGAAGGAAAGAAAAAAAAAAAAAAATCAAGGAATAAGTTTGGAACAATTTGAAAGTGACTCAAGTAAGTATTGTTAGAAAATGAATCTGTGCAGGTTATTAGCCTCTCATTTAGACAAAACACTGGGGGTGTGACTAATTAAGTAAGAATGGACATTGGGGACATTCTCCTGGAAAACTGCTTGAATCTCAGTGTTGATTAGGTAACGTTCCTTTGTTTATAATGCACCACACTTTATACACTTTCGCATACACTTTTCTGAATTGACATCACTGGGATTGGTGGTAATCAGAGCTGAAGAGAGCTGGCATCCAAATCTTAGCCCTGCTGTGGACATTGCTGGCAGGTTGTTTTCTCTGGGTTGGGTTATTTTTTTGTTTTGTTTTGTTTTGCTTTGGTTTGGTTTGGTTTGGTTTTGTTTAGTTTTTTGTTTTTGTTTGTTTGTTTGCTTGTTTGTTTGTTTGTTTTTAAACCTACATTTTATAGTCCTATATCGAACTTATATCATCTAAGGAGTGTCAGGAAGGTTACAGCACCATTTTATTTATTTTTTTATTCTTCTTTTTCCTTTCTGTATTCAAATTACCCAGGATCTCTACCCTTGGGTGTATGTTTGGCCACACCTATTTCACCGTGATGTATGAGCAAGATTTTTACAACTACAAGAACCCTTCCAAGAAAAGCTTTATTCCTCCACTTCCTCACACCTCCCCCCTCCCCTTTTGAGCTAAAGTTTATTTTAGTTTATGTGTGCTCAAGTATGAGAAGAAATCTGATGAACCTTAGGAACTGGAAGGGTCTCATGTTACTAGTATGAGGACAGACTCTTTGCACTGCAGCAGCAGCTACAGGTTCAGGTTACCTACTGAAACTCCTTTATATTAGATGTTACACAACCACAGACAAAAGACCCCAACAATCTGTGCCCTACAAAGACAGGAAATGAGAAGTCTGAGAGAAGTACAAGGCAATACTTGTACCACAATTTGAAAAAAAAGGGGAAGGCAGAGCAGGGAGGAACATAGAAGGGGCAGACAGAAAGGTGTACACAGGGACCCAGTCACATGTAGAACAGAACCAGTGAGTACACCGACCGAGCAGTGCACCTGATTTCCATGGTCTGTCATATCTTCTTACATCTAACTAAAACTTCTCTTCACCACTTCTTTGCGTAACCTCACCCTCTGCCCCGTGCATCTAAGTGCCAGATACCAGGGGAACCTGTTTGTGTGTGAGTGGAATTTGGTGTGTGCCACTGGATTCAGATTGAGGCTATGGGTACTCCTGGCCTGTAGTGTCAGAGACTGCAGTGAGTGGGGGCATCCCAGCGCGAGCTACTGGAGCAAGTAGGAGTCTTTAACCTCCAGCCACAGGGCAGGAATGGTGTGTGTCTCAAAACCAGCTACTGGGGGGGACCAGTGTGAGGGAGGCAAGTGAGTGACTATATCCTCTCCAAACCCAGTTAGTATGAGGTGTGCATGTGTAATCAACAGAAACTTCAGGCTGGTGCTTGTGTAAGTCCTCTTTGAGGGAGTTGTCAAGTGTCTCCTCTATGGCAGCCTGTGTGACCGGTTGTGTCAGTGTCCTCTCTCTGTATGAATCTGGGACAAATGTTCAGTTTCTTTGCTAGTTGAACATACAAACGGGAAAAGGACACCCACGTCCCTCAGACAGAGCAGTGACCCCGGTAGCACCAGGCTGGACTCCGTCAGCCAGGCTGGAGAGGTTTGGAGTGGCTGGAGGAGATGGCCACTCAAGAAGCTGAACATGAGCCGGCAGTGTGTGCTGACAGCCCAGAAAGCCAATCGTATCCTGGGTTGTATCAGGAGAAGTGTGGCCAGCAGGTCGAGGGAGCAGATTCCCCCCTCTGCTCTGCTCTTGTAAGACCCCACCTGGAGTACTGCGTCCAGCTGTGGAGCCCTCAGCATAAGAAGGATATCAACCAGTTGGAACGAGTCCAGAGGAGGGCCATGAAGATGCTCAGAGGGCTGGATCACCTCTGCTATGAAGAATGGCTGAGAGAATTTGGCTTGTTCAGCCTAGAGAAGAGAAGGCTCTAGGGAAATCTTACTGCAGCCTTCCAGTACCTGAAGGGGACTTACAAGGAAGCTGAGGGGTCGACTTTTTACAAGGGCCTGTAGTAACAGGACAAGGGGTAATGGGTTTAAACTGAAAGCAGGGAGATCTAGATTAGATATCAGCAAGAAGTTCTTCCCAGAGAGGGTGGTGAGGCACAGGAACAGGTTGCCCAGAGAAGCTGTGGATGGCCCACCCCTGGCTGTCTTCAAGGCTAGGCTGGATGAGGCTTTGAGCAACCTGGTCTAGTGTCAGGGAGCTGGAACTAGATGATCTTTAAGGTCCCTTCCACCCCAAACCATTCTATGATTCTATGTCCCTTAACAAAGTGGCTGAGTGTAACCCACCTTGATAGCAAGGGGGAAGGGGAGGAGTCTGAAGGGGTGGTGTTGAGTCCAAGAAATAAGAAGGAGGAGTGGTCTCCCTAAGCCTGTAAATGTTTGTGTTTTTCTGGTTCTCTTTCCTAATACCTCAATCAGTACTTATAAATTAAATTTAATTGCTAATTAATTTAGTTAAATTTCCCAAGTCAAATCTGTTTTGCTAGTGACAGCAACAGGTAACTTATTATTTTGACCTGTTGACCTGTTGTTCTTGTCTATCTTAGTCTTCCTATGCTCTCCTCCCCACTCCCCCCACCCCCCTTCCTGACTTGCAGGGATGGGGGTAATGAGGGGTTGTTTGTGTGCTTGGCTGCCAGCTAATGTCAGCCTACCTGTCTTAGCTTTGCACCAGCCAGTCTATGTTTTGCTTCACCTCATAACACATCAAGCTGGATAGGTGGTGCCAGCCTAGGGCCTGGGGCACTGCAGGACCGGTGGGGAGGAGTTGGGGATGGAAAGAGTTACAGTTGGGTACAACTTGGGAAGGGGGAAGGGTCCGACGGGGCTTCCGGCCAAGGGGGCTGGGATTTTCTTTATTGTGGGGACCTCGTGGTGAGTGGTGTGTGCTCTGCACAAAGAGAGCGTCTTGTCAGGCAGATTGGTCTAGCAGACAGGGTTTGAAAGGTTTTTGTTTTGTTTTGTTTTGTTTTGCTTTTTTTCTCTCTTACTCTCCCTGCTCTCAGCCCCCAGGTGGTTTCGTGGGGGGTTTGGTCCCTCTGGGTTGGTTTTCTTTTCCTTTTCCCTTCTCGGGGTGGGATCCTGTATCATTTGTTCTACCTTTTTCCTCTGTTCCTTAAATTACTCATTGGCACTAGCGTTGTTAGTAACTCCCTATGTTTCATTTATATAATTAAATAGTTCTTATCTCAACTCCTACGGGCTTTTCCTCGGTTTGTTCCTCCGACCCTTCCTCACCAGGAGTGGGTGTGTGTGTGTGTGGGGGGGAGTGGTAGAGTGGCTGGTTGTGCTAAAACCACGACAATACCACACTTGCATTCAGATATGAATTTACCTGACTACATAAAATATACATATATACACCTGAAAAATTGAATATTGCTATAAACTCTTAGCAAGAGGTTTAAATCTCACTGTTAAGGTATGTTATGGGTCCCGGTCTGCTGGCCATTTTTGCCAACTCAAAAGTTCTGGTTCAAAGACACACACGCTTCTTTTTTGGATATGCTGTAATTTTCAAATTCCCCCAGCCAAATGGAACTTTGTAAGATCCATGGAGAGCATTTTCTGAAGCCATAAAAAGTTGTTAGCTCAGCACTTCATTTTCAACCCCTGGTGAAAATATAAATGTTTACAATTGAGTGTGAATTCAAGTTCCAGCATTAAAAATACTGGGTGAAAACTTAGGGTCACTGAAACCAGTGATCAAATTAACTCCGTAGAGGCAGCATTTCATGTCTCAGGCTTTTACGGCATTTTTCTAGCTGCTTAATATAGAACACTGAAAAAGAACTTTCTAAGGAAGTGTCTAAGGAAGATAGGTTGCACTTTCTGTTCAGTTACAGATTAGTTCAAGAGCCAGTGCTAATAATACTAACACTAGTGGAGCAAAATTTTCACCAGAAGTTCACCATAAGTTCACCATATGTTTTCAACACTGCAAAAGCAGAAAAAGCTTAAACAAATTAGAACTGTTGCTTACACATCTGTGGTATATAAAGCATGCAGAGAATCTAATATACAGGGTTGGGGCAAACCATCATTATCATGATTAAGGATGGACATAGTTGCATAGAAATTTTTGGGTGTTGACCTGCTGGAAAACAGCTCTGAAAAGAAGGACCTGGGAATGCTGGTGGACAGCAAGTTAACCATGAGCCAGCATTTTGCACTCATGGCCAAGAAGGCCAACGGTATCCTGGGGTGTGTTAACAAGGGCGTGGCCAGCAGCTCGAGGGAGGTCATCCTCCCTCTTTACTGTGCCTTGTTGAGGCCACATTTGGAGTCGTCTGTCCAGTTCTGGGCTCCCCAGTTCAAGAAAGACAGGGAACTACTGGAGAGAGTCCCGAGGTAGGGTTACAAAGATGATTATAAGACGAGAACATCCCCCTTAGGAGGGAAGGATGAGACACCTGGGTCTGTTTAGTCTGGAGAAGAGAAGACTGAGAGGAGATCTCATCAATTCTTATTAATATTTAAAGGGCAGGTGTCAAGAGGATGGGTCTAGACTCTTTTCAGTGTTGCTTAGTGACAGGAAAAGGGGCAATGGGCACAAACTGGAGCACAGGAAGTTCCACTTGTACTTGAGGAAAAAATTCTTTACTTTGAGGGTGACACAGCACTGTAATGGGCTGCCCAGAGAGGTGGTGGAGTCTCCTTCTCTGGAGATATTCAAAACCCGCCTGGACGGCAATCTGCTTTAGGTGAATTTGTCTTGTCAGTGGGGGTTGGAATAGATGAGGACCATTCCAATCCTGACTATTCTGTGATTCTGTGAAACAAAAAAATCTTTCTCTGAAGTTAGATATGAAGAGATGGGGGCAGGAAAGTACACAGATACATATTATTCACATAAACACACACAACTGAAACATCAAAATATAGTAAACTCCTTAATGAACATTTTTGGATAGGTAGAATTATTTGCTTATATGTACAGCTCTCTGCCACAATCCTCCCCTTATGTTAATCCAGATGAAAATACACACTCTCAGCGTCCTTTCTCATTGTGTCAATAGGCATTGTCATAATCTAGCAATCAAGTCAATTTTAGCCTCATTGTGAAAATACAAGGATATATAAGTGATTTTTTTTTTTTTTTTTGATAGTGATGTTGGTGTAAAGGTATGTCTTCAGTGCCAAATTTAACCCTATTTTAGAAGACACTACTGGGATTTACACACCAAAAATTAAAGACTGAAAATGCTTTTTGTATGCCCATCTTCTTGTACATTACCTGCCTGTTTGTCAGTGAATGGCATGATTCTGCTGAAAGGCTATATTCGTTGTAATAGCTTTCTTCAGAAATCTCCATTTATAAACATTATAGTTTGGGGCACTGTATTGTATGTTTGGAGAAAGTGTTGCAGTGTGCAGCATGTCAGAGGGCTCTTGCACTGTGAATGTTATCTGCTCATTGCTGGGAGCTCCGGCTGATTAAAACAAGGCGGTTATACCTTGCAGGTCTAGGGTGAGTCCTAGATGAGTCAATGATCTAATGCATAAATAGAAGGATCAGCATGGGTCTTTCATTAAGAAGCTGTCTGAGATGCTAGCTGCTGCCCTAGCTACCTGGCAATGTGCTGACAGCTAGAGCAATTGCCTAGGAACAGCAGGAAAAAAAAAAAAAAAAACTGGCTTAGGCAAAGTCCCTGAGCTGCAAGCACACATCAGAATTTAAAGTTCCTAAAATACAGCAACAAAGTTTGTAAGCAAAGTTCTCAGACTAAAAATAGGAAAGCTGAGTAATTAGGAATATGTGACTCTTCCTTTTAAATCATTGCTGAACAAGATCCGCTATGAGCAAGCTTCCATACAGTGTACAGTCCATGCAACGAAAATTAAGAATAAAAAGAGTAAACAAAGGAAATTGGAAATAAAAACCAATTCATGTAAGTTGGTCAGAAAGACGAAAGTCTCCTTAACAGAAAACTTGAAGAGAAGCCTGACCCCCCCAGAGTGTGAGGGAAAGCAACTCTGGCCATCATTTAAAATGCTAGAGGCACTTTTCTGAAGGTTGCGTAAAATAACTTTGCAAACCACTGGGTATAAGGATGTGCCATACTTAATCTAAAACCTTTGGTTGTTTCAAGTTTTCTAGCCTCCAGGCAATGGCAAATCTTTCTGTAACAACTTATGCAGGGTGAAACTGAGATCATACACAAGAGATAGTGGCTTACACAGGGAATGGCTTATTTGCCATCATTACAATGATATTTCCTGCCTATTTAAGCACACCTATGGTGTCTAGCTAGAATGAGAAATGGACATAGCAATAGAGACTTCCTGCAAAATTGTATGTACAGTCACTCTGGCTTAATTTTCTTTGGCACACTAAGCAAACCTTAGCAGTGTTTAGCTTCTAGGCATCTCTTAGTAGGCTGACCTCTTTACATTTAAATAAGTTAGTTTGCTTAAAAGTAGGGTGCTCCGTCTGTCCAAAGTTCAGCTGGTTCCTGCACCTGATGGCAAATGTCACCAAAAAAATCAGTAAATGCAAACTCTACATGGACATGATTTCTAGTCAGATACCAGTAGCTATTGCTATGTGTCACATTAGAGAAAACATGCATAAAAAATTAGTTTTGACTGAACCTTATTTTTTTTTTTCCACTCTGTAAAAAACTTACCTTGAAAATCAATGCTCAGTATTCATCTGTCAAGCAGACACTATTAATACAGATGAGAAAAGTGGGCGAGAGGAGGAAAATAATGTTGGAAGTGGGAGGATGACTACCTGATTTGCAGGTGTGTCCCAGTTTTTCAGCAGTGCCTTTGACTGTTAGTAACTAGACTTTCTGGTATACCCAACCAGTGGCAGGAAGAGATTACACAGGATGCAGAGGAAAAAGCATGACTTCCAGGCATAACAAGCACCTGTAACATATTCTGTAATGTATTTTCAGGAGCAACAATCTCCTCTTTAAAAGCTATTTAAATTACATCAGGAAATCCATCCTTTGATGAAGAGCACCTGATTCAAATTGAACTATGGCTATAGAACAGTATTTTCTTCAAACACTATCCACCACTGCTTCTGAAAACAATATAGCCCTTTTCCATCAAAATATTGAGAAACTTGGATCCTGCTGTAGAATTAGCAGAAATTTGAATGGTCAGGTAACACCAGTTTTTAAAAATGTCTTCTTTCTTTCATATCTTAGTTGCAAGGAACACTTCCTCTTCCTGATATCTGGCTGTGCTTGCATAGCTACATTCCCGTCTAAGATGGGGCTAAAGTCTGTGCTAGGTTCAAATAGAAACTGTCTAGCTACAGAGCTGACAGTAATGGTAGCCTGGAGACAGGGGCTTTTGTTACGGCATAACTGTGTCCCCTGTGCTAAGTATTTGACAGCTTGGTCTGCCATATGTATAAAAGTTGTCTAAAGTTGTCTTTGACTGCAGGCTTGGCAAGCCCAAAAGTGTAAGAGAGGTGATGTTCCTTAGGGCTCTGGCTGCTCAGCACTCATGCTATATGCTCTGTAGAGCATCACTCTGCTCCAGTCACTTCAGAGCCCTGTAAAGCCACAGTTCCCCACATCTCCCCTCCCCACTCTACGTTCAGCTGCAGTTTACGAAGGTCAGGAGAGGTGCTGAAGTAATTGATCTGATTCTGCTTCTGTTACTGGGGAAAATCCAGCTGACTTTATTGGAAGTAGAATCACAGTTGTAATAAGGGGAGGGAAAGGGGCATGTTAGGAAACCTAATCCTTTTACCAGTTTACATAGAATCATTGCAGATGAGAAAAGTATAGGTGGCTACACTGATCAAGAACTGATCAGTTTTATTTGCACCTAGGTCTACAGAAGGAACCTGGGTGTGTGAGTAACACTGCATGTGGAGTTTTATGTCTGTATTTAAGTTTGGCTGTAGGAATTCTGTGATGTTAGTGATCACATCATACGAAGATGTGGTGTTATATCAGATGTCTCGTCTAGTTCATAGCTGTAATGATTTACCCAGGGGGCCTTACTTAGTGTGTGTAATTCCATACCGTCATTTCACAGTGGAAACAATGTATTTGGGAATGAATACTTGATATCTCCAGAATGTTTACGGAAAGAACAGAGGTAATTGTAGAATCAATATCTTCTTAAAAACTAAAAGTTGTATCGGTTAATATTTTATACAGAGAAACAGTTATACTGCGTAAAAACCTGATGAGAAATACGTACCTCTTGCAAATTTAATGAATCAACCCAAGTTCCTTGTCATGTCTGGAAATAACATGAAGGATTTAGAATAGTCTCCAAGCATGTGAAATTGGAGTATAAAATTTCAAGCTGAAAATAAAGGGAATAAAAGCACTTTTGGAACCTGCTTTGGAGTACAACAACTATTTGGAAGAGATGGGATACACCTGACTGTGTGGGCAAATCTATCTTTACCAACAGCTTGGTATGGCTGGTAAGAAACCTGTCAGGGCGTGCTTTAAACTAGGAATGACTGGGGAGGGAGAGATTCTTCCCCATGTGAAGAAGCTGGGAGGGGGGTGGGCAAGACAAAGGCCTGGGGTGATGGGAGCAGAAGTGACATCATAGTAATCAACAAAACAGAGCTGAAGTGCAATCTCTGAGTTTAATGAAGGTAGTGCTTGCAGAACATCCTTGTGTGGAAAGCTCTTAAGCCTATACTGGGGAATCAGAACACATGGGTGTCTATCTGTGATGAGCTGACCCTGAATGGATGTCAGGTGCCCACCAAGCCACTCTATCGTTCCACATCATCATCTGGACAGGGGGAGAAAAATACTATGAAAGGCTTATGGGCTGAGATAAGAACAGGGAGATCACTCACCAGTTACTGACACAGGCAAAACAGACTCAGCTCAGAGAAATTATTTTAATTTCTTGCCAATCAAATCAAAGTAGGATAATGAGAAATAATACAGAACCTTAAAAATCTTCCACACACTCCTCCATTCTTCCTGAGCTCTGCCACCTCCCCTTGAATGGCACAGGGGGATGTAGGATAGGGTCTCTGCTCATTTCACCATGTTGTCTCTGCTGCTTCTTCCTCATGCTCTTCCCCTGCTCCAGCGTGGAGTATCTCCCATGGGATGCACACCTCCATGGATTTCTCCAACATAATTCCTTCTCATGGGTTGCTGTTCTTCATTAATTATTCCAGCGTGGTGCCTCCCATGGGGTGCAGTCTTTCAGAAGCAACCTGCTCCAACCTGGGTCCTCCATGGGGTCACAAGTCCTGCCAGTAAAACTGCTCCAGCCTGGGCTCCTCTACCTACATGGGTTCACAGCTCTTGCCAGGAGTCTGCTCCAATATGCTTCGCTAGGGGTCACAGCCTCCTTTGGGCATCCCCCTGGTCTGGTGTGAGGTCCTTCCCAGGCTGCAGGCGGGTGTCTGCCCACCCCCCTGGGACCCTCCATGGCTTCAGGGGCACAGCCTATCCTCTCACCACAGGCTGCCAGGGAACCTCTGCTCCAGCACCTGGAACACCTCCTCCCCTCCTTCTTCACTGACCTTGGCGTGTGCAGAGCTTTTTCTGTCAAATATTCTCACTGCTCTCCTCCAGCTGCCTTTACTGTTGTGCAGCACTAAAGTTATCCCAGAGACACTACCACCACTGTTGATTGGCTCAGCTTCGGCTGCCAGTGGGTCTGTCTTGGAGCCGGTTGGCATTGGCTCTGTTGAACAGAGGGGAAGCTACAGTCAGCTTCTCATAGAAGCCTGTCCTGCTACAAAAACCTTGCTCACAAACCCAAGACACTCTGAAACACTTCTAGTGGAGGCTGCATGGAGAACAAACTGAAGGAGTTAGAATTCCATATGCAATCATGGGGCTACAACCTCATTGGGTTCAAAGAAGTACTGTGGGACTGCACTCACAACTAGAGAGCTATGACGGATAGATACAGGCTCCTTAAAAAGTACAGAGCAGGAAAGTGAGGAGGAGAAGTTGGTCTTTGATTTGCCTTTCATGTGAGAGAGCAACTGGGGTGCATAGACCTCTGCCTGGGGATGCGTAAGGATCCAGCTGAGAGCTTGTGGGTGAGAATTAGCTGTCAGACCAACATGGTTTCTGTTGTAGCAGGTATTTGTTATAGACCTCCTGACTACGAAGAAGTAGTAGCTCAGGCCTTCTTCAGATGACTGAAAGGAACATCGCATTCACAGGACTTGGTCCTTATAGGGGCCTTTAACCACTCTGATACCTGCTGGAGGGACAACACCAACGGTTCAAGCAGTCTTGGGGATTTTCTAGAACACATAGATGGCAACTTCCTGACACCAGGGATTGAGAAGCCAACAAGGATGGGTACTCTGCTGGACCTGTTACGTACAAGTAAGAAAGAACTGATCATGGATTTGAATGTCAGAGACAGCCTTGGCTACAGGGACATAAGTCAGTGGGATTCATGATCCTATGAAGAGGGAGCAAGGGAAAAAGCAGGACCACAATTCTGGGTTTCAGAAGGGCAGATTTTTTGCTCTTTAAAGATCTGCTTGCCCAACAACATATTATATATTAATAGAGCATTTCAGGGTTTCTGACACAGCCATGTAAATACTAGATTTTTCAAACAATACGTATGTATCTATGGGTAGCTTACAATCCGATGGTAAGAGACTTTTTTCTGGATATTTGAAAGAGAGTTTTTGTAAGCAGCTTTGTCTTCATTTATAAGTTACTGTCAGAGACTACACTGGTATGAATAAATATCAACATATTTAAATAAATACAGCTGTAATTCTCCACTCCAGCACTCCCCATCCAGGCAGAAGGCTTTGAATATATGTGTAATGCTTTATTATTTGCTTTCAAACACTTCCTCAAAATCTGCTTTTGGAGCAATGCCTACAAAGACATGCCATGCTTAAGGCACTCATACACCGTCTCTGCTGCTTATGACAACGATCAGATCAAGCTTAATGTTTCTGCAAATTCCTCTGTGCACCTGTGGCCACCTTTTACTTCTTCCTCAAGCTTGTATTGTAGATTCTTCCAAGCAGAAAAAGTGTTTATGGTGGTCAGTTCTTCTATTTTGTATTTCTGTTCTGTCTTTTTATCCTTGCTTTTTGATAATACTGTGACAGTATGGTTACTACAGCTAATGGTTTTGCTATGTTCACTGATTTTACCAGCTGAAGATCTGACATGTTTGCATAAACATAATTCTATTATCTTGCCTGGAACTGTCACTCCCTAAAAATAGATGACCTGTCAGGAATACGACTTCTAATACTTGGCACCCCACACTCTCCTTCACTGCTCAACAGAATTCACAGCCAAAGTACTGCCTCTTTGAATTCCTTTTGTCACAGCTGGGAAGGTTTTTCTCAGTGTAACTCATTGTTTCACTGCTTCATTTTCTCTCTCAGTGCTAGGTCTGATGGGAAAATCTCTAACTATGCAAACATTTCTGCCTTTTTAATTAATTTAGTACTAATCACTATAATGTGACTGTAGAGGAAAAGTAAGTGCAATTTGGCCTCACGAGAATTAAAATCTCTGGCACTAAAGTAGGTGTTTCACTGCAAGAGAATGATGTTAGACTTATAGATACAGAAGAGATAACATCAACTCCCTGCTTTTTATTTTCTATTTTGCTCCTTTCCTTTCCTCATAACAAATATAATCTATTCATAAAATCTAATACATGCTCATTAGTCTCTAATCAGCAACAGCAAATATATGATCAGTCCCAGTAGGGTTTTGCTGATAGGACATAGTCTTTCTACTGTGCCATGAAATTATGCTATAGCTCTTGAGCATCCCACAGAAACTCCATTTTGGCTTTTCCCCAGATGAGATAAAACTGTTGGCTAGAGGACTGAGGAAATATAGCGAAAACAAAATAAACTCAGGATTTAAATATTTGCTTGCATAATCCATTAGAGAATTTAATCTTTACTGAAAATTTTAGGAGAAACTTCATATTCAGTTACCATCCTGTTTCCTGTACTTCACTTTTTATGGGTCTCTTGAAATGATGAAACACTAGATTTGGTTCCTGCAATAAGTTCCTATGATATAAAATACACTATTGTCTCAGTAGTGACTTCAGATGGCTTTTGCTCTAAAAGCACAGCAATGGAAGTGTGCTTTGCAGCAGCAGATTTTGTTTGTTATAATCCAGGGACATATTTTGATAACAGATTCCTGATCAACTATCCAGGCAGCCTGTCTTTCCTTAGAAATTCCAGTTTTTGTAACAACCATAAAATGAGACAATTTTCATGATTTTGATTTTTTCAATTGGAAAGATAATGAATTTCAACAGAAATGGAAATAAAAAGAACTCAACAACATATATTTAAAGTGCAACAAAAATAGTTTTAAGAATTATTTCCCTTATTCAATAACTCCAGTGTGCTTGTATTAATTTGTTAATTTCTATGTCCTACTTGTTAAATGTAACAGAGGAACCGCCTGTTTCCACTTGGTTTCACGTCTTTTCTCATTATTATAATGGATACCATTAAATATCCAATCCTATCCTAAACTAATTTGCATCAGGTTTAATGTGATTTGGAACCTTTATGGATTATGGATATATTTGGTTTCTCATTAGTTTCTGACAATCAAAATGTGCAAAAGAAAAAGATTGCTACTACTGTATCAGTATATTTAGTTGCTTTCTTTCTATCATCTTTTTTATCTTAAGGGAAGGAATGGAAGCAGCTGAGTGCTTTATCAAATAAATTAAGAACTACTACATACTTGGATTTTCTAAGCAAAAGTTATTCAGAAAATGAGAGAAATATCCACTCTGGTCAGTCTTTTAAGTCTTCTATTGCTCTGAGCATCCAGACTCATTTATTTATTCACCACCCCTCCCCCCCAACCCTCCCCCCCCAGTGAAATTACTGAGCTAGCAGAAGAAATCCTTTGGGAAGTGAAAATATGCTTTTAAGAATTTCCTTTGACAGACTTACGCTTTGTCGCTTTTCTTTTTGTTTGCATTGATTTTTTTTTTTCTTTTAATTTGTTGTTGTTTTTCTTCTCCAAGTGCTTCCTCTATACTTGTAATTCTTCCTCTGGACAATTAATGAACGCTAAAATGATCTTGCTCTCAGTTATGCCAGAAAAGCATACACTAGGATCACTTCTACCTAACTGAGAACAAGAACATCCCTAAGTGTCAAAAGGAGTGATTTCTGTTTGTCCTCTGTGGAAATGATTTCACACCACACTTTCTCCTGGGTGACAGAGATTAAGAGAGTTCCATTTTTACATATCATGTCATTACACTAATGTGCACTGCACTGACTCAGCCCTACTCTACTTAACAAAGTAAGACCCTTTGAGGAGTTATTTCTATTAATAACATGCTTTGCATGATTCAGATAAAATGAGTTATTAAATGTCTCCAGGAGGACCATAATTTTCTAGAACAATTCTTACAGAGCAGAGGATGACAATTATTTTTCCCCTCCTGTGTGTGAAGCAACTTGGATACCTTGAGGTATACTTAAACTTTAAAGTTTATTATGAGAGCTATTTTAATTTTGTAAAATGAATCTGTTCATGAAGAATACCTTCTTCAAAATGGTAGCAACCCTGATGAAGGACTAAGTCGTTCTAATCAGATATTTGTTAAAGTAATATTGTAGCTGTTTTCTTTAAATCAGATTCATTATTCAGATCTATGAAGTATGTACCAGCCAGTAAAAAGGATCCATCTTAAATTAAAATGATGCTTTTCTTTGACAAGACAATGCAATATTCTGTGTCATGCAACGAATTTAATGGGAATACTTGTCAGTATAAATTTTCTGGCAACACTAATAAACTATTCTATCATTCATTTTATTTCTAGAGAAAATAATATTTTCTTATTCAGACTGACGTAGTGTTTCCATTACTCCTTAAGAAAGACTTGGCAATACTTCAGACTGACTGTTATTAGAAAACATTCTATTACTAATCAGTAAATATATTACTTTCTTTTCCATTATACTTACCACTTTCTAAAGAAGGACTTGCTTTGATTACATTGGTTTGCTCTGGCGTAAGAGCAGCCTACTTCGGAATCTGGCCATACACAAAAGTGGCTTTCTGTGGAAGCACCTCTCACACTGCAGTGGCACAGCTCACAATATTTCTTTCATCATCCAACTCTAGCACCCCTACGTATGATCAAGAGATATATCATTGTATTTCTACTAAACAGGTATTATCAACTTGCTATAACTATAAATATTCCCAAATTTTAATTTATACAAATGAATATGACAGGTGCTGTGACTGTAATTTTTTCAGTTCTGATTAGACAAGAAAGCATCCAGAGTATTTATTCGGTGTTCAGTGTTCAAAGGTTTTGATAATAATCAGCAGTATGCTTAACATATTCAATTTGGAATATTTTCTGCTGTGTACCAACACCCAAGCAAGTCTCAGCTCTGTCCTGAAAAGTCAGGTCTGCAGTGTCAGCACTCTGTTCTGAGCTGAACTTCATCTACAATTGGATTTGCATGGCAGGGTTTTGGTAGTGGAAGAGTACAGGCATGTCTTCTGTGAGAAGCTGCTCGAAGCCTCTGCGGTGTCTGATAGAGCCAGTGCCAGATGTCTCCAAGACAGACCTGTTGCTGGCAAAGGCCAACCCCATCAGCAAAAGTCATAATGCCTCCATGATACCATGTTTAAGGGGGGTGGGTGGTGGGGGTGGTAATACTGAAGAGAGGAGAATTTGAAGGCAGAGAGAAAACAAGACCTGAAACCAACAATGTTGCAGACACCAAGGTCAGTGAAGAAGCAAGAGGGAAGGAAGTGCTCCAGAGCCAGAGTGAATATTCCCAGGCAGCCTGTGGTGCAGCCAGTGGTGAGAGGGCAGGCTGTGCCCTGCAGCCATAGGGGGTCTCGAGGGAGGATATACCCTCCTGCAGCCCAGGGATGACCCCACAATGGAGTAGGGTGATGCTGGAAGGAGACTGTGAACCCATGGGTAGCCCAGGCTGGACCAGGATCCTGGCAGGATCTGTTGCACTGTGAAGATAGGAGCCCAAGCTGGAGCAGGTTTGCTGACAGGACTTGTGACTCCACAGGGAACCCAGGCTGGAGCAGGCTGCTCCTGAAGGATGGCACCCTATAGGAGGGACCCACATCAGAGCAGTTCATGATAAACTACAGCCCATGGGAGGGACTCACATTGGAGATATTCGTGAACAGTCTCCCATGGGAGATACCCCATTCTTGAGCAGGGAAAGAGTGTGAATAGTCGTCCCCCTGAGGAGCAGAGACAAGGTGGGATGTCATTCCTTGCCACTTGGGGAGAAGAAGTAGAGAAAACGGGAGTGAAGTTGAAGCTGGAAAGAAGGAGGGAGGGGTGAGGGAAAGATGCTTTAAGGGCTCATTTTAGGTCTCTTTTACTTTGATTTGATTGGTGATAAATTAAACTAAGTTTCTTCCCTAGCTGAGTCTGCTTTGCCAATGGTGGTAATTGCTGAATGATCTCTCCCTGTCCTTATTTCAAGTCGTGAGCCTTTCATCATATTTTCTATCCCTTGAGAGAAAGTATATATAGTATGCAGGACTGATGTCATAATTAAGAGTTTAGTGGTAACATACAGGACCAACAAACGTAGTATTGATGCATTAAGCACATGTTTGGGAAGTATTAATTTATAAACATGAATTTAATTTCCAGTTGGTCTGCAAATATGCAGAATAATATTTTAGATTAGCAGATCTGTGTTTTTTCTTTATCCTGTTTATGTTTGTTGAGTGGATAGTAAAAGAATGTTGGAGACTCAGGAAAAGGAAGAAAATGTACAGAAAAGAAAATTCATGCTATTGTAAAATTCTGTATGTTCCTTCCTGTCCAGTAACACCTTTTGTGCTATGTTGATCAATACACTATTTTAATTCCCTCCCTTTTTTTGTATCTTTCTTCCTGGAAAACAAGTAGGAAACAGAAGATAAATCAGTAAAATTTAAGTCCTGCCTTGGTTCCCTACATGCTACAGTTTAAAATGGATAATCAGTATTAAGTATTGCTGTTCAGAGTTACTGGGATGTTGTCTGTGTAATTTTTTTAAAAAGAGGTCAAGGAGACTAAAGTGATGGCCTCAATACAGTGATAGGTCCAAGGGAACACATTTAATTTTTAAGGAACTGTCCACGCTAAGCCTGTGAAACCCAACATGAGAATGCAGTCGCTGATCGCAACCCATGGTGAGACTGCCATTTATTTGTTTTGATGTAAGTCCCTATCATGGCCAGAGTATATCCCAGCATCCTGGAGAAAATGATGCAGCAAAGCAGAATAACTGAAGGGCTCGTGCATTTCTGTTGGATATTCTTTAACACAGAATCTGTACACATTCTTTTATGTAGATGGTTTTGTCTACTTACCGTAAAGTGCAGCTTTGACTGCTGTGCTTTTTTCTAGCTCTTTTGCTTTTGTTAAGTAGTTGAAAAGCTACAAAACAGGGAAGGAAGAATCTCATCCTCTCTGTACACGTTTCTTTGATCCTAGACACGTCCATCACTCTAGGCAGGAAGGGATGGGAGCTGACTACCAAGTATTACCATCTGTGGTGTCAGCAACGTTCTTTTGTTCTTTCCTAATACCTATCATAACTCCTGTTGTTACCATATCTTTGTAGGTGTCCTGTTCCTATGTCTTTAACCATGTTTTCCATATTAATCTTTCTTAACTACATTATGCTTCAAAGCAGAACTGTTTCTTCAGACTTTTCTATGTATATTGATTCTGCCTCCAGGACCACAATTCACTTCAGATATATCACCTTAGAAAAATTTGTTACCCAGAATATGATAATAAATCAGGCATTGAAATCAATATCCATTATCATCCATTCATAAATGATTAACAAATCAACAAGCCTTCTAATGTAAACAAAAATGGGGAATCCATTGAGGACTTCAAGAAGAGTAGAAAGGTTAGGGAAAAAAAAGTAATATTGATTGATGAATATTTTTTCTCTTTTCCCCACCCCTCTCATTATTCCCTGTTTTATTAATGTGTGACTGACATTTGTGTCCCTGCTTTGTTGCCTCACTTATGTTCAGAACTTTACCAAAGGGACTGCAGGAAGGACTGGTGTTCAGACAATAACAAATCTGTTATACAATATCACTACTAAGATAAACACATCTCACTGAGCTGCAGCTTCTCTAGATATTTAGATTGCATGCTTTTAATTGTTTGACAAGTACAATTTTTGCCCTTCAGAAACTACCTGGAACTTTGGATCTGTTTCTGTGTTAGGAAAATGTCTAGCATATTTGCAGCTCATTAAATAATAAAAATAATCACAAGCATGCTGCTCTCCTAGTACACTTTTGCTGGTTCACACTCCAGAACCTTCAGGAGAACAGAGTTCTTCTAGTCTGTATAAAGAAATTTTTCTTTAGTTGTATGAGAAAGGCAGGTAACTGTTTATCACTACTGAAATGATTTGGCAGAAAATACCTGTCTTAAGAGCAAAGAAAACCTGGCTACTATTGGGAGTTGACACAAAAGATATCTATTTCCTGTAAAAGAAAAGATTCAAAGTGGTAACATTATTTGGGAACAACCAGCTTGATTTCATAAATCTTAAGTGCACTTCCTCATGGAATGCATTAATTATCAGAGACAAGGGGAAATGTTTAGGATGTGAAGCTCTGGGTATTCTGAGTGTCACAGCAGTAAATTAATGCCATCAAGAACTCACACAGATATAATCACATATAACTTTCTCCTTCAAGTACTGTGCAAATTACCTGTGTGGTTTATGATTATGTTTAAAAAGCAAAGATGATTCTTCGTGTTGTGGGTTAAAATTTGAGAACTTCTTATAAATATAGGAAGCAGGAAGGTGCTAAAAACTAAAGCCATGTTTCACTGTGGTAGTATTACTGCAGGTTTTTTTGTTTGTTTGTTTGTTTTTTCCAGAGAAAGTGTTATCTTACATGTCTCTTGGTTAAAGAATAAAGTGAATTAGAAAAATTGTATTGAAGAATAAGAGTGACAAACATAAATAAAAAGCTGCAGGATATAGATAAGAAATTTGTGAAATAACAACATAATAGAATTGCATAGCTGCATAAATGTGAACCAAGAAATAGATTACATTAAAATTCTTTCAAACTTAGCTGTGTCAACATTTACAAAAGAAAGAAAACCACACAAAAATGACTGTTAATCAAGCAAGCAGAAACAACATGGAAAAAATAAACACTCATATCAAGGACATCATCTGAACACATGGTCTTCCTGTACGTCTTTGATTTTCTCTGTATTTCAGAGTAGACAGTTATAATAATAACAACTAATGAGCTGTTAGTTAATAATCAAATGAAAAATTGCAAGAAATACTACAAAATCCCTAATGATTTTATTTTTTTGCATATAATTTAATATGTAATAAAAAACCCATAATTCATACGGAATTCTTAGGAATGAATTTTGTCTGAGCTAAAGACATCAAGACTCCTTAGAGGTATTTATCCTTGATATATGTTCAAGTGCAGTAAAAGTCAAGTTTATTTCATATTTCTTGTATTCCTTTTTTTCTATTTAATTTTGGTTTTCACTATAGCAAAAATTATCCAAATCTTGTTTAGTTACTTATCACTGAATCTGGTCAAGATGTTATCATTATTAATATTAATGTTGAAAGAAAACTTAATTATTTTTTAAAATTAAAACAGATTAGAAATAATTTACTGTTTTCAGAATGGATTAATTTTTCTTTTCATGGTTGCAGTGAACATGATCCAGAATGTTTTCAACATGCATGAAGTACAATTAAGGAGACAAGAGAGTACTCCCAGTTTGGTGTACTCTGATGTACACCAGCATCTATCCTCAAACAGTTTGGGAGGGCTTCAATACCACTACACCATAGACTTGCGGGGCACAGGAAATGGTTCCTGTAATATCTACCATCAGGATTAAAAATATAAAGTTGAATTAAATACGAGAATTCTTAGAAAAATCATATAAAGCTTAGCTTCCTATTTTAGTCTTTTGCATGTATAATGTTGGGGAACAAGCCCAGTTATACTTTTCTGGTTTTATCTGAGAACGAACGAGAGAAAGAAAGAGAGAGAGAAAGAGGAGAAAGAGAGAGAGAGAGAAAGAGAGAGAGAGAGAAAGAGAGAGAGAGAGAGAAAGAAAGAAAGAAAGAAAGAAAGAAAGAGAGAGAGAGAAAGAAAGAGAGAAAGAAAGAGAGAAAGAAAGAAAGAAAAGAAAGAGAGAAGAAAGAAAAGAAAGAGAGAGAGAAAGAAAGAGAGAAAGAAAGAAAGAGAGAGAGAAAGAAAGAGAGAGAGAAGAAAGAGAAAGAGAGAGAAGAAAGAGAAAGAGAGAGAGAAAGAAAGAAAGAAAGAAGAGAAAGAGAAAGAAAGAGAGAGAGAAAGAAAAGAAAGAGAGAGAGAAAGAAAGAAAGAAAGAAAGAAAGAAAGAAAGAAAGAAAGAAAGAAAGAAAGAAAGAAAGAAAGAAAAGAAAGAAAGAAAGAAAGAAAGAGAAAGAAAAGAAGAAAGAAAGAAAGAAAAGAAAGAAAGATAAGAAAGAAAGAAAGAAAGAAAGAAAGAAAGAGAGAAAGAAAGAAGAGAAAGAAAAGAGAGAAAGAAAGAAAGAGAGAGAAAGAGAGAAAAGAAAGAAAGAAAGAGAGAAAGAGAGAAAGAGAGAAAGAGAGAAAGAAAGAGAGGAAAGAAGAGAAAGAAGAAGAGAAAGAAGAGAAAGAGAGAAAGAAAGAAAGAAAGAGGAGAAAGAAAGAAAGAAAAGAAAGAAAGAAAGAAAGAAAGAAAGAAAAGAAAGAAAGAAAGAGAGAAAGAAAGAAAGAGAAGAAGAAAGAAAGAAAGAAAGAGAAAGAAAGAAAGAAGAGAAAGAAAGAAAGAAAGAAAGAAAGAAAGAAAGAAAGAAAGAAAGAAAGAAAGAAAGAAAAGAAAGAAAGAAAGAAAGAAGAAAGAAAGAAAGAAAGAAAGAAAGAAAGAAAGAAAGAAAGAAAGAAAGAAAGAAAGAAAGAAAGAAAGAAAGAAAGAAAGAAAGAAAGAAAGAAAGAAAGAAAGAAAGAAAGAAAGCGAAAGAAAGAAAGAAAGAAAGAAAGAAAGAAAGAAAGAAAGAAAGAAAGAAAGAAAGAAAGAAAGAAAGAAAGAAAGAAAGAAAGAAAGAAAGAAAGAAAGAAAGAAAGAAAGAAAGAAAGAAAGAAAGAAAGAAAGAAGAAAGAGAAAGAAAGAAGAAAGAAAGAAAGAAAGAAAGAAGAAGAAAGAAAGAAAGAAAGAAAGAAAGAAAGAAAGAAAGAAAGAAAGAAAGAAAGAAAGAAAGAAAGAAAGAAAGAAGAAAGAAAAGAGGAAGAAAGAAAGAAGAAGATAGAAAGGAAGAAAGAAAGAAAGAAAAGATTTTTTTGCACTCTGAAAGTTTCTTTGCTTCCTAGGTGCACCAGTAATATCGTTATATACTAAAAACAGGTTGGAAATAAAAATGTTAGCAATAAACTTAGATACTTTATGAAAAGTGAAGGACAAGGCCACCTTTATGAAAGTGATAAATTTATCTTTTGTGAGAGAATGGGTCTACGAAAATCAGTCCAATGTGTAGGTGGCAGGTGGGAAAATTTTGGATGGTAAAATAATTTTAAAAATCTGAGTGATTCTTCAGTTTGTTTGTGATTTTTTCCCTGTCTTATTTAAGGATTCGTAGACTGCAGTTAAAAAGCAGAGTCAGTGCACAAAGGATGCCCCTCCAAACCCTCTTTCCTTTTTTGAAGTACTCAAGAGAGTGTGCTTGAAACAGGTCTCTAGACATCTCTACTACCAAATAAAATAGTGCCACAGACTGTTATGGCTAATTGTCACAACCCAGCTGTATCCACAGTAATTAGCAGTTGGCTTCTTGTCTCTCTTGAGCCCCACATAATGGTCCCAAGCCATGGTTGCAATTATTTTGTCTGAATTATTTTGTTTTTCTAGTGTTTTTTTTTTAGGGTTTTTTTTTGTTTGTTTATTACTATTCTGAATATCTGAAATGATGTGAGTGTGGAGTTCATATCATCTCAGCATCATTTCTGGGATTCTGGAGAAGGGGCAGAGGTAATGGTAGTCCTCTTTATTGCACCACTGCCCTCCAGGGTGATCATTTCATTGCATTAGTTTCCTGCCCTGGGATGTTTCTTTCCTGTGAACAGGGGAGTATTGAAAAAGTAAAGGTATACTGTTAAATGACCACAGCTAGCTGAAGGAAGCTAATATGGTGCAGTATCATATGTACTGTGTGTTGGGAGGATCTATTGTACTCCCCTAACCTCTACTTCACAGACTCACAGAATTGCTTAAGTTGGAATTAGACCTCTGGTGATATTGCCTAGTCCAATCACTCTGCTCAAGCAGGGTCATCAAGAGCAGGTTGTCAGGGATTGTGTCTAGTCATGTTCTGAATAACTCCAAAGACTGAGAACATGAAACCTCTCTGGGCAACTTGTGCCAGTGTTTGATCACATTCACAATTAAAAATATATTTTCTTGGTGTTTTGATTTGTGCTTGTTGCTTCTTGTCAGCTAGAAGAGTCTGGCTTCAACTTCTTTACAATCTCCCTTCAGGTGTTAATAAGATCTGCCAAACCTTCTTTTCTGTGGGCCAAATAGTCCCTGAGACATGATCCTATCCATTAATCAGCTTCCTGTCCCTTTGATGGAATTGCTCCCTTGTCTTGGGAAGCCTGGAACTGAATGCAGCACCTCCAGAGGTGTTCTTCCTCTGTTGAGTAGAGAGGAAGGGTGACCTCCAGCATGTTGCTGTCCACCCCCTTGCCATGAGAACACTTTGCTGGCTGATAATCTCTGTTTTGCACACCAGGACTCCAAGGGCTTTCTTTGCAAACCTGCAAAGAAAGAGTCAGCACCCAGACTGTGCTGGTGCCTGGGGTTGTTTCCTCCCCAGGTGCAAGACTTGGCACCGCCCCTTTTTGGACTTCATGAGCTTCCTGTCAGACTGTTTCTCCAGCCTTTCATGGAACACTGGATACATAGCACAAACATCTTGTCTACCAGCCACTCCTCCCTGTTTTGTATTGTCTGTCTCCCAATAATGCTAGCTGGTGTGGACAAAAACTATGCCTAGAAATAAGCTAACAGTGAAGGAATATGCATGATCAGATGCATATGGCTTGAATTCACTCTCCAGCCATCCCTGCCTAATGTATAAATATGCGTGTCACCTAAGCCAGGAAGGTACTGATTTATTTTTCCCATGTTAAGAAATAGTCAGATTATATAGTTTATATACTATTCTACTATGCTATAGTAGGAATTTTCTTAAAGCTGAAGTACGTATATCTGGAGTATAAATATTTTCCTTCCCAATCAAGAGAACACTGAAGGTTTTCTCTCCCCATCCTCCTCCAGTCCCGTTACCCATCCAGGTTCTATTTTCTGTTGTTCATTACTGAAACACTAGAGTACTGTTAAATCTGTGTGTTAAACAGTCAGCCTCCACCAGGGCTGACACCAGAACTTCCAATCAAAACCCAATGATTTTTGTAAATATAACTGGAAAACAGCATGGATTTGTACCAGTAGCCCAGCTAACGTGGGGGGTTTAAAACAAATGCTTACACATGCCAACATAACAATGAAAGATTAGTCAGAAGCAAATGCAAAATCAACCTAGAGATAATGGTGATATCATTATGTGAATGATCTATTTCTTTTCAGTTTAAAATTATGATCTTAAATAACTGATGTACACACACATTTGAAATGTAAATAAATTATTTTTTTTTCATAATAGGATACTTTTAGGTCAAATTATCTAAATTGTGCCTCAACTTATTTGCATCGTCAAAAGGGACATCTTATAATGGACAGACTAAAACATTACAAATTTTAAATATCAATATCAATATCTAAGACTGCAATATTTTATCTTCCTGAAAATCTGTGATACATATAAAGCTTTAAGAAGCTTGCAAAATTTTATTTCCTCTGACTGCTGAGTACTTTTGTACTTCTGTATGCATAATGAAGATGAATATAAACTTTAAAAAAACCCCACAGTATTAAACAGTAGACACAAATTAAACACTAAAAGAAGGGAAACACTCATCTGGCTGAGGTTAATAATGAACAATAAGCATTCCAAGAAGTCAGGAAATGAGCTTGTGTGAAGTTTTAAGTGCAGTAAGTTGGATATCCCCACTTGTGTGGGTTCAAAAGCCAGGAAGGCACTGATTTATTTTTCCCTGTTAAGAAATAGTCACAGCATATAGTCTAGCTGATTTTCCATTGTACAGATAAATAGGAAAAAAAATCTAATATGACAGGTTAAGGGAAGAAGGAAGATTACACTGAAGTGCAAGTCTGGAGAGCACATGAGAAATGACTAGCCCAAACCTTTGAAGCAAATGATACGAAACAATCTCCAAAGGGTAGTGCCACCCTGTCACAGAAGTCAGCCTGATTCTGATTCATAAAACATATATCACCCTTATGGTCCTCTTGCTTGATTAATTTCAATTTATTTATAATAAAGAGGGGAAGATCAGAAGCAGGATGAAGTAATAAAAACACAGATCCTCATTGTCCTACACTTTCCCAGATACTGATAATGTACACATGCCATGAAGCTGTGCCAGTCGTGATGTGTTGAAAACAGTTGTTTATGCTACACAGTTGTGGAAATCTGATTCATATTCTGAACAAGATTCTGATACAATAAAGCCCTTGCTTTGTGGCTAATATGGAGCCAGTGGTTTTAAGCACTCACATACGTAAGATTTTACAGAACCAATGTGTCATGATAAGATAAATGCTTTGTTAAAGTATGTTAAAATCCGAAGATGCTTACAGTAGTTGGAAGACTGAAATTTTACCAGCAGAACATAACATGAGCCCCTAATGTTTTAAATGACATTTAAGTAACAGAATGAGAGTTTTGCAAGTTTTGAAAGGCAGCTTCATAGGAGAATTTTCTACATAAATTAGTACTGGCAGCATAATGGAAACTACAAGTGATGTTGTGTTAGAAACTGCTTTGGATAAAGCTATCAAATGTAGGGTTATACTCTACGCTATAGAGTATCAAAGAAAGCATTTAAAATGTGTCGAACCCAACAGGTAAAACTCAAAGGCAGTTGAATTCTTCACTGTGATAAATAAATCTTCTCAGAATTTATAGGATTTTATAAATTCTAAAATAAGTATGAAATCTAACTCAGGTACATTAACTGGACAAGCAGAAAGAGACATATCAAAGCCAAAGGAACACTAACAAAGGAAGATGAAAAGCATGGTGAGAAAAAGCAAAAGAAAAACATTTAAAATATTCTTTTAAATGTATTTTTCCTTCTTTTTAAGATGATTAATTGCTCTTTGACAAAAACAATATAAAGCCAATTATATGGTTTTGTTTGACCTGAAGTGCCATGCTGTAGAAAGGACTGTTTTTATGAAAATGCGGGCAGCCATTGTGAGTGCTGCTTAGAGACAAGCACTCAGCATGCGCTGCCTCTGACATGGTGTTCTTCCATCTCAGCAAAAGTTGGAAATCCAGCAATATTTCAGAACAAAGCCTGTATCTATTTTTTCTTTTTTCTCGGCTTGATTTTTGGCAGCTCTTGGGCTGGAATTTCTCCTGGACCTGGCCTGCATTTTAGGCTGGAATGTCTCCTGGACTTAGGCCTAATTTTCTTCTGGATTTCGGGGGGACTATCTCCTGAAATTGGACGGGATGTTGGCTGCTCTTGGGCTAAAATTTCTGCTGGACTTGGGCTGTATTTTAGGCTGGATTTTCTCCTGGA